>OU342736.1:413645491-416123184 GCA_910589765.1 Avena atlantica
TACCATGGCATGTCCAGGGACTGATTAAACAGTACACTGTTTACCGCGGCTAGCAAAACCGCTGAAGCCCAACGTCCACGAAGGGAACCACACACGAACAACCAACAGAAAAGGCAGGCACGGTGCAGGCAGAGGACGGCCACGGTCCGGAGGAGGGTTCGACGGGGGCGCCGGGGCTTCGCGGTGGCCCGCTGCAGCGGAGGGCGGCGACGAGGTTCGCGAGGCAGAGGCCGGCGGCAGGGCCCTGGACGGAGGCGGGGAGGCGGACGAGCGGGGCGGCGCCGGAGAGGGGAGGGAAGCCGGCGATGCTTGCGGGCGAGACGGCGGACGACGGGGCCGGCGCGAGGCGGTCGTCGGCCGGAGGACGCGCCGGGGCCAACGGCGACGCTGCTTGGGGGGGGGGGGCCGGCGCTCGAGGGGGTCGGTCCGGCGAGGTCGAAGCCGACGGGGACGGGCGGGCTTGCCGCGGTATGCGGGCCGGCGCGGGAGGCTGCAGGGCGAGCTCGACCGCGGTGGGGCGGCGAGCTGGCCGCGGGCAGAGCTTGAACGGGCGGGGGCGGGCGGTTGAGGGGCGAGGGGGTCGTCGCGGGGAGGGAAGGGTGGCGCGCGCGGGGTGGGGTGTGGTGGCCTGGGGACGAGGGGGGGAGAGGCGAGGAGAGGCGCCGGCGGCGAGGCAAGCCGCGGGCCGGAGGTGGCAGAGAGGCAACGCGAGCGGGGAGGAGGGAGATGGTCTCGGGGGCAGAAAGGTGAGCGGGGTGAGGAGAGGCGTCGGTGGGAGTGGGGCCGGGGGCAGGTGCGGGCGATTGGGGGGAGGTATGACCGGGGAAGGCAGGGAGTGGGACGTGGTGGGGGCCCACGGGTCGGTGGGGGAGAGAGGGTAGGAGAGGTGTAGGAGGCTGGGGGGTGAGAAAAAGGAGAGAGAGAGGGGAGAGAAGGACATGTGGCTGCATGGGATTGGTCAGAGGGGCAGAGAGGGTGAGGTGGCAACAAGCGATTGGTCCGGGTGAGGTGGAGGGGTAGGTTGGGTAGAGAGTTGGGTAGACATAGGATTAAGAGGGGCTGGCAGGGTGGACCGATTTAAAAATCTGGGGCGGTCGTTCGGGTCAATTGGCCCGTTCGACTGCCCCGCAAAAATAAATATAAATTTTATTTGTTTAATTGGACCGTTTGCAAACCGCTCGCGGCCAAACAAAATAATTCGGCGACCCGGGTTTGCGTGTTTGAATTAAGAGGGGCGTTTGGAAAACAAAAACGGGCGTTGCGAAAATAGTTTTGGCAAACAATGCATGTTGATGACGATGCAATGCACAAATTCAACGCGATTTTCTAGTAGTGGTTTTGCGGGATGCCACAATTCGACACCACTAACAATGGATCTCGCCCTCGAGATCCGCCTCATGGTACCGGAAAGGAAGGTCGGCGGTCTCATCCTTCGCGCTTCGCGTAGGTTCTCGCGACACCACTAACAAGAGGTCGTTGTCCGTCATCGTCGAGGAAACACTCCGGAAACAAAAGGACGAAGGTAGAGGTATCAACAAATAAAGCCACCCCTAGCTTCGATAGAAGGAGAGAACCGATGCATTCCCATCCACTTCAATGTACACAAGCGAATAGAATGAGTAGTCGGCATGGGGGCCAATCCATCACGCACCCAAACTATTACTCTGGACAATCAGTAGAAGGGAGTGCAACCATTCTCGAAAACAGACTGAAGATCTCGACAAGTGAGGTTCGGAAACAGAGGAGGTATGCAGGCTCTGCATCGGATCTGGCGTAGATGATGTCGTCACGTCGGAAAACACCGGAAGGCACAAACAAAGAACAAAGGATGGTACCACAGACGAAGGATTCTTCGGATAGCATGAAGACCGGATGTAGCAACACCGTTTCCAAAAGAGGAAGCGAAACCCTGAAGGTACGACGGAAACCCAACCACGAGAAATCCTGGACTCGAAGAGAGAGAAAAGAGTGGATTCAAAACACGTAGAGGTAAGAGGAGAATAGCAGAGGGGTAAGGAGTAAAATCAGACCTAATCAGAACTATCCAACCGATTTTCCAAAAATAGTTTTTGACACTCTACTTCGGCCGTTAGCTAGGTTATCCTACAGGCTGGACTTGTGGGGTATCGCAACTGCTGTGCTCTGATACCACTCTGTAACACCCTCAGAATCGGACCTATGCAAGTTTGAGCAAAATTCGCCAAACCCGCATAGAAACGATTCAAAGGTGCCCACCAGGCACTTTCGTGCGGGTGGAAAACGAAGTAATAACATTACACAACAGTCCTCGATGGGACCCACAGAACAGATATATATAACAGCGACTCAAAGAGTCAAGAATACAGATATATTATACAAGATCCAAATCACCTCGAAAACGGTAGGGCGTCCGACTACGGACAAGAAGCAAATGGGGCTAAGAGCCCTGAAGAATAACCAATGGCGTCCATAACCCTGCCCAGGCCAAGCCGGAAGGGTAACCCTGCTAACGACGTCGATCTCAAAACCTGCTTAAACAAAAAAGGGGTGCCGACAAAGGGCAAAGGAAAAAGAGGAGCGTCAGTACTGAGGCCAGTACACGGCGAGGCTAGAATTCGGCGGTCCTCGCCTACAAAGGTATGGTGGACTGAGCGGCAGCGGCAGCATGCACTAAACAACCTATAGAGACTCGATACAACTGGCGGTTATCAGAGGGGGTAAGAATGACCTATTCGGATCCAACCTGATACTATCATCAAACAAACCCATCCTGGCGTTTCCCCCTCGAGACCAATCGAGGAAGTCAACCGAGGAACTCACACGGTTGGCAGTTTTATTTAATTAGTTATAGTTGCGGCACTTTACTAGTCAGGTTTAGATAATCGTCCTGATAAAGTAAACAGTGGGCACTTTTAGTCATCCATTCCGTTATAGTTACAACAATTACTAATCAGATACAGATAGCATGAGATAACCCAAAACCCAGCAGTTGTTGGTACTTTTATTCAGCCATTCCGTTGTAGTTGCAATACTTACTAGTCAGATACAATTGTCGCAAGCGACAACCAAACAAACAATTGTGCGCAGTATTAATTAGCCATTCCATTATAGTGAAGCTGATTACTAGTCATTATAAGTCAAATTTATAGCAGTAAACTTTAGTTATGCTTGTCTATGATCGAGAAACTGTGCTCCAAGTCGTCCATATCCGCGGACACGGCTTTCAGAAAGTTTTACCCGGCCGGGGTGCACCAATAGCAACACACACTCGATCAACCTCGGAAAAACCAAATCAAAACCCAACGAGGCCTTCACGACAAAGCAATCGCAAGATTCAGAAATATTTCAGGGGGCCACCCCTTAAGTAGATCCCGCAACGGAGTAAGCAAGCTCCGAGACGGCCTCAAGGTACTGGGTAGACGGCTGTGAACGACTGGGAACCCCAACGGGGCTTGTCGACACCGCGGAATCGTGTCCCGATCCTAAACAGTACAGTGTGCAGTACCTCGCACAATCGTAAATAAAGCAGTAAAACATGGCATAAGTACAGGATAGTAATAAAGCCCCAAACTAGTTTGTGGCCCCAAGAAATAAGACGGAATCAAGCTCTGGCTAAGGGGGGTCCCATATACCTCCCGGATGTGGATAGCGCGATAAATCAAGGAACAGGTATCAAGTACTCGGGGTCTTACGGGACACAAGTGGGCGTTCGGAAAACCAAATATTATCTATCACCCACCGATGCCTCTGCTTAATCAATTTTAGTTGTTAAACAGAAATTAAAGTGACGATAAGTAAAACTAGAATCATCTCCATCATCAACATGCGGCAAAACATCAGCAACTGTGGCATATGGCAACACGCAACAGCACTTGAGCAAGCGACTACGACGCGCGAGTCCAACTATCTACCAAACAACAGGTAATAGGATGTGTCCAAGGCAATATAGGGCTGCACGGTATATCACAGGTACGGAAACTAAAGCATCGCAACACAGATAGCAATAGATCAACAGGAGGGAAGTAAATACTATAAAAGTAAGATAGGTAGAAAGGGGGAGATGCTCGCCTGAAAAACATTGCCGAAGGTTCGACAGAAGATCGGGGCGAAGCTCACATCCACTCAACGGCCTTATCCGCGAAGAAGCAAAACACTAGAATGAACACCGGATGCAATATTTAATACACGGCAGAAGATCGGCATGATGCATGTATGATGCGTGGCATGGCAAAGTGCGATGCAATTAGATCATATTAAGCGGAACCGGGGTCCCGACAATTAATTAGGCGGTTCATGTTATTTACCTACCCCGCAATTTAAATGTTGTATTAACATGGCAGAAGTATTTACCGGGTTCGCTACACCAATTTAAATGAGGCCGATATGAGACTAGATTTGCCCGCATATGGGCCCCATATTTAATTATTAGGTGAATCGGCATAAGGCCCCCAAACCAATGCTATGCATGCGGGAATGACAATTTAATGTGCAACAAATTGATATGTTATAAAATAGGGTTCGAGGAAAAGGGGTCACACATCATAGGGGGCTCGACGATCTTGGGGTTCCGGGGTTCGGGGTTGGTCTCAGGGTCCAGGGTTCGACGGTTTCGGCCTCGACGTGAACATTCTCGGACTCCGGGGTCGATCTTGAGCTCCGGGGAGAAGGACTTCGCGTTTGGTGGCGATCTTGACGGTCTTCGGGTTCGAGCCTAGGCGTTCGAGGGAAGTACTTGGCGTTTCTGGGACGGTCCTGTCGCATCCGCGGCCGTCGGGTCATGTCGTTGGTTTTGTTCTTTTCCGGCGGAGGTCTTGGCGTCCGAGGAGAAGATCGTGTCGTTCCGAGACGGAGATCTTGCCGGTCCGCGGGGATCGACGAGGGTTCGGGGTCTTCGGATTCCGGAAGTGGATCTTGCGGTTTCCATGACGGAGGTCTTGCCGTGCCATGGGGAAGTTCTTGGGTTCCGACAATTATCGGTTCCGGGAGGGGTACTTATTTTCCTGCCTTTTGTCGGTGTCGGACTTCGAGGATTGATGGCAATTATGCATCGGCGTCGATCTTGTCGCCCCAAAAACTTGATGGAGGCAGGCCGCTTGAAGTGCTTGCGTTCGGTGGTACTCGGTGGCGTGCTAGTACCATGGCATGTCCAGGGACTGATTAAACAGTACACTGTTTACCGCGGCTAGCAAAACCGCTGAAGCCCAACGTCCACGAAGGGAACCACACCACGAACAACCAACAGAAAAGGCAGGCACGGTGCAGGCAGAGGACGGCCACGGTCCGGAGGAGGGGTTCGACGGGGGCGTCGGGGCTTCGTGGTGGCCCGCTGCAGCGGAGGGCGGCGACGAGGTTCGCGAGGCAGAGGCCGGCGGCAGGGCCCTGGACGGAGGCGGGGAGGCGGACGAGCGGGGCGGCGCCGGAGAGGGGAGGGAAGCCGGCGATGCTTGCGGGCGAGACGGCGGACGACGGGGCCGGCGCGAGGCGGTCGTCGGCCGGAGGACGCGCCGGGGCCAACGGCGACGCTGCTTGGGGGGGGACGGGCCGGCGCTCGAGGGGGTCGGTCCGGCGAGGTCGAAGCCGACGGGGACGGGCGGGCTTGCCGCGGTATGCGGGCCGGCGCGGGAGGCTGCAGGGCGAGCTCGACCGCGGTGGGGCGGCGAGCTGGCCGCGGGCAGAGCTTGAACGGGCGGGGGGCGGGCGGTTGAGGGGCGAGGGGGTCGTCGCGGGGAGGGAAGGGTGGCGCGCGCGGGGTGGGGTGTGGTGGCCTGGGGACGAGGCGGGGAGAGGCGGGGAGAGGCGCCGGCGGCGAGGCAAGCCGCGGGCCGGAGGTGGCAGAGAGGCAACGCGAGCGGGGAGGAGGGAGATGGTCTCGGGGGCAGAAAGGTGAGCGGGGTGAGGGAGAGGCGTCGGTGGGAGTGGGGCCGGGGGCAGGTGCGGGCGATTGGGGGAGGTATGACCGGGGAAGGCAGGGAGTGGGACGTGGTGGGGGCCCACGGGTCGGTGGGGGAAGAGGGTAGAGAGGGTAGGAGGCTGTGGGGGTGAGAAAAAGGAGAGAGAGGGGAGAGAAGGACATGTGGCTGCATGGGATTGGTCAGAGGGGCAGAGAGGGTGAGGTGGCAACAAGCGATTGGTCCGGGTGAGGTGGAGGGGTAGGTTGGGTAGAGAGTTGGGTAGACATAGGATTAAGAGGGGCTGGCAGGGTGGACCGATTTAAAAATCTGGGGCGGTCGTTCGGGTCAATCGGCCCGTTCGACTGCCCCGCAAAAATAAATATAAATTTTATTTGTTTAATTGGACCGTTTGCAAACCGCTCGCGGCCAAAACAAAATAATCCGGCGACCCGGGTTTTGCGTGTTTGAATTAAGAGGGGGCGTTTGGAAAACAAAAACGGGCGTTGCGAAAATAGTTTTGGCAAACAATGCATGTTGATGACGATGCAATGCACAAATTCAACGCGATTTTCTAGTAGTGGTTTTGCGGGATGCCACATGACTTTGATGCTTGTATCTCTGATATCTTTATCTCTAGTCTTCATGTGAAATTCAGAGGTGCCTTGGCATTTATTGTGCTCTTCAAACAAAGGCAAGCGAGATACCACTCTATCATACATTATTATGAGCATTGCAATGTTGCTTATGTTTCATGCTACTTATTATTATTGAGTTGGTTTCTCTTCATAGCTTGCAATGACTATTGAGTAGACTTAGTTGCATACTCCTTATTATGAATTGTCTAAGCATCTACTCCTGTGCTGAGAATATTTACATCATATGAAGCAAAGTGTTCGTGAAAGTTCTTTTATCGCACTCAGTTTTCAACTGAATTGCTTGAGGACAAGCAATAAGCTAAACTTGGGGAGAGTTGATACGTCCAAAACGTATCTACTTTCTCGAACACTTTGCTATTGCTTCTTCTCTAAACTTGTGTGATTTGGATACAAATAACACGGACTGATGCTGTTTTCAGCAGAATTACCTGGGTGTCTTGTTTTTGTGTAGAAAATCAACTATCAAGAAAATCAACTAGCAGAATTATCAGGAGATCATCCCGGAGGCCATCTCTCCGGTATGATGCGTGAGTAGTTCCACCTTGGACTATGGGTCCATGTAGTAGCTAGATGGTTGTATCTCCTCCTTTGTGCTTTCATGTATAGATCTTGTGAGCTCCGTTCATGATCAATATCTAACCTCTTTGTAATCATGCATGTTGTGTTTGCCGGGATCCGATGGATATTGAGATTACTATGTCAGATTGATTAATGGTTTTGTCTTTATGATTCTATCATGTCTGTGTTGTTTGTGATCTTGCATGCTCTCTGTTGTTAGTAGCTATCTTGGCCAAGTAGTTGCTAGTGACTCCAGGAGGGGTATTCATGCTCAATAGTGGGTTCAGGCCTCTAGTTTCCAAGGGAAGTGACCGAAATCTCTTCGGTTGTAGATGTTCTGTTGCTACTAGGGAGAAAACAATGGTCTCTTATTCATGGAACAAGTGGATTGTTTACCTTACACACTTTACTTAAAGCAGTTGTCTGTTTCTTGCAACTAAATACTGGAGGGGGTTCGGATGATAACCCGAAGGTGGACTTCTAGTCATAGATGCAGTTGGATGGTGGTCTATGTATCTTGCTGTATTGCCCAATCGAATCTCATAGGATCTTTTTGTCTAGTATTGTGTTGTTATGCCTTGCTCAGTTCTTGTCAATTGCACTGCTGTAATTTGTTTACCCTTCATCCCATGTTGTTTATCTAAGGAGAGCACCTCTAGTGTACTATGGACCCATGTACAATCTTTACCATTGATACATCTTCCACCGTTACTTGTTTACTTGCTGCAAACCATTACCTTCCACACCATATGTTTAATCCTTTGTTACAACAAACCGGTGAGCTTGACAACCTCACTGATTCGTTTGGGCAAAGTCTTGAGTTTGTGTTGTGCAGGTCTCTGCGTTGCTTGCAACACCTGTGTGAAGTTTCCTTGCTCCTACTGGTTCGATAACCTCGGTTTCTTACCGAGGGAAAACTTGCTGTTGTGCTGCCTCACACCTTGCTCTTGGGGTTCCCAACAGGCTTCACGTTAGCCATCAAGCTCTTTCTGGCGCCGTTGCCTGGGAGGCTAAGGACGTCTTCACTAGGGGAGTCCTTCACTTCCTTTATCTTTACTTTGTTTTTAGTTTGATTTGTTTCTTTTCCTTGGTTTTGTTTGCCTCTTTTCAAAAAAACCCAAAAAATTAGTCTAGTTTGGTTTGCTTGCTTTATTCAAAAATACGAAAAAATAGTTCCTACTCTAGTTGCCACCTTGCTCTAGCTCACCATGTTGTTCCCCAAGTTCGCCCTGAAAGATCTTGCGATAGGTAGTGGCTCCATAATTGGGAAAGATAATATTGCAGAATTCTTTAATCATGTTAGCAAGCATGAGGATATTAAGGATAAATCTATAGAAGAGCTTGCCCCTAATTATGAGATTGTTGCAGCTTCTGTAGTTCATATGTTGGAGGCTAGGTTTGTTAGCCTTAACCCCTTCATACAATTCTTGTTCCTAAAACTAAAAGAAAAAAAGAATGCTGAAAATAGAGAATTCATCCTTGAAACTTTATTAAAAGAATTCCATGATGTTGCTAGGGAAGCCAAAAAGGTCTTTGAACGTTTCAATATGCTAGGCTCAAGTGTAGATGTTGTGGGTATTTCTGATAAAACTAAGCCTAGAGAAGAATTTAAGATACCCATACCCTTTAAGCTTGTTGGAATGCATGAAGCCTTTGAAAAGAATTTTGATTGGATTGCTCCTGAAAATCTTTCTGATGAAAGTAGTAGACCAAAGAGAAATGAGAAGGGATCCTCCAAAACCCATTTGGATGAGATACCTTTCATAGTTGAAGACTTTGCAAGTATGGATATTAATTCTTCATTTGAAAATACTTAATTCTTCTTGCTTCTTGTACCTAACTTAAAGGCGTTAAAAAAAAGTACTTGTTGGGAGATAACCCAAGAGTTTCCTTGAGTCTTGGAAGTTATTACTTCAGTAATGACCTCTCCTTATCCTTTTTGTTTGCTTTTTGTGCCAAGAATGACCTCTAATGAGAGGGAAGTAAGATTTTGGGAGTTGCTGTCCTGAAACAGATTTCTGTCCTCCACCAAAAAAATTCGTGAGGAGTCTCTGTTACTCGGATGAATCTCAAAATTTACGAATAAATCCCCCAGTATGTTATATAACTTTTGTTAGTTCAAAACTTTTTGATTTGAGCAACATAACGCATTCAAAAAAAATAGGTTTCTACCTTCTAGTCTGTTTTGACAGATTTCTGCCATTATTTGCATTTGCTTCTTATTGATTCCTTTTTGAGTTCTCTTTAGTTGAATTGAGATTTTTGAAGGAGTTGATACAGTAGCTTATGTTTTTAGTGAAAAGTTTTGCTGTTCCAAAGCTTTGCCAGAGGTCTAATATCTTTTGAATACACTAATGTTGCTAATGAAGATTGTGTGAAGTTTTGTATGAAGGAAAAATTTCAGGTGTAAAGAGAGAATGATGTAATGAGATGAAGAATGGACAAAAGCTCAAGCTTGGGGATGCCACCATGGTGTCACCCCAAGAAATATCCAAGAGGTACAAGCGCCAAAGCTTGGGGATTCCCAAGGCATCCCCTTTCTTCATCAATAAAAAGCTCAGGTCTATCTAGACACTTCGTTTTTATTATTTCATGCACAAATGTGTTGTTCTTGGAGCGTCTTAGTTTTCGTTTGGTTTGCTTAGGTTGTTTAGTTTGCTTGAATAAAGTAGTTTTGACCCCCGTTCTCGTTGTATTGTTTTTCAAATAAGTTGCTTGGTGTTGGAAAGGAGTAGGAAGTTCTTGCTTGATAAGTGCAAGAGGAGCTTGTTTTGACTGTGGCTTAGAATTTAGCATGTCATGCTAGATATTGTTTTGACCTTATGCTTAGTGATTATTGCTGTAGCATGACTTGTTCCAAACAATTAGGATTGCTTAATGTGACTTGAAGGAATCATGCGTTGTTTTAGCATACAAAAGCATAGTATTATGGTTTTCTCCTTTGATGATTTGTTTGGGTTGACTTGGCACATGCTCACACCATGTTATGACTATGAACAAGTCAACATAGCATCTTTGATCATCTAGTGCTTGACTTGTAGTACCACTCTATGCTTTGATTAGTAATGTTTTGTCGCTCTGCATGATTATGGCCATTATTGCTCTCTTAGTTGGTTGCTCCCAGTCTTTTGCTAGCCTCCACTTGTATGAGTAAGATCTACTCATGATTACAACTCCCAAGAAACCAAGTTATTCCAAAGTGTCCACTATACATTCCTATGCATGGTGTGTTACACCATTCCAGGTATATTCTTGTTTTCAGCTATCTTCCAATTAAAAAGTATTTTGTTATGTCAAAACTTAGTGATTAAAGCCCTCACAAACTTTATGGCACACTTTATATTCTTTGCCCCTAATGAACTTGAACCATTGTGTCATCTATGTTGTATATGCTTGCACTTATACATTGGAATTAGCAGAACCGTCCTGTCACGGGGAACGTTTTCAACATTGCACTTATACTTGGTACTCACTTGATATCATGCTCTTTTGTCTATGGATGTCACCGGTGTGAAATAAAGAGAGAGCTTGTAAGTCCATGGAGTATGTATTTTGTGTTAGAGAAATGCCTGGGCCGCTAGCCTTAGCCATGCCTAATCATGGTGGAAACTTGCAGCATCACCATAGTGAGCTATCTATGAAGCATCCTCAATAAAAAGCTATGCATATAGTAAATAAAAAGATCGCTGAGATTCTCATTGTCTGCTTGCCTTGTCATTTTGGTTATGGGATAGCTCATGTACCATGTGCAAGGGGTACCCTGTTGGCGGTTCTCTATGATACGCATGTACTTACAATGATAAGAACTTACAGGTGACTGAAGTTGAGTAGCATGAGGTGTGGCCCTTGTATTCAAGGGACTTGAGATTGCCAACTTATACCTTGTCAAGTATATACTCCATAGTTTGTTCACTTTAACCTTAACCACTTCAAGATGCTTATGATAGGGGCAATGAGGGCTGAAAGCTAACTAGTACCATAATTTTTGGAAGCTCTTTTTGAAACTTGAAATCCCCGCTTCCCTTTATGAAGGGCCTTTCTTCCACCATTATATTTAGTCTCCACCTTCTACCTTTAGGCACCATTAAGAGAGCATAGTTGTCATTCTGTGTGCAGTGTCCCAAAACTTATTGATTGATGCATATTGTGATATTACTTGTTCTTGTGCTATTTGTTTCTAATAACCCTTGTGAACTTTGAAGGTTTCCTATGCATCTATTTGCTACTCTATGAGGGACAAGCTGAATGCCACTATGCCATGTTTTCTGTATGTGAAACAAACAAACTTTTTCAATGCATGTTATTCATGATCTTTATTTGTATCCCTTCATGTTGCATGCATAGTTACTTTGTCTTATTGTTAGAACTCCATCTTTCATGCACATGTTTAGAGTTCTTTGATCCTAGCTTTCAATTCTTGCAAATGGTTTGATCTTGGTTTTGATGGTGCATGTCACCTCAAAATTTATTCTTTTTATCACTTACCTACTCGAGGACGAGCAGGAGTTAAGCTTGGGGATGCTTGATACGTCGGAAACATATCTATATTTTTTTATGCTCCATGCTTGTTTAGTATCCACTTTGATATGTTTTGTCTACACTTTGAGGTATTTTTATACACTTTATGGAACTAACCTATTGAGAAGATGCCACAGTGTCAGTTGCCTGTTTTCTGCTGTTTTTGGTTTCAGAAAGCTAAAAAATGAATATTCTCGGAATTGGACGGGACAAAAGCCAAAGTTCATATTTTTACCTGAGCGATACAGAAAATCGAAGAAGAGACGGAGGAGGAAACCAGGGTGTCCACACCCTAGGTGGGCGCGGGCCCACCCTAGGCCGCTCCCACATGGGGTGTGGGCCCCTGGACCTCCACCGACCTTGTCTCATGCGCCTATAAGATGCCCCCGAGGAGAAAACCCTAAATAATCCATCACACTTCCAGAAAAAACTCCGTAGCGCCGCCGCCACCGAAAGGGAGATTCAGGGGAAAGATATTCTCTGTTCCGGCACCCTGCCGGGACGAGGAAGTGCCCCTGGAGCCATCTCCATCGATGTCCATCGCCATCTTCATCACCGTTGCTGATTCCCATGATGAGGGGGGAGTAGTTCTTCCTCGAGGCTAAGGGCTCTACCGGTAGCTATGTGTTCATGTCTCTCTCTATGCATGATCTTGTTGTGGTCATGAGCTTTGTAATCAAGTAGATCTACCTTGCTACTCAAGTGCTTCAATAGATCTCTGCTCTCCCCATGTGTGTGAAAGTGACAGCGTGCATGCCATGGTGGCACTTAGGCTTGATTTTACATAAACACTCTTTGTGCTTTAATAGATCTATGTTTTTCCCCACGTGTGTGAAAGTGACAGCGGGCATACCGTCTGTGGCACTTTGTCTAGATTGAATATTTGTTATGAGTTATATTTGTAGTTAGATGTCTCTATGAAATTGTGGTGTTTGTTGGAACCATCTAGCGCTCAAGGTGACAGTGTGGGGTTATCTAGATTGGGGAAGGCGGACTTTGAGGAGTGCTGTTATAGCCCTACCGATGATTAGATTGTCCAACCGGAGAGTAGTTAAGAGTAGTATCATGAAGAGAGGACATTTATATGAGAGAGTGTTCACTAGTGAAAGTATGATACCTAGGCCTTGTTTCTAAACATTTAAACACCGCTTGCATCTAGATCTATTGCATGTTTGCTTGCTTTAGTCTTTACCTCACCGTCAAGCTATTTTCTGGCACTGGTAACACTTGTATTTCACTATCTCTTCGCCGAACTAATGCACCTATACACCTAACAAGTGTATTGGGTGTGTTGGGGACACAAGAGACTTCTTGTATCTTGATTGCAGGATTGCTTGGGAGGGAATACCTTTGATCACTTCCTCCCTGAGTTCGATAAACCTTAGGTAATCCACTTAAGGGAAACTTGCTGCTGTTCTACAAACCTCCAAGAGGGGGTATTTATGCTCGATAGTGGATTCATGCCTCTAGGGAGAAAACAACGGTCTATTGTTCATGGCACAAGTGGATTGTTGATATGTTGGAAACGTATCTATAATTTTTGATGCTCCATGCTTGTTTAGTATCTACTTTGCTTTACTTGTCTACACTTTGAGGTGATTTTTACATGTTTTCTGGTACTAACCTACTAACAAGTTGCAATAGTGCCAGATGCCTGTTTTCTGCTGTTTTTGGTTTCATAAAAGTTAGTAAAGAAATATTCTCGGAATTAGACGGGACAAACGTCAAAGTCAATTACTTTCCGTGGGGAACAAGAAGTCCAGAGGGGAGCCAGGGAGGCGAGCCAAAGGGGCCACACACCCCCAGGCGCGGCCACAGGTGGGCCCACGCCTGGCTGGTGTGTGGGGCCCTGGCCACCGCCTTGTCCTCCCCCTTCGCCTATAAGAAGCGCCCGATGCAGAAACCTTAAGGACCAGGATCAAATCTCCACGAAACCGTCTGTAGCCGCCACCATCATCGTCCCTAGATCGGGGGGAGGGGTCTGAAGTTCTTCCCGGCACCCTGCCGGAGGGGAGATCATCCTGGAGGCCTTCTCTCCGGTATGATGCGTGACTAGTTCCACCTTGGACTATGGGTCCGTGTAGTATCTAGATGGTTGTATCTCCTCCTTTGTGCTTTCATGTATAGATCTTGTGAGCTCCGTTCATGATCAAGATCTAATGTATTTGTAATCATGCATGTTGTGTTTGCGGGGATCCGATGGATATTGAGATTACTATGTCAGATTGATTAATGGTTTTGTATTTATGATTCTATCATGTCTGTGTTGTTTGTGATCTTCCATGCTCTCCGTTGTTAGTAGCTATCTTGGCCAAGTAGTTGCTAGTGACTCCAAGAGGGGTATTTATGCTCGATAGTGGGTTCATGCCTCTAGTTTCCAAGGGAAGTGACAGAAATCTCTTCGGTTGTAGATGTGCTGTTGCCCCTAGGGAGAAAACAATGGTCTCTTGTTCATGGAACATGTGGATTGTTGATACGTTGGAAACATGTCTATAATTTTTGATGCTCCATGCTTGTTTAATATCTACTTTGCTTTACTTGTCTACACTTTGAGGTGCTTTTTACATGTTTTCTGGTACTAACCTACTAACAAGTTGCAACATTTTCAGATGCCTGTTTTCTGCTGTTTTTGGTTTCAGAAAAGTTAGTAAAGAAATATTCTCGGAATTGGACGGGACAAACGTCAAAGTGAATTACTTTCCGTGGGGAACAAGAAGTCTAGAGGGGAGTCGGCGAGGCGAGCCAGAGGGATCACCCCCCAGGCGTGGCCATAGATGGGCCCGCGCCTGGCTAGGGTGCGGGCCCCCTGGACACCGCCTTGGCCTCCCCCTTTGCCTATAAGAAGCCCCCGATGCAAAAACCCAAAGGACCCGGATCAAATCTCAATGAACCGTGCCGCCGCCACCATCGTCCCTAGATCGGGGGGATCTGAAGTTCTTTCCGGCACCCTACCAGAGGGGAGATCATCCCAGAGGCCTTCTCTCCGGTATGATGCGTGAGTAGTTCCACCTTGGACTATGGGTCCATGTAGTAGCTAGATGGTTGTATCTCCTCCTTTGTGCTTTCATGTATAGATATTGTGAGCTCCGTTCATGATCAAGATCTAATCTATTTGTAATCATACATGTTGTGTTTGCAGGGATCCGATGGATATTGAGATTATTATGTTGGTTTGATTAATGGTTTTGTCTTTATGATTCTACCATGCCCGTGTTGTTTGTGATTGCATGCTCTCCGTTGTTAGTAGCTATCTTGGCCAAGTAGTTGCTAGTGACTCCAAGAGGGGGTATTTATGCTCGATAGTGGGTTCATGCCTCTAGTTTCCAAGGGAAGTGACAGAAATCTCTTCGGTTGTAGATGTGCTATTGCCATTAGGGAGAAAACAACAGTCTCTTGTTCATGGAACATGTGGATTGTTTACCTTACACACTTTGCTTAAAGCAGTTGTCTGTTGCTTGCAAATTAATACTGGAGGGGGTTCGGATGATAACCTGAAGGTGGACTTCTAGTCATAGATGTAGTTGGATGGCGGTCTATGTATCTTTTTGTATTGCCCAATCGAATCTCGTAGGATCTTTCTGACTAGTAATTGCATTATTATGCCTTGCTCAGTTCCTGTCAATTGCCCTTCTATTGTTTACCCTTCATGCCATGTTGTTTATCTAAGGAGAGCACCTCTAGTGAACTATGAACCCCGGTCCAATCTTTACCATTGATGCATCTTCCACTATTACTTGTTTACTTGCTGCAAACCACCATTACCTTCCACACCATACGTTTAATCCTTTGTTACAGCAAATCAGTGAGCTTGACAACCTCACTGATTCGTTGGATCAAAGTCTTGAGTTTGTGTTGTGCAGGTCTCCATGTTGCTTGCAACACCTGTGTGACGTTTCCTTCCTCCTACTGGTTCGATAACCTCGGTTTATTACTGAGGGAAAACTTGCTGTTGTGCTGCTTCACACCTTTCTCTTGGGGTTCCTAATGAAGCGCTCCTACATCAACTCAACGTTGCATCAATTGTTTACCTTACACACTTTGCTTAAAGCAGTTGTCTGTTGGTTGCAACTTAATACTGGAGGGGGTTCAGATGATAACCTGAAGGTGGACTTCTAGTCATAGATGCAGTTGGATGGCGGTCTATGTATCTTGTTGTATTGCCCAATCGAATCTCATAGGATCTTTTTGTCTAGTATTGCGTTGTTATGCCTTCCTCAGTTCCTATCAATTGCCCTGGTGTAATTTGTTTACCCTTCATGCCATGTTGTTTATCCAAGGAGAGCACCTCAGTGAACTATGGACCCCGGTCCAATCTTTACCATTGATACATTTTCCACTGTAACTTGTTTACTTGCTGCAAACCATTACCTTCCGCACCATACGTTTAATCCTCTGTTATAGCAAACCGGTGAGCTTGATAACCTCACTGATTCGTTGGGGCAAAGTCTTGAGTTTGTGTTGTGCAGGTCTCCGCGTTGCTTGCAACAGCTGTGTGACGTTTCCTTCCTCCTACTGGTTCGATAACCTCGGTTTCTTACTAAGGAAAAACTTGATGCTGTGCTGCCTCACACCTTGCTCTTGGGGTTCCCAATAGGCTTCACGTTAGCCATCACACCCCAGGAAAAAAATCAATGATTGTGTCTTTTTGGAATTGTAGGAGCATTTCTGCTCCTGGTAGGAGGAAATTTATAGATGATAATATTGCTCCCCTTCAAGTTGATTCTATAGGCTTTCAAGAAACCAAAAAGGAGAAGTTTAGTAATTCCTTTTTAAAATCCTTGTTAGGTAATAGAAATTTTGCTTGGAATTGCATGTCTGCTGTTGGTACTTCTGGAGGCATCCTTGTAGGAGTTAATTGTGATCTGTTTGAGATCATTGCTTGGGATGCCAAGACTTTTTCTGTTAGCTCTGTTCTTAAAAACAAGACTAATGGTTATACTTTTAGAACCTCTACTGTTTATGGCCCTGTTTATGAGGAGAATAAACAGGCTTTTATTTCTGAATTGCATGAACTTTTTATTAATTGGGATGGACCTGCTATGATTGAAGGGAATTTCAATCTGGTTAGATTAGCTAGGGATAAGAGTAGTGGTAATGTGGATTTTAGATGGATGGATAAATTTAATGAATGGGTAGAAATTTGGGCTTTGATGGAGATAGGCTTAGCTGGTAGAGCTTATACCTGGGGGAATAACCAGGAAAACCTTATTATGAGTAAAATTGATAGGATTTTCTGTTCTACTAATTTTGATAGTCTTTTTCCTTTGTCTAGTGCTAAGACTTCAGCCAGGATTGGTAGTGACGATACTCCCATTATTTGGGAGTCTGGTGAATCTCATGTAATTAAAAATAGAAGGTTTAAATTTGAGAAATGGTGGCTTTCTAAACCTAATTTGAGAGAGGTAGTGATAAAAGCTTGGTCTATTAATGTAAGGAGTGTGGATGTGGTAGATATTTGGCAAGCTAAGATCTGGTATCTTAGAAAATTAGCTAAAGGTTTGAGTGCTAATTTAGAGGCTGCTATTAGAAAAGAGAAGAGAGATTTGATGACAGAATATGATATTTTGGACATTAAATCTGAAACTACTCCTCTTAGTGAGGAGGAGAGAAATAGATTTGAATTTATCCTCAGAGATCTTAATAATTTTTGGGCTATGGAGGAAACCAAAGCTAAACAAAGATCTAGGGATAGGGATATTTTAGAGGGTGATAGGAATACTATGTATTTTTATGCTGTTGCTAACCAGAGAAGGAGAAAAAAGATGATCCCTGTTTTAGATGGACCTGAGGGTCCTGTTACTGAAACAAAAGGAATGCTTAAAGTAGCTCTAGACTTTTATAGAGATTTGTTTGGTTTTGAGCCTAGGGCTGATATTAATCTTTACCTGATTTTTTCTCTATTGAGGAGAAAGTCAGTGTTGAGGAGAATAACATTTTATGGGGGGCTTTCTCAGAGGAAGAAATCAAAATAGCTGTTTCTGATTCTTATTCTGATGGAGCCCCTGGTCCAGATGGGTTCTCTTTTCTGTTCTATCAACAGTTCTGGGATATTATTCAATTTGATCTTCTGGCCATGTTTAATGCATGGTCACATGACAAATTGGATATTTATAGATTGAATTTTGCTATGATTACTCTTATTCCTAGAGAAAATGGTGCTAGATCCATGAAGAAATTTAGACCTATTAGTTTATTGAATTTCTCTTTCAAATTTTTTACCAAAGTTTTGACAAATAGATATGCCAAGATTATTGGAAGGCTAATTTCCTCTTTATCAATTTGCTTTACTAAAGGTAGATTTATTTTGTAAAGTGTGGTTACTTCTCATGAAATTGTTCATGAAGTGCATAGGAAGAAAGATAAAGGGCTAGTTTTAAAGATAGATTATGAGAAGGCTTATGACAGAGTGAATTTAGAATTTTTGTATGAGATTCTAGAGTGTAGGGGTTTTGACACTACTTTTATCAGAATGATTAAACAGTTTATAGCTGGTGGTTCTGTAGGTGTGAAAATAAATGATGTAGAAAGTAGCTTTATTCTTACAGGAAAAGGTTTGAGGCAAGGGGATCCTATTGCACCTCTCCTTTTTAATTCTGTTGTTGATGTTTTTCTAGAATGCTAATTAAAAGGAATCAACATAATCTGATTCGTGGTTTATGTCCAAATTTCGTTCCTGGAGGGGTGATCAGCTTACAATATGCTGATTATACCCTCCTTTTCCTAGATAAAGATGTTAGAGTAGCTCGAAATTTGAAATGGATCCTCACCTATTTTGAGCAACTTTCTGGTATGAGAATCAATTTCCACAAAAGTGAATTACTTCCTATTAATTTGGATCAGGAGGAGCTTATTCCTTTCCTTGATATCTTTCAATGTGTAGCTGGGAAGTTCCCTGTAAAATATTTAGGAATACCTCTCCATTTTGAGAGATTAAGTAGAGAGGATTTACAGCCTCTTTTTGAGAATATCTTGGCTAGGATGACTGGCTGGAGAGGAAAGTTATTGTCCTCTGCTGCTAAGAAGACTCTTATTCAAGCTGTTCTGTCTAGTATTCCAGTTTACCTTCTTTCTTTTTTCAAATTCCCTAAGTGGGCTTTGAATCTCTTAAATTCTCATTTAGCTAATTTCATGTGGAATGATGAGGAGGGAAATCATAAGATTCACCTAGCTAACTGGCCCTCTATTTGCATGAAAAAAGAGTTTGGGGGTATGGGTATTCCTAATCTACAAGATCTTAATATCTGTCTCCTTGGTTCTTGGATCAAGAGATACATTCAGGGAGAGGGGTCCTTGTGGAGGAGAGTTATTGATGCTAAGTATGAAACTAAAAATCCTAATATCCTTTCTTGTCAGGATGTACATCCCTCTACTTTCTGGAAAGGGGTTATGTGGGTTGCTAAAGATGTTAAGATGGGATATAAATGGAAGGTGAGAAATGGTAGATTAATAAAATTTTGGGAAGATGTTTGTTTTGGTAATTCCCCTTTAGTTGTGCAGTTCTGGGAGCTATATATCATTTAAAATCAGCAAACTTTAACTGTTGCTGAGATTTGGGATGGTGTGCAGATTAGGAATGATTTTAGAAGGACCTTTAATGATAGTATGATGGTACAATGGCAAGAGTTGCTAACCGTTGCCAGAAGTATTGTCTTTAGCAATCAAGATGACCAGTTGATTTGGCAATTTGATTCAAAAGGGGTCTATTCTTCAAGTTCTATATATGTTGTACTTTAGAGGAGTTAAACAATTTTTTTTGCCTACTGTGTGGAGTTTAAAAATTCCCCCCAGGATTCAAGTCTTTTTGTGGCTCCGTTACCAAAATAAGATCATGACTAGAGATAACTTGAGAGCTCGAGGAATTTCTAAACCTTTGGAATGTGAATTCTATAAGGAGTTTGAGTCTGTTCATCATCTGCTTTTCGACTGTGTTGTAGCTAGATTGTTGTGGGATGATGTGTTTAAGGTGGTTAACATCCAGGTTTCTGATTATGAGTCGGTAGCTAGTAGATGGTTGTGCAATAAAAAGTTCTTATATTTTAATATAGTTTCTGCGGCTATCCTGTGGGGGCTGTGGAATTTTAGAAATAGCCTAGTGTTTAACAGAACTAATTGGCTTAATATAAAACAGGTGTGGAGTCTGGTTCTTTCCTATTTAAGAAATTGGAAAGTTCCTTTCAAGGATCTAGGAAGCAGAGAAACGGCCCAGTTCACAGATCGACTTCTGCGAAAACTAAGAAGACCGCTGAGGCTCTCCCCGTGCTGACATGCCCAGATTTTGGCTGGTTCTCCACTTGGAAATCTTCCGCTCTGGGAAAGATGCATAGAGGAAAGACATCGCTGAGCTACTTGCAGCAACATTCGGGCGAGGAAGACTCGACCCACGTGGTGTTTTGAGATGTTCCTCCCTTGTTGTCTCAGGATGTTTGGCCTTGTGATGTCGGCGCCTGTGTCTTCTGTTTGCACAATGTTGTCGTTCTGTGGCAGTCCCCCCCTCTCTAGTCTTAACTGACTTTAAGTAAGTCTCCCAGGTAGTTTCGGAGTTTAGCTTTCTAGCATATGGTCTGTAATCTTTAAGAATTCTGGATACTCGTTTTCGTTTCTTTTCTATGAAAAGGAACGGGGGAATAAAAAATCCCTTTTGATCGAAAAAAACATGATCATGTCATTTGGCAACCTCAACCTTGTTTGCATCAAGCAAAACACGTAGCTCCTTTTCACATCTCTAAATCTGGTACCAAAAGCATACACCCAAAACACATGAGCATACTAACATAATTATCCTTCCCTGTCCCCTGGAGTACACTCCTACTCAACTAAACACAACATTTCTTTGGCATAACTCGCGTCACTTGTCAACATCCAAGAGCAATGCCAATGCCATGCTTTTTTTTGGATGAGAACAAATGGAACAGACCACCAACCAGGATCATAATATACCCACGGGCAAGTAGGAGCATATCGCATCATCATTATTGAAACATCAACTCAATCCGAGACAAGATCACACGCAGAGGCCACAGGATCGCCATGGGAGTTTATGCTGCAGCCTCCAAATCAAGAAAATTTCTTGTGACAGATGACGCTCGACATACATAAATGCTCAAGGTTCAAGGACAAACATTTCCTGCATCATCCACAGAGCTCGCAGAGGAAGAAGAAGACTGGGAATAGTTCATTCAAATCATCATTAAGATTTAGCTTATAGCAGGTGTGACCATTATGTATGGAGCCTCAAACACAAGCCTCAACCGAATTACTCACTCACACGCCCAAAGAGCGATATAACAACTCTAACAAAACGAAATGATACACTTAAGCACTCAAAGAACAAGTTCAGGTTCAGAGATTCATCTTTCTAACAGTCTCTAATTGCCGAATTGGTCAAACACTAGGAATGCATGGCTTCGGTCACGATCAAACTGCACGTATTCTAGTTCTGGTGATGTGCGTGTAGTTCCCGGTCCCTTTCATGCCTATATACAATGATCTGTAGTAGTTCATATCCCTAGTATACATACAAATGTTGGATGAAACTAGATTGTACATTTCTAGTAGATAAAGAAGTAAAACGGTGAGCACGCTATTCATCTTCAGCTTAGGGAAGCTTGCTCCTTATAAATAACCCGCATGGTAGCATTGAAATGAAGTTGTATGAACTACAGTAGGTCAATATATTATTCTTTGATTATGAGCTTGGCCGAGTCGTAGGTCCGAGGACTGAGATTAGAAGCCCCTCAGGATTTGCTGATTTTGTTTTTCAAATACTTTCCAAATAAAAGTAGTACCCTGACCATAGTTCTCTGGGACCGCATATCGATCGATGAAGTAAAATGTAAAAAAATACTTCTGAATTTCCAAGAATAATATGCCGATTCACCATTCCGCATGAAACAAACATTAGACAGTACTTAGTAAGAAAGTTAGAACATCACGAACCACTCTCTCCTTCTGAGAGAAAACCCATGTCGGTTGAGGATTTGGATCGGCCAATCATTCTAAAGTTTCACTATCATATGGTTTTTCACCATCATTGATAGATGGAATTCATATTACTAGATTAACTATTTTTATTTAAGTTTTGCTTGGCTAAGTTATACATCTCATCTCTATCTTCTTCGACTAGAGGATAAGAGAAGAGATCCTCCCTACGAGTCGCTCCTCCCTCCTGAGTCGCTCCTAGTGCCCGTTCTCAATGCAAGGTCTTTATTATCATGATCATTAGATAGTGTGGCGGGAGACTTGACCCCTAAAAAACGCTTCGTGGCTAGTCCCCCGACCCACTCTCGCACCCCAGTAGGGCAATGGGCGGGCGCCGCCTCCACCTCGCCCAAGCTACTCTCCCTCCTCCCCGGCGCCGTTGCCGCCGGCGTGGGCCGCCGGGATTTCCCGTGTCCGCGCAGAAGGAGGCGGGGCTTCTGATGGCGACAGAGCTCCTAGGCGGCGGCGGTCCGGCCTACTGGTGCGGTTCCCAGGGGATGGGTGGGCAGAGGTGTGCGCGGTGCCGACGTTGGCGGCGGGGCAGCGTGGGATTCGGTGGTAGCTCGCGGTGCCCTGATCGGCCCAGATCTGGGCCTGTTTGGGCCCATCTGGGTTCGGACGAGCCTACTTCAGCACAACCCCATGCGACTCCCTGGAGGTGGAGGAGGGGCAACAGAGGGCCTGGGTTGGTGGTGGTGATCATGGCGGCCCTCGCCGCAACATGGCGACGGAGGCTTCACGGGCCTATTTGGGCCCGGCCGAGTCAGCCCCAGTGTGCCCCTGTTGCCGCGTCTGGTCGACTACTGCCATTGCGGGGGAGGTAGTTCCCTCCCGCGCTGCTACGATGCTACTGTAACATCCCAGCATTAGAGATTAGAAATAAGCTGAACTCAGATGTGTGCATTGCATTCATGCATAGAAAATCCGAATAATTTTCGCGCTTTTGAACAAAACTTGCCAAAGTGATTAAAGCTTCTCTCAACTTGATGTAATTGGAGTAGATCATCAAGTTGACTGCGGTAGGTATCAATATGACCTTTGCTAACATTATTTTGGGTAATGGTAGTTTGATCTAAGGGTAGATCAAATATAATGAAACTAAACCAATACACATTGATTAATGATTATAATTTGATCCTTAAGTGATCATATGTAGTATTCATTACAATAACTCATGAATACCAAGTTTAGAATAAAACTCAAGTAACAAGAATTTAATAACTAAATCTTGACCTATATTAATCTATTATATATCTACCATGAGTATCATGGTAATACCTAATCTTAACTCTTTAGTGAGATTGAGTAGGAAATAAACCAAGTCAAGATCATTCACCATATATCTTTCTTTCCATATCATTCCTTATCATCTCTATTGAATCTTATTCTAATATCTGTTGTTCATCAGTGTTGAGTAACCAACTATTGATTCGCCAATTCTTAACCTATCAATTCTTGATCTATCAAATCTTGTCCTTATCATAACAATCACTTTAAGCCTATAAGGAAACAAGTAAGAGGAGGTAAGTGGTAATGCTAGTTTTAGATATCATCTATAGGATGAGAGTGAGTGAAGAGAATCAAATAAAATCAATAGGATTATTGATGGAGTTAGCTCACTCCTGAAATGATAGAAGAGTTATTTGGAATATATAATCATATGGTGTTAAAGAAGATTACAAGGATGAATCCTAAAGTAAGTTACTAGGGGTAATCCTATTGGATCAAGTAGGTATAGTCAATGAATAACATCTCTTGGTCCAATAGAGATAAACAGAAGATAATTATAATAGAACTGTAATATTGTATGGATGACAACCTTGATTAGCCAACTGGAAACCTAAACCATAAAAGATCAAAGGATTATAATGATCATGCTTTAGTCACCAAGATTGAATGCTTATATCATGTATAAGTGATATTGGTGGATAGAGCATGATTGAACCCTAGTATAGATATGTTATTCTAGGTTAGCCATGACAATACACCATGATATAATGTGAAGTTTGAGTATAAGATATTGGAGTCAAGTAGAGATAAGATAGTATAATTAAGCTGAAGCTAGAGTAGCAGGGAGATATTGAAGTAGTATTGTTCCTCTTAAAGGATAGTAACCTTTCGAGGAGAATAGAATTTGATATATACATTTACTGGAGTAATGTTGGTAATGGATGATAAAGGAAGAGTATGAATGGAGGTAACTGTAATCATCTCTTGGATTGGAGATTATTAGTAGTAGAATAGTTTGATAACCAAGTATAGATATGAGAAGGTTATGAAAAGCTTTAGTGCCAAGCTCATTGGATTTACAAATGGATTTAGGAGGAGAAATTATTGATAGGAATATTTTTGTGAAGAAAAGCTCATCATGTTAACACATGATGGTGGATATGAAGAAGTAATATATCTAGGAAAGGAATTCCTTAATTAGAGTCCACGATTGTGAATTATGGAAGGTAGGAATTCTTGATAAACACTTATCCTTTATTCTATAATTAACTTAATAGCCATTTCCTTTGATTGATTTATCATCCTATTTCCACAATGTCTTATAGGAATATTTTCCTATAGCAAATCACTCAAACATATCTTTGTCATTTCCAATTATCATAACCATATGTGCTTAGGAGTTATCTTTATCAATTCATTTCCATAAGACATTCGAGACAATAAATTTTTATTTTAATGGGTGATATCATTAAAGATCACAAACATAAAGACAATATGTTTAATCATTAATATGTACTCATATCAACAAAAGAATATAAGTAAATTAAGTACCCTAAACCCTAGGGTAAGCATTTACAATTCAAACCCTAACTCCTATGTTAATAATAATAAAATATATACATTGTTATTTCCTAAATTCATGGGAATAATATTAACCATATTAGTTCCCTAGAACTTTATGTATCAAATAATAATGAAGGATCGCTATATATAAAAGTTTCTTTAATATTACAAGTTAATAAGAATCAAATCTCATGAGTTAATAGTAATGCATTCTTTAATAAGTTTATGGATATTAGATAAATTAACTTCATATGAAAAGACCCTACAAATTTTAAACGAAAAAGTATATATATAAAGAAAATAAAGAAATGATAACAATATATAATAAAGGTTCACAAAATGATACTTAATACATTTAACTTTTGCTACAATTATTTAGCAAATAAATTTTATAAAGAAATTTCAAACCAAATATAAAAAAATACAAATCTAGAAACAAAACAGAAAAAGAAAAAGAATTGAAGAAGGAAAAAACAGAGTGAACCTTCTGGCCCATGGCCCAACTTCCCTCCTTCTTATCTGTCGCCCGCTAGCAGCCGCAGCAAACCATTTGGCAAGCTTTTCCATGGACCAACTGGCCCAATTGCAGCCCAAGACTAACCCGCAACGGTTCGTCGTCTTCTTCGTCGAGCGAAGCATCTCGGTGAAAGCTCCGCCGCCGCTCGCCGGTGCTGCGATACGTGCTGCGCGCCAAGATGAACGCCACCGCTCTCCGTCGTATATAAAATCCCAGGATCGCCGCCGGAGAATCCTAAAACCCAATTTCCCTTCTTCCTCTCTCTAGGTTTCCTCTCTGTTGATGAAACCCTAGCCCCAAATCTCGCTGGAGCTCCCGATGTTGACCTCCCCGTGCCAAGCCGAGGTGTCCAGGAGAACCACCTCGTTAACGTCAACCATTTCGCTGAATCACGCAAGTCGGGAAGTGTTCCTCTGCCCGTAATCAAGCTCGAAGCCACCGTATTACCTCCTCCGGTCTCGCCAACAAACTTTACGCGCTCCTGGTGAGCTCCTCATGCGAATGCCCTTCGTAAATTTTCTCCTTGTGTGTTGAATCGCAATCCCCACGACCACCTGCCACCGTCGCCACTGGCCGTCGTCGTGTCGCTGGTTCCGGCGACCATTTTCGGGCGGCGCGGTCGTAGTTCAACTCGCCATCGCATGCTCTTTCTAACGCACCTAGCCCCAGCCCCGCGCACGTACCAAATCAACGGATTCAACCATGATCTGAGGATCATCCATGGATGATGTCAGCGTGACATCACGATGATGTCATATTGCTATTTTTTATCATTTTAGAAATTGTGATAATGTTTTCTGTAATAAATAAAAACATTAGAGATGACATGGCAAAGGTCCCACCAGTCAGTGACTCGGGTAGGATTAGCTCTGGTGAGAAAAACCCCTCACTTCATGTTGACATCAGCATTACCTCATAAACACATTTAGTTATTTAATTAAAAATTCACAAAATGATTAAATCTTGTTAAATTAATAACTTGTGTTTTATAATTCAGAAAAATATGTAAAATATATGAACATTTTCAAAAAAATAAAATCTACAACTTAAAACTATTATCAAACATTATTATGTTAGTTATTTAAATAATTATTATTGAATAAAGATATTATAAGTAATAAAACTTTGATAATTCATATTTCAATATTGGTAAATGTTAAAAATATAAATAAAATACCAAAAATCTTAGAAAAATAAGAACTATAATTTAAAACTATAATCATGCATTATTATTTCACCTAATTAAATATTTATTTTTATTAAGTATTTATAAAATAATAAATCTTATAAAAATCATATATTATTATTTATAAATCATAGAAATAAATGTAATATACCAAAATGATCACAAAAATAATACCTACATGTTAAAAATATAATATTCTATTTTTGAGGTAAATAAAAATTTAAAACACTTTAACAACTTGAAGTTAAACCTATTTCCTTAGTTAATAATTCATATAAGGGTAAATAAAAATTGCTAATATTTATAAAATTAGCCAATTGAGTCTAATAAATAGTATTAGTCCTAAATATTGATAGAGTGAAGTCAAAATGGTTTAACACATTTTAAATACAAATTTTATTGAATTATCCTTCAACCATAAGTGTATATTATTTTATAAAAGGATCCTTATCCAATATAAAATCTCCAAGAATAATATGTAGTGAAATAAAACCTATTCCTTTACGTTAACCACAAGTTTATCAACATACAAAACACTATAGTGAATTCATAAGTAGTTAAGTAATATTATTACCTTGATTACAAACCATAACCACTCATTTATAAAAACATAAATGATTCTATTCCATTATAATCTTGAGAAACCACTATACCAAATAAAAGTAATACCATTCCTAGTTAACTTTAAAGGAACCTTATGAAGTGAACAATGTACAATTATCATAAGCAATATACCTTAAGTCCATCTATGTCTTTAAAGTTAACTTTAGTCTACAATACTTTAAATACTATGCTAAAGACTTTGTTATGTGTTTTATAGTTAACTTTGGTTTGTTATAATTAAGTTATAAAGCATCTCAAGTCCAGACTATTCAAGCAAGCATAAACAACATCAATCACATTCTATCAACCATATTCTAAAAACTATCAGGATTGTTTAAACCTTAAAAAATATTTTCTTCAAAAGTTATTCGTTTTGCCACTTCAGTCAACAGATGAAAATTAATAGTAATCACATTACTTTATACTTTACTTGTATACTTAGAATTGTTAACACTTAAGTTACTTATAAATGTCAATACTTGTAAAGTAAGATCTGGAGATAAGGCAATTCTTATATAAGTAGTCTTTGAGTAGCATTCCACATTCGTGTATCTTATTGTTGTATACCATTATAATTACATGTTGTTTCACACACACTCACAAGCCTTAATAAGAAGCACAAGTATGAAACTTATCTAAAAGGACAACACATTCTAAAGAAACCATTTCCAGTTTCCAAACCCTAGATCAACGTTATCCCCGGGATTCGAGTTTATCAACTTGCATTACATTACTTATGCATAAAAGCATCTTGCTTCTTTAAACATTAGTCCTTGTTGGATCTTATGTTGTCTCGAAGACTGTGAGTGCATAATCTTGCAGTCACAAAAGGCAAGTTCACACTTGCTCATGTCCTTTGATTATTTTCTGTAAAGTATTTTGCAAATCCAGTGTTGTCATCACCAGCATTTCAAAAAGGTCAGAAAACACTATTTTTGATAATAATGTGAACTATTGGTTACTGATCCAGGGTGATCAGCTAATCTATTAAGTCTGGCAGTGGAATACCACTGCACATGACTATATCACCTAGGACTTAACAACCAATGTCGCTAGTGATTCTTGCGTCGTATATTACGTGTTGACCATGAGATTTGGAATGGGACGGAGAAGTCAGCTGTATCTTTTCCCTCTCGCATGGAGTCCAATGTGCGGGTCATGGTTGTTATCACTCGTAGCATGCATATTAATTGGTAATTTGTATAGGATATGCAGCATATGGGTGGGAACCCTCAACGTCCCACGATAGTTACGGCATCTGAACGGTATGTACTGCCAATTGCTGTAATTCAATAGGTGAGCTGGCGTACACCAAGGAGGCATGCGGGGTCGTGGAGAAGGCAGTGATTGGCTTGTATCTTAGTCTGGGACTCACACCAAGGAAGTGTGAACGATCCTATAACTCGGATGTGCAACAAAGCTAAGATCTCTCATGGGTAAAGTGACACACCTCTGCAGAGTGTAAAAACTGTAACTTGTTACTCCCTGTTCCGGGAAGGAGCTGCGAACGCGGCGGGAAAGGAACTCCATGAAAGTTTTGGTAAACCCGTAAAGGCTGACGAACATAGCTTTTTAGAATAAAAGCAACCTTTGAAAAAAATGTTTACGAAAACCTGCATTGCCTACGACCTATGGTCTCTGGCTGTAGATATAGTGCATCAAACACTCCTTTCTAGTGAACTTGCTGAGTATGATCATACTCAACGTATCTTCTTAACCCTTGCTAGATTCTGAAGCTATTAAGACGACGTCTACATCAAGTCATGCTCCAGGAATCATCATCAAAAGCTAAACCTCTTCAATGAAGTCAAGGAAGTCAACATATACATCAACTCAAGTGAAGACGAAGTTATTGATTAGATAGGAATATAATCTCTAGCCATAGAATCTATTTCTGTAGCGTATTGCAATAGCAGCAATGCCAGACCATTAGTTAAAATACTAGTCTTAATAGTATGATAGTCTTTGAGTTGTTTATTTTTTATTCTTCTTTGTAAGAAGTTTCTTTCTCTCTCTTTAACCTAGAGTGTTCTCTGGATCTTGTGTAAAGAGTTGAGTTATAACCTATAGTCATGTCTTGGACCTACTGTGTTTATGTTGTACCACTCTGAGGGATGTAATACTAGTGAAAGGGGTTTCATTAGTGTTATGTCAACGACTATAGTGTACTACATCATGCAGTGGTATGCTGGGTCACCGCAGCTACTACCCCCGGTACCACTGTCCCCTTGCTCGAGACTCGAGGCCTCGTGCTGATGTCCATGGTGAGATGGTGAAGATGGCGCCTATTCCATGGTGGCGCAAGCTGGTTGGCGGTTGGTTGGGTGGAGCATTTTCTCACCGTCTCGGGTGGTGTTTCTTTGGGGGTGGGAGAAATCCTTGTCGTCTCCATCCATCACTGACGCGGTGACTCCTGCGGGTGTCGCCATTCCTTCCTGGAGGGCGTCGGTTACCTCCTTCCCACCCGTCCTCCGTGTATCGGGGAAACCCTAGGACTAGTCCGGGTGGCAGCGGCGTCGTCGTCGCATTCCTTGCTGAAGGTGCTGCTTGATACGCGGCGGTTCAGAATTCCAGGGGCACGGTGGGAACTTTCCGAGGGGGGGGGGGGCAGCGGTAGAGGGCCGTCTTCATTTCATCGAACTGCAAATGTTGGCTTTTATTCTTTTTCTTTTCGTTTGGGCTTAACTGTGTTGTGGCTCTAGCATGTTTGTTGTACCGTGTGGTTGCTATATTAATATAGTGGGATGAAAGCGTGATTCGAGAGATAGTGTGTGTGTGGGGGGGGGAGGCTCGCTACTTCTACTGTACCACCATATGTTCCTTGTGTTCATCTATCATACTTTGGACCAAAAAGCGTGCATCGGTCTTGTTGGAGTTGGCCAAAGAGTAATCACGTGATCATTGTTGTCTACAAAACTACAAGTATGTGAATGTATGGTGGTGCAAGTATGTGAATGTTGTAGGGGTTCGTAGCATGGCAAACAAAAATTTTCTATCGCATACAAACAAACAAGCCAAGATCTATCTACTAGATTGTAGCAACGAGTCGATGGAATAACTTACCCTCGAAGATTCCAAAGCGTTTAACGAGAGCGGATTCTCGTGGGTGATGTAGTCGTACTCTTTCCGATCTCAAGATCGTGTAGATGATCCTTCCGGCGCTGCGTTCCGGCAGCGCTCCCGCAGTCGGTCACACGTTCGGTACTCGACGAAGACCTTCCTCTCCCTTGTTCCAGCAGGCAGCGGAGGTTGTAGTACTCTCCTCGCGATTCCGGCAGCACAACGGCGTGGTACCGGAAGTAGAGGGGAAATCCCGCAGGGCTTCGCCTTAAGCCGGTGCGAGTATGGTGGAGCTTATGAGAGAGGCTATTAGTGGTCTAGTAATTAGACACACCAATTAGAAGTCTCTAAACCAATTAGAAGGCTCTAAACCGCAGGCTAAAGCAATTAGAAGCTCTAAACCAAAACGGCTCTAAACCGGAGATTAGAGGTAGGAACTTGTGTGTCTAGGAGGGGAGCCCTGCCCCTCCTTATATAGATGGGAGGGGGATGGCGCGCCAGGGGAGGGAGGGAGTCCCTCCCCAACTCGGCCTAGGGCTGGCCGCCGGCTTGGAGGAGAGAAACTCCTCCTCCAAGTCGGTTCCAACTCCTCTTGCTTGTTTCCCACAGTTTCTTGTTTTAGACGTTTGACTTTCAAACTGGACATTTGACTTTTCTGTTTTAGGATTCAATTTAATCCTTTATTTGGGACAGCAAGAACACTTAGTACATGATGCAATCATTCCAATATGTAATGACACATTCATGTACCCCTCCCCCCCGGAGTGCCGGACATTCCGGAACCTTCTAGAACATTCCCGATGAAAACACCGGAATCATTCCCGAACTCCGAAACGGGACTTTCCTTATATGAATCTTATTCTCCGGACCATTCCGGATCACCTCGTGATATCCCGGATCCCATCCGAGACTCCGAACAACATTCGGTCTCTTTCTCATAACACCATAACTACTCAAACAACGTCGAATCCTTAAGTGTGTCTCCCTACGGTTCGTGAATTATGCGGACATGATCGAGACACTTCTCCGAACAATAACCAATAGAGGAATCTGGAAATTCATATGGCTCCCACATATTTCTACGATTACTTTGCGATCAAATGAACCACTTACATACGATACCAATTTCCTTTTGTCTCACGATATGTTACTTATCCGAGGTTATGATCGTCGGTATCTCTGCATACCTAGTTCAACCTCGTTACTGATAAGTACTCTTTTCTCGTTCCCGTGATATGTGATCCCTTGTGACCAAGTCACATGCTTGCAAGCTAATTGGATGACATTCCACCGAGAGGGCCCAGAGTATATCTATCCGTCATGTGGATGGACAAATCCCACTCTTGATCCATGTGTCTCAACCAATACTTTCCGAACACTCAATGCCACCTTTATAACCACCCAGTTACGGTGTGGTGTTTGATGTCATCAAAGCATCCATCCGGTAAAGGTGATATGCATGATCTCATGGTCGAAGGAATTAGGTTACTATGTATCAGAAAGCATATAGCAATTGAACTATTGAAATGACTTGATCTTTATGCTACCCTTATCTATAGGAGTATGTCCACCATATCATTCTCCTAACGATATGATCTTGTTGTTGATAACATCTCAATGTTCATGATAGGGAAACCACAATCATTAATCAACCAACAAGCTAGTGAAGTATAGAGGCTATACTAGGGACTTCAAATTAAGTTTACAAATCACACAAGTATCAATGTTTCCTTGTTAATACTATTATAGCATGAATGTAAACATTTATCATAAACACAAAGATATAATAATAACTACATTTATTATTGCCTCTAGGGCATATCTCCAATAGTCTCCCACTTGCACTAGAGTCATCTAATCTAGATTACATGGTAATATACCGAACACCCATGGCAGTTTGGTGTTGGTCATGTTTTGCCCTCGGGAGAGGTTTAGTCAACGGATCCGCCACATTCAGATCTGTGTGTACTTTGCAAATCTTTATATCCCCATCCTAGATATGTTCTCGAATAGCGTGAAAACGTAGCTTGATATGCTTCAGCTTCTTGTGTGACCTTGGTTCTTGCGCATTGGCTATGGCGCCCATGTTATCACAGTAGATAGACATTGGGTCCAGCGCACTAGGAACCACACCCAGCTCTGTAATGAACTCTTTCATCCATATCGCTTCTTGTGAAGCCTCCGAAGCAGCCATGTATTCCGATTCAGTTGAAGATCTCGCCACAACGCTTTGCTTTGCACTCCTCCAGCTAACTGCTGCACCATTCAAAATAAATACGTATCCGGATTGTGATTTAGAATCATCCGGATTTGTGTTCCAACTAGCATCGGTGTAACCATTAACAACGAGCTGTTCATCACCTCCATAAGAAAGAACCATATCCTTAGTTCTTCTCAAGTACTTAAGGATGTTTTTGACCGCTGTCCAATGATCCACTCCTGGATCACTTTGATATCTGCTAGTTAAACTAACAGCATATGCAATGTCGGGTCTAGTACATAGCATGGCATACATTAGAGATCCTATGGCTGAGGCATAGGGAGTCTTACTCATCCTTTCTCTATCTTCTGCCGATGTCGGACTTTGAGTTTTACTCAAGGTCGTATTGGGCAACATGGGCAAGAACCCTTTCTTGCTTTCTTCCATTCCAAACCTCTTTAGAACTTTGTCCAAATATGTACTCTGTGACAATGATATTTGGCGTTTCGATCTATCTCTATAAATCTTTATGCCTAATATGTAAGCTGCTTCGCCAAGATCCTTCATTGAAAAACTATTATTCAAATATTCCTTGACACTATTAAGAAGGTCTACATCATTCCCAATCAACAATATGTCATCCACATATAGTATTAAGAATGCTACAGAGCTCCCACTCACTTTCTTGTAAATACAAGCTTCTCCATAAGTTTGTATAAAACCAAAACTTTTGATTACCTTATCAAAACGTTGATTCCAACTTCGGGATGCTTGCTTCAATCCATAGATGGACCGTTGAAGTTTGCATACCTTGTTAGCATCTTTAGGATCGACAAAACCTTTGGGTTGCATCATATACAACTCTTCATCAATGTCTCCATTGAGGAATGCTGTTTTGACATCCATCTGCCATATCTCATAATCATAATATGCAGCGATTGCTAACATAATCCTCACAGACTTTAGCTTCGCTACCGGTGAGAAAGTCTCATCGTAGTTAACTCCTTGAATTTGTCGAAACCCTTTTGCGACAAGTCGAGCTTTATAGACAGTAACATTACCATCAGCATCTGTTTTCTTCTTGAAAATCCATTTGTTCTCGACAGCCTTCCGGCTATCCGGTAAGTCCACCAAAGTCCATACTTGGTTTTCGTACATGGATCCAATCTCGGATTTCATGGCTTCTTGCCATTTATTGGAATCTGTGCTCATCATCGCTTCCTCATATGTCTCGGGGTCATCGGTGTTGTCCACCAACATGACATTCATAACAGAATCATACCAATCTGGAGTGGTACGAGTTCTCGTTGACCTCCGAGGCTCTGTAGAAACTTCAACCGAAGTTTCATGATCACCATCATTAGCTTCCTCTCTTATTGATGCAGGCACCACAGGAACTTCTTCCGGTGCTGCGCTACTCGCAATTTCGAGAGAAGGTTCGACAACCTCGTCGAGTTCTACTTTCCTTCCAGTCACTTCTTTCGAGAGAAATTCCTTCTCTAGAAAGGATCCATTCTTGGAAACAAAGATTTTGCCTTCGGATCTATGATAGAAGGTATACCTAATAGTTTCCTTCGGGTATCCAATGAAGACGCATTTTTCCGCTTTGGGTTCAAGCTTGTCTGGCTGTAACTTCTTTACATAGGCTTCGCATCCCCAAACTTTAAGGAACGACAATTTAGGTTTCTTCCCAAACCATAATTCATACGGTGTCGTTTCAACGGATTTAGATGGTGCCCTATTTAAAGTGAATGCGGTTGTTTCTAATGCATAACCCCAAAATGATAGCGGTAAATCTGTAAGTGACATCATAGAACGAACCATATCTAAGAGAGTTCGATTACGACGTTCGGACACACCATTACGCTGTGGTGTTCCCGGCGGTGTCAATTGTGAAAGTATTCCGCATTTCTTCAAATGCTCGCCAAACTCGTAACTTAGATAATCACCTCCACGATCAGAACGTAGAAATTTAATCTTCTTGTTACGTTGATTCTCTACCTCACTTTGAAACTCCTTAAACTTCTCGAAAGTTTCGGACTTACGTTTCATGAAATAGATATACCCATATCTACTCAAGTCATCCGTGAAGGTAAGAACATAACGATAACCACCGTGCGATGCTACACTCATTGGACCACACACATCGGTATGTATGATTTCCAATAAGTCCGTAGCTCGCTCCATCATACCAGAAAATGGAGTCTTAGTCATTTTACCCATCAGACATGCTTCGCATCTTTCAAGTGATTCAAAATCAAGTGATTCAAGAAGTCCATCGGAATGGAGTTTCTTCATACGTTTCACTCCGATGTGACCAAGACGACAGTGCCACATATAGGTCGAATTATCGCTTGATTTCAAACGTTTAGCCTCAATGTTGTTGATATGTGTATTTCCACTATCGAGATTCAATAAGAATAGACCATCTATCAAAGGTGCATGTGCATAATACATATTACTCATATAAATAGAATAACCATTATTCTCGGATTTAAACAAGTAACTGTCTCGCAATAAACAAGATCCCGATATAATGTTCATGCTCAACGCAGGCACCAAATAACAATTATTTAAGTATAAAACTAATCCCGATGGTAGATGAAGGGGTAGCGTGCCTACCGCGATCACATCAACCTTTGATCCGTTTCCCACGCGCATCGTCACCTCGTTCTTCGCTAGCTTCCGTTTATTCTGCAGCACCTGTTTCGAGTTACAAATATGAGCAACCGAACCAGTATCAAATACCCAGGCACTACTACGAGTACTAGTGAGATACACATCAATAACATGTATATCAGATATACCTTTCTTCTTGATGTTGCCGTTCTTCAAATCCGCCAAGTACTTTGGGCAATTCCCCTTCCAGTGACCTTCTCCCTTGCAGTAAAAGCACTCAGTATCAGGCTTGGGTCCAGCCTTGGTCTTCTTCGCCGGCGTAGTAACTTTCTTACCACCCTTCTTGAAGTGTCCCTTTGGCTTAGACTTGCCTTTCTTGAATTTGGTGGTCTTATTGACCAACAACACTTGGTGCTCTTTCTTGATCTCCACTTCTGCAGATTTTAACATGGCAAAGAGTTCTGGCAACGTCTTGTTCATGTTCTGCATGTTGTAGTTCATCACAAAGTTCTTGTAACTTGGTGGTAGTGATTGGAGGATACGGTAAATCCCCAAAGCATTAGGAATCACTATACCCAAGCTTTGAAGTTTGTTTGCGTGCCCAGACATCTTAAGCACATGCTCACTGACGGAGCTGCCCTCTTCCATCTTGCAGTTAAAGAACTTTTCAGAAGCCTCATAGCTTTCAATTGCCGCATGAGTCTCAAAAATCAATTTGAGATCCTCGACAATATCATATGGGTCTGAATCCTCAAACCTTTTCTGAAGCTCCGATTCCAAACCATACAAGATAGCACACTGAACTATGGAGTACTGATTCTTCCGAGCGAGGTAAACATTCTTTACTTCATCGGGAGCATCAGCTGCAGGTGGGTCACCCAGCGGTGCATCCAGCACATAGGTCAAATTACCAGCTGTGAGGACAATCCTCAAATTGCGGAACCAATCCGCGAAGTTGCTTCCATTGTTTTTCAACTTTTCTTTCTCTAGGAACACATTAAAATTGATGGTAGGGGCTGCCATTGATCTACAACATATTTGCAATAGTTTAGACTAAGTTTATGACAAATTGAGTTCAAATTAATTAATGTAATTAAACTAGGTGAACTCCCATTCAAAACAATATCCCTCACATTGTTTTAGTGATCACACGAACCAAATCCACTACATCAACACCGATCATCACGAGAGTTGATATAGTTTCAATGGCGAACAATCGTCATGTTCATCATATCTACTATATGATTCATGCTTTACCTTTCGGTGATCCGTGTTCCGAGACCATGTCTGTACATGCTAGGCTCGTCAAGATCAAACCTTAGTTTCCGCATGAGCAAATCTGGCTTGCTCACGTTGTATACACTTGCGGAATCTAACACACCCGATCATCACGTGGTGCTTCGAAACAACAAGCTTTAGCAACGGTGCTGACTAAGGGTGAACACTTTATGACTTGAAATTCATGTGCATGAGGGATCATCTTATAATGCTACCGTCGTCTACTAAGCAATACAAGATGCATAAAGGATTAACATCACATGCAATTCAATATATATGTGATATGATATGGCCTTTCTTCTTTGTGCTTCTGATCTCCATCTTCAAGCACGAACATGATCTCCATCATCACCGGCATTGCATCAAGGTCAATGACGCTACTCCATGGTTGTCGTCCACCGGCTTCAACTATTACAACTACTTTGAATAGACACGCGGGTCTTAACATAAATTAAAGACAACCATATGGCTCCTGCCGGTTGCCGACTTACAATAAGGAACATTGCATACATCAAATATAATCACAATCATGGCCATATCACATCACTGCACACCCCTGCAAAACAAAGTTAGACGCCTCTACTTTCTTTGCATATTTTACGTGGTTTGGGGCGTTCAATAAGTGTCGTTCTAACTTACGAACAAGAACCACAACATTGATACTAGTATTGTTAATCACCCGTTGTAAATTGGATCTTAACTATGCTAGGAGAAACAGGCACCCGCAAAGCCACTTATGCAATACAAGTTGCATGTCAAGCGTGGAGCAAGTCTCATGAACGATGTCATGTAAGGTTAGCCCGGGCCGCTTCATCCCAACATACCGCAAGATGCAAAGTACACAAGAAGCAATCGACAATAAAAGCATCAACGCCCACAATGACCATTGTGTTCTACTCGTGCAACAGATCTATATATAGACACGGCTCTGATACCACTGTAGGGGTTCGTAGCATGGAAAATAAAAAATTTCTATCGCATACAAACAAACAAGCCAAGATCTATCTACTAGATTGTAGCAACGAGTCGATGGAATAACTTACCCTCGAAGATTCCAAAGCGTTTAACGAGAGCGGATTCTCGTGGGTGATGTAGTCATACTCTTTCCGATCTCAAGATCGTGTAGACGATCCTTCCGGCGCTGCGTTCCGGCAGCGCTCCCGCAGTCGGTCACACGTTCGGTACTCGATGAAGACCTTCCTCTCCCTTGTTCCAGCAGGCAGCGGAGGTTGTAGTACTCTCCTCGTGATTCCGACAGCACAACGGCGTGGTACCGGAAGTAGAGGGGAAATCCCGCAGGGCTTCGCCTTAAGCCGGTGCGAGTATGGTGGAGCTTATGAGAGAGGCTATTAGTGGTCTAGTAATTAGACACACCAATTAGAAGGCTCTAAACCAATTAGAAGGCTCTAAACCGCAGGCTAAAGCAATTAGAAGCTCTAAACCAAAACGACTCTAAACCGGAGATTAGAGGTAGGAACTTGTGTGTCTAGGAGGGGAGCCCTGCCCCTCCTTATATAGATGGGAGGGGGCTGGCGCGCCAGGGGAGGGAGGGAGTCCCTCCCCAACTTGGCCTAGGGATGGCCGCCGGCTTGGAGGAGAGAAACTCCTCCTCCAAGTCGGTTCCAACTCCTCTTGCTTGTTTCCCACAGTTTCTTGTTTTAGCCGTTTGACTTTCAAACTGGACATTTGACTTTTCTGTTTTAGGATTCAATTTAATCCTTTATTTGGGACAGCAAGAACACTTAGTACATGATGCAATCATTCCAATATGTAATGACACATTCATGTACCCCTCCCCCCCGGAGTGCCGGACATTCCGGAACCTTCTAGAACATTCCCGATGAAAACACCGGAATCATTCCCGAACTCCGAAACGGGACTTTCCTTATATGAATCTTATTCTCCGGACCATTCCGGATCACCTCGTGATATCCCGGATCCCATCCGAGAGTCCGAACAACATTCGGTCTCTTTCTCATAACACCATAACTACTCAAACAACGTTGAATCCTTAAGTGTGTCTCCCTACGGTTCGTGAATTATGCGGACATGATCGAGACACTTCTCCGAACAATAACCAATAGAGGAATCTGGAAATTCATATGGCTCCCACATATTTCTACGATTACTTTGCGATCGAATGAACCACTTACATACGATACCAATTTCCTTTTGTCTCACGATATGTTACTTATCCGAGGTTATGATCGTCGGTATCTCTGCATACCTAGTTCAACCTCGTTACTGATAAGTACTCTTTTCTCGTTCCCGTGATATGTGATCCCTTGTGACCAAGTCACATGCTTGCAAGCTAATTGGATTACATTCCACCGAGAGGGCCCAGAGTATATCTATCCGTCATGTGGATGGACAAATCCCACTCTTGATCCATGTGTCTCAACCAATACTTTCCGAACACTCAATGCCACCTTTATAACCACCCAGTTACGGTGTGGTGTTTGATGTCATCAAAGCATCCATCCGGTAAAGGTGATATGCATGATCTCATGGTCGAAGGAATTAGGTTACTATGTATCAGAAAGCATATAGCAATTGAACTATTGAAATGACTTGATCTTTATGCTACGCTTATCTATAGGAGTATGTCCACCATATCATTCTCCTAACGATATGATCTTGTTGTTGATAACATCTCAATGTTCATGATAGGGAAACCACAATCATTAATCAACCAACAAGCTAGTGAAGTATAGAGGCTATACTAGGGACTTCAAATTAAGTTTACAAATCACACAAGTATCAATGTTTCCTTGTTAATACTATTATAGCATGAATGTAAACATTTATCATAAACACAAAGATATAATAATAACTACATTTATTATTGCCTCTAGGGCATATCTCCAACAAATGTATGGTAAGTTAAATCAGACCGAGTGAACACATATTGACTGCCTGTATGAATCATCTGTTGATTTGCGTGTACGAGGAACATCTCTATCTTGCAAGCCATGCTAAAATCGCAAAAAGCTTGAGAGACTATTGTCTACACCAATCACGAGCTGATATATGCCTCTAGCCTAAGAGTACGAGTTCCAATCAAGTATGCTAACATCCATACTTTTGCCAAGGATGCCGGCAACACCTCCACCGACCCAATGTTACTAGAGCTCTAACAGATGATGCATATTTTTAGGGAATCTCTCCTAATTTTGCCCATGTGATTTAAATTTTCATCACCTCTCGGATGCTGCAAAACAGAAGTATTCTACACCAGATGGAAGGAAAAAGTGGGTAGGACACAGCTGTCGGCGGTCGACGGCCGAGTTCCCTCCATTTCTTCCATGTTCCCCGCCTATCGGCCACTGCTCCCATTAGTTCCCCCGATCTCCGCCAGCCATGTCGCCCAAGAAATTTACCAACCCTCGGACCACTGCCAGGATCCTGCGTAGCCAAAGCCGGAGGGCTGGACCGACGCATCCAAGGCAAAGGTTTGCCGAAAAAGGAAAACTGAAACAGAGGGCTGGAGGATGAGGGACACAAAGCTGAAGAACAAGCTGGAAGCCAAGTAGGAGGCATGGGCGGCCTTGGAGGCGCAAGCGGCCATCGATCCCAATGTAGCAGCTACTCGAGCGGTCATGGGCCATATGCTGGTCCACGCCAGGCACTATGGCGTACCCTGGGGAAGCCAGGCGAGCGTTGGCTCTCCGGCGAGCTTCTCGCCATGCTCGCCAGCGTTGTTCCATGAGAGATAAACACTGAGGTTCTCGGCATCCCCCCGAGTTTTATGGCGACCATCTAGGCAGATTCAACCCCAACTTGGTCTTCCCCCACTGCCCTGCACCTCGCGGTCTATCCGACTTCAACGTTGACATCAACATGCCCTACGACAGATCTCCCTCGTATGTTGGATTGCCGGTGTTGCGTCGCGGTCCCCTGGACTTCGCCCAAAAGCAGTGAGCCGGCTCCTCCATCCATCTCGGCACTGCGGATGCAGGCAGTGTGCTCGGCGGAATGTCGGGTGACTCCTTCATGGCCGAGATGATCGCTTCCGGTCCCATCGCCGCCACAAGCTCGTTCTTCACACAAGAGCAATCCCGCATCTACGTTAAGCATGGCCTTGACTCGCAAGAGTTTGCCGACATCCAGGCGGATGAGGAGGCCGACAATGACCAGGAAAAAGAAGCCGAAGAGGAAATCTTGGCAACGATCAAGGGAAAGGGGAAGAGGAAGATGAAGCCAAAGACGACACCATCAGCCGAGCCCCGCATCAAGTGGACCACCCTTGAAGACGAGTGTACCACCGAAGAATGTAAGGTGGTGAGCCTCGATGGGATCACCGGCGAGAATCAAACTCGGAGAACTATTGGAAGTGTATCAAGATTATGTTCGACGAGCGCAAGCTAATGGATCCATACTTCAACAAGTTCCACATGGAACACGTTGAGAAGGCAACAAAGAACCATTGGGGTTCATGCAACAAGCATGTAGCAAACAACATGGGATCCAAGAGGAAATTGAGTATGGCCCAGAAAGCGGCGCCAACATGTACATCAAGGTAAAACGATTCGCCATCTTTGCGACTGACCTATCGCCGAGTTCATGCATTTTTTGCGACTGACTCGTCGCCGAGTTCATGCATTTTTTGCGACTGACCCATCGCCGAGTTCATGTCGTTCTTTTGCAGCTAGTTTGTGCTCTCGGCATGTACCGCAAGGACACCAAGACCTAGTTCAAGTTCCACCATGTGTTTCATAAAATCAAGCATTGCCAAAAGAGGGCGGACACTCGCGTGTCACTCGCAAGGCCAATGACGCCATTTACAACCCCGACGTGCCACCCCCAGCTGTTGCCGAAGGGCGTCCAAAGCTCGCCATAAGAAGTCTAAGGCACTAAAGGCTATGGGTGCGCCTGCCGAACGGCTTAGTCATCGAAGTGAATGGATGATGCGAAGACCCATGTAGACAAGAGGGAGGAGAAGTCTGATGAAAGGTGGACCCAATTGCTACAGAACCAAGGCATGAAGCTCGACCTGCCCAAGGCCAACTTCGTGGAGAAGAATAGGAACACGGACCTGGCCTTTCTCATGGGTGGAGACGACACTTTGGCAATGAGAGACAAGGTCAAGGTGTGGTACACGGCACGCCGCGATGCCATTCTTTTTTTCTTGACGGAAACAGTAGGGCTCCGCCCTGCTGCGTATTTTTATTGATTTTTGATAAAAAATTACAGTTATTTCCAAACAAAGGAAAAGGAAGAAAAAATAAAACAAGAACTATACAGATGGACTTAAAAGCAAACTAGTTGAAATGTTCCACCCAATTTGTGAACTGAGAATAAGTCTTCCTTTTTAGCTCTGTGCTTTAGCCATTTCATTTCTTCCTTGAAAATGGCCCTGCTTTTATATAGATTGGGTGTAATGTTCCTAAAGATAAATACATTCCGAGTTTTCCAAATTGCCTAGGCCCTAGAATCACTATTTCCATAAAGAAAGGCTTGTGTAGCATAGTCTTTAGGTGTGAGATGCAATCCAAATGAGACCTATTTGCATCAGAATTCCATGTCGGACAAATGTATTTCCAACATTCAGTGGCAAACTTGCAATGGAAGAAGATGGTCTCTTGTTTCCAGAACAGTATCATTGCACATAATGCAAGTGTAATCAGGCAGGAAGAAGGTCCGTCGAAGGAGCATGTCTCTTGTGTTTAGTCGGTCATGTAGAAGAAGCCAAAAAACACTTTATGTTTTTTCTGACAGCAACTGTTCCATAACCAGTTAAACGCAGAAGGAGCCGGTTCTGAACTTTTCAATAGTTTATAAGCATTTGCCACCGAGTATTGAGTTCCTCAAGGATAACTCCATTCATCCTTTGCCTCCTCGTTAGAGTAAATATTAATGAGCTGCTCGAACTTATTATATTCTTCGAAGGCAATATTTGATAACGGTACGTGAAAAAGATCACTTAAGGGTTCCTGACAGAATGCAGAACTGCATGAGATCTGTGGGTTAATCATAAAGGTTTCTAAACGAGGGAATGTCTCTTGCAATCGATGCTGCTGCCAATCATCTTTCCATAACATGATAGTATCTCCTCTTTGTACTTTGCAAGTCGCAATTTCCTTGAATTTGGGAAATAACCTTAAACAATCCCTCCACCAAAAGTAACATTCAAGGATTTTAGCAGGTGGCAGTGCAGTTGTGTGATACTTTTCCCATATCAAATGAACCCAGGGAATATTTGCATGATTATAAAATTTATCAAGGTGTTTCATGAGTAAGCAATCATTCTGCACCTGTAGGTCCATAACCCCCAGCCCTCCATTAACTTTGGGTTTGCATACCAAGCCCCGAGATGCCAGCGCAGGGCTTCGTTTTGTTAGATCCTTTCCTCTCCACAAATAGTGTCTTCTGTACTTGTCTAATTGATCAATGATGCCTTTCTAAATTTTCAGAGTGCACATATAGAAACTTGGTAAAGAAGACAACACAGAGTTCACTATTTCGAGCTTGCCCCCATATGTTAGGAAATCTGAGCAAGTTTGTAACCTTTTTTCAATATTGGTAACCAAGGATAATAAGTGCTCCATTTTAGGCTTAGTGGTTCCAAGTGGTAAGCCAAGATAAGTGAATGGAAATGACCTAAGCTGGCACTACAAGTCCCCTGTTAACTCATGAAGTCTATGCTCAGGGATGTTAATTGGGTACAAGTTCAATTTATGAAAATTCACCTTGAGTCCAGTAGAAATGGCAAATTCATCCAAAATGTTTCTGAGATGGTCCATCTGGATTATGCAGGCTGGCATGATGATTGACATATCATCAGCATATTGGATGATAGGATAGTCTTGTGTGTAACCCACTGGTAGGAGCATGAGTAATCCTTGTTGAAAAGCATCATTTATAACTGATTGTAGTAAGTCAGCTGCCATCACAAATAAGAGTGGTGAGAGTGGGTCCCCTTGACGTACCCCCCTCTTGCATTTAAAGTTTTTGCCAGGTACACCATTAAGGAGTACAGAGGAGAGACCCGTATCCAGAAGTTTCATGATCCAATTACAGAATTTGGGCCCAAAACCTTTATGTCTTAGGATATCAATGATCACATGATGCTCAATTTTGTCGAAAACCTTCTCAAAGTCTAACTTTAGAAGTACAATCTCTTTCTTTGATTTATGACAGAGGTGGATATATTCATATGCCCAGGCAAGACAATCTTGAATATTCCTTGATTTAATAAATCCATATTGGTTATGATGGATAAGTTTGAGAATGACTTTCTGAAGCCTATTGGATAATAGTTTGGTGAGGATCTTGAGGATGCAGTTTAGTAGCGAGATTGGTCTATAGTCATTTACAGTCTCAGGAGTGCTCTTTTTGGGAATCAAAGTAATATAAGAACTGTTGATATACTGGATGTTGAGAGTACCATTATAAAACTGCTCGCAAAGATCATATATACATCCTGCTTCAGAATATGCCAGCATTTTCTGAAGAATTCTTCATTAAACCCATCAGGACCAGGTGATTTATTTATTGGTGTTAATGTGACTTTATCACGGATCTAGTCTAGATCTAACAGTAGCAATAGAAACATCACCTTTGTAGATCAAGAACGGAGAGAGAGAGAACGGAGACGAGCTCTACATGCTCCCTGGCTCGACAGACAAGAGCCAGAGGGAATGCCCGAACCGGTGCCGGAGCTAGAACCTCCGTCGTTGGCCATGGGTGGAAAGGGGGTGAGTGTGGCGAGCGTGTGGCTAGAGTGGCGGCGGTGGAGCTTCCCGTCGGCGCAGCGCTAGCCTAGATCGGATTGGCTTGTAGGTGGGGCGGCTAGGGCACGGCTAACCTCGTAGTTCGTGCTGCCGGCTCCCCACCACTTTATATAGCGCTAGCGACAGGGGCCCACCGTCCTAGATAAGGATGGGCGCCCCCGATCAGGGCGCAATTAGGGGGGCGTGCTGGGCCATTGGGCCCAGTCACGTTGAGATCTATCCAATATTCTCCCCCTAGATCTCGACTTTACTTTTAACCTTGTTCTTTACTTATTTCATCACAGAATGAGACATAGAGCATGTTTCATCGTCTCAGCTCAATTGTCGATAGAATCTGACAGCTACTATATACCTTCATGTTCCGAAACAAATTCTGTTACTTTTGGGCCTCTATAGTCCAGAAATCATAGGCTTCCCATTAAACCCATGCCGGCTATGTGTTCCTTGAACACATTAGGTGGTAAGCCTTTCGTTAGCGGATCCGCAAGCATATCCTTTGTCCTTATATGCTCGAGACTTATAGTTTGATCCTGGACTTTGTCCTTCACAACATAATACTTTATATCTATAGACTTTGAAGCATTACTCGACTTGTTGTTGTGAGCATAGAATACTGCGGGATCGTTGTCACAGTACATCTTTAGTGGCCTGCTGATGCAGTCAACCATTTTCAAGTCGGGTAAAAATTTCTTTAACCATAACGCCTGTCCCATGGCCTCATAACATGCTATAAATTCTGCATACATCGTAGATGATGCAACTATTGACTGTTTGGCGCTTCTCCATGAAATAGCACCTCCTGCAAGAGTAAAGACATACCCTGTCGTGGACTTTCGGTCGTCCTTATCTCCCGCAAAATCTGCATCTGAATACCCTTTTATCTCTAGGGAATCAGATCGTCTATATGTTAGCATGAGGTCTTTTATGCCTTGCACATAACGCAAAGCTTTATTTACCATCTTCCAGTGCTCTATGCCTGGATTCTCTTGATATCTACCGAGTACCCCGGTGATAAATGCTAAGTCAGGGCGAGTGCACACTTGTGCATACTGTAAGCTTCCAACAGCCGAAGCATATGGTACTGACTTCATTTGATCGATCTCATATTGATTCTTTGGACATTGGGATTTCCCAAAACTGCCGCCCTTGACTATGGGAGCAGGTGTTGAATTACTCGCATGCATATTGTATTTCTTTAAAATCTTTTCACAATACGCTTTCTGCGACAGTCCTAACACTCCATTCTTTCTGTCTCGGTGAATTTCTATGCCCAAAACATAAGATGCTTCACCAAGGTCTTTCATGTCAAAGTTTGATGACAAGAATTTCTTTGTTTCTAGTAGTAGACTAACATCACTGCTAGCAAGCAGAATGTCATCCACATATAGAATTAGGAAAATATATTTCCCACTTTTAAACTTTGCATAAATACAGTTGTCCTCAACATTTTCTTTGAATCCAAATCTTTTAATGGTATCATTGAACTTTAAATACCACTGCCTAGAGGCTTGCTTTAACCCATAAATGGATTTCTTTAGGCGGCATCCCATATGTTCCTTCCCCTCCATGAAAAAACCCTTGGGTTGTTTCATGTAAACATTCTCTTCTAAATCTCCATTTAGAAATGCCGTCTTGACATCCATTTGATGTAACTCTAAATCAAAATGTGCAACTAGTGCCATGATGATTCTGAAGGAGTCCTTACATGAGACCGGAGAAAAAGTCTCATTGTAATCTACGCCTTCTCTTTGCGTAAAGCCTTTTGCCACGAGTCTAGCTTTGTACTTTTCTACATTCCCATTGGAGTCGTACTTTGTTTTGTAGACCCACTTCCATCCTACTGTTTTGGCTCCTTTGGGAAATTCTTCTAAGTCCCAGACATTGTTGGAACTCATCGATGTCATTTCATCTTCCATTGCCTCTACCCACTTGGCTGAGTGAGGGCTCTCATGGCTTCTTCATATGAGGTAGGATCGCCCTCCATATGAACTACATTGTAAACTTTGTAGATGTCTTTGGAAATGGCTGGTCTTCGTTCTCTTTTATACCGTCTGAGTTCATCAGACTCTTGCTCATTTCTTGCCTGGGGTTCAGGAACATTTACAGTAGATGTCTGTTCTGGCTCCCTTTCGTGCTCAACAGTGGGTTCAGGTGGCTCCTGATGGACAGGTTCCGAACTTTCGCCCATTGTTGTCACGTGTGGAGTCACAACAGGTGCCGGCACCACAACCTCAGGGGTTGTAAATGGTGGCACAACAGGTAGCGAGAAAAATGGCTCCTGAGTCATCGGATTAGGTGCATGCACCCTCTTCTCCTCAAGATCAATTTTCCTAGCTACCGTGCTCCCCCTTATCAATTCGTCCTCTAAGAAGACTGCATGTCTCGTTTCTACAAACTTTGTGTATCTGTCGGGACAGTAGAAACGATAGCCTTTGGACTTATCTGGATAGCCAATAAAGTGGCACGATACTGTTTTGGGGTCTAACTTTGCAATGTTTGGATTGAAAACTTTTGCCTCAACTGGGCTCCCCCAGACCCTCAAGTGGTGCAGAGAGGGGACTCTGCCTGTCCACAATTCATACGGTGTTTTGGGCACCGATTTACTTGGTACTCTGTTGAGAATATGAATGGCGGTTTTAAGCGCCTCCATCCACAATCCCAATGGGAGGGTGGAATAGCTCATCATGCTGCGCACCATATCCATAAGGGTACGGTTGCGCCTTTCAGCTACTCCGTTTTGCTGAGGTTCGCCCGGCATAGAATACTGGGCGACTATTCCATTTTCTTGCAGGAACCGTGCAAAGGGTCCTGGTACTTGACCATATGGAGTATGCCGACCGTAGTACTCCCCCCCCACGATCGGACCGAACTATTTTGATTCTTTTATCGTGCTGATTTTCTACTTCAGCTTTGAAAATTTTAAATTTATCCAACGCTTCAGATCTTTATTTGATTGGATAAATATAACCATACCGGGAGTGATCATCCGTGAATGTTATGAATGAATCATAGCCATCCACACTTTTCACCGGAAACGGTCCACAAATATCCGTGTGGATTATTTCTAGTGTAGCTATGCTTCGGTTTGCACCATTTTTAATTTGTTTAACATACTTTCCTTTAATGCAATCTATGCATTGTTCTATGTCGGAGAACTCTAACGGAGGAAGAATGTCATTTTTAACGAGGTTTTCTATTCTTCCCCTCGAAATATGGCCTAGTCTACAGTGCCATAGTTTCGATAAGTCAAGTTCGCTTTCTTTTCTTTTGTTCTTTATTCGACAAGAAAACTTTTTCATTCACATCACACACAGAAAGGACTTTCTCATGCAGGGATAAAAAATATAACTTATCAAATAATGTAGCAACACCCACACATTTGTCTTTCAACCAAATGGCACACTTGCCATTTCCAAAATAACATTCGTAAGAGTCTTTGTCCAAACAGGAAACACTTATTAAATTCCTATGTAATGAAGGAACGAAAAGCACATCTTTGAGCAAAATCAAAGAGCCATCAGCCAGCTCCAGAGGGACGTCACCAATGGCCTCCACTTCTGCTTCTATTCCATTCGCCACTTCAATGTGTCTTTCTCTTCTTGGCGTGGTCCTTGTCGAATGGAACCCCTGTAAAGAGTTGGCAACATGAACAGTTGCTCCAGAATCAATCCACCAAGTGGATCTAGTAAACTTTTCATACAAAGATTCATTAACAAAAGAAACAATATCTTTACCATTTTTGGCCATGATGTACTTTAGCCAAATCGGGCAGTCTTTCTTGTAGTGGTCCGGCTTTTTACAGTGATGGCACTTATCCTTCTCCCCAGGGGTGGACTGGTGATGCTGGTACTGGTGCTGCATTGGCCCCTTGCCATGGGGCTTGGAGGGTGAGCCACCATGGTTGCCGCCTGTGAAGCCTCTCTTCCTGTTGTCCTTCACGAAGTTCAGAGAACCGCTGTGAAGGGCTTTCAGCCTTTCCTCTTCCTGGGAGCACATCCCAATGGTCTTTTCTATGTCCCACTTTTCAGGGGACATATTATAGTTTATCACAAAGTTTTCAAAAGGCTGTGGAAGTGAGGCCATCACTAGGTGCACCAAGAGTGCTGGCTTTAGCTCGAGGTCCTCATCCATGGGCTTGAGCTTCGCTGCCATGTTTGACATCCTCAAGATGTGCTCTCTTATTCCGTGGGGTCCTCCCGTATACTTTTCAGTAACCAGCTGCTTTAACAGCTGGGTCGCATACATCTTTGAAGAGCCAGTAAACTGGATCTTTATCTTGGCGAGATACTCGCCCACGGTAGCACACTCTCCAATTGAGCCCACGATTGCGTTTTCAATTGTGTTCTTTACGAAGGCCAGACACTTCTTGTTGGCGTTCACCCATTTCTGGTTATCGATAGAGTAAGCCAGCTCCAATGAAGCATGGTCCCTCTTCCTTTTCTCAAAGTCAGCACTTTCCTCAGCGGCCCCCCTGACCGGGTCAGCGGGCTTGACTGGTTGCTTGGTGTCAACCACCCAATCCACTTCGGCGCATACGAACGCCAAGTCAACTTTCTTCCTCCATTCGGAGTAGTTGTCCCCCCTAAGGAGCGGGATGTCCTTCAAACATGCCATGAGGTTGAGACCTCCTGAAAAACACAAAAGATGTGAGATCACCAAGGAAAACAACTATATGCGTTAATTCAACGTTGGTATAAATTAAGCATGCAATCGTTTCGTGCTATTTAAAATTACATCACCGTTGGGCAGAAATAAATTTAAATGCACCTTTAATACTTAATAGGAAAAGATTATGGTCATGATTATTAATAACGTTGGTCAATTAATAGCATGAGGCATAATCACTTTAATCACATCTTTATGTCAAGATTTAATCAACTTTTATTGCATTGTTGCAATTTAAACCATACATTTGCAATTTAAAAAGACTATTTGCAGCGGAAACTTTCATTAATGACTTTCATAAAACTCATACTTTGCAGAAAAAATTCTGCCTTTGTAACATTTTCTAGTCACAATATACTTAAAAGTAAAAGGACTAAAAAAAACTATGCAAAAATTTGCTTAAAACTAAGCAAAAAACATTAATAAACAACTTTGTAAAAAAAACAGAAAACTTTAAAGGAAAAACGCCCTGCTGGGCCAACATTGGGCGGCCTGCTGTGGCCCACCGCCGGCCGGGCTAGCGTCCCGCGCCAGCGCGGCCTGCCAGCGCGGCCTGCTAGTGCCTGGCCCGCCAGCGCGCGCCCCCCGCTAGTTGCCGCTCGCGCGCTAGCCGCCGCCCGCTTTTCACTGCTTGTGGCCCGCGGAAAAGCCCGGCCGCGCGGCCCGCCAGCAGCCCAGGCCGCGGCCTGGCCACGCTCAGCAGCCCTGCGACAGCCACCGCTCAATCTGAGCCGTTGAAGCCCGGGGACCCTAGATCCTACGGTGGGGCGCGCTGTGCGGGAGTATAAAACCCCCACAGCCGCCGACCCCCACAAAACCCTAAGGGCCACTTCCCCCCAACCCTCGTCCAGCTCCCGCGTGGCCACCGCGGCGGCGCCGCGTCCCGCGCGCGCGGCCGCCCCGCGTAGTCACCGCGGCCACCGCGTGCAGCTCCATCGACCGCGGCGGCGCCGCGTCCCTCGGGCCGGCAGCCCCGCGTCGGCGGCGCGTGCACCGCTCCCTCCCTGCGTCCCCGTCTGCGGCGGCGCCGCGTCTCCTCCGCGGCTGCCCCGCGTCGGCGGCGTGTGGGAGAGGTCGAGGCCGGCGCCTCCCCGTGTGCATGTCCCTCGCCGGCGTGGCAAAGACCCGCTCCGGGCCGAGGTGAGGCGGCCGCCTACGGCGAGCCCCTCCCTCTGCCCCGCGTGGTCGCTGTGCCCTCCGCCGGCGGCGGTGTGGCGGCGCGTGGGGAAGCCGGCGAGGTGGCTTCGGCTCCTCCCTCCTCCTCACGTCCCCACCCGTGGTGCGGCGGCGTGGCCCGCCGGAGGCCGAGGTGAGGCGGCCGCCTCCGTGCGCCCCCACCTTGCTCCTTGCCGATGTGTGCATCCACCCGAGGGTGGGTGCACCGTCGTCAAGTGGCCGAGGTGTGGGGCGGAGACTTTCCCGGCGATGGCCGGAGTGGACCCTCCCTTTTTTTTTTGATTGCCTTTTCCTTTGGGGATCTATGGGGTTAGGACTTGCATTCGGGATCTTTTTGGGGCTTTAGATCTAGGGTTTTTCTTTGCCCCGAAGGGTGTGTTCTTCTTCTAGATGTCTCCACAATGTATGCCCATCTAGATCGAGAGGAACAGCGCGGCCCTAAGGCAGGCGCACTTTTGGATCTAATTCTTTCCTTTCACTTTCTACCAAAAAGCACAGTAAAATCTAGCAACTAAAACCTTGCTCTGATACCAATGTTAATGTGACTTTATCACGGATCTAGTCTAGATCTAACAGTAGCAATAGAAACATCACCTTTGTAGATCAAGAACGGAGAGAGAGAGAGAGAGAGAGAGAGAGAGAGAGAGAGAGAGAGAGAGAGAGAGAGAGAGAGAGAGAGAGAGAGAGAGAGAGAGAGAGAGAGAAAGAGAGAGAACGGAGACGAGCTCTACCTGCTCCCTGGCTCGACAGACAAGAGCCAGAGGGAATTCCCGAACCGGCGCCGGAGCTAGAACCTCCGTCATTGGCCATGGGTGGAAAGGGGGTGAGTGTGGCGAGCGTGTGGCTAGAGTGGCGGCGGTGGAGCTTCCCGTCGGCGCAGCGCTAGCCTAGATCGGATTGGCTTGTAGGTGGGGCGGCTAGGGCACGGCTAACCTCGTAGTTCGTGCTGCCGGCTCCCCACCACTTTATATAGCGCTGGCGACAGGGGCCCACCGTCCTAGATAAGGATGGGCGCCCCCGATCAGGGCGCGGTTAGGGGGGCGTGCTGGGCCGTTGGGCCCAGTCACGTTGAGATCTATCCAACAATTAGGAGTTCTTTGACAATGTCATCAATTTATTCATGCGAGAAGGGCTCTTCAAGGCAAAGCAGATCATTGTGGTGATGAAGCAAAGAGTTCAAATGGTTGGTCATTGAGACACCTGTTGGAGATGTAATGGATGCAATCTGGTTTCTTCTATGCTGAGTAGTAGCAAGAGCATGGAAGAAGCTAGAGTTTTCATCTCCTAGTAGTAGCGATGCCATTCTGGATGAGGATCTCCCCAAGACACCGAGCTTCGCCTCCATGGGCACGCCGACACCGGTCTTTGCCACCACACGTCGCCGATCTCTGCCTCCACGTCTTCTACCCCATCGCCGAGCTCTACCACAACTGCTACAGCGGAGGCGTCGCTGGCTTCTACGGTGGAGGAGCCTATCCCGGTGGATGAGTGATCTAGTTTTTTTAATAATATGTAAGCCGAACTTGGCCTGCTTATGATCGTCGAACTGCGCGTTTGGGCAAGAACCTATCAAACTCATGTTTTTTGATAGCGGGAAGAATAACTTTCAAATATATGGGTTTGTTTGGGTACGCGAGTGGGAATCCGGCAGTTTTCACGCCGAAAGTTGCATCCGTCTGGCACTAAATAGCGCTGAGTTTATGCCTAGGAACGCCTAACAAGTGGAGTTGCTCTTAATCAGGAATCCGTCGCGTGATTGATGATCAATTTCGGCTCACCGCTGCTCGGCTCCACGCTTTCCTGCGACTCCCTGTTGTCCGCCGAGCTAGGGTTTCTACCGCGCACGTGTTGGCCAATTCGGCAACCAATGTCGTCCGCCGAGCTTTTGCAACGGAGGAGAAGACCCCCTTTGCAGTGGTCGCCGAATCCTCCACCATGATTTGACTGTGTCACCCCCCACGACCAGTAGGCCTCGGTGCACCCAAGGTGTAGTTCCCGGTGCCTTTCATACCAATACAACTATCTTCAGTAGTTCATATTCCTAGTATACATACAAATATTGGATGGAACGAGATTGGATATTTTCTAGATAGAGTAAAACAGGTGAGCACGCTGTTTATCTTCAGCTTAAAAAAGCTTGATCCTTATAAATGGCGTGGGTGGTAGCTTTGAAATGAAGTAGTAATAGTTCCTACGGTAGGTCAATAGCTTAGCATCGTTTGATTATGAGCTCGGCCGAGTGGTAGGTTTGAGGTTATGATTTCCTGAATATTTTTCAGCTTCTTTCCAAACAATAATAATACCCTGACCAGCAAACTATCATACTTAGTTTTCTGGGACCGCATATATATCGATGAAGTAAAACATTAAAGAACCTCCTTGTGAACTTCCAAGAAGAATATGCCGATTCACCATTCCACATGAATCAAACATTACACAATACTTAGTCAGAAAGTTAGAACATTACGAACCACTCTCTCCTTCCGAGAGCAAACCCATGTCTTTTGAGGATTTGGATCACTATTCATATGGTTTTTCACCGGCATTGATAGATGAAATTCACAGTACTAGGTTAACTATTTTTATCTGAACTGGCATATTTGTATGGCAAGTGATGGCCAAAATTTTATTTTTGGGGCCGTGTGTCGATTTGAACACACCATACTAAAATTCTATAACCATAACCCTATAATAATTCAGAAATTCTTCCATGAGTAAAAGTTCTGATGAGTTGAAGTTCTCATGATTTACTTGAAAATCTTACAATGCAATGTCCTTGTGAGCACGATCATTAGATCTTGTGGCTAACACAATCTTGATGATTTGGCATGTGAGATGAATGAGTCGTGCCAGGACAATGCTTGCTACTTCAGTTTTACGAATATCTATCTGTTCCCCGTGTTCACCTTATATTCTGGACAAAAAAGTGTGCACCCGTCTAGTTGGAGTTGGCAAGAAAGAAAATCACATGATCATTACTTTCGTCTTCCCCACAAAGCCACAAGCATCTGAACGAAAAGAGAGGTTAAATGAGACCGAGTAAACACATATTGAGCGGCATGTATGAATTACTTCTTGACTTGCGTTGCGTGTAGGAGGAACATCTCTATCTTGCAGGCCAGGCTAAAAGCGCAAAAATCTTGAGCCACTCTAGTCTCTACCAATCACAAGTTTGGCATATGTCTCGAACCTAAGAGTGCTGAGTTCCAATCAGCAAGTATGCCGCATGTATATTTATGCAGTTGTACGGGCTTAATATGTCTTCTGAGACTATCCCATGATTTTGCTAAACCTTTCATAATGAAAAGGTTCAAATGATCACCCGGTCACCGGTCCACGGGGGACAGTGATGAGCGCCGCCCAAGTAGCTAGCTGCATGTGGATCCACAACGGTAAACACAGCATCACTCCCCCAGGCAGAGGAGCAGCGCATTCCCTCCTGCCGTGCAACGCACACGGCGACATGATCATGTCATTTGGCCACCTTACCTCGCTTGCATCAAGCAAAACACGTACCTTGTTCCGTTCCAAATCGGTGACATGTCCCCATGCCATGGCTCCTTTTCGCATCTCTAAATTTGGTAGTATCAAAAACCATACACCCAAAACACACGAGCATACTTACATAATTATCCTTCCCTGTCCCCTGGAGTACACTCCTGCTCAACTAAACAAACAACATTTCTTTGGCATAACTCACATCACTTCTCACCATCCAAGAGCAATGCCAATGCCATGGATTTTGTTGGATGAGAACAAATGGAACAGACCACCAACCAGGATCATAAGATACCCAGGGGCAAGCAGGGGCATGTCGCATCATCATTACTGAAACATCAACTCACAGCACTCCTCAATCCGAGACAAGATCACACGCAGCTACCACAGGACGATTGCCGTGGGAGTTTATGCTGCAGCCTCCAAATCAAGAAAATTTCATGTGACAACTGATAATGCCCGCATACATGACTGCTCAAGGTTCAAGGATAAACATTTGCCTGCATCATCCACAGAGCTCGGACAGGAACAAGAAGACTGGGAATAGTTCATTCAAATCTTCATTAAGATTTAGCTTATAGCAGGTGACCGTTTTTTTTTTTGCAACATGGGCGGTCCCGAAGGACCTGGAGGATCCATTAAATCTCAGCGGTGGAAGTACACTTTACAAAAAGGGACTTAAAGGAAGTAAGAAATAAAAACAAGCCCCTACACTTTGCATACATGACATCAAAAAGAAAACTACAAACGCAATCGAGGTGTTGTATGTTGATCCAAATTCTACAAAGTATAGACCAACTTCTGACGAGTGGAGCGAGGTCCTTCGCCGGAGGCTTGGGCCGAGTGTAACGAGTCTAAAGTTGGCCCACTTCATGCCCAACAGGAACACCTGTGGGGGGTGCGGGGGGCGACAGCCCCCGCGGTACGGTACGGATCATCGAAGACCTAGGTTTTCACCGATATATAAACCCCTGTAAGCCGCCGGTTGGGATGAGTTGCATCTGTGAAATCCCCGGCGTTTGTAAACACTCCTCGATATAGTGAAGTTTCGCTGGCTGGCGTCCGTGGTTTTTTTCTCTCTTTGTTGGAGAGGTTTTTCCACATTAAATCTGCGTCCCCTTGCTGTGTTTTCGTTTTTCGTTCTTCGTTATCTTCTTGTCGCAATTGTAACAAGTGGTATCAGAGCCCCAGGTTCTAATCTAGGGTTTGCGACATGTCGGCATTGAAGTTCAATCTACCACAGCTGGACTATACCACAAGATTCTCCTTGTGGCGGGTGAAGATGCGGGCGATTCTCGCCCAAGCTTTTGATCTGGATGAAGCGCTGGATGGATTTGGCGCGAAGGATGCTAAGACATGGTCCGCTGAAGAGAAGCGGAAGGACCGTAAGGCTTTGTCTTTGATTCAACTTCATCTGTCCAATAATATTTTATAGGAAGTACTGGAGATGAAATCTGCTGCTGCCCTGTGGGAAAAAACTGGAAACGATATGTGTGTCAAAGGATCTAACCAGTAAGATGAACGTGAAGATGAAGTTGTTCTCGCATAGGCTGCAAGAAGGTGGATCGGTAATGAATCACATATCTTTTTTTAAAGAGATTGTTTCAGACTTGCAGTCTATGGAGGTAAAATATGATGATGAGGATTTAGCTCTTCTACTCTTATGCTCGTTGCCTAGTTCCTATACACATTTTCGTGATACAATATTGTTGAGTCGTGATGAACTAACCCTTGCCGAAGTACATGACGCCCTCAAACAGAGGGAAAAGATGAAAACTGTGGTAGGGTCAGATGGGACGTCATCCAAGGCCGAGGCTCTGCAATTCGTGGCAGGACCGATCAGAGGAACAACAACTATGGAAATAGAGATAAGAGCAAAGACGGCAGAGGTCATTCAAAGTCCAAGGGAAAGGATAAATTCTGCAGGTATTATAAGAAATCTAATCATGTTATTGATGATTGTTGGAAGTTGCAGAATAAGGAGAAAAGAAACGAAACTTACCAACTGAAAGATAGGTCTGAAGGTATTGGTAAGGCTGCTGTTGTTTCTGATAGTTCTGATGGTGAATGCTTAGCTGTTTTTGCTGTTTGTGCTTCTCGTGATGATGAATGGATACTTGATATTACATGTTCGTTTCATATTTGTTGTAGTAAAGATTGGTTCAGTTCATATGAGTCTGTGCATACTGGAGACTTTGTGCGTGTGGGGAATGACAACCTATGCCATATTGTTGGTGTTGGATCTGTTAAGATCAGGACACATGATGGCGTGACACGCACGTTGAGTGAGGTGAAGCACATACCAAGCATGGCCAAAATTTGATCTCCTTGAGTACCATGGATGTTGATGGATACAAGTATGTCGGTGGGCATAGAGTTCTGAAGGTATCAAAAGGTTCTCTTATTCACATGATAGGTGATATGAATTCTGCTAAATTATATGTTCTTAGAGGTAGCACTTTTCCTGGTATTGTTGCTGCTGTTACTTCTAATGATTGTGGTAAAACACATCTGTGGCATATGCGTCTTGGGCATATGAGCGAACAAGGCATGGCAGAGTTGGTCAAGGGAGAGCTGATTGATGGTTGCAACTTGAGTAAGTTTGAGTTCTGTGAGCACTGCATTTTTGGTAAGCATAAAAGAGTTAAATTCAATGCTTCCGTTTATACCACCAAAGGCATATTATATTATGTGCATGCTGATGTATGGGGTCCGTCCCGTAAGACTTCTATTGGTGGTGCTAATTACATGCTTACTATTATTGATGACTACTCAAGAAAAGTGTGGCCTTATTTTCTAAAGCATAAATCTGATGTTTTTGATGTTTTTAAGAAGTGGAAAGTTATGGTTGAAAAGCAAACTGAGAAGAAGGTAAAGGTACTATGTACTGATAATGATATGGAATTCTGTTCTAATGAGTTTGAAGAGTTTTGCAGTAACGATGGCATAATCAGGCATCACACTATCTCATATATTTCTCAGCAGAATGACGTGGCTGAGCGCATGAACAGGACCATCATCTCGAGGGCTCGCTGTATGTTGTCTAATGCAGACATGCATAGGCGTTTCTGGGCTGAAGCAGCCAACACAGCGTGTTACCTCATCAACAGGTCACCTTCTATTCCACTTGAGAAGAAAACTCCCATTGAGGTATGGCCAGGTTCGCCTGGTGATTATTCACAGTTGAGAGTTTTTGGCTGCACTGCATATGCTCACGTTGATAATGGAAAGTTAGAGCCTATGACTGTTAAGTGCATATTCCTTGGTTATGGTTCAGGGGTTAAGGCATATAAACTATGGAATCCTGAAACTAAAAAGATTTTGCTAAGTAGAAATGTTGTTTTTAATGAGTCCGTTATGTATCATGATAGCTTGCCATCAGATACCTCTCCTGTTGTTGTTGGAGAGGAGGGAGTTAGTGTGCAGGTGGAGAACCTGCAGAAAACTGTTGATAATGATGCTATCGTTGAAGATACACATGAGGAAAACATTGATGATATTATTGTTCAGGACTCACCTACTGTTTTGCAGCAGCCACATGAGTCCATTTCTGCTGATAGACCGAGGCGTAATTGAAGAGTGTAATCTTGTTCATTATGCTTTGAGTTGTGCTAAACAGGTGGAGAACGATTCTGAACCTGCTACATACAATGAAGCCATTGCATCCGTTGACCGCGAGAGGTGGATTTCTGCTATGTAAGAAGATATGTAGTCTCTTGAGAAAAATGGCACATGGGATGTTGTGCCCTTTCCCAAACAAAAGAAGGCGGTCCGCTGCAAGTGGATCTTCAAGAAAAGGGAAGGTATGTCTTCCAAAGAGCCTTCAAGGTACAAGGCAAGGTTAGTAGCAAAAGAGTTCGGCTAGATTCCAGGTATTGATTACAATGATGTGTTCTCCCGAGTTGTAAAGCATAGTTCCATTTGCACTTTCTTTAGTATTGTGGCTATGCGTGATCTTGAGCTTGAGCAGTTAGATGTCAAGACTGCTTTTCTACATGGAGAGCTTGATAAGGAAATATACATGGACCAACTAGAAGGGTTCATAGTGCCTGGTAAAGAGGATCTTGTGTGCAAATTAAAGAAGTCTCTTTATGGCTTAAAGCAATCTCCAAGACAGTGGTATAAAAGGTTTGATTCATTTATAATCTCACATGGTTTTGAGAGGTCTAAATATGATAGTTGTGTTTATATCAAGTTTGTTGATGGGTCACCTATATACTTGTTGCTATATGTTGATGATATGTTAATTGCTGCCAAGGGCATGAAAGAAATTACTACTTTGAAGGCACACCTAAGTAGTGAGTTTGAGATGAAGGATCTTGGTGCTGCTAAGAAGATCTTAGGTATGGAGATTACCCGAGATAGAAAATCTGGTTTGTTATTTCCTAGTCAGCAAAGTTACATTAAGAAAGTTCTTCATCGTTTTAATATGGATGGTGCCAAGTCAATTAGTACTCCTATTGCTCCTCATTTTAAATTGTCAGTTTCTCAATGTCCTACTACTGATGAAGAGTTTGAGTACATGTCAAAGGTGCCATATTCTAGTGTTGTTGGTTCTTTGATGTATTCCATGGTTTGTTCTAGTCCTGATTTATCATATGATATGATTTTGATAAGTAGATGCATGGCTAATCCTGGTAAAGAACATTGGAAGGCTGTTCAATGGGTTTTCAAGTACCTTCTTGGCACTTCCAATGCTTGTTTGAAGTTTGGCAGGACCGGTGAGGGACTCGATGTCTATGTGGATTCAGATTTTGCTGCCGATTTGGATAAGAGAAGATCCCTCACAGGTTATGTGTTTAATATTGGTGGTTGTGCTGTTAGCTAGAAGGCTACGTTGTAGGCTGTTGTTGCACAATTTACTACTGAAGCTGAATACATGGCTATTGCTGAAGCTTGCAAAGAATCTGTTTGGTTGAAAGGTTTGTTTGCTTAGCTTTGTGGAGATGATTCTTGCATTACTTTGTTTTGTGACAGTCAAAGTACCATATACCTTACAAAAGATCAGATGTTCCATGAGAGAACTAAGCACACTGATGTCAAGTACCATTTTGTTAGAGACATTGTTGCTCAAGGTAAATTAAAGGTATGCAAGATCAGCACTCATGATAATCCTGCTGATATGATGACTTTGCTCGAACTTAGTTGGTTTAACTGATTAGCCCAAGTGGCTATTGGCGCCGAAAGTATTTGCTTTATTTGTTCAGGGAGATGGTTGTTGTTGATTCTACAAGGAGGAATTTGTTTTAAGGTGGAGTTTGTTATATGTTGATCCAAATTCTACAAAGTATAGGCCAACTTCTGATGAGTGGAGCGAGCCCCGTTGTCGGAGGCTTGGGCCGAGTGTAACGAGTCTGAAGTTGGCCCACTCCATGCCCAACAGGGACGCCCGTGGAGGATGCGGGGGCGACAACCCCCCCCCCCCCCCCGGTATGGTACGAATCATCGAAGACCTAGGTTTCCACTGATATATAAACCCCTTGTAAACCGTCGGTTGGGATGAGTTGCATCTGTGAAATCCCTGGCGTTTGTAAACACTCCTTGATATAGTGAAGTTTCGCTGGCTGGCATCCGTGGTTTTTTTCTCTCTTTGTTGGAGAGGTTTTTCCACGTTAAATCTGTGTCCCCTTGTTGTGTTTTTGTTTTTCGTTCTTCGTTATCTTCTTGTCGCAATTGTAACACGAGGTGTGGCATCTCGCAAAACCACTACTAGAAAATCGCGTTGTTTTTGTGCATTGCATCATCATGACCGCATGCTCATGTCATCATGCCACCTTGCATTTGAGCATCGTCATCATCTTGCATCTGATTGTACAAAACTATTTGCAGAAAACCCTATTTTGTTTTCTAAACGCCTCATCCTTATTCAAACGCAAAACCCGGGCTTGTCCGGATTATTTATTTTGTCTAGCATCGGTTTGCAAAAGCCCCGTTTAAAACATTAAAAATATTTAATTTATTATAGTAGGGGCAGTCGAACGGGCCAACCCGACCCGAACGACCACCCCCGTATACAACAATCGGTCCACCTCCTAAATTCCTAAAGCCACCCACTAACCTACCCACACCCCTGGCCACCTCACCCCCTCCTATCAGCTCTCGCCACCTCAGCACACCCCAAACCCCCACCAATCCCACGCTGCCACTTGTCCCTACCTCTCTTTCCCTGGACCCTCTCAACCCACCCACGCACGCCACACACGCTCCACACACCGGCCCTGCCTCTCTCATCCAACCACCCCCGACCCCGCCTGACCCCACGCCCGGTCCCACTCCTCCCAGGCACGCACGCACGCGACCCCGTCCCCTACCTCTCGCCGTCGCTCGCCCTCTCGTCGCCCTCGCACGCCCCCCCTCTGCCGGCTCGCAGCTACCCCTCCCCGCGCGCCGTCGCTCCCACCGCACCCCTCGCCGGCCCTCTCGCCACCGGTCGCCGCCGCTCGGACCCCGCCTCCGCCCGGCGCCGCCAGCGACGACCCCCGCCTCCGGGAGCCGCACCTCCGCCTGCCCTCCCCGCTCTCCATCCGCCCCTTAGCGCCTCCGCCGAGCTCGCCGGAGCCCGCCGCCCCGCCAGGCACGCCGACGCGACCCCGCTCCTCCCCATCGACCTCCGAGCCGGCTCGCCTCCGCCCCGCAGCAGGCCGCGCGCACCTGCAGCCCTCGCCACCCCGCCGCGCCAGCGACCCCGCCTCGAGCCTCCGCCGTCGCCCCGCCCGAGCTCTACGCCGGCGCCGCCTGCTCCTCCTCCGCCCCCGACGACCCCGCGCCGGCTCCCTCACCGCCGGACCCGCTCTGCCCCGCCGCCGCGGCCAACCTGCCGACCCCTTCGCCCTGCGCGCGCCGCCAGCGGCCCCGAGCCCGCCGCCTCCGCTCGCCGGCTCCGCCCCGTCTCCGCCGGTTCCGCGCCGCCGCCTCTCCGGCGGGCCCGTCTGCCTCTCCGCTTCGGCCCCAGGCAGCCGCTGCGCCCCGCCGCGAGTTCTGGCCACCCAGGTCGGCCCCGCCTCCACGCCCGTCCCGCGTCTGACCCACCCGTCGCCGGAGCCGCGCCGTTCGACCCGCCCAGGCCCGCCTGAGCCCCGACCCGCAGCCGCGCCAGGTCGCCCCCGTCGGGCCCAACACCCTCTGGTGTGTCGCTGCCTGCAGACCCCACCCTTGCCGCGTTGCCAGCTCGCCTCGGCCTCGAGTGGCGCCGCCCCGTGCCGTGCCTTGCTTTGTCGTCACCAAGTCAACAAGATGGTAGGACGCGTTCAGGACTATGGGATCAGTCGGTTCGACAAGACCTTCGTGCTACGTCCAGTTCGTCTACCATCGGTGCCACCCGAAGACCACACCAATGGGTAACACAAGTTCTCCATCGACCACCGGAGTCCGGAACGTCGAGGCCTTCGCGGACCCGAAGCCCCGAACCCGAAGGTATTCTACACAGAACAACAAGACCGCCACACCGACGCCATGTTCTCCCTCCCAAACCCGATGACCGCCATGATCTTCGCCCCGGACGCCGAAACCCCGAACCCCGGAAACCCGAACCTGAGATCATCGCCACAGATCGTCAAGGATCCCACATGGATGCGACAAGTGCTTCACCGAACGACAAGACCGCCGACACGACCGCGGATGCGACAGGATCGCCCCAGGACGCCAAGATTGCCACGAGAACGCTCCCGAGTGCTAACACCGCCTCGATGGCGCGAGCCCGACAAGATCCTCGTAACGGCAAGATCGACCCGTGGGACCCGACAAGATCTGCGCGACGACAAGAACGGCACCGACCCGGAAGATCCGAGACCCCGACACCGAACCAAGTCCGGCTTCTCGGAACGCCAAGATCTACCCCAGAAACCCGAGAACGCTTCCGCCGAGAACGTTTCCGTCGGACCCTGAACCCCGAGACCGGACCCCGGACCCTGTCGAACCCCGAACCCCCGGACCAAGATCGTCGAACCCCTAATGTGTGAACCTTTTTCCTGAACCCTATTTTATAACATAATACAACTTGTCGCATCTTAATTGTTCATGCATGCATATTGTCTTGTGGTTTGGGGGCCTTATGCCGATTCACCTAATAATTAAATATGGGGCCCATATGCGGGCAAATCTAGTCTCATATTGGCCTCATTTAAATTGATGTAGCGAACCGGTGCTATATTTTGGCCATGTTAAACAACATTTAAATTGCGGGGTTCCTAAATAACTTGAACCTTTTAACTAATTGTCGGGACCCCGGTTCCACTCAACATGACCTAATTGCATCGCACCTTTGCCATGTCATACATCATACATGCATCATGCCGATCTTCTGCCGTGTATTAAATATTGCATCCGGTGTTTATTCTAGTGTTTTGCTTCTTCGCGGATAAGGCCGTTGAGTTGATGTGAGCTTCGCCCCGATCTTCGGTTAAACCTTCGACAATGTTTTCAGGCGAGCATCTCCCCCTTTCTACCTATCTTACTTTTATAGTCTTTATTCCCTCCTGTTGATCTATTGCTATCTGTGTCGCGTTGCTCTAGTTTTCGTAACCGTGATATCCCTTGCAGCCTTATATTGCCTTGGACACATCCTATTACCTGTTGTTTGGTAGATAGTTGGACTTGCGCGTCGTAGTGGCTTGCTCAAGTGCTGATGTGTGTCGTCATATGCCACAGTTGCTGATGTATTGCCGCATGTTGATGTTGGAGATGATTCTAGTTTTACTTATCGTCACTTTAATTTCTGTTTAACAACTAAAATTGAAATAAGCAGAGGCATCGGTGGGTGATAGAAAATATTTGGTTTCCGAACGCCCACTTGTGTCCCGTAAGACCCCGAGTACTTGATACATGTTCCTTGATTTATCGCGCTATCCACATCCGGGAGGTATATGGGACCCCCCTGAGCCAGAGCTTGATTCATTCTTATTTCTTGGGGCCACAAACTAGTTTGAGGTTTTATTTACGATCCTGTACTTATGCCATGTTTTACTGCTTTATTTACGATTGTGCGACAGATAGCACCTGTACTGTTTAGGATCGGGACACGATTCCGCGGTGTCGACAAGCCCCGTTTGGGGTTCCCAGTCGTTCACAGCCGTCTACCCAGACCTTGAGTCCGTCTCGGAGCTAGCTTACTTCGTTGCGGGTAGCTTAATGGGGTGGCCCCCTGAAATATTTCTGAATCTTGTGATTGCTCTGTCGTGAAGACCTCGTTGGGTTTTGATTTGGTTTTTCCGAGGTTGATCGTGTGTGTGTTGCTATTTGTGCACCCCGGCCGGGTTAAAACTTTCTGAAAGCCGTGTCCGCGGTTATGGACGACTTGGAGCACAGTATCTCGACCATAGACAAGCATAACTAAAGTTTACTGTTATAAATTTGACTTTATAATGACTAGTAATTAGCTCCACTATAATGGAATGGCTAATTAATACTGCCCACAATTGCTTGTTTGGAGTGTCGCTTGCGACAGTTGTATCTGACTAGTAAGTATGGCAACTACAACGGAATGGCTGAATAAAAGTACCAACAACTGCTGGGTTTTTGGGTTTATCTCATGTCAACTGTATATGACTAGTAAGTGTTGCAACTATCACGGAATGGTTAACTAAAAGTATCCACTGCTTACTTTATCAGGACGATTATTTAAACCTGACTAGTAAAGTGTCGCAACTATAACTGAATAAGTAAAACTGCCAACTGTGTGAGTTCCTCGGTTGACTTCCTCGATCGGTGTCGAGGGGGAAACGCCAGGATGGGTTTGTTTGATGGTAGCCTCAGGTTGGATCCGAATTGGTCTTTCTTATCCCTCTCTGATATCCGCCAGTTGTATCGAGTCTCTATAGGCTGTTTAGTGCATGCTGCCGCTGCCGCTCAGTCCACCATACCTATGTAGGCGAGGACCGCCGAATTCTAGCCTCGCCGTGTACTGGCCTCAGTACTGACGCTCCTCTTTTTCCTTTGCCCTTTGTCGGCACCCCTTTTGTTTAAGCAGGTTTTGAGATCGACGCCGTTAGCAGGGTTACCCTTCCGGCTTGGCCTGGGCCGGGTTATGGATGCCATTGGTTATTCTTCAGGGCTCTTAGCCCCATTTGCATCTTGTCCGTAGCTGGACGCTCTATCGTTTTCAAGGTGGTTTGGATCTTTGTATATTATATTTGTATTCTTGACCCATGGAGTCGCTGTTATATATATCTGTTCTGTGGGTCCCATCGAGGACTGTTGTGTAATGTTATTACTTCGTTTTCCACCCGCACGAAAGTGCCTGGTGGGCACCTTTGAATCGTTTCTATGCGGGTTTGGCGAATTTTGCTCAAACTTGCATAGGTCCGATTCTGAGGGTGTTACACGAGGCCAGCTCCTTCTCCACCGATTTGAAGCCGCGGCACAGTCACCCTCATCATCGCCGGGGACTAGACCGCTTAGGATGGTGAGGGAGGACCCTACTGTACTGCCAGCCAAAGGCCTCCGTAGCGGCATCAAAGCCTGGAGGGGTTGAAGTTGCCCTTTTGTCGCCGTCCGAAAACAATCATCGCCGACGCGAGGGGAAGGAGTGGCTGCCAACCAGCCATAAGATACGCCGGTGAGATTGTTGCCTACGTGAAGGAACTCCCAAGAGAAGCAGTGCTTATCCCCTGTTGCAGAGTCAGCCGCGGAGAACAGGCACACCCTGATCCACTCTCCCTCCTCGTCACCAAGACGAGCAGATCGAAGCGAACCATAGGCAGCTGAGTCGCCGCCAACTCCATCGGATTTTCCCTGCTGCCGCCACGCTCCCTCTTTCTGCAGTTCTACTTCTCCCCCCGCCACCATGGACAGTCAGAGAACAGAAGGACATATCAAGGCACCCCCCGCTCTCCCCCACCACCATGGCCGGCCAGAGAGAGGAGCACCCGCACCGGGAACTTGAGCACAACAGAGGATGCGGTTTTATTCATGGAGACAGTGGTTCTCCCCATCGTCTTCAGCTCGAACCTCTCAAGCATAAGAAAAAGAAGGAAGGATCCTAGAACCTTCCAGATCTGACCGCATAGACCGGAGGTGCTGCTCCAAACTATGGGCAAAGAGCCCAACCCTGGCAGAAGGCCAAACCTACTACTACACACGGCGGCCATCTTCCCCTTCCCTTGTCCAGACGGTGGCGCCGTCGTATTTGGGTCGGAGAAGAGCTCGCAGGCGAAAGCCGACTCTCAATGCTTAGACGGGGGAGGGTGGGGAGAAGAGACGTCCCCGAATGACTCTTTTTACCAGGTGGCCGTTATGTATGGAGCCTCACACACAAGCCTCAACCCTCTTACTCACTCAAAGAACACGCCCAAAGAGTGACAACAACTCTACCAGAACGCATTGGTAAACTTAAGTACAAGAGTAACAAGTTCAGGTTCGGAGACCCATCTTTCTGACGGTCTCTAATTGCCGGATTGGTCAAACACTAGGAATGCACGGCGTCAGTCACAACCAGGCTGCACGTATTCTAGTCCTGGTGATGTGCGTGTAGTTCCCGGTGCCTTTCATGCCTATATACAACTATCTGCAATAATTCATATCCCTAGTATACATACAAATGTTGGATGAAGCTATATTGTACATTTTCTAGATAACAAAGTAAAACGGTGAGCACGCTATTCATTCATGTTCAGCTTAGGGAAGCTTCCTCCTTATAAATGACGCGCATGGTAACATTGAAATGAAGTCGTATGAACTATGGTAGGTCAATATCTTATCCTTTCATTATGAGCTTGGCCGGGCGGTAGGTCTCGAGGTCCGAGATTAGAAGCCCCTAAGGATTTGCTGATTTTGTTTTTCAAATCCTTTCCAAATAAAAACAGTGCCCTGACCAGCAAACTATCACGCTTAGTTCTCTAGGACCATCGATCAATGAAGTAAAACATACAAAAAAAAACCTTGTGAATTTCCAAGAAGAATATGCCAATTCACCATTCCGCATGAAACAAAAAGTAAGAAAGTTAGAACATCACCAACCACTCTCTCCTTCTGAGAGCAAACTCATGCCGGTTGAGGATTTGGATCGGCCAATCATTCTAAAATTTCAGTATTCATATGGTTTTTCACCAGCATTGATAGATGGAATAATTCATATTACTAGATTGACTATATTTATTTGAAGTTGCATATTTGTATGGCAAGTGAGGGCCAACGTTTTATTTTTGAGGCCGTGTCTCGATTTGAACACACTATACCATAATTTGATAACCACAACCCTATAATTTAGAAACGTTTCCATGAGTAAAAGTTCCGATGAGTTGAAGTTCTCATGATTTACATGAAAATCATATAATGCAAGGTCACTCATCGTGTAGTGTACTCATACCATGTAGCAAAAAATTATCTGCTTCAAATCATCAATTGCCATGTTTAGCGGTGAAGTTTTTAAACAACTCTATGAATTCGTAAATTATACATCACACAAAAAATTCTGTCCCAACGCACGGGGTATCACCTAGTTTAACCTTCATGTTCAGAGACACAACTTCCCTATCAGTGTCTCATTGGTGCATGGTTCAAACATTAGGAGTGCACGGTGTCGGTCGCGTCCAAGCATAATGAATTATTCTAATTCTGGTGATTCACATGTAATTTCCGGTGCCTTCCATGCCTATACTATCTAGTTCATATCCCTAGTAAGCATTTAGCTAAAGGAATAATATTATCTAGTTACAACAACTCTAACTGAAACGAGATTGGATATTTTCTAGATAAAGAAGTAAAATAGTGAACACACTATTCAGCTTTAGCTTAGAGAAGCTTGCTCCTTATAAACGACGTGGATGGTAGCACCAAAATGAAGTCATAGGTCCTATGGTAGGTCAATAGCTTATCATCCTTTTGATTATGAGCTTTGTTGAGCGGTAGGTCAGAGGGGCGCCCAACCATTATCCTCCAGTCCACCCTCATCGTCCCTCTCCCTTCCATCGTCGCCGGCAACGATGCCAGGGAAAAGCCCGGGCGGCACGGTGGCGGCGGTTTCTCCTTCATGCGTTAGGTGCCTGGTGGTCACGACGGTTGATCACACACAACTCCTTATGGTAATGGCGGGCAATGGTGGCCAGAGCTAGGTGACGGTCCTGCAGCCGCAGCTGATGGCTCAATAGGTTGCAGCAATGTTGGGAGGCACCTCGATCTGAGCGTTGGATTCGATGGGCGGCTTCTCAACCCTCATGCAACCTCCGATTTGGTCGTCTTCATAGGCAGTCTTTGCGGTGATGCTCCTGGTCTTGCTTCGCATCACGGGGACGCCTGGGGCGGAAACCCTGGGCTTGACGGTGGTGGTCATCTCCTCCGTCAGAGGTGGTCTGCCTGAGGCTGATTTGGCGGATCTCGAGCTCCGTCGTCGAGTCCTGGTTGCGAGTTGGGGAGACATAGTTACCGGTTAAAACCGAGATGACTCCAGTCATGGCGGGCATGGCATTCTCTCTTGGGAGCATCATTTGTGGAGCAGCGCTGGATGACAGAGGCAGGAGGTGGAGCGGCTTCATGGAGCTTTCATAGAGATGTCAAGTCATGCCTAGCTAACAGGTGCTATGCTAAGTCATGCATGTTCGGCAGGTGCTACGCACGACAGATCCTCCAGAGACTTCAAGTTGTATCGGCTGGTGGTACATGGTAGCACGATGTTGTGGTGTATCACTAGCGGCTACGACGTGCTCAGGACATATCACGCGGGGAGGTGGTGCTACTTGGCACCACAGTGGTGTCGATGGCTTGTGTGGCGAGAGTCTGTGCATCGATCTACACTCTGAAGATGGGTGTGAGCAGGAGATAGAGGAGACGGCGACATCTGGAGTTAGTGTACTGTCATAGCTATGCGGATTGTTGGGCAAATCTAGGTTTCCGGCTTCCATAGGGTGGATGGATGTTTTTTAGGTTTCGTCAGGGAGCCAGCGATAGACTGCTACCGATAGGGTGGATGGATCTTTTTCAGGTTTTGTCTCGGAGCTGGCGATAGACTGCTATCATTATGCTTGTATTAGCAGTTTTGTCTCTTATGATCTTTGTACGACTTTTATCAACATTTGATGATTAGTAATTAAAAAAATTATGTATATCGCTCGATGCAAGACCGGTACGTTATTCCCCTTTTTTTTAAAAAAAAATACTCTGCTTCTACGAGGGAGTATTAAAAGATATATATTTTCCATGTAACCTTTTGTCACCTTGGATACGGCTGCAACATCGACCTGGTATTCTGGTAGTGACGAGTGAGCGACAGCTCGCAGCTATGGAGTGGAGCAGCAAGGGACCCTTGAGCTGCAAAGAGTGTGTGCATGCTTGGACCAAGTGCTGACTTTTCCTCTCCAGAAGATACTACCACCTGGACGTCGGGTGACACGACTATTTTCAGCCATCACTACACCAGGCTGCCAATGCCGCTGCTCAAGTGATTCAAGCATAAACACTCTCTACAGCAGGTGAAATGGAACCGAAACGAAATGGTGCATCTAACTCACCAAGCCGAAATTTTGGTTCAGAGACTCAGCTTCCTCACAGTCTGAGCGTGCTGGATCGATCAAACATTCGGAACGCGTGGCGTTGGACACATTCTAAGAGAACACATTCTAATTCCGGTGATACGCATGTTGTTCCTGGTGCCTTCCATGCCTATACTATCTAGTTCATATCCCTTGTAAGCATACTTTAGTGATTTAGTCTTTAGCTCGAGGAAGCATACTATCTAGTTCGCAACAATTCTAACCGAAAGAGATTGGATATCTTATAGATAAAGAAGCAAAACAGCAAACATGCTATTCATCTTTAGCTTAGAGAAGCTTGCTCCTTTTAAATGATGTGAATGGTAGCGCTGAAATAAAGCCATAGGTCCTATGGTTGGTCAATAGCTTATCATCCTTTGATTATGAGCTTGGTTGAGAGGTTATTATGCGGCTCCCTATATGATCGTCCTTTGATTATGAGCTTCGTCGAGCGGTAGGTTAATAGCTTATCATCCTTCCCAGTCGCGCTCCCTATGTGCGGCTCCCTATAGTTTTTCCAATATTTTTTGGCAAATTAGAATCAAAACACAAATATTTTCTGCCAGAATTCAAATAATGGCCGCATATTACACACCTAGTTTGAACATACAAAAATAAAAGTTGTACAATAATTCATACAATTCAAAAAATATGAAGTTAAACTAGATCAAGCAGTTGTCTCTCCTTTAAGCCTTCACAAATGCTATGTCAGATCATTTTTCAATTGGTTATGAACAATTTTGTCACGAATCTATATGCATGGTGATGGAATCAACCCAATTTTTTGCCACCCGGTGATTAACATCGACAAGAGGACCCTGACACTCATACGTGTGATCATCATTCACTGGATGTCCGCGCTCACTCTCGATGATCATGATGTACATGATCACGCATGCATTCATCACCTCCCACATCTGAGCTTGAGTCCAAGTTAGCACAAGGTACCCCCAAAAAATAGCAATAGTGATTGGAACACACCAAATACCTACTCGACATCCTTTCTACAACTCCCATGGCACGAAGCAAAGTAAGACTTTGCCGAACCTAGAGGGTCGGTGATTATCTTCACAAATGTCGATCATTTTGGATAGATGTCATCGGCTAGGTAGTACCCTTTGGCATATGACTAGACATTGATCACATAGTTGCACCCTGGAGCTAACCTTCAATAAGTTTGGCAAACACCAAAGAGCGCTGCATCACGTTGATATCATTGTGAGATCCCGGTCATGCCAAAGAAAGCATGGCAAATCCAGATGTCTTGATCTGCCACAGCTTCAAGTATGACGCTTCAATATCCATGATGTACTTTGTATAAACCTTTCCACGCAAAGGGGAAATTCTTCCATTATGACTTATGCGTGCATGCAATCGATGATTCCAAGCATCCTAGAAAATCCTCTTGCTGCATTTTGTGTCATGATGCGAGTTATCTTGGCTCTATTTGGTCCTCTCAAATTGTGTGGTCCAAACACTCCGACCACCACCTTGCAAAATTGGTACATTGCTTCAATGGTTGTGGACCCGTACATGCATAGGTACTCTTATTTTGAATCTCTAGGAGCTCCATATGCAAGCATCGTCTGTGAACCGCGCATTTCTAAATTGAGGAGAAACAGGCCACTCTAGCGGCATCTTTCTTTAGCAAGAAATAAGGGTCGTAGCTCCTCACACCGTGCACCAAGCGCATGTGCAACCTCTTGTTCATCCTATAGCGTCGACGGAAATCTTTTGGGTTATATGTTGCATTCTCAGAAAAATAGTCGGTGCATAGCATGGCATGCCCCTCCACCCTCTGCTTCGCCTTGCTCTTCTGTCTCCCAAACAACGAACCTCTACGATTGGGAGCGACATTGTTCATCTCGTCTACTTGTAGTTGTAGTAGACAGGAGAGGATTCTCAAGTGGTCCTCTTAACCAGCGGCGACATCGTCCTCTTCATCTATTAATGCTTGGATCATCATCTCGTCAGCATTGTCCATAACCTATCCATCATAGAAGAATCAAACAATCAACCAATAGATGATACAACAGCAAGAATGATGAAAGGATCCTACTGAGGCAAACAACCAAACACCTTGTGCGCAAGGCGAGTGAGCGAGGTAACGGTGACAGCCTCTATTATTATTTTTCTTTCTATTTCTTTTCTTTTCTTTTTGTTCCTTCTCTTTACTTATTTTCTCTACGGCAACCCGCTTTGACCAATCTAATTGGAGCTTGTATGGGTCTGAGGCAGAAAGAGAGCACCCATGGCCAACTGCACCGACGAGTCCTTGCGTGTGCTCTAGTCGAGCTCCGCCGCACATCAATTCGTCCCCTCCACCATGTTTGAGTCTTCTCCGACGGCCTTGGAGCTGCACAAAGTCCACCTGTTCCTTCCAAAGCCCTTCCCGTGGAGCGGTGCGTCCCCGATATCCCGCTTCGGTCGTCGTCGTCGTTGACCGTGTTGACCGTGTTGACGATGCCGATCCCCTCAGCCCTTCGATGGGCACGCCCCCACAATCCCAGCAAGCCTCCAATTCTCCCACACCGCTCCTTGCTATTCCTCCTTTGTGTCTCCCCGCGCCTTGTTTGTCACCACCGCCATGGAGGCGTCGTTCTTCTCCGATTCCGGCCGCGTTTGTCGGGGAGGAGCAAGACGCGTCTGTCCGGGAGGAGCAGGGTGCGTCAGCAAAATATATCCATGCTTTATTCTATATCCTAGTCCGTTCATTTAGTTTCTGTGTTCTAGATCGAGAATTATTAATTACTGTACTAGTTATGTACTTAACTGAATGAAACCGAACATAGTTGTTCGTCCTAAATATATGGAATATAGACAAGACGAGGAGTGTACCGCAAAATCGGAATGAGCGTCTAGGATAAACCCGGGACACCCTCGTATATCTAGAGTTGCATTTTCGGTTAGACTAGCATTTCAGACAAATCAGGGCTATTTGTTACTTGTTAGTTCTGAAGTAGCGCGAGCAGAGAATGATGGGCGCCGCCCAAGTAGGTAGGTAGCTGCATCCTGATCCACAACGGTAAACACAGCATCGCGCGCTCCCCATGCACAGTTGAGAGTCCACAGCACACACACAACCGGGGCCCGGGCGTGCGTTCCATGCACACGGCGACATCGACACGATCATCATGTGGCCACCTCACGGTGACGCAATCCCGTGACGCAAAACAAACAGCACACCCTATAAACACCACAAGCACACGCACGCAATTATAGTATCGATCATCCCCTGTCGCCTGGATCAAAATCTATGGGTAACAATCCTACAAAATTCCTTTTTTAATCCTTTGAATCAAATATGCCCTTAATTTATGTAGGTTACGTTGTGTCCAGGTATACTAGCTTTGCATACTGGCTGCTATGCATGCTAGCTTCGCAAACTACGCTAGCATATATTTCTAAATATTACAAGAACAACAATACTCTCTCGTGGGTGACATTATCGAGCTCAGCCCTGGTGGCACCTCCATCATCAAGCATGCCGACATCGGTCTTCGAGCTCCGGGCTCCTCTTCCCAGACAACCACTATGTCGTTGTCGGCCGCACTCAGCATCGCCCTGTCCGTGTCCGCTCCTCTGGGAAGCGCCCTCCCTAGACACACCCTTTCCTTATGAGAAAATACCTGCAATCCTGATAACAGTTTCGAGTTATTATTGTCCAATGACAGCCAATATATGCAAGTGCCAAGCATAGAGATAGATATTACGTGTAAGAAATTAATGAGGTAGCTCAAAAGTTTCTGTAATTCAGGTACTCTTCTAAGTTAGACACTGCTAGTTTATAAATTAAACCGTTTCAGCCTGTTATCTTTTGTATTGTACACCACAAGATTAAGCAAAGAGCTCGGCCAGCCAAAGAAAACCTTTTTTTATCCTAGAACAGAACATATTTGCTTCAAAAAAAATTGAAAGGAGCATATAATATATTAATATCAAAAGATACCCGTTACACCCAGCACACTGCCCTAGCGGCAATACGGACGCACACAGCCAAAAAAGAAAGAAGAATTACCAAAAAAGAAAAGTTCCGCTACAGTGACTCATTCATTGAAACAACAGCACTACCACCACCAAGACAGCACCAGAAGTCCAGCTTCTCTAAAAACGACGCCTTTAAGAGGGAAACAGTGCACAAACACCGTCATCTCCCAATCAAAGATTTAGGTTTTCACCCTAAAGAAATTCTACACTCTCAAAACAATGTCTTCATCGCCCAATTCCTCGTCACCACCCAGACTCGAACCATCATTGTCAGTCTACATATCTTGGTCTCCATGACATTTTTCGTCAGCGTCATGGAACGATGACATGCCCCATAATATTAACAGCCAACAAAGCTTCGAAACGCACCCTCTGAAACCAAACGGTCAGAGTAAAACATGGGTACGCACAACCGAATCCCATCCGATCCAGTAATCTCTCGGCATGATCGCACTAATGGAGTACGCCGACGGAGCCTTCTAGAACACGACACAGGAACCAGATCAATATAAACAAACATCAGGCAGATCTTCGTCTTGACTTGAGAGGGATCAAGGACTGCCACCTTTATTGAAATCGAGTCAGCAGCCCCCACGCCACCCACTGGCAACTAGTAGGATCTGCCGCACGACGGCGACACCACCCGGCCGGCCACTTCGACGGAGAAGGAGGTCACCACCACCATGCCGGGGATAGATGCCCCAAGCTTCCTCATGTCGCAAACATGGCTCGGGGAACCTAGGAGCCGGCGTAGGGCGACGAGCGGACAGCAGATCGCGGCCCGCCTATGCCCATCTGGGCCAAGATCGGATCCCGTCTCCTACTGCAGCTTGCACCCGTCTACCGGAGGTCCTCTGGCTGCCATAGGCCGCGACACCGCCGTCTCCCGGCCAGGAGCGGACGCCGCCGCCAATCCCCGCCGACCGCGGCTGAGGTAACCGTTGCCGCCACGCCACTAGGGCTTTGCCCAGCGATGGTCCGGGCGGCGGCGGGCGGGCGGGAGGAGGAAGGAGAGCAGGGAGGGGAGGAGGGGTGCGGGGGATTCCGAATTAGCTAATAAACCCTAAACCAAAATGAAGTGAGACTGCAATTTATCCAAGAAATCGGTCAATAGATGCCACTAAATTATTTATGCGTGAGACTCTAGTAAGCATAATTTGTTTAACAATCTTGAAAGGGGAAATTAACCTGGTTTGAAAGTAAGCAGAGAACGATCGTACAGTCCAAGTATCCTTGAGTTCAAAAGGACATGTATTTGCTTGCGACCTGAAAGCTAAGAATTGCTTGCGAGCAGTCTAGCTCATGCCTTTGCTAAGCATATTTTTTGAATTACAGTGCCATTACTTACGCGGGACACCGGCCGCTTGCTAGCTGTGTGTTTAATTCCTTTCGCTTACTTACACGGGAGTAGTGAACAAATCTCCAGCGGCGAGGTGTGACCGGTGACCAAATCTACCATATGATCTGCAGGGTATTTTACAGTAAACAGAAACAAATGTGCCTCGTAGCCTCCATTATGATCTGCAGGAGTTTTTGGATGATGCGAACAAAACGGAACAAACCACCAACCAGGATCACAAGATACCCACGCGGATCATTATCATTATTGACTTATTGTAATGTAACATCAACTCCTCCTCAAAGCAAGACAAAAATAAGATCACATGATCCCCTTGGCATGGCATGCAGGCTCCAAATCGGGCAAATTCCATGTGACCTTTCACCACGCCGCAAACATCACGCACTCCTACTCCCGGGTAGTCATGAGTGATGAGTGAGTGGTGGGCTACAGCATCCCCCTGTGGAGTGGAGTGGAGTCGAGAGCAGCGAGGAGCTGGCGCCAAGAGAGTGTGTGTGTGTGTGCTGAGACCCAGTGCTGACTTTTCCCTTTCAAGAAATGCTACTAACACTGGACGATGACATGACTAGTATTTCCAGCACTCCCCACACCAGCTGCTCGGGATGGACTCCCTAAAGGGTAAACACTGCAGCTGTGCAGCAACCACAGATCCCGAGTGCAAAGAAGCATGGACAAGATCATCACAAAGCATGGACGATGAGAAAAGTTGAATTCTTTTCTTGCACAAGATCTGGAGCAACCGAGGGATGATGAGATTGTTGATCACAAAGCTCTTCTTACACATTGCAATGTCACTACTTCACACTAACATACTACTAGTCCTACGACTACTACTACTTGGGCAAGAACAAAGCTGAACAAGAACAGCTACTGCATCGCCATCCATTATTAACTCGCCGATTATCATCACCCAACCAACTAATTAGCCGGCAAAACTAAGCATACGACCAACGGAGCTACTACTCGCGGATCACTCTCGACCTCCTCTCTCATCTTCCGTTTCCGCCTTCGATCTTGGTTTCTCGAGCCAGGGAAGGGGGGGCTCAGGAGGCGTAGATGACGCCGGAGGAGAGCGCCATGAGGAGGATGGCCGCCTTCTCCTCCTCGCCAAGGCGCCTCCTGCGCCGCATCCGCCGCCGCTGCTTCAGCACCACCTCCTTGCCGAACCCCACCATGCGCAGCTCCACCGTCACCGCGTCCCGCCCGCCCACGCGCTTGCTCTTCTTCGTCTTCGCCTGCTGCTGCTGCTGCTGTTCTTCTTCTCCTTCGTCACCGCCGGCGTCGTCATCGGGGCAAGCCGCCGCGGCCACAGACGCAGGCTGCTCACGTCTCTTGGGCCCGTCGAGGCCCAGCGCCTCCCTCCGCTTCTTCCGGTACCGGATCCCACACGCGTTGCACAGCGACTGCAAGAACCAAGACAAAAGAAAAAGGACCAGATCGGTCGGATCAGTCCTGCCGGCTAGGGAAATCACCGGATCGGGGAAATCACGGAGCAAGGGGGGCACCACGGGAAGGACCAGTAGCAGATCGGGAGTCTCGCTACTCACCTTGGGTCCGGAGGGCCCGCCGCGCCAGAGCGGCGTCTTGGTGGCGTTGCAGTCGGTGCAGGCCTTGGGCTCCCCGGACGCCGTGCGCTCGTCCGGATCCAGCGATCCGCTCCCCTACGAACAGATCGACCAACAAAAACGTCAGATTGAAGCCCAAAAACCTCCACCCAGAACCCCAGATCGAGCTGGAAGAAAACCCACGGATCGGGTCGGGAGAGCTCACCTTCTCGACGGAGGAATCCATGTCGATCGGCGGATCTACCAAGCGTCCTGGGGGCACCGGCGATCGGCACACGTTGCGGATCGGGAGGGTTTAGGGATTAGCACTCCCCGATCCGCGGCAGATCTCCGCTCCCGGGACGATCCGGCCGCGAACACCCACGCCCGCTGGACAGCTGCTGGTACTAGATCGCTCACTCGCTTGATCGGCAACGGGAGGGGGTTTGGAGCGGCGGGAAGATGGCGCGGGAGGGGACAAGGTTGGGGTGGAGGGAGGGAGAGGATGACGATGAGATGGGGGCCGGGCAGGGGGTGGGGAGAGATAATAAGGGGGGGCAGCGATTTGGATTTGGATTTGGATCTCAAAAATGGGGGCGATGCTGTGGAGGGAAACGGAAAAGCGTGGAGGGAAAAGACCAGCGGCCAGCGGGCGGGGTGAAATCGGGGGCCGTATTTGTACGCGATCGGCCGCCGGCGTGCGTGTCTCTTGTTTTGTCGAGTGGAGTGGTTTGTGGCTCTCCTTTTCGGCCGTCTAGGATTTAGGAAGGTTTTAGAACGAGGCTGGATTTGTACGATGATGATGATGCACGTGTGTGGCTTGGCTTTTCCATGTGGTTTATGCCAACGGTAATGTGTGATGTCACTCATCTAATACTTCCTCCCTCCGATCTATAATAAGTGTATAGCTTAGTATAAAATGAGAGACGCTTATATTGTCAAAAAACAAAATAAGCGACACTTATTATGAATCGAAGGAAGTACTTATTTTTGCCAGAATTTGTCTACAATTTTAAGGATACAATGAAATTTTTACCGTATGGATCAAGACCATCAACTCCTCGTCCTATTAGAAGGGGCAACAATGAGGCTGGTGCAAGGCGCAGAGAGAACCAGAGGCGGCATCGCGGTTTTCTCCAGCAACGCAGGCCTCCCCGATGGCTGAGAGGAGGATCTGGTGGCACCACGATTGCTGATGGCCATGCTGGTGCTCTTGGAGGTGACAAGGACGTTTCGGAGGAGACGACATTGGCGGCCATGGTGGTGGAGGTGCGGACCAGATCTAGGCCCAACCAGGGCCAGAACGGGGTCAGCGAGCCACGTATGTATCGAAGCTATCTGGAGTGTGACAGCAGCGGTGCGGCTTGTCCTCGACTGTGGGGGAGGTGGAAAATGGCGGGGGTTTGCGGGTGCTCGACCTTGTTGGATGTGGAAGGATTGCTCTCGTTCGTCGGTGTCGCGAGAGTTCCACGACAGTTCGGCTTACGATGTCGAATTGTTGTGGCGGCTGTGTGAACAACCTAGGCAGTCCCCCCTCTCCGGTGGGTAGGAGGGTGGTGTGCCGCTTTACGGAAGAAAGTCTTACCCGCCTTTGGTTGGTGTCGACGATGATGGTGCCTGTGGGTGTCGTTCCCCTTCTTAGAGGCATTGCCGAGGTGATTCGACGCAACCCTCTCTCTAGCTCCGGTATGGTAAATGTCTCTGGAAGAAAGCCTGGGTTCGGACTTTTGGTTGTGTTGCACTAGCCCTTTCCATCAGTTCGGACTTTTGGTTGTGTTGGCTAGTGCATGAAGCTTAACAAGGGGCTCTATGCACGACATTGTCGACGAATCCAAGACGATGTCTTTCTTTGGACCGGCCAAGTTCTGCCATCTATCTCCTTTAATTGGTGCGTTGATTAGGAGAGTCTTGTTGGAGTTACTGTTATTCAGAAGTGTTTGACGTCAGTTGAGACTTGACTTTGTAGCCTAGTTTAGGACAGGCTATTTCATGTTGTTGTCGATTTGTATGTGGTGGCTGTTTTAGACATTGCTGGTGTGGAGTGGTGTGGATTTGTGTTACCCTCGTTGGGAGTATAAACTAAGCAGGACGATTTCCAATTTCCCACCACACACCAATACCTTTGGACTCCACGGTGCGTGCGGATTGCCATTAGCTTGACCCTGGCTTGCCATTTGACTTCTTTTTCGGATGAAATGGTGCTCGGTGCACTTCCACATGTTTTGGAGGTTCAATCAAGCACGTTGTCCCACTTTCTACGTTGCATGTCAAAATAGGTGTGCTTGTCAATAGCAATCGGCCATACTTAAATCCACGTCAGATTCCTATAGGGCCAAGGGTGTGCACGGCATAGAAGCATTATTTTATTTTATAAAAAGGAAATTTTAAAATATGTGCACTGATTGATAGAAAGATTTATGTACGCTATGACACCATATTCCTCGACATGCTATCCTGAAGGTCGTCTTTGCTCTAGCTCCACCCTTACCTAGATCTTCGAATGAGTACATCCCCCCCCCCCCCCCCCCCCCCAAGGGCCTAAATGTTGTAATTACTCACGGTGGTAAAGTTACAAATAAAAAAGAGGACCCTGCAAAGGATGTAAAGTACAAACCAGTCCTCTACAAATACACATAGGACCATAAAACACAAAGAAAGATTTGCAAACATGTCCCTACTCACCGCCATGGCTAAAAGGACTCCAACACCGGCCACCATCTTCGTTGCCGGTGACGAAACCATTTGGGACAAGAGAGGATGGTGAGCGCCGTCACAGGTCCATCGAAAGGCCTCCACTAGAGGTTGCACTCGGCTCGCAGAGTCGATGGCCAAAGCAAAACTACCAAGGATGAGCTCCAAATCGTTGTATCACAAGATGTTCCCCCTTAGTCTCCCAAAGGCGTAGTCCACCACACCCTCTTCCTCACACTACCATGGCAAGCTGGAATACAGAAGAGCACACCATAGACCAAGATGAAATGGTAGCCGTGCACCAAGGCTTTATCTGTGGAGTTCCCAGTAGTGCACCGCTCGACCGCATCCGACTCCGACCGTCAGAGTGTCGCGATAAGTAAGAGAACTACCAGGCAACACCGAATCTTTCCCCGGTAGACCCGTCAACCTACTCCTTTCTACCGACATGACGTCAAAACCCCGCTACTAGCTGTGTACAACCCGCGCTATCCATCCTCGTCCACGCGGTCCGACAACACCGCCGAAGAGGAGAGGGGAGTGCACCAGGAACTCCTTTACAACTCCCAAGGGAATCACAGTGTGGTGGAGACGGGAGAAATAAGGCCAATCGACTCCATCGAATAGATGGATTAATGTTGCTTTTATCCAATTTATTTACTAACAATATCTTCATTTAGATATAATTGACTTGCATTTGTTTAGATTTGTGTATATTCTATACACTAAAACACGTGTAAACACATGTGAATACGGACAAATCCAAGTCAGTTATTTTAGGAAAGAGAGAATATATTTCGGTACTCCGGTACATCATTTTTTCGGTTATTTTGTGCTCTACATATTCTTTGACCTCAGGCCCTAGATTATCTGCTAAACAAATGCAAAAGACTAAAGACTGTCAACCTGCCATGTGCTTTGCAACGCTACAATTTTTTTTTTGGCGGGCAACACTACAAATTTGACCGGTAATAAGTAGTACTCTCTCTATTTAAAATGTTTTAGTTTTGTAAAGCAAATATATCTAGATTTTTCTTAATACGTAGGTTCATCAGGTTTAGCGTAAATCCACACACTAAAAGAAAGCTATATATATTTTTTTTACAAATCTAAAATATATTATATTTTAAAATGAAGAAAGTATACGTCCCAATTTGACCTCGCGAAAAAATCACCAACTTCTTGTGCTCCAAGCCAAACGGCACGTCACATCGCGGCCAGCAGCAACAAACTGCCAGTACGTGTATCCACCGGAGCACACCAGTCTAGCGCTAGCGGTGGCCTAGGCGTCTACGCGTACCAGAAGAATTATCGAGTATCGCTAGCTGTTAACATATAACTCTTGTTTTATTAATAAATTTTATGATTATTTATTTTCTTTAACTTCGTATTATCCTAATAAACCGGCATAGAGGTAGTATCATATATCACATACATGCAAAATATTTATGTGCATTGTAATTATTGATAAAAGAGATTGTGTTTGTATTAGATAGATACGGTATCATAGCACGTGAAACTAGAAAAAACAATCTTAAATAAATCTTGTACCCAATTTTACATTAAAATTATATAAAACAATAAATATACAAAAACTATAATACTAATATATAATACTATGCACTGTGAAGATGATACTCCCTCTGTTTCAAAATATAAGATGTTTTAGATTTGTGAAGAAAACGAATCTAGACTTTTTCAAGTGTGTAGATTCATCCCAAAGTTGAGTGAATCTATATATTAAAACAAGTCTAGATTCATTTTCTTCACAACCCTAAAACATCTTATATTTTAAAACGGAGAGAGTATTATATAATAGTATTATATGCATGATACTGCTACAATATTATACTTCTCATTGTGACATAAAAATTGTCAACCTGCCGATGTGCTTCGCAACGCTAGTAGAAATTTGACCGTTAAGTAGGAGTATTACGTGGCAATTTGACCTTGCAAAAATATCTACTCCAGCTTCTTGTGCTCCAAGCCAAGCCAGCAGCGGCACGTCACGTCGCCGCCAGGAGCAACAGACTGCCAGTACGTGTATCCACCAGAGCACACCAGGCTTGCTCCTAGCCTAGGCGTCTACGCGTACTACCAGAAAGAAAAATACCCGAGTATCCCGAGGTGGCCGCGCGCGCCGGCGCCCCCAGGTTTCCGCTTCTTCCCCCAGAGCAGACGAGTGGCGCGTGTGCGCGGTCGGGAGCACGCCCGCGCGGTCCGCACCGGATCCGACCCCGACACCAGCGCCCAAAACGAGGACCCGCCGCCGATCCGCGCACCCGAGCGAGACCCTTCCAGCGCGACATCGCGCACGCGTCCCCCACCAGAAATCAATGCTGCCGACTGTGCCGCGGCTCGTTGGCGCGCCCGCCGGCGTCCGCGGCGGGAAAACGGAAAAACGCTCCGATCCCTCTCCCGCCCGATACCCTCCACCGAATTGACCTTACTGCCCTTCTCGCTCCTTTGACCGGTCAGCGCGCGCCATACGGGCCAGGCCCATCTAGCAGCAACGTCTACTACTAGTACAGAAGGTATACACCCGCTTCGTGGTTACGGGCCGGCCTCGATCAACCGCTGTAATAATGGACGGGGCCGTGCCGCAAGCCCACTCGTTCCTGCAATCCCCGTCTCGGAGTGTATGTATAAACCCTAAAAACTAAACCAGCCTCCTCCTCCACCGCTCCCAGCAAAACCCCCTTCTTCTCGATTCCCTCCGGTCGCCGACACCACCTCTCGCCATGGCCGGCGGCGGCGGCGGCGTCCAGGCAACCAACAAGCGGAAGCGCGATGCATCGGGCAAGACGCCCTCCAAGCAACCGTGGAAGGGCGGGGGCGACGACGGCACGAAGCGGAAGAAGTCATACGACGCCCCCGCGCCGCGCGGCGGCAGCGGTGGCGGTGGCGCACAGCCGGTCACCGCCAGGGACAAGCGCGTCGCGGCCAAGGTACCGCTGCTTGCTTGTTTCTCCGTCGAGTTCGTTGCCGCGTAGCCCCTGCTCGTGTTCAGGGTACGGGAGCCTTGTGTGAAAACTGACATGAAATTTGCTTGGTGTGGGAACTGTGGCAGGAAATGTCCGAGTCCAGGAAGATGAAGAGGAAGGCCAACTACAACCTCGAGAAGGTGAGTTCTGGTTCTGCCACCGTCCGCTCTTTGCTTTGGAACTACTGCTTGTAGGTTTGGTCATGATTCCATAAGTAGCTCCTGTATGATTCCACAAGTAACTATTGTATGTGCAACACTGACACGGCACTAGCTGCACCTACACTGTCCAATACATTAACACAATCATGCCCCAAAATCTAGACCTCTCTGAATCTTAATCTTCTGCCCCTGTGGCTTGCTAATTTTGGAGCTGAATTCTGGTGGCATTACCTGTAACGACGACGATGATCATCATGTGCGAAACCTGAATTTCATTTTTGATACTCAAACCTTTGTTCCCAGCAGACACTACCAACATCTGCTTGTATCGCCGAATTTGTTTGTCATGCTTCAGTAGTACCATAGTTTTTGTACCATAATTTCCAATCCGGTTTGCTTGGTACACCTAATTCTTCACAGGAGCTTACAGTGCTCTGGGAAAAGATGAGATTACATGACGTCAGCAAGGAGAATAGATCCAAGTAAGTGCCACCGTCCAAAACTTGTGAGTGGTTACTCATGCTCTGTTTCTTACGTCAATGAGTTTATCATCCGCACAGGCTAGTAACCGAGGCTCTCCGTAAGATGGATGGCAAGTATATGGAAATTGCTGGGAACCATGTGACGGCACGTGTTCTTCAAGTAAGTTGAGCATATAAATTCTGGATGAACATGTTGCTTCCAATGGTGTTCCTAGTACTTGGTTCTGACAGAAACCTTTTTTTTTTGGCAGACATGTGTGAAGTGGTGCTCACAGCCAGAGAGGGATGCTATTTTTGTGGCCCTGCAGCCACATTTGCTTAATCTTTCTCGCCAGAAATACGCTGTTTTCCTCGTAAAGAAGCTCATCAAACTCGGTAAGTTTTGCTGTGCTTTACTCCAAAACCTGTACAGAGTTTATACGATGGAATGCTGCTCCATTGTTTGATAATTCTTATGTTCGCTAACACTATCTCTTGTTCGTGACTGCAGCCACCAAAAAACAGTTTGCCTGGTTCATTTCTTCCGTCCATGGGAAAGTTGCTTCGCTTCTTCGTCACACGATAGGAGCGGCAGGTATGTGTCGCTATGGATGCGTTCTGTTTTGTATACAAGTAAGGAGTCCATTGTAATCACACTGATATGTGGTCTTTCTTTCAGTTGTTGACTGCGCATTTCAGCGTGCGACGCCACCTCAGAGAAGAAGTTTGTTGCTGGAATTGTACTCTACTGAGCTTCAGCTGTTCAAGGACCTGACCGAACAAAAATCATGCAGGTTGGCGCACTATAATATCTTGTTTTATATCTATACTTTGAAGTTTCCCCTTATCTTTTAACTATTATGTACATGTTTTGAAGTTTGAGTGGTAAATGTTTATCCATTATCCTGTCATAGGTGGCTGCAGTCATTTGTCTCATGCAATATCCTAAACTTCAACTCTATTTTTCAGTTTGTTAGAAACAATTTCCAAGCTTGGATTACAGAAGTCATCTGTCCGGCAGTATATGACTACTATTATCCAGCCAATTTTGGAGAAAGGTATTGTTGAGTATTCCATAGTACACACGGTCATCTTGGAGTACTTAACAATTGCTGATAAGGTAAATGTGCTTTTTTACTCCCCTTTTTGGTGAACTTTTTCTTCAGCTTATTGCTACTATCTAATGTATGCTGTTTTTCGTAGACATCTGCCTCGGACGTTATTCGTCAATTAATCCCCCATCTTACTCAAGGGTCATCTGTCATAGATTTAGATGAATTATCAGCTGTCCCTGAAGTACCAACAAAAACAAAGGCTAAGAAGAAAAGATCTTCGGAACCACTTCTCATTCGGATCATGACCACAAGGGATGGATTAAAATTAGGCCTTGCTTGCCTCAAGCATGGCAGTGCGAAGGTATTTTTTCTGAAATTATTTTCAGACAAATCAGCCAATCACTTGGTTTAACTTCCCCATGCATCTGTTTATTAGATGTTGTAAATTTCAGGGACACTTAAGAATAATGCACATGATGAACTGTGCATTAATTAGTGCCGCATGCTGCATATTCATTAAGCATTAGTATTTCTTCTCCTTCCTGCCTTTTCCAGTGTAATGTTGCCATTTAACATGGTAATGCACTTCAGGATAGGAAGAAGATTATCAAAAGCTTGAAGGGGCACATGATGAAGCTTGCTCTCAGTGATTATGGATGCCTTGTAAGTGATGTATCCATATAAAACATATTTTAGTGTTTAAATAGGATGATTTTGTGTGAGTTTACGCTTTTAATATATAAAAAAAATTCCCCAATTCACACTAACTTAAGATTGTTTTATGCTTCCAAGTGATTTATCTTCACCTGTACTAACATGCCTCTTTTCTCCAGTTCCTTGTTTGTCTTCTCTCCATTGTTGATGACACAAAACTTGTTACTAAGGTTAGTGCCGCCAATTGTTTACTTAAAGTCAGTGTTATGCTGCCACAGCAAGCAACCTGAAGCGACAAGCTTATAGCTGCCCTTCAAATTTTATAGGTTGTAATTCAAGAGCTGACAAAACAGTTAAAGCAACTCGTATTTGACAAGGTAAAAAGAAAGGAGTACCTAGCTTCTGATGTGTTAATTAATTAAATGAACATGAGTCTATTTATGATGGAGCTCTTTGCTGGTACAGAATGGCAGGCGCCCATTGCTACAGCTACTTCACCCTCTTTGCTCGCGCTATCTACCTCCAGCTGATCTGGCTTGTCTGAATTACAGCGTGCATTCCCTTATTTCAAAGGCAAGTTTGCTACTGTGTTTGCTGTTATGTACTTCGAAGAAAAACATGTACCAGAAAATTGCTCTGTTTGGTTCAGGATGAGGCATCAGAGAGTGCTCCTGTTAACTTGGAGAGTAAGCTGGATGCTGTAGCTGACAAAGAACACGGGGGTTCAGATGAAAAAGAACATGTGGCTTCAGAAGATACGCTGGTTGCATCTGACAGCAAGAAGGACCCATTTCAACGGCGACATGAATTGTTGATGAAAAGTGATCTTGCTGAGGTGATACTCGTAATATGTATTTAGCTTTCCATTTTTCTACTCTATGGCAATTCTATTAATGCATGTATGTTTCCCCCTCAAGAGAACTACATTTATTATTTCATTAGTACAAATATATGATTTAAGGTTGACCATTTGTCACAAAACTGTAGTGGCAACTTGACTAGGATCTCATTAGTCACAAAGCCCCTAATCCCATCATATACAGCATTAAGTGACTTGTCAAACCTTGCTATAGGAAGCAACACAAATTCATGCAGTGAGAATTTTCTCGAGTACACAATCATAAGATGGGTGTGCGTCATCAGGTTTTTCTGTGTTCTCTAGCCTACAGACTGTTTGTGCCCGATTTTGTTACAAACAGGGTTGCTGCATGATGACCTTCATTTCTGGTTGCAGTTATTTGAATATAAACTTTAGGTGTTGTACTTGTAGATTTAATCTCTAAGTACAATTCTAAATATGGTGTGATTGGAGATTATGTTTTGGAGGTTGCCTCCTTGTCCCTAATAGACTTTAGAGGATATAATGTAGTTGATCCTTTTTTCTTTGCAGGCTCTTGTACAGACTTGTGTTGAAAATGTTGGAGAGTTACTTCGAACAAACTTCGGCAAAGATATATTATACGAGGTAATTTCCTTAGTCCATATTCGCCCTATGATAGTATTTCATGAAAGAAAATCCTTCTTAAAACATGCTTTTATGTACATGACCTTCTGATAATGTGTTAGTCAGCTTCTGTTTTTCTTCACAAGAGATAAACATTGTAGAGCTTTATGTCAAAAGAGGTTCTGTTATGTGGAGAAAACATTCTCTTATGTGGAGAAAATGTTATCAGTTGATGGAACATTTTCTCTGTGGTGTGTTAGTCTTTAGGCTATATCTGTTATTCACCTTTCCTTAATGATGAGCCTACCTTCTGTAAAAGAAAATGTTACTCCAGTTCCCATACAAAGCTACCCACTGTTTTCTTGGTCCGACTCTTGATACAAATGGGTAAACGCAATATTAATGAACGTCATCATTGTAGTACATATATTTATGCTTTATAAGAGGTGCTGCAGTTATGGTTACTAAGATTCTGCGTTTGCAAATTTCCAAGGTTGCTGTTGGTGGAAAAGACAATGTTTTGGAGGGCATCACTGAACAGATCCACCTACTTCACGATGCAATAGCTTCTGATGCAGCGCGGCCGAAGACAGAGGACATAGAACATGCCTTTGAGAACTTCCATTCCAGCCGTATGATCAGAAAAACGATAATTGATTGTCCTGCCTTTGCTGCTACCCTCTGGAAAAAAGCCCTTGAAGGGAAGTGCAAGTTGTATGCCGATGGATACAGGTACCTCATATTTGCTCCTCGTTATGACTGTTCTTTCAAAGTCATATGTGTGTGTGAATGAAATTTTGAAGTTTACATATTACAGTGCACTCTTTCGGTGCAGCTTTACATGGCTGCGCTTTGATATGCTTAGCCCTGTCTGATGAGCTTTGTTTCTTCTGAACTTCTTGGTTGATGCAGTTCCAAGGTGGTGGCTGCATATCTGGAATCTGCAGACTCCACGGTGAAGGATCTTGCAAAATCGGAGCTGCAGCCGCTGGTTGATTGTGGCAAATTGAAAATCCCAGACCACAAAGCGGCGGAGAAGAAATGAGCATTATCTACAGCTTTTTGCCATTGCCAGCAACGCAAGCAAGCAGCAAAGGTGGTGTCCATGCTTGCGTGATAGATAAATTTTGATCACTTGGCCTTGTCATGAATATGTTAGTTTGCACCAATGAGTAGGGAACGGTCATATCACCTCTTGTACCCTCAATAACAAAATCTTGCCTGTTTTGGTGTATATCTGTTGTACTCGAGATAACAATTCGACTCCAGTTTTGTACGTTTTCACCGAGTAGCCAGATTTTATTCGTCCAGACTTTCTCCTTTTTAACAGAAAAATGCCAGCTCTGTAGTAGGATATGTTTTTTTTTATTTTGTCGACTCTTTCTTCATGTATTTTATATTTACATAAAAAAACCAAATTACCAGCGGATATTATCTGAATATTTTATCCTAAAAAAGCAGATATTATCTGAATATTTTCTTGCATTGCAAAATTGGAATACATTTTGTCTGCGTAGAACACTGATCTAAAGCTTGGAAGAAAGAAGATAAGAGAATCAACGCATAATCTGAGAACATCTTTGCAGAGAAAGAGAGGACAAAGAAGCAAGTTTTTGATCACTGGTGTGGTGGTGCGGGCACATCACCAGGGACTCCTTGTCCTCGTGGCGCGCTCTGGCGCAGTCTTGACCTGGAACACGGGTGACTCGCAGCAGCTACCTGTGCCGCTTCCTCCTCTGCACCACCTCTCGTCGTCAGACGGGTGACACCGCGCGAACGGCGTCACCGGCGGCGGTGGGCGGGCGTGCGGGTAGTCGGGGAAGCGGTGCTGGTCGGAGGGGTCGAAGAGCGGGAAGGACTGGCGCCGCCGCGCGACGTGGCCGTTGTTGGCGCGCAGGCAGTCGTCGATGATACGGCACTCGTCGCGCAGCCGGTTCTGCACCTCCCGCAGCGCCTGCGTCGTCGTCGGCCTCCTCCGTTGCTGGTGATGGTGCGCGGAAGGCGCCGATGCCGGCGTTGACTTCCTCTTGTCGCCGCTGGTCCGGTGCCTGGCGGCGGTTGTCAGACGGGCGTGGCAGGCGGCGCAGAATGCGTTGGAGCGCTCGGCGTCGAAGGCTCTCCGGCGCGCCTTGTCCGTCAGGCACGCCTGAGCCTGCAGTGCAAGCACGCCACGTCAATGAGCTAGTAGTATATAATTGCAGTGCAAGCACGCCACGTCAATGAGCTAAAACCGTGCACCGAATTACGGTTACCGTAGAAACAAACTTGGTAAACTAAATTTGCGCCTTCAATCAAAGCGTAGTACCGCAAAGTGTAAAGTTATTGGTTGGGTGAATTCGAAATCGAAAATGGACAAACCAAGTAGTAGTACTAATTGCAGTAACCGACGGATCCGTGCATGCAGTAACAAACAAACAGGCAGCCAATCTCTCCCCGTGAGTCTTGGATCGATTGTGATCATCACCATCATTCTAATCGAATAAACTAGTGTAGGAGTTTGTATGAGAATGAGAAAGGCAGCAACAAACAGAAAAAGGCAAAGAAGATTCGACATGAACAGCAAGATCATCATGAAAGGGGACGGCCCAATGCGCACGCGGAGGGAGTGGGTAGATGATCAGTCGAGGAGTGAAGCGAGGCGTGCGGTGCGTGAATTATGAAGAGTACCTCGGAGACGAGCTTGAATGCGACCTCTGCCTTGGGGTGCCTGTTCTTGTCCGGATGCAGCTGCAGCGCTGCACGGTCACACAAATTGCAATGTCAATGTGAATCAGTTTCATTTTACCATCACCACCAGTTAAACGCAACAAGGGTGGCGGCGTACCGAGGTGCCGGTAGCGCCGCTTGATGGCCTCCTCCGACGCGGCCTCGCCGATCTGCCCACACGGCGGACAAGAACGGATGAATTAACAGAGTAGCGGTACAGGAGGAAGAAAGGTACGAATACCGGACGTGCGCGGGGAACGTACGGCGAGGACGAGATACCAGTCGACGAAGTGCGGGCGCCGCGGGGACCGGCGGCGGTGCGGGCAGGACGCGAACGCCGCCGACGCCGCGCACACCTCGCGAGCCACCTGCGCCTTCCCGGCGGCCGCGTCCGCCATTGACCGACCGACCGCGCTCGATCGACGCAGCTGCTCTCTGCTCAGGACTCCGATCGGTCGCAGGGAGAACGGAGGGGCAGGGACCGTCGTTGTAGCTGCAGAGCACACATATATAGGAGCAGGACTACTACTAGTAATGCAGGTGGGCTTGTGAGGAGGACGATGCGAGGTTTTCGTCGCAACTCCTCCGTCGTGGCGTGGGATGAAGGGGATCGAGGTGGGGTGGGGCGGTTCCAAGGTGGAAGACGGAGTGGAGCCGCAAAGAGCGCAGATCGCGGGTGCATGCGACTCGCGTCGCCAGTTTCTTTGATTTCCGAAACGGATGGCATCTGCTCCAAATATCAAGATCCACACGACTAGACTAGACCACTCGCCCCGGCCTCCAAGATGCAACGATCCACAACTCACACCTGTAACAGGTATACTCGATATAAAAATGAACATGGTCTTAGGATTTAGATCTGCCAGACATTATTCACGTTTCACCATTTTATAGAAAAGATGATGAATTTTGGTATTATTGGCTCATTGTTTTTTATTTCAAGAAGGTTATCTTTTACAGAAAATCACTGCTCAAAGTTTCCCTCTAAGGACGGTGTCCATGTCCAAAAAGCCTTAGAGCATCTCCAATCGTTGGGCGTACCCAGACCGAAATTTTGGTACTCAAGCTCGCCATCCTCCTCGGCATCCAGTTCGACGGAGGACGCCGGCCGGACCTGACCGCCGGCATCGGTGTGCGCGGAAAGCCGAGCCGCGGCGTGTTCCCGCGGTTGATGTGCTCCATCACCGCCTCGAGGGTCCGCCCTGGCGCGCTCCACCAACGCCGGTGGCCATCCTAGTTGTTGCGCTTCGGCGGCGACTGGTTCGGCGGACCCTCGTGGTGGGCGAGCTCCTGCTCGCGGCGTTCGGCGAAGAATTGCTCCCAGTGGAGGAGGTTGTCGGCGCTCTCGGATTCGGCGGGGTCGTCCATGCCATTGATGTACTCCTGTACATCGTACGGCTACTCGTCCAGCGTCGGCACCGGCGGGACAGGGATGCCGCCGACACTCAGCTTCCAGCCGGGAGGCATCCGCATGTCCGACGGCGCCATATAGCCGGCGTCGTGCAGAAGGCGTGCCTCCCAGGCCTGCAGGGTGCGCCGGCTGAAGCCGTTCGCCGCTGCTCCATCACCGGGTACCCTGAGGCCATGGCTGGGAAGGGGAAAGCGGGGAGAGAGGGTTCGCCGGAGTTTGTGGGTAGGGAGCTGTGAGAGAGTGTGGAGATCTCTGGCGAGGGGTACGGCTTATAAAGGCCGAGGTGGACGGCGAGGGCTGTAGCGGCGAGGGCGGGAAAAGAGTAAACGGCGGGAAGTTAGTGCCCGCCGGTCCATCGCGGGAGCCGATGCGGCGACGGTGGCGCCGTAAATCAGCGACGCGTGACCGACGCGACGGACAGTTATTGTCCGGCGGTCGCCGCGTGGTTTCGAGGATGACAATGACTCGGCTTCTATCGTTGACTCGGCGGGTCCACGCGCCGCTTAGTTTTTTTTCTGCCGAACTCGCTGAGCCCGGCGTTCCCAGGGTGTACCCGAAACCTGGGTTCAGCCTGGGTAGTCCGGACCAAAATTGGTCCAAATCCGGTCGAAAACAAGTCCTTGGATACGCGACTGAGCCAATTTTCGGCCTCCGGACCAAATTCGGCGTTCGGATCTGGCTTCTAGGTAGGCGAATGGAGATGCTCTTATTATCGTATAATTAAGTCAACTTGTGCCAGATAACACATGTACTGCATACATACACATAGTTTGGAAGCTTTAGCGTCGTATGGACTATGATAACTCGAATTTCAGAAGGCTGGAGCATGATGTCACGGCGGTTACCGGAGGACAATAACTGAGGAGTAAGACCAGCCACACCATGGTATCAATTTAAAGGAAAACATGTCAGAGATTGGAATCGCTCCAATTTTGCCATAGTGTTGCAAAAGATTTTGATGCGGTTCTATGCTAGGTACATCTGGCATCCAAATATACTTTATCTATCATCTTCTCTTCTCAAAGCTAGGATATTCCCTTTCTTTAGGGTTACGTTGCATGCTTCTGGCACACTATTCCCTCAAACCGCTTCAAATGTTTGGTTCGCTTCTACCTCTGACACAAACTAAAACTGTTTTTTGGGCGAGCTGCACCGTATAGAACCGATTCAAACTATCTTTTGAACCGCTTTTTCTACACAATGTGGCTGGTCTTAGAGCAAGAACACTTGGAGGAGTTCCTGGCTAAAGAGCCCACATTGCAATTTAGGTGATCGTTTTGCATTTCCTGGTGCCTTCCATACTTATCCATAGTCTGTGGAGACTCAGCAAGCAACGGCCGAAATTCGATTGGATAATTTCTATAGATTATAAGAACTAAAATGAGGAACACACCATACATATTTTGCGGACGAAAGCCCTCCTACTTATAAAGGACTCTGATGGTAGCATTCACGTATAGTCATAGTCATGGATCCTCCGGTAGGTCGGTGGTATGAGATTTATTGAACATTTTTTTGGAAGAATAATGTTTGTATTTGCACCAGAAACCAATATTTAGAGGACTGAACTGTGACATGTAGTTCCCTATTATGATCTACAATTCCATATTATGACATACATATTATGAAATACTATTCTTGGGTTTCCAAAGGGAATGCAATCATCTAAAATTTCACATGAAACAAATATGACAAATTACTTCTTAAAATAGTAAACATTACACTAGTACAAATAGGTGCAATATGGTCACATGTCCAAAGCCCCAAATGAGAACATAAAACCAGCCCGTTTGGAGAACATAAAACATCCAAAACATGATTAAATAATTTTTAGATAATAATGAAGTAAAATCCGTCCGGGGTCAAATGTATGTTGTTTGAGGATGTGGATCGTCCATACATTATTAAGTTCCAGTATTGGTATGAAATTTTTATTCGAGCATTATAGATGAATTAGATTTTTGTAAATCCACTCTTTTTATATGGACGATCATACTTTCATATATAAATGGGTGATCAAAGTTTCAATTTAAGAGGCCGTGAGTACATTTGGATACACTACATTTAAATTCGATACACCAACATATTATTCAAAATGCTTCTATTTGCTATGCTGACCAGTGACCACTACAGTAGGATACCACGATTGTTAGAGGACAAGGAATGGTTGAGCCTGTCAATTAAGAGAGATGGGAGGACGTTGGGCTGAGAAGAATTGTGCATGCTATAATTTCACTTATTAATTAGTAATTACCAATGCCTTCTATGCCTATAGTATCATATTCAAACCACTAGATCAACACAACATATAAAGCATGCCATGGGATTGGATAACCTAGCACCAAGAAGTAAAATGGAGAACAAGCTATTCATCTCTTGCATATGAACGGCTACCACTTATAAAGGACCTTGATGCTAGCATCGACATGAATTCATATATTGTCTGGTAGGTCAACCACTAAGCATCCTTGAATATACGTTTGATATTTTGGTAGGTCCAAGATTACAAGAGCTTTAACCAAACGATGAATTTTGCATGTATTTTCATTTTGAAATAAAGAACTTTATCGCCCCCTATACAAACATGACGCACCAAACCAACCATGATTTATTATTCCAAACTTCATGAAAAATAAGGCCTGGTGGATGGAAACAATCCTTCAGAAAGAAAAGCTAAGTAGAATCAATATTTCTTCGTTTCAATGTCGAGGAGGCCGGGCCGGACGCTCGCGGCGGTGATGGAGCACATCAACCGCGGGAACACGCCGCGGCTCGGCTTTCCGCGCACATTGACACCGGCGGCCAGGACGGGTCGGCGTCCTCCAGCGAACTGGACGCCGAGGAGGATGGCGAGCATGCGCTCGTCCTCCTCCGCGTCGGCGTCCCACTCCTCCGGCTCGGCGCCGCTTCGCACGCCGATGGCAATCAAGCGCGGAGCAGTCTCGCCTGTGCGTTCACCGCCGTGAACGCCCTCACGCGACATCGTCATCGGCGAGCCGCGGACAACGGAGTCGCCAACAGGCCACCTGCGTCTTCGCCGCCCGAAGACAGAAGACTCGGCGCCGGCCGAAGATGCCGCCTTGAAGATGGCGTTGGAGCAGTCGCTCCGCGACACGGCGCCGCAGCCGCCGCCGGTGGAGCCCTCCTCGCCGGACATTCTGGAGTGGTCCAGGATGGACTGGGAGAAGGCGGAGCGGCAGCGCATCGTCGGCCTGCAGCAGCAGGCCGAGGAGCAGGCCTCCCGGCGTCGGGCATTGTCTGGGCGTGAGCTCGCCTACCAGCGCGCCCCGCTCTACGTCCTGGACGACGATGACGAGGACATAGGCCCGTCCTACCAGCCCTGGAGGTGCGGCGACCCAGGCCAGGGGAGCTCCAGCCAGAACCAGCCGCCGAGCGACGACGACGATGACGGCGGTGAGGATGACGACCGCGCCGACCCCGGCTACACGGCGTTCTACAGCAACTTCGGCATATAGGACGACGAAGGCGCCGACGAAGGCCACGACAATGGCCTTTTTTAAGTTTATTATGTATTAGTTTAGTTTAAATTTGATATAGTCCGCCTATATTCGCCAACTTAATGAAATTTGCCCATCTTTAATGAATTTTAGCCAAACTTAGGAACTCGGCCTGGTTACGCGAGTGGAAAAATGGGTGTATCTAGGCCAAAAACTAGTTCCGTCCGGCCGAAAAGCGGACCAATTTTCGGCCTGGGTTCGGCCAACGAATGGAGATGCTCTTAGACTTACGAATTTATCTATGTGATTAGATAATCATTTTGTGATGGCCATTTGGTGTTTCTTTATGCATGTCACGTGCATCGTATTTATTGCCAAATTAGCTTGGAGCTATGTGAGATTTATTTTTTACTTCTCCAGTTGTAATTATAATTTTATCCAATGATTTCTCCTATTTAAGCCTAATTTTGATGGACCCCAACATATATATGTATATATGATAGAAATACGAGTGTATATTGGCAAGTATATGGGCTTAAATGCATGTAATGGCATCTATCAAATATACACAAAATTGTAGTGGTATTTTTCTAAAGATAAAAATTACAGTGACGTTTCTCAAATAGCTGAAAATTTGAGTGGGGTCTATCTAATTAACCCGCATAAATACCACTTGTAATTTATTTTGTCATTTCTAGTATAGTACTCTCTTTGTCCTAAAATAGACGTCTCAGATTTGTCAAAATTTAAGTGAATCTAGACACTAATTGTCAGATTTGTCAAACTGGACCGAATGCTCCCCAATCGATCAATCGGTGTCGGCGTGGAAGCTACACGACAGTAGTAATCGCGGCCGTGGCGTGCAAATTGGAAGGACTGAGGATGACAAGGACAGATTTTTGTTACGACTACGTGTGCATGCAAGTGGCGTGGTCAAACTTTTCTTTATCGAAGTTTATTGGAGACGAAGAAAAACAGTTCTCATCTGCACCGAAAATTGAGAACGAGATAGACCTGATGCTCTCTTACAGAACAACCTAGCAAAGGAATTAGGAATTTCACGATCCACGTATCCCGGCCCTCTCAGAACAAACATTACGAAACACTCGCTGTGAAAACACAGTGTGGACTACCGCTCTTTTGTTTGGAAACTGTGGATCCTATCTTAACTGGTCCTACGGTAGGAATGCATGAAGGATATTCACAACAGAGAGTAAGCATTGCAGTTCTGCTAACCCCTTTCTGAATCCTGGTGTCTTCCATGCCTATATTATCAGAATAAAATCTCTCGTGTGTGTGTTGAGACACAGCAAGCAATGCATGGAATTCTTGATATACAGGACTAAAAGAGGAACATGCTATTCATCTTTTGCCGGCTGACTCCTTGCTCTTTATAAAGAACTTGTGATCGCATTGGTATGAAGTCATGTCCTCCAGTAGGTCAATGCCTAAGCATCCCTCCATTATGAGCTTGGTCCACCGGTAGGTCAGAGTCCATGAGATTTCCTAAGGCCTTTTTGTTCAAATGGACATGATGGTTGAAACTGGCCGAGAAGGCAAAAATGGCGGGAGAAATGGCTAAGAAGGCCGAAAACAACATGACAAAGCGGGCACCCCGTTAGGAGCACACCCGGACAGGGAGGACATCCTGTCCGTTTGTATCCTCCCAGTGACCCAAATGTACTAAAGAGGACATCCTGTCCATTGGTGTCCGAAATAGGTTGGCCTGTGAGATTTCCTCATGACACCCGTTTAAACATTAGTCTAGCAGAAAAGGAAAAAAAAGGAAGGAGGAGCATTTCTATGAAATAGTGATGGCAACAAGGCACTAGCAAGTCAATGAAGGGTGTGTTCGGCACGGGGATTGGTGGCAGTTCGGATGAGACGTCCATACTACCGATGCCACATATACATTGTGTGCCGCATGAACCTTCATGGCGGCCGTGTTCATCATTGATTGTGCTCGATCGATGGATTGACATGTTGCAATGTTTGTGGTACCTCAATTAGCCAAGCAAGCAGTGGTAGCTAGCGTCACACTTGCTAAGCAGAGTAGGTATATAAGTACAATACGGTAAGTTGGGGGCTTGTAAACTAGCAGGATGAGATAATTCTCCCGTGCAATTCCTTCGGCGTGGGATAGTATTACATGGAAGCAGTGGTGGAGCTAGAGAAAACCCAATCAGGGTGCACTATCTTGTAATACCTCCAGGGTGCTAATTGCATGGTAAAAACATGGATTTTCTTTTTCATTGTACAAAAAATGACATCAACAAGCAACTTGCATTGCACTACTCAGGGAGATGCGACGATCCCAACATCCCTCTCGGAATGGACATTCTGAAATGTTGGCACTACTCTATGCGAGGGGAGCCGTATGTCGCATTTGGACCAGCGAAATAGTAAGAAAATTTGGTGACACCCCACACTAGCTTGCATGTATTGCAATTTCAGCTATACACATGTAATTCCCAATGTCTTCCATGCTCATACTACTAAAACCGAATCCCTATGCCTCAAAGACACAGCCAACAATGCACGTGTTGAAATTAATCTGTAGAGAAAAAAGTAAAATAAAACCTACGTATTGATCTTTTTTGCTTATGAGGGATAACTTCTTATAAAGGACTTAGGTGGTAGCATTGACGTGAAGTCATGGGTCTCTGGTAGGTCAATGGCTAAGAATTTCTTGATTACAACTTTACAAGTGATTCCACCAGTAGGTCAGATGCCATGGTGTTCTTTGCTCCTTTTTTCTATTTTTTTTTTGTATTTCCATCGGAAATCAAGATCCACGGGACCACACCACGTTTATTTCATTGGGATGACTTTGGAGTGACTTAAACCACGGGCACACCCCTGCATTGGTTTTCAAAGGTAACCAACAATATAATTCACAACTCCACGTAGAACAAAAAATATCACGAAATACTCTACTCGGTAACGAAATACATTGCAAACTATTACTCCCTCAAAGGTCAAAATGTATATTCATTGTCCGTAGGATCTGGACTGGTATTAAGTTCTCGACTGGTGCATATATTATAACCAACTTTGATTTATGATATTTATGCTATGGAATCCACTATTTTTTTTATCTCAGTGTGACCTTTTCAGTCAACTACGAATTAGCTTAATTATCAGTCATGTTATGTCATGCACGTTCTATATTACATGAAAAACTTTTCACTGTGTGATTTTTTTGTACCACGTCAACAAACTTTTACCCGGGTTCAACCAACTTGCAGTTAAAAAACCACAGTTGCAACAAAACGTTATATGACACACGAATCACAAAGCAATGTCTATTGGGTTGATTGAATTCCAACTTAACTTAGTCGGCAGAGAATTAGCAAACCGTTTTTATATGATGTGGTGCGTAGAGAGTTGAGCCTAGGTCAACGCCATCGTTTCGCCGTTACGGCAAGACCCCTACACCGATGGTCCGGTTTACGCCGACGGCTGCCGTCAGCCTATCCCGTCCTACACCGACAGCAAACTTGTGCCAACGGCCGGTTTGCTCGGCTGCCCGCCTAAGGGCCTACGCCCGATGGCCCGACAAATAGTCGTCGGCATAGCCTCTGGCCGTCGGCGCCTTGAGCTGTTCCTGTAGTGTGATCATATGATTTAGTACGGGATCCTAGCTGTCCGACTGCACACAATGTTGGTGATAGTCATAGCGGTCATAACGTTGGTATTTTCATTCTTCGTAACTTTTTCGTTCTTCTTAATCTAAGCGTAATCCAGCAAAGAAAATGGTTGTCGATGAGACCATCGATCCAAAAAAAACTCGCCAGAGAAGGCCTACCTACAAGAACAACTTTACATGTTTCTGAGAGGTGTAGGAGAAGAACTTTACATACATCAAACCTTTCTCGATTGGGTCAATGTAATTTCTCGTCATGTTGGGCTGCCGCTCGGGAAGGACTGTCGCCGTTCGGGAAGGACTCGTCCCGCAGCCAGTTGTGCACCTCCCTCATCGCCTGCATCGCCACCAGTGCAGGCGCCGATTGGCGACACAGCCGTTTGCTCTCCGGCGGCCGTGTACTAGAATAAAGTCATTTCAGTTGTGATTTCAAAACAGGCGTCCGAGTCTTTCGGAATCACTCGCCACATTCCGACATTCAGGCAACAACCTGCTCAATTATCATAAGCACTGTAGCATTCTTTTTCAAAATTAGGGGCAAGAAAGCCCCCAGCTTGATCAGTTCCGTTAGAGGCTGCGGCACCAGCACTGCAGTCGGTTCAGTGCATCAACCTATTGAGCACGCGGAATTACGAAAGAAATTATGAACTAAGCATACTTTCTCTAGGAAATGGAAATCAAATGCATTCACTTCTACTTTTATGCATGCACTTAATCGATCAGGGGCGCAGTGAAAACGGATTTACTCTGACGCGCGGGTAAGGCAGTTGCTGCGACTAGGGGTGCATGCAAGTGGCGTCGTTAAATTCCTTTCTTTTTTTTATCCAAGTATATCGCAGACGAATAAAACAGTTCTCATCTGGAGAACCAGTAAGACCTGATGCTCGCTTACACAATGACCTAGCAAAGGAATTAGGAATTTCACGATCCAACACTCTCGCTCAGAACAAACATTACGGAACACTTGTTGCAAAAACAGTGTAGACTACCGCTCTTTCCTTTGGAAACTGTCGATCATATCTTCATTGGTCCTGCGACATGAATGCATGACAGGATATTCACAACAGAGAGTAAGCATTGCAGTTCTGCCAACCCATTTCTAAATCCCGGTGTCTTCCATGCCTATATTATCAAAATCAAATCTCTCGTGTGTGTTGAGACACAACAAGCAATGCATGAAATTCTTGATATAAAACTAAAATGAGGAACATGCTATTCATCTTTTGCCTACTGATTCCTTGCTCTTTATAAATAACTTGTGATCGTATTGGTATGAAGTCATGTCCTCTAGTAGGTCAATGCCTAAGCATCCCTCCATTATGATTTTGGTCCACCAGTAGTAGGTCCGAGTCCATGAGATTTCATGAGAGTTTTTTTTGTGTCCAAATGGTCAAGATGTCTGAAATTGGCCAAGAAGGACAAATGGCGGTAGAAATAGCCAGATGCCACGCGATACCGCGGCCGCGGCACCATGCTAGTCAGCCATGTTGTTTGCCAGTTTCTACCTTTGTTAATCCTGCCGCAACGCCAGCGACATGCATGTTGTGCCATCGAGTATAGGAATCCATACTCTGATTGAAGGTACCAAGTCATTAGTATTTTGTTGATAGATTGCATATCCTATAGTCTAATTGATTAATTTACAAAAAGGATGTATCTTTTGTTTGATGATTGTTTGGTGATGACGACAACTTATTGCATAATAATTGCAAAATAATAAAAGGAAGGTCACCTGCAATGGAATTATCAGGCTTTATACTCGTAGAGATGAAGTTGATCCAATACAAACCAATCTTTTTGTATTGTCTAAGATTTAGTGCTACATATTAATATCAGTTCTATGCCGATACTTTAATACACTGTTATGTTTTTTGTCCAAACAGTTCTTCCAACACAAAATGAGAGGTAGTTGTAGCCTTCATGAGAAAAATAAAATTCTTATATATGGTCATCAATATCTTCGCCCCCCTCAATGTCAAATCCTGGCTAGCTTGTTAATTGCTGGTTGCAGACTTCATTGCACTATGCTCCCCCCATATGGATGTGGCGAATAAACCAGCAGAAACAAGTAGGTAATCTATTTCCAAAAAAAACAAGTAGGTAATCATAGGTACGAGAGAAAACGGAGCGCACACCTCACGCCACCTCGTCGAACTGCACCGAATGGATGGCGAGAGAGACCCGAATGCTATAGAGAACGGAGGAGCAGGACGCATGGCCATCGCGGCAGAGAACACATATATTTACTCCGACGCTAGTAAGGCAGTTGAGCGCGCGTGTGAAGTAGGAGGTGGAAATTTGTTGCGGCTACGGTGCATGCAAGTGGCGTCGCCAAGTTCCTTTCTTCTGTTTCTTATCGAAGCTTACTGCAGACGAATAAAACAGTTCTCATCTCGAGAACGAGAAAAACGAGGAAGACCTGACGCTCTCTTACACAACAGCCTAGCAAAAGAATTAGGAATTTCACGATCCATAACTCTCGCTCAGAGCGAACATCACGAAATACTCGCTGTAAGAACTACACTGTGTGTGGAGTACCGCTCTTTTGTTTGGAAACCGTGGATCCTAACAGAGTTGAAATAATCTCTCAACTCTGCTACTTCAGATAGCTCTCGTAAGAACACAAAGACAGGGAGGAGGCACATCTTCTGGGAAATGGAGATGGCAATGCGCTACCTAGTCATGCGGTGGCGGACGCAACAAAGAATTTCAGGGTGGGCGCGCTTCCAAGTTCCAGACCTCGGAACTCCAAGGTTTGTCGCGTCACAAGTTTGCTTGGAACTGACTCCTGGCGTCAGGACAGTCTGGGGGTATTCTCCTTGGCGTCAAGGAGGATACCTTCGAGGTGGAGGATATGGATGGCGGGGAATTCTTTGTGAGCATGTCCCTCACCCAAAGACGATCCAACCTCCGATGGGAGGTCATCATCGTCTATGGCCCCGCGGACCATAGTCGGTCCCCAACTTTCCTAGAGGAACTAATCAAGATTAGACCTAATAGATCCTGTCCTGACTGGTCCTACGGTAGGAATGCATGCCGGATGTTCACAGCAGAGAGTAAGCTTTGCAGTTTTGGTAACCCCTTTCTGAATCCCGGTGTCTTCCATGCCTATATTATCAGAATAAAATATCTTGTGTGTGTCGAGACGCAACAAGCAATGCATGAAATTCTTGATATACATGACTAAAATGAGGAACATGCTATTCATGTTTTGCCTACTAACTCCTTGCTCTTTATAAAGAACTTGTGGTTGCATTGGTATGAAGTAATGTCCTCCGGTAGGTCAATGTCTGAGCATCCCTCCATCATAAGCTTGGTCCACATCAGTAATAGGTCCGAGTGCATGAGATTTTCTAAGATTGCTTTTTGTGTTCAAATGGTGGGAGAAATGGCCAAAAAGGCCAAAAATAGGAGGGAAAATCCAGCACCCCTTTAAGAGCAACACTACAGGAAATAAAGTAGACGCCGACGGTGTATTTATACGCCGACGGGGAAAGGTCGGGCTCGTCGGCCACTTGCCCGGGTTTGTCAGCTGGTCCAGCCAGTCGTCGACGTACACTTGTCGTCGGCGTAGGGAGAGAAGCGCCGACGGCGGCCGTCCGCGTCAACCGGAAGCATCCTGACGGTGACCGTTGGCCTATCTGCGGTCGTCGGGGTAAAGCCCTAGTTAACGGCCCACCTGACGGGCCCCGTGACGCCGTTGCATGCACAGTTACGCCGACGGCCGGGCCGTCGGCCTAGTCAGGGGACACCGTATACGCCGACGACAAAGCCGTCGCCCTAGGTTTTTTTATTTTTTCTCCAATGTCTAAAATACTTATAGTTGATTTATTTATTTATTTTCCATGCTAATTTAATGTAGATGTAATTTATAAATAAATTGTTGTTTGTAAATTAACCACACGAATCTTCGCGTATCCCACCACACCCGCAAAAAATACGACGCGAATCTTTCGGAACCCGATGCGAAAATATGAATGTAAAATAGGAACAACAAAATACACATATAATACACAACTACAACATAATTATTGAAGATATGTCTCATTTTGTACGAACCCTGAAGAACCAAAACCTCTCTTTTGGGGAAACCCTAGAAACACCTCTCTTTTGGGGACCCTCGGGCATCGAACCCACTATTTGGAGAAACCCTATGTTGTGTGAAGGTTATCACATGCACGCTTTTAAAGGCCAAAAAAATACATTGGTATAACCTAAACAAACCAAAACTACCAAAAAAGTATATTGGTTAACCCACGTTGCATGCGATAACACTTATAGAAGTGTGCTGGACATGTAGGAGGAGGCTCTCGCCGCGGATAAAACAAGGGTAAACCGGTGGAACCTTGGGTCTATCCTTGGTTTTCCATGTAGATATGACCTAAACAAACCTAAACCACCAAGAGAGTGCATTGTTCAACCCTCGTACGAAGAATTCTACGGGGGTAGACCCGCGGGGCCCTCGGATTAGTGTTTCGTCGGAAAAGGACCGTCCGAGTGCCGGGATGCCACGAGAACATGCGTGTGGCCCTAGCATACATGCACAAGGGTGGTGGATTGCCCCTAGATGGAAAACCTAGCTCCCGGGTGTGACCGTCCATGTTGCATGCGATAACACTTATAGAAGTGTGCTGGACATGTAGGAGGAGGCTCCCGCCGTGGATCAAACGAGGGTAAACCGGTGGAACCTTGGGCCTAGCCTTGGTTTTCCATGTAGATATGACCTAAACAAACCTTATAAAACTGGAGCACCGCTGCCGTCGCGACGCCCCCACGCCCACACACCGCCGCCGCCAAGCGCCGCCGACCTAGCTCATCGTCGGCCCCGACGGCTCGGACAGGGAGGCTCGCGGATGCCGAACATCGAGCTCGGGGACAACGGCGGTCGGTGACTAGCTCGATCCCGGGGACGGCGGCGGTCGAGATGAGATCGAGCCCGGGGACAGCGGCGGTCGAGACGAGATCGGGCCCGGGGACGGTGGCAGTTGGATTTGGGGGAGACCAGCTCCTTTCCTTCTCAACGACGAGCTCGAGCGAACGGGAATGGCACGCCTCGGCCCTGCTTGCGGACGGGAAGAAGGCGCGTGACGGACTGACGGTGCCGTTGTCGACCGGCCAGACGAGCTTGTCGAATCGGGATGATTTGGATAATCGGGGCCTGCTCTATTGACCTGGGATGGCAATTATTTTGTCAATTCTATAAACCATAGATGGCAGTTTGGTCACCTTAGCTCGGGAAGCTAGCAAACGCCCGAGAAGCAGCTCCGATGCCACTTCGCGCGCTTCGGAGCTTGCAGTGCATTTTGCTACTCCGCTTTTTAGAGACGCTTTACAAATTTTGGTTGTTTGTTTTTCCCTACTACTTTTAGACTCCAAAAGCTCCAAAAGCAGATGTAGAATCCCAAACAAACAGGGCCTTAGAGAAGTGTGCTAGACATGTAGGAGGAGGCTCCCGCCGCGGATTAAAAGAGGGTAAACCGGTGGAACCTTGGGCCTATCCTTGGTTTTCCATGTAGATATGACCTAAACAAACCTAAACCACCAAGAGAGTGCATTGTTCAACCCTCGTACGGAGGATGCTACGGGGGTAGACCCGCGGGGCCCTCGGATTAGGGTTTTGTTGGAAAAGGACCGCCCGAGTGCCGGGATGCCACGGGAACATGCGTGTGGCCCTAGCATACATGCACAAGGGTGGTGGATTTCCCTAGATGGAAAACCTAGCTCCCGGGTGTGACCGTCCACGTTGCATTAGATAACACTTATAGAAGTGTGCTGGACATGTAGGAGGAGGCTCCCGCCTCGGATCAAACGAGGGTAAACCGGTGGAACCTTGGGCCTATCCTTGGTTTTCCATGTAGATATGACCTATACCACCAAGAGAGTGCATTGTTCAACCCTCGTACGGAGAATTCTACGGGGGTAGACCCGCGGGGCCCTCGGATTAGGGTTTCGTCGGAAAAGGACCGCCCGAGTGCCGGGATGCCACAGGAACATGCGTGTAGGCCTAGAATACATGCACAAGGGTGGTGGATTGCCCCTAGATGGAAAACCTAGCTCCGGGGTGTGACCGTCCATGTTGCATGCGATAACACTTAGAGAAGTGTGCTGGACATGTAGGAGGAGGCTCCCGCCGCGGATCAAACGAGGGTAAACCGGTGGAACCTTGGGCCTATCCTTGGTTTTCCATGTAGATATGACCTAAACAAACCTAAAACACCAAGAGAGTGCATTGTTCAACCCTCGTACGGAGAATGCTACGGGGGTAGACCCGCGGGGCCCTCAGATTAGGGTTTCGTCGGAAAAGGACCGCCTGAGTGCTGGGATGCCACGGGAACATGCGTGTGGCCCTATAATACATGCACAAGGGTGGTGGATTGCCCCTAGATGGAAAACCTAGCTCCCGGGTGTGACCGTCCATGTTGCATGCGATAACACTTAGAGAAGTGTGCTAGACATGTAGGAGGAGGCTCCCGCCGCGGGTCAAACGAGGGTAAACTGGTGGAACCTTGGGCCTATCCTTGGTTTTCCATGTAGATATGACCTAAACAAACCTAAACCACCAAGATAGTGCATTGTTCAACCCTCGTACGGAGAATGCTACAGGGGTAGACCCGCGGGGCCCTCGGATTAGGGTTTCGTCGAAAAAGGACCGCCCGAGTGCCGGGATGCCACGGGAACATGTGTGTGTCACTAGCATACATGCACAAGGGTTGTGGATTGCCCCTAGATGGAAAACCTTGCTCCCGGTGTTACCGTCCATGTTGCATTAGATAATACTTATAGAAGTGTGCTGGACATGTAGGAGGAGGCTCCCGCCTCACATCAAACGAGGGTAAACCGGTGGAACCTTGGGCCTATCCTTGGTTTTCCATGTAGAGATGACCTAAACAAACCTAAACCACCAAGAGAGTGCATTATTCAACCCTCGTACGGAGAATGCTACGGGGGTAGACCCGCGGGGCCCTCGGATTAGGATTTCGTCAGAAAAGGACCGCCCGAGTGCCGGGAAGCCACGGGAACATGCGTGTAGCCCTAGGATACATGAACAAGGGTGGTGGATTGCCCCTAGATGGAAAACCTAGCTCCCGGGTGTGACCGTCCACGTTGCATGCGATAACACTTAGAGAAGTGTGCTGGACATGTAGGAGGAGGCTCCCGCCGTGGATCAAACAAGGGTAAACCGATGGAACCTTGGGCCTATCCTTGGTTTTCCATGTAGATATGACCTAAACAAACCTAAACCACCAAGAGAGTGCATTGTTCAATCCTCGTACGGAGAATGCTACGGGGGTAGACCCGCATGGCTCTCGGATTAGGGTTTCGTCGGAAAAGGACCGCCCGAGTGCCGGAATGCCACGAGAACATGTGTGTGTGGACCTAGAATACATGCACAAGGGTGGTGGATTTCCCCTAGATGGAAAACCTAGCTCCCGGGTGTGACCGTCCACGTTGCATGCGATAACACTTAGATAAGTGTGCTGGACATGTAGGACGAGGCTCCCGTCGCGGATCAAACGAGGGTAAACCGGTGGAACCTTGGGCCTATCCTTGGTTTTCCATGTAGATATGACCTAAACAAACCTAAACCACCAAGAGAGTGCATTGTTCAACCCTCGTACGAAGAATGCTAAGGGGGTAGACCCGCGGGGCCCTCGGATTAGGGTTTCGTCAAAAAAGGACCGCCTGAGTGCCGGGATGCCACGGTAAGATGCGTGTGGCCCTAGCATACATGCACAAGGGTGGTGGATTGCCCCTAGATGGAAAACCTAGCTCCCGGGTGTGACTGTCCACGTTGCATGCGATAACACTTAGAGAAGTGTGCTGGACATGTAGGAGGAGACTCCCGTCGCGGGTCAAACCTAGGTAAACCGATGGAACCTTTGGCCTAGCTACGGGGGTAGACCCGCGGGGCCCTCGAATTAGGGTTTTCGTGGAAAAGGAGCGCCCGAGCGCCGGGATGTCATGAGACCACGAGAAGTTTAGGGGGTCAATCCGTGAGGCCCACGTATAGGGTTTACGTGGGAAACTAGCACTAGAGCACAAAAATGTCTTCAAAACTTGCGCAATATAACCTTATAAAATATAGATAGAAGTTTAATATTTTGTAAAATATAATGAAAAATAATTATTTTTAAAAGTTTGGCTACGCCGACGGCAATCCCGTCGGCCTAGATTAGGCTGTTTTTTCCATACAGTCTACAACGACGGCTTGGCCGTCGGCCTAGACTCCTAGTGGATAAGGCGACCCACGCCCGTCCACCCATCGATCCTGACCAACACACGCCCCTCCCCTCCTCCCCGCACGCGTGTCGCGAGCCTACCAGCCTGTCGCCACCCCCGTTGTGCCCTCCCTCCCCTCGAGCCGCCACCGCCGGCCCCTCCTCCTCCTCCCCCGCACCCCCTCCTCCCCCTGTACCCCTCCTCCCCACCGGGCCTGCCACCGCTGGCACCTCCTCCTCCTTCCCCGCACCCCTCCTCCCCCGCACCCCTCCTTCCTGTCGAGCCCTTCACTTGCATCCCCCCCTCCCATGCCCCTCCTCCCCTACCGCGCCTCGCCACTCCTCCTCTGCCACGCCCCTTCCTCCCCAGCTAGCCTCTTCCTCCTCCCCTGCCCCTCCTCCTCCCCTGCACCTCCTCCTCTCCTCCTCCCTGCAGCACCTCCTCCCTAGCGCCCCTCCTCCTCCCTGTAGCACCTCCTCCCCAGCGCCCCTCCTCCTCCCCGCAGGTATGTAGATTATTTGTTTGTTGTTTTTATTTTGCATTATTTGTTAGTTGTAGTCTAGGGTTTGTTAACCAGTGTTAGTTATAGTCTAGGGTTAGTTTTAGTTGTAGTTTAGAGTATAGTCATAGAAGTAATTGTTGGGTATAATCTTGATATGGTGTATTGTAGATGAATATGAAGAAATTGACAATAAGAATTGAGTTTGCTAATATTTATTCTTTTTTACAATAGGCTCCTGTCACTGTCCCGGAGGTCGTCGTCCCAGAGGTCGCCGTCCCGGAGGTCATCATCCCGGAGGTCGCCTACATCCTCTACCGCCGAGGGTGAGCTAGAACTCCGTATCCTCCCTTGCATTTTTATGTCAGTAGATTCCATTTCCACGTCAAGTCGCTGTAGGGGTTCGTAGCATGGAAAACAAAAAAATTCTACCACATGCACACACACAAGCCAAGATCTATCTACTAGATTGTAGCAACGAGTCGATAGAGGAACTCACCCTCGAAGATTCCAAAGTGGTTAACGAGAGCAGATTCTCGTGGGTGATGTAGTCGTACACTTGCCGATCTCAAGATCGCGTAGAGGATCCTTCCGGCGCTGCGTTCCGGTAGCGCTTCCGCAGTCGGTCACACGTTCGGTACTCGATGAAGACCTTCCTCTCCCTTGTTCCAGCAGGCAACGGAGGTTGTAGTTCTCCCTCGCGATTCCGGCAGCACGACGGCGTGGTGTCGGAAGTAGAGGGAAGATCCCGTAGGACTTCGCCTAAGCCGGATGCGAGTTATGTTGGATTAGGGTTTCTCGGAAAACTAGGTCTTAGAGATCCAGGAAGAGGAGGAGGTGTAGGCGGAGGCTAGGGCGGCGTCGACGGACCGGCGGCGGCGCGGCGGCGGCGCGCGGGTTGGCGACGGCGGCTCGTGGAGAGGGCTTGGAATTTGTTTTGTTTGGGGTAGCCCTCCCCTTCTATTTATGAGAGGGAGGGGCAGCCTTGGGAGGGGTGGGTTTGAATCCAAACCCAAACCCAAGCTGGATTGAGAGAAGGACTTGTTTCTTCTCCCACTAGGAAACCATTGTTCCAGTTTGACTTTTCAAACTTCCCGTTTGACTTTCAATTTAGAGCTTTATTTCTCTCTTGCATATGCCAACACCAAGTGACCTTGGACATGATCCAATCATTCCACTTACCCATGACACATTCATGGACCATTCTCCTTTTGGACTGGTGAACCTTCTAGACCCTTCTAGAACCTCTCCGATGAAATCATCGGAAACTTTCCCGAACTCCGAAATAGGACTTTCCTTATATGAATCTTATTCTCCGGACCATTCCGGATCTCCTCGTGATATACCGGATCCCATTCGAGTCTCCGAACAACATTCAGTATCCCTAATAACATTCCATATCTACTAAACAACATCGAATCCTTAAGTGTGTCTCCCTACGATTCGTGAATTATGCGGACATGACCGAGACACTTCTCCGATCAATAACCAATAGAGGAATCTAGAAATTCATATGGATCCCACTTATTTCTACAATTACTTTGCGATCGAATGAACCACTTACATACGATACCAATTTCCCTTTGTCTCACGATAGTTTACTTATCCGAGGTTTTGATCGTCGGTATCTCTGCATACCTAGTTCAACCTCATTACCGGTAAGTACTCTTTTCTCGTTCCCGTGGTATGTGATCCCTTGTGAGCCAGTCACATGATTGCAAGCTAATTGGATGACATTCCACCGAGAGGGCCCAGAGTATATCTATCCATCATATAGATGGACAAATCCCACTCTTGATCCATGTGCCTCAACCCATACTTTCCGAACACTCAATGCCATCTTTATAGCCACCCAGTTATGGTGTGGTGTTTGACGTCATCAAACCATCCTTCCGGTGATGGTGATTAGCATGATCTCATGGTCGAAGGAATTAGGTTACTATGTATCAGAAAGCTTATAGCAATTGAACTATTAAAATGACTTGATATTTATGCTACGCTTATCTATAGGAGTATGTCCATCATACCATTCTCCTAATGATATGATCTTGTTGTTAACAACATCTCAATGTTCATGATCGGGAAACCACGATCATCTATTAACCAATAAGCTAGTATTATAAAGAGGCTTTACTAGGGACTCTATTTTAGTTTACAAATCACATAAGTATTAATGTTTCCCGTTAATACTGTTATAGCATGAATGTAAACATTTATCATAAACACAAAGATATAATAATAACTACATTTATTATTGCCTCTAGGGCATATCTCCAACAGTCTCCCACTTGCACTAGATTCAACTAATCTAGATTACATGGTAATATACCGAACACCCATGGCGGTTTGGTGCTGGTCATGTTTTGCCCTCGGGAGAGGTTTAGTCAACGGATCCGCCACATTCAGATCTGTGTGTACTTTGCAAATCTTTATGTCACCATCTTGTACATGCTCTCGAATAGCGTGAAAATGTAGCTTGATGTGCTTCAGCTTCTTGTGTGACCTTGGTTCTTGCGCATTGGCTATGGCGCCCATGTTATCACAATAGATAGACATTGGGTCCAGCGCACTTGGAACCACACCGAGCTCTGTAATGAACTACTTCAAGTGATTCAAGAAGTCCATCGAAATGGAGTTTATTCATACGCTTCACTCCAATGTGACCAAGACGACAATGGCACATATAGGTCGAGTTATCGCTCAATTTCAAACGTTTAGCTTCAATGTTATTAATGTGTGTATTACTACAATAGAGATCAATAAGAATAGACCATCTATCAAAGGTGCATGTGCATAAAACATATTACTCATATAAATCGAACAACCATTATTCTCAGACTTAAACAAGTAACCGTCTCGCAATAAACATGATCCAGATATAATGTTCATGCTCAACGTAGGCACCAAATAACAATTATTTAAGTATAAAACTAATCACGATGGTAGATGAAGAGGTAGCGTGTCGACCGTGATCACATCAACCTTTGATCTATTTCCAACGCGCATCGTCACCTTGTTCTTCGCTAGCTTCCATTTATTCTGTAGTACCTGTTTCGAGTTACAAATATGAGCAACCGAACCAGTATCAAATACCCAGGCACTACAACGAGTACTAGTGAGATACACATCAATAACATGTATATCGGATATACCTTTCTTCTTGATGTTTCCGTTCTTCAAATCCGCCAAGTACTTTGGGCAATTCCGCTTCCAATGACCTTCTCCCTTGCAGTAAAAGCACTCAGTATCAGGCTTAGGCCCAGTCTTGGTCTTCTTCGTCGGCGCGGTAACTTTCTTACCGCCCTTCTTGAAGTTTCCCTTTTTCTCAGACTTGCCTTGCTTCCTGGAATTGATGGTATTATTGACCAACAACACTTGGTGCTCTTTCTTGATCTCCACTTCTACAGATTTCCACAAGGAGAAGATTTCTGGCAACGTCTTGTCTATGTTTTGCATGTTGTAGTTCATCACAAAGTTCTTGTAACTTGGTGGTAGTGATTGGAGGACATGGTGAATCCCCAAAGAATTAGGAATCACTCTACCCAAACTTTGGAGCTTGTTTGCATGCCCAGACATCATAAGCACATGCTCACTGACGGAGCTGCCCTCTTCCATCTTGCAGTTAAAGAACTTTTCAGAAGCCTCATAACTCTCAACTGCCGCGTGATCCTCAAATATCATTTTGAGTTCACGGACAATATCATGTGGGTCATGGTTCTCAAACCTTTTCTAAAGCTCCGATTCCAAACCATACAAGATAGCACACTGAACTATGGAGTACTGATTCTTCTGAGTGAGGTAAACATCTTTACTTCATCGGTAGCAGTAGCTGCAGGCGGGTCACCCAGCGGTGCATCCAGCAAATAGGTCATATTACCAGCATTGAGGACAATTATCAAATTGCAGAACCAATCCGCGAAGTTGCTTCCATTTTTTTTCAACTTTTCTTTCTCTAGGAATGCATTAAAATTGATGGTAGGGGCCGCCATTGATCTACAACATATTTGCAATAGTTTAGACTAAGTTTATGACAAATTGAGTTCTAATTAATAGTTAAATTAATCTAGGTGAACTCCCACTCAAAAAAATATCCCTCACATTGTTTTAGTGATCACACGAACCAAATACACCACATCAAAACCGATCATCATGAGAGTTGATGTAACTTCAATGGCGAACAATCAACATGTTCATCATATCTACTATATGACTCATGCTTTACCTTTCGGTGATCCGTGTTCCGAGACCATGTATGTACATGCTAGGCTCGTCAAGATCAAACCTTAGCTTCCGCATGAGCAAATCTGGCTTGCTCACGTTGTATACACTCGCAGAATCTAACACATCCGATTATCACGTGGTGCTTCGAAACAACGAGCTTTAGCAACTGTGCTTACTAAGGATGAACACTTTAAAACTTGAATTTTGTGTTCTTGAGGGATCATCTTATAATGCTACCATCGTGAACTAAGCAATACAATATGTATAAAAGGATTAACGTCACATGCAATTCATAATATGTGATATGATATGGCCTTTCTTCTTGTGCTTCCGATCTCCATCTTCAAGCACTATCATGATCTCTATCATCACCGGTATGGCGTCAGGTCAATGGCACCGTTTCATGTTGTCGTCCACCAGCTTCAACTATTACAACTACTTTGAATAAACACGCATGCCTTAACGGAATTTAAAGACAACCATATGGTCCTGCCGGTTGCCAACTTACAATAAGGAACATTGCATACATCAAATATAATCATAATCATGGCCATATCACATCACAACACACCCCTGCAAAACAAAGTTAGACGCCTCTAATTTTCTTTACATATTTTACGTGGTTTGGGGCTTTCAATAAGTGTTGTTCTAACTTACAAACAAGAACCACAACGTTGATTCTTGAACTATCAAGTGCCCGTTGTAAATTGGATCTATACTATGATGGGAGAGACAGACACCCGCAAAGCCACTTATGCAATACAAGTTGCATGTTGAGCGTGGAGCAAGTCACATGAACGATGTCATGTAAGGTTAGCCCGGGCCGCTTCATCCCATCATACCGCAAGATGCAAAGTACACAAAAAGCAATTGATAATAAAAGCACCACCGCCCGCAATGACCATTGTGTTCTACTCGTGCAACAGATCTACATATAGACACGACTTTGATACCAATGTAGGGGTTCGTAGCATGGAAAACAAAAAATTTCTACCGCATGCACACACACGAGCCAAGATCTATCTACTAAATTGTAGCAACTAGTCGATAGAGGAACTCACCCTCGAAGATTCCAAAGCGGTTAACGAGAGAAGATTCTTGTGGGTGATGTAGTCGTACACTTGCCGATCTCAAGATCGCGTAGATGATCCTTCCGGCGCTGCGTTCCGGCAGCGCTTCCGATGTCGGTCACACGTTCGGTACTCGATGAAGACCATCCTCTCCCTTGTTCCAGCAGGCAGCGGAGGTTGTAGTTCTCCCTCGCGATTCTGGCAGCACGACGGCGTGGTGTCGGAAGTAGAGGGAAGATCCCGCAGGGCTTCGCCTAAGCCGGATGCAAGTTATGGTGGATTAGGGTTTCCCGGAAAACTAGGGTTTAGAGATATGGGAAGAGGAGGAGGTGTCGGCGGCGGCAAGGGCGGCGGCGACGGATCGGTGGCGGCGCGGCGAGGTGGTGCGGCGGCGGCGGCGAGCGGCGACGCTGGCGGCGGGCGGTGGCTCGTGGAGAGGGCTTGGAACTTGTTTTGTTTGGGGCAGCCCTCCCCTTCTATTTATGAGAGGGAGGGGCAGCCTTGGAAGGGGTGGTTTTGAATCCAAACTCAAACCCAAGTTGGATTGAGAGAAGGACTTGTTTCTTCTCCCACTAGGAAACCATTGTTCTAGTTTGACTTTTCAAACTTCCCGTTTGACTTTCAATTTAGAGCTTTATTTCTCTCTTGCATATGCCAACACCAAAGTGACCTTGGAAATAATCCAATCATTCCACTTACCCATGACACATTCATGGACCATTCTCCTTTCGGACCGGTGAACCTTCTAGACCCTTCTAGAACCTCTCCGATGAAATCATCGGAAACTTTCCCGAACTCCGAAGTAGGACTTTCCTTATATGAATCTTATTCTCTGGACCATTCCAGATCTCCCCGTGATATCCCGGATCCCATCTGAGACTCCGAACAACATTCAGTATCCCTAATAACATTCCATATCTACTAAACAACATCGAGTCCTTAAGTGTGTCTCCCTACGGTTCGTGAATTATGCGGACATGACCGAGACACTTCTTCGATCAATAACCAATAGAGGAATCTAGAAATTTAGATGTCTCCCAAATATTTCTACAATTACTTTGCGATCGAATGAACCACTTACATACGATACCAATTTCCCTTTGTCTCACAATAGTTTACTTATCCGAGGTTTTGATCGTCGGTATCTTTGCATACCTAATTCAACCTCGTTACCGATAAGTACTCTTTTATCGTTCCCATGGTATGTGATCCCTTGTGAGCCAGTCACATGCTTGCAAGCTAATTGGATGACATTCCACCGAGAGGGCCCAGAGTATATCTATCCGTCATATGGATGGACAAATCCCACTCTTGATCCATGTGCCTCAACCCATACTTTCTGAACACTCAATGCCATCTTTATAGCCACCCAGTTACGGTGTGGTGTTTGACGTCATCAAAGCATCCTTCCGGTGATGGTGATTAGCATGATCTCATGGTCGAAGGAATTAGGTTACTATGTATCAGAAAGCTTATAGTAATTGAACTATTAAAATGACTTGATATTTATGCTACGCTTATCTATAGGAGTATGTCCATCATACCATTCTCCTAATGATATGATCTTGTTGTTAACAATATTTCAATGTTCATGATCGGGAAACCACGATCATCTATTAACCAACAAGCTAGTATTATAAAGAGGCTTTACTAGGGACTCTATTTTAGTTTACAAATCACACAAGTATTAATGTTTCCGGTTAATACTATTATAGCATGAATGTAAACATTTATCATAAACACAAAGATATAATAATAACTACATTTATTATTGCCTCTAGGGAATATCTCCAACAGTCGCGTCACCTAGGTGTTATATCCCGTCTGCGAGCGTTACACGGATAAATATGCATTAGAGGTCGCCTATTATGAAGTGTAACGCTTGCGGCATTTACGGGACAGTCAGCGGATGCGTAGTTGGGTATGTTCTCCATGCTCTGTCCTGGTCAGAGTCGGGATTTCGGTAGCGCCTCCCCGTTGTTCTCCAGATGCACATCCTCTTGGATTTTTGCCGAGACATGTATCGGGAGAGCAGCAGGGAGGTGCTGCCGAAATTCTGGCTCGGAACGGGGTAGAGCATGGAGAACGTACTCAATCTACGGATCCGGCGGCTGCTAGGACCCTCTATACCTATTAGAGATGTAGGTCATGCGTTTTTCTCGGCAGATAAATAGAAAATATGATGCATTTAGTTTCATGCTATTATTTGATATGAAATGCTATGTTTATTGTTTGGCTCCCAATAAAACAGAGGATGGATGATAATGGGTGGATGTATAGTGGTCGTACTAGTGTTGTTGATAGAACAGATGAGTGGGCATGGAAGACTGATCTGTTAGTGAAGGAGTTAGCGCGTGGTTCAAAGGCAGGCATTCGTCCAACTTGCCCTTGCACTCATTGCAATAAGCGTCATCGTCAGTCAAAGGAGGAAATGAAAAAAAACCTTTGGAGATATGGTTATATGCGGGACTTCGTCAAGACGGTTAAATTTACTCAGTATGAACGTGATAGAGGTGAGGTGATGCGGCAACAGATCAATGGCAATGAGGACGATGAGATTAGAAATTTGCTAGATGATTTTCATGATGCCGACATGCCAGATTCGCCACCTTCACATGAACCACATGAACCGCCAGAACCGGAGGAACCTCGTGAACCAGAGGATCCGGAGCCAAGCGCGAAGGCCTTCTATGATTTGATGGCCTCGTCTAAGAGGCCTCTGTACGAGGGTTCAAATATTTCTCAGCTTGATGCCATCTCGCAAGCACTAGCCAAAAAGCTCCAGTACGACAACACCCGTTCATGCTTTGAAGACCATCTGCAAACATATGGTAACAAGTTGCCCGAAGGGCATTGTTTGCCTAAAACCATGTACGAAGCAAAGAAAATCATGCGAGCGCTCAGCATGGAATACCAAAAGATAGATTGTTGTCCAAAAGGTTGCCTCTTGTTTTGGAAACAGTTTGCGAATGAGAATTACTGTAGCAAGTGTGGGGCCTCTAGGTATCATGAGGTATAGGGAGACGATGGTTAGAAGACGCAGAAAAAAGTCGCCATGAAGATTCTTCATTATCTCCCATTCATAAAAAGAATCCAGCGGCTTTACATGACCAAGGAGTCTGCCACACAGATGACGTGGCACAAGACGGAGAAGAGATACGAGGATGAACAAGGAAGGGTAAAGATGGGACATCCATCTGATGGTAAGGCATGGAAGAACTTTGATAGAGACCACCCCAACGAGGCAAGAGAGGCTCGGAATGTCAGAATTGCTATAGCAACAGATGGATTCAATCCATATGGTATGTCGACCGCCTCGTATAGCTCCTGGCCCGTGTTTGTTATTCCGCTCAATCTCCCTCCCGGAGCCCTAATGCAAAGGAAGACCATATTCCTGTCGCTGATCATTCCAGGTCCTGAATACCCAGGGAAGAATTTGAGTGTGTACATGCAACCGCTTGTGGAAGATCTGAACCACTCTTGGCACCACGGGACGTTGACATACGACCGTGCATCAAAGACAAACTTCTACATGAAAGTTTGGTCCCACTATTCCATGCACGACATGCCCGGGTACGCCCTATTCCGCGGATGGTGTACAGCTGGTAAGTGGCCATGCCCAGTGTGCAGGCATCTACTTGAGTTCCTTTGGCTAAAGGCGGGTAAAAAGTATTCCGCATTTAACATGCATCGACCATACCTCAAAGGAGACCATTCGTTCAGACAAGACAAAAAGAACTTCATCAAGGGAAAAGTTGTGCTTGAAGAAAAAGAGATACCAACGTTCGATGGTGCTGCTGTTGATGCCGAGTTACGTGCTCTCGTGCGTACCGAGTCCGATTTCCCACAGTTTGAGAGATATGGAAAAACGCACAACTGGACACACGAGGCAGGAATAACGAAGCTCGAGTATTACAAGGACTACAAACTTCCCATAACATCGATGTGATGCACACTGAAAAGAATGTCACAGAGTCTCTCTTTTACACAATTTTGAACATTCCTGAAAAGTCAAAGGATAATGTCAAGGCTAGAGTCGATGTTGAGGAGCTATGTGATAGGAAGAGACTATGCATGCAACCTCCTGAACGCAATCGAAAAAATTGGGCCAAGCCACATGCCTACTACTGGCTTGATAGCCTCCAAAAGAAGAAGTCATTGGGGTGGCTCAAATTCGTCGTGATGTTCCCAGATGGTTATTGTTCGAATATGAGCAATGGAGTCAATCTGGAAACGGGAAAGGTCACTGGGCTCAAGAGTCACGACTATCATATATGGATTGAGCGGCTGATGTCGGTGATGGTTCGAGGGTATCTCCCTGAGCATATCTGGCGAGTGCTTGCGGATTTGAGCCATTTCTTCCGCATTCTCTGTGCCAAGCAGATATGTCCCTTGATGATTGAGAAGCTGCATGATCTAGTGCCGGAGTTGCTATGCAAGTTAGAGACGATTTTTCCGCCAAGATTCTTTACTCTGATGTTACATCTCATTGTGCATCTCGGGAACGAGGCACTCTTGGGTGGACCGGTGCAGTTTCATTGGCAGTTTTGTATTGAGAGAGAGTTTAAGTATGTTCGAACCAAATGTGGAAACAAAAATAAGATTGAAGCATGCATAGCTGAGAAAACTCTCCTCCAGGAGATAACAGACGCCACGACAACATACTATGGCGATGATGTTCCCACTATGCATAACCAGGTCTGTCGGTACAATGTCGACAGGCCGAAGCATGACCCCAAGCTCCTCCTCTTCCAGTGTCCCGGTGGCAAGGTCGGTGGCGCAACAAGTTATACCTTGAAAAAGGAAGAGAAGGATTGCATAATGCTCTGTGTGCTTATGAACATGAAGGAAGTGGTCCGCGGTGAGAATGAAGAGGAGGAAGAAAATCAAGTGCCCAGTTTCCTTAGGTAAAATGGTGAACAAATTCATTTGAAACTAGTAACTCGGTTTCGATCTAATATGTATTTTCTCCTTTTAGGCAATTCACGGATGAAATGTGGTCGGGAACGACGGATCCCGATGATGCGGAGTTGGAAACCCTTCTGAAAGTGGGTGTCCCCGGAAAAAAATTCACGTCTTGGTTCTATGAAAAGGTAATTTATAACCTGTCCCTCTTACCTGGCAATCCGTGACTTGTCCCTCTTATTACACGTAACTAATGCACAATTTGTATGCAACTTGTAGGGAGCCGATCCCAATGTTGAGATGTCGGATGAGTTGAGATGTGTCTCCCAGGGTTGTAACTGTAAAGTCGAGATGTATAAGAAGTATGATGTGAATGGTTATCGATTCCATACAGAGTCTTACCAGAACCGTCGGCCAAATGCAAAAACTATAAATACCGAGGTCTTCACCAGAGGAGCCGATGACTTTGATTACTACGGAAGGTTACAAACGTATATGAGCTGACGTTCAATAATACGCCCCTAGAACTCAAGCTTGTTATGTTCAAATGCCACTGGTTCTACCCACGCGGTGGATATAGAAGTACCCCTTCCATTGGATTAGTTGAAGTTAGGCCTTCAACCACCTATAGTGGATCCGATGTCTTTATTGTGGCCCACCAAACCAAACAAGTTTATTATTTACCCTACCCATGTCAAAAAGAGGAACTCAAGGGATGGGAAGTCGTGTTCCAGGTATCTCCACGTGGTAAGGTACCCATGCCCTCCGACGATGATTACAACAACATTGACCCTAAAACATACGAGGGAGTTTTCTATCAAGAACAAGAGAACTTTGGGGACTTTGACTTACAAGGTCTTTAGAACCTCGAGAACAATGCACAAAGTCGTGGTGAGGTAGTCACGAATATAAAGGACATTGATATGCTCACCAAGTTATATTCGGACAATGGCAACGATGATCCTCCACCCTGCGATGAACCTCCAACTTACTTCTCACGTAATAGTGATGTTGATAGTGCTGATGAGAACCCAATACATACACATGAGAGTGATGATGATGAGTGGTGAGGGTCTTTTATGTCGTTTATGCCTTTACGCCTTTACTATGGTTAGTATATTTATTATGCTTATTATCTTTATTATGCTTAATTGGATCATGTATTCATACTAAATTGTTTACCTCTTCTCAATGCAGGTGATTGACCAATATGAGACAATGCAAGGAATCAACGTCCTCTATACTTAAGTGTTTGAAGCAGAAGAAGGTTACCAAAAGTGGAAGAGCACCCATTCCCAACTCGCGTTACAATGACGACAATGCGGGAGGAGGAGGACGAGGTGAGGGAGGAGGAGGTGGACTTCCTCCGAGGCCAGGACGAGGTGCAGGACAAGGTGAGGGAGGAGGCGGACTTCCCCCGAGGGCAGGACGAGGCGAAGGACGAGGTGGAGGACGAGGACGAGGTGGAGTACGAGGTTTACGCCTTCTGAGTGACCTACCCTCCGCTTCTGGCGACGTGGCTTTCGAGTCTGCTTACTTGGAGTCTCCTAACGAGGAGGAGGAGTCTAGAGACTTGGAGGAGGAGTCTCGATACTTGGAGTGGGAGTCTCGATACCAGGAGGGGGAGTCTCGAGACCAGGAGTCGAGGCCATCGACGCGGACGAAGAAGCCAAAGATTTGTGGGGAATCAGGTGTCCTAGTGGACGAACCTGCTTCTGAGGAGGAGAAACCCATCATTACGCCTAACGGCATTGAGTAAGGGGCTATACTAATTTTGAACATGTAATTTCATTTTGGTCATAACAATTTGGCATGTACTAATGTTTTACTATTGTGCAGCAATTAGACATTTCCTCCAGGTACCCGTGCGCCTAACACCTTGGTTGGAGCTCTGATTAGGAAATTTTGGCCAGGCTTTTACACTCCCGTCCCGAACGGCGAGAGGAAGCTAGCCACCAGTTGGGCGTACTATGAGGCCGCCGAAAACTCGGGCTATGCTAGGAAAGCTTCTGATGCCGTGATCACCAAGTTTTGGGTAAGGCAAAGTTTTCGAGTTTCGTTCATAATTGATGACCCCACCATGCTAACTTATGAGCCTCACAATATTTTTTATGTATGATTACAGAGATTCTATAGGGTGCTTCCAGAGGACCAGGAGAAGGCGGACAAGACTTTGCGGGGGCTTGTCAGAGGTTGACGTGGCAGCAGTTTTACAATCAGAAGCATACTACCACCAGTCTATACAGCTCCGAGAAGTTGGGCAAGATGGCTCCGAAGCATTTGAATGTGAAGGACCAACCAAAAATGACCGAGGAAGATTATGCCGGGTAAGTAAATTGTCAATCAGATTCTATGTTGTTGCTAATTGCATTATCCATTCTTCAAATGAGTATTGTTTTTTCAGGTTATGCCCACATGGGCTGATGGTAAGGAGGACGCATGGCTGGCGTTGTCGGCGAGGTGGCGCGGGGAAGACGCCGAGTTCAACGCCTTGAGCAAGCGGAACAAGGCAAATCGTGGCTCCGGGGGGACACACTATGCGTGAAACCGCAACCATGGTCGCTTCAAGGCCCATATGGTATACATGTATACATGGAACAATCTGTATTTATTTCCCTTCGTGATCCTACTTGATACGCATAACATTTTTTTGGCCATGCAGGAGACACATCTAGAGAGGCCTTGTTCTCACTATGATGTATGGGAGAGGATGAAGCAGAAGAGGCCTGATCTGTCCCTGCCTCAGCCCTCGCTTCCAGAGTTCTATGGCACTTCCAAGGAGGATGGTGCTAACTACCTCGAGGCGTTCACTGGTTTTCATCCGGAGGTGGAAGATCCTAGAGCAGAGGAGACCGACGAGAGAGCGGTGGTCATGGCGGGGCGTGGCCGGGAGCACGGCCGTTTCACGATTCTCGATAGGGTGATCCCGCGAACTCCTGCTTTGAGCCTCACGCGGATCAAGGCTACCCTCACCGCCGATGACCCCGCTATCCCGCCTCGACGGCCTTCCCAAGCGAACGACGATGTAAGTTTTTCTCATTTCCATCATCTTTTCGAAAATCGTTCGTGAGTGGCTAAGTTGACGAGATTCATTGTTTCTGAAATATTAGCCTGCTTTGAACGCGGCCTACAAGGCCGCTTTTGCGGAACACTTGGTGACGCTCGAGACGTGGTCCCAGACCCGAGCGGCCTACGAGGAGTGGGCAGAGTTACTCTTCCACCTATAGGTAATTTGAGAGAAGTTTCTTTTGAAGTGGATACCTCAAGGCCAAAGCGATGATGTAAGTTTCCACCTTTATTTTTGCAAAATATGACAAGTCTCGAATTCCCTAGTTTGAATCTTTATTTCTGCAACGCCTCACATGTAAACTATCTTGCAGCTTTTGGAGAGGTTTTATGGCACTGGAGAGCGAGCCACTCTACCGCCATGCCCACCTAGGCCAGGGTCACAGCCAATCTTCCCATCAAAGGACGAATATGCTTTGACCTTCTACTCAGGGACCCCGATAAGTTATTTGCCAGACCGGTTGTTACAACAAACCTGTGCCTTAGTGGTAGCTAACTCTGCCTCAAACATGTAGGGACCGGGATGCTCCGGCAATCCACACTTTGGTCATCCTGACGCCTCGCCGACTATCTCGCGCGCGATGACACCGGTTCATACCGGTCATGCTTCTCCTGGTGCTTCCGTGGTTGGTGGCGGTGGCGGTGATTCTCCTTCTTCCCATCGTGCTGAGGATGGCGGTGCTTCTCCTTCTACCAGTGGTGGTGGTACTCCTTCTTCTGATGCTGGTTCGATAGCGGCTACTCGACGTCAAGCTTCACCTTTCTTCACGCGGGGAGACATGGGTCTCTCGAGCAGCTCTCTGGAGGTGTAAGGATGCGCATGTGTCAGAGGTGTAGGGATGCGCATGTGTTAGGATGTACTTAGAGATGTATCTATGTAGGGATGCTATGTTGTTTGGATGAGGATGTACCTATGTATGGATGATCTAGTTATGTTCGTTTGATGATGACGATCTTATGTTTGTGTCGATGTGCATGTGTTTGTGTCGATGTGCATGTGTTTGCATGTGCGTGCGAGAAATAATGAACAAAATCAAAAAAAAAAGGAAAAACTTGCAGGGCCTACGCCGACGGCAATGTCGTCGGCGTAGACGTTACCATATGGCACGGAATGCACTTGGCCCGACGGGGTTGCCGTCGGCGTCTTAGTGAGCGCGGCCCAGCTGGCACATTAGGGTCGACGGCTATGCCGACACCGTCGGCATATGGTACTCACAGGGCAGCACAGGGCAGCGCCGCAGGGTGACACGTGGCATCCTTAGGCCGGCGGCTTAGCCATCGGCGTATATCTTCCACAGCTAACGGCGTTAGCTGCTCTAGGTGGGCCCTTCTATGCCTAGGCCGACGGCAACGTATAACCGTCGGGCCAGTCTAGACGCCGACGGGATTTTATACGCCGACAGGGTTGCGACATACGCCTACGGCCTGGTACGCCGACGTGACTACGCCGACGGCCACCGTCGGGCAAGCCTACGCCGGCGGTAATTGGGCCTATGCTGACGAGTCCTAGCCGTCGGCCTAACCGGCGTTTCCTGTGGTGCAACTGTTGGACATGGGGAATAGGCCGTTCGTTTGTGTGCTCCCAGCAACTCAAACGTACTAAATTGGAACGTTCATTTTGGCCTGTTGAGAGATGTACTCACTCCTTTAAACAACAGTCTAGCAGAAAAGACAAAAAGAGGAAGGAGGAGGCACGTTTTCTGTGAAACGGAGATGGCAAGGCGCTACCTAGTCAGGAAGGATGTGTTCGGCATGGGGATTGGTGGCGGTTTAGGCAAGACATCCATGGTACCGATGCCACACACACCTTGCGTGCCGCATGCAATTCTTGGCGGCCGTGGTCACCATTGAGTGTGCTCGATCGACGGAGTGATAGTGTTGCAATGCTCTTGGTACCTCAATCAACCGAGCGAGCAGTAGTGGCCGGCGTCACACTAGTTAAACAGAGTAGGACTATACACTACGGGAATAACAAGATAAGTCAACGGCCTTCTTATACGCCAACGACAAAATATCAGGACCGTCGGCGTAGTTTGACGGGCCGTTGACCCAGTTTTACCGTTGGCATAGGATAAATAGGCCGATGGCAGCCGTCTGCGTAAACGGAACCGTCGGTATAGCATACTAGGCTAACGGCAGAGCGACGGCGTCACGTCTACGCCGATGGCAAAGCCGTCGGCATAGGTTTCACACCTACGCGTAGCCATTTTCTTTTTTGCCCCATTAATCTTAGAAAAATCATAACTACATCATTTAAATTCAGAAAAATACATATACTATATGAAAATTTGCAGAAAAATTAGATCTATCTATATAAACTCAAATATTACATTTTTTTTAAAATATGTATAAAAAATACAAATACTTTCGTACAACATATTTTCATTTTCCGAGTGCAAAAAAAGGGTCTTGTGTGAAGACACCACCAAAAGAAAGTTTCAAAATGATACTACCCCATTTTTTAAAATAGTATACCATCTTGAATGAACAATTTCCCAACTTGGATATCTCAAACTTTTTCGTCCACCCCTCGTAAAAAAGACAAATTCCTGCCGAATCGGTAGGAAATGAGTTAGATTTGAACTACAGGTACATGATATGATGCTCATGATTTTTTGCAAAAATCATTTTTAGGTTAACAATATGCTATTGCATCAGAGATCTAATTCAAGTTTAGTGAGACTCAGCCCCGAGCTAAGAATCTTCCTCCCTTCGATTTAGAAAGTTTGACGATAGTTTGAAACACGCATAAAAAAAATTCAAAAACGATCGAAACAATGTGAAACCTTCGCATGATGTCATATTATGTGACATAGTTGCATGAAAAAATACCAAACTTGGTATATTGATTTTGTCTCAAAAAAACCTTCACAAAATGACCTATCTCAATCGAGGTTTTGTGGATTTCAGGTCAAATGACCAATGTTATTGCTAGCATCGCGATATAGTTTGCGATAATATTCCCATATTGGGCAAGCATGTATATCATGAGATGGCGAACAATGTTGCAGGAGGAAGTTTTCCTTTTCATCGCACCAAAAAGCCATTTTTCATTTTCCGAGTGCAAAAACGGGGTGTTTTGTGAAGCAACGACCAAATGAAAGTTTCAAAATGATAATACCATATTTTTCAAAAATACTAGACCATATTGAATGGACAATTTCCCAACCGGGGTATCTTAAACCTTTCCGTTCACCCCTCGTGAAAAAAAGAAAAATTCCTGTCGAATTGGTAGGGAATAAGTTAGATTTGAACTATAGTTACATGATATGATGCTCATGATTTTTCGAAAAAATCATTTTTAGGTTCACAATATGCTAGTTCATTAGAGATCTAATTCAAGTTTAGTGAGGCTCAGCCCCGAGCTAAGAATCTTCATCCCCTCGATTTAGAAAGTTTGGCGATAGTTTGAAACGGGCATAAAAAATTTAAAAATGATCGAAACAATGCGAAACCTTCGCGTGGTGTCATATTATGTGACATAGTTGCATGAAAAAATACCAAACTTGGTATATTGATTGTGTCTCAAAAAACCTTCACAAAATGACCTATCTCAATCGAAGTTTTATGGATTTCAGGTCAAATGACCAATGTTATTGCTAGAATCGCGGTATATTTTGCGATAATATTCTCATATTGTGCACACATGTGTATCATGGGATGGCAAACAATATTGCAGAAGGAAGTTTTCCTTTTCGTCGCACCAAAAAGTTATTTTTCATTTTCCGAGTGCAAAAAGGGGTGTTCTGTGAAGCAACCACCAAATGAAAGTTTCAAAATGATAATACCACATTTTTCAAAAATATTAGACCATATTTAATGGAAAATTTCCCAACCGGGATATCTCAAACCTTTCCGTCCACCCCTCGTGAAAAAGACAAATTTCTACCGAATCGGTAGGAAATGAGTTAGATTTGAACTACAGGTACATGATATGATGCTCATGATTTTTCGAAAAAATCATTTTTATATTCACAATATGCTATTTCATTAGAGATCTAATTCAAGTTTAGTGAGTCTCATCCCCGAGCTAAGAATCTTCATCCCCTCAATTTAGAAAGTTTGACGATAGTTTGAAACGGGCATACAAAATTTAAAAACGATCGAAACAATGCGAAACCTTCGCGTGGTGTCATATTATGTGACATAGTTGCATGAAAAAATACCAAACTTGGTATATTGATTGTGTCTCAAAAAAACCTTCACAAAATGACCCATCTCAATCGAGGTTTTCTGGATTTCAGGTCAAATGACCAATGTTATTGCTAGAATCACGGTATAGTTTGTGATAATATTCGCATATTGTGCACGCATATGTATCATGGGATGGCAAACAATGTTGCAGGAGGAAGTTTTCCTTTTCGTCGCACCAAAAAGCCATTTTTCATTTTCCGAGTTAAAAAAAAGGGTGTTTTGTGAAGCAACCACCAAATAAATTCAAAATGATAATACCACATTTTTCAAAAATACTAGACCACTTTGAATGAACAATTTCCCAACGGGGTATCTCAAACCTTTCCTTTTATCCTTCATGAAAAAGATAAATTCCTGCCGAATCGATAGGAAGTGAGTTAGCTTAGAACAAAGGTACATGATATGATGCCCATGATTTTTTGTAAAAATAATTTTTAGATTCATAATATGCCATTTCATCAGAGATCTAGTGCAAGGTTTCCTTTTTGTCACACCAAAAAGCCATTTTCTATTTTCCGAGTGCCAAAAACAGGATGTTTCATGAATCCTGACATAGTTTCGGTTGGTCTAATATTAAAAAGTTATGATATATAATTAAATAGATGATAATGATGTTATATTTGGATTCCTCTCGTTTTTCCGATCGATTTGGATATATTATTTATCGAATTATGATTTACGGATTTGTAGATATGAATTATTCAAATTTAAATGAATAAAAGGAAAAATAAATAAAATTTATTTTATTTTTATTTAATTCAAGATTATTATTACTTATTCATTGTTGTTTACTGAAATAATTGTATGAAATGTAAAAAAATAAAGATGTCTAGCATTATAGTCTAATGGTTAATAGGATTGATATGATAATATTCTCAACAAGTTCTAGTTTGTTTGTCGGGACTGGAGTAGTATTAGGATGGGTGACCGATTGAGAAGTTTGACTAATTATACAGTGTACTTAGAATTAAATATGTCCATGTGAGACTAACAAGTTAAACAATTAAAAAATATTGAAAAAATAAATTTGATTTTTTAAAAAAAAAAATTTGAATTTTTTTTGAAAAAATTTAGGCCGACGGCAAAAGCCGTCGGCATAACCAAACGGCTGTTAGTCATCTAGGTGGGACCCATATGGTCTACACCGCCGTCGGCGTAGCTATATACGCCGACGTCTTTTCTACACCGACGGGGAAAGGGGCTACGCCTACGGGGATGTACGCCGACGGCAGCCGCCGGGCCAGCCTACGCCGACGGAATTTAGGGACTACGCCGACGGAACCGGCCGTTTATTCGGCTTCTCCTATAGTGATACAATAACATAAGTTGGGCTTGTAAACTAGGAGGAAGAGATAATACTCCTTCGGCGAGGACTAGTAATACATGGAAGCAATGGTGGAGCTAGAGGAAACCCAATAGGGTGCACTAGCTTTTAATATGTGATTATTTATCCCTCCAAGGAGCACTAATGAATGATTACACTGGTGTACACACTTATTTTGCAGGGTAAAAATCAGAGCTACTGTGCACCCCTGGCTCCACCTGCTTGGAAGAGATCAAGGTTGTGGCATTTTCAAGGAGGAAGGAGCGGCACCGGGAATAGTGTCGAGCGGGTGCCTCGCGTATCCATATATTTTCATGATGGACTACGTTGTACAGAAAATCGACATCAACAAGCAACGGTCGCTGAACTAGTTAGGGAGAAGCGGCGCTCCCCACCTTCCACTCTGATCTGACATGAGGGCGATACGAGGGAGAGTGAGATGAGGGAGAGTGATAGGAGTGAGTCGGAGATGGGAGAATTAATGGCACGTGTTCACAAAGGAATGCCCCCTCCTTTTCTCCTCCCTTTCTCCACGTCTATAGCTGAGGCTATATCTGGACGCTGGGCCTGAGTTTTTGGGCTCGGCCCGAGCTTCGTGGGCTCGGAGTGATCTGGGCTCTGCTCGCTGGAGGTGCTGGACCGAGCCGAGTCAGCAAAGCTAGACCGCCACGAGTTCGGGCTGGCTCGGGCTCGGCCCGGTCCGGCTCGTTGGCTCGCTTATTTTTTTGGGAATTAAAATGGGGTCGAATTAAATGAGATGGGCTGAAAACTTAGGGCTCATTCGGCTGTTAGAGAGCCTCTTCTTCCTCAGAACACATCACGCATCAGGTCACACATCAGGCCGTGCGCCGCCGCTTCCTCCTCCGTGCCGCGCCGCCCCACACCGTCCTGCACTGCCGCCCCACTGCCTAGATGTCGTCGCGCGCCCCGCACCGCTGCCACGCTGCCTCTAACGTCGTCGTGGAAGACGACCCCACCGTCAGTGACACAACACCGTTGGGCTCGCGAGCCGCACCAAGCTGGACCGAGTTGGAAGAAAGCTCGGGCCGAGCTCCATTGTGAGGCTCGCTGGTAGCTTCGAGTTGGCTCGGGCTCGCCGGAAAAAGCTCGAGTTTTTCGCCGGCTCGCACCGAGCTAGACCGAGTCAGCTTGTGTCCAAGCATAGCTGAGGCGTCCCCTCGCTCTCTTAGAGCTGGCTCCGGGGAAGCCGATTTGATAGTTACTCCAGGGCCTGGCTCGGAGGGCATTTTAAGAACCGTGTGGGCCACAACGTGAAGACCGAACATTCAACCAATCAGCCCAACTTCTTCTCCACGGGCCTGCTTGGGCCTCGAGCAGCCTACTAAATACGCCCTTAGCCTCCGAGGTGAAAAAATATTTTTCTAGATAATGATCACCATGCATGTGAATTATCTGACTCACTACTCCTTGTGTTCATCTTGCATTAATGTAAGTACCAAAACGCGTGTCGCGGTCTACCAAGTTGACCATGAGTGCAATTTATAATCTGCACCAAAAGGCACAAACGGAACAGATATAGAAAATATGGTTTTAAAAAAATTAAAAAACATATAGCTTCTATATTAGCCCATACAACGAAGTGAAAGATACTAGTCCAATATACACGCAGATACATGCTTTTATTGAAGCTAAAATGAGTTCATACAACAAAGCGAACACACCGCATGTCTTGATATACATAAGTATAAATTAGGGCTTAAGGGTCACACAAGAGTACATCAGAATTGGCTGAGATTACTAAATCTGGTTATTGACTCCTTGCCATCCACACAAGAACTGTTGAACTTGTGCACACACCTAGCCGTAGCACTAAATATCCTGAACCGACGGGCCATGGATCTCACGGTGGTCACGCGATATGCCATGATACTTGCACCAGTACTCATAGAAGGTCCACATGGCTTCATCTGACTGAAATGTCTCCTCATAAACATCTAGATAACTGTAGAATTACGGAATATTATCTGTATTGATATTGCTTGTGGTGATTACAACATGAGCCCTTGGGCTGTTTATATAGTACTAGAAGACTTAGGGGGCAAGAAGACTACTAGAGATAGAATTGGATTACAATATGAAACTACCTAATATGTCCAAACCGTGATATACTCTAACACTCCCCCGCAGTTAGATCGGTAGTAACGCGAACGGTCTGACTGGAGCATAATCCGAAGGCGGAGATGGGAGAGGATGTCGATGTCGATGTAGCCAGAAGTAGGGCGTTGTAGTCGTGGTCGATGATGCCATTGGTGATGTAGTCGTCGTTGATGAAGTCGATGAAGTTGATGATGTCGTTGTGTTGTGGTCGATGTCGTCGTTGAGCCGGGAGAATTCGCCGTAGTGGTTGAAGTAGACATAGTTTGAGAAGTAGCTCGATCCGCAATGCCGAGCTTGCCAGACTCGGGAGCGTGTCGTGGACGAAGGCACGCGTCGGTGTTGCCGATACCGAGCGTGCGAAGACAGGGACCATCATGAGCCATGCGTGCCAGAGTCGGATTGAGGAGCAAAGAAAATTTCTGTAAACGGTCGGTGTAGAAGTTGTCCGTCGTGTCGGAGTAGATGAAGTGGATGCAAGAAGAAAATTGAGCACAAACTTGTGCAAATAAAAAATTAGACTGCAACTCTGGCGGCAAGGTCGTGGTGGACGAAGACGACGAGATAGTTGTTGATGGTGATTGAATTGTTGCGGTCGTTGATTTCGGGGATTAGACCCGTATTTTCTGCTTGTATGAGCGCGGCGTCGCTCGTGTAGAAAAACTTGTTGGCGTTGACGAGGACCACGATTGGTGGTGGCGGCGACGATGTGACGATGTTGTTGGTGTAGATGGTTGTCGGCGATGATGACCACGGGTGATGAAGGTGCAGCCCTTTATTGACGGCGAGGCGCGTACTCGGGGACTTGCGTCCCGATTGATGTAGGCGAAGACGGGCCGGCATGGTGACGACGTGAGGACGGAGAAGCCGACGTAGCGCGTGAAGGCGTCCCTTGGGGCGACGCGCGGAGCCTCCTTGGCACGATCGTTGGCGATGATTTGCCGGAGATGAGTCGATGCCGAGGTTGAAGTAGAGGCGCGTGATGACGACATGTGATTGTGGACGACGCAATCCGGTCTATGATCGGCGAAAGAAGAAGAAGCGTCGGTCAAGCGGCCAGTGAGAAAAAATTGGCGAAGAAAGATCTAATCTACTATTTGCGCGGCCCCCGGCGGAGAACGATCTCCCTGGGGGTGGCGCGGCGGAAGCGGTGGTGCTAAACCCTAGGCGGAGCGAACCACTCTGATACCATGTAGAATTACGGAATATTATCTGTATTGATATTGCCTTGGAGTGATTACAACGTGAGCCCTTGGACGTTTATATAATACTAGAAAACTTGGGGGGCAAGAAGACTATTAGAGATAGAATTGGATTACAATATAAAACTACCTAATATGTTCAAACCGTGATATACTCTAACAATATCCATCCGCATCAATTTCAAGATATGGATCTCATCATCATGGAAATCTCTTTTGGGAGGTACGATTAGGACATGTGGAGCGACTTATACTTGGGTTCGCTTTCTCTTCTAGTTCAGACTTGGAGCCTCCTGTCATTCGGTAGACATGCAATTGTAATTTGATTTCTGAAAAATTACGATCACTTGTACAATTGTTCTCAATGGAGTTAATATGGTTGATTTAGCCTTGCAAGGCATGGCTATTTTAACAGGTTATCATTTGGTATGGTTTACTAAAGCAAACAACATGCTTGTTAGAAGTGTGGTGATTAGAACAACTCCTAATGAATAGGCTGCGATCCCTGACTTCTTATACTCTGTACTCTTTTTTTGGGTAACCTGCTTATTCAAATCGGATTTGCTAGTTCTCGGTCACCTCTCTCGTCATTAGATTTATCTCGCGATTCGTGCAACATGAGGCTTTCACATGAGTTGCAACTAGGTTGTAACTGAGATTTTTAATAGGTTGCAACTGAGAATTAATATAAATTATATAAGTTGCAACTAGGTTGTAACTAGCACAAATAGTAGGATAATGTCAGCGACTTAAACATAAGAAGTTCTCAGGCGCCTGAGATCTAGGCACTCCCTATTCAAATATATCTACTGATTATAATAAGAAATCACATATGAATTTCAGGTATTAGATTCTGAAGCAATCGCATCAAAAGAGGAAATCCTTCGGGAATTTCGATACGCAGGCTTGATACCCAAATTCCCCGAAGGAAGGCCTTAGGTAGATATTACCTGCAGGGGAGACACGGATGGTGGCTGCAGGGCGACCGCCACCAGCATAGAGAGACTCTACGTGAGCGAGACGAGAGTAGAACTCGCTTGTCGCTACAATCGATAGACAGGGGGGATCCCGGCGAGAGCGATTCAACATACTGTAAAATAAAATTTTAGAATTTTACAGGCGGCTATGGTGTCCAAACTAGCTCCTTCCACCCCAATAAGTTGATCCTGCCCTCAAACGCAACTTTACATGCAGAACGACTGTGTTCATACAGTCATGCATGCTCTGAATCCATATCAGCGGCAGTATCTAACTTTACTCCAAAAGATCAAGAACCGGAGAACAATGCTAATCGAGCCAACAATCTTGTCGAAAGAGGGTTCGTTTTGCTGAATTAATTCTCTCCTAGACTCTTTGTATATGCATCTGCCGTCTACTATTACACAACTGCAGTCCTAGATCTGCGACTGTATTAGACACACGGTGCGACCGGCTACCTTGGGGTTGTTTCTCTATCTCTATTTAATCACACATGCAGTTTTTTCTTCCGAAAAAGGGGATAAACGTCTCGGCGTCTGCATCAATAGATATATACAACCTTTTTATTATTATTATGTTTATCAATCGCGTTATTACAAAATCACTGATCTCTTAGAGTTGACACGTGTTTGAACCATGGAAAAATGACAAGTAAACTGAGATTAAACATTATACAATCTACTAGTATGCCGCCAAGAAGCCAGTTGTAAACATCCCGAGATTCTCTTCTGCAACTCCTACATGGGTACTGTAGTGAGAAGAGATCAAAGTGTGTGTGGTATCCCATGTCTAGCAGTGGTATCCCCTGTCTAGGCAGTGGGAACAGGAGTACGCAGACGACATCTTGCAGGCTCCGAGGGTGTCGGCGCGGCGCTTTGCGGCGCCTGCTGGTGCCTCCAGGGCCTCGTAGTGGGAGCGTCATTCCAGCTCCCCCTTCCTTTTCTTTTTAGCTTTTCCTTAGGCATGTTGTGTTGTGGCCCCAGCGTACTCTGTTTTTCTTTCCTTTTGACGTCTGAGCGTCGGTGACTCGCATATACTCTGGATGGTTGTTGCTTTATTTATAAAGTTGGGCGTAAAGCCTTTTTCGAGGAGAAGAGATCAAACTAGAAAATTCCCCGAGAAACGATGATCTATTACTCCCACTCAAAACCAACTACTACAAATCCTCGCACTATGAGTGCTAACAAGTAATAGACTCGGCAGACATGTAGATATTCATGACTGGCAGACATGTCTTGTGATTTTGGTGATCAACTTGTAATTTCTAGTGCCTTCCATGACCACACCATCAAACTAATATCCCTAGTGGGTGGCAACACAACAAACACTGCACGAAAAGTACCTAGGACGAGGAACATGCTATTCATCTTTTTCTCGGGAAGACTGGTTCTTATAAAGGCATTGGGTGGTAGCACTAATTGCATGAAGCGGTCGTGAGTCCTATGGTAGGTCAATAGATTACAAGCTTACTCCATCGGTAGATAAGTTGTTATGAGATTTCTTGAGCCAGTTTGCATTTGCACTAGAAATTGAGACCCACAAGACAAATCCAGCACGCTTAGTTCCCGAGGCCATATTTGAGTGACATTAAACATCAAAGTACCATATGCATGGGCTCTTCAACGGTATGCATTCATCAGTTATTCATGTTATAGTCATTATGAAATGCACAATAAAAGCATTACAAAATACTACATCCCCTAAGTGAAAATATATGTTGTTGGATTGAATCGCCAAACGGTTATTAAGTTTCACCATTAGAACCAATGTTAGATGAAATTGGTGTTAATACATCAAGTACTTCTACACAAACCTACATAATTTTGTAGAAATCCATGTCCATAGTTTTAATTAGAGGGCTAAAATTGAGGTGTGCTGTTTTGGTGAGTGTGTGGAAGATGCTCATATTTATGAGGAGATCTTTACATGCAAATCAGGGATTTTGCCTCTTAAATATTTAGGTATTACTATACATGAGAATAAACTTTTAACATACATTGTAAAACTATATATTGAAGAGAAAATGGAGAAACAATTAGGTCGCTGTCAAGAAAAGTTGTTGGAGATTGGATCCAGTGATCCTTTTAAACTTTTGCTTGTCATCTATCATCATTTATATGATGTTCTTTTATAGGCTACCAATTGGTGTTATGAAGAAATGTGATGTGTTTGGAGGGAGGATGTTGTGGAAATTGGAACAAGGAATCAAGAAATACCACCTAATCAAAAAATCTATGCTTGGTAATGTGGGGAAGAACTCTAAACAAAAGATGATTTGATGAAGAGATGATGGGATGGTGACTCTCAATGCATGTTTTTTGCTCAAGATGAGAGCATTGATCACCTTTTAGTGAGATTCTCAGTAGCTATATTTGTTTGGTAGATTTGTTAGTGCGCTTTTGATTCTCTGTCACAACCTATGTCACTGGATGATCTGCGAAGATAGCAGTTAAAATTTTCTTAGGTACTACCGTATGGTCCTTGTGGAAAATAAGGAATAGGGTGTACTTTCACATTGTGTTACCTCATGATCCGGGTGATATGTTGTTTCAGATTTGTCACTCAATTAGCTATTGGGGTGAATTATAGATTCCAAAGGTGCAAAAAGTATGCTTTGAAGTACTAAACTACAGAAGATGGTAATTCAAGACATCTTCAATAAATTGAGAGGCTGGGAGCAGACATCTCGAAGAATAGATAGTGGATAGCATTTGCTAGGAACGACTGTGTGTGGGCCTTGGTGAGATTTGGAAACGATAGGAACTGGAGTAAGATTGTGCTTTTGTTTGTTTGTTGCTTCTTACTGGTTGAACTACATCGACTGTGACGGTTGCTTGGAGAGTATGTTCGGGTTGTAACAAAAATCCATTTACACTTTAATGAAGCTAGAGGGAAACCCCTTTTCGTAAGTAAAAAATCGTGTCTGGTTTCTTTTACATTAATTTCAATAGAAGAAGTATATTTCTTAACAAATAATGTTTTCCTGGATCAAATTTTGATTTGGCCGTCTGAACCAACTCGCTAAGGGAAGAGACGCCTGTAGTAGAAAAAATTAAACTTCATTTAGTTAAAATTTATTTGAGCGTTCGAATGAAATTTGGCCAATTTGAGTTTGAAGCCCATGACTTACGGATCCGCGCTTGGACCGATGAAAACAAAACATTAGGAGTTTGTGACATAAGGGCACCGACGGAGAAAAGAAGGAAAGACAATATGGGCAAGATCCCTCGTAACGTGACCTAGTGCGTGGGTATGGCGAAAGACCGAGGTGCGTTGGTTCCGAAGAGGAAGAAGTGAAACCGCAACGACCAAGGGTTTCTTCCCCGGAGATCCGGCGCTTGCAAACGTTAGTCTAGCACGGGACTGCAGAATGCCACGACCCTTACCTGAAACACTCGCACTGGAATAACATTATGAAGTACAGTACTACTCTCCCCGAACAAAACCATAGGTTAGTCCAAACCGTGAGAATGCATGGTGGTGCTCCAGACTACATGGCACGGTATGCATTGTAATTTCGGTGAACCCGTTGTCATTTCTGGTGCTTTCTATGTCTATACTATCGAAATCAAATCTAGAGTGTACAGGGGACACATAGGGTTGCAGACGTGGGGTCCGCTTAAGCCCGCAAAACAAGACGATTAATACAAACTGTAATATCAATTACCTGCAAAAAAAAATACAAACTGTACTGCATGCAGTGACTGAAACCGATCTTCAATTTATACCGTGTGTACGTTGAGCTTAGCCAAATAGCTGCCCGCAAGCCCAGCACAGGAATCAAATCTAGAGTGTACAGGGACACTGTGCCCGCAAGCCCGGACACGTCAAAAACCGCAGTAAACTGAGTTTGGATAATCTCTTTGTAACGGAAGTAAAATGAGGAAGACACTATTCGTATTTTGCTTACTGAATCCTTGTTCTCTATAAAGGACTTCGGGCGCTGTAATGTTGACATGAAGTTATGGGTCCTTTGGTAGGTCGGTACCTATGAATCTCGTGTTTATGAGGATGGTCCGCTTATAGGTCAAAGGCTATGAGATTTTCTGAGCTTTTTCTTTTCTACTGTACTAGTAAGAGTAAGGGCAATAGTAGAGCCGGCAACAGTAGAGCCAACTGTCGGCTATAAGCCATCTCCATATCAGCTAGAGCCAATCTAATAGCCAACATGTGTAATAGTTATAGATAAAAATATACTATTTTATTAATGTATGTCCCACTTTACACTCTTACATAGTGTTTAGGAGCACGTGCTGCAGCTAGCTCTTAACTAAGAGCCCACCCCCTTCTCTCTCCTCTTCTCTCTCATTCAACTAAGCAAAAATATACTAGTTTAAGCCCTATAGCCTGTTGACTGGACCTTACTGTACTTGCTCTAAAGCAGATACTCCCCTTTCCACTACAAATCAAGACCCGGGCTACCAGGTCATCATGTTTGGTTAGTTCACCCATAAACAACAATTGAGTGACCTGAAACATCAGAGTACCTCCCTTTCATAGTTTGTTTCCCGTTTGAATGAAATGATCCATGACTCCACATGAAACAAGAATTACCAAATACTAACATGTAAATTTTTAACGGACTAATGCTTCCTCCTAGGGAAGATGTACGTCATTATAGAGTTGGGTTTTGAATTAGTCAAACGTTGATAAGTTTCACCACTATTGTAAGTATTTTTGCAACACTGACCGACTGAATTCATATTACTAAGATCCATTGTTCTTAGTTGATTACATTTTTTATATTAATTTTTGTCAAAATATTAATTTAGAAATCATGATGATATGTAAAGAAAGATATCTAATAGTAAGAGACCGCGATATAACACTGTACAGAGTAACATGCACATGTTTTAGTATTGATGAATAAATATATGTTTGACATGGCATGATAGAGGCACAAGTATTGTCATTTTTTGGGATCCAATGCCTCTTAGAGAGAAAAAGAAGACAACTCTACATAATAGTAGGAGAAAATGAATTTAATGCAAAATTGGTGATTTATGTAGTGATATAGTCTGTTCACCCTGTCGCAATTTTTGTGGAGCAAAGCATGAGTACAACAGAGTGCATTGACTAGTTCCAACATGCTAAGCCTTGAGCCCATGTTGAAGATTCCCATAAAACAGGGGTTTTGGAATACATAATATTGAAAAGTGATAACCACAAACCAATAACCCGAAATAATGTTACAAGCACTCAGGGAATGTGAATGGAAACTTCATGTCCATTCCATCCTCGGGTGTCTGAAGTGGAGCTATAAGAAGCGTTAACTATGAAGCAAGTACTAATCCTCGCCAATTTGATATGATGCAACAATGTACTATAGCTTTTGTGTTGTGTGTTTCAGGAATGACTCTATCCTCCAATTTGAACTCATAGCATGCATATTTAAAGGTTCTGTAGTGTTGACTAAATCACGAGTTGACAAGAGACTTGGGCCTACCAGATTCATCGTCCATTCAACACTTCACTACCTTGAATTCATTCGTGCTTCTTCTCGTGAACAAGTTACCTCCTTGTTCTCTTGTGCACATTTTTCCGTCGCGTACACATAAGTAAACTGATCTCTATTCCAACCCATCTAAGCGGGACTAAGATAACATGAGACTGCACATAATGATAAGAGGAGGGCATTGTGTTTAGTGGAACAACTAGAGGGGTTTGGGGATGGGCAACGATGGAGGTATGGTGGGGGTGGTTCAGAGAAGGGAGTGTAGCAACAAGGACTGAGAGTTACGGATCATGCTAGTCACACCAACATTATTTTTCTTTTCTTTTTTGAACCATGGTGTACCCCTTCGCCAATGCTCCCCCCCCCCCCCCCCCCCCCCGCCACCGCCAGTCAAAGTCCGCGTGGATGACGCTAGTGGTGAGCCCGCATCCCCTCGCACTGCTGATGGCAGCGAGGGCCCCATCTTCCTGGCTTTGCCGGATCTCTGGCTGGAGCTTCGTTGAGGCCTTGAATAGCGTGGCTCATCTGACGGATATAGACACTGGGGTGGCAGTCATTGTGGTCATGAGTGCGGAAGGACAACTAGTTTCGGAGGCTCGGTGCGACTCGTCTCCTCTCTTCGCATGGTGCGGATGGTAACGGTGGTGCCCACTTGGCAATGGACTTGCTGAAGGTATTTTTTTGAGATTTCAGACTTCTCTAGGGTGAAAACCTAAGATCTTCGATCGTGCCACGACGGTGCTTGTGGATTGTTCTGTTTTTTGGGGCGTTGCTTTTGGAGACATATTTTGTATTCTGGGTGTTGTCTTTGGTATTGGTTTGTGTGATACTGTTAGGAGGAGTTGATCCCTGTGGTGTGGGATTTGTTTTTTATTTTCTTTTTCAAGTTGTATGCATCATGGTCCACCGGTAGGCTTAGGATGCGAGATTTCCATATAGTTTTCTTTCTGAAATAGAAAATATGCATATTTAGCACCACAAATTTGAGTAACCTAAAATATCAGAGTACCGCTTGCATGGGTATGTTGCAGACTATAATGTAATGATCCATAATTTGGATATGTCAAACGTTCTTAAGTTTCAACACTAGTATAGCTATTTTTTGCAACAATGAAATTGGAATTAAATCTGATGCTTTTATTTGAGGTAACATGCCTTTATGGAGATTGATAGGTACGTATTCCTCTCTCTTCCATCTTGTTTCCATCCCTGGCTTGCCCCCTCTCCCGAGCTATCTCTCGCCTCCCTCCTCCTCACATCTCCCTTTTCCTGCATGCTCACCTTTTCCTGCACGCGTGATTCACCCAGCGTCATTCGATACACCACCTTGTCGTGCTGCTGCTGATGGAACTCGATTGTTTTTTTTTCATTTCGGGTGTTTTTGTAAATGTGCGTTGTATTTTATTGTTTCCCAAAAACCTTAGTTGTGGCATACTAGATTTGCTACCTATGGTGCACCGCGCAGTGCGCCACAAATATGTGCACAACCCGTGGCACACCGCGTGGTGCACCATGGGTAAAAATTACCAGTGGCGTGATACCCATGGAAGATGGGTGGTGCGCCAAGGGTAAACTTTTTTGGTGCGCCATGGGTAGCCTTTTTCCTAATAATGAAATAAATGTTGATGTTGAGGAGCGGGTGCTCAGCCACGCTCCAAGTGTTTAGGGTGGGAGGTGAAGATAATTTCTAACCGATGGAGGAAGGTAACAAGGAAAGAAATAGTCTCCCATGTAAAGACCGAAAAACAACACGTAAGGAAAATATTTAAAATAATTTGTGTGAATCATCACGAGGAGGCTGGCACTACCCAATGTGCATGTAGAGTGAGTAAATCAGCTACCGTACCTCGGATACAGACATGAAAAGAGGACCTCTTCCTTGGGGTGTTTGTTGTTATATGAAATGTGAATCGATTTTATTTTCCCATCAAAAGTTTCATTAGCATCGGCTTAAGTTTTGCGCGGATAAGCACTAAGGAGAATTTAATGGCAAATTGACAAAAGAGTGAATTCGATACAAGGAAGGAATGTGAGTCGAAATGTATGAATATGACGTGGTACAAATCAACGACTCGTGCGGCCTCCATGATCAGTGCAGTGCAGGCATGAAGGAAAGGCCAACAAAGCAGTGCACAACTCGTTGGCCACCTGTGCCTTCCTAGTGCCCACGCCCACCATTGGCTGTGCTCAATTGATATCGATGTTGTTGAAGTGCACATACTTTATCATGCTCGATCGGTGACAATGAGAATCGCCACTAGTAAAAATCACTAGCATCGAGTTGAGTTATGTATATGGGTACGAGAAATTGGCATGCGAAACTGAAGAAGGATGAGGAGAAATTTTTGTAGAAATCATCGGACCTGGTGCAGCCTGGTAGATGTTGTTGGTGGGCGTAGATGCACATACAGTGGGGACGGTTCTATGGAGGAATAAGTAGAGCCGCAAGGACGATGGATTCATGTAAATCACGCCAACCTCTATTTGGGATTATAAGTGCTGAAAGATTTTTTTATTTTGTTGGAGATTATAAAGGCTATCTTATTTATTATTTTGTTGGAGATTATAAAGGATATCTTATTTATTAGTCTCTCTTCTCCAATGCATGTTCTCCTTTTTCTCTCAGTTTTCTTACGCATGTAGAATTATTGGTGTATGCATAGATTATTGAAGAGAGTTATGGAGTGTCTTGGTTCTAACAACTTGGCCCTTAGAACTAACAATCCCAAACAGAGGTAGTACATAAGAGCAAAAATGTTCCCATATGTCGTAAATTTATATCGAGAAAGACATGACACTAACATTAGTCTAGTGCTAAACTCCAGAAATTCAAAATCTAAAACTCTCACTTGGAACAAACATTATAAAATACTCGCACCAAAAAAATCACTATAAGCTATACTCTCTCCGAGGGGAACTATATGTTCTATGCTGATTGGTCAAACGGTATGAGAACCTTGGTGTAGACTTGTGCGGATTCTAATTCCAATGACCCCTTTGTGATTCCTGGTGTCTTCCATGTCTACACAATCAAAATCAAATCCATAATGGGCAGAGACACAACAAACAATGCACAAATGAGATTGAATGTCTTAATAAAGTAGTAAAACAAGGAACACAATATTCATCATTTTCTTACAAAATCCTTGCTCCTTATAAAAGACTTAAGCAGTATCATTGACATGAATTCATGTGACCTTCGGTGGGTCAGCAACATTACTTTATTATGCCTAGTCCACCTATTGATACTAGATGTAGGATTTCCTGGGTTTCTTCTTTCTAAAATAGAAAATATGCTCATTTTGCAATGTTTAAAATAGCATGCTAAACTAAATGGCGGTAGATTCCTCCAATGATATCCACGCTATATCGTGCTAATATCATGTTACATTTTGAAGGGTTTATTATGACTATCTCTCCGGTTCACGCGGAAATTATGATTGTGCCAATACGAATCGATCAATTGGAGAAACACCACCACCTTTTGCGGACTCGTTATGTCTATACTCCTATCATTATGTCTGTCTCAATTGTCGTCTGGTTGACTCTTCCAGGTACTATACATGTTATATCATGCTAATGGCATGCTATACTTGAAAAGTGTTTTGAGAAAGAATACCAAATATAGACAAAAATAAAGGATTACAACATGAAATAAAGGATATTGTCCAAATATGATAGACCAATACATGTATAACCATATACAAAAATAGTTTTCAAACTATTTAGAAGCCTAACATCAACACCAGATACGGAAACAACATATCGTAAATTATGTATTAAGAATCATCAGCTATATATACCAATGTCATCTTCTAATTCAAAAGCAGTTCATATCTCAAAAATAAAAAGTAACTTCTTCCTCCTGATGAGGAACTCCGTCCTTTGAGCCAATATGACGGAAATAAAAAGCTCCCTAACGCTATGATGTTTTAGCACGATGTAGCATGATATTTCATTAATAGAGCCATAGCAAGAAAAATTACTAAAATATAGCATGAGCTCTCCAAATATGCTATAACACGCCATTATTGCCGAAATAGCGCGCTATTTTTCACAAACATCGAGATCCAAACGACAATCCAGTGTGATAAATTGGTTTCTTCGTACCACATTTTGGTGAACTAAAACTTCATCATACCCATTGCATGGGTTTGTTGCCAATTCAAGTGGGATTATCTATAATTCTACACGAAAACAAGCATTACCGAATACTACTTAGTAGAAGAACATGCACTATGCATAACTGCTTCCTCATGTGGAAAATGCATGTCCATGTAGGGCTGGAACCCTTGCCGGTCAAATGTTGTTACTTTTCTCCACTAGTATTTATATTTTTTGTCCAACCTTGATATGATGAAATTTATAAAATTCCATTGTTTTTATTCGAAACAATAGGCCCTTATAGAGATTGGTGGTTAAAATTTTAGAAACGTGTCGATATTCCGAAAGATTTTTTTTTCAAAAATGGCGTAGTCCCCGGCCTCTGCATCAATTGATGCACATAACCTTGTTCCGAAAGATATATATATATATATATATATATATATATATATATATATATATAGGGTGGCGCTATTTGACAAGAACATATTATTTTTACGTATATTATTTAGAACCGTATATATATATATATATATATAGGGTAGTCCCCACCCTCTATCTTTAGAACCGTATATTATTTTTACGTCACGTAAATTTTGTATTACTTCGTAAGTTGAGAAGAACATAATAAAATTTAAAAATGACATAATTTTTTTGTTTACATACCGTAAAAAAATTAGACGTAAAATACATATTTTTGGTGTTTTTTACACTATAATGACTCAAATAAATTATTTTTGTGTCAAATTTTTTGGTTGTGGTGATTATATGAACATAATTATTCGTATACAAAACATAATTTTTTAGTCTAACAGCGTAAAATTATGTTGGGTGCAAAATAACTTTTCTGCATCCTGGATGCTGAATAGGGTTTCTATATATATATATATATATATATATATATATTTATATATATATGATATATATATATATGTTATCAAAGAACATGGCATAACTCTGTATGTAACATGCATATGATTCAGTATATTAGCCATGCACCGAGTAACAATTCGCCAAGATGAACTCCAAGCACCTATTTTTTTACTACTTTGCTCAATCAATAAAGTTGGTCGTTGTGCTGAAAGAAACATAATTTCTTCTGCGAACAAGTATTTTGGTAGGTCAAAGACTAATTTAATTAGGCCAGTGTTAAACAGAATCATGATATGATTGGCTTATGGGATGAAAACTTTCTGCCAACCATGACATTTTCTTTTTCAATTATCTAAACTCTCTTTTCCCCTTGTTTATCTCTCGTGTATGTGAAAAAATGCGTCGAGTCTAGCTAATTGAAATTTTGCATGCACCAAATTTATTTTTGAAACATGAATTTTTTTGTCACATTTTAATGTATGTAAGACTGCACCTACGAGAATATAAGATGAGGCAATGAGGCTGAATGACCAAATATCAAGCGACCAGTTCATACATACGTGCCACTTTTTTTGGACTTGTGTGAAACATTAATTAGTGTTTCTAAATCACCAGCCAGCAGGCGAAATTAAGCACGCAAATACGAGAGTATATGTAGTCCAATCACGAGATTACAATTGGCATAGTCCTAGTACGAGTCCATTGTATAAGATAGAGGCTATGGACTATGGTGGTGTCATGAGCAAACGGGTGCATGTTGTAATTTTGAATATTTATTGGTAATTCCTAAGGCTGTGCTGATATCATCAAATTCTTTTTTTTTTGCGGGGATGATACCATTAAATTCAAACCACAAGCATATATCAACACAAACAACAAAGAACGAAATGGAAATAGATAATATTCTAAAAGAAATATGTGAAATGTGAAACTAGCTATTTATTTATTTTTGCTTAGGGAAGCCTTCTTTCTTACAAACGACTTGGTAGCATCGATATGAAGTCATGTGTTCTCCTGTAGACAATTAAGGATCGCTTGATTATGGGTTTAATATTTTGGTAATTTTGGCCATTTATTGGTAATGCCTAAGTGTGTGCTGATACCATCAAATTCAAATCACAAGCATATATCAACACAAACAATAATGGACGAAATGGAATTAGATAATATTCTAAAATAAAAATGTGAAATGCGAAACTAGCTATTTATTTATTTTTGATTAGGGAAGCCTTCTGTCTTATAAACCACTTGGTAGCATCGATATGAAGTCATGTTGTGTTCTCCTGTAGACAATTAAGGATCGCTTGATTATGGGTTTAATATTTTGGTAGGTTTAAAACACGATGACTTTCCGTCAGCAAAGTGCAGATCACTACCACGGAGTTAACTTCCTTGCACAGCTTGTCCGGTATTCTCCGTATCCAACTAGACCACCAAAGAAGCATAGGGTCAACGCTTTGTGAGGCCACATGCAAAAAGGCAATCCAGTTAAGGGTTTAGAACCAAGGCTCTTTGGCAAAAGGGCATTGCAATTGCAACTGGAGATGGTTGACAGTTTCGGTAGCTTGGTAGCAGAGGGGGAGATCCTGCAAGAGAAACAAAACAAAAAGTTTGAATTTCCAGTTTGAGAAACAAAAAGGCGCCTATGGTTTCCAAACGTGCCCTCAGACGCAGATTTATACGCAGAACGAGGTTGAGAATACCCGAAGCAGTCCACTTCCATTTCCAGCAGTTACGCTCGCTCTGAATCAAAATGAGCGGCAGCATCTCTCTATTTTACTCCATATAAATAACAGGAGAGCAGTCTTAGAGCATCTCCACTCGTTGGACGCACCCAGACCGAAAACCGGATCATTTTTGGGCCGGACGGAACTAGTTTTTGCCTGGGTACGCCCAGGTCGTGTACCTAGGCCACGTTCACAAGTTCGGCTAAATTAACTTAAACTCGGCGAAATATGGACGAATATAGGCGGAATTTCATTAAAGTAGGCGAGGGGTACATAGTACATCGGTTTTAACTAGGAAAGGACGCCGCCGTGGTCGACGCCGGACGCCGCAACTACAGGCCGAGGCGGGGGTTGTTGCCGGCCTCGATGTGCGCCATGACTCCGGCGAGAGTCCGCCCTGGAACGCTTCACCAGTGGCGGCGTAAGCCATATTGTTACGCGGCGGCGAGCCCGGCGGTCTGTCGTGTCGGGCGAGTTCCTCGAGGCGCCTGCCGGCAAAAAACTGCCTCCAGAAGACCAGGTTGTCCTGATCCTCGGCGAGTGCCAGGCCTTGCATGACGGCGATAGCGGCTTGGATCTCTCCTGCGAGTTCTGGGTCTTCCATGGCGGCGATAGCCGCCTGGATCTCTCTGGCGAGGTCCTGCCCGTCCGACACCGGCAGAACGGGGATCCCGCCGGCGCTGAGTTTCCAGTCTAGGGGGAGACGAGTGTCCGGCACGCCTCGCGGAGCAGCTGGGCTTCCCACGGCAACAGCGTGCGTCGGCCGGCCATTGCTTCTCGGCGGAGTTGAGAAAGAAAGGTGCGGGCATCCGAAGTTCGCCGAAGTTGTGGTGGTGTGAGGGGCTGTGAAGAGAGACGGCGAGATGTACGTCTTTTATAGGCCGGAAGAATGGCGGAAGGGGTGTAGCGGCGAGGGCGGGAAAAGTGGAAACGGCGGGAAGTTAGTGACCGTCGGTCCGTCGCGGGAGCCGAGGCGGCGACGGTGGCGCCGTAAATCGGCGACGCGTGGCCGGCGCGACGGATAGTTATTGCCCGGCGTCGACGCGTGGTTTCGAGGATGACGACGACTCGGCTTCCGTCACTGACTCGGCGGGTCCACGCGTTGCTTTGATTTTTTTCGCCGATTTCGCTGAGTCCGGCGTCCCCAGGGCGTACCCGGAAACCTGGGTTCGGCCTGGGTAGTCCGGACCAAAAATGGCCCAAATCCGGCAGAAAATAGGTCCTTGGATACGCGACTGGGCCAGTTTTCGGCGTCCAGACCGAAATTCGGCGTCCGGATCGGCCTCCTGGGTAGGCGAGTGGAGATGCTCTTAAGTGCTAACCTTGGTCCACGCGCCTCTTGCGACTGTTATGTTCCTCAGTATTCGCGGAATGACATAAAAATATTAAGGATATTGTTTATCGTCAGTCCAAAATTAGTGATTTTTGGGTGTATCGATCGATTTATCAGATAATAAATTAATTTATCGGACGATAAATTGATTAATCGGCTTATATCCAATGATAAGCATAAGTTGTATATCGGGACGATTTTTTCAACAGTGGGCATAAAGACACAAAGGCTGATGAATCGATTACCCTTCAAGCCAATGATTTTGCCAAAAGAGCGTCCGGTGTGCTCAGTTAATTCTTTCCAAGACCCTCTGTATCTGCCTTTGCCGTCTATTACACACCTACTATAGTACTCTACGTTGCCACTGGCTGTCCACCCGGCGGAATCTTCGGCCGGTCGCTGCTTGCCTCGTACGTACATGCGGAGCCACGATTGGTGGCCGTTCTGCCGGGCCAGTTCGTGCTACGATGCCCGCTGGTAGCTTCTGTTTTTTTTTAAATGGGGTATGGAGTCTCGGCCTCTGCACGAAGCCATGTACACCGTCATTATTTATTATTAGAACCATATTTTTTTAGCAAAGGGTCATTATAAAGATCATACAAATTAAAACCGTCAAAACAAAACACCGAGTAAAAAACGATAACCGTAACACCGGCTCCTCAACAAGATCTATCAACCACCTAGCTGCCTATTTCGACCCTGTCACTCACGCTGTTGCCATTCACCAAGAGAAGCTGAAGTGTCTGGGCGCGACGGCTCGAACCCAAGCAAAAGAAACACTATAACCGCACAACATATCCACGGAGCGACGCCCATGCACACGTACTGGATGTGCCGCCTTCGTTATCTTTCGCTAACCCGTCGTCAGCATGTAGATCGATGCGCAGACTCTCGCCACACCAGCCACCGACACCACCGCGGTGCCAAGCAGCACCACCTCCCGCGCGCTAGCCGCTTCACCTCTCATGCAACTTCCATCCAACGCTGCTCCGCGGGCGATGCTCCTAGGAGAGAACGTGATACCGACACCGCGGCATCACCATCGCCCGACCCGAATATCTTAGGGTTTCCCCTGGAGTAGCACGAGTGAGGTCGACACAAGGTGCACGACGATGCCTTCATCAAGGTAACGACGTGGTAATGCCGCCATCGCCTGCCAATGGCTCGGTTTTCACCGGCACCTATGTCTCCACGCCTCGCTACTGGGACTGGACCACGGATCGCGAGATCCGCCAATCCAGCCGCAGGCCTGCCACCTTCGACAGAGAAAATGTCCACCTCCACCAAACCCAGGGCCTCCACCCAGGGCATCCTCGTGATGCATAGTAGGCCCCGGAAGACCTCCGGACAACACCGTCCAACGTCGAGGAGGCGAAGAATTCGGCGATCTAGGAACCCTAGATCTCCCCACCATCCGCCGTCCTGCCGCCCAGGGACCGCATTCGCCAGAACTCACCGGCTGCCGCCCACTCTCCATCACTACTGGAATTCCGTTGGAGAGCTGCCACCGTTGCCCAGAACTAGAGACGTCGCCGCCATGGAAGGGGCGCGCACGAGGGCTGGGGCCCAGCCGCCGCTGCTGGAACTTATTCCGGCGATAGATCTGGCGACGGCGGAGAGGAGGTGGTCACGCGGGAGGGGGTGGTTGGCTGGGGCGGGAGCGACGACCCGGTGCGGCGGCGGTGCCGCTGGTAGCTTCTGTAGTCGGCAATTCGCATAAGAACCGTGGGTACTCAGGGGGTCATCTAGAGAGTAACGGGGAGGATGAGGTCAAAAATCGACTGCCAATAAGGATGCCTCGCGCACTCGTGCTAGAGGTGGAAATGAAGCACGTCAGTGCCATGGCAGGTCGGCGGCCGCGTCTACCGCCGCATATCTCCCATATCTATCCCCCACCACTTGACTCCCGACTCCTCCCTTGTCGACGCAAGAGACCGTGGTCAGGCAAAGCCTCATCATCGCCAGCGCGGATCTCTTCGCCCTGGCTTGTGTAGGTGCGAGGTTGTGGTTCAAGCACCGGGGCATCTCGGCGGGGCGACATAGCAGTCGCGCGACGCGGCAACTCCGGTTTTTCGTTATAGGAGATCGGATCCTAGGGCACCAACTCTAGTTTTGGTGACGACGCAACGACTCTCTTGTGGTGGCGGATCGTTTCCCTTAGCCTCGTCGCCATCGTCCTCGCTATGTGGTGGTTGTGGCCATTGTCGGCTCCAAAGCTTGCGGACAGTTCACATCGGACTGTGGGAAAGAATCTTTGGGGGATGGTGGCACGGTACTGTCATACCCCCCATGGCGACATCATCTTGGGATCATGCATTATGGTCTCCTAGGCTCGACTGCTACTTTGTAAAAACACACCCCCCCCCGAGGGCGTCGGACGCCCTCTCCAACTCCGGCCGTCCCTCCCCCTCCACCCTTCTCCTCCTTCGCCGCTGTCGGCTTGGGTCATAGGGTGAAGCCCAGGCGGTGGCGGCGGATTGACCTTCCCCACGCCAAGAAGATGGGGTCGGAGAACTTCTTCTTCATGGCGACGGTGCACTCTGGGAGACTTAGGTCTGGCAGGTCCTTGTGGCCTTGGCATTGGTGCTGCCCACGGGCGGCGGGCGCCATGGCTGGGAGCGCCAGCGGCTGCCGTCCCTGGCCAGATCTGGCCGCCTCGTCCCTAGATGGGCTTGGGCGGGCTCATATGGGCTTGGGCGGGCCAGGTGATGCCTCCATGGTGCTCTTTGAAGGAGGCGGCGACGACTAGCTATGGGTGGAGATGCGAAGCTATGGCTTGCCCATTGCAGCAGCGCCGACTAGAAATTTACGGGCCCGTCTGGGCCTGGGCCAGCCCCGCTTGGGCCTGGTGTGCCCTGACTGCTCTGTCTGGTCGATGACTGCCTCTTGGCATTGGAGGTGGGTTCCTCCAATGGGTTGCGAGGCTGCTGTCCCTCGTCCCGACGATGTCCTGTGCCTCCGCCGTTTAGGGCACGTGTCGGTGTCCATGAAGAGATGGTGATTATGGTGATTTCAAGGTCATGGTGGCGCATGCTGGTTGGTGGCGAAGATGGGTGGTGGTGTTTCGTTGCGCCATGTTTTGTGTGGGGGCGGAAGTTGTGATAAATCCCTGTCGATTTGTCCGACCCTGACGCGATGCCGCCTCCGGGTGGCTCCATTCCTTCATGGAGGGCGTCGAGGGAAGATTATGTCTCCACTTTACTCGGAGTACCGGGGGAAACCCTAGGACCATGGTCCGGGCAGCAATACCATGTCGACGGTGCTTCTCTCGGGAGACGCTGCTAGGTACTCAACACTTCGGTGTGCTTGGAGCGTGGTGGGCCAAAGTCGGAGGGCGTAGCGATTGCGGGTCTTCATCGCCGAGTCGATTCGCCTTTGTTTTCATTCCTTTTCCTTTTGGGCATGTATGTGTTGTTGCCTCAGCGTTTTCTTCAGTTCAAACTCTTGTATCGGTGTGATTGCTATATTAATATAGCAGAGGAAAAGTCTATTTTGAGAGTTAGGTGTGTGATCTAGGAGATGATGAGAGACTTCTCTTTTTTTAACTCCGATCCTCGTGATTGGGCTAGTGTACTACGAAGAGATCGACGATTCCAAGGAGGAGGAATGAGCGGATATGCAAAGAGCAAGGATTGCGGGTGCATGAGATCACATTGCCAACTTTTTTAATTAGACGGAGTACAAGAAAAACTGAAAAATTGTTCGCATTCGCACCGAAAACCATGATCCACAATCTGTATGCCTTGAACCGGTGCCCGTGAAGTGAAGATCCACAACTCCCACTCAAAACTACATTATAGAAGACTCGCACTTAGAAGACATTGCTTGCTTGCAACCCATTCTTCCAGGAAAGACATTTGTCGTCTCTAGATTAGTAAAATAGCTAGAATGCATGTCCTTACACCAGCCGAGCTCACAGGTACTGTGATTTTGATGATCAGTTTGTAATTCCTAGTGCCTTCCATGCCTACACTATCAAAATCAAATCCCTATAGTGGGCGGAAGCACAACAAACAATGCACGAAAAACAAGTCGTACGAGGAACATGATATTCATCTTTTGTCTATGGAAGACTAGACCTTATAAAGGTCTTAGGTGGTAGCATTGACATGAAGGCCATGGGTCCTACGCCAGCTCAATAGATTACAAGCTTTGATCTATACTTCCTCCGTTCTGAAATAGTCTACATTCTAGTCCCAAAATTTGTTCTGAAATAATCTACATTCTAGCTTTTAGTCAACAAAAACACAGAAAACAAAGTGGTCCTACTATCTCTATTGGATGTTACTATTTTCAAGGTAGCTTTGATTGGTTGTTCAGATATCTAAGTAGTACTAATAAATGCAACACTAATTTGTCTGATATTTTCGAAGATGTAGAGTAAATCAGAACGGAGGGAGTAAGTAGTACTAGTAGATAAGCGGCCATGAGATTTCCTAAGCCCGTTTGCATTTACACCAGACCCAAGCGTCGTGTCTTTGTTGTTTGGAAATCATACGTCAGGTCAGAATTTTAATAGCCCAACAGTTATTATGTTTTACCGTTACAACAATTTGTAGATAAAAAATGGTGTCAATACATCAAGTGATTTTATACAGACCTACATAATTTTGTAGAACTTGATGGTCATAGTTTCAGTTAAAGGGTGTCTCTAAAATTGAATACAGTTTTATAGCCACAATCATATAATACAAAATGCTTCTATGAGAATTCATAATGAATACAAGCTTCCATAATTTACATGAAAATTGTACAATCCAATATTAACTTAAATAACCTTTTAACCAGCTTGGGTGATAAACAAAATAGTCATGATTTGGCATGTGAGACGAACGAGTTGTGTCAAGCCAGCGTTCAATTCTCGGTTATCTGACTCACCATTGCTCCCCTCACCCCTCTTTTCTCATTTCTGGACAAAAGGTAGTGTCTTATGCAAACCATACTTACTTATTCTCACGATCATTAGTGTCACATTATTTATCAACACTACATGTATAAGAATACAAGATGAGACAAATGAGAATGGGTGTATGCATCCACTTCATACATACATACCACATTTTGAATCGATTTATGTGTGACATGAATATCTCTATCGGTCAATCGGGTTACCAAAATTCCAATTTTGAGGCTTAAAATACACATCAATCACAAGCTGGCGAATGACTCCAGCCTACCAAAAAATCTCATTTGACATTTCAATACCTTGAAAAGATGCAACGGTTGCTTCTCTGTAACCATCGAGTGAACATCCTAACTCCTTGTTATCTCATCCCTTTTCCCCATCTTTACTTATGTGAATCCATCTCCTTAAATCACCCTTCCATCTATCCACGCAATAAAATCAATAGCATGACTTCATTGAGAAAATTTGATGGCTAGAGACACTATATAGTGCATGTTATAATTTAGATGATCCATTAACTCTTGTAAATTAGAAATTCCTAGTGTGTGGATACAACAAATAAAACAAGAAAAATTTATTGGGTAGTTGTAAGACACAAAAGTAAATGAAGGCCAGAGTATGAGCTAGTGTGTTGTTTCTTAGATCGGCCCCCATGGAGCTCGGTATTTTGGAAAAATAAAAAATGATATTTGGATGTTTAAAAAATTTATGGTTTTGGGTATGTTGCTACATATTTATATTATCTACAAATCCGCAATGTTTAGCTTTGAAATGTTGAGAATTATGTTCTATACAAAAATAAAAAATATTAAAAATGTTATTACTGGTCCACTACTTTTAAACATATCAAGTGATACCTTCTTATAAAATTTGGTCATCAAAGTTTCAAAATGATGCTATGTAAAATAGGTCTAGTGAGTGGAACCATTCTATAAGTTACATGAAACTCGTAGAATCCAAAGTTTTCTTCATTCATGGTTTTAATTAGGTTGGGTTATGAAAACAAATCCTTATAAAGGAGGCACCAGGACAAACTATATTTAACCGAGACAGCTGTCGTTACATCAAATTATTCGACTCTCTGTTTCTTCTGTTCATTTCTAGCTAATTTCTGGAACAAAAAACGTCTCTTGGTCTAGCTGAAATTTTGTGCACCAATTTTATTTGTACACCCTCTCAAAAGAAAAAATTGTACATGGGATCATTAATGTGAGATATTTATGAAAAGTACAAGTATGAGAATGAAATACGAGATAACTAAGATTAAGATGATTATCGAGGGACCACTTCATACATATATACATCACGTAAATATGGAGGCTCTCTAGTATGCATCAATTACGAGCTGATATGTGACTCAAGCTTACAAATTAATTGGTCATTCGTCACTTCTGCACCTCGAATCTATGTGTGTTGCTTGTCAATAAACATCGATCGGACACAATTCCTGATTTCTTCTTGTCTTCTTTTCTTATCCTCGTTGGCATAAGCACTCTTAGGAGATCACCATTCCATTCGAGCCAATGCGTGCATGTTCTTGTTTTAGTGATTCGCGGTTCTGTTCATTCAGTATACGTTATGTGCTCATACTATCGAATCCAAAGCACTAGTATATGTAAGGGTGTGCATACCCTGTTTCACGGTTTTACACGGTTTGGGCCGGTTTATTTTTTTTGTACTAGATCTGGGATAGGGATTCAATTTGTGAAAGAAAATGAACTAGTTGATTGTGGGCCGGTTTGGACGGTTTTCACGGTTTGCAATTTTGCCCACCCCTAAGTATATACGTGGAGACTCGACAAATAACTGTACAAAAGAGATTGTGCAACACAAGACACAGAAGTAAAATGAGAAACGGGATATTTCCTTTTTTACTCGGGAATCATCCTACTTCTTGTAATTATGTGTCCTCCATTCCTCCGCAAGGTCAATAGGTAATGATCCCTTTATTATGAGCTTGATCATCTCGTAGGTTAGACTCTATGAAAGCTTCAATCAAACTATGAATTTCCCAAACGTTTTTTAAGGAATAAATTTATTAACTTCCCACTATCTCATCAAGATAATGCACCTAACCAGTCGCATAGTTTATTATTACAACCTTTATGAAATAAAACCTTGGCAGCTGGCAAAATAAGAAGCTACACTACAGGACGTGCGCGCTACGCCGAGGGCAAAAAGCCGTCGGCGTAGGCCAAAATGTCCTCGGCGTATGGTACGCCGACGGCTGCCCTCGGCGTAGCCTCCCCGGCAAAGGTCTTCCTCGGCGGAGCACGTAGAGGCCGTCGGCGTATCAAAATACCGTCGGCGTATGTTACGCCGGCGTAGCGGCCGTTGGCATAGCTTGTTGATAGGTTGCAAAAATATATTTAAAAAAATTATTTTTTTTTTCTTAATTTTTGAATCTTTGAATTGTTTGACTCGTTAATCTCTCACTTTGAACATTTTTAACACTAATTATTATACTTAATATTTAATTAAATTGCAGTCTTGGTCAAACTTCCCGGCGTGTGCTCTGCGGTGCGCGTCCGCATGGTCATAGTTTGAATAAACTTTCTAATTTCTAATTCACCCATCCTAATACTACTTCAGCTCCAGCACGCTTAACTTTCTCGTTACTTCAGAATCTGTTTTCGCGAAGTAATTCATACATTGTTATCAATACTATGATATCAATCCTATTAACTCTTATATCATCATGTCACATGTTTGTATTTTTTGAAAACAAACAATTATTTAGGTAAACATTAATGAATAAGTAAAAATATTATTGAATTCAAATAAAAATATAATAATTTTATTTTTTGTATTTTTATTTTTAATATGGAATAATTAATATCTTTAAATCCGTAAATCGGAATTCGACAAATAATATGTCTAAATTGATCAGAAAAATGAGAGAAATCTAAATATGATATCCATATAAACTAATCACAAACCCTCCATTTTTGAATTAGCTATTTGGTGGTTGCTTCAGAAAATCCTCCTTTTTGCGCTCGGAAAATGAAAAATGTCTTTTGTGTGCGAAGAAAAGGAAAACTTGCATTGGATATTTGATAAAATAGCATATTGTGAACCTAAAAATGATTTTTATAAAAAACATGAGCATCGGATCATGTACATGTAGTTCATATCTAACCCACTTCCTACCGATTCGGCAGAAATTTATCTTTTTTACCAGAGGTGGACAGAAAGGTTTCGGATCCCCTATTGCGACATTGTCCATATAAGGTGGTATAGTATTTTTAAAAAAAATATGATGATAGCATTTTGAATTAGCCATTTGGTGGTTGCTTCACAAAACCGTCCTTTTTTATGCTCGGAAAATGCGAAATGGCTTTTTGGTGCGACGAAAAGGAAAACTTCCTCCTACAATATTGTTCTCCATCCCATGATGCATGTGTATGCACAATATGGGTACATTATCACAAACTATGCCTTGATTTCAGCCATAACATTGGTCATTTGACCCGAAAGCCAAGAAACCTCAAATGAGATAGGTCATTTTGTGAATGTTTTTTTGAGACATAATCAATATATCAAGTTTGATATTTTTCCTTATAACTATGTCATATAATATGACACCACGTGAAGGTTTAGCATTGTTTCGATCATTTTTGAATTTTTTGTGCCCGTTTTAAATTATCGTCAAACTTTGTCGAATGGCAGGCATGAAGATTCTTAGCTCGGGGCCGAGCCTCACCAAACTTGCGTTGGATCTTCGATAAAATAGCATATTGTGAACCTAAAAATGATTTTTGTAAAAAAAACATGAGCATCAGATCATATACATGTAGTTCATATCTAACCCACTTCCTACCGATTCGGCAGAAATTTGTCTTTTTTACCAGAGGTGAACGAAAAGGTTTCGGATCCCCCTGTTGGGACATTGTCCATATAAGGTGGTATAGTATTTTTGTAAAATATGATGGTAGCATTTTAAATTAGCCATTTGGTGGTTGCTTCACAAAACCGTCCGTTTTTTGTGCTCGGAAAATGGGAAATGGCTTTTTGGTGCGACGAAAAGGAAAACTTCCTCCTGCAACATTGTTCGCCATCCCATGATGCATGTGTATGCACAATATGGGTACATTATCACAAACTATGCCTTGATTCTAGCCATAACATTCGTCATTTGACCCGAAAGCCAAGAAACTTCGAATGAGATAGGTCATTTTGTGAAGGTTTTTTTGAGACATAATCAATATATCAAGTTTGATATTTTTACTTATAACTATGTCACATAATATGACACCACGCGAAGGTTTCGCATTGTTTCGATCGTTTTTGTATTTTTATGCCCGTTTTATACTATCGTCAAACTTTGTCGAACGGCGGGCATGAAGATTCTTAGCTCGGGTCCGAGCCTCGCCAAACTTGCATTGGATCTTTGCTAAAATAGCATATTGTGAACCTAAAAATGATTTTTGTAAAAAAACATGAGCATCAGATCATTTACCTATAGTCCATATCTAACCCACTTCCTACCGATTCGGCACGAATTTGTATTTTTCACCAGAGGTGGACGGAAAGGTTTCAGATCCCCTGTTGGGACATTGTCCATATAAGGTGGTATAGTATTTTTGTAAAATGTGATGGTGGCATTTTGAATTAGCCATTTGGTGGTTGCTTCACAACACCGTCCGTTTTTTATGCTCGGAAAATGGGAAATGGCTTTTTGGTGCGACGAAAAGGAAAACTTCCTCCTGCAACATTGTTCGCCATCCCATGATGCGTGTGTATGCACAATATGGGTACATTATCACAAACTATGCCTTGATTCTAGCCATAACATTGGTCATTTGACCCAAAAGCCAAGAAACCTCGAATGAGATAGGTCATTTTGTGAAGGGTTTTTTGAGACATAATCAATATATCAAGTTTGATATTTTCCTTATAACTATGTCACATAATATGACACCACGCGAAGGTTTCGCATTGTTTCGATCGTTTTTGAATTTTTTATGCCCGTTTTAAACTATCGTCAAACTTTGTCGAACTGCGGGCATGAAGATTCTTAGATCGGGGCCGAGCCTTGCCAAACTTGCATTGGATCTTTGATAAAATAGCATATTGTGAACCTCATTTTCTTTTTACAGATCATGTACCTGTAGTTCATATCTAACCCACTTCCTACTGATTCGGCAGGAATTTGTCTTTTTCACCAAAGGTGGACGGAAAGGTTAGGATCCCCTGTTGGGACATTGTCCATATAAGGTGGTCTAGTAATTTTGTAAAATGTGTTGGTAGTATTTTGAATTATCCATTTGGTGGTTTCTTCACAAAACCGTCCATTTTTTATGCTCGGAAAATGGAAAATGACTTTTTGGTGCGACAAAAAGGAAAGCTTCCTCCTGCAATATTGTTTGCCATCCTATGATGCACATGTATTGTCACATCCCAAGATTTTCTAAATCTTGTAATGTGAAAAATAAATGAATAAAATAAAACTTTGTTTGATTTTTAGGGCCAGAAGAAACTTTTTGAAGTCAATTGGAACTTCAAACCCATTTGAATTAAATAAAATCCTAAAGAGATTTAAAAAGATAAACATTTTAAATAAAGGAAGTTAAAATATTTTGGAATTACTATTTTGGATCTTTTAATAAAAGATTTGGTTTTCAAAAGAAAAGGTGGATTTATTAATAAAGATTATTTTATAAAGCCAAATTAAACCTTGGCCAAGCTTTTGAATTAAAACATTTTGTTTTGAATAAAAATAGCAAAGGTTTATTTAAAATAAAATAATAAGGATGTAATATCCAAATTTTGTTTAAGTAAAGGCTTTTCTCATTTTAAATAAACACTAAAACTTAATTATTTATTTTAAATAGGTTTTACAAGTATTTTATATTCTCTAATAAAACCTACTGTTTTGGTTTTATTTTAGAATTCAAAATAAAGTTTTTAATAAAACAAATCCTATATAAATTAAATGATTAAGATCTATCCATTTAATTGTTATTGGACCCTAAGGTAAAATATTATTTTGTTTTAAACAAGTTTTTCCAAATATCTTATATTTCCAAATAAAACCTACTGATTTGGTTTTGGAAAAAAGATTTGGATTTAAATAAAAGCTTTGAAATAAAACAAATCCTATTTGATTTAATAACTAAGGCCCATTTATTTAATTGTTAATGGACCATAAATAAAGATGTTATTTTGTTTTAAACATGTTTTCCAAATATCTTTATTTCCAAATGAAACCTACTCGTTTGGTTTTGAAAATATTTGGATTTCAAATTAGGATTCTAATAAATAAATCAAACCCTATTTTGATTAAATAAACAAAAGGTCCATTTTATTAAATAATGAATGGATTCTAAAATGAATAAAAATATTATTTTATTCTGGATTTGGGTATGTTGAAAAACAGAACCAAAAACTCATTATAAGTTTGAATTGTTTGAATGATTTGAGTGAATGAATAATTGATTCAAATTCAAAACAGAAAAATAGAAATAGAAAAGGAGAAAGAATTTAGAAGGAAAAAATATGAAATGGACCTGACCCAACTGCCCCAGCCCAACAGACCACTCGCAGCCCACCTCCTCTTATTCCCCGAACCGTTTTTCTCACTCAGTCTCGCGCCCGCTAAGCAGCTGACGGGTGGACCTCCCTCACACTTCCTTTTCCACTGACCAGAGGACCCCACCGCCACGTCCCTCTTCTTCCCCACCCGCAGACGACGCCCACCCCTCGTCGGCCGTTGCAGGCGGAATAACTCCGGCATAATACGTCTTAATCACGCAATGAAGCAGCCCCTTGACCACGCAGGATAAATCGTCTGCCTCCCCTCTTCCGTTTCCCCCAGACACCCCTCCTCGACACGCCCCCAGGCTGTCAGATTTTGCTCGAACATCCCCCTGTCTCCGACGACCCTCCTCGCCAATTCCGGCCAGCACACGCCCCCTCCTGCCTTCTCGAGCACACAGCGGTGATCAGCATTCCCCAACGGACCTCTCTGCAGTCGCAGTTCACTCGCGCGCGCCCCTGAGCATCGGCAACGACAACCTCTAGCACCGCCGCCGTCTGGTTTTTCTCCGACGTCGTCTCCCCTGTAAACCAAACCGCCCCTCCTCTTCTCTTTCACGCACGCGTCACCGCACTGACCTTGCGTAGCTAACCTTGCCCTCTGTTTACCTTCGTGTAATCTGTAGCGTCGACACCGACTGCGAGCAGGACCATCTGACGCCGCCGACGACTCCGGCGAGCGATTACCTCCGTCTCCGTGCGCCCCTTGCTTCCTCAAGTGTACCTTGAGCACCACCTCGTCCTCGCGAACCCGGTGAGCACCCTCTCCGTCTTCCTCGCTTCCTAGAACCACTGTAGCATCACTGCCTGGCCATGCGCCGCCGCAAGCCACCGCCAGCGCCGCCGATCCTTGGCAAGCATGCTAGCAGCCGTAGGATTCAGATCCGGCGCTCATGATTAGTTCACTTAGCCGCGAAGAGTTACGCACTCTGGACCACACGATCGATTAGATCCAACGCACTGCAACGCTGATCCGCGCGAAGCGGTATCGTCCAATGAAATCACGCCGCGTGTCACCTATTCTGTTTAAAAACAAATTTGAAAACAGAATTATTTGCAAACTTCAAACCCTTGTATCTTTGGATCCACACGTCCAAAAATTGCAAATTTTATGTCGTTGGATTCAGGAGAGCAAGCCCTAGCCAACTGTGGAATTAGTTTAGAAAATAGTATCTGTTAGTTTGCTTGTTTTTGCAGATTCTTTTGTGAGCTTGTTTAGAGTAGAAAAATTGTTTAAAATTGATTTTGAGGTCAAAACTTTTGAAAAATGGTTTGATGTGATCTTACTGACCCTAGGAACCAACCCTTGGTGTTGAAAATGATTTTGGTAAAGTTTAGGTTAGATTATTTGACTTAGCCATTTTCTAGCCAAATAAAATTATTGATGTTGTTATGAAAATGGTTTTGAGTAAAAACTTTGGAGGAAATGTTTTGGACCAAACCTACTGACCAAAACACCAAGTTTTGCAATAGCAACTCATTTGGTGAAAAACTTAAAAGTTTTGTTTTGATAAAAACATTTTTTCACCACATAAAATGATGAAAGGTTTTGAAAATGGTTTATGGACAAAACCCATTTGCAAATGACATTGCCATTTTGGTAAATGACCAATTTGGAACCTACAAAGTTTAGAAGCCTAGTGGAAACCACCTTTGCAATTAGAACCATCTTTTGCATGCTTGCATGCATTTCTTTGACTTTGTCATTTTATGTGTTGTTTTGCTTGATTGGTAGATTGAGTTTGTGCCTTGCTTGATTGATTTTTAGTGACTTGAAGAGTGTGATTGTTGCAAGTACAAGGAGTGAACCTATACCCTCTACCAAAAAGGCAAGTGATGCTTTATACTTTTTGTCCCATTACTTTCACTATGCATTAGTGATTTTGCTAAGTAAAACTTGCATGGATTTTGCTAAGTATAAACCTTGCTATAGGAAAACCTAGTAGATGAATCCTTAGTAGGATTTTCCGAAGTTAATATTCCTACTACTATCAAGCTTAGCCTAGCTAATAGAAAACATGGGTGGAAAATATATTCACACTATGGAAAAATCTCTAAGTCTGAGGACTTATGTTTTTGTTTAATAAAACAACTAAGTTAATGAATCACCTGGGTGGAATGGAAGGATTGGTTTATGTTGAGTGGTTACACAAGGCCATGACTTGGCTTGTGTATCTCACTTGTGGTATGCCACCCAGGAACAAAGAGATTTGAGATGTCAAATGTTGAGAAGCTTCAAGTGCAACCACTTGGCAATATGGGCTCTGCCATGATCATATAGGTTGCAAGAACTTAGCCATATGGACAGTGGGTGGTAGTGTTTGATAGGTTGGAGCGCGTCCATTTTGGTCTAAGGGAAGGCTTCTGAAAGATCTTGTCTTGGGAAACCAAGTCTTGTGGGGAAAGTGCACCACCTCTGCAGAGTGTAAAATCTAAGTACTTAGCCATGTCCCTGGTAAAGGACAATTTGAGCATCAAGACATGGAAGCAATCAAGAATCTCATCATTCAAATTTCTAAAGTTAAAACTTGTGGATTAAACAAGGGTTGTCTGAAATCTTCAATCTTTGATTGGGAGATGCCTTGTAAAGAATCTTCAATCTTTGATTGAGAAAAATGATTTTGTCAAAACAAAAACTTAGTATTTTCAAATGTTAAGGAAAAATCTATTTTGAGCAATGCAAGCCTCAACTCCACTTAGCCAAATGCATATAGTTGATAGACTCCACAATACTACCATAGTATCACTTGCCAATACAATTCAAATGTATTGACCCTTTGTGGCTGTAACTTGTATGTTGCAGGTTTGATTGATTTTAGTGAAGATTGATTGATTAGGATTACAAAGTCTACAACCAACATCTGCCTGTGGCACTTTCAAGATGAAGGACCCCATGCTTATAGTTATTCCGCTGCAATGTAATGTAATAGCCATATGAGCTATGTAAGATGTAATAAAATTATGTTATTCCTGGACATAAAGTTATATTATGACCTTTGTTTCTTGATATTACATCTTAACTATGGATGCTAGCTATTGATCCAGGGACTAGCATTGTAAACACAGGAGGAATCTACCTTATTAGGTTGAGACCCCTACAGATGGTATCAGAGCATTGTGTTGCCTGTAGGATTTGTAAACCCTAGGATTGGACAAAAACCCTTAGAAAAATAGGAGTTATTTTGTTCCAAAAACTTATTTACAAAAACACTTGTAAACTCTTTCCTCAACCATTTTGGTTTCAACTCTACATCTCATCTATTTCAAACTTGATGGAAAAACCTACCCCAAGACCAAAGACTTCACCATATGCAAAGGACTTCTTCAACATCTTCAACTCTAATGACTTCAACATCTTCAGTATATTCACCAAGGACTTCCAACTTAGATACCACTAAGGACTACAAGTGAAACAAGGAAATCCTACTCAAGATTTAGAGACTTAGGGAATGCAAAAGTTAGAAGAAGCCTACATCATTTGAAGTATTGCAACCAAGAGTTTTTCTCAAGGAAACCATGATCTCATACAAGAAGAATCATGAAGGAAGGAAAGATCACAAGTGAACCATATAGATGGACCACCATAATTTAGTTAAGTCAAACACACCAACTTATGTGGTGTAACAAAAATATTTTGTTGCCTAAGTATGTGCTTGAACCTTGTTTGAGTGAAATGTTTGTTTGTGATTGCTTGCACATTGCTTGTGTGAATTGTGATGTGTGTGATTAGAAATATTTCCTTAGAAATATCTTGCCTATTCTAATCTCCCTTCAACCCAAACATATGACTACTCCAAGAGACTCCAACATCAAGGTTGATGACAACAACAACAACAACCAAGAGGACAACATGAGAGAACTTATAGCAACCCAAAACCAGTTGAGCCAAGAGACAACTCAGCTTTTAGCCAACAACAATGGATTAGACCCAGTCATACAAAGGATTTTGAAACTTCAATCCCAATTGTTGCAAGGATTGGTTACTCAAATGATCAACATGGGAGAATTTTTTTCCCAAAGAGCTAATGATAACAAGGATGACAAAGATGTTATTTTAGGAGGAACCCAAGCTAGCAATATTTTTAGAGACAAGGATCATGCATCCAAGGAGCATGAAGATCAATGCCCCAAGAAGAGAGAAAGATCTCCCACTCATGAGGAACATGAACTATAAGAACTCCTAGCTTTGGAGAGAACCAAAAAGAAGAAAAAGGACATAAGCCAATTGCAGTGTTACAATTGCAAAGAGATGGGACACTATGCCAGTGAATGCCCAGAAAAGAAAAAGAACCAAAGAAACAAACAAAAGGCAATGATACCAAAGGAAAAGAAAGATATCAGCCAAGTGATGTGCAAACACTGCAAAGAGTTAGGACATTATGCAAACAACTGTCCAGAAAAGATGAAGCATAAGATAAACCAGCCTATGAGGGATCTCAGCCTTGTCACATGTTTCAAATGCAGGGAACTAGGCCACTATGCAAACAATTGTCCAGAAAGGATGGAGAACAAGTTAAACAAGTCTATGAAGGATCTCAACCTTGGCCCATGAGTCAAGAATGGAAATCAAGAACACATGCAACTGTTTGCTTAGAGAAAGTATTTCTCATGATCCCAAGAAGGACAATGAGTAATTTTTGTTTGAAAATTTTTAAGTGTGGTAGTACCCTAGTTGTTTTGAACATGCTTGTAACCCTAGCCTCCCCAAATCCCGGGACGAGATTTATTTTAAGGATGGTAGCCTGTCACATCCCAAGATTTTCAAATCTTGTAATGTGAAAAATAAATGAATAAAATAAAACTTTGTTTGTTTTTTAGGGCCAGAAGAAACTTTTTGAAGTCAATTGGAACTTCAAACCCATTTGAATTAAATAAAATCCTAAAGAGATTTAAAAAGATAAACATTTTAAATAAAGGAAGTTAAAATATTTTGGAATTACTATTTTGGATCTTTTAATAAAAGATTTGGTTTTCAAAAGAAAAGGTGGATTTATTAATAAAGATTATTTTATAAAGCCAAATTAAACCTTGGCCAAGCTTTTGAATTAAAACATTTTGTTTTGAATAAAAATAGCAAAGGTTTATTTAAAATAAAATAATAAGGATGTAATATCCAAATTTTGTTTAAGTAAAGGCTTTTCCCATTTTAAATAAACACTAAAACTTAATTATTTATTTTAAATAGGTTTTCCAAGTATTTTATATTCTCTAATAAAACCTACTGTTTTGGTTTTATTTTAGAATTCAAAATAAAGTTTTTAATAAAACAAATCCTATATAAATTAAATGATTAAGATCTATTCATTTAATTGTTATTGGACCCTAAGGTAAAATATTATTTTGTTTTAAACAAGTTTTTCCAAATATCTTATATTTCCAAACAAAACCTACTGATTTGGTTTTGGAAAAAAGATTTGGATTTAAATAAAAGCTTTGAAATAAAACAAATCCTATTTGATTTAATAACTAAGGCCCATTTATTTAATTGTTAATGGACCATAAATAAAGATGTTATTTTGTTTTAAACATGTTTTCCAAATATCTTTATTTCCAAATGAAACCTACTGGTTTGGTTTTGAAAATATTTGGATTTCAAATTAGGATTCTAATAAATAAATCAAACCCTATTTTGATTAAATAAACAAAAGGTCCATTTTATTAAATAATGAATGGATTCTAAAATGAATAAAAATATTATTTTATTCTGGATTTGGGTATGTTGAAAAACAGAACCAAAAACTCATTATAAGTTTGAATTGTTTGAATGATTTGAGTGAATGAATAATTGATTCAAATTCAAAACAGAAAAATAGAAATAGAAAAGGAAAAAGAATTCAGAAGGAAAAAATATGAAATGGACCTGACCCAATGGCCAAGCCCAACTGCCCCAGCCCAACAGACCACTCGCAGCCCACCTCCTCTTATTCCCCGAACCGTTTTTCTCACTCAGTCTCGCGCTCGCTAAGCAGCTGACGGGTGGACCTCCCTCACACTTCCTTTTCCACTGACCAGAGGACCCCACCGCCACGTCCCTCTTCTTCCCCACCCGCAGACGACGCCCACCCCTCGCCGGCCGTTGCAGGCGGAATAACTCCGGCGTAATACGTCTTAATCACGCAATGAAGCAGCCCCTTGACCACGCAGGATAAATTGTCTGCCTCCCCTCTTCCGTTTCCCCCAGACACCCCTCCTCGACACGCCCCCAGGCTGTCAGATTTTGCTCGAACATCCCCCTGTCTCCGACGACCCTCCTCGCCGATTCCGGCCAGCACACGCCCCCTCCTGCCTTCTCGAGCACACAACGGTGATCAGCATTCCCCAACGGACCTCTCTGCAGTCGCAGTTCACTCGCGCGCGCCCCTGAGCATCGGCAACGACAACCTCCAGCACCGCCGCCGTCTGGTTTTTCTCCGACGTCGTCTCCCCTGTAAACCAAACCGCCCCTCCTCTTCTCTTTCACGCACGCGTCACCGCACTGACCTTGCGCAGCTAACCTTGCCCTCTGTTTACCTTCGTGTAATCTGTAGCGTCGACACCGACCGCGAGCAGGACCATCTGACGCCGACGACGACTCCGGCGAGCGATTACCTCCGTCTCCGTGCGCCCCTTGCTTCCTCGAGAGTACCTTGAGCACCACCTCGTCCTCGCGAACCCGGTGAGCATCCTCTCCGTCTTCCTCGCTTCCTAGAACCACCGTAGCATCACTGCCTGGCCGTGCGCCGCTGCAAGCCACCGCCAGCGCCGCCGATCCTTGGCAAGCGTGCTAGCAGCCGTAGGATTCAGATCCGGCGCTCACGATTAGTTCACTTAGCCGCGAAGAGTTACGCACTCTGGACCACACGATCGATTAGATCCAACGCACCGCAACGCTGATCCGCGCGAAGCGGTATCGTCCAATGAAATCACGCCGCGTGTCACCTATTCTGTTTAAAAACAAATTTGAAAACAGAATTATTTGCAAACTTCAAACCCTTGTATCTTTGGATCCACACGTCCAAAAATTGCAAATTTTATGTCGTTGGATTCAGGAGAGCAAGACCTAGCCAACTGTGGAATTAGTTTAGAAAATAGTATCTGTTAGTTCGCTTGTTTTTGCAGATTCTTTTGTGAGCTTGTTTAGAGTAGAAAAATTGTTTAAAATTGATTTTGAGGTCAAAACTTTTGCAAAATGGTTTGATGTGATCTTACTGACCCTAGGAACCAACCCTTGGTGTTTAAAATGATTTTGGTAAAGTTTAGGTTAGATTATTTGACTTAGCCATTTTCTAGCCAAATAAAATTATTGATGTTGTTATGAAAATGGTTTTGAGTAAAAACTTTGGAGGAAATGTTTTGGACCAAACCTACTGACCAAAACACCAAGTTTTGCAATAGCAACTCATTTGGTGAAAAACTTAAAAGTTTTGTTTTGATAAAAACATTTTTTCACCACATAAAATGATGAAAGGTTTTGAAAATGGTTTATGGACAAAACCCATTTGCAAATGACTTTGCCATTTTGGTAAATGACCAATTTGGAACCTACAAAGTTTAGAAGCCTAGTGGAAACCACCTTTGCAATTAGAACCATCTTTTTGCATGCTTGCATGCATTTCTTTGACTTTGTCATTTTATGTGTTGTTTTGCTTGATTGGTAGATTGAGCTTGTGCCTTGCTTGATTGATTAGTAGTGACTTGAAGAGTGTGATTGTTGCGAGGACAAGGAGTGAACCTATACCCTCTACCAAAAAGGCAAGTGATGCTTTACACCTTTTGTCCCATTACTTTCACTATGCATTAGTGATTTTGCTAAGTAAAACTTGCATGGATTTTGCTAAGTATAAACCTTGCTATAGGAAAACCTAGTAGATGAATCCTTAGTAGGATTTTCCTAAGTTAAGATTCCTACTACTATCAAGCTTAGCCTAGCTAATAGAAAACATGGGTGGAAAATATATTCACACTATGGAAAAATCTCTAAGTCTGAGGACTTATGTTTTTGTTTAATAAAACAACTAAGTTAATGAATCACCTGGGTGGAATGGAAGGATTGGTTTATGTTGAGTGGTTACACAAGGCCATGACTTGGCTTGTGTATCTCACTTGTGGTATGCCACCCAGGAACAAAGAGATTTGAGATGTCAAATGTTGAGAAGCTTCAAGTGCAACCACTTGGCAATATGGGCTCTGCCATGATCATATAGGTTGCAAGAACTTAGCCATATGGACAGTGGGTGGTAGTGTTTGATAGGTTGGAGCGCGTCCATTTTGGTATAAGGGAAGGCTTCTGAAAGATCTTGTCTTGGGAAACCAAGTCTTGTGGGGAAAGTGCACCACCTCTGCAGAGTGTAAAATCTAAGTACTTAGCCATCTCCCTGGTAAAGGACAATTTGAGCATCAAGACATGGAAGCAATCAAGAATCTCATCATTCAAATTTCTAAAGTTAAAACTTGTGGATTGAACAAGGGTTGTCTGAAATCTTCAATCTTTGATTGGGAGATGCCTTGTAAAGGATCTTCAATCTTTGATTGATGTCGTGGGAATAGTCACGGCAGATGCTGCAATCGGCAGCGAGTAGTAGAACGAGGGGCAAGGGCGGCCAGCCATCTGCGGTGCGAGATGAGGGCAAAGACACAGGGTTTTACCCAGGTTCGGCCCCCCGGAGGGTAAAGACCTACTCTTGCTAGATTGTATTATGGAGGTGTTACAATGGGCGAGCTCGGCGGCTAGGCGGCGAGTAGCTTGGGTGTATGAGGGAACGTACGTCTACTCGCCCTATAGGGAGGTTTATATAGGCTCACCTCCCCTAGGGTTTACATATCTCAACCGATTCAGTTAAAGCTTCGGTAGTCGTTTAACCTGATCCGACTGGGCCTATCTACTCGCCTGGGCCTTCAGCTTCCAGTCGCTCGGTGCCTTGCTGGGCTTCAATCCACTCGCCGTTCTGCAGGCCCACTCACCAGCTCACGGGCCAGTCGGAAACGTCCTGCTGGGTATACCCCAGTAGGCATATCCCCATCAGTAGTCCCTGAGGCCGTCGTCGATTAGGCGTAGGTGGCTGCTGGCAGTCGGAGTATACAGCTTCAGAGTAGGCATCCAGTCGAATCGTCGACGGGCTCCTGTATAAAGGAAGAAATCTAGTGATCCAAGTCGCGGCTTTGGCGAGTCGAGTCGGCGTAATACTGTCATAGTGATTGAGTCGGCGAGCCGAGTGGCCGTAGTTGGACCGTCAAGCGTGGTCAAACTAGCCGTTGGGGTAATCCAACGGTAACTTTTGGCGTAATCATCACGCGGTAACGGTTCCCAGATTTGGCGGGTAACATCCCCTATATAAGGGGAATGACAGGCGATTGGAGAGCCACCTTCTCACCACTTCTTCCAGCTGCACGCATTTTCCTTCCCTCGCATCGCGATCCAGCCGACCCGAAATCCCCCGACCCCCAACAACCTCTCAGCCATGGCCCTTTCCATCGAACCGTGGGGTAGGTCCAAGTGCACAAGGGCGCAACTGGCCTCCTTCGAGGAGGCCAGGATCCTACGAGCCGGCTGTTGGCGTATTCCCGCAGCCGGAGAGACGACCCCGAACCCGTGAGAGAGGGAATTCATCTGTTTCACCAGTCATCTCGAGCGGGGGCTAGGGTTTCCTACATCCTTGTTCTTCCGGTGCTTCTGCGCCTACTACGGGATCCAGCCTTCAGATCTGGGTCCCCACAGCATCGAGCAGCTCGCCATCTTCGTGGCGTTCTGCGAATGCTACTTGGGCTGCCGGCCCTACTTCCCCTTGTGGCAAGATCTGTTCCACGGACGGATCAGCCGCAAGGAAGCAGGCGGCCCAATGCTAGCCGCGGGCGGCCTGACATTCGAACTCAAGTCCAAAGCCTCATTCTTTGATCTGATGCTGCCCGCCAAGGCAGCGAGCGACTGGAAGAAGTCGTGGTTCTACGTGGCCGAGGCGACCCCGGAGGACGAGGCGGCGATCCCGCGGTATTCCGCCAATCGGTCCGAGCCGCGCCATCTCCAAGTCGGCAAGATCCCCAACGACCAGCGGATGGTCGTCGACGAGATTCTCCAGACCATCCGCGGTCTGAAAAAGTAGGGCCTCCAGACAATAAATCTGTACAACTGCTGTCTCGGGCGGCGGCTCGTCCCGCTCGCCCAGCGTGACCACTACATGTACTAGTACACGGGTCGGGGAGACTCGACGAAGGCCTGCCTCGACGAGTGGAAGCTGGAGGACTATCTCCCAGCACTGAAGAAGATTACCCAGGCGGTGTACCTGGATGCGCAAGCTGGGGTCGCCCCCTATACCGCAAAGCGTCCAGCTCCAACGGTAACCACCTTACTTTGCTCGCAGTCGTAGTCTATGCAGTCGTGGTAATTCTAATTCATTCTGTATTCGTTGCAGCTATTCCAAGTGGTGGAAGGGTGGCTCCCTCCTTCGTATGACGAGAGCTCGGGCTCATCTGCCCAGGACGTGGGCGAGTCGCCGCCCGCCAAGGGCGACGAGGACGACGATGACGAGTCCGAGGAGGAGGTCGCCCCACTGGTCCGAAAGACCCGCGGACAACGACAGTGCGAGATAGAGGCAAGCAGAAGCCTCGAGCGTCATGATGACGACGACGAGCTCCCAGAGACCACCTCGCGCCGTCAAGCCACTCCGTCGAAGAAGAAGAAGAAGGAAAGGGAGGCAAGGCCCCCCCCCCCGAAGGAGAAGACGAAGCCATCAAAGCCGGCCTCGCCGCCGCACTCGGCGAGTAGCTCTGATGCTCCCAGCCCAGCCGGTGATGACGCGCCACCAGTGACAGCCGTGCTGGACGCGGCGACCGTGGAAGTGCCGCTGGCTTCAATGCCTCCGCCATTCGCCCCAGTCTCTGGGCTGGGGGAGGCTCTAGCTATAGCGGCTTCGCCTCGCAAGGAGGCTCCGGCTACAGCGACTTCGCCTCGCAAGGAGGCTCTTGCCAAGGATGTCCCAGAGGCTCCAGCTGCGGCCTCAACGATGAAGAAGCCGTCCGTGTCTTGGGCACGCGATGTCCTGGAGATAGGGCTCAGTCGCCGACTGGGCCCTGAACTGGAAAAACCGGCCGGCCTCCGTACGGGGCTACGTTTCATCCCAGTCGCCAAGTGAGTGCACTCACCCTTCCTTGCTTTTCATAACTATTTTGATTGTTTTTGCTTATTCGATTGATGCACAGGACCAGAGTGAAGAGGATGGGCCATCCGACCGTGGCTAAGGTGCCACCCGTCGTTAGCGAGGAGGACCCTTCCCGCAAGAGGAAGGCGGACGAGGTCGTCGCCTCGGCGGATGGCAGCAAGAAGGCCAAGGGTGGCGACACCGTCACTATCTCTGACGACACGCGGTTGCACCAGCCGGGACCGTGATGGAGGCAACCGCGTCTACGAAGGAGGGCGCTTCCTTGCCTGGAACGGCGGAGGCGACCTCCCTTGGATCGGGTGCCTCTATTGCTACCTTCCCACGTTTCGTGACCAAGGCGGCCACGACGAGTGGAGCTGCGCCCTCGAGCCACGCTCCTGGAACCGCCGATGCTGAAGTCGACCAATGTCGTGGGCACACGCCGGCGTTACTCGCGTCCGTGGATGCGATACAACTCCATGGCATGCTTGGCGCAGCCATCCAGGTACATCCAGTCCCCGAGGATCAGGTCGGTGCTTTGCAGCGACCTGATTCTTATAATTTCTCATCTTTTTATTTTCGCATCCAGTCCCCGAGTGCGCACGCGCTAAATTTTAGCGGGTGGGCACTTAGGAATTTCTTGATCGCCAGTCCCCGAGTGTGCACCCGCTGAATTTCAGCGGGTGGGCACTTAGGAATTTCGTGATCGCCAGTCCCCGAGTGCACACTCGCTAAATTTTAGCGGGTGGGCACTTAGGAATTTTGCTTTGACTAACTTTTTTGGTGATGTGCAGGGTCTGCAGCTTGAGTCGGCGGACCGATTGGCCGCGAAGCAGCGCGCGGAGAAGGAGCTGGCCATCGTCCAGGAAGCGAACAAAGGGCTTCAGGATTTGGCTGCGAAGGCAGAGGAAGCTCGCCAAGGGCTTGTCCCCGCTGGTGAATTGGCGGCGGCGCAATTGGCCTTGAGTGCCGCTGAACAGCGGATCGCCGACCTCGAGCGCGAGCTGCGGGAGGCGAAGGAAGAAGCGAACTCGGCTGACGGGCGAGCTAAGGCCGCCATTGCAGTCGCTGAGGAGGATCGCAAGGTGTCGGAAGTCCTTATTGCTGGGCTTCAGGACGACCATACATCGCTTCAATGCTTCATCACGGAACTCGCCCGCTCGCTGCTTGGTGAGTACATCTTCCCTTTCCAGTGGTTGTGTCTTTTGTGGTGTCCGTCGTACTCATTATTGTCTTCTACTCGCAGGTCGCATCATCGATAGCGAAGGAGAAGCGAGCTCGCTCGACGCGAGGCAGTGCGTAAGTATGCTCGTCGATTCGGCGACATTGTCGGCAACGTGCATTCGTGCCTATCTCCAAGAGATATCGCCCACGGAGGTGATTCCCAGCGACCTCGTTGAGGTGTGGAAATATTTGGAGAAGGCGCCCGCGGTCATTGAATACATGACGCGGTCGGCGTTTCGGCGCGGAGCGTCGACGGCCCTGAGCCTTGGACTTGCCCACTTCCCTGAAGATTTCGACATCGACGATGTGACGAGTGGATATCCATCGTCGACTGGCGCGGTGGAGCTGTCCGAGGTCCTCAAGTTGCAGGACCGTGCCGCCACGTACTCAGAACGTGTCTGGGTAATGGGCGACCTCCTTCCGTACCAGGAGACGGTCGTCGCGCCGAACGACCCCGAGCCGCCGCATCGTGACTTCAAGGTCGAGCAACCTTTTCGCGCGGCGATGGAGGGTGAACTGACGACGTATCCGTCAAACCCGTACACGGCGTTCATCCGCAATCGCCAGGACGTTGGCGAGTCGTCATCGAAGCCTGCAGAGTAGGATGGTTTGCCTTGTGGCGTTAGCAGCAGGTCTGCCACGCGGGCATATTTTGTAACATGAAACAATGCAATACCCAATTGAATGAGACGTTGTGTCTATTTTGGTATTTGTTGTGTGTTTGTGATTGATTTTTGAACGAGTCCCCGAGCGCGTCCGCCCTTTTTGTGGGGTTTACCTCGTATATGATGTATGTGTTGTTGTCATGTGTTTTGATGTTTTGGTCGACTCGCCCGAGCTCGAAGAGCCAGTCGCTAGGCGACTCCCTTGAGTGCTCTGTACTTTACCGTTTTCCCGTGCGCGATCGAGGTCGGGTGGCCGAGTCCCCGAGCGTGGTACTTGGTAGTTCTAGGCGCGACTCGAGGGTGGTTGAGGACTTAGCGCGTTGGTGTGAACGCGTCACTCCTGCCTGGCCCGTGGGGTCAGTCGCGTGGCGAGTCCTGGGCATGCTCTCTTACTTGGCGTTTTCTCTGACCGCTCGCGACGAACTGGTCCTCAGTCCCTGAGCGTGGTACTTAGCCGTTCGAGTCGCTATGCCGAGGATGCAGAGGACTAGGGTCGCTGTGAGAAGCGAGGGCAGTTGTCTTGGCTCGTAGAACCAGTCGAGCTAGGCGACTCCAATGGGGCTCCGGGTGGGCGTTTTTCGTGGACGATGCAAGACCTGACGTGATTCAGTGCTCTTACACCGCACTACTTAGCCGTGCCGATCGCTGTACCAAAGGTTGACTTCTGCATTTAGCGTAACGCTATTATTACGAGTGCGAGTGGCATAAGTCATGGAGAGTAGGCGCAATTTGCGGTAACCGTTTCTTTTTATTTCATAGCGACTGGAGAGTACATGTGTGGGGTTCTAGGAGTAGAACTTCCGGAGGAGGTTTACATTCCATGGTCGCTTGACGTCGAGTTCGCCGTCCCAGCGGACCCAGCACCCGGCGGTGCGCTCGAGTGGTACTTGGAGTCACGGCTTCAGGCCATGGAGGATGCTTTGGTTGGCCCGTTCCGCCTGGCCGTTGGATTTCGGGTAGGCGACTGACGCGAGGTCGAGCCGGATGTGGTGCTCTTCGCAGAATTCGGCCATGGCTCCCTTGGCGAAGTTGGTGCCGTCGTCCGTGATGATGCTGTTTGGGAACCCGTAGCGATATATGAGCTCGCGTAGGAATTTAGTGGCGGTCTTCCCGTCGCATTTCCGGACTGGCTTGGCCTCCACCCACTTCGTGAATTTGTCGACGGCGACTAGCAGGTGGGTGTAGCCGGAGGGGGCTTTCTTGAAGGGGCCTACCATGTCCATGCCCCATACGGCGAATGGCCAGGTGATGGGGATTGTTTTGAGTGCCGAGCTTGGTACGTGCGTCTGATTGGCGTACTTCTGGCACTCGGCGCACCGCTGGACGATATCGACAGCATCGGCGTGTGCGGTGGGCCAGTAGAAGCCATGTCGCATAGCCTTGGCGACCAGGGAGCGAGCAGCGGCGTGGTGGCCGCAGTCACCGGAGTGGATGTCGTGGAGGATCTTACGTCCTTCAGCTGGTTGGACGCAGCGTTGGAACACGCCGGTGACGCTGCGCTTGTGGAGTTCGCCGTCGATGATGGTGTAGGACTTGCATCGACGAGCGATCATTCGAGCGTCTGTCTCGTCTGCCGGCAGGGTGCCGGCTTCCAGGTAGGCGATGTAGGGCTTGGTCCAGTCGTCTGGCTCGTTGACGAGTGCGACCAAGGCTGCCTCTGGTTGGAGTGGGACTCCGATGTCGATCTCCCTCGGGGGAGAGACTGATGGCTTGGTGATCGTGTCGAGGAAAACGCCGGCTGGAGGTGCGAGTCGGGCCGACCCGATGCGAGAGAGTGCGTCGGCCTCCTCGTTTTTCCGTCTGTCGATCCACTCGACGGAGTAGCCGGTGAAATGTCCACCCAGCTTGTCCACTGTTTGGCGGTATGCCGCCATGGTAGGGGAGACGGCGTCGCAGGTGCCAGCGACTTGCCCCGCGACAAGGTCAGAATCTCCGTAGCAGCGGAGGCGATTGACGTTCATCTCCTTGGCGGCTCGCATGCCGTGGAGTAGGGCCTCGTACTCAGCCATGTTGTTGGTACAGGGCGTGAAGTCGAGGCAGAGGATGTACCGGAGCTTGTCGCCCTTTGGTGAAGTCAGCACTATCCCTGCGCCTGCACCGTCCGCGTTCTTGGAGCCGTCGAAGTGCAGGCTCCAGTAATGGAGGTACGGCAGTTTCTCTAGTTGCTGGGCCTCTTCCCAGTCGGCGATGAAGTCTGCCAGTGCCTGCGGCTTGATCGCCTTTCGTGGCTCGTATTTGATGTTGTGGACGCCGATCTCGACGGCCCACTTGGCGACCCGCCCGGTCGCCTCGCGATTGCGGATGATGTCTTGCAGTGGTGCTGAGGAGACGACCGTGATCGAGTGCTCCTGGAAGTAGTGCGGCAGGCGCCGCTGAGCTCTGAAGACCGTGTATACTAGCTTTTGGTACTGTGGGTACCGCTGGCGCAACTCGGTGAGGACCTCGCTGATGTAGTACACCGGCCGCTGGACTGGGCGCTCTTTTCCTTCTTCTGGCCGTTCGACGACCATCACGGCGCTGACGACGCGCTCGGACGCCGCGACGTAAACCAGCATGGGTTCTTTGTCGGCGGGGGCGGCGAGCAGTGGTGCGGCGAGTAGCACCTTTTTGAGGTCGCGGAGCGCGTCGTCCGCCTCCTTGTCCCACTGGAAGGTGGGGTTCTTGCGCATCAGGCGGTATAGGGGCATCGCCTTTTCGCCTAGGCGGGGAATGAAGCGACTGAGAGCCGCTACTCGCCCGGCCAACTTCTGGACGTCGCGCAGGCACTCGGGTTTGCCGAGCCGGGCGATCGTGTCGATCTTCGTGGGGTTCGCCTCGATCCCTCGTTTGGAGACGACGTACCCCAGTAGTTGTCCGGCGGGTACACAGAAGGTGCATTTTCCTGGGTTGAGCTTTATCTTATACCGTCGCAAGTTGGCGAATGTTTCCGCCAGGTCGGCGATTAGGTCGCCTTGGCGAGCGGATTTCACGACCACGTCATCGATGTAAACGTGGATGTTGCGGCCAATTTGGCTCGCGAGGCATTCTTGCATGCACCGCTGGTAGGTCGCCCCGGCGTTCTTGAGGCCGAAGGTCATGGCGGTGTAGCAGAAAGCTCCGAATGGCGTGATGAATGTCGTCTTCTCCTCATCTTCGACAACCATTTTGATCTGGTTGTACCCAGAGTAGGCATCGAGGAAACATAGCGACTCCGAGCCCGCGGTTGAATCGATTATCTGGTCGATCCGCGGGAGGATGAACTGCTCCTTTGGGCAGGCGCTGTTCAGGTTTGTGTAGTCAATACACATTCTCCAGGTCCCGTTTTTCTTCTCGACCAGGACTGGGTTTGCCAGCCACTTGGAGTACTTGATTGGCCGGATGAAGCCGGCAGCGAGTAGACGCTGCACTTCCTCGACGATTGCTCGACGGCGTTCTTCATTGAAGGGCCGCAGCGACTGCTTGACAGGTCGCACTTTGGGGTCGGCGTTTAGCTTGTGCTCAGCGAGCTCCCTAGGGACACCGGGCATGTCAGAGGGTTTCCATGCGAAGATGTCCCTATTCTCACGGAGGAACTCGATGAGCGCGCCTTCCTATGCTGGGCTCATTCCCGTCCCGATCGTCACCGTCTGGCTGGAGTCGCCTGGGACCAGCTCGACGGTGCGGGTGTGCGTCGTGGCCTCAAAGGTTGAGGTCTTTGCGCCCTCTGAGTTGGGCTTCTTGAGTATGGTGGGGTCGTCGTTGTTGACCCCGCTCGCGTACTTGGCGAGCTCGTCGGCGTGGTTGGTCTCTGCCGCGATGATGGCGTCAGCGAGCTCGGATCCTTTGGCCTCGCACTCGGCGGCCATGTCGGGGTCGCCGTGGATGGTGATGACGCCGCACGGCCCGGGGAGCTTCATCGCGTTATACGCGTAGTGGGGCGCTGCCATGAATTTAGCGAACGCCTGGCGCCCTAGGACGCAGTGGTAGGGGCTGTCAAAGGGCACCAGCTCGAAGACGATCCGCTCGGTGCGGAAGTTTGCCGGTGTGCCGAAGGTGACTGGCAGCGTGACCTTGCCGATCGGGTACGCCTTCCGACCGGGGACGATGCCGTGGAATGTGGTGTGGGTCGTCTCGATCATCGACTGCGGGAGCCGTAGCCGCCTGAAGGTGTCGAGGTACAGGATGTTGATGGAGCTGCCGCCGTCCATCAGTGTGTTGGGGAGCCAGTAGTCGCCGACCTTGGGATTGAACACCAGGGCGACTCGTCCTGGGTACTCGATGCGTGGCGAGTGGTCTTGGCGGCTCCAGGTGATGGGCTGCTCCGACCAGTTTAGGAACTGGGGGACGTCTATCTGGGCCACCGCGTTGACGGCGACAGCGCGGGCGATGACCTTCTTCTCGCGCTTCGTGTTGAAGCCTGTGAAGGTGTGGAGCGAGCCGGCTACTTTGCCGAATTTTCCGCCGTTTGGCGGGTCGTTGTCGGGGTCCTCCTGCGCTCGACGTGCCTTCTCGATTTCCCTGAGGGTGTGGCAGTCGGCGGTGGTGTGCGTTGCGGGCTTCCCTTCCCTGCTATGAAACGCACATGGTTGGTTAAGGAGGGCCGCGGGGTCGAACCTTGGCTTGTTCTTGTAGTTGCCGCCGTCGCGGCGTTGTCCTCCGTCGCGGCGGAAGCTTTTGGACTCGCGCTGCGCGTGCCCGGCGTTGGCGACGAAGTCGACTCGCCCGTCACTGCGGCGCTTGCCGGTGAGGCGAGTGCCGCTGTAGCGTAGGTCGGATCGGCGTCCGCCGTCGTTTCCGCTCGTGCGGCGTTGACCTCCTGACTCGTCGTCAGTTTCCTGGTTTGGATCTTCCTCGGCGTACCGTTTGGCGATCTCGAGGAGGTCGGGGATGTTGTCGAGTGTGCGGGAGTGTCGCTTGAGCTTGGCGACCAGGGGCTCGTAGCGGCACGAGTTCTTGAAGCAGTGGATCGCGGTGTCCGGGTAGATGCCGACCGCGTTGTACCAAAGTTCTTGCCATCGTTGGACCCAGTTGCGGGTCGACTCGCGGGGTCCCTGGACGCACCGCTCCAGGTCCTCGATAGTGGTGGCACAGGTGTAGGAGCACTCGAAGTGCCTGACGAAGGCATCGCGCATCTCCTCCCAGGAGTCGATACTGTCCTGAGGGAGGGTGTTGATCCACTGCCTGCACGTCCCCTCCATCATCAGGGGGAGGTAACGGGCGGCTAAGAGGTCAGTGTGGCCCGCGATCCCCATTTCCATGAGGTATGTGTCGAGCCAGACGGCGGGGTCGTACGAGGAATCGTACTTTTCTATCTCCTTTGGCGCCTTGAAGTTTGGCGGGTATTTCTCGCCTCGGATCATTGGTCCGAAGCACTTGGGTCCGAGTCGACTGAGCGACCCCATGGGCTCGCCGTCGCGGCGATTGGTTAGGGTATGTCCCAGGTCGTCGGGCTGGCGTGCGCGCCAACTTTGATTGTTGATGATGTGGGTGCGGGCGTCGATGGGTTGCCCGTTGGCGGCGACAAGGTTGGTTGCCGGCCTGGGGTCGTTGGTGGAGAGTGCCGCGTTCGCGGGTCGGTGTTGGAGCTGCAGTGGCTCTGGTGGCGGGCAGTTGAGGGTGTTTGCCGCCGCTGGGCGGCCGCTGGAGGCCGCGCTGCTTCCCGAGGAACGCGAGTATACTCGACCTTGCGAGTCGGCGCCCGCTCTTTGCTACTCGACGGCCTTCGCGAGCAGGGCCTTGACGTATTCGATCTGTAGGGCGCCGTTGCCGGTATCCGTGATGATGTCGGCTGCTGCTCGGCCTGCCACGAGGTTGTCCATCGGGGTGGAGAACAGTGGGAGGCCGTTTGCGTCCCGCTCCCGTGAGGAGACTACTATCCGCGATTGGTCCCTGGGAGGGGTGCGGTTGGGTGGTGGTGGGCGCCCATTGCAGTTGATCCTGGCGGGGGCCGGGCTCTTCCTCCTGGTGGCGCGTTCTCGCAGATCGCGCGCTCGGCCACGCGGGCCGGGTCGTTTTCGTCGTCGAAGTTCAGGGCACGCCCCTGAACAGTGGGGTTCAGGCGTGACCTGATCCGCTGCTGGTGGTAGCGTGACAGCTCCTACGCCGTCACCTTCTCGAGGCGAAATTTTTCGCGCTCGGCTTGCTCTTTGCGTATCGCCTCCGCTAATTTCAGGCGGAGTTCCTCGACCTCCGTTGCCGTGGCATTAGGAGGGATTGGGGTGGAGAACGGATCCTCCGGCGGATCGGTGCCGGTCGCCATGTAGGTCGCGGTGTGGCGACCGGTTCCGTCGCGGGGGTCGCCGGAGTTCTCCGACCCGGAGTCGAACTCGAAGATTCCGAGGATGGAGGGATCCTCGAAGTCTCCCGCGTTGGAGACCTGGGCGATGGAGCCCGCGGACGAAGTCGTGGTGATGGATCCAGCGAGTGACGCCGGAGTCGCCGAGTCGGCGTCGTCGGTGAGGGCCGCATCCTCTGCGGCCGCTGAATTCCCGGCCACGTTGCTGTGGGCCGAGTTGTACTCGGAGGCAAGGCGATGGATCGTGCGGATCTGGCTCTCGGAGAGCCGATCGCGCGGCGGCAACTCGCGGATGCGAGCCGAATCCTCCGAGACGATGACGTCGGTGAGACCGACGAAGAGGCTGATCGTGCCGATCGGCAGGATCACGCTATGCGTGACGGGTCGCGCCGCCGGGACGTAGCTGCTCGGCAAGATTTGGAGCATCTCGCCGATCGCTATCATGCGGCCGGTGGCGTCCGTCTCGTTGATGGGCAGATTGGATCTCGCCGCAGAACACCGGCCGGACCGGCCAGGCCCCACGGTGGGCGCCACTGTCGTGGGAATAGTCACGGTAGATGCTGCAATCGGCAGCGAGTAGTAGAATGAGGGGCAAGGGCGGCCAGCCATCTGCGGTGCGAGATGAGGGCAAAGACACAGGGTTTTACCTAGGTTCGGCCCCCCGGAGGGTAAAGACCTACTCCTGCTAGATTGTATTATGGAGGTGTTACAATGGGCGAGCTCGGCGGCTAGACGGCGAGTCGCTTGGGTGTATGAGGGAACGTACGTCTACTCGACCTATAGGGAGGTTTATATAGGCTCACCTCCCCTAGGGTTTACATATCTCAACCGATTCAGTTAAAGCTTCGGTAGTCGTTTAACCTGATCCGACTGGGCCTATCTACTCGCCTGGGCCTTCAGCTTCCAGTCGCTCGGTGCCTTACTGGGCTTCAATCCACTCGCCGTTCTGCAGGCCCACTCGCCAGCTCACGGGCTAGTCGGAAACGTCCTGCTGGGTATACCCCAGTAGGCATATCCCCATCAATTGAGAAAAATGATTTTGTCAAAACAAAAACTTAGTATTTTCAAATGTTAAGGAAAAATATATTTTGAGCAATGCAAGCCTCAACTCCACTTAGCCAAATGCATATAGTTGATAGACTCCACAATACTACCATAGTATCACTTGCCAATAAAATTCAAATGTATTGACCCTTTGTGGCTGTAACTTGTATGTTGCAGGTTTGATTGATTTTAGTGAAGATTGATTGATTAGGATTACAAAGTCTACAACCAACATCTGCCTGTGGCACTTTGAAGATGAAGGACCCCATGCTTATAGTTATTCCGCTGCAATGTAATGTAATAGCCATATGAGCTATGTAAGATGTAATAAAATTATGTTATTCCTGGATATTAAGTTATATTATGACCTTTGTTTCTTGATATTACATCTTAACTGTGGATGCTAGCTATTGATCCAGGGACTAGCATTGTAAACACAAGAGGAATCTACCTTATTAGGTTGAGACCCCTACATGTATGCGCAATATGGGCACATTATTACAAACTATGCTTTGATTCTAGCCATAACATTGATCATTTGACCCGAAAGCAAAGAAACCTCGAATGAGATAGGTCATTTTGTGAAGGTTTCTTTGAGACATAATCAATATACCAAGTTAGATATTTTTACTTCTAACTATGTCACAAAATATAACACCACACGAAGATTTTACATTGTTTTGATCGTTTTTGAATTTTTTATCCCCGTTTAAAACTATATATAGTGTTTTATGTTTTACTTAATTTTTATTTACAAATGTGTAATATTTGAGTGTAGATAGATAGGTCTTATTTTTCTGCAAATTTTGATATATTATTTGTAATTTTCCGAATTATAATAATTTAGTTATAATTTTTCAAAGTTTAATGAGATAAAATAAAAAATAGCTACGCCGAGGGCAGCCGTCGGCGTAGCATAGGATATACCGAGGGCAATTCTACACCGACGGCTGCTTGACGTGGCTGGCCTGGACGATGGCTACGCCGACGGCCCCGACGTTTGGCCGTCGGCGTAGCTTCCCATTCCTGTAGTGCTAGGTAGATCCAACATCACCTAATCAAACTCGTAAGAAGAATACATCACCTGATCTAAACGTTATGTTGTACGCTGTCATCTTCCATGAGCCATGTGAACCATGCCTCACAACCTTGTCCATTCGACGTTATTACCTGGAAAACAAAATAGTCCATAATTTGAGACTCTTTATAGTAAGATCACATATGTCATCGCTCGATCCCTCCACTTAATAATGCACACATGTCTGCTACCTGGATCCCTTGGGAGTTAGACTGCAATTGTAATTTTCAAAATATTAATAATTATTAATAAGTACTATAGCCTAAGGACACATTAACTGATTTTGGAGAACTATGTAATAAAAATTCTTTCAATCAAAATCAAAAAAATATTAAGTATTAGCTAGGGAGGTGGATAAATCTCTATTCATTACATTTCCAAAGAACATAGTTAGATGCAGCCCATTGGAAGAAACAAAGACTAGCAAACTACATGAGAAGCTGATCGACGCAAGTAACTAACAACCGTTTATTCATAAAAATGTCAGAGTTTTATGGAGTTCATCTTAGTGCGACAATATACAATGACACCACAACCCGATACTATGAACTGATTTTTTAATAGGTCCAAAATTTGAGACCATGCATAGTGTATCCAGTAGTAGGAGAGGAGACATCAATAGATGTGAATACATTGGATCTATGTTTTCCCAACTTTCTTATGGCACGATCAGATGGATTAACTGATACGTTGGGGGTTAGAAACACCGACTGATCAAGGTACAAAACATTCCCTAAGTAGCAGCTGTTGGAGGGTTGGGACAAACCCTAGGCAGTCCAACATCACCGAGTTGCGGATCGATCGGTGTGTGTTGTAATATTGATTCTCATTTTGTCATTCCCGGTGCCTTCCATGCCAATACTATCAATTTCAAATCTCTAGTGTGCATACACACAACAAAAACTGAATAAAATGAGATTGGATAATATTTAGATAAATAAATAGAATGAGGAAAGTGATAATATTTTGTTGTTGGATAAACCTTGCTCCTTATAAAGGACCCGGGTGATAGCATTGACATGAAGTAGTAGGTCCTCTGGTAGAGTGGTAGGTCAATAGCTAACCATCCCATAAATATGAGCTTGGTTCAGCAATAGTTAGAAGGTATGAAATTTCCCGAGCTTTACTTTTTGAAAAGGATAGTATTTGCATTTGCATCGGAAATCATGGCCCAGATGACAAAGACAATGCGCTTAGTACCATGTGAAAATAATTCAGTGACTTAAATCAATCAAACTACACATTAAATATGCCATCGTTCACAATTCTATGTGACAAGTATTACAAATTTACAGTGTAACAAATACAATGAACTTACCCCCCCCCCCCCCAATCGAGGGCTAACATATGTCGTTTGAGCATTTGACTAAATCAAACATTATAAATTTAAGAATTAGTATAGATATTGGTTAAAAACATCGACATTTGAAATTGGTATTGCTATATCCACTATATTTATTCAAAACACATATTTTCTTACAAGATTGACGGGTTGACAATCGACAACTCACACTTGAAATAGACTTTACAAAATTTTCAAACTAGAAAAATATTACAAACTACTAATATCTTTGAGGGAAAACATATGTTGCATACAGATAGGTCAACAAATAAGAATGCATCATGGCGGTCTAACCAAGGGGCACAGATTGTAACTTCCTTTTTTTTAATTCTAGGTATATTCCATGAATCAGTTCCACTTTGTGCAGACCCCAACAAAAAAATGCACATACTTAGTGAGATTGGGTAATTTGTACAATAAATGTTTGTGTATATGATCATTAGTGTTTTGTTAGTCAATACATAAACATAATTATGTTTGTTGGTCAATGAAGCATATGTTTGTGTGGAGCCCAAGAACCAAATTTGTTTCTGTATATGATCATTATGGTCACATCTTGTAGATAAAAACTACAAGTATCATAAAGTAAGATGATGTAATGAGACGGACTGAAGGCCTGCCATATCATACATTTATAACATAGTTTTTGTTTATTTATATATGGCATGAATGCCTCTTTCCTGCAAGCCAAGCTAAAAGCATGCAAAATTTAAGACTTGTGTCTACACCAATCATGAGATGATAAGTGACTCAGGCCTACCAGATTAATCACATATTTAACAATTATATATCTCGAAGGCATGTATGTTGCTCCTTGTGAATAATTAGCCTCTGTGTTCTCCGTCCTCTTTTCCCCATCCTAATATTAGAAAAATTATCTCCTCCGGATGCCATACATCCCAACCGAGCAAGAAAACTTCATGGCACTGCTTCCTCGAGATGGAATGAGAGGGCAAACAATGATCGGAGAAGGATGAAGTGATATTTAGTGGATGAAGAATTGTTGAGTATTGACTTTGACAAAAAAAACTTGTCGGAAGTCCAAGAAAATTGTGCATGTTATAATTGGGGCGATTCATTGGTAATTCTCAGTGTCTTTCATGCCCATACTTTATCAAATTAAAATCATTAGTTTTTAGTAACTTAACAAATAATGCAGGGAATGTGATTAGATAATTCTAGGAGCAACAAGTAAAACATGAAATTGAAAAAATTATTGATCTCTGAGTCATATCTCTCTATGAAGATGGGGTACCAAACCAGCACATGATTTGTTATTAGAAATATTATGGAAAACCCATCGGCTAAGATCCATATCATTTCCAAAAAAGCGCCTTGTCTAAAGGTCATGATGTGAACACATATCAAGTGATGGCTTTGTACACCTGATACGCATAATTTACTTGTGTCATAGGAATATATACCCAATATGAAGTCTTCCTTAGTCTATAGTAATCACGAGCTAATAAATATCTCAGAAAACAGAAATACCATATTGGTAATTTGCACATTGCTGCCTTTTTCACATTTCCTCTTCTCATGATCCTTAATGAAATGAACTGATATCCTCCAATCACCATCCAAGCAAGAAAATATCATGCCACTGCTTCCTCAAGATGTCATAAAGAGCGATACGTGTAGGACGAGTTGCACATGAGAGACGACGGTTAGCATAGGTAGAATAGATGAGGCAACAGAGTAAGACAATTGATATGGCAATGGTGCAAGTGAAGATGTGGATGCTACAATTCCGACTATCTAGTATTTATTGTTGCCTTCTATGTCAATACTATCAAGTTCAAACTCTCATATGTGGACCCACAACAAATAATGCATGGAATAAGATTGTATAATTATAGGGCACCTGGTCAGTATAACTGACATATATGAAGTCTGGTAGCAGTACACAATTTAGCAGGTCCGTGACGGTTTTTCATGACGCACCAAAAAAAAGTCACGGATCATGTGAAGTCCCTGGCCATGCTCGGGCCTCGGAGGCCCTCCAAACAGGTAAATCAATCAGTTTCTCCGAGATTGTGTTCTCCGTCCCTATCGGCAGGCTTCTTCCTAGGGGTGGGAAGAAAAACCGATAACCAAAAATCAAACCCGAAAAGATCGTGATCAAAACCGAATAGACCGAGACCGAATGGACCGATCAAAAAATTGGGTAGAAAATTTTGTAGACCGAATTTAGTTCGGTTAATTTGGTCATTAGTTCTTGTTAACCGAATGGACTGAACTGACCGAACTTTAGGTGAGAGTGGCCTAGTTTCAAAGCCCTAGTTGCCCATAACTATAGATTTATCTTTCTCGATTAAGCCAAATTTAGTATTATTAAATGTTAGTTTCCGCCAATTCATATGACTATATGAAGTGTATTTTATATTTAAATTACAACTGAAATTGTACCAAATAGTTTACCAAATATTATCCAACTTTTTTGTATTTGATAATGTCTACCACACAATTTGGTAGTGACCAAAACCGAACCCGAATTATCGGGTAACCGAATTTATCGGTTAGTAAAAATAACAAGTAAATTTTGGTTTTTATTTTTTTAAGACCAATTTCGAAATAGATCAATATGCAAAGACCAAATTTTTAGTCACGACCGAATGCCCACCCCTTTCTTTCCATGAGCATGCCTACTTTGTTCATATCTGACATCACAATTGGGCTGCGACCGTAACCCCCACCCACCCACACACACACACACACCATTCACCCACCCACCAACCCCGGAGCTGGCCCACGTGTATGTGTGTGTACATGATATTCTGGGTAAGGCATGATCGAGTTTGCCTTACGAGTAATCACCGATGGCCTGCGACACTGTATGTCGACGGTTCTGATTCATGTAGAGATTACCAGTTGGCTTCCTCCATGTGACTACACATAATTTATACAAAATTGTTGGTAAAAGTGTAATCATGTATAATTCTAAATATACTACTCTTTCTGACTCATATTACTTGACTTGGATTTAACAAAATTTGGATGAACCTATATACTAAATAGTGTCTAGATTTATCCAAATCTAGATAAATTTGAGTCAACTAATATGGGTCAGAGGGAGTACTGAATTTTTATAACCATGTTCTTTAAATTCGAACTGCTGCTATGCGAATAAGTTCTAAGAAAAATAAGCTTCCATACTTCACATAAAAAACATATAATCCACAAGTACAATTAGTAGCCTTTTAATCATTTTTGGTGATAAATAGGAAGACAGGGATTTTGGCCCATGAGATGAACGAATTTTGCCGAGTCGGATTTCTCTACTTCGATAATCCGACTCTCTGTTCCTTGTGCACATCTATCATTTATGGCAAAAACATGTGTCTCGGTCCGTTTGAAACTTTACGCGTGCTGAAATTTAATTATTCGCATGATCATTAGTGTCACATATTTTTTGGCAAAATTATTACTATGAGAATATATGATAAGGTAAATGAGATTGAATGAATGCATAGGGGGAGCTACCGGTTCATACATACAAGCCAGGCCAAACTTTTGTTGGTGTTCGTGTGACATGACATGGATATACTTCTATCATTCAAGCGAGTCTAATCTGCAGGTTCGCCAGTCTAGAGCAATCACCAGCTGACAACTGAGTTAGGCCTATATATTACAATTGCCACTCATTCGACCCTTTAGTACCTCATACTGGTACTTTTTTTCTTGCAAACCATCGAGTGAAAACGCTACTTAGAAGGGATAGTGGAAGGTCCCATTTCCTGGAGATGGCATGAGAGAGTGATGTACATCATGGCGAGAACAACGAAGTGCACGTTGTCATTTCATTGATCCATTTCTAATTCCCGGTGCCTTCTATTCCCAAACTATCTAATTCAAATCCCTCAAAAAAACGTGGAAATATAACAAATGATTCACATAATAAAGATTGGAGATAGTTCTAAGACAAAGAAGTAAAATGAGGACCCGTGGTACAGCCCTCTTGTAGGCCAATAACCAATCATTTATTGTTTATTAAGAGCTTGGTCGTTCAATAGCTCAGTGGCTACTTGAGTCGTACATGAACTACTAATTCCACAAGCACTTTCTTTGTGTAAACAAAAAAATTCTATTGATGTTCCGAACAAGGCACCTAGTGAATACACAACTTATTAGGACCATGAGCAGCATGAACATTTTGACTCTTGTCGTGCCCCGTATAGCCTCCCCCCTCCCCCCCCCCACACACACATAGGCTAACTTTCATCCAGGCTACCCCATATTTCATCTGGCGCTCCCAGTACACACCCATCAGCCCACCGGGGGCAACCGGTGGCGGCATGGCAAAGGGTCAACAAGGACTACCACCACCACCATGGTAGGGCCAACACCCTACCGCAGAGCCCCTAGAGGTGCCCACAGCCAGGGAGCTGGCGATGTCTGCGCTCGCGACTGGGAGAGGCCGCCTAGTAGAGCAGTTGCCGGAGCCGTTCATCGTGCATGGAAGCGATCGCACCATGCCGGTCGTCAGTAGTGCCAGACCGAGATGGCTCTCGAGCTCCTTGGAGGTCGCACACCAACTCGTGGCTGGCAAAGGGTCGAGCCTCTGCACGTGTGACCAGTTGCTAGAAGCGGTGCCCTGCTCTCCTTCTACCTTTGGTTGCAGGGATGATGTTGTACAACACGGTGGGTCACGCACGTCGATGACCAAGCGATAAGGGAGGTCGACGACCTTAGTGGTTCTTGGAAGGGGCGAGGGGTTGCGGGCGCTCCATGGCGTTCGTCGCTGGAGCACTTCAAGGTGCCCCTAACCCGTAGAGAAAAGGCAAAGGATGTTTTGGCATTGGGGTCCGTGACTCGGGAGCACCTTCCCCCATATGTGCGCAGGCATCTGATGCTTCCCAAATCATGTCCGGATGAGGCATTGTCGGAGGCTGTATGGGGAGAACGTTTGGAGATGCCCTCCTTTGCTAAGACTGCTCCTAGTGAAATGTATCATATACTAGTATCATACATAAGATATTAGTTTATGATAATATAACCCTTATTATGGTTAATATCATGTAAAAATGTCATTAATTATTGTGCTACGTCATCTTTTTTTATAAGGTGACATGCATGATACTTCTTACGATACCACCGCTATTGCTAGGCTAAATGAAACATAGTTGAAGTGTTTCTCCAAATTCTCGTTTGATCATCCCACCGTAATTTCTCATGTGCCCGGTACATCGGTAGAAGAAGCAAGAAAGTATGATCTTGTTGTCGCTTTCTATTTGCTCTAAGTTGACTTAGCCGAAGATCTTTGTTCATCTCGGCCGGAACATGTTTCTATTTTGCCAGAGAAAAAAAATTAGACGGCATGAAGGAACAGCCTTGAGCACGAGCGCTGCAGCTAGGTCCCACTTGGCAAGTAGCCCTATCGGCAGGCATCTTTCCACGAGCGCCGCAGCCTGCAGCTACGTCGGCCGCGGCCGGAACCCGGCCCCACTGTCATTAAGGCCCCCAAAGAGCAGGCCCACGTGTCGGTGTGTGCAGAGGACGTCCGGGTAAGAGAAGCAGGGTCGCCTTTGGGTTCCGAGCAATCATTGATGCGACGCTGTCTGTCTGTCGCGGCTCTGGGGTGATGTGTTGCTGACCAGTTGGCCAATCCATGTGGGTACACGCTGTACTCGCGGGCCCACTTGCTTCGCTAACCATCCAGCAGTCCAAGTTCCAGAGCTCGCTCATGTGACTCATGTCCATGGCTGTGGTTACTGAGGTCTGTGAGGGTGTTCCTGCAAAAGTACCAGCAACTTATCCATTCGGCAAAACGGCAGCTCCGAATGAACTCAACTGTATTTAGTTTCAGAAATGCACTTAGCCCAAGTAAAAACAAGTGACCAAATAGATGAATTCGTCCTGGAGCCACACGCCCAATACAAATTTGTATGGTCTAAATTATATGCTGTGACTGCACACCTGAAACTGAAAGCTTGCCAAACATACTAGGTTTACATGCGAGGTGCTCGGTGTATGTCTGCAAAACCTACCGAAAAATGTTAAAAATATATATATGCACTTTAAATGTTTTAGCATTCAAAAATCAGTTCATTCCTTCTTTTTTATTATGTGATGAATTAATATTGTGGAACACCAACTGGTACTCTACGTTCATAATATTGAAGCCTTCCTCTTGCAATAATATGTTATTGTCTCATGATTAAAACATACTTTTGTACTACGATGGTTTGATTATTGGAACACTATAAAATACTAGATGTTCTTCAAATAAGCACCGAGTACAACATAAACGTGCGCACACACATCATGCCTAGTCTAGTAAAATTGCGTATTGGAGTGGTAGATTTCAAAGATTGCCGAAGTTACTTCTAGCGCCACATTGTTGATTGTAATGTGGCGTCATCATTCCATAAAACTGACTGGCCAGCACATCAGCAACTCTAACTTGCTCTCCATAAATCCAAGAGACAATTCACCAGTACAAAACTTTATTTCATTGCTTAAGCGTCAAATTTAAGTTTTGATCGTGTATGGACAGTAGATACAGCCATCCTAAGTTATCACATTATCAAAATGCTAAAAAGACATTTCAGAAAGAAAAAAAATGCTAAAACACAAAGGTAAAAACACAAGTCTCCCTCACTTCCAAGCCACTGCAGCTTTTTCAAATCGACCCCTCTACAAAGCAAAGTTTCGTCTTCCCCCGTCTTCGTCGGCACTTCAACTCTTTCAACGCCCCCTCCCGACGCGATCGCCCAAATCCCACCTGCTCGCTCGCTCGCTCGCCGCGAATCCCGATGCCCGCCACCGTCGCCGCCGGGGCGGCGGCCGCCTCCGGAGGAGCGCTCCTCCTTTTCCTGCTCATCAACACCTGCCGCCCGCAGCCTCCGCCGGGCACCGAGCGTGCGGCCGCAGAGGAGGAGGCGCCGCTGCTGCTGTCGCGTGCGGAAGATGCGGCGCGCCGTGGTGGCGGCTTCGCGGAGGACGGCGACGAGGCGTGGCCGCACATCCCTCCTGCGTCGTGCTGCGAGGCCGCGGCGGTGGCCGCGCGCACGACGCGCCGCCTGTGGGAGCTCATCGTCGGCCGCTGGGGCCTCCACGACCTTGCCTTCGGGATCAAGCGCCACATGAAGCGCCAGGTCCGTCAGAAAATACTTTTTCCCTTCTTCCCATCCATTCCTTAGCATCCGCGAGTTCACTAGTACTCTGTTCGTGCGTGATTACTCTGCTCTTTTACCTGCAAAAGTAAATGTACCATTTCGACCAATGGTTGAGGTAAGTTGACTGGTCGTGATGTTCTAAGGTTAGTAAATCCGTGGGTATTAAGATTTGTTTGAGTGGTTGGCTAGTCGCTCTCAGTAGAGTGTTTATGGCTTTGAATTTTTTATTTGCTAAAATCTCGGGCTGAAGTGAAGGCAAGATTACTGACCATTCCAAGGCTTGACTTGAGTTGACTTGCAAGCAAGGTTTAAATTTTCTGGATTCTATTCCGGGAAAGCATTGCTTTAGTTTTTGTCACTGGCTTCCATTTGCTTCACCTTGGCTTGTACGGATAGTGGACTAGGAACCTTGTAATCGCTATGTCCGATCATAGTGATGTGCCTACTTAAGATCGTTTCGGTGCACATGGATCCATGTGCATTTCTATTCTGGTTATTTCGACAACACCTCCAGTCAGCATACATTTAGCATTTTCTTTTGTCTCCATAAGAATGTTGCCATACTAGATTGCTTGTTGGAACTGGATCCGCCATCCAAAATATTTCCACTGTGCTTCTGTGCTGCTACCTTGATAAGCAACAACAAAATGGAGGACAATATGTGTTAATTATTATTATTATTTTGCATGTGCTCCAGGGTAATTTGCAGCATGAGTATAGTGGAAATGACTGCGTTCAACTAAAAGGCCACGAGGTGCATACTGAAGTAGCTTATCTTCTTGAGTACTTGAAGCTTTGCATGTTCTACTCAAAGGAAAGATTTTCTGAATTTCTAAAGTTGGGTGGGTACAGTCAAGAAGACATTCTGATCCACAAGTCTAGGGCGAGGGTGAGTAAGTATCACCATATTCTTCCCGTCTCCTGCTTTGATGATACTCTAGTTATTCTGTGTAATGGACCGTAAAGTTTGGCTCATTCTTGACTTTCACTTGATGCAGCTTATGCAACCTTCTTTTGCACTTGTGCGTGACAAAAAATCCAAGTGCTTTCTGATTTTCATTCGGGGTGCTATCAGTACTAAAGAGCGCCTGACAGCAGCAGCTTCCGTTGAAGTTCCTTTTCACCATATAATTTTAACTGATGGCCGCATCGACAATGTAATCTTAGGATATGCACACTGTGGAATGCTTGCCGCAGCTCGTTGGATTGCTAACCTTGCCATCCTCCCTCTTCGAAATGCAATACGAGAATTCCCTGACTACCAAGTAAAGGTATTATCTGTTAGTTCTGTTTTTGTCTACCTGCCGAGGAATATATTAATTTCTGCCTTTTAGCTGTTGGAGGTTGATGCACAACAAAGAAACATAAGTCTCATAAGATTTGCAAAACCGTGGGACTCCTCCCTTATACCTTTACTGATTTTACCCTATACTATGATGTACAATGCTAGTAAAAAATCTTAATGTTGCAGTAAGCTGCTTGAACTATTAAAGTCAGAGGCTGCAGTTTATGTTATCGGGTATTAAATTGTGATGTTGGTATTCTTTTGGTAAAACTTCATGTACATACTGATATGCTTTGGCATTTGCCTTCTAAGCCGGTTCATCTGTTGCTGCTAGTTTACACCTGTGCATAAAACCGGAAAGAATAAGGTTTTGTGTGGACTGTGGATTAGTATCACCGGAACATTTTATCAGGCTATCAGCATGTAATAAATCGTCTTCCTCTGACACATTGTGTTCACATATTTAAATGATCTAATCCAACACATTCTGCACCTTTTGTTCTAGGTCATTGGGCACTCAATGGGAGCAGGTATTGGAGCCATTCTGACGTATATGCTCCGTGAGCAATATGATTTTACATCATGCACATGTCTAGCGTTTGGTCCTGGTAAGTGACTACTACACGAGCTCTGCCTTTTACTGTACATGATACACAACTTGTTGCTTATCATTCACTAATAGTTGCCTGAATATTCAGAACCTATCGGCTTTTCAGATAATCAGATGTTTCCTTTTATCTTTGTATGCGAACTTTTAGTCCTATTGAAGTTTATTAAATGGTGATAAAGTTGGTAGTTGCACAAACTTTCGTAGAAATAACATTGCTTAATGTGTCAGGCTGTAGCAGATATCTTTACGTCTTCAGAAATGTCATTACTGAACACAAAATTTAATCCAACTGTATTTGACTTCTTAGATTATTCTACCATCTAATCTGAGAAGTGAAATATGTTTGTAAAGAGATCATGTATAAACTCTGAAGTATCTTTTTGTGTTACTTAGCCGCATGTGTAACTTGGGAACTGGCGGAATCAGGCAAAGATTTCATCACATCTCTTGTCAACAGAGATGATGTGGTGCCAGCATTTTCGAAAGTTTCTATTGAGAGCCTGCGATCTGAGGTATTTTGATGGACACTGTTCTATATAGAAACATACTAAAAAAGTGTAGATTTGACGTTCACGGGCATGAAGTTCTGTTGTAGTTGACTCAAAAGCACTTAAGTACCTGGCAAGTAACATATTGCTATCCTGTAAAAAAAATTGCGGGTATCATCTAATATTTTAGTATGTACTATGATGATCTTTCCCTTTTCATGAAAATAAGTCTCACTTGTTTGTATAATGATGTAACAAACGTTTAACTTAACAATTTCAATATGAAACACATTTTCGTTGTCATTCTGCATCGTATGAATACCTTCCTTCTGTCAAAACATTGTTAAATCTGGAAAGGGGTATTGCTCATGAATAATGACATCAATTCCTCACAATTTTTTCTATCATCAATGTAGTTTCTTGTCTCACTACTGCAGGTAATGGTATCATCGAAGCTGGATGATCTGCAGGATGAAGATCAGCTTAGTTTATTCGCAAAAATAAGTCAACATGTTGCTTGTGCGAAGTCTCACATGCTGTCCATTTCTCATTCAACGGCGAAGACGACAGATCCTCATTGCAGCATTTCTGAGGTAAGTTGAACTTCTCTCTTTTCTACATGTGAACATATGATGGGAAGTTACACTAACACAATGATAAGAGTTTTCTTAGACCCTTTCCAGCAACTTCTATAGTGTAGCACCAGTATCAGTTTGCTGAACCAGTGGTTGTATTATATTAGTGACAGGCAGGATCCACTGATTCTTTGTGGCACTCCGTACCAATCAGTACCGATACCACTAGCAACAGTGGGCCTGCAACATTGCTTTTATTATTCAGCAGTTGGTACATTGGGTGCCAATGCTTAGGGGCTGCTTGAAATGGCTATAAATTTAGCGGGGCCATGGATAATTAGCTCAAAGTTGAATTAATTACTGGTGACTACGCTAATTTTACACTCATTCCAAACGGGGTGTTATCCTTTAGTAACAATGCAAGCTTTGTGAATTATATGATGTGCTTGACCTAATGATTTGCCACCAAGCACATTTTTTGCTCTTGTCTGGGTTTCTTGGGCATTCAGGAGGCTATATTTTACAAAGGTACTACTAAACAAACTAGTGTAGTCCATCTATAGAAATTTGTAGAAGCAATTGACTCGGCTTCTCTGAAAAAAATCAGTTTAAGGTGTGACTACGTAAAGAGAGAAGATATGGGTTTTTATTTTTGACAGTTTCTTCTTCCTGTCATGTAGCCCTTGCTGAAACAAGCCCCAGAAAGCACACAGCCTGAACCAAATGGGCTGAACACTGACTGTAGTCAGCAGCAATCAGACCTAGCAACAAATCCAGGACATGGCTTTCCAGCTCAATTTGTGGTCGCTTGTGAAGAAAAAGTTATCCTGGTTAAAAACGACGATGTTGTCAGTGTCACATCTGTTGATGGATCGTACATTCCACCCCATGGAGATGTAGATAGTAACAGAGTTTCGGAGACTCAACAAACATCCTTGGCTAGATTGGATGAAGCATCGTCTCTGAAGCCGCCAAATGGAACTGGTAAAGAGAAACATGAAGAACCGCCGTCTGACCCGGGCTCCCGCCAACTTTTCCCTCCTGGGAGAATCATCCACATGGTCGCGCAGCCCTCGCCGGACCCGGATCCCGGTGAAGTCACCAGCAGCAAGGAGATCATCAACGTCTACGAGACACCGAGAGAGTTGTATGGCAAGTTAAGGCTCGCGCCAAATATGGTGAATGAGCATTACATGTATAGCTATATAAGTACAATGGAATCATTGTTGGAACAGTTTAAAAACGAGAATATTGTAAGTACATCATCAAATGATTTGTGAAACAGCCGTAGAACACGAATAATGGTTACCCAATTCTTTTATATGAATGAAAGTATAGCCTTGCTAAACAACTGGATCGACTGTTGTTTATATCAGTTGTCGTTTTGGTATTATAGTTTATGAAAGGGACAAGACAGATTAGATTTGAGTACACAAGGAGTTATCTGAATCGCGTGTGATCCTGTGCATCCCGGTCTCACGGAGCCTAGAGTTATGAAAATTAAGAAACTCATATCGATTATTTCTAACAAAAATTTGAAAACAAATATCTATAAATATGTACAATCTTATATTAGAATTTTTTTATCTCAACATTTGTTTATATCTATAATACAGGAAATAATGCATCCGTCTACAATTTATTTTCTTATATAGACTACAAACAAGCATGTTTGTAGGAGCAGAGATTCGTTTGTGTGCAGATAAAGAAATGAAGAGGTATACTTCCCCCAATTTCTCTCTCAGCCTCTGCCTCTCCTAACCTAAGGCCCCGCTTGGAAACTTTGTTTATTTCCCTCCTACGTAATTATCTCCGGGGGAATCGCACGTATACGAGAGAACCGCCGGATTTTTGCGTGACCATCCATGGTCCGTGAGTTTAAAGGAGGGAATCAGCCGGAAACATGTCAGACAGGGAAATCTAAACAACGAACCAAGCGCAGTTTTAGGATCCTAACCGTAAACAATTCAGACCGTAAGTTACGTCTGTTTTGGCCTAAAAAACAGCCAACCAAGCGGGGCCTAAATGGTTGCGTTGCGTCCATGTATTCTTGGCACCGTGGCTCAAATTAAAATTATGGGAGAAAATTTGTTGTTATTTATAGATTGTAGTTTTGTATCTTTGAGTTTTCGTCTATCTTCAAAAAAGTATAAGACTGTGTCTTAAAAAAAAAAGAGTTTGAAAACCTCAAAATTTTGTTAGTTACTTTTAGACGTTATTTTGTATAAATAGCTGGAGACAACTTATGTATCTCTATCACCTATTATTCGTTAGTACTTCTATATATGGATATATCATGATATTGTTTGTAAAAAATAAAATGTTGTACGTAATGAAGATGAGGCAAATATGCAGATACAATAATAATACTCCTACAATAAAAAGGGAAAACTGGCGTAGTAAAAACGCCACGTTCGACCGACGGGAGGATTTTTGATAGTGACGGAGGGAGTCCGAGTAGGATTTTTCCCTTCTGGCGGTGGAGGCTCCCTATTTACTTAGATCTGTTCCCTTGGCGGCCGGAGCAGAGAGAGAAAGAGGTAGAAGCCGATCGATCGAGGGAGGGATATGACGACACGAAGCACAGAAGCCGACGAACAGATGATGACTTGTCAGGATCCTGAAGAACCTGATAAGCCAAGTTTAGAGTTCAGTAGCAGTCGACAAAGATCAACGGTCCAAACGTTCCTTCTAGAAGCATCGATTAGCTTAATGTAATCTTGTTATTACAGTTGATCCTTGTAACTTAATTAAGCACTAATAGCTTGGGCACTGGGATTCGATATAAAACCCAGTGCGAGGGTGGATGGGAGGCAAGGTATCAAAAATCCTAACATTTTTACATGTCTTCGTCTTCCCAAATGGTATGGACCATTCAAAGTTATAGCCAAGGTTGACCATGTTTCCTACAAACTACAACTCCCAGAAGGTACACTGTTGCATGATACCTTCCATGTTAATCAGCTGAAAAAGCATATGGGACCTACTGCTGTTCCAAATTCCAAGCTACCTTTGGTTACACCTGATGGGAAGATCAAAGTGGCACCTGTAGCTGTCTTGCAACATCGTCAAGTTCCTCGAAACGCTGGTGAATATGACATTGCTGTACCACAATGTCTTGTGCATTGGGAAAATCTATCACCTGAAGAGGCCACTTGGGAAGAAGCTCAGTTCATACAGGCAACATTTCCTCAATTCAAGCCCTGAGGTCTTGCCTCAAGAAGGGGGCATTGTCAGGATCCTGAAGAACCTGATAAGCCAAGTTCAGAGTTCAGTAGCAGTCGACAAAGATCAACGGTCCAAATGTTCCTTCTAGAAGCATCGATTAGCTTAATGTAATCTTGTTATTACCGTTGATCCTTGTAACTTAATTAAGCACTAATAGCTTGGGCATTGGGCTTCGATATAAAACCCAGTGCGAGGGTGGATGGGAGGCAAGGTATCAAAAATCCTAATATTTTTCCCTGTCTTCGTCTTCCTTGCCTACTTTTTCCCAGTATAGCTTGACCTGTTTTAGATCCTGTTGTTCTTGTATCTGTATTAGGTCCTGACAGTGGTATCAGAGACTCAACTCTCCCGAGCGAGCCCCTTTTCCCCTCTGGTCCGTCGATCCCTCACCCTAGGTTACCAATCATCTTGAATTGGCAGTAAAATCCCTCGGCTTGGTGTCTCGACATACACCAACTCGCTCCGCAGAGTTTAGATCCGTGAGTCTGGGCAACAAATCTCCCCTTCCTCCCCATGGCGTCAAGCGGCCATCGCCGAACTCGCTCCCAGGAACGAGCCGCACAAGCGGAGGAAGACGCCGCGATCTTGGCCGCGGCGGAAGAACAAGATCGTGCTGAAGACGAGATCAGCACGCGCCTCCCGCACGAGGTGCTCACCATGTCCCGTCGCCTCGATCAGCACCAAGTGAGCTCACATGCCTCGTTCAACTCCATCCAAGGTGAGCTCTCAAAACTGACGCAGGTGATTTCAGGCTTGGCCACGTCCATGGTTCAGACCTCTCCCACACCTCCACCAGCTCCCCCAAATCCATCATCCTCCCACCAAGCAGCCACCTTTTCCACCCCACCACCACCACCGAGCACCCTCTCCCCGATTCCAGAAGTGGCACCTACGCCTGCTCCACAACACCAACGACCACCATCTCAACCAATTCACTTCGGTAACCTCACACCAGAACAAATGCCCCATCCAATGTACCACCCGGTAGGTGTTCGACCAAATGCCACAAACCCAAACACACACCACAACAACCAACCTTTCGCCCAACCAAATACCTATCACCAATTCTCAAACCCCAACACAAATCCCCAGATGTACCAAAGTCCACAACCTTTCCCACCACCACCCTACCCATATTACCAGCCACCACAGTTTTATCCACCTTACAACTATCAACCACATCAATTTCCCCCAACTTACACATACGCCTACCCACAAATCATTCTACCCTACACACCCCCTCAATTCCAACCCCCACAACATCCACTACAGGTTCCACAACAACCACCACAACAAAGCCACCATAACCAACAAAACCTCCCTAACAACAATTCCTACCACAACAATTCCAAAGTGCACCTGCGAAATCCTCATATTGAGCTGCCATTATTCACTGGAGATAGCCCAACGGCCTGGCTACTCGAATGTGCAGATATCTTTTCTTTGGTCAGTATTCCTCATGAACAAAGAGTTAAATGGGAAGTTGTACATATTAGAGGACAAGCCAAGACGTGGCTGAACAGTTCAGGCCTTGACATCAAAACTGACCTGGGAGAAATTGGGCAAAGAATTGTTTGAAAGGTTCCCAGATACAGTTACCGTTGACCCCATGGAGCAACTACAGCAACTGAAACAGACAACATCTATCAATCTGTACATTGACGCTTATGAAACTTGGATGACAGCTATTCGCAGAGACAAGCCGTATCTCACTGCAGATTTCTTTGTGGAGAGATTTATAAGTGGACTCAAGGAAAACATTCGCCATAGAGTGCAATGCCAAAAACCAGGAACATTGCTCTCAGCTTATTGGTATGCTCGCCAGTACGAAAAAAGCTACCTGTCAAATTTTAAGAAAACAACAATACTACAGTTAATAGAACAAACACTGTTACTATATCAAGGCCTGGCACGCCAAAAGATTTTAGGCCAAGGATAATTGATAAATCCAAAGAACTCAAGAGGTGTTGGTACTGCCCTCAAACTTGGACATTTGGGCACAAGTGTCAACAAATGCAAAAGACATTGAGCATGATTCAAATGCAAGGGTACACTGATGAAGATTGTGCTGAAGCAACGCAACTAGAATAAATTCAGGAAATCACAGAACATAATGCAAATTCTTTGTTGGACAATGATAAACCACCTACTGAGCAACTAATGCAAATTTCAGCTGCAGCCTATCAGGGAATGCCAAGTGATGCTACTATATCACTCTTGCTGGCCATTAATGGCTCTTCTGCTCTTGCTTTAGATGACACCGGTAGCACCAGCACCTTCCTAGATTACAAGTTTGCCTTGCATAACAACATCCAGTTAACGCCTACACCAACTAGAACTGTCAAAGTAGCTGGAGGAGGAGAGCTTGTTTCGGACAAAGTAACAATGAACCGCCCCTTTTCCATCCAAGGCAAGCAATTCAGCTAATTTTAGAATCCTGAAACTGCAAGAATCTGATGCAATTCTTGGAGTCAATTGGTTCAAACAATATAATCCAGTTACCTTCGACTTCATTGGCAGAAATATAACTCTTGGAATTGATGGTACACCACATACCTTCCAAGATCATTTGGTACACAAGAACAAACTCTTGATCGACTCGGATGAATGCAACAAATTACTACAGCAAGGAGCAACAGGCTATCTGCTATTTTCAACTGATCTTGACTCGGACAACAAGTCGCAAGAGGAAATTCCAGCATATATATCAACCTTAATATATCAATTCCAAGATATCTTCCAAGAATCTACTGGGCTACCTCCCCATAGGGATTGTGACCACAAAATACCTCTACTTCCTGGTGCCAAACCGCCGAACATCAGGCCATATCGAATGTCACATTCCTAGAAAAATATAGTGGAACAATTCATCAAGCAAATGCTCCAAAGTTCGGAAATCAGACCTAGCAACAGTCCATTTTCATCTCCAGCCATCTTGGTGAAGAAAAAGGATAAATCTTGGCGTCTTTGTGTCGATTACAGAAGTTTGAATGAGCTGACATTCAAGAACAGGTTTCCTATACCAGTCATAGAGGACCTGCTTGATGAACTTCATGGAGCAAACATATTCACTAAACTTGATCTTCGTTCTGGTTATCATCAGATCCGAATGCAAGTTGAAGATATACCAAAAACAACCTTCTCGACACATTTAGGAGATTACGAGTACCTTGTAATGCCTTTCGGTATTAGTAATGCACCTGCTACCTTCCAAGAGCTGATGAACTCCATATTCTCCAAGTACTTAAGGAAGTTCGTCCTGGTGTTCTTTGATGACATTCTGGTCTACAGCTCATCCATAGCTGAACACAAACGACACCTCAAAGCAGTATTCAAAATACTGAGACTACATGACTTGAAAGCAAAATCCACCCAGTGTTCCTTTGGCCAAGACAAGGTTTCCTACTTGGGTCACATTATTTCAGGCCAGGGAGTAGCTACTGATCCATCTAAGATTAGTGATATTACTAACTGGAAAACTCCAGCAAATGTGACTCAACTAAGAGGATTTCTGGGATTGACTGGATACTACCGCAGATTTATACAAAGCTATGCAATTATCTACAAACCACTACATGCAGCTCTCAAAAAGGATGCATTCACATGGGGTCTTGAGCAACAAGCATCTTTTTCACATCTGAAAACTATTATGTCCACCCCTCCTCTACTTGCACTACCAGATTTCAATCAAGATTTTGTATTGGAAACAGATGCATCTGCCACAGGTATAGGAGCAGTGTTAATGTAGAAAGGCAAACCTCTAGCATTTTTCAGCAAAAGCTTGGGTCCAAAAGCTAGTGCGCAGTCAGTATATGAAAAAGAAGGCATGGTTATTTTAGAAGCTCTAAAAAATGGAGGCACTACTTCTTGAACAACAAGTTGATTATAAAGACAGACCAACAAAGTCTAAAACATTTAGGAAGCCAGAGATTGTTAGAAGGGATACAACACAAATTGATGCTCAAGCTTTTGGAATTTGAATACTCCATTGAATATAAAAAGGGATGTGACAATTCTGCAGCAGATGCCCTATCCAGATATGAACATGCCTCAATTTCAGATCCTTGCTTAGCAATCACCACAGTTGTTCCCGCTTGGACACTTGACATTGCAGCTTCTTATGTCAATGATGCAAGCTGTACTGCCTTGCTATAGGAAATTGCAGTCAAACCTGATAGCCATCCAAAATACACACTATAGTCTGGTGTATTAAGGTATAAAGGAATAATTTACATAGGCAGATGCACCGATCTAAGAGAAAAACTCTTCCACTCCTTTCATTCCTCAACATTGGGTGGACACTCTGGCAATAGAGTAACATATCACAGGTTAAAACAACTATTCTACTGGCCACACCTTAAAAAGTTCATAGCCAAGCTAGTTTCTGAATGTCCTGTGTGTCAGATATCTAATTCTGAAAAAGTATCATCCCCGGGCCTCTTACAACCTCTACCAATTCCTAAGGAGAAATGGTCTGAAATCAGCATGGATTTCATCGAGGGACTTCCCAAATCCAGAGGCAAGGATGTAATATTCATGGTTGTTGATCGATTGACAAAGTATGCTCATTTACTTCCATTGTCCCACCCTTACACGGTGCATAAGGTCACTGATATATTCATCAACAACATCTTCAAGCTACATGGTCATCCAACAACCATAGTTTCTGATCGTGACAGGATCTTCACTAGTAAGCTCTGGCAGGAAATCTTCAAGACAATGAACATTTCCTTGAATTTCACCACAGCTTATCATCCAGAATCTGATGGACAAACGGAACGTGTCAATCAATGTGTTGAGAAATACTTGAGGTGCATGACATTCTCGGAACCCAAGAAATGTGCTGATTGGATACCTGCAGCGGAACTCTGGTACAATAGCTCCTATCACATACCAATACAAATGTCTCCATTCGAAGCACTCTACGAGTACAAACCACCACATATCAGCCAAGTGTCAGTTACCTGTCATATCTCTCATGAGGAAATAGTCGCTCTACAAGATAGGGAACACATGTTGCAGAAACTGAAGCACAACCTTACTCAAGCACAACAATTAATGAAAAAGTTTGCCGACTTGAAGCGCACAGAGAGATCATTTGACATTGGTGATCTAGTATACCTCAAAATGCATCCATATCGAGAAACAGCTCTTGGCTTGCGAATTCACTGAAACTGACGTCCAAATGGTATGGACCATTAAAAGTTATAGCCAAGGTTAACCATGTTTCCTACAAACTACAACTCCCAGAAGGTACACTGTTGCATGATACCTTCCATGTTAATCAGCTGAAAAAGCATCTGGGACCTACTGCTATTCCAAATTCCAAGCTACCTTTGGTTACACCTGATGGGAAGATCAAAGTGGCCTGTAGCTGTCTTGCAACGTCGTCAAGTTCCTCGAAATGCTGGTGAATATGACATTGCTGTACCGCAATGTCTTGTGCATTGGGAAAATCTATCACCTGAAGGTGCCACTTGGGAAGACGCTCAGTTCATACAGGCAACATTTCCTCAATTCAAGCCCTGAGGTCTTGCCTCAAGAAGGGGGCATTGTCAGGATCCTGAAGAACCTGATAAGCCAAGTTCAGAGTTTAGTAGCAGTCAACAAAGATCAACGGTCCAAACGTTCCTTCTAGAAGCATCGATTAGCTTAATGTAATCTTGTCATTACCGTTGATCCTTGTAACTTAATTAAGCACTAATAGATTGGGCACTGGGCTTCGATATAAAACCCAGTGCGAGGGTGGATGGGAGGCAAGCTATCAAAAATCCTAATATTTTTCCCTGTCTTTGTCTTCCTTGCCTACTTTTTCCCAGTATAGCTTGACCTGTTTTAGATCCTGTTGTTCTTGTATCTGTATCAGGTCCTGACATGACTGAAAGCAGGGAAGTTAGCCATGTCGAGGAGGAGCAAGGGAGTTCTTAGCCACCGCCGGATCCGGAGCTAGATAAGATCAAGGTGGAGAAGGAGCAACGGATTTATTCTATCATGGCCGATTTACTTATGCATCTTAGATCTTCGCGGCCACCACTATCACCGTCGTCGTCGCAATCCAGCTCGTCCAGCTCCGGGCACGAGCTGCGGTCCTCGCCGGGCGAGGGCGAGGAGGAGCAAGGGAGTTCGCAGCCGCCGCCGTCGTTGGAGCAAGCTTATGCCAAAGTTCAGTTCGGGTCTTTGGTCACGTTCATCTCCGACGAGCGCCGGTCTACCTTCACTTTGGTGACGTACTACTGGGATCCAGACCCCGAGGAGCCGGAGTACTTGGACGACATGGCCGAGTTCTACCTGGAGGCGGCCCGCCGCCTCCCCATCGCCTAGATGCCGAACCTCGCCGGCTTCGTCTCCTCCTGCGGCCTCCAACTCGGATTGAACGAACCGGTCACCAACATCATGGTCAACACCATGAAACGCATGGCAGAATTCGGAGTCAATAGTAACGTCATGCCGCAAGGCACCGACGACCCTATGCGGCACTCCGTCGACAGGGCGTCGTACGTCGCCATCACGCGCAAGTCCCACGCCGCGCTCGTCGTCTTCATGACATTCTACTTCCGCCACCTCACCCAGGCCCAGGCCAGGCGCTACCTCCACGCCGCCTGCCACGACCTCGCGCTGGCGGTCGGCCTCGTCGAGCTGCACCGCAAAGGCTTGGACTTATCCTCCCAGCGGCCGGCGATAGAGCAGCTTGGCGAGCTGTTTGACGACCTGCATCCGGACTACGGCAGGACCAAGACCGTGCTCCGGTACGACACCGGTGCAGCCAGGCTGATGCACGATCCTGACAACCTCATGCGGCTGGTGGCGTCCAGGTACCGCCTGTTGAACCTAGTCTAGTCTCGGAACCTATATAGGATGGATCTAGTAGATCAGAGAGAGAGAGGGAGAGATAGAGTACCACCTGTGCCCTGGCTCGACGTGCATGAGCCAAAGGGGATGCCAGAGTTGGCGCTGCTGCTAGTGTCGGTGGCCATGGGAAAAGGGGGTGCGAGCGTGTGGCGGCGGTGGTGCTTCCCGTCGGCGCAACGCTTAGCCTAGATCGGTAGGGCTTGTAGGTGGTGTGGCTAGGGCACGGCTAACCTCGTGAGGCGTGTTGCCGGACCCCACCTCTTTAATATAGCGCTGGTCGACAGGGGCCCATCAACAAGATGCGGTTGGGCACCCCCGATCAGGGCGGGATAGGGTTCCCATCGAGTCGTTGGACTCGGTGGGGTGGAGATCAATCTAACATTCTCCCCCTTGATCTCAACTTTACTTTTAACTTTATACTTTACTCATTTCATCACGGATTTGTACATAGAGCATGTTTCATCGTCTCAGCTCAATTGCCGATAGAATCATACAGCCACTATACACTTTTCTTTTTTGAAACAAATCCTGATACCTTTTGGGCGTCTGTAGTCCAGGAATCATAGGCTTTCCATTAAACCCATGCCGGCTATGTGTTCCTTGAACACATTGGGTGATAAGCCTTTCGTTAGCGGATCCGCAAGCATATCCTTTGTCCTTATATGCTCGAGTCTTATAGTTTGATCCTGGACTTTGTCCTTCACAACATAGTACTTTATATCTATAGAGTTTGTAGCATTACTCCACTTGTGTTGTGAGCATAGAATACTGCGGGCTCGTTGTCACAGTACATCTTTAGTGGCCTGCTAATGCAGTCTACCACTCTCAAGTCGGGTAGAAATTTCTTTAACCATAACGCCTGTCCCATAGCCTCATAACATGCTACAAAATCTGCATACATCGTAGATGATGCAGCTATTGACTCTTTGGCGCTTCTCCACGAAATAGCACCTCCTGCGAGAGTAAATACATATCCTGTCGTGGACTTTATGTCGTCTTTATCTCCCACGAAATCCGCATCTGAATACCCGTTTATCTCTAGGGAATCAGATCTTTTATATGTTAGCATGAGGCCTTTTGTGACTTGCACATAACACAAAGCTTTCTTTACCATCTTCCAGTGCTCTATGCCTGGATTCTCTTGATATCTACCGAGTACCCCGGTGATAAAAGCTAAGTCAGGGCGAGTGCACACTTGTGCATACTGTAAGCTTCCAACAGCCGAAGCATATGGTATTGACTTCATTTGATCGATCTCATATTGGTTCTTTGGACATTGGGATTTCCCAAAACTATCGCCCTTGACTATGGGAGCATGTGTTGAATTACTCGCATACATATTGTATTTCTTTAGAATCTTTTCACAATATGCTTTCTGCGACAGTCCTAACACTCCATTCTTTCTATCTCGGTGAATTTCTATGTCCAAAACATAAGAAGCTTCACCAAGGTCTTTCATGTCAAAATTTGAAGACAAGAATTTGTTTGTTTCTAGTAGTAGACTGATATCACTGCTAGCAAGCAAGATGTCAACCACATACAGAATTAGGAAAATATATTTCCCACTTTTAAACTTTGCATAAATGCAGTTGTCCTCAACATTCTCTTTGAATCCAAATCTTTTAATTGTATCATTGAACTTTAAATACCACTTCCTAGAGGCTTGCTTTAACCCATAAATGGATTTCTTTAGGCGGAATCCCATATGTTCCTTCCCCTCCATGAAAAAACCCTTAGGTTGTTTCATGTAAACATTTTCTTCTAAATCTCCATTCAGAAATGCCGTCTTAACATCCATTTGATGCAACTCTAAATCAAAATGTGCAACTAGTGCCATTATGATTCTGAAGGAGTCCTTACATGAGACCGGAGAAAAAGTCTCATTGTAATCTACCCCTTCTCTTTGCGTAAAGCCTTTTGCCACAAGTCTAGCTTTGTACTTTTCTACATTCCCATTGGAGTCATAATTTGTTTTGTAGACCCATTTGCATCATACTGTTTTGGCTCCTTTAGGAATTTCCTCTAAGTCCCAAGCATTATTGGAACTCATTGATTTCATTTCATCTTCCATTGCCAACACCCACTTGGCTGAGTGAGGGCTTTTCATGGCTTCTTCAGATGAGGTAGGATCACCCTCCATATGAATTGTTTCTATGTTATAGACTTTGTAAATTTCTTTGGAAATGGATGGTATTCATTCTCTTTTAGACCTTCTGAGTTCATCAGACTCTTGCTCATTTCGTGCCTCAAGTTCTGGCACATTCTTAGTATGTGGCTGTTCTGGCTCCCTTTCGTTCTCAACAGTGGGTTCAGGTGGCTCCTGATGGATAGGTTCCGAACCTTCTCCCATTGCTATCACGTGTGGAGTCACAACAGGTGCCGGAACCACAACCTCAGGGGTTGTAGATGGTGGCACAACAGGTAGCGAGAAAAAAGGCTCCTGAGTCATCGGATTAGGTGCATGCACCCTCTTCTCCCCAAGATCAATTTCCCGAGCTACCGTGCTCCCCCTCACCAATTCGTCCTCCAAGAAGACTGCATGTCTCGTTTCTACAAACTTTGTGTATCTGTCAGGACAGTAGAAAAGATAGCCTTTTGATTTGTCTGGATAGCCAATGAAGTGGCAAGATACTGTTTTGGGGTCTTACTTTGCAATATTTGGATTGAAATTTTTTGCCTCATCTGGGCTCCCCCAGACCCTCAAGTGGTGCAGAGAGGGGACTCTGCCTGTCCACAATTCATACGGTATTTTGGGCACCGACTTACTTGGTACTGTGTTGAGAATGTGAATGGCGGTTTTAAGCGCCTCCATACACAATCCCAATGGGAGGGTGGAATAGCTCATCATGCTGCGCACCATATCCATAAGGGTACGGTTACGCCTTTCAGCTACTCCATTTTGCTGAGGTTTGCCCGGCATAGAATATTGGGCGACTATTCCATTTTCCTATAGGAACCTTGCAAAAGGTCCTGGTACTTGACCATATGGAGTATGCCGACCGTAGTACTCCCCCCACGGTCAGACCGGACTATCTTAATTCTTTTATCATGCTGATTTTCTACTTTAGCTTTGAAAATTTTAAATTTATCCAATGCTTCAGATCTTTCTTTAATTGGATAAATATAACCATACCGGGAGTGATCATCCGTGAATGATATGAATGAATTATAACCATCCACACTTTTCACAGGAAACGATCCAGAAATATCAGTGTGGATGATTTCTAGTGTTGTTATACTTCGGTTTGCACCCTTTTTAATTTGCTTTACATACTTTCCTTTGATGCAACCTATGCATTGCTCGATGTCTGATAACTCTAACGGAGGAAGAATGCCATTTTTAACGAGGCTTTCTATTCTTCCCCTCGACATATGGCCTAATCTACAGTGCCATAACTTCGTTGAGTCAAGAGTTCGCTTTCTTTTCTTTTGTTATTTGTTCGACAAGGGAACTTGTTCATTCACATCACACATAGAAAACACTTTCTCATGCAAGGATAATAAATAAAGCTTGTCATGTAGTGAAGCAACACCCACACAAGTATCTTTCAACCAAATGGCACATTTGCCATGTCCAAAATAACACTCATACATGTCTTTATCCAGGCACGCCACACTTATTAAGTTTCTATGGATGGAAGGAACAAATAAAACATCCTTAAGAAAAAGAGTAAAGCCATTAGCTAGCTCCAGAGGAATGTCGCCAATAGCCTCCACTTTTGCTTGAATCCCATTCGCCACTTCAATGAGTCTTTCTCTTCTTGGAAAAATCCTTGTCGAATGGAACCCCTGTAAAGAGTTGGCAACATGAACAGTTGCATCAGAGTCAATCCACCAAGTAGATTTTGAAAACTTTTCATACAAGGATTCATTTACAAAAGATACTATGTATTTACCGTTCTTTGCCATTATGGACTTTAGCCATATTGGGCAATCCTTTTTGTAGTGGCCAACCTTTTTGCAGTGGTGGCACAAGTCTTTGTCCCCAGGGAGAGTGTCAACACCCGGATTTTTAATCCCAGATGCCTGTTATGCCATACATCGCAATCCCAGGATTACCATTTTTGCGAGACATAACAGAATTGGATACCACGGTACATCATCAATTACAAACCATACATAAGGTCTTACACAAATAAGGATCTCATGATCCAGTTCTTAATACAACTTAAGCAGCGGAATACGTAATAATAACGGTAGCGTAGGCGAAGCTCTATCTTCGGGGTCACAGGCAATACTGACGATGGGAGATGATCCTAGTTGTCGTAACCTTCCTGGGGTCCTTCGTCCTGGTACTCCTCTTCATAGTCTGGCCATGGGAATAGACAGGGACAAAGCCATGAGTACTCTTTAAGTACTCGCAAACTAATACTAACAAGTGACGAGGGGGTTTTTGTAGTAGGACACTAAGCTCTATGGTTGTTTTGCAAAAAAGCCAGATTTACCTCTACTAAGTTCAGAAGCAATAACAGCTAGTTGAAATTTTATAACACCTAAGTGGGAACTTGTATTTCATATCACAACTCTGTTGTGGTCAAGTCAAAATCTCAATCCATTCACAAGTCATTTTGAAAACATCTGACGGGGGAACAGTATGGCCACTCCAACTTTCCATAACCGCGGACGTGGCTATTCGAATAGTTTGACACTCTACAGAGATTGTACACTTTCACCACAACATTCGATACATCCTTCAGGAACAAATCCTGAATTCACTATACTCAGTATGCGGATAATCAATCCTAACCTTTCAATTACACGCCCTAGTATAAGCACCTCTCCTGTGAGTTTGGCCTCCCAACCATGACCAACTGTCATCTTGGGTACTACACAGGTGGACAATCTTCACAAGGTAGTCTTAGCTCAGACCTAGGCCGTGAGGGAACCCATACTAAGGTATATAAGTTTCCAGTCAAGCCCTACCTAATTCTCGGGTATTGTGGTTGTACGGTAAAAATTGGAATGGTATCGCATCCAGACAACCATCAGTTTTATAAAGGGCTAAGGCTCATGCCTCAACATTTTCATCATCAAAATCATCTCGTGTTCAGAAACACATGTCAAAACATCTCAATAGAATGATCCATCATTCCAAGGTTTTCATAACCATTTTTCCACCAAGTATTCCCATCTAAATTTGATCAAGTTTTAAGCTTAGCACTAGTATCTACAAGTGGGGGTAAGTACTAATGAGGGGTGGTAAACTAGTGGAGTTTAACTAAGTTCAATCTCATGCCTTAGGATGACATCAAGATTAATCTAGCTTAGGCCAAATTTAATGCTTTTTATGCAACCTTCAATTATCTTTCTAGTATCTACAATTTACTCAAGTAATCTCTAAGTAATGGTTTTGATAAAGAAATAAAGTAAAAATATTTCAAGTAAAACTAGGATTGGGTATCATCAAATGTGTCTAACCAAGCATGCTTAGTGCATTGCATAGGTTATCTAACTTTCATAATTGCAAGTGTTAGCTTGCAAGGTTAATAGCTTGCATAGTAGAATATCTTGCAAGTGTTAGCTTGCTCAATCAACTAGTAGTATTAGGATTGCCTTGTGCAGAGAAGTGGTTGAAGTTCTCCTCGGCTTCTTCTTCGTAGTATCCTCCTTCCTCCTCGTATCCTTGGTCGGTACTAGCGTCTATGAATAAATATGAGGTACAATCACCAAACAATACTTAACTACTTTCAATCATCACACACAAGGGTACTATATATGATATAGCATCATCACTAATATTACAAGATTAAAGCATTTTTCTTATTTATTTTATTTTTAGAAAAGTAATTTCTACTCATTGAAAAACGACTTAAGATTTAATATTCTCCAACTCAAACATGGGATCATGTTGACAGATGTCATCACCACATATTTCAGTACATGAGAATGTGATTTAAAGTGGTGTCACAATGTAATAAGGTTTAACCTTTTATTTTAAATAAAATAAAGTGACTAGAAATGCCTATGTGGCATTATTTTATTACTTGAACATTATTTCTGTAAGTAAACCCATATATTTTTATATATTCTGAAAGGTATTATCAACTATGATTTTTGAGAGTTGGAATCAACTCAGAAGCTATTATGATTTAAATTTGAAAAATGTTTGAATGCAGAAAACCTTCTGACTTGTTATTTTTACCAAGGTTGATCTATGGGTCCAAATGATTTGAATCCAACAGGCTTGGATTAAGCATCTCAATATCTTTCTAACAAAATTGGTGTCATTCAATTTGGTTCACTAAATCGAGCTGGGTTGATTTTTGAAACTGGGTACAGAACTAAGTTTGAATATAAATAGAAAAAACTAAATTCAAACGAGTAGGCTACGCGGGAAGGGGTAATGGGCCGGCCCAGTGTCACTCCGCAGCGCGGGGAGCAACTGACAGGGGGGGTCTACTGGTCAGTGATTCTTTAAACGCGAAGCGGTACGGGGTGATGTGGTGCGTTGGATTAGAATGAAGATGGACGGCTGAGGGTCGTCGTCGACGATGAACAAGTCACCGGCGAGCTCGAACCCTAGCGGCTCAGTGTGGGTCGTGGGAGGCTCACCGGGGCTCAGGCGAAGGTCGGCGATGCAGGCGAACGACGAAGTTGACGATGGCGATTCTCCTGGCACCGGCATCTTCTCCTCGGGCGGCTCCAATCGATGGCTTACTTCTTCTCCAGTAGCGGCGGGCTCCGGTGAAATTCCGGCAAACCGCTGCTCGCCTTGATCCGGGGGTGAGGTGGGGTGGTTCTGGGTGAGAGGGGAGTAGCATGGTGTGAAGAAATCGAGCTGGGATCGTCTCTATTTATAGTGGCGAGAGGGGACCGACGGGCGCAAGCTGAGCTCTTCGTGGTCGATGGTACAGAGGGCTATCAGCGTGGGCGACGGTAGGGGGCGGTGTTGTGCTCCCTGGCGAAGCTCAACAACGTGGTGGCGAGGCCTGGGGCGGTGCTGGTCGGTCGGAACGCTGCGGTGCTCTGAGCTAGTTCGACGGAAGTTTTGATGGCACACAGCGCGCGTGGTCCGCGCGGCGGTGAACGGGCATGTCTGCGGGGTTGCTGGGGTGGTGGTGATCACGCGTGCACACGACGAGGGCGACACGTGGTCTGTGGGCGTGTGTCGAGGGTGGCGCGCTGGCGCGCTCTTGGCATGCTTGTAGGGTGGCTTGGCATGGCCTGGGCGTGTGGTCCAGTGGTTGGCATTGCTCGCGGCTGGGACAGGGAGTGGCGGTGGGGTGCTAGCTAGCTCCCAGACAAGGTTGGCGAGGCTAGTGTGGCCTCTAGCTCGCCGGCGACAACGGGGTGGCAAGTTTTCTCTCGGCATGCTCACCATTGATGGCTAGGCTTGCTTACAGTGCTGCTAAGGTTAGTTAAATGAGCTAGATGATCTACTAAAGACTAGTTGTAACCAGAGAGGGAACAAGTTAGGCCCAAAACACTGCTCAACATAGTGTTTTGATTTTGTTTGATGTGCATCTCCAACCTGTTTGATGAAATGGCCGCATGAACTTAAGTTTTGAATTTTGAGAAGATTTTTGGTGGGTGTGCTAGTCATGTGCTGGTGATACTGTGGATGCTTGGGTTTTGAAAATTGAGTTTGCTTGAGTGGTTTTTGAAATAGTGGGATCTTCCCATATGAAATAGATTCAATTTTAAACTGTCATTTAAACTATGCATTCAAATGTTTTTGGATGATCACAAGGTGGGCCTTGGTACCTTATTATGAGTACAATCAAGGGGTGCAAAGATCCATACATGTTTCTGTTAAGTTCTGAAAGTTAGAGATAGCCAAAGTAGGCATGGGAGTTAAATTGGCCAAAGTGACCATTCACTTAATTTTTTTGTTTTTGATTTGTTTGTCTTTGGGAAAAGTTTGGGGATTGTTTAGATGATGTTTATTTCACCTAAGAATAATTTTAAAAGCAAAGAAACACATAATCATGGCAATTCAAAAGAATCCAAATTTTAATGCACACACATATGAATGCTTTCATATTTTAATTGGAAAAGTTTTTGTTAACCCTAATTTTGATGATTAGAGTTTGATGATTCTAGTTTAATATTTTTGGGATGTTACAAACCTTCCCCCCTTAAACAAAATCTCATCCCGAGATTTGAAAAAGGACGAAAAATATTACCTAGGATTTGAAGAGATCGGGAAACTCCGTCCTGATGTGATCTTCGTGCTCCCAGGTAGCTTCCTCTTCTGTGTGGTTGCTCCACTGAATCTTGAGAAACTTGATGCTTCGGGTTCTGGTAGTTCTGAAAGCTTCTTCCAGAATCTCGAGGTAAACTGAGTTCCTCGATCCGATACGATGTTCTTGGGGACTCCGTGCAAACTGACGATTCTAGCGATGTATAACTCCGCTAGCTTCGAACTCTGATATGTGGTCTTGACGGGTAAGAAATGGGCGACTTTGGACAATCTATCCACTATGACCCAGATAGAGTCATTTCCCCTACTAGAAGTAGGCAATCCGGTGATGAAGTCCATTCCAACGGAATCCCAGTTCCATTCCGGAATCTGCAATGGTTGCAACAATCCAGCGGGTCTTTGATGTCCTGCATTGACTCGCTGACATATATCGCACTTGGCGATATAGCTTCTGATTTATCTCTTCATCTTATGCCACCAAAATTGCTCTTTCAAATCTTGATACATCTTCATTCCTCCGGGGTGGATAGAATAAAGCGTATCATGAGCTTCCTTGAGAATAACTTCTTTCAACTCAGAATCCGCTGGTACACAAAGGCGTCCTTTGTACAACATAACTCCTTCTTCGTCTTCGATGAATCCGGGTACTTTGCCTGTACCGATACGACGCTTGATTCCGTCGATACTCTGCGCCTCTTTGATCTGGCTGATCAAAGTGGGTTGAAGTTCTATGCTAGCCAAAAATCCTTTACTCACTAATTCCATTCGGAAATCTTCCATATCTTTGTGCAAGCTTGGTTGCTCCTTAAAAATCATAGAGTTCAAGCGGCACGACAATCTGCTAAGGGCATCTGCTACCACGTTGGCTTTACCAGGGTAATAGTGAATGTCCAGATCGTAATCCTTGATTAGCTCAATCCATGTTATTTGTCTCATATTCAGCTCCTTCTTAGTAAATATATACTTCAGACTCTTGTGATCCGAATAGATTTCACAATGATTTCCCATCAGGTAATGCCTCCATGTCTTCAGGGCTAGAACTACTGCTGCGAGTTCGAGGTCATGGGTTGGGTAATTCTGCTCATGTTGTTTCAGTTGTCGAGATAGATAAGATATAACTTTGCCTTCTTGCATTAGCACACATCCGAGACCGATCTTGGATGCATCACAAAACACGTCGAAGGGCTTAGTGATATCCGGCATGATTAAGATTGGGGCTGAAATCAATCTTCTCTTGAGTTCTTAAAAACTCGCTTCACATTTGTCGGTCCATTCAAACTTCTTGTCCTTCTTCAGCAATTGGGTCATGGGTCTGGCGATACTCGAGAATCCTTCTACGAACTTGCGGTAATATCCCGCCAATCCGAGAAATGCACGAACTTGGGTTTGAGTGGTTGGGGCTTGCCAATCTTCGACATCTTTCACTTTTGCAGGGTCAACGGCAATTCCTCCGGCTGATACAATGTGGCCGAGGAATCCTACCTCCTGTAACCAGAATTCACATTTTCTAAACTTGGCATACAACTGATGCTCTCTAAGGGTTCCAAGAATGGTCCTTAGGTGTAGCTCATGTTCTTCTTCCGATTTGGAATAAATCAGAATGTCATCGATGAAAACAACGAAAAACTTATCCAGGAAGTCCATAAAAATCTTATTCATGAGATTAATGAAATAAGCGGGGGCATTGGTTAATCCAAAAGACATGACTGTATACTCGTATAATCCGTATCTGGTGGTAAAGGCAGTCTTCGGAATATCCTCTGCATGAATCTTGAGTTGATGATAGCCTGTTCTAAGATCAATCTTAGAAAACACTATGGCACCGGTCAACTAATCAAACAAATCTTCTATCTTGGGCAATGGGTATTTGTTCTTGATAGTGACATCATTCAACTTCCGATAATCCGTACACAAACGGTTACCTCCATCCTTCTTATCCACGAACAAGACAGGTGGTCTCCAAGGTGATGCACTTGGTTGAATTAATCCAATTTCCAACATGGAATCCAATTGCTTCTTCAGTTCTGCTAGTTCAGACAGGTTCATACTATATGGTCTCTGGGCTATGGGTCCTGTTCTGGGGATTAGTTCAATGATAAACTCGGTATCCCGATCTGGGGGCATACTGGGCAAAACATCTGGAAATACATCGGGGTATTCACAGACTATCCGGACTTGGTCAATGGTAGGTTGGGCCATACTCTTGTTGTACTTGAATTGACGAGGTAAGGTTTCAGAGATATGCTCGACTGATATTCCGGCTGTACTGGTCATGGTTATGGCTTTCTTGGCACAGTCAATTAATTCTTTATGTTTGGACATCCAATCCATTCCCAGTACTACTTCCAAACCTTTAGTTCCGAGTACTATCAGATTAGCATAAAAATCTATGCCATGGATTCGGATAGGGACGGCTTTGCAAATTTGCCTAGTTTTGGTGGTTGAACCAGGGATTTGAATAATCATAACATGCTTCAGTTTGGTTGGTTGAATCTTACTGGTGCATGCAAATTCTTCGGTGACAAATGAGTGCGATGCACCAGAATCAAACAACACTCGAGCAAGTACTGAATTAACAGAAAACATACCCAGCACGACGTCTGGCGCTTCCTGGGCTTCTTCAGCATGCATGAGAAAAAGACGGCCGCTGCGGTTGAGTGAATTCCCTGGGGCAAACCTTCTTCCGGGCTGAACACGACGCTGCTTCTGAGCCGGGGCATTTGCATTGGGGGCTGCGGCATTCTTCTTGGGGCACTCATTGGAGTAGTGACCCTTATTTCCACAGTCATAACAAGTCACTTGCGACTTGTCCTTTGCTGCAACAGGCACAACATTGCTTCCAGTCCTCGGGGCAGTGTTGGTGTTGGCGGTAACATTGTTGTTGTTGAACTTGGGTGGAGCATGGTTGAAATTGTTAGAGTTGCCGGGGTTGTTGTGATTTCCTCCGGGCCTCGGGTTTTCACGATTGGGATAGGTCGGACGGTTCGTCGGGGGTCTGTTGGTTCTCGGGGCAAATCCTGGAGATGGGTTAGGGCGATACTTTGGGGTCTAATGGGTTCTTGGCTAATGCATCATGCGACGCTTGCGGTTCTCATTGGCTTGGTTGATCTTTCCTTCCATCTGGATGGCAGAGTCGACAAGGGCTTCAATATCGGCAAAGGGGATATTGACCAACACAGTCTGCATCTCATTGTGTAGACCATTCAAGAATCTTTCCTTCTTCTTGGCTTCGGTGTCGATCTCATCCGGGGCATACCTAGCTAATGACAAGAATTTGTCACGGTATTCCACTACATTCATCCGTCCTTGCTTCAGTTCTCTGAACTCGTCTCTCATTCTCTTGATCAAACCCGGTGGCACATGGGTTCTGCTGAACTTGACTTTGAATTCCTCCCAGGTCATCATCTGTCCTCCGGTCATTGCACGAACACTGTTCCACCATGCTCTTGCATCTCCGGCTAGATAATGGGTGGCGAACAGAACTTTCTCGTTAGCTTCCACTCCGGCGACTTCTAGGTTGTTTTCCATGGTCTGCAGCCAATCATCAGCGTCTAGGGGCTCTTCTGACTTAGTGAAAACAAGTGGGTTGGTGTTTTGGAAATTCTTGAGCTTAGATCCATGGTTGTCCTGATTTCCTTGGCCTTGATTGTTGTGGGCTAGTTGAGCTATCCGTTGAAGGGTGGCTAGGTTGGCATGATGTTCGGCTCTTTCAGCTTCGTGGTCAGAAACCAACATTTGTAGGATCTGCAACATCGGGTCCGGGGATGAACCACTTCCTCCGCGTGGCATCTGAAGATTGAGATGGATCATGAGAAAAGAGGGAAATTTCTAAGGTTCAGGGTCTTTGAAAAGTTTTTAAAGTTTGACTCGGATTTTCTAGCAACTTGCTTTTCATTCATTCATTCATTCATAGCACACGATACAAACACACACCACAAAACAAGAAAAACAGATGGTTTTAAGAACCATTCTGGAAACTAAGATATAGTGGGACCGAATACAACTCACTAAGCTAGTGCTCAAGTGCTACTACTCCTCGGAGTCAGTGTAATCGTCATCCTCATCATCCTCATCGTCATTGATGAAGGCGAAATCATCCTCATCGGTGAAGAAATCCATAACCTGATCCTCCAGAAAATCATCATCATCGTTGAGATAGGAGTAGGGGTCTCCACGAAGATCTTCTCCAGCATTCTCCCTTTCCTCTAACTGCATGTCTCTCTCATAGATGGTATCCTCCAAATCTGAGGTACGGTGGCGAAGACGGGCAATGATGCGCTCCTTCTTATCGAGATGACGGCGGCGAGACTTGCGATCCTTCGCTAGCATGGCGATGGTCTAATCCTTCGTCTTGATGATGGCGGACTTGTGATTGGAGTAGTCACGACAATTATCCAATTCCTACTAACGATCGTGCATCATGAAGCTAAGGTGGTCCAACTGAGTCTTCAGCTCGTGGTGGTATGGGGCTTCCAGTGGCTGTCCCATAGCATCACACCTTGGACAAAACTCAAAGCGGGTACCCTTCATCTGGTTGATACTCTACCCACACAGACGGGCAAGAGCTTCCTGCATGGCCCTGACAAGTCCATCGAGCCAGTTGTTTTATCTTAAGGTGAACTGAATTCCCTCGGCAATGGGAGGTTCAATCTTTCCTCGGAGAGTTGCAACAATTAGCCACTGCAGATCTTCTCCTCCTTAATCATTGAGCTCAGCTCCGAAGAACTCGGGGTGCGGACGCTCCAGAAGTTTCGAAAGCTGGTCCAAATCCCGCTCAAAGGTAAGGTCTCCTCCATTCCCCAACTAATAAAACTTGTTGTACTTCACGTCCATCTATAAGAATATAGGATGAGTAGATTAGTAGAGTGATCAAGTGTGTCAAATTTTATGTATTTTGCAAGAGTTTTTGAGGAACATGAATTTTTATGAAAGAGTCAAGGTGATAAGAATGGGAATAAGTTTTTTGTAAATATTTGCTTCCTTTGGTTTTGAAACTAAGTTTTTGATTCAAACGTCCAGTCTAACTAGGGTCTCCTATGGTCAGGATGGCTCTGATACCAACTTGTCAACACCCGAATTTTTAATCCCAGATGCCTGTTATGCCATACATCGCAATTCCAGGATTACCAATTTTACGAGACATAACAGAATTGGATACCACAGTACATCATCCATTACAAACCATACATAAGGTCTTACACAAATAAGGATCTCATGATCCAGTTCTTAATACAACTTAAGCAGCGAAATACATAATAATAACGGTAGCGTAGGCGAAGCTCCATCTTCGGGGTCACAGGCAATGCTGACGATGGGAGATGATCCTAGTTGTCGTAACCTTCCTGGGGTCCTTTTTCCTGGTACTCCTCTTCATAGTCTGGCCACGGGAATAGCCAGGGACAAAGCCATGAGTACTCTTTAAGTACTCGCAAACTAATACTAACAAGTGAAGAGGGGTTTTTTGTAGTAGGACACTAAGCTCTATGGTTGTTTTGCAAAAAAGCCAGATTTACCTCTACTAAGTTCAGAAGCAATAACAGCTAGTTGAAATTTTATAACACCTAAGTGGGAACTTGTATTTCATATCACAACTCTGTTGTGGTCAAGTCAAAATCTCAATCCATTTCACAAGTCATTTTGAAAACATCTGACGGGGGAACAGTATGGCCACTCCAACTGTCCATAACCACGGACGTGGCTATTCGAATAGTTTGACACTCTGCAGAGATTGTACACTTTCACCGCAACATTCTATACATCCGTCAGGAACAAATCCTGAATTCACCATACTCAGTATGCGGATAATCAATCCTAACCTTTCAATTACACGCCCTAGTATAAGCACCTCTCCTGTGAGTTTGGCCTCCCAACCATGACCAACTGTCATCTTGGGTACTACACAGGTGGACAATCTTCACAAGGTATCCTCAGCTCAAACCTTGGCCGTGAGGGAACCCATACTAAGGTATATAAGTTTCCAGTCAAGCCCTACCCAATTCTTGGGTATTGTGGTTGTACGGTAAAAATTGGAATGGTATCGCATCCAGACAACCATCAGTTTTATAAAGGGCTAAGGCTCATGCCTCAACATTTTCATCATCAAAATCATCTCGTGTTCGGAAACACATGTCAAAACATCTCAATAGAATGATCCATCATTCCAAGGTTTTCATAACCATTTTTCCACCGAGTATTCCCATCTAAAGTTGATCAAGTTTTAAGCTTACCACTAGCATCTACAAGTGGGGGTAAGTACTAATGAGGGGTGGTAAACTAGTGGAGTTTAACTAAGTTCTATCTCATGCCTTAGGATGACATCAAGATTGTAACACCCTCAGAATCGGCCCTATGCAAGTTTTAGCGAAACCCGCCAAACCCGCATAGAAACGATTCAAAGGTGCCCACCAGGCACTTTCGTGCGGGTGGAAAACGAAGTAATAACATTACACAACAGTCCTCGATGGGACCCACATAACAGATATATACAACGGCGACTCAAAGAGTCAAGAATACAGATATAATATACAAAGATCCAAATCACCTTGAAAATGATAGAGCGTCCAGCTACGGACAAGATGCAAATGGGGCTAAGAGCCCTGAAGAATAACCAATGGCGTCCATAACCCTGCCCAGGCCAAGCCGGAAGGGTAACCCTGCTAACGACGTCGATCTCAAAACCTGCTTAAACAAAAGGGGTGCCGACAAAGGGCAAAGGAAAAAAGAGGAGCGTCAGTACTGCGGCCAGTACACGGCGAGACTAGAATTCGGCGGTCCTCGCCTACATAGGTATGGTGGACTGAAGCGGCAGCGGCAGCATGCACTGAACACCCTATAGAGACTCGATTAAACTAGCGGCTATCGGAGAGGGGTAAGGAAGACCTATTCGGAACCAACCGGATACTAACACCAACCAAACCCATCCTGGTATTTCCCCCTCGAGACCGAACGAGGAAGTCAACCGAGGAACTCACACAGTTGGCAGTTTTACTTATTCGGTTATCGTTGCAGCAATTACTAGTCAAGTATAGATAATCATCCTGATATAATAAGCAGTGGGCAATTTTAGTTAACCATTCCGTTGTAGTTGCAACGCTTACTAGTCAGATACAATTAGCATGAGTTAACCCAAAAACCCAGCAGTTGTTGGTACTTTTATTTAACCATTCCGTTGTAGTTGCAATACTTACTAGTCAGGTACAATGGTCGCGAGCGACAACTCAAACAAGCAGTTGTGGGCAGTTTTATTTAGCCATTCCGTTGTAGTGACGTTGATTACTAGTCATTATAAAGTCAAATTTATAGCACTACTTTAGTTATAGTTTTCTATGATCGAGATATTGTGCTCCAAGTCGTCCATAACCGCGGACACGGCTTTCAGAAAGTTTTACCCGGCCGGGGTGCACAAATAGCAACACACACACGATCGACCTCGGAAAAACCAAATCAAAACCCAACGAGGCTTTCACGACAAAGCAATCACAGGATTCATAAATATTTCAGGGGGCCACCCCTTGGAGTACACCCGCAACGAAGTTAGCTGACTTCGAGACGGACCCGAGGTTTGTGGGGCCGGCTGTAAGCGACTGGGAACCCATTGCTGGGCTTGTCGATACCGCGTAAATGGGTCACAATTCCTAAACAGTACAGTGTGCTCCTCGCACAATCGTAAATAAAGCAGTAGCATGGCATAAGTACAGGATAGTAAATAAAACCTCAAACTAGTTTGTGGCCCCAAGAAATAAGAATGAATCAAGCTCTGGCTAAGGGGGGTCCCATAATTCCCCGTATGTGGATAGCGCGAATATTCAAGGAACAGGTATCAAGTACTCGGGGTCCTACGGGACACAAGTGGACGGTTAACAACCAAATAACATCTATTGCCCACCTGTGCCTCTGCTTACCTACTTCAATTTTAGTTGTTAAACAATAATTAAAGTGAACGAAAAGTAAAGCCATGATCATCTCCAACATCAACATGCGGCAATACACCAACAACTGTGGCACTTGACGACACGCAACAGCACTTGAGCAAGCGACTACGACGCGCAAGTCCAACTATCTACCAAACAACAGGTAATAGGAGGTGTCCAAGGCAATATAAGGCTGCAAGGGATATCACGGGTACGAAAAACTAGAGCAACGCAACACAGATAGCAATAGATCAACAGGAGGGAATAAATACTATAAAAGTAAAATAGGTAGAAAGAGGGAGATGCTCGCCTGAAACATTGTCGAAGGTTCAACCGAAGATCGGGGCGAAGCTCACATCAACTCAACGGCCTTGTCCGCGAAGAACCAAAGCACTAGAAGAAACACCGTATGCACTATTTAATACTACGGCAAAAGATCGGGCATGATGCATGTATGATGCATGGCATGGTAATATGCGGTGCAATTAGGTCATATTAAGCGAAACCGGGGTTCCGACAATTAATTAAACGGTTCAAGTTATTTATCTACCCCGCAATTTAAATGTTGTTTGAACATGGCAAAATAAGTTACCGGTTCGCTACGCAAATTTAAATGGGGCCAATATTAGACTAGATTTGCCCACATATGGGCCCCATATTTAATTATTAGGTGAATCGGCATAAGGCCCCCAAACCACTCAATATGCATGCAAGATGAATGATTATTAATATGCAACAATTTGATATTTTACATTTATAAAATAGGGCTCGAGAAAGGGTCACACATTAGGGTTCGGCAGTTCTTGGTTCCGGGGTTCGGGGTTCGGTCTCAGGGTTCAGGGTTCGACGGAAGCGGCGGGAGCGGATACAAGACGGAGAACTTGGCGTTCCGGGAAGAAGGACTTGGGTCGGTGTCGGGCGCATCGGGCTCGCCCTGGTCGGTGTCGATCTTGTCGTTGCGCAGATCTTGTCGTGCTTCAGGTTCGGGTGCGGTTCTCGGCGAACTGGTCGGTTCCCTGTCGAATGTCTTGGCGCTTCGGATCGGTCTTCGGTTCGGGGCCTCAGGGTCTTGGGGTTCGCGTCCGTGTGGCAATCTTGTTGTTCCGTGTAGGCGTTCTCGAGGTCGACGGCGAACTTGTCCGGTACCGGGGTTCGGGTTCGGAAGGAGTACTTGGCGTCCCGGGGGCGATCCTGTCGCATCCGCGGTCGTCGGTTCGTGCCGACGGTCTTGTCGTCTCACGCGGAGATCTTGTCGGTCCGCGTACCGGGAAGTAGTACTTGTCTCATCTGGGGTGAAGTACTTGGCATGCTGCGTCGGTGACCTTGGCGTCTTCGGGGTTCATGAGGCGAACTTGGTGTTTCGAGGGGTCCGGAAAGGGGAGCTGCGTGTCATCGGGTCCGGGAAGGAGTACTCGAGCGGCATTGCCTTCACGTTCAAAGAAGGAGATGCCTTCGGGGCCTCGGTCATCGTACTCGGGTACGGTGCCGTTGTTTCGTCGGGCTTGGCCGGGTCGGTGTTGATCTTGTATTGTCTCCCTACGAATGTTCACAGGAGCTCGTAGAGGATGCGCGATACTTGACAGAGGCGACGCAGGGCAGACCGCGGTCGGAGGAGGGCCGCGCGGGGGCGAGCTCGGTTCGGCGGCTTCGACGCAGGAGGGAGCACCTGGTGGCGGCGTCCGTCGGGGCCGGCGAGGCGGGGGCCCGCAGGGAGCACGGGATCGGGCAGCGAGGTGGTGGAGCGAGAGAGGGGGTTGGTCGGCGCGCTGGTGCGGAGGAGCAGGGCGGGAGGAGGAGGCTGCTCGCGCGGAGGGAAGGAGGTGCGAGGCCGAGGCGCGGAGGTCGGGGAGCGCCGCGGGCGGTGGCGCCATGGCCGGGGTGGGGTCGAGCGGCTGCGGCCGCGGGATGGGGACACAGAGGAGGGCGGCGACGGGGTGGAGGGAGGAAGAGAGGGACGCGGGGAGAGGGACGGAGAGCTGGTGGGCGGCGCCGGCGGCGGAGGGGGAGCGGCGACGGCGGCGGAGGGGGAGCGGCGACGGAGAGAGGAGGAGAGGCGGGGCGAGCTTGAGCCCGGGGAGGAGGTAGCCGAGGAAGGACGGGAGCGAGCGAGGGGGAGCGGCCGCGGGCGGAGGGGGCGCAGCGGCGAGGCGAGCGGAGGAGGGAGGAAGGCGCGGCGGCGGGGTGGCTCCGGCGGGCGGGGTGAGCGGCGGACCGGCGGTAGGAGGTTGGGTCGGTGGGAGCGAGCGGCCAGAGAGGAGTGGAGGGGAGGAGGAAGACGAGCGCGTCGCGTGGGGGGGACGCGTGGGGAGCGTGGAGCGCGTGTGGGCCAGGGAACAGGGTGGGGCCCGCTCGGCAGGTGGGGTAGGGAGATGGGGTGCGGCGGCTGGTGGGAAAAGGAGTGGAGGCAGGTGGACCAGGCGGTGGAGGGAGTGGGGAGGGTAGGATGAGGTGGCAAAGTTTGATAGGGTGGGGGAATGGCCAGGGGTGATGTGGCGGCCTGGGATAGGTGGGGGTGATGTGGCTGGTTGGGTGGGTAGAATAGGATTGGTAGCAAAAGGGTTTGTGGTGGACCGTTTATTCTGGGGGTGGTCGTCCGGGTCGAATCGGCCCGTTCGACTGCCCCATTAAAATAATTTAATATTTTATTTGTTTAAAACAAGGCTTCTGCAAACCGATAGCAGACAAAACAAAATAATCCGGAGACCCGGGTTTTGCGTTTGGAACATAGACGGGGCGTTTAGAAAACAAGAACCGGTTTTTTCGCAATTAGTTTTATGCAAACAAATGCAAGATGATGACGATGCTCAAATTCATTGTGGCATGATGACATGAGCATGCGGTCATGATGATGCAATGCACAAAATCAACGCGATTTTCTAGTAGTGATTTTACGGGATGCCACAAAGATTAATCTAGCTTAGACCAAATTTAATGCTCTTTATGCAACCTTCAATTATCTTTCTAGTATCTACAATTTACTCAAGTAAACTCTAAGTAATGGCTTTGATAAAGAAATAAAGTAGAAAGCTTGCAAGTAAAACTAGGATTGGGTATCATCAAATGTGTCTAACCAAGCATGCTTAGTGCATTGCATAGGTTATCTAACTTTCATAATTGCAAGTGTTAGCTTGCAAGGTTAATAGCTTGCATAGTTGAATATCTTGCAAGTGTTAGCTTGCTCAATCAACTAGTAGTATTAGGCTTGCCTTGTGCAGAGCAGTGGTTGAAGTTCTCCTCAGCTTCTTTTTCGTAGTATCCTCCTTCCTCCTCGTATCCTTGGTCGGTACTAGCGTCTATGAATAAATACGAGGTACACAATCACCAAACAATACTTAACTACTTTCAATCATCACACACAAGGGTTCTATAGGGGGGGGGGGTCTACTGGTCAGTGACAGGGGGGTCTACTGGTCAGTGACTCTTTAAACGCGAAGCGGTACGGGGCGATGTGGTGCGTTGGATTAGAATGAAGATCGACGGCTGAGGGTCGTCGTCGACGATGAACAAGTCACCGGCGAGCTCGAACCCTAGCGGCTCAGTGGGGGTCGTGGGAGGCTCACCGGGGCTTAGGCAAAGGTCGGCGATGCGGGCGAACGACGAAGTCGACGACGACGATTCTCCTGGAACCAACAGCTTCTCCTGGGGCGGCTCTAATCGATGGCTTCCTTCTTCTCCAGCAGCGGCGGACTCTGGTGAAATTCCGGCGAAGCGCTGCTCGCCTTGCTACGGGAGTGAGGTGGGGTGGTTCTGGGTGAGAGGGGAGTAGAATGGTGTGAAGAAATCGAGCTGGGATCGTCTCGATTTATAGTGGCGAGAGGGGACCGACGGGCGCAAGATGATCTCGTCGTGGTCGACGGTACAGAGGGCTATCGGCGTGGGCGACTGTAGGGGGCGGTGTTGTGCTCCCTAGCGAAGCTCAACGACGTAGTGGCGAGGCGTGGGGCGGTGCTGATCGGTCGGAATGCTGCGGTGCTCTGAGCTAGTCCGACGAAAGTTTTGATGGCGCACAACACGCGTGGTCCGCACGGCGGGGAACGGGCGTGTCTGCGGGGTTGCTGGGGCGGTGGTGATCACGCGTGCATGCGGCAAGGGCAGCGTGTGGTCTGTGGGCGTGTGTCGAGGGTGGCGCGCTGGCGCACTCTCGGCATGCTTGCACGGTGGCTTGGCATGGCTTGGGCGTGTGGTCCAGTGGCTGGCATTGCTCGCAGCTGGGATAGGGAGTGGCGGTGGGGTGCTAGCTAGCTCCCAGACAAGGTTGGCGAGGCTAGTGTGGCCTCTAGCTCACCGGCGACAACAGGGTGGCAAGTTTGCTCTCGGCATGCTCACCATTGATGGCCAGGCTTGCTTATAGTGCTGCTAAGGTTAGTTAAATGAGCTAGATGATCTACTAAAGACTAGTTGTAACCAGAGAGGGAACAAGTTAGGCCCAAAACACTACTCAACATAGTGTTTTGATTTTGTTTGATGTGCATCTCCAACCTGTTTGATGAAATGGCCGCATGAACTTAAGTTTTGAATTTTGAAAAGATTTTTGGTGGGTGTGCTAGGCATGTGCTGGTGATACTGTGGATGCTTGGGTTTTGAAAATTGAGCTTGTTTGAGTGGTTTTTGAAATAGTGGGATCTTCCCATATGAAATAGATTCAATTTTAAACTGTCATTTAAACTATGCATTCAAATGTTTTTGGATGATCACAAGGTAGGCCTTGGTACCTTATTATGAGTACTATCAAGGGGTGCAAAGATCCATACATGTTTCTGTTAAGTTCTTAAAGTTAGAGATAGCCAAAGTAGGCATGGGAGTTAAATTGGCCAAAGTGGCCATTCACTTAATTTGTTTGTTTTTGATTTGTTTGTCTTTGGAAAAAGTTTGGGGATTATTTAGATGATGTTTATTTCACCTAAGAAACACATAATCATGGCAATTCAAAAGAATCCAAATTTTAATGCACACACATATGAATGCTTTCATATTTTAATTGGAAAAGTTTTTGTTAACCCTAATTTTGATGATTAGAGTTTGATGATTCTAGTTTAATATTTTTGGGATGTTACAGAGAGACTGCTGATACTGATGCTGGTGATGTAGGGGGCCCTTGCCATGTGCCTTGGAAGGGGACCACCATGGTTGATGTTGGTGAAGTTCCTCTTCCTGTTGTCCTTCACGTAGTTCAAAGAACCACCGTGAATGGACTTAAGCCTTTCTTCCTCTTGAGAACACATCCCTATGGTCTTTTCAATGTCCCACTTTTCAGGGGACATGTTATAGTTGATGACGAAGTTCTCGAACTGTTGGGGAAGAGAGGCTATGACAAGATGCACCAGTAGAGAATGCTTGAGCTCGAGGTCCCCATCCATGGGCTTTAACTTAGCCGCTATGTTGGACATCCTCAAGATGTGCTCTCTAATGCCATGTGGCCCCCACATATACTTTTCTGTCACCAGCTGTTTTAGCAGCTGGGTTGCATACATCTTTGAAGAGCCAGTAAACTGGCTCTTTATCTTTGCAAGGTATTCACCAACAGAGGGACACTCTTCGATTAAGCCCACTATTGCGTTCTCAATCGTGTTCTTGACAAAAGCCAAGCACTTCTTGTTTGCATTGACCCACTTTTGATTATCTATTGAGTAGGCCAGCTCCAATGGAGCATGGTCTCTCTTTCTCTTTTCCCATGCAGCACTTTCCTCAGTATCTCCCCTCACTGGTGTCGTGGTGGTATCACGGCATATGCCATGGGTAGGCTAAAGTTGGGGCCGATGGACGTGGAGGAATCCGGGGAGAGATGATGCAGTGAAGACCGCACTCGTATGTACAAAGAGAAATACAATGTATATTGGATTGAAGCTATCAAGTGGGGATAACACCTCCTTCTATACATCTAATCTCTTATAATCTTGCCATGCTTGTGGCTACAATCATGCTCCTGGAGCTGTATCTCCTATCCTTCTATCTAGATCTCTCTATGAGAGTGGAGGAAGAGGAAGAAGGAGAGCTCCTAGTGAGCAGAGAGGGGAGGAGCCCTCCGGGGGCCTCTTCCTGAACGATCCCCCTGGTGCTCCTTATAAAGGGGAGCCCAGGGGACAAATCTTGTTCCCCACGTTTGGTATCTAAGCAGCATATTCCTGGCATCTTCTTAGATGCTCAGCATATGCCTTGGCATCTTTGGAGATGCCACGGCATATTCCTTAGCATATTCTTGGATGCCTAGAGCATATTCCTTTATCCATGTGCCAGTATGAGTTGGTTGGGTCCCAGGACTGGCACAATATTTATGTAGCTCGTCTTGGCTTGATCCGATGATGCGCTGTATCTGAAGATAAATTAGTCGGTACCTGGAGTAATATACCTCGGCCCAAATGACAATGCTGGAAGTGTAACTCGGCCTGGGTAGAGCAGATTCGGCCTGGCAGACTATTGATTCGGCCCAGGCAGAGTGAAGGGCCCAGGCCGGTTGCTTCAGTGGCCCAGCCGGATCATCTGTCTCGGCCCAGGTACAGCGCTGGTGTTGGTGCTCCGGGGACGGGCCGAGTCACGCCAGACTCGGCCCAGGCGGAGTGAGGGAGCCGGTCGATCCCGCGGTGGGCTGGATTACCTGCCGAGCTAATTCAAAGCCCAGCCTGGTCAGTGGAGCTTGCTGGCGCGATGGTGTCTTCGCGGTGGGCCGAATCCGGCCTACCCGGGGGACGCGAACACTGTGGCGTGGTACAGCGCTTGACGCAGACCCGGCGATGTGGAGGGATCGTCGGGGTTGATCTGGCGCGAGGCGGGAGTTGGCGGGATAGAAGATTGACTCGGCTGGGACGGAGGCAGCGAGGTGGGGGCCGGCGGGACGCGATGGTGGTTCGGCCAGTGGGCCGGATTGGAGGACTCGGCCCAGGAGGGTGATTCGGCTTTGAGAGCTTTAATTCGGCCCGTTCGCTGTTGGTCTGGTCCAGTGGTGGTGAGGGCTGGGCCGACTTAATGTTAACTCGGCCCAGACTCGTTTTCTGCCTTAGTATTTTTCTATTGGACTGATATTGAGTATTATTTTCTCATATATATTTCTTATTTATTCAATTAACTCATCAACTCTGGGGTACCCGGGGGTACACCCCCGACATTAGTCCCCGAGGCCATGTGGGATTCGTAGAATCGTTCATGGGCTTTAAATCTAAATATCCCCAGAGTTGTTTTCTGACATACACCTTCTTTGTCATTTATTTCTTGGTCGCATAATCCCTTTGGGCAAGTTTGTGACTTTGTCCTTCTTGGGCTCTGCTCATAACCTTTCTGGGCAGGTTGTTTGACTTCTGGCGTTCTTGGGCTCTGGTCATAACCCCTTTGGGTGAGTTTCTGGACTCCTGGCCTTCATGGCCACTGGTCATAACCCCTTTGGGTAAGTTTCTAGACTTCTGGCCATCATGGGCACTGGTCATAACCCTTTTTGGTAAGTTTCTGGACTTCTGGCCATCATGGGCACTGGTCATAACCCCTTTGGGTAAGTTATGAGTTCTGGCCTTCTTGGGCACTGCTCTTTTAACCTCTTCGGGTAAGTTATGAGTTCTGGCCTTCTTGGGCACTGCTCTTTTAACCCCATTTGGTAAGCTATGAGTTCTGGCCTTCTTGGGCACTGCTCTTTTAACCCCATTGGGTAAGTTATGAGTTCTGGCCTTCTTGGGCACTGCTCTTTTAACCCCATTGGGTAAGTTATGAGTTCTGGCCTTCTTGGGCACTGCTCTTTTAACCCCACTGGGTAAGTTTTGAGTTCTATCCTTCTTGGGCATTGCTCTTTTAACCTCATTGGGTAAGCTATGAGCTCTCGCCTTCTTGGGCTTTGCTCTTTTAACCTCATTGGGTAAGTTATGAGCTCTTGCCTTCTAGGGCTTTGCTCTTTTAACCTCATTGGGTAAGCTATGAGCTCTTGCCTTCTTGGGCTTTGCTCTTTTAACCTCATTGGGTAAGTTATGAGCTCTTGCCTTCTAGGGCTTTGCTCTTTTAACCTCATTGGGTAAGTTATGAGTTCTGGCCTTCTTGGGCACTGCTCTTTTAACCCCATTGGGTAAGTTTTGAGTTCTATCCTTCTTGGGCATTGCTCTTTTAACCTCATTGGGTAAGCTATGAGCTCCCGCCTTCTTGGGCTTTGCTCTTTTAACCTCATTGGGTAAGTTATGAGCTCTTGCCTTCTAGGGCTTTGCTCTTTTAACCTCATTGGGTAAGCTATGAGCTCTTGCCTTCTTGGGCTTTGCTCTTTTAACCTCATTGGGTAAGTTATGAGCTCTTGCCTTCTAGGGCTTTGCTCTTTTAACCTCATTTGGTAAGTTATGAGCTCTTGCCTTCTAGGGCTTTGCTCTTTTAACCCCATCGGGTAAGTTATTACCCGGGTCATCTGATCTCAAAGCCGAGTTACTTTATTTAAAATTGAATTTATGTCTTAAGTCTGAGTTATCTGACTCAGATCCGAGTTATATGACTCAAATCCGAGTTAACTCATCCTAAATCCGAGTTACTTTACTCAATTTTGACTTGCATCCCGAATCTGAGTCTTCTGACTCAAATCCGAGTTAACTCATCCAAAATCCGAGTTACTTTACTCAATTTTGGCTTGCATCCCGAATCTGAGTCTTCTGACTCAAATCCGAGTTAACTCATCCAAAATCCGAGTTATTTTACTCAATTTTGGCTTGCATCCCGAATCTGAGTCTTCTGACTCAAATCCGAGTTAACTCATCCAAAATCCGAGTTACTTTACTCAATTTTGGCTTGCATCCCGAATTTGAGTCTTCTGACTCAAATCCGAGTTAACTCATCCAAAATCCGAGTTACTTTACTCAATTTTGGCTTGCATCCCGAATCTGAGTCTTCTGACTCAAATCCGAGTTAACTCATCCAAAATCCGAGTTACTTTACTCAATTTTGGCTTGCATCCCGAATCTGAGTCTTCTGACTCAAATCCGAGTTAACTCATCCTAAATCCGAGTTATCTATTCGCCACGATATAGCTTGACTTGGCGTGATGACGATAATTTGCCTTTGATATAGATTCGAGATATAGATCCGAGATTAAGCTTTGGGACATGATAATAGGGCTAACCGCTGAGAGATCTGATTCGAGAAGTAGATATGAGATATAGGTTCGTGATATGATAAGCTGACCAATAGTCATCGAGATATGGGATAATCTGGCAAGATGGTGAGATATCCATTCGAGTCATAACATAACCTGGCAATCTGGTGAACTGAATAAAGCTTCGGCCTGAATCAGAGATACAATTAGTACGCCGAGTCTGAATACCAATCCGAATTATAAAGTACCCTGGCAAGCTGAATCAAATGTTAGTCCGAATTAGAGACAATTTACTGAGCTGAGTTAAAAATTAATTCAAAGCATAAACAAATTGACTTCAAGTTATATTTGAATCAACAAGTAAGATGATTCAACTTATGGCCGAGTTAACAGAAATGCTGGCTGGTGAGCTGAGTTAATGGGTAATCCAAAACATAAACTAACTGACTCAAAATCTATCTGAATCACAAATAAGATGATTCAACCTATGGCCGAGTTAACATATAAGCTGGCTGGAGTACAGATCCAAATCAACATAATGCTCTCTTAATCTAAAGGTGACTCTACGGATAAGTTGACTAGTCCCCGGGTTGAGTTATTCTCTCCCTGGGATGAAGGATTGAGCGTAGGCGGCTGAGTTATCTGGCACTTATAACATACTTGGAGAAGTGTTTGGGTGAGATTTGCTAGGTCATACCTGGCTTGCTGGGTTACTTGGTACTTACGGTAAGCTTGGAGTAGTGCTTGAGTCCTTCCTGCTGAGTCTTACCAGCTTTGATGAGTTAAACTTGTAGAGCTTCTGCGCTTACCTCTTTGTTCTCTGTTGACTTGGTGAAGCTGAATGAGCTCTATGAGGAAGAAGTTGATGAAGATGCTCCCGTCCGGATGGAAACCCAACCAACGCCACTAGAAGGCCCCACGGTGGGCGCCAAATGTCGTGGTGGTATCACGGCATATGCCATGGGTAGGCTAAAGTTGGGGCCGATGGACGTGGAGGAATCCGGGGAGAGATGATGCAGTGAAGACCGCACTCGTATGTACAAAGAGAAATACAATGTATATTGGATTGAAGCTATCAAGTGGGGATAACACCTCCTTCTATACATCTAATCTCTTATAATCTTGCCATGCTTGTGGCTACAATCATGCTCCTGGAGCTGTATCTCCTATCCTTCTATCTAGATCTCTCTATGAGAGTGGAGGAAGAGGAAGAAGGGGAGCTCCTAGTGAGCAGAGAGGGGAGGAGCCCTCCGGGGGCCTCTTCCTGAACGATACCCCTGGTGCTCCTTATAAAGGGGAGCCCAGGGGACAAATCTTGTTCCCCATGTTTGGTATCTAAGCAGCATATTCCTGACATCTTCTTAGATGCTCAGCATATGCCTTGGCATCTTTGGAGATGCCACGGCATATTCCTTAGCATATTCTTGGATGCCTAGAGCATATTCCTTTATCCATGTGCCAGTATGAGTTGGTTGGGTCCCAGGACTGGCACAATATTTATGTAGCTCGTCTTGGCCTGATCCGATGATGCGCTGTATCTGAAGATAAATTAGTCGGTACCTGGAGTAATATACCTCGGCCCAAATGACAATGCTGGAAGTGTAACTCGGCCTGGGTAGAGCAGATTCGGCCTGGCAGACTATTGATTCGGCCCAGGCAGAGTGAAGGGCCCAGGCCGGTTGCTTCAGTGGCCCAGCCGGATCATCTGTCTCGGCCCAGGTACAGCGCTGGTGTTGGTGCTCCGGGGACGGGCCGAGTCACGCCAGACTCGGCCCAGGCGGAGTGAGGGAGCCGGTCGATCCCGCGGTGGGCTGGATTACCTGCCGAGCTAATTCATAGCCCAGCCTGGTCAGTGGAGCTTGCTGGCGCGATGGTGTCTTCGCGGTGGGCCGAATCCGGCCCACCCGGGGGACGCGAACACTGTGGCGTGGTACAGCGCTTGACGCAGACCCGGCGATGTGGAGGGATCGTCGGGGTTGATCTGGCGCGAGGCGGGAGTTGGCGGGATAGAAGATTGACTCGGCTGGGACGGAGGCAGCGAGGTGGGGGCCGGCGGGACGCGATGGTGGTTCGGCCAGTGGGCCGGATTGGAGGACTCGGCCCAGGAGGGTGATTCGGCTTTGAGAGCTTTAATTCGGCCCGTTCGCTGTTGGTCTGGTCCAGTGGTGGTGAGGGCTGGGCCGACTTAATGTTAACTCGGCCCAGACTCGTTTTCTGCCTTAGTATTTTTCTATTGGACTGATATTGAGTATTATTTTCTCATATATATTTCTTATTTATTCAATTAACTCATCAACTCTGGGGTACCCGGGGGTACACCCCCGACAACTGGGTCCTCAGGATTGACTGGCTGTTTAGTATCAACAACCCAGTCCACCTCGGCGCAGATAAAGGTCAGGTCAACCTTTTTCCTCCGTTCTGAATAGTTATCCCCTCTAAGCAGTGGGATATCCTTCAGGCAGCTCATGAGGTTGAGACCTCCTGAAAAACACAAAAGATGTGAGATAACCAGAAACAACTGTATGCATTAATCCAACTTTGGTATAAATTAAGCATGCAATTGTTTGTGCCATTTAAAGTTACATCATCGTTGGATAAAGATAAAATTAAATGCACCTTTAATACTTAATGAAAGGGATCATGATCATGTTTATTAATAACGTTGGTCAATTAATAACATGGAGCATAATCAACTTTAAATTACTTTATCACATATTTTAAAACAAAATTTAATACACTTTTATTGCATTCTAGCAATTTAAAACAACTATTTGCAGCGGAAACAATATTACAACATTCACAAAACTTTAGACTTTATAGAAAAAACTATGTCACTTTCATATTCTCTAATCAAGATATTCACTGAAATAAAATGAATAGAGAAAACTTTGCAAAATTTCATCAAAACTGATAAAAATTATCAAAAAACAGCTTCTGAAAATAAAAACAGAAAAAAAAACTGTACTGCTACTGTACGCTTACTGTACGCCCTATCTGGGCCTATTTCTTGAGCGGCCAGCAGTGGCCCAGCGGCCTGCTCGTGCGCCCCCGCTAACTGCTGCCGCCAGCAGTCCGTCAGCACGGCCCGCTCGGCCTGTCCGCGACACGCGTCTAGCAGCCCAGTGCGACCCGCGGCGGACTCTACTATTTAACGCGCCCGCGCGCGCTCTAGCTGTTGCGCTGCAGCAGCCCGTGGCCCAGCCACGCGGCCCTCCTTGGCCCAACAGCCCGCGCCCCTGCAGCCTCCTGCGCCGCTCAATCGCAGCCGTCCGTGACGCGTACCCTAGATCCGACGGCTGTGCGCGCTTCTCGCCGCAACAAAACCCCCGCGCGTAGCACCCCCAACTAACCCTAGCCCCCATTCGCCCCCGTCCGCCCCGTGACGCCCCCCCCCCCCCAGCTCCACTCTCTGGCGGCGCTCGCTTGTGAGTAAAAAGAGGTGAGGTGGCCGCCCCTCCCGGCGTCGCCGCCAGCGGCGAGCCCCTCCCTCTCCCACGCCGTTTCCCCCTTCTCCCCTTACTCTTCCTCTGCCCCATCCACCTCTCCCACCTCGCAGATGCAGAGAGGGAGAGAGATCGACGGCCAGAGCCACAGCACCTCCCTACCCCCCTTGCCGGCGGTGCGTGGGTGGACGACCGTCAAGAGGCGCAGCGGCAGTGCCCCCTTGTCGGCGCTCCGCGGCGGCCGGTTGTTATTTTATTTTGGGGATTTCGAATCGGGGTTTTGGATTTGGGGTTGTTCTTTTCGTGGCTTTTGCATACGGGTGGGATCTGGGGAAGAACTAGGGTTAGGGTTCCTTCGGGATCTGGGGTTATTTTGGGATTTTTTTGGTTTTCTTTGCCCCCGAAGGGGTATGTTCTTCTTCCGACGCCTCGGCTTGCCGATGCGCGTTGAGATAGAGAGGAACGGCGCGGCCAGAGGGGCAAGGTGCACTTTAGATCTAGGATTCTTTCTCCTTTGCTTTGATTTCTGTTTCTACCGAAAAGATCTAGGAATAGATGCTCTGATACCATTGTTGAACCTAGTCTAGTCTCGGTAGAACCTATATAGGATGGATCTAGTAGATCAGAGAGAGAGAGAGAGAGAGAGAGAGAGAGAGAGAGGGAGAGATAGAGTACCACATGCGCCCTGGCCATTGTTGAACCTAGTCTAGTCTCGATAGAACCTATATAGGATGGATCTAGTAGATCAGAGAGAGAGAGGGAGAGATAGAGTACCACCTGCGCCCTGGCTCGACGTGCATGAGCCAGAGGGGATGCCGGAGTTGGCGCTGCTGCTAGCGTCGCTGGCCATGAGAAAAGGGGGGTGCGAGCGTGCGGCGGCGGTGGTGCTTCCCGTCGGCGCAACGCTTAGCCTAGATCGGTAGGGCTTGTAGGTGGGGCGGCTAGGGCACGGCTAACCTCGTGAGGCGTGCTGCCGGCCCCCACCTCTTTAATATAGCGCTAGTCGATAGGGGCCCACCAACCAGATGCGGTTGGGCGCCCCCGATCAGGGCGCGGATAGGGTTCCCATCGAGTCGTTGGACTCGGTGGGGTGGAGATCAATCTAACACCGCCGTAAATTGCTCGACCCCGTCCTAGAAGACCTCTGCCGAGGGGAGCAGCTCAGCATCGGCCGCGTCAACGACATCCTCAACTTGCTTCGACACCCCTGGTCGCCGCCGCCGCTGCCGGCTCCTACTCCCGGCACCTTCCAAGACGCCGACGGGAACGTCACCATAATCGCCAACATCGGATAGGACCTCTTCTCCACGACCACCATTACAAGAGACCGTGCCACAGCTTTCATGGGCAACCTTGTCACCACGACCAGCATCTCGAGGCATCATCCGAGCGGCCATGGCCACGACGGTCTTCGCGACACCGTTCATCTCACCACCGATTCTGACAAGAAGGCAAGGTTCCACGCCTTCCTGCGCACCTCCGCCGCCGCCGCACAAGAACTGAGACCGGACATGAAATCGCTCAAGATGTGCCTCCTGGACACCATACACGGCTTCTACATCCAGGTGCTCACCATGCTGCCCTCGAGCGACCACCTCCTGCAGGCCGGTCCTGGAAGCCGGGTACTGCTACGGCGTCATGGACAACCCCGTGCACAACATCATCGTCAACTCCATCTGGTACAGCTTGCACTACCCGCCCCCAAAAGACGCCGAACCCGTCCAGATCCACCACACCTGCTCCATAGCCCGCATCGCGTCGTGCTCCCTCAACGCCCTTATCGCCCTCGTCCCCATGATCACCCGCAAGAAGGATGAGCAAGAGAGGTGGTGCCATTTCTGACCTCCTGTAATTGCCGTTCCATAATTGAACAAGATCATCCCTGCCACCAGCAATTACTTGTTGCTGCTCATGCCACCAAACACCCCCGGCCACAAGACCTCGCGGAATTCATGGAGTTGCTCTTCCCTCTCAGAGATGGCCTTACAAACTTGCTGAGTTCCAATGGTGCTCTCTCCAATGCCGATTTCGAAACGATAAGCGGGTTGATTGCAACCAACAAAGCACTGGTGCCAACAACTTTAAGTGTTCTGTACCAACCTGCCTCGATGGATGCTGCTGACGCCTGGGTGAAGGCTTATGTTCATAAGAAGCTGGAAGAAGTGCTCTTCAACTATGGCAGCAAAGATCCTTTGATTAGTTGAACCTAGCTAGTCTTTTTATTTTTTTTACATGTATGTATGTACTCGTTTGTTTTGGTTCTGCAAACAGGTCGCTGCTTCATCTGCGAGACTTCTGCTGTTAGGATTGTGCATCCCTTTGATGTCAACTACTTCATGGGCCAAAACTTCAACACGGATTCAATCTGTGATGCTGCCGAGCATGACGCTGCTCTTGCTGGAATGGAAATGGAATCTGCTGGAAACTGTCTCTCATAAACGCCCACTATATATATATATATATATTCCTTCTGCACCGGGAGGTTTTGGTAATTAAGTACTAGTTTCATTCAACTATGTGCCGACCCTTCTAGATTAATTTGGTCTCGATCTTTTCGCTGATGCGAGAGTAATGACTGGTGTGGCATACGTGTGGCATATTGGTAAGTTACAACATCATTGCATCTATTTGTACATGAATTAGCAACGAGTCCGTGCCTAGCTTGTTACGGAGCTACGTACACAAAGATTACCACTTTCAATTTTAAAATATTTTCAAGTAACATGCAAGTTGAAACATGTAATGAATCATGAGTGTGGATTTGCTGCCAAGGGGGATAGCTGCCCCCAAAGCCAACACCGTACGATCTGTGCTGAGATATGTACATAAATCTGACTGTCATTTGTTGTATTTCCGACGATGTGACACTAATCAGTGATTAGAGTGTGCTTGGACTGCCGGGCCTTGTCAATAGTCTGCATGCACCCCTCGGTTGGTAGTGCGTGTGTGCAGAGCATGAAAACCCATTGAAAGAACATGTTGAGCCCCCATGTGTGGTTTTGGTAATTAATAACAATCTTTATGGACTAATATGTGTATTAAGTTATACTTGTAGGATTGGTTCATTGGCATCGCTTGGAGCATGTGTTGGCTTCAAGGTCGATGAAATGAGAAGAAGATGTGTTGTGCAAGCTCAAAATGCGCCATCTATAGAAGATCTCATGTTTGATGCTTGCCATCCTCGGTGATCATGGATCGATGATGAGGAATCAAGAAAGGTGTCCATCTTGAGAAGGACAAGATCGTCTACATCGATCTCAAGTGTATTGCTCAAGGCAAAGGTATAATATTGATAGGTTTTCCCTTTTGCCGGTCTCATGTTTGTTGGGAGACCGGGTTTAGGATAGATAACCGTACTATCAAGAGGGGCTCTCGAATGAGTAACTCGGTCACATCGTTCGGAGAGAGATCAAACCTTTGCATACTTGCATCATCATATTTGGTTGTTATTTGGTCTTATCCATGTGAGGATATAGAGCTTGTGGTAATCTCCATAACAAGCTCTAGTCCATCAAAAACGGATTTCCCTTTTATATCTTATTGCGTTTTGATCTTGGAGGTTTTACCGGTTTGTATTTTAGAGATAGGTAAAACCTTCCATTATTTGGTTCTTACTCATGTGAGGATTTAGAGCTTGTGTTAATCTCCATGACAAGCTCTCGTTCATCGAAAACGGATTTCATATGCATTTTCTATTACGTTTTTTATGTTGGAGGTTTTATCGGTTCATCTTTTTGATATCGGTTCATCTATCCTCCCTTGCTGGACTATAATGTTTCTTTGCATTATCTTTTAGAGCTTGTTGTCCTCTTCGAAACGAGCCCAAGATCATCAAAATCGGAGTCCGGATGCAAAAGTTATAGCCGTTTTCGTTCAGGGATGACCGGTAGTACCGGACCAGGGTCCGGTAGTACCGGAGGTCCGGTAGTACCGCCCCGTAGTACCTGTCGGTACTGAAAAAGGTTCGTTTGGCGACCTGGGATCCCCAGGGATTGTCCGGTAGTACCGGGAATGTCCGGTAGTACTGGGAATGTCCGGTAGTACCGGGATTCACGTTTTTTTTGGCTTCAACGGTTGGATTTTCGGGGAACCTATTTAAGGGGCCTTCTTCCCTAATGGTTCCCCAACCATTCTTGCAAGTTTTCCCCTCCATTGTTGACCTTCTTGAGCTTGCTTTCTCTCAATCCCTCTAATGATTCTTGCATATTCTTGAGGGATTTGAAAGAGAAGATCTAGATCTACAATCCCACCAATCAATCTCTCCTCTAAGTGAGGGGAACATATTAGGATCTAGATCTTGGAGTCTTTTGTGGATTTCCTCCATTGTTCTTCCTCTCTTATTTCCCCATAAGCTTTTATAGCTTTGGTGGAATTTGGGAGAGAGAGATTTGAGCACCTTTGTGGTGTTCTTGCCATTTGCATTTGGTGCATCGGTTTGAGTTCTCTTTGAAGGATTTGATTTGAGTTACTCATTGGATCTTGTCCCTCTTGGGTTCTTGGAACCCTAGACGGTTTGTGGCCTTGGTGGCATTGTGGCCTTGGTGGCATTGTGGACTTGGTGGCATTTGTTGGGAGCCTCCAATTAAGTTGTGGAGTTGTGCCCCAACCTTGTGAGAGGTTCCGGTTGCCACCGACAAGTGCACCGATAGTGGAAGCGTGGATCGATCCCATTGGGGTGAGATTCACCGGAGAATAAGGGAGGCCTTTTGTGGCGTTGGTGGTTTGATACCACCCCCTCTCCAAACGAGACGTACTCCATGTTGGGAGGAACTCGGTAAAATATCGGTGTCCCCGCGTGCCTCGGTTATCTCTATACCCGAGCTCTTTACTTATGCACTCTACATTGTGATAGCCTTCGTGCTTGAAGTACTATATATCTTGCTATCACTTTGTTGCTTGTATTGCTTAGCATAAGTTGTTGGTGCACATAGGTGAACCTTAGTTGTTCTAGGTTATGCTTAACAAAGTAAACACTAGTTTTATTCCGCCTTTTTTGAGCCACTCTAGGAAAAGTTTTAATCGCCTATTCACCCCCCCCCCCTCTAGGCGACATCCATATCCTTTCAATTGGTATCAGAGCCCGGTCTCTCATTTTAGGCTTCACCGCCTTGAGAGTAAAGATGTCGGCTAGGGGATTAGTGCACAAGGACACGCTCACATTCGATGGCACAAATTATGATGTTTGGAAAATTCGCATGCTTAATTTATTTCGGGAAATTCACCCAATTATCGAGGGCTATCTATATGTGGGTTTCTCTTCTCCTATGGATACCCAAAACGAATCTTTAGAGGAGAAGTTGAACTCTCATATAGATGCTCTAGCTACTAAAATTCTTGTGCATGTTGTGAGCAATGTAGTTCTTTCTTCTATCATGCCTTATTCAAGCGCTCGTGAGATATGGACCAAGCTTCAAGATAAATATAGCAAGTCCAACATTATTGAGGATGATTGTGTTGCTTCCACTTCCGGTCGAGATGAGTTCTCATCGTCTACCACTTCACCAACATGTGATTTTTCACAAGGTAATGATATGGTGAGTGGTGATAGAAATTGCAATATGAATAGTGTGTTCACTATTTGTAATCCCTCATATCTATCTAGTTGTAATGATCTATCTTTGGACCTTAACACTTCTAGCACTCAAAATTCCTCACATGCTTGTGTTAATAGTCCTTGCATATCATGTAGAAATGACTTGAACAAATCTCATGATGATATGCTCATGTTGTCTTGTTGCCATGATAAAAATGCTTCTATTTCCTCTAGTGCTTGTGTTGCTAACCATGTAGAGGAAAATGAAGATTCTATGGGCCAAGACAAGGTCTTGAAGAGAGCTTCAAGTGCAATCTCATCATCACCTTCCTCCGGTTCTCACATGTGCCTTATGGCTAAGGGAACAAAGGTAACCTCTTTGAATCCCATTGTATCTCATGATGATGATGAGGTTGAGAATGATAATGATGATTATAGAGGTAAGTATGATATTACCTCTATTAAGAAAATGGGAGAGGTCGTCTATAGTGCTCTCTACAAAAATAAACTTGCTTCCTCCAACCTTCTTGAAATCTTGAATTATGCTATAGAAGGCAATGATATTATTGAGGAGCAAGAAAACATAATTGATGAAAAGTTTGCACTTGAGCGTGAATATGCTAATGAACTTGCTCAAGTAAAGGACTCCCTTGAAGAAGAACAAACCACCAAAGAATCTCTTGAGGAGACTTTTACTCTAGAATTATCTAGAGTAAAGGAATACCATGATAGAGAACTTGCGGTGGCTAACTCCTTCAAGATTAAAAATGATGAACTTGAAATTGCTTATGCTAAACTTGTTGAGGATTTTGAGCACCTCAAAAATGGCTCTAGGGTCATAAAGGGTGAGCTCATCAAACTCACCGAGTCACATGAGCAACTTAAAGCCTCATATTCAAAAGAGCTTGACAAGTTTCCCTCACCTCTTGCTAATAGTAATGATGCTTGTGCTACTAACTCTATTTCTTGTGAAGCATCTATTTTGAAGGAGAGTGTTGAGCTAAAGGCTCAACTTGCTTTGCTAACTAGCAACTATGGGAAATTAGAAGAAAGCCATGTTAAGCTCTCAAGCTCGCATGAGGATCTCCTAGTCTCCCATGGTAGGCTAAAGTTGGCTCATGAGGCCATCATGTCAAAGGTAACATCTAGTGGGCCTCATGTGGACATTAGCACTATATCTACTCCAAATGTTATATTGCCATGTGCTAGTCCTTGTAATTCATCCTCTCACAACCATGCTATATCTCGTGATGAATTACATTCCATGCCTTGTTGCTCTAACAATGTAGCATCTACTTCCTCTAGTACTTGTATTGAAACTAACCATGTAGAGGAAATCAAAGAGCTCAAGGCTCAAGTCACTTCTTTGAAGAATGACTTGAAAAAGGGTCAACAAGGGAAGGCCGCACTCAACAAAATCTTGAGTGTGCAAAAATCCCCCAATGACAAGAGTGGGCTTGGATTCAACTCCAATGTCAAGAACAAGTCCACTATCATGTTGAAGCACAAGGACAACAAGAAGAATGGCCAACATCAAGTCAAGAATCGTGCCAACATTGTTAGCTTCAAGTGCAAGGAAGAAGGGCATCATGTTAGATCTTGCCCATTGAAGAAGAAGTCTCCTAGTGTGAAGCAACAAGGGAAGCGGCCTCAAGCTCCACCTCAAGTCATTAATGGGCCTCTTCCTAAGAGGACTACTCGAGCTCTTCCTCGAGTTGTGGCTTCACCTAAGAAGAAAGATGGCAAGAGTAGAACTTGCTACTTATGCCGTGAGAAGGGGCATATTTCTTCCTCATGCACTATTGGTATCTCCTCATCCAAACCTATCATTATTGATGATGTTTATTCTCTTTGTAAGGATGAGGTTGGCAATGTGTTTGCCAAATTTTTTGGTACCCAATGTGGTGTCAAGAAAAGATCCATTTGGGTTGCCAAGTCTATTGTGACTAACCTCTTAGGACCCAACTTGGTTGGGGACCAACAAGCCAAAACTTGATCAATAGGTGTTTGTTGGAGGGCATTGGAGACTTGGCTACATCATGAAGATTTAAGGGATCTTCATTATTATTTTTGTCTAGCCAAGTCATGTGGATTATATTGCTCCTATTATATTTCCAATGTTCCTCCTTGCGGTAACATATGCTAAACTCTTTACATTGAAAGTTACTCGCCCCCTTGTGCATGTTTTGGTTTTGTATCTTCCATGATTTTGTACATGTTATGCTTTCCACTTAATTATCTTGAGATATCAAGTATATTTTTGTATGATTAGGTGGCACTCCATGTATGTGTGTTTCTTGTATTGGAGCCTTACTTGGTTATATTTGGTATCTTACTTGGCTCTTGTGAGAGATTAATGGATTATCCCATTTTGGGGGAGTGTTATGCTTGGGCATTCCACAATCCTAAAATGTGTGTACATGAGGAATACCACCTAGTATTTATATTGGATTATTGTCTAGTCTCTATGTGGTACAATTCTCATGAGAAATTTAAGTTTTATAATGTCCATTAATTATCTCTATTTGTATCCTTTTGCCTCGTGTTGGATTTATGGTAGTATCACATTATGGGGGAGTCTTGTTCTTAGTGCATATTACAATCCTAGAAAATGTGAATATTTGAGGTTGTGTCACTTAGACTTGATATTGATAATTATCTAGCGCCTATGTGACACATTGGCTCATACAAGTTCCAATTTGCATGAATGGCTTTATTGATCTTATTTTGGATCTTGTATATGAGAGTGTTTCTTGGTATGCGTTTCCTCATATTTAGATATATATATCCTCATGGAAACCATTTGCTTCAAGTTACTCTATTCACTAGTGATTGTGTGACTTGGGGAAGCTACCAAGAATCTTGTTCGAAGTATCATGCTCAATTTCTTATATTTAGTTATATGCTTCTTGTTGTGACTATGATCTTGGATATCCATGCAAGCTACCTTAGGAAAATTATTCTATTTCTTGTCCTTGGATAATGAGTACCCAACTTATGGTAGAATTTATTGATCATATTCACTTTGGCCCTTGCTTAATTTTATCCTATCTTTGGCCAAGAAAATGTTTTGTGTTGTCTCTCAAGCTTCCTTGCTTCTTTTGGATCTTCTTATTTTATTGATATCCTCTTGTGTTTTAGTTAATGCAGGTAGTAGTGATGATCCCATTTGTGTGCATTTTTGCATTCTATAGGAAAATCCTACATAATGCACTATCTATGGGGGAGCTCTCCTATATTATTTAGAACACTCATATTTATGCTTCTTTTGTTTGGTCCATATCGGGTTTTATGTGCTTGGAACCTCAATCTTTTCGTTTTGGTATTTTGTGCCATCATGAGAAGTTTGGGGAGTTTGGTTTCTTGTTGGAACCTTGCTCTTTTTGGGAGTTGGTTTTGTCTCATTCCTTGTTTCATGATTTGACCATTTTAGAATGAGATAAATCCTTGAGAATTTTTATTTCTATCTATCTTTTGCTCTTTTGGTCTTAGCCTAGTTCATTTGTTGAACTTGTGTTCTTTCATGTGTTGAATTGGTTCTTTGATACAATTTGGACACCGCTTGTCTTGTCACACTCTTTTGTGTGCAATCTTGATTTACTTGGTGTTTTTGTTCAATTTGTATCTCCCTTTTGGTTCTTGAAAGCTTTATGCATGCATATTTACTATATGTTTATATTATGGCATGCTTGCTTTCTTTGATCCAATATATAGGGGAAACTCCACCAAATCCCATCGGCTAAGTTGTGCATGAAATTCAATTTCATATTAATATGCACATATTTATGTGGAGTCTCTCCTATATATTGTAGTTTCTCTAACTACTTTGGACCCAATAAGTTTGGGGACCATTTTGTACTTAATTGTGTTTTAGGTACATTGGAGATATATTGGATGCTTGTCTTTCATTTTTGAAGAAGTGATACTTAGAAGAAAATTTGAGGCAAGTTATAGGATGATCAACGAATTCATATCCTCTACATCCTACCAATCATATCTCGGTAACAAGTATCTCTTTCTCATGCTCACATATCTTGATTCCAATCGTTTGTCGGTTGCCTTCTAGCATGAATTCATGTATTGGTAATTGTTGTAGTTCTAGCCATGGTTTTTATAGAACTCTCTATTGTAAATATGTATAAGTTGAGATGAGTACATATAGTTGGGACTATACAAAATCATGCACATGATCCTCCAATCCCAAATATGTCAATCTAGAAATTTTATTGCTTATCATTTCCTCAACTTCTCTCCTATGCAATAGTGAGATTTTGCTAGTCTTTTTTCTATTATGATACTTGTTGCCTTTCTTCATATATTTCAACTTTCTCCTTTTCCCTTGGTGATAGTTGTAATATATGTAGTGTGTTTGTGTTTGAAGTCCATTATGTACAATAAGATATATGTGAGCCTTTGGCCATGCTTTGAAGCAAAAATCTTATTGATATATGTTATGACTTCATTTTTTGCCTTTCATGTGCTTTCTTGTATTATCTTCCTTGTATGTGCTTGTTTCTTTATGGGCATATGTCTTTGTGATGTCATCCACTTAGAGACATATACACATATGAGAAGATAATTTTAGTTGATTGTTAAATCCTTGGAGACCACCTTTCTATTCCTTTTGATTCTTCGGTGGCTTCCAAATTTAATTACCTATGAGTGCTTGTTCCTCTTGTTTGCATCTTTGGGCACTCATAGTTATTCTCTCATGCCTTGTATTGTTAAATGAACTTGGATGAGTGAGGATTCCATAATTATGCACCTTGATCCCAAATACAATTATCATAATTGGTGCATTATCTTTGGGGAGCTCATCTAATAATGCACATTTGTCTTCTTTCTCGTTTGTTGTGTTTTAAATACTTATGGGGGAGCGAGGATTCCATATTTGTGCAATATGTATTTAATGCATTTATGTTGAATAGTGCACAAATCTTGGGGAGCTTCTCTATTTGTTATTTAAAGCACTCTCTTGCTCATATCATAATATCTTGTAGGTTCCATTTGAACTCATTTGTTGTTTTCAATTGGTTTGTCGGACCTTGTAGTTGCTTGCATCATTTGACTTTATTTTGGCAACCTTCGGGTCCTCGATATAGTTCTACTCCCTCCCATGTATTCATCATTGGATATGTGCGAAAGCACACCTTTGGAGGAACTATTACTATATTTGCCTTCTAGAACTTGTCACCCATTTCGGCAATCGATGCCAATGGGGGAGAAGTTTTAGAGGGTTTAAGGGAAGTTGGTTTATGCATTGAGTTTGTTCTTGTGCATTTGCCTCTCATGCTCTTGCATCTTTGTTGTTGCTTAGCATATGGTATATATAGAGGAAACTCCACCAATGATAATGATTGGCAATATATGCAATGAAATTCAAGTTCATCACACATGCATAGATTGTGGGGGAGTTTGCTCTATATATGGTGGTGGTACCAATATCACATACTTTTGTAGTATTTGATATTGATATTACCATTTTATTCATTAATATTCCTTATATAAACCCTCTTAAAGGGATTGTCATCAATTACCAAAATGGGGGAGATTGAAAGAACATGTTGGGCCCCCATGTGTGGTTTTGGTAATTAATGACAATATTTATGGACTAATATGTGTATTAAGTTATACTTGTAGGATTGGTTCATTGGCATCGCTTGGAGCATGTGTTGGCTTCAAGGTCGATGAAATGAGAAGAAGATGTGTTGTGCAAGCTCAAAATGCGCCATCTATAGAAGATCTCATGTTTGATGCTTTCCATCCTCGGTGATCATGGATCGATGATGAGGAATAAAGAAAGGTGTCCATCTTGAGAAGGACAAGATCGTCTACATCGATCTCAAGTGGATTGCTCAAGGAAAAGGTATAATATTGATAGGTTTTCCCTTTTGCCGGTCTCATGTTTATTGGGAGACCGGGTTTAGGATAGATAACCGTACTATCAAGAGGGGCTCTCGAATGAGTAACTCGGTCACATCGTTCGGAGAGAGATCAAACCTTTGCATACTTGCATCATCATATTTGGTTGTTATTTGGTCTTATCCATGTGAGGATATAGAGCTTGTGGTAATCTCCATAACAAGCTCTAGTCCATCAAAAACGGATTTCCCTTTTATATCTTATTGCGTTTTGATCTTGGAGGTTTTACCGGTTTGTATTTTAGAGATAGGTAAAACCTTCCATTATTTGGTTCTTACTCATGTGAGGATTTAGAGATTGTGTTAATCTCCATGACAAGCTCTCGTTCATCGAAAACGGATTTCATATGCATTTTCTATTACGTTTTTGATGTTGGAGGTTTTATCGGTTCATATTTTTGATAAAGGTTAAACCTTTCGTCATTTGGATCTATCCTCCCTTGCTGGACTATAATGTTTATTTGCATTATCTTTTAGAGCTTGTTGTCCTCTTCGAAACGAGCCCAAGATCATCAAAATCGGAGTCCGGATGCAAAAGTTATGGCCGTTTTCGTTCAGGGATGACCGATAGTACCGGACCAGGGTCCGGTAGTACCGGAGGTCCGGTAGTACCGCCCCGTAGTACCGGTCGGTACTGAAAAAGGTGCGTTTGGCGACCTGGGATCCCCAGGGATTGTCCGGTAGTACCGGAAATGTCCGGTAGTACCGGGAATGTCCGGTAGTACCGGGATTCATGTTTTTTTTGGCTTCAACGGTTGGATTTTCGGGGAACCTATTTAAGGGGCCTTCTTCCCCAATGGTTCCCCAACCATTCTTGCAAGTTTTCTCCTCCATTGTTGACCTTCTTGAGCTTGCTTTCTCTCAATCCCTCCAATGATTCTTGCATATTCTTGAGGGATTTGAAAGAGGAGATCTAGATCTACAATCCCACCAATCAATCTCTCCTCTAAGTGAGGGGAACATATTGGGATCTAGATCTTGGAGTCTTTTGTGGATTTCCTCCATTGTTCTTCCTCTCTTATTCCCCCATAAGCTTTTGTAGCTTTGGTGGAATTTGGGAGAGAGAGATTTGAGCACCTTTGTGGTGTTCTTGCCATTTGCATTTGGTGCATCGGTTTGAGTTCTCTTTGGAGGATTTGATTTGAGTTACTCATTGGAGCTTGTCCCTCTTGGGTTCTTGGAACCCTCGACGGTCTGTGGCCTTGGTGGCATTGTGGCCTTGGTGGCATTGTGGCCTCGGTAGCATTTGTTGGGAGCCTCCAATTAAGTTGTGGAGTTGTGCCCCAACCTTGTGAGAGGTTCCGGTTGCCACCGACAAGTGCACCGATAGTGGAAGCGTGGATCGATCCCATTGGGGTGAGATTCACCGGAGAATAAGGGAGGCCTTTTGTGGCGTTGGTGGTTTGATACCACCCCCTCTCCAAACGAGACGTACTCCATGTTGGGAGGAACTCGGTAAAATATCGGTGTCCCCGCGTGCCTCGGTTATCTCTATACCCGAGCTCTTTACTTATACACTCTACATTGTGATAGCCTTCGTGCTTGAAGTACTATATATCTTGCTATCACTTTGTTGCTTGTATTGCTTAGCATAAGTTGTTGGTGCACATAGGTGAACCTTAGTTGTTCTAGGTTGTTCTTAACAAAGTAAACACTAGTTTTATTCCGCCTTTGTTGAGCCCTCTAGGAAAAGTTTTAATCGCCTATTCACCCCCCCTCTAGGCGACATCCGTATCCTTTCACCCATGCTTCACTGGTATATTGTTTTTTGTGTTTTCCCATATCAGCTACATGCGTCCCAGTACTAGACAGCACTAGCTAGTATAAGCCTAAAAACACATGCGAGCTAGCCGGCTAGTGCTTACTTGGGAATACCTTTGGCTGTATATTAAGTTGCTCAACCGTCTCTATTGGTCCTCCTCTTGCATGCGAGCTAGCCAGCTAGCTTTTTACGTTGATTAGTTCTTCATTATTACACCCTTTAAACACCTCCCCTTCCTTGACCTCACCCCCGTCTTCTTATTTTTTTCTAGCTCCAAATAGTTTATTACTCCAAACCTACATACGAGTTCCGACAAACCTGAAAAAAAGCACTTAACATTGTTAAGACAATATAATTGCAACACTATATATGCTAGACACATACCAAGACTAGACACATCCCAAGATTAGCAAATCCACACTCAGGAGCAAATCTACACTCGCCGATTAAAGAGTTCCGGGACTGTCGGGCCGATAAGTACTCTGCATGCAATACCATATGTGTTGCTGCATATGTGCGGCGCGTGGAGTACCGTGTCTGTTGGCCTTTGGACATCAGGACCCAGAGACAGTAGGAGTACTTCGTCGTATTCGTGCAGTAAGCAATCATCAGACCCTCGCGCCACACAGGTCCATGGCGCGCTCACACAGGTCCAGAGCATCGCTCCCGCCGACGCCATGACCGATGCGTCGTCTTCATGAAAGGGCTAGCTATGCTTGTTATGTTGCTACCATGCAACCTGCTTCTGTCGCCCTTCCTAGCTAGCCTGCTTTGTTTTTTAATGGTAGCTCTTGTTGCAGTTAGGCTACATAGCCTACATACGAATTAGGCCTACTTTTTCTGTTGCTTTCACTTCACATACACATGCATGTGTGTCTGACAAGTTAGGAGTAGTTTGTCCATGTTTGTGTACGATCTCTTTGTGTGCTAGCTCTGTGGTTAATGTGGTTGCTTCAATCTACGTGATTGGCCTCATGTTCGTGTCCGGATACTTCTAGCGTACCAGAGGCTCACGTGCCTCTAAATTCAGTCATGCGGTCATGCGGTGGCCATGCATGCTTAGAGAAAACAGAAATTGCTGCTGACGGTGGCCATGCATGTAGCGTGTGAGCTTTCGAAATATATTGTTGATGTGTCCTGTCAGACTGCTTAATTAAACTGTCTAGCTTATAGTTATTTCACACGTATCTCAGCGCACAAGATGGCGGACATCCACGGGGAGGGCAGCTATCCCCTGGGCAGGAGACTATTAACCAATGAATCATTCATGTACATCGACCAAATAGAACCGTTGGAAAATAATAATCATGCAAGTTGAGTTCTTTTTTAAAAAAAAAATGAGGACAACGCACCCGGCCTCTGCATCCATAGACACACAACCCTTTATTACTTAGTTTTAAAGTTCATAATTTACATCTCAAGGATCAGAAAAGATCGATACAAAAACCAGCCATCAAAAAACAAGCAAAATACTCAGCAATCGACATCTTGAATTCTACTAATAGGCTGTCAGCAGCCGGTTGCATCCAACAACCATGCATACCCGCTGATCTTTTGGAAGCATAAAGCGTCATATCTGTATTCTGTGTACAGCCATAAGGATAACCTATAAGAAATTGGTAGTCTTTCCTGTTAAAAACAACGTCGTTTCTAAAATTTCACATGGACCAAACTAAAGTTGAAGCCCAAACGCATATTCTAGCTTTAGTGTCCTTGTCGATTCCGTTCAGCCAATTTCTAGGTTGGTGATGGTATGTTATGTACAAAAACAAGAGAGAAAAGGTGGCAGAAACAACACTTCTCCTTTTGGCTAGATTATCTCTAGTTAACAACACCTTCTTACTTAGGAACCAGATAAAATGTTAACTTTAGCGGGATTTTCAACTTCTAAAGATATTTGTGTAAGTACCATGTATGTCCATTAATTAGATCAACATACATAGTTTTCACGGAAAATTTTCCAGAAGGCATTAGTTCCATACAAAGACATCAGGTTCCCTATTTAAAACTACCTCCATTAATCTTTGGCATAACTAAACCCATGAGTTCCAGTTATTTCCAGCCAATAGCCTCCTAAGACCAATGTTTAAGGACATCGACAATAAAACCTTTGCAACGGGTAATGTGTTTATGATGAACAATATTATATAACAGGGGGGTATTGTTGAGCTAGAGGCATAAGGCCTAACCAAGTATCTTCTAAAAATCTAGTTATATTACCATCACCAATCTTGAAAAGTTCCCTGCTAAAGAAATCCTCTTTGATTCTCATGAGTCCCTTCCAAAAGGGTGAGTTTGTCGATTTGCCTTTAAATTGGGCTAAAGTCTTTTGAAATAGATACTTGTAAGTAAGATCTCCTGCCACACGATCTCTTCATTAAGTTGTTTAAACTACCATTTACTAAGGAGAAATTTGTTTTTATTTTCTAGAACATTGGCTCCAAGTTCCCCTTAATCTTTTGGTCTACAAATCATATACCATTTAGTTAACCAATATTTGTATTTACCATCCTCACTTTGCCAGAAAAACCGTGATCTGTAAAAGTCTAGATGCTTTCGAAAAGACAACATAAACATCGATAAACTAGTTAAAATTGAATTAATCGGCAGAATACAGTTTCCATATGATAGCATCTTGTTTGCCCAACAGCCAAGCTTACCCTCGAAGTGGCTTTCTACTGGGTACCATTCAGAGATCTTCAGTTTTCTGTAATGGATAGGTACTCTCTGGTATCTAAAGGGAAGATATCCGAACTCACAACCAAATAGTTATTTGTATTGCTCCTCGTCCTCTTTAGTCTTTCCAAAACAAAAGATCTTATTTTTGTGGAAATTAATCTTAAGACCAGATAATTGTTCGAAAATACATAAAAATAGCTTCATATTGATAGACTTGTCAAGGTCATGTAGAATAAATAAAATTGTATCATAAGCATATTGTAGGATCAAAAACCCTCTCTCGACAAGATGAGGAATGAGTCCTCCAACTTGTACATTTTATTTTGCTCTCGCAAGTAAAAATGCCAGCATGTCGGCTATGATATTAAAAAGTATGGGTGACAATGGGTATCCTTAGCGTAGGCCTTTTCTAGTTTGGAAACAGTGGCCAATATCATTGTTGACTTTTATTCACACACTACCCCCCAAAAAAATCAATTAACCTACACCACTCTGGTGCAGATCCTTTCATGCGCAATGTGTAATATAGGAAGGACCATTTAACTTTATCATAAGGCTTTTCCAAATCAATTTTAAAGAGTACACCATTTATTTTCTTCCTATGAAGTTCATGAATGGTTTTGTTCAACACAACAACCCCCTCGAGGATATGTCTTCCGGCATAAAAGTTGTTTTTATAGGCTTGATAACTTTTTTGGCAATATTCATGATACGATTATTGTCTACCTTTGGAAAGATCTTGAAGCTAACCTGTAGTAGACAAATAGGTCTATATTGTTAAATTTGAACCACATTTTATTTTTTGGGAAGGACGTAATGACACCAACATTTAATTTGAACAACTGCAAGTCCCCATTTTTGTACGAACATTGCCATCAAATCACCCGTAGGGAATTCCTAGAATTTATGGAAAATTCTGCTAGCAACCCATATGGTCCAGAAACCTTATTCAACTCCATTTGAAAGATCACATCATGAACTTCCTCCTCAATGAAGTTAGCCGTGCTGATATCATTTTCATCGGGAAACAATTGGGGTATATCATGCATTATATCCTTTCTCATCATGAAATTAGATGGTTCCGGTGCCCCAAAAACCTTCTTATAATATTCCGTTATGTACAACTTTAAATTATCTTCACCCACTATGTTTTCTTCATCTTGTTCCAACTAGATTTTCTCTTTATGTGTTTCCCATTTGAAATTAAATGGAAATACTTTGTATTATTTCCCCCTTCTAGGTATGTTTGAGTTTTGCTCTTTGAGCCTATTTTGTTTTCTCATCTGTTCTTAATTTTGTAGTACTTTTGTTAGGCAGCCTTAAGGCATCCCTTTTGAATGGACTAAATGGTAACGTTTCTGCCTTTAGGTCCAAAGTGTCAATCATTGCTAACAAGCATTTCCTTTCTTTCTTATATTTACCTCTTAGATTTTTGGCCCATCCTTTTAAGAAACGATGAATATGTCTTATTTTATTTTGCCATCGCTCAATCGTTGTATCACCATGAGTATGCCTAGAAAAAGGGAGACCTTCGTAAAGGTTTGTTTAAGGAGTGTGCACACTCTCAAGGAGCGCCACGATGTCGTGCGTAGGACGAAGTTTGTTTTCATACATAATCTGGGACGAAGTACACAAACACCCGAGCACAAGTAAACCAAAGTACACGTGTACTTGCAACCAAAATACGTGAAATTACAAGTTTGCTCATAGACGAAGTACGAAAGTATAACTGTACTAAGAGCCAAAGTATAAAACGTATAAGTTTACTCACAGCTGAAATACACGAAAGTACAAAGTTACTCACCTCAAAAGTACAGAAAAATACAAGTTTACTCACAGCAAAAGTATATAAAAAGTACAAATTTACTCAGAGCCAAAATACGAAAGTACATACACTGAGAGCCTATAGAAAAGTACAAGTTTACTCACGGCCGAAGTACATATAAACGCCCGTGCAGCTTCCACAACGTATAACACCGAACCAATCTAGGGTTTTGTCATCCTCTTTGCGCCGCCACCGTAGTCTACTCCATCCCACTTGTCGGCGTGCACCGGCGTTCGGGAGAGCAGGTCTCCGGAACCACTCGTCTTTGTGATCTTGTACGGGAGAGGACAAATAAGGTTTTTGGAAAGCGTTCCGTGCGACTGCTCAAGTTTATCATCACGGCGCGTCTTCCCGGTCGTCGAGCCGAACCTTCTGTATGCCGACTTCTTGACAGGCTACTGCACCAACGGCGACTTCATCGGGAACCGATCAGTACATATATCGTTATTAGATATGTTGTTTTACTATGCCTGTAAGTGTGTATACTATGTACCGTTCATGTTAATCAATACATCTAGTATGTTAGAGATTCACGTGATCGTAGTTGTTGCTGTCATAATTTATATTTTAGAAATAATTGTAGAAATTATGCCTAATATTTCAACACTAACGAGGTGAGGGGCCCCTGCAGAGAGCTCTACCTTTTCCACATCATGGGAGCACACCATCATCACGTCGGCATTAAGGAAACTCTCTGGATTTGGTAAGTCTTGTGTTCGACAAAATGCTCTGGCCAAAATTCTTATTAGATTTCTATGTTCGACCATATAAGCTGACTAGTAGTATTAGATGTCTTATTAAATGCTCCTGGTTAAAGTACTACAGCATATTAGTTGCCCGCTTCAGTTCCTATTTTCATAGCAATGCATACATGTTAAAACTTGCGTGTTTCCTCAATCTATACATTCTTCTATTAACGATTTAGACTGTTTCTTTACATCATCTTCTTTCATCATTTGGCATTGTTATCTATGTTCGTTGTGCAGGATGGATGGGCTAAATAATCAAATGGATCGGTCTTCCGCTGTGCTCAAAAGTGAATTTTCAGGATGCTAACATCTCATAATTAGAGAAAGGATCTACCATGCTCAGTCTTAATAGCAATGGGTTTCTTACCTGCAGATTTAAAAAAAATAGAGTATGAATTAATTATATGTAGGTAAGAGGTCACATCTTGGTAATTATGTGTAAGGCGAGGAGACGCATACAAAATTGTCTCTTTTTATTTCTTTGTGTATAGAGTATGAACGTTTCAAATAAAAAATCTCTTTCACTTCTACGTATCACCGACTGTGTAAATGTTCTAGAAAATCAACCAAGGGTGAGGAGGCGCATACAAAATTGTCGCTTTATTTCTTTGTGTATAGAGTATGAATGTTTAAAAAAAAAAATCTTAGGACCCTACAGCGATCTTAGTGTAATAAATAAATGGGCCCTTCCTTTCTATACATATGAGGTCAAAGGTCAAATTGAAATCTTAGTGTTTCCGGAATACTTTTTTTTACGAACTATGCTTTTGGATATTATGTTGCTATCTTTTCTACACATATGAATTTGTATGTCCATTATATTTAATATGTGGCAGAAAAAAATTGAATCGGGCGTGACAACACACGGGCATTTAGCTAGTTATCATAATTTCTTATCATGCATGCCTCTAATATGAACACGGGATTCGCATTGTGTTATCGCCATATTTTGGCCAAAGGAGGAGTTGGACCGTGATCAAGATGGGCTTAGAAGATACGTATATACAACGTGTTGTTGAATCGGCCCCGCGTGTTGGTTTGGGCTAAATTGCCCGTGTATCTTTATATTGTAATAGGTTCCGTTTAGAGTTAGGTAAGAGATAGAGTTGTAGAGTTATTCCAAAGACAGAAAGTCTCCGGACTATAAATATGTACCTAAGGTTATCGAGAAAAAGAGGACAATCACGTTCACAACAAACACAATCTCGGCGCATCGCCACCCCTTGTTTCTAGGGTTTTTCTCGGGTAAGTGCCATGCTGCCTAGATCGCATCTTGCGATCTAGGCAGTATCTACTTATGCGTTATCTGGTGTTACTCGTACTGAAGCCTTGTTGATGGCGAGTAACACCATTATCATAGATTTGTTTGGGTTAGCATCAGTACTTTTCGCTACGATTGTTTAAGTTATGCTGCCTATAGTTATATCGCCGCCTTTGCACCTTTTCCCAGGTGTGAGGGTGGCATCTTGCTTGATCTTTATTTAAGTCGATTTGATCTGTTATAGTTGTGCCTTGTTCTCCAAGGTTTAGTTTAATATCCACATGATCAGGCCTTGCAAACGGGTTGAACGATCCAGTAGTATGTAAGATATGGTTTATCAATCCAGGAGGGGGTGTTCCGGGAATTGACGATTACGTTGGTTTTTAGGCCTTCTCTAGGATTAATTTTCTATTATCTTTTGTATCTACCAGGCTCAATTACGTGTAGGATGTTCCAGTCATGTAGTGAAAACGTTAAACTGTCGTAGATCGATTTAGCTTGTATTGATGAAGCAAAAACCCCATGTTACAATAGATCTAATGCAGAACCATGGGATAATCGGCTCTAGGAGCCGATTCACAGGGAAACCTGGGAGCCGGTTACGGCTCGAATTTTACATATGTTTGTTTGCCATGCAGGAAACCAATCGAAGCAATCTTTCACCTTCCTGATCAGGTATAGGTCAGGTGGCACGCCCTCGAACCAAGCCAGGACGCGTGCCGGAGCTTTGCGGGCCGTTGCCCGAGGGACCAGGGCCCACCAGCAGTTCTGGGAGCCTCCCGGCTCTTCGTGTTGCCCGTCGCTGCTCGCCGGTGGGTTTTGGCAGGCAACACATTCTGGCACGCCCGGTGGGACATTTAAACAACGTCTACATCAACGTCCGACGCTGCGATGGACAACGGACCGGTCACGTACGATGAGCTGCCTGAGGAGCACAAGGCGAAGTATGATGACGTCAAAGCTCTCTTCGAAGCCGATCTCATCGGCTCTTTTGAGAGGACTCGTAAGCATGGGATCAGGTGGAAAGGGTTCTCACCCGAGGGTGCTCTCGATGAGGTAGATCTGTCTGTTCCTTCAGAGGACCGCACCAGAGCTCTGCGCCAGGAAGTCAACTACATGGTGGCTCATTCTCTTCACCGCCATTCTGAGAGCTTGGTAAACGCTTTCGAGCGGGTAGCAGTTCGCGTGGTTCAGGAGATCATGAAACATCAGTACTCTCCGTCGGGGCCCACTCTAGGAACTCACCAGGGAGAAAGACCGCTCCAGGTCAGGCCACCGCTGCCATTCACACTTGCAGCTCTAGAGCCACCAGGGGCACCGGCGTACGTCGTCTACAAGGTTGGAGGCGACCCTGGCGATTGCCAATTCCTGTGTGAACCACCTAAAGAAATCCCACATGGATACGTGTGCACCTACGTGCCAGACTCCAACAGTTTGACGCACACAAACCAGATTGCCACAGCAGGGATTGCTGGGGTAGGGGCTCCGGGAGCAAGTGTTCCCGGAGCAGGAATCTCTGGGATGGACGCCGATAAACAGGCGTGGCTAGCCAAGTATGCCACTGGAACGAGCCATGAGAATCTAGCCCCTGCAGCCCAAACAACGGAACAAATCCGTACCATCCTGAGAGACCAGTTCGGCTTCGTGCCGAAGAGAAGGACAATCGGCTATTCAAAGCCGTACCCCAACGAGTTTGACCTGATCCCGCTGCCGCCCAAGTATCGGCTCCCTGAGTTTTCGAGATTTAGCGGGTCAGAAGGGTCAAGCTCGATCGAGCACGTGAGTCGATACCTAGCACAGTTAGGCATGATATCAGCATCAGATCAGTTACGCGTAAGGTTCTTTGCGCAATCTTTGACAGGACCAGCTTTTGGGTGGTACACCTCACTGCCACCTGATTCGATCCAGACCTGGAAGCAACTGGAAGAGCAGTTCCACATTCAGTACCATTCAGAAGCTACCGAGGCCGGTATTGCAGACCTGGCACAGGTGCGGCAAAAGCGAGGAGAAACAGTAGCCGAGTACATCCAACGCTTCAGGACTGTCAAGAACCGATGCTACTCAGCTCGTTTAACTGAGAAGGAAGAAGTCGAGCTGGCAGCGTTGGGTCTCGCAGCGCCCATCAAAGATATGGCTTTCCAAGTAGAGTATAACTCGTTGGCGCACATGGCCCAGAAGCTGACGATGTATGAGCAGCGCCACCCTGAGTTGTATCAGGACAAGTTCAAACGTCTGATAGGCCTGGTCGATACAGAAGAAGAAGACCCAACGCAAGACCAGGAGGTGGCCGTGGCTGAATGGGCTCGGGGCGCAGATCCCGTATCCTGCAAATGGGTGAAACAGCAAGGGCCTGCAAAAGGTTCGACTTCGATGTGACTAAAGCTGAGCAAATATTCGATTTACTGCTGAAAGAAAAGCAGCTGAAGTTACCCGAAGGCCACAAGATCCCTACGGCTCAAGAGATGAACAGAAGACCATACTGCAAGTGGCATCACTCGTTCACCCACACCACCAATGACTGCAAAGAGCTACACCGCCAGATCCAAGCGGCGATAGAGCAGGGCCGTCTCATCCTGGGACAATTCTCCATGAAAGTAGACACCAACCCATTCCCCGGCGTCAACATGGTAGAACATAGCCACTCCACGAGGCGCCAGTTGGATTTCTCGTTCGATGTCAACATGGCAGGACCAGGGTACCACCATGCGACGTACAAGGCGGGAGGCGGTCGCTATCGCAGGGTAAGAGATGAGGCTGGTCCACGCGACCGGCCCAGCTACGACGACAGGCGGTACTTAACTGAGGAACAAGTAAAAAGTGTGTGATATCAGAAACCACATTCCACGCATCTCCTTAACAAGTATGAGCGGCAGTATGACCAACGTCGCCGGCGCGACGGAGAAGATGAAGGATATGAGCACCTCGCTAGGGGACCGCCAAAAGGAAAGGAAGGCGCAGACAAACATTGGGATTGCCCGTTCTTCAAGTATTGCTGGGACGCGGGAATGAGCCGATTGCCTACGATCGATAACTGCCCGGAATGCGGACAGCAGCAGGAGGACACAGAGCCAGTGTCAGTGTTCAAGCGCCTAGGGCCTCTCCCACCACAGAGCAGACGCAGGGGAGCGTCCCGAGCACAAGGTCTCAAGGAGCCAGTGGGTGACGAAGAGAAAGACAGGTATCACCGTCCAAGGTGGTGTCCCGACGGACTCAGGCACACCCAAAAGCGTAGAGTGCAGCGGCTGCGTAATTTGGAGGAAGCCGAAGCACAGTACCTCCACGCTCTAAAGAAAGCACGGCCCGATCTGGCCGTTAAAGTTAGGCAGACCTTGGAAACGGAAGATCACCCGAAAAAGAAAAGAGTGGCGCCCCAAACCGGTAAAAGCCGATGCAAAGACATCGGCTGGCACAAACATGGTATTCATACTCCCGTCAGAGTTCTGCGCGCCAAGAACCAACGAGCTACCAGTGGCACAGTTCGACTGCGGCCCACGGCCAGTTATCTTTGAGAAGCCACGTGAGAAGGGTTACAAACATCTGAAAGCCCTGTATCTACGAGGGTACATCAATGGGCAACCTGTTAGCAAGATGTTGGTAGACACCGGAGCGGCAGTCAACATAATGCCATACTCCATGCTACGGCGTCTGGGACGCTCCACTGCAGATCTGATCAAAACCAACGTCACTTTGAGCGACTTCAACGGCCAGACTTCAGAAACACGAGGTGTACTGAACTTGGACCTGGCCGTGGGCAGAAAAACCATCCCTACGTCATTCTTCGTCGTGGACAGCAAAAGCACATACGCTGTCCTGTTAGGGAGAGATTGGATTCATGCTAACTGCTGCATCCCATCCACGATGCACCAGTGCCTGATACATTGGGATGGAGATGAGGTAGAAGTCATTCACGCAGACGATTCTGTCGAGGTCTCCATTGCTGGCATGAACGTCTGGGAAGCAGAAGACCAAGAGCCGATCTCTGAAATCAGTCTAGACGGCTGTGAACGCATCGAGGCTACAAAAAACAGGGTGAGGCTGGTCTTATCCACCGGCCTGACAGAGTAGCAAAGTCCACGACGGTGCGTGGTACGGCCGATCCCTGCGATCGGCCACAAAAAACAAAAAGCAGCAATCTTACGACGAGCAGATCGTGCAGTTGTAGCAGGGAGATTCCCAGCCATATTAAAACCGTAAGGTGTAAACCATCCTTGACCAATGCAATAAAAAAGGGGGCCGATTCAGGCAATCGGCCCAAATTATTTTTGTTAACCTCACCTACTGTCTGCCCTGTGCTTAGCATCGATTTGACAGGTGACGGAAAGCTAGGGTATGGGTTTACATCTGCTGATGAACTAGAAGAAATCGACATTGGTCCTGGGGATAAGCCACGACCAACTTTTATCAGCAAAAGGTTGGATCCGAGTCTGCGGGGTCCGATGATAGCCCTGTTAAAACAATATCCAGATTGCTTCGCCTGGGACTATACAGAGATGCCCGGGTTAACAGGAGCATCATTGAGCATCGACTCCCGCTTAAAAAAGGATTTCGGCCATTCCAGCAGCGGGCACGACAGATGAAGGCCGAAATTCTGGAAGAAGTCAAGAAGGAGGTCGAGAAAATGTTGGCAGCCGATTTAATCAGGCCATGCAGGTATGCTGAATGGATTTCTAGTATCGTACCTGTGGAGAAAAAGGATGGCCGTTGGCGTGTCGCCATAGATTTTCGGGACCTCAGTAGAGCTACCCCAAAGGATGAGTATCCAATGCCGGTGGCAGAAACGTTAATCAACGCAGCGGCTGGCCATAAGATCTTGAGCTTTATGGATGGAAATGCCGGTTACAACCAAATTTTTATGGCTCCAGAAGACATACACAAGACTGCGTTCAGAGTACCAGGCTCGGTGGGGTTGTTTGAATACGTTGTCATGACGTTTGGACTAAAAAATGCCGGTGCCACGTACCAAAGAGCCATGAACTACATTTTCCATGATCTGATCGGCAAACTGGTGGAAATTTATATCGATGACGTAGTGGTCAAGTCTGCCTCAGTAGAAGGACACTTGGGCGATCTGCAACGCGTACTGGACCGAACGAGAAAATTCGGACTACGGATGAATCCAAAGAAGTGCGCCTTCGGGGTAACGGCCGGTCAGTTCTTGGGTTTCTTGGTCCACGAACGCGGGATTGAGATCGGCCTAAAAATTCAAGAGGCCGTGCGAACAATGAAGCCACCTACCACGAAGAAAGAGCTACAGTCTCTCATCGGCAAGATCAACTTCGTCAGAAGGTTCATCTCCAATCTGTCAGGAAGGATAGAGCCGTTCATGGGACTGGTAAAGATTAAATCTGACAAGGAGTTCCGCTGGGGAACAGAACAGCAACGGGCCTTCGACGAAATCAAAGAATATTTAACGAAGCCGCCGGTTTTAGTCCCGCCCCAGCCAGACAGGCCGTTCTATATTTACTTGTCAGTAGCGGACACGTCCATCGCCTCAGTGGTGGTGCAAGTTTATGACGGGCTGGAGCGAGTGGTATTTTACATCAGCAGGAGGATGCTGGATGCAGAGACAAGGTACTCTGAGATCGACAAGTTGTGCCTCTGCCTGTTTTTCACCTGCACCAAGCTACGCCACATTTTGCTATCAGCAGAAATTGTCATCATCTGCAAATCAGACGTCATAAAACACATGCTGTCGGCTCCTATGTTTAAAGGCCGACTAGGTAAATGGATGTTTGCATTATCGGAGTTTGACATCCGGTATCAACCCGCTAAAGCAGTTAAGGGGCAGGCATTGGCCGACCTTATCGCTGAAAGGATCAACACCAATATAGCAGCACTGTCTATACAAGCCTGGGCTATGTTCTTCGACGGGTCAGTTTGTGACGATGGGTGCGGCATTGGCATGCTCCTCGTGTCACCCCGGGGGGCAACATTTTCCTTCTCTATCAGGTTATCTGCCCCTCGCACCAACAATGTCGCTGAGTATGAGGCGATACGCAAAGGAATGGAGCTGCTCATCGAAGCTGGAGCGGAAGCAGTGGAAATTTTTGGAGACTCCAAGCTGGTTATTTCTCAACTCACAGAGGAATATAAGTGTGAGAGTGAGTCGCTCTTCCCATTATGGATGCAATGCCGTGAGCTGATGGCACAGTTCCGATACATAAACTTCACCTGGATCCCGCGATCGCAGAATACCGAAGCCAACGATCTTGCACAAATGGCTTCAGGCTACAAGGATGTAGCAGAGGGAGCCGATGTTCAGGTGCAATTCCTGGACGCAGACGACTGGAGAGCCGATATCTTCAATTACTTGAAGGATTCGGCTCGGGGGGCACCTAAACGGATAAGATACAAGGCCATGAAGTATGTGCTCATTGGGGACGACATGTTTTACAGGACTCTTGAGGGGTTATTGCTCAAATGTCTGGGAACAGCCGAGGCCAATCGGCTCCTACACGAGGTACACGAAGGTGCCTGTGGAACTCACCAATCGGCTCATAAAATGAAGTGGTTGATCAGGCGATCAGGGTTTTATTGGCCTACCATGCTCGAGGACTGTTTTAAGTACTACAAAGGATGTCAAGCATGTCAGAGATTTGGAAAAATCCAGATGGTACCCGCGTCAGCAATGAATCCCATCATCAAGCCTTGGCCATTCCGAGGTTGGGGCATGGATATGATCGGCAAGATCAATCCTCCGTCAAGCAAGGGCCACATGTGGATCTTGGCCATCATGGATTATTTCACCAAGTGGGTGGAAGCCGTCCCTATGAAGTCAGTAAGTTCAAAGGATGTTGTCGATTTTGTGAAAGAGCACGTCATTCATAGGTTTGGGATTCCCCAGACTATCACGACCGATGGAGGTTCGGTTTTCACTTCCCACGAGTTCAGAAAGTTCTGTGAGGACACAGGGATTAAGCTGATTCGATCATCTCCGTACTATGCTCAAGCAAATGGGCAAGCTGAAGCGTCCAACCAGAGCCTTATCAAGCTGATCAAGAGGAAAATCGATGAGCACCCTAGGCGTTGGCATGAGGTTTTGTCAGAGGCTTTATGGGCTTACCGCATGTCATGTCATGGAGCGATAAAAACCTCGCCGTACCATCTTGTCTATGGACAAGAAGCCGTATTGCCTTGGGAAATTACGGCTGGATCGAGACGCGTCACTTTTCAGAACGATCTAACGGCTGAAGAATACGCAGCTTTGATGAGTGACAGTGTTGAAGATTTGACTGAGCTTAGGCTGTGGTCGCTTGAGAAAATCAAAGAGAACAAGGCCAAAGTAGCTCGTGCATACAACAAAAAGGTGAGACCTAAGGAGTTCCACGTTGGCGATCTGGTATGGGAAGCGGTGTTGCCATTAGGGACCAAGGATGCAGCATATGGTAAATGGTCTCCAAATTGGCACGGGCCATACAGGATCGATCAGGTTTTAAGAGGGAACGCGTACATGCTGGAAGAACTGGACGGCGTGAAATTCCCAGTAGCTGTCAACGGTCAACATCTCAAGAAATATTTCCCAAGTATGTGGGATGATGGACAATGAGATATGGGGTCCGATACACGAAATCGGCCAATAATTTTTTTTATTATGTAGCTCCCAAGCACGTGGGATGATGGGCAGTGAGATATGGGGGCCGATGCATGAAATCGGCCAATAGAAGTATACAGCCGATGCTTGGTCATCGACTTTAGAGGTTCAAAACTGGTACAACCCAATGCCAGTTTACGTAAACAAACTACTGAAGAAATGCCTCGAAGGCATGGAGGGCGTCAGCACGGACACGGTCCACCTCGGCGATCTCGGCTTCGTCATCCTCGTCCTTGCCCGTCACTAGCTGTTGGTTCAGGGTGCGTATATCTGCCAGGTCAGTCTTCAGTTAAGCTCTGAGGCCTTCTGCTTCATCTTGGGAGCGGGCGATTGATGCTTCCTTGTCGCGAATTAGCTGTTTCGTCGCCCGGACCTTTTCTTCAAGATCTTCCAGCTCCCTTTTCAAAGATGCTAGCTCAGCAGTGCTGACAGAAGTGTCAGTTTTGGCATCAAAGGACGCTTTCTTCTCATTGAGCTGCTGACATCTGTCGGCAATGTTGGCCTTCAGCGGAAGTTGGGCACGACGCAGGTTGATCCTTTCATGAGCTAGCTTCACCCTGGACCCGTAGAAGGACAGAGTTACGACGGGCCAAAGCTTCACCTGCAATGCTACTGGGAGTTGGTCCTTGATTTCAGCAAGAACGCCCTTTACTTCTTCAGAACCCTCGATCAACTCCTCGATTGGGGAAGACAGTAAGGCTCTAAGTCGTTGGAATTGAGGTAGGACAGCCCTGGCTGGTGGTTCATCGGTGGCGACAAAGGGAGTTGGATCGATCGAGTCAGGATCAAATGTCAGCAAGCCTGAAATGTTATAACCCTGGCAGCCCGAAAAGACGTCAGTATGCGTCCAACAGGGGAGAATAAGTTGAAGGAAGTTAACATACCTCTCCTGAGACCGAAGGGATGGCAGACGACGAGGCGATCGGCTTGTGTTTGGGAGCTGGAGGCGTTACCAAATTGGTAGCCATTTCATCTGCATTTTCGGGGATTGCCAGGTCTGGTTTGGCAAAAGGCGTCGGCGCGGCCCCGGCCTTCCCACTAGAAGCATCAGTTGTCTGCATGAAAGGTGATTTACCAATGTAAATAATGATGAATCGGCAGGAAAAAGGGAGTAAGGGGCAGGAGCATAAAGGATGATGATTTTTCGGAACCTCTTGGCTCGATGAAGAAACTTGTGGTCCTTTACGAGCTCTCTTGGGACCCAATGCTGGCCCGGCCTCGACTGGTGCTCGGGGGGCAGCAGGCTCAGGAACAGACCTTTTCCTAGAAGCCGATGGTGGCACATCTGGCTGGCTCGGGGTGATGGTCCTCTCAGAATCCGTTGGGCTCGATTCTCCCTCATCGGGTTGTTCGTCCTCGTGGGAGGAATCTTCAATGGAAGCCTGCAAAAGAAGGAAGGATGTTAGACATGAGCGCGTCTGCAATAATGAAAGAATGAGGAGAGTCGACCAAGAAATGGGTCAGCCTACACGCGAGCTTTCTGGAGAAGGGCTCCGGGGCCTCAAGGTCTTCCTGGCAGCTACATTCCTCGTAGTCGTTCTTGTCTTAGTTGGAACTCGAGGGGCAGCTGATGTTGAAGTTCCTTGCTTCTTAGAAGCCGATTGAGGTGTTATCGGCTGTTTCTGCATTATGACCTTTTTCAAAGGCGGCGAGTTTTTGCAGAAAAGAACCACAGGAGCTGGTGGAAAGAACTCAAAGGGAGAGCCGTCACTGTGTGTAGGTTCAGGGCCGTCTTGTTGCTGCAAAGGGAGAAATTGAGTTAGTAGGAGAGTCATTTATGAGCTACATTGAGAAAATTTACAAGTAGTGGTACCTGTTCCACGGGGACGTCATAATCAGCATCAAGTTGTTTCAACAGCGGTCCCAGAGCTTTCCTGAAAGCGTGGGTTTTCCACATCATCCACCAGTCTTCGAAGCCGATGAAGCGAAGGTGAGGTCATTTGGAATAGGGATGGTCAGAGCATCAAAGAAGGAGTAACACCTCTGACTGGTGAGAGGATCAGGCAGGTCGGCTCTGCACTCCGTAAGATGATGGAGAAAGAGATGGGGAGGTACTTGCCCAAGGCCAAATTGCCGGGCCACTATGACCGGCTGGTAGAATTCATACCCAGGCTTGATAATTCTGTTGGATGTGCTCATGCCAACTGGAAGGAAACAGGGACGGATCACAATGGAGAAGAGTTGCCGAGTGCTGGTGTCATCGGCAAAGTTATCTAGCCTGAAGGAGAGTGGATTTTCGAAATGTTCAGATTCTTCCATATAAGGGAAGAAGGTAGGATTGTCCAGGCCTTGGAAGAAAGTGCTGAACCACTTGGCTGCTTCCTTAGGGGATAGTTTACTGCCTGGCAGCCTGTACAAAGCTTGGCCATAACTAGTGCATCGGATCTGCTTCCCTTTAACATCGGGAAAGGTACAACTCGCCAGAAGGGGGAAGTCTGGGATGTGGTTTTGAAAGTACAGTTGAGCCCATAACTGAATGAACCACCAAGGACCACCTGTTTTGATTGCTATGCCTGAAAACAGCTTGACAGACATCAACTGGAGATATCGATAGACCTCTCCAAGGAACAGTTTGTCGATGCCAAGTTGAGTACCTTTGGCTAGTTCGTGGGCTAGGGAGAGATAGTTCTTGGTTGGAGCCAGGGAAGGGCCACAGAATATGAAATGCTCCAGCCAGAAGTTGAGAAAGGCTGTATGTTCTTTCTCTGAGACAGGGCCCTTTGTTTTCATATGGCGTTGGAGGTAGGCACCCCAGTTCGTGCAGTCTGTTTTAGAAGACAGCTTATAGGGGACTTTGGTCAGTTTAAAAGCAGAGGGGCTGGGCGAGGTGACATCCAGGCCAGTGATCATCACCACGTCTAGCAAGGTTGGTGACATAGGGCCATGACCGAACATAAAGCAGTTCAGAGCGTCAGACCAGAAGTAGCCGATGGTTTTCAGAAGGTTCTCATGTTTCTCAAGAGGAGACAATGATAAGTGCAAGGCATCAGCTATCCCTGTAGTTTCCCATTGGGATTGGTAAGCTCTAGCTACTCTACTGAACCAGGAGACCCAGTGTTCATGGGGATTAGGCCAGGCTCGCAGGCAGTCGGCCCAGGAGTTCAGATCTAGGTCTTGGCTTACGAAGGGGATTCTATTTGCTTCGCAAGAAATCAGATGAGCAGGGCTGGATTCTATGCGAGGGCCAAGACAGAGAGAGTTTGGGAGAGAAGGATGCGGCAACAGAATGTCTGAAACCTAGAAAATTCAATGGTGGAATAAGGCATTAATTCAGGTGTTCGCCATTAAGTCTAGCATCGTGTTCAGACTACGAGGAGTAGGCGTACCTTCAGTCCGGAGACCTCTGGGTTGGTGTTGGACGATTCCGCCATCTAGTTCGCCGGCGGAGATGGATCTAAGCAGTTGGGGAGTGAGGGTTCTTGTCGCTGTGAGCTCGATCTGGTCAGTGGGAGATTGAAGATCTAGGTCGCCCTTTTTGAAGAAGGTCGCAGGTTACCGTTTGAGACTGGAAAGCAGCCGCTTAGGTTTGCCTAAATATGCGACCAAGTTTTGACCTTGTCAACGTTTTTGGGGAAAGACGATGTCCATCGGCTCTTTGAGCTTTGACTTAGTTAACGGAATAAGTGCAGTATGGTAAAAGCCGATACAGCGTTATCGGCTCCTGGAGCATCGACCTATTTTGGTTATCGACAAAATTGGGGCGACAAAAGCAATCTTCGAGAAACAGATTTGCATTCATTCAAAAGCTGATTGCTTACAAAAGGCTGATTGATTACAAAAGGGAGCTTATTGCTACTACTACTACTACTGGTTCCTAATCTAGGCCGAGGTCGTCGTCGCTGTCATCGCCGCCGTCTTGTTCGCTGTCCTCAGCGCTGCTACCGGCGTCGTCTTCACTGCTGCTGCTGAGGAAGCCGACGGGGGCCTCCTCGTCCTCGTCTTCGTCTTCGGTGTCCTCGGACCCGGCGCGGAAGTACTTCACCGGCTGGTACTCCTCGGAGGAGGTGTCCTCCTCTTCCTCCTCCTCGTCGGAGGAGTCGACGCCGTCCCAGGACATGGCGTCGTCGGTGCTGTCCGCCTCCAGTTCCCCATCGGCGAGGAACTGCAGGTCCTCCTCGCCGTCGGTCATGGACGCGTCGTCCTCCGACCAAGCGGCGAAGTCCCAGTCTCTCTCGTCCCACCATTGTGGGGCGATAGCGTTGTACGCCGCCATCGGCGGGTGTTCTGGCGTCGGCTCTCGGTCGCTCATCGAGTTGGAGGCTTGGGAGGACAGGCCAGAGGAAGCGGAGGAGGCCATGGCGGAGAAAGAGGGTTTTTTCGGCGGAGGAGGAAGAAGGGTTTTATTTTGGTTACTGGAGGAAGATGAGGACTGTGAACTGCTTGGGTGAATTTAAATAAGGGGAATAGTATGAAGCGGTTCAATGCTATAGCGGTTTCCCAGAATGTACTGCCGAAGTTGTCAAATCATGCGCTGCGGGGAAGTGGAGAAGACAAGGCATCATGATGAGGGGTTGGCGTGACGATCCTGTTCTGCAACGCATTCTGTCAACGCGCAACCCGATACAAAAAAAAGGGGGGGAGAAGAAGAAAAAAAAGAGAACAGAGTGGTTTTGGAATTATTATTGCCAAAACCAGGGGGGCATGTGTTATCTCTGTATATCTGGTTAATTTGGCACATATAGTTCTCAAAATTCATTTGATTCATCGAAGCACATAGATACATGAGTTCATCCTATATACATATCTTTCTTTGACACGTTGTCTTGAAATCCGGTCGGTTCACAGTGCATCATGTCACCGTCGAGCAACAAAATATTCTTCTTTCTTCTACCCGTCGTCACAAAATCCATTGAAACAAAAATAAGTACCAAAACTATGAAGACACACATATATATAGTGGCGCCCTAGCATTTTAGTTAATCATCGGCCAGTTAAGCAAGAAATTAAGAACAAAAACATGAACACGCCAAGGAGCTACCAAATTAAATTAGGGAGTGCCTCTCTGGCGAGCTCCTCGAAGATGTCTGAGGACGAGGCATCCTAAGACATCTTCGAGAAGCTCCGCCGTAGTGGTGTCCCTGGTCTCGCACACGATCTTCCTTGCAGTTGATAGTTCACAAGGAAGCCTATTTATAGATTAATCAGCACAACATAGTGTCAGCACAACATAGTGTCGGCACTCATGACATAATGTCGACACTCACCCTTGTCATATTGTCGCCACCCACTGAAACAGTGTCGCCACTCACTGGCATAATGTCCACTCACGACATATAGTGTCGTCACCCACTTTTAGTCCCGATTGGAGACACCATTCGGGACTAAACGGGCTCATGTCGGTCCCAGCCTGCCGCAACCCCTTTAGTCCCGGTTGGTGTGTCCAACCGGGACTAAATATATAGTAGAAAGTTTTTTAAATCAGTGCTTGTTTGATGTATACAATGTGTTCTTTTATTTTTAGACTAGTACTACTCTTAGCATCTTGATTTTGTTTGATGAACTTATAAAATGCAGATGAGACGACAATGGATGTACGCTGACCGAATCTCTGACGAGTTCATTAAAGGCGTGCGTTCTTTTCTCGTTGTGGCAGAGGCAAACAAGCGGAATGGTTTTATCTGTTGTCCATGTGGTGAGTGTCGGAATCAGAAGGAATACTCTTCCTCAAGAGTCCTTCATGGCCACTTGTTTCGGTTCGGTTTCATGTCTGGCTATAATTGTTGGACCAAGCACGGAGAAAGAGGGGTTATGATGGAAGACAACGAAGATGAAGAGAATGATGACAGCTATCCTATGTCCCCTGAATACGGTGGTACTACAATGGAAGACAATGATGAAGAAGAAGCAGAAGAACGTGCATCATATGAGCCAGATGATGATCTTGGTCGGGCCATTGTTGATGCAAAGGGAGAATGTGATAGCAAAAGGGAGAGGTTGAAATTTGAGCAGATGTTAGATAATCACAACAAATTGTTGTACCCCAATTGCGAATATGGCCATAAAAAGCTAGGCAGCACACTGGAATTGCTGAAATGGAAGGCACAGGTCAGTGTGCCTGACAAGGGATTTGAAAAGTTGTTGAAGATAATGAAGAAGCTGCTTCCAAAGGATAATGAACTGCCCGCCAGTACTTATGAAGCAAAGAAGGTTGTCTGCCCTCTAGGATTAGAGGTACAGAAGATACATGCATGCATTAATGACTGCATCCTCTATCGCGGTGAGAAGTACGAGAATTTGGATGCATGCCCGGTATGCACTGCATTGCGGTATAAGATCCGACGAGATGACCCTGGTGATGTTGAGGGGGAGCGCACAAGGAAGAGGGTTCCTGCCAAGGTGATGTGGTATGCTCCTATAATACCACGGCTGAAACGTTTGTTCAGAAACGAAGAGCATGCCAAATTGTTGCGATGGCACAAAGAAGACCGTAAGAAGGACGAGATGTTGAGACACCCCGCTGATGGGTCGCAGTGGAGAAAAATTGAGAGAAATTACCCGGACTTTGCAGGTGACGCGAGAAACTTATGGTTTGGTCTAAGTACGGATGGCATGAATCCCTTTGGGAGCAGAGCTGCAGTCATACGATGAGCCAAAGCGCCACATAGTTCTTTCAGGAAAAATAAACATGGTGGGAGTTGAAGATAGGACAGACATGTCAGAAGATTATGACAAATTTCATAAAATTCCGCCATTCAAAGTGAAAACTGACCCAAGCATATCGCTAAATAAGGAAGATGCTCCATGGTTACGGACAAGAAGAGAACCAAAACACTAGATGTGGATGTTGGTGATGTAATGTATTAAATCTTTTGTGAATTAATCCTATTTTTCATTTATTAAAGGAAGATGCTCCATGGTTAATAAAGGAATTTCTGAGATTGTTGTAGGCAGGTACCAAAACTGTAGACTAGGTAACACTTAGACATTTATTAATATTAAAAACCGGGACAAATCGGGAATAGCTAACACTGAGGACTAAAGCCACCCCCTTTAGTCATAATCATGCCTAGTCCTATAGTACACAGCTTCAGGGTCTTCTTCGTCATCGTCATCATCATCGTCATCGTCACCTACCACTCTAGAGATCCTCAGCCTAGCCATGGCATATACCGGGGGCACCTGCCACTCCGGCCTCGGATTCACGACGGGCGGGCGAGGAGTCTCCTGGAAGACGATGCCACTACCGTCGGGCAGGGGAGGGGCCTTCTTGTGGCTCTGTGGCGGGTAGACTTGTGGGCACCGCAGGCGAGGATGGTCTCCCCCGGCGATGTAGCGCATCACGCCGATGATGTATGGTTCGCCCACCACAGACGCCGACCGGATTCATTGTGGTTCATCGGGGGCGGGCCATCACCCTCGTACCTGGCGAGCTCCCTTTCCTGTCGGTTAGCAAACAAGGCATTCCAGGAGTGATAGTTGTCGGGATCCCACTGGGGATCCATCCGCTGCTCCGGCGTGAGCTCGTGGTAGAAGTGGTTCGTGATGGCCGCATGTATGGCGGAGCCTTCAGGCACAGGAGGGACATGAACCCCTCCAGCGCTCAGCATCCAGCCGGCGGCCGGCCGGTAGCCCGGCGGGCAAGGGTAGTTGGAGGCCCACAACGCCTGGGTCTCCTCGAGGGTCAGAATGGCCTAGTAGGCACTGTCCATAGTTGTGAGAGAGGAAGGTGCGGATGTATGGATAGCCATGGCATGGTCGGCCTATATATAGATGGAAAGTGCTGGAAAACATGGCGGGAAACAGTGGGATATGGCGGGAAATATCTTTAGTCCCGGATAGTGGCTACAACCGGGATTAAAATCACCGTTCAGAGGGAAAGGGCGGGAAAACATGGCGGGAAGCGGTGGGATATGGCGGGAAATATCTTTAGTCCCGGTTAGTGGCTACAACCGGGAATAAAAGCACCGTTCAGAGGAAAATGGCGGCAAAACATGGCGGAAAGCGGTGGGATATGGCGGGAAATATCTTTAGTCCCGGTTTCATGGCTTTCGGTCCAAGAGACGGATGTTATGTGTTGAATTGCGGCATAGTTTGTGATACGGTGCCCATATTGTGCATGCATGTGTATATTGGGATGTAGAACAATGTTGCAGGAGGAAGTTTTCCTTTTCGTCGCTCGGAAAAGCCATTTTCCATTTTCCGAGTGCAAAAAGATGGGTCGTTTTGTGAAGCAGCCACCAAAATGCAGGTATAGAATGTTACCATCCCATTTTTCTAAAATAGTAGACCATGTTACGTGAACTATATCCCAACCGGGGGATCTCAAACCTTTATGTCCTTTCCGGGTGAAAAGACAAATGTCTGCCGAATCGGTAGGAAGTGGGTCCGGTTTGAACTACAGGTACATGATCTAACGTCCGTGATTTTTTGAAAAATTCATTTTTAGACTCACAATATGTCGTTTTTTAGAGATCTAATGCAAGTTCTAACATTCTCATCCCCTATCTTCACGCACGCCGTTTTGACCTAAGTTCGAAACGGCAAAAAATTCAAAACGGGCATAAAAATTTCAAAAAAGATCCGAACAATGTAAATCCTTCGCGTGGTGTGATATTATGTGACATAGTTGCAAGGAAAAATATCAAACTTGGTATACTGATTATGTGTCCAAAAAACCTTCACAAAATGACCTATCATGTTCGAGGTTTCATGGCTTTCGGTCCAAGAGACGGATGTTATGTGTTGAATCGCGACATAGTTTGTGATTCGATGTCCATATTGTGCATGCATGTGTATATTGGGATGTAGAACAATGTTGCAGGAGGAAGTTTTCCTTTTCGTCGCTCGGAAAAGCCATTTTCCATTTTCCGAACGCAAAAAGACGGGTCATTTTGTGAAGCAGCCACCAAAATGCAGTTACAGAATGCTACCATCCCATTTTTCTAAAATAGTAGACCATGTAACGTGAACTATATCCCAACCGGGGGATCTCAAACCTTTATGTCCTTCCCGGGTGAAAAAGATAAATGTCTGCCGAATCGGTAGGAAGTGGGTCCGGTTTGAACTACAGGTACATGATCTAACGTCCGTGATTTTTTGAAAAAATCATTTTTAGACTCACAATATGTCGTTTTTTTAGACATCCAATGCAAGTTCTAACATTCTCATCCCCTATCTTCACGCACACCGTTTTAACCTAAGTTCAAAACGACAAAAAATTCAAAACGGGCATAAAAAATTCAAAAAGGTTTTAAAAAGGTTTTTAAAAAAGGTTTTAAAAAAGTTTTTTAAAAAAGGTTTTAAAAAAGTTTTTTAAAAAAGGTTTTAAAAAATATTTTTAAAGAAGGTTTTTAAAAAAGGTTTTTAAAAAGGATCTTTAGCCCCGGTTTAAACTACAAATCGGGGCTAAAGGGGTGCGGGGCTGCGAAACGCTAGGCGCCGAAAACCGGGGCTAAAGGTCCCCCTTTAGTCCCGGTTTGTACTACCAACCGGGGCTAAAGGGGTGGTGGGTATAAATACCCACCCCATGCGCCCCGGTTCGGTGCACAAACCGGAGCACACAGACCGCCGCGCCGCCATCTTCCTCCTCGCGCGCAGAGCCACTGCGCCGCCGCGCCGTCAACCACCGTGCTGTCAACCACCGCGCCTGTGTCCATGCGCCGCCCGCCCCCGTGCCTCCCCCGCGCCACCCGCGCCCGTGCGCCGTCCGTCCCCGCGCCACCCGAGCCGTCCGTCCCCGCGCCGCCCCTCCCCGAGCCCGCACCGCGGCCGCGCCATCCACCACACCACCAGAGCTGGCGCCCCTCTCCCGGCGGTGAGTTATAATTGTGTTGTTAATTAGTGTTAATTAGTTAAATTTTGTTGTTAAATTTTTTAGTGTTAATTAGTTAGTGTAATTTTAGTGTATTTTAGGATTAATTAGTTAGGGTTATTTTAGGTTAATTAGTTAGTGTAATTTTGTTATTTTGTTGTTAAATTATTTAGTATTAATTAGTTAGTGTAAATTTAGTGTATTTTAGGATTTTAGTTAGTGATTTTAGGATTTTTCTTAGTTAGTGAATTTTAGGATTTTAGTTAGTGAATTTTAGTGTAATTTTTCTTAGTTAGTGAATTTTAGGATTTTAGTTAGTGAATTTAGTTAGTGAATTTTAGTGTAATTTTTCTTAGTTAGTGAATTTTAGGATTTTAGTTAGTGAATTTTAGTGTAATTTTTCCTAGTTAGTGAATTTTAGTTAGTTAGTGTTTAATATAGTTTATTTTAGTTAGTGAATTTAGTTAGTGTTTAATTTAGTTTATTTTAGTTGATACTATTTATTTTCATCATGTTTAAAGTATATAGGTTTAATTTAGTGTTTAGGAATATGCCGATTCTTCATCCTCGTTCACTCGGCGTGACCCCCGGAGCGCTACTAGACAGTGTCGTCGGGCATCCACGGGGCTGGGCTCCGCCAGGCTGGCACTGGGACGTGCTACCAGCCGGGGAACGTCGTCTCGTGAGGAATCCGGGTGTCGTCGACCCGGATCTTCTATGGTGGCGGCCGAGTGGTCCAGGTGCGATGCAGAGGGAGCCGGGCCCCGACGAGGTGGTACAGCGTCGTGTCAGGGAGGAGGACGAGAACGTCCGGCGCTACATGCACATTTTAGGAGTCCGGGACGCCAATACCTGGCAGCTTCTTCAGGCACCTTACCTGAGATATTCTCCGGTGATGGTTCCTACACTTTGGGTGCACACCTCCCGCGGCTCAGTAGCCGGGGCTTGACGTCTTCGCTGAGCTAGCTAGATGTGTAATAGGGTTGTACTGTTGTTTAATTGGTACTTTATTGTTGTACTAGCTGGATTATTCGAGATGTATTGTTGTTTAACTGGTACTTTATCTTTTTTTATCGCATTGTTTAAGCTGGATTACTTTATCTTTCTTTATTTTATCACATTAAGCAAAATGGTTTTATCTTTCTTCTGTATTAGTTAAGTTATGGACGGTAGAGACAACGAAGAGCACATCATGTACAACATGATAGATGAGGGTACAGGAGGTTACAATTATGATGGATCAGACGATGATGGAGATGATGATGGCTCCCAATACCTCAACTTGGATGAAGCCGACAGAAGAGATGACTATGACGAATTCTTTGGTGGAGACTACGGTGGAACTAACGGTGGAGACACCACCATAGCAAAGTCTGGCGAGGTATATAAAGCCTCTGCTGATCACGAGATAGTAGATGCATTAGTTGATTCATATATATATATATACTAACGACTGTTTCTTCTCTTAGACCTCCGCATCGGGCGAATCTTCTGCAAGGAAACAAAGCCCGACCAAAAAGTTGGCCGACGGTATGCGTTTCACCATTGATCTAGTGTCTGAGTTCGGCGAACCTTTGGAGCCGAAAGAGGCCGCAAGTGTATTTGTATACCAATGCGGAGCGATAGTCAGGGACGTCATCCCGATCACTACTCAGAAGTGGAATAAGCCAGGAAAGAAAAGTGATCGAGTTGGAGAAACTTTTATCGATGACAGAGCCAAAGACGGTCTTTGGAATTCACTCATGGCACACTTCTCTCTGCCTGAATTGGACACTCCTGAACTCACTGAGGCATTGAGGTTGAAAGTCAGAAAGTGGGCCCTTAAGAAGATGGGCGGACATTTTAAGGACTGGAAGAAAAGATTGTACAACAACTTTGCCAAGAAGGGGCTGACTCCGCCATTCACTGGCCCGCTGGAGAAGCAGCAGGATAACTGGGCCCCATTGGTGACATATAAGGAATCAGAAGCAGCTACGGCCAAGTCGTAAAAGAAAAAGTTAAATGCGGCCAAAAAGAAATATCACCATACTATGGGGACAGGTGGCTACAAGACGGCCGTGCCTAAGTGGACAAAAACCAAGAAAGAAATGCGTCTATAAGGGGTCACGCCAACTACACATCAGTGGCCCGTGAGGTCAAAAAATTGGCTCCTTGGGCATGGGGGGTGGTATGACACTAAAACCGGGGAGATTATTGTTACAAAGGAGGCCATTACTAAACCGAAAGATGAACTTGTTAAAGTGATACAACTGAGAAAAGATGGAAAATTCATTCCCGATAGAGAGAACGATTAGCTGACATATGCCCTCGAGAATCCCGAAAAAGTCGGACGAACACGAGGCTTTGGCCTATCTGTTCCATGGAAGACAGGGTTTCCCGCTGACATCAACACTTATAGAAGCCGATCTAGAAAAACGAACTGGCAGAAGGCGGAGGAGGCAGCGCGGTTGGAGGCGGTTGAAAAAAGGAACGAGGAATTTCAAGCCATTTTCAAGCTGCAGCAGGAGCGGATTAATGAACTTAGAGTACTGGCCCGACAGCAAGATCCTGCGTTAGATAGTCCGGTGGGCCCATCTCAGGGAGAAGCAGCATGGCTTCCACGGAGGTACAAACTAATAATCCAATGCTGATGGACAATAATGCAACGATGGTTCGCTACCCCATGGATGAAGTCGAGGCAAGGACAGCTTGTGAGATACATGTCACAGTAAAGAACATTTCTATGAAGGTGGCGCTCGGCTTTGCTTTACCTTGTCCACCGGAAGCGACCTACCATGGAAGTCAGATTCCAGCTGGCTATGCTCGTGTCGGTGTGGATGAAGTTGAACTGACATGTCGATCACTTGAGCTTGACATCCCTGCAGGCGAAGGGGAGAAAACACTTGGAGAAGTGGAGGGTGGGATCATTCTTTGGAAAAAACAACACATCGTGTTTCCAGGCTGGGTGCCAAGGAAATCTTCTCCTCTGAGAAGCAATCCATCACCTCCGAGTCCACCGTCTCCACCAAGAAACAATAGTCCACCCCTTCCTGAGAGGGATCGCAGCGCGACTGCATCTCCATCTCCGGCGCCTCCGCCCACTGAATCACAGGGAAGAAAGCAGAAGAATAACACCGCTACGTTGAGGGAGACCCGACGCCGAAAACGACAAGATCCCCTACCAAGAGTACCGCCGTCTCCTCCCAAGTTAGCTTATCACCAGACTGATGAGGAAAGCGCGGTGATCTCCCGGGCCGAAGTGAAGGCCCATTTTGCACCAAAACAACCCGAGCCACAGGCTAGTTGATCCAAAAGTCAAGAAGCACTTCAAGGCATTCCTTGACCAACCACCCCAACATGTGTTAAATAGGAAAGATGACTATACACGATGTCTTACGAAGACACTAAAAGAGAAGTCATCAAGCAGTATTACAAGTGGGAGAAAATCAAAAGAAGTTGCCCAGCTCAGCAAACAGGCAAAACAATCCATTGCCCCGCTCAAGGTGTTACCCCAGCCCACGCAAGGTGGAATAGATATGTAAATAGCTATTAAATTAGCCAAGAAGTGTAACGTGCCGGTCGAAGCACTTCTAGCCGGCGGAGATAATGTCGCCAAGGGACCAATAGCACGAAAATTTGTCTACGGGGAGCCTCTGGTCAGCGATGAGGTATTCGATGATCTGCCAACACATATGCGACTGTTGCATATCTGGTACTTGAAAGTCACAAAGGAAGGGCGACAATTTCTCCTATGTAAAGTTGGAGAGGAGTACTTCCGTCCCGACTATATCTCCATTGAATTTTGTGAACTATTTCAGTTATTCAACCTAGACGCCCTCGACAAGTCCCTCCTCAGCATATATTGTCTGTAAGTTATTAAGTCACTAACTCAGCTCGTTCAATTCATTTCATGTCATTATCCTCACTATATCTCCTTCTGTATGCTATTATATATGCAGAATGTAGAAGAAAGTCAATCTACAACATTGGGTTCGTTGACCCAAACAGAGTAAATGGACATACGCTAATAAATAACCTCGAGGAAACAGATGATAACTTGCTAATGTTTTTAATGGAGCAACATTACAAGACGCAAATACTATTTCCTTACAACTATGGGTAAGAGTCTTACTATCCTGTACACATTCAATTTTTGTTTACTCGATGTTAAGTGTATATAAACGATCGCAGCTTTCACTGGATTCTTCTAAACATTGACGTTGACCGTGCAAAAGTTGAAATCTCGGACTAGTTAAAGAAGCCGATGGAAGACTACCGCAGCATAATTGATTTCCTCCAAAAGTAATTTCAATCACTATATCTGTCTCTTTCGTTCATTCTTTGAGATGTAAACTAATTAATAACTCATTCATTTCTTTTTTGCCGGACAGGGTTTGGAAAAGGTTCACGAAGGAGGTTCAGGGTGAATGGCGTGAGGAGCTCACTTTTCATACGGTCCCGGTAAGTAGTACGAGAGCTAGGGGACTAATTTATGTGGATATCACAATTATCATGCTTGATTATTATCCGATTGAATTATATTCTCGATCGAAAAGTGTGCGACGCAGCCACAGGGGACTAATTTATGTGGATATTACGTATGTGAGTTCATTCGTGGGTGTATGGAGCAGGGCACAGACTTTCTTCAAATACGTAAACAATATATTCGCAATTTATTCTATACCATAGTTTTTGTTGAGTTCCATTCATAATGATCTACTTATTTATATATAGTTGGATGCGATGCGGGATAAGCTCCTACCACATGAACGTCTACTAGCAATTCAAGAGGAGTTGTGGGGATTTTTGTTCAGGGACGTCATAAAATCAAAAGGAGAGTACAACATAGATAGACCTTCGCGTAATCGTGAATAGACACAAAAAGACAGTATCTGTTGTAACGATAATCTTGGTGTAAATCAATTAGACGAGCTCTAGTCTCGGTTGTGTATATATTTATATGTATTTATGTTATCGTGAGTGAAATTATATTATATGCATCAATGTATACAGCATGTAGTAGCGTAGAATAATATGTATATGAAAACACAAAATGAAAAATAATCAAACACAAAAAAAAAACCTAAAACCCCCACCTCCTGCTGCGGCAGCAGTTTGGTGCAAAACGCTGTCGCGACAGAAGAACTTTAGTCCCGGTTCGTGTTACGAACCAGGACTAAATATCCTCCAGCCCAGCGTGCACAGAGCGGCCACGTGGAGACAATCTAGTTCCGGTTTGTAACAGAACCGGGACTAAAGGTTGGACTAAAGGCCTAACCTTTAGTCCCGATACGTTAGTTCCGGATTGTAATCAGGGACTAAAGCCTCTTACGAACTGGGACTAGTGTCCTGTTTTCTACTAGTGCCCGGTAGCCGGCCACCGGTCCTAAGCAGCAACGGTATGCCAGCCCCTAGCCCGTAGCTCGCCGGCGACCACACACGCCCACCACCAGCCACTCCGTCTTAGCTCGCCGGCAGGCACAGGTAGGCACACCCCACACCGGCAGCACCGCGTCATCTCTTCGGCAACACCACCTCACGCAGGCGACTCCGGCTCAGCTCGCTAGCAGCACCATCTCATCTCCGCGGCAACGCCGCCTTCTCGCTGGCAGCACCGTCTCATCTCCTCGACAACACCGCCTTCTCACAGGCGGTTCCGGTTCAGCTAGCTAGCAACACTGTCTTATCTCCTTGGCAATCTGCCTTCTCGCCGACAGCACCATCTCATCTCCACGACAAAACCGTCTTCTCACTGGTGGCTCCGGTTCAGCTTGCCTGCAACACCGTCTCATCTCCTTGGCAACTCCACCTTCTCGCCGCCAGTACTGTCTCATCTCGTCGGTAACACCGCCTTCTTCAGGTGGTGTTCCTGTTCGCTCAGCACCTCGCCGCCACCAAGCACGGCAATTAACGAGCCTACTGCGGCAAGGCACGAAGGGCATGGACCTCAATTGCAGAAATGGCGCTACCACTTTTTAACCTCAACTTCACTCCACCACCTGAAGAACAAGAGGGCGATCAGAATCAACATGCAGGTATACTAGTGAATACAATTACCCATCAGTCAGTTACCAATCATGAATGTTTATAATGAGAAACTGAGATTAGCCTGCACTGTTGGCTGTAAATCATCTAGATACTGTAACTAACATGTGAGCTATACAGATAATATGAAACTATCATGTGAGCTATAAAGATGTCTCATATAAAAACTAGAAAATGGTGTTGTGAGCTTCCATGAATAAAAGATTTTAGAAAATGGAATGCAGGCTGGCACAATTCAGAAAGGGGAGACAAACTCAAATGCAGTACATCATAATGACAAAGGCTAAAATAGTTCAGTAGGGTACAGAAACTCTGAGTAGTGCACATTACCCATTTATTATATTCACTCAAAGAACCTGATTAGCTTTTAAACCTACAGTTTCACAGACAGTGAACATGGTTATGCATGCAAGATGCTACTGGCTAGAGATGAAACAAGATGCTACTGCTTCTTTAACAGTACTGTTGTCACAACTCACAAAAGCTTCTCTAGCAGCAGAAGCAAATCAAACTGAACTAGTGTGTTAGCAATGTTGAATACTGCATAAATTGTAAAACTGGTTCATGAGACAGTTGCTTGGGAGTACTAGATAATGTTCATTCATAAATGAAATGCTCATTCCTACACAAACATCAGCACAATCGATAATAAAAAATAAGGTACTCCAGTACTTGGAGTAACAATCAGAATGACAATACATTCACAAACTATACTTCCGTACTTGGAGTACTAGAGCTACTTGGAGTAATGCAAGTTTCAGTGCAACAACATATATTACTCCAGCTATCTTGAAATTTATCTACTGTACTACTCCCTAAGCATCAGCAAGCATGCAGCTCAAACTGATGCACTTTAACTAAAACAAGCTCGTAAGTAGAAAATCACTGACAGTGGCATAATTTCTCCAATTAAATATTTAGTGTATGAGTTTCCAGACTCTGAACTGAGTTGTGCATCTACTCCAAATTAAACTGTAAAGAGCCATACTAGATGGCTGATGCACTGATACCAAGAACATATCAAGGGGCCAGTTCTAATTGGCTTTCTTCCTAAGCATCAGCAAAAGCAACAAGCTAATGACCGCTTCCTTCCTTTGATAGGAGAAGTGCAAATGAAGCAGAACAGAGTACATCGAAGCCAAGGAAATCTGATAAGTACATACTAATTCTTCAAATCTGATCGAAATGACACAATAAATTACTCTCCCAAGAGCTAGACGGAACTACTCTCGCCTCGCATGAGCTAGACGAAGTGGGTGGAGCTAGTCAGTTTACCCTCTTAGCATAGGTGCTGCTCTGGAACGGGTAGTGGGACGGAGCTGACGAGGCACAACTTGTGGAAGAGGAGTCGACGGTGGCCAGACTGGTCCGCGATCGGCGTCGCGCGGCTGGGCATAGTGGCGCCAGATGGTCCAGCGCCGGAGGCCAGGACGATCATCCTGAAGGGGCCGCCGCCGGCACGGACGCGTCCATCTCGCTGCATAGCGTCTGCGTCAGGAACGGGTCGGGCCCGAGGTTCTCGGCGCCCTCCAGGGACGGGACCTGGAAGACCACCTCGCGGCCTCGTAGACGGCCCACTGGTCCGCCCGCCCTGACGCGCCGGCGCCATCGTCGTCGTTCCGCACAGATGAGGGGCATAAATTGCAAACTTTGACCGCGCGCGAAAGAGTGATGGAGGGGCGGCTGGGGAGAACGATAGCGGTGGGGAGCGAGATGGGATTCCTGCAGGGAGAAAGCTGCGGTGGAGAGAGGGAAGGTAGGGCGGCGGCGACACGGGCCATGGAGTGATGGAGGGGTGGCGCCGGAGAGGAAGGGAGCGCCGGAGGTCAGGGAGAGGCGATGCAAGATGTGTGTGTGGCGCGGTTGGCGCGGCACTTCCCAAAATTAATCTGGCGCTAAAACCTTCCAACCATTTAGGAAACTGCTGCCCCTACCTAATCCAATCCAGTACGTGACACGTACGGTGGGAGTCCGCGTGTTTAGAGCCTGATTAGAGCTTGGATCAATTTCGATCCCGCCGATCGACCGAGACGACTATTTATTCTTGTACAGTAGGTCTTTGCCGGTGGGATGGAAGCCGACGTCGATCGATTGAGCTACTAGCTGCGATGATGTCCGAGAGCGAGATGAGTGATGAAGAAAAGCAAATTTCTGGGCGAGAAGGGGGCAAAGCTGCTGGCCATGATGACCACGCCCGGGATGGAGGCTTTCTTCGGTGCCCGGCCGCACGCAGGGCTTCGGTCTCAGCCCGCTGGACCAATGCAAGCCAGGGAGATGAGACTCCAGAGGGACAAGACCCTGCTGCGGGAGCAAGGGATTTCGCCGCCCAAGCTGCCGAAGATCCAGCGCCAACGGGAGGAGGACCAAGCAGCAGGGACTTCGCAGTCACCGCCGCCACCGCCGTCGGAGCAAGACAAAGTTTACTGGTTCACCTCATGGCCGTCATGGGACACATTCGTCCCCAGGAAGGAGGACAACCCCGCGACATGGATCTGCGACGAGTACGGCGAGTGCAGGCCTCCCTCGAACTTCTCTCGCCCGCCCTACTGCCGGATTCCAGATCCCGAGGCGCCGCACTACTTCGACGACATGGCCGAGCACTACCTCGAGGCCGCCCGCCGCCTACCCATAGCCCAGATGCCGAACCTCGCCGGCGTCCTCCGCCAAGGAGGCCTCCTCCTCGGCATCAACGATCCCGTCACCAACATCATCGTCAACACCATCCTCTTCATGGGACAGTTCCACAACTTTGGCGCCCTGCCACCAGGCACCGACCCGGTGCGGCACGCCGCGGACAAGGCCTCCTACGTCGACAGCGCGCGCAGGTCCCGCGCCGCGCTCATCTACTTCATGACCTTCTACTTCCGCTACCTCACCGAGGCCCAGGCCAAGCGCTACCTCCGCGCCGCCCGCCACGACCTCGCTTTGGCTATCGCTCTCGTCGAGTGCCACCTTGGTAATGGCGAAACCGGCCTGCCGGTGTCCCTGGACTGCGGCAGGACCAAGACCGCGGTCCGGTACGCCGCCAAAGCGGCCAAGCTGATGCGCGACCCTGACGATCTCGTCCGGCTCCTGACATCCAGATACCCCGCCCACCTGCTCGACCCTATGCTGGACGACCTCCGCCGAGGGGAACAGCTTAGCGTCGGCCGCGTCAAGGACACCACCGCCGCGCTGCAACTGCAACCGGACACCAAGTTTCTGAAGATGTGCCTCCTTGCCTCACTCCGCACCAGGGCATCCACCGCAGAGTTAAAAAGCAAAGGGGAGATCGGGTCCCCTTGCCTCACTCCGCACGAGGGTCTAAAATAAGGACCCACCTCCCCATTAATATTGATCGCCGTGCTGCCGGTCATCACGAATTGCATGATCCAAGAGATCGTCCGGTCCTCAAATCCTCTACGCTCCAGGACTTGCCTCAGGAACGCCCAATCCAGCTTGTCGTATGTCTTCTGAAAATCAAGCTTAAGGAACACCCCTTGCTGATGGCGTACCTTCACCTCATGAATGATTTCATGAAGTTCTAGTATACCATCGTGGATGAGGCGGCCCTTAAGGAAGGCAAACTGAAGCGGGTGGGTCAGGCGACCCATGATCGGGGCGAGGCGGATGGCGCAGACCTTAGCGAAAATCCTCTGGATGACATTGATCACCGTGATAGGCCTAAATTGGCGAATATCCGTGGCCCCCACTACCTTGGGGATCAGGGTAATCACGCCAAAATTCAGTCGCGACATGACCAGGGTCCCGGTATAGAACTCCTGAAACATGCGCATGATCACCAGGCTCAGCTGGTCCCAGAAGGTCTGGAAGAACACCACCGGGAGGCCGTCCGGCCGAGGCGGTCTTCATGGCTTTGATTGCCTCAGCAACCTCAGACTGGAGAAAGGCGAGAGTAAGATCCATATTCTCCTCCGTGGTTACCTTGGCAGCCTCAGGCCAGAAGGCCGCCTCCAACGTCAGCCCCGATCTCGGGGACGCCGAGAAGAGATCCCGGTAGAAGGAGTAAATATGGGTCGAGATCTCTCTTTGATCGATAAGGAGAGAATCTGCGACCCAGAGACAAGGGATCGAACACTTCCTACGCCTAACATTCACAATGGCGTGGAAGTAGGCCGAGTTCGATTCCCCCTGGATAGTCCAATTCTGTCGGCTCCGCTGCCTCCAGAACGTCTCCTCACCCTTATAGATCTCCATAATGGAGGTCTAAAGGGTGTATCTATGGGACCAGGCATCCGTCGAGAGGCCCACCCGGTCAGCCTCTAAGTCAAGAGACAGGATCTCCTGCAAAATCGCCTCTTTCTGGCCGCGAATCGCAGCGCCCAGGTTAGCACCCCAGCCCCGCATCAGCTGACGATCCATCAAGGCACAATGGTGCCACATGTACACCGCACAGAATGCGTAGGGAGGAGAGGCTGCCGCCTCCACCCACCTAGCCCTAACCGCCTCCACGAAGCCCCTCTGTTGGAGCTAGAAGTTCTCGAAGTGGAAGCGGTTCAACCTGGGTGGGGGCCCTCCCCTAGAAGATAGGAAGAGGGGGGTATGATCTGAGCCCACCCTAGTGACCGCCCGGAGGGAGCAAAGGGGGAAGGCAAGTTCCCAATCAACCAAAACAAACACCAGATCCAGAACATAGCGAACTGGATCTAGGCGATTGTTGGTCCAGGTGAACCTCGCACCCACCCTAGTGATCTCCCTGAGAGCAAGGTCAGTGATGCAATCATTGAACAGCTGAATCCTATTGAGGTCCACATTTCCCGAGCTCTTGTACGCGGCGGAGCGAATGAGGTTGAAGTCCCCTACCACTAGGATGGGGGTCTCCGTACGCTCCACCATGGCCTTGAGCTTGAGCAAAAACTGCTGGGACCTCTTATGGTCCGCGGGGCCATAAACATTCACGACCTCCCACTTGAGGCATGATTGTTTATGAGTGATCCATGCTCACAAAGAACTCCCTATGGTCCATATCCTCTACCTCGAAGGTATCCTCCTTGACACCAAGGAGGATGCCGTCCGAGTGACGAGAGGTCGGAAGTCAAGTCCAGACAAACTTATGTCTAGAGAGGGCCTCGATCTCCATGATCGAAAAGTCCTGCCGAATCGTCTCCTGGAAGCCTACAATGTCCACATCTTCTTGGCGCAAGTACTCTTTGATCTGGCGGCGTCACCCGTCCTGACCAAACCCCTGGATGTTCCAAATGAACACCCGGAAAGCCCCGAGGATGTTCATAAGAACAATCACTCCATATGGGCCCCCTTACTGGCGGGGCGAACGGGATCGGCTAGGCGCCGAGGGGCAAATCGGGACCTTAGGCGGTCGCCCCCGAGGCCTCTCCAGGCAGGGAGTCCTCGAAGGGGGTTGGCCTCCCTCAGGGTCGAGGAGTGTAGCCGAGCTGGATCTAGCCTCCAAGGGGACAGATCCTGCCAGCACAAGGGCCCATTCGCGCTCTCGTGCATCACGTGCACGGGCTGCCGCGATCTGGCCCTCATAAACTTCCCGAGCCTTGATGGCCCCGACCCAGCCGGGGGCCCTTCTTGCCACGAAACACAATGCCACAATCGTCTTCCACCACGTCAAGGTGATCCAAAGGCACCTCTTCTAGCATCGAGAACCTAGAACCCGAGGGCAAAAAGGAACAAGCCGAGGAAGGGGGAGGGGGCGAGGAGTACCTGGGAACTCATCCCGAGTTGTCACCTGCAGGATCGCCCGCTCCACAATCGTCGGCTCCGGCCCTGGCCCTCCCATCCGAGCCCCCGCAATACGCTCACTGTGACGTGAAGGGGGTGGAGGAGGCTGGCGGGGGCCCCGGGAATGGCGTCCTCTGGAAGATGGGGCGGTTGTGGAGAGGGGGAGGACCATGGACGAGTCCCCCCGCCGTTGGTTAGTTGGTAGTCGTCGTCCTCACTAGCAGTCTTTTCAATTCTTCCTGTTCCAGGGACCTCAGTACAAGCTTGACCTAATCTGCGGAGTGGAGTCGACGTCATGGTCCGTGCCCCGCGGTGGCACAGAATGCTACCATGCCAACTTTCTAGCAAGCACGCCTGCAGCTGATGTGCCAAATGATGCATGGCACCACTTCACCCACAGAGTCCAAGCTCTTCTTCGCAGAATTCTGGGACAATGCCATTGACGACTTTGAACGCTCAAAGAAGCCGCCCGTCTGCTGCCCGATTCAGGACTACAATGCATTTCCTAGTAAGCAAACCTGCATTATTGATTGACATCGTGAACTTATTTATCTTGCTTGTTAATTTTTATTTTTTGCCAACTACAGGTCGTTGCTTCACCTGCGAATGGGGCTCGGCTACGCACCCTCCTTGTCGCAACTATCACATCGGCCGTGACCGCGACTCCACCGATGCTCTCTGTGCTGTCGCGGAGGGTCACGCGGATCTTGGTCAATAGGATGGAATGATGCATGCATGTTGTCGGATCTGATCGTCGAATGAAATATTTTGGCGTCCTTTAATCCTGTCCCTTCCCCCCATCGGAAGTTTTTCGGGTGTTGTTTCTTTTAGCTTATGCTGCTAATCCATTGTAAAACCATCTGATGACTACTGTTGTTAAGAGTCTCATCATGTCCACTCCATAGTGAATAGTGAAAAAAATTCAATACTCTGAATTCTTTCAGATTTTGTCATTTTTGTTAAGTCCTAAATATAAGGTATTTTAGAGGGAAATGATACAATCCCCTAAGGGGAACAAACAGTTCCATCATCTGCATCCTTTTGCGCGCACGACACGTGGCCAAGGGCCCCACCTTATATCTTCCCCTTCCCTATATTCTTTCCCCAAGCGACAAAGCCCTCGACGATGCCCTATCTAGCACATCCGCTCCTCCCACCATCCAAGCCGTCCTTCTAGCACCTTTGCTCATCCTACAGACTAGGAGGAAGCCCCCAACACTGCCCCGCTCCTCATATCGCCGTTGTCGCCCCACTCCCTATCTCGCATCTCGCCGAGGACTTGGCAGAGTACGATGGTGCTGCTTTGATTTGAGGCGAGAAACACAGCTAAGAGCCCGGGTCCTAGCGACGATGGCGTTGCAGCGACACTGCAGGGAGCCTAGGCTATGGCTGATGTGGCCATGTATCGCCGCCTATGGACAGCCCCCCTCCCCCTCCCCCCGCCACACACACACACACAAATCCTCTCGTCGCTATTATTGCAGCAGCGAGGGCGGTTTTAAGGCGGGTGAGCCGTGGTGCTACGATAGTACAGCAGCGCATCTCCAATAGCATGACATGGCTGCTACAACGACACTACGGTGTTGCTACAACAACACGACGTTATTGCTATAACGGTTATGCGGTGCTGCTACAATAGTTGGGTGGCGCTGCTACAAAGACATGGCGGTGCTGCTACAACAGTTCACTGGATTTGTTTTGCTAGGATGCTATGATATCACATGTTTTTCTAGAATGGTTATGTGTTTTTGCTACAATATTGTAATCTTTTGCTACGATGTTTTCGGTAATGTCTCTGTCGAAGTCGGTTATGAAACACTGGAACAAATTATCTACTACAAAGTCTCCAGGAGGTGTTCGGTGATATCTCTGGCTACTGCAATTTTTTTGTTCTGTTTTTTTGGAAAATCGATTTTGTATAATGTACCAAATATAGCAAAAAAAAGGAATTTATGTAGCAAAAAATAGGACATTTATAGCAAAAACGGGATTAGGGACCTTTTCCTGTACATGCCAGGACGGCGGGGATTTAAGGAATTATCCCTGGGGATGACTAGTGTTGTCCTATTTTGGGTTGATATTTTCTGTGCTGCTCTACGTGTAGATTTTTTTTTTGAAACTTTGAAATGGGGTTTACATTTTTTTAAAGAGCTCCTTGTTGCTCGAGCTCGAAAGTGATTTTCGCTTCGGTGAACGCTAGATTGCATAGTGCCATAGTGGTGTTATACTTGTACCTCTGACTCATGTTTTCTCATGCTAGTTGATTGTTACTTGAGTTATGTGATGCACGTGCACTAGTGCAGACAGGGGCCTTTAACACCGGTTCATAAGGCCCTCTAACAGCGGTTGTAGAACCGCGGTTGACGGTTCGGTGTTAGAGCCCCCTTTAACACCGGTTCTTGTGGCAGCCGTAGCGCTCAGACCCCCCCCCTTTAACACCGGTTCGTAACACGAATCGGTGTTAAAGGTTCTGTGCCGCGGCAGAAAAAAGAGATAAATCTCTGCCGCGGCAGGAAAACGGCCTAAATCTCTGCCGCGATAGAGTTCTGCCGCGGCAGGAAAACAGCCTAAATCTCTGCCGCGGCAGAGTTCTGCCGCCGCCCCGTTCTGGGCGTATTTCTGCGGCGCGGCGGGGACGGGGATGAAGGGTTTCGCGGCATAGTAAATCAAAATTTTCTACGGAGCGAACAGAGGGAAAGCCAAGATCTAATCTAGGAGATACAAACAACGAGAGAGATTGGATTAGATCTTCATACCCTTGAAGATTCGCACAGCGGAACGTTCGTCGGAACGTGGGTGATGTAGTCGTACTCGCTTCTCCTCCTCGCGATCCGATCCGATCTAGCACCACAAGTGGCGGTGCCTCCGTGAGATGCACACGTGCAGCACCTCGACGTCTCCTCCTTCCTCGGACCAGCGAGTATGGTGGAGAGATAAATTGGATCTACAACACGACGGCGTGGTGTATATGGTGGAGAATTTCTGCTGCAGGGCTTCGCCTACAAACAGTCGGGAGGGAGAGAGGAAGGTAGCAAGGCTGCTAGGGCTTGGAGGAAGGTGTGTGGGGGGAGGGGGTGCACCACCCCTCTATATATAGAGGGCGGGGCGGCCAGCCCTTGCCCCTCCTCCAAGCCTATCTCTAGTTTAAACAATTTAAACTCTCCCTTATCTAGAAATCCTATCTCTAGTTTAAACGATTTAAACTCTCCCTTATCTAGAAATTCTATCCCGAGATTTAAACAAGTCAAATCTCTCTAGAATCGGCTGGGCCCTATGGGGCCTTGTGCCCCTGGCCCAATGCGGCCAGGACACTCCCTCATAGGCCCATGCCCCCTCCCGGAAGGTGGGGCCACGTTGGTCCCCTTCCGGAAGGTTCTAGAAGCTTCCGGTACAATACCGATTAACCCGGAACAATTCCGAACTCCAAAAAATGCACTGCCTTATATGAATCTTATTCTCCGGACCATTCCGGAACCTCTCGTGATATCCCGGATCCCATCCGAGACTCCGAACAAAAATTCATAAACCAATTATCCAATCTATCCTAGCGTCGAGATACGTTAAGTGTGTGACCCTGCGGGTTCGAGAATATGCAGACATGATCTTCTATCAATAATCAACAGCGGGGTCTGGGCACCCATATTGACTCCCCACACATTCATCGATGATCATATCGGATGAACCACGATGCCAGGATTCAATCAATCCCATATATATATTCCCTTCGTCTCGCGATATTTTACTTGCCCGAGATTCGATTGTCGGTACCGTCATACCTAGTTCAATCTCGTTCACAGCAAGTACTTTACTCGTTCCGTAATCCGATATCACTTTGTGATTAACTCCTTAACCACATGCTTGCAAGCGGTGTTGATATCGATTACCGAGTGGGCCCAAAGTATATCTCTCCGACTTGGGAGGGACAAATTCCATCTCGATACATACAACCCAACAGATACTTTCCGATCACCTGAGAGACACCTTTATGATCACCCTCTCATAGGATGACGTTTGATGACCTCAAAGCTTTCTTCCGATACCAGGGAGTTGCATTATCTCATGGTCTAAGGAATACAATATTTGACATAGGAAAAGCTTCGCAAAGACGAACACGATGACACGATCTAATTGCTCTGCTTTGTTTGGGTCTATCCACCATATCATTCTCCCAATGATATGATCTCATTATCAATTGACAACTCATGTCTATGGTTAGGAAACCTTAACCATCATTGATCAATGAGCTAGTCCATAGAGGCGTACTAGGGACACAGTGTTGTTTACAACCACACAAGTATTAAAGTTTCCGCTTAATACAATTCTAGCATGGAACATAAACTTTATCATGAACAAGAATTATAATAATAACATCTTTATTATTGCCTCTAGAGCATAATTCCAACAGTCTCCCACTTGCACTAGAGTCAATAATCTAGTTTACATCTGGCAACAATCTCACACCCCCATGGCACTAAGGTGTTGATCATGTTTTACACGTGGAAGAGGTTTAGTCAATGGATCTGCGACATTCAGATCCGTATGTACTTTGCTAATCTTCAGATCTCCATCTGCATATAATCTCGGATTATATGAAACTTGCGGTTGATATGCTTGGTCTTTGGATGATATCTTGGTTCCTTAGCGAGTGCTATGGCGCCAGTGTTGTCACACAATATCTCCAGTGGGTCCAATGCACTTGGAACCACGCCAAGCTCAGTGATGAAGTTTCTGATCCAAATCCTTCACTTGACGCTTCTGCAGCAGCCATGTATTCCGCTTCTACTGTAGATCCCGCGATCACGCTTTGCTTGCAGCTTCTCCAGCTCACAGCTCCTCCATTCAAAATATAAACGTATCCTGTCTGAGATTTAGAATAATCCTTGTCGGTGTCGAAACTAGCATCGACGTAACCTTTTACGACAAGCTGTTCATCACCCCCATAGACTAAGAACATTTCTTTAGTTCTATTTAGGTACTTTAGGAGGTTCTTCACACGGCTGTCCAGTGTTCCACTCCTGGATCACTTTGATATCTGCTCGTCAAACTAAGAGCATTGGACACATCCGGTCTAGTACACAGCATGGCATACATGATGGAACCTATGGCCGAGGCATAAGGCACTTTGCTCATAGCTTCCCTATCATTTACCGTAGCTGGACACTGAGCCTTGCTCAATATCTTACCTGACAACATAGGCACTGAACCTTTCTTTGCCTTATCCATTCTGAACCTTTTCAGAACTTTGTCTAGGTATGTACTCTGGCTTAAAGCTATCAGGCGTCTTTGTCTATCTCTATAGATCTTGATGCCCAATATATAAGCAGCTTCACCTAGGTCTTTCATTGAAAAACACTTGTTCAAATAACTCTTCACATCGTTAAGCATGTTGATGTCATTTCCGATAATCAATATGTCATCCACATACAGTACCAGAAACGTCACCGAGCTCCCACTCACTTTCTTGTAGATGCAACTTCGTAGCAATTTGGAACAAATCCAAAGCTCTTGATCACTTGATAAAACGAAGGTTCCAACTCCGAGATGCTTGCTTCAGTCCATAAATGGAACGCTGAAGTTTGCATACTTTACTAGCATCCTTAGGATCGACAAAACCTACGGGTTGCATCATATACAACTCTTCATCAATGTTGCCATTGAGGAAAGCAGTCTTGACATCCATCTGCCATATTTCATAATCATGAAACGCAGCAATTGCTAATAAAATCCGAATGGACTTAAACATCGCTACGGGAGAGAAAGTCTCATCGTAGTCAACACCTTGAACTTGTCGAAAACCTTTTGCGACAAGCCGTGCTTTATAGACGGTAACATTACCATCCGCGTCCGTTTTCTTCTTGAATATCCATTTGCACTCAACGGCCTTTCGGTCGCTAGGAGGATCCACCAAAGTCCATACTTGGTTTTCGTTCATGGATCCCAATTCGGATTTCATGGCTTCCAGCCATTTCTCAGAGTCTGGACTCATCATCGCTTCCTCATAGTTCGTAGGTTCACTGTCTTCTACCAACAAGACAGTCAAGATAGGGTTGCCGTACCACTCAGGAGGGGCACGCGACCTTGTCGACCTGCGACGTTCAGTAGCAGCATCGTCCGAAGCTTCATGATCCTTGTCATTAGCTTCCTCTATTGTTGGTGCAGGCGGCACTGGAACAATTTCAGGTGCTGCGCTACTCTCCAATTCAAGAGAAGGTTCAATAACCTCGTCTAGCTCTACTTTCCTCCCACTCACTTCTTTCGAGAGAAACTCCTTCTCAAGAAAGGAACCGTTCTTTGCGACAAACACTTTGCCTTCGGTTCTGTGATAGAAGGTATACCCAATAGTTTCCTTAGGGTATCCTATGAAGACGCATTTCTCCGCTTTGGGTTCGAGCTTGTCCGGCATCAACTTCTTGACGTAAGCTTCGCATCCCCAAACTTTAAGAAACGACAACTTAGGTTTAGCACCAAACCACAGTTCATACGGTGTCGTCTCAACGGATTTAGATGGAGCCCTATTTAAAGTGAATGCAGCGGTTTCTAATGCATAACCCCAAAATGATAACGGCAAATTAGTAAGAGACATCATCGATCGGACCATATCTAATAGGGTTCGATTCCGGCGTTCAGACACACCATTGCGCTGTGGTGTTCCGGGTGGCGTGAGTTGCGAAACAATTCCGCTTGCTTTAAGATGCGTGAGAAAATCATAACTCAAATATTCGCCCCCACGATCGGATCGTAGAAACTTAATCTTTCTGTTACGATGGTTCTCCACTTCATTCTGAAATTCTTTGAACTTTTCAAACGTTTCAGATTTATGTTTCATTAAATAGATATACCCATATCTACTTAAGTCATCGGTAAAAGTGAGGAAATAGCGATATCCACCGCGCGTCGAAACACTCATCGGTCATCATACATCGGTATGTATGATTTCCAACAAGTCTGTTGCTCGCTCCATCATACCGGAGAACGGGGTTTTGATCATCTTGCCCATGAGGCATGGTTCGCATGTGTCAAATGATTCAAAATCAAGAGACTCCAAAAGTCCATCAGAATGGAGTTTCTTCATGCGCTTTACTCAATATGACCTAGACGACAGTGCCACAAATGAGTAGTATTATCACTATCTACTTTGCATCTCTTAGCCTCAATGTTATGGATGTGTGTTTCATCCCTTTCGAGATTTAGAAGAAATAAACCATTCACAAGAGGTGCATGACCATAAAAGATGTTACTCATATAAATAGAACAACCATTATTCTCCGATTTAAATGAATAACCGGCTTGCAATAAACACGATCCGGAAATGATGTTCATGCTCAACGCAGGCACATAATAACATTTATTAAGGTTTAAAACTAATCCCGAAGGTAAAACTAAGGAGAGCGTGCCGACGGCCATCACATCAACTCTTGATCCGTTGCCAACGCGCATCGTCACCTCATCCCTCGCAAGCCGTCGTCTATTCCGTAGCTCCTGTTTCGAGTTACAAATATTAGCAACTGAACTGGTATCAAATACCCAGGCACTACAACGAGGGCTAGTAAGGAAAACATCAATAACATGTATATCAAATATACCTTTGATGGTGTCAGCCAGCCTTCTTGTCCGCTAAGTACTTCGGACAGTTGCGCTTCCAGTGACCCTTGTCCTTGCAATAGAAGCACTCAGTGTCCGGCTTGGGACCAGACCTGAGCTTCTTCTCAGCAGGGGCATTGCGCTTACCGCTGCCCTTCTTGAAGGGCTTCTTTGCTCCCTTACCTTTCTTAAAGGAGGGCTTGTTGACCATCAACACATGATTATCCTTCTTGATGTCCACTTCCGCAGCCTTCAGCTTTGCGAAGAGCTCGGTGATCGTATCAGTGGAACCAATCTGATTATGAGTCACTACAAAACTTTTGTAGCTGGGAGGGAGTGATTGCAGAACCCTGTCAATCTTGAGCTCCTCTGGAATCGTGCATTCTAGTTGCTCAAGGCGTTGAGTGTAGCCCGACATCTTTATGGCGTGCTCACTAACGGAACTCCCTTCCTCCATCTTGCAGTTAAAGAACTTCTCAGAGATCTCATATCTCTCAGAACGGGCTTGAGTCTGAAACATGGTTTTCAGCTCCTCGAGAATCTCAAAGGGCCCGGGATAGGTTTCAAAACGATTTTGAAGCTCCGGTTCCATAGCAAACAACATGGTGCTCTTAATCACACCATAATCATCTTTGCGCGACTGATAGACAGCTTTCTCATCAGCCGGCGCAGTTGCAGCAGCAGGGGGGTCACCTAACGCTTTCCAAGGACATAGTCCTTTTGTCCGCCAGACAGAATGATTCTTAGATTGCGGAACCAATTGGTGAAGTTAGACCCATTGTTCCTAAGCTTTTCTTTCTCAGCAAAAACGTTGAAGTTGAAGTTGGACTTGGCCATTGGATCTACAGTATTTGCAAGTACAATTTAGACTATGTTCATGATAAATAGTTCAACTTAATCAAATTACTAGATGAACTCCCACTAAATTCAACATCCCTCAAGTTGTTTAGTGAACACGATCCAATTCACCACCACACACCTAATCCGATCATCACGAGAAGAGATGTGGTTTGAATGGTGGACAACGAAGTGTCGATCATATCATTCATATGACTCATGCTTAACCTTTCGGTTCTTGTGTTCCGAGGCCATGTCTGTACATGCTAGGCTCGTCAAGTTAGACCCAAGTATTTCCGCGTGTGGCAAAACTGGCTTGCACCCGTTGTATGTGAGCGTAGAGTCTATAGCACCCGATCATCACGTGATGCTTGGACACGACGAACTTCGCGCAACGGTGCATACTTGGGGAGAACACAGTTTTTATCTTGATCTTTAAGTGAGGAATCATCTTATAATGCTACCGTCGCGATCTAAGCATAATAAGATACATAAAGGATAAACATCACATGCATATAACTTTATGTGACATGGTATAGCCAATCTTTCGCGCAATGATCTCCATCTTGTGCGTTCCGGCATGATCTCCATCACTCCACCATGATTGCCTTCACCACGAATAGCAATTACAACTATTGCTAACTACTTAGAGATAAAGTAAAGCTATTACATGGCGTATAAGAAGTTGACTCGCAGGTCATACACAATTATAAAGACAACCATATGGCTCCTGCCGGTTGTGTACTCATCGACATGCAAGTCGTGAAACATTACAAAATGATCATCGCATACAATATACACATCACATCTTGGGCCATACCATATCACAAAAACACTCCCTGCAAAAACAAGTTAGACGCCTCTACTTTGTTGTTGCATGTTTTACGTGGCTTATGGGAGTAGATGCTAAGAACGATTCTTACCTACGGAAAGCCACAACGGTGATATTATGGTTGCCAAACTCCGGTGTTATCCCATGAAAACTATAGTGAGAGAAACTGACATCCACCAGCCGCATGTGTGGAACAAGCCACACACGTCAAGTGCGGAACCGTCTCGCGAACGACGTCGCGTAAGGTTGGCCTGGACCGCTTCAATCTCACTATCCCGCGTCATAAGAAGAACACAAAACAAGAGGCTTGCAACAGAAAACATCAACGCCCGCAACAACCATGTTGCGTTCTACTCGTGAAACACATCTACGCATAGATCTAGCTCTGATACCACTGAAGGGTTTCGCGGCATAGTAAATCAAAATTTTTTCTACGGAGCGAACAGAGGAAAGCCAAGATCTAATCTAGGAGATGCAAACAACGAGAGAGATTGGATTAGATCTTCATACCCTTGAAGATTCGCACAGCGGAACGTTCGTCGGAACATGGGGTGATGTAGTCGTACTCGCTTCTCCTCCTCGCGATCCGATCCGATCTAGCACCCACAAGTGGCGGTGCCTCCGTGAGATGCACACGTGCAGCACCTCGACGTCTCCTCCTTCCTCGGACCAGCGAGTATGGTGGAGAGATAGATTGGATCTACAACACGACGGCGTGGTGCATATGGTGGAGAATTTCTGCTGCAGGGCTTCGCCTACAAACAGTCGGGAGGGAGAGAGGAAGGTAGCAAGGCTGCTAGGGCTTGGAGGAAGGTGTGTGGGGAGGGGGGCGCACCACCCCTCTATATATAGAGGGGGGCGGCCAGCCCTTGCCCTCTCCTCCAAGCCTATCTTAGTTTAAACAATTTAAACTCTCCTTATCTAGAAATCCTATCTCTAGTTTAAACGATTTAAACTCTCCCTTATCTAGAAATTCTATCCCGAGATTTAAACGAGTCAAATCTCTCTAGAATCGGCTGGGCCCTATGGGGCCTTGTGCCCCTGGCCCAATGCGGCCAGGACACTCCCTCATAGGCCCATGCCCCTCCCGGAAGGTGGGGCCACGTTGGTCCCCTTCCGGAAGGTTCTAGAAGCTTCCGGTACAATACCGATTAACCCGGAACAATTCCGAACTCCAAAAACTGCACTGCCTTATATGAATCTTATTCTCCGGACCATTCCGGAACCTCTCGTGATATCCCGGATCCCATCAAGACTCCGAACAAAAAATTCATAAACCAATTATCCAATCTATCCTAGCGTCGAGATACGTTAAGTGTGTGACCTTGCGGGTTCGAGAATATGCAGACATGATCTTCTATCAATAATCAACAGCGGGGTCTGGGCACCCATATTGACTCCCACACATTCATCGATGATCATATCGGATGAACCACGATGCCAGGATTCAATCAATCCCATATATATATTCCTTCGTCTCGCGATATTTTACTTGCCCGAGATTCGATTGTCGGTACCGTCATACCTAGTTCAATCTCGTTCACAGCAAGTACTTTACTCGTTCCGTAATCCGATATCACTTTGTGATTAACTCCTTAACCACATGCTTGCAAGCGGTGTTGATATCGATTACCGAGTGGGCCCGAAGTATATCTCTCCGACTTGGGAGGGACAAATTCCATCTCGATACATACAACCCAACAGATACTTTCCGATCACCTGAGAGACACCTTTATGATCACCCTCTCATAGGATGACGTTTGATGACCTCAAAGCTTTCTTCCGATACCAGGGAGTTGCATTATCTCATGGTCTAAGGAATACAATATTTGACATAGGAAAAGCTTCGCAAAGACGAACACGATGACACGATCTAATTGCTCTGCTTTGTTTGGGTCTATTCACCATATCATTATCCCAATGATATGATCTCATTATCAATTGACAACTCATGTCTATGGTTAGGAAACCTTAACCAGCATTGATCAATGAGCTAGTCCATAGAGGCGTACTAGGGACACAGTGTTGTTTACAAACCACACAAGTATTAAAGTTTCCGCTTAATACAATTCTAACATGGAACATAAACTTTATCATGAACAAGAATTATAATAATAACATCTTTATTATTGCCTCTAGGGCATAATTCCAACAGGGGAGGGGGGAATCGATCGGGAGCGGTATATACACATACATCGTCGTCGGTACATACGAGTACATGAATAATTAAGCAACTATTATTATACACAAACATCATCATTGTGTGGTATTCTCCGTAAACATTGAAGCATCAAGTACAAGACAAACATGTTCAAGCATCTAAAGAGTTTTGGGATATCTAAAGAGTTCTCCGCCAGGCGTGACGACCTCATCAAGTATGAACCACGCCAATTCCTCTTGAATGGCTCGTATGCAGTCAAATGGTAGGAGTTGGTCCCGCATTCGTTCGATCTGAATATATATGAAGAATGGGGTCAATATATATATGAATAAAACTCAACACAATTGATGGTAATAAAATAATATTGTGTACTTTGTTTACTTACTCTAAGTTGTTCTAGTGCGGCTTGGCCCGTCGCACATATCGTGTTGCGAATGAACTCGCAAACATAGTACCCACATAAGTTATTGCCGGGTCCCTGATGCGCGCACTTTACGATAATAGAGAGTTTAATCAAAATAATAATCAATAAAGCATGATATAATGAAATTGGAAGCAGAATCAAAGAGATACGCAGACCTAGCTAGCTAGTATTACTTACATTTTGGTCTACAAATTTTAGTTCTTCTGACCATTAACCCACGCCCTGCCCGTGAACCTTTTCCAAACCCTGTCCGGCAAAGAAAATGGATAAAGTAGTAATTAATTACTTGGTGTCACGAAAGTTGCCGATCTAGTGCGATAATATGATTGAAATTACCTCTGGAGCATCTCTCTAAAGTCTGCCCATAGCTCTTTTTATTTTCGTAACGAGTCCATGACAAGGACTTTTCCTGAGTCAGGTTGAATGACTAGCAGAATAAAGTGGAACCTACGCACGCATAACTCATCATCAGTTAAACTTAACATCGAGTAAGCCGAAACAGAATATGTACAAGAGAGGGTAACAGTACTCACGAGAAGTTGTAAGGCAATAATATTTCCCTTTTGGTTTGTTGTCTCAGTAAATACCTTAGCAAGAAATCTTCTGTTTGTCCGGGTTTGTCTCTTACCACTTGTTCATGAACTCTATTTGGGTCAACGAACCCAATGTCAAAAGGGCATCCTTTCATGCATTCCATAACCTTTTTCCTGCATAATAGTATATATATAAATATATGGTGAACATATATATATATACACATGCAATTAATGAATTGAATGAGATGAGATAGAAATTAAAGAAATAGTACTTACACACAATAAAGGCTGATGGCAGCTTTGTCGAGTTCCTTCTGATTGAATATAAAATGCAAGTCTTGAAAGTTGAAGCTGATCTCGTCATCTCCGCACAAGAAAATCTGATCTCTTATATGCGTCGTGATCCATTCTTCCTTTCTCATCTTGCAGAAATCAAGGTACCACTTGTGCAATCTTCGCATCTTTGTTGGTAGATTCTTGAGCTCCTCTTTCTTGACAAGATTCTTCCTATACTTCCATGGCTGTATGAGGTTGGCATCGCCTTTGGGAAAGTTGTCTCCCATGATGTTCAAGTATGCAATGTAAGTCATCCCCATCTCATTGTCCTTTCTTTGTAGCTCTGCCTCGTAATCATTTACGGGAGGAGCGTCCCGTGTGTCGAACACTTGGAGCGGTGCGCATGATTGGTTTTCCTGCTCTCCGAGCATGGGAACTGTTTTCTGGGGTGTCGCACGACTGCTACTTTCAGTATCCCTACGGCGCCTTGCATCCCCCTTCAAAATCTGGCGCTCGTAGTCCGGCACAAGTGGGGTTTCAGGTTTCAAAAGATTATTGTAAAACTTATCCACCACCGCCGCATCTATTTTCTCCTTTGGCTCGACCCGTCTAGGTGCAAAGAATTTCTTGACCTCTTCTTCCGAGATCCTATTGGTCTCCTCGTCGCTGCGATTCCATGGTAAAACCGGCAATGGCTTGGTGGAAGGCTGCGAGACGTAGTTTCTTGAACTCTTTGGCGTACGGTTTCCTGCGGATTTCTTCGTGGCAGTGCTAGTGATGCTCTTCGTGGCAGTGCTCTTCCGCTTACGCTGAGGAGATGGCTGGCGCGCCGGAGATGGCTGTCACACAGGAGATGGCTGAAGCGCCGGAGATGTCTGCCGCGCAGGAGATGGCTGAAGCGCCAGAGACGACAGGGGAGTATTCTGATGACTTGGAGACGGCTGAGGCGGCTCAGACTGCTCACACTGCGGAGATGGCGGGGGTGCCAGTGGCCTCCAATTTAGAAGCACGATGTGTTCCTTCTTCCAAAGAATGGTTGTTTTCACTAAAAATTTGAGTTGAGTTTCCCCTTCACCTGTAGCATGGTCAAGCTGTGCTTCCTCATATTCCTTCACAACCTCATCCACCCCGACAATAGCATAGCCATCTGGAATCGGTCGGCAGTGGTAAGTTCCACCAGCTACAGGAGGTAAGGCATAGCCGACAGCCACCTTAATGGATAAGCCCATTAATCTCACATGCAGATCAGCGTGTTCGCTCTCCGTGGAAGCCACGCTGCTTTTCCGCGCAGAGTCTGGGCCGCCGGCAGCTTCCAATGCAGGCTCTTCGGGCCGCTGAGATGGGTCGGTAGCTTGCTGGCTCTTTTGTGCATTCACTTGCGCCTGCAGTGCCACAAGTGCATGTTCTATCTGTGTCATCCGCTTTGTACGCTCTTTTTCTTTTCTGCCGCGCCATCTGTAAGAGTCGCCCCACTCGGCAAACCCATCCTTCCACGTCATACCCCCTGTGCCTCGTGCATGTCCAGGATGTTCTTTTTTACCGATGGCGCATGTGAGCTGGTCATTCTCTCTGTCAGGATGGAAGGTCCTTGCGGCTATTTCCTCGTATGCCGTGATGAGTTCAGTGAAGGGTTTGGCAAGGAGGGTTGGGAAGATACACAATTCTATTTCTGGGTCCAACCTTGCCCCGATTTCGTACAACCAAGTCTTTGCACGTAGGTCCCACCCATGTGTCTGGGGTGTGATCCCTCTAGCGCGCAGGGCCTTCTCAGCTTCCTCCCACTTAGGCCTCTGAGATATGTAGCCACATGACCCCGTCCTCTGGTGATATTCCTTCTTCTGGGCATTTAGCGTATTGGTTTCTGACCTTTTTGTAGCTATAGCACCTTCCTTGTATGCCACAAATTCGGGCCAGTGATGTCTTATCTTCGCATATGCGTCTTCGAAATCTGGAGTCTCGCGAGCTTTGACAAATTTGTTCAATTTTGTCTTCCAGTTGCGGAAAGCGTCAGCCATCTTCTTTAGAGTCCACTCTTTGACCTTTTCCTTTATAACCGTTTTGTTTTCATCCTCCTCTGGCGGAAGGGTGAAATTTACCAACAGCGAATTCCAAAGCGTTTCTTTGGATCTTTCATCGACAAAGGTACCGTCGCCCTTCTTTGGCTTATTCCAATTTTCAATTATGATTGGGATTTGGTCCCTAACAAGAACTCCAGCCTGACGTACAAATTTGTCTGCGACCTTCTTGGGCTCCATCGGCCTGCCATCAACACGGACTGCTTCGATCGTGAACTTTGCACGATCTTTCAACCGATGGCCCGCGCCTCGCTTGCTATTTTTCATAGAAGAAGATTGTTGCTGGCTGGTCGATCCAGAGGGCTAAAAGAAGAAAGAAGCGTTAATTAATATATTTACATAAGACTTTGTAATCACTAAAGTGCGTTCACCGGAGTCGTCATCTTCTCCATGACTACTTGAGTTGTCATCATGTCCCTCCAAGTTCAGATATTGTGAGGTGTCCTCGTGGATCATGTTCTCCATTATTTCTTCATCTTCAAGGTTTCTACTGAGTGGATCCATAGTCTCTAAAACAATAATATGATCACACAAATATCAGTAATACATCTATTGAAATGCTCAAGCAAAGATGATGATATGACAGGTTAAAAGTATTGAAATGTAACCCTAATACATGCTTGGTCATTCCAAACCCTAATTCGGAGAAACCCCAGATTCATATGAGAGGATACATTAAGAAAAACCCCGGATTCGGAGAAACCCTAATGCTATATTGACAACGAGAGGTGTACTAGGGCGACGGCTGGCGGCGCTAGGGCGAGAGCGGGGCCGGGATGCGTGGGGGTGTGCGTTCGAACCAGCACGACGTGGGCTACCTAAAATGGGCGACTCAGCGAGGGCAGAGGATGATGATATGACAGGTTAAAAGTATTGAAATGTAACCCTAATACATGCTTGGTCTCCAAACCCTAATTCGGAGAAACCCCGGATTCATATAAGAGGATACATTCGGAAAAACCCCGGATTCGGAGAAACCCTAATGCTATATTAACAACGAGAGGTGTACTAGGGCGGCGGCTGGCGGCGCTAGGGCGAGAGCGGGGCCGGGATGCGTGGGGGTGTGCGTTCGAACCATCGCGACGTGGGCTCCTAAAATGGGCGACTCGGCGAGGGTAGAGGAGGTCAGGGTCCACGGCATTGGAAAAGTAATCGGTCAAGTGATGCATATATACACATACATACATATATACACATACAAAAAATATACACATACATATACAAATATATATACATATATATATCATACAAAAATATACATACATATACATATACATAAATATACAAATACACATACACTAACCAATCACTAACAAATACACATACACATACATACACATACATATACATACATATAACACTATACAAACACTAACTAACACTATAACTAACCACTAACCAAAAAACACTAACACTATACTAACAAAAATCGGCGGCGGGCATGCTCAACTGCGGGTGGCGGCGCTGCGTGGGTGGCGCGGCGCTGCTCGGCGGTGCGGCGTGCGGGTGGGAGACGCGCGCGGCCGGGATGGGGAGGCGGAGGGGCGGCAGCGGGCCGGTACGGCGGGGTGGGGACGACGGAGGGGCGACGGCGAGACGGGCCGGGTGGGGACGGCGCGGCAGTCCCGACGATGGCGAGACAGGGCGGGGACAACGCGGCAGCCCGACGACGGCGATACGGGACGGGGACGGCGCTGCGACGTCGCCTCTGCTTTTTTTCCTCTACTGCGCGGGCTTGATCTGGCTAGGGGGGAGGAGGAAGTGGCGCGCGTTATAAACCCCCCCCCCCTTTAACACCGATTCGTGGCTGGAACCGGTGTTAAAAGGGGGGAATTTGTTTCGCGCCCGCACCCCCCCTTTAACACCGGTTCCAGCCACGAACCGGTGTTAAAGGGGGCGCTTGCGCGCGTGAAATAAAATAAATGCGCCCCCCCTTTAACACCGGTTCGTGGCTAGAACCGGTGTTAAAGGGGGGCATTTATTTCATGCATTAAAGGGGTGGGGGCATTTTTAATTCAAAAAATAGGATATGAATTTAGATAATTCATATCTTTTTCATTTCAACTCAGAAAAATATGAATAATATATCATAATTTTCAGAAAAAATAATATCTATCCATTCATGTAAAAACATTTCATATTTACTTTAGATGAAAATTTTCAAAATGATTAAAACACTTACATATAAATTTTGATTATTCAATTCAAACAAAAATAAAATAGTCAACCCCTAAAACTTTGAACATAAGAAATATTAAGCATCTAAAAAGGAATCTAACCCTATTTTATTAGAGCAAATCATATTTTATTTTGTATTAACATTTTTGAATTGTTTGGATATTTAAATGCCGCATCTTTTGTATACTTTGGAATCTGACAAAACCTCGCTCAACTTGCATTGGATTTTTGATAAAATAGCATATTGTGAACCTCAAAATGATTTTTGTAAAAAAACATGAGCATCGGATCATGTACCTGTAGTTCATATTTGACCCACTTCCTACCGATTCGGCAGGAATTTGTCTTTTTCACCAGAGGTGGACGGAAAGGTTTCAGATCCCCCTGTTGGTACATTGTCCATATAAGGTTGTCTAGTATTTTTGTAAAATGTGGTGGTGGTTTTTTGAATTAGCCATTTGGTGGTTGCTTCACAAAACCGTCCGTTTTTTATGCTCGGAAAATAGAAAATGCATTTTTGGTGCGACAAAAAGGAAAACTTCCTCTTGCAATATTGTTTGCCATCCCATGATGCACATGTATGCACAATATGGTCACATTATCACAAACTATGCCTTGATTCTAGCCATAACATTGGTCATTTGACCCGAAAGCCAAGAAACCTCGAATAAGATATGTCATTTTGTGAAGGTTTTTTTGAGACATAATCAATATACCAAGTTTGATATTTTTCCTTCTAACTATGTCACATAATATAACACCACGCGAAGGTTTCGCACTGTTTCGATCTTTTTTTATCCCCGTTTTAAACTATCGTCAAACTTTGTCGAACAACGGGCATGAATATTCTTAGCTCGGGGCCAAGCCTCGCTCAACTTGCATTGGATTTTTGATAAAATAGCATATTGTGAATCTAAAAATGATTTTTTTAAAAAATCATGAGCATCGTATCATGTACCTGTAGTTCATATCTGACCCACTTCCTACCAGTTCGGCAGGAATTTGTCTTTTTCACCAGAGGTGGACGGAAAGGTTTCAGATCCCCCTGTTGGTACATTGTCCATATAAGGTGGTCTAGTATTTTTGTAAAATGTGGTGGTGGTTTTTTGAATTAGCCATTTGGTGGTTGCTTCACAAAACCGTCCGTTCTTTATGCTCGGAAAATGGAAAATGCCTTTTTGGTGCGACAAAAAGGAAAAATTCCTCTTGCAACATTGTTTGCCATCCCATGATGCACATGTATACACAATATGGCCACATTATCACAAACTATGTCTTGATTCTAGCCATAACATTGGTTATTTGACCCGAAAGCCAAGAAACCTCGAATGAGATAGGTCATTTTGTGAAGGTTTTTGAGACATAATTAATATACCAAGTTTGATATTTTCCTTCTAACTATGTCACATAATATAACACCGCGCGAAGGTCTCGCACTGTTTCGATCTTTTTTTAATTTTTTATCCCCGTTTTAAACTATTGTCAAACTTTATCGAACAACGGGCATGAAGATTCTTAGCTCGAGGCCAAGCCTCGCTCAACTTGCATTGGATTTTTTATAAAATAGCATATTGTGAACCTAAAAATTATTTTTGTAAAAAATCATGAGCATCGTATCATGTACCTGTAGTTCATATCTGACCCACTTCCTACCGATTCGGCAGGAAATTATCTTTTTCACCAGAGGTGGACGGAAAGGTTTCAGATCCCCCTGTTGGTACATTGTCCATATAAGGTGGTCTAGTATTTTTGTAAAATGTGGTGGTGGTTTTTTGAATTAACCATTTGGTGGTTGCTTCACAAAACCGTCCGTTTTTTATGCTCGGAAAATGGAAAATGCCTTTTTGGTGCGACAAAAAGGAAAACTTCCTCTTGCAACATTTTTTTCCATCCCATGATGCACATGTATGCACAATATGGCCACATTATCACAATATGGATACATAAAAGAACTGAAAATTAAGATACATGGCCAGATTAAGTCACAATCGGCCGAACTTGTTTCGGAATGTTGGAGTGATTCAGTCATGCTCCTGCCTACACCTGTAATACTCGCCACTGTAGTCGTCATACTCGCCGTCGCTGTCGTCCCTGTCGTCGTCGGGGTCGCCGTAATTGAACCTTCAAGGCTGAGTACGCGTGGGTTGGACTTGAGGGTAGCGCAGACGGGGGTTAGAGTCGGCGACAGTGTCGTAGGCCATGACGCTCTGGAGAGTCTGACCGCGCCACCATAGTCGACGGCCGGCCTCGTTGAAGTTCAGAGGAGGTGGGCCGTCCTCCTCGTGCCTGGCGAGCATCCTCTCACGCCGATCCCCGAAGAAGGCTTTCCAAGTAGGGAAATAGTCGGGATGCCATCTGGGATTCCTCCGCTGCTCCGGCGTGAGCTCGAAGTAGTAGTGGTTCGTGATGGCCATCCGGCGCGCCACACCTAGAGGGACAGGAGGAACCGGCACGCCTCCGGTGCTCAGCATCCAGCCGACAGGGACACAGTAGCCCGGCGGGCAAGGGTAGTTTGAGGCGCAAAGCGCCTCCGCCTCCCTGGGGGTTAGTGCTATGGTGTAAGCCATGGGAAAGAGTGATGAGGTTGCAGATATGAGTCTAGAGATGTGCAATGACAATGGAGGCCAACCCAACATATATATATATAGTGAGAAATGGCTGGAGGGAAGAAAAATGGCGGGAAGAAAAATGGCGGAAAGAAATGGCAGGAAGAAAATGATGGGATTCGCGGCATAGTAAATCAAAATTTTCTACGGATGCAAACAGAGGGAAAGCCAAGATCTAATCTAGGAGATGCAAACAACGAGAGAGATTGGATTAGATCTTCATACCCTTGAAGATTCGCACAGCGGAACGTTCGTCGGAACGTGGGTGATGTAGTCGTACTCGCTTCTCCTCCTCGCGATCCGATCCGATCTAGCACCACAAGTGGCGGTTCCTCCGTGAGATGCACACGTGCAGCACCTCGACGTCTCCTCCTTCGTTGGACCAGCAAGTATGGTGGAGAGATAGATTGGATCTACAACACGACGGCGTGGTGTATATGGTGGAGAATTTCTGCAGCAGGGCTTCGCCTACAAACAGTCGGGAGGGAGAGAGGAAGGCAGCAAGGCAACTAGGGTTGGAGGCAAGGTGTAGGGGGGAGGGGGCGCACCAGCCCTCTATATATAGAGGGGGGCGGCCAGCCCTTGCCCCTCCTCCAAGCCTTGGGCCGGCGGCCAAGGGAGGGAGGAGTGGGGGGCAAGGACTCTCCCCTCTTCTAGAAACCCTATCTCTAGTTTAAACGATTTTAAACCCTATAGGATCGGCTGGGCCCTATGGGCCCTTGTGCCCCTGGCCCAAAGCAGCCAGGACACTCCCTCATAGGCCCATGCCCCCTCCCGGAAGGTGGGGCCACGTTGGTCCCCTTCCGGAAGGTTCTAGAAGCTTCCGGTACAATACCGATTATCCCGGAACAATTCCGAACTCCAAAAACTGCACTGCCTTATATGAATCTTATTCTCCGGACCACTCCGGAACCTCTCGTGATGTCCCGGATCCCATCCGAGACTCCGAACAAGAATTCATAAACCAATTATCCAATCTATCCTAGCGTCGAGATACGTTAAGTGTGTGACCCTGCGGGTTCGAGAATATGCAGACATGATCTTCTATCAATAATCAACAGCGGGGTCTGGGCACCCATATTGACTCCCACACATTCATCGATGATCATATCGGATGAACCACGATGTCAGGATTCAAACAATCCCATATATATATTCCCTTCGTCTCGCGATATTTTACTTGCCCGAGATTCGATCGTCGGTACCGTCATACCTAGTTCAATCTCGTTCACAACAAGTACTTTACTCGTTCCGTAATTCGATATCACTTTGTGATTAACTCCTTAACCACATGCTTGCAAGCGGTGTTGATATCGATTACCGAGTGGGCCCGAAGTATATCTCTCCGACTTGGGAGGGACAAATCCCATCTCGATACATACAACCCAACAGATACTTTCCGATCACCCGAGAGACACCTTTATGATCACCCTCTCATAGGATGACGTTTGATGACCTCAAAGCTTTCTTCCGATACCAGGGAGTTGTATTATCTCATGGTCTAAGGAATACAATATTTGACATAGGAAAAACTTCGCAAAGATGAACACGATGAAACGATCTAATTGCTTTGCTTAGTTTGGGTCTGTCCATCATATCATTCTCCAATGATATGATCTCATTATCAATTGACAACTCATGTCTATGGTTAGGAAACCTTAACCATCATTGATCAATGAGCTAGTCCATAGAGGCGTACTAGGGACACGGTGTTGTTCACAAACCACACAAGTATTAAAGTTTCCGCTTAATACAATTCTAGCATGGAATATAAACTTTATCATGAACAAGAATTATAATAATAACATCTCTATTATTGCCTCTAGGGCATAATTCCAACAGTCTCCCACTTGCACTAGAGTCAATAATCTAGTTTACATCTGGCAACAATCTCACACCCATGGCACTGAGGTGCTGATCATGTTTTACACGTGGAAGAGGTTTAGTCAATGGATCTGCGACATTCAGATCTGTATGTACTTTGCTAATCTTCAGATCTCCATCTGCAATATAATCTCGGATTATATGAAACTTGCGGTTGATATGCTTGGTCTTTGGATGATATCTTGGTTCCTTAGCGAGTGCTATGGCGCCAGTGTTGTCACACAATATCTCCAGTGGGTCCAATGCACTTGGAACCACGCCAAGCTCAGTGATGAAGTTTCTGATCCAAACTCCTTCACTTGACGCTTCTGCAGCAGCCATGTATTCCGCTTCCACTGTAGATCCCGCGATCACGCTTTGCTTGCAGCTTCTCCAGCTCACAGCTCCTCCATTCAAAATATAAACGTATCCTGTCTGAGATTTGGAATCATCCTTGTCGGTGTCAAAACTAGCGTCGACGTAACCTTTTACGACAAGCTGTTCATCACCCCCAAAGACTAAGAACATTTCTTTAGTCCTATTTAGGTACTTTAGGATGTTCTTCACGGATGTCCAGTGTTCCACTCCTGGATCACTTTGATATCTGCTCGTCAAACTAAGAGCATTGGACACATCCGGTCTATTACACAGCATGACATACATGATAGATCCTATGGCCGAGGCATAAGGCACTTTGCTCATAGCTTCCCTATCATTTACCGTAGCTGGACACTAAGCCTTGCTCAATATCTTACCTGACAACATAGGCACTGAACCTTTCTTTGCCTTATCCATTCTGAACCTTTTCAGAACTTTGTCTAGGTATGTACTCTGGCTTAAAGCTATCAGGCGTCTTTGTCTATCTCTATAGATCTTGATGCCCAATATATAAGCAGCTTCACCTAGGTCTTTCATTGAAAAACACTTGTTCAAATAACTCTTCACATCGTTAAGCATGTTAATGTCATTTCCAATAATCAATATGTCATCCACATATAGTACCAGAAATGTCACCGAGCTCCCACTCACTTTCTTGTAGATGCAAGCTTCGTAGCAATTTGGAACAAATCCAAAGCTCTTGATCACTTGGTCAAAACGAAGGTTCCAACTCCGAGATGATTGCTTCAGTCCATAAATGGAACGCTGAAGTTTGCATACTTTATCAGCATCCTTAGGATCGACAAAACCTTCGGGTTGCATCATATACAACTCTTCATCAATGTTGCCATTGAGGAAAGCAGTCTTGACATCCATCTGCCATATTTCATAATCATGAAACGCAGCAATTGCTAATAAAATCCGAATGGACTTAAACATCGCTACGGGAGAGAAAGTCTCATCGTAGTCAACACCTTGAACTTGTCGAAAACCTTTCGCGACAAGCCGTGCTTTATAGACGGTAACATTACCATCCGCGTCCGTTTTCTTCTTGAAGATCCATTTGCACTCAACGGCCTTTCGGTCGCTAGGAGGGTCCACCAAAGTCCATACTTGGTTTTCGCTCATGGATCCCAATTCAGATTTCATGGCTGCTAGCCATTTCTCAGAGTCTGGGCTCATCATCGCTTCCTCATAGTTTGTAGGTTCACTGTCTTCTACTAACAAGACAGTCAAGACAGGGTTGCCGTACCACTCAGGAGGGGCACGCGACCTTGTCGACCTGCGAAGTTCAGTAGCAGCATCGTCCGAAGCTTCATGATCCTTGTCATTAGCTTCCTCTATTGTTGGTGCAGGCGGCACTGGAACAATTTCAGGTGCTGCGCTACTCTCCAATTCAAGAGAAGGTTCAATAACCTCGTCAAGCTCTACTTTCCTGCCACTCACTTCTTTCGAGAGAAACTCCTTCTCAAGAAAGGAACCGTTCTTTGCGACAAACACTTTGCCTTCGGTTCTGTGATAGAAGGTATACCCAATAGTTTCCTTAGGGTATCCTATGAAGACGCATTTCTCCGCTTTGGGTTCGAGCTTGTCCGGCATCAACTTCTTGACGTAAGCTTCGCATCCTCAAACTTTAAGAAACGACAACTTAGGTTTAGCACCACACCACAGTTCATACGGTGTCGTCTCAACGGATTTAGATGGAGCCCTATTTAAAGTGAATGAAGTGGTTTCTAATGCATAACCCCAAAATGATAACGGCAAATCAGTAAGAGACATCATTGATCGGACCATATCTAATAGGGTTCGATTCCGGCGTTCAGACACACCATTGCGCTGTGGTGTTCCAGGTGGCGTGAGTTGTGAAACGATTCCACTTGCTTTAAGATGCGTGAGAAAATCATAACTCAAATATTCACCTCCACGATCAGATCGTAGAAACTTAATCTTTCTGTTACGATGGTTCTCCACTTCATTCTGAAATTCTTTGAAATTTTCAAATGTTTCAGATTTATGTTTCATTAAATAGATATACCCATATCTACTTAAGTCATCGGTAAAAGTGAGGAAATAGCGATATCCACCGCGCGTCGAAACACTCATCGGTCCGCATACATCGGTATGTATGATTTCCAACAAGTCCGTTGCTCGCTCCATCATACCGGAGAACGGGGTTTTGATCATCTTGCCCATGAGGCATGGTTCGCATGTGTCAAATGATTCAAAATCAAGAGACTCCAAAAGTCCATCAGAATGGAGTTTCTTCATGCGCTTTACACCAATATGACCCAGACGACAGTGCCACAAATAAGTAGTATTATCACTATCTACTTTGCATTTCTTAGCCTCAATGTTATGGATGTGTGTTTCATCCCTTTCGAGATTTAGAAGAAATAAACCATTCACAAGAGGTGCATGACCATAAAAGATGTTACTCATATAAATAGAACAACCATTATTCTCCGATTTAAATGAATAACCGTCTTGCAATAAACACGATACAGAAATAATGTTCATGCTCAACGCAGGCACATAATAACACTTATTAAGGTTTAAAACTAATCCCGAAGGTAAAACTAAGGAGAGCGTGCCGACGGCCATCACATCAACTCTTGATCCGTTGCCAACGCGCATCGTCACCTCATCCCTCGCAAGCCGCCGTATATTCCGTAGCTCCTGTTTTGAGTTACAAATATTAGCAACTGAACCGGTATCAAATACCCAGGCACTACAATGAGGGCAGTAAGGAAAACATCAATAACATGTATATCAAATATACCTTTGATGGTGCCAGCCTTCTTGTCCGCTAAGTACTTTGGACAGTTGCGCTTCCAGTGACCCTTGTCCTTGCAATAGAAGCACTCAGTGTCCGGCTTAGGACCAGACTTGAGCTTCTTCTCAGCAGGAGCATTGCGCTTGCCGCCGCCCTTCTTGAAGGGCTTCTTTGCTCCCTTACCTTTCTTAAAGGAGGGCTTGTTGACCATCAACACATGATTATCCTTCTTGATGTCCACCTCCGCAGCCTTCAGCTTTGCGAAGAGCTCGGTGATCGTATCAGTGGAACCAATCTGATTATGAGTCACTACAAAACTTTTGTAGCTGGGAGGGAGTGATTGCAGAACCCTGTCAATCTTGAGCTCCTCTGGAATCGTGCATTCTAGTTGCTCAAGGCGTTGAGTGTAGCCCGACATCTTTATGGCGTGCTCACTAACGGAACTCCCTTCCTCCATCTTGCAGTTAAAGAACTTCTCAGAGATCTCATATCTCTCAGAACGGGCTTGAGTCTGAAACATGGTTTTCAGCTCCTCGAGAATCTCAAAGGGCCCGGGATAGGTTTCAAAACGATTTTGAAGTTCCGGTTCCATAGCAAACAACATGGTGCTCTTAATCACACCATAATCATCTTTGCGCGACTGATAGACAGCTTTCTCATCAGCCGGCGCAGTTGCAGCAGGGGGGTCACCTAACGCTTTCCCAAGGACATAGTCCTTTTGTCCGCCAGACAGAATGATTCTTAGATTGCGGAACCAATTAGTGAAGTTAGACCCATTGTTTCTAAGCTTTTCCTTCTCAGCAAAAACGTTGAAGTTGAAGTTGGATTTGGCCATGTGATCTACAGTATTTGCAAGTACAATTTAGACTATGTTCATGATAATAGTTCAACTTAATCAAATTACTAGATGAACTCCCACTAAATTCAACATCCCTCAAGTTGTTTAGTGAACACGATCCAAATTCACCACACCTAATCCGATCATCACGAGAAGAGATGTGGTTTCAATGGTGGACAACAAAGTGTCGATCATATCATTCATATGACTCATGCTTAACCTTTCGGTGCTTGTGTTCCGAGGCCATGTCTGTACATGCTAGGCTCGTCAAGTTAGACCCAAGTATTTCCGCGTGTGCAAAACTGGCTTGCACCCGTTGTATGTGAGCGTAGAGTCTATAGCACCCGATCATCACGTGATGCTTGGACACGACGAACTTTTGCAACGGTGCATACTTGGGGAGAACACAGTTTTATCTTGAACTTTAAGTGAGGAATCATCTTATAATGCTACCGTCGCGATCTAAGCATAATAAGATACATAAAAGGATAAACATCACATGCATATAACTTTATGTGACATGGTATAGCCAATCTTCGCGCAATGATCTCCATCTTGTGCGTTTCGGCATGATCTCCATCACTCCACCATGATTGCCTCCACCACGAATAGCAACTACAACTATTGCTAACTACTTAGCGATAAAGTAAAGCTATTACATGGCGTATAAGAAGTTGACTCGCAGGTCATACACAATTATAAAGACAACCATATGGCTCCTGCCGGTTGTGTACTCATCGACATGCAAGTCGTGAAACATTACAAAACATGATCATCGCATACAATATACACATCACATCTTGGGCCATACCATATCACAGAAAACACTCCCTGCAAAAACAAGTTAGACACCTCTACTTTGTTGTTGCATGTTTTACGTGGCTTATGGGAGTAGATGCTAAGAACGATTCTTACCTACGGAAAGCCACAACGGTGATATTATGGTTGCCAAACTCCGGTGTTAATCCCATGACAACTATAGTGAGAGAAACTGATATCCACCAGCCGCATGTGTGGAACAAGCCACACGTCAAGTGCCGAGCCGGTCTCGCGAACGACGTCGCGTAAGGTTGGCCTGGACCGCTTCAATCTCACTATCCCGCGTCATAAGAAGAACACAAACAAGAGGCTTGCAACAGAAAACATCAACGCCCGCAACAACCATGTTGCGTTCTACTCGTGAAACACATCTACGTATAGATCTAGCTCTGATACCACTGATGGGATTCGCGGCATAGTAAATCAAAATTTTCTACGGATGCGAACAGAGGGAAAGCCAAGATCTAATCTAGGAGATGCAAACAACGAGCGAGATTGGATTATATCTTCATACCCTTGAAGATTCGCACAGCGGAACGTTCGTCGGAACGTGGGTGATGTAGTCGTACTCGCTTCTCCTCCTCGCGATCCGATCCGATCTAGCACCACAAGTGGCGGTGCCTCCGTGAGATGCACACGTGCAGCACCTCGACGTCTCCTCCTTCCTCGGACCAGCGAGTATGGTGGAGAGATAAATTGGATCTACAACACGACGGCGTGGTGTATATGGTGGAGAATTTCTGCAGCAGGGCTTCGCCTATAAACAGTCGGGAGGGAGAGAGGAAGGCAGCAAGGCAACTAGGGTTGGAGGCAAGGTGTAGGGGGGAGGGGGCGCACCAGCCCTCTATATATAGAGGGGGGGCGGCCAGCCCTTGCCCCTCCTCCAAGCCTTGGGCCGGCGGCCAAGGGAGGGAGGAGTGGGGGGCAAGGACTCTCCCCTCTTCTAGAAACCTTATCTCTAGTTTAAACGATTTTAAACCCTATAGGATCGGCTAGGCCCTATGGGGCCTTGTGCCCCTGGCTCAAAGCGGCCAGGACACTCCCTCATAGGCCCATGCCCCCTCCCGGAAGGTGGGGCCACGTTGGTACCCTTCCGGAAGGTTCTAGAAGCTTCCGGTACAATACCGATTATCCCGGAACAATTCCGAACTCCAAAATCTGCACTGCCTTATATGAATCTTATTCTCCGGACCACTCCGGAACCTCTCGTGATGTCCCGGATCCCATCCGAGACTCCGAACAAAAATTCATAAACCAATTATCCAATCTATCCTAGTGTCGAGATACGTTAAGTGTGTGACCCTGCGGGTTCGAGAATATGCAGACATGATCTTCTATCAATAATCAACAGCGGGGTCTGGGCACCCATATTGACTCCCACACATTCATCGATGATCATATCGGATGAACCACGATGTCAGGATTCAAACAATCCCATATATATATTCCCTTCGTCTCGCGATATTTTACTTGCCCGAGATTCGATCGTCGGTACCGTCATACCTAGTTCAATCTCATTCACAGCAAGTACTTTACTCGTTCCGTAATCCGATATCACTTTGTGATTAACTCCTTAACCACATGCTTGCAAGCGGTGTTGATATCGATTACCGAGTGGGCCCGAAGTATATCTCTCCGACTTGGGAGGGACAAATCCCATCTCGATACATACAACCCAACAGATACTTTCCGATCACCGAGAGACACCTTTATGATCACCCTCTCATAGGATGACGTTTGATGACCTCAAAGCTTTCTTCCGATACCAGGGAGTTGTATTATCTCATGGTCTAAGGAATACAATATTTGACATAGGAAAAACTTCGCAAAGATGAACACGATGAAACGATCTAATTGCTTTGCTTAGTTTGGGTCTGTCCATCATATCATTCTCCAATGATATGATCTCATTATCAATTGACAACTCATGTCTATGGTTAGGAAACCTTAACCATCATTGATCAATGAGCTAGTCCATAGAGGCGTACTAGGGACACGGTGTTGTTCACAAACCACACAAGTATTAAAGTTTCCGCTTAATACAATTCTAGCATGGAATATAAACTTTATCATGAACAAGAATTATAATAATAACATCTTTATTATTGCCTCTAGGGCATAATTCCAACAGAAAAATGGCTCATTTAATACATATACTGTTAACAGAAGAAATATGACATTGATTTCCATGTTGAGGTACATATGTGTGCCAAAAATGGCTCAGTTAATACATATAGTCAATATTATGATCGCGTCGGCCGTAACCATGGAGTATCAACACCGTTTAACAGGATGGTTGGGTCAGTCTTCACTCTGAAGGGCGGAATTTCATCAAACTTATTATAATCTTCTGACATGTCTGTCTTGTCCTCCACTCCCACGATGTTTCTTTTCCTTGAAAGAACTATGTGACGCTTTGGCTCATCGTGTGATGTATTTGTTTGCTTATTTTTTCTTTTTTCGGTTTGGTAGACATGTCCTTCACATAGAAAACCTGAGCCACATCATTGGCTAAGACGAATGGTTCGTCTAAGTTCTTGTCTACCTTCATAAGGTTATTGAGATCCACTGTTGTCATTCCGTAATTCTTGTCTACCTCAAGCCCTCCTCCTGTTAGCTTGACCCATTTGCATTGAAACAAGGAGACCTTAAAATTAGGTCTATAGTCAAGTTCTCATATCTCCTCTATGAACCCATAATATGTGGTCTTTTGCCCATTGTCTTCTGCTGCATCGAAGCGGACACCACTGTTTTGGTTGGTGCTCTTTTTATCTTGGCCTATCATGTAAAATGTATTCCCATTTATCTCGTACCCTTGGAAAGTACATATAGTCGAAGATGGTGTCCTGGCCAACAAGTACAGTTGATCCCCAATAATGGTGTTATTCGTGAGAAGTCTTTGCAGCCAGCCGCCAAAACTCGTCATGTGTTCACTTATAATCCATTCATCAGACTGCCCCGGGTGTTTGAGGCGTATTAAATTCTTGTGTTCATTGATATACAGGGCAACCAAGATAGATCTTTGTAAAACAGTGTAGTGTGCTTGATTGAGAGAATGCCCGTCCCTACATATCATCCCTTTACATCCTAGGGTGCCTTTTCCACGCAGTCTCCCCTCATGTCGTGATTCTGGAACACCAATCGCCTTAAGGTCAGGAATAAAATCAACACAGAACTCAATGACCTCCTCTGTTACATAGCCCTTGGAGATGATTCCTTCTAGCCTAGCACGGTTATGAACATATTTCTTTAAGACTCCCATGTACCTCTCAAAGGGGAACATATTGTGTAGAAATACAGGACCGAGAATGGCAATCTCTTCTACTAGGTGAACCAGGAGATGCGTCAAAATATTGAAGAAGGATGGTAGGAACACCAACTCAAAGCTGACAAGACATTGGGCCACATCTGTCTGTAACCCTGGTAGGCTTTCTGGATCGATTACCTTCTGAGATATTGCATTGAGGAATGCACATAGCTTCACAATGGGTACTCGAACATTTTCAGGTAGAAGCCCACTTAATGCAATCAGAAGCAATTGTGTCATAATCACGTGGCAGTCATGAGACTTCAGGTTTTGGAAAAAAATTTCTGCCATATTTATTATTCCCTTTATATTCGACGAGAAGCCAGACGGGACCTTGATACTTCTCAGGCATTCAAAAAAGATTTCCTTCTCTGCTTTGGTAAGAGCGTAGCTGGCACGAGTTAAGTGACATCGTTTACCCTTCTCGTTCTCAGGATGCATAGGCTCTTCAGGGTCTTTCAGACGTTGTTGGTCCTGCCGTGCTTCCGGTGTATCTTTTGTCTTTCCATACACTCCTAGGAAGCCTAGCAGGTTCACACAAACATTCTTCGTCACGTGCATCACGTCGATTGAAGAGCGGACCTCTAAGACTTTCCAATAGGGTAGGTCCCAAAATATAGATTGCTTCTTCCACATGGGCGCGTGTCCGGCATCGTCATTCAGAACAGATAGACTGCTAGGACCTTTTCCAAAGATTACTTCTAGGTCCTTGACCATACCAAATACCTCCTCACCGGTACGGAGGACAGGCTTCCTCCGGGGTTCTGCCAGACGGTTGAAATGCTTGCCTTTCTTTCTTACTGGATGCAGTTTCGGAAGAAATCGACGATACCCTAGGTACACAACCTTCTTACATTTATCCAAATATACACTTTCAGTCTCATCTAAACAGTGTGTGCATGCATTGTATCCCTTGTTTGTCTGCCCTGAAATGTTACTAAGAGCAGGCCAATCATTGATGGTTACGAAAAGCAATGCTTGTAGGTCAAATGGCTCTCCTTTGTGCTCATCCCACATACGTACACCTGGTTTGGCCCACAGCTATAAAAGTTCTTCAACTAATGGCCTTAGGTACACATCAATGTCGTTGTCGGGTTGCCTCGGGCCTTGGATGAGCACTGGAATCATAATGAACTTCCTCTTCATGCACAGCCAAGGAGGAAGGTTATAGATACATAGAGTCACAGGCCAGGTGCTGTGACTGCAGCTCTGCTCACCAAAAGGATTCATGCCATCTGTACTTAGACCAAACCTTAAGTTCCTTGCATCATGTGCGAAGTCCGGGTACTCTCGCTCGACTTTTCTCCACTGTGACCCATCAGCGGGGTGTCTCAACATCGCGTCTTTCTTACGGTCTTCCATGTGCCATCGCAACAACTTGGCATGCTCTTTATTTCCGAAGAGACGTTTTAGCCATGGTATTATAGGAGCATACCATATAACCTTCGCAGGAACCTTCTTCCTAGGGGCCTCGCCCTCAACATCGCCAGGATCGTCTCGTCTGATCTTATACCGCAGTGCAGTGCATACCGAACATGCATCCAAATTCTCGTACTTCTCACCGCGGTAGAGGATGCAGTCATTAATGCAGGCATGTATCTTCTGCACGTCTAATCCTAGAGGGCAGACAACCTTCTTTGCTTGGTATGTACTGTCGGGCAACTCATTATTTCTTGGAAGAAGATTCTTTATTTTTACCAACAACTTTGAAAATGCGCTGTCAGTCACACCGTTCTCTGCCTTCCATTGCAGCAAATCCAGTGTGGTACCTAGCTTTTTGTGGCCATCTTCGCAAGTTGGGTACAACAATGTTTTGTGATCCTTTAACATCTGCTCCAGCTTCTCCTTCTCCTTTTCAGTTTCACATTCTTCCTTTGCATCAGTAATGGCCCGACCAAGATCATCATCAGCGGGCCCATCTGCTGCCTCTTGATCTTCATTATCTACCTCCGTTGCAGTATCATCATATTCAGGATACATATTATGATAGTTGTCATCATCCTCTTCTTCTTCGTTGTCTTCCGTCATAACCCCTTTTTCTCCGTGCTTGGTCCAACAATTATAGCTGGGCATGAAACCGGATCGAAGCAGGTGGGCGTGAATGGTTCTGGTATTTGAGTAGTCTTTCTTGTTCTGACAGTGAACACACGGACAATACATAAAACCATTGTGACCATGGTTTGCATTAGCCACAACGATGAAATTTTAGAGGCCCGTAATGTACTCGGAAGTGCGTCGGTCACCGTACATCCATTGCCGGTTCATCTGCATTAATATATAGTATATATCAAAAATTAATAGGGAGATGACCATTTATATATAGTACATCAATGACACATGAAAGGATAGTTGCCGACCTCGACCGAGAAGGAAAGAGCAACGAGAAAACTTATTTTGAGCTCTCGGGCATTTTACCGAACACCTCTTATGCATAGGAAAAAACACAAACTAGCACACCTCACACCCTCTTGCTAGGCTCCAAAATGAGAGAGTGAAAAAATGGAAGAGAGGGGTGTGGGCTGCGGTGTGTTATATAGCTCCCCTTTAACACCTGTTCAAGCCACGAACCGATGTTAAAGGGGGGAGGGGTTGCGCGGGCCACTGGTGCAGGGGCCTTTAACACCGGTTCGTGCCACGAACTGGTGCTAAAGGGGGGGCTCCTTTTTGCTGCACTGGCCACGCTGGTACGCCCCCCCCCTCCCCCCTTTAAACCGGTGTTAAAGCCCATTTCCAGACTCAACCAAATGCCTCGTTTCCACTAGTGGTGGGACTAATTAGCTGAAGCTAATGGTTGTGTTTTTTCCCTTCTAGAAGTATCTTTCTTACATTGTTGTCATGCAGCTATTTTTTTAAATAATGCATTTTTATTAAAGATCTAAAAATAATACTATTCAGTTTTGAGTAATTTTATAAGTAGGCGGGCCTTGATTTGGGAGAAATCGACCAGATGCTGTCTACTTTGGTGAAGCCGACCGGGTCCGTTCGGCATGGGCAAAACCGAAAAGTGGTAGGCCCGGCCCCCTTTCGAACCACCAAGCTTGTCGGTGTGGAGTGACAAGCTTCAGCCACGTCGAGGCCAACCAGACCAGTCGGATTTGGCCAAACATGTGTGAACGCTTTAATTGACGTGTTATTATGCACTGATCTGCTTGCCATTCGCATGCAGCCACCATGCGTGTAGTCTTCTAATCGCTTACAATTCGTTTAGCTATGCAAGTACGAGTAGTAGGTGTCAGGGAAACCGAAACTTTAGGGTCACTGGCACGCTGAGTACCACCGTGTCGAATTATTCCATTTATATATTTACTCCTCTAATCGATTTTGAGGTTTGGTTTGGTGCATGTTTTTTAGAATTTTACTTCGCTAATCAGTTTTAGGGAATCGGTTAGAGATGTGCTAAGGAGAGAGTGAGGGTAAGAGGATGGTAATGGGGAACAGGAGTGAGGACGAGATGTGTCCATGATTCGAGATTTTTCCACGCACCAAAAGGCATCTAAATACATTTTTTTCATAAAAATTAAAATATTTATATTTTAAAATGGAAGGAGTACTATTTTATAAACATGCATTTGCATATGCATACTTACTAATGTCGGAGAAGTGAGAACTGTAGTCTACATGTTGCATCAAGTACTCTGGTTTTGTTTCCCGGTACTCTCTTTCTCTGATCTATCCATGGAAAAAATAGCGTGCTATTTTGGCGCTAATAGCGCGCTATAGCATATCTGGAGGGGTCACGCTAAATTTTAGCATTTTTCTCGCTATGGCGCTATTTGCGAAATAGCATGCTATATCGCGCTAAAACGTCATAGCATAAGGGAAAAATAGCGCGCTATTTTTATAGCCGGTTGAAATGTTGATGTTATGCTTTTAGACTTCAACGATGTATTATTACCTCATGGGGGTATTGATGTAGGATTCTGTAAGATTGGAAAACTATTTTTGTATATGGTTATATATGTATAATTATAATAATTTTTGAAATATATCTTTTATTCTTGCATAAATCTTTTATTTTTTGGCTATATTTTGTATTATTTTTAAAACGCTATTTTGAAACATAGCACGCTATTAGCATGTTATAGCGTGTATAGCGTTTGGAGGAGGCCGGCGCTATTACTTTTAGCGCTCTTTTTTTCCTTGGCTCTATATATCTTGTTCTTTGTTTTAAATTATGTTATTTTTTCTAATCATAAAAATATCTCATCTCTACTGTATAATTTGTCTAGAGATGGTTTTCGTCGCAGCCGTTTTTCGTCCGTCGCCTCTCTCCCTTGGTCCGGTGTCCCTTATGCGTACGTTTGATCGCTCTGTTCCTATTCCTATTCCTAGAGGAAACCGACCGGTTATGTAGTTTTTTTTTCTCATGAACCCAAATGAACCTAGCCTCACAGACTCACAGCTTTCTTCTTACCATCCCAAACAAACCCAATGTGGCGGCGACGCCAGATCGAGGGTGCAACATCTACAACCAAACACCAAGGACGGCGGCGGCGAGGTGCTCGCGGCGTATACGTCGCTCTCGCCCGCACGACAAGGACTTAGAGAGGCGAATATCTGGTGGGGCGGCGTCGCCGGAGCCCGATGCGACGACCATGGGCTGGACCATACCATCGGATTGCATAATCTTGACCACACCTCCGACTGCAGGAGCTTGACCACGGAGACCGGGACCGCGGCGCTGGAGTATAGGTAGTCGGCGCAAGGCGGGCTGTGCCGGAGTCCACACAAGTGGAGGAATTGGGGCGGAGGAGGCTGCGTGCGCCGCCCCCTGCCGCAAATCACGCTCCACTGCGGAGCCGCCGCCATCACCCAGTTCCTCCCCTTCAAGTGGGCCTCCTTCCTCGTCCTCACCGATGTCTCCGTCGCGGCCGCTTTGGCAGTGTTGAAACTCGACCTCTTTCGCCGAGGACGTTGCCATTGCCGACCAGTTCATGGCCACCAGCATCTCCAACATCCCAGGTACTCTCCGCTGAAAAAGTTCTTGGGATTACCGGGCGGGGATATAGATTGTGATACAATCATTGTTATATTTTGTATCTAATACAATCTGAATATTCTAATCGGCTTTTCTCATGGCACTAATAATAAGTTGTTGTTTTCGTTCAAGCTAGCAGGGAGGAGCCCGTGGAACATGCATCATTGCAATGTCAGTTTGCGACTAAAATCTGGGGTGCCATAAAATTAGTGAATGGGGTCAAGCTGAATCTCACGAATTAGACATCACATCTGATGTCGATCACATCTGGCTCTTCTACCTGTTGTGTATCCCCTGATGATCTGGTTGTGCTGAACATGGATGTTGCTTTTCAGTCAGTTTCCAGTTGTATGGGGGTAGATGCGGCAATCCATGATCACCAGGGGAGCTGTCTCGCGGCAAGCAGGCAGACTTTGCAACTTTCCAAGGGCACCGGTGATGCGAGGACTTTGACACGGGTAAGGCGACTCTTCTTTGAGGTACTTCTTGGGCATCCCGGTGCACTGGCACAACGAGTGAGGCAGCGCCTAAGGAGCTTTTGGGCCCTTATATTTACTAGATTTAGGGATGCGCCTTGGCGCACGACCCCGTAAAATTTAAACTGATTTACTTTTGTGTAACAATAAAATAATAATCTTGAATGAGCATTAGTAAACAAACACATATATCTTTTTGACTATTGTTTTAGAACAATACTAATGAAGAGGCGGAGTAACAACCACATCAACATCTACATGAGAGCAATATCTTTTGAGCGTTCGACAGAACTGAAAGGAAACTGAGAGAACTATTCATGCCACTATTTGCACCACTATTCGTTTCTGGATGCGACGGCCGTCCGATGCTCTGATGGTGGAAAGAAGTGGTGAGGCGCCATTGCGAGCAATAGAAAGACACCACTTTGTTCGGCTCTAGAGCTGGTGAAAGAGGAACCTAGACACGAGCAGCCAACGATAGACACCAGTAGCCCAAATCTTGGCCAGCCTGACCAGGCGATTGCTCCAGTGTGTTTTCGTAGCACAAGAGATGTGGATAACCTGAACATGCAGTACCAAAAATTAATTTAGAAGGTGCCCTCTTTTTATGTTTCTCTATAGCCTAGGTGTATTGTTTTTCTTTGATTTGCATGGCCATGACACCAGCAATCAAAGTCCCTGCCAGTAAATGTTTTAAAGAATTTTATTTTGAGAAAAGGGTTGCCTCTAGCTCTATTGAGTTGCAGCCAAAATAAATCTGATACATCATTATACATGGGGTATAACATCCTATAATAGAACGACTTCGGTATTTGGAGAAACTGGATCTGGGATAGGTATGCTAGCATTCGAAGACAGTGAGCATTGCAAACCTAAATAATTGTAAGTTGCAGCAGGAACCACACATCCAAATACCAACAGAAATATACCTACATCGAAGAAAATAACAAATGTAAAGAGGAAACCATATGATTCCTGGAGGAAAGACATGTTACCAATGCACAACGGGACTTTTAGAGTTCAGAATGTCCAATGAAAAAACATTTTTTTTCTTGACAAATATATTAGGACGAATAGAGCAACAATACTAATTAGTTCTTGTGAGATAGTATAAACTACATTGGAACTGAATGTGTGTATAAATATAACCCGTACTGGTTTATTCCTTGGCAAAAACAAACTCATCACATTCATGTTATGCCTAAGGCAAAAGAAATAATAACTATATTTGATCCATGAAAATTAAAGAGAATATTATATTATAAAATCAATAATACAACTATGCACATAACTTTTATCACAACTTAATATTTCAATGCATAAATACTTCACAATCATTTACACACACTTGTTTCATGCATCTTATGGCATCAATCAAGCACCTTGGGTATCCATACCAGGATATATTCCTGTATTGAACATCCAACCCAAAAAAAATTTATGCCTCCTAATAAAAGATATTTAAACCCATTGCATCATTTGTTTTTATAAGAAAATGTTCAAGTACCTGCACACGATAGTAGGTGTGGTTCTTCGGTCGCAAGCGCGACTGGGGTTTCCTTTTTCTCCGGGCTTCACCTTTCATGGAGAACAATAACATAATTCAGCACCACCATCCTTTAAGATGCCTCTACTGCTAGAAATCATAAGATGCACGTGTGCTAGTTTTTCTTATGTGGATGCCCATGGCAACACCTTCAACATATTAGGGACAGTGCACAACTCAGATACAAATACATATGCGCTGAATAAATACAGCAGAATAAAGGATTATACTTTAGGCAACACCAAAATAAAAAACCCAAATCTACATGTCTTTGTAATCCATTCTCCTAGGAAATAGCAGGCATATGTACATGTCCCATTCTATAAAAAGGAACTTAATTTTTTAGGAAAAGAATGGCAGAAATGAACTATACTGGAGTAAGGTAATGGGCAGTATTTGTATATGTGATGGACTATAGCAGATAAACGCATATCAAGAGTTTTTCCTCATACCTGTATGTGTAGCTATTGAAAATAGCATCAAAGAATATGAACCAAATCTAAAAATGAGAAATAGTAGTGACATAGCTATATAAGATTTCCACATCCCTTTGTCATGAACAAAACTATAGATTCAGTCCCTACTCCTAATTCCACAAATCAATTCAACTGCACGCATTGAGGTCTTGGTAAAAGTATTTAACGACACCCAATAGTCCCTATTCTAACCAAGCCTGAAGTATGGGCTAGCTGCCTCAGCCGCCATGTGCAGTGCAAGCAAGAAGCTCTCTTGGTTAATCCTCTAAGGCAGATGGTCCATAACATAAGGAATAAGAAGAACGTGGCCCCTATTCAATCGGGCTCACCTTCAAAGTGGCAAAAAACAGGTATTGGTTATAAAAGTACAAGTTGAAAATTAAATAGACTTGAACAGGACTGAGATTTATATTGGTTGCAACAACGTTGGCAGCACAATCAGAAATCGTGAATGGGGTGCTCACTACAGGACGCGCGCGCTACGCCGAGGGCAAAAAGCCGTCGGCATAGCCTAAAATGCCCTCGGCGTATGCTACGCCGACGGCTGCCCTCGGCATAGCCTCCTCGGCAAAGGGCTCCCTCGGCGGAGCACATAGAGGCAGTCGGCGTATCAAAATGCCGTCGGCGTATGCTACGCCGAGGGCAATGCCGTCGGCGTAGCGGCCGTCGGCATAGCTTGTCGACCGGTTGCAAAAATATTTTTTTTAAAAAAATAAATTTTTTATTTTATTTTTTTTTTCTTAATTTTTGGATCTTTGAACTGTTTGACTCGTTAATCTCTCACTTTGAACATTTTTAACACTAATTACACTTAATACTTAATTAAATTGCACGCTTAACTTCCTCGTTCCTTCAAAATCTGTTTCCGCAAAGTAATTCATACATTGTTGTCAATACTATGATACCAATCCTATTAACCCTTATATCAACATGTCACATGTTTGTATTTTTTGAAATTACAAACAACTATTTAAATAAACATTAATGAATAAGTAAAAATATTATTGAATTCAAATAAAAATATAATAATTTTACTTTTTTGTATTTTTCTATTTAATATGGAATAATTAATATCTTTAAATCTATAAATCGGAATTTAACAAATAATATGTCTAAATTGATCAGAAAAATGAGAGGAATCCAAATATGATATCCATATCAACTAATCACAAACCCTCCGTTTTTGAATTATCTATTTGGTGGTTGCTTTAGAAAATTTCCTTTTTGCGCTCGGATAATGAAAAATGGCTTTTTGGTGCGATGAAAAGGAAAACTTGCATTCCTCCTGCAACATTGTTCGCCATCCCATGATGCATGTGTATGCACAATATGGGAACATTATCACAAACTATGCCTTAATTCTAGCCATAACATTGGTCATTTGACCCGAAAGCCAAGAAACCTCGAATGAGATAGGTCATTTTGTGAAGGTTTTTTTGAAACATAATCAATATATCAAGTTTAATATTTTTTCTTATAACTATGTCACATAATATGACACCACGCAAAGGTTTCGCATTGTTTCGATCGTTTTTGAATTTTTTTATGCCCGTTTTAAACTATCGTCAAACTTTGTCGAACGGCGGGCATGAAGATTCTTAGCTCGGGGCCGAGCCTCGCTAAACTTGCATTGGATCTTTGATAAAATAGCATATTGTGAACCTAAAAATGATTTTTGTAAAAAAACATGAGCATCAGATCATGTACCTGTAGTTCATATCTGACCCACTTTCTACCGATTCGGCAGGAATTTGTCTTTTTTATCAGAGGTGGACGGAAAGGTTTCGGAACCCCCTGTTGGGACATTGTCCATATAAGGTGGTATATTATTTTAGTAAAATATGGTGGTAGCATTTTGAATTAGCCATTTGGTGGTTGCTTCACAAAATCGTCCGTTTTTTATGATCGGAAAATGGGAAATGGCTTTTTGGTACGACGAAAAGGAAAACTTCCTCCTGCAACATTGTTCGCCATCCCATAATGCATGTGTATGCACAATATGGGAACAGTATCACAAACTATGCCTTGATTCTAGCCATAACATTGGTCATTTGACCCGAAAGCCAAGAAACCTCGAATGAGATAGGTCATTTTGTGAAGGTTTTTTTAAGACATAATCAATATATCAAGTTTAATATTTTTCCTTATAACTATGTCACATAATATGACACCACGCGAAGGTTTCGCATTGTTTCGATCATTTTTGAATTTTTTATGCCCCTTTTAAATTATCGTCAAACTTTGTCGAACGGCGGGCATGAAGATTCTTAGCTCGGGGCCGAGCCTCGCTAAACTTGCATTGGATCTTTGATAAAATAGCATATTGTGAACCTAAAAATGATTTTTGTAAAAAAACATGAGCATCGGATCATGTACCTGTAGTTCATATCTGACCCACTTTCTACCGATTCGGCAGGAATTTGTCTTTTTCACCAGAGGTGGACGGAAAGGTTTCGGATTCCCCTATTGGGACATTGTCTATATAAGGTGGTATAGTATTTTTGTAAAATGCGGTGGTACCATTTTGAATTAGCCATTTGGTGGTTGCTTCACAAAATCGTCCGTGTTTTGTGCTCAGAAAATGGGAAATGGCTTTTTGGTGCGACAAAAAGGAAAACTTTCTCCAGCAACATTGTTCGTCATCCCATGATGCATGTGTATGCACAATATGGGCACGTTATCACAAACTATGCCTTGATTCTAGCCATAACATTGGTCATTTGACCCGAAAGCCAAGAAACCTCGAATGAGATAGGTCATTTTGTGAAGGTTTTTTTGAGACATAATCAATATATCAAGTTTAATATTTTTCCTTATAACTATGTCACATAATATGACACCACGCGAAGGTTTCGCATTGTTTCGATCGTTTTTGAATTTTTTATGCCCCTTTTAAATTATCGTCAAACTTTGTCGAACGATGGGCATGAAGATTCTTAGCTCGGGGCCGAGCCTCGCTAAACTTGCGTTGGATCTTTGATAAAATAGCATATTGTGAACCTAAAAATGATTTTTGTAAAAAAACATGAGCATCGGATCATGTACCTGTAGTTCATATCTGACCCACTTTCTGCCGATTCGGCAGGAATTTGTCTTTTTCACCAGAGGTGGACGGAAAGGTTTCGGATTCCCCTATTGGGACATTGTCTATATAAGGTGGTATAGTATTTTTGTAAAATGCGGTGGTACCATTTTGAATTAGCCATTTGGTGGTTGCTTTACAAAATCGTTCGTGTTTTGTGCTCAGAAAATGAGAAATGGCTTTTTTGTGCGACGAAAAGGAAAACTTTCTCCTGCAACATTGTTCGTCATCCCATGATGCATGTGTATGCACAATATGGGCACATTATCACGAACTATGTCTTGATTCTAGCCATAACATTGGTCATTTGACCCGAAAGCCAAGAAACCTCGAATGAGATAGGTCATTTTGTGAAGGTTTTTTTGAGACATAATCAATATACCAAGTTTGATATTTTTCCTTCTAACTATGTCACATAATATAACACCACGCGAAGGTTTCGCATTGTTTCGATCATTTTTGAATTTTTTATGCCCATTTTAAACTATATATAATTTCTTATGTTTTACTTAATTTTTATTTACAAAATGTGTAATATTTGAGTGTAGATAGATAGGTCTTATTTTTCTGCAAATTTTGATATATTATTTGTATTTTTCCGAATTAGAATGATTTAGTTATGATTTTTCAAAGTTTAATGAGATAAAATAAAAAATAGCTACGCCGAGGGCAGCCGTCGGCGTAGCATAGGATATGCCGAGGGCAATTCTACGCCGACGGCTGCTTGGCGGAGCTGGCCTAGACGATGGCTACGCCGACGGCCCCGATGTTTGGCCGTCGGCGTAGCGACTGGTCGTCGGCGTAGCTTCCCATTCCTGTAGTGGCTCCTGAGGAAGTAGTTGTCATCACCACCCCCATTCTGAAATTGGAAGAGCACCTCCTCCTGACCAACATGGTGAAATTGAACTTTGCAGCATCAAATCGTTGAAGAAGACGATCCACGTGGAGCTTTGTAGGGCGGTTCTTTAGGTGGTGCTACCTTCTCAAGAATGGCCGGGGAAAAGGCGGCAGTGTGTAGTACAATTCAGCGCCGCGGTGCACACGGAAAACTGAATCATACTACTTTTGGATTTTTTAGTTAAGATTATACGCTTGGCAATGTCTACCAATTTGACTGGTGTAAAATAATCGAATTAAACATGATTCAGTGAGTTTTCCATCATTTTTTATTGACAAAATTTCTTTTGTTTAGTGTTTCTCTACTCGGTAATTAAAACTTGAGATTCCATGTTTTATAGAGTACGTTAACCTTTTAAATACATGCATTGATCTGATAAAATAGATTATGTGCATCTTGTACAGCTATTTTGTAGGGGGATTAAACATGTCATCATACGCATAAGAAATTTAAATTCAGTAACCAACAAAGGCACCTACAGGAAGCAGCATTTCTTCCAGTGCCTTAAAATATGGCAAGATCTGCTTGCCATCCACATTGGAGTCTTTAAATGCATCGGTAAATGCCAGCGGTTGAATATACTCTTTTATTTTGATAAAGTTATAAAAATAAATACCATATTTGACAGACAAGTATAAGGAAATCAGTCGTACCTCAAACAAATATGCTTCTGATGAGTTATCCGTGGCTTTGGATATAAGACCAGGTATACAGGTTATAGTGGACTGAAATGTGTATCCATGAGATCTTTGTTACGAAGTACTTTTGCCTGATTAAATAAAAGAGAAAACCTATCATAGTTACATATCCATGAAATAACCACAGAAGAAATATCATAAGTTTTCTAAGAGTTTTATGCAAGAAAGGGTATAACTCCTCTGTTGGAAACATCGTATCATCCACTGATGTCTCAAGCACAAAAGATTTCAGCAATTTTTAGATTGAAGATAAAAAATGTGTCATCTCCCTGAAATTAGAAAGACACCTGTGTAAGAACAAAGAACCTAGAATTATGTTTGCTAGAAATGTGTGCAAGTCAAGCAAGAGTATTCATGTTGCCTTATTACTCTTCTCTGATGGACTTGAAATGCACCGACAACAGGTACCGCTCTCCAAAGCTCGAAAAGATAACCTGCAATGTTGTCCACACAAAACATTAGTGTCATTTAATGCTGCGAAAGAACAATTTATTCTAGCTAGCTCGAAACTACGCAATGTCCACACAAAACATTAGTGTCATTTAATGCTGCGAAAGAACAATTTATTCTAGCTATCTCGAAACTACGCAATGTCGCTGCACGCTTAATTACCACAATCAGCTTCCAAGAATTTGCTAGCCTCTTGGCAACCTTATGGCGGCGGCTGCTGCCCCGATGAGATCCATGCCTGCACAACATCCATACATGCATAGCTTCAACATTCACAACAGACAATCCATAGGAGAACGGTTCTGCCTTATGTGACGGAAAACATAGTGCATCAAGTAGTCATGAACAACCGCTGGAGCTAGTCAGCTCTATCACGAAAAAGAAAGCAGTCCTCAATCTTCCACGTGGACAGTGACCTTCAAACAAAACTGCAAGATTTAGTTTTCGAAGTGCCAACAACCAGTTTCAAAAGCTAAGACAAGATCCCCAATTGAACCACCAGTTAGTTGAGGTTAAAATAGATCATACAATAGGAAAGAACATGAGAGTATGGGAACAGAAGACCTTCTCAGCAACGCAGGCCAGCGACGGTGGTGTCGATGTCCGTGCCCCCGACGTGTTGATTTTTCATCAGCAACTCATAGAAGCAGGGTCGTTTTGGCCCTTGGCCATGGATAAACAACGGCTTCCTGGGGGCCGGCGGTTGGTGGGGCACATCGGCAGCGGCGCAGAGCGACGACGGCCCAACACACGGGATGTAGTCCGCTGCCAGCTACTGCATCTAGAAGGTGAGCACAAATCAGATAGACCAAACGTATAGAATGAAATTGGGGATTCACCGACGAATCGTATAGCAGCCGTGCCATCGCGGCCCCGTCAGCACCCAACGCGAGAGCCTGGACGAAGGGGTGGTTGTGGGGCGGGAACGCGATCCGGCAGGGCCTGAGCGGAGGACGCAGGAGACAAGCGCGGAGATGGCCTTCACGAGGCACGAGGAATGGGAGGCTGTGGTCGGGGGCGAGGAGGTCGGCGCAGGAGGCGGCGGGGCGGGCGAGCAACGGGACGGCGTGGGCGCGACTACAGCGTGCAGGGAGGCGAGGAGGGAGGAGATGTCGTCGTGGGCCACAGCTGGGAGGGAAGCGGGCAAGTGAGGAGGCGGCGGAAGAAGGCCACGACGGCGTGTCGCTGAGGTGCGGGTTCCGAGACGTGAGCGCAGTCGGCGAGGCAGGAGAACGCCGTGGCGCCGGAGGAGGCGGAGGCCAGACGGCGAAATCACGGACGAAGACAAATGCAAAAGCAACATCCAAAAATAAGAGGAAGAATCCCAATCAAAAAGACAGCAAGAAACCAAACGAATCTTGAAAAAGAATAAGAAGCAGAAGAATCAAATGTGCCACGCACACCTCAACCAAACCAATGGCACAGAGATTCCATGAGACCGGTGAAAAATCAACGGGCTGGACCGTCGATGACGGATCTGGAGGAGAGATGAGTGTGGGGACTGGGGAGAGACGGGAACGAGGGGATTAGGGAGGAGACGATGCACGGGGCTGTACCGCGGGGCGAAGAGGGGCATGGTTGTCCTTCCAGATGCGTGGCGTACCCGGGGAAAGACGAAAGAAAAGACAGCGAGTGAGAGGGAAAAAGGAAAGACCCGGGCTGAGAGGTGTATGGGACCACACGATAGAGAGAAAGGAGGGAAAAGAGTGCTCCGGTTGGGTACAGCAAGTTACCTTTCAAAGAAGTTTGTGGGAGGATAGAAAAGTCATTAGTAAGATGGACGCTGCAGATTTTGCCACGTAGATCGATCGACGGTCCACATTTCCAGACCTCTCTAGGAGCCTCATGGGGGAGCATCAATAACACCTTTAGATATATTGAGTAAGTGTTAAATGAACCGAATGCTTCTACCGAAAAGAGTACTTGCATTTGTATGATTTTGTACCGACTACATGAATTACACTGAAATGTGTCCTTGGGTTGATCAATATATTTTTCTTGCTACAATAATGTGTTGGAGAAAGAAGGAGTGTATCGTCGACAAGGACAGGGAGATGGAGCGGGTAACGGCGAGGATCGCAGAGGTCGCTAAAAGGAAGTCGACAGCCAGGTACATCGGCAACACTACCCAATTGCCAAACGTTGCGCACTTCATCACAAGAAGCCCCAAACAAGATTATGGCATCAGCGCTATTCATAAGGCAGGAGGCTCATGTACACAACTTTTCAAGGGTTCTTCTGTAGTACAACGGGAGTTTCTTCGATGGTGTGCAGTTCTACATTGTTTCCCGCAGATTAGAATTTGACAGATTTGAATTAGCAAGTCTAAGTAGTACACTTTGAAGTTCATATGAGTTTGTATATGTGCTCAAAATGAAACAAAAAAACTAGGGTCTCGTCTAGGTGCAAAAAGCTGTTGGATGGCAAAAAAAAAAGAGCCCCACCACATACCCTTGGTAAGAGCAAGTCGATATGTTGGTAGATGAATCTTAAAGACTAATTGTTTTGTTCATTTCAAAGGCTAGGCTGAACCATGAGATTTTTTGCTTTGATTCAAAAGGATCCTGTATTGCCATTAATTGTTTGAAGAGAGGATCAACCATGGGATATCCTACTCATTTTAAGGTGGGGCGAATTATGGTGCAATTGATCAATGCGGAGAGCGGGGAGAGTCTCCGGAAATAGTATTTACATGTGTTGGTGGGCAAAAAAAATTAGGACCCGTGGCAACGCACGGGCATTCAGCTAGTCTTCTTCTAATCGTTTTATATAATTACTATTCCCTCCGTTTAAAAATATAAGACATTTTATCTTTCTATAATAAATGTATCTATTCGCCCTTTAATGTATAGGTTTATTTGGAACCTCTGCAAACTAATACGGTAAGAGATGGTTAGATACATTCGATTTACAAATTAAAGCGTCTTATATTTGTGAACTGAGGGAATAGTTGTGAGATGCAGGTTACTCTCGGTGAAGTGGCTATTACTACGAAGCAACTCACGCACGGGAACTAGTGGACCAGCTGGTTTTGGTAGTCTCGGTTGGAGTCGAGTCTGATTGGAATCGGATCGACAGATCGATATATCGAGCCTATTAATGTAGACCCCTTCCCTCGTTTTAATTTCTTTTTCACCGGTCGACGATCAAAAGCATGGAAAGGCAACGCCGGAAGGAAGAACTGATGCGGCTGCAACGGTTGATGGAGGCCGGCGATTGGACGCCGCCGTGGAAGATCTACTCGGAGGAGGAGGATTGGGAGCAGGAGACAGAGACGGTGGAGGGGGAGCCGCAGCCGATGGAAGGGTTAGAAGAGCAAGGGAGTTCGCAGCCGCCGCCAGTACCAGCAGCGTCCTACGGGAATAATCCAGATCCGGAGGCGCCGCAGTACTTGGACGACATGACCGAGCACTACCTCGAGGCGGCCCGCCGCCTCCCCATCGCCCAGATGCCCTGGCTCGCGGACGTCCTCTCCAGCAGCGCCCTCCTCATCGGCTTCAACGATCCCGTCACCAACGTCATCGTCAACGCCGTCTACATGATGGAGAAGTCCTACAGCGGCACTGCCGTCGTGTCGCGAGGCGCCGACGCGGTGCGGCACGCCGCGGACAGGGCCTCGTACGTCGACATCGCGCGCAGGTCCCGCGCCGCCCTCCTCGAATTCATGACCTTTTACTTCCGCCACCTCACCAGGGAACAGGCCAAGCGCTACCTCCGCGCTGCCCGCCACGACCTCACCGTTGCTATCGCCCTCGTCAACTACCACCGCGATGGCAGTTTCGGCCCGCCGGTGTCCCCGGGCTGCGGCAGGACCAAGACCGCGCTCCGGTACGCCGCCGAGGCAGCCCAGCTGCGGTGCGAGCAGGACTACCTCGGGCCGATCCTGGCAGCCAGGTACCCATGCCACCTGCTCGACCCTGTCCTGGACGACCTGCGCCGAGGGGAGAAGCTCAGCGTCGACAGCGTCAACGGCATCATCAACCTGATTAAACAGCCATGGACGCCGCAGCCGCCACCGCCGGCCCCTACTCCCGGCACCTTCCGAGACGCCAACGGGAACTTCACCATAATCTCCATCATCGGACAGGACCTCTTCTCCACCACCACCATTACAAAAGACCGTGCCGCAGCTTTCAAGAACAACAGAAACGAGGACATTGTCACCACCACAACCATCTCGTGGCATCATCAGACTCGTCCCTCAGACATCCAGGACACCGTCGCCGCCTATCTATCCACTGGTTCAGACAGGGCGAGCTGGCTGCTAGAGTCCTCAATGAGACAAACCACTGCGCTGCAACTTCAACCCGACACAAAATCTCTCAAGATGTGCCTCCTGGACACCATACACGGCCTGTACATCCAGGCGCTCGCCATGCTGCCGAGTGACCGCCAGCCCCGACTCCTGCCGGCCGTGCTGGCCGGCGGGCACTGCTACGGTGTCATGGAGGACCCCGTGTCCAACATCGTCGTCAACTCCATCTGGTACAACGCGCGCTTCCCACACCCGGAGACCGACGACCATGCTGTCGCGATGAAGGCCATTCGCTCCATGACCCGCGCCGAATCATCTTCTCTCCACGGACTTATCGCCATGGTCCGTGCCGATCGCGGCGTGACGGAGCAGGAGGCGGTGGCATGCCTCCTTAACAACCGCGGCAACCTCGCTCAGCTGATGATGACGACGATGGCGAGCTCTTTAAACCACCACTCTCTGGCTGCAGCGGCGGCAGAAGCGGCGAAGCACCCCCAGCCTGCTGCTCTGGCGGCGTTCGTCGCGTCGCTGACCGGGGAGAAACGTGATCGGCTGCGCTCCTTGCTGGTGGCCAAACGTGTTCTCTCTGACGCCGATTTCACAGAACTAAACATGTTGATAGTCGGCAGCGACGACATTGCAGCAGCACCGATTCCTATTAGTCCGTTGGGGTTCTTAAATTTAGTGCCGCCCAACAAGGTGCGAAGCGTGGCTTTCGGAAGTCCGTCCCAACAGGGCGTCTTCAAGACCGTGCCTGTTGCACCGGTGAAAACAAAATGTTACATTCGTACCAAGGTGGAAGAACTGCTGCTCGACTATGGCCGCAACAATCCTCTGGTAAAAATATATCCTTACGAGCATGTTCGGTTAATCCACCCCACAGCTGGATTGAAGTGGAATGAGTGGGATTTGCTTGGATTTTGACTTAGATGGGATTTAATCCCTCTCAATCCATGCCAATCCACTTATACCTCTCAATTTACTCACTCCCGTTGTCGTGTCCTTACTAGTCCGTTCAATATACTTATTATTTCCCTGCAGGGACATCAGTACAAGCTTGGCGTCATCTGCGGAGTGGCCTCGACGAAGCTGTCCCCGCACCACTGCACGGGATGCTACCATGTCAACTTTCTGGCAAGCGCGCCTGCTGATGATGCTACAACGTCGCCCTCTTCTAACTGCAGGCTCTTCTTCGCCCAATTCTGGATCAAAGCCGTTGACTACTTTGAAGACTCGAAGAAACCGCCCGTCTGCTGCCCGATTCAAGATTTCAATGCATTTCCTGGTATGATCCTCTTCTCACAGCTACATATATGATGACGCTACATCAAGTCAGGTCTTGGTTCTCGACATGAACTTATAGCTCATGCCTGTTTTGATTTTGCCAATAGGTCGCTGCTTCATCTGCGAGGATGGTGCGGGTGATTCGGTTAGGATTGTGCATCCCCCTTGCGGCGACTACTTTATGAGCTATTATGTACCCACTGATCGGCTATGTGCTCTGGCGGAGCGTCACGCGGATCTTGATCATCAGTAGGATGCAAGTATGCAATGATGCAAGTGGTCGTGGAAAGAATGTTTGTGTTTAGGAATGTTCTGGTTCATACGTACGTGACAGAAATATATTGGGCCTTGGCGTCCTTCAGGAGCCTAAAGTTAGTTTTAACTACATCCCCAAAACCCTGTTCCTTCTTCGAAACAGGCTTTCACCCAGCTATATATTAATATCATTTTCAAAAAAAAAGCTATATATTAATATAACAATCACAAGTTACAACGAGTTTTGAAAGGAACACTTGCTGGGACAGCAGCAAACATAGACCGAAAAGATAGTTTTAGGAATTTAGCAGATAGTTTGCATTCAGTCTCAGGGATACAAATAGGGGAAGTAACGGTCGTGGGCTTGAGGTGGAAGTGATCCTATATCTATGGAGCTAACCTGAGACTAGATAAAATGATCACAACGGATACAAAACAGAGTACAAATTCAGGCTAAAACGAAATTCCTCAAAGATAGTAGTGGGCAGCCCTTTTGTGAACATATCTGCAAATTGGGATGTTGTGGGAACATGGAGAACCCGTGCTTCACCGAGCGCCACGCGATCACGAACAAAATGCAAGTCAATCTCAATATGTTTTGTCCGCTGATGATGCATCGGGTTGGAGGCCATGTACATGGCCGACACATTGTCACAGTAGACCACCGTTGCACGGGACGGTGGATGATGCAGCTCGTGAAGCAACTGACGCAGCCAGCAAGCCACAACTATGCAGTTGGCCACAACACGGTACTCGGCCTCCGCACTGGAGCGGGAGACTATGTTCTGGCGACGAGATGACCAAGAGACCAGATTGTCGCCAATGTACACGCAAAACCCAGAAGTGGATTTACGAGTATCCAGGCAACCTGCCCAATCAGCATCAGAGTATGCAATGATGTCCATGGAGGAGCCCTTGTGGAGTTGCAGACCGAGGTGGGAGGTGCCTTGCAGGTACCGCAGAATACGCTTGATCAGCTGATAGTGAGTATCTCTGGGAGCATGCATGAACAAACAAACATGCTGAATGGCGTATGTGATTGATACGTCAGAAACGTATCTATAATTTTTTATGTTCCATACTTGTTTAGTATCTACTTTGCTTTACTTGTCTACACTTTGAGGTGCTTTTTACATGTTTTCTGGTACTAACCTATTAACAAGTTGCAACAGTGCCAGATGCATGTTTTCTGCTATTTTTGGTTTCAGAAAAGTCAGTAAAGAAATATTCTTGGAATTGGACGGGACAAACGTCAAAGTCAATTACTTTCCGTGGGGAACAAGAAGTCCAGTGGGGAGCCGGAGAGGCCGGCCAGGGCGGCCAGACCCACCCTAGGCGTGGGTGGGCCCTGCCCCACACCTAGGAGGGGTGTGGGGCCCCTGGCTACCGCCTCGGCCTCCCCCTTCGCCTATAAGAAGCCTCCGATGCAGAAACCCTAAGCACCCGATCAAATATCCACGAAACCGTCTATAGCCGCCACCACCATAGTCCCTAGATCGGGGGGATCTGAAGTTCTTCATGGCACCCTGCCGGAGGGGACATCATCCCGGAGGCCTTCTCTCCGGTATGATGCATGAGTAGTTCCACCTTGGACTATGGGTCCATGTAGTAGCTAGATGGTTGTATCTCCTCCTTTGAGATTTCATGTATAGATCTTGTGAGCTCCATTCATGATCAAGATCTAATCTATTTGTAATCATGCATGTTGTGTTTGTGGGGATCCGATGGATATTGAGATTATTATGTTGGTTTGATTAATGGTTTTGTCTTCATGATTCTATCATGTCTGTGTTGTTTGTGATCTTGCATGCTCTCCGTTGTTAGTAGCTATCTTGGCCAAGTAGTTGCTAGTGACTCCAAGAGGGAGTATTTATGCTCGATAGTGGGTTCATGCCTCTAGTTTTCAAGGGAAGTGACAATAATCTCTTCGGTTATAGATGTGTTGTTGCTACTAGGGAGAAAACAATGGCCTCTTGTTCATGGAACATGTGGACTGTTTACCTTACACACTTTGCTTAAAGTAGTTGTCTATTGCTTGCAACTTAATAGTGGAGGGGGTTCGGATGATAACCTGAAGGTGGACTCCTAGTCATAGATGCACTTGGATGGCGGTCTATGTATCTTGTTGTATTGCCAATCGAATCTCATAGGATATTTCTGACTAGTAATTGCATTATTATGTCTTGCTCAGTTCCTGTTAATTGCACTGCTGTAATTTTTTTATCCTTCATGCCATGTTGTTTATCCAAGGAGAGCACCTCTAGTGAACTATGGGCCCCGGTCCAATCCTTACCATTGATACATCTTCCACTGTTACTTGTTTACTTGCTGCAAACCATTACCTTCCACATCATACATTTAATCCTTTATTACAGCAAACCGGTGAGCTTGACAACCTCACTGATTTGTTGGGGCAGAGTCTTGAGTTTGTGTTATGCATGTTTCCACGTTGCTTGCAACACCTTTGAGACATTTCGTTCCTCCTTCTAGTTCGATAACCTCGGTCTCTACTGAGGGAAGACTTGCTGTTGTGCTCATCACACCTTGCTCTTGGGGTTTTCAACGAAGCGCTCCCACGTCAACACCGGGCTCCATCAAGCTTTCTGGCGCCGTTGCCGGGGAGGCCAAGGACGTCTTCACAAGGGGAGTCCTTCACTTCCTTTCTCTTTACTTTGTTTTTAGTTTGCTTTGTTTCTTTTTCTTGGTTTTCTTTGCCTCTTTCCAAAAAACCCAAAAAAATTAGACTAGTTTGGTTTGCTTTCTTTATTCAAAAACACAAAAAAATTAGTTCCTGCTCTAGCTGGTGCTGCTGTTTTTGGCTTGCCCACCTTTGCCAAAATGATCTCTGCTGAGAACACCAAGTTGTGTGACTTCACTAGAACCAACAACGATGATTTCCTAAGTACTCCTATTGCTCCACCTGCTCCTGATGCTACCTTTTATGAAATTAAGCCTGCTTTGTTGAATCTTGTGACGAGAGAGCAATTTTCTGGTGTTGGTTCTAATGATCTTGCTGTCCATCTCAATAGCTTTGTTGAATTTTGTGAAATGCAAAAGTATAAGGATGTAGATGGATATATTACTAATCTCAATATTTTTCCTTTCTCCTTGAGAGGAAAGGCTAAAGAATGGTTGCATTCTTTGCCTAAAAATAGTATTGATTCTTGGACTAAGTGCAAAGATGCTTTTATTGGAAAGTACTATCCTCCTGCTAAGATTATAGCTATGAGAAGTAACATTATGAAATTTAAACAACTTCATAATGAACATGTTGCTCAAGCTTGGGAAAGAATGAAAATCTTGGTTAAGAATTGTCCCACTCATGGACTCACTGCTTGGATGATTATCCAAACTTTTTATGCAGGTTTGAACTACTCTTCTAGGAACCTGCTGGATTCATCTGCTGGAGGTACCTTCATGGGCCTCACCTTGGGTGCTGCAACAAGGATCCTTGATAATATGATGGTTAACTACTCTGAATGGCATGTTGAGAGAGCTCCACATGGTAAGAAGGTAAATTCTGTTGAGGAAACTTCCTCTTTGAGTGAAAAGATTGATGTTATTATGGCTATGCTTGTTAATGGGAAAGCTCCTTTAGATCCTAATAGTGTTCTCTTAGCCTCTTTGGTTGCTCAAGAAGAGCAAGTTGATGTGAACTTCATTAGAAACAACAATTTCAACAACAATGCCTATAGGAATAATTTTGGTAGCAACAATAATTATAGGCCTTATCCTCCTAATGATGGCAATTCCTATGGAAGATCTTACAATAATGCTAGAAGCGCCCCCTCTGAACTTGAAGTCATGCTCAAGGACTTTATTAGTAAACAAACCACTTTCAATAAGACTATAGAGGAAAAGCTTTTAACTATTGAGAAAAATATATCCTCTTTGTCTGAAGCTTGGTCTTCCTTGATTAATAAAATGGCTGCTAAACCTGAAACTATGGAAAACACCTTTGCTACTGCTCATGATATACAAGTTACTATTGATGAAAATGTTAGACTGTTAGCTCAACTTCATGCTAGGTGGGAAAGGGAAGCTGAAATTGATAGAAACAATAGTGTGTGCACCATCACCACTAAACTACCAGTAGTCCCTATTCCTCCTCCTACTATGCCTAAGCCTATTGAGACTACTACTAGTGATGCTAAGTTTGAATTTGATATTGATGGTTGCAATATTTATGAAGTGATTATGTTCCTACAAAAGCTTGCTAGAAGTCCTGATGCTAGTGATATGCATGTTGCTTTCACCAAACACATTACAAATGCTCTTGTCAAGATTAAGGAAGAGAAGCTAAAACACAAAGCTTCTATTGCTAGGAAAGTAGAAGATAGTTGGGAACCCATTATTAATATGCAAGTGAGTGACTTTTATCTCAATGCTTGATTTGCCACCACTGGAAGATTGTTATTTGGATGTCCCACTCAATGATAATGCTAAGAAGAAACTCATGGGGAGTATTAATGATTTTCTCATTATGGTAAACAATTCTTATTTCCCTGTTGATTTCTATGTTTTGGATGTTGAATACAATGTTTCTTGTCCTATTACTTTGGGAAGACCTTTTCTTAAAATAGTTGGTGCCATCATTGATATGAAAGAAGGTATCAGTAAATATCAATTTCCATTCAAGAAAGGTATTGAACACTTCCATATGAGGAGAGATAAGTTGCTTTTGGCTCCTCCTTTGAAAGCAAGGTTTGATGTTAATGCTTCATCATTTGAAAATACTTGATTCTTCTTGCTTCTTGTGCCTAACTTAAAGGCGTTAAAGAAAAGTACTTGTTAGGAGATAACCCAAGAGTTTCCTTGAGTCTTGGAAGTTATTACTTCAGTGATGACCTCTTCTTATCCTTTTTGTTTGTTTTTTGTGTCAATAATAACCTCTAATGAGAGGGAATTAAGATTTGAGGAGTTGTTGTCCCGAAACAGATTTCTGTCCTCCACCAAAACAATTCGTGAGGATTCTATATAACTCAGATTGAGCTAAAAATTTACGAATAAATCCCCCAGTATGTTAGATAACTTTCGTTCGTTGAACACTTTTTGATTTGTGCAGCAGAAGATGTTCTCAAAAATCGGTTTCTACCTGCTGGTCTGTTTTGACAGATTTCTGCCATTATTTGTATTTGCTTCTTATCGATTCTTTTTTTTAGTTCTCTTTTGGGGAATTGAGATTTTTGAAGGAGTTGTTACAATAGCTTGTGTTTTTAGTGAAAAGCCTTGCTGTTTCAAAGCTTTACCAGTGGTCTAATATCTTTTGGATAAACTAATGCTGCTAATGAAGATTGTGTGAAGTTTTGTATGAAGGAAAAAAATTCAGGTGTAGAGAGAGAATAATGCAATGCGATGAATAATGGATAAAAGCTCAAGCTTGGGGATGCCACCATGGTGTCACCCCAATAAATATCCAAGAGGTACAAGCATCAAAGCTTGGGGATGCTCAAGGCATCCCCTTATTCATCAATAAAAAGCTCAGGTCTGTCTAGACACTTCATTTTTATTGTTGCATGCATAGTTGTGTTGTTCTTGGAGCGTCTTAGTTTTCGTTTGCTTTGCTTAGGTTGTTTAGTTTGCTTGAATAAAGTAGTTTGGAACCCCGTTCTCGCTGTGTTGTTTTGCAAATAAGTTTGCTTGGTGTTGGAAAGGAGTAGTAAGTTCTTGCTTGAAGTGCAAGAGGAGTTTGCATTGACTGTGACTTAGACTTTAGAATGACATGCTAGGTGTGTTTTAGCATTATGCTTAGTGATTATTGTTGTAGCATGTCTTGTTCCAAAAAAATGGGATTGCTTAGTGTACCTTGAAGAAATTATGCGTTGTTTTAGCATGCAAAAGCATAGTATTGTGGTATTCTCCTTTGATGCTTTGCTTGGGTTGACTTGGCACATGCTTACACCATGTTATGACTATGACAAGTCACCATTAGCCTCTATGATCATTTAGTCTTTAACTTGTAGTACCACTCTTTGCTTGATTAGTATGCTTTATTTCTCTGCATGATTATGGTCATTATTGCTCTCTTAGTTGGTTGCTCCTAGTCTTTTGCTAGCCTCCACTTTTATGAGTAAGTTCTACTTATGCTTCCAACTCCCAAGAAACCAAGTTATTCCAAAGTGTCCGCTATAAACTCCTATGCATGGTGTGTTACAACATTCCAACTATATTCTTGTTTTCAACTATCTTCCAATTAAAAACTATTTTATTATGTGAAAACTTAGTGATTAAATCCCTCACAAACTTGATGGCACACTTTATATTCTTTGCCCCTAATAAACTTGAACCATTGTGACAACTTTGTTGTATATGCTTGCACTTATAAGTTGGAATTAGCAGAACCGTGTTGTCATGGGGAACATTTTCAACATTGCACTTGTACTTTGTACTCAGTTGATATCATGCTGTTTTGTCTATGGATGTCAGCGGTGTGAAATAAAGAGAGAACTTGTAAGTCCTGTAGGGGTTTGTAGCATGGAAAACAAAAAATTTCTATCGCATACAAACAAACAAGCCAAGATCTATCTACTAGATTGTAGCAACGAGTCGATGGAATAACTTACCCTCGAAGATTCCAAAGCGTTTAACGAGAGCGGATTCTCGTGGGTGATGTAGTCGTACTCTTCCCGATCTCAAGATCGTGTAGACGATCCTTCCGGCGCTGCGTTCCGGCAGCGCTCCCGCAGTCGGTCACACGTTCGGTACTCGACTTAAGGACAATCCGGAACCTTCTAGAACATTCCCGATGAAATCACCGGAATCATTCCCGAACTCCGAAACGGGACTTTCCTTATATGAATCTTATTCTCCGGACCATTCCGGATCACCTCGTGATATCCCGGATCCCATCCGAGACTCCGAACAACATTCGGTCTCTTTCTCATAATACCATAACTACTCAAAACAACGTCGAATCCTTAAGTGTGTCTCCCTACGGTTCGTGAATTATGCGGACATGATCGAGACACTTCTCCGAACAATAACCAATAGAGGAATCTGGAAATTCATATGGCTCCCACATATTTCTACGATTACTTTGCGATCGAATGAACCACTTACATACGATACCAATTTCCCTTTGTCTCACGATATGTTACTTATCCGAGGTTATGATCGTCGGTATCTCTGCATACCTAGTTCAACCTCGTTACTGATAAGTACTCTTTTCTCGTTCCCGTGATATGTGATCCCTTGTGAGCCAGTCACATGCTTGCAAGCTAATTGGATGACATTCCACCGAGAGGGCCCAGAGTATATCTATCCGTCATATGGATGGACAAATCCCACTCTTGATCCATGTGTCTCAACCAATACTTTCCGAACACTCAATGCCACCTTTATAACCACCCAGTTACGGTGTGGTGTTTGATGTCATCAAAGCATCCATCCGGTAAAGGTGATATGCATGATCTCATGGTCGAAGGAATTAGGTTACTATGTATCAGAAAGCATATAGCAATTGAACTATTGAAATGACTTGATCTTTATGCTACGCTTATCTATAGGAGTATGTCCACCATATCATTCTCCTAACGATATGATCTTGTTGTTGATAACATCTCTATGTTCATGATAGGGAAACCACAATCATCTATCAACCAACAAGCTAGTGAAGTATAGAGGCTATACTAGGGACTTCAAATTAAGTTTACAAATCACACAAGTATTAATATTTCCTTGTTAATACTATTATAGCATGAATGTAAACATTTATCATAAACACAAAGATATAATAATAACCACATTTATTATTGCCTCTAGGGCATATCTCCAACAAGTCCATGGAGTTTGTATTCTGTGCTAGAGAAAAGCCTGGGCCGCTAGCCTAAGCCATGCCTAATCATGGTGGAAACTTGCAGCATCACCATAGTGAGATATCTATGAAGCATCCTCAATAAAAAGCTATGCATATGGTAAATAAAAAGATTGCTGAGATGCTCATTGTCTGCGTGTCTTGTCATTTTGGTTATGGGAAAGCTCCTGTACCATGTGCAAGGGGTATCCCGTTGGCGCTTCTCAGTGATACGCAAATACTTACAATGACAAGAACTTACCTGGGCCAAAGTTGAGTATGCATGAGGTGTGTCCCTCGTATTCAAGGGACTTGAGATTGCCAACTTATACTTCATCAAGCATATACTCCATCTTTGCCACTTTAACCTTAACCACTTCAAGATGCTTATGATAGGGGCAATGAGGGCTGAAAGCTAACAAGTACCATAATTTTTGGAAGCTCTTTTTGAAACTTGTAATCCCTGCTTCCTTTACAAAAAGGCCTTTCTTCCACCATTATTGAGTCTCCACCTTCTACCTTTAGGCACCATTAAGAGAGCATAGTTGTCATCTTGTGTGTAGTGTTCCAAAGCTTATTGAATGATGTATATTGTGATATTACTTGTTCTTGTGCTATCTATTTCTAGTCACTCTTGTGAACTTTGAAGGTGTCCTATGCATCTATATTGCTACTCTATGAGGGACAAGCTGATTGCCACTATGCTATGTTTTTGTATGTGAAACAAACAAACGTTTTTCAATGCATGTTATTCATGATATTTGTTTGTAGCCTTTCATGTTGCATGCATGGTTACTATGTCCTATTGTTAGAACTCCATTCTTTCATGCACATGTTTAGAGTTCTTTGATCCCAGTTTTCAATGCTTGCAAATGGTTGGATCTTTATTGTGAGGGTGCATGTCACCTCAAAAATTATTCTTTTATAACTTACCTACTCGAGGACGAGCAAGAGTTAAGCTTGGGGATGTTGATACGTCGGAAACGTATCTATAATTTTTGATGCTCCATGTTTTTTTAGTATCTACTTTACTTTACTTGTCTACACTTTGAGGTGCTTTTTACATGTTTTTTGGTACTAACCTATTAACAAGTTGCAATAGTGCCAGATGCCTGTTTTCTGCTATTTTTGGTTTCAGGAAATTCAGTAAAGAAATATTCTCGGAATTGGATGGGACGAACGTCAAAGTCAATTACTTTCCATGGGGAACAATAATCTCTTCGGTTGTAGAATGTGTTGTTGCCACTAGGGAGAAAACAACGATCTCTTGTTCATGGAACATGTGGACTATTTACCTTACACACTTTACTTAAAGCAGTTGTCTGTTGCTTACAACTTAATATTGGAGGGGTTCGGATGATAACCTGAAGGTGGACTTCTAGTCATAGATGCAGTTGGATGGCGGTCTATGTATCTTGTTGTATTGCCCAATCGAATCTCATAGGATCTTTCTGACTAGTAATTGCATTGTTATGCCTTGCTTAGTTCCTGTCAATTGCCCTGCTGTAATTTGTTTACCCTTCATTCCATGTTGTTTATCTAAGGAGAGCACCTCTAGTAAACTATGGACCACGGTCCAATCCTTACCATTGATACATCTTCCATAGTTACTTTTTTACTTGCTGCAAACTATTACCTTCCACACCATACGTTTAATCCTTTGTTACAGCAAATCGGTGAGCTTGACAACCTCACTGATTTTTTGGGCAAAGTCTTGAGTTTGTGTTGTGCAGGTTTCCACGTTGCTTGCAGCACCTTTGGGACGTTTCCTTCCTCCTTCTGGTTCGATAACCTCGGTCTCTACTAAGGGAAGACTTGCTGCTGTGCTCATCACACCTTGCTCTTTGGGTTTCCAACGAAGCGCTCCCACGTCAACACCGGGCGCCATCAGTGATATCCGGCCGAGTGAGACAAAGATACTGCAGAGCACCGGCGAGGCTGCGGTAGAGACTTGGTTCAGCAAATGGTTTTCCATCCATAGCGCAGACTTTGGCCCGGGTGTCAATGGGAGTGCTAATGGGATGACAATTCGACATCTTGGCCCTCTCCAATATTTCCTATGCATATTGTTGCTAAGATAGGAACAACCCCTCATGTGTCCGATGTATATTAGTCAACATAATCTGTCTTCTTCCAATAATAAAATGTGGTCACTTAGAAGAACCAAAAGTTAGTTTAAGACTAATTTGTATGTCATCAAAGATAGATAGGGAGTCTGTAATCACAAAATCTTGTCATGAATGGCCCATTAAGTTATTTAGAACAAGTCAGATATAATAAGTTATAACTATATTTGTATGATTGTGAGTTTCTTAATAATAAATATAAACTAGAAAAAATAGATCCACATATCTAGAATGGGGTATCGACCGTATCGGCCAAGTTTAAAACTACCATTATGCATGGATGTGGCAAAAGGGGAAGAAACTTATGAAATTAACCATCATAAATGTTCGCCAACTCAACTCGACGAAGACCTTCCTCTCCCTTGTTCCAGCAGGCAGCGGAGGTTGTAGCACTCTCCTCGTGATTCCGGCAGCACAGCGGCGTGGTACCGGAAGTAGAGGGGAGATCCCGCAGGGCTTCGCCTTAAGCCGGAGCGAGTATGGTGGAGTATGAGAGAGTACTATTAGTGGTCTAGGGATTAGACACACCAATTAGAAGGCTCTAAACCGCAGGCTAAAGCAATTAGAAGCTCTAAACCAGAACGGCTCTAAACCGGAGATTAGAGGTAGAAACTTGTGTGTCTAGAGGAGGAGGCCCTGCCCCTCCTTTTATGGGTGGAGGGGCTTGGCGCTCCAGGGGAGGGAGGGAGTCCCTCCCCAACTCGGCCTAGGGCTGGCCGCCGGCTTGGAGGAGAGGAACTCCTCCTCCAAGTTGGTTTCCAACTCCTCTTGCTTGTTTCCCACAGTTTCTTGTTTTAGCCGTTTGACTTTCAAACTGGACATTTGACTTTTCTGTTTTAGGATTCAATTTAATCCTTTATTTGGGACAGCAAGAACACTTAGTACATGATGCAATCATTCCAATATGTAATGACACATTCATGTACCCCTCCCCCCCGGAGTGCCGGACAATCCGGAACCTTCTAGAACATTCCCGATGAAATCGCCGGAATCATTCCCGAACTCCGAAACGGGACTTTCCTTATATGAATCTTATTCTCCGGACCATTCCGGATCACCTCGTGATATCCCGGATCCCATCCGAGACTCCGAACAACATTCGGTCTCTTTCTCATAATACCATAACTACTCAAAACAATGTCGAATCCTTAAGTGTGTCTCCCTACGGTTCGTGAATTATGCGGACATGATCGAGACACTTCTCCGAACAATAACCAATAGAGGAATCTGGAAATTCATATGGCTCCCACATATTTCTACGATTACTTTGCCATCGAATGAACCACTTACATACGATACCAATTTCCCTTTGTCTCACGATATGTTACTTATCCGAGGTTATGATCGTCGGTATCTCTGCATACCTAGTTCAACCTCGTTACTGATAAGTACTCTTTTCTCGTTCCCGTGATATGTGATCCCTTGTGAGCCAGTCACATGCTTGCAAGCTAATTGGATGACATTCCACCGAGAGGGCCCATAGTATATCTATCCGTCATATGGATGGACAAATCCCACTCTTGATCCATGTGTCTCAACCAATACTTTCCGAACACTCAATGCCACCTTTATAACCACCCAGTTACGGTGTGGTGTTTGATGTCATCAAAGCATCCATCCGGTAAAGGTGATATGCATGATCTCATGGTCGAAGGAATTAGGTTACTATGTATCAGAAAGCATATAGCAATTGAACTATTGAAATGACTTGATCTTTATGCTACGCTTATCTATAGGAGTATGTCCACCATATCATTCTCCTAACGATATGATCTTGTTTTTGATAACATCTCTATGTTCATGATAGGGAAACCACAATCATCTATCAACCAACAAGCTAGTGAAGTATAGAGGCTATACTAGGGACTTCAAATTAAGTTTACAAATCACACAAGTATTAATGTTTCCTTGTTAATACTATTATAGCATGAATGTAAACATTTATCATAAACACAAAGATATAATAATAACCACATTTATTATTTCCTCTAGGGCATATCTCCAACAGTCTCCCACTTGCACTAGAGTCATCTAATCTAGATTACATGGTAATATACCGAACACCCATGGCAGTTTGGTGTTGGTCATGTTTTGCCCTCGGGAGAGGTTTAGTCAACGGATCCGCCACATTCAGATCTGTGTGTACTTTGCAAATCTTTATATCCCCATCTTGGATATGTTCTCGAATAGCATGAAAACGTAGCTTGATCTGCTTCAGCTTCTTGTGTGACCTTGGTTCTTGCGCATTGGCTATGGCGCCCATGTTATCACAGTAGATAGACATTGGGTCCAGCGCACTAGGAACCACACCCAGCTCTGTAATGAACTCTTTCATCCATATCGCTTCTTGTGAAGACTCCGAAGCAGCCATGTATTCCGATTCAGTTGAAGATCTCGCCACAACGCTTTGCTTTGCACTCCTCCAGCTAACTGCTGCACCATTCAAAATAAATACGTATCCGGATTGTGATTTAGAATCATCCGGATCAGTGTTCCAACTAGCATCGGTGTAACCGTTAACAACGAGCTGTTCATCACCTCCATAAGAAAGAACCATATCCTTAGTTCTTCTCAAGTACTTAAGGATGTTTTTGACCGCTGTCCAATGATCCACTCCTGGATCACTTTGATATCTGCTAGTTAAACTAACAACATATGCAATGTCGGGTCTAGTACATAGCATGGCATACATCAGAGATCCTATGGCTGAGGCATAGGGAGTCTTACTCATCCTTTCTCTATCTTCTGCCGATGTCAGACTTTGAGTTTTACTCAAGGTCGTATTGGGCAACATGGGCAAGAACCCTTTCTTGCTTTCTTCCATTCCAAACCTCTTTAGAACTTTGTCCAAATATGTACTCTGTGACAATGATATTTGGCGTTTCGATCTATCTCTATAAATCTTTATGCCTAATATGTAAGCTGCTTCGCCAAGATCCTTCATTGAAAAACTATTATTCAAATATTCCTTGACACTATTAAGAAGGTCTACATCATTACCAATCAACAATATGTCATCCACATATAGTATTAAGAATGCTACAGAGCTCCCACTCACTTTCTTGTAAATACAAGCTTCTCCATAAGTTTGTATAAAACCAAAACTTTTGATTACCTTATCAAAACGTTGATTCCAACTTCGGGATGCTTGCTTCAATTCATAGATGGACCGTTGAAGTTTGCATACCTTGTTAGCATCTTTAGGATCGACAAAACCTTTGGGTTGCATCATATACAACTCTTCATCAATGTCTCCATTGAGGAATGCTGTTTTGACATCCATCTGTCATATCTCATAATCATAATATGCAGCGATTGCTAACGTAATCCTCACAGACTTTAGCTTCGCTACCGGTGAGAAAGTCTCATCGTAGTCAACTCCTTGAATTTGTCGAAACCCTTTTGCGACAAGTCGAGCTTTATAGACAGTAACATTACCATCAGCATCTATTTTCTTCTTGAAAATCCATTTGTTCTCGACAGCCTTTCGGCCATCCGGTAAGTCCACCAAAGTCCATACTTGGTTTTCGTACATGGATCCAATCTTGGATTTCATGGCTTCTTGCCATTTATTGGAATCTGGGCTCATCATCGCTTCCTCATATGTCTCGGGGTCATCGGTGTTGTCCACCAACATGACACTCATAACGGGATCATACCAATCTGGAGTGGTACAAGTTCTCGTTGATATCCGAGGCTCTGTAGCAACTTCAACCGAAGTTTCATGATCACCATCATTAACTCCCTCTCTTATTGGTGCAGGCACCACAGGAACTTCTTCCGGTGCTGCGCTACTCGCAATTTCGAGAGAAGGTTCGACAACCTCGTCGAGTTCTACTTTCCTTCCGGTCACTTCTTTTGAGAGAAATTCCTTCTCTAGAAAGGATCCATTCTTGGCAACGAAGGTTTTGCCTTCGGATCTATGATAGAAGGTATACCCAATAGTTTCCTTTGGGTATCCTATGAAGACGCATTTTTCCGCTTTGGGTTCTAGCTTGTCCGGCTGTAACTTCTTTACATAGGCTTCGCATCCCCAAACTTTAAGGAACGACAATTTAGGTTTCTTCCCAAACCATAATTCATACGGTGTCGTTTCAACGGATTTAGACGGTGCCCTATTTAAAGTAAATGCGGCTGTTTCTAATGCATAACCCCAAAATGATAGCGGTAAATCTGTAAGTGACATCATAGAACGAACCATATCTAAGAGAGTTCGATTACGACGTTCGGACACACCATTACGCTGTGGTGTTCCCGGCGGTGTCAATTGTGAAAGTATTCCGCATTTCTTCAAATGCTCGCCAAACTCGTAACTTAGATATTCACCTCCACGATCAGAACGTAGAAATTTAATCTTCTTGTTACGTTGATTCTCTACCTCACTTTGAAATTCCTTAAACTTCTCGAAAGTTTCGGACTTATGTTTCATGAAATAGATATACCCATGTCTACTCAAGTCATCCGTGAAGGTAAGAACATAACGATAACCACCGCGCGATGCTACACTCATTGGACCACACACATCGGTATGTATGATTTCCAATAAGTCCGTAGCTCGCTCCATCATACCAGAAAATGGAGTCTTAGTCATTTTACCCATCAGACATGCTTCGCATCTTTCAAGTGATTCAAAATCAAGTGATTCAAGAAGTCCATCGGAATGGAGTTTCTTCATACGTTTCACTCCAATGTGACCAAGACGACAGTGCCACATATAGGTCGAATTATCGTTTGTTTTCAAACGTTTAGCCTCAATGTTGTTGATATGTGTATTTCCACTATCGAGATTCAATAAGAATAGACCATCTATCAAAGGTGCATGTGCATAAAACATATTACTCATATAAATCGAACAACCATTATTCTCGGACTTAAACAAGTAACCGTCTTGCAATAAACGAGATCCCGATATAATGTTCATGCTCAACGCAGGCACCAAATAACAATTATTTAAGTATAAAACTAATCCCGATGGTAGATGAAGGGGTAGCGTGCCGACCGCGATCACATCAACCTTTGATCCATTTCCCACGCGCATCGTCACCTCGTTCTTCGCTAGCTTCCGTTTATTCTGCAGCACCTGTTTTGAGTTACAAATATGAGCAACCGAACCAGTATCAAATACCCAGGCACTACTACGAGTACTAGTGAGATACACATCAATAACATGTATATCAGATATACCTTTCTTCTTGATGTTGCCGTTCTTCAAATCCGCCAAGTACTTTGGGCAATTCCGCTTCCAGTGACCTTCTCCCTTGCAGTAAAAGCACTCAGTATCAGGCTTGGGTCCAGCCTTGGTCTTCTTCGCCGGCGTAGTAACTTTCTTACCACCCTTCTTGAAGTGTCCCTTTGGCTTAGACTTGCCTTTCTTGAATTTGGTGGTTTTATTGACCAACAACACTTGGTGCTCTTTCTTGATCTCCACTTCTGCAGATTTCAACATGGCAAAGAGTTCTGGCAACGTCTTGTTCATGTTCTGCATGTTGTAGTTCATCACAAAGTTCTTGTAACTTGGTGGTAGTGATTGGAGGACACGGTAAATCCCCAAAGCATTAGGAATCACTATACCCAAGCTTTGAAGTTTGTTTGCGTGCCCAGACATCTTAAGCACATGCTCACTGACGGAGCTGCCCTCTTCCATCTTGCAGTTAAAGAACTTTTCAGAAGCCTCATAGCTTTCAATTGCCGCATGAGTCTCAAAAATCAATTTGAGATCCTCGACAATATCATATGGGTCTGAATCCTCAAACCTTTTCTGAAGCTCTGATTCCAAACCATATAAGATAGCACACTGAACTATGGAGTACTGATTCTTCCGAGCGAGGTAAACATTCTTTACTTCATCGGGAGCATCAGCTGCAGGTGGGTCACCCAGCGGTGCATCCAACACATAGGTCAAATTACCAGCTGTGAGGACAATCCTCAAATTGCGGAACCAATCCGCGAAGTTGCTTCCATTGTTTTTCAACTTTTCTTTCTCTAGGAACGCATTAAAATTGATGGTAGGGGCTGCCATTGATCTACAACATATTTGCAATAGTTTAGACTAAGTTTATGACAAATTGAGTTCAAATTAATTAATGTAATTAAACTAGGTGAACTCCCACTCAAAACAATATCCCTCACATTGTTTTAGTGATCACACGAACCAAATCCACTACATCAACACCGATCATCACGAGAGTTGATATAGTTTCAATGGCGAACAATCGTCATGTTCATCATATCTACTATATGATTCATGCTTTACCTTTCGGTGATCCGTGTTCCGAGACCATATCTGTACATGCTAGGCTCGTCAAGATCAAACCTTAGTTTCCGCATGAGCAAATCTGGCTTGCTCACGTTGTATACACTTGCGGAATCTAACACACCCGATCATCACGTGGTGCTTCGAAACAACAAGCTTTAGCAACGGTGCTAACTAAGGGTGAACACTTTATGACTTGAAATTCATGTGCATGAGGGATCATCTTATAATGCTACCGTCGTCTACTAAGCAATACAAGATGCATAAAGGATTAACATCACATGCAATTCAATATATTTGTGATATGATATGGCCTTTCTTCTTCGTGCTTCCGATCTCTATCTTCAACCACGAACATGATCTCCATCATCACTGGCATTGCATCAAGGTCAATGACGCCTCTCCATGGTTGTCGTCCACCAGCTTCAACTATTACAACTACTTTGAATAGACACGCGGGTCTTAACATAAATTAAAGACAACCATATGGCTCCTGCCGGTTGCCGACTTACAATAAGGAACATTGCATACATCAAATATAATCACAATCATGGCCATATCACATCACTGCACACCCCTGCAAAACAAAGTTAGACGCCTCTACTTTCTTTGCATATTTTACGTGGTTTGGGGCTTTCAATAAGTGTCGTTCTAACTTACGAACAAGAACCACAACATTGATACTAGTATTGTTAATCACCCGTTGTAAATTGGATCTTAACTATGCTAGGAGAAACAGGCACCCGCAAAGCCACTTATGCAATACAAGTTGCATGTCAAGCGTGGAGCAAGTCTCATGAACGATGTCATGTAAGGTTAGCCCGAGCCGCTTCATCCCAACATACCGCAAGATGCAAAGTACACAAGAAGCAATCGACAATAAAAGCATCAACGCCCACAATGACCATTGTGTTCTACTCGTGCAACAGATCTACATATAGACACGGCTCTGATACCACTGTAGGGGTTTGTAGCATGGAAAACAAAAAAATTCTATCGCATACAAACAAACAAGCCAAGATCTATCTACTAGATTGTAGCAACGAGTCGATGGAATAACTTACCCTCGAAGATTCCAAAGAGTTTAACGAGAGCGGATTCTCGTGGGTGATGTAGTCGTACTCTTCCCGATCTCAAGATCGTGTAGACGATCCTTCCGGCGCTGCGTTCCGGCAGAGCTCCCGCAGTCGGTCACACGTTCGGTACTCGACGAAGACCTTCCTCTCCCTTGTTCCAGCAGGCAGCGGAGGTTGTAGCACTCTCCTCGTGATTCCGGCAGCACAACGGCGTGGTACCGGAAGTAGAGGGGAGATCCCGCAGGGCTTCGCCTTAAGCCGGAGCGAGTATGGTGGAGTTGTAGGGGTTCGTAGCATGGAAAACAAAAATTTTCTATCGCATACAAACAAACAAGCCAAGATCTATCTACTAGATTGTAGCAACGAGTCGATGGTATAACTTACCCTCGAAGATTCCAAAGCGTTTAACGAGAGCGGATTCTCGTGGGTGATGTAGTCGTACTCTTTCCGATCTCAAGATCGTGTAGACGATCCTTCCGGCGCCACGTTCCGGCAGCGCTTCCGTAGTCGGTCACACGTTCGGTACTCGACGAAGACCTTCCTCTCCCTTGTTCCAGCAGGCAGCGGAGGTTGTAGCACTCTCCTCGCGATTCCGGCAGCACAACGGCGTGGTACCGGAAGTAGAGGGGAAGTCCCGCAGGGCTTCGCCTTAAGCCGGTGCGAGTATGGTGGAGCTTTATGAGAGAGGCTATTTAGTGGTCTAGTAATTAGACACACCAATTAGAAGGCTCTAAACCAATTAGAAGGCTCTAAACCGTTGGCTAAAGCAATTAGAAGCTCTAAACCAAAACGGCTCTAAACCAGAGATTTAGAGGTAGAAAGTTGTGTGTTCTAGGAGGGGAGCCCTGCCCCTCCTTTTATAGATGGAGGGGGCCGGCCAAGGGGAGGGAGAGTCCCTCCCCAACTCGGCCTTGAGGTGGTGCGCCGGCCCAAGGAGGAACCCTCCTCCAATTCGGCCTCCACCAAAAACCTCCTTCTCCTCTTTCCGAAAACTGGCAGTTTGACTTTTCAAACTAGCCGTTTGACTTTTCAAACTAGGATTTGAATTAACCCTTTATTTCGGACAGCGATGACACTTAGTACATGATGCAATCATACCAACTTGATATGACACACTCATGTACCCCTTCCTCCCCGGAGTGCCGGACATTCCGGAACCTTCTAGAATGTTCCCGATGAAAACACCGGAATCATTCCGTTACTCCGAAACGGGACTTTCCTTATATGAATCTTATTCTCCGGACTATTCCGGATAACCTCGTGATATCCCGGATCCCATCCGAGACTCCGAACAACATTCGGTCTCTTTCTCATAATACCATAACTACTCAAACAACGTCGAATCCTTAAGTGTGTCTCCCTACGGTTCGTGAATTATGCGGACATGATCGAGACACTTCTCCGAACAATAACCAATAGAGGAATCTGGAAATTCATATGGCTCCCACATATTTCTACGATTACTTTGCGATCGAATGAACCACTTACATACGATACCAATTTCCCTTTGTCTCACGATATGTTACTTATCCGAGGTTATGATCGTCGGTATCTCTGCATACCTAGTTCAACCTCGTTACTGATAAGTACTCTTTTCTCGTTCCCGTGATATGTGATCCCTTGTGACCAAGTCACATGCTTGCAAGCTAATTGGATGACATTCCACCGAGAGGGCCCAGAGTATATCTATCCGTCATATGGATGGACAAATCCCACTCTTGATCCATGTGTCTCAACCAATACTTTCCGAACACTCAATGCCACTTTTATAGCCACCCTGTTACGGTGTGGTGTTTGATGACATCAAAGCATCCATCCGGTAAAGGTGATATGCATGATCTCATGGTCGAAGGAATTAGGTTACTATGTATCAGAAAGCATATAGCAATTGAACTAATGAAATGACTTGATCTTTATGCTACGCTTATCTATAGGAGTATGTCCATCACATCATTCTCCTAATGATATGATCCTGTTGTTAATAACATCTCTATGTTCATGATCAGGAAACCATGATCATATATTAACCAACAAGCTAGTTTAACAAGAGGCTTCACTAGGGACTCTTATTTTAGTTTACAAATCACACAAGTATTAATGTTTCCGGTTAATACAATTATAGCATGGTATGTAAACATTTATCATAAGTATGAAGATATGATAATAACCCACTTTATTATTGCCTCTTGGGCATATCTCCAACAGTCTCCCACTTGCACTAGAGTCAATAATCTAGTTTCAAACCTTTGTGTATTCAACACCTATGGCTTTCCGGTGTTGTATGTACACGATTGCTAGTGGTCAACTGATCTCCGGATCTGACACTTCCAGGTCCGTGTGTAATTGCATGTATTTGCGTCTCTACGCATCACTCATTCTCTAATGAGATGGCTTTGTATAAATTTGGTCTTTCGGTGTGACCTTTAGTTCTTTGGGGTTAAAACATGTTGATAATATTGTCGCACAATATATCTTCATAGTATTATCCCTCTGTGAACTACACCTAGTTTGATAACAAACTACTTGACACAAATGCCCTCTTTTGCTGCTATAATAGCAGTCATATACTTAGCCTTTTGTTGTAGTATCTGTCACAATGTCTTAACTTTGGAACTTATCCAAATCCATTATGGAACTCACTTTCCATTATATTGTGCCACCCTTAGTTTAGATTGAGATAAATTTAATTTGTACTTTGTGACAAAGCTAGTATCAATGTAGTACTTTTACAATGAACTAACCATCTATTTGTCACTTCTACAAATATCATACTCTTAGTTCTTGCAAAAGATCATAAGAATATCCTTACTATTGTCCAATGATCATCTTACGAATCATTCTGGTATATGCTCATAACATTTAGAGCATAGGACATATCTGGATTTGTACATGTCACAGTATGATTGATATAAATAATCTTTGTGATTTCATACATCAAGTATCAATCTATACTTGATTATTTGTTTCACTTTACCAAATGTCAATACACTTGAATATATCATCAACATTGAACTCATTCAATCCTTTCTGTGCGACAAGAAACTTTCTTGTAGTTTCTATATTGAACTCATTCAATATCTCGTCTATGTACTTCTCGCACAACCATATTAGCATCTATTCATGCCTAATATTTGGGTTTTGCCTAAGTCTTTCATCAGGATGAAATTCTTAATATGTGTTAATAAAAGATACATTATTTCCAATCAACAATATGTCTTCCACATAATGTATTAGAAACATGTCTTAGCGCTCCCACTTAATTTCTTGCAAATGCAAGCATCTTCATTGTCTCTAATGAACTTTTAAACTCCTTTAACAGTTTCATCATAATGAAGATTCCAACTCCGCGATGCTCACTTCAACCATTGAAGTTTGCATATGCTTTTAGCATCCTTTGAATTAACAAAACCCTATGGACCGTGTCATGCACACGTCCTAGGTAACGATTCTATTAGAAGAACTTGTTTTGTTTATTCAACTACCATATAACAAATTATATGTAGTGGTTGCTACATTAATCCGTCTAGACTAAATATCGCTATGAAAGATCAGATCTTGTCATAGTCAACCCTTGAACATTGTTGTGAACTCTTTCCCAACATGTCGACTATTTCATAGATGTAAAACATCCATGTCTATTTCTTTATAGATCCAAACACAACTGTAAGGTCTTACACCTTTCTCGAGGGTCCTTCAAGTTCAAAACTTGATTTCTCGTGTATGGAACTATCACGGATTTTATGGCTTCAAGCCATTTGACGGAGTCAGGGCCCATCATCGCTTCTTTGCATGTAGTACGTTCATTATTCTCAAATAATGATTCAACCCTCAAATCTTGGTATTTGATTGTTTACTTGACCTACTTGTTTCAATAGGAACTTAGATCTCCGTGATCACAACCTTTGAGGCACGTGAGCCATGAGCATTGTTGCTGCCTCCGGAATACTTTTCGGCGCTGCGCAACTCTGCACATATAGCTAAGGTTCTTTTAACCTTATGAAAGTTCTATTGTCCTCCCACTTAACTTTTCACGGAAAATTCCTTCTTAAAGAAACTTGACGTTCCAAGCAACAAACACTTTTGTCTCCGGTGTTTATGGAGGAATATTAACAGTTTATACAAAGACAGGTTCATCCGACTTTGGTTGCAAACATCTTTCTTATGTATAGCATACCAATGTTTAAGAAAGGACTACTTGGGTTTTATCCCAAACCATAACTTTATATGGTGTCATTTCAACGGATTATGATGGAGCTCTTTTCAGTGGAAAAACGGTAATCTCTAAAGCTTTTAATCTTTAAAATACAATGGCAGTTTTATGAATTACACCTTCGATCTTACCATGTCAAACAAGGTTTAATTACATATCTCGAACGCTCCATACTCTTATGGTGTTTCGGGAAATGCAAATCCACGGAACGATTCCTTAAATCTTAGGTATTATGCTAAACTCTGTAACTCAAATATCTTACTTTATGATCTTTATCATAAACTGTTTATATTCTTGTTACAATGATTTTGCACTTCATCTTGAAAGTCTTTGAACTTTTCAAATGTCTCATACTTCATCCTTGTTAAGTAAATATTCATATATTCACTCAAATTTTCGGAGAAAGCATATGAAGTTGAAATCCATCGCTCTTGACTACACATAATGGACTTCGTACAACAATATGTACAAATTCCAATAAGCTAGTCTTTCGTTCCCTTTTGGCCTATGAACGAAGTTTTAATTATCCCTAGGAAAGTTTCACAAGTGTCATTTGATCAAAATCAAAAGACTCCAAAATTCCATACATATGGAGTTTCTTCATGTTTTTTTTCCAATATAATTTAAACGACGATGTCACTTCCTAAGTGATCTTTCAATCAATTTGTCTTTCGACATCTTTAGCATTATCTTTATGGATGTGATTTTTCCAACGAGATTTGTGAATCATCCATCTTTTATGGATTACGGCAATTATTTGAACAACCCTTTTGTTCTCATAACACCTGATAAAACAAATCTTGAAGGCAAGCTTTGATGTTTAATGAGCAACACAATAACCCTTTATTTGTTCTCGATAAACATCATCACATATTCTTTTGCTAATTACTTAGGCCACTGTAGTTCATGAATTCTGTTGTTTTGTATGACGATTCATACCAACAAATTCAGTATCAAATACTTAAGAACCACATTGTTTAATAAGCAAAGAATATAGCCATAACATGTATATCATCTATATACTTAAACTGAACAATTCTAGTCTTTTCTTTTCTGCCATATATTTATGAGATTCTCTTTCAGTATTTCCTTTTCTGTTTGAAAGAATCTATCAATATCAATAGTGGAGTCATACATATGACACATAGTCCAAAGCGTGTATAATTAAATACCAATGTCTTTGGACTTGCACTTTGAAGTAGATCACCATCATCAAATGTTTGGTGTTCTTTCAAATTCCTTTCTTTAGTAATCTCTTGGTGTAGTAAACATTTTACCTACATCAAATATTCACCTTTATCATGGATTTATCCATGATCAAGTTACTTTTAGCTTGTAACGGTGAATCACGAGTATAATGTTGCTCTCCAAAACCTTTTGGAGGATTAGGACAACTAGTGTCTCCAACCTTTTGCAAATTCTCATCAAATATGAGAACATGACTTTTGCCATATTATACTCTATCATGTTGCAACCAAAACTTCGTTTCAGATATCACAATATCTTCCACACATCATGGTTTCTGAAACAACTCTTTCAGATCCTAGATAACCTTGATATTAAGAGAATCCTTTGAATATCAAGAATCATGGAGACAAACATGATACTTATACACTAACACTTGGAATTGTCACTCTTGTTTTAATACCAATTATTAAACTTCATGGAGTAACCGGAACTTACTGAAAGTTTGCAATAGGACTTTTAAACTTTAGATTAACACTTCAAAAACAATACGATACCAGTTCGTAAAGTAACTAACCAGAATTCTATAGTTCTATCATCTCAATTATAACTAAGCGCAAGGTGGCAAACGGATGCCAATGACTACAACAACTATGCAAATTTACTTTGATTTAGTTTATGATAAATTGAGTTCTAATTAATAATTAAATTAATCTAGGTGAACTCCCACTCAAAACAATATCCCTCACATTGTTTTAGTGATCACACGAACCAAATCCACCACATCAAAACCGATCATCACGAGAGTTGATATAGCTTCAATGGCGAACAATCAACATGTTCATCATATCTCCTATATGACTCATGCTTTACCTTTCGGTGATCCGTGTTCCTGAGACCATGTCTGTACATGCTAGGCTCGTCAAGATCAAACCTTAGCTTCCGCATGAGCAAATCTGGCTTGCCCACGTTGTATACACTTGCGGAATCTAACACACCCGATCATCACGTGGTGCTTCGAAACAACAAGCTTTAGCAACGGTGCTAACTAAGGGTGAACACTTTATGACTTGAAATTCATGTGCATGAGGGATCATCTTATAATGCTACCGTCGTCTACTAAGCAATACAAGATGCATAAAGGATTAACATCACATGCAATTCAATATATATGTGATATGATATGGCCTTTCTTCTTTGTGCTTCCGATCTCCATCTTCAAGCACGAACATGATCTCCATCATCACCGGCATTGCATCAAGGTCAATGACGCTACTCCATGGTTGTCGTCCACCGGCTTCAACTATTACAACTACTTTGAATAGACACGCGGGTCTTAACATAAATTAAAGACAACCATATGGCTCCTGCCGGTTGCCGACTTACAATAAGGAACATTGCATACATCAAATATAATCACAATCATGGCCATATCACATCACTGCACACCCCTGCAAAACAAAGTTAGACGCCTCTACTTTCTTTGCATATTTTACGTGGTTTGGGGCTTTCAACAAGTGTCGTTCTAACTTACGAACATGAACCACAACGTTGACACAAGTATTGTTAATCACCCGTTGTGTATTGGATCTTTACTATGCTAGGAGAAACAGGCACCCGCAAAGCCACTTATGCAATACAAGTTGCATGTCAAGCGTGGAGCAAGTCTCATGAACGATGTCATGTAAGGTTAGCCCGGGCCGCTTCATCCCAACATACCGCAAGATGCAAAGTACACAAGAAGCAATCGACAATAAAAGCATCAACGCCCACAATGACCATTGTGTTCTACTCGTGCAACAGATCTACATATAAACCTGGCTCTGATACCACTGTAGGGGTTCGTAGCATGGAAAACAAAAATTTTCTATCGCATACAAACAAACAAGCCAAGATCTATCTACTAGATTGTAGCAACGAGTCGATGGTATAACTTACCCTCGAAGATTCCAAAGCGTTTAACGAGAGCGGATTCTCGTGGGTGATGTAGTCGTACTCTTTCCGATCTCAAGATCGTGTAGACGATCCTTCCGGCGGCACGTTCCGGCAGCGCTTCCGTAGTCGGTCACACGTTCGGTACTCGACGAAGACCTTCCTCTCCCTTGTTCCAGCAGGCAGCGGAGGTTGTAGCACTCTCCTCGCGATTCCGGCAGCACAACGGCGTGGTACCGGAAGTAGAGGGGAAGTCCCGCAGGGCTTCGCCTTAAGCCGGTGCGAGTATGGTGGAGCTTTATGAGAGAGGCTATTTAGTGGTCTAGTAATTAGACACACCAATTAGAAGGCTCTAAACCAATTAGAAGGCTCTAAACCGTTGGCTAAAGCAATTAGAAGCTCTAAACCAAAACGGCTCTAAACCGGAGATTTAGAGGTAGAAAGTTGTGTGTTCTAGGAGGGGAGCCCTGCCCCTCCTTTTATAGATGGAGGGGGCCGGCCAAGGGGAGGGAGAGTCCCTCCCCAACTCGGCCTTGAGGTGGTGCGCCGGCCCAAGGAGGAACCCTCCTCCAATTCGGCCTCCACCAAAAACCTCCTTCTCCTCTTTCCGAAAACTGGCAGTTTGACTTTTCAAACTAGCCGTTTGACTTTTCAAACTAGGATTTGAATTAACCCTTTATTTCGGACAGCGATGACACTTAGTACATGATGCAATCATACCAACTTGATATGACACACTCATGTACCCCTTCCTCCCCGGAGTGCCGGACATTCCGGAACCTTCTAGAATGTTCCCGATGAAAACACCGGAATCATTCCGTTACTCCGAAACGGGACTTTCCTTATATGAATCTTATTCTCCGGACCATTCCGGATAACCTCGTGATATCCCGGATCCCATCCGAGACTCCGAACAACATTCGGTCTCTTTCTCATAATACCATAACTACTCAAACAACGTCGAATCCTTAAGTGTGTCTCCCTACGGTTCGTGAATTATGCGGACATGATCGAGACACTTCTCCGAACAATAACCAATAGAGGAATCTGGAAATTCATATGGCTCCCACATATTTCTACGATTACTTTGCGATCGAATGAACCACTTACATACGATACCAATTTCCCTTTGTCTCACGATATGTTACTTATCCGAGGTTATGATCGTCGGTATCTCTGCATACCTAGTTCAACCTCGTTACTGATAAGTACTCTTTTCTCGTTCCCGTGATATGTGATCCCTTGTGACCAAGTCACATGCTTGCAAGCTAATTGGATGACATTCCACCGAGAGGGCCCAGAGTATATCTATCCGTCATATGGATGGACAAATCCCACTCTTGATCCATGTGTCTCAACCAATACTTTCCGAACACTCAATGCCACTTTTATAGCCACCCTGTTACGGTGTGGTGTTTGATGACATCAAAGCATCCATCCGGTAAAGGTGATATGCATGATCTCATGGTCGAAGGAATTAGGTTACTATGTATCAGAAAGCATATAGCAATTGAACTAATGAAATGACTTGATCTTTATGCTACGCTTATCTATAGGAGTATGTCCATCACATCATTCTCCTAATGATATGATCCTGTTGTTAATAACATCTCTATGTTCATGATCAGGAAACCATGATCATATATTAACCAACAAGCTAGTTTAACAAGAGGCTTCACTAGGGACTCTTATTTTAGTTTACAAATCACACAAGTATTAATGTTTCCGGTTAATACAATTATAGCATGGTATGTAAACATTTATCATAAGTATGAAGATATGATAATAACCCACTTTATTATTGCCTCTTGGGCATATCTCCAACAGGAGTATGAGAGAGTACTATTAGTGGTCTAGGGATTAGACACACCAATTAGAAGGCTCTAAACCGCAGGCTAAAGCAATTAGAAGCTCTAAACCAGAACGGCTCTAAACCGGAGATTAGAGGTAGAAACTTGTGTGTCTAGAGGAGGAGGCCCTGCCCCTCCTTTTATGGGTGGAGGGGCTTGGCGCGCCAGGGGAGGGAGGGAGTCCCTCCCCAACTCGGCCTAGGGCTGGCCGCCGGCTTGGAGGAGAGGAACTCCTCCTCCAAGTTGGTTTCCAACTCCTCTTGCTTGTTTCCCACAGTTTCTTGTTTTAGCCGTTTGACTTTCAAACTGGACATTTGACTTTTCTGTTTTAGGATTCAATTTAATCCTTTATTTGGGACAGCAAGAACACTTAGTACATGATGCAATCATTCCAATATGTAATGACACATTCATGTACCCCTCCCCCCGGAGTGCCGGACAATCCGGAACCTTCTAGAACATTCCCGATGAAATCACCGGAATCATTCCCGAACTCCGAAACGGGACTTTCCTTATATGAATCTTATTCTCCGGACCATTCCGGATCACCTCGTGATATCCCGGATCCCATCCGAGACTCCGAACAACATTCGGTCTCTTTCTCATAATACCATAACTACTCAAAACAACGTCGAATCCTTAAGTGTGTCTCCCTACGGTTCGTGAATTATGCGGACATGATCGAGACACTTCTCCGAACAATAACCAATAGAGGAATCTGGAAATTCATATGGCTCCCACATATTTCTACGATTACTTTGCGATCGAATGAACCACTTACATACGATACCAATTTCCCTTGTCTCACGATATGTTACTTATCCGAGGTTATGATCGTCGGTATCTCTGCATACCTAGTTCAACCTCGTTACTGATAAGTACTCTTTTCTCGTTCCCGTGATATGTGATCCCTTGTGAGCCAGTCACATGCTTGCAAGCTAATTGGATGACATTCCACCGAGAGGGCCCAGAGTATATCTATCCGTCATATGGATGGACAAATCCCACTCTTGATCCATGTGTCTCAACCAATACTTTCCGAACACTCAATGCCACCTTTATAACCACCCAGTTACGGTGTGGTGTTTGATGTCATCAAAGCATCCATCCGGTAAAGGTGATATGCATGATCTCATGGTCGAAGGAATTAGGTTACTATGTATCAGAAAGCATATAGCAATTGAACTATTGAAATGACTTGATCTTTATGCTACGCTTATCTATAGGAGTATGTCCACCATATCATTCTCCTAACGATATGATCTTGTTGTTGATAACATCTCTATGTTCATGATAGGGAAACCACAATCATCTATCAACCAACAAGCTAGTGAAGTATAGAGGCTATACTAGGGACTTCAAATTAAGTTTACAAATCACACAAGTATTAATATTTCCTTGTTAATACTATTATAGCATGAATGTAAACATTTATCATAAACACAAAGATATAATAATAACCACATTTATTATTGCCTCTAGGGCATATCTCCAACAAGTCCATGGAGTTTGTATTCTGTGCTAGAGAAAAGCCTGGGCCGCTAGCCTAAGCCATGCCTAATCATGGTGGAAACTTGCAGCATCACCATAGTGAGATATCTATGAAGCATCCTCAATAAAAAGCTATGCATATGGTAAATAAAAAGATTGCTGAGATGCTCATTGTCTGCGTGTCTTGTCATTTTGGTTATGGGAAAGCTCCTGTACCATGTGCAAGGGGTATCCCGTTGGCGCTTCTCAGTGATACGCAAATACTTACAATGACAAGAACTTACCTGGGCCAAAGTTGAGTATGCATGAGGTGTGTCCCTCGTATTCAAGGGACTTGAGATTGCCAACTTATACTTCATCAAGCATATACTCCATCTTTGCCACTTTAACCTTAACCACTTCAAGATGCTTATGATAGGGGCAATGAGGGCTGAAAGCTAACAAGTACCATAATTTTTGGAAGATCTTTTTGAAACTTGTAATCCCTGCTTCCTTTACAAAAAGGCCTTTCTTCCACCATTATTGAGTCTCCACCTTCTACCTTTAGGCACCATTAAGAGAGCATAGTTGTCATCTTGTGTGTAGTGTTCCAAAGCTTATTGAATGATGTATATTGTGATATTACTTGTTCTTGTGCTATCTATTTCTAGTCACTCTTGTGAACTTTGAAGGTGTCCTATGCATCTATATTGCTACTCTATGAGGGACAAGCTGATTGCCACTATGCTATGTTTTTGTATGTGAAACAAACAAACGTTTTTCAATGCATGTTATTCATGATATTTGTTTGTAGCCTTTCATGTTGCATGCATGGTTACTATGTCCTATTGTTAGAACTCCATTCTTTCATGCACATGTTTAGAGTTCTTTGATCCCAGTTTTCAATGCTTGCAAATGGTTGGATCTTTATTGTGAGGGTGCATGTCACCTCAAAAATTATTCTTTTATAACTTACCTACTCGAGGACGAGCAAGAGTTAAGCTTGGGGATGTTGATACGTCGGAAACGTATCTATAATTTTTGATGCTCCATGTTTTTTTAGTATCTACTTTACTTTACTTGTCTACACTTTGAGGTGCTTTTTACATGTTTTTTGGTACTAACCTATTAACAAGTTGCAATAGTGCCAGATGCCTGTTTTCTGCTATTTTTGGTTTCAGGAAATTCAGTAAAGAAATATTCTCGGAATTGGATGGGACGAACGTCAAAGTCAATTACTTTCCATGGGGAACAATAATCTCTTCGGTTGTAGAATGTGTTGTTGCCACTAGGGAGAAAACAACGATCTCTTGTTCATGGAACATGTGGACTATTTACCTTACACACTTTACTTAAAGCAGTTGTCTGTTGCTTACAACTTAATATTGGAGGGGGTTCGGATGATAACCTGAAGGTGGACTTCTAGTCATAGATGCAGTTGGATGGCGGTCTATGTATCTTGTTGTATTGCCCAATCGAATCTCATAGGATCTTTCTGACTAGTAATTGCATTGTTATGCCTTGCTTAGTTCCTGTCAATTGCCCTGCTGTAATTTGTTTACCCTTCATTCCATGTTGTTTATCTAAGGAGAGCACCTCTAGTAAACTATGGACCACGGTCCAATCCTTACCATTGATACATCTTCCATAGTTACTTTTTTACTTGCTGCAAACTATTACCTTCCACACCATACGTTTAATCCTTTGTTACAGCAAATCGGTGAGCTTGACAACCTCACTGATTTTTTGGGCAAAGTCTTGAGTTTGTGTTGTGCAGGTTTCCACGTTGCTTGCAGCACCTTTGGGACGTTTCCTTCCTCCTTCTGGTTCGATAACCTCGGTCTCTACTAAGGGAAGACTTGCTGCTGTGCTCATCACACCTTGCTCTTTGGGTTTCCAACGAAGCGCTCCCACGTCAACACCGGGCGCCATCAGTGATATCCGGCCGAGTGAGACAAAGATACTGCAGAGCACCGGCGAGGCTGCGGTAGAGACTTGGTTCAGCAAATGGTTTTCCATCCATAGCGCAGACTTTGGCCCGGGTGTCAATGGGAGTGCTAATGGGATGACAATTCGACATCTTGGCCCTCTCCAATATTTCCTATGCATACTGTTGCTAAGATAGGAACAACCCCTCATGTGTCCGATGTATATTAGTCAACATAATCTGTCTTCTTCCAATAATAAAATGTGGTCACTTAGAAGAACCAAAAGTTAGTTTAAGACTAATTTGTATGTCATCAAAGATAGATAGGGAGTCTGTAATCACAAAATCTTGTCATGAATGGCCCATTAAGTTATTTAGAACAAGTCAGATATAATAAGTTATAACTATATTTGTATGATTGTGAGTTTCTTAATAATAAATATAAACTAGAAAAAATAGATCCACATATCTAGAATGGGGTATCGACCGTATCAGCCAAGTTTAAAACTACCATTATGCATGGATGTGGTAAAAGGGGAAGAAACTAATGAAATTAACCATCATAAATGTTCGCCAACTCAAATCACTATTTGTGAGATTCTTTGTTGTGGTCGTCAATGTTACATGTTTGGGCCTAGACAAGTTAGAGATTGATAACGTCATCTACTTTGTGACTGGTGCACTTACATGTATCAACATTGCAGAAGTAGTACCATTCCTAAGACACGATAGCAAAATAGGGGACATGTGGACCTCAAGTGCTAGCTATGCTCATCACCTTCCCATGTATTAGTGATGTTGCAAGCATGCACCTATAGGTAAAAAATACAGGGTGATTGTAACACCCTCAGAATCGGTCCTATGCAAGTTTTAGCGCTTCCCGCCAAACCCGCATAGAAAGGATTCAAAGGTGCCCACCAGGCACTTGCGTGCGGGTGGAAAACGAAGTAATATCATTACACAATAGTCCTCGATGGAACCCACAAAACATATATATACAACAGCGACTCAATGAGTCAAGAATGCAGATATACAATACAAAGATCCAAATCACCTGGAAAACGATACAGCGTCCGAGTACGGACAAGATGCAAATTGAGCTAAGAGACCTGAAGAATAACCAATGGCGTCCATAACCCTGCCCAGGCCAAGCCCGAAGGGTAACCCTGATAACGACGTCGATCTCAAAACCTGCTTAAACAAAAGGGGTGCCGACAAAGGGCAAAGGAAAAAGAGAGCGGTCAGTACTGAGGCCAGTACACGGCGAGACTAGAATTCGGCGGTCCTCGCCTACATAGGTATGGTGGACTGAAGCGGCAGCGCAGCATGCACTAAACAACCTATAGAGAATCGATACAACTGTCGACTATCAGAGAGAGATAAGAAAGACCTATGCGAAACCATCCTGATTCTACCACCAAGCATACCCATCCTGGTATGTCCCCCTCGAGACCAAACGAGGAAGTCAACCGAGGAACTCACACAGTTGGCAGTTTTATTTATTCAGTTATCGTTGCAGCAATTACTAGTCTGGTATAGATAGTCATCCTGATATAATAAGCAGTGAGCACTTTTAGTTAACCATTCCATTGTAGTTGCACACTTACTAGTCAGATACAATTAGCATGAGATATCCCAAAACCCAGCAGTTGTTGGCACTTTTATTTAGCCATTCCGTTGTAGTGGAGCTGATTACTAGTCATATCGGATACAAGTCAAATTATAACAATAAACTTTAGTTATAGTTGTCTATGATCGAGAATTGTGCTCCAAGTCGTCCATAACCGCGGACACGGCTTCTCAAAAAGATTTAACCCTGCAGGGGTGCACCAAAGTTTCCACACGCACCTACACCCTTGTTGTCAGATCAGGTAGGTACAAGATCACAAAACATACACCCAACGGTATGTCGACGGGGTTTCGGACACGACGTTTCCCAGACCCAAAGCAAGCACATGGGGGCCACCCCACTAAGCTACCCGCAACGAAGTCGGCCGGCTCCGAGACGGACCCAGGGTTTATGACGACGGCTGTAAACGACTGGGAACCCGAAAGTGTGACTGGGCTTGTTGATACCGCGAAAACGTGGCACGGGGTTCCAAAACAGTACAAACGCTCCACGCGCAATCGTAAATAAAGCAGTAAAGCATGTCATAAGTACATGATAGTAATAAAGCCCCAAACTACTTTGTGGCCCCCGGTACAGTACTTTGAAATCAGGTACTAATCGATGGGGGTGCCCACACACCCCACCTGTGGTTAGCGCGCTCGATCTCGGAACAGGTGTCAAGAACTCGGAGTCCTACGGGACACCAGTGAGCGGTTAAAAACCAAATATTGTCTATTACCCACCGGTGCCTCTGCATTTACCTACTTTAATTTTAGTTATTAAACGATAATTAAAGCCATGATCATCTCCAACATTAAACATACGGCAATACTCCAACAACTGTGGTACTGGACGACACGCAACAGAACTTGAGCAAGCGACTACGACACGCAAGTCCAACTATCTACCAAACAACAGGTAATAGGATGTGTCCAAGGCAATATAAGGCTGCACGGGATATCACGGGTACGAAAACTAGAGCATCGCAACACAGATAGCAATAGATCAACAGGAGGGAATAAATACTATAAAAGTAAGATAGGTAGAAAGGGGGAGAATGCTCGCCTGAAAAACATTGCCGAAGGTTCACCGGGGATCAGGTCGACACTCGCATCAACTCATCGGCCTAATCCGTGAAGAAGCAAAGCACTAGCAGAAACACCGGATGCAATATTTAATACTACGGCATAAGATCGGGCATGATGCATGTATGATGTATGACATGGCAAAGATGTGATGCGATTAGGCAATATTAAACGGAACCGGGGTCTCGACAATTAATTAGGTGGTTCATGTTGTTTAGCTACCCCGCAATTTAAATGTTGGCTTAACAGGACAAAACATATCACCAGTTTGCTACACAAATTTAAATAGAGCCAATATTAGACTAGATTTGCCCGCATATGGCCTTCATATTTAATTATAAGGTGAATCGGCATAAGGCCCCCAACCCACATGACAATATGTATGCAAGCATGGCAATTTTATATGCAACAAGTAATATATCATTTAATAAAATAAGGGCTCGGGTTTGGGTTCACACATCTCGGACCGAAGATCTTGGTTCGATGTGGTTCCGGTTCGGTCCCGCCAGGATCGGTCTTCGGTTCCGAGAAGGAGATCTTGTTGGTCCGGAGGTGTTCGAGGAATCGGGCCTGGACTCGCCGGGATCAGTATTCGGGTTCGGGAACGGGCCTTCGGGGTAGGAGTAACTGATGTAGTCGGTCTACAACTTGTCGTTTGTTCAGGCTTCAACACGCCACCGGAGATCATAGCCATAGAGGTAAACTGACATAGATCACAGGCAGCAATCTGGACCAAAGACCAAAGGAAGATTGTGATCATCTACAAGTGTAACACTACCCTCATGAAACAAACGTGCAGAGACATAACCAAGCAACCACTGGGCACGCGCACTGGGACAGAGTAGGCAGGTACTACAGCCAGCGCTTGCGCTCGCAACGGAGCGGTCGTACGGTGCGGCAGCGACAGGGCGACGAGGACGGGCCGGGTAGAGGAGACAGGGCCACGGTGGCGGGGGCCTAGGAGGTGCCGCGGACGGGCTTGGCGGCAGGGTGACAGGGGAGGCGTGCAGAGGCGGCCGGGCAACGGGGAAAGGCCAGCAGCAGCGCTGTCGATTGCCGGTGGACGTCATGGTCGCTGCCGGCGGTGCAGGCGATGCGGGGTGGCCCGAGGAGGCGGGCGAGGGGAGTGATGCAGGCGGTGGCGCACGGCGCGGCAGAGGAGGCCGACGTGCGGAGTCGGGGCTCCGGCCGGAGGCGAGGAGGGCGTGGCGGGTCGGAGACGACCAGGCGGCAGTAGATCCTGCTGCAGGGAGGCGCGGCGGCGGGCATGGAGACGCGGCCGCCGCGCGAATCGAAGCAGGCGCGGCGGCGGGGTCCGCACGGTTACGGGGGAAGAGGCGACGGCCGGCGACGGTCGCAGACCAAGGTGGCACCGTGGAGGGAGGGTCCTAGCGGCGGCCAGATGGAAGGCGTGGGTGGGGAAGATGGGGTGTCGAGGGAGAGGTGAGGGAAACGCGGGGTCAGGGACGCGTCGGTGCGGAAGCGAGCGAGCGACAGGGGAGGTTGTCGGGGAGTGGGCCAGGGAGAGGAGCCGGGTGGGTTTGCGAGCGTTACCGAGCGTGGAGGGGGCGGCTCACGCGCTCGCTTGGCGGCTTGCCCGCGAGGTGGGGCCAGGGTGGTGGGCGCTGGCGGCGGGGTGTGGATCAGGGTGGCGGCTAGGGGGAGTAGGATAGGTGGGTGTCATCTAGGGTTAGGGTTAGGTTGGGATGGTAGGCTGCTGGGCTTTGGGCCTGGCGGCTAGGGGCCTCTCCTAAAAATAGTTTTACTTTTATAGTTGTATAGTTTTATTTTAAACCTTTTGTAAATGATTTTTGGACAAAACAAAATATTCGGAAAAGACCGATATTTCAATTTGAATTAAAGAAGGGGACAATTAGAAAACAATATAGGCTTTAGAAAATTGTTTTGGCAATCAATATGCATGATGTTATGATGATGCACAAAATATGAACAACAGGCGATTTTCTAGTACTGGTTTTACCCGGGGTGCTACAGTGATGACCTTAAGTGAATCAGCATCATTGTTGCCACCATGTCGTATTCTCTCTGAGTCATTGCCACTTCTCCCTTGGTCCTTGCTCACATATATCGTCACTATCAGCCTGCGTCATTGCCAACTCCTTCACCGCCAGAGCCACAACGTCGCTTCCTCCTCCGAGCCGGTGGCACTTGTGGATCATTCCATGCTTGTCACGTAAGGGCGGATCTGGCACCCCATACAAAAATGCAAGAAGAATGGTGTACCATGTAACGTTTAGTGTTAACCTTGTGTATAACAAGTGCCAAAATGTATAGTTTCTCATTGTTTACGTTGCAAACTCGAAAATAGGTGAAATGTGAGGCTTAGCCTATTTATTCCAAAGTCCCGAGAGGCTAAAGTTAATTCAAGTTTTCCAATAAGCTAGTCCAATTAGCTAGGTATACCAACCTCTCACAACTGCATCCCCAGATTTGGTCAGAGCTGCACACACAACACATCCACCCTAAATTCCGAGGGCGAAAAGGAACCAACTCCTTGAGGGCCTCGGCGGCGGTAAGGAACATGACGACATTCTTAAATGTTTGTGATCTTTGTATGCATGCTATATTTATAAACTTTTGACATGTTCTATTGTATTTTTAAAGTATATTTTAGCTTACGGGTTGAATTTGTGATTTTGTACACCGCATTTTAGTTATGAGCTTTAATTAAGTGCTCTGTAGTGTGTGTACCCAACTACCCATGCAACTAGATCGATGACTGGACCATAGCGAACTGCAACGAGAAACAAGTAGTACTAGCGGTTTGGACGGCCAAGCGCGCGCGGATCAAACTAGCTAGCTAGTGGGCATGCACACAAGAAGGAGCCACGAATCACTCGGGACCACCCGCCCCGAACGGCCGGCCGCTCCCGCGCGTATATATGTATATACTCACACACACACGGCTCCCTCGCATTCCCGTGACCGATCGGAAATAAACCTCCCGGCCGGACGGAGTGGATCGGATCATACGTCGACGACGACGACCATGGCCACGCACCGCAGCAGCATGAGCCAGCTCGCCCTCGCCTCCTCCTCCCTCCTCCTCCTCCTCCTCCTCCTGCAGTCGGCGAGCGCCGGCGTGGACGTCAAGGCGTTGTGCGCCAAGACGCAGCACCCGATCTTCTGCACCACCACGCTCACCGCCGACAAGGACGCCCTGTCCGCGAAGGACGTGCACGCGCTGGCGGAGATCGCCATCCAGACCGCGGCCCGGCTCGGCGCCGCGGTGGGGAACTACGCGCGGGCCCAGATGGACCTGGTGAAGGACGACAACGTGCTGTGGCAGTGCCTGGACGAGTGCGCCCAGGACGTCGAGGACGCCGTGTCGCACCTGGACGACGCCGAGGGCGAGGTCGACGACAAGCACTTCAACGAAGTCGCCGCCTACCTCAGGCTCTCCGAGGAGGACACCTGGTCCTGCGACGAGACCTGCAGGGACACGCCGCCCTCGCCCACCAAGACCAACGTCCTCGCCAAGAACAACGACTTCGAGAAGATGATGAACGTCACCAACGCGCTCATCAAGCTCAGCTGCCCCGGTTTCGCCAAGCCAGTCACAGATATGCCGGACATGCTGCCGCTGCACAAGCCGTCCATGGTGCTGCCGCCCAAGCCATGAGATTTACAGTTCCAACTCATGCAGGCATGATGATATCATATCATCCGCCGTGATCGATGAGCATATATATATATATACGCCTATATACTCTGTGTGTTATTAGCTAGGCTGATTAAGTGTAGTAGTACGTACGTACCTACCTGTTTTAATTTTGCAACAATATAATTCGCTGTCATAAATAAACAGATTGGTGAATAGCTCCTGCAGTTATATATTAACGATTTTTTTCTTTTTTTAATAACAAGCTCTCTATTAATTGTACATTTTACAATATAATTCAAGTTATGATCGATCAGTCTCTTTGTTGCTTTCATATATCTCATTCTTGCACGAAAATGACACATGAATAAGAGGATTATTGCAATTGCAATATCACAATCACAATCGTTATACTGAAATTATTACATCAAGATTATTTGGGTCAATGGAATTTGTTCTACAAAATAGAGCCAGAAACTATCGTTAGAAAAACATTTTATGTGATACAATCCTCCAAATCCAATACCAAAGCATATAATTCTACATTTGTATGACTAGAGAAAGTCGGAAATAGGAAAATAGAACACGCAATGCGTGTCCACTTAGATCATAAATGCCTGAATTTTGCGTGTAAAACTTTTGTTATTTCCAATTTTTGGGAGTTGAATAGATATACTGGTTATTCCATCAAAGAGGAAATGAATAAATAATCAGGACTCCAAAAACTTAAGATTATGAATAAATAGGCATTTTATAAAAATAAAGGTATATATATTTGATGAATTCTAGTTTCGGCCCGTCAACTCTATATGGAACATTCCGGTACCTCGTGCCAAAATGATACATAATTCATCATTTGCGTCAAAGGCATCGGTTTCACAAATATGACAGTCCGTTCAACAAAACAATTTGAAAAAGGGAGTTGGAAAATTTTAGAATAATCATAATATCTAAATTTAGAAGTAGAAAAAAAAACATTTCAACAGGTTACAAGTGATTTCAAGATTAAAGACTGTCATAACATGAATATAATTATGTGTACATTTAGTGTACAAGTTACAAGAGAACGTTGCAACACTGTATTGGCACGAGTCGTTAATTACAACTATTTTACATAACAATAATTTTGTGTTTCTTGGTTCATTTTGTCAGATTCATTAAAATTCTTCTTTTTGTAGTGCCAAGAAAGTCTCAACACTTACCTAACCAATCATATAATGTATATGCTAAAAAGTTAAGAGCTAAACTTAGAATTTGTTAGTGGTTGAATGCCCAATTTATTTCTACCTAAAACACATTTCTAAATAAATTAAACCCACATCTATCCTTCAGATGTGTACTCCCTATATTATCTAATGGCTTAAGCCAGGCCACTCCTGGCACGCATGTGTTTAGGACTGTTAGATTTTAGCTGATGTCAATCTGCAACGTAAGGTTTGGCAGTTAATTGGTTCTTTTTCTTTTCCACTGTTCACGTTCTGTCGCTGGTCCGTTCTACTTTGGCCCATGGACAAGTGTCTGGGCAAGTACTCTCATGCCCTGCACTCACACTGTCGCACCTAAACCTGCTTTGGAGCTGGTCTTCCGTGTAAGACTTTTTTATTTCATCTGATCCAAATTAATTGATTTAAATTTATCTAGATTCGGACATATCTAAACATATTTTAGTGCTAGATACATTCGAATCTAGACAAGTTTGAGTCAATTAATTTGGATCAGACGGAGTAAATTTTTCATGATTATTTACGATGTCATGGGTTAGTCTAGTAAATACTAGTTAATGGTTACTCCCTCCGTTTCAAGGCTTAAGGCGTCCTTGTTTTGCGTGTTTTTTCTTTGACCAATAATTACTCTAAATACGTAAAGAGTTTTGGTATAAAACTAGTACCACTGGAAAGTATTTTTCAATATGAATCCAACGATACTAATTATGTACAACATAATCAAGATTTTATTATTCAATTCTTTCGGTCAAACTTTGCTTGAAAAGCGTGTGCGCCTTAAGCCCTGAAACGGAGGTAGTATGTTTTTAGGCTAATCCTTTGACATATCGCTGGTCAGTCAAGCTCCTATGCGCTCTATCAAAGTATATCTGGTACAATGGGTTAGGGTAACAGAGATACAAAAAAATGAGGTGTACAATATATTTTGCATTCAGTTTTATCAACGCTCCTGATATTGTCTGAGTTCCTTAAGATAGGACCCCTCATACACATAGTATTATTTCGTCCAATGGTGGTACAAAGGAACAACCATTATTAACAACATTGTATGTGCTGATCTTTCTAACCCTATTACTGATTCCTTGGGTATGCTTGGTTGAGGAGTTAATGGTGTGTGAAAGCAGTAACACTTCAAGATGATTTTCCAAACAATAATGTATTAGGACTGAAATAGACGACTAAGGTTTCCTATGAAGCTTTGATGACAGATTGCTGCGTTTTGTCTAAACAGAAATAGAAAAACTAAACATTGTGCTATGGCTAACAATAAATGCAACCCCATCACATGTACCACACGATGCCCAACTGACTGTAGCCGGCGCGGTGAAGCGCGCGTGTCTTTCTAGTATATTTTAAAGTGATATTGTACACATGGGGATAAGAGTCTAACTTCACCAATTTTATGGGTCATTTATATTGGATTATAATTGACCTGATGCACAAACTAGTTAGCAGTAGTGTTTATTTAGTTGGGATGTTCACGCACACTACATGACTCGGCGCCTATGCCCACGACCACAACCCGTATGCATAGGGCCAAAGGCCGTCGGCACACTGTTAAGTCGACGGCTATGATCGACACAATATCGTCGGTACAACATCCATAGGAATAGATACTTAGCCGTCATCATAGCTTTGGCCTCCGGCATACTTCCAATAAGCGATCATAATAAAAATTCAAAAATCAAAACCATGCAACAAAAAAATCAGCAAACATAACTAAATCCTAGAAAATGGAAGCATTATTTAGGAAAAGAGAAACATGTGGTATGTTGATGGCTATCCGCAAAGCCGTCGGTGTATACGCCTCGACGTCAGACGGCCGACAGAGATGGACCGCCAGCGCCACTTGTCCACGTCTTTGTCGGAGACGATTTAAGTCAATGGTGATTGTCGGCATAGGTGGAGATGTTGTTGGAATTATGCCCTAGAGGCAATAATAAAGATGTTATTATTATAATTCTTGTTCATGATAAAGTTTATGTTCCATGCTAGAATTGTATTAAGCGGAAACTTTAATACTTGTGTGGTTTGTGAACAACACCGTGTCCCTAGTATGCCTCTATGGACTAGCTCATTGATTAATGATGGTTAAGGTTTCCTAACCATATACATGAGTTGTCGATTAATAATGAGATCATATCATTGGAAGAATTATATGATGGCAAACTAAGCGGAGCAATTAGATCGTGTCATCGTGTTCATCTTTGCGAAGCTTTTCTTATGTCAAATATTGTATTCCTTAGACCATGAGATAATACAACTCCCTGGTAACGGAAGAAAGCTTTAAGGTCATCAAACGTCATCCTATGACAGGGTGATCATAAAGGTGTCTCTCAGGTGATCGGAAAATACCTGTTGGGTTGTATGTATCGAGACGGGATTTGTCCCTCCCAAGTCGGAGAGATATACTTCGGGCCCACTCGGTAATCGATATCAAGACCGCTTGCAAGCATGTGGTTAAGGAGTTAATCACAAAGTGATATCGGATTACGGAACGAGTAAAGTACTTGCTGTTAACGAGATTGAACTAGGTATGACGGTACTGACGATCAAATCTCGGGCAAGTAAAATATCGCGAGACGAAGGGAATATATATATGGGATTGATTGAATCCTGGCATCGTGGTTCATCCAATATGATCATCGATGAATGTGTGGGAGTCAGTATGGGTTTCCAGACCCCGCTATTGATTATTGATATAAGATCATGTCTGCATGTTCTCGAACCCGAAGGGTCACACACTTAACGTGTCTCGACGCTAGGATAGATTGGATAATTGGTTTATGAGTTTTTGTTCGGAGTCTCGGATGCGATCCGGGACATCACGTGAGGTTCCGGAATGGTCCGGAGAATAAGATTCATATAAGGCAATGCAGTTTTTGGAGTTCGGAATTGTTTCGGGTTAATCGGTATTGTACCAGAAGCTTCTAGAACCTTCCGGAAGGGGACCAACGTGGCCCCACCTTCCGGGAGGGGGCATGGGCCTATGAGGGAGTGCCCAGGCCGCATTGGGCCAGGGGCACAAGGCCCCATAGGGCCCAGCCGGCCAAACAAGGGGAAACCCTAAATTGGAGCTTCTAGAAGGAGGGGGGAAACTTGCCCCCCACTTCTCCCTCCTTTGGCCGCCGGCCTAGGCTTGGGGGAGGGGCTAGGGCTGGCGCCCACCCCTCTATATATAGAGGGCTGGGGCGAACCACCACTCCACACCTTCCCCTCAAGCCTAGCCGCCCTGCTGCCCTCCTCTCTCTCCCTCCCGACTGTGTGTAGGCGAAGCCCTGCTGCAGAAACTCTCCACTCATTGCGCCATCGCGTTGTAGATCCAATCCGTCTCTCCGCCATACTTTCTGGACCGAGGAAGGAGGAGACATCGAGGTGCTGCACATGTGCATCTCTTGGAGGCATCGCCACTTGCGGTGTTAGATCGGAGCGGATCGTGAGGAGGAGAAGCGAGTACGACTACATCACCCACGTTCCGACGAACGTTCCGCTGTGCGAATCTTCAAGGGTATGAAGATCTCATCTAATCTCTCTCGTTGTTTGCATATCCTAGATTAGATCTTGGCTTTCCCGTTCGCATCCGTAGAATTTTTTGATTTACTATGCTGCAAAACCCATCAGTGGTATCAGAGCTAGATCTATGCGTAGATGTGTTTCACGAGTAGAACGCAACATGGTTGTTGCGGGCGTTGATGTTTTCTGTTGTAAGCCTCTTGTTTGTGTTCTTCTTATGACGCGGGATAGTGAGATTGAAGCGGTCCAGGCCAACCTTACGCGACGTTGTTCGCGAGACCAGCTCCGCACTTGACGTGTGGCTTGTTCCACACATGCGGCTGGTAGATGCCAGTTTCTCTCACTATAGTTGTCATGGGATTTACACCGGAGTTTGGCAACCATAATATCACCGTTGTGGCTTTCCGTAGGTAAGAATCGTTCTTAGCTTCTACTCTCATAAGCCACGTAAAACATGCAACAACAAAGTAGAGGCGTCTAACTTGTTTTTACAGGGAGTGTTTTCTGTGATATGGTATGGTCCAAGATGTGATGTGTATATTGTATGCGATGATCATGTTTTGTAATGCTTCACGACTTGCATGTCGATGAGTACACAACCGGCAGGAGCCATATGGTTGTCTTTATAATTGTGTATGACCTGTGTGTCAACTTCTTATACGCCATGTAATAGTTTCACTTTATCGCTAAGTAGTTAGCAATAGTTGTAGTTGCTATTCGTGGTGGAGGCAATCATGGTGGAGTGATGGAGATCATGTCGGCACGCACAAGATGGAGATCATTGCGCGAAGATTGGCTATACCATGTCACATAAAGTTATATGCGTGTGATGTTTATCCTTTTATGTATCTTATTATGCTTAGATCGCGACGGTAGCATTATAAGATGATTCCTCACTTAAAGATCAAGATAAAACTGTGTTCTCCCTAAGTATGCACCGTTGCGAAAGTTCATCGTATCCAAGCATCACGTGATGATCGGGTGCTATAGACTCTACGTTCACATACAACGGGTGCAAGCCAGTTTTGCACACGCGGAAATACTTGGGTCTAACTTGACGAGCCTAGCATGTACAGACATGGCCTCGGAACACATGAACCGAAAGGTTAAGCATGAGTCATATGAATCATATGATCGACACTTCGTTGTCCACCATTGAAACCACATCTCTTCTCGTGAAGATCGGATTAGGTGTGGTGAATTTGGATCATGTTCACTAAACAACTTGAGGGATGTTGAATTTAGTGGGAGTTCATCTAGTAATTTGATTAAGAGTTGAACTAGTTATCATGAACATAGTCTAATTTGTACTTGCAAATATTGTAGATCAAATGGCTAAGTCCAACTTCAACTTCAACGTTTTTGCTGAGAAGGAAATGCTTAGAAACAATGGGTCTAACTTCACCAATTGGTTCCGCAATCTGAGAATCATTCTCTCTGGCGGTCAAAAGGACTATGTCCTTGAAAATGCGCTAGGTGACGCCCCTGCTGTAGATGCGCCGGCTGATGAGAAAGTTGTCTATCAGTAGCGCAAAGATGATTATGGTGTGATTAAGAGCACCATGTTGTTTGCTATGGAATCGTACCTTCAAAATCGTTTTGAAGACTATCCCGAGCCCTTTGAGATTCTCGAGGAGCTGAAAATCATGTTTCAGACTCAGGCCCGTTCTGAGAGATATGAGATCTCTGAGAAGTTCTTTAACTGCAAGATGGAGGAAGGGAGTTCCGTTAGTGAGCACGCCATTAAGATGTCGGGCTATACTCAACGCCTTGAGCAACTGGACTGCAAGATTCCAGAGGAGCTCAAGATTGACAGGGTTCTGCAATCACTCCCTCCCAGCTACAAAAGTTTCGTAGTGACTCACAATCAGATTGGTTCCACTGATACGATCACCGAGCTCTTCGCAAAGCTGAAGGCTGCGGAGGTGGACATCAAAAAGGATAATCATGTGTTGATGGTCAACAAGCCCCCCACCTTCAAGAAAGGTAAGGGTGCAAAGAAGCCCTTCAAGAAAGGCGGCAAACGCGTTGCCCCTGCTGAGAAGAAGCTCAAGTCTGGTCCTAAGTCGGACACTGAGTGCTTCTATTGCAAGGACAAGGGTCACTGGAAGCGCAACTGTCCGAAGTACTTAGCGGACAAGAAGGCTGGCACCATCAAAGGTATATTTGATATACATGTTATTGATGTTTTCCTTACTAGCCCTCATTGTAGTGCCTGGGTATTTGATACTGGTTCAGTTGCTAATATTTGTAACTCGAAACAGGAGCTACGGAATAGACGGCGTCTTGCGAGGGATGAGGTGACGATGCACGTTGGCAACGGATCAAGAGTTGATGTGATGGTCGTCGGCACGCTCTCCTTAGTTTTACCTTCGGGATTAGTTTTAAACCTCAATAAATGTTATTATGTGCCTGCGTTGAGCATGAACATTATTTCTGGATCTTGTTTATTGCAAGACGGTTATTCATTTAAATCGGAGAATAATGGTTGTTCTATTTATATGAGTAACATCTTTTATGGTCATTCACCTGTTGTGAATGGTTTATTTCTTCTAAATCTCGAAAGGGATGAAACACACATCCATAACATTGAGTCTAAGAGATGCAAAGTAGATAGTGATAATACTACTTATTTGTGGCACTGTCGTCTAGGTCATATTGGTGTAAAGCGCATGAAGAAACTCCATTTTGATGGACTTTTGGAGTCTCTTGATTTTGAATCATTTGACACATGCGAACCATGCCTCATGGGCAAGATGATCAAAACCTCGTTCTCCGGTATGATGGAGCGAGCAACAGACTTGTTGAAAATCATACATACCGATGTGTGCAGACCGATGAGTGTTTCGACGTGCAGTGGATATCGCTATTTTATCACTTTTACCGATGACTTAAGTAGATATGGGTATATCTATTTTATGAAACATATATCTGAAACATTTGAAAAGTTCAACGAGTTTCAGAATGAAGTGGAGAACCATCATAACAGAAAGATTAAGTTTCTACGATCCGATCGTGGAGGTGAATATTTGAGTTATGATTTTCTCACGCATCTTAAAGCAAGTGGAATCGTTTCACAACTCACGCCACCCGGAACACCACAGCGCAATGGTGTGTCTGAACGCCGGAATCGAACCCTATTAGATATGGTCCGATCAATGATGTATCTTACTGATTTGCTGTTATCATTTTGGGGTTATGCATTAGAAACCGCTGCATTCACTTTAAATAGGGCACCATCTAAATCCGTTGAGACGACACCCTATGAACTGTGGTTTGGTGCTAAACCTAAGTTGTCGTTTCTTAAAGTTTGGGGATGCGAAGCTTACGTCAAGAAGTTGATGCCGGACAAGCTCGAACCCAAAGCGGAGAAATGCGTCTTCATAGGATACCCTAAGGAAACTATTGGGTATACCTTCTATCACAGAACCGAAGGCAAAGTGTTTGTCACAAAGAACGGTTCCTTTCTTGAGAAGGAGTTTCTCTCGAAAGAAGTGAGTGGGAGGAAAGTAGAGCTTGACGAGGTTATTGAACCTTCTCTTGAATTGGAGAGTAGCACAGCACCTGAAATTGTTCCAGTGCCGCCTGCACCAACAATAGAGGAAGCTAATGACAAGGATCATGAAGCTTCGGATGATGCTGCTACTGAACGTCGCAGGTCGACAAGGTCGCGTGCCCCTCCTGAGTGGTACGGCAACCCTGTCTTGACTGTCTTGTTAGTAGAAGACAGTGAACCTACGAACTATGAGGAAGCGATTATGAGCCCAGACTCTGAGAAATGGCTAGAAGCCATGAAATCCGAATTGGGATCCATGAGCGAAAACCAAGTATGGACTTTGGTGGACCCTCCTAGCGACCGAAAGGCCGTTGAGTGCAAATGGATCTTTAAGAAGAAAACAGACGCGGATGATAATGTTACCGTCTATAAAGCACGGCTTGTCAAGAAAGGTTTTCGACAAGTTCAAGGTGTTGACTACGATGAGACTTTCTCTCCGTAACTATGTTTAAGTCCATTCGGATTTTATTAGCAATTGATGCGCTTCATGATTATGAAATATGGCAGATGGATGTCAAGACTGCGTTCCTCAATGGCAACATTGATGAAGAGTTGTATATGATGCAACCCGGAGGTTTTGTCGATCCTAAGGATGCTGATAAAGTATGCAAACTTCAGCGTTCCATTTATGGACTGAAGCAAGCATCTCGGAGTTGGAACCTTCATTTTGATCAAGTGATCAAGAGCTTTGGATTTGTTCCAAATTGCTACGAAGCTTGTATCTACAAGAAAGTGAGTGGGAGCTCGGTGACATTTCTGGTACTATATATGGATGACATATTGATTATTTGAAATGACATTAACATGCTTAACGATGTGAAGAGTTATTTGAACAAGTGTTTTTCAATGAAAGACCTAGGTGAAGCTGCTTATATATTGGGCATCAAAATCTATAGAGATAGACAAAGACGCCTGATAGCTTTAAGCCAGAGTACATACCTATACAAAGTTCTGAAAAGGTTCAGAATGGATAAGGCAAAGAAAGGTTCAGTGCCTATGTTGTCAGGTAAGATATTGAGCAAGACTTAGTGTCCAGCTATGGTAAATGATAGAGACGCTATGAGCAAAGTGCCTTATGCCTCGTCCATAGGTTCTATCATGTATGCCATGCTGTGTACTAGACCGGATGTGTCCAATGCTCTTAGTTTGACGAGCAGATATCAAAGTGATCCAGGAGTGGAACACTGGACAACCGTGAAGAACATCCTAAAGTACCTAAATAGGACTAAAGAAATGTTCTTAGTCTATGGGGATGATGAACAACTCGTCGTAAAAGGTTACGTCGATGCTAGTTTCGACACCGACAAGGATGATTCTAAATCTCAGACAGGATACATTTATATTTTTAATGGAGGAGCTGTGAGCTGGAGAAGCTGCAAGCAAAGCGTGATCGCGGGATCTACAGTAGAAGCGGAATACATGGCTGCTGCAGAAGCGTCAAGTGAAGGAGTTTGGATCAGGAACTTCATCACTGAGCTTGGCGTGGTTCCAAGTGCATTGGACCCACTGGAGATATTGTGTGACAACACTGGCGCCATAGCACTCGCTAAGGAACCAAGAAATCATCCAAAGACCAAGCATATCAACCGCAAGTTTCATATAATCCGAGATTATATAGCAGATAGAGATCTGAAGATTAGCAAAGTACATACAGATCTGAATGTCGCAGATCCATTGACTAAACCTCTTCCACGTGTAAAACATGATCAGCACCTTAGTGCCATGGGTGTGAGATTGTTGCCAAATGTAAACTAGATTATTGACTCTAGTGCAAGTGGGAGACTTTTGGAATTATGCCCTAGAGGCAATAATAAAGATGTTATTATTATAATTCTTGTTCATGATAAAGTTTATATTCCATGCTAGAATTGTATTAAGCGGAAACTTTAATACCTGTGTGGTTTGTGAACAACACCGTGTCCCTAGTATGCCTCTATGGACTAGCTCATTGATTAATGATGGTTAAGGTTTCCTAACCATAGACATGAGTTGTCGATTAATAATGAGATTATATCATTGGGAGAATGATATGATGGACAGACCCAAACTAAGCGGAGTAATTAGATTGTGTCATCGTGTTCATCTTTGCGAAGCTTTTCTTATGTCAAATATTGTATTCCTTAGACCATGAGATAATACAACTCCCTGGTATCGGAAGAAAGCTTTGAGGTCATCAAACATCATCCTATGAGAGGGTGATCATAAAGGTGTCTCTCAGGTGATCGGAAAGTACCTGTTGGGTTGTATGTATCGAGATGGGATTTGTCCCTCCCAAGTCGGAGAGATATACTTCGGGCCCACTCGGTAATCGATATCAACACCGCTTGCAAGCATGTGGTTAAGGAGTTAATCACAAAGTGATATCGGATTACGGAACGAGTAAAGTACTTGCTGTGAATGAGATTGAACTAGGTATGACGGTACCGACGATCAAATCTTGGGCAAGTAAAATATCGCGAGACGAAGGGAATATATATATGGGATTGATTGAATCCTAGCATCGTGGTTCATCCGATATGATCATCGATGAATGTGTGGGAGTCAATATGGGTTTCCAGACCCCGCTATTGATTATTGATATAAGATCATGTCTGCATGTTCTCGAACCCGAAGGGTCACACACTTAACGTGTCTCGACGCTAGGATAGATTGGATAATTGGTTTATGAGTTTTTGTTCGGAGTCTCGGATGGTATCCGGGACATCACGAGAGGTTCCAGAATGGTCCGGAGAATAAGATTCATATAAGGCAATGCAGTTTTTGGAGTTCAGAATTGTTTCGGGTTAATCGGTATTGTACCGGAAGCTTCTAGAACCTTCCGGAAGGGGACCAACGTGGCCCCACCTTCCGGGAGGGGGCATGGGCCTATGAGGGAGTTCCCTGGACGCATTGGGCCAGGGGCACAAGGCCCCATAGGGCCTATCCGGCCAAACAAGGGGAAACGATAAATTGGAGCTTCTAGAAGAAGGGGGGAAACTTGCCCCCCAATCCTCCCTCCTTTGGCCGCCGGCCTAGGCTTGGGGGAGGGGCTAGGGCGCACCCCCCACACACACACCTTCCCCTCAAGCCTAGCCGCCCTGCTGCACTCCTCTCTCTCTCCCTCCCGACTGTGTGTAGTCGAAGCCCTGCTGCAGAAACTCTCCACCACTTGCACCGCGCCGTCGCGTTGTAGATCGAATCCGTCTCTCCACCATACTTGCTGGACCGAGGAAGGAGGAGACGTCGAGGTGCTGCACGTGTGCATCTCTCGGAGGCATCGCCACTTGCGGTGTTAGATCGGAGCGGATCGCGAGGAGGAGAAGCGAGTACGACTACATCACCCATATTCCGACGAACGTTCCGCTGTGCGAATCTTCAAGGGTATGAAGATCTCATCTAATCTCTCTCGTTGTTTGCATCTCCTATATTAGATCTTGGCTTTCCCGTTCGCATCCGTAGAATTTTTTTGATTTACTATGCTGCGAAACCCATCAGATGCGTCGACAACTTAGCTATGTCGAAGGTGTCCATGGGGATAGGTGGAGATTCGCCTACAACCAAAGTATGCCGACCTCGGGTTACGCCAATGTTTTCTATATGCCGACGCTTTTATCCTGGCCATAGGCAGACGTATGCCGACGACCCAAATAATTGGCCATCGACATAGAGTTCAGCAGTCGGCTCCTTCACATTTTTTATAAGGAGTATATATTAATATGTCAAAGATAGCAATTACACTCACTCTCTCCAATAACGTAGTACTCTAATAACAATACATATATACACTGTCAAAAAATAAAGTAGAATTACAATAGAAAAAAGTCCTACTACAACGATCTATGTTTTGTAACAGGAGACCAAAAACCATCCGGACAACACCAGAAATCCAACTTCTCCAAAAGCGACGCCTCGAAGAAGGGAACAGTGTATAAACATCTTTCAACGCTCCATCATAGATTATAGGTTTCTATCCTGGAGATAAATTCGCGCTCTCGAAATAATACCTTCAACAAAGGCCATTGTTAGAGACAACCAATTAAGACCAGACCTTGAATTTTCACCCTGAGAGCTTAGACTTCGAATTTCTGTTGTGTTATCACCCCTCTTTTTGATGCCGCTGCTACGAGACACGAATCACCAAGCCAATTTCACATTGTCCCAGGACTCGAACCACCATAGCGAGTTCTCAGATCTCGGCTTCCATGACATTCTTCGTACACCGACTTCACCATGGAACTAAATACATATCGAAGATGGCGACAGACTGCAGAGCTTCGTGTTGCTCCGTCTGAAACCAAACTGTTAGCAAAAACATAGTTATGCGTGATCGAATCCCATCGGATCCGACAATCTCCAGGAATGATTCTCTCATGGAGTTCGTCGGTAGAGCCCTCCGGAACTGGACACTTTGGCCAAATCACGAGGGTAGGCATGAAGCAGATCTTCGTCGTGGCATGAGTGGAACCCTAGGACCACCGCCAAAATTATTCAGGCTGATCCAGCAGTCCCCACACCGTCGGCCGACTCCCGGCGATCGGATCGAGCGTGATTGGGACTGCTCCCATAGGTACCGCGCTGCCACTTTTGCTCTAAAGCATTGTGCCCGCCGTTGCCCTCCGCACCTCCTAGCCATGCGTTGGCGAACGCCGCAACGCCGTCGTCCTATCGTTGCACCCCACTCGTGTTGTGCGGCCTTGGAGTCCACCCCCTTCTACGACAAGGCATGGCCGCCAACGCCAGTGCCACACCGGCAACGACCAAAAAGATCGGAAGGGGCAGTGCTTTCTAGGGTTTTCTTGGGGTCCTCCGGAGCCGCCGTCGAGCGAGTGGCCCGGGAGGAGCGGGCGGCCTTCCCATTTTGCCGTAGTAGCATGTTGTGATGTTGCCGTATGGTAGTGCGCCCACTAGTGATGTTATGTGTAAGTTTGCGCCCTTGGAATTAAAATAGTCGTTGTGTATTTTTGGCAAGCAAATCCATGAGAAACAATCCATGGAAATCGCAAAACGCTCCTAACCGGTGACCACGCGCGCCAACCCACACACACACATATGCAGGTAGCTGTTGTATTCTCGTTACCACAAACGAGTAGCAGACCGATCGACCATTGCCATGGCCACCAGCTTCCTCACCTCCATCCTACTTCTTCTCCTCCTCTCCGTCAACCTCGTCGCAGTGGTCACCAGCAGCGACTCCGTGGAAGGATGCCTGCGCCAAGTCACCGGACACCACCTTCTGCGATGACTTCCGCGCCGGCATCCCGGAGAGCGGGACGGCGGACGCGCGCGGTCTGGCCGACAAGATCGGCGCGGCCGTGGGCACCGCGGCGCGCTTGCAGCTGAACGTGGTCACCGTGAAGGGCCCGCAGTGGCAGTGCATGGACTCGTGCGTCGCGGACGTCGAAGAGGCAGTCTCCCACCTCGACGTTTTGACAGGGTCAAGACCAGCACCGGCATGTGGTGGAGGACGCCAAGTTCAACGACGCGCACGACTACATCGAGGCCGCCGAGAAGGACGGGCAGGCCTGGAACTGCGACCTGTGCCGCGAGGGCCTCCCCGCGCCCGTCAAGACGGGGCTGCTGCCCAAGGGCAACGAGATCGAGAAGGTCTTGGCAGTGACAGGGGCACTCATCAAGCGGGCCGCCGGGAACGCCGCCCCGGCCGGCGTCGGCGCCCGCTCACGCACCCGCGCCGGCCTTGACTCGCCGTGAGATATAATACCTGCAGGCCCGCACGTATATATGTACGAGTAGTAATTAGTACAGTATTATTCGCCAATCGTCACAGATAATTCTTTTTTATTCGACTGATAGCATTAACTTAGATTCTTCTTGATATATAGTAGTACTTGCCAGTTGGGATATCTTAGGCCGGTCATAGTGGAGAGTAACATAGACTAGTAACATTCATAAGTTACTAGTCCATGTTACTACTTTCATAGTGGGTAGTAACTTGTGACTAGTATTATGCAAGGTCTTATTTATTAGCATGTAGACTCATATTACCTTGGAGTGTGTGATGTTATGGTAACATAGCTAGTTACCACAAGACTCTCTTTCATCATTTAATGACATGCCACATCACCAAATGCCTAGTTGGCACTGCATGTAAATGCATGTTACTACCTATGTTACTCCCACTATGACCAGCCTAAGGTTATAAAGTGTTATTTTTGAACTCGTGTCAGTAACGTGTTGAATACTAGGAAATGTGCCTCTGCGTTGCTACATCAATGGTTCATTTTTATTGAATATTCTTGCTGACACACACCGCAATTAGATGAAACTCGTCAACACTTATACAACTGTAATTACTGAGAAATCAAAAGACGTTGCGCACAGTAGAGCACCGGAGCGTGCGTGACGAGATTGAGGTCATAAAGCCAAAGTGACGTCGACACCTCACTCTTGGTAAGATCTCGGTGCTATAGCACCTCTTCCTACACCCCATGCTCGGTAGCTTCTTCTAGACATGTGCCTCCATGATCTGCCACCCGGGGTGCTCACAAGTGACGAATTCGGTGACCCTTGGTCTTAGTGTCGTCGCTCCCGATGAGGTAGAACACGCCGCTCCTGATCCTTCATATCCTCCTCCACGTTCCCGTAGGTCGCCTGAGTTCCGGCCAACCATTCAATCCTGGCAGCGGGCCTTCTTGCTAACGTGGCTGATGACATGGCGGTCTGGCCATTGTCAGCCTTTGCTACTAGAATATGCCCGGTATAAAAAGTCCCAAGGATTTTCTGTAAAATGTTAGAATATGAACAAAGCTTAGAATTCCATAGTTTTTTCTTTTGCTTTCTCAGAAAAAAATAATCAAATGACCTATCAAAATATTCATAAAGATAAACTCTACATGTATATCAAAATCATGCATGTTTAAATAACCTTTAACCCCGTTTATATTAGAAGAACATAATATCCCTTTTGTGTAAATATGGAGTTTCTACAAATATTATATTTGATATATTTCTACTCAATTTAACTTGTTCTTCATGTTAGGGATTCAATTTTAGTACATTTAAACATGGCGTGTCATAAATTGTGCACATTTCCTTATGGTTGGTTTAAAACTGCTGGCGTGCATAGAATTCTATCTGGGTACCTTAAAAACAATTCTCAATTTTGTGGGACCAAACTAGAGCACACCTACAGTTAAAATTTGGCCAAGTTTTTGAATATCGACCAAAACTCAAAAATAAAACCAAAATTGGCTACAAGTCTAGTTTATTGTTACACTCAAAAAAAGTCTAGTTTATTGTATCTTTGAAAATTATGGTGATGTAGTTTTGCCATAGACTTTTTGTACTTCACTCACAAAAAGCCATATTGGCTCTAATAGAAAAATATTGTTGTTAAAAAAGTTGGAAACACTAGTTGGAAATGTTTCTTGACATGCCAAGATGTCCCTCTACGGCCATTTTGCGCAAATTATAAGGAACTATGCTATGGATTTTGGAAAAACCATGGTCCTCTCGGGTAGTAAGCCAAGTTAACTTTACATGGTAGAACTTTGTGTGCATGTTTTCTTTATTAAGTCATGATATTGCAAGTTTTGTATTTCTCTAGGGAAGAGGTCCCACAAAAGGACTCCATGCGCAAGTTTTCTATTTCTTTCGAGTTTTTATGGTTGGATTCAAACTAGGTCAAAAGGCCAACATGAGGATTCACACCATGAATTTGAAATTTTTGAAATTCTGATAATAATCCAGGGTAGCACCATGCTAGGGCACATTGAAACATTTATTTGCTGAAATATAGGACCTAGATTTGCGATAGCTACAATACAAATTTGAAAAAAATGGGCCGAAACTCAAAAATATAAAACAATATAACTACAACTAGAGAACATTGGATGTGATCTTAGACTTGCCCATCACACAATATTAGGTTTTCTGTGCAAGTGGAAACAGTGTCACTTGTCACCTTACTTTAGTATGTGCTCCATAAAAAACATGTTTTTTTTTACCTTATGCCCTAAAGAAATGAAAAATCAGTTCTTTTTGTGAACAGAAATTGGAAAATTTAGTTGGCAATGTTATTTGGTTTACCTAGATGAAGTTTTGTGCCAATGTTGGGCGTACTATCAAATAATATCGTGGGTTTGGCCAAAACCATCGTCATCTAGGTAGAAAACAATTTAACGCATATATGATAGCAATTTTTTCTGAAATTTTTTTCTCGAAACTACGAATTGCAGATTCCATATTTTTCTTAGAAACTAGATCACATAAAACAACAACTTTCGTAGGTTTTCTATTTTTTTTAATTTTTCTTTGGTTGCATTCAAAACTTGGGTCGAATTTACCATCATACACATTCATACAAGGGATTTTAAAATTTAAAATTTGGACTGGGATCCTGCATAGCCCCATGCTAGAGCACCGTAAAGCAGTTTTTGGATAAATGGCTTGCTTGCCCACTTTCGCTCGAAGGGTGAAGCGAAGCTAATTTTTCTAAAATAATATATATATTTTAATCATTTTCAAAAATAATACACGAAATTGATCATTTACAATTCTAGCGGTCGGTCTTTAATTGAAAAGACAACAGACAATAATCATCTTTTGAAAAGACGAAGGTACGAATCGTTTTTCCAAAAGACGACTAGCCCATGATCGTCTTTTGAATTAAAGACAGGTTGCATTGATCATGCATAGTCGACCATGGGCTAGTCGTCTTTTAAAAAGATGATTAGTGTCGTCGTCTTTTCAATAGATGATTACTGCCCGTCGTCTTTTCAATTAAAGACGCGTGTTGGTCGTCTTTTGAATTAAAGACCGGCTGCTAGAATTGAAAACGATCAATTTCGTATATTATTTCGGAAAATGATTAATAAAAATATATTATTTAAAAAAATAGCGTGATGCGAACCATGAACTGCTGAACCTATCAGGAGCTGGACTTCCATGGGCAAAGCCCATATGTCCAACGTGGGCTCACGAGCTAGCGAGGCCGAGATATATCCATCTAACCAGGTCTGGTAGTGTGAAATGAGGGGGTTTGCAAAATAAAAAAACATTCTAAAAAAATGACATCAGAGAGATGAGAGTAGATGTAAAGTCAATGGCGATCTCCGTGTGGGATAGGTAGGCTCGCTGCCATCACTAGCTAGAAGCCGTCTCTCCTCCTAAAAATAGAGAGCTAGAAACCGTCAATTAGTTCGAACTTTCGCAAAGCCTCATTTGTTCATGGCATCGTCGACATCGACATCGGGACACATCATCGACATCGATCAACTGTTCTCGAAAAAACATTGTTGTCGTTTCTCTTTATTTGGGGCTGCAGTATTTTGACTAGAACAACAGTGATAGAGGACATCCATTGCCCATCGTTAAGCACGAGCACTTTACGTCTACATATTCTTTTAATAAAATAGACACAAAAGCTTTGCCTTATCTCATTTAGTGAGAAAAGAAGCGATACAAAGATGATAACCCAGTAAAAGATCGGAAACACAAACGCCTACTCTCTTGACATATTGAACCCAAATACTTAGCACCCGCCGCACACTCCACACAAGACCGACTCTAACTTAATTTTTTCTACAACTACAGAATGCATGGTAAAAACCTTGCAAAACCTCCCTGCACTATGCTCATTTCAAATTTTCCAAGATACGAGCATGACGAGGGTTGGAAGGACTTCCTGCTTGTTGTTCGGCTTGGTCACGATAGAAATGGCGTGGATTTTAATTTGGAAGGCAATCGTCATCCGTACCTAGGCAGGAAACATCACGGGGATCAGTTGGGATTGGGTGTAGGAATAGGATTAACCCAATCCATGTCAGGATCAATTCCACGTCTGGTTTTGTTCCCAATGAAACGAATGAGCCCTAAGGATGTTACCGTCATCTTCGCAATTGATTTGTGATGTTTGTGCAACCGCCGAAAGAGCGGTAGCTAGATGCGCATTGTACAAATTATATTGATAGTGTACGTACATACATTTGACTTGAAAGTTGGCACTAGAGACAATTAGATTAGCGGAGACGCGTGAGAGGTTGAGGGGCTGCTGGTGATGGAGAGCACAATCTGTACTTAACAAAACTAAGCCATTGATCGAGGAAGAATAGAGGCGCTCACGTAGTAGGCGAAACTCCAGCGGCGGGACCCCAACGGCCGGCCGGTCGATCAGCATAGTATGCGCGTCCATGCTCAGATTAGTCTGTCGTGTTAGTGTAATTAATATCACACGCTAAAGAATTGATCAGATCAAATTAGAGAGTTTAATTACTCGATCCAGTGATCGGGTCTTGGGCGCGCGTGAGTTTCCTGGCAGCTAGTAGCTGGCTGTCACCTTCAGGCTTCAGCGGCGCACGTCACGCGCACCTACGCACGGCGGCGGAGTCAATGAAACGCTGTTTTGACTTGGCGGCAAGCTACTAGAGCCAACTTGGAACGACAACACGCGTTCAGAGCCATCTCCGGCTCTCCGCCGGTAGGAGTACTCCTATATAAAGCCACCCCCGCCACTATCGTTCTCATCCATCCCGGCACAGGATAACAGCTAGCGAGAAATCATCGGAAGATAAAAGCCTCGCCTCTTTCTCTCCGACGACCGATATGAAGATGAAGCCCGCCGCCGCCGAGCCGGTCACCGGCTTCCCGGTCGGTGCTGCCCCCGCAGCCGGCGCCGGCCACGCCGCCAACGCCTGGTCGTCCGGCCTCTTCGACTGCTTCGACGACTGCGGCCTCTGTACGCACCCTCTCGAGACCTCGACCGCCATGCCGATCCACCCCTAATTACTAACTCTGTTACTTACGATGTGCACATATACGCAGGCTGCATCACGTGGTGCTGCCCGTGCATCACGTTCGGGAAGGTGGCGGAGATCGTGGACAGGGGCTCCACGTCGTGCGGCACCGCGGGGGCGCTCTACGTGCTGCTGGCGTCGCTCACGGGGTGCCAGTGGATCTACTCCTGCGGCTACCGCGCCAAGCTGCGCGCCCAGTACGGCCTCCCGGACGCGCCATGCTGCGACTGCTGCGTCCACTTCTGCTGCGCGCCGTGCGCGCTCTGCCAGGAGTACAAGCAGCTCAAGGCCCAGGGCTACGACCCCGAGATCGGGTGGCAGCTCAACGCCGAGAGGGGCAACGGCGGCGCCGGCGCCAGCGCCACCGCGCCAGGCATGCAGCAGATGGGCCGCTGATCCTGGTCGGTCGGTCGTGGATCCAGCAAGTGTGCCCTGTCATGCTCTGTAAAATGTGACCTGTTAAATTCTATAGTTTCTATGCTGTATGATGAAGACTGTCAGGACTGGAAACGTGTGTGCGTTAACGGCGCTCTGTATTTTCTTCATTGCACAGTTGTATGGAGTATTTCTTTTGTTGGCCGACGGCGTCTCGTTTTGGAATAAAAAGAAACATAACTTATATATCCATGCCAAGCTGACAATCTCTGTCCTCTAACTCCTACCTAGCGTGTCCATTGCCAACCGGTTCCTAAGGGCATCTCCAGTTATTTAGTCTGCACCAGTTCGAACCGGCCCTCGATCCCCCAAATTAGAACCGTGGTTGCGTCAGGACGCACACGCCGCAGACCGCGCGCGTGTCCTCCCGTGTGGACCGTTTGGACCCAACAGCAAAAGGTTGACCTACGGCAGCAGCCACGGCCATCAATATCGGCGCTGATAGTTGTGATGCCGCCTGAGCTCCTGCGCTGGAATTGAATGTTACAACACCGTCATAACTGCTCTTCCATAGTTCGCGTGGCCACAGTTGGGCCATCGACGCAGTCAACGACCGACGCAGGAGGCGCGCTAGTAGCCCTAGCCATAGCTAGGGTTTATCTTTTCTTTTCTTATATAAATTAAGTATGAAATGAATGCAAAATTTCCAAAAATTGATGAATTTCATTTTTTTTGTATTCTGGCCAACAACCCATGGTAAACAGAATGGGACGCGCTGTTGGGTGCACTAGCCTAGCAGGCCACGACCACGACCCAAATTATGTCCGTGGACCAATCCATCCGAAACAAATACGATTTGGGTTACCGGTTTAGGTCGTCCCTATAGAGATGCCCTAAGCCCATGGTGTTCCATTTGGCGCGATTGGCTCCGGCAGTAACGGCGATGGCGATAATTAATGGTCAACGGGCGGGAGATAGCTAGTAGTAATCCTACAACGAAGCACGATAAGCACCAGCATTAAACAAACACGGTTCAAATCAAGTGGCATGTCGAATCGGTATTACACGCAATTGGAAATAATAAGATCAAGTGGCGGGCCAAATGGAGTACCGGTTTTAGATGGCATTGTTTTCTCCCTACCACGCCAGAAATGCCATATACGCGCTAATGACTTCCAAAAAGAACAAAAGACTAATATTGCAGTTGAAGTTACCCTGGTAACAAATGTTTGGATTGGAGGAGGATGTGGTCCAAGGCACTATACCACATCGCAGAAATCGTCCGAAAAATTCACCCTCCAATATACTCTTCCTTCTCTCTTAGGGTGTATTTGGTTCAATGGCTATCTAGTGCAGAAATGGAAGTTTGGCGTGCATGGGATAACAGGTGCATGGTCCAGCTTCTCTCTCCTGCTTTTTTAAAGATTGTGTGTTGGCCAAATTTCTTCTTCTTCTGTACTAGTAGATCTAGTATTAAAACTTAGATCTTTCATATCTTTTGAAACACAAGATTAATTTATAAACCATTTGAATATTTATGTTCCTAGAGAAGTGAGCTTTAAAGTAAGACCAATATTAAATATATTTTGGTAATTTTTGAAAATTGACTTTTAAAACTCGGTGTAAATTGGTGAAAAGTTGTTTTAATACAATTTGTTTCACTCTTTTTAAATTTGATTCATTACAATTAGAAAAAATTGGAAAATTGTTTTAGAGTTTAATTTCGAGACATAATTTTTTGTATCTAGTTTCATAGAGTTTTATTGTGGATTATCATGTTTGAATATGTTTTTGAATTTAAAATTTAAATTTTGTCAAAACTGACCTTTTTTAGACTTGTTTGGAAGATATATTCAAAAGAAATAAACAGATTTAAACGGATTGTTAATATGATATATATTTCAATAAATATTGCTTTTTTAAATCCAACACTAAAATTAGTCCACTTACTAAAAAATAAGAAAAATTGTACTAGTGTAGGGTAGGCTGCATGCAAACATTGTACTAGTGTAGAGTAGATAGCATGCAAAGATTCTCTTCATGTGCTAATATCAAAGCAAACACAACAAATTGAAGGATGAATGTGTGCACGCGAGGTCACATGCATGCTAGAATCGCCGTTCTGCTATCTAGAGGATGGTGAGGGATAGCCACTCTTTTAGTGGATGCCCTTAGTTTGGTTTGAAGGATGGAAACGATGGGCATAGCCAGATTCTGGAAATATTCCCTCAAAAAATTGGTTGAGCTCTTCCGTTCAAATCGGTAGTATGAGGCCAACCACCTTTGGCTAGCGTCCCGAAAATTACCAGGACCCACGTGTGAGCCTCCTTTAGTTGTGGAACCTAAGGTCAACGGCAGCTCTTGTGCCGCGCCCGCCCAAACCCGAGTTCCTTGCCGCCCTCGGCGAGCACCGCTGACGGGATCCCTGTGCCACCACATTGACGTTCTCCAAGCAGTGCCAACCGTCGCCCAGCTCTGCCACCTCTCCCTATTCATGTCCTGCTCAAGCAATTGACACAAGAAGCCAACATCGATGTTCATCTTCATTTTCCGCATCTCCCTATTTCTCATCCCTGAGATAATCCCTGACATCAATGTTCATCCACAACCGCATCCGCTGCTGAAAAACATAGGGTGACGCACCACTGATATCCTTGGCATGATAGATGAGATGAGTCTAGGGAGGAGAGTCAAGTAGCGAGCTACTCGTCCAGGCACGGCAGGGGTGCGGATGGGAGAAGGCCAAGAGAAGAAATTGTAGGGTTCGTGGCATAGAAAACAAAAAAATTCCTTCGATGGGAACATCTAAGTACCAAGATCTATCTACTAGATACAAGCAACAGGTGGATATACATCCATAGAATACATACCCTCGAAGACCGAATAGCGTTAACGATATTGTACTCGTGGATGATGTAGATGAACGCTTGCCGATCTCAAGATCGTGATGAAGTCCATCTGGTCCAGCCGGTCCAGCACCATCAAGTCCAGCACCGCAAAACAGTGGTGCATCCGTGATCACACACACGTCCGGGTACCCCGACAACCTCCGCGCCCTCGCTCCAGCGAAGCAGCAGAAGCAACAAATCCTTCCAAAAAAAGCCACCGGGAACATGTATCTCGCTGATCCGAGACCATGGGGAAATTCTAAAGGGAGGAGAGAGATCCTTCACGAGGAGGTGTGCTTTGAGAGGAGGAGAGGGGGGGCTTTTATAGGGAGAGGGGGGCACCCCAAGGGGCATGGCGCCAGCCATGGTGGCTGCCCCCACCTCTTCCACATTCATGTGGGTGGAGCTCCCACTCAAAATGAAAAGCCTCCACTCACATTAAAAAGCCTCCACTCAAAAATCCACTCACATGCATTAAATTTCCACCAAATTTAATGCAAGCTCTCATTTAAATAAAACTCTTTTATTTATTTATTTATTCAGAATTTTGTTAATTACTTTAATTAACAAACATTCACATAAAACCCCTTAAAACATTTCAATTTCACATGCAGAACCAGTTTCAGCAATTTTGACCGAAACAGTTTCGGTGTCTAGTGAAATAAATTCCTACGCTTTCCCTTTTCTTTCTCTAGCATATTATTTGCTCCGAATGGTGTCGGTATCCCTTAAGTGTGTCACCCTACGGTTCGTGAATGATGTAGACATGATCGAGACCCTTCTCCGATCAATAATCAGCAGCAGGACCTGGAGATCCGTACTGACTCCGACATATTCAATGATGACTTCTGTGATCGTGTGAACCTTATACGCATATAAATCAATCCCTTTGTCTCGCGATATATTACATGTACGAGATTCGATCATCAGTATCTCCATACCTAGTTTGATCTCGTTACCGACATGTACTCTTTTCTCGTTCCCGTGATACAACATTCTAGTAATCAAATCACTTGCTTGCAAGCTAATCAATGTGATATCACCGAGAGGGCCCGGAGTATATCTATCTGTCATCGGAATGGAGAAATTCCACTCTTGATCCATGAGCCTCAACATAACACCTTCGTAGCACTGAACCTATCTTTATAGTCACCCTGTTACGGTGTGACGTTTGATGTTATCAAGATACTCTTCCGGTGTTAGTGATGGACATGATCTCATGGTATAAGGACTAAGATTACTTCGTATGATGTTATAGCAATATAAACACAATGACCTGGATCGTAATGCTATACTTCGGATGAATGTTCATCACATCATTACACTAATGTTGTGACCTCGTTATTAACAACATCCAATGTCCATGATCAGGAAACCTTTGATCATCTTGTTAATCAACGAGCTAGTTTATAAGAGAGGCATAACTAGGAACTTCCTTCTTGTTTATTAAACACACATGTATTAATGTTTCCGTATTAATACATTATAGCATGCAAAATAAACATTTATCATAAATAAGGAATAAGATAATAACCACTTTATTATTTCCTCTCGGGCATATTCCCTTCAGTCTCCGACTTGCACTAGAGACAATAATCTTGTTTGAAAACTTTGCATATTGAACACATATGGCTTTCTAGTGTTCCATATACGCAATTACAAATGGTTAACATAATCTACGGATCTGACGCTCCAGGTCCTTGTGTATTTGCATGTCTTTACGTCTCCACACATCACTCATTCTCTAATGAGATGGCATTGTATAAATTTGGTATTTTGGTGAGACCTTTAGTTCCTTGGGGTTAAATCATGTCGATACATTGTTGTACAATATATCTTTAGTGTTAGCCCATTGCGAACCACACCTTAGTTTAATAACAAACTACTTGACACAAATTCCCTCATTTGCTGTTACTATAGCAGTCATATACTTAGCCTTTTGTTGTAGTATCCGTCACAATGTCTTAACTTTGGAATACATCCAAATCCATCATGGAAACTCCTTTCCATTTCATTGTGCCACTCATAGTTTAAATTGAGATAAACTTAATTTGTATCTTGTGACAAAACTAGTATCGATGTAACACTTTACAATTAACTATTTGTAATTGTTTGTCACCTCTACACAAATATATTCTTAGTTCTTCTAAAAGATCATAAGAATATCCTCACTATCGTCCAATGATCATTTTATGATTCATTCTGGTATATGCTCATAACACTTAGAGCATATGACATATCTGGATGTGTATATATCATGGTATGATTGATCAAAACATCCTTGTGATTTCACTCATCAAGTGTAAAAGCACTTGAATCTTGTTTCACTTATCAAGTGTCGATACACTTGAATCTTGATTCAATTCTTTTCCATCCGACAAGAACCTTTTCTTGTCATTTCTATATTGAACTCCTTCAATATCTCATATATGTACGTTTGGCACAACCATATTAGCGTCACAGTCTATCCACTATAGAAATTCATGCTAAATATTCAGGTTTTGCCAAAGTCTTTCATCGAAATGAAATTCTTAACCTTTGTCAATAAAAGATACATCATTTCCAATCGACAAGATGTCCTCCACATAATGTATTAGAAATATGTCTCAGCGCTCCCACTTAATTTCTTGAAAATGCAAGCATCGTCATCGTCTCCTGATGAAAACTCATTTTCATCATGGTGAAGATTCCAACTCCGCAATGCTTACTTCAACCATTGAAGTTTGCATGCCCTTTTAGCATCCTTTGAATTTAACAAAACCCTTTGGACTGTGTCATGTAAACATCCTAGGTAACCGTTCTATTAGAAGAACTTTGTTTTGTTTATTCATCTATCATATATCAAATTATATGTAGTGGTTGCTACATTAATACGTTTAGACTAAATATCGCTATGAAATATCAAATCTTGCCATAGTCAACTCCTTGAACATAGTCGTAAAATACTTTACGACATGTCGACTATTTCATAGATGTGAAACATCCATGTCTGTTTCTTTATAAATCCAAAAATGACCGATAGGTTTTTACACCTTTCCGGAGGGTCTTCCAAGTTCAAAAGTTGATTTCTCGTATATGGAACTATCACGGATTTTATGGCTTCAAGCCATTGACGGAGTCAGGGCCCATCATCGCTTCTTTGCATGTAGTCGGTTCATCATTGTCAAACAATAATGATTTACTCTCAAATCTCAGTATTTGATTGTTTATCCGACCGACTTGGTTCAATAAGAACTTAGACCTTCGTGACCACAACCTTTGAGGCACATAAGCTATGAGCATAATGGCAGCCTCCGGAATGATTTCCGGCGCTGTGCAACTCAGGACATTTAGCCAAGGTTCGTTAACCTTATCAAAGTTCTATTGTCCTCCCACTTAACTTTTGCGAAAAATTCCTTTTTCAAGAAACTTCACATTTCAAGTGACAAACCCTTTTTGTCCTTGGTGTTATGGAGGAATAACCAATTGTTATTCGAAATAAACTACAAAGACATGCTTATCTGACTTTGGTTGTAAACATCTTACTTATGTTTAGCATACCAAAATTTAAGAAATGACAACTTGTGTTTTACCCCAAACCATAACTTCCATGGTGTCATTTTAACGGATCAAGATGGAGCTCTTTTCAATGTAAAAGCGGTAGTCTCTAAAGCTTTAATCTTTTAAAACATAATGGCAGTTTTATAAATAACACCTTTGATCCAACCATGTCACACAAGGTTTCATTACAAATCTTAAACACTCCATATTCCTATGGTGTTTCGGGAGATGCAAATCTAGGTGTTTTTGCTAAACTTGTAACTCAAATAAATCCCTTTATGATAAATCATAATTCATTTATTTTTCTTGTTACACCTGTAACTAAAATAAATCCCTTATGATAAAATCATAAACCATTTATTTTCTTGTTACAATGATTTTCCACTTCATCTTGAAAGTCTTTAAACGTTTTCAAATATTTCATACTTCTTTCTCATTAAGTGAACATTCACTCAAATTTCCGCAGAAAGCATATGAAGTTGAAATTCATCGCTTACGACTATACATAATGGACTATATACATCAATATGTATAAATTCCAATTTTAGTCGTTTGTTCTTCTTTGGCCTTTGAACGAAGTTTCAATTATCCTGAGGAAAGTCTCACAAGCGTCACTTGATCAAATCAAAGACTCCAAAAATCCATGAATATGGAGATTCTTCATATTTTCTTTCCAATATAATTTAAACGGCGATGTCACTTCGTAAGTGATCTTCCAATCATTTGTCTTGCGACATTTTAGCATTAGTTTTTATGGATATGATTTCTCCAACTAGATTTGTAAATCATCCATCTTATATGGAATACGTTAATTATTTGAACAATCTTTGTTCTCATAATACCTGATTTAAATAACTATTATTAAAACAAATCTTGAAGTCAAGCTTTGATGTCAACGAGAAATACAAACAACGGTTTGTTTGTTTTCGATGAACATCATCACATATTCTCTTGCTAGTTACTTAGGCCATTGTGGTTTATGAATTGCGTCGTTCCGTATGAAATTTCATACCAACCAATTTGGTATCCAATACCCAAGAACCACATTGTTTTAACAAGCAAAGAATACAACCATAACATGTATATCATCTATATACCTAAATTGGATATTTCCAATCTTTTCTTTTCTGCCAAATATATTTTATATATTTTCTTTCAGCATTTCCTTTTTCCTTTTTAAAAGAATCTATCAACATCAAAAGTGGCGCCATACACATGACACATAGTACAAAGCGTTTATATTCAAATAATAATACCTTTGGACTTGCACTTTGAAGTAGATCACCATCATCAAAATGATCGTCATTCTTTCAAAATCCATTTCTTTACATACATCTTCTATTCATCCTTATCATGATGACTTTCATGATCAAGCTAATGTAGCTTATAAAGACGAATCATGAGTATAACATTACTTTCCAAAACCTTTTGGATGATTAGGATGTCTAGCATCTCCAATGTAACACCCTCAGAATCGACCCTATGCAAGTTTTAGCGCTTCCCGCCAAACCCGCATAGAAACGATTCAAAGGTGCCCACCAGGCACTTTCGTGCAGGTGGAAAACGAAGTAATAACATTACACAACAGTCCTCAATGGGACCCACAGAACAGATATATATACAACACGACTCCATGAGTCAAGAATACAGATATACAGAACAGAGATCCAAATCACCTTGAAAACGATATAGCGTCCAGCTACGGACAAGAGGCAAAGGGGGCTAAGAGCCCTGAAGAATAACCAATGGCGTCCATAACCCTGCCCAGGCCAAGCCGGAAGGGTAACCCTGCTAACGACATCGATCTCAAAACCTGCTTAAACAAAGGGGGTGCCGACAAAGGGCAAAGGAAAAAGAGAGAGCGGTCAGTACTGAGGCCAGTACATGGCGAGGCTAGAATTCGGCGGTCCTCGCCTACATAGGTGTGGTGGACTGAGCGGCAGCGCATCATGCACTAAACAACCTATAGAGACTCGATATAACTGTCGGCTATCAGAGAGGGATAAGAAAGACCTATTCGGAACCAACCTGATGCAACCATCAAACAAACCCATCCTGGTGTTTCCCCCTTGAGACCAAACGAGGAAGTCAACCGAGGAACTCACACAGTTGGCAGTTTTATTCATTCAGTTATCGTTGCAGCAATTACTAGTCAGATATAGATAGTCATCCTGGTAAAATAAGCAGTGGGCAGTTTTAGTTAACCATTCCGTTGTAGTTGCGACACTTACTAGTCAGATATAATAAGCATGAGATATCCCAAACCCAGCAGTTGTTGGTACTTTTATTTAGCCATTCCGTTGTGGTGAAGCTGATTACTATTCATATCGGATACAAGTCAAATTATAGCATTAAACTTTAGTTATAGTTGTCTATGATCGAGACCTGTGCTCCAAGTCGTCCATAACCGCGGACACGGCTTCTCGAAAAGATTTAACCCTGCAGGGGTGCACCAAAGTTTCCACACGCACCTACACCCTTGTTGTCGGATCAGGTAGGTACAAGATCACAAAACATACACCCAACGGTATGTCGACGGGGTTTCGGACACGACGTTTCCCAGACCCAAAGCAAGCACGGGGGGCCACCCCACTAAGTACACCCGCAACGAAGTCGGCCGGTCTCCGAGACGGACTCAGGGTTTGCGTTAGTGGCTGTAAACGACTGGGAACCCGAAACTCTCGGGCTTGTCGATACCGCGAAAACACTCCGCTTCCAAAACAGTACACGTGCTCCTCGCACAAACGTAAATAAAGCAGTAAAGCATGGCATAAGTACAGAATAGTAATAAAGCCCCAAACTACTTGTGGCCCCCAGTACAGTACTTGGAATCAGGTACTAAATCGATGGGGGTGCCCATACATCCCACATGTGGTTAGCGCGCTCGATCTCGGAACAGGTGTCAAGAACTCGGGGTCCTACGGGACACCAGTGAGCGGTCGGAAATCAAATATTATCTATCACCCACCGGTGCCTCTGCATTTACCTACTTCAATTTTAGTTATTAAGCAGTAATTAAAGTAAACGATAATTAAAGCCATGATCATCTCCAACCTTAAACATACGGCAATACTCCAACAACTGTGGTACTTGACGACACGCAACATCACTTGAGCAAGCGACTACGACGCGCAGGTCCAACTATCTACCAAACATCAGGTAATAGGATGTGTCCAAGGCAATATAAGGCTGCAAGGGATATCACGGGCACGAAAACTAGAGCAACGCAACACAGATAGCAATAGATCAACAGGAGGGAATAAATACTATAAAAGTAAGATAGGTAGAAAGGGGGAGATGCTCGCCTGAAAACATTGCCGAAGGTTCATCCGAAGATCGGGTCGACACTCGCATCAACTCAACGGCCTTATCCGCGAAGAAGCAAAACACTAGAATAAACACCGGATGCACTATTTAATACTACGACAAAAGATCGGGCATGATGCATGTATGGTGTATGACATGGCAAGGTGCGATGCAATTAGGAAATATTAAGCGGAACTGGGGTCCCGACAATTAATTAATAGGTTCATGTTGTTTATCTATCCCGCAAATTAAAGGTTGTCTTAACAAGGCAAAAGATAACACCGGTTCGCTACACAAATTTAAATGGAACCAATATGGGACTAGAAATGTCCGCATATGATCTCCATAGTTAATTATAAGGTGAATCGGCATAAGGCCCCCCAAACCAAATGACAAGTATGCATGCATGGCAATTTTATATGCAACAAGTTTTATATATAGCATTTATAAAATAGGGGCTCGGGAAAAGGTTCACACATCTGGGGTCGAAGGTCTTGGGGGTTCGGAGGGGTTCCGGGGTTCGGTCTCAGGGTTCAGGGTTCGACGGGGTCGGTCTCGGACAACGGAAGTAGATCTTGTCGCACCCGAAAAGGAGGACTTGGTTTGTGTCGGGGCGCATCGGATTCGTCCTGGTCGGTGTCGATCTTGTCGTTGCGAAGATCTTGTCGGGTCCGCGCCATCGAGTCGGTCTTGGCGTTCCGTGAAGAAGACCTCGTCGCTCCAGGAGAAGATCTTGGGGTTCCGCGTCGAAGGCCCACGGTTACGGGGTCTCGGCGAACTTGGCGTGTCGAGGTGCGGTCTTCGGGTCCGTGAAGAAGGCCTTGACGTTCCATGTCGGAGTACTTGTCGTCCATCAGTATTTTTCAGTGGCGAGGTTCTTGTACCCGTGTTGGTTCCATTTTTCGGGAGGCATGACCACCACAACATCAACCATCGCCTCCAAACATCATCTCCACTCCAATGATCACCTTATGACACCAAACGAAGATCACCGCACGGGTTGGTTCCACTTGGTTCAGTCAAAAGGACAAACACCTTATGCACGGATAAAGGGGAGCATACACAGTGGAGACGCACACACGCGCGCGAGAGGCAGGGCAAAGGTCGGTACGGGAGGCATCAAGGCGGTGAACCGGGGAGGCGATGAACTCGGGGGAAGCCGCAGGGGGAGGAGGACACACAGCAGGGGAGGAGACGGGCGGCAGCTCCCTAGAGGCAGGGCGGCTCAGAGCACAGGAGAGGACCAGCGGTAGCCGGGCTCGCGCTGGCAGAGCTCGCTGGGGAGGGGGGGACGTCGGGCGCAGGGGAACTGGCGGCGACCCGGGGTGCAGGGCCGGCCAGAGGCGAGCAGAGGCGCGAGGCGCGAGGTGGCGCCTGCAGAGGGGGATGGCTGGGAGGCCGCAGGATCGTGGCCGTGGCGGAAGGGAGCAGGGGCGGCGGTGTCGGCGGGATCCAGGGAGGCGGCGAGCGCCGGTGCGGCAGCTGCTGCCGGGGTGTGGTGGCGGCGATGGGGAAGGACAGGGTGGAGGCGGCGACCCTCGGCGGCCGGCGAGGCGGGGCGAGGAGGAGGAGCAGAGGGCGGTGGTGGAGGGGGCGCCGGCGGCGGGGTCGAACGGGAGTGGTGAGGAGGGGCCCTGGCGGCGGAGGGAGGCCAGAGTGGGGCCCGAGCGGTGGGGTGATTGCAGAGGAGGGAGGCAGCGGCGCTGGGTGGAAGGGAGAAGCTTGGGGGAGAGGAAGGGGACGGGCTCTGCGGGGGAGAAGGGAGCGTGCGTCAGGGACGCTGGCGGGGGGGGGCAGGGGAGTGGGTCGGGGTTGAGGAGATGGAGAGGAGTGGGGTGAGGTGTCAGGTGGGGCCAGCCGGAAGGGCAGGTGTGGGTCGGGGCTGGGTAAGCGGCGTGCGTCGTGTGCTTGTGTGCGTGTAAGCGTGTGTGCTGTGTGGCGGCAGGTGGGGAGAGGGAGGGAGTTGGGAATGAGGTGGCGGCGGGTGATTGGGTGGGGGAGAGATGCGAGATGAGGTGGCGAGAGGGGATTGGAGGGGGTGAGGTGGAGGGGGCTGGGTAGATTAGGTTGGGTAGTTTTAGGATTATATATTTTGACTGGGGTTTTCTTTATTTTAAAATAATTTTTGTAATTAGTTTTTGATAAATAAAAGATCCGGCTGGACCGACGGTTTGGTTTGAACAAAGGGGGAGGATATTAATATAGAAAACAAAGTAGGTCTTTTAGCAAAATAGTTTCAAACAGATAGATGTATGATGATGTCATGATGATGCAATGCACAAAAGCAACGCGATTTTCTAGTAGTGGTTTTTGCGGGATGCCACAATTCGACACCACTAACAATGGATCTCGCCCTCGAGATCCGCCTCATGGTAGCGGAAGGAAGGTCGGCGATCTGCGTCTTCTCGCTTCGTGTAGATCCTCGCGACACCACTAACAATGGTTCTTTCTCAGCTTGAAAATGGCGACACCACCAACAAGGATTGTTCCCCATTCATCGAGAGAACACTCCGGAGAAACAAAGATGAAGGTATAGGTCTCAAAAGGGTAAAGCCACCTCTAACTTTCGCGGAAGGAGTATAACTGCAATGATTCACCATTCAATGTGCAAGAGCGAATGATAAGAGTAGTCGGATGGTGATCAGTCCATCACGCACCCAAAGCATTACTCTGCACATGAATAGAAGAATTATGCAACCAACTCTCAGAATTCAGATTATAGATCTCGACAAGCGAGGTTCGGAAACAAGGGAGTGATGCAGACTCTGCATCGAATCTGGCGTAGATGATGTCGTCGCGTCGGAAAACACCGGAAGGCACGAGAAGAACAAAGAGAAGTCCATCAGACGAAGGATTCCTCGGATAGCATGAAGACCAGATGTAGCAACACCGTTACCAAAAGAGGAAGTGAACCCTGAAGGTACGATGGAACCCAACCACGAGAAATCCTGGACTCGAAGAGGGAGAAGAGAGCAGATTCAAAACACGCAGAGATGAGAGGAGAGCAGCAGAGGGGTAAGGAGTAAAATCAGACCTAATCAGAACTATCCAACCGATTTTTCAAAGTTAGTTTTGACACTCTACTTCGGCCGTTAGCTAGGTTATCCTACAGGCTGGACTTGTGGGGTATCGCAACTGCTGAGCTCTGATACCACTCTGTAACACCCTCAGAATCGACCCTATGCAAGTTTTAGCGCTTCCCGCCAAACCCGCATAGAAACGATTCAAAGGTGCCCACCAGGCACTTTCGTGCGGGTGGAAAACGAAGTAATAACATTACACAACAGTCCTCGATGGGACCCACAGAACAGATATATATACAACACGACTCCATGAGTCAAGAATACAGATATACAGAACAAAGATCCAAATCACCTTGAAAACGATATAGCGTCCAGCTACGGACAAGAGGCAAAGGGGGCTAAGAGCCCTGAAGAATAACCAATGGCGTCCATAACCCTGCCCAGGCCAAGCCGGAAGGGTAACCCTGCTAACGACGTCGATCTCAAAACCTGCTTAAACAAAGGGGGTGCCGACAAAGGGCAAAGGAAAAAGAGAGAGCGGTCAGTACTGAGGCCAGTACACGGCGAGGCTAGAATTCGGCGGTCCTCGCCTACATAGGTGTGGTGGACTGAGCGGCAGCGCAGCATGCACTAAACAACCTATAGAGACTCGATATAACTGTCGGCTATCAGAGAGGGATAAGAAAGACCTATTCGGAACCAACCTGATGCAACCATCAAACAAACCCATCCTGGTGTTTCCCCCTCGAGACCAAACGAGGAAGTCAACCGAGGAACTCACACAGTTGGCAGTTTTATTCATTCAGTTATCGTTGCAGCAATTACTAGTCAGATATAGATAGTCATCCTGGTAAAATAAGCAGTGGGCAGTTTTAGTTAACCATTCCGTTGTAGTTGCGACACTTACTAGTCAGATATAATAAGCATGAGATATCCCAAACCCAGCAGTTGTTGGTACTTTTATTTAGCCATTTCGTTGTGGTGAAGCTGATTACTAGTCATATCGAATACAAGTCAAATTATAGCATTAAACTTTAGTTATAGTTGTCTATGATCGAGACCTGTGCTCCAAGTCGTCCATAACCGCGGACACGGCTTCTCGAAAAGATTTAACCCTGCAGGGGTGCACCAAAGTTTCCACACGCACCTACACCCTTGTTGTCGGATCAGGTAGGTACAAGATCACAAAACATACACCCAACGGTATGTCGACGGGGTTTCGGACACGACGTTTCCCAGACCCAAAGCAAGCACGGGGGGCCACCCCACTAAGTACACCCGCAACAAAGTCGGCCGGTCTCCGAGACGGACTCAGGGTTTGCGTCAGTGGCTGTAAACGACTGGGAACCCGAAACTCTCGGGCTTGTCGATACCGCGAAAACACTCCGCTTCCAAAACAGTACACGTGCTCCTCGCACAAACGTAAATAAAGCAGTAAAGCATGGCATAAGTACAGAATAGTAATAAAGCCCCAAACTACTTGTGGCCCCCAGTACAGTACTTGGAATCAGGTACTAAATCGATGGGGGTGCCCATACATCCCACATGTGGTTAGCGCGCTCGATCTCGGAACAGGTGTTAAGAACTCGGGGTCCTACGGGACACCAGTGAGCGGTCGGAAACCAAATATTATCTATCACCCACCGGTGCCTCTGCATTTACCTACTTCAATTTTAGTTATTAAGCAGTAATTAAAGTAAATGATAATTAAAGCCATGATCATCTCCACCTTAAACATACGGCGAATACTCCAACAACTGTGGTACTTGACGACATGCAACAGCATTTGAGCAAGCGACTACGACGCGCAGGTCCAACTATCTACCAAACATCAGGTAATAGGATGTGTCCAAGGCAATATAAGGCTGCAAGGGATATCACGGGCACGAAAACTAGAGCAACACAACACAGATAGCAATAGATCAACAGGAGGGAATAAATACTATAAAAGTAAGATAGGTAGAAAGGGGGAGATGCTCGCCTGAAAACATTGCCGAAGGTTCATCCGAAGATCGGGTCGACACTCGCATCAACTCAACGGCCTTATCCGCGAAGAAGCAAAACACTAGAATAAACACCGGATGCACTATTATACTACGGCAAAAGATCGGGCATGATGCATGTATGGTGTATGACATGGCAAGGTGCGATGCAATTAGGCAATATTAAGCGGAACCGGGGTCCCGACAATTAATTAATAGGTTCATGTTGTTTATCTATCCCGCAAATTAAAGGTTGTCTTAACAAGGCAAAAGATAACACCGGTTGGCTAACAAATTTAAATGGAACCAATATGGGACTAGAAATGTCCGCATATGATCTCCATATTTAATTATAAGGTGAATCGGCATAATGCCACCCAAACCACATGACAAGTATGCATGCATGGCAATTTTATATGCAACAAGTTTTATATATAGCATTTATAAAATAGGGGCTCGGGAAAAGGTTCACACATCTGGGGTCGAAGGTCTTGGGGGTTCGGAGGGGTTCCGGGGTTCGGTCTCAGGGTTCAGGGTTCGACGGGGTCGGTCTCGGACAACGGAAGTAGATCTTGTCGCACCCGAAAAGGAGGACTTGGTTTGTGTCGGGGCGCATCAGATTCGTCCTGGTCGGTGTCGATCTTGTCGTTGCGAAGATCTTGTCGGGTCCGCGCCATCGAGTCGGTCTTGGCGTTCCGTGAAGAAGACCTCATCGCTCCAGGAGAAGATCTTGGGGTTCCGCGTCGAAGGCCCACGGTTACGGGGTCTCGGCGAACTTGGCGTGTCGAGGTGCGGTCTTCGGGTCCGTGAAGGAGGCCTTGAAGTTCCATGTCGGAGTACTTGTCGTCCATCAGTATTTTTCAGTGGCGAGGTTCTTGTACCCGTGTTGGTTCCATTTTTCGGGAGGCATGACCACCACAACATCAACCATCGCCTCCAAACATCATCTCCACTCCAATGATCACCTTATGACACCAAACGTAGATCACCGCACAGGTTGGTTCCACTTGGTTCAGTCAAAAGGACAAACACCTTATGCACGGATAAAGGGGAGCATACACAGTGGAGACGCACACACGCGCGCGAGAGGCAGGGCAAAGGTCGGTACGGGAGGCATCAAGGCGGTGAACCGGGGAGGCGATGAACTCGGGGGAAGCCGCAGGGGGAGGAGGACACACAGCAGGGGAGGAGACGGGCGGCAGCTCCCTAGAGGCAGGGCGGCTCAGAGCACAGGAGAGGACCAGCGGTAGCCGGGCTCGCGCTGGCAGAGCTCGCTGGGGAGGGGGGGGACGTCGGGCGCAGGGGAACTGGCGGCGACCCGGTGTGCAGGGCCGGCCAGAGGCGAGCAGAGGCGCGAGGCGCGAGGTGGCGCCTGCAGAGGGGGATGGCGGGGAGGCCGCAGGCTCGTGGCCGTGGCGGAAGGGAGCATGGGCGGCGGCGTCGGCGGGATCCAGGGAGGCGGCGAGCGCCGGCGCGGCTGCTGCTGCCGGGGTGTGGTGGCGGCGATGGGGAAGGACAGGGTGGAGGCGGCGACCCTCGGCGGCCGGCGAGGCGGGGCGAGGAGGAGGAGCAGAGGGCGATGGTGGAGGGGGCGCCGACGGCGGGGTCGAACGGTAGTGGTGAGGAGGGGCCCTGGCGGCGGAGGGAGGCCAGAGTGGGGCCCGAGCGGTGGGGTGATTGCAGAGGAGGGAGGCAGCGGCGCTGGGTGGAAGGGAGAAGCTTGGGGGAGAGGAAGGGGACGGGATCTACGGGGGAGAAGGGAGCGTGCGTCAGGGACGCTAGCGGGTGGGGCCAGGGGAGTGGGTCGGGTTTGAGGAGATGGAGAGGAGTGGGGTGAGGTGTCAGGTGGGGCCAGGCGGAAGGGCGGGTGTGGGTCGGGGCTGGGTAAGCGGCGTGCGTCGTGTGCTTGTGTGCGTGTAAGCGTGTGTGTTGTGTGGCGGCAGGTGGGGAGAGGGAGGGAGTTGGGAATGAGGTGGCGGCGGGTGATTGGGTGGGGGAGAGATGAGAGATGAGGTGGCGAGAGGGTATTGGAGGGGGTGAGGTGGAGGGGGCTGGGTAGATTAGGTTGGGTAGTTTTAGGATTATATATTTTGACTGGGGTTTTCTTTATTTTAAAATAATTTTTGTAATTAGTTTTTGATAAATAAAAGATCCGGCTGGACCGACGGTTTGGTTTGAACAAAGGGGGAGGATATTAATATAGAAAAGAAAGTAGGTCTTTTAGAAAAATAGTTTCAGACAGATAGATGTATGATGATGTCATGATGATGCAATGCACAAAATCAACGCGATTTTCTAGTAGTGGTTTTTGCGGGATGCCACATCCAACCTTTGTAAATTCTCATCCAATATGAGAACATACATTATACTCTATCATATTGCAACCAACACATTGATTCAGATATCGTTATATCTGTCACACATGATGGTTTCTGAAACAATTCTTCCAGCTCCTAGATAAACTTGATATTAAAACAATCAAGAATCATGGAGGCAAACATGATACTTAAGATACTAACACTGGAATTGTTACTCTCGATTTAATACCAATTATTAAATTTCATGGAGTAAACAGAGTTTGCTGAAAGTTTGCAATATGACTTTAAACTTTAGATTGACACTCAACACAATACGATACCAGTTCGTAAAGTAAATATCCAGAATTCTATAGTTCTATTATCTAAATTACAACTAAGCATAAGGTGGTGAACGAATGTCAATGACTATAACAAATTATGCAAATTCACTTTGATTTAATTTATGATAAATTGAGTTCTACTAATCCAAATTAGAAATGAACTCCCATTCAAAAACGACATCCCTCGTGCGTTTTTGGTGATTACATGAACCAAATCCACTACACCAAGTCCGATCATCACGTGAGTCGGTATAGCTTCAAAGGCGAGCATCCATATGGTCATTATATCAAAACATATGACTCATGCTTAACCTTTCGGTCCGTGTTCCGAGGCCATGTCTGTACATGCTTGGCTCGCCAAGTAAGAACCTTAGTATTCGCGTGTAACTGTCTTACACCCGAGATATGCTCGTGGATTCAAGTACACCCGATCATCACGTGATGTCTTAAAGCGACGAAACATTGTCGGTGCATACTTAAGGAAGAACACATTTTTATCTTGATATCTAAATGAGGGATCATCTTATTATGCTAATAAAATGCCAAACTAGCAATATAAGATGCTATCAAACATCACATGTTTATAAGTGGAATGATATGGTTCTTGCACTCGATCTCCATCATGTGCATCGTGGTATGATCACTATCATACTTCTATGTGTAAGGCCAAGGTCTATGGAACCTACACATTATGTGTATTATAAGAGTATCATCTCATACTTCTACTTAAAACATCACCATATCATAACACTAGCCCAACAACAATCTAAACTAGACGCCTCTAATTTATCCATTTCAAGTTTTACGTGGCTTAGGGCTTTCAAAGATAGAACCGTTCTTACCTACGAACATGAACCACAACAAGGATAACCAAATTCTTGACAACTCGTTGTAAATTAGATATTAACTATAGTAGGAGAGATAGACACCCGCTAGCCACTTATGCAAAACTAGTTGCATGTCAAGCATGGAACAGGTCTCATGTGCGAGGACATGTAAAGTTTGTCCGGGCCGCTTCATCCCACTATGCCACCAATATCCAAGGTACAACTAAGAAGCAATAAAATGATCATCATCGCCCACATACTCATATGTGTACTACCCGTGCAAAGCATCTACGCATAGATCCGGCTCGGATACCACCGTAGGGTTCGCAGCATAGAAAACAAAAAAATTCCTATGATGGGAACATCTAAATACCAAGATCTATCTACTAGATACAAGAAACACGTGGATATACATCCATAGAATACATACCCTCGAAGACCGAATAGCGTTAACGAGGTTGTACTCGTGGATGATGTAGACGAAAGCTTGCCGATCTCAAGATCGTGATGAAGTCCATCTGGTCCAGCCGGTCCAGCACCATCAAGTCTAGCACCGCAAAGCAGTGGTGCATCCGTGATCGCACACACGTCCGGGTACCCCGACAGCCTCCGCTCCCTCGCTCCAGCGAAGCAGCAGAAGCAACAAATCCTTCCAAAAAAAAAGCCACCGGTAACATGTATCTCCATGATCCGAGACCATGGAGAAATTCTAAAAGGGGGAGAGAGATCCTTCACGAGGAGGTGTGCTTTGAGAGGAGGAGAGGGGGGCCTTTTATAGGGAGAGGGGGCACCCCAAGGGGCATGCGCCAGCCATGGTGGCTGCCCCCACCTCTTCCACATTCATGTGGGTGGAGCTCCCACTCAAAATGAAAAGCCTCCACTCCCATTAAAAAGCCTCCACTCAAAAATCCACTCATATGCATTATATTTCCACCAAATTTAATGCAAGCTCTCATTTAAATAAAACTCTTTTATTTATTTTTTCAGAATTTTGTTAATTACTTTAATTAACAAACATTCACATAAAACCCCTTACAACATTTCAATTTCACATGCAGAACCAGTTTCAGCAATTTTGACCGAAACAGTTTCGGTGTCTAGTGAAATAAATTCCTGCGCTTTCACTTTTCTTTCTCTGGCGTATTATTTCCTCTGAATGGTGTCGGTATCCCTTAAGTGTGTCACCCTATGGTTCGCGAATAATGTAGACATGATCGAGACCCTTCTCCGATCAATAATCAGCAGCGGGACCTGGAGATCCGTACTGACTCCCACATATCAACGATGACTTCTGTGATCGTGTGAACCTTATACGCATGTAACTCAATCCCTTTGTCTCGCGATATATTACATGTCCGAGATTCGATCATCAGTATCTCCATACCTAGTTTGATCTCGTTATCGACATGTACTCTTTTCTCGTTCCCGTGATACAACATTCTAGTGATCAAATCACTTGCTTGCAAGCTAATCAATGTGATATCACCGAGAGGGCCCAGAGTATATCTATCCGTCATCGGGATGGACAAATTCCACTCTTGATCCATGAGCCTCAACATTGAAGGGTTTCGCAGCATAGTAAATCAAAATTTTCTACGGATGCGAACGAGAAAGCCAAGATCTAATCTAGGAGATGCAAACAACGAGGGGGGATAGATGAGATCTTCATACCCTTGAAGATTCGCACAGCGGAACGTTCAACGGAACGTGGTTGATGTAGTCGTACTAGCTTCTCCTCCTCGCGATCCGATCTGATCCAACACCGCAAGTGGCGATGCCTCCGAAAGATGCACACGTACGGCACCTCGACGTCTCCTCCTTCCTCGGTCCAGCAAGTAGGGTGGAGAGATAGATTGGATCTACAACACGACGGCGTGGTGCAAAGGTGGAGAGTTTCTGCGGCAGGGCTTCGCCTACGCGCAGTCGGGAGAGAGAGACAGATCTGGAGGGCAGCAGTATGGCGGCTAGGGTTGAAGGAGTGGGTGAGGAGGGTTGCGCCCCTTCCCTCTATACATAGGGGGCTGGCCGGCCCCCTTGGCCCCTCCTCCAAGCCCTAGCGCGGCGGCCCCAAGGGTTGGAGTGGGGGGCAAGTTTTCCCCCTCCTTCTAGAAGCTCTCCCTAGGGATTCCCCTAGGGCTTGGACGACTGGGCCTATGGTGCCTTGTGCCCCTGGACCAATGCGGCCAGGGCACTCCCTCGTAGGCCCACTCCCCCTCCCGACAAGTGGGGCCACGTTGGTCCCACTCCGGAAGGTTCTAGAAGCTTCCGGTACAATACCGAACAATCTGAAACAATTCCGAAATCCAAAAACTGCTTTCCCTTATATGAATCTTATTCTCCGGACGATTCCGGAACCTCTCGTGATGTCCTGGATCTCATCCGAGACTCTGAACAAAAACTCATAAACCAATTATCCATTCTATCCTAGCGTCGAGACACGTTAAGTGTGTGACCCTACGGGTTCGAGAATATGCAGACATGATCGTCTATCAATAATCAACAGCGGGGTCTGGAAACCCATATTTACTCCCACATACTCATCGATGATCATATCGGATGAACCACGATGCCAGGATTCAATTAATCCCATATATATATATATTCCCTTCGTCATGCAATATTTTACTTGCCCGAGATTCGATCATCGGTATCGGCATACCTAGTTCAATCTCGTTCATAGCAAGTACTTTACTCGTTTCGTAATCCGATATCACTTTGCGATTAACTCCTTAACCACTTGCTTGCAAGCGGTGTTGATATCGATTGCCGAGTGGGCCCGAAGTATATCTCTCCAACTTGGGAGGGACAAAACCCATCTCGATACATACAACCCAACAAGTACTTTCCGATCACCTGAGAGACACCTTTATGATCACCCTCTCATAGGATGACGTTTGATGACCTCAAAGCTTTCTTCCGATACCAGGGAGTTGCATTATCTCATGGTCTAAGGAATACAATATTTGACATAAGAAAAATCTTCGCAAAGATGAACACGATGACACGATCTAATTGCTCTGCTTGATTTGGGTCTGTCCATCATATCATTCTCCCAATGATATGATCTCATTATTAATCGACAACTCATGTCTATGGTTAGGAAACCTTAACCATCATTAATCAATGAGCTAGTCCATAGAGGCGTACTAGGGACATGGTGGTGTTCATAAACCACACAAGTATCAAGTTTCTGCTTAATACAATTCTAGCATGGAATATAAACTTTATCATGAACAAGAATTATAATAATAACATCTTTATTATTGCCTCTAGGGAATAATTCCAACAGTTCCCACTTGCACTAGAGTCAATAATCTAGTTTACATCTGGCAACAATCTAACACCCATGGCACTAAGGTGATGATCATGTTTTGCTCATGGAAGAGGTTTAGTCAACAGATCTATGACATTCAGATCCGTATGTACTTTGTTAATCTTCAGATCTCCATCTGTTATATAATCTCGAATTATATGAAACTTGCGGTTGATATACTTGGTCTTTGAATGATATCTTGGTTCCTTAGCCAGTGCTATGGCGCCAGTGTTGTCACACAATATCTCCAGTGGGTCCAAGGCACTTGGAACCACACCAAGCTCAATGTTGAAGTTCTTGATCCAAACTCCTTCACTTTACGCTTCTATAGCAGCCATGTATTATGCTTCTACTATAGATCATGCGATCACGCTTTGCTTGCAGCTTCTCCAGCTTACATCTCCTCCATTCAAAATATAAACGTATCCTGTCTGAGATTTAGAATCATCCTTATCGGTGTCGAAACTAGCATCGACGTAACCTTTTACGATGACATGTTCATCACCTCCATAGACTAAGAACATTTCTTTAGTTCTATTTAAATACTTTAGGATGTTCTTCACGGCTGTCCAGTGTTCCACTCCTGGATCACTTTGGTACCTGCTCGTCAAACTAAGAGCATTGGACACATCCGGTCTAGTACATAGCATGGCATACATGATAGATCCTATGGCCGAGGCATAAGGCACTTTGCTCATAGCTTCTCTATCGTTTACCGTAGCTGGACACTGAGCCCTGCTCAATATCTTACCTGACAACATAGGCACTGAACCTTTCTTTGCCTTATCCATTCTGAACCTCTTCAGAACTTTGTCTAGGTATGTACTTTGGCTTAAAGCTATCAGGCGTCTTTGTCTATCTCTATAGATTTTGATGCCCAATATATAAGCAGCTTCCCCTAGGTCTTTTATTGAAAAACAATTGTTCAAATAACTCTTCACATCGTTAAGCATGTCAATGTCATTTCCGATAATCAATATGTCATCCACATATAGTACCAAAAATGTCACTGAGCTCCCACTCACTTGAAGGGAATATGCCCTGAGAGGCAATAATAAAGTGGTTATTATGTGTATTCCAAGTATATGATAGATGTTTATTTTACATGCTATAATTGTATTAATACGGAAACGTTAATACATGTGTGTTTAATAAACAAACAGAAAGTTCCTAGTTATGCCTCTCTCATAAACTAGCTCGTTGATTAACAAGATGATCAAGGTTTCCTGATCATGGAAATTGGATGTTGTTAATAACGGGATCACAACATTAGTGTAATGGTGTGATGAACATTCATCCGAAGTATAGCATTACGATCAAAGTCATTGAGTTTATATTGCTATAACAACTTACGAAGTGATCCTAATCCTTAGACCATGAGATCATGTCAATCACTAACACCGGAAGAGTTTCTTGATAACATCAAACGTCACACCGTAACAGGGTGATTATAAAGATGGATTCAGAACTAATAAAGTGTTATGTTGAGGCTCATGGATCGAGAGTGGAATTTGTTCATCCCGATGACGGATAGATATACTCTGGGCCCTCTCGGTGATATCACATTGATTAGCTTGCAAGCAAGTGATTTGATCACTAGAATGTTATATCACAGGAACGAGAAAAGAGTGCATGTCGGTAACAAGATCAAACTAGGTATGGAGATACCGATGATCGAATCTCGGACATGTAATATATCGTGAAACAAAGGGATTAAGATACTAGCGTAAAAGGTTCCGACGATCACAAGAAAGTCATCGTTGAAAGTGTGGGAGTCAGTATGGGTCTCCAGACCCCGCTTCTGATTATTGATCCGAGAGGGGTCTCGATCATGTCCGCATTATGACCGTAGGGTGACACACTTAAGAGACACCGACATCCAATTGGAGCAAATGTTTCATGCCGAAAGAATGAACAAGCGCAGGAATTTATTTCACTAGATACCGAAAGAGGTTTTCGGGTGAAATTGCATAAAGTGGTTATGCATGTGAAATAGAATTCTAGCAAGGGGTTATTTGTGAATGTTTGTCATTGAAGTAATTGACAAAATTCTGAATAAAATAAAAGAGTTTTATTTAATGAGAGTTTGCATTAAATTTGGTGGAAATTTAATGGGAATTTGAGTGGACTTTTGAGTGGAGGGATTTTAAAGGGCATTTTGTGAGTGGAGTGTCCACCCCCATGAATGAAGGTGGGCAGGGGGCAGCCCCCATGGCCAGCGGCCACCCCCTTGGGTGCCCCCCTTCTCCTATAAAAGGAGCCCCCCTCCTCACTTGTCTCTCACACCTCCTCGTGAAGGATCTCTCTCCCCCTCTAGAATTTATTCCCCATGATCTCGGACTAGCGAGATACATGTTCCCGGTGGCTATTCGGCAAGAAAGAGTTGTGCTTCTGCTGCATCGCTGGAGCGAGGAGGCGGAGGTTGCTCGGTGCCTCGAACGTGTGTGCGAGCACGGATGCGCTGCTGATTTGCGGCGCTAGGACTTCCTCTCGATCTTGAGATCGGCAAGAGATCGTCTACATCAACCACGAGTTGAACTCGTTAAGCTTTGTCGGTCTTCAAGGGTATGTTCTCTACGGATATACATCCGCCCGTTGTTTGTATCTAGTAGATAGATCTTGGTATATAGTTCACATCGTAGGAAAAATTTTGTTTTCTATGCTACGAACCCTACAGTGGTATCAGAGCCGGATCTATGCGTAGATATTTTACACGGGTAGTACACATATGAGTATGTGGGCGATGATGATCATGTTGTTGCTCCTTTGTTGTAATTTTGGATATTGGTGGCATAGTGGGATGAAGCGGCCCGGACAAACTTTACATGTCCTCGCACATGAGACCTGTTCCACGCTTGACATGCAACTAGTTTGCATAAGTGGCTAGCGGGTGTCTGTCTCTCCTACTATAGTCAATATCTATTTTGCAAGCGAGTTGTCAACAATTTGATTATCCTCGTTGTGGTTCATGTTCGTAGGTAAGAACGGTTCTATCTCGAAAGCCCTAAGCCACGTAAAACTTGCAATGGATAAATTAGAGGCGTCTAGTTTAGATTGTTGCTGGGCTAGTGTTATGATATGGTAGTGTTGTAAGTAGAAGTATGAGATGATACTCTTACAACACACATAGCGTGTAAAATCCATAGACCTTGGATTTACACATATAGGTATGATAGTGATCATACCACGATGCACATGATAGAGATCATCTGCGGGAACCATATAATTTCACTAATAAACATATGATGTTCGATAGCATCTTATATTGCTTGTTTAGCGCTTTGTTAGCATAATAAGATGATCCCTCATTTAAATATCAAGATAAGAATGTGTTCTTCCTTTAGTATGCACCGATTATGTTTTCGTCGCTCCAAGACATCACGTGATGATCGGGTTCTTCTTGATCCACGACCATATTTCGGGTGTAAAATAGTTACACACGCGAATACTAAGGTTCTAACTTGGCGAGCCTAGCATGTATAGACATGGCCTCGGAACACGGACCGAAAGGTTAAGCATGAGTCATATAGTTGATATGATGCCCATTTTATGCTCGCCTTTGAAGCTATACCGACTCACGTGATGATCGGACTTGGTGTAGTGGATTTGGTTCATGTAGTCACCAAAAAGGCACGAGGGATGTCGTTTTTGAGTGGGAGTTCATTCGATTAGTTGAACTCAATCTATCATACACTTAGTCTAAACTTTACAAATTCTGTTGTAGATGGCACCACCTGCTTTTAATTTCAATGTGTTCATGGAGAAAGAGAAACTAGCAACGAACGGTAGCAACTTTACCGAATGGGCCATGAATTTGAGGATTCTCCTCTCTGCTGCACAAAAGCAATATGTGCTAGAAGCGCCGTTAGGCCCCCCACCTTTTGATGATGCCCCTGACGAGGAGAAGAATGTCTATCAGACTCGTCAGGAGGACCACAACTTAGTTCATTGCGGCATATTGTATGGGCTAGAGCCGGAACTTCGAAAGCGTTTCGAAAACGGCAATGCATTTGATACAATGGGTGAGTTGAAAATGATTTTCGACACACATGCTGCTGTTGAGAGCTACAACGCTTCAGAAAAGTTCTTTAGCTGCATGATGGAAGAGCACAACTCCGTTAGTGAGCATGTACTCAAGATGTTGGGTTACGCCGATAAGCTTGTGTCCTTTGGAATATCGATTCCCATTGACTTAGGCATCCATCGTGTTCTGCAGTCTCTGCCACCTAGCTATAAGAGCTTCGTGATGAACTATAATATGCAAGGCATGAAGAAGTCTCTCCCCGAGCTTCTGTCAATGCTTAAAACTGCAGAAGTGGAGATAAAAAAGGAACATCACTTGTTGATGATCAATAGGAACACTGGTTTCAAGAAAGACAAGAAGGGAAAACGGAAGGGAAGTAAGGGCGTCAAGCCGGTTGCCGCGCCTGAAAAGAAACCCCGAGTTGGACCTAAGTCTGATTCCGAGTGCTACTATTGTAAGGGGACTGGCCACTGGAAGCGCAACTGCCCCAAGTATCTGGCAGACAAGAAGGCCGGCAAGGCAAACAAAGGTATATATGATATACATGTTATTTATGTGTACTTGACTAGTGCTCGCAGTAGCACCTGGGTATTTGATACCGGTTCAGTTGCTAATATTTGTAACTCGAATCAGGGGCTGCAGAACAAGCGACCGCTAGCAAGGGGTGAGGTCAAGATGCGTGTCGGCAATGGATCAAGCGTTGATGTGATCGCCGTCGGAACGCTGCCTCTCCACTTACCGTCGGGATTAGTTATAAACTTGAATAAATGTTATCTGGTGCCTGCACTGAGCATGAACATTGTATCTGGATCGTGTTTGATGCGAAGTGGTTATTCATTTAAATCCGAGAACAATGGCTGTTCCATTTATATGAATGAAATCTTTTATGGTCATGCACCGATGATGAATGGTTTATTTCTATTAGATCTCGATGATAATGTTACACATATTCATAATGTTGATGCTAAAAGGATTAAACTTAATGATGATATATCCGCATATATGTGGCACTGCCGTCTAGGTCATATTGGCGTTAAACGCATGAAGAAGCAACATTCGGATGGACTTTTGGAATCACTTGATTATGAATCATTTGATACATGTGAGCCATGCCTTATGGGCAAGATGACTAGAACGCCGTTTTCTGGTTCAATGGAACGGGCGACATATTTATTGGAAATCATACATTCTGATGTATGTGGTCCAATGAGTGTGTCGGCGCGAGGTGGATATCGTTATTTTGTTACTTTCACGGATGATTTGAGTAGATACGGTTATATCTACTTGATGAAACACAAGTCTGAAACCTTTGAAAAGTTCAAGGAATTTCAGAATGAAGTGGAAAATCATCGTAATAGAAAGATCAAATTTCTACGGTCCGACCGTAGAGGTGAGTATCTAAGTTACGAGTTTAGCACTCACATGAAAGAGTGCGGAATTGTTTCACAACTCACACCTGCCGGAACACCACAGCGAAATGGTGTGTCGGAACACGTAATCGTACTTTATTAGATATGGTTCGATCTATGATGTCTCTGACGGACTTGTCGTTGTCATTTTGGGGTTATGCACTAGAAACTGCTGCATTCACTTTAAATCGGGCACCATCTAAATCCGTTGAAAAGACACCGTATGAATTGTGGTTTGGAAACAAACCTAAGCTGTCATTTCTTAAAGTTTGGGGATGCGATGTTTATGTGAAGAAACTTCAACCGGATAAACTGGAACCCAAAGCGGAAAAATGCGTCTTCATAGGATACCCTAAAGAAACTATTGGGTATTCCTTCTATCACAGATCCGAGGGCAAGGTTTTTGTTGCCAAGAATGGATCCTTTCTAGAGAAAGAGTTTCTCGGCGAAAGGTGTGAGTAGTCGGAAGGTAGAACTCGAAGAGGTTGTGGAACCTTCTCTTCAAAGTATGGCGAGTAGCGCAGCGCCGGAAGTTGTTCCGGAGTTGGCTCCACCTGTTGAAGAGGGAACTAATGATAATGATCATGAAACTCCGAAAGAGAGTACTACCGAACCTCGCAGGTCAAACAGGACGCGTGCAGCTCCCGAGCTGTACGGAAATCCTGTCATGAATTTCATGGTTGATGAAAATGATGACCCTGCGACGTATGAAGAAGCGATGATGAGCCCGGATTCCAACAAATGGTTAGAAGCCATGAAATCCGAGATGGAATCCATGTATGAAAATCAAGTTTGGAACTTGGTGGAATTACCTCACGACCGAAAGGCCGTGGAGAACAAATGGATTTTCAAAAGGAAAACTGATGCTGATGGTAATGTGACCGTCTATAAAGCTCGACTTGTCACAAAGGGGTTTCGACAAATTCAAGGAGTTGACTACAATGAGACTTTATCTCCCGTAGCGATGCTAAAGTCAGTTAGGATTATGTTAGCAATTGCTGCATATTTCGATTATGAGATATGGCAGATGGATGTCAAAACCACGTTTCTCAATGGTAATATTGAAGAAGAGTTGTATATGATACAACCAAAGGGTTTTGTCGATCCTAAGGATGCTAACAAGGTGTGCAAGCTTCAGCGATCCATCTATGGATTGAAGCAAGCATCACGAAGTTGGAATCTCCGCTTTGATGAGGTGATCAAAGAGTTTGGATTTGTCCAAACTTATGGAGAAGCTTGTATTTACAAGAAAGTGAGTGGGAGCAATGTGGCATTTCTGATATTATATGTGGATGACATATTATTGATCGGAAATGATATAGATCTTTTAAACAGTGTTAAAAGTTATCTAAACAGCAAATTTTCAATGAAGGACCTAGGTGAAGCGTCATACATATTAGGCATAAAGATCTATAGAGATAGATCTAGGCGCCTAATAGGGCTATCACAAAGTACATACCTTGATAAGATTTTAAAGAAGTTTAAAATGGACGGAAGTAAGAAGGGGTTCTTACCTATGTTGCAAGGCAAGACATTGAGTAAGACTCAAAGTCCGGCTTCGGCGGAAGAAAGAGAGATAATGGACAAAGTCCCCTATGCTTCAGCCATAGGCTCTATAATGTACGCCATGCTATGTACAAGACCGGATGTGGCACATGCTATTAGTTTGACTAGTAGGTACCAATCGGATCCAGGTTCGGAACACTGGATAGCGGTCAAGAATATCCTTAAGTACTTACGAAGAACTAAGGATATGTTTCTTGTATACGGAGGTGAAGAAGAGCTCGTCGCTAAGTGTTATGTCGACGCTAGCTTTGACACCGATCCGGATGACTCTAAGTCTCAATCCGGATACGTATTTCTCATGAATGGCGGAGCGGTTAGTTGGAGGAGCTCCAAACAACCTGTGGTAGCGGGATCAACAACGGAGGCCGGATATGTTGCTGCTTCAGAAGCGGCTCAGGAAGCAGTTTGGATGAAGGAGTTCATATCCGAACTAGGAGTGGTGGCAAACGCGTTGGACCCAATGGTGATCTATTGTGACAACAATGGTGCCATTGCCAATGCCAAAGAGCCAAGGTCTCACAAGCATTCCAAGCATATTAAGCGCCGGTTTCACTCCATCCGCGAGCATGTCAAGGATGGAGATATAAAGATTTGTAAAGTACATACGGATCTCAATGTAGCAGATCCGTTGACTAAAACTCTCCCTAGAGCAAAACATGATCAACACCAGAACTCAATGGGTGTTAGATTTATCACTATGTAACTAGATTATTGTCTCTAGTGCAAGTGGGATACTGAAGGGAATATGCCCTGAGAGGCAATAATAAAGTGTTTATTATGTGTATTCCAAGTATATGATAAATGTTTATTTTGCATGCTATAATTGTATTAATACGGAAACGTTAATACATGTGTGTTTATAAACAAACAGAAAGTTCCTAGTTATGCCTCTCTCATAAACTAGCTCGTTGATTAACAAGATGATCAAGGTTTCCTGATCATGGACATTGGATGTTGTTAATAACGGGATCACAACATTAGTGTAATGGTGTGATGAACATTCATCTGAAGTATAGCATTACGATCAAAGTCATTGAGTTTATATTGCTATAACAACTTACGAAGTGATCCTAATCCTTAGACCATGAGATCATGTCAATCACTAACACCGGAAGAGTTTCTTGATAACATCAAACGTCACACCGTAACAGGGTGATTATAAAGATGGATTCAGAACTAATAAAGTGTTATGTTGAGGATCATGGATCGAGAGTGGAATTTGTTCATCCCGATGACGGATAGATATACTCTGGGCCCTCTCGGTGATATCACATTAATTAGCTTGCAAGCAAGTGATTTGATCACTAGAATGTTATATCATAGGAACGAGAAAAGAGTGCATGTCGGTAACGAGATCAAACTAGGTATGGAGATACCGATGATCGAATCTCGGACATGTAATATATCGTGAAACAAAGGGATTAAGATACTAGCGTAAAAGGTTCCGACGATCACAAGAAAGTCATCGTTGAATGTGTGGGAGTCAGTATGGGTCTCCAGATCCCGCTTCTTAGTATTGCTCCGAGAGGGGTCTCGATCATGTCCGCATTATTCACGAACCGTAGGGTGACACACTTAAGAGACACCGACATCCAATTGGAGCAAATGTTTCATGCCGAAAGAATGAACAAGCGCAGGAATTTATTTCACTAGATACCGAAACAAGTTTTCGGGTGAAATTGCATAAAGTGGTTATGCATGTGAAATAGAATTCTAGCAAGGGGTTATTTGTGAATGTTTGTCATTAAAGTAATTGACAAAGTTCTGAATAAAATAAAAGAGTTTTATTTAATGAGAGTTTGCATTAAATTTGGTGGAAATTTACTGGGAATTTGAGTGGACTTTTGAGTGGAGGGATTTTAAAGGGCATTTTGTGAGTGGAGTGTCCACCCACATGAATGAAGGAGGGGAGGGGGCAGCCCCCATGGCCGGCGGCCACCCCCTTGGGTGCCCCCCTCCTCTTATAAAAGGAGCCCCCTCCTCACTTGTCTCTCACACCTCCTCGTGAAGGATCTCTCTCCCCCTCTAGAATTTATCCCCCATGGTCTCGGACTAGCAAGATACATGTTCCCGGTGGCTATTCGGCAAGAAAGAGTTGTGCTTCCGCTGCATCGCTGGAGCGAGGAGGCGGAGGTTGCTCGGTGCCTCGAACGTGTGTGCGAGCACGGATGCGCTGCTGATTTGCGGCGCTAGGACTTCCTCTCGATCTTGAGATCGGCAAGAGATCGTCTACATCAACCACGACTTGAACTCGTTAAGCTTTGTCGGTCTTCAAGGGTATGTTCTCTACGGATATACATCCGCCCATTGTTTGTATCTAGTAGATAGATCTTGGTATATAGTTCACATCGTAGGAAAATTTTTGTTTTCTATGCTGCGAACCCTACAGATAGATGTTTATTTTGCATGCTATAATTGTATTAATATGGAAACGTTAATACATGTGTGTTTAATAAACAAACAGAAAGTTCCTAGTTATGCCTCTCTCATAAACTAGCTCGTTGATTAACAAGATGATCAAGGTTTCCTGATCATGGACATTGGATGTTGTTAATAACGGGATCACAACATTAGTGTAATGGTGTGATGAACATTCATCCGAAGTATAGCATTACGATCAAAGTCATTGAGTTTATATTGCTATAACAACTTACGAAGTGATCCTAATCCTTAGACCATGAGATCATGTCAATCACTAACACCGGAAGAGTTTCTTGATAACATCAAACGTCACACCGTAACAGGGTGATTATAAAGATGGATTCAGAACTAATAAAGTGTTATGTTGAGGCTCATGGATCGAGAGTAGAATTTGTTCATCCCGATGACGGATAGATATACTCTGGGCCCTCTCGGTGATATCACATTGATTAGCTTGCAAGCAAGTGATTTGATCACTAGAATGTTATATCACAGGAACGAGAAAAGAGTGCATGTCGGTAACGAGATCAAACTAGGTATGGAGATACCGATGATCGAATCTCGGACATGTAATATATCATGAAACAAAGGGATTAAGATACTAGCGTAAAAGGTTCCGACGATCACAAGAAAGTCATCGTTGAATGTGTGGGAGTCAGTATGGGTCTCCGGATCCCGCTTCTAATTATTGATCCGAGAGGGGTCTCGATCATGTCCGCATTATTCACGAACCGTAGGGTGACACACTTAAGAGACACCGACATCCAATTGGAGCAAATGTTTCATGCCGAAAGAATGAACAAGCGCAGGAATTTATTTCACTAGATACCGAAACAGGTTTTCGGGTGAAATTGCATAAAGTGGTTATACATGTGAAATAGAATTCTAGCAAGGGGTTATTTGTGAATGTTTGTCATTAAAGTAATTAACAAAATTCTGAATAAAATAAAAGAGTTTTATTTAATGAGAGTTTGCATTAAATTTGGTTGAAATTTAATGGGAATTTGAGTGGACTTTTGAGTGGAGGGATTTTAAAGGGCATGTTGTGAGTGGAGTGTCCACCCACATGAATGAAGGAGGGGAGGGGGCAGCCCCCATGGCCGGCGGCCACCCCCTTGGGTGCCCCCTCCTCCTATAAAAGGAGCCCCCCTCCTCACTTGTCTCTCACACCTCCTCGTGAAGGATCTCTCTCCCCCTCTAGAATTTATTCCCCATGGTATCGGACTAGAGAGATACATTGTGCTTCCCGCATCGCTGGATTCGGCAAGAAAGAGTTGGTGCTTCCGCTGTGTGCTGGAGCGAGGAGATGCGGAGGTGCTCGGTGCCTCGAACGTGTGTGCGAGCACGGATGCGCTGCTGATTTGCGGCGCTAGGACTTCCTCTCGATCTTGAGATCGGCAAGAGATCGTCTACATCAACCACGAGTTGAACTCGTTAAGCTTTGTCGGTCTATGTTCTCTACGGATATACATCCGCCCGTTGTTTGTATCTAGTAGATAGATCTTGGTATATAGTTCACATCGTAGGAAATTTTTTGTTTTCTATGCTGCGAACCCTACATCACTTTCTTGTAGATACAAGCTTCGTAGCAATTTGGAACAAATCCAAAGATCTTGATCACTTGATCAAAACGAAGGTTCCAACTCTGAGATGCTTGCTTTAGTCCATAAATGGAACGCTGAAGTTTGCACACCTTATCAGCATACTTAGGATCGACAAAACCTTCGGGTTGCATCATATACAACTCTTCATCAATGTTGCCATTGAGGAACGCAGTCTTGGCATCCATCTGCCATATTTCATAATCATGAAACGCAACAATTGCTAATAAAATCCGAATGGACTTAAACATCGCTACCGGAGAGAAAGTCTCATCGTAGTCAACACCTTGAACTTGTCGAAAACCTTTCGCGACAAGCCATGCTTTATAGACAGTAACATTACCATCTGCGTCCATTTTCTTCTTGAAAATCCATTTGCACTCAACAGCCTTTCGGTCGCTAGGAGGTTCCACCAAATTCCATACTTGGTTTTCGCTCATGGATCCCAATTCGCAGTCTTGACATCCATCTGCCATATTTCATAATCATGAAACGCAACAATTGCTAATAAAATCCGAATGGACTTAAACATCGCTACGGGAGAGAAAGTCTCATCGTAGTCAACACCTTGAACTTGTCGAAAACCTTTCGCGACAAGCCGTGCTTTATAGACAATAACATTACCATCCGCGTCCGTTTTCTTCTTGAAAATCCATTTGCACTCAACAGCCTTTCGGTCGCTAGGAGGGTCCACCAAAGTCCATACTTGGTTTTCGCTCATGGATCCCAATTAGGATTTCATGGCCTCTAGCCATTTCTCAGAGTCTGGGCTCATCATTGCTTCCTCATAGTTCGCAGGTTCACTGTTGTCTACTAACAAGACAGTTAAGACAGGGTTGCCGTACCACTCAGGAGGGGCACGCGACCTTGTCGACCTGCGACGTTCAGTAGTAGCATTGTCTGAAGCTTCATGATACTTGTCATTAGCTTCCTCTATTGTTGGTGCAGACGGCACTGGAACAATTTCAGGTGGTGCGCTACTCTCCAACTCAAGAGAAGGTTCAACAACCTCGTCTAGCTCTACTTTCCTTCCACTCACTTCTTTCGAGAGAAACTCCTTCTCAAGAAAGGATCCGTTCTTTGCGACAAACACTTTGCCTTTGGATCTGTGATAGAAGGTATACCCAATCGTTTCCTTAGGGTATCCTATGAAGACGCATTTCTCCGCTTTGGGTTCGAGCTTGTCCGGAATCAACTTCTTGACGTAAGCTTCGCATCCCCAAACTTTAAGAAACGACAACTTAGGTTTAGCACCAAACCACAGTTCATACGGTGTCATCTCAACGGATTTAGATGGTGCCCTATTTAAAATGAATGCAGCGGTTTCAAATGCATAACCCCAAAATGATAACGGCAAATTTGTAAGAGACATCATCGATCGCACCATATCCAATAAAGTTCGATTCCGGCGTTCAGACACACCATTGCGTTGTGATGTTCCGGGTGGAGTGAGTTGCGAAACGATTCCGCTTGCTTTAAGATGCGTGAGAAAATCATAACTTAAATATTCACCTCCATGATCGGATCGTAAAAATTTAATTTTTCTGTTACGATGGTTTTCCACTTCGTTCTGAAATTCTTTGAACTTTTCAAATGTTTCAGATTTATGTTTCATTAAATAGATATACCCATATCTACTTAAGTCATCAGTAAAAGTGAGAAAATAGCGATAACCACCGCGCGTCGAAACACTCATTGGTCTGCATACATCGGTATGTATGATTTCCAACAAGTCCGTTGCTCGCTCCATTATTCCGAAGAACGGGGTTTTGATCATCTTGCCCATGAGGCATGGTTCGCACGTGTCAAATGATTCAAAATCAAGAGACTCCAAAAGTCCATCAGAATAGAGTTTCTTCATGCGTTTTACACCAATATGACCTCGATGGCAGTGCAACAAATAAGTCGTATTATCACTATCTACCTTGCATCTCTTAGCCTCAATGTTATGGATGTGTATTTCATTGCTTTCGAGATTCAGAAGAAATAAACCATTCATAGCAGGTGCATGACCATAAAAGATGTTACTCATATAAATAGAACAACCATTATTCTCCGATTTAAATGAATAACCGTCTTGCAATAAACACGATCCAGATATGATGTTCATGCTCAACGCAGGCACATAATAACATTTATTGAGGTTTAAAACTAATCCCGAAGGTAAAACTAAGGAGAGCGTGCCGACATCCATCACATCAACTCTTGGTCCGTTGCCAACGCGCATCGTCACCTCATCCCTCGCTAGCCGCCGTCTATTCCGTATCTCCTGTTTCGAGTTACAAATATTAGCAACTGAACCAGTATCAAATACCCAGGCACTACAACGAGGGCTAGTAAGGAAAACATCAATAACATGTATATCAAATATACCTTTGATGGTGCCAACCTTCTTGTCCGCTAAGTACTTCAGACAGTTGCGCTTCTAGTGACCCTTGTCCTTGCAACAGAAGCACTCAGTATCCGGCTTAGGTCCAGACTTGAACTTCTTCTCTGTAGGGGCAACGCGCTTGCCGCTGCCCTTCTTGAAGGGCTTCTTTGCACCCTTACCTTTCTTAAAGCTGGGGGGCTTGTTGACCATCAACACATGATTATCTTTCTTGATGTCCACCTCCGCAGCTTTCAGCTTAGCGAAGAGCTCAGTGATCGTATCAGTGGAACCAATCTGATTATGAGTAACTACAAAACCTTTGTAGCTGGGAGGGAGTGATTGCAGAACTCTATCAATCTTGAGCTCCTCTAGAATCTTGTAGTCCAGTTGCTCAAGGCGTTGAGTGTAGCCCGACATCTTAATGGCGTGCTCACTAACGGAACTCCCTTGCTCCATCTTGCAGTTAAAGAATTTCTCAGAGATCTCATATCTCTCAGAACGGGGCTGAGTCTGAAACATAGTTTTCAGTTCCTCGAGAATCTCAAAGGGCCCGGGGAACTCCTCAAAACGATTTTGAAGGTCCGATTCCATAGCAAACAGCATGGTGCTCTTAATCACACCATAATCATCCTTGAGCGACTGATAAACAGCTTTCTCATGAGCCGGCGCATCTACAGCAGGGGCGTCACCTAGCGCTTTCTCAAGGACATAGTCCTTTTGTCCACCAGAGAGAATGATTCTCAGATTGCGGAACCAGTTGGTGAAGTTAGACCCATTGTTCTTAAGCTTTTCTTTCTCAGCAAAAACGTTGAAGTTGAAGTTGGACTTAGCCATTTGATCTACAAAATTTGCAAGTACAATTTGGACTATGTTCATGATAACTAGTTCAACTTAATCAAATTACTAGATGAACTCCCACTAAATTCAACATCCCTCAAGTTGTTTAGTGAACATGATCCAAATTCACCACACCTAATCCGATCTTCACGAGAAGAGATGTGGTTTCAATGGTGGACAACAAAGTGTAGATCATATCATTCATATGACTCATGCTTAACCTTTAGGTTCGAGTGTTCCGAGGCCATGTCTGTACATGCTAGGCTCGTCAAGTCAAACCCAAGTATTTCCGCGTGTGCAAAACTGGCTTGCACCCATTGTATGTGAACGTAGAGTTTATAGCACCCGATCATCACGTGATGCTTGAACACGACGAACTTTCGCAACGGTGCATACATGGGGAGAACACAGTTTTATCTTGATCTTTAAGTGAGGAATCATCTTATAATGCTACCGTCGCGATCTAAGCATAATAAGATGCATAAAAGGATAAACATCACATGCATATAATTTTATGTGACATGGTATAGCCAATCTCCGCGCAATGATCTCCATCTTGTGCGTGCCAGCATGATCTCCATCACTCCACCATGATTGCCTCCACCACGAATAGCAACTACAACTATTGCTAACTACTTAGCGATAAAGTAAAGCTATTACATGGCGTATAAGAAGTTGACACACAGGTCATACACAATTATAAAGACAACCATATGGCTCCTGCCGGTTGTGTACTCATCGACATGCAAGTCGTGAAATATTACAAAACATGCTTATTGCATACAACATACACATCACATCTTGGGCCATACCATATCACAGGAACACTCCCTGCAAAAACAAGTTAGACGCCTCTACTTTGTTGTTGCATGTTTTACGTGGTTTATGGGAGTAACAAGCTAAGAACGATTCTTACCTATGGAAAGCCACAACGGTGATATTATGGTTGTCAACATCCGGTGTAAATCCCATGACAACTATAGTGAGAGAAACTGGCATCCACCAGCCGCATGTGTGGAACAAGCCACACGTCAAGTGCGGAGCCGGTCTCGCGGACGAGGTCGCGTAAAGTTGGCCTGGACCGCTTCGATCTCACTATCCCGCGTCATAAGAGGTACACAAACAAGAGGCTTGCAACAGAAAACATCAACGCCCGCAACAAGCATGTTGTGTTCTACTCGTGAAACACATCTACGCATAGATCTAGCTCTGATACCACTGAAGGGTTTCGTAGCATAGTAAATCAAAATTTTCTACGGATGCGAACGGGAAACCCAAGATCTAATCTAGGAGATGCAAACAACAAGGGGGGATAGATGAGATCTTCATACCCTTGAAGATTCGCACAGCGGAACGTTCAACGGAACATGGTTGATGTAGTCGTACTAGCTTCTCCTCCTCGCGATCCGATCCGATCCAACACCGCAAGTGGCGATGCCTCCGAGAGATGCACACATACGGCACCTCGACGTCTCCTCCTTCCTCGGTCCAGCAAGTGGGGTGGAGAGATAGATTGGATCTACAACATGACGGCGTGGTGCAAAGGTGGAGAGTTTCTGCGGCAGGGCTTCGCCTACGCGCAGTCAGGAGAGAGAGAGATCTGGAGGGCAGCAGTATGGCGGCTAGGGTTGAAGGAGTGGGGGAGGAGGGCTGCGCCCCTGCCCTCTATATATAGGGGGATCACTACTAGAAAAAGGCCTAATCGTGGCGCACCTGAAAAGGCCTTCCGTGGCGCACTAGCAGCGCCACGGGCCTCGCGCTACGGCTATCTCGTAGCTGTGGCGCACTGCATGGTGCGCCACGGTTATACCGAGATAGGCGTGGCGCACTACCAGGTGCGCCACGGGTAGGGGTACAGGTGCGCCACGGATGTTTTTTTCAAAAATAAAAAAAAATGCAAAAAACACCCTCATTTTGAATTGCAAAAGCAATCGGGTCCGCATCGCCGCCGTCGTGTCACCTCGCTGGAGCATGGTGGCCGTGGCCACGACCTACCACCGCAGGGAGGTGCGGGAGGCCGTGGCCGTGCTACTCCTCGCCGGCATCGAGGAGGAGAGGGAGAAGGAGGTGTGGCTGGAGAAGGGAGGAGGTCGCCGCAAGGAGAAGGAGGTCGTCGGCGGTCGTCGGAGCTCGTCGTCGCTCTTCATGACTGCAAGGAGGAGGAGGCCGCAAGGAAGGAGGTCGTCGCCGTCGTGACTGCAAGGAGGAGGAGAAGGTCTCCGCCGCCATCGCCATCGTCACTGCAAGGAGAGGAGGATGCCGAAGCAAGGAGGAGAAGGCCACCGTCGCCATCGACAGTGCAAGGGAAGGAGGAGAAGGAAAAGAGGAGGAGGAGGAGGAGGAGGAGGAGAAGGGAGAAGGAAAAGGAGGAGGAGAAGAGAGAAGGAAAAGGAGGAGGGAGGAGAATGAAAAGGAGAAGAGGGAGGGAATAGGGGTAGGTGGGCGGGGTGGTGATTCAAATTTGAATCCCGCCCAAGCTTATCCGTGGCGCACTAGGTGGTGGTGCGCTACGGGTAAGTTGCCCTCTGTTTTTTTTCTCCAAGAAAATAGGTCTTTTGACCGTAACTTTTTACTCTTTTCGAATTTTGAAAATCTAAAAAATCGCTAAACGAGCGGATGCGAAATCTCGTTCTCGTCATTTTGGTATATTATACGATTTTTTTCGATATCGTATGCAAAAGTTACGGCCTTTTTACTGTGGCATGACTTTTTTTTGCAAATAAATTTAAAACTCATGTTCGTTAATTTTACTAGAAGCTATACCACATTACCTACCTAAATATGAAAGGATTTAATTTTTTGAAGTATTTATCATTTTCTTTTATTTTTTGCAAAGCCTAAAAAGGCAATCCACGGGGGGAGGGGGGTGGAGTTGGTGCAGGATAGTTAGGCGTAGGGCACTAGGGCAAGGTGCCCTACTACTAAGTTTATACATCCGTGGCGCACATGCCATAGTGTGCCACAGATGTGTCTGGCCGTTTCACAGCAGAGAGGGGCATGCGCTTAGGCGTAGCGCACCCCCTCCATGTGCACCACGGTTGACACTAACAACCGTAGCGCACCTACCCTATGTGCGCTACGGATGTTTGGCGTGCGGCCAACAGGGCCCTGGCCCACACACATCTGTGGCGCACTATGGTCATGTGCGCCACGGTTGTTCTAGTTACTAGTAGGGCACTGCCCATAGGTGAGCCACGCCTGTTATAGCCGTGGGGCACTTCAACCATGTGAGCCACGGATGTGCTAATTACCTATAGCCATTTTCCTAGTAGTGGTTGTCCGTCCCCCTTGTCCCCTCCTCCAAGCCCTAGGGCGGCGGCCCCAAGGGTTGGAGTGGGGGGCAAGTTTTCCCCCTCCTTCTAGAAGCTCTCCCTAGGGTTTACCCTAGGGCTTGGCCGGCTGGGCCTATGGGGCCTTGTGCCCCTGGCCCAATGCATCCAGGGAACTCCCTCATAGGCCCACGCCCCCTCCCGACAAGTGGGGCCACGTTGGTCCCACTTCAGAAGGTTCTAGAAGCTTCCGGTACAATACCGAACAATCCGAAACAATTCCGGAATCCAAAAACTGCTTTCCCTTATATGAAATTCTCCGGACCATTCCGGAACCTCTCGTGATGTCCTGGATCTCATCTGAGACTCCGCACAAAAACTCATAAACCAATTATCCATTCTATCCTAGCGTCGAGACACGTTAAGTGTGTGACCCTACGGGTTCGAGAATATGCAGACATGATCTTCTATCAATAATCAACAGCGGGGTCTGGAAACCCATATTGACTCCCACATACTCATCGATGATCATATCGGATGAACCACGATGCCAGGATTCAATTAATCCCATATATATATATTCCCTTCGTCACGCGATATTTTACTTGCCCGAGATTCGATCGTCGGTATCGGCATACCTAGTTCAATCTCGTTCACAGCAAGTACTTTACTCATTCCGTAATCCGATATCACTTTGTGATTAACTCCTTAACCACTTGCTTGCAAGCGGTGTTGATATCGATTACCGAGTGGGCCCGAAGTATATCTCTCCAACTTGGGAGGGACAAATTCCATCTCGATACATACAACCCAACAAGTACTTTCCGATCACCTGAGAGACACCTTTATGATCACCCTCTCATAGGATGACGTTTGATGACCTCAAAGCTTTCTTCTGATACCAGGGAGTTGCATTATCTCATGGTATAAGGAATACAATATTTGACATAAGAAAAAGCTTCGCAAAGATGAACACAATGACACGATCTAATTGCTCTACTTAATTTGGGTCTGTCCATCATATCATTCTCCCAATGATATGATCTCATTATTAATCGACAACTCATGTCTATGGTTAGGAAACCTTAACCATCATTAATCAATGAGCTAGTCCATAGAGGCGTACTAGGGACACGGTGTTGTTCATAAACCACGCAAGTATCAAAGTTTCGGCTTAATACAATTCTAGCATGGAATATAAACTTTATCATGAACAAGAATTATAATAATAACATCTTTATTATTGCCTCTAGGGCATAATTCCAACAAACATAACACCTTCGTAGCACTGAACCCATCTTTATAGTCACCCTGTTACGGTGTGACATTTGATGTTATCAAGATACTCTTCCGGTGTTAGTGATTGACATGATCTCATGGTCTAAGGACTAAAATTACTTCGTATGATGTTATAGTGAGCTCATGGATTCAGCAGACAGTTCATGTCATATTAGGAAATTAGTTCATTAATTCCAATATAAACACAATGACCTTGATCGTAATGCTATACTTCGGATGAATGTTCATCACATCATTACACTAATGTTGTGACCTCGTTATTAACAACATCTAATGTCCATGATCAGGAAACCTTTGATCATCTTGTTAATCAACGAGCTAGTTTATAAGAGAGGCATAACTAGGAACTTCCTTTTTGTTTATTAAACACACATGTATTAATGGTTCCGTATTAATACAATTATATCATGCAAAATAAACATTTATCATAAATAAGGAATACGATAATAACCACTTTATTATTGCCTCTCGGGCATATTCCCTTCAGAAATTATATGACGGGTGGACCCCAACCACCTAGCCACATCTCATCCCCCAACCACACAAAAAATTGGCTATCCCTAACCACATATCATCCTTCCAACCAAACAAAAAATTGGCTATCCCTGACCATGTGGCTAGGGATATCCTCATCCTCTGAATCATATCCTCTGAACCAAACAACCCCTTAGCTAAAGGAGTTTAAGTGTCCTCTCGATAGCTCCAGTCTGAACCGAGTCCTTCTTCGGGGGGGTGATGCCACCGGGACATGGTTGAGGCGTGGTGCCGGCCACTATAGTGTAAATAGTAGGTCACTAGGTCTTTGTCTTCATGTGTTCTCTATATATGGTGTTTGTGAGTAGGTTATTGGATACTTCTGATCGGATATAATTGTGCATTGTCTTCGTCACTACGAAGCTCTAGTGTTAGGAGCTCCTGCAGGACCAAAAATAAGGCTGATGCTTGGAGTTCCTCCGTCCTGGTGTTCCGACACTGCGTCGGGTGGTCCTCATTGAGCTTCTTCGATGAGATTCCGAGGAGAAAGATAGAAGAAAAGGATTTTGGTATGGCTCCTTCAATAAGCGTTGCTTGGTGGATGTTGGGGTCTCATAGGCTTCTCTTGATCTCTTCGGAAAGGTAGCGGAAAGCGGAGGGAAGTGGCGTGATCCGAGGATCCATGGTGAGTTCCAACTACAGATTGGAGTTTCCTACATGGTGGTCTTGGTTAGCTTCCATAATCTTTGGCTGAAAAGGCAGCCGCTCCGAATGCTAAAGACAACACCAATCCAACCTTAAAGGCGAAGGCTCTGAAGGGATTCCCAGTGGCGTGCTCCGCCCTCTTTTTCTGAATTGGTTTCATCGAGAAGAAGGACAGACGAAGATTGTGCCCCCATTGCTACAGTGGAGAATAAACTGACCGCTTTTCATTTCTTACTTTTAGGGTCATTTGTGTTAATTTACAAGACTATATATGTTGTAATTTCTAGTTTCCTAGGTCCTATACAACACGTAATCTCACTGAAGATGAAGTAATGCAGCTGCAGGCCCTTCTGGGCATTTCCCCCACTCAAAAGAAGAGGCTGTTAGGATTAGGGTATCGGATGACCCGAGCATTTTTTGGCAATCAGGGTCTACTTCATAAGTTTCTTGTCTCTACATCCACCAAAGGTTACGCACCAAATGCATGTAGTCTTATTGACATAGTTAAAGATGACATATGCCAAGGATTTTATCAGAGTTTCTTTACCCCACCGACCCTGCCCACATCCCATATTACCTTGTCCCTCGATTATATGGTCAACGATATTTGTCTCATGGAACCTTGGTATGCCTTTGTTAAATATTAATGAATAAAGGGATACTATAATGTTTACAAAAGGTATAAGATCGATGGTAGTAGTGATTTGCATGGGTATAGAGTGGTAGGTTATAGAAGAATCATGCATCTTAAAAGGTGGGTGATCTTGGTGGGAGGTCAACAATGTGTATGCCGGAGTTAGAGATGAACCCATTAAAAAATCCCTCAGGGTTGTAAGGTATTGGTTTCTTATTAATTTGGTGTCAAAATTATTCACTCGAATTGTACACTACACCTGGAGGTTAGTTCATATGTGTTGTAGATTTTAGGAATTAGGGCAGAAGTTTGGAAACAACCAAAATTTGTGGAGTTTAGGATCAAACTGTTTGGATGGTACTAGGGTCGTCGATGTGGCTTCAGACAGATATGTACACATTACATACTTATTGTGCGAATTTCCATAATTAACTAGCCAAATAATCTTCTACTTGAGAAGATGGAGTTTGTCTAACGGTTGTTCTAGCCCGGTCCGACGACCGGTCTTGACTATCGAGCACAACAACACATCCCAAAATACACTTCGAACCATCGTGGTTGTTTACGTGGATTCTGTTACTTAGTACATGTTCCTTTCAAAAGGTTTCAATAGGCCGGATAAATCTGATAAGCTGAGTCCACCGTGCATGGAAACAACAAAAAAAGTTTTTATTTTATTTCAAAATTTTAAATACTTTAACTCTTGAATTGTAAGTTAAAATTCTGTTCCTTTTCATGATTGGCTATGTCGCGCGAAATCTTTAAAATAGATCTCATGTTAATATGTTTTGTTAAAAAAAAGTCACCATACTTACGAAATTATAGTCGTTTGGCCACTAGTTAGAATAAAGTTCCTTACGAGTGAAAAATAGTTACCAAGTTTTCTTAACTTTGCTCCTCACGAGTATAAAGCCTTGCATGATCAAGTTGTCACTTTGTGGACATGTACATCATTGGCATGAAAAGAAACATGTCACCATTATCGGGTGAATGCATATTATTTTGGAGGTAATACTTAGCTAGTAACATGTTAGTTATAATTTTACTATAATCTGACAACTAGCGATGGAAACAAATTCTTCAAAACATGTTAAGAGGGAACATTGTTTTAAAGTCCTCCTCAAGATCCCGACCAGACAAATCATCAATTAAATTAATAAATTAAAATATATATTATTTTATTTCTGAATTGTGATAAAATCTCTGGACGTTGGCCCCTTCGTCATTATAGGACCGGAAGCTAGCTCCCAACGCCGTACTAGAGAGTCTCATAGGACATATGCCCTAGAGTGCGGATTTACCACACCTCCGTGTTCGACCCCCTTGCATCATCTTTGCCACACATCTTTTGGAGATTCGTGCAAGTCAACACGGTCTTCGTCCATAACATGTTTTGCATTTAAGCCCCCCCTAATATTTGGATTTAACCGCTACCTAGGAGAGAGGATGACCACCCTGATACGTCCAAAACGTATCTACTTTCTCGAATATTTTTGCTATTGTTTCTTCTCTAATTTATGTGATTTGGATACAACTAACGCGGAATGACGCTGTTTTTACCAAAATTGCTTTGGTGCCTCGTTTTTTTTGCAGAAAATCAACTTTTATAAAATATGCCAAAAATCCTATTTTCCTAAAAGACTCACGGAACCAGAAGACGAAGGGGAGGAAAGGCCAGAGGGGCCCACACCATCCCTAGGTGCAGGCCAGGCCTGGCCACACCAGGGCATGATGTGGCCACCTCGGACTCCGCCTCGACCTCTCCTTTCGCCTACATATACCCTCTGACCTAAAAACACCGGCGGGGTTTCGACAATTTCTTTTTTTAGAGGAAATACAGCAGGAGAGGCTCCTACTGCTCTTAAATTAAAAAAGAATATAAGTTACAACATATTTACATAGGGTAAGGAATTTTCCTTCCCACTTACAAAATAAAACTAGAAGACTCTCAACTCACTTACAAAGCTTTTTATTTGATCTTTAAGATCAGGCTTTAGCCTAGCCCCTAGTAAATCAATATCTAGGGAGAATTGAATCAGCCAAGAAGGAATACTGGGAGCTACATCATCAAAATATCTCCTGTTACGTGTTGCTTCCAAATATTCCATGCACCAAGAATAACACATTTAAAGAAAAGAGGTTTCGACAATTTTCAGAGAAGAGTTCCGCTGCGCCGCCAACACCAGAAACCGCGATTCGGGACCAGAAACTTCGTTCTGGCACCCTGCCGGGACGGAGAATTGGAGGAGATCGTCGCCATCATCATCAGCGATGCCACCTCTCCATCAACCATCCATGATTCCCCCATCCATGTATGAGTAATTCCCCGTTGGAGGCTATGGGGATGATAGGGATTGGATGAGATCTATCATTTGATTGCATAAGATTGTTAGGGCATGGTGCCTAGTATATATTGTTAGTGCTTTTTAACATTGTTGCAACTTGTTATGCTTAATGCTTGTCACTGATCTCAGATCTGAACATGTTATTGATTCATGATGATATTATTGTTTGTGATCTTACCTGCAAGTTGTGTACACATATCGTTGTCCGGAACCCGAGGCCCCGAAGTGACAGAAATTGGGATAACCGGAGAGGATGGCGGTGATGTGAGGATCAAGTGTGTTCATGGAGTGTTAATGATTTTCTCCGGTGCTCTATTAAAAGGAGCACCTTAATTGCTAGTAGATTCCCTTGAGGCCCCGCTGCAAACGGGCTGATAGGACAAAAGATGTTGTGCAAGTTCTCATTGCGAACACGAATGACTATATACGGAACACATGCCTATGGTTACTTAGTACTTGGATGCTTTATCCTTATTATCTGCAAATGCCATTGCCTTGATTATTCCATGAATTATCTTGTCCATGCAACGCCCGTTCATCCATCCCTATGCCTACCGCACTTTAGTCTTGCTATTTATTATAATTATTACTACTATCCTTATTTTACTGCTGATGTTATTTTGTTATTGCTACTATAAAACTATTGCGAGCAAGACTGTTTCCAGGTGCAGCTGAATTGACAACTCACCTGTTAAGGCTTATAAATATTATTTGACTCCCCTTGTGTCGAATCAATAAATTTTGGTTTTACTTCCCTTGAATAATGTTGCGATCATCTATATTTGTGGGTCATTACACCCCAGCCCCCGACCCCTCTCAAAATGTGCCCTGCCCGACCCAGCTAACACTAACCACGCTCATGCCCTTGCCCACCCCTCCTAGAACCGCCACGCCTCTACCTCCACTCCTAGCGCCGCCACCGCGCCTTTTCCTCCCCTCCCTAGCGCCGGTCTCCATGCTCTCCATCCTCCATGATCACCGGCCACCACACATAGTGGTTACCACGCGCACCAGCCACCACGTGCACTGGTCTCTACGAGCGCCGGCATGGAGGGGTGCGATCTCGGGACGATGCTGGAGTAGCAACAAGACGGAGGAGGCGGCAGGGCCATCGACGTGAGCGGTCCCCTCCAAGGCGACACCAATCTGGCACTCCTTGCGCGACCGTACCTCCCCGGCTGCGTGGGCCACATGCTCTGGCTAGTCGCGAGGCGCCAGGACGACCACACGTGGCGGAGCTCGCCTCCGATCAAGGCAAGGAGGGCGTATCTCGCCTCAGATCAAGGAAAGGATGGTCTGGATCCGAGGCTGCTCTTTTCTTTTCGATTATTTTGGATTTATTAGAATTTTCTCTTTGTGTGGCATGGATCCGAGTTCATGTTGATGGGATTCTACCATGAAACATAATATTTCTTCTTTTGTAGATCTTGTTCATTTGTTTGTTGCATGAAATATGTTAAATCTCCTATTCCAGATCGGTTAGTGTATGGAATCTTTGTGAATCTTATATGCATTGTCATTTTTTGTTGGATCGTGTATGGTTCTTGTGTGAATCTTGATATTAATCTAAATGCTAAGAATCTATGATGAAACATTGTTGGTATTAATCTTAATCGATACAGAGTACAGAAAAGCAATGCAAAAAATCAATTTCTATATGAATCTTGACATGGTGAACTAAAAAGCCCCTATACAGTTTCTAAAAAAGCATGCATACTGTGAGGGAAACATGAAATAAAGTCTTCCGAAGATTTAAAAAATGGGTTGACTCATTCTAAATCTTGCCGGTGTCAAGATTTATTTCTTCTATGGATTTGCTATAAACCTTCAATAAAACATATAGGATTTCATAGTCTTCTACAAAAATATGAATCTGTGTAGAAATCTTATGAATCTTGTAAAAATCTTATGAATCGTATATGGAATTTATAATCCTATATGTTACAAGAAATGAAACGTGTATAAATATTTTTTTTTGAAGTAAAAACGCGTATAAATATTATGAATCTTGTATGGAATTTCTAAGTCTAGGATGAAACTTATATGGATATTTGCATAATATTAATTTTAAATTTAAATTTTGTTGAATCGGGTACTGAATTTTTAACTAATTCATGAAGAGATGAAGGAAATGTGATTTGGGTAAAGAATCTAAGATAAAACAGACACGGAGGATCTGTGTTGAAAATTTGGTTATATAAAATTACGAACATGAAATTTATTGTGATTTCTTCTTGTGAAATCTATGAATATTCATTGAACTCAAAAATATATGAAAATTTTGATAAACCTTATGAATATTTGTCAAGAAATATTGTATGAAGTTTTACGATTTTTTGAACTATAGTATTGGAAAAAAAAGCTGTGAAAAATATTCTATGAAAAATATTATGTTAGAATGTTTTTTGTGAAACTATATTGTGATTGAAATTGGCTAATTAATAGATTAAACAAAGGATATTTTATTTGTGTACCATGTGAGGACAGTTAGCGACGAAAATATGTGTGAAACCTGAAAAGTTAGGGGCTAAAAAGCAAAACTGCAAACCATCTCCAGGAAATAAAGGTAACGATGGTGCCGGAGGACCAACAACATAACGTGTGAGGTTGTATTTTTTATATTGCCCTAATGTTTATATATATATACATAGTTTTTTGGCCCTCTGAGACGGAAGTGGTGAATTTTCTTTTTTGAGATGATCGGGAGCGTAGTTGATAATGACCAAAGACTGATATTTCTGTTTCTAACGGATAGAAAAAAAATCAGCAAAAGAAACTAAGAAAGTGTACAAGTACGAACACACACTTGGGCTTGTTTGATTTATAGGAATTGCATAGGAATTGTGTAGGATTTGAATCCTATGGGAATTTTTCCTATGTTAGTGTTTGATTCATAGGAACTATCCTATAGAATTAATCCTATAGGAATCTTGTAGTGCAATTCCTATAGGAAAACAACATTAGGTCACACCTCATAGAAAAATTCCTTTGCCACGTCAAACAAGATCCCTCTTCCTATAGGATTCACATTGGCATGACATATCAATCCTATGGTTTTTCTATTCCTATACTTTTTCTATCCTATGAATCAAACAAGCCCTTAAAAGGGAAGTCATCAAGTACTCCACATAATTATTACCACACGCTCAAGAATTGATCAGATCAAAACCGGGTACTTGAGTCTCTGGGGTGAGTTTCCAGGCAGCTGGCTGTCACCTTCAACGGACGTACGTACGGTACGTGGGCGCTAGCTCGGGTCAAGGAAGTGCAGCTTGACCTGGCGGCTGTCCATTTCCTAGCTAGAAATCTTCACCATTTCCTATGTCAACTTGCTAGGACAAATAATCAACACGCATATTCATACGACCGATCCTGCCCGGCTCGGCGCCATATATAGGCATCCCCGCGGCAGGCAACCTCATTCCCAGCTCAAGACAACAGCAACCGAGACATCGATCGATCCGCAAAGAAATCAACCTCGCATCTATCTTTCTCTCCGATCGCCATACAAAAAATCGAGATGAAGCCCGCCGCCGAGCCAGCCACCGGCTTCCCCGTCGGCGGCCCGTCCGCCACCGCCGGCGCCTGGTCCTCGGGCCTCTTCGACTGCTTCGACGACTGCGGCCTGTGCTGCCTGACCTGGTGGTGCCCGTGCATCACCTTCGGCAAGGTGGCGGAGATCGTGGACCGGGGCGCGACGTCGTGCGGGACCGCCGGGGCGCTGTACGCGCTGCTGGCGACGCTCACGGGGTGCCAGTGCATCTACTCCTGCACCTACCGCGCCAAGATGCGCGCCCAGTACGCGCTCCCGGACGAGCCCTGCTGCGACTGCTGCGTCCACTTCTGCTGCGAGCCCTGCTCGCTCGTCCAGCAGTACAAGGAGCTCAAGGCACGCGGATACGACCCCGACATCGGATGGCAGCTCAACGCCGACCGCGCCAACGGTGCCGCCGCCGCCGGCAGCGCGCCCGGCATGCAGCACATGGGCCGCTGAATCCAAATCGGCGGCAGCTTACCGTTGTCAGTGGAGGATATATACAACACGTGTTCTTTCGTGCTTGGTAAATTACTATACTATACATAGTACTCCTACTTAATTAGTCAACAATATAAACTTAGTTAACAAGCAGTGTGGTAACTTGTTGACTAATTTTATATTGTTGAATTAATGTTACGATGATTTGTTGTACATAGAAAACCGTTTGTACGTTAATGTTGCTCCGCATTTTGCTCATTGTATAATTGTTTGTTTTGAATAAAAACAAAAGTTTATTCTTTGTTACGAGAAAGATTCAAATATATTTCATGGGTTCATAAAAAATAGAGTATCCCAAACATAACAATAATTATATCCACCTAACGACCACTACTGCCGCGAGACTATCGACGTACCGTTGTCACCACTCCCCTACCGGAGCTGGCCTGAAGTTGTTGATGAAAACCGAAAAATCTTCATACAGGTGTCACTAAGGACCATATTGTCCTAGATCCGACGCGTTGCCATTGAACCCTTGAATTCATCGAAAACAAAATCTTCTGACACCAAATCTGTGACACACATGGATAGGAGGGAGAGGTATCTCCTGTTGTGGCGATGATGGGCTAAGATCACTCTAACGGATCGATGGATGTGGTACAAGAATTGGCACACGAATAATGGTCGAGGGAAAGGACGGCGGAGACGGCCAGTCAGTCTGAGTTTCTTCACGAAATTAATCAAAGTCAGAGCTCATAGGTTTAATGACACTTTGCAATACCTAGACGTCTGCTTTATAAGACATTCTACATAGACTAAACGAGATCCACCACTCTATGGATACAGTGACTAGACGAATCCCCGCCCTCCTCAAAGCCACTGTCGATGGGCGGATGAGAAGGCGGGCACACCTTATTCTTGTCCCCTATAACACCGTCATAGCTACTAAAGATGCGAGTTGACCAAACTCTAACTTTTGTGACCTTATTACCGCGCCGAGCACAAGTCTAACATCCCCACCCCTCCCGTGGCCAGAGCGGCAAACAGGGGAGACGGGACCGTCAATTCTCGGTTGGAGACGACAAAGACGTGGCAGATGGCAACCGGAACCCTAGGTCGCCACCTGCTTCTGACCATGGAAAAATGGCTGTTAAGCTTAACTAAAAGGAGCCTTTTCTATCCATGCAACGTTCTAATCTGCCTTCTACGGGTATGTAAATCCTATCGGTGTGGATGGTCACATGGAACTGCGGGCTATCATGACGACCTGCTCCGAAGGCGGCAATGGCGGCGACGGCGATTATTATTGGTCAACTGGCGGGTGGTAGTAATAACGCTGTCGCGGAGCAAAGCACGATAGACACTGGCATTAAAGAAGCAAGCTTCTAATCGTTGGCAGGTGATCGGGTGCGGCATTACACGCAAACGGGTATATATTCAAAATCAAGTGGCATGCATGTCAACTTGATTTTGGATGACATTGTTGTCCCTACGCGTGAGTCAATGGTCGCACAGGCTCCTGACTTCCAAAATGTTGATAAGACCGAGCTTTCCTCCATTTTTTTTCTCCCTTCCAGGGAGTAAGACAGGTTCGGTGGGTCCTCTGCTTCCAAGTTTTTAACACTATTTTTTAAGAGTAAAATCCATGGTTGGTATCTAAACTTGGCACCCTTTCACCAACCTTAGAAATACACGATTTACGGTCACTAAATACAAAGGTTGTCTCATTATGGTCACTGGCTTTTGTACAGTGGTGTATTTTGCCAACGTGGCGGGCTCTGACCCCGCATTTCAGGCCACGTGGATGCAACAGTGAATTTTCCTTTTGCCGATGCCAAGCCGTCGACTTCGACGGGCCTGAAGCAACTACCTAGAAGTAGCAAATCGAGCTGCAGAGATCAGTTCAGCAGCCAGGAGCGGCAAGCAACTGGGGCACATGAGCAACAAGCAACTGGGGCACGCGAGCAGAAAGCAACGAAGGAGGCACAACGCAATTTGGAAATGGAGGCGCGGCTCACGCGCAGGAGATGAAGGTGTGGCGGCCGGCGGCCACCAGAGCCAGGCACGGGAGGCGAGGAAGACAAACTAATCTCTTTAGAAATTTTGCACTTTAGCCCTTTTTATATTTAGCTTCCTGTAGGTGCAGTAGAGGCTGACAGATAGGGTCTACCAGTGCCACATCAGCGAATACATCCCGGTATAGCGTTCGGTATAGAAGCAGTGACTGTAATGAGACATGCCCCATATTTAATGATCGTAATATTTTAAAAATCAGTGACCGTATTAAAAAAGGGTGACAAGTACAGGTACCTACCATGGATTTTACTTTTTTTTTAGAGGAAGGACGAAGTTTCCAACATGCGTCGTTCTGATCCCTAACGAAACGAGGCGTTGTTCTGGGCTGAGGATGGGCCGTTTCGACACGGGCCCTGTAACATCTCAAATATTCGATCGGCAAAATATAACGCGTGCAGACGACGAGACCTTTCGTGGAACTTTTTTTTTCGCAAGGAAGACGAGACTTTTACGAGGAATATCTTCTCTTTTTTCTTTGCGGGGAGAACGAGGAATATATTCAACAGTTCTTCCTTCTCTATTTTGGCGATGCTATGGTAACCTGACGAGCAATGAGTAATAACGGATTCAGTTGTACACCCTCTGTCTAGAAATATAAAATGTTTTAGTTTTATAAAACGCATGTATATAGACTATTTTTTTTAATAAATTCTTTTTTTTAGGGGAAAAGAGAGATTTCATTGATCAACACAAACATGGTTTACAGACTCCCTGGTAACAATATCCTCAATAACCGGTGGGACAAACCCCAACCAGAAATTGTTCTGATTATATTTCCTAGCTACAGCAGCTAGAGCATGAGCTGCCATATTACTCTCTCTTCCTATCTTCTTTGCTACAAAACGATCACAACTTAAGTTTATCTCTCTAATATCATCAAATAATTTCCACCATCTAGACATGCCTTGGTTTTGTCTCCTAATTGCATCAACCACTCCAGCATTATCTGATTCAAGGATGACAGAGCACAAACTTCTCTGGTTCAGATTTTGAAGCCCCAACAGACAAGCAATGGACTCAGTCTCAAAAACATCCAGACAATTAATTTTAGATCGGTTGCATGCCCAGATCACATTACCCATAAAGTCCCGAGCTACACACCCAATGGAGCAGTCTCCTAATTCCCGAACAAAAGAGGCGTCCACGTTAATTTTAATCCAATCTTTACCTGGAGGCACCCATTTATCTGAGCTTTCATTCACGTCATGGACACAATCAAGCTGATGACAGGTAAAATTGGGGTTTCTATTAATTTCTTACCCTTCTTATCTGCAAGGTCTGTAATAGTTAATCCCAGTTCATAAGTAAGACGAGTCAGAAAATTTACTGATTGTTCTATGGTAGCTTCACCTTTTTTATGCACAAAGTCGTTTCTTAGGTGCTAAGATCTCCAAAGAACTAATAGGATAAGCCCTCTTCTATCTTTACTAACATTAGCAAGGAGTATAGGAAGCCAATCAGGTCCCGTATATCTGAGCATTTCCTCGGGTGGGAGGTCCCAATACTTTCTCATCTCGCTTCTAAGTGCCTTGGCCTTTGTACAAGCCACAGTAGCATGGTAGCTAGTTTCGGTATCATTTCCACAGACTGAACAGATATTTTCCAATTCTAGTGTTCTTCGGAATTTATTTTTCTTTGTTGCTAAATTGTCCTTTGCCACCCTCCATCCAAAAAATTTCACTTTTTTTGGTACTGGAGCATTCCAAATGTTACTCCAAACTTTCCTTCCCTGATCTTGGGCCGAACTAGAGCTAGCTAGGCTCTGGCAATTATTTGCCAGATTATACGCTAGCTTATAGGCACTTTTGATAGAGAACACCCCATTATTCTCATAGTTCCAGGCAAGAAAATCTTTTTTATTGTTTTCAGGGGCATTGAGATAGAGAATTACCTCAGCATCATTTTGATAGAAGATCCTTTTTATTAAGGCTTCATTCCAGGAATTTGATTCTGCCAACACCAATTGACTAACTCTCCTAAATCTTGTCTTTGTTTTTTCCTTCTAGGGGTTTTAACCCATAGTTCTTAGGAATCCAGTTGTCTCTCCAAATCCTTATGCTTTTGCCATCACCTATCCTCCAGATAATGCCCTGTTTTAACAGCTCAAGACCATGCTCAATTCCTCTCCACACAGGAGAAGCTTCATTTTTAAAAACAGTATCCACCAGATTGCCTCTTGGGTAAAATATGGCTTTCATCAATTTTGCTGCCATACTATTTGGATTTTGAATTAGGCGCCAAGCTTGGCGAGCGAGCAGCTCCTGGTTGAACAACCTTGTATCTCTAAAGCCCATACCACCCTGATGTTTTGGAGCTGTAAGAGATTCCCAAGAAGCCCAGTGAACTCTGCGTTGATTGTCATCTTCGCCCCACCAGAAATTCCTTATGATTCTCATGTAATCTTCATGAAAGGAAGCTGGCAGTTTGAAAACAGCCATAACATAGATGTGCAGGACCTAGGCAACGGACTTGATAAGAGTTTCTTTAGCGGCCATAGACATAAATCTTTCATTCCAGATCGACATTCTTTTTGTGAATCTTTCCTTTGCAGGTTGGAAATGCTTTGATTTCATTCTTCCTTCTGGAGTTGGGAGCCCTAGGTATTTTTCTTCAAAAGAACTTTGGGAAACTTGCAAAATGTTTTTTATTTCTGACTGTGTTTGGTCAGTACAAACACTGCTGAACATCAGAGAGCATTTGGAATGGCTAAGCAGTTGTCCCGTACCTTTTTCAAAAGTTGAGAGAGCCTCTCTAACAAACCTCGCTTGCTGACTTGTGGCTTTGAAAAACAATAAGCTGTCGTCGGCAAAAAGCAAGTGGGAAATACCAGGAGCTCCCCTGCAGCATTTTAAGTCAAGTAGTTCCTGGTTGTACACTGCTCTTTGCAAAACTTTTGATAGACCTTCAGCAACAAACAAAAACAGGTAAGGAGATAGGGGGTCTCCTTGCCTCAGGCCACGAGTGGGTTTGAAGGTTCTAGTTAGATCACCATTCACCTTGACCGAAAATCTAACAGAAGTAACACAAGCCATCACTTGCTTTACCCAAGTAGCGTCAAAACCCAGCTTCAGCAGAATGCCTTTAAGATAACCCCAATCAACACGGTCATAGGCTTTAGATAGGTCAAGTTTGTAATCACAAAAGCTCTCCTCGACTTTCTTACATTTCTGGATGTGGTAGAAACACTCAAATGCTACCAAAGCATTATCCAAGATTAAACGACCAGGAAGGAAGGCGCTTTGGTTCTCAAAAATAAGGTGTTTTAGCATGGGTCTCAATCTGTTTACCATGCACTTTGCAACCACCTTATAGAGGACGTTGCAGAGAGATATCGGTCTGAAGTCCTTTAAATCATCGACATCATTTGTTTTGGGGATCAGGACTATGATAGTATCATTTGTTCCTTCAGGAATGTGGCCATTAGCAAAAAAATGCTTGACTGCAGCAATGATCTCCTTTTTTAACGTGCCCCAATTACGTTGAAAAAATCTGGCTGGTAGTCCATCAGGTCCTGGAGATTTTAGAGGGCCAATTTGGAACAGAGCATCTCCAATTTCATCATCTGAATATTCCTTTAGCAATTTCATATTCATATCACTCTGAACAGCAGGTTGCACTAAATTTAGAATCTGATTTGGGTCAACATAGTCATCCATGCTGTATAAATTTTCAAAGAACTTTAAAGTCGTGTCCTTGACTGCAGCAATGATCTCCTTTTTTAACGTGCCCCAATTACGTTGGAAAAATCTGGCTGGTAGTCCATCAGGTCCTGGAGATTTTAGAGGGCCAATTTGGAACAGAGCATCTCCAATTTCATCATCTGAATATTCCTTTAGCAATTCCATATTCATATCACTCTGAACAGCAGGTTGCACTAAATTTAGAATCTGATTTGGGTCAACATAGTCATCCATGCTGTATTCGAGTGAACCCGTATACTAAAAGACATATAGATACATTCGTTTCACAAAGCTAATTTTTTTTATATTTCTAAACATAGGGATTAGAAGATTTGATGGGGTCTTGAATGTATTTATATGTTTTCAGAGGGTTATTTATGACGAAAAATGGCTGGTTCAGCTGCAGAAGGCTTTTTACGGAGGTCATTTGTATTTTGTAATCGTGTTTTTGGTTAATCTTATTCTAGATGTTAACCCAAAAAATAAGTCTAGACTATCTTTTTTTTCTTGGACAAAGAGCAAATGCTAGTAAAACAAACCCTTAATATTGTAATAACATAAGGGTCTGAATCCACCAACGATGTCCCTCGAGCTGAATCCACTAGAAAAGAAAATATTGGGAAGGGCTTGAAAGATGCCCTAGGTCCGGCATCAACTTTTTTTATGCATGTAATGCATCATAACACGTACGATACTTTTAGTTGTGACTACTCTAATGACCATCTAGCCTAAGTATATTTCTTTTTATGGAAAAATGACCGATCTATTAATAATCATCAATATCAGTACAACAAAATCTAAAAATAATAGAAATTACAAATATATACATAGACAACCTAGCGATGACTACACACACTCGAACATGCGGAAGGTGTGTCGCCATCCTCACTCCTCCATCGCCGGAGTCAGACAAAGCGTGCCATAGTAGTAAAACTTATTGTAGTAGACAGACAGAAAGTTATTGTGCTAAGGCCGCAAAGATCTAGTGCGCTAGAGTAGAAATCATGGCCAATGATGACATAGATCAAAAGAGGCTGGAAAACCACACCAACAAACACAAAAATCAACCGGATCCCAGGATATCCGTCGAACATACGACTCTACAAACCCTTCGTCGGTACTAAACGCACCACCAGAGGCAGGGTAGGGTGGGGAGGACTTTATTCTGACATCAGGATGTCGTCGCCTCACTATCCTAAAGAAGACACGAAAAACAATATAAACAAAGAACTGAAACCCTCCCACAGGCGAGGGGTCGTGGTTCAGCACGCCTCCAAGGCCCTAACACACTGGAGGCGGAACAGACCGACGGCGTCACGGGTGATAGGAATAGAACCCTAGATGGGTTTGTACAGCCGTTGTGGCGATCGCCTGTATCAGCTCTGCGCATACCGGTTCGTATAGTCTAACATTCCTAGCTGTTGGATGAAGATCATGTCATCCTTTTGAAATGAGTATACTGAATGGGTGGTCTTATTCTTTCGCCTCACCTTCACTTTGGTCCTAATTCTTTAAAGTTGCACGTTTGGGTTCTAAATCTTTAATAAGTGATTCACGTGAGGTCCTAGATTGGTTTGACCCGTATTAACTTGTGCCATGTCAGCAGTGAGGGCCAGGAGACATACCAGCCAGTCTACATATTTATAGATAGACCCCACGGTTGTATTTATTCTAAAACATGGCCCTTGTTTCTCTCCACATCCCTCTCTGGCTAAGGAGGTTCTAATGTAGTACCATGAGGGAAAACACAGCTCGGCGCTGCGGCAGGCCGATGCGCTAGCTATCGACCACCCGAGATCAGCACGCGTGCTCTGCCTCGCGGGGCACCTCCATTTTGCCGCCTCCATCCATGCCCATACTGTGGAGGAGGACCAGGCCGATGCGCACCTCATCTTTGCCCTCGTCGCACTCACCACGGCCAAAGAGCTCGTCCCTAACTGCGTCAACATCGCCACCGCGTGGTGGGCATCTCTCTCTCTCTCTCTCTCTCTCTCTCTCTCTCTCTCTCTAGCGTGGCAACTCCCCACGACATCGCCCCACCACCACCGTGACCATGGCGTGCATTTGAGGCGGTTTGGCGCGTAGGGCATGACGTGGCGGCGCCTTCCTTGGTTGTGGCTCATCCTCTTTCTACTACTACTCACTCGGTTTGGCAGCGGTCGTCCTGGTAGTGGGATCAAGATGGCAGGGGCGATGGTGGTGCACGACAGGGGCAGGGACAGAGACATGTCGTACTGGTAGCAAGCTTGAGATGGCGGGGGAGATGGTTGTGCGTGGCCCCAAGCACAGCTCCCTGCACCGGCAGTAGCTCATACGAGAGTGTCCCATACTCAGCAACATCGAGCCCAAGCAGATCAAGGGCTGGTTCCAGAACCGCAGGTGCATGCTCGCTCTTCCACGCCGACTCTCGGTCTGGTGCCCTCCTGCGTCCCCTTCATGATGTGGAAAAAATATAATTAGGAGACCTTTTCATAAATATATTGTGGACGTGGCAGTGGTAAAAGCGCCACATAGATTGGTCAAAGTGGTCGGACAAAAATAAGACCTCGCGTGAATCACTTGTCAAAGATTTAGAATCTAGATGTGCAATTTTAAAAAAAATGAACCAAAGTGAAGGTGAGCCTTAACTCTTTTGAAATTTACACGTTTTTTAAATTATAGGGATGTTGAGCGAGAAATGCTAGATATTTCAAAAGCAACTATTGTTTAGTCCCCAAAAGGAAAACAAAATGTACCCCGTGATCGAGCAGGACCCCAACGTTAGCGGACAAATTAAGGAATGGCACGTCTACCTCACCAGCAATGCTCACTGTTCGTTTGAGAAAAATTGAGTACTACTCCCCTTCGTTTTAAAATATAAAATATTTTAGGTTTGTAAAGAAAATGTATCTAAATTTATTTTAATGTATAGATTTACTCTCAAACCTAAGTAAGCATACATATTAAAACAAATCTAGATATATTCGTTTTACAAAGTTAAAATATCTTATATTTTGAAACGGAGGAAGTTTGCATGTCGATCGATCGCCATGACCGTATGGGGTACATCGAAGAAATTCATCTAGAATTTGGTAGCTTGCATAATCTTCACTGCCACGCACCCTCGCGCGCACGGCCTACCGCCTCAACAGGGGGCCAAGAAAGCATGCATGCGAGGAGAGTGGAAGTGTAGAACAAGACAAGCGGGACTGTCGCGCTGATTCAGCTGTCAGTGCCCGATCCGGCCGGCGCTCCCGCTGCTCTCTCCGCGACGGTCATGGGCGCGCGCAAAAACCTCCCAGCCACTCCGACGACGACCAGCAGCAGCCACTCCCTCGCCCAGCGAGCCGCCCTACGGACACACATATATATCATGGCGCTCTCGATCGATCCAGCAGTGTACTCCACCACGCAAACCTCCCTCCAGAAAAACCACAGAGCTTCTCGATCGTCCCAGCTAGCTCCAAGCCCGGCCGGCATCGAAGAGGCACTGAACGGAATGGCGGCGTCCACGGTGCTGCAGGTGCTCGCCCTGGCCGTGCTCCTCCTCCCGTCCGCGGCGTCCGCCGCGCGCGCCCCGCCGGGGTCCAGCCCGCTGGTGAGCACGTGCAAGGAGGGCCCCTTCCCTGCGCACTGCATCAAGGAGCTGGGCCCGCGGCTCCTGGACATCCAGAAGGCGCTCGCCTCCGCGTCCCCGCGCGGCGCGCTCATCGCGGGCGCGCCGGGCACGGTGGACCTCTCCGGCCTGGTCGCCGTCGCCATGGAGACGGCGGCGGAGGCGGGGGCCGTGGCGACCACCATCTTCGAGGGCAAGCTCCCCGGCTTCAACGCCTCCGTGCCCGACTTCAAGAAGTGCTTCGACAACTGCACCGTCACCATGAAGGCCGCCATGAAGAAGATCCACGGCGCCTCCGCCGCCATGAAGGTCCATGCCCACGAGGTCGCCAAGGTCCTGGCCAACAAGGCCATCGGCGACGTCTCCTCGTGCACGGTCAGCTGCCACAACCTCTCCGGCGACATGAAGCTCATCATCGAGACCAGCCTCGTCGAGTTCCAGAAGATGCTCAGGATCGCCGTCAACTTCATCACCAAGCTCGCCGCCAAGTCACCGCCCGGCCCTCCCATGCCAATGCCTCCCCCGGTCCGCCGCCCCTGAATGATCCATCACACGTACGCTAGCTTGCTACCGGCATGCTACGATCCAACAACGACTCAATAACGTGTGGGATTCCTATCCTAAGCCAGAGGGGAACAAAGATCGATTAATTATCTCCCGATATTGATCCTAGATAGCCTAGCTCATCTTGATTTTTCCTAGTTTCTTTACGTGTTTTCTCTTGTCCTTCTTTTGGTACACACCGTGTGGTCGTGTGGAGTTAAATGTAGTTGTTAATAAGATGTTTCATAGTAATAAAATGGAATCTCATTGGTTGGTTTAAGTTTCTTTTATGACCAGTGAAAAAGCAGCAATGTACTATACGGTTCCTGCCTTGCATTATTAGAGCATCTCCACTCGTTCGGCGTTTCCATGTCGAAATCTGGCGGCCAAGGAATAGCCAGTTTTCAGGCAAGTCATAATCTTTGACTTTTCGCCCGAATTCGCCTCAAATTCACACAGTTCGGTATAAATATGAATACAGACCAATATTTGGCATAGTTTGCATGAAATTGAACAAACAAACTTTGAAATAGTTCACCATAGATTGAAACATAACATAGTTCAGCCTAGTTCGGCCTAATTTGCCCAGATTATGTTCAACATAGCTGCTATGTGTTGCTCTTGAGTATCCATATATGCTCCACGCACCAGATCATCCTCTAGTTATTGATGCACTGTCGGGTCTCGAATCCCCTGATGCATTGCGACGAAGGCAACCCACAATGCCGGCACCTAGTGATCAGGCTCTGCAAGAGGCTCATGTCTATAGTATGACTCGTCCTGCTCGACCAAATCTACTGGATGCTTCCGCTCATCCTCGATGATCATGTTGTGCAAGGTCACACAACAGTTCATCGCTACCCACATCTGATCATTCGACCAGGTCATAGCAGGAAACCAGACAACTGCAAACTTCTGTTGAAGCACATCAAATTCCCGCTCCACGTCCTTCCTGCAAGCTTCATGTTCCTTGGCAAACTGAGGGTAACTTCTTTTGGACTCCTTATGCATAAGGTAGCTTATGGGAAACAGTGGGGGAAAAACTGTGGTGGGAAGAAGCCACTAGAAACTATACTAAAGACTTCTATTGGGCTTCTAGAAATTTGGCTCATTTCATATAATGAGTTATGAAATGTCTATAAGGCCCCAAAATTGTGCCAGCTCGGAGTAATTGGCTATTGTCTCCTCTGCATTGCCATATGCAATCTTTATTTATCCATTAATCAGAGCAAAATCTTCCTTCAAATTGTCAGTTATATCAGCATGCTCCGAAGATCATCTATACAATAGGACGCTGCAGAGCTCTAGTTCAGAATATGAGGTCTCTAGCATGTTGTACCCAACATGATCGACCTCAACGTCTTACCGATCTCCGTTAGCACCTCTACACGCCTCTCCAACACCAATGTCATTATCAGTTTTCTGAAGATCCATAAAAAGGTAGGACCTGGATTTCACTATCACGGAGCAACACCAACACGCAACACCATACTCCATGACTTTTGCTCCAGAACCGCTACCTAAACTGAAGCCATGCAGGCTGAGATCAAGAACTTGGCAGAGGAGAGGCGAGGGAGGCTGCATGTAACATCCCAGCATTAGAGCTTAGAAATAAGCTGAACACAGATGTGTGCATTTCATTCATGCATAGAAAATCTGAATAATTTTCACGCTTTTAAATAAAAACTTGTCAAAGTGATTGAAGCTTATCTTAACTTGATGGAATTGAAGTAGATCATCAAGTTGACTGCGATAAGTTTCAATATGATCTTTGCTAAAACCTTATTTTGGGTAAGGGAGATTTGATCTAAGGGTAGATCAAATGTAATAAAATTTAAACCCTAATTCATTACTTAATGGATTATATTTGATCCTTAGGTGATCATATCCTAGTCTTCATTACACACTCATGAATACCAAGTTATAAACATAACTTAAGTAATAGGAATGGAACCACTAAATCTTAATCTCATTTACTTATACCATGAGTATCATGGTAATACCTAACCCTAACTCTTTAGTTATTTGGAGTAGGAGGGAAACCAATTCAAAGATCATTCACCATGTATCTTTTTATCCACATCAATCTTTACCATTCCTATTGGAATCATATTCCAATATCTGTTGATCATCAATGTTGAGTAATCAACTATTGATCCCCAATTCTTAATCTATCAACTCTATAGCTTTTAGATAAAGAAGTAAGAAGAGATAGGTGGTAATGATAGATTTAGATATCATTTATAGGATGGGAGTGATTGGAGGAAATCAAATCAATATGGTAACAAAGAAGATTACAAGGATGAATCCTGAAGATAGTTACCAATGGTAGTCCTATTGGATCAAGTAGGTATAGTCAATGAATTATACCTCTTAATCCAATAGAGCTAAACAGAAGATAATTAGAATACAACTGTAATGTTGTATGGATGGAAGCCTTGATTAGCCAACTAGAAACCTAAGCCATAAATGATCAAAGGATTATAATGATTATGTTTAAGTCACAAAGATTGAATGCTTATATCATGTATAAGTGACATTGGTGGATAGAACATGATTGAACCCTAGTATAGATATGTTATTCTAGGTTAGCCATGACAAGTCACATTAATACAATGAGAGATTGGAGTATGAGTTACTAGAGTTAAGTAGAGAGAAGAAAGTATGATTAAAAGGATGCTAGAGTAACATTGGATTATAGAAGTAGTAGTTTCCTCTTGGGAAATACTCACTCTTGAGGTGAAGTAAGGTATATATATACAGCTACTAGAGTAATGTAGTGATGGATGATTAAGGAAGAGTATGAATGTAGTTAGAAGTAACCACTTGTTGGATTGGAGGTTATCAGCAGTAGAGTAGTTGATATAACCAAGTATAGCTATGAGAAGATTAGGAAAGGCTTCAGTGAAAAGCTTCTGAGATTTTTAAGAGAGATTACAAAGTAATCTGAGAAGTAAGAAGGTGATTATTCAAGTGGAATTAGAATCAGAAGAAGTACTCTAGTGATGAGAGTTATTGTTATGAGAAGGTCATATAGAGCTTTAGTGTCAAGCTCATTAGAATTACAAATGAATTTAGGAGGAGAAATTATGGATAAGAACATTCTTGTGAAGTAAAGCTCGGCATGTTAACACATGATGATAGATATGAAGGATTAGTATATCTAGGAAAGGAATTCCTTAATTAGAAGTCCAGGATTGTGAATTGTAGAATATAAGACTCAACTTTAAATCTTAAACCAAACATAATATTCATTTCTTATTATTGATCTATCATCTTATCTCCATACAACTTTATAGGAATAGTTTCCTATATCAAATCACATAAGCACATCTTGTCATTCCTAACTATCATAATTATATGTACTTAGGAGTTATCCTTATCAATTATTTTCCATAAGACCTTCCAGGAAATAACTTTCTTGTATAAAAGATGAATTCATTCTTGAACACCAACATAAGGACAATATGTCTTAACCAATAATCTTTATTCATATAAATAAAAGGATGAACAAAAATATTAAAACTCCTAAAACCCATGGTAAACAATTACAATTTACAACCCTAACTTTTATTTCAATCATATATGCCTAGAAACTATAGTTATCAATTCTCTCTCATAATTCATTTCAAATAATAACTATTTATTTTAAAGGGTGGTATTAATAAAGATCATAAACATAAAGATAATATGTTTATCCATTAACCCTTATTCACATCCATAAAAGAAATATGAGAATATCAAATCTTTAAAGAACTTATGGTAAGTCTTTTCAATTCAAACTTTAACTCTTATGTTAGTAATAATATATACATATGTATAAGAAAATAAAGAAGTGATAACTTTATAATAAAAGTTCACAAATAGTTCAAAATAACTTATTATTGATGCTTGTATTCAGCAAAGAACTTTTATAAAGAAAGTTTCCTAAAACAAATGAAAAATACAGAAGATGAAAAATAAAACAGAAAAGGAAAACAAACCGAAAGAAAAATTAGAGGAATACAGCTTCTGGCCGCAACCCATTTTCCCTTCTCCCTATCTGCTACTCGCGAGCAGCTCGAATGCAGCCCATCTGGCCCAAGTGCGGCCCGGCACTGGCCCGTACCCCTTCGTTGTCTCTTTTCCTATCGTCTTCCTCGCCGACGGATCGAGCAAGCAGCTCGCTATCGAGCTCCGCCGTGCCGGCATGCGCCAGGATTCGTGCCGCCGCCCGTCATCGTCTACAAGACCGTCTGCCTCGCCAAGTACGAACCCTAGCACGTCATTTCCTCTCCTCTCTTCTCCAGCGCGCAAACCCTAACCCTAGAGCTCATAGACGCCGTCAAGCCCCGCTGTCTCCGGCCGCCCCGAGCCTCGCCGTGACTCCTGGAAGCTTCACCTCGCCGCGGTGAGCAGCCTCGCAGGAGGACTCGACGCGAGGAGCTTCCAATCGTTGACAAGGACACCGCCTTCCCGAGCTCTAGCCACTGCTTCCTCCCTCGATTCTGGCGTCTCCCGTCCTCGCCTCGCCTCGCCACCACCACCGTCATGCTCCTGGTGAGCCACCGGTGCTCAAGCACCTTTTCTCTTCCTCTCTCTCCCTCCGGATCTTCCTTCCCACGAGAGCCCGACGCCGCCGCCGCTCGCCGACGTTGCACCGCCGTCCCCGATGACCTTTTTTGAGCGGCGCCACCATCGCTAGGCTCCTCGCATCATCCTCTTTCCGATACACACAACCGCAGCCGCGCGCGCGAACAGAATCCATCGATCGACAATCGATCTGGGAGGTTCATCCTTGGATGACGTCACTCTGACATCATTACCGCATCATCCCTAGCCACGTCAGCGTGTTGGACTTAGTCCACTGCTCACATGGAATATGACGTGGTCACTGGCCCACTGGTCAGTGACCATGGGTAGATTTAGCTTAGGTACAAATTTTCTTTTCTGTTTAGGAATTAGATAAAACAATATTAATTCCAATATAAATAAAATGATTAAATCTTGTTTAATTAATAACTTTTGTTTTATAATTCAGAAAAATATGTTTAATATATGAAAATTTTCAGAAAAATAAAATCTAAAACTTAAAACTATTATCAAATATTATTATGATGATTATTTAAATAAATATAATTTAATAAAAGTTTATAAGTAATAAAACATTGATAAATCATATTTTAATATTAGTAAATATTAAAAATATAAATAAAATACCAAAAAACTTAAAAAATAAGAATTATAATTTAAAACTATAATCATGTATTATTATTCCACTTAATTAAATATTTTTTATTTATTAAGTCCTTATAAAATAATGAGTATTATAAAAATCATATCTTATTATTTGTAAATCACAAAAATAAGTGTAATATACCAAAATGATCACAAAAATAATACCTATATGTTAAAAATATAATATTCCACTTTTGAGTTAAATAAAAATTTAAACACTTTAATAACTTGAATTTAAACCTATTTCTTTAGTTAATAATTCATATAAGAGTAAATAAAAATTTCTAATATTTTAAAATTAGCCAATTGAGTCTAATAAATAGTATTGGTCTTCAATATTGATAATATGAAGTCAAAATGGTTCAACACATTTTAAATGCAATTTTATTGAATTATCCTTCAACCATAAGTGCAGATTATTTTATAAAAGAATCCTTATCCAATCTAAAATCTCCAAGATTAATTATACTGAAATAAAACCCATTCCTTTACTTTAACCACAAGTTTATAAACAAATGAAAACACTATAGTGAGTTCATAAGTAGTAAATAATATTATTTACTTATTCATAAACCTTAACCACACCCTTATAGGGAGATAAATCCCTTTATACATTTATAATGTAAAGAAACCATTACCAACTAAAAATAATGCCATTCTTAAGTAATTTTAAAGAAACATTATAAGGTGAACAAGACATAACTATAACAAGCATTACACCTAAATTCCATCTATGTTTTAAAGTTAACTTTAGTCTACCAAACTTTAAATATAATACTAAAGACTTTATTATATTATTTATAGTTAACTTTGGTCTGCTATAATTAAGTTATAAAGTATCTTAATACCAAACCAACCAAGTTAAAAACCAAGATAGATAAGTCTCAAATATTAATGCTATCATTATTCAAATAGAGTAATTCTTTCTTACTTGCAGACTATAACTAGAAAGAACACCTCATAAGGTTAACTTAAAAGCTTAAATGCTTCTGCTTAGTTGAGTAAGATTTTCTTCAAATATTATTCTTTTTGCCACTTCAAACATCAAATGACAATTAATAATAATCACATTACATTAAGCTTTACTTATATACTCCCTCCTTCACGGTTTGCAGGGCGCTCTACAAAAATCTCACGGACCTAGGCGTGAACGTATTGGCTAAAAAGTAGGCCTATTAGTGAGAGGTTAAGGAGCATGCATTGGTAGGAGACTGTTGCATGCATAGGAAGTTGGTAGAAAAGGTGCCGCACTAATTAACAATTAATTCTTATGCGCCTAGGAACATTGTAGTTTTGGAAAAACTCAAATTTGATTAGGCGCCCTGCAAAACGTGAAGGAGGTAGTACCTAGGATTGTTAACACTTCAGTTCCTTATAAATGTCATCAGTTGCAAGGTAAAACTTGAAGATAAGATAATTCACATAGAAGCAGTCCTTGAGTAGCACATCTCATTCGTATATCTTATTGTTGTATGCCATTATGTTTACATGTTGTTTCACACACATTCACAGGCCTTAATAAGAAGCACATGTGTGAAACTTAATCTAAAAGGGAAACACATTCCAAGGAAAACCTTTCCAGTATCCAAACCCTAGAACAACGTTACCTCGGGATTCGAGTTTACGAAATTGCATTACATTACTTATGCATAATAGCATCTTGATTTTTTAAACATTAGTCCTTACCGGACCAATGATGCTGATTTCAGATATTGGATCTTTTATATTGTCTTGAAGACCGTGAGTGCATAATCTTGCAATCACAAAAGGCAAGTTCACACTTTCTCATGTCCTTTGATTATTTTCTATAAAGTATTTTACAAATCCAGTGTTGTCATTACCTGCATTTGAAAAAGGTCAGAAAACACTATTTTCATAATAATGTGATTATAGGTTATTTACACTGAGGTAATAACCTACTATAAGAGTTCCGGTGGTAAAGGAACATATTATCTAGGACTTAACAACCAATGTCGCCAGTGATTCTTGCGCCGTATATTACGCGTTGACCATGAGATTTGGAATGGGACGAAGAAGTCAGCTGTATCTTTTCCCTCTCGCATGGAGCTGGATGTGCGGGTCGTGGCTGTTATCACTCGTAGCATGCATATTATATGGTAATTCGTAGAGGATATGCAGCATATGGGTGGGAGCCCTCAACGTCCCACGATAGTTCTGGCATCTGAACGGTCTATACAAACCATTGTCGTAATTCAAAAGGTGGGCATGGTGTACACCAAGGAGACATGCGGGGTCGTGGAGAAGGCAGTGATTGGCTTGGATCTTAGGTTGGGCCTCAAACCAAGGAAGTTTGAATGGGGACATACTCCCGGCCGTGCAACAAAACCTAAGGTCACTCATGGGTAAAGTGACGCACCTCTGCAGAGTGTAAGAACTGTAACTTGTTACTCCCTGTTCCGGGAAGGAGCTGCGAACGCGCGGGAAAAGAACTCCATGAAAGTTCTGGTAAACCCGTGAAGACTGACGGACATAGCTTTTCAAAATAAAAGCAACCTTTGAAGAAATGTTTACAAAAACTTGCATTGCCTACGACCTATGGTCTGTGGTTGTAGATATAGTGCATCAAACACTCCTTTTCTAGTGAACTTGCTAAGTACGCTCGTACTCAAAGTATCTTCTTAACCCTTGCTAGATTCTGAAGCCAATAAGACGACGTATACATCAAGTTATGCTCCAGGAATCATCACCAGAAGCGAAAGCTCTTCCATGAAGTCAAGAAAGTCAACATATACATCAACTCGAGTGAAGACAAACTTACTGATTAGATAGGAATATAATCTCTAGCCATAAAACATATTTCTGTAGCGTATTGCAATAGCAGCAATACCAGACCATTAGTTAAAATACTAGTCATAATAGTATGATAGTCTTGAGTTGTTTATTTCTGATTCTTCTTTGTAAGAAGTTTCTTTCTCTCTCTTTAACCTAGAGTGTTCTCTGGATCTTGTGTAAAGAGTTGAGTTGTAACCTATAGTCATGTCTTGGACCTGCTATGTTTTTGTTGTACTACTCTGAGGGATGTAATACTAGTGAATAGTATTTCATTGGTGTTATGTCAACGACTATAGTGTACTACATAATGCAGTGGTATGCTGGGTCAGCACACTGCAGGTGCAGGGTGTAACACCCTCAGAATAGGCCCTATGCAAGTTTTAGCGAAATCCGCCAAACCCGCATAGAAACGATTCAAAGGTGCCCACCAGGCACTTTCGTGCGGGTGGAAAACGAAGCAATAACATTACACAACAGTCCTCGATGGGACCCACAGAACAGATATATATACAACACGACTCCAAGAGTCAAGAATACAGATATAAGGTACAAAGAACCAAATCACCTTGAAATAACAGAGCGTCCGACTACGGAGAAGATGCAAATGGGGCTAAGAGCCCTGAAGAATAACCAATGGCGTCCATAACCCTGCCCAGGCCAAGCCGGAAGGGTAACCGTGCTAACGACGTCGATCTCAAAACTTGCTTAAACAAAAGGGGTGCCGACAAAGGGCAAAGGAAAAAGAGGAGCGTCAGTACTGAGGCCAGTACACGGCGAGGCTAGAATTCGGCGGTCCTCGCCTACATAGGTATGGTGGACTGAAGCGGCAGCGCAGCATGCACTAAACGACCTATAGAGACTCGATAAAACAGGCGGCTATCAGAGAGGGGTAAGAAAGACCTATCCGGAACCAACATGATGCTAACACCAATCAAACCCGTCCTGGTATTTCCCCCTCGAGACCAAACGAGGAAGTCAACCGAGGAACTCACACCGTTGGCAGTTTTATTTATTCGGTTATCGTTGCAGCAATTACTAGTCAAATATAGATAGTCATCTTGATAAATTAAGCAATGGGCACTTTTATTTAACCATTCCGTTGTAGTTGCGACACTTACTAGTCAAATACAATTAGCATGAGATAACCCAAAACCCAGCAGTTGTTGGTACTTTTATTTAGCCATTCCGTTATAGTTGCAATATTTACTAATCAGGTACAATGGTCACAAACGACAACCCAAGCAAGCAATTGTTGGCAGTTTTATTTAGCCATTCCATTATAGTGAAGCTGATTACTAGTCATTATATAGTCAAATTTATAGCACTACTTTAGTTATAGTTGTCTATGATCGAGATACTGTGCTCCAAGTCGTCCATAACCGCGGACACGGCTTTCAGAAAGTTTTACCCGGCCGGGGTGCACAAATAGCAACACACACACGATCGACCTCGGAAAAACCAAATCAAAACCCAACGAGGCTTTCACGACAGAGCAATCACAAGATTCAGAAATATTTCAGGGGGGCACCCCTTGGAGTACACCCGCAACGAAGCTAGCTGACTCCGAGACGGACCCGAGGTTTGGGTGGACGGCTGTGAACGACTGGGAACCCAAAACTGGGCTTGTCGACACCGCGAAAACTTGTCCCGATCCTAAACAGTACAGTGTGCTCCTCGCACAATCGTAAATAAAGCAGTAGCATGGCATAAGTACAGGATAGTAAATAAAACCTCAAACTAGTTTGTGGCCCCAAGAAATAAGACGGAATCAAGCTCTGGCTAAGGGGGGTCCCATAATTCCCCGTATGTGGATAGCGCGATAAATCAAGGAACATGTATCAAGCACTCGGGGTCCTACGGGACACAAGTGGACGGTTAACAACCAAATAACATCTATTGCCCACCTGTGCCTCTGCTTACTTACTTCAATTTTAGTTGTTAAACAGGAATTAAAGTGAACTATAAGTAAAGCCGAGATCATCTCCAACATCAAACATGTGGCAATACTCCAACAACTGTGGTACACTGCGACACGCAACAGTACTTGAGCAAGCGACTACGACGCGCAAGTCCAACTATCTACCAAACAACAGGTAATAGGAGGTGGCCATGGCGATATAGGGCTGCAAGGGATTTCACGGGTACGAGAACTAGAGCATCGCAACACAGATAGCAATAGATCAACAGGAGGGAATAAATACTATAAAAGTAAGATAGGTAGAAAGGGGGAGATGCTCGCCTGAAAACATTGTCGAAGGTTCATCCGAAGATCGGGTCGGCACTCGCATCAACTCAACGGCCTTATCCGCGAAGACCCAAAACACTAGAAGAAACACCGGATGCACTATTTAATACTACGGCAAAAGATCGGGCATGATGCATGTATGATGTATGACATGGCAAAGATGCGATGCAATTAGGCCATATTAAGCGGAACCGGGGTCCCGACAATTAATTAAATGGTTCGAGTTATTTAGAACCCCCGCAATTTAAATGTGGTTTTAGCATGGCAAAAGATAGCACCGGTTCGCTACACAAATTTAGATGAGGCCAATATAAGGCTAGATTTGCCCGCATATGGGCCCCATATTATTTATGAGGTGAATCGGCATAAGGCCCCCAAACCAATGATATGCATGCGAGAATGACAATTTAATATGCGACAAGTTTATTATATTATAAAATAGGGTTTCGGAAAGGGGTCACACATTAGGGTTCGACGATCTTGGGGTTCCGGGGGTTCGGAGTCCGGTCTCAGGGTTCAGGGTTCGACAGGCTCGGTCTCGGACAACGGAGGTAGGCCTTGCCGCATCGGGGTCTCGGTGTCCTCGGATCCGATGGAAGATCTCGGCGTTCAGCAAACGTCGAAGTAGACCTTGGAGTTCCGCGATGATCTTGTCGATTCCCTGTCGAAGGCCTTGGCGCTTCGGATCGGTCTTCGGTTCGGGGCCTCGGGGTCTTGGGGTTCGCGTCCGTGTGGCGATATTGTCGTTCCGTGTAGGCGTTCTCGAGGTCGATGGCGAACTTGTCCGGTACCGGGGTTTTTCGGAGGTCTTGGCGCGGCACCGGGTTCGGGATCTATCTTCGCTTCGGGGAATGGTCTTGTGGTCCGAGCAGATCCTGGTGTCCGAGGAGGAGATTCATGTCGTTCTGTGACGGTCCATGGTACTTCCTGCGCCAGCACGGGCGACAAGCAAGGCCGATGGAGGAGTCCACTGGGAGAGGTCCTGTGGCGCGGGAAGGCGGTGACCGGCGGTGGTCGGACGCGGCGCAGCAGGACGAGGCCGGCGCTGGGCGGCGGGCGGCGGCGCACCGGGGGTCGCTGCCGAGGCGAGGAAGACGAACAGGGTGGGGATGGTCCGCGCGCGGCGACGAGGAAGCCGAGGGGACGCGCCGGCGGCGGGACGGGGAGGAGAGGCCGCAGCGAGGCCGGAGGAGGCACGCCGGGACGGCTCCTGGGCGGCGGACGGCGGTCGGGGGAGGACGCGCGGGGGCGGTGGGGCGTCGCGGCGGAGGGCTGCAGGCGCCGGAGAGGTTGGCGGCGAGGGGCGGCCAGGTGGCGGCGCCGGAGGATGGGGAGAGGAGGCGGACCGACGGTGGCGCTCGAGCGGGCTGGCAGCGGGCGGGGCGGAACTGGAGGGGCGGGGAGCGCCGGAGATGGCGCTGACGAGGGGCCGCGGGTCGTCGGAGGCGGGCGGCGGAGGGCGGCCCGCGGCGCGGCGCGTGCTGGAGAGGAGGCGGCGCGGAGGCGAGCATGGCCGGCGACGGACGCCGAGGAGGATGCGAGGCCAGGTGGTGGCAGGGATCAGGCGACGCGGTGCCGGCAGAGCGGCCGGACGCAGAGGGGAGGAAGGAGGGCGCGAGGCGGCGGAGATGGGCGCCGGCGAGGTGGGAGGCGAGGGCGGATGCCGGCGGGAGAGGAGGGGCGAGCTCGAGCTGCGGCGGTGGCGGAGCAGAGAGGGTAGGGAGGAGGGCGGTGACCGCAGGTGAGGGGGGGCGGACGCGCGTGGGGACGCGGCCGGGCGCGCCGGCGCGGGAGCGGCCGGAGCAGAGCGGGTGGGGGGAGGGTTGGAGGGAGGGAGGAGCGGGAGGTGTAAGACGCGCGCGTGGGGGAGAGAACGTGCGGGAGGAGGGAGGTTGGGCAGGTGGTGGGGCCAGGGCGTGGGCCAGCAGGGAGGGGTGGGACTGAGAGGGTGGGGCCGGCTGCGGGGCCAGAGGGTGGGGAGTGGCGTGTGGGTTGGGGAAGAGAGAGAGGGAGTGGCTGACGTGGCAGGGGGTGATTGGTTGGGGGAGGGAGGAGAGGTGAGGTGGCGAGAGGCCATTGGCTGGGGTGAGGTGGAGGGGGTGTGGGTAGATAGGACTGGGGTAAGAAAAGACTTGGGGTGGGGTCTAAGCTGGACCGATTTTATTCTGGGGGTGGTCGTTCGGGTCGAATCGGCCCGTTCGACTGCCCCACTAAAATAATTAAATATTTTTATTATTTACAAACGGGACTTTTGCAAACCGATAGCAGACAAAACAAAATAATCCGGACACCCGGGTTTTGAATTTTGAAAACAAGACGGGGCGTTTTAGAAAACAAAATAGGTTTTTCCGAAATAATTTTATGCAAGAAAATGCAAGATGATGACGATGCTCAAATGCAATGTGGCATGATGACATGAGCATGCGGTCATGATGATGCAATGCACAAAAACAACGCGATTTTCTAGTAGTGGTTTTGCGGGATGCCACAATTCGACACCACTAACAAGGGATCTCGCCCTCGAGATCCGCCTCATGGTACCGGAAAGAAGGCCGACGATCTGATCCTTCGCGCTTCGTGTAGATCCTTGCGACACCGCTAACAAGAGGTCGTTGTCTGTGATCGTCGAGGGAACACTCCGGAAACAAAAGGTCGAAGGTAGAGGTATCAACAAATAAAGCCACCTCTAGCTTCGATGGACGGAGTAAAATTGCTGGATCCACTGATTCGATGTACAAGAGCGAATTATAAGAGTAGTGGTATGGTAGCTACTCCATCCCGCACTCGAACCATTACTCTGCACACGAATAGGCGGATTATGCAACCAACTCTCGGAATTAGACTGAAGATCTCGACAAGCGAGGTTCGGAAACACAGGAGTGATGCAGACTCTGCATCGGATCTGGCGTAGAGGATGTCGTCGCGTCGGAAAACACCGGAAGGCACAAACAAAGAGCAAAGAATGGTACCACAGATAAAGGATCACTCAGATAGCATGAACACCTGATAGTAGAACACCGTTATCCAAGGAGGAAGCGAAACCCTGAAGGTACGACGGAACCAACCACGAGAAATCCTGGACTCTATGAGAGAGAAGAGAGCGGATTCAAAACACGCAGAGGTGAGAGGAGAATAGCAGAGGGGTAAGGAGTAAAATCAGACCTAATCAGAACTATCCAACCGATTTTTCGAAATAGTTTTGACACTCTACTCGGCCGTTAGCTAGGTTATCCTACAGGCTGGACTTGTGGGGTATCGCAACTGCTGAGCTCTGATACCACTCTATAACACCCTCAGAATAGGACCTATGCAAGTTTTAGAGAAATCCGCCAAACCCGCATAGAAACGATTCAAAGGTGCCCACCAGGCACTTTCGTGCGGGTGGAAAACGAAGCAATAACATTACACAACAGTCCTCGATGGGACCCACATAACATATATATATATACAACACGACTCCAAGAGTCAAGAATACAGATATACGGTACAAAGATCCAAATCACCTTGAAATAACAGAGCGTCCGACTACGGACAAGATGCAAATGGGGCTAAGAGCCCTGAAGAATAACCAATGGCGTCCATAACCCTGCCCAAGCCAAGCCGGAAGGGTAACCCTGCTAACGACGTCGATCTCAAAACCTGCTTAAACAAAAGGGGTGCCGACAAAGGGCAAAGGAAAAAGAGGAGCGTCAGTACTGAGGCCAGTACACGGCGAGGCTAGAATTCGGTGGTCCTCGCCTACATAGGTATGGTGGACTGAAGCGGCAGCGCAGCATGCACTAAACGACCTATAGAGACTCGATAAAATAGGCGGCTATCAGAGAGGGGTAAGAAAGACCTATCCGGAACCAACCTGATGCTAACACCAATCAAACCCGTCCTGGTATTTCCCCCTCGAGACCAAACGAGGAAGTCAACCGAGGAACTCACACCGTTGGCAGTTTTATTTATTCGGTTATCGTTGCAGCAATTACTAGTCAAATATAGATAGTCATCTTGATAAATTAAGCAATGGGCACTTTTATTTAACCATTCCGTTGTAGTTGCGACACTTACTAGTCAAATACAATTAGCATGAGATAACCCAAAACCCAGCAGTTGTTGGTACTTTTATTTAGCCATTCCGTTATAGTTGCAATATTTACTAATCAGGTACAATGGTCGCAAATGACAACCCAAGCAAGCAATTGTTGGCAGTTTTATTTAGCCATTCCATTATAGTGAAGCTGATTACTAGTCATTATATAGTCAAATTTATAGCACTACTTTAGTTATAGTTGTCTATGATCGAGATACTGTGCTCCAAGTCGTCCATAACCGCGGACACGGCTTTCAGAAAGTTTTACCCGGCCGGGGTGCACAAATAGCAACACACACACGATCGACCTCGGAAAAACCAAATCAAAACCCAACGAGGCTTTCACGACAGAGCAATCACAAGATTCAGAAATATTTCAGGGGGCCACCCCTTGGAGTACACCCGCAACGAAGCTAGCTGACTCCGAGACGGACCCGAGGTTTGGGTGGACGGCTGTGAACGACTGGGAACCCAAAACTGGGCTTGTCGACACCGCGAAAACGTGTCCCGATCCTAAACAGTACAGTGTGCTCCTCGCACAATCGTAAATAAAGCAGTAGCATGGCATAAGTACAGGATAGTAAATAAAACCTCAAACTAGTTTGTGGCCCCAAGAAATAAGACGGAATCAAGCTCTGGCTAAGGGGGGGTCCATAATTCCCCGTATGTGGATAGCGCGATAAATCAAGGAACAGGTATCAAGCACTCGGGGTCCTACGGGACACAAGTGGACGGTTAACAACCAAATAACATCTATTGCCCACCTGTGCCTCTGCTTACTTACTTCAATTTTAGTTGTTAAACAGGAATTAAAGTGAACGATAAGTAAAGCCGAGATCATCTCCAACATCAAACATGTGGAAATACTCCAAAAACTGTGGTACACTGCGACACGCAACAGCACTTGAGCAAGCGACTACGACGCGCAAGTCCAACTATCTACCAAACAACAGGTAATAGGAGGTGGCCATGGCGATATAGGGCTGCAAGGGATTTCACGGGTACGAGAACTAGAACATCGCAACACAAATAGCAATAGATCAACAGGAGGGAATAAATACTATAAAAGTAAGATAGGTAGAAAGGGGGAGATGCTCGCCTGAAAACATTGTTGAAGGTTCATCCGAAGATCGGGTCGGCACTCGCATCAACTCAATGGCCTTATCCGCGAAGACCCAAAACACTAGAAGAAACACCGGATGCACTATTTAATACTACGGCAAAAGATCGGGCATGATGCATGTATGATGTATGACATGGCAAAGATGCGATGCAATTAGGCCATATTAAGCGGAACCGGGGTCCCGACAATTAATTAAATGGTTTGAGTTATTTAGAACCCCCGCAATTTAAATGTGGTTTTAGCATGGAAAAAGATAGCACCGGTTCGCTACACAAATTTAGATGAGGCCAATATAAGGCTAGATTTGCTCGCATATGGGCCCCATATTATTTATGAGGTGAATCAGCATAAGGCCCCCAAACCAATGATATGCATGCGAGAATGACAATTTAATATGCGACAAGTTTATTATATTATAAAATAGGGTTTCGGAAAGGGGTCACACATTAGGGTTCGACGATCTTGGGGTTCCGGGGGTTCGGAGTCCGGTCTCAGGGTTCAGGGTTCGACGGGCTCGGTCTCGGACAACGGAGGTAGGTCTTGCCGCATCGGGGTCTCGGTGTCCTCGGATCCGATGGAAGATCTCGGCGTTCGGAAAACTTCGAAGTAGACCTTGGAGTTCCGCGATGATCTTGTCGATTCCCTGTCGAAGGCCTTGGCGCTTCGGATCGGTCTTCGGTTCGGGGCCTCGGGGTCTTGGGGTTCGCGTCCGTGTGGCGATCTTGTCGTTCCGTGTAGGCGTTCTCGAGGTCGATGGCGAACTTGTCCGGTACCGGGGTTTTTCGGAGGTCTTGGCACGGCACCGGGTTCGGGATCTATCTTCGCTTCGGGGAATGGTCTTGTGGTCCGAGCAGATCCTGGTGTCCGAGGAGGAGATTCATGTCGTTCCGTGACGGTCCATGGTACTTCCTGCGCCAGCACGGGCGACAAGCGAGGCCGATGGAGGAGTCCACTGGGAGAGGTCCTGTGGCGCGGGAAGGCGGTGACCGGCGGTGGTCGGACGCGGCGCAGCAGGACGAGGCCGGCGGTGGGCGGCGGGCGGCGGCGCACCGGGGGTCGCTGCCGAGGCGAGGAAGACGAACGGGGTGGGGATGGTCCGCGCGCGGCGACGAGGAGGCCGAGGGAACGCGCCGGCGGCGGGACGGGGAGGAGAGGCCGCGGCGAGGCCGGAGGAGGCGCGCCGGGACGGCTCCTGGGCGGCGGACGGCGGTCGGGGGAGGACGCGCGGGGGCGGTGGGGCGTCGCGGCGGAGGGCTGCAGGCGCCGGAGAGGTTGGCGGCGAGGGGCGGCCAGGCGGCGGCGCCGGAGGATGGGGAGAGGAGGCGGGCCGACGGTGGCGCTCGAGCGGGCTGGCCGCGGGCGGGGCGGAACTGGAGGGGGCGGGGAGCGCCGGAGACGGCGCTGACGAGGGGCCGCGGGTCGTCGGAGGCGGGCGGCGGAGGGCGGCCCGCGCGGCGGCGCTTGCTGGAGAGGAGGTGGCACGGAGGCGAGCATGGCCGGCGACGGACGCCGAGGAGGATGCGAGGCCAGGTGGTGGCGGGGATCAGGCGACGCGGTGCCGGCAGAGCGGCCGGACGCAGAGGGGAGGAAGGAGGGCGCGAGGCGGCGGAGATGGGGTGGCGAGGGCGGATGCCGGCGGGAGAGGAGGGGCGAGCTCGAGCTGCGGCGGTGGCAGAGCAGAGAGGGTAGGGGAGGAGGGCGGTGACCGGAGGTGAGGGGGGCGGACGCGCGTGGGGACGCGGCCGGGCGCCCCGGCGCGGGAGCGGCCGGAGCAGAGCGGGGTGGGGGAGGGTTGGAGAGGAGGGAGGAGCGGGAGGTGGAAGACGCGCGCGTGGGGGAGAGAACTCGTGCGAGAGGAGGGAGGTTGGGCAGGTGGTGGGGCCAAGGCGTGGGCCAGCAGGGAGGGGTGGGACTGAGAGGTTGGGGCCGGCTGCGGGGCCAGAGGGTGGGGAGTGGCGTGTGGGTTGGGGAAGAGAGAGAGGGAGTGGCTGACGTGGCAGGGGGTGATTGGTTGGGGGAGGGAGGAGGTGAGGTGGCGAGAGGCCATTGGCTGGGGTGAGGTGGAGGGGGGGGTGTGGGTAGATAGGACTGGGGTAAGAAAAGACTTGGGGTGGGGTCTAAGCTGGACCGATTTTATTCTGGGGGTGGTCGTTCGGGTCGAATCGGCCCGTTCGACTTCCCCACTAAAATAATTAAATATTTTTATTATTTACAAACGGGACTTTTGCAAACCGATAGCAGACAAAACAAAATAATCCGGAGACCCGGGTTTTGAATTTTGAAAACAAGACGGGGCGTTTTAGAAAACAAAATAGGTTTTTCCGAAAGAATTTTATGCAAGCAAATGCAAGATGATGACGATGCTCAAATGCAATGTGGCATGATGACATGAGCATGCGGTCATGATGATGCAATGCACAAAAACAACGCGATTTTCTGGTAGTGGTTTTGCGGGATGCCACAATTCGACACCACTAACAAGGGATCTTGCCCTCGAGATCCGCCTCATGGTACCGGAAAGTAGGCCGACGATCTGATCCTTCGCGCTTTGTGTAGATCCTTGTGACACCACTAACAAGAGGTCGTTGTCCGTGATCGTCGAGGGAACACTCCGGAAACAAAAGGTCGAAGGTAGAGGTATCAACAAATAAAGCCACCTCTAGCTTCGATGGACGGAGTAAAATTGCTGGATCCACTGATTCGATGTACAAGAGCGAATGATAAGAGTAGTGGTATGGTAGCTACTCCATCCCGCACTCGAACCATTACTCTGCACACGAATAGGCGGATTATGCAACCAACTCTCGGAATTAGACTGAAGATCTCGACAAGCGAGGTTCGGAAACACAGGAGTGATGCAGACTCTGCATCGGATCTGGCGTAGAGGATGTCGTCGCGTCGGAAAACACCGGAAGGCACAAACAAAGAGCAAAGAATGGTACCACAGATAAAGGATCACTCAGATAGCATGAACACCTGATAGTAGAACACCGTTATCCAAGGAGGAAGCGAAACCCTGAAGGTACGACGGAACCAACCACGAGAAATCCTGGACTCTATGAGAGAGAAGAGAGCGGATTCAAAACACGCAGAGGTGAGAGGAGAATAGCAGAGGGGTAAGGAGTAAAATCAGACCTAATCAGAACTATCCAACCGATTTTTCGAAATAGTTTTGACACTCTACTTCGGCCGTTAGCTAGGTTATCCTACAGGCTGGACTTGTGGGGTATCGCAACTGCTGAGCTCTGATACCACTCTGTAACACCCTCAGAATAGGCCCTATGCAAGTTTTAGAGAAATCCGCCAAACCCGCATAGAAACGATTCAAAGGTGCCCACCAGGCACTTTCGTGCGGGTGGAAAACGAAGCAATAACATTACACAACAGTCCTCGATGGGACCCACAGAACAGATATATATACAACACGACTCCAAGAGTCAAGAATACAGATATACGGTACAAAGATCCAAATCACCTTGAAATAACAGAGCGTCCGACTACGGACAAGATGCAAATGGGGCTAAGAGCCCTGAAGAATAACCAATGGCGTCCATAACCCTGCCCAAGCCAAGCCGGAAGGGTAACCCTGCTAACGACGTCGATCTCAAAACCTGCTTAAACAAAAGGGGTGCCGACAAAGGGCAAAGGAAAAAGAGGAGCGTCAGTACTGAGGCCAGTACACGGCGAGGCTAGAATTCGGCGGTCCTCGCCTACATAGGTATGGTGGACTGAAGCGGCAGCGCAGCATGCACTAAACGACCTATAGAGACTCGATAAAACAAGCGGCTATCAGAGAGGGGTAAGAAAGACCTATCCGGAACCAACCTGATGCTAACACCAATCAAACCCGTCCTGGTATTTCCCCCTCGAGACCAAACGAGGAAGTCAACCGAGGAACTCACACCGTTGCAGTTTTTATTTATTCGGTTATCGTTGCAGCAATTACTAGTCAAATATAGATAGTCATCTTGATAAATGAAGCAATGGGCACTTTTATTTAACCATTCCGTTGTAGTTGCGACACTTACTAGTCAAATACAATTAGCATGAGATAACCCAAAACCCAGCAGTTGTTGGTACTTTTATTTAGCCATTCCGTTATAGTTGCAATATTTACTAATCAGGTACAATGGTCGCAAACGACAACCCAAGCAAGCAATTGTTGGCAGTTTTATTTATCCATTCCATTATAGTGAAGCTGATTACTAGTCATTATATAGTCAAATTTATAGCACTACTTTAGTTATAGTTGTCTATGATCGAGATACTGTGCTCCAAGTCGTCCATAACCGCGGACACGGCTTTCAGAAAGTTTTACCCGGCCGGGGTGCACAAATAGCAACACACACACGATCAACCTCGGAAAAACCAAATCAAAACCCAACGAGGCTTTCATGACAGAGCAATCACAAGATTCAGAAATATTTCAGGGGGCCACCCCTTGGAGTACACCCTCAACGAAGCTAGCTGACTCCGAGATGGACCCGAGGTTTGGGTGGACGGCTGTGAACGACTGGGAACCCAAAACTGGGCTTGTCGACACCGCGAAAACATGTCCCGATCCTAAACAGTACAGTGTGCTCCTCGCACAATCGTAAATAAAGTAGTAGCATGGCATAAGTACAGGATAGTAAATAAACCCTCAAACTAGTTTGTGGCCCCAAGAAATAAGATGGAATCAAGCTCTGGCTAAGGGGGGTCCCATAATTCCCCGTATGTGGATAGCGCGATAAATCAAGGAACAGGTATCAAGCACTCGGGGTCCTACGGGACACAAGTGGACGGTTAACAACCAAATAACATCTATTGCCCACCTGTGCCTCTGCTTACTTACTTCAATTTTAGTTGTTAAACAGGAATTAAAGTGAACGATAAGTAAAGCCGAGATCATCTCCAACATCAAACATGTGGCAATACTCCAACAACTGTGGTACACTGCGACACGCAACAACACTTGAGCAAGCGACTACGACGTGCAAGTCCAACTATCTACCAAACAACAGGTAATAGGAGGTGGCCATGGCGATATAGGGCTGCAAGGGATTTCACGGGTACGAGAACTAGAGCATCGCAACACAGATAGCAATAGATCAACAGGAGGGAATAAATACTATAAAAGTAAGATAGGTAGAAAGGGGGAGATGCTCGCCTGAAAACATTGTCGAAGGTTCATCCGAAGATCGGGTCGGCACTCGCATCAACTCAACGGCCTTATCCGCGAAGACCCAAAACACTAGAAGAAACACCGGATGCACTATTTAATACTACGGCAAAATATCGGGCATGATGCATGTATGATGTATGACATGGCAAAGATGCGATGCAATTAGGCCATATTAAGCGGAACCGGGGTCCCGACAATTAACTAATTGGTTCGAGTTATTTAGAACCCCCGCAATTTAAATGTGGTTTTAGCATGGCAAAAGATAGCACCGGTTCGCTACAGAAATTTAGATGAGGCCAATATAAGGCTAGATTTGCCCGCATATGGGCCCCATATTATTTATGAGGTGAATCGGCATAAGGCCCCCAAACCAATGATATGCATGCGAGAATGACAATTTAATATGCGACAAGTTTATTATATTATAAAATAGGGTTTCGGAAAGGGGTCACACATTAGGGTTCGACGATCTTGGGGTTCCGGGGGTTCGGAGTCCGGTCTCAGGGTTCAGGGTTCGACGGGCTCGGTCTCGGACAACGGAGGTAGGTCTTGCCGCATCGGGGTCTCGGTGTCCTCGGATCCGATGGAAGATCTCGGCGTTCGGAAAACTTCGAAGTAGACCTTGGAGTTCCGCGATGATTTTGTCGATTCCCTGTCGAAGGCCTTGGCGCTTCGGATCGGTCTTCGGTTCGGGGCCTCGGGGTCTTGGGGTTCGCGTCCGTGTGGCGATCTTGTCGTTCCGTGTAGGCGTTCTCGAGGTCGATGGCGAACTTGTCCGGTACCGGGGTTTTTCGGAGGTCTTGGCGCGGCACCGGGTTCGGGATCTATCTTCGCTTCGGGGAATGGTCTTGTGGTCCGAGCAGATCCTGGTGTCCGAGGAGGAGATTCATGTCGTTCCGTGACGGTCCATGGTACTTCCTGCGCCAGCACGGGCGACAAGCGAGGCCGATGGAGGAGTCCACTGGGAGAGGTCCTGTGGCGCGGGAAGGCGGTGACCGGCGGTGGTCGGACGCGGCGCAGCAGGACGAGGCCGGCGCTGGGCGGCGGGCGGCGGCGCACCGGGGGTCGCTGCCGAGGCGAGGAAGACGAACGGGGTGGGGGGGGTCCGCGCGCGGCGACGAGGAGGCCGAGGGGACACGCCGGCGGCGGGGACGGGGAGGAGAGGCCGCGGCGAGGCCGGAGGAGGCGCGCCGGGACGGCTCCTGGGCGGCGGACGCGGTCGGGGGGGGAGGACGCGCGGGGGCGGTGGGGCGTCACGGCGGAGGGCTGGAGGCGCCGGAGAGGTTGGCGGCGAGGGGCGGCCAGGCGGCGGCGCCGGAGGATGGGGAGAGGAGGCGGGCCGACGGTGGCGCTCGAGCGGGCTGGCCGCGGGCGGGGCCGAACTGGAGGGGGCGGGGAGCGCGGAGACGGCGCTGACGAGGGGCCGCGGGTCGTCGGAGGGGGCGGCGGGGGGGCGGCGGAGGGCGCCGGCGGCGCGTGCTGGAGAGGAGGCGGTACGGAGGCGAGCATGGCCGGCGACGGACGCCGAGGAGGATGCGAGGCCAGGTGGTGGCGGGGATCAGGCGACGCGGTGCCGGCAGAGTGGCCGGACGCAGAGGGGAGGAAGGAGGGCGCGAGGCGGCGGAGATGGGCGCCGGCGAGGTGAGGGGGAGCGAGGGCGGATGCCGGCGGGAGGAGGGAGGGGCGAGCTCGAGCTGCGGCGGTGGCGGAGCAGAGAGGGTAGGGGAGGAGGGCGGTGACCGCAGGTGAGGGGGGGCGGACGCGCGTGGGGACGCGGCCGGGCGCGCCCGCGCGGGAGCGCCGGAGTAGAGCGGGGTGGGGGAGGGTTGGAGAGGAGGGAGGAGCGGGAGGTGGAAGACGCGCGCGTGGGGGAGAGAACGCGTGCGGGAGGAGGGAGGTTGGGCAGGTGGTGGGGCCAGGGCGTGGGCCAGCAGGGAGGGGTGGGACTGAGAGGGTGGGGCCGGCTGCGGGGCCAGAGGGTGTGGAGTGGCGTGTGGGTTGGGGAAGAGAGAGAGGGAGTGGCTGACGTGGCAGGGGGTGATTGGTTGGGGGAGGGAGGAGAGGTGAGGTGGCGAGAGGCCATTGGCTGGGGTGAGGTGGAGGGGGTGTGGGTAGATAGGACTGGGGTAAGAAAAGACTTGGGGTGAGGTCTAAGCTGGACCGATTTTATTCTGGGGGTGGTCGTTCGGGTCGAATCGGCCCGTTCGACTACCCCACTAAAATAATTAAATATTTTTATTATTTACAAACGGGACTTTTGCAAACCGATAGCAAACAAAACAAAATAATCCGGAGACCCGGGTTTTGAATTTTGAAAACAAGACGGGGCGTTTTAGAAAACAAAATAGGTTTTTCCGAAATAATTTTATGCAAGCAAATGCAAGATGATGACGATGCTCAAATGCAATGTGGCATGATGACATGAGCATGCGGTCATGATGATGCAATGCACAAAAACAACGCGATTTTCTAGTAGTGGTTTTGCGGGATGCCACAATTCGACACCACTAACAAGGGATCTCGCCCTCGAGATCCGCCTCATGGTACCAGAAAGAAGGCCGACGATCTGATCCTTCGCGCTTCGTGTAGATCCTTGCGACACCACTAACAAGAGGTCGTTGTCCGTGATCGTCGAGGGAACACTCCGGAAACAAAAGGTCGAAGGTAGAGGTATCAACAAATAAAGCCACCTCTAGCTTCGATGGACGGAGTAAAATTGCTGGATCCACTGATTCGATGTACAAGAGCGAATGATAAGAGTAGTGGTATGGTAGCTACTCCATCCCGCACTCGAACCATTACTCTGCACACGAATAGGCGGATTATGCAACCAACTCTCGGAATTATACTGAAGATCTCGACAAGCGAGGTTCGGAAACACAGGAGTGATGCAGACTCTGCATCGGATCTGGCGTAGAGGATGTCGTCGCGTCGGAAAACACCGGAAGGCACAAACAAAGAGCAAAGAATGGTACCACAGATAAAGGATCACTCAGATAGCATGAACACCTGATAGTAGAACACTGTTATCCAAGGAGGAAGCGAAACCCTGAAGGTACGACGGAACCAACCACGAGAAATCCTGGACTCTATGAGAGAGAAGAGAGCGGATTCAAAACACGCAGAGGTTAGAGGAGAATAGCAGAGGGGTAAGGAGTAAAATCAGACCTAATCAGAACTATCCAACCGATTTTTCGAAATAGTTTTGACACTCTACTTCGGCCGTTAGCTAGGTTATCCTACAGGCTGGACTTGTGGGGTATCGCAACTGCTGAGCTCTGATACCACTCTGTAACACCCTCAGAATAGGACCTATGCAAGTTTTAGAGAAATCCGCCAAACCCGCATAGAAATGATTCAAAGGTGCCCACCAGGCACTTTCGTGCGGGTGGAAAACGAAGCAATAACATTACACAACAGTCCTCGATGGGACCCACAGAACAGATATATATACAACACGACTCCAAGAGTCAAGAATACAGATATACGGTACAAAGATCCAAATCACCTTGAAATAACAGAGCGTCCGACTACGGACAAGATGCAAATGGGGCTAAGAGCCCTGAAGAATAACCAATGGCGTCCATAACCCTGCCCAAGCCAAGCCGGAAGGGTAACCCTGCTAACGACGTCGATCTCAAAACCTGCTTAAACAAAAGGGGTGCCGACAAAGGGCAAAGGAAAAAGAGGAGCGTCAGTACTGAGGCCAGTACACGGCGAGGCTAGAATTCGGCGGTCCTCGCCTACATAGGTATGGTGGACTGAAGCGGCAGCGCAGCATGCACTAAACGACCTATAGAGACTCGATAAAACAAGCGGCTATCAGAGAGGGGTAAGAAAGACCTATCCGGAACCAACCTGATGCTAACACCAATCAAACCCGTCCTGGTATTTCCCCCTCGAGACCAAACGAGGAAGTCAACCGAGGAACTCACACCGTTGGCAGTTTTATTTATTCGGTTATCGTTGCAGCAATTACTAGTCAAATATAGATAGTCATCTTGATAAATTAAGCAATGGGCACTTTTAATTAACCATTCCGTTGTAGTTGCGACACTTACTAGTCAAATACAATTAGCATGAGATAACCCAAAACCCAGCAGTTGTTGGTACTTTTATTTAGCCATTCCGTTATAGTTGCAATATTTACTAATCAGGTACAATGGTCGCAAACGACAACCCAAGCAAGCAATTGTTGGCAGTTTTATTTATCCATTCCATTATAGTGAAGCTGATTACTAGTCATTATATAGTCAAATTTATAGCACTACTTTAGTTATAGTTGTCTATGATCGAGATACTGTGCTCCAAGTCGTCCATAACCGCGGACACGGCTTTCAGAAAGTTTTACCCGGCCGGGGTGCACAAATAGCAACACACACACGATCGACCTCGGAAAAACCAAATCAAAACCCAACGAGGCTTTCACGACAGAGCAATCACAAGATTCAGAAATATTTCAGGGGGCCACCCCTTGGAGTACACCCTCAACGAAGCTAGCTGACTCCGAGATGGACCCGAGGTTTGGGTGGACGGCTGTGAACGACTGGGAACCCAAAACTGGGCTTGTCGACACCGCGAAAACGTGTCCCGATCCTAAACAGTACAGTGTGCTCCTCGCACAATCGTAAATAAAGCAGTAGCATGGCATGAGTACAGGATAGTAAATAAAACCTCAAACTAGTTTGTGGCCCCAAGAAATAAGACGAAATCAAGCTCTGGCTAAGGGGGGTCCCATAATTCCCCGTATGTGGATAGCGCGATAAATCAAGGAACAGGTATCAAGCACTCGGGGTCCTACGGAACACAAGTGGACGGTTAACAACCAAATAACATCTATTGAACACCTGTGCCTCTGCTTACTTACTTCAATTTTAGTTGTTAAACAGGAATTAAAGTGAACGATAAGTAAAGCCGAGATCATCTCCAACATCAAACATGTGGAAATACTCCAACAACTGTGGTACACTGCGACACGCAACAGCACTTGAGCAAGCGACTACGACGCGCAAGTCCAACTATCTACCAAACAACAGGTAATAGGAGGTGGCCATGGCGATATAGGGCTGCAAGGGATTTCACGGGTACGAGAACTAGAGCATCGCAACACAAATAGCAATAGATCAACAGGAGGGAATAAATACTATAAAAGTAAGATAGGTAGAAAGGGGGAGATGCTCGCCTGAAAACATTGTCGAAGGTTCATCCGAAGATCGGGTCGGCACTCGCATCAACTCAACGGCCTTATCCGCGAAGACCCAAAACACTAGAAGAAACACCGGATGCACTATTTAATACTACGGCAAAAGATCGGGCATGATGCATGTATGATGTATGACATGGCAAAGATGCGATGCAATTAGGCCATATTAAGCGGAACCGGGGTCCCGACAATTAACTAATTGGTTCGAGTTATTTAGAACCCCCGCAATTTAAATGTGGTTTTAGCATGGCAAAAGATAGCACCGGTTCGCTACAGAAATTTAGATGAGGCCAATATAAGGCTAGATTTGCCCGCATATGGGCCCCATATTATTTATGAGGTGAATCGGCATAAGGCCCCCAAACCAATGATATGCATGCGAGAATGACAATTTAATATGCGACAAGTTTATTATATTATAAAATAGGGTTTCGGAAAGGGGTCACACATTAGGGTTCGACGATCTTGGGGTTCCGGGGGTTCGGAGTCCGGTCTCAGGGTTCAGGGTTCGACGGGCTCGGTCTCGGACAACGGAGGTAGGTCTTGCCGCATCGGGGTCTCGGTTGTCCTCGGATCGATGGAAGATCTCGGCGTTCGGAAAACTTCGAAGTAGACCTTGGAGTTCCGCGATGATTTTGTCGATTCCCTGTCGAAGGCCTTGGCGCTTCGGATCGGTCTTCGGTTCGGGGCCTAGGGGTCTTGGGGTTCGCGTCCGTGTGGCGATCTTGTCGTTCCGTGTAGGCGTTCTCGAGGTCGATGGCGAACTTGTCCGGTACCGGGGTTTTTCGGAGGTCTTGGCGCGGCACCGGGTTCGGGATCTATCTTCGCTTCGGGGAATGGTCTTGTGGTCCGAGCAGATCCTGGTGTCCGAGGAGGAGATTCATGTCGTTCCGTGACGGTCCATGGTACTTCCTGCGCCAGCACGGGCGACAAGCGAGGCCGATGGAGGAGTCCACTGGGAGAGGTCCTGTGGCGCGGGAAGGCGGTGACCGGCGGTGGTCGGACGCGGCGCATCAGGACGAGGCCGGCGCTGGGCGGCGGGCGGCGGCGCACCGGGGGTCGCTGCCGAGGCGAGGAAGACGAACGGGGTGGGGATGGTCCGCGCGCGGCGACGAGGAGGCTGAGGAGACACGCCGGCGGCGGGACGGGGAGGAGAGGACGCGGCGAGGGCGGAGGAGGCGCGCCGGGACGGCTCCTGGGCGGCGGACGGCGGTCGGGGGAGGACGCGCGGGGGCGGTGGGGCGTCGCGGCGGAGGGCTGGAGGCGCCGGAGAGGTTGGCGGCGAGGGGCGGCCAGGCGGCGGCGCCGGAGGATGGGGAGAGGAGGCGGGCCGACGGTGGCGCTCGACGAGGGGGCGTGGGTCGTCGGAGGCGGGCGGAGGAGGACGGCCCGCGCGGCGGCGCGGTGGAGAGGAGGCGGCGCGGAGGCGAGCATGGCCGGCGACGGACGCCGAGGAGGATGCGAGGCCAGGTGGTGGCGGGGGGGGATCAGGCGACGCGGTGCCGGCAGAGCGGCCGGACGCAGAGGGGAGGGAGGAGGAGGGCGCGAGCGCGGGAGAGATGGGCGCTGGCGAGGTGGGGAGGCGAGGGCGGATGCCGGCGGGAGAGGAGGGGCGAGCTCGAGCTGCGGCGGTGCGGAGCAGAGAGGGTAGAGAGGAGGGCGGTGAAGGAGGGTGACCGGAGGTGAGGGGGGGGGGCGGTCGCGCGCGTGGGGACGCGGCCGGGCGCTGGAGCGGCCGGAGCAGAGCGGGGTGGGGGAGGGTTGGAGAGGAGGGGGAGCGGGAGGAGCGGGAGGTGGAAGACGCGCGTGTGGGGGAGAGAACGCGTGCGGGAGGAGGGAGGTTGGGCAGGTGTGGGGGGCCAGGGCGTGGGCCAGCAGGGAGGGCTGGGACTGAGAGGGTGGGCCGGCTGTGGGGCCAGAGGGTGGGGAGTGGCGTGTGGGTTGGGGAAGAGAGAGAGAGGGAGAGAGAGGGAGTGGCTGACGTGGCAGGGGGTGATTGGTTGGGGAGGAGGAGAGGTGAGGTGGCGAGAGGCCATTGGCTGGGGTGAGGTGGAGGGGGTGTGGGTAGATAGGACTGGGGTAAGAAAAGACTTGGGGTGGGGTCTAAGCTGGACCGATTTTATTCTGGGGGTGGTCGTTCGGGTCGAATCGGCCCGTTCGACTGCCCCACTAAAATAATTAAATATTTTTATTATGGAAAATGCTTACGATCAGACGGAGGATCCTACGATTTCCAACCTCCGGGTCACTAGACCCTGGTCCACACAGCGTGACACGACCTATGGGCCCACCTTATCGTTTAGGGGTCTAACAACCAAAAAGGCTCGAACCTTGTCTCTCCTTCCCCTCCACGCGTTCTGCTGCCCAGCGCTGCCTGCACGACCACCGCGTCGGCGCTGCTCCCGTCCTGTCCCTCTCCTGCCAGGAGCACCACCGCCGTTCCTCTCGCCGGAGAGCCGCATAGCCACCACGCCATCGTCGTGCTGCTCCCCATCTCGCATCTCGTTGTCCCCAATTCCTACCGCACGCAAATAACCTATGCGTCAGTGCATGATGTAGCCGGAGATGTAGGCCACTGGCCACGGCGCCCCCTCCGTTGGTGGTGCTGCGGTGCCGCCCGAACGCCAGGCAGCAGTGTGTTGTGAAGAGCGGCGTCCCTATGTGGGCCTAGAGTCAAAGGTGGTCGGGTCGGTGGTGATACCTCTACCGGTAGGGGGAGGTGCTGCGGCGGCATGCTGCGAGAAGCGGCGCGCGGCCCTATGTGAGCTGGGAGTCAGAGGGGGTCAGGTCGGCAGGGATACCGCTACTGGTAGGGGGCCGGGTCGGCGGTGATACCTCCACTGCGCCATGCATGCCTCTACAAGCCCCCGCCTCCACCTCCACCGTTGACCGCCGCCGCCACGCACGCCTAACCGGCCACCGCCTCCACCTCGGGAATCTACACGGGCTCGCCGCCGCTCGAATGGCGAGGAGCACCGTCGCTACTCGGTGTTGTGTAGCCACGATGGAGGTGCTACATGTAGTGGTTGTCTGAGCTGCATACGGTATGTGGTGTTGCTGCGAAGGGAGGACGACGTTGCTACCGGCCATCGACAGTGGTGCTGTCCAACCAAATTCAGATGCTACCAATGGAGCGCGGCGATGCTACAAGCAGTCATCGTCGATGCTACCAACGGAGGGAGGAGATTCTACAAGCGTTGTAGAGAGACAACCATGTTTTGGTTTGATGATGGCGACTGCGAGTGCGACAACTATCGGTGGCGGTGGTGCTGCGAGCGCGTTCTGGCATTGCTACAAACGGAGGGAGGATTTTTTTTGCTACAACCATTATGTGATTTTGCTATATTAGTATATTGTTTTTGCTAAAATGTCTCTGACGAAGTCGGTTTTGCTAAGCTAGTACAATTTTCTTCGGCGAAGTCAGATTCGCTACAATAGTACACTGTCTTAGCTTCATATGTTCTGTCAATTTGCATCATTAGAAGAATTTGTTTGCTATATGATCTCCGGCGAGGTCTTCTGTGAATTTCTTTTTTGCTACAACCGTCAGGTGATTTTGCTATATTAGCATATCTTTTTTGCTACGAGGATTCCGGCGAGTTCTCCAGTGAGGTCTCCAGCGAAGTCGGTATCCGACAAACTTTTTTTTTGCTATAACCGTCCAGCGATTTTGCTACATTAGCATATATTTTTTGCTACGAGGATTCCGGCGAGGTCTCCGGTGAGGTTGGTCTTTCTTTTTATGATTTTTTGATGAACCGATTTTTTGCTACACGCAGCAAAAGCTAGAAGATTTTTTGCTACATTAGCAAAAACAATATGCTTATACGACTCCGGCGAGGTCTTCGGCAAACTTTTTTTATTTGATAGGTGAAATTTTTATTTTGCTGCATGCAGCAAAAACGGGACATATATTTTGCTATATACAGCAAAAGTGGGATTGGAGGCTAGTTGGACACGTGGCTGCACCAGGACCCGGAGGCTAGGAGGGCACGCATCCTCCGAAGGACGCAGAGTGCTGTCCTTTTATTATTTACAAACGGGACTTTTGCAAACCGATAACAGACAAAACAAAATAATCCGGAGAACCGGGTTTTGAATTTTGAAAACAAGACGGGGCATTTTAGAAAACAAAATAGGTTTTTCCGAAATAATTTTATGCAAGCAAATGCAAGATGATGACGATGCTCAAATGCAATGTGGCATGATGACATGAGCATGCGGTCATGATGATGCAATGCACAAAAACAACGCGATTTTCTAGTAGTGGTTTTGCGGGATGCCACACAGGGGCGGGGTGGCTTCAAGCTACGAGGGGTGGGGCGGGCTGACAGCGGCGACGGGCAAGGCCGGCTGCGAGCGGCGCCAGCACGCATGGTACTGGAGCGGCAGCGGCAGGAGGAACCCTATCGGGGCATGCCTCAATGCAGGTCTGGTGGGGTGTGGCAATGAGGATGGATCGGTAGTTTTATTTCCTTTCTTTTTTATTTTTGGTGGCCAAACAGTTTTCAACGATGGGATGGCAATTGGCCGTAATATCTACTCAATTGGAGAGAAAATCGATATAACTCTTCGGTTCACCCATCCAGAAGCTCGGGAAACTGGTGCCGGGTAGTTTCTAGAAATGTACTAGGAGTTGGCTTCTCAGTGGAAATTATTAGCCATGTAATATTATCTATGTATCCGATTGGTGTAATCGGATACGTACCCGTCTTTGTACTGCCACGTGAGGGGCTTTTCCTCACCTTATAAACACGCAACCGTCCCTCGAGAGAGGTTAAGCCGTTCCACTCCAGGATTCACGATCGTTAACATGGTATCAAGAGCGACTCCCTTCCCATCTAGCTGATCCGCCGCCGGAATTCCTCTCCTCCGTGCCACCAGGAAGCAGGTCACTAGTGCGATCACCAGGATTTGCCGTCTTCTCTCCGCCGGGGATCCCGATTCCCTGCAGTTTTTTCCCCACCCACGTCATCTCCCTCACGAACTCCCAGGAAACAAAATCCAATCTCGTCTGCCTCCCCAGACTCGAGTTGCCCACCACAAAACAAATTCCAGGAAATCCTTTTTCAATCTCCACGACTACAACCCAACATCCTTTCCTATTTTTTGTTGTGTTCTTCCTTTGTTTTTCTGCTCACGTCCAGGACCATGGCGACCTCCTCGTCGTCTGTTGGGTCGGCTGTCATCGGTGCGCCCCCAACCATGAAGTTAACAAGGGAGAATTTCCTCTACTGGCAGGCTCTAGTCCCGCACACCCTTCGTGGTGCTCGCGTCATGGGCCTCCTTGAGGGGACTGACCGTGCACCGCCTGAGAAGATTGAGGATGAAGATGCAAACAACAAGATGGTTCAATCCCTAACCCGGAGTATGACACCTGGGCTACCAAAAATCAACAAGTCACAAGCTTCCTCGTCAACTCCCTCTCTGAAGATGTGTTGCCCCATGTGTTCGGCCTTCACCATGATGCCGACGTGTGGAGTGGAGTGCATGCCATGTACTCTACCCAGTCCAAATTTAGGGTTTCTACCCTCTGTGGTGCTCTTACAAACGCAAAAAAGCTCGATATGACGGCGCAGCAGTACATCACCAAGATGAAGGGATTTGCCTCTGAACTAGCCGCTGCCGGAAAGATGGTTGATGATGATGAACTCAAGGACTATATCATGAATGGTCTTGATGGCACGTTCAACTCCCTCGTTGCTGCCATTAACGTCGTTCCCACCACGACCCTCAACGACATGTGCTCTCAGCTGCTATCTTATGAGAATCATGATGCCATGCTCCTCTCCACTGGTCAAGCTCCTGGAGGTTTTACATCGTCTGTTAATGCTGCAACTCGCCACCCCCCATCCAACTATGGGGTCACACCTCCCCCACGCCCATCACCACCGCAGCCCTACATGCCACCCACACCTACCTACCAGCAGCCATATGTTCCACCTACACCTACATACCAGCAACCGTACATGCCTCCATACCCCCAACAGCCTCACTACCACATGCCTACACCATACCCACAGCCGTACATGCCCACACCATACCCGCAGCTCTACATGCCATCGCCCATGCGTTCTATGCCACTACTAGCCCAGCGTCCACCACCCCCTCCTCTAAACCATGGCCCGCCCAAGCCTGAACAACAGCGTCGTCCCAAGGGAGGGCGGGGGAAGAATAGGGATCGTGGTCGTGTGGCCACACCTTGGCAAGATGGTGTCATTTGTCAAATTTGCAAGAAGGAAGGACATCCCGCCAGTGATTGTTGGTGGCGTTATGGTGATGATGATGAGGATGCCACCTCAACGGATCCCAAGGGTGCCTACGGAGTTGACAGCAATTGGGTCATGGACATTGGAGCTACAAACCATACAACAGGACACCTCAACAAGCTTCAAGTTCATGAACCATACCAAGGGCGTGATCAAGTTCACAATGCTAGTGGACAAGGTATGGAAATTGCTAATATTGGTCATTCAGTTTTGCACACCCACATTATTCTTTACAACTCAAAAACATTCTTCATGTTCCAACATCTTCCATGAATTTGCTTTCTGCACACAAACTTGCCTTAGACAATAATGCATTTATTGAAATTCACCCATTTTTTTCTTGATTAAGGACCAGGCCACGCATCAAATCATGTTTAGAGGTCCCTATCACGGTGGCCTCTACCCTCTTGTTCCTGTCTCAACGGGGTTATCATCCAAGCATGCACTTGTCACTATCAAGCCTTCATCATCCACATGGCATCGTCGTCTAGGTCATCCATCATCCTTTATTGTTCAACAAGTTCTTAGAAAAAATAAGTTGTCTTACACTCCAGAAATAAACTCTTACATATGTGATCCATGCCAGCAGGCTAAGAGTCATCAGTTACCCTATCCCATCTCCACTAGTGTTTCTACAGTTCCTTTGGAATAAATATTTTCTGATGTATGGGGTCATGCTCCTCTATCTTTAGGAAAACATGCCTATTATGTAAGCTTTATTGATGATTTTAGCAAATTTACCTGGATATATTTGCTCAAGAAACGTACTGAGGTTTATCAAGTCTTTCTTAATTTTTAACAATATGTTGAACGCAAGTTTGATAGAAAGATCATTACCATGCAAACTGATTGGGGTGGCAAATATGAGAAACTTAATGGTTTCTTCTAGAAAATAGGCATTACTCATCATGTTTCATGTCCTCATGCTCATCAACAAAATGGTTCTACTGAACGTAAACACCGTCATATTGTTGAAGTTGGTCTTGCTCTACTTGTTAATGCATCCATGCCTTTAAAATATTGGGATGATGCTTTTCTTACAGCTACGTTTCTCATAAACTTGCTTCCTACAAAAGTTCTCAACTTTGATACTCCTACAGAGAAACTCTTGCAAGTTAAGCCTAACTATGAACCCCTACGTGTCTTCGAATGTGCTTGTTGGCCTAATCTTCGTCCCTGCAACAAACACAAACTCTCGTTTCGTTCCAAACGGTGTGTTTTTCTTGGTTATAGCTCTAAGAATAAAGGAGTTCGATGTATTGATGTGGCTACTGGTCGTGTCTATGTCTCTCGTGATGCTGTATTTGATGAAAATATTTTCCCGTTTGCTGACCTTCACCCTAATGCTGGTAGACATCTCCACGAGGAGATTCTTCTCCTTCCACAAAATAATCCTTCTCCATCATATAATAATGAGGGTGTGCATGCTAATGAACATTATTTGCAAGTTGTTCCTGTTGTTCAAACTCCACAGGTTATTGCTGAAGAGTCTACAGAAAATTTAGGTGAAAATTTGTATCAAAATGCTGAAGAAAATGATGAAAAAATTACAACCAATGATAGTTCTGACATGGAGAACAGGGCAGAGGAACATCACAGCGATCCCTAGGAAAATTCTGGTCCAGAATCCGTCTTGGATCGCGCCCCATCAAATTCTGTGGTGTCTCCCGCCCGCGCACGGACGAGCGTGTCCGGCATCGACACGTCCCCGCTGGACCCCACCGTGTCCCCCACGGCGCGCCAATCCGCCGGCCTCGAGTCGGCTGCGTCAGGCGCGCGTGACAACGCGTCCCCCATCCCGCACCAATCAACTAGTGCCATGTCACCTGCACCTGGTCCATCACTGTCGCTGTCCATACCTTGGTCATCTCCCGACCACACGACAGGATGTGACCGCACGCCAAGAATCAACAATGACGCCAGCTCGAGCTCGCTCGCTGACTCGCCTACAAAAAATCAGCAAGGTAGGCATGGATCTTCTGTGCAGTCCTCACATGCACCACCTCCTGCTATTGGTGTCCAAACTCGTCTGCAAAAAGGTATTAGATAAAAAAATATACCGATGGTACTGTCAGATATGCTCTACTCGCATCCATAGGTGAACCCACAAATTTGTTTAAGGCTCTCACTGATGAAAAATGGAAACATGCTATGCAAGATGAATATGATGCTCTTATTACCAACAATACATGGCAACTTGTGCCTCCAAACTTCAATAAAAACATCATTGACTGTAAATGGGTCTACCGCATCAAGAAGAATGCTGATGGTACTGTTGATAGGTATAAAACACGTCTTGTTGCAAAAGGGTTTAAACAGCGGTATGGTATAGACTATGAAGATACTTTTGGTCTAGTTGTGAAGGCTACTACTATCAGACTTGTTCTATCTATATCAGTTTCCAGATGTTGGCGTTTACGGCACCTAGATGTCAAGAATGTGTTTTTACATGGTGTTCTGGAAGAGGAGGTTTACATGAAACAACCACCTGGTTTTGAGTCTTTCGCTACTCCAAACTATATTTTCAGACTTGACAAGGCATTATATGGGTTGAAACAGGCCCCTCGAGCTTGGTACCTCGTCTTAGTTCCAAGCTACATACCCTTGGTTTTCTTCCATCCAAGGCTGATACTTCCTTGTTTCTCTATAACAAGTCAGGTATTATCGTGTTTCTGTTGATTTATGTTGATGATATTATAGTGACAAGCTCTTCTGATTTAGCCATCTCAGCTCTTCTTCATAACTTGAGTTCTAAGTTTGCTCTTAAGGATCTCGGAGATCTTCATTTCTTTCTGAGACTTGAAGTTCATAAACAGCCCAATGGTTTGCTATTGACTCAGGAAAAATATGCTACAGACCTGTTGACTCGTGTTGGCATGAAGGATTGTACATCTTGTCCAACACCACTCTCCATGACTGATGCACTATCCTTGACAGATGGTTCTCCTCTTGGCCCTGAGGATATGACTCGCTACAGGAGTATTGTAGGTGCGCTTCAGTATTTAACACTGACTAGACCTGATATTTGTTTTTCTGTTAATAAGGTATGTTAGTACCTTCATGCTCCCACTACTGCGCATTGGACTACTGTCAAGAGAATTTTGAGGTACATTCATGGTACAAGCAAAGTTGGTCTTACTTTTCAAAGGTCCAGCTCTACCTTGCTTAGTGCCTATTCAGATGCAGATTGGGCAAGTGATTTGGATGACAGACGCTCTACTGGTGGTTTTGCTATATTTTTTGGTCCTAATATTGTTTCATGGAGTGCCAGAAGCAGCCTACCGTGTCTCGGTCAAGCACAGAAACTGAATATAAAGCCCTTGCAAATGCCACTGCTGAGCTTATTTGGGTTGAAGAACTAGTTCGTGAACTTGGTGTTTCACTCAAGGAGAAACCATGCTTATGGTGTGATAATCTTGGTGCAACATATCTGTGTGCTAACCCAGTTTTTCATGCTCGTACTAAACACATTGAGATTGATTTTTATTTTGTTCGAGAACGAGTTTCTAGCAAGCAACTTGATGTTAGGTTTATCTCAACCAAGGATCAAATTGTTGATGGCTTCACCAAAACTTTATGCTCTAAAAAGTTAGCTGATTTTAAGCGTAATCTAAACCTCTCCCAGGTCTAGATTAAGGGGGGATATTAGGCATGTAATATTATGTATGTATACGATATGGTGTATTACACGAATTGGATATGTACCCGTCTTTGTACTGCCACGTGAGGGGCTTTTCCTCACCTTATAAACACGCAACCGGCCCTCGAGAGAGGTTAAGCCGTTCCACTCCAGGATTCACGATCGTTAACAGAAATAAGCAGGTTTTAAGCCAGAGATTTCTTTTGGGCTTCCTCTGTTTGGCACCTAGAAGCAGCTCTACAAGCCCAAAAGAAGTCACCTTGAGCATGCTTGGGGAGCATGGGGCTTGAGACACTCTTCACAAATGTTGGCCATCTTGGATTCATGCCATGTACAAGATAGTATCCCTTGTTGTAGTGCTGCCCGTTGATCTTAAAGTCCACCGGAGAGCATGGCCCTCAACAAGCCTCGCAAAGACATCTGAGGATATTGATGTCGTTGTTTGATCCTGCCATGTTAAAAAAGGAGTACCAAATCCAAAAATCATGTGTAGCAACTGCCTCAAGTATCACAGTCCAACCTCATTTGTGGACGTTGTACATTCCTTGCCAAGCGAATGGACAGTTCTTCCAGTGCCAATGCATGTAGTCTATGCTTTCAGTCATTCCAGTAAATCCTCTACTTACATTGACTGCAAGAATCCGAGTAGTGTCTTCACCACTGGGTGTTCTTAAGTATTATGGTCCAAACACTGTAACTGCTCTACAAAACCTGTACAAGCAATCGATGGTAGTGGACTCGGCCATGCAGAGATAGTCATCGGTACTATCACCCGGAGCTCCGAATGCAAGCAAGTCATTGCCACCGTGCACTTCTACAGTGAGGAAAACCCTACCATGCCGGTGCAGTCCTTCTTACATACGAAATTGGGGTCGAACTCCCTGATGGCATGAACTATCTCGACGAAGAGTTTCTGGCTCATCCTGAAATAGCGCCGAAACACGGCCTCATCATGCTGCGACTCGTGGGCGAAGTAGTCGGCGTACAACATGCAGTAAACTATAGGGGTTTGTAGCATGGAAAACAAAAATTTCTACCGCATACAAACAAACAAGCCAAGATCTATCTATTAGATTGTAGCAATGAGTCGATGGAATAACTCACCCTCGAAGATTCCAAAGTGTTTAACGAGAGCGGATTCTCGTGGGTGATGTAGTCGTACTCTTGCCGATCTCAAGATCGTGTAGACGATCCTTCCGGCGCTGCGTTCCGGCAGCGCTCCCACAGTCGATCACACGTTCGGTACTCGATGAAGACCTTCCTCTCCCTTGTTCCAGCAGGCAGCGAAGGTTGTATCACTCTCCTCGCGATTCCGGGCACGACGGCGTGGTACCGGAAGTAGAGGGGAGATCTCGCAGGGCTTCGCCTTAAGCCGGAGCGAGTATGGTGGACTATGAGAGAGGCCTTGGCGATCTAGGGTTTAGACACACCAAGGAGAGAGGGCTAGGCCGGCGGCTAGGGCTTGGGGAGGCCCAAGTCGGTGGCCAGGGTTTGCCCTAGGGCGGCGACGGCTGCAGGAGGGCCGGCGGCTAGGGCTAGGGTTTTGGGTGGTGGAGTTGTGTGTCTAGAGGGGTAGCCCTGCCCCTCCTTTTATAGGTGGAGGGCGCCGGCCAAGGGGGAGAGAGTCCTCCCCCAACTCGGCCTCCAAGGCCGCGGTGGAGGGAGAGGAACTCCTCCCCAAGTAGGTTTCCTACTCTCCCTCCACCAAGCAAACTTGCCGTTTGACTTTTCAAATTGGCGTTTGACTTTTCAAACTAGGATTTGATTTATCCTTTTATTTTGCTCAGTGATGACACCTAGTACATGATGCAACCATTCCAACTTGTTATGACACATACATGTACCCTTCCCCTCCGGAGTGCCGGACCTTCCGGAACCTTCTAGAACATTCCCGATGAAAACACCGGAACCATTCTCCAACCCCGAAACAGGACTTTCCTTATATGAATCTTATTCTCCGGATCTCCTCGTGATATCCCGGATCCCATCCGAGACTCCGAACAACATTCGGTCTCTTACTCATCATTCCATAACTACTCAACAGCATCGAATCCTTAAGTGTGTCTCCCTACGGTTCGTGAATTATGCAGACATGATCGAGACACTTCTCCGAACAATAACCAATAGAGGAATCTAGAAATTCATATGGCTCCCACATATTTCTATGATTACTTTGCGATCGAATGAACCACTTACATACGATACCAATTTCCCTTTGTCTCACGATAGTTTACTTATCCGAGGTTTTGATCGTCGTTATCTCTGCATACCTAGTTCAACCTCGTTACTAATAAGTACTCTTTTCTCGTTCCCGTGATATGTGATCCATTGTGAGCCAGTCACATGCTTGCAAGCCAATTGGATGACATTCTACCGAGAGGGCCCAGAGTATATCTATCCGTCATATGGATGGACAAATCCCACTCTTGATCCATGTGTCTCAACCAATACTTTCCGAACACTCAATGCCACCTTTATAACCACCCAGTTACGGTGTGGTGTTTGATGTCATCAAAGCATCCTTCCTGTGATGGTGATAAGCATGATCTCATGGTCGAAGGAATTAGGTTACTATGTATCAGACAGCATATAGCAATTTAACTATTAAAATGACTTGATTTATATGCTACGCTTATCTATAGGAGTATGTCCATCATACCATTCTCCTAACGATATGATCTTGTTGTTAATAACATCTCAATGTTCATGATAGGGAAACCACAATCATTTATTAACCAACAAGCTAGTATTATAAAGAGGCTTTACCAGGGACTCTAATTTAGTTTACAAATCACACAAGTATTAATGTTTCCTTGTTAATATTGTTATAGCATGAATGTAAATATTTATCATAAACACAAAGATATAATAATAACTACATTTATTATTGCCTCTAGGGCATATCTCCAACATAAACCTCCACCTGCTGCCTTGCTTTGCACTTCCGGCGATCCTTCGCCGAGACTCCACGCTTCGGCGCCGCAGTATGCGTGTACATCCAAGCCAGAGAGATGAGGATCCGCATGTGCTCTTCATCTTTGGTGGCTGCGACGGTCTCTTCCTCTAGCAACAGAGCGAACATCTCCTCTTCGTCGGAGTCCATGTCCAAACCGACAAAATGCCGAACACTTCGAGGGCGAGGTGGGCGGGAGCTCGGGACGAAGCTAAGTTGCGATGAAGGATGGAGAAGGCAAAACAAGGCCTATGCCGAGGGAAAGGATGCAGCAGAGGTGGCGAGCCGTTCTATAGACGTGGATTCGGTTAGGCTAGGCGGGGTTTTGATGTCTTTTTCCTTTTTCATTTTTGGGTCGGCTGGTCTAGGGAGATCTACTCCCTTTTTCCTTTAAATTTTTATCTTTTTTTCTATGTCTAAAAACAAAGGGTACTTTGGAGGTTTTGAGGGCTCAAAATGGGTTCAACCAAATTTTAAAAGTTTAAAACTTTGTAGCCGATTTAAAACAGGTATCCCTAGTCCGTACCTAACGTTAATATATATCACGATAGTTAGTTTGTTATCGACAACTACAATTACATTTGCTTATACCAAGTCAATATTTATCTGCACAAGTTTGCAACTGATCATCAGGATCAGCAACATTTTTACATTTACGTATACTATCGAAGTTTTTTTACCAATTTTTTTTTGGGAAATCTATTCTCAGACCGGTTGCTATCTGTCTAAACCTGGCAGGAAGTGTGAACACGCGCGGTCAGTTAATTTAGAATCAAATTAAAAATTTAAAATGTCTTGTAGAGCAAACAGTTTGTCCAATTTAAGATCCGTTTTCACCGTTAAACTAGTCGCGGCGAGATCTTTAAAACTAGATCCCATGTCGATATGTTTCGAGAAAAAAAATTCGGAGTAAAAAGTTATCCACCCTAAACAAATGAGTTATCCATGTCATAATATGTAAGTTATCAATCCACTAACATATAAGTTACCCACCATATAAACATGTTGGTAGAGGTGTTCTCGCATACGTATTGAGCAAGTTTAATTGAAACATCATAACCTAGTTATTAGGGCACCAAGACTTTATTGTCATTAATGTGTTAGCGTCGATGCGATTAAGGCTCGGTAACCTAACATCCTTCCAGTCTTTGTCACCCGTATTTCACGGTACCGGTGACGGAAGACAAAGTCGAGTCGCTAGATTACTGGTTGCATGGTGGATGAGCATAAGACCACATTTATTTATATCCTATGCAAAATAAGATTAGATTTAGTTCCTTTAAAAAATATATGTTTGATGTTTGACACGTTAGTCTTTTGAGGTTGAGTACTTGTATGCTGTGAGAGTGGCAACTGGCGACGAGGCCGAACCGTTAGAATAATTTTTTATATTCTATCCGTGAATAAAATTTTATAGTGGTGGATAACTTACATGTTATTTGATGGGTAACTTACATGCTAAAGCCTGGATAACTCTCGTGTTACTGATGGGTAAATTTTATAGTGATGGATAACTTATATGTTATTGGGTGAATAACTTACATGCTGAAGTCCAGATAACTTACGTGTTATGGATGGATAACTTTTGGTCCAAAAAAAAAGTTATCAGAACATACTAACATGAGATCTAGTTTTAAAGATCTCGTCACAACTAGCCTAAAGTGAAAACTGATCTTAATTCAGACGAACGATTTGACCTAGAAAACATTTTGAAGTTTTGTTTTTTAATTGAGCTAACTAATTAGAAATCTTGTCCTTTAGTGTCATGCATATAATTGTTGGACTCGGACGTCCACCAGATTCTAACATCTCCGACCGGTTGCTATGTAGCAACGTCTTTTTTTTCTTCTCTTCCGTTGCAAAAATACAGCCGCATTTCCTAGTTTTATCTCAATTCGAAAGGGCCGCACTAACTGTGTTACTCCCTCCGTTCAAAATTAGATCGCATTTTGGGTTTAGTCAAAGTCAAACTTTTTAAAGTTTGACCAAATATTTAGCAAAAAATAAAAGTATTTATGATGTAAAACTTATAGTATTGAAATCTTTGTAAGTTCTATATTCATAATATATGCATTTGGAATAATAAATGTTTATATATTTTTCTATAGTTTTGGTCAAAGTTGAGAAAGTTTGATTTTAAAAATGGCCACCGCTAGGAATCGGATGCCGATCTTAGCTTCCCATCGGACCACTAGCTTGCCGTAGGATTAAATTGATCTGATGTGTTAGATGGCCGAGCAAAATCAGGACGTGGGTGGTTAGTTTGCACGTAGGATTTGTACTAATTGTTAACCGCTTCCGCAAATCATGCCATCCTTAAATCTTGACTCTAATTACCTGGGATTAACTCCCTATTTGAACTTTTATTCCTGATTTTAAGAAACAAAAGTTCCGATGCTGCTTCCAACGAAATAAATTTTGTTTCCAATGGAAAACAAATGTGCTCCTGACACAACTGAAATTTGCTTTGACATGAAAGACACTTTGTTTTCTTTGCAGATTTCCGTTTGTTTCTATAGATAGGAGAGTTTGCTTCTATGTTGAAAAAAGATCTTGCTTTGAGTTAATATATATAAGTTTGTGTCTTATGTATAACATATATATTGCTTCGAAGCATCAATGGAAACGATTATTGCTTCCAACCAATTAGAAATATGTTTCCATCAATACAAATAATTCCATTTCACTGTTACCCATGCTTCAAACAACTTAGATACGTACTTCTGATAAAATAAAATGTGCTTCTAGCTAACGGTGGCAATGCTTCCATGGAGCAACAATTTGGTTTCGTCCACACTTTCTTCTATACGGCACACAACTATGAAGTCACAGCCTTCAACGTGCACGATCATGTCGCCATTGTGGTACTAGAGTAAGTTGTTCATCGCAGTGCCGGTGCTTCAAACAGTAGAAGTTGACATGCATAAACTCCAGCCTTCGCCCATCGTATCTTCCCTACCATCGAATAGATCCCTCACATTCTCCTTGGTTGCCATCGCAACCCTCTTTTGCAGTCAATGACAGCCCATGTGGTGCAGTCGTGTCTCATGCTTCTTCCGCTGAGCAGAGCTGCCACCAGATTGAAATAAGCAGTCTGTTGTCTAAAAAAACAAACAAACAAGGGTAGAAATGAGTACACCAAAACAACAAAATAAAAAGACTAGTCCATGAAGTGGCTAATCCTCCAAATCTTTATCCAAATCACTAGCAAATTTCTTAAAGCAAAACATAGTTCCATTTGAAGCAATTAAATGTTTGAGTGGAAGCATATAAACAAGGTGTGTTTGCTGAATTATTGTGAAACAAAAGGTGTATAGCTGAAGCATATAATTTAACATTTTGAAAATAACAAAGTGGGATGAAAGCATACAATTACTTACACTAAAAAAGTCTTGACAATAATGCAATGTCAAAATTGTTAATTAGGAAGCATATAAACAAGCTGGAAGCAATTAAAAGTTTGAGTGGAAGCATATAAAAACATATATCAGATTGAAAAAAATACACTCTAACCAGAGCACACCTCAGTTCGATACTACAGGATCAATTGCTATTTTTCAGAACTTGTACTTCATGATGAAAGAAATCCAGAACAAATCGAGCAAGGACATGACATGTGAACCTGGCTTGGTGGACTTGTGCATGCCTACCGGCTACCGCCGCTGAGCATATGGAACAAATTACCGCTGCACGATGCGATCTGCTGCCAAACTTCCCCAGGCACCATTGCCTGATGATAGGATCAGCCGCCGCCTTCTAATTGGGATTCCGCCGGTTGTTGGAATAGATGGTGCAGGTCCCTGTTAATAAGGCGTTAGGCGTTCCCCGAGTGCTGACGGCGGAGCCACCTCTAACCCGGCCGCGCCGGCCGATGGAGGTCAGGGATTCCTCAACCATGATTCTTTGCGGAGGAACGCCATGCTTGCCGGAGTTGATCCCAGCGGAAGCGCATCTCTCTACCTTGATGGGGTGAGAGCATCTCTAGTGGCTTGTCCAAACGAACGTCTAAATGAAATATAGACGATGTGAGGTGAAAAACGCTCTCTATAGGCTCGTCTAAAGGGACGTCTAAATTTAGACGAGCATCCATTTCTGCTACCCATCGTCCACATTTGGACGACCAAGCCACGACGTCCAAAGCGCAACTGCCGCTCGCGACCCTTCCTTCCCGCGTCCCTGGTCGCATCCCGGGCGGACGAGCCCCTGCTCCCGGGCGGAGCCCCTCCTCTTTTCCGCTGTAGAATAGGTCAGAGAAAGTGAGAGAAATTGAACGGGATTGATGGGGATTTCGACCATGGGACCATGGCAGGCGACGGATCTGGTCGTCGGTGCTCCGTTTTGGTCCGATTTGTAGGCAGCGAGGTGGGGAATCGAAGGCACCATTTTGGCCTGATTTTGAGGCAGCGAGGTGGGGAATCGGATTCCTAGGCAGAGAGTAGGCGAGGCGGGGGCGGTGGGCTTAGCACCGAGGGGTAGGGGCGAGGGGGGAGGGGGGGGCAGGCTCGGTGGCCTAGCACCGGCCAACGCGGGAGGATCTCTGGACGACATCAGTTGATGGAGAAGAAGGGCTGCTACTGCTGAATTTTGTAGTGCACGGGCAGAACCTGCTACTGAATTTTGTAGTGCACTTCTAAACTTACTGCTGAATTTTGTAGTTTTCCTTTGGTAGTGCACGGCTGAAGCTGCTGCTTCGTTGGTGGTGCACAGCTGAAACTGAGTTTTGATGGTAGTTAAAATATACTGTTAAATATAGGAAAGAGAATATAGACCTTCTAGTTATAGACGATTCACTGGAAAACTGAGAACGTCTAAAAAAGAATCTTTACACACGGTCATCTATATGGAGATATAGACGCTCATATTTAGACGTTTCACTAGAGATGCTCTGAGATGAGACAGGATGGGATAATAGAATCATGATGGAGAGCAGAGGTGCCTAGCAGCAGATCCATTTAGGCAGAAATTTTGGGATTTAGGTGGGCAAGGTGTGGTGTTAACGGGCCTAATTATTTTCCCGTGGAAAGGAACGCGGGTATATGGTCGTCGGATTGAAAAGAGATGGAGCGCGACGGAGTAGTCCGACGATTTGCGTTCCATCGGACTACTATGTATAGTATTTACCTTTAAAAAATTTTAGAACGCGAAGTAATAAAAAACAGAGGAAGTAGTTAGGAAACAAAATAGAAATTCTAAAACATCGACAGGACGTTCTTTTTTTTTTTTGTCTCAGACACACGCACAAACCGGAGCTTAGAATGACCCGGCCAATGGCCATGACCATGACATGCAGCCACTGCTGGTGCCTACAGATTCAGCAGTGCATGGAACTCATCTCCACCCCATACACAACCCGGCTCTCCCGCGCCGCGCGCAAAAGTTTACACCTATGTACAGACCACTACCGGCTCAGTTGTTTACTTGTTGCCGAGCCAGTTCGTGTCTCGATCTCTCGGCGACGGCGCGACAGTGAACGATGGCCGCTTCCGCTGCCACGCTCGTCTTCCTCCTGTCCCTGATCTGCCTCCCGTCCCGGTTCCTCACCGGCGCCCTGCCACCCCCACCGCCCACGGTGGCCAAGGCCGTGACTCCGCCTCCTGAGACGCCGTCCAAGCCCGTCACGCCACCACCGGCAACCCCGTCCAAGCCCGTCACGCCGCCTCCACCGGCGAAACCGTCCAAGCCCGCGTCGCCACCTCCTGCGACTCCGTCGCCGCCTCCTGCGACGCCCTCGAAGCCGGTGCTTCCACCCCCGGCAACGCCGCCCAAGCTATCGCGGCCACCGAGGAAAGCGCCACCCCCGGCAACGCCGCCCAAGCCATCGCGACCACCGAGGAAAGCGCCGTCGAAGCCGGTGCATCCACCCCCGGCAACGCCGCCTAAGCCATCGCGGCCACCGAGGAAAGCGCCGTCGAAGCCCGTGCTGCCTCCACCAGCGACGCCGACCAAGCCCGTGCCGCCACCGCGCGCGGCGCCGCCCATGCAGGCGCTGTCGACCTCACTGGCCCCCATTCCCTGGGACCAGCCAGGCTACCAGGCGAAGCCGATCCCCGAGCCGGTGCGGAAGGCGTGCGCGCGGACGGTGTTCCCGGACCTGTGCGGGCGCGTGCTGGGCTTCGCCGTGGACCCGCAGAGGGCGAACGACACGCGCCACCTCGCCGAGGCGTCCGCGCGAGCCGCGATCCAGGCCGGCACGGCGCTGGCCAACTTCGGGTACGTCTACATCGCGGGCGCCAAGAACGGCACCAGGCTCGTCATGTGCGTGCGCGACTGCACCATCCGCATCGACGCCGCCGTCAAGAACATGACGGCGTCGGTGGCCGCCATGAAGAAGGGCGCGCGCGCGGAGGCGTCGCAGCTGGCGGGAGAGGCGGCCAAGGGGTGCGGCGTGTGCTGGGGCAGCTGCGCCCGGTTCACCGGTGAGGCCATGGTCGTCATGATCAAGCGCGCGCGACAGTTCGAGAGGCTCATCATGATCGCCGGCAGCATCATACTCATGATTATATGACACAAGGCACCGAACGAAGGCCACATGCATATGGCCGCCGCACGATCGAGCTGCTCGTGGCTCGGCGCCGGAGCCCTTGCACCCCTTCCTCTAACCGGCCGGCCACCACGTCTACACCGTCAACCTCTCGTCGTCGACAGATGCAATTTCAGGAATCTTAAGCTTTTGAAGCGTAGGCTATCAAGTGATTTTTTTGGTTAATTTGCTAGTGGTAGTTTAGTGCTGTGAATAAAATGTACTCTGATGAGCAGATGAAAGGAAATAAGTTCATCATGATTATGGCATCGTCAATGGATTACCATTGTCTCATAGTTGGGTGTTACATTATGTGTGCTTGCAGTGGAGACAAGTAATTGTAAATGGAATTATCGTTTCTCTCATTTTCGGGATAGGTTGGTGGGGCCTCTTCTCGGACTATCAGACTTTGTTCGGTTAATCCCTACCCCAAAAGGATTGGAAAATATTAAAATGGATTTAGAGGGATTTTGACTTGTATGGAATTTAATCTACTTTAATCTCCTCCAATCCACTTCAAATCTGAGGTAACCTAACAAGCCCTCAAGTGTTTATCTGACCCGGGGGTTTTGGAGGCGATAACGTGTGTTGAAGCACTCACACGTTGGCACAAGATCTAGGTATCTCAAGAAGTAAAATACATGGTTAGTATATAAATTTGTGCGCACGGATCGTATTAGTCACTATATAATTGGAATACCAATTTACGGTTGACGTCGCGGGAGTTTTCTACGATCATTGCGCCCTGGTGTCGGTCTGTATTAGCCGACGTGGCCACCTGTGGGACCCACTTGGCAGAATGTCGACTGTTTAATTTAAAGACTGCACGCAGCAGGGGCAATGTGCAAAAGTATCATCGCTTCATTATAATAGGTTGCGCCGGTTCGCCCCTCTCCTCGCTAAAATCCGTAGCTAAAATCCCCTATCCATTTTCGCCGTTCCGCCACTCTCCTCGCCGGAGTCCCGTTCATCCCCCTCATCGTCGGTGGTCGAGCGACGACGAAATGGCAACCGCTGGCTCGTGTAGCTCTGCACGTCCCCGCCGCGGTCCTTACATCCCTCTCATTTAGTACCCCGACTGCGGCAAGACGGTGACGCAGAGCGTGTCAGGGACGCCAGAGCACACCAGCTGGACGTACTTCAAGTGCCAGGTTCATGGGGTAGGTATCCTGGCTCAGATGCACCATTTCGATTTGGGAAATTTTGAGGATTTGCTGAATTTGACAACACGGTTGTTGTTTTGGCACTGGGAATTAGAGTATGTAGGGTTTTTGCTTGATAATCATTATCTTCATGGGGATGTTGTGATCAATGCACTTGGTTGGGCAGAGGAAAGGAGGAAGAAACTGCAGCTAAGGTAGGGTGAAAGAGAAGTTGTAGGGGATGGATGAGCAGGTGCTAAGAAGGAGAAGATGATCAAGAACATGTTGGCAATGGTTGATGCACCGAAGTTGATCACAGTGATGTTGCATGTTGTAAGTGGTATGTTATTCATAGTATGTGTGTTGCTCATTATGAAGAAAAGATGCATGTATGTTGTGATAGTTTTCAGGTTACAGTAGTTTGAGAGATGGTGAAGTTTTAGTGATGTTTATTAGTTTGTAATAAACCTTTGTGGTATGTTGTGCTGAACAACTAATCAATGAAGACTATTTTATGCAAATGATATAGTCCGGCATTGTCTCTTCTTTTTTGTAATTTTGAATATATAAAGTGGCATAGAGTTTACCAAAGACATAAATGCATCAGTAAACAAAGATCACTGGCCACTTAGCTAGTTTTTAGCACACATAACTCAAACAAATGAGTTCAACTAGCAGTACCAAAACATAAGGCCACTACATTACACTTAACCTGACATTGTTTCACTAGCAGTACCAAAACATAGGGCCACTACATTACACTTAACCTGGCATTGTTTTACTAGCAGTACCAAAAGACAACTAACTTATTCTACCAACTACATTACATATATGTTTCATACAAGGACACATCATTTTGTGGGAGGCCTTAGCTAATCAAACATGTTTACCTTTTTTGCTTCCTAAGGTAAAAGATCATCTCCACCAGTAGTTGATGCTGATCGTGGTTGTGCTACTAGGTTCTTCTTCTTTTGTTGTAGTTGTTGTTGTGGTGCTACCTTCTTATTCTCTAGTAGCTTTTGTTGTGCTGTCAATTTATTCTTCTTCTCTTCCAACTTTTGTTGTGTTGCCACCTTCATATTCCCCTCATCTTCTCTCTTCTTCCTTTTAGTAGATTCAATTTTTACCTCTTCTATGATTCTTCTAGTTTCTGCCTTGGCGAGCCTATTAATCTCAGCATAATATGACATCTTCTCTCTCTTAGTTGCTTGCTTTGCTGCTATTGCAGCGGCTTGGTCTTCCTTCTTTTTTCCACCTCTAATATCTTCTTAGCTTCCTCCTCTGCCCTAGTGACTTAATCTTGGTATTTACATTATAGGATTGCAATCTTCCTTTCTTCCATTACCTTCTACTTCTCATGTTGCATGGCCAATAATTTTAGAGCTAATTATCCTTGCCTGATGGTGGTGGATGTGGTTGGCCCTTGATTAAGGTTGGCTTGAACATCACAGATGAAGTAGAAGGTGGATTTTCCATAGGCTACATGTTCCTGACAAATGGCCTCTACAGGAAATGTAAATGCAGGTTGGCTCGATCTTAGTATTAAAAACATGTGGAAATGTAGGTTGTGAGCACAAATCTTAATAGTAATAGTAAGCATAATGTACCTGTTGGCTCAAACTCTCCACCACTGAATATTGATATGCAGGTTGGATGCCATTTCCAGGTTCAGGTTGAGGATAATTGGTATGTGTTGTAATAGGTTATGTGGGAATAGAAATATTGATTGTGATGGATCAGGTGATGGAGGGACATTCTTAAACCAGTAACAACCATTCTTGTTATGGCATGGACCTTCACAGTGATTACGGTGCATAATCACCCCGTGTATCCTCATCCTTTTCCCTCCTCCTCTATAATCAACTTCACCAGGTACCTTCCTTCTATTCTTAGTTGACCTTCCTACATGCTTCTTGTCATAGGGTGGTAGAATAGTTGGCCCATTCATATTCTCCCACTTTGATTAGTTGAGTAACACTTGTCAACAAGGGTTAGGGGATCTATACTATCCTTCCTGGCCACTGAAACTACATGTGGACAGGGGATTCCAGAATTTTGTCATCTGTTTCAAGAACATGTCTTGGCCTTCAAATCAACAATCTAGTCCACTTGAGTGGAGCAAAACATCTCTGCCACTTCTAATAATCCATCACCTTCTCCATCAACATAGCAGTTGTTGGAGTACTCCGCGTTCTTCAAGACTTTCTTCTTTATCTTAGGGCATACACCACCTGGCCACTTTGTTTCCTCCTTTTGCTTGTTATAGTTTCTTGTCATTATTTCTGCCTTCACTCTCTCAAACATAGATAGAACTGACAATTCCCTAGCTTCTAGGATATATCTATGAGATAATATACTCTATTAGCACAGGTACAAGATGTAGTAAGAAATATTGTACTACACAATATTTAGAAGTAACTTACTTATTGAAAGACTCAGAATTGTTGTTAAGAAGGACATCACATGGGTAGTTCACTGTAAAAATCCCTAACCCAGGTTTTAGGATCTAATTGCTCTAACACTTGATCTCCCTGGAGTCATACACCACTCCTTCTACACAATCCTAGAAAAGTTATTCATATTCATGTCTTGATCAGCCTTGAAGCTTTTGAGGTACTTTTCTGCTAGGAAGTTTGATAGGGCAAAGGTGTCCGATCTTTCGATGAGATGGCGATAATCGATTTGGTGGAGTTTGGGCTTGACGATCCGACTACACGTGCGAGCACGAGCGCCAATGCAATCGCTAGGCCAATCTCCTGGAGGTTACCAATCCTGCGGGAACACGATCATCCTGACCAGCGAGGGTCTTAATTCCTACCTGAAATCGAGAACAAGTAAGAACCAATATTGCAATCAAGATATTGCGGATTAAGAGGAAAGCTTTATTGAAAAGGTGGGATCCTGAATAGGTGCGAAGTACAAGAGGCCTCTGCGACGCTCGAGCCTTGGCGAAGTTGCTATGATGGCTAACTTAATGTCTAAACAAAATCCGAGTCTAGGGTGACGGCTATGGGGAGTATTTAAGGAGGAAAATGTGGGGTTTCGGCCAGCCATGGAAGTGGTGGCCGAATCCAACCCTAGAAGTCCTTTTCCCCTCAAATACGGACTCTAAAAAGTGGCTAATTAAAATCCTGAGAAAATTACATGGGACTGGCCCAAAATAAAGGTGTCGCAGCACCATATTAAGCTATGGACGAATTCGTGAAGTATTAATCTTGAATATTTCGTCCAAACCTTCTTTCTTCATTATGGTGGCCTCAAAGTTCTGAAATCTCCATCCGTGGCCTTCTCTTGGATCATCACATGCTTGCTGCCATCTCCATGCATGGCCATGCTCCAATGCTTGTCCCTCTCATCCATGCTTGGTCCATCATTCCTAAGAGTAAGAAATACATCTGATTTAGGCAACATCATATTCTCATGTATGTGAGGAATAGTTCCAAGAAACTAAAGTACCTGATAGTTAAGTTGTTTGGCACGAGATCTTGTGATGGGTCCTTGTATGTGTGTAGATGTAGGTACAACAGTTGTATCAATAGAAGGGATGTCCACATCAAAGTTGGATGTGAATGGATGAACTTTGAATGTACCGCCACAACTATGCTCTGGAATGTACTTCTTGATCATGAAACACTTGGTGATGCTAGAGTATGACGCCCACAAGTACCAGGTGCACTCACCGGTACACCTAGCATTAAGTGATGGAGGGGTTAACCTCTTGGGTGGCCCGATCTTCACGGATCTCGTGGTCAAATCGATGGGAAAGCGAGGGGAAAGGGAGAAGGTAGCGGAAGCGAACACATACCTCGCGAAGAACACGATGAACACACGCAAAACTCACACGATACAAGGCCGATTGCTCCCGAACGGCGGCCACCGGTCCGATAGAATCCTCGCAAGGAAAGATCGGTCAACGTGCTCCCTCAAATCCACATCGGAGAGGGAAGAACACCTTGGGGAGGGTCTTGACAACTTGGAGACGAGACACCGAACTCCAAGTCCTTGTTCAACGATGGATGCATGATGCAAAGTCCAATCGAGGTTGGTGACGATAGTCGGTCCCCTTGGTAAAGGGGATGAGGCAAAACTAGAGATTCCACAATGGGGGTTGTCTTTAGTCTATCATCTATGCCTCAGGGATACATGAGGGGTGGGGGATCTATTTATAGGCCAACCGCATAAACAGGGGTAGTTTAGGGATAAAACTAGGGTTTGGACGAGCTAGAGGGGTACATGGGCTGAAGGCCCAACAGGTGCGCGCAGGCACACATGACCGGTAGTACCGGACTTGGGTTCGGTAGTACCGCTGACCGGTAGTACCGGGTCCAGATCCGCTAGTACCGCTGGCAGTCCTGGGACTTCTGTTGGCGTCGTCTGTATGGGGCGGTAGTAGTGGGCGGTAGTACCGCTGGCCGGTAGTACCAGTCGCCAGATCCGGTAGTACCGCTGGAGACAGAGAGCATTTGGCGATCTATCTTCTTCCGCCTCCTCTTCCAAGCCTCCGTCTTGTCGGGCTTGATGCTCCGGGCTTCCTCCCTGTCCTACGTACTTGTCAATGTGAACCTATCATGCATATGTGACGGAGTATGAAGTAGCATACCATTCAATAGGGTAGGAAGGGGGCTCGCATAGAGGAACGGATTCACCTTTGGAGTCCATGACGACTTGGCGTAAGTTGGAGACCAAGATGTGGTAACGACCGTAGGTCGGCTACATCAGCTCCCCCCTTCAAAAAGAGTCATCCTCGACTCTACATGCTCATCACAAAGTAGAAGCGGTCGAGAGACCTTCTTGATCCTGGGGTTCACCATATAGTCGTCCTCGGGAAGATTGACTTGACAACACTTCAATGTTCCTTCACCTTCCTTGAAGCCTACAAAGCTCACAACAAAAGCAAAGCAACACTCAAAGCGTAGCCAATTCATGAATATTATTGCATGAGTCCTCAAGTAGAAGGAAGTCACCTTATCGTGTAGAGATAGCTCGATGAAGGGTAGCCATAGGTAACTCTCTTCGGTTCTTCTTGTCAACATATAGTCCATAGAGGTTGACGTGTATGCATTTGTACCTTCATACAACAAAGACCAAGCAACATATGTTTGTGTGTGATAGAGGAGCATGTCATTTGTGGCATGTCCATTCTTGTTCACAACACGATTAGCACAACTCAAGTATAGCAAGCGGAATGCATATGCATGGTCAATGTGCATGGAAATCGTTTGAACATCATCCAAATGTGGAAACTCAAAAACTCCATATAACATAGTAGTGGGGCACTCAAAGCAATCGAATAGCAATTTGATCAACATATTTGATGCAAAGTTAGGATAATTTGGCAAAAACACAAAAGGAAGAATATCCAAAGCAACATCATTATGTGTGCAAACCAACCATTGGAAAGAGAAATTGTTCGACATGTTGGATGTCACACACAAATCATCGATAGTAAATATCATGGGAATATGAGTATCCCAAGCGGAAGCCAAAGTAACGTGTTTGCAAACAAACCAAATGAAAGAGCAAGTGGTCCTTATGTTTGTTGCAACAACATGACGAGATTCTTGGAAGCTCTCATGACAATACATGCTCTTAATGGAATTGTGGTTGCACACAAAACATTGGAAAGAGAAAATGTTCAACATTTTTGTTGCAACACACAAAGCATCATTATCTAAAAGCGAAGAAACATGAATGTTACAAGGGAAGATAATACCATTAACATGCTTGCAAGGAAACATAGGAAAGAACAATTTGTCAACATGAAAGATGCAAAGCATGCCAAAGGTATCAGAGCTGGGTTCGATCTTGAACTCACTTGTGGGATGCTCTTAAGAGCTCTTTTTGTCAACTCGTGCTCAACCGAGGTTGACATGATAGTGCGGGTACCTACACACATCATATGTAAAAGGAAGAACGTGTGTGCATGGTAGAGATACACATCATCCATCATGACGTATCTATTCTTGTGCACATCACCATTAATGTCAATCAAGTATGAAATAGGTGCATGGTGAGTATGCAAGTGGGGAACATGCTTATCATGGCAATCATCAAAATCTCCAAAAATTGAGAAAGATATGGGGGCCATCTCATTATAACGCATATGATCAATGTTATTGCAAGCAAAACAAGTGAAATAGCAAGCATTCATCTTATTGCAAGCAACGGGAGAAATTGAATGACTAGCATGACAAGACAAGTCCGAAGCAATTGGAGGATACACACAAGATGCATAGCATGGCATGTTTATGGCAATGATATCACAATCAAACAATTCCACATGATCAATATTATGCAAAGGTAAATCATCACATGGGAAAGTGAGTGAAGCATATGTAATGTCACAAGTATCATCCATAACATGCATATCCTCACAATTCATCATGTACACTAGTGGGATCATGGCATCATAAACACCCTTATTGTTACCTTGTTCATACCTCTCATATGAAGTGGGTGTTGTGGAAGTAGTGGCCTCCTTGTGGACGACTTCGTCTTCTTGATGTAGCCATGGCGTAGCATCATCTTCGTGCACCATGTACATCTTCTCCAATTGAGGCATCATTGCTTCATGGCTTGGCGCTTCTTCATCCATGGAACCTAGCACAACACAAGAGAACACACTAGAGGTAGAGGGTAAGTTGTTAGAATTCGAAATGGTCTCACTTGACCTATCAACTACCACTCTCAACTCACTAGGAGTATCGCTCATGCCCTCCAAGTGGAAGCACTCAATATCACATAAGGTGGAGTCACTCATCTCACTCTTGTTCTCACTCAAGTGGGCTAAGTGGCTCTCATACTCACATGGGATTGGTACCACATCATCACTCAAGCATATGGGGATAGGCTCGGTTTCCTCAACTCCATGCGCCTCCTTTGGTGAAGGGAAAATCCCATGCTCACCATTCTTGACCTTGTCGCCTTCAAAGTTGGATGCCATAAGATGGGCATCATTGCTCGCCTCCATGGTCGAAGGGAAAATCCCATGCTCGACCATCTTGTGGCCATCTTGTAGTAGTGGTGGAGGTAGGCTCATGCTATCCAACTTGGCGAAGTAGAGGTTTACATTTTCCTCGTTCGCAAGGTCGTGGAAGTCAAGCGTAGGCGTTGAAGCTTGATGGCGTGGAGGAAGGCTTGCTTTTGGTGCCATTGTGGTGGTGGCACGAGTAGTTGAAGGTGCCCTATGATGGTGTCGACGGAGGTCATTGGCGTGCCTTGCCGATGGTTGATGTTGGTGAAGCACTTGGTCATCCACATGACGCTCGCGACGGTGATCATTTTCCTTGGCACTCTTCTTGTGCTTGTGGTGCCTTCTTGAGCTTGATTGAGCATTAAGATTGGTGCTCATCTTGAATTCTTCGTCTTGGTGGCGAAGATGCCTTAGACGATTTCTTGTATCCTCGTTATGGTTGTGATGCTCATGAGAGGATGTTTGTCGATGAAGATTCTTGTTTCTTGGCGCCTCTTGATGTATATGATGTTTGGACGCCACTATTGTTTGGATAGGAGGTGGATCTTGGCGCCTTGGAGGTGATGTAGCTTGGAGCCTTGGAGATGGTGGAGCTTGACGCCTTGGAGATGGTGGCACTTGACGCCATCTAGGTGGTGGCACTTGTCGCCTTGGGGGTGGATCATCGAAGTAGGTGGTGCCCTTTGGTGTGGCACGCTTGGCCTTGAAGGTCATGGAATCTTGATGATGCGCCTCCTCTTGCTTGGCGTAGTAGGCTTCCATCTCCACACGGTGGAGGAATTCTTCATGGCTCGTGGAGGAGCCATCAAACTCGATGAAGTTCTCCGTGTTCTCCATGCTTGGCGAGGCGTCGTCGATGTCGCACTCGAAGTCATCCATGCTTGGGGAGTAATTGTTGGTGTAGTACTCCATATCACCCAAGCATGTGGAGCCATTGTCGGTGTAGTGCTCCAGGTCCTCAAAGCATGCGGAGCCATTGTCGGTGTTGTGCTCCGTCATGTCCTCTATACTTGTGGAGTCATAGTCATGGTGGCTCAACATGGATTCTTCATAGATATCATCCTCGGTTCCGGAGTCCCTAGACATGATGCACAAGACCAAGCGGTGTATATGGAAGTGGTAGTGGGAGTTAGGGATACAACGTCAAACCTTACTTTACCTTGGAAGATCGTATCGTACAAGTGGCCACACTTGAGAGCAATAAACCAAGCAAAGTGAAGTTCACGCGGAACACCAAAACCAACTACGAACCAAAACACACACACACACACACAAGGCCTATGGTGGATAGGTATGGAAATCGGCATGTCAAGAATCAATCCAAAATCAAGATGTTGTAATGGCAAGTAAAGAACCACAATGATCACAAAGCAAAACAAGTCAATCCACAAGATAGGAAATATATACAAGGAAACACACACGGTGGGATAAATGGGACTTGTGCGACGGAGAAAGTGAGCTAAGAACCAAATGATTACCTAGCGAAGACTATAAGCTCGTGTCACACAAGTACAAGGAGAGACGCTAGTTCGATTGCACAAAATTGGTGGGCTACAAGATATGCACAATAAGTACCACCTATATGATGTTCATCGAGCTTGCGCTTCCTATTATATGAGGCACATGTATATCTCTTTCTTTTCTTTTTATTTTTCTTTTTTATATTTTTTCTCCTTTTCTCTCTTTTCTTTTTCTTTTCACTTACCTCTTCCTTGTGCCAACAACTATACAAGATAACTATATGAGATAGCGCTCATAATGTTTGCTCGGAATCTACAAGGTTTCAAATTTGCATAGCCCAAGCAATCATAATAGGAACTAGTCTCAATAGGTGTTTGTTGCTCGCAAATATAGTGGGGTTCACAAAGGAATGCAAGTGGGGAGAAGTCGCGGAATGTTTATACCTTTCGTCGACGATCTTCACCCTTTATTGTTGGAATCCGCCTTTCTCACGGAATTTGGATGGAGTATATAGCATGAACAACGTGGATGATGATGTGGAGCTCCTTCTCCTCTTCGAAACGAGCTAAAGAACACCAAAATCCGAGTTCGAATGCAAAAGTTATGCTCAAAACGGTGAGAGGCTGAAATCTGGGAACCTGCTGTTTTCTTTATGTATTGGGCGGTAGTACCGGATATTAGGAGCGGTAGTACCGGATATTAGGAGCGGTAGTACCGGTGAGAGGTAGTACCGGATATTTATAGCGGTAGTACCGCTGGAGACAGAGACGCCCAGATCTGACGCGTTTTCGCAAGTTTGGGGCGATTTGGACGGAAAATCTTCAAGAAAAACACCAAATCGACGGGGGAAATCAAGGAATTAGGCTATGGGAACGCAAAGGAAGGTAGATCAACAAGTTTAGCAAGTAATCCACTGATCAAAACCTACCAAAACGCACTCAAATCACAGATCGATCCAAAACACGAATTGGGGCTATTTTTGGTGGAATTTTCGAATTTATGGGGAAAATACCAAATCGATGAGAAATACGTGGCAACCAAAAGCTGCTGATACCAGATGATGGAGGGGTTAACCTCTTGGGTGGCTCGATCTTCACGGATCTCGTGGTCAAATCGATGGGAAAGCGAGGGGAAAGGGAGAAGGTAGCGGAAGCGAACACACACCTCGCGAAGAACACGATGAACACACGCAAAACTCACACGATACAAGGCTGATTGCTCCCGAACGGCGGCCACCGGTCCGATAGAATCCTCGCAAGGAAAGATCGGTCAACATGCTCCCTCAAATCCACATCGGAGAGGGAAGAACACCTTGGGGAGGGTCTTGACAACTTGGAAACAAGACACCGAACTCCAAGGCCTGTTGGAATTATGCCCTAGAGGCAATAATAAAGATGTTATTATTATAATTCTTGTTCATGATAATGTTTATATTCCATGCTAGAATTGTATTAAGCGGAAACTTTAATACTTGTGTGGTTTGTGAACAACACCGTGTCCCTAGTACGCCTCTATGGACTAGCTCATTGATTAATGATGGTTAAGGTTTCCTAACCATGGACATGAGTTGTCGATTAATAATGAGATCATATCATTGGGAGAATGATATGATGGACAGACCCAAACTAAGCGAAGCAATTAGATCGTGTCATAGTGTTCATCTTTGCGAAGCTTTTCTTATGTCAAATATTGTATTCCTTAGACCATGAGATAATACAACTCCCTGGTATCGGAAGAAAGCTTTGTGGTCATCAAACGTCATCCTATGAGAGGGTGATCATAAAGGTGTCTCTCAGGTGATCGGAAAGTATATGTTGGGTTGTATGTATCGAGATGGGATTTGTCCCTCCCAAGTCGGAGAGATATACTGCGGGCCCACTCGGTAATCGATATCAACACCGCTTGCAAGCATGTGGTTAATGATTTAATCACAAAGTGATATCGGATTACAGAATGAGTAAAGTACTTGCTGTGAACGAGATTGAACTAGGTATGACGGTACCGACGATCAAATCTCGGGCAAGTAAAATATCGCGAGACGAAGGGAATATATATATGGGATTGATTGAATCCTGGCATCGTGGTTCATCCGATATGATCATCGATGAATGTGTGGGAGTCAATATGGGTTTCCAGACCCCGCTATTGATTATTGATAGAAGATCATGTCTGCATATTCTCGAACCCGAAGGGTCACACACTTAACGTGTCTCGACGCTAGGATAGATTGGATAATTGGTTTATGAGTTTTTGTTCGGAGTATCGGATGGGATCCGAGACATCACGAGAGGTTCCAGAGTGGTCCGGAGAATAAGATTCATATAAGGCAGTGCAGTTTTTGGAGTTCGGAATTGTTCCGGGTTAATCGGTATTGTATCGGAAGCTTCTAGAACCTTCTGGAAGGGGACCAACGTGGCCCCACCTTCCGGGAGGGGGCATGGGCCTATGAGGGAGTGCCCTGGCCGCATTGGGCCAGGGGCACAAGGCCCCATAGGGCCCAGCCGGCCAAGCAAGGGATAAACCCTAATTGGACCTTCTAGAAAGGGGGGGGGGGTTTCCTTGCCCCCCACTCATCCCTCCTTTGGCCGCCGGCCTAGGGCTTGGGGGAGGGGTTAGGGCAGGCGCCCACCCCTCTATATATAGAGTGCTGGGGCGCACCACCCCCCACACCTTCCCCTCAAGCCTAGTCGCCCTGCTGCCCTCCTCTCTCTCTCCCTCCCGACTGCGTGTAGGCGAAGCCCTGCTGCAGAAACTCTCCACCAATTGCACCGCGCCGTCGCGTTATAGATCCAACCCATCTCTCCACCATACTTGCTGGACCAAGGAAGGAGGAGACGTCGAGGTGCTGCACGTGTGCATCTCACGGAGGCATCGCCACTAGTGGTGCTAGATCGGATCGGATAGCGAGGAGGAGAAGCGAGTACGACTACATCACCCACGTTCCGACGAACGTTCCGCTGTGCGAATCATCAAGGGTATGAAGATCTAATCCAATCTCTCTTGTTGTTTGCATCTCCTAGATTAGATCTTGGCTTCCCTCTGTTCGCATCCGTAGAAAATTTTGATTTACTATGCCGTGAAACCCTTCAGTGGTATCAGAGCTAGATCTATGCGTAGATGTGTTTCACGAGTAGAACGCAACATGGTTGTTGCGGGCGTTGATGTTTTCTGTTGCAAGCCTCTTGTTTGTGTTCTTCTTATGACGCGGGATAGTGAGATTGAAGCGGTCCAGGCCAACCTTACGCGACGTCGTTCGCGAGACCGGCTTCGCACTTGACGTGTGGCTTGTTCCACACATGCGGCTGGTGGATGCCAGTTTCTCTCACTATAGTTGTCATGGGATTTACACCGGAGTTTAGCAACCATAATATCACCGTTGTGGCTTTCCGTAGGTAAGAATCATTCTTAGCTTCTACTCCCATAAGCCACGTAAAACATGCAACAACAAAGTAGAGGCGTCTAACTTGTTTTTGCAGGGAGTGTTTTCTGTGATATGGTATGGCCCAAGATGTGATGTGTATATTGTATGCGATGATCATGTTTTGTAATGTTTCACGATTTGCATGTCGATGAGTACACAACCGGCAGGAGCCATATGGTTGTCTTTATAATTGTATATGACCTGTGTGTCAACTTCTTATACGCCATGTAATAGTTTCACTTTATCGCTAAGTAGTTAGCAATAGTTGTAGTTGCTATTCGTGGTGGATGCAATCATGGTGGAGTGATGGAGATCATGCCGGCACGCACAAGATGGAGATCATTGCGCGAAGATTGGCTATACCATGTCACATAAAGTTATATGCATGTGATCTTTATCCTTTTATGTATCTTATTATGCTTAGATCGCGACGGTAGCATTATAAGATGATTCCTCACTTAAAGATCAAGATAAAAACTGTGTTCTCCCCAAGTATGCACCGTTGCGAAAGTCCGTCGTGTCCAAGCATCACATGATGATCGGGTGCTATAGACTCTACGTTCACATACAACGGGTGCAAGCCAGTTTTGCGCACGCGGAAATACTTGGGTCTAACTTGACGAGCCTAGCATGTACAGACATGGCCTCGGAACACATGAACCGAAAGGTTAAGCATGAGTCATATGAATGATATGATCGACACTTCGTTGTCCACCATTGAAACCACATCTCTTCTCGTGAAGATCGGATTAGGTGTGGTGAATTTGGATCGTGTTCACTAAACAACTTGAGGGATGTTGAATTTAGTGGGAGTTCATCTAGTAATTTGATTAAAAGTTGAACTAGTTATCATGAACATAGTCTAATTTGTACTTGCAAATATTGTAGATCAAATGGCTAAGTCTAACTTCAACTTCAACGTTTTTGCTGAGAAGGAAAAGCTTAGAAACAATGGGTCTAACTTCACCAATTGGTTCCGCAATCTGAGAATCATTCTCTCTGGCGGTCAAAAGGACTATGTCCTTGAGAATGCGTTAGGTGACGCCCCTGTTGCTACTGCGCCGGCTGATGAGAAAGTTGTCTATCAGTCGCGCAAAGATGATTATGGTGTGATTAAGAGCACCATGTTGTTTGCTATGGAATCGGACCTTAAAAATCGTTTTGAAGACTATCCCGGGCCCTTTGAGATTCTCGAGGAGCTGAAAACCATGTTTCAGACTCAGGCCCGTTCTGAGAGATATGAGATCTCTGAGAAGTTCTTTAACTGCAAGATGGAGGACGGGAGTTCCGTTAGTGAGCACGCCATTAAGATGTCGGGCTACACTCAACGCCTTGAGCAATTGGACTGCAATATTCCAGAGGAGCTCAAGATTGACAGGGTTCTGCAATCACTCCCTCCCAGCTACAAAAGTTTTGTAGTGACTCACAATCAGATTGGTTCCACTGATACGATCACCGAGCTCTTCGCAAAGCTGAAGGCTGCGGAGGTGGACATCAAAAAGGATAATCATGTGTTGATGGTCAACAAGCCCCCACCTTCAAGAAAGGTAAGGATGCAAAGAAGCCCTTCAAGAAAGGCGACGGCAAGCACGTTGCCCCTGCAGAGAAGAAGCTCAGGTCTGGTCCTAAGCCGGACACTGAGTGCTTCTATTGCAAGGACAAGGGTCACTAGAAGCGCAACTGTCCGAAGTTCTTAGCGGACAAGAAGGCTGGCACCATCAAAGGTATATTTGATATACATGTTATTGATGTTTTCCTTACTAGCCCTCGTTGTAGTGCCTGGGTATTTGATACTGGTTCGGTTGCTAATATTTGTAACTCGAAACAGGAGCTACGGAATAGACGGCAGCTTGTGAGGGATGAGGTGACGATGCGCGTTGGCAACGGATCAAGAGTTGATGTGATGTCCGTCGGCACGCTCTCCTTAGTTTTACCTTCGGGATTAGTTTTAAACCTCAATAAATGTTATTATGTGCCTGCGTTGAGCATGAACATTATTTCTGGATCTTGTTTATTGCAAGACGGTTATTCATTTAAATTGGAGAATAATGGTTGTACTATTTATATGAGTAACATATTTTATGGTCATGCACCTATTGTGAATGGTTTATTTCTTCTAAATCTCGAAAGGGATGAAACACACATCCATAACATTGAGGCTAAGAGATGCAAAGTAGATAGTGATAATACTACTTATTTGTGGCACTGTCGTCTAGGTCATATTGGTGTAAAGCGCATGAAGAAACTCCATTCTGATGGACTTTTGGAGTCTCTTGATTTTGAATCATTTGACACATGCGAACCATGCCTCATGGGCAAGATGATCAAAACCCCGTTCTCCGGTATGATGGAGCGAGCAACGGACTTGTTGGAAATCATACATACCGATGTATGCGGACCGATGAGTGTTTCGACGCGCGGTGGATATCGCTATTTTCTCACTTTTACCGATGACTTAAGTAGATATGGGTATATCTATTTAATGAAACATAAATCTAAAACATTTGAAAAGTTCAAGGAATTTCAGAATGAAGTGGAGAACCATCGTAACAAAAAGATTAAGTTTCTACGATCCGATCGTGGAGGTGAATATTTGAGTTATGATTTTCTCACGCATCTTAAAGCAAGCGGAATCGTTTCGCAACTCACGCCACCCGGAACACCACAGCGCAATGGTGTGTCTGAACGCCGGAATCGAACCTTATTAGATATGGTCCGATCAATGATGTCTCTTACTGATTTGCCGTTATCATTTTGGGGTTATGCATTAGAAACCGCTGCATTCACTTTAAATAGGGCACCATCTAAATCCGTTGACACGACACCGTATGAACTATGGTTTGGTGCTAAACCTAAGTTGTCGTTTCTCAAAGTTTGGGGATGTGAAGCTTACGTCAAGAAGTTGATGCCGGACAAGCTCGAACCCAAAGCGGAGAAATGCATCGTCATAGGATACCCTAAGGAAACTATTGGTTATACCTTCTATCATAGAACTGAAGGCCAAGTGTTTGTCGCAAAGAACGGTTCCTTTCTTGAGAAGGAGTTTCTCTCGAAAGAAGTGAGTGGGAGGAAAGTAGAGCTAGACGAGGTTATTGAACCTTCTCTTGAATTGGAGAGTAACGCAGCACCTGAAATTGTTCAAGTGCCGCCTGTACCAACGATAGAGGAAGCTAATGACAAGGATCATGAAGCTTCGGACGATGCTGCTACTGAACGTCGCATGTCGTAGGAATGACCACGGCAGACGCTGCAATAGGCAGCGAGTAGTAGAACGAGGGGCAAGGGCGGCCAGCCATCTGCGGTGCGAGATGAGGGCAAAGACACAGGGATTTACCCAGGTTCGGCCCCCCGGAGGGTAAAGACCTACTCCTGCTTGATTGTATTATGGATGTGTTTACAAAGGCGAACTCGGCGACTAGGCGGCGAGTTGCGGGGATGTATGAGGGAACGTGTCTCTACTCACCCCTTAGGGAGGTTTATATAGGCTCACCTCCCCTAGGGTTTACATATCTCAACCGATTCGGTTACAATTTTGGCAATCATTTAAACCTAGACCGACTGGGCCTATCCACTCGCCTGGGCCTTCAACTTCCAGTCGCCCGGTATCTTGCTGGGCTTCGATCCACTCGCCGTTCTGCAGGCCCACTCGCCAGCCTTTGGGCCAGTCGGAAACGTCCTGCTGAGTATACCCCAGTAGGCGTATCCCCATCAGTAGTCCCCGAGGCCGACATTGATTAGGCATGGGTGGCTGCTGGCAGTCGGAGTATACGGCTTCAAGTTGGCATTCAGTCGAATCGTCGGTGGGCTCCTGTATGAAGGAATAAATCTGGCGAACCGAGTCGCGTCTTGGGCGAGTCGAGCCAACAGGACGCGGTCTCGACGAGTGACTCTAGCGAGCCGAGTGGCAGGAGGTGGACCGTCGGGCGCGGTCAAACTAGCCGTTAAGGTAACTCAACGGTAACTTTTGGCGTAATCATCGCGCGGTAACGGTCCCCTAATTTGGCGGGCAACTTTCGCTATATAAGAGGAATGGTAGGCTATCGCAAAGCCAACCGCCCACCGTTTCCTCCGAGCGCACGCATCTTCTTTCCTTCGATTCCGCGATCCAATCGACCCGCAATCCTCCGACCTCCGAACAAATCCTCAGCCATGGCCCTCTCCACTGAACCTTGGGGTAGATCCAAGTGCACCAGGGCGCAGTTGGCCTCCTTCGAGGAGGCCGGAATCCTGCGGGCCGGCTGCTGGCGTATCCCCGCAGCCGGAGAGACGACCCCGAACCCGCGAGAGAGAGAGTTCATCTGTTTCACTAGTCACCTCGAGCGGGGGTTAGGGTTTCCCACATCTTTGTTCTTCCGGCGCTTCTGCGCCTACTACGGGATCCAACCCTCAGACCTGGGTCCCCATAGCATCGAGCAGCTCGCCATCTTCGTGGCGTTCTGCGAGTGCTACTTGGGCTGCCGGCCCTACTTTCCCTTGTGGCAAGATCTGTTCCACGGACGGATCAGCCGCGAGGAGGCGGGCGACCCAATGCTAGCCGCGGGCGGCTTAACCTTCCAACTCAAATCCAAAGCCTCCTTCTTCGACCTGATGCTGCCGGCCAAAGCAGCGAGCGACTGGAAAAAGTCATGGTTCTACGTGACCGAGGCGACTCCGGAGGACGAGGCGGCGATCCCGCGGTACTCGGCCAACCGTTCCGAGCCACGCCATCTCCAGGTCGGCAAGCTCCCCGACGATCAGCGGATGGTCGTCGACGAGATGCTCCAGACCATCCGTGGTCTGAAGAAGAAGGGGCTCCAGACGGTGAACTTGTACAACTGTTGGCTTGGGAGGCGGCTCGTTCCGCTCGCCCAACGTGAGCATTACATGTACCAGTATACGGGCCGAGGAGACTCGACGAAGGCCTGCCTCGCCGAGTGGAAGCTGGAGGACTACCTCTCGGCGCTGAAGAAGATCACCCAGGCGGCATACACGGATGCGCAGGCCGGGGTCCCTCCCTACACCGCGAAGCGTCCGGCTCCGACGGTAATCCTTTTATCTTGTTCGCAGTCGCAGCATGTGCAGTCGCGGTAATTCTAACTTTGTTTCGTGTTTAACGCAGCTGTTCCAAGTGGTGGAAGGGTTGCTACCACCCGCCGATGACGAGAGCCCCGGGCCATCCGCCCAGGACACGAGCGAGTCGCCACCCGCCAAGGGTAACGAGGACGACGAAGACGAGTCCGAAGAGGAGATTGCCCCACTGGTCCGAAAGACCCGCGGGCAACGTCAGCGCGAGATCGAAGCAAGTAGGAGCCTCGAACGTCATGACGATGACGAGGAACTCCCAGAAACCACCTCGCGCCGTCAGGCCACTCCCGCGAAGAAGAAGAAGAAGGAGAAGGAAGCGAGGGCCCCCCTGAGGAGGAAGACGAAGCCGCCGAAGATGGCCTCACCGCCGCATTCAGCGAGCAGCTCCGATGCTCATAGCTCGTCCGGTGACGGCGCGGCCCCGGTGACAACCGCGCTTGATGCGCCATCCACGGAGGCGCCGTTGGCTTCAATGCCTCCGCCCTTTGCACCGGTCTCCGGGCTAGGGAAGGCTCCGGCCATGGCGATTTCGCCTCGCAAAGAGGTCCCGAGCGTGGCGGTCTCGCCTCGCAAGGAGGCTCCGGCCGCAGCAGCTCCACTTCGCAAAGAGGCCTCCGCCGAAGGCGTTCCGGAGGCGCCAACTGCTACCTCAACGTCAAGGAGGCCGTCCGTATCCTGGGCCCCTGACGTCCTGGAACTGGGGCTCAGGCGCCGATTAGGCCCTGAGCTGGAGAAACCGGCCAGCCTTCGTACAGGGCTGCGTTTCATTCCAGTCGCCAAGTGAGTGCACTTGGCCTTCTCTAGTTTTTCTTTTACTACATCGATTGCCTCTTACTGATCCGACTCGACGTGCAGGACCGGAGTGAAAAAGATGGGCCACCCGACGGTGGCCAAGGTACCCTCCGCAGCTAGCGAGGAGGATTCTTCCCGTAAGAGGAAGGTGGACAAGGTCGCCGTCTCCACCGAGGGCAGCAAGAAGGCCAAGGGCAACGACATCGTCGCTATCTCTGATGACGCGGCGACTGCGCCGACTGGACCCGCAATGGAAGCAACCGCGTCCACGAAGGAGGGCATTTCCTTGCCTAGGCCGGAGGAAGCGAGTTCCTTTGGGGCGGGTGCTTCGATAGCTACCTTCCCGCGCTTCATGACCAAGGCGGCCACGGCAAGCGGGGCTGCGCTTCCGAGCCTCACTCCAGGGACCGCCGATGCTGAATCCGACCAGCGTCGCGGGCACACGCCGGCGCTGCTCGCGTCTGTGGACGCAGTACAGCTTCATGGCATGCTTGGTGCGGCCATCCAGGTACCTCCAGTCCCCGAGGATCAGGTCGGTGCTTAGCAGCGGCTTGGTCCTTAAAATTTCTTGTTTTGTACTTTCGAATCCAGTCCCCGAGTGCATATGCGCTAAATTTTAGCGGGTATGCACTGAGGAATTTTCGTGGTCGCCACTTCCCGAGTGCGCACTCGCTAAATTTTAGCGGGTGGACACTGAGTAATTTTCTTGGTTGCCAGTCCCCGAGTGCGCACTCGCTAAATTTTAGCGGGTGGGCACTTAGTAATTTTCCTGGTTGCCAGTCCCCGAGTGCGCACTCGCTAAATTTTAGCGGGTGGGAACTTAGTAGTTTTCATGTGTACTGACTCTGAAGGTGTACAGGGTCTGCAGCTGGAGTCGGCGAAGCGATTGGCTGCGAAGCAGCGTGCTGAGAAGGAGCTGGCCATTCTCCAGGACGCAAACAAGGAACTTCAGGCTGCTGTTGCGCAGGCGGAGGTAACTCGCCAGGAGCTTATTCCTGCTGGTGAGCTGGTGGTGGTGCGATCCGCGCTTAGTGCTGCTGAGCAAAGGGTCGCCGACCTCGAGCGCGAGTTGCGGGAGGCGAAAGAAGAAGCAAATTCGGCGAATGGGCGAGCTAAGGCCGCCGTTGCGGCCGCGGAAGAAGACCGCAGGGTGTCGGAAGCCCTCATCGTTGGGCTTCAGGACGATCATACGTTGCTTCAAAGCTTCATCACGGGACTGGCCCGCCCGTTACTTGGTGAGTGCTTCTTCCCTGTCTGTCAATTGTATTGTTTTTGGTTCTGTGGTACTCATAACTGTCTCCTGCTAGCAGGTCGTGTGCTTGGTAGCCACGAAGAAGCGAACTCTCTTGGCGCGAAGGAGTGCGTAAGCATGCTCGTCGACTCGGCAACGCTGTCGGCGACGTGCATCCGCGCCTACCTTCAAGAGATGTCGCCCACGGAGGTTATTCCCAGTGACCTCGTTGAGGTGTGGGAGTACTTGGAGAAGGCGCCCGCGGTCGTGGAGTTCATGACGCGGTCGGCGTTTCGGCGCGGAGCGTCGACAGCGCTAAGCCTTGGGCTCGCCCACTTCCCCGAGGACTTCGACCTCGACGATGTGACGAGTGGGTACCCTTTGTCGACTGGCGAGGTGGATCTATCCGAAGTTCTGAAGTTGCAGGAACGTGCCGCCGCGTACTCGGAACGCGTCTGGGCGATGGGCGACCTCCTCCCCTACCAGGAAACGGTCGTCGCGCCAAACGATCCCGAGCCGCCGCATCGTGACTTCAAGGTTGAACAACCTTTTCGCGCGGCGATGGCGGGTGAGCTGACGACGTACCCGTCAAACCCGTACACCGCGTTCATCCGGAAGCGCCGGGATGCTGGTGCGTCGTCGTCAAAGCCTGCAGAGTAGTGTAGTGTTCCTAGATAAGGTTAGCAACAGTTCTGCCGATCAGGCATAGTTTGTAATGTAAGACAATGCGATGTGCGATTGAATTGGATGTTGTGTCCATTTTGCTAATAATTGTCGTGTTTTGGATTGATTTTGGATGAGTCCCCGAGCGCGTCCGCCCTTTTGTGGGGTTCACCTTGTGTATGATGTTTGTTGTTATCGTGTGTTTTGTTAGTTTAGTCGACTCGCCCGAGCTCGTAGAGCCAGTCGCAAGGCGACTCCCTTGATCGCTCTGTACTTTACCGTTTTCCCGGACGCGAACGGGGTCGGGTGGCCGAGTCCCCGAGCGTGGTACTTGGTATTTCGAGGCGCGACTCGAGGGTGGTTGAGGACTGAGCGCGTTGGTGTGGGCGCGTCACTCCTGCCTGGCCCGGGGGGTCAGTCGCGTGGCGAGTCCAGGGCGTGCTCTCTTACTTAACGTTTTCCCTGACCGATCGCGATGAACTGGTATTCAGTCCCCGAGCGTGGTACTTAGTCGTTCGAGTCGCTACGCCGAGGATGCGGAGGACCAAGGCCGCTGTGAGAAGCGAGGGCAGTTGTCTTGTTTTGCAAAACCAGTCGAGCTAGGCGACTCCAATGGGGCTCCGGATTGGCGTTTTTCGTGGACGACGCATGACCTGAGATGACTCAGTGCTCCTACGTCGCACTACTTGGCCGTGCCGGTCGCTTTACCAAAGGTTGACTTCTGCGGTTAGCATAACGCTGTTCTTACGAGTGCGAGTGGCACAAGGCATGGAGAGTAGACGCAATTTTGCGGTAACTGTTTCTTTTATTTCATAGCGACTGGAGAGTACATATGTGGTGTTCTAGGAGTAGAACTTCCGGAGGAGATTTACATTCCATGGCCGCTTGACATCGAGTTCGCCGTCTCCGCGGACGTCGACGAGGTAGTAGGCGTCATTGCCGAGTACGCGCCCGATAGCGAACGGGCCTTCCCACGGAGGGGAGAGCTTGTGCATGCCCTTCTTGTCCTGGATGAGGCGTAACACCAAGTCGCCTTCCTGGAAGGTGCGGGTTTTTACCCGTCGGCTGTGGTAGCGGCGGAGCCCTTGCTGGTAAATGGCAGAGCGCGATCGGGCTAGGTCGCGTGCTTCGTCGAGTTGGTCGAGCCCATCTTGGCGGGCCAGCTCGTTTGCGGCCTCCGTGTAGTGGACGACGCGCGGCGAGTCGTGTTCTAGGTCGGTGGGCATGACCGCTTCGGCGCCGTAGACCATGAAGAATGGGGTGAATCCCGTCGACCTGTTGACCGAGGTGCGGATTCCCCAGATGACGGAGGGTAGCTCTTCGACCCAGCATCCAGCGGTGCGCTCAAGTGGTACCTGGAGTCGCGGCTTCAGTCCGTGGAGGATGCTTTGGTTGGCTCGTTCCGCCTGACCGTTGGATTCCGGATGTGCGACTGACGCGAGGTCGAGCCGGATGTGGTGCTCTTCGCAGAATTCGGCCATTGCTCCCTTGGCAAAGTTTGTGCCATTGTCCGTGATGATGCTGTTGGGGAACCCGTAGCGGTATATGAGCTCGCGTAGGAACTTAGTGGCAGTCTTCCCGTCGCATTTCCGGACTGGCTTGGCCTCGACCCACTTCGTGAATTTGTCGACGGCGACCAGCAGGTGGGTGTAACCGGAGGGGGCCTTCTTGAAGGGGCCTACCATGTCCATGCCCCACACAGCGAATGGCCAGGTGATGGGGATTGTCTTGAGCGCCGAACTTGGTACGTGCGTCTGGTTGGCGTATTTCTGGCACCCAGCGCATCGCTGGACGATATCGACAGCGTTGGCGTGTGCGGTAGGCCAGTAGAAGCCGTGTCGCATAGCCTTGGCGACCAGTGAGCGCGCGGCGGCGTGGTGGCCGCAGTCGCCTGAGTGGATGTCGTGTAGGATTTTGCGTCCTTCAGCTGGTTGGACGCAACGCTGGAACACGCCGGTGACGCTGCGCTTGTGTAGCTCGCCGTCGATGATGGTGTAGGACTTGCATCGGCGAGCAATCATTCGAGCGCTTGTCTCGTCTGCGGGCAGGGTGCCGGCCTCTAGGTAAGCCATGTAGGGCTTGGTCCAGTCGTCTGGCTCGGAGACGAGTGCGACCAAGGCTGCCTCTGGTTGGAGGGGGACTCCGATGTCGATCTCCCTCGGGGGAGAGACTGATGGTTTGGAGATCGTGTCGAGGAACACGCCGGCGGGTGGTGCGAGTCGAGCCGACCCGATACGAGAGAGGGCGTCGGCTTCTTCGTTTTTTCCGCCTGTCGATCCACTCGACAGAGTAGCCGGTGAAGTGGCCGCCCAACTTGTCCACCTCTTGGCGATACGCCGCCATGGTAGGGGAGATGGCGTCGCAAGTGCCGGCGACTTGTCCCGCAACGAGGTCGGAGTCTCCGTAGCATCGAAGGCGTGTGACGCTCATCTCCTTTGCGGCTCGCATGCCGTGTAGTAGGGCCTCGTATTCAGCCATGTTGTTGGTGCAGGGCGTGAATTCGAGGCGGAGGATGTAGCGGAGCTTGTCGCCCTTTGGTGATGTCAGCACTATCCCCGCGCCTGCACCGTCCGCGTTCTTGGACCCGTCGAAGTGCAGGTTCCAGTAGTGTAGGTACGGCGGCTTTTCAGGCTGCTGGGCCTCCTCCCAGTCGGCGATGAAGTCTGCCAGTGCCTGGGACTTGATCGCCCTCCGTGGCTCGTATTTAGTGTTGTGGACGCCGATCTCGACGGCCCACTTGGCGACCCGCCCGGTCGCCTCGCGATTGCGGATGATGTCTTGTAATGGTGCTGAGGAGACGACCGTGATCGGATGCTCCTGAAAGTAATGCGGCAGGCGCCGCTGAGCCCTGAAGACCGCGTACACTAGCTTCTGGTACTGCGGGTATCGCTGGCGCGACTCGGTGAGGACCTCGCTGATGTAGTACACCGGCCGCTGTACCGGGCGCTCCTTTCCTTCCTCTGGTTGTTCGACGACCATTACGGCGCTGACGACGCGCTCGGACGCCGCGACGTAAACCAGCATGGGCTCTTTGTCAGCGGGTGCGGCGAGTAGTGGTGCGGCGAGTAGCACATTTTTGAGGTCGCGGAGCGCGTCGTCCGCCTCCTTGTCCCACTGGAAGGTGGGATTCTTGCGCATCAGGCGGTATAGGGGCATCGCCTTTTCGCCCAGGCGGGGGATGAAGCGACTGAGGGCCGCTACACGCCCGGCCAGCCTCTGGACGTCGCGCAGGCACTCGGGTTTGCCGAGCCGGGCGATCGTGTCGATCTTCGTTGGGTTTGCCTCGATCCCTCGTTTGGAGACGACGTACCCCAGTAGTTGCCCGGCGGGTACACCGAAGGTGCACTTGCCTGGGTTAAGCTTTATCTTGTACCTCCGCAGGTTGGCGAAGGTCTCCGCTAGGTCGGCGAGTAGGTCTCCTTGGCGAGCGGATTTCACGACCACATCGTCGATGTAGACGTGGATGTTGCGGCCAATTTGGCTCGCTAGGCATTCTTGCATGCACCGCTGGTAGGTCGCCCCGGCGTTCTTGAGGCCGAAGGTCATGGCGGTGTAGCAGAATGCTCCGAATGGCGTGATGAACGCCGTCTTTTCCTCGTCCTCGATGGCCATTTTGATCTGATTGTACCCGGAGTAGGCGTCGAGGAAACACAGCGACTCCGAGCCCGCGGTTGAATCGATTATCTGGTCGATCCGCGGGAGGACGAACTGCTCCTTTGGGCAGGCGCTGTTCAGGTTTGTGTAGTCGATACACATTCTCCAGGTCCCGTTTTTCTTCTCGACCAGGACTGGGTTTGCCAGCCACTTGGAGTACTTGATTGGCCGGATGAAGCCGGCAGCGAGCAGGCGCTGCACTTCCTCGGCGATTGCTCGATGGCGCTCTTCATTGAAGGGTCGTAGCGACTGCTTGACTGGTCGCACTTTGGGGTCGGCGTTTAGTTTGTGCTCAGCGAGCTCCCTAGGGACACCAGGCATGTCGGAGGGTTTCCATGCGAAGACGTCCCTATTCTCACGAAGGAACTCGATGAGCGCGCCTTCCTATGCTGGGCTCAAGCCTGTCCCGATCGTCACCGTCTGGCTGGGGTCGCCTGGGACCAGCTCGACGGTGCGAGTGTGCGTCGTGGCCTCAAAGGTTGAGGTGTTCGTGCCCTCGGAGTTGGGCTTCTTGAGTATTGTGGGGTCGTCATTGTTGACCCCGCTCACGTATTTGGCGAGCTCGTCGGCGTGATTGGCTTCTGCCGCGATGACGGCGTCGGCGAGTTCGGCTCCTTTGGCCTCGCATTCGGCGGCCATGTCGGGGTCGCCGTTGATGGTGATGACGCCGCACGGCCCGGGGAGCTTCATCGCGTTGTACGCGTAGTGGGGTGCCGCCATGAATTTGGCGAACGCCTGGCGCCCCAGGACGCAGTGGTAGGGGCTGTCGAATGGCACCAGCTCGAAGACGATCCGCTCGGTGCGGAAGTTTGCCGGAGTGCCGAACGTGACTGGCAGCGTGACTTTGCCGATCGGGTACGCCTTCCGACCGGGGACGATGCCGTGGAACGTAGTGTGGGTTGTCTCGATCATCGACTGCGGGAGCCGCATCCGCCTGAAGGTGTCGAGGTAGAGGATGTTGATGGAGCTGCCGCCGTCCATCAGTGTCTTGGGGAGCCAGTAGTCGCCAACCTTGGGCTTGACCACCAGGGCGACTCGGCCTGGATACTCGACGCATGGCGAGTGGTCTTGCCGGCTCCAAGTGATGGATTGTTCCGACCAGTTTAGGAACTGGGGGACATCTGTTTGGGCCACCGCGTTGACGGCGACGGCGCGGGCGATGACCTTCTTCTCACGCTTCGTGTTGAAGCCCGTGAAGGTGTGGAGCGAGCCGGCTACTTTGCCGAATTTTCCGCCGTTCGGCGGGTCGTTGTCGGGGTCCTCCCGCGCGTGCCGTGCCTTCTCGATTTCCCTGAGGGTGTGGCAGTCGGCGGTGGTGTGCGTTGCGGGCTTTCCTTCCCTGCTGTGGAACGCGCATGGTTGGTTAAGGAGTGCCGCGGGATCGAACCGTGGCTTGTTCTTGTAATTGCCGCCGTCGCGCCTTTGCCCTCCATCGCGGCGGTAGCTTTTGGGCTCGCGTTGCGCGTGCCCAGCGTTGGCGACGAAGTCGACTCGCCCGTCGTTGCGGCGCTTGCCTGTGAGGCGGGTGCCGCTGTAGCGCAGGTCGGTTCGTCGTCCGCCGTCGTTGCCGCCCGTGCGGCGTTGCCCTCCTGACTCGTCGTCGATTTCTTGGTTGGGGTCCTCCTCGGCGTACCGTTTGGTGATCTCGAGGAGGTCGGGGATGTTGTCGAGTGTGCGGGCGTGTCGCTTGAGCTTGGCGACTAGGGGCTCGTAGCGGCACGAGGTCTTGAAGCAATGGATCGCGGTGTCCGGGTGGATGCCGACCGCGTTGTACCAGAGCTCTTGCCACCGTTGGACCCAGTTGCGGGTCGACTCGCGGGGTCCCTGGACGCATCGTTCCAGGTCCTCGATGGTGGTGGCGCGGGTGTAGGAGCACTCGAAGTGCCTGACGAAGGCGTCTCGCATTTCCTCCCAGGAGTCGATACTGTCCTGGGGAAGCGTGTTGATCCATTGCCTGCACGTCCCCTCCATCATCAGTGGGAGGTAACGGGCGGCGAGTAGGTCAGTGTGACCCGCGATCCCCATTGCCATGAGGTATGTGTCGAGCCAGACTGCGGGATCGTACGAGGAGTCGTACTTTTCGATCTCCTTTGGCGCCTTGAAGTTTGGCGGGTACTTTTCGCCTCGGATCATCGGTCCGAAGCACTTAGGCCCTAGTCGACTGAGCGACCCCATAGGCTCGCCGTCGCGGCGATTAGCTAGGGTGTGCCGCAAGTCGTCGGGCTGGCGTGCGCGCCAGTTTTGGTTGTTGATGATGTGAGTGCGGGCGTCGATGGGTTCTCCGTTAGCGGCGACGAAGTTGGTCGCTGGCCTGGGATCGTTGGTGGAGAGTGCCGCATTCGCGGGTCGGCGTTGGAGCTGCAGTGGCTCTGGTGGCGGGAAATTGAGGGTGTTTGCCGCCGCTGGGCGGCCGCTTGAGGCCGCCCTGCTTCCTGAAGAGCGTGAGTATACTCGCCCCTGCGAGTCGGCGCCCGCTTTTTGCTGCTCCACGGCCTTTGCGAGCAGGGCCCTAACGTACTGGATTTGCAAGGCGCCGTCGCCGGTGGCCGTGATGCTATCAGCTGCTGCTCGGCCTGCCACGAGGTTGTCCATCGGGGTGGAGAACAGTGGGAGGCCATTCGCGTCTCGCTCCCGTGAGGAGACGACTATCCGCGGCTGGTCCCTGGGAGGGGTGCGGTTGGGTGGTGGTGGGGCGCCCATCGCCGTTGACCCTGGCGGGGGCCGAGCGCTTCCTCCTGGTGGCGCGTTCTCGCAGATCGCGCGCTCGGCTATGCGAGCCGGGTCGTTCTCGTCGTCGAAGTTCAGGGCGCGCCCCTGAACGGTGGGGTTCAGGCGTGACCCGATCCGCTGCTGGTGGTAGCGTGATAGTTCCTGCGCTGTCACTTGCTCGAGGCGAAATTTCTCGCGCTCGGCCTGCTCCTTGCGTACTGCCTCCGCTAGTTTCAGGAGGAGTTCCTCGACCTCCGTTGCCGTAGCGTTGGGAGGGATTGGGGTGGAGAAAGGGTCCTCCGGCGGATCGGCGCCAGAGGCCATGTAGGTCGCGGCGTGGCGACCGGTTCCGTCGTGGAGGTCGGCGGAGTTTTCCGACCCGGAGTCGAAGTCGAAGATCCCGAGGATGGAGGGGTCCTCGAAATCTCCCGCGTTGGAGACCTGAGCGATGGAGCCCGCGGACGAGGCCGCGGCGATGGATCCGGCGAGTGACGCCGGGGTCGCCGAGTCGGCGTCGTCGGCGAGGGCCGCGTCTTCTGCGGCCGCTGAGTTCTCGGCCACGTTGCTGTGGGCCGAGTTGTACTCGGAGGCGAGGCGGTGGATCGTGCGGACCTGGCTCTCGGAGAGCCGATCGCGTGGTGGCGACTCGCGGATGCGAGCCGAGTCCTCCGAGGTGGTGACGTCGGTGAGGCCGACGAAGAGGCTGATCGTGCCGATCGGCAGGATCATGCTGCGCGTGACGGGTCGTGCCGCCGGGACGTAGCTGCTCGGCAAGATCTGGAGCATCTCGCCGATCGCTATCATGCGGCCGATGGCGACCGTCTCGTTGATGGGCAGATTGGATCTCGCCGCAGAACACCGGCCAGACCGGCCAGGCCCCACGGTGGGTGCCACTGTCGTAGGAATGACCACGGCAGACGCTGCAATAGGCAGCGAGTAGTAGAACGAGGGGCAAGGGCGGCCAGCCATCTGCGGTGCGAGATGAGGGCAAAGACACAGGGATTTACCCAGGTTCGGCCCCCCGGAGGGTAAAGACCTACTCCTGCTTGATTGTATTATGGATGTGTTTACAAAGGCGAACTCGGCGACTAGGCGGCGAGTTACGGGGGTGTATGAGGGAACGTGTCTCTACTCACCCCTTAGGGAGGTTTATATAGGCTCACCTCCCCTAGGGTTTACATATCTCAACCGATTCGGTTACAATTTTGGCAATCATTTAAACCTAGACCGACTGGGCCTATCCACTCGCCTGGGCCTTCAACTTCCAGTCGCCCGGTATCTTGCTGGGCTTCGATCCACTCGCCGTTCTGCAGGCCCACTCGCCAGCCTTTGGGCCAGTCGGAAACGTCCTGCTGAGTATACCCCAGTAGGCGTATCCCCATCATCGCAGGTCGACAAGGTCGCGTGCCCCTCCTGAGTGGTACGGCAACCCTGTCTTGACTGTCTTGTTGGTAGAAGACAGTGAACCTGCGAACTATGAGGAAGCGATGATGAGCCCAGACTCTGAGAAATGGCTAGAAGCCATGAAATCCGAATTGGGATCCATGAGCGAAAACCAAGTATGGACTTTGGTGGACCCTCCTAGCGACCGAAAGGCCGTTGAGTGCAAATGCATCTTCAAGAAGAAAACAGACGCGGATGGTAATGTGACCGTCTATAAAGCACGGCTTGTCGCGAAAGGTTTTCGACAAGTTCAAGGTGTTGACTACGATGAGACTTTCTCTCCCATAGCGATGTTTAAGTACATTCGGATTTTATTAGCAATTGTTGCGTTTCATGATTATGAAATATGGCAGATGGATGTCAAGACTGCGTTCCTCAATGGCAATATTGATGAAGAGTTGTATATGATGCAACCCGAAGGTTTTGTCGATCCTAAGGATGCTGATAAAGTATGCAAACTTCAGCGTTCCATTTATGGACTGAAGCAAGCATCTCGGAGTTGGAACCTTCGTTTTGATCAAGTGATCAAGAGCTTTGGATTTGTTCCAAATTGCTACGAAGCTTGTATCTACAAGAAAGTGAGTGGGAGCTCGGTGACATTTCTGGTACTATATGTGGATGACATATTGATTATTGGAAATGACATTAACATGCTTAACGATGTGAAGAGTTATTTGAACAAGTGTTTTTCAATGAAAGACCTAGGTGAAGCTGCTTATATATTGGGCATCAAAATCTATAGAGATAGACAAAGACGCATGATAGATTTAAGCCAGAGTACATACCTAGACAAAGTTCTGAAAAGGTTCAGAATGGATAAGGCAAAGAAAGGTTCAGTGCCTATGTTGTCAGGTAAGATATTGAGCAAGGCTCAGTGTCCAGCTACGGTAAATGATAGGGAAGCTATGAGAAAAGTGCCTTATGCCTCGGCCATAGGTTCTATCATGTATGCCATGATGTGTACTAGACCGGATGTGTCCAATGATCTTAGTTTGACGAGCAGATATCAAAGTGATCCAGGAGTGGAACACTGGACAGCCCTGAAGAACATCCTAAAGTACCTAAATAGGACTAAAGAAATGTTCTTAGTCTATGGGGGTGATGAACAGCTCGTCGTAAAAGGTTACGTCGACGCTAGTTTTGACACCGACAAGGATGATTCTAAATCTCAGACAGGATACGTGTATATTTTGAATGGAGGAGCTATGAGCTGGAGAAGCTGCAAGCAAAGCGTGATCGTGGGATCTACAGTAGAAGCGGAATACATAGCTGATGCAGAAGCGTCAAGTGAAGGAGTTTGGATCAGGAACTTCATCACTGATCTTGGCGTGGTTCCAAGTGCATTGGACCCACTGGAGATATTGTGTGACAACACTAGCGCCATAGCACTCGCTAAGGAACCAAGATATCATCCAAAGACCAAGCATATCAACCGCAAGTTTCATATAATCCGAGATTATATAGCAGATGGAGATCTGAAGATTAGCAAGGTACATACAGATCTGAATGTCGCAGATCCATTGACTAAACCTCTTCCACGTGTAAAACATGATCAGCACCTCAGTGCCATGGGTGTGAGATTGTTGCAAATGTAAACTAGATTACTGACTCTAGTGCAAGTGGGAGACTGTTGGAATTATGCCCTAGAGGCAATAATAAAGATGTTATTATTATAATTCTTGTTCATGATAATGTTTATATTCCATGCTAGAATTGTATTAAGCGGAAACTTTAATACTTATGTGGTTTGTGAACAACACCGTGTCCCTAGTACGCCTCTATGGACTAGCTCATTGATTAATGATGGTTAAGGTTTCCTAACCATGGACATGAGTTGTCGATTAATAATGAGATCATATCATTGGGAGAATGATATGATGGACAGACCCAAACTAAGCGAAGCAATTAGATCGTGTCATAGTGTTCATCTTTGCGAAGCTTTTCTTATGTCAAATATTGTATTCCTTAGACCATGAGATAATACAACTCCCTGGTATCGGAAGAAAGCTTTGTGGTCATCAAACGTCATCCTATGAGAGGGTGATCATAAAGGTGTCTCTCAGGTGATTGGAAAGTATATGTTGGGTTGTATGTATCGAGATGGGATTTGTCCCTCCCAAGTCGGAGAGATATAATTCGGGCCCACTCGGTAATCGATATCAACATAGCGCTTGCAAGCATGTGGTTAATGATTTAATCACAAAGTGATATCGGATTACAGAATGAGTAAAGTACTTGCTATGAACGAGATTGAACTAGGTATGACGGTACCGACGATCAAATCTCGGGCAAGTAAAATATCGCGAGACGAAGGGAATATATATATGGGATTGATTGAATCCTGGCATCGTGGTTCATCCGATATGATCATCGATGAATGTGTGGGAGTCAATATGGGTTTCCAGACCCCGCTGTTGATTATTGATAGAAGATCATGTCTGCATATTCTCGAACCCGAAGGGTCACACACTTAACGTGTCTCGACGCTAGGATAGATTGGATAATTGGTTTATGAGTTTTTGTTCGGAGTATCGGATGGGATCCGAGACATCACGAGAGGTTCCAGAGTGGTCCGGAGAATAAGATTCATATAAGGCAGTACAGTTTTTGGAGTTCGGAATTGTTCCGGGTTAATCGGTATTGTACCGGAAGCTTCTAGAACCTTCTGGAAGGGGACCAACGTGGCCCCACCTTCCGGGAGGGGGAATGGGCCTATGAGGGAGTGCCCTGTCCGCATTGGGCCAGGGGCACAAGGCCCCATAGGGCCCAGCCGGCCAAGCAAGGGATAAACCCTAATTGGACCTTCTAGAAAGGGGGGGTTTCCTTGCCCCCCACTCATCCCTCCTTTGGCCGCCGGCCTAGGGCTTGGGGGAGGGGTTAGGGCAGGCGCACCACCCCCCCACACCTTCCCCTCAAGCCTAGTCGCCCTGCTTCCCTCCTCTCTCTCTCCCTCCCGACTGCGTGTAGGCGAAGCCCTGCTGCAGAAACTCTCCACCAATTGCACCGCGCCGTCGCGTTGTAGATCCAACCCATCTCTCCACCATACTTGCTGGACCAAGGAAGGAGGAGACGTCGAGGTGCTGCACGTGTGCATCTCACGGAGGCATCGCCACTTGTGGTGCTAGATCGGATCGGATCGCGAGGAGGAGAAGCGTGTACGACTACATCACCCACGTTCCGACGAACGTTCCGCTGTGCGAATCTTCAAGGGTATGAAGATCTAATCCAATCTCTCTCGTTGTTTGCATCTCCTAGATTAGATCTTGGCTTCCCTCTGTTCGCATCCGTAGAAAATTTTGATTTACTATGCCGCGAAACCCTTCAAGGCCTTGTTCAACGATGGATGCGTGATGCAAAGTCCAATCGAGGTCGGTGACGATAGTCGGTCCCCTTGGTAAAGGGGATGAGGCAAAACTAGAGATTCCACAATGGGGGTTGTATTTAGTCTATCATCTATGCCTCAGGCATACATGAGGGGTGGGGGCTCTATTTATAGGCCAACCACATAAACATGGGTAGTTTAGGGATAAAACTAGGGTTTGGACGAGCTAGAGGGGTACATGGGCCGAAGGCACAACAGGTGCGCGCAGGCACACATGACCGGTAGTACCGGACTTGGGTCCGGTAGTACCGCTGACCGGTAGTACCGGGTCCAGATCCGGTAGTACCGCTTGCAGTCTTGGGACTTCTGTTGGCGTCGTCTGTATGGGGCGGTAGTAGTGGGCGGTAGTACCGCTGGCCGGTAGTACCGGTCGCCAGATCCGGTAGTACCACTGGAGACAGAGAGCATTTGGCGATCTATCTTCTTCCGCCTCCTCTTCCAAGCCTCCGTCTTGTCGGGCTTGATGCCCTGGGCTTCCTCCCTGGCCTCCGTACTTGTCAATGTGAACCTATCATGCATATGTGACGGAGTATGAAGTAGCATACCATTCAATAGGGTAGGAAGGGGCTCGCATAGAGGAACGGATTCACCTTTGGAGTCCATGACGACTTGGCGTAAGTTAGAGACCAAGATGTGGTAACGACCGTAGGTCGGGCTACATCATTAAGCCTCTTCTTATCGTTCATAGGAAACTTGATATATTTTCTATGCTTGCAACTGTAAGCTTGAATGGATTTTCTTAATAGTTGAACTGATTCAAATATCTCCCAACATGGTAATGTGGATCATTCAAATCCACTTATCTAAAAGTTTTGAACATTAGTGATGTTGTTTCATCATTAGAGTCTGACTCCCATAGATCTCCTTCATCTGAATTCACTTCTTTCATTATTGCCTTTCCTATCCCTTTCACTGCTGCAACCCTATCATTTTGCTTCTCATCTTTCATTTCTACTTGCTTCACTTTGTCATCCTCCTCATCAACAACATAGTCCTCAAACAGGTTATCATTACCATCACTGATATCATAATATGAATCTTTTATCTCATCCTCAAAGTCTTAATCCTCATCTTCATCCTCCTCTAACTCTTCCTATGAATCCAAATCTTGCACCTCAACAACAGGCACACTCTGGCTTCTAGCCCTCTTCCTCTGCCTAGTTCTTGCTCCTATATAGTCATCATCTATAACAATCTTCTCTGTTACTGGTGGCAGCTCTAGGAAAACAACTTGCAATGGGACATGGCTATTTGGTTATGTGCTTGCTGAAGATTTAACAGGGCCATTTGGTTCTGTGCTTGCTGAAGGTTTGACATGGATAATTACTAGTGGTAGGTCTGCAACTGGGAATTGAACCACATCATCCCAATCTCTTGATCTCAGACTCCCATCATGATCTAAATAGAGAAACGAAATGATGCCCAATGCCCACCCATGTAATCATCCTCTGAGTGGATTCCTCATATGTAATCATCCTCAGTCCATTGTTTGAAATTGGGAGAAATGGAATCAGTAGTGCACCTTTATCCTACCAGACGTATCATATCCTACCTCCTCTATAATATTCTCAACCATTAGAGGTGACCAAGTGAAAATGTCAACATGATCATACCATATCACACTACCACTGATATAACTCATGCCATTTCCTTCGCCAAGAAAATAACCCCATTATTGATTTCAATCGAGAAATGGCTTCTACGTTTTCCTGCAACAACATACTTGTCTAAATTTACTAACTTATCTCCCACGAAGAAATTCACTAAAACAATATATCCTAAAACCCTACACCCAAACCTCAGCTCCAAACTAAACAACACCATGTTCTCCTCTGATATAGACAAAGCACCCTACAATCGAAGGAAGGAACTAGTTTTTACCCTCGAAAACCCTAACTATGGCTAAAAGATGTGATTTTATGAGCACATCGACTGGATTTACTTGCTTATCATAGACCGGAGCCACATCCTCTTCCGGTCGCCAATGAGGTGGCATCGTCTCTTCCTCCAATAGTGCTTGCAGCGGTGTCGGCTCTACCCTTACGAACAACACGGCGACGGCTCAACCCTCTACTTTTCCCTCTCCTCTCCTCGGCGGATGGCGTCGCGTCGTTCCCTCTCATATCCACTGTGTTTCCTCCAAATGATCGAGGAGGCGATGGCATCACGTAATGACAGGAAAGCGGTGGTTGTGGGGGTGGGGGAGTAAAGATGAATGTCAGGAATAGCTTGGGGGTTCCTTGCAAAACCAAGGTGGAGCAGACGATGCAAGACACATCCATTCTGTCAAGCGGGTTTCGCATGTGGCCATGTCAGTTAATACAGTGCGGCACTTGGGCGCGGTGACCGTACAAAAATCCTGCAACGTGTTTAATGGCCGTAACTTCGTATTTTAGATGTACAATGACTAATCTGATCCTGGCATACAAGTTAGTGTACTAACCATGTATTTTACTCCATCTCAATGGTTGTCATTTCTTTCGATTGTTTGGAGGTGATCAATATGATGAAGTTGGAGAATTATTGTAGATATAGTTGGTCGCTTATTGAGATAGAACGAAAGAGATATAGTTCACTTCTTTAAAAAATGTATTGCTAAAATGTGAAAAGAAACTCTCGAAAAGATAGTTCGTTGCTTCCCGGTTTTCTCTCACTTAATGAGAAGCTTTTCGTGCGGGGTGATCCATGAGAAGAGGAAAGTTCCTCGTGGATTATGTTTTATGCCTTCAATATGTGAACGTTTATTCACATACTCAATTAGAAATGGAAAATGAATCGTTTTAGTTTGTAGACGGGAGCCACGAGGAGCTATTGAACCACTTGGAACGAGTAATAGGTTTTGCAGGAAAGGAACCAATTTTTATGAACTTATAATATATCTCTTGAAACCACCACTAGCTAGGAAACAATAGTGTTTCACGGGAATTGAACCGTCTTTTTGAATTTATACTATATCTCTACAAATACACTGTCCATCTGAAAATGGTAAGCATTCCTGTGAGAAACAAACAAACTTTTTAATTTACTTCCAAGTCTTTCCGACTTGGCAAAAAAACTTCAACGCGCTAAAAATATGAGAAAGCACGCACAAACACCTCTATTTTTTCTTCAAGCTGCCACCACGAAGTGGCGAACATTAGCACAAACAACTACATACTGCCAGGCGCTCTGCAACTCGCTGTAGTCTTCATCAGATCCAGTCACCCCATCCCTTCTAAAACAAAGCACGTGCGAGAGAGAGAGAGAGAGAGAGAGAGAGAGAGAGAGAGAGAGAGAGAGAGAGAGAGAGAGAGAGAGAGAGAGAGAGCTAAAAGCCATAAAAAACGTAACCCTAAGCATCCCCTCCAACAATTCCAACCCCAAATCCCAATCCTCTTAAAGCCCGGATCTCTGCCCTCCTCTTCATCGCCGCCACCATGATGGCAGGCTCCTCCGGCACCACCATAGCTTCCCTCCGCAACCAACAAAAAGAAACAACCTGTTCTACCGAAGCCTACCAGATACTTTTAGTGTTGAGCCACGAGATTGGGAATGTGAGCCTTTTAGATCTTTTTAGTGTTGAACCTTGGGTAGGAACCTTGGAATAGAGCTCGGTAAGCCGAATCTACATTGTATGTTCTGTATACTTGGTGATGAGGAACATAAGAAGACAACCAGAGTGCTATAGTTGAATTATGAGTTGGCAGAGCATACGTACAAACAACTAGCATAGTTAAAAGTCTTCTATAAAATCATCCCCACTTTATCCTTAGATTGTTCATAGAGTGCGGATAACATGTATATATCTTTTGTTCTTTGTTATTACATTCATAATGTGTAGTGTTATAGGTACGATAGCAAAGAGAAATTTATTTGTTACTTTGTAGAGGCATTTTTAATTGGGAAACACTATGTAATGGTAAAATATTATGTTGACACAATACTCTCTCTCTCTCCCGGCCCCCTTTCAATTACTTGCCACCTTATTTTTTCCTCTAGATGACATGCATGTTGCCCGTTCTATTACTCGGGTTATGAGTAGTTTTAGTTGGTGCCAGTATGATAATTTTCCAAAGGAATAAGTTGGACCCACTTAGTTTGAAGATGTCAAGGCAAGCTGAACGGAATAAAACAATTAGACACAACTAAGGGATAAAATCATGTCGGTATAACACCAAGGAATAAAATGTAGGGAAAAACTTTCCATGGGGACAAAACTTGAAGTCCTAAGTTGTAAGTATTACCCAAACTAAAATGTCATAGGAAAAATATCATTCAAAGTTTTAATCCAATTCTCAAATACAACTCTAGAAACAAAAATGAGGAATATAGCTATCAGTAGTATATATATAGTTCAAATTGGGGTGTGAATTCGTCTTTTTATTTAGTTTAAAACTATGAACGTTCAATTTGTGTTTTTTATTTTCTCCAACTACATGCTAACTTTTGTCTAAAAAAATTGTGTCACACTGGATAGTTGTAACAATAATGCTACAAATTTCTCGCAGTTTATAGCAACTTTTATATACGGAAAGTCCTTTTGACTCTGAGTTCCAGTGCTCTCTACAAATTAAAAAAATTAAAAACTACACTTATAAGTTTAAAAAAATCATGAAATAAAATCCTAAAATTTGCTAAAGATGATTCCCACAAACATGCAAAATCTCAATTCGAAGTGCTTTATATTTTGTGCTACACGAAAATGACAAAGTGTGAATTTTTTGTGATTCAAAATCACTATAATATAGATCTACAATTTTTTCATTCTGTGTAGCTCAAAATACATATTATTTCGAATTGAGATTTTGCATGTTTATGATATAAATTACGGGCTACATCCTGATTTATTTTTAGAACTTTTAGAACTCAAAAAATATGATTGTTGATTTTCTTTAAAGCGAGATTGCTCGTGTCCATGTGTACCGTAGTCACAATGAGTACTCTTGGTCGGGAGTGCTCATACGCACTCACCATTTGTTTCAGCTTGTGGGTTCTGACAAATTAATTAGAAGGGCAAAAGTTTTCGCAAGGACACACGGAAAATAAATAATAATTATATATAATAAAAGGAAGGGATAAAGATCCGTCAAAGGTAACGACTTGATGTCCCAATTAAGGAGCCCCACAACAAGACGTCGTTGGAAAACAACAAACGTGAATCCGTTTACAGTATGTACAGAATCCGATTATAAAGGCGTCCGTACAAACCGTAGTGCCACGTCATTCTGACATGAGCATGATGTTATTCATGTGATGATCAAATTTAAAAAAAAGTGAAATAAAAATGAAACTTGTGAAACATCTTGTACTGTTCATGACCCATTTCACATATGTTTTATTGTTTCAATCATATTTTAGTTTGATTTCAGTTCTGTTGTATTTAGTGAAGTTAGCATGACGTCGTTGACGTGGTGGCCAGAAAAAAAGGAAACTGGTGTACCAATATCAAAGCGAAAATGTATAGTGTATGCCACTCATGTATGTACCTGTGCCGGTAGAAAGGAGTTTTCGCGAATTTATGTTATCTTGCGTTTGCGCTTCAGAAGTGGCATCTTGTACTCCCTCCGTCCTAAAATGGCCGGATTTTGACAAATCTAAGACATCTATGTAACATCCCAGCATTAGAGCTTAGAAATAAGCTGGACACAGATGTGTGCATTGCATTCATGCATAGAAAATCTGAATAATTTTCACGCTTTTAAATAAAAACTTGTCAAAGTGATTGAAGCTTCTCTTAACTTAATAGAATTGAAATAGATCATCAAGTTGACTGCGATAAGTTTCAATAGGACCTTTGCTAAAACCTTATTTTAGGTAAACATGATTTGATCTAAGGGTGGTTCAAATGTAATAAAATTCAAACCTAATACATTACTTAATGAATTATATTTGATCCTTAGGTGATCATATCATAGTATTCATTATAATCACTCATGAATACCAAATTATAATCTAACACCAATAATAAGAATATAACAACTATATCTTAATCTCATCTACTTATACCATGAGTATCATGGAAATACCTAACTTTAACTATCTAGTGAGATTGAGTAGGAAAGAAATCAAATTCAAAATCATGCACCATATATCTTTATTTCCATATCAATCTTCCTCATCTCTAATAACCCTATCCTTATATTTGTTGTTCATTAATATTGAGCCATCAACTATTGATTCACCAATTCTTAATCTACCAATTCATGACTTATCAAATCTTGTCCTTATTATAGCATTCACTTAAGGCTTATAAGGAAAGAAGTAAGAAGAGATAAGTAGCGATGCTAGTTCTAGATGTCATCTATAGGATGGGAGTGATTGGAGGAAATCAAATCAATATGGTAGCAAAGAAGATTACAAGGATGAAGTCTGAAGATAAGTACTAGGAGTAGTCCTATTGGATCAAGTAGGTATAGACAATGAATTATATCTCTTAATCCAATAGAGCTAAACAGAAGATATTTATAATACAACTGTAATGTTGTATGGATGGAAGCCTTGTTTAGCCAACTGGAAACCTGAACCATAAAGGATCAAAGGATCATAATGATCATGCCTTACTCACCAATATTGAATGCTTATGCCATGTATAAGTGGCATTGGTGGATAAAGCATGATTGAACCATAGTATAGATTTATTATCCTAGATTAGTCATTACAAGTCACATTAATATAATGAGAGGTTGGAATGTTAGATACTGGAGTTAAGAAGAGACAAGATAGTATGAATAAGATGATGCTAGAGTAACATTGGATTATAGAAGTAGTAGTTTCCTCAGGGGAAATACTAATACTTGAGGAGAAGTAAAGTTATATATATAGCTACTAGAGTAGTATTAGTGATGGATGATTAAGGAAGAGTATGATTGGAGTTATAAGTAACCACTTGTTGGATTGGGTATTATCAACAACAGAGTAGTGGATATAACCAAGTATGGATATGAAAATATTATGAAAAGCTTTAGTGTCAAGCACATTGGATTTACAAATGAATTTAGAAGAATAAAAGGTGGATAAGAATATTCTATAGAGCAAAGCTCATCATGTTAGCACATGATGATGGACATAGAGAAGTAATATATCTAGGAAAGGAATTCCTTAATTAGAAGTCTAGAATTATGAAGTATGGAAGATAGGAATCCTTGGTAAACCCTAAACCCTAAATATATAATCAAGCTTAACATCCATCTCATTTGATGGATAAATCCTTCTCAAGGAATATTTACCTATAACAAATCAATTAAGCGCATCTTTTCTCAATTCCATTTATCATAACCATATGTGCTTAGGAGCTATCTTTAGCAAATCTTTCTCATAAGTTAGCCTAGAAAACAATCCCACTATTTTATTCTAAATAGTGATATCATTCAAAATCTTTAAACATACAGATAATATATCTTAACCATTCACCTTTATTCACAATTACCAAAGGATATAAAAATATTAAAACTCCCATAATTCATGGTAGACATTTATAATCTCAAACCTCTAACCCTTATGTTAGTAATAATAAAATATTTACATTGTTATTTCCTAAATTATGAGAATAATATTAACCATATTAAGTCCTCAAAACTTTATGTATCAAATAATAATGAAGGATCAATATATATATATATATATATAGAAACTCTATTCAGCACCCAGGGTGCAGAATAGTTATTTTGCACCCCACATAATTTTATGTTGTAACATTTATAAATTTATGTTTCGTATACAAATAATTATGTTCATATTCATCCACAACACAAAAAAAATGACATAAAAAAATAATTTATCAGTAATTATAGTGTAAAAAACACTAAAAATACGCATTTTACGTCGTATTTTTATACGGCATGTAAATAAAAAAATTATGACATGTCTATATTTTCTTACATTCTTCTCAACTCTCGAGGTAAGACAAAATTTACGCGACGTAAAAATAATATACAGTTTTAAAGATAGAGGGTGGGTGTAGAATAACTATTCTACACCCTGGGTGTCAAATAGCGCGACTCTATATATATATATATATATATATAAGTTTCTTTAATATTATAAATCAATAAGAATCAAAACATCAATTTTATAAGATCCTAAACAAATCCTAAAACCTAAGACCCTAATTTCTACTTATTCTATTTGATATAATAACCTTCATATGATTATGAATATGAAAGTATATAAAAAGGTCAATCAATAAAATATTATTATAAAAAAATTATTAATACCAGAATCTTAAGTATATTTCCATAAACTTACAATTTCTAAATAAGAATCCCTAGAAAGTTAAAACAAATGAATAAATACAAAGCTAGGAAAGAAAACATAAATAAAAATGTGTAATTAAAAAGAAAAACGAAACTAGGCCTCGGCCCATTTACTCTACTACCTATTCACTGCCCAGTAGCAGCAGCCTTCCTCTTCCGCCCCCTTGGCTGCAGCCCACGTCGGCCCAACATCAGCCCGCATACCTTTTTGTTTCTTTTCCTTTCTTCTTCCTCTGGACAGAAAGCATCGTCGGCGAAGCAGCTGCCTGGCTCGAGCTCCGCCGTCCGCCGTGGTCGCCACGATTCGTGCCGAAGCTGATGTCATCAGAAGGGGATAAGAAGGACATGACGCCTCCCCTCACATCCTTATCCCCATTCCTTCCCCTTCCTCTCTGTCTCCTCTTAGAGGTCGAACCCTAGCTCGCCGGAGACTCTGGTCGTCGTCGCTCCGTAACTCCTCTTACATGCCTGAGACCACCGCAAGAACCGCCATGTCCTCCTCGTTATTCTTGCTGAAGCACGCAGGCCGGTGAGGTCACAGATGCTCGGATTGAGACCTCATTCCTGAAGTCCGGCCAGCGTCGATACCACCAAATTCGACCACGATTCGCAGCACCAAGCCTTCCACGAGCGTCCTGGTGAGTTACTGAGTCTCTCAGTATGCTCCAGTGCTTCAATTGCTTCATGTATCACCGCCTACATGATCGCATGCAAGCTCCGCCGTGTGAGCTCGCCGTCAACCCTTCTCCGGTGACGCAAAACGGGCGACGCAACCAACAAAAGGCTCCCGGCGTCTTGCGCATCTAGCCCACACCCTCACGCAGCCCTGCGAGCCTTCCCCGTCGTTCCCATACGCCACCTGAGAAGTTCTGGCCAAGATGACATATAGTGATGTCACCCTGATGTCAGACGCGCGGTCAGCCTCGGTCAACACCGAGGTGGATCCATCCTTGCCCGCGTGGCAGCAGAGGTGGCCTTGGGCCCTTCTGTCATTCACTGTGGGTAGACTCTGCCCCGGTGTAAAACAACCACAACTCTGTGCTGATGTCACAATGATGCAATAATTCCTCTTGTTATTTTTAGAAATTAATTAAACATTGTAAATTCCATAACTATTGTTTTATAATTCAGAAAAATATGTATAATATATGAAAATGTTTAGAAAAATAAAATCTAAAACATTAAACTATTATCAAACATTATTATTCCAACAATTTAAGTAATTAATATTTAATAATGATTTTATAAGTAATAAAACTTTGATAATTCATATTTTAATATTGGTAAATGTTAAAAATATAAATAAAATACCAAAACTCTTAGAAAAATAAAAGCAATACTTTAAAACTATAATCATACATTATGATTTCACTTAAATAAGTATTTATTATTTATTAAGTATTTATAAAGTGATAAACCTTATAAAATCATATCCTATTATTCATAAATCACAAAAATAAATGTAATATACCAAAATGATCACAAAAATAATATTTACATGTTAAAAATGTGATATTACACTTTTAAGTTTAATAAAAAGTTAAACACTTTAATAACTTGAATTTAAACCTATTTCTTTAGTTAATAATTCATATAATGTCAAATAAAATTTGTTAATATTTCTCAAAATAACCAATTAAATATAATAAATAGTATTAGACTTAAATACTAATATTATGAAGTCCAAATGGTTTAACACATTTTACAAAATGCAATTTTATTGAATTATCATTTAACCATAAGTGTAGATTATTTTCTAAAAGGATTCTTATTTAATATAAAATATCCAATAATAATTTGTAATAAGATAAAACCTATTCCTTTACTTCAACTACAAGTTATAAACAAACCAAAACACTATATTGAATCCATAAGTAGTTGAGTAATATTATTTCTTTGTTTACAAACTATAACCACTCATCCATAAAAAGGAAAATGATTATATTCCACTAAACAATTAGGAAACCACTGTTCAAATAGAAGTGTTACCCTTCTTAAAGTATCCTTAGGGAAACATTATAAAGTACACCTGGTACAAATAACATAAGCAATATGCCTTAAGTCCATCTATGTCTCTAAAGTTAACTTTAGTCTATAATACTTTAAATAGTATTCTAAAAAGACTTTATTATGTGTTTTATAGTTAACCTTGGTCTATTATAATTAAATTATAAAGCATCTTAATCCCAAACTAACCAAGTTCAATACCAAGATAGATAAGTCTCAAATACTACTAATATCATTATTCAAATAAAGCAATTCTTTCTTACTTAAAGATTATCACTTAAAAGAAACCCTAATAAGGTTAACTTAAAATTTAAATACTTCTCTTTAGTTAAGTAAGATTTTCTTCAAAAGTCATTCTTTTAAGAAACATTATAAAGCAAGACATAAGCATTTTTATGAAAGCTCTAAATAATAAACTAACCTTATATACATAGTCTACAGATATATTTTCCACTTGAGTATTCCATTACTGTGTGTGCTTTACTCTACTTACATATTGTTTCACACACACTCACAAGCCTTAATAAGAAGCACATGTGTGAAACTTAATCTAAAAGGGCAACACATTCCAAAGAAGCCATTTCCAGTTTCCAAACCTTAAATCAACGCTATCCCCGGGATTCGAGTTTACGAAAATGCATTACATTACTTATGCATAGTAGCATCCTGCTTATTTCAACATTAGTCCTTACCGGACCAATGATGTTGATTTCAGATATTGGATCTTATATTGTCTTGAAGACCGTGAGTGCATAATCTTGCAATCACAAAAGGAAAGTTCACACTTACTCATGTCCTTTGATTATTTTCTGTAAAGTATTTTGCAAATCCAGTGTTGTCATCACCTGCATTTGAAAACGGACAGAAAACACTATTTTCATCATAATGTGATTATAGGTTATTTACCATGAGGTAATAACCTACTATAAGAGTTCCGATGGTAAAGGAACATATTATCTAGAACTTAACAACCAATGTCGCTAGTGATTCTTGCGTCGTATATTACGCTTGACCATGAGATTTGGAATGGGACGGAGAAGTCAGCTCTATCTTTTCCCTCTCGCATGGAGCCGGATGTGCGGGTCGTGGCTGTTACCACTCGTAGCATGCATATTATATGGTAATTCGTAGAGGATATGCAGCATATGGGTGGGATCCCTCAACGTACCACGATAGTTCCGGCATCTGAACGGTCTGTACTGCCAATTGCCGTAATTCAATAGGTGGGATGGCGTACACCAAGGAGACATGCGGGGTCGCGGAGAAGGCAGTGATTGGCTTGGATCTTAGTCTAGGCCTCACACCAAGGAAGTGTGAACGAACCTGCAATTCGGATGTGCAACAAAGCTAAGATCTCTCATGGGTAAAGTGACGCACCTCTGCAGAGTGTAAGAACTGTAACTTGTTACTCCATGTTCCAGGAAGGAGCTGCGAACGCGGCGGGAAAGGAACTCCATGAAAGTTCTGGTAAACCCGTGAAGGCTGACGGACATAGCTTTTCAGAATAAAAGAAACCTTTGAAGAAATGTTTACGAAAACTTGCATTGTCTACGACCTATGGTCTGTGGCTATAGATATAGTGCATCAAACACTCCTTTTCTAGTGAACTTGCTGAGTACGCTCGTACTCAAAGTATCTTCTTAACCCTTGCTAGGTTCTAAAGCCAGTACAGACGATGTCTACATCAAATCATGCTCCAGGAATCATCATCAAAAGCTAAAGATCTTAAATGAAGTCAAGAAAGTCAACATATACATCAACTCAAGTGAAGACGAAGTTACTGATTAGATAAGAATAGAATCTCTAGCCATAGAACCTACTCTTGTAGAGTATTGCAATAGTAGTAATGCAAGCCTCAATAGTTCAGATACTAGTCTATTAGTATAATAGATTGGAGTTGATTATTTATAATTCTTCTTTGTAAGAAGTTTCTTTCTCTCTCTTTAACCTAGAGTGTTCTCTGGATCTTGTGTAAAGAGTTGAGTTGTAACCTATAGTCATGTCTTGGACCTGCTGTGTTTCTGTTGCACCACTTTGAGGGATGTAATACTAGTGAACAGTGTTTCATTGGTGTTATGTCAACGACTACAGTGTACTACATCATGCAGTGGTATGCTGGGTCACCGCAATCTATTTTAGGACGGAGGGAGTAGTTAGTTTGGCGTGATGATCTCCAACATTTTTATGGGGGAACCCATCGCATCGCAGGCCATAACTGTTAGGAATAGACAACTTGTATTCCTCTGGGGGCCAAAGGCCACAATATATAGTACATGTACAGGTGGAAATATGCAGGAAGACCTCCTAACAAGTGGGGACATACAATATACAAATATACATCTAACACCCTCCCTCAAACTCATGGTGGATCCACAGCACTGAGTTTGGAGAGTAAGAAATCATGCTGCACTCTGGTCTGTGCCTTCGTAAAAAAATCCGCCAACTGTAAATCTGAAGGCACATACTGAAGCGCAACAACCTGAGCCTACACCTGGGCACATGTATAGAAAGCATCAACACCAATATGCTTGATAAGCTCATGCTTGACTTGATCACGTGCAACACTAATAGCACATGTACTGTCAGACAAAACCAGAGTGGTTGTGGTAATAGAGACCCCAAAATCCACAAGTAACCACCGTAACCAGGTCACCTCAGCAGTCAACAAGGCCATAGCACGCAACTCAGCCGCAACACTTGAACGGGAAACCACTCTCTGTTTCTTCGTCTTCCAAGCAATGAGCGAACCACCAAGAAACACACAGTAAGCAGAAAGTGAACGGCGATCCGAAGGATCACTCGCCCACGTAGCGTCCGAATAGCACTGGAGCTGGAGGGAGCTGGAACGAGGAAAGAAAAGGCGATGGGTGATCATACCACGAAGATAACGAAGAACACGGAGAAGATGACTATAGTGAACAGTGGTAGGAGGGGAAACAAACTGACTCAGAATATGAACAGGATAAGAGATGTCACGACGAGTGACCGCAAGATAAACAAGACTCCCAACAATATGACGATAACGCGTCAGATCAGGAAGAGGATCACCATCAGTAGGTTGAAGCTTAACATTAAGCTCCATAGGGGTCTCAACAGTGCGCTCGTCCCCAAGAGCAGCACGAGCAAGAAGATCCTGAATATACTTTACCTGGGAGATGTAAAAGCCATCATAAGTGGAGGAAACCTAAATCCCAAGAAAGTATCAAAGAGGACCAAGATCAGTCATAAGAAACTGATCACGAAGACGAGCCTTAACAAAGGCAATATACTCAGAATCATCACCAGTAATGATCATATCATCAACATAGAGAAGAAGAAGAGTGCATCCACGAGGAGAAGTGTGAACAAACAGCGCTGGATCATGAGCACTAGGGGAGAAACCAGCAGCAGTCACTGCAGAAGCAAAGCGCTCAAACCAGGAACGAGGGGCCTGTTTGAGGCCATAAAGAGAACGTCGAAGACGACAAACCATCCCCGCGGGAACAGAATACCCAGGAGGAGGCTGCATATAAACCTCCTCACTCAACTCACCATTGAGAAAGGCGTTTTGAACATCAAGCTGGGACACAGACCAGTGACGAACAGAAGCAACAGCAAGAAGAGTACGCACAGGGGTCATATGAGCCACAGGAGCAAAGGTCTCATCATAGTCACGACCATGCTCCTGCTGAAAACCACGAGCCACAAGACGCACTTTATACCACTCAAGAGATCCATCAGAGCGGGTCTTAATCTTATAGACCCACTTACACGTGATAGGACGAACACCGGGAGGGGGAGAAACAAGATCCCAGGTGCTAGTGCTCTCAAGCGCAGCAATCTCCTCAGCCATGGCTAGCTGCCATTCAGGATGATGCTCAGCATCCCGATAAGAAGTCGGCTCAGAGGCAACAGAAAGACCTGTTGCCTGTCAAAACCCACCGGCGAGCAGCGACGAGCAACACGAAGAGCCGGGAGGCTCCCAGAACTGCTGGTGGGCCCTGGTCCCTCGGGCAACGGCCCGCAAAACTCCGGCACACGTCCTTGCTTGGTTCGAGGGCGTGCCACCTGACCTATACCTGGTCAGGAAGGTGAAGGATTGCTTCGATTGGTTTCCTGCATGGTAAACAAGTATACGTAAAATTCGAGCCGTGACCGGCTCCCAGGTTTCCCTGTGAATCGGCTCCTAGAGCCGATTATCCCATGGTTCTGCATTAGATCTACGATAACATGGGGTTTTGCTTCATCATTACAAGTCAAATCGATCTACGACAGTTTAACGTTCTCACCACGTAACTGGAACATCCTACACGTAATTGAGCCTGGTACATACGAAAGATGATAGAAAACTAACCCTAGAGAAGGCCTAACAACCGACGTAAAGTCAATTCCCGGAACAACTCCTCTCGAACTAGCAAACCATATCCTCACGTACTACTGGATCGTTCAACCCGTTTGCAAGGCCTGACTACGTGGATATCAAACTAAACCTTGGAAAACAAGGCAAAACTATAACGGATCGAATCGACTGAATAAAGATCAAGCAAGGTGCTACCCTTACACCCGGGAAAAGGTGCAAAGGTAGCGAGATAACTAGAGATAGCATGACTAAACAATCATAGCGAAAAGTACTGATGCTAACCCAAACAAATCTACGATAATAGTATTACTCGCCATCAACAAGGCTTCAGTACGAGTAATACCAGATAACGCATAAGCAGATACTGCCTAGACCGCAAGATGCGAGCTAGGCAGCATGACACTTACCCGAAAGAAACCCTAGAAACAAGGGGTGGCGATGCGCCGAGATTGTGTTTGTCGTGAACGTGATCGTCCTCCTTTTCTCGATAACCTTAGGTACATATTTATAGTCCGGAGACTTTCTATCTTTGGAATAACTCTACAACTCTATCTCTTACCTAAACCGAAACGGAACCTACTACAATATACAGATACACGGGCAATTTAGCCCAAACCCACGCACAAGGCCGATTCAACAACACGTTGCATATATGTATCTTCCAAGCCCATCTTGATTACGGCCCATCTCCTCCTTTGGCCAAAATATGGCGATAACACATGCCCCCCTGGTTTTGGCAATAATAATTCCAAAACCACTCTGTTGATGTTTTTTCTTCCCCCCCTTTTTTTTTCTTCACATCGGGTTACGCGTTGCAGAGCAGAATCGTCACGCCACCCCCTCATCATGATGCCCTGTCTTCTCAACTCCTTCGCAGTGCATGATTTGACGATTTTGGCAGCACATTCTGGGAAACCGCTATGGCATTGAACCGCCTCCCACTATTCCCCTTATTTAAATTCATCTAAGCAGTTTGCAGTCCCCATCTTCCTCCAGTAGCCAAAAAACCCTCTTCCTCCGCCGAAAAAACCCTCTTCCTCCGCCATGGCCTCCTCTTCTTCCGCCCGTTCCTCCCAGTCTTCCAACACCATTAGCGACCGGGAGCCGACGCCGGAGCACCCGCCCACGGCGGCGTACGAGACTCTCGCCCCACAATGGTGGGACGAGAGGGATTGGGATTTCGCCGCTTGGTCGGAGGACGACGCGTCCCTGACTGACGGCGAGGAGGGCCTGCAGTTCCTCGTCGACGGGGAACTGGAGGCGAAGAGCAGCGACGACGCCTGGTCCTGGGACGGCGTCGAATCCTCCGACGAGGAGGAGGAGTCGGAGGAGGACACCTCCTCCGATGAGTATCCACCGGTGAAGCGCTTCCGCGCCGGGTCTAGCGAGGACACCGAAGACGACGACGAGGACGAGGAGGCCCCCGCTGGCATCTTCAGCAGCAGCAGCGAAGACGATGCCGGCGGCAGCGCTGATGACAGCGAACAAGACGACGGCGAAGACAGCGGCGACGACCTCGGCCTCTAGATTAGGAACTAGTAGTAGTAGTAGTAGATTTCCTTTTGTAAGCAATCAGCTCCACTGTAAATAATCGTCTTTTGAATGAACGAAGATTGCTTTTCCAACTCGAAGATTGCTTTTCCGACCCAATTTCGCCGATAGTCAAAATAGGTCGATGCTCCAGAAGCCGATAGTACCGTATCGGCTTTCACCACACTGCGCTCATACAGTCAAACAAGTCAAATCTCAAAGAGCCGATGGTAAAGCATCGGCTTTCAAAAAACGTTGACAAGGTCAATTTTGGTCGCGTATTTAAACAAATCTGAGCGGCCACTTTCCAGTTTCAAACGGTAACCTGCGACCCTCTTCAAAAAGGGGCGACCCAGATCTCCAATTGCCCACCGACCAGATCGAGCTCACAGTCGACAAGAACCCTCGATCCCCAACTGCATAGATCCATCTCCGCCGGCAAACTAGATGGCGGAATCGTCCAACACCAACCCAGAGGTCTCCGGTCTGAAGGTACGCCTACTCCTCGCAGTCTGAATGCGATGCTAGAATTAATGGCGAACACCTGAATTAATGCCTTATTCCACCATTAAATTTTCTAGGTTTCAGACATTCTGCTGCCGCATCCTTCTCTCCCAAATTCTCTCTGTCTTGGCCCTCGTACAGAATCTAGTCCTGCCCATCTGATTTCTTGCGAAGCAAACAGAATCCCCTTCGTAAGCCAAGACCTAGATTTAAACTCTTGGGCCGACTGCTTGCGACCCTGGCCTAATCCTCCTGAACATTGGGTCTCTTGGTTCAGCAGGGTAGCTAGAGCTTACCAATCCCAATGGGAAACCACGGGAATAGCCGATGCCTTGCATTTGTCATTGTCTCCTCTTGAGAAACATGAGAATCTTCTAAAAACCATCGGCTACTTCTGGTCTGACGCTCTGAACTTCTTCATGTTCGGTCATGGCCCTATGTCACCAACTCTGTTAGACGTGGTGATGATTACTGGTCTGGATGTTACATCACCCAGCCCCTCTGCTTTTAAACTGACCAAAGTCCCCTACAAACTGTCTTCTAAAACAGACTGCACGAACTGGGGTGCCTACCTCCAACGCCATATGAAAACAAAGGGTCATGTCACAGAGAAAGAACACACAGCCTTTCTCAACTTCTGGCTAGAACATTTCATATTCTGTGGCCCTTCCCTTGCTCCAACCAAGAATTATCTCTCCTTAGCCCACGAACTGGCCAAAGGCACTCAACTTGGCATCGGCAAACTGTTCCTTGGAGAGGTCTATCGATATCTCCAGTTGATGTCTGTCAAGCTGTTCTCCGGCATAGCAGTCAAAATAGGTGGTCCTTGGTGGTTCATTCAGCTATGGGCTCAGCTGTATTTTCAAAACCACGTCCCAAACTTCCCCCTTTTGGCGAGTTGCACCTTTCCAGATGTAAAAGGGAAGCAGATCCGATGCACCAGCTATGGCCAAGCTTTGTATAGACTGCCAGGTAGTAAACTGACCCCTCAGGAGGCATCTAAATGGTTCAGCATTTTCTTTCAAGGACTGGACAATCCTATCTTTTTTCCTTACATGGAAGAATCGGAACATTTCGAAAATCCAATCTCCTTCAGGCTAGACAATTTTGCCGATGACACCAGCACTCGGCAACTCTTTTCCACTGTGATCCGTCCCTGTTTCCTTCCAGTTGGCATGAGTACATCCAACAGAATAATCAAGCCTGGGTATGAATTCTACCAGCCGGTCGTAGTGGCTCGGCAATTTGGCCTTGGACAAGTACCTCCCCATTTCTTTCTCCACCATCTTATAGAGAGCAGAGCCGACCTGCCCGATCCTCTCACCAGCCAAAGGTGTTATTCCTTCTTTGACGCTCTGACCATCCCAATTCCTAACGACCTCACCTTCGCCTCATCAACCGATGGCTTTGAAGACTGGTGGTCGATGTGGAAGACTCACGCCTTCAGGAGAGCTCTGGGACCGTTACTGAAATAGCTCGATGCTGACTATGACATCCCCGTGGAACAGGTACCACTACTTGTAAATTTTCTTGATGCAGCTCACAAATGACTCTTCTACTAACCCACTCTTTCTCTTTGCAGCAACAAGATGGCCCTGAACCTACGCACAGTGATGGCTCCCCCTTCGAGTTCTTTCAGCCAGCTCATGTGGTTCTTTTCTGCAAAAACTCGCCACCTTTGAAAAAGGTCATGATGCAGAACCAGCCGATAACACCACAATCGGCTTCCAAGAACCAAGCAACTCCTAAGTCAGCTGCCCCTCGAGTTCCAACTAAAACAAGAACGATGGTGAGGAAGGTAGCTGCCAGGAAGACCTTGAGGCGCCGGAGCCCTTCTCCAGAAAGCTCGCATGTAGGCTGATCCAAGCCTTGGTCGATCCTTCTCATTCTTCCATTCTTGCAGACGTGCTCGTGCTTACTGGTTCTCCTTTTTTACAGGCTTCCGTCGAGGACACCTCCAGCGAGGACACTCAGACCAATCGAGGAGAACTGGGCCCAACAGATTCTGAGAGGACCATCACACCGAGCCAGCCAGATTCACCACCATCGGCTTCCAGGAAAAGGTCGGTTCCTGAACCTACTGCCCCCCGAGCACCAGTCGAGGCGGGGCCAGCTGTGGGTCCCAAGAGAGCTCGCAAAGGACTGCAAGCTTCTTCGTCGAGCCAGGAGGTTTCGAAAATCATCACACTTCATGCTCTTACCACTTACTTCTTTTTATCTGCCGATTCATCATCATTTACATCGGCTAAACACCTTCCATGCAGACGACTGATGCTTCTAGTGGGAAAGCCGGGGCAGTGCCGATGCCTTTAGCCAAGCCGGATCTAGCAATCCCCGAAGGTGCAGATGAAACGGCTACCATTTTAGCCAAGTCTCCAGCAACTACACACAAGCCGATTGTCTCGTCATCTGCTATCCCCTCGACCTTAGGAGAGGTATGTTAGCTTTTTTCGGCTCATCCTTGCATGTTGGACGCATACTGACGCCTTTCCGGGCTGCCAGGGTTGTGATATTTCAGGCTTGCTGACGTTCGACCCTGAATCCATCGAACCAACTCCCTCTGTTGCCAACGATGAACCACGAGCTAGGGCTATTCCACCTCAATTCCAGCGTCTTAAAGCCCTGCTGTCCTCCCCGATCGAAGAGTTGATCGAGGGTTCTGAGGAGGTGAAGAGCGTTCTTGCTGAAATCAAAGACCAACTCCCAGTAGCATTGCAGGTGAAGCTTTGGCCAGTTGTAACTCTGTCTTTCTACGGTTCAAGGGTGAAGTTAGCTCGTGAGAGGATCAGTCTGCGCCGCGCCCAACTTCCACTGAAGGCCAATATTGCAGACAGATGTCAGCAGCTCAACGAGAAAAAGGCGTCTCTTGATGCCAAAACTGACACCTCTGTCAGTACCGCCGAGCTCGCATCCTTGAAAAGGGAGCTGGAAGATCTTGAAGAGAAGGTCCGGGCGACTAAACAGCTCATTCGCGACAAGGAAGAATCCATCGCCCGATCCCAAGACGAAGCAGAAAACCTCAAAGCTCAACTGAAGACCGATCTGGCAGAAATACGTGCCCTGAACAAGCAGCTAGTGACGGGCAAGGACGAAGATGACGAAGCCGAGATCGCCGAGGTGGACCGTGTCCGTGCTGACGCCCTCCACGCCTTCGAGGCATTTCTTCAGTATCTCGTTTATGTAAACTGGCATCTGCTTGTAACAGTTTGAACCTCTAGAGTCGATGACTGTGCATCGGCTATATATATATATATTTATTATTATTTGGCCGATTTCATGTATCGGCCCCCACATTTCACTGTCCATCATCCCACATGCTTGGGAAATATTTCTTGAGATGTTGGCCGTTGACAGCCACTGGGAATTTTACGCCGTCCAGCTCCTCAAGCATGTACGCGTTCCCTCTTAAAACCTGATCGACCCTGTATGGCCCGTGCCAATTTGGAGACCATTTACCATATGTGGCATCCTTAGTCCCTAATGGCAACACAGATTCCCATACCAGATCGCCGACGTGGAACTCCTTTGGTCTCACTTTCTTGTTATATGCACGAGCTACCTTGGCCTTGTTCTCTTTGATTTTCTCAAGCGACCACAGCCTGAGCTCAGTTAAATCCTCAACACTGTCACTCATCAGGGTTGCATATTCTTCAGTTGTTAGATTGTTCTGAAAGTGACACGTCTTGATCCAGCCGTAATTTCCCAAGGCAATACGGCTTCTTGTCCATAGACTAGATGGTATGGCGAGGTTTTTATCGCTCCATGGCATGACATGCGATAAGCCCATAAATCCTCTGACAAAACCTCGTGCCAACGCCTGGGGTGCTCATCGACTTTCCTCTTGATCAGCTTGATAAGGCTCTGGTTGGACGCTTCAGCTTGCCCATTTGCTTGAGCATAGTATGGAGATGATCTAATCAGCTTAATCCCCGTGTCCTCACAGAACTTTCTAAACTCGTGAGAAATGAAGACCGAACCTCCATCGGTCGTGATAGTTTGGGGGATCCCGAATCTATGGATGACATGTTCTTTCACAAAATTGATAACATCCTTTGAGTTTACTGACTTCATCGGGACAGCCTCCACCCATTTAGTGAAATAATCAGTAATGGCCAAAATCCACATGTGGCCTTTGCTTGATGGAGGATTGATCTTGCCAATCATATCCATGCCCCAACCTCGGAATGGCCAAGGTTTGATGATGGGGTTCATTGCTGACGCGGGTACCATCTGAATTTTCCCAAATTTCTGACATGCTTGACATCCTTTGTAGTACTTGAAACAGTCCTCAAGCATGGTGGGCCAATAAAACCCTGATCGCCTGATCAACCATTTCATCTTGTGAGCCGATTGGTGAGTTCCACAGGCGCCTTCGTGTACCTCGTGTAGGAGCCGATTGGCCTCGGCTGTCCCCAGACATTTGAGCAATAACCCCTCCAGAGTCCTGTAAAACATGTCGTCCCCAATGAGCACATACTTCATGGCCTTGTACCTTATCCGTTTAGGTGCCCCCGAGCCGAATCCTTCAAGTAATTGAAGATATCGGCTCTCCAGTCGTCTGCGTCCAGGAATTGTACCTGAACATCGGCTCCCTCTGCTACGTCCTTGTAGCCTGAACCCATTTGTGCAAGATCATTCGCCTCGGTATTCTGCGATCGCGGGATCCAGGTGAAGTTTATGTACCGGAACTGTGCCATCAGCTCACGGCATTGCAGCCATAATGGGAAGAGCGACTCGCTCTCACACTTGTATTCCTCCGTGAGTTGAGAAATCACCAACTTGGAGTCTCCAAAAATTTCCATTGCTTCTGCTCCAGCTTCGATGAGCAACTCCATTCCCTTGCGTATCGCCTCGTACTCAGCGACGTTGTTGGTGCGAGGGGCAGATAACCTGATGGAGAAGGAAAATGTTGCCCCCCGGGGCGACACGAGTAGCATGCCGATGCCGCACCCATCGTCACAAACCGATCCATCGAAAAACATAGCCCACGCTCGTATAGACAGTGCTGCTATATTAGTGTTGATCCTTTCAGCGATAAGGTCGGCCAATGCCTGTCCCTTAACTGCTTTCGCGGGTTGATACCGGATGTCAAACTCCGATAATGCAAACATCCATTTGCCCAGTCGGCCTTTCAACATAGGAGCCGACAGCATGTGCTTTATGACATCTGATTTGCATATGATGACAATCTCCGCTGATAGCAAAATGTGGCGCAGCTTGGTGCAGGTGAAAAACAGGCAGAGGCACTACTTGTCGATCTCAGGATACCTTGTCTCTGCATCCAGCATCCTTCTGCTGATGTAAAATACAACTCGCTCCAGCCCATCATAAACTTGCACCACCACTGAGGCGATGGACGTGTCAGCTACTGATAAGTAAATGTAGAATGGCCTATCCGACTGGGGCGGAACCAATACTGGCGGCTTCGTCAGATATTCTTTGATCTCGTCGAAGGCTCGTTGTTGTTCTGCCCCCTGTAACACCCTCAGAATCGGACCTATGCAAGTTTGAGCAAAATTCGCCAAACCCGCATAGAAACGATTCAAAGGTGCCCACCAGGCACTTTCGTGCGGGTGGAAAACGAAGTAATAACATTAACAGTCCTCGATGGGACCCACAGAAAAGATATATATAACAGCGACTCAGAGAGTCAAGAACACAGATATAATATACAAAGATTCAAATCGCCTTGAAAACGATAGAGCGTCCAGCTACGTACAAGATGCAAATGGGGCTAAGAGCCCTGAAGAATAACCAATGGCGTCCATAACCCTGCCCAGGCCAAGCCGGAAGGGTAACCCTGCTAACGGCGTCGATCTTAAAACCTGCTTAACAAAAGGGGTGCCGACAAAGGGCAAAGGAAAAAGAGGAGCGTCAGTACTGAGGCCAGTACACGGCGAGGCTAGAATTTGGCGGTCCTCGCCTACATAGGGATGGTGGACTGAGCGGCAGCGGCAGCATACACTAAACAACCTATAGAGACTCGATACAACTGGCGGTTATCAGAGAGGGATAAGAGTGACCTATCCGGATCCAACCTGAAGCTAACACCAAACAAACCCATCCTGGTGTTCCCCCTCGAGACCATCGAGGAAGTCAACCGAGGAACTCACACAGTTGGCAGTTTTATTTATTCAGTTATCGTTGCAGCAATTACTAGTCAGGTATAGATAATCGTCCTGATAAAATAAGCAGTGGGTCATTTTAGTTAACCATTCCGTTATAGTTGCAGCAATTACTAATCAGATACAGATGGCATGATATAATCCCAAACCCAGCAGTTGTTGGTACTTTTATTCAGCCATTCCGTTGTAGTTGTAATACTTACTAGTCAGGTACAATTGTCGCAAGCGACAAATCAAACAAGCAATTGTTGGCAGGTTTATTTAGCCATTCCGTTGTAGTTGAAGCTGATTACTAGTCATATCTGATACAAGCCAATTTATAACAGTAAACTTTAGTTATAGTTGTCTATGATCGAGATACTGTGCTCCAAGTCGTCCATAACCGCGGACACGGCTTTCAGAAAGTTTTAACCCGGCCGGGGTGCACAAATAGCAACACACACACGATCAACCTCGGAAAAACCAAATCAAAACCCAACGAGGTCTTCACGACGGAGCAATCACAAGATTCAGAAATATTTCAGGGGGCCACCCCATTAAGCTACCCGCAACGAAGTAAGCTAGCTCCGAGACGGACTCAAGGTCTGGGTAGACGGCTGTGAACGACTGGGAACCCAAAACTGGGCTTGTCGACACCGCGGAATCGTGTCCCGATCCTAAACAGTACAGGTGCTATCTGTCGCACAATTTAATTAAAGCAGTAAAGCATGGCATAAGTACAGGATCGTAAATAAAACCTCAAACTAGTTTGTGGCCCCAAGAAATCAGACGGAATCAAGCTCTGGCTAAGGGGGGCCCATAATTCCCCATATGTGGATAGCGCGATAAATCAAGGAACGGGTATCAAGTACTCGGGGTCCTACGGGACACAAGTGGGCGTTCGGAAACCAAATGTTATCTATCACCCACCGATGCCTCTGCTTATTTCAATTTTAGTTGTTAAACAGAAATTAAAGTGAACGATAAGTAAAACTATGATCATCTCCATCATCAACATGCGGCAATACATCAACAACTGTGGCACTTGATGACACGCAACAGCACTTGAGCAAGCGACTACGACGCGCAAGTCCAACTATCTACCAAACAATAGGTAATAGGATGTGTCCGAGGCAATATAGGGCTGCAAGGGATATCACGGGTACGGAAAACTAGAGCATCGCAACACAGATAGCAATAGATCAACAGGAGGGAAGTAAATACTATAAAAGTAAGATAGGTAGAAAGGGGGAGATGCTCGCCTGAAAAACATTGTCGAAGGTTCAACCGAAGATCGGGGCGAAGCTCACATCAACTCAACGGCCTTATCCGCGAAGAACCAAAACTCTAGAAGAAACACCGGATGCAATATTCAATACACTGCAGAAGATCGGGCATGATGCATGTATGATGTATGGCATGGCAAGGTGCGGTGTAATTAGGTCAAATTAAGCGGAACCGGGGTCCCGACATTAATAAGACGGTTCATGTTGTTTAGAACCCCCGCAATTTAAATGTTGTTTTAACAAGGCAAGATAAGATACCGGTTCGCTACACAAGTTTAAATGAGGCCGATCTGAGACTAGATTTGCCCGCATATGGGCCCCATATTTAATTATTAGGTGAATCGACATAAGGCCCCAAACCACATGATATGGATGCATGCATGAACAATTCAATATGCACAAGTTGTATTATGTTATAAACTAGGGTTCTCGGATAAGAGGTTCACACATTAGGGGTCTCGACGATCTTGGGGATCCGGGGATTCGGGGTCCGGGGTTTTCAGGGTTCGACGGAACGTTCTCGGACTCCGGGGTCGTTCTCGGATATCGGGGTTGGTCTTGGCGTTCGGGTAGACGAACTTGGCGTGGCGTCGGGGCGCATCGGGGTCTTGGGATTCCACCTTGATTATCGGGGACGAACTTGGGGCTCGACGCCGGGTCTCCAGGGTTCCCTGTCGGAGTACTTGATGTTCCGTGATGGAGTTCTTGTCGGGGATTATCCGGACACATTCGGCTCGGTACGGTCTTGGAGTCTCGCGCCCGAGGTCTTGCGCGATTCTTCGGGGTCAAGTATCGGTGAAGGGGTCTCGACGCTTCACGGTCTTCGGACGCCGGGACGGAGAGCTTGGAGTGTCGCGGTTCCATTGTCGGTGGCGATCTTGGCGTTCGGGTCCTCGACGTCTTCGGGTCCGAGGTCTTGACGTCCAGTGTCCGGATATCTTCGGCTCCCTATCAACACACTTGAGGTTCCGGCTTGGTCGTCGATGGGGAACTTGGGGCTTGATTGTCGGTGTTGGGCTCGGTTCTCGACGTCGGTAGGTCTTGGCGTCGCCGGTTCTACTCAGGGGGATGTCCCATAGCGGCAGGGCAGGGGAGCGCTGACACGGCTGGTGGATGGGGCCAAGGCTCCGGGGCGGCGTCGGGTCCGAGCGGCGGCGTGGGGGCGCCGGAGCAGGGCCTGTGACCGACGGAGAACGGGCGGCCTCCTGGGCGACGCTGCCGGAGGCGCGCGTTCGGGGGACGGGAGGCGCCAGGGCCTGGAGGAGGCGCAGGGCGACAGGGCCGGGATCAGAGGTCGCTGAGGGAGGGGCCGGCGAGCTCGTCGGGGCGCCGGCGACGAGAGGCTCGGGGGCCGCGGCCGCGGCGCCGTCGGGAGGACGCCGGGGGACGGCTGCGCGGCGAGATGGACGGGGGCGGCTCGGGCCCGGCTTGCGGCGGAGGGGTGGGGGAGCAGAGGTCGCGCGCGGAGGCGGGCCGCGGGAGGGCGCTCCGGCGACGGCGGCGGAGGCGCGACGCGCGGAGAGGGGCGCGGCTCGGCGAGGTTGACCGGAGGGCGACGGCGGAGGCCAGGGTCGGAGGCGGTGGCCGCAGGGAGCGAGGCGGCCGCGGGCTGGGCGGAAGGCGGAGGGCGCGGTCGCGGTGGCGTGGAGGTGCTGGGCCGGAGGTGGGCGGAGCTCGCGAGGGCGGAGGCGAGCATGGCGGTGAGGGGAGGAGCACGCGCGGCGGCGGCGCTGGCCCAGCCGGAGGAGGCGAGGTGGCGTGGCGGCCGCCGGCGGAGGGAGTTTCGCGGGGGCGGTGGCTGGCGCTTGCGGGGGCAGGACGCGGGGAGGGGAGAAGGGAGAGGGAGAGAGAGGCACGCGGGGCAGGTGGTTGGTGAGGCTGGCGGGTGGGACAGGGGAGAAAGGGGGCCCACGGGCAGAGAGAGGGAGGGGCTGGGGCGAGGCATGCGTGTGCTGGCGCGTGGGTGGGTCTGGGTGTTGCGTGGTGTGTGTTGTGTGGGTGGGTTGACAGGTGGGTGAGGGTAGGTGGTGAGGTGGAGGGCTATGAGTGGTTGGGGGGAAGGGAGAGGGTGAGGTGGCGTTCAGGGATAGGAGGGGGTGATGTGGAGAGGAGGGTTGGGTAGGTAGATGGGTAGGTTTAGGATTATGGGTGGGACTGGTTGGACCGATTCAAAAACCTGGGGGTGGTCGTTCGGGTCAAACGGCCCGTTCGACTGCCCCACAAAAACAATTAATTAAAATATTTATTTTTACCCAGCGCTTTTGCAATCCGACAGCGGACAAAATAAAATAATCCGGGGACCCGGGTTTGCGTGTTTGAATGTAGATGGGGCGTTTTGCTCAAACTTGCATAGGTCCGATTCTAAGGTGCCCACCAGGCACTTTCGTGCGGGTGGAAAACGAAGTAATAACATTACACAACAGTCCTCGATGGGACCCACAGAACAGATATATATAACAGCGACTCAGAGAGTCAAGAACACAGATATAATATACAAAGATTCAAATCACCTTGAAAACGATAGAGCGTCCAGCTACGGACAAGATGCAAATGGGGCTAAGAGCCCTGAAGAATAACCAATGGCGTCCATAACCCTGCCCAGGACAAGCCGGAAGGGTAACCCTGCTAACGGCGTCGATCTTAAAACCTGCTTAACAAAAGGGGTGCCGACAAAGGGCAAAGGAAAAAGAGGAGCGTCAGTACTGAGGCCAGTACACGGCGAGGCTAGAATTCGGCGGTCCTCGCCTACATAGGGATGGTGGACTGAGCGGCAGCGGCAGCATACACTAAACAACCTATAGAGACTCGAGACAACTGGCGGTTATCAGAGAGGGATAAGAGTGACCTATCCGGATCCAACCTGAAGCTAACACCAAACAAACCCATCCTGGTGTTCCCCCTCGAGACCATCGAGGAAGTCAACCGAGGAACTCACACAGTTGGCAGTTTTATTTATTCAGTTATCGTTGCAGCAATTACTAGTCAGGTATAGATAATCGTCCTGATAAAATAAGCAGTGGGTCATTTTAGTTAACCATTCCGTTATAGTTGCAGCAATTACTAATCAGATACAGATGGCATGATATAATCCCAAACCCAGCAGTTGTTGGTACTTTTATTCAGCCATTCCGTTGTAGTTGTAATACTTACTAGTCAGGTACAATTGTCGCAAGCGACAAATCAAACAAGCAATTGTTGGCAGGTTTATTTAGCCATTCCATTGTAGTTGAAGCTGATTACTAGTCATATCTGATACAAGCCAATTTATAACAGTAAACTTTAGTTATAGTTGTCTATGATCGAGATACTGTGCTCCAAGTCGTCCATAACCACGGACACGACTTTCAGAAAGTTTTAACCCGGCCGGGGTGCACAAATAGCAACACACACACTATCAACCTCGGAAAAACCAAATCAAAACCCAACGAGGTCTTCACGACGGAGCAATCACAAGATTCAGAAATATTTCAGGGGGCCACCCCATTAAGCTACCCGCAATGAAGTAAGCTAGCTCCGAGACGGACTCAAGGTCTGGGTAGACGGCTGTGAACGACTGGGAACCCAAAACTGGGCTTGTCGACACCGCGGAATCGTGTCCCGATCCTAAACAGTACAGGTGCTATATGTCGCACAATTTAATTAAAGCAGTAAAGCATGGCATAAGTACAGGATCGTAAATAAAACCTCAAACTAGTTTGTGGCCCCAAGAAATAAGACGGAATCAAGCTCTGGCTAAGGGGGGCCCATAATTCCCCATATGTGGATAGCGCGATAAATCAAGGAACAGGTATCAAGTACTCGGGGTCCTACGGGACACAATTGGGCGTTCGGAAACCAAATGTTATCTATCACCCACCGATGCCTCTGCTTATTTCAATTTTAGTTGTTAAACAGAAATTAAAGTGAACGATAAGTAAAACTATGATCATCTCCATCATCAACATGCGGCAATACATCAACAACTGTGGCACTTGACGACACGCAACAGCACTTGAGCAATCGACTACGACGCGCAAGTCCAACTATCTACCAAACAATAGGTAATAGGATGTGTCCGAGGCAATATAGGGCTGCAAGGGATATCACGGGTACGGAAAACTAGAGCATCGCAACACAGATAGCAATAGATCAACAGGAGGGAAGTAAATACTATAAAAGTAAGATAGGTAGAAAGGGGGAGATGCTCGCCTGAAAAACATTGTCGAAGGTTCAACCGAAGATCGGGGCGAAGCTCACATCAACTCAACGGCCTTATCCGCGAAGAACCAAAACTCTAGAAGAAACACCGGATGCAATATTCAATACACGGCAGAAGATCGGGCATGATGCATGTATGATGTATGGCATGGCAAGGTGCGGTGTAATTAGGTCAAATTAAGCGGAACCGGGGTCCCGACATTAATAAGACGGTTCATGTTGTTTAGAACCCCCGCAATTTAAATGTTGTTTTAACAAGGCAAGATAAGATACCGGTTCGCTACACAAGTTTAAATGAGGCCGATCTGAGACTAGATTTGCCCGCATATGGGCCCCATATTTAATTATTAGGTGAATCGACATAAGGCCCCAAACCACATGATATGGATGCATGCATGAACAATTCAATATGCACAAGTTGTATTATGTCATAAACTAGGGTTCTCGGATAAGAGGTTCACACATTAGGGGTCTCGACGATCTTGGGGATCCGGGGATTCGGGGTCCGGGGTTTTCAGGGTTCGACGGAACGTTCTCGGACTCCGGGGTCGTTCTCGGATATCGGGGTTGGTCTTGGCGTTCGGGTAGACGAACTTGGCGTGGCGTCAGGGCGCATCGGGGTCTTGGGATTCCACCTTGATTATCGGGGACGAACTTGGGGCTCGACGCCGGGTCTCCAGGGTTCCCTGTCGGAGTACTTGATGTTTCGTGATGGAGTTCTTGTCGGGGATTATCCGGACACATTCGGCTCGGTACGGTCTTGGAGTCTCGCGCCCGAGGTCTTGCGCGATTCTTCGGGGTCTCGTATCGGTGAAGGGGTCTCGACGCTTCACGGTCTTCGGACGCCGGGACGGAGAGCTTGGAGTGTCGCGGTTCCATTGTCGGTGGCGATCTTGGCGTTCGGGTCCTCGACGTCTTCGGGTCCGAGGTCTTGACGTCCAGTGTCCGGATATCTTCGGCTCCCTATCAACACACTTGAGGTTCCGGCTTGGTCGTCGATGGGGAACTTGGGGCTTGATTGTCGGTGTTGGGCTCGGTTCTCGACGTCGGTAGGTCTTGGCGTCGCCGGTTCTACTCAGGGGGATGTCCCATAGCGGCAGGGCAGGGGAGCGCTGACACGGCTGGTGGATGGGGCCAAGGCTCCGGGGCGGCGTCGGGTCCGAGCGGCGGCGTGGGGGCGCCGGAGCAGGGCCTGTGACCGACGGAGAACGGGCGGCCTCCTGGGCGACGCTGCCGGAGGCGCGCGTTCGGGGGACGGGAGGCGCCAGGGCCTGGAGGAGGCGCAGGGCGACAGGGCCGGGATCAGAGGTCGCTGAGGGAGGGGCCGGCGAGCTCGTCGGGGCGCCGGCGACGAGAGGCTCGGGGGCCGCGGCCGCGGCGCCGTCGGGAGGACGCCGGGGGACGGCTGCGCGGCGAGATGGACGGGGGCGGCTCGGGCCCGGCTTGCGGCGGAGGGGCGGGGGAGCAGAGGTCGCGCGCGGAGGCGGGCCGCGGGAGGGCGCTCCGGCGACGGCGGCGGAGGCGCGACGCGCGGAGAGGGGGCGCGGCTCGGCGAGGTTGACCGGAGGGCGACGGCGGAGGCCAGGGTCGGAGGCGGTGGCCGCAGGGAGCGAGGCGGCCGCGGGCTGGGCGGAGGGCGCGGTCGCGGTGGCGTGGAGGTGCTGGGCCGGAGGTGGGCGGAGCTCGCGAGGGCGGAGGCGAGCATGGCGGTGAGGGGAGGAGCACGCGCGGCGGCGGCGCTGGCCCGGCCGGAGGAGGCGAGGTGGCGTGGCGGCCGCCGACGGAGGGAGTTTCGCGGGGGCGGTGGCTGGCGCTTGCGGGGGAAGGACGCGGGGAGGGGAGAAGGGAGAGGGAGAGAGAGGCACGCGGGGCAGGTGGTTGGTTAGGCTGGCGGGTGGGACAGGGGAGAAAGGGGGGCCCACGGGCAGAGAGAGGGAGGGGCTGGGGCGAGGCATGCGTGTGCTGGCGCGTGGGTGGGTCTGGGTGTTGCGTGGTGTGTGTTGTGTGGGTGGGTTGACAGGTGGGTGAGGGTAGGTGGTGAGGTGGAGGGCTATGAGTGGTTGGGGGAAGGGAGAGGGTGAGGTGGCGTTCAGGGATAGGAGGGGGTGATGTGGAGAGGAGGGTTGGGTAGGTAGATGGGTAGGTTTAGGATTATGGGTGGGACTGGTTGGACCGATTCAAAAACCTGGGGGTGGTCGTTCGGGTCAAACGGCCCGTTCGACTGCCCCACAAAAACAATTAATTAAAATATTTATTTTTACCCAGCGCTTTTGCAATCCGACAGCGGACAAAATAAAATAATCCGGGGACCCGGGTTTGCGTGTTTGAATGTAGATGGGGCGTTTGGAAAACAAATCGGGCTTTGCGAAAATAGTTTTGACAAACAACATATGATGATGACGATGCAACGCACAAATTCAACGCGATTTTCTAGTAGTGGTTTTGCGGGACGCCACACCCCCCAGCTGAACTCCTCGTCAGATTTAATCTTGACCAGTCCCATGAACGGCTCTATTCTTCCTGACAGATTGGAGATGAATCTTCTGACGAAGTTGATCTTGCCGATGAGAGACTGCAGTTCTTTCTTCGTGGTAGGTGGCTTCATTGTTCGCACTGCCTCCTGACTTTTCAGGCCGATCTCAATTCCGCGTTCATGGACCAAGAACCCCAAGAACTGACCGGCCGTCACCCCAAAGGCACACTTTTTTGGATTCATCCGTAGCCCGAATTTTCTTGTTCGGTCCAGGACGCGTTGCAGATCGTCCAAATGTCCTTGTACTGAAGCAGACTTGACCACCACGTCATCGATGTAAATTTCCACCAGCTTGCCGATCAGATCATGGAAAATGTAATTCATGGCTCTTTGGTATGTGGTGCCGGCATTCTTCAGTCCAAATGTCATGACTACATATTCAAACAACCCCACCGAACCTGGGACTCTGAACGCAGTCTTGTGTATGTCTTCTGGAGCCATAAAAATTTGGTTGTAACCGGCATTGCCATCCACGAAGCTCAAGATCTTATGACCAGCCGCTGCGTTGATTAACGTTTCTGCCACCGGCATCGGATACTCATCCTTTGGAGTAGCTCTATTGAGATCCCGAAAATCTATGGCAACACGCCAGCGGCCATCCTTTTTCTCTACAGGTACGATACTAGAAATCCACTCAGCATACCTGCATGGCCTGATTAACTTGGCTGTCAACATTTTCTCGACCTCTTTCTTGACTTCTTCCAAAATTTCGGCCTTCATCTGTCGTGCTCGCTGCTGGAATGGCCGAAATCCTTTTTTAAGCGGGAGTCGATGCTCAATGATGCTCCTGTCTAATCCAGGCATCTCTGTATAGTCCCAGGCGAAGCAGTCTGGATATTCTTTCAACAGAGCTATCATCGGACCCCGCAGACTCGGATCTAACTTCTTGCTGATAAATGTTGGTCGTGGCTTATCCCCAGGACCGATGTCGATTTCCTCTAGTTCATCAGCGGATGTAAACCCATACCCTAGCTTTCCGTCACCTGTTAAATCGATGCTAAACACAGGGCAAACAGTAGGTGAGGATAACAAAAATAATTTGGGCCGATTGCCTGAATCGGCCCCCTTTTTGATTGCATTAGTCAAGGACGGTTTACACCTTATTTGTGTTTTACAATGGCAGGGAATCTCCCTGCTACGACTACATGATCTGCTTGACGTAAGATTGCTGCTTTTTGTTTTTTGTGGCCGATCGCAGGGATCGTCCGTACCACGTACGATCGTGGACTTTGCTACTCTGTCAGGCCAGTGGATAAGACCAGCCTCACCCTGTTTTTTGTAGCTTCAATGCGCTCACAGCCGTCTAGACTGATTCCAGAGATCGGCTCTTGGTCTTCTGCTTCCCAGATGTTCATGCCAGCTATGGAGATCTCGATAGAATCATCTGCATGAATGACCTCCACCTCATCTCCATCCCACTGTATTAGGCACTGGTGCATCGTGGATGGAATGCAGCAGTTAGCATGAATCCAATCTCTCCCTAGCAAGACAGCGTAGGTGCTTTTGCTGTCCACGACGAAGAATGACGTAGGGATGGTTTTTCTGCCCACGGTCAGATCCACGTTCAGTACGCCTTGCGTTTCTGAAGTTTGGCCGTTGAAGTCGCTTAACGTGACGTTGGTTTTGATCAGATCTGCAGTGGAGCATCCCAAACGCCGTAGCATGGAGTATGGCATTATATTGACTGCCGCTCCGGTGTCCACCAACATCTTGCTGACAGGCTGCCCATTGATGTAACCTCGTAGGTACAGGGCTTTCAGATGTTTGTAGCCCTTCTCACGTGGCTTCTCAAAGATAACCGGCCGTGGGCCGCAGTCAAACTGTGCCACTGGTAGCTCGTTGGTTCTTGGCGCGCAGAACTCTGACGGAAGTATGAATACCATGTTTGTGCTAGCCGATGTCTTTGCATCGGCTTTTACCGGTTTGGGGCGCCACTCTTTCCTTTTCGGGCGATCTTCCGTTTCCAAGGTCTGCCGAATCTTAACGGCCAGATCGGGCTGTGCTTTCTTTAAAGCGTGGAGATACTGCGCTTCGGCTTCCTCCAAGTTACGCAGCCGCTGCACTCTACGCTTTTGGGTGTGTCTGAGTCCGTCGGGACACCACCTTGGACGGTGATATCTGTCTTTTTCTTTGTCATCCATTGGCTCCTCGAGATCTTTTGCTCGAGCGGACTCCCTGTATCGGCTCTGAGGTGGGAGAGGCCCTAGACGCTTGAACACTGACACTGGCCCCGTGTCCTCCTTCTGCTGTCCACATTCCAGGCAGTTATCGATTGTAGGCAATCGGCTCATTCCCGCATCCCAGCAATACTTGAAGAAAGGACAATCCCAATGTTTGTCTGCGCCTTCCTTTTCTTTTGACGGTCCCCTAGCGAGGTGCTCATATCCTTCATCGTCTCCATCGCGTCGGCGACGTCGGTCATACTGACGCTCATACTTGTTAAGGAGATGCGTGGAATGTGGCTTCTGATATCGCACGCTCCTCACCTGTTCCTCAGTTAAATACCGCCTGTCATCGTAGCTGGTCCGGTCGCGTGGACCAGCCTCCTCTCTTTCTTTGCCCCGAGAGCGAACGCCTTCCTCCTTGTACGTGCCATGGTGGTACACAGGCCCTGCCATGTTGACATCGAACGAGAAATCCAACTGGCGCCTCGTGGAGTGGCTGTGTTCTACCATGTTGATGCCGGGAAACAGGTTGGTGTCTACTTTCATGGCGAATTGCCCCAGGATCAGACGGCCCTGCTCTATCGCCGTTTGGATCTGGCGACGTAGCTCTTTGCAGTCATTGGTGGTGTGGGTGAACGAGTGATGCCACTTGCAGTATGGTCTTCCGTTCATCTCTTGAGCCGTAGGGATTTTGTGGCCTTCGGGTAACTTCAGCTGCTTTTCTTTCAGCAGTAAATCGAATATCTGCTCAGCTTTGCTCACATCGAAGTCGAACCCTTTTGCAAGCCCTTGCTGTTTCACCCATTTGCAGGATACAGGATCTGCCCCCCGAGCCCATTCAGCCACGGCCACCTCTTGGTCTTGCGTAGGATCTTCTTCTTCTGTATCGACCAGGCCTATCGGACGTTTGAACTTGTCTTGGTACAACTCAGGGTGGCGCTGTTCATACATCGTCAGCTTCTGGGCCATGTGCGCCAATGAGTTGTACTCTACTTGGAAAGCCAGATCCTTGATAGGTGCTGAGAGACCCAACACTGCCAGCTCGACTGCTTCTTTTTCAGTTAAACGAGCTGAGTAACATCGGTTCTTGACAGTCCTGAAGCGCCGGATGTACTCGGCTATAGTTTCTCCCCGCTTTTGCCGCACCTGTGCCAGGTCTGCAATGCCAGCCTCGGTAGCCTCTGAATGATACTGAATGTGGAACTGCTCTTCCAGTTGCTTCCAGGTCTGGATCGAATCAGGTGGCAGCGAGGTGTACCACCCAAAAGCTGGTCCTGTCAGAGATTGCGCAAAGAACCTTACGCGCAACTGATCCGATGCTGAAATCATTCCTAACTGTGCCAGGTATCGGCTCACGTGCTCGATCGAGCTCGACCCTTCTGACCCGCTAAACCTTGAGAACTCAGGGAGCCGATACTTGGGTGGCAGCGGAATCAGGTCAAACTCGTTGGGGTACGGCTTTGAATAGCCGATTGTCCTTCTCTTCGGCACAAAGCCGAACTGGTCTCTCAAGATGGTACGGATTTGCTCCACTGTTTGGGCTGCAGGGGCTAGATTCTCATGACTCGTTCCAGTAGCATACTTGGCTAGCCACGCCTGTTTGTCGGCGTCCATCCCAGACATCGCTGCTCCAGAAACGCCTACTCCTGAAACCCCTGCTCCAGGAACTCCTGCCGCAGAAATCCCTGCGGTCGCAATCTGGTTGGTGCGTGTCAGGTTATTGCAGTCCGGCACGTAGGTGCACACATATCCATGTGGGATTTCTTTAGGTGGCTCAAACATGAACTGGCAATCGCCTGGGTCGCCTCCGACCTTGTATACGACGTACGCCGCTGCCCCTGGTGGCTCCGGAGCTGCAAGTGTGAATGGCAGCGGTGGCCTGGCCTGGAGCGGTCTTTCTCCCTGGTGAGTCCCCAGAGTAGGCCCCGACGGAGAGTACTGATGTTTCATGATCTCCTGAACTACGCGAACTGCAATCCGCTCGAAAGCGTTCACCAGGCTCTCAGAATGGCGGTGAAGAGAATGAGCCACCATGTAGTTGACTTCCTGTCGCAGAGCTCTGGTGCGCTCCTCTGAAGGAACAGACAGATCCACCTCATCAAGAGCACCCTCGGGTGAGAACCCTTTCCACCTGATGCCATGCTTACGAGTCCTCTCAAAAGAGCCGATGAGATCGGCTTCGAAGAGAGCTTTGATGTCATCATACTTCGCCTTGTGCTCCTCAGGCAGCTCGTCGTACGTGACTGGTCTGTCCCCCATCTCAGCGTCGGATGTTGATGCAGATGCTGTTGAATGTCCCACCGGGCGTGCCAGAATGTGTTGCCTGTCAAAACCCACCGGCGAGCAGTGACGAGCAACACGAAGAGACGGGAGGCTCCCAGAACTGCTGGTGGGCCCTGGTCCCTCGGGCAACGGCCCGCAAAACTCCGGCACACGTCCTGGCTTGGTTCGAGGGCGTGCCACCTGACCTATACCTGGTCAGGAAGGTGAAGGATTGCTTCGATTGGTTTCCTGCATGGTAAACAAGTATACGTAAAATTCGAGCCGTGACCGGCTCCCAGGTTTCCCTGTGAATCGGCTCCTAGAGCCGATTATCCCATGGTTCTGCATTAGATCTACGATAACATGGGGTTTTGCTTCATCATTACAAGTCAAATCGATCTACGACAGTTTAACGTTCTCACCACGTAACTGGAACATCCTACACGTAATTGAGCCTGGTACATACGAAAGATGATAGAAAACTAACCCTAGAGAAGGCCTAACAACCGACGTAAAGTCAATTCCCGGAACAACTCCTCTCGAACTAGCAAACCATATCCTCACGTACTACTGGATCGTTCAACCCGTTTGCAAGGCCTGACTACGTGGATATCAAACTAAACCTTGGAAAACAAGGCAAAACTATAACGGATCGAATCGACTGAATAAAGATCAAGCAAGGTGCTACCCTTACACCCGGGAAAAGGTGCAAAGGTAGCGAGATAACTAGAGATAGCATGACTAATCAATCATAGCGAAATGTACTGATGCTAACCCAAACAAATCTACGATAATAGTATTACTCGCCATCAACAAGGCTTCAGTACGAGTAATACCAGATAACGCATAAGCAGATACTGCCTAGACCGCAAGATGCGATCTAGGCAGCATGACACTTACCCGAAAGAAACCCTAGAAACAAGGGGTGGCGATGCGCCGAGATTGTGTTTGTCGTGAACGTGATCGTCCTCCTTTTCTCGATAACCTTAGGTACATATTTATAGTCCGGAGACTTTCTATCTTTGGAATAACTCTACAACTCTATCTCTTACCTAAACCGAAACGGAACCTACTACAATATACAGATACACGGGCAATTTAGCCCAAACCCACGCACAAGGCCGATTCAACAACACGTTGCATATATGTATCTTCCAAGCCCATCTTGATTACGGCCCATCTCCTCATTTGGCCAAAATATGGCGATAACAAGACCATACTGACTAGGAGAGTAACGGTTGGGGGCACGACGCTGACGAATAGGACGAGCAGAGGGAAGCTCATCAGAGGAAGACGACACAGGAGACGACAATGAAGAAGAATGAATAGCAGAGGAAGACTCCGGGGAATGAGGAGAACTAGGAGAACTAGACGGAGCAGAGGAGGATGGTGTCGAAGAAGATACATCAGGGGAAGGATATCCTGAAGAAGACACAATAGGAGTAGAAGGAGGTGTGTCAGGAAAGAGAACAAAAGAGATATCTTCCACCGGGTAGGTACCAGTGGTGGGACGAGGATAGAAAGGACGCGTCTCATCAAAAGTAACATCACGAGAGATACGCATCCGACGACCAACAGGGTCCCAACAGCGATATCCCTTATGCTCATCACTGTATCCAAGAAAGACACACTCAAAAGACTGAGCAGACAGTTTGGTGCGTTCGCGAGGAGCAAGGAGAACATAGCAAACACAACCAAACAAGCGAAGCATGGAGTAGTCTGGAGACTGTCCAGATAGGCGCTCAAGAGGGATACCACCCCGTAGAGCGGCAGAAGGCTGAATATTGATGAGGTAAGCCGATGTAGCGACAGCCTCAGCCCAGAAATGCGGTGGAAGAGAAGAAGCAATCATCATGGCACGAGTGGTTCAAGAAGATGGCGATCCTTACGCTCAGCAACGTCATTCTGGGCATGTGCGCCAGGACAGGAGAACTGAGCAAGGGTGCCCTGCTCAGCAAGAACACCTCGCAACATCTAGGAGATATACTCACCAGCAGAATCAGCACGAAACACACGAATGGGGGTAGAATATTGAGTACGGAGCATGGCCGCAAAACGCTGATATATGGAGAGCACTTCACTGTGAGAGCGCATAAAATACAACCAAGTGTACCGAGAAAAATCATCGATGAATAAAATATAGTAGCGATGGCCCCCTTTCGAAGCGAAAGGAGCCGGACCCCAAACATCGGAATGAACTAAATAAAAAGGTCGTTGAGATACAGACGCGCTAGTAGGATAGGGAAGCTAAATCTGTTTACCCAACCGACAGCCTTGACAATGTAAAGACCCATCTCCTGAGACAGACCCCAGAAGACCACAATGAACTAATGACGACAGGCGAGGGTCACAAAGGTGACCAAGACGATGATGCCACTACTGAAAGGAGCTGGTAGCAGAGGCGACGACCGGAGAAGAACTGGCAGATTAAGTGGCAGCGGAAGGAACATGAAGCCAGTCTAACTCCCAAAGTCCTGAAGAGTCACGGCTGCGAGGGCCAGCTCCAACCAGGGCCTGGGTGCGACGGTCCTGGACAACACAAGAATCGGCATCAAGAATGACGTGACAACTAGAGTCAGTAAGCTGGCTAGCAGAGAATAGATTCATCTTAAGAAGAGGGACATGAGAAATATCAGGAAAAGAAAAAGAAGAAGTAGAAAGGGTGCCCCAACTAGAAACAGGAAGAGAGGTACCATCAGCCGTGAAAACACAGACATGAGAAGGGAGAGAACGAAGAGTGGACAGAAAAGAAGACTCAGAGGTCATATGAAAAGAAGCTCTAGAATCCAGATACCACGAGGACATACCTGACTGTGTGTAGAAGGTGGTGGTCGCGCAATGCCTAAAGAATCAGTCACAGAATTAGCAGTGCCTGTTGAAGAAGATCCTGTAGCAGCAAGCAGACCGCAAAGACTCCTGATAATGTCCTGATTGGAGAGAGAAACTTCTGAAGATCCGGAAGGAGCCGACTGCCCACGAGCCTGGTGCTGCTGACGTAAACTGGGATCCTGTGTATAACAGGTGGCCCAAGTGTGGCCATCCTTGTTACAGTAAGAGCAGTGACGAAGAGAACCACGGCGACCCTGCTGGTGCTGACTCTGACCCTGAGACTGCTGGTGCTGACTCTGACCCTGACCTGGAGGAGTGGGTAGTATCGGCGGCCGCACAGAGGACCACGGCTGAGTCGAGGGAGCAGACGGCATAGGAGGACCACGAGTAGCAAGCACAGATGGAACCGCAAGAAGACCAGCACCACGGATACGGGTCTCCTCAGCCCGAAGCTCAGACAACACCTCAGAGAGCGAAACACGACCACGAGCACTCAGCTGAGCACGCCGGGGCTCAAACTCCTGAAGGAGCCGAGACAGAAACTCATAGATGCGATAAAACTCCAAATCCGAGCGCACAATATGGCAGCACGAGCATGTGCCACAAACAACAGTACGGAGAGAATCAAGCTGACGCCAGATAGCAGCACTCTGAGTATAGAACTCATCAATAGTGGAATCACCCTGCTGAAGAGCATGCTCCTGGCGAACCACATACAGGTAAAGAGCATCCCCAGACGGCTGATAGCGCTGACGAAGATGTGCCCACTGAGCGGCAACAGTGGGGAGACTCATGAACTCAGCAGCATACTGGGGCAGAACACTGGAGGTGAGAACAACAGCAGCACGAGCATCCTCATCGACCCACTGAGTGTAGGCAGTCAGAGCGTGACGATAGGCCTCGGGATCAGAAGAGTAGTGCTTGAACATCAGGTCATAAGCAGCAACAACACTATCATCAGCACTCTAAGCAGCATCCTTGGCCTCCTGAGAAGCATCAGCGCCGAGAACAATCGGCGTCGGCGGAAGAGGCCACAAGAGCAGGGGCACGTCGGACATGAGACCTCGCCGGAGAGCACACCCCAAAGACGGAGACCGCGCATGTGAACGCGCATAAAGGCAGCAAAATCAGGGTAATTCGCGCCATCGAAGATCACCGGGCAGCGAGGAATCGCAACATAATCCGATGAAGAAGACATCTCTCTCTCTCTCTCTCTCTCTCTCTCTCTCTCTCTCTTTGTCAACGCTCGATCGATCTGGACACAGGCAGCGGAGGCCCGATGCAGATCACGGTAGGAGACGGGACGGGCGGCCGGCAACAGGACAGGCGGAGACGGGGCGGTCGGCGGCGGAGACGGGGCGACCTGGCAGCGGCGGTTGGTGGACGATGCAGAGGCGGTCGACGGCGGGGACGGGACGCCGGCGGCGGAGACGATGCAGAATGGCGGCAGACGATCAGGCGCAGATCTGGGCGAAAATGGGGCAGATCGGACCGATCCGAGCGAAATCGGGGCAGATCTGGACCGAAAAAGAAACCGGGCGACGACCGGCGGCGACGACGACGGCAAGACCGACGGCGACAGGGACAGTGGTGGCCACGGCAATGAAGTTGCAAGGAGAGGACGAGACTAACTTGGCTCTGATACCATATTAGAAAATAGACAACTTGTATTTCGCCATAATATATAGTACATATACATGTGAAAATATGCAGAAAGACCTTCTAACAAATAGGGACATACAATACAACTAACAATGACCACATGGCCTAATTAGGTGTGCCGATACGTCACGTGTGCAACGTGGGAACATCCGCGCAGATCGCTGGAAGCAAACAATAGGCAAGGCATACACAGTTGTTCCAAGAAAACTCGCTCGTCCGATCATAGCCAGCTATACTACGGTTCACAAACCATCCAACACGAATAATACTGTGCACGAGCCGATCGACTGGCTCAGCCAGTTCACGCGCGAGCGGTGCGTCACTGTGCACGTCACGCGAAATCGAATCGATTCCAGTACTTTCAGTTTGACCCTCCCACCACTTGCGGCGGCCGGCCTCTTCACACCCCGAACCCGTCCACGTGCGCGGCCGTCCTTCCCGAGCCCGGAACGGGAGCATAAATACCAGGAGGCGCGCTCCCGTGTCCACCGCACACACAACACTACTCGCAGCAGGAATTTACGACTCACGCACCTTCATTCCGAAAAGAGAGAGCGAGCGGTACAAGTAGAAGCATGGAGGGCGAGGCGTCGGCGGCGGGGATCAGGCACCGGACGGTGGAGGCGAACGGCATCTCGATGCACGTGGCGGAGGCCGGGCCGGAGGACGGCCCCGGCAACGGCAAGCCGGCGGTGCTGTTCCTGCACGGGTTCCCGGAGCTGTGGTACTCGTGGCGGCACCAGATGGCGCACCTGGCGTCGCGGGGCTACCGCTGCGTGGCGCCCGACCTCCGCGGCTACGGCGGCACCACGGCCCCGCCCGACGTCGCAGACTACTCCGCCTTCCACGTCGTCGGCGACGCCGTCGCGCTCCTCGACGCCCTCGGCCTCCACAAGGTACGCGCGCGTGGTAACAGAGACTAGCTGAGTAGTAATTAATTGCCTCGCTGATCAGCAGCCAGTAGAGAATCATGGCCATGGCAGAAAAGAATTTGAGCGCGTCATGGGCAGAAGCGATTAGTTTAGGGGAGTGTCTAGATCTCAGGCGCCTGAGAACTAGTTATGTCTAAGTCGCTGATGTCATCCTAATATTTGTGCTAATTCTCGGTTGCAACTTAGTTGCAACTCGTAAGATTTGTACTAGTTCTCAGTTACAACCTAGTTGCAACTCATTAAATTCTCAGTTACACCCGACTTGCAACTCATGTGTAACTTTCATTTTACACGAATCACGAGGTAAATCAAACGGTGAAAGAGACGACTGAGACTTAAGAAGTTCTCAGACGCCTGAGAACTAGCAAATCCGTTAGTTTAGTCATGCTATCCGCGCTGAGCCGCTCACGTACGTGTCTTCCATCCCTCCATCCCGGCCGGTGCGGTGCGGCCGGGTCACGGTCTCGATCGCGATCGGATTCGGTGGACGTCGCCTTTCCTCTTCCACCCGTCAGTACCGCTCCAGAATGTTGACACTCACGGGTGCCAAGATCCTGCAACCCAACAACGGAAATAATCTCATACTCTCCATCTCTTAATATAAGACATTTTAGTTTTATAAAATATAAGAATATCTAGTATAGGTTAACTCCTATTCACAAAGCTAAAAGACGTCTAAATACATCCGATTTACAAAGCTAAAATACCTTATATTTTTAAACGAAGGGAGTACTATACACGAGTACTTCCTTCACGTGTGCTTTATGTAAAAACAAACTCCTGCTTTCTTAAATTAAATAATTCAGTGCAAAAGGATGTAAGTACTGTTTTTTTTTTCGAAACAAGGATGAACTGTTGTCCTGCAGTCAATGTCCAAAAAGGAGAGTCAATGTCATCATACTACGTACTCTGCTTTCTCTGTATCATAGTACTTACAATTGCTACTTTCTCTGTTACGCAAAATAAATCAGCATCGACCTCACCATGTGATCGAGTATGCGATAGCATGCATGCTACTAGTACACTTCCTGTCCCACGTAGATTTACTCCGTCTTGCCATATCAGTGTTCCGATTGTCGGTCGGACACGCATGAGACAAGAGTAACTGTGGAGTATGAGTTTTATTAATAGTTTAGCTATATATGCAGGGCGGTCCAACAAAGAAAACCTTCAATATCATCCAACATTATATTCCAGTCTCTAGATACACTTCTTTCACAAAGTTAAAATATCTTATATTATAAAACAAAACCAAGGGAGTAGATTTTATTTATACCCCTCAACTTTTTCAACCGCCAGCTTTAAGCCATCTGTAATAGATCTCCTGAAATAATGATGGTTTTGCAAATGATATGGTAGCTCACGGAAAGTAGGCATCTGGTCCTACGACACGATATCTGGACCACCATCCTAATAATTAATCCCTTAAAAAATCTGAGAAAATAAGAATAATGATATAGCTCTTCATAAAAATGTTGAAGAAAATTGCCATAAAAATGTTGAAGAAAATTGCACACATGGATCTCGAGTTCAAACTTTGCCCTCGAAAATTTTCTGAAACAACACGATCACAAAGGTACCTAGTCATGGATTGGTCGATATATATCTCCTTTTTTTTCTTGGACCCGTCATCGCTCGAGAATGTGACACCCAGGGTGCGAAGATCTTGCAGGCCAATGGACATAATCACATTATGCTTTCCTTCACTTCCTTCTTTTTCCAAAGCTTTTTCAAATTAATTAATTCAGTGGAAAAAGGATGCACTGTTGTCCTGCACTAGCGTCCAAGCTGGAGAGTCAGTGCATGTACTCTGCTTTCTCAATTCGCATCCAGCATGGAAATAAATTGGCATCGATCTCATCTCGTCATGTGATCAAGTATGTGATAGCATGGCGTGTGCATGGTAGTACTATTCCTGTCCCACGTAAATTTATTCTGTCTCGCTATATGGTTGCAAAATAGTTGGTCTGGCATGGTATAAGCATTTATCATCATCGTCATTCTTCATTTAGGATAACAGTATTGATTTGTCACTTAGCTATGTAGTGGTCCAAAGAAAACCTTGAATATCTAATTTACAACCACCAGCTTTAACCCCTCTCTCGATCTCCTGAAATGATGGTTTTACAAATAAAAAATATTTAGAGTCAATAGAAACTTTGAAAATATGTGGAAATAATAACATACGTAATAATAATGATGATGATGGTAAACCTTTCTCTATTCGCAAACTTGGATGTCAAAGTCAAGTTAGTATTTCTGGACGGAGGGGGTACAACTTGAAACAGCTGAAAAACCATCAACCTGGATACGTTGTTTTAGGAGCTGAGGACTAAGGCCTAACCACACACTAGAGGTTGAATTCACACACACAAACTTCGCACATTCATGCGCCACTGAATTGGCGGATCGGATCTGCGAACAAAACTAATATGAAAACCTGTACAAAAGAATTGCTTAGTTCACTGATCTCCTAAAGAATGGGAGCAATGACAGCTCTCTGAATACTGCTCCTTCCTTGCCATACTAGCACAATCTGTTTCGATGATAATTTTCTGAAACTGTTGCTCCATGGCAAAGGCCACTGCATCTCTTAGTGCCAAAGCTTCACCAATAAGTATACTGGTCTGTCACGGGATTTATAGGACTTGTTCTGTACTTCTGCTCTGGTGGTAGCGTCCAAAAAGATCCGTCAACTCCTGTGAACTGTGGTAGTACTTGTGCCTCACAGCCGATTGAGAACGTGGCATTCACGACCTCGTTTGATTAACTTGAAGCCGAATTTCACTAAGATCAGTAGTATTTTTTTTTATCTCGCTCGTTTTCAGTGGAGGTGCTGCTATGCCTCGCTGTTCTGTACTTGTTCTGTACAGTACAGTAGCTTCCAAAAGCATTACTAGTTAACACCACCTGCCATGATGTGAACAGTCCTTCCTTTAGTTTCTGTGTAAGAAGTACTATCATCGTAGTAATTACAGAGGAGAATACAAGTCTGGATATGGATTCCGGTGTATTCCTATCTCTGTTCTGAAACTAAGAAAAAAATCAAGTCCTAAAAAAGTGTACATCACTAATTAGGCTGAAACTTACCGATGTACATTTTGTCAAATAATATGGACATCTGTTTCGCGAAAGTTAGGAGATAATAATGATCAAGTTTGTAGAAAAGCCATTAACATCTACGGTCCTCCGTTCCAAAGCTTAAGGCTTATATTTTTTTTAAAAGTCAAACTATGTAAAGTTTGATCATATTTTTAGAAAAATATATTAATATTTACAACATGAAATTCATACCGTTTGATACATCATGAAACATAGTTTCTCATGGTATCTATATAATATCATAGTTCTTTATATTTTTTTAAAAAAAATTGGTCAAACTTTCCATAGCTTGACTTTTTTTTTAAAAAAAAAAGGCTTAAGCTTTGGGACGGAGGCAGTACATAATAAGAGTCATGGAATGTATTTCCACATGCATCATATGTATGTACTAGTATACTATGTCTATAATTGTTGAAAATTATTTATAAGGGCATGGTCAAACTCTGCACCATTTAACTGACGAAAAAGTTAACTAGGGATAATGTCTCGTGTCACATGTGAACCCGTTCTAACCTTAAAGTCATGGTATCGTATACGTACGCAGTCGACTGTACCATCTTCTTTGATGTGCCTCCTCCCGTTTCAGAAAAGGAAAAAAAACAAATGTACTGTACCCTAACACGGACACTGGTTCTCACCGATGGATGCTAAGTACTGACCATGGTTGATCTTCTGCAGGTGTTCGTGGTGGGTCACGACTGGGGCGCCATCATCGCGTGGTACCTGTGCCTGTTCCGGCCGGACCGCGTCGCCGCGCTCGTCAACACCAGCGTCGCCTTCATGCGCCACGTCTTCATCCGCGCCGGACCCAATGCCGTCAAGACCACCGACCAGTTCCACCGCGCCTACGGACCCTCCTACTACATCTGCCGCTTCCAGGTACGTAATCCGCCATGCTTTGTTCCTTCGTTGGTAGGTACCACCGCAAACGGATCTCAAACACCAGGCGATGGTCGTAGTTTGCTACTAGTACTACTAGGATTTATTATACATACAGCTAGAGCCAGCTATACTTGGATTGATTGAACACACTGAACAAAAAATGCATGAGTTTCACAACACCAAAACTGATCGCCAAAGAAAGAAATCATTTTTCCATTGTTCACAAACCGATCGAGCAACGTTTTACAGGCACCTTCGAAACTGAAACTGCATAGATTTCCTACCGCGAAAACTCTGAATTATTTGATTCGACGTACGGGGAAGACGAGCAACCTTACAGGCAGCAGTACTGTAGCAGCACCTTCAGAAAAAAGATGGTCAGTACTACTACGCCGTCGGTCGATCTACTTGCCGTCCTGTCGAACTAGCCGATTATTGATGAGACGAGTGCGCGCGCACGTCGGTCACTGGATGGAGCAGCAGTTCTGGGGGCCCTCCCAGTCGTCGTCGTAATGGCGCGCCCGCGCGCCGTGCGACGCGTGCCAGCGACGAGGCTCCCGATGCGGCGCCCACTGGTTCCCAGCGTACGGGAAGCCCAGGTTCGGCGCGCCGTAGCGACGAGGCAGCGGCATCCCCCAGCCGCCGCCGTGCTGCTGCGGGGCGTAACGCGGCGCCGCCGCCCAGCGGTGCGCGTCGACGGGATGCGGCGCCACGCCGCCATGCTGCTGCGGGGCGTACCGAGGGGCCGCCCAGCGGTGCGCGTCGACGGGATCCGGCGCCACGCCGCCGTGCTGCTGCGGGGCGTACCGCGGGGCCGCCCAGCGGTGGTGCGCTTCGACGGGCTCCGGCCCCGCGCCTCCGTGCTGCTGCGAGGCGTACCGCGGGGCCGCCCAGCGGTGGTGCGCGTCGACGGGCTCCGGCCCCGCGCCGCCATGGCTGAAGAATTTGACGGGCCTCACCAGCTTGCGCTCGATGCGGCTCCTCAGCATCTCCGGGTCCGCCGTCCCCATGATCACCACCAGGCCCGACTCCGGCGACGCACTCACCTTCTCCACCCCTGCAAATATATATATACCCCATGCATTGTCAGATCGATGTAGTGTCAGATCGATCTCGATATGTTCCACACATGCATCAACTTAGACGACATGGATCCATCGATCGCACGTACCGTAGAGGTCTTGGACGGCATTCCGGATCTTCTTGGCGCAGTCGGTGCAGTGCACGTTCATCTCCAGGACCACCCGCGCCATAGCTCCGCTCTGCTCTGCCCTACCAACCTATTCCGCTTATCGCAGATGCCTCGCCAGATCGGTCTGCTTTTATAGAGGAGGAGGAGGAGGAGGAGGAGCCAATCACGCCGACAAGAAAAAACTAGACGAGATCGCGCATTACTGCCTGCGCCGATTCTCCGCGCGGCCGCCCCAAGCCGTGCCCTCTACGTATCCCTTGATTTCCTCCCCGCGATATCCGCCGGCGTGCCGAGTGCCACTGCCATTTATGCATCCGCCCGATTCTCTTCTCTCGCGCGCGTGGCGAATATCCGGTGGATATTTGCCGCGGGCAGATCTCTCGCTTTTAATCTTTGCGATTTACTACTTCTTCCGCGCTTGAGTGACATGCATGATGGGCCATGGTGCTGCAGGAGCCCGGAGTCGCGGAGAAGGAGTTCGCGCCGGCGCACGCCAGGCACCTCATGACCCGCATCCTCTGCAACCGCTTCAGCGACCGCAAGGAGGCCGACGGCGAGCCGCAGCAGCAGCGCGACGCCGAGCCGCTCCCGGCCTGGCTCGCCGAGGCCGACATCGACTACTTCGCCGCCGCATTCGAGAAGACAGGGTTCACCGGCGCCATCAACTACTACCGCAACATGGACAGGTGAGTAACATACCATGGTGATCGAATCATCAACAAGCATAGTTATGCCATTGTCAAGCTGAAGCTCAAGTATCGATCTGACGGTGGGTGTGGTGTGAGTGCAGGAACTGGGAGCTGGCGGCGCCGTGGGCGGACGCGAAGGTGAGCGTGCCGACCAAGTTCATCGTGGGGGACGGGGACCTGACGTACCACTACGCGGGGATCCAGGACTACCTGCACAAGGGAGGCTTCAAGGAGGACGTGCCGCTGCTGGAGGAGCTGGTCGTCATCCCCGGCGCCGGACACTTCATCCAGCAGGAGAGGGCGCAGGAGGTCAGCGAACATATCTACAGCTTCATCGCCAAGTTCTGAACCTTCTGATCGCATCAAACTTTCAGTTCAGCAGCTAGTCACGTGTACGTACTGGTCGATCGTGCCCACGCACGTGTATTGTTCCTAGTATTTTCAATTTTCAGTTAGTTGTTGTTGACTGTGGTCAGTTCATCTGTCTGTTAACTAGTTACCCATGGATGTGTCCTACTCCATCTAGCTGTGTATGCTCAGCCATCGGTTCGATTGTTCAGTTCAGAGTTCAGAGTAGATAGCAAGTCGATCGTGCGCACATGTATTAATTGTTGTTTGTCTGATCGATCATCGAACGTCAATTCTTACTACAAGTACTTTCAGTTAGTTGATGTGGATAATTAATCTGTTTGTTAACTACCCGTGGATAATTAATTGCCCTAATACCCCCCATCGAGTTTTGTGTATCTTCATTTTTCTTTTCGAAAGAATTTGCATCACACAGCCTTTTTATCTTCAATTCTTCATGTGCAGTGCTATACGAGGTTTCAGCATGGAATGCTGTCTTTGATTGGTATAAACATGAAAATGCACCAACAGGTAAAGGTTTATGATTTCAATTAGGAAATGTATGCTCTCCCTTTCAAATCGTATGTCACGTCTATCTAAAATGCCAAAATGATAGAGATAGTTGATGAAATGGAAAATTTGTTAAAGTAAAACACGCAATTGGTTCGTGTATAAGGTCAAAATTTTCAGCTCATTTGCGCGACATTTGTTTGCTTAAATGCCAGATCACCCCATAGGTATGAATGGACAGGTAGAAACAAAGATTTGTGGGGGTATTTTGCAAAAGACAAATAACTCAATGGTCACCACATGTTCAATTTACTGGACGTCGTCGAATTTGACCTCGAGAGCACACTATAGGAAATTAGTGACGGGCCAGCCACATTTTCAAGTTGATCTACTAATGTGTACATCAGTGACAAGTTCACCGAAGAACAGTGCATTTTACTCTAATAATTCCAAATCTTTTTTTACTGTTACTTCTATGTATAAGTTCCTTGCTCAGGTGTGGCCCAGCTTTCATATCTTATTGGGATAGCTACATTGCCCTGGTCGGGTATTGCGAAGGAAGGGAACACCTTGTCTGAGTCGGGCAATGCTAAAGGATGGATGAGCCCAAACTCATGGATGCTATCTCTGTTATTGCTGCTTAATGCCCTATTTCCGTGAATAACAAGGATTTCCAGAAAGATAAGCTGATGTTGCCCTTAGGGATGGAGTGCCTAACCTTCCTAAACAGAAGTAGCAGAGGTAGAAGATATGTAAATCGTACCATCAAGGGAAAATGCACTATTGTTATGCGGTTAGCTGATCAAGGGAATATTCCTAGAGGAAGAACAACCCGCCGAGACTAGTGAAGTGGTTCCGGAGTTACAAGACTCTAGTTGTAGCCATAAATCCCCTGCAGTTTTGAAGGCTTCGCGCAATAGTTCTCCCTATCGTCTTGATCCACCTTTGGGTGTCTCCAAAGAGCCGTGGTTATGTGCCCGAGAGGAGTGGTTCATTGGTGGAAATACCGTCTTCTAAACCGAAGAGAGTTATGTATCGGATTTCAAATGGTGCGTTTGCTGGTTGTGCGGCAGTAATATTGTTGCCAAACCGTTGCCAAATCTGGCATATAAGCTATGGTTTTTTAGGACAAAGTTCTGATGTGATATGCTTTTAGTTGACACCTGATGGTCTATTTGAGGATACTGGAGCCGATTTTACGGATCTCGGTGGGAACAAGATATTGTGAAGAGGCTAAGTGGCGAGTATAGTGCAATCATTGATTGGTCTGCGATTGAGAAGATTGATGATTAGGTTTAAACTACGCACATAGAGGATACTTTTCAGTCCATCAAAGACTCATTTGTAGATGAGTTGGATTCGATATTTGCAGGTCAGCATCATTATTATTGTTATTTTCTTAATCACCAGTTGCAATGAATATTTTCTTTTCTGTAATATGCATTTCATATGCTGAAATAGATGAGGCAGTGAAGTTGGATAACCCCGTTGCCAACAACATTCGATCTTGGTTTTGACAGTGAGCTTCATGGTATCAATAATGTTAGAGTATCAACGAACATATAGATGAATTGTTGATTAGTGTAGATGAATTCTTGATTGATGTTTGCAGGTGATGTTCGTGATATTTGACCTGATGGAGAAAAATAAGTGATGCTTTTTTATGTTATGGATCTAGTCCTTTTGACCAAGTTCAGCTCGTTGTGCCAGGGCATCACTTTGAGCTTGCTTTTTCAGATTCTGATTAATGCGACGATGGTGATTCTGAATTCACGTTGCTTTGCCATGATAATGTTTCGTTTTTCATGAAACAACTGTTTGGCAGTTGGTTGTTAGGCGGGGATATGCCATAACAGCCGAGGTAAACTGCTTGAATTGTCACTTTGAATTTTTTTTACTTATTTACTACTGGTTTGCGAACTACCTCTTCTCCCAAGGAAACCACTTTTTGGGTATCGATCGTAATAGGCAGAGGGCGCGGTATAGGAAAGAAGTGGATCAAAAGTACATGCGTAGAAGGAAGAGGAAGGCGACAAGAAGGCCAAGCATGCCCGACGAGTCAACTCTTGCAAAATAAAAAATAGATGCCAACCGCACATGAATTGCAAGAATGTGGTTAGTGATTGATTGTGAAAGCAACAATGGAATAGTCGAAGTAGCTGAGAAAATGTTGGAATAAACGGTCTTGGCATGTCACGATAGGGATTGGAATGAAAAGTGTTTGTGCCCACCTCACGAACCATCTTGTCCCGATACATACCTTCCCCTAGCAAGAGATCATGGCCAGTTCTTTGTATAGCCCATGGTATGATATTTGTCGAGAAGAAAAGAATGGCAGCCGTGTTATCACAGTAGATCACGGTTGTCTCATATGCATGCTTAGTCACATTAAGACAGAGAAGAGAATTGATCCGCCATATTGCTGCTTGAACTGCCGCCGTGCATGCTATATATTCGTATTTCATGGTAGACAAAGAGAAACAATCTGATTTCTTACTGCACCAAGATATTGAGCCGGATAAACATATACCCTTGCCTTTTTTCGTCCATATTTATCAGCGGATTGCGGTGACCCAGAATACCACTGCATGTGTAGTACACTATAGTCGTTGACATGACATCCACAGAACACCGTTGCCTTTTTTCGTTCCCATGAGAGATCAACTCCTTGTTGCACAACCGGGCGTACTTTCCAGTCCACAATTCCATGATGTGGGGCCCAGTAGTTGGTCCAAGTCAATCACTGCCCTCTTCGCGACCTCATATGTTTGCACAATCCTTCGGCTAGCTCATCTTCGTTAAGCCTCCTTTCAGGCAGGCTAAAACCCAAATGAGTTTCCGAAGACTCTATGACCTAGTGATGCCCGGATTAGTACCATTTACATGGATTATCTCCCTAAACACCATTCATAGATAATCTAGACACCAAAGGTGTGGGGCGTAAGGGTGCTCACCCATATGTTGGATCCACACAAGTAATCACAACGTCACGTTAAGGTCGTCTTGCCTCCATACAAGAGGAAAAGGATATAGCTGACTTCTCTGTCCCATTCCAAATCTCATGGTTTACGCGTGATATACGATGCTAGAACCTAATTGTTCATTATTAGTGCAAGTAGAACTCTAAGTTCTATTGCTCCATCATATCATTACTTAGGATGATATCTAAGATTTAGTATCTTGAGAAAATAGTGTTTTCTTTTTCTATAGTATAGATGATAACACACAATTTGCAAATACTTTGATAAATACTCTTCAAAGGACATGAGCAAGAGATGAACTTTCCTTGTGATGTCAAGGTAGTGAAGTCTGATGCTTGCACTGGACCTTGAGCTTCTATGTCTACAAAAACATCATTATTGCCCGGTAAGGACAATATTTAAAGAAGCAAAAATGATTATGTAAAGTAATGTAATGCATCTTTTAACTTGATATGCATTTTCCCCATTATTATAAAAACTCTTTTTAATAATAAAGGATTTATAAATATTAATTTTTAATATTTATAATAGAATATTGTATTCTTTATTTTATTTCCTTTTTTATTTTTATTGCTTTAATAATTCTTTTAAGAATTATCACTTCAATATCAAAAAAATTGTTATTAAATATTAGTTTAGTATTTTTATAAAATACTAAATATTAATATATGATGAAAGTGATTTTTATTTATTTTTATCATCTTTCAATAATTTTGTAAAATTCCATAAGGAATATATAAATTACAAAATTCTTAATAAAATTTTATATCTCAATTTATTTGGATAGTTTGGATTTTTGTGAATCCAGAAATATTTTATTATATATTTTTGGACTTCTATTTTATTTTTTAGAATTTTATTGAGTTCAGGGACATTTTGGTCTTTTCCAATTTATTAAAACAGATTCTAGACGCTCGGGCTTGCCATTTGGGCTTATTGGGCCCTTGGGCCCTTGTGGCCCAATAGGGCAGGGTCAAAATCATCACCCCAAAGGGTCTTCGGCCCACCCAGCCCACCCGTTACTTTTACTTGGCTAGGGAAACTTCCCCCTCCTTGCTGTCATTTGATTTCTGGCTTTAAATTATGAAAGATACATTCTTTCATATTGGTGAAACTTGCCCCTTTTTATAAAATTACTCAATGATGAATCTTGATCAGTGCACTTCACTAACAAGTCTGAGAGTAATTCCATTTTAACCTTAACCACTATTATTTTTATTTGTGTTTGTTTTGCAGTTACCAGACTTGGGAATTCAAGATTTTAGTTTAGGTTTATTTGTAGAATAGTCATATGTAATCTTCTCAATTCATTTGTAATTTTAGTTTCATTTTTTGTAATCTTTATTTTAGTATTTTGTAATAAAGACTATACTATGATCAATAAATAAATATTCTTCTTTATTTATTTCTGTTGTAAAAATTGTGGATGATTTCCATAAGTTACATTATTGAATAAAATTATGGAATGAATATTCATATTCTTTATTACTTTCTTTTTATAATGTTTGAGTTATTATTGGTTAACTCTTAATCGAATCAAATATTCAAACATTATTCAAAATTCTTTTGAATTATAAATTCAAACATTCAAGTTTTAAATTCAAATTTTATTTCCCAAAACACATAAATCCACAAAGATAATATCAAAGTCTATAGCAAACATCCTTCAAGTCTAAACCTATTCTCAAAGTATGAAAGAAACCTTGATCACTTTAGTTTTTTTTATTTGGCGAAAAATTGACCCACATTTTCACAGATGAATGCATGCAATGTTTCAAATTCCTAAAGCTACCCTTCGTTAGTTCCTACATACTGGGATGTTACAGACTTCCCCCCTTAAATTAAACTTCGTCCCGAAGTTTGTTGAGATGTACATGAATAGTTCTAGATAGGTTTTTCTTAAGTCCTCTTCTTTCTCCCACGTGGCTTCTCTTTCAGGGTGATGTTCCCATTGTACTTTGCAATACTTGATTGCTCTGTTCCTCAATATTTTCTAGTTTTCTTCCAAAACTTTACAGGGCTTTTCAATATGGGTCAAGTCTGCTTGTAGTTCTATCTCCTGATGTGTAATTGCATCATCTGGAACTTTCAAACATTTACGAAGTTGTGACACATGGAAAACATTGTGCACTTGAGCCAATCTTGATGGCAACTCTAAAGCATAAGTTATAGTTCTGTTCTGACTCAATATCTTGAATGGTCTGATGTATCTTGGACTCAATTTCCCTTTAACTCCGAACCTTTTCACTCCTTTCATTGGACTTACTTTCAAGTATACCATATCTCCCACTTTGGGATGCCATGATCTTCGACTTTGATCGGCATAAATTTTCTGTCTACTCTGGGCTATTTTCAGTCTATCCCTGATCTTATCAATGATATCTTGTCTTTCCTTGATATAATCTGGCACAAATTCTTTGCTGCTTCCAGGCTCATACCAACATATTGGTGATCTACACTTCCTTCCATACAGAACTTGGTATGGGGCTGCTTTCAGACTACTCTGATAACTATTATTATAGGAAAATTCTGCCAATGGTAGATGATCTTCCCATGTACCTCAAAAATCTAGTGCACAATCTCTTAACATGTCTTCTAGTATTTGATTTGTTCTTTCAGTTTGACCTCCTGTCTCAGGATGATATGTTGTGCTGAAATCTAACCTTGAACCAAGTGCTTCATGCAATTGCTTCCAAAATGCTGAAGTAAACACTGATACCCTATCAGTTACGATCTTTTTTGGTACTCCATGCTTACTTACAATCTCTTTGACGTGAACTTCAACTAGCTTCTCGGCATTATCTGTCTGATTTACCGGAATAAAATGTGCACTCTTAGTGATTCTGTCCACAATTACCCATATCATATCCTTCCTTTTAGGTGTCATGGGCAATCCTGTGATGAAGTCCATACCTACTTCCTCCCACTTCCACTCAGGAATTTCCAAAGGTTGTAATGGTCCTGCTGGACTTTGATGTTCAGCCTTCACCCTTTGGCAAGTATGGCATTCAGATACATATTTAGCAATATCTCTTTTCATGTTATTCCACCAGAATAGTTTTTTCAAATCCATATACATTTTAGTACTTCCTGGATGTATAGAATAAGGGGTTTCATGTGCTTCTCTGAGTATGACATCTCTAATCTCAGTCACATCTGGAACACATAAACGGTCTTGAAACCATAAAGACTCATGATCTCCAAGGCGAAAAACTGATTTTTGACCTTGACATATCCTCCAAATCTCCTCAGCAATAAAAAGGATCTTCTTCTTGATGTCTAAAAATTTCTTGCTTAAGGTCACTGTCCTGCTCTGCAACTACCTACATAGTAGCTAGTCCTCCAAGAACCTTTGTTCTGATGAATTGAAGCTCTAATCTTTCCAAGTCCATTTGTAACTCTTTTGATAGCTCCCGATTGCTAGGCTGAATATCTGCACTCTTTCTGCTTAAAGCATCAGCTACAACATTTGCTTTCCCTGGGGTATAGTTGATTGTTAAATCATAATCTTTGATTAGTTCCAACCAATGCTTCTGTCTCATATTCAAATCTTTTTCAGTGAAGAAATATTTGAGACTTTTATGGTCAGTGTATAACTCACATCTGGCTCCATAAAGAAATGCATCCACCCTTTCAGCGCAAAAACTACTGCTGCTAACTCTAAATCATGAGTTGGATAGTTGACTTCATGTGGTTTCAGTTGTCTTGAACCATAAGCAATCACTTTCTGATCTTGCATTAATACACAACCTAAACCTTCTTTAGATGCATCACAATATACCGTGAAGTCCTTCCCTATTTCAGGAACTTATAAGATTGGAGCTGTGGTTAACCTGGTTTTCAATTCCTGAAAACTTGCTTCACACTTCTCATCCCAATTGAATGGTGTATTATTTCTTAGCAATTTGGTCATTGGTCCAGCTATTTTGGAGAAACCTTCAATGAATCTCCGATAATAACCAGCCATTCCTAAGAAACCTCGAATTTGCTTCACATTGGTTGGTGCAGTCCATTCTAATACTGACTGAACTTTAGATGGATTAACAGCAATTCCATCTTTACTGATCACATGACCGAGGAATTCTACCTTATCTAGCCAAAATTCACACTTACTAAACTTCGCATAAAGTTTATGCTCCCTTGGAGTCTGCAATGCCATTCTCAAATGATCGTCATGCTCTTCCTTATCCTTGGAATATATCAGAATATCATCAATAAATACTATGACGAACTTATCCAGGTATGTCATGAAAATTTTGTTCATCAAATTCATGAATATGGCAGGTGCATTGGTCAAACCAAATGGTACTATCAGATACTCATGGTGTCCATATCTTGAGACAAATGCTGTCTTTGGAAAATCTTCTGGTTTGATTTTGATTTGATGGTATCCAGATCTTAGGTCGATCTTTGAAAACACTCCAGCTCCTTGGCACTTGATCAAACAAATCTTGGATCCTTGGTAAAGGATACTTATTCTTTTTATAGTAACGTTATTCAGATTTCTATAATCTCCACACATCCTTCTACCACCATCTCTCTTATCCACAAAGATTACTGGTGTTCCCCATGGAGATACACTTTCCTGAATAAATCCTTTTCTGGCTAACTCTTCAATTTGCTCTTTGAGTTATTTTAACTCTTTGGGTCCCATCTTATATGGTGCTTGAGCTATTGGTGTTGTACCAGGAATTAGATCAATAGTGAACTCTATCTCCCGGTCTGGTGGCATTCCCGGTAGCTCTGCTGGAAAAACATCTTGAAACTCATTTACTATAGGAATCTCTTCCAATTTGACCTCTTTCATTGAGTTCAACTGCAGATCCACCATAATATGACTATGCTTATCTGCTTGGTAAACTATCCTTGCTCCGCTTGGAGTTTTGATTGAGACAGTTTTCTCCTCACAATGTATCTGAGCTCTGTGTTCCCTCATCCAATCCATCCCTAACACTACTGCAATTCCCTTCAAAGGAATCACATAAGGGTATGCAAAGTATGTACAACCACAGATCGAGATAACCTGATCTTGTTTGATGTGGCGTACAATCACATTTCCCCCTGCTGTAACTACGGTCATAGGGTTTTCTAACATTGCCCTTCTAATCCCGAACTTTGTTGGAGATATGCCCTAGAGGTAATAATAAATGTAGTTATTATTATATCTTTGTGTTTATGATAAATGTTTACATTCATGCTATAATAGTATTAACAAGGAAACATTGATACTTGTGTGATTTGTAAACTTAATTTGAAGTCCCTTGTATAGCCTCTATACATCACTAGCTTGTTGGTTGATAAATGATTGTGGTTTCCCTTTCATGAACATTGATATGTTATCAACAATAAGATCATATCGTTAGGAGAATGATATGGTGGACATACTCCTATAGATAAGCGTAGCATAAAGATCAAGTCATTTCAATAGTTCAATTGCTATATGCTTTCTGATACATAGTAACCTAATTCCTTCGACCATGAGATCATGCATATCACCTTTACCGGATGGATGCTTTGATGACATCAAACACCACATCGTAACTGGGTGGCTATAAAGGTGGCATTGAGTGTTCGGAAAGTATTGGTTGAGACACACGGATCAAGAGTGGGATTTGTCCATCCATATGACGGATAGATATACTCTGGGCCCTCTCGGTGGAATGTCATCCAATTAGCTTGCAAGCATGTGACTGGATCACAAGGGATCACATATCACGGGAACGAGAAAAGAGTACTTATCGGTAACGAGGTTGAACTAGGTATGCAGAGATACCGACGATCATAACCTCGGATAAGTAAACTATCGTGAGACAAAGGGAAATTGGTATCGTATGTAAGTGGTTCATTCGATCGCAAAGTAATCGTAGAAATATGTGGGAACCATATGAATTTCCAGATTCCTCTATTGGTTATTGTTCGGAGAAGTGTCTCGATCATGTCCGCATAATTCACGAACCGTAGGGAGACACACTTAAGGATTCGACGTTGTTTGAGTAGTTATGGTATTATGAGAAAGAGACCGAATGTTGTTCGGAGTCTCGGATGGGATCCGGGATATCACGAGGTGGTCCGGAATGGTCCGGAGAATAAGATTCATATAAGGAAAGTCCTGTTTCGGAGTTCGGGAATGATTCCGGTGTTTTCATCGGGAATGTTCTAGAAGGTTCCGGAATGTCCGGCACTCCGGAGGGGAAGGGGTACATGAGTGTGTCATTGCAAGTTGGAATGATTGCATCATGTACTAAGTGTATTCGCTGTCCAAAATAAAGGGTTTATTCAAATCCTAAATTGAAAAGTCAAACGGCTAGTTTGAAAGTCAAACGGCAAGTTTTGGAAAGTGGAAAAGAGGAGGAAGGAGGGAAACCGAGTTGGGGAGGGAATCCCTCCTCCAACCGGCGGCCCACCTCCAAGCCGAGTTGGGGAGGGACTCCCCTCCCTCCCCTTGGCGCGGCCGGCCCCTCCACCTATATAAGGAGGGGCAGGGCTCCCTCCTCTATACACACAAGTACCTCTCCTCCAAAACCCTAGCCCCAAGCCGCCGCCGCCTCCAAGCCGCCGCCGGCCCCTAGGGCATCAACTCGCCGCCGCCTAGATAAACCCTAGCCGCCGGCTTGTCCCCTCCTTGGTTTCTCTAAACCCTAGAACACCGAGGGACTCTCTCATACTCCACCATACTCGCTCCGGCTTAAGGCGAAGCCCTGCGAGATCTCTCCTCTACTTCCGGTACCACGCCGTTGTGCTGCCGGAATCTCGAGGAGAGTGCTACAACCTCCGCTGCCTGCTGGAACAAGGGAGAGGAAGGTCTTCGTCGAGTACCAAACGTGTGACCGACTGCGGGAGCGCTGCCGGAACGCAGCGCCGTAAGGATCGTCTACGCGATCTTGAGATCGGGAAGAGTACGACTACATCACCCACGAGAATCCGCTCTCGTTAAACACTTTGGAATCTTCGAGGGTAAGTTATTCCATCGACTCGTTGCTACAATCTAGTAGATAGATCTTGGCTTGTTTGTTTGTATGCGATAGAAATTTTTTGTTTTCCATGCTACGAAACCCTACAGTGGTATCAGAGCCGTGTCTATATGTAGATCTGTTGCACGAGTAGAACACAATGGTCATTGTGGGCGTTGATGCTTTATTGTCGATTGCTTCTTGTGTACTTTGCATCTTGCGGTATGTTGGGATGAAGCGGCCCGGGCTAACCTTACATGACATCGTTCATGAGACTTGCTCCACGCTTGACATGCAACTTGTATTGCACAAGTGGCTTTGCGGGTGCCCGTTTCTCCTAGCATAGTTAAGATCCAATTTACAACGGGTGATTAACAATACTAGTATCAATGTTGTGGTTCTTGTTCGTAAGTTAGAACGACACTTATTGAAAGCCCCAAACCACGTAAAATATGCAAAGAAAGTAGAGGCGTCTAACTTTGTTTTGCAGGGGTGTGTAGTGATGTGATATGGCCATGATTGTGATTATATTTGATGTATGCAATGTTCCTTATTGTAAGTTGGCAACCGGCAGGAGCCATATGGTTGTCTTTAATTTATGTTAAGACCCGCGTGTCTATTCAAGGTAGTTGTAATAGTTGAAGCCGGTGGACGACAACCATGGAGAAGCGTCATTGACCTTGATGCAATGCCGGTGATGATGGAGATCATGTTAGTGCTTGAAGATGGAGATCGGAAGCACAAAGAAGAAAGGCCATATCATATCACATATATATTGAACTGCATGTGATGTTAATCCTTTATGCATCTTGTATTGCTTAGTAGACGACGGTAGCATTATAAGATGATCCCTCATGCACATGAATTTCAAGTCATAAAGTGTTCACCCTTAGTTAGCACCGTTGCTAAAGCTTGTTGTTTCGAAGCACCACGTGATGATCGGGTGTGTTAGATTCTGCAAGTGTATACAACGTGAGCAAGCCAGATTTGCTCATGCGGAAACTAAGGTTTGATCTTGACGAGCCTAGCATGTACAGACATGGTCTCGGAACACGGATCACCGAAAGGTAAAGCATGAATCATATAGTAGATATGATGAACATGTCGATTGTTCGCCATTAAAACTATATCAACTCTCGTGATGATCGGTGTTGATGTAGTGGATTTGGTTCGTGTGATCACTAAAACAATGTGAGGGATGTTGTTTTGAGTGGGAGTTCACCTAGATTAACTTTATTAATTAATTTTAACTCAATTTGTCATAAACTAAGTATAAACTATTGCAAATATGTTGTAGATCAATGGCAGCCCCTACCATCAATTTTAATGCGTTCCTAGAGAAAGAAAAGTTGAAAAACAATGGAAGCAACTTCGCGGATTGGTTCCACAATTTGAGGATTGTCCTCACAGCTGGTAATTTGACCTATGTGCTGGATGCACCGCTGGGTGACCCACCTGCAGCTGATGCTTCTGATGAAGTAAAGAATGTTTACCTCGCACGGAAGAATCAGTACTCCATAGTTCAGTGTGCTATCTTGTATGGTTTGGAATCGGAGCTTCAGAAAAGGTTTGAAGATTCATACCCATATGATATTGTCGAGGATCTCAAATTGATTTTTGAGACTCATGCGGCAATTGAAAGCTATGAGGCTTCTGAAAAGTTCTTTAACTGCAAGATGGAAGAGGGCAGCTCCGTCAGTGAGCATGTGCTTAAGATGTCTGGGCACGCAAACAAACTTCAAAGCTTGGGTATAGTGATTCCTAATGCTTTGGGGATTTACCGTGTCCTCCAATCACTACCACCAAGTTACAAGAACTTTGTGATGAACTACAACATGCAGAACATGAACAAGACGTTGCCAGAACTCTTTGCCATGTTGAAATATGCAGAAGTGGAGATCAAGAAAGAGCACCAAGTGTTGTTGGTCAATAAGACCACAAAATTCAAGAAAGGCAAGTCTAAGCAGAAGGGACACTTCAAGAAGGGTGGTAAGAAAGTTACCACGCTGACGAAGAAGACCAAGGCTGGACCTAAGCCTGATACTGAGTGCTTTTACTGCAAGGGAGAAGGTCACTGGAAGCGGAATTGCCCAAAGTACTTGGCGGATTTGAAGAACGGCAACATCAAGAAGAAAGGTATATCTGATATACATGTTATTGATGTGTATCTCACTAGTACTCGTAGTAGTGCCTGGGTATTTGATACTGGTTCGGTTGCTCATATTTGTAACTCGAAACAGGTGCTGCAGAATAAACGGAAGCTAGCGAAGAACGAGGTGACGATGCGCGTGCGAAACGGATCAAAGGTTGATGTGATCGCGGTCGGCACGCTACCCCTTCATCTACCATCGGGATTAGTTTTATACTTAAATAATTGTTATTTGGTGCCTGCGTTGAGCATGAAAATTATATCAGGATCTTGTTTATTGCGAGACGGTTACTTGTTTAAGTCCGAGAATAATGGTTGCTCGATTTATATGAGTAATATGTTTTATGCACATGCACCTTTGATAGATGGTCTATTCTTATTGAATCTCGATAGTGGAAATACACATATCAACAACATTGAGGCTAAACGTTTGAAATCAAGCGATAATTCGACCTATATGTGGCACTGTCGTCTTGGTCACATTGGAGTGAAACGTATGAAGAAACTCCATTCCGATGGACTTCTTGAATCACTTGATTTTGAATCACTTGAAAGATGCGAAGCATGTCTGATGGGAAAAATGACTAAGACTCCATTTTCTGGTATGATGGAGCGAGCTACAGACTTATTGGAAATCATACATACCGATGTATGTGGTCCAATGAGTGTAGCATCGCACGGTGGTTATCGTTATGTTCTTACCTTCACGGATGACTTGAGTAGATATGGGTATATCTATTTCATGAAACATAAGTCCGAAACTTTCGAGAAGTTTAAGGAGTTTCAAAGTGAGGTAGAGAATCAACGTAACAAGAAGATTAAATTTCTACGTTCTGATCGTGGAGGTGAATATCTAAGTTACGAGTTTGGCGAGCATTTGAAGAAATGCGGAATACTTTCACAATTGACACCGCCGGGAACACCACAGCGTAATGGTGTGTCCGAACGTCGTAATCGAACTCTCTTAGATATGGTTCGTTCTATGATGTCACTTACAGATTTACCGCTATCATTTTGGGGTTATGCATTAGAAACAGCCGCATTCACTTTAAATAGGGCACCGTCTAAATCCGTTGAAACGACACCGTATGAATATGGTTTGGGAAGAAACCTAGATTGTCGTTCCTTAAAGTTTGGGGTTGCGAAGCCTATGTAAAGAAGTTACAGCCGGACAAGCTAGAACCCAAAGCAGAAAAATGCGTCTTCATAGGATACCCGAAAGAAACTATTGGGTATACCTTCTATCATAGATCCGAAGGCAAAATCTTCGTTGCCAAGAATGGATCCTTTCTAGAGAAGCAATTTCTCTCGAAAGAAGTGACTGGAAGGAAAGTAGAACTCGACGAGGTTGTCGAACCTTCTCTCGAAATTGCGAGTAGCGCAGCACCGGAAGAAGTTCATGTGGCGCCTGCACCAATAAGAGAGGAAGCTAATGATGGTGATCATGAAACTTCGGTTGAAGTTGCTACAGAGCCTCGGAGGTCAACGAGAACTCGTACCACTCCAGATTGGTATGATTCCGTTATGAGTTTCATGTTGGTGGACAACACCGATGACCCCGAGACATATGAGGAAGCAATGATGAGCCCAGATTCCAATAAATGGCAAGAAGCCATGAAATCCGAGATTGGATCCATGTACGAAAACCAAGTATGGACTTTGGTGGACTTACCGGATGGCCAGAAGGCTGTCGAGAACAAATGGATTTTCAAGAAGAAAACAGATGCTGATGGTAATGTTACTGTCTATAAAGCTCGACTTGTCGCAAAAGGGTTTCGACAAATTCAAGGAGTTGACTACGATGAGACTTTCTCACCAGTAGCGAAGCTAAAGTCTGTGAGGATTATGTTAGCAATCGCTGCATATTATGATTATGAGATATGGCAGATGGATGTCAAAACAGCATTCCTCAATGGAGACATTGATGAAGAGTTGTATATGATGCAACCCAAAGGTTTTGTCGATCCTAAAGATGCTAACAAGGTATGCAAACTTCAACGGTCCATCTATGGATTGAAGCAAGCATCCCGAAGTTGGAATCAACGTTTTGATAAGGTAATCAAAAGTTTTGGTTTTATACAAACTTATGGAGAAGCTTGTATTTACAAGAAAGTGAGTGGGAGCTCTGTAGCATTCTTAATACTATATGTGGATGACATATTGTTGATTGGGAATGATGTAGACCTTCTTAATAGTGTCAAGGAATATTTGAATAATAGTTTTTCAATGAAGGATCTTGGCGAAGCATCTTACATATTAGGCATAAAGATTTACAGAGATAGATCGAAACGCCTAATATCATTGTCACAGAGTACATATTTGGACAAAGTTCTAAAGAGGTTTGGAATGGAAGATAGCAAGAAAGGGTTCTTGCCCATGTTGCCCAATACGACCTTGAGTAAAACTCAAAGTCCGACATCGGCAGAAGATAGAGAAAGGATGAGTAAGACTCCCTATGCCTCAGCCATAGGATCTCTAATGTATGCCATGATATGTACTATACCCGACATTGCATATGCTGTTAGTTTGACTAGCAGATATAAGAGTGATCCAGGAGTGGATCATTGGACAGCGGTCAAAAACATCCTTAAGTACTTGAGAAGAACTAAGGATATGGTTTTTTCTTATGGAGGTGATGAACAGCTCGTTGTTAATGGTTACACCGATGCTAGTTGGAACACCGATCCGGATGATTCTAAATCACAATCCGGATACGTATTTATTTTGAATGGTGCAGCAGTTAGCTGGAGGAGTGCAAAGCAAAGCGTTGTGGCGAGATCTTCAACTGAATCGGAATACATGGCTGCTTCGGAGGCTTCACAAGAAGCGATAGGATGAAAGAGTTCATTACAGAGCTGGGTGTGGTTCCTAGTGCGCTGGACCCAATGTCTATCTACTGTGATAACATGGGCGCCATAGCCAATGCGCAAGAACCAAGGTCACACAAGAAGCTGAAGCACATCAAGCTACGTTTTCACGCTATTCGAGAACATATCCAAGATGGGGATATAAAGATTTGCAAAGTACACACAGATTTGAATGTGGCGGATCCGTTGACTAAACCTCTCCCGAGGGCAAAACATGACCAGCACCAAACTGCCATGGGTGTTCGGTATATTACCATGTAATCTAGATTAGATGACTCTAGTGCAAGTGGGAGACTGTTGGAGATATGCCCTAGAGGTAATAATAAATGTAGTTATTATTATATCTTTGTGTTTATGATAAATGTTTACATTCATGCTATAATAGTATTAACAAGGAAACATTGATACTTGTGTGATTTGTAAACTTAATTTGAAGTCCCTAGTATAGGCTCTATACATCACTAGCTTGTTGGTTGATAAATGATTGTGGTTTCCCTTTCATGAACATTGAGATGTTATCAACAGCAAGATCATATCGTTAGGAGAATGATATGGTGGACATACTCCTATAGATAAGCGTAGCATAAAGATCAAGTCATTTCAATAGTTCAATTGCTATATGCTTTCTGATACATAGTAACCTAATTCCTTCGACCATGAGATCATGCATATCACCTTTACCGGATGGATTCTTTGATGACATCAAACACCACATCATAACTGGGTGGCTATAAAGGTGGCATTGAGTGTTCGGAAAGTATTGGTTGAGACACATGGATCAAGAGTGGGATTTGTCCATCCATATGACGGATAGATATACTCTGGGCCCTCTCGGTGGAATGTCATCCAATTAGCTTGCAAGCATGTGACTGGATCACAAGGGATCACATATCACGGGAACGAGAAAAGAGTACTTATCGGTAACGAGGTTGAACTAGGTATGCAGAGATACCGACGATCATAACCTCGGATAAGTAAACTATCGTGAGACAAAGGGAAATTGGTATCGTATGTAAGTGATTCGTTCGATCGCAAAGTAATCGTAGAAATATGTGGGAACCATATGAATTTCCAGATTCCTCTATTGGTTATTGTTCGGAGAAGTGTCTCGATCATGTCCGCATAATTCACGAACCGTAGGGAGACACACTTAAGGATTCGACGTTGTTTGAGTAGTTATGGTATTATGAGAAAGAGACCGAATGTTGTTCGGAGTCTCGGATGGGATCCGGGATATCACGAGGTGATCCGGAATGGTCCGGAGAATAAGATTCATATAAGGAAAGTCCCGTTTCGGAGTTCGGGAATGATTCCGGTGTTTTCATCGGGAATGTTCTAGAAGGTTCCGGAATGTCCGGCACTCCGGAGGGGAAGGGGTACATGAGTGTGTCATTGCAAGTTGGAATGATTGCATCATGTACTAAGTGTATTCGCTGTCCAAAATAAAGGGTTTATTCAAATCCTAAATTGAAAAGTCAAACGGCTAGTTTGAAAGTCAAACGACAAGTTTTGGAAAGTGGAAAAGAGGAGGAAGGAGGGAAACCGAGTTGGGGAGGGAATCCCTCCTCCAACCGGCGGCCCACCTCCAAGCCGGGTTGGGGAGGGACTCCCCTCCCCCCCCTTGGCGCGGCCGGCCCCTCCACCTATATGAGGAGGGGCAGGGCTCCCTCCTCTATACACACAAGTACCTCTCCTCCAAAACCCTAGCCCCAAGCCGCCGCCGCCTCCAAGCCGCTGCCGGCCCCTAGGGCATCAACTCGCCGCCGCCTAGCTAAACCCTAGCCGCCGTCTTGTCCCCTCCTTGGTGTCTCTAAACCCTAAAACACCGAGGGACTCTCTCATACTCCACCATACTCGCTCCGGCTTAAGGCGAAGCCCTGCGAGATCTCTCCTCTACTTCCGGTACCACGCCGTTGTGCTGCTGGAATTTCGAGGAGAGTGCTACAACCTCCGCTGCCTGCTGGAACAAGGGAGAGGAAGGTCTTCGTCGAGTACCAAACGTGTGACCGACCGCGGGAGCGCTGCCGGAACGCAGCGCCGGAAGGATCGTCTACGCGATCTTGAGATCGGGAAGAGTACGACTACATCACCCACGAGAATCCGCTCTAGTTAAACACTTTGGAATCTTCGAGGGTAAGTTATTCCATCGACTCGTTGCTACAATCTAGTAGATAGATCTTGGCTTGTTTGTTTGTATGCGATAGAAAATTTTTGTTTTCCATGCTACGAAACCCTACAAACTTATCACAGAATTATTCAGAAATAAATGAAGTAGTTGCACCAGTATCAAATAGAACTTTGCCGGGATTGGTAAGAATATTGAGCGTACCTATCACTGCATGCTCCGAATTATCCAGCTCCTCGAGGGTTTCACAGTTCAGTTTCCCGGTAGGTCTGTTCCTCTTACCATTGTTGTTCTTGCCATTATTTCCTCCTTTATTGGGTTGTCCATTTCCTCCACTGGCTTGACTTCCATCTCGAGTCGGCCAACCACCTTGTGGTTTACTTGGACAATTGGGCTTGATGTGACCTCTCTGACCACAAGCGTGACATACAATTACTGGTTTCGGGCAATCCCTACTAATATGCCCTGGGAATGTGCAATTGTGACATATAATATTCTTTGCATTTGGATTTGCACTCCGATTGGGATTGTTGTTGTTATAGGGCTTATTCCTTGGTTTGAATTCTAGATTGGGCTTGGGCGTGCTTGCTTGTATCCTCTTGGTTTCCTTCTTAGCTCTCTTCCTTCTATACTCTTGGACATTCTTGTAGTCATCTTCGAAGGTAATAGCTGCATATAGCAACTGCTGATAAGTTTGCTTATTCTCCAACCTCAATTGCATCTTCACAAATGGATTTAATCCACGCAGAAAACGCTTCTTCCTCTTTTCCTCCGTGTTAACCTCTTCCTCAGCATAACGACATACTTGACTAAACTCCCGGATATACTTCATAACACTTGTATATCCCTGCTGCAGCTCCTCAAATTCTCTCCGCTTAAATTCCATAACAATCTCTGGAACATGATATTCACGGAATCTTTGTTTAAACTCTTCCCAGGTATAATCCCTTCCTGGTTGTTGCATGGCCAACTGATTTTCCCACCAAGATGCTGCAGGTCCTGTCAGAAGATGGGTTGCATACCTCAATTTCTCCTCCTCATTGCAACCTACAGTCTTTAGCTTTCTTTCAGTATCTGCTAGCCAGTCTTCTGCATCCATTGGTTCAGGAGATGATGCAAAAGGTAACGGCCTTGAATTCTGGAAATCAAATAGACTCACTACTCCTCCTTCAGGTGCCCTCTGATTTACTCATCACTGCAACTCCTCCATGAACTTGTTCTGAGTTTCTTGCATCATTTGCATACACTGCATAAAGTTCTGCTCCATTAACGGCCTCATTGGTGGTGGTGGTAATGCTCCCTGATTTGCTGCATCTGCATCGGCCTTCTCCTTGGCCTCTTGTTCCATCTGCTGCTGCTCAGTTTCGCTTTCTACACCCATATCCATGACCCTCTAGTCCTGCAACATAAAGTGAATACTTATAGTTACATCATGCACATGTGTTCTGAGCTCGACTTTACGCACAGAACTAGTCACACAATGAAAATCCAGAGAAAATACAAATATGCATTTCACATATTATACATAATATCATAATAATACAAAGTCATTACAACATATACCATATAGGTATAATCACAAAACTACCTTATTCATCTCACTATCTTATTTCTTGTAGTACAATACACATTACTTGATATCACTAACTAGTTGCCTCCTTCTAGTAGCAACTACGCTCATCATACATGCCTGATGTCCAACCGTGATGACGTGTTGTTCGTCGCACAGTTTGTGGAACAAATGGCCTTCCAGAAGGAACATACTCTGTATCTGAAGTATTAGGACTTGAGTCATTACTCAACCTGAGCGCATTGCCTCCCTCACGCTCAGCTGAAAAGTCTTCAGAAACATATTCAACATTATCTCCCGCTTGCATCTCCTGATCTTCATTACTTGAATTGTCAACAGGACACGCAGATCCTGCTGCTTCCCAGGTGCTCCTTTGGGCAAGATAGTTAAACACTGGATAATGTATATTCCCTGGGTTTTGAGAAGATGTTTATGATTCAAACACTCTCTCCTCAGGATCTTCTTCTTCATCCTGATTATCTATAGACATGGCATTTCTACTACTGTTACTAGGGTTAATTCTTACACCCATCCAGCGAGATTGTCCAACATTTCTGTCAGAACCATCTGTGGACATCTGATGTTCATGGGATCCTTCATATGATCCCCTTCTCCAACCATCAGAATTCTTAGTAGGAAGTTCTGAATCAGAACCATCCTCTGAGCCCTGTGGTACTGCATACCTCATATCCATAGTAGGATCGTGTATAGGTTCAGGTCTTGGTCAATAAGGATATGGTATAAAAGATTCAAGATCTATGGGTATATCCTTAAATATAGGTGTTGCACTGTTGGAGATATGCCCTAGAGGCAATAATAAATATAGTTATTATTATATCTTTGTGTTTATGATAAATGTTTACATTCATGCTATAATAGTATTAACAAGGAAACATTGATACTTGTGTGATTTGTAAACTTAATTTGAAGTCCCTAGTATAGCCTCTATACAACACTAGCTTGTTGGTTGATATATGATTGTGGTTTCCCTATCATGAACATTGAGATGCTATCAACAACAAGATCATATCGTTAGGAGAATGATATGATGGACATAATCCTATAGATAAGCGTAGCATAAAGATCAAGTCATTTCAATAGTTCAATTGCTATATGCTTTCTGATACATAGTAACCTAATTCCTTCGACCATGAGATCATGCATATCACCTTTACCGGATGGATGCTTTGATGACATCAAACACCACACCGTAACTGGGTGGCTATAAAGGTGGCATTGAGTGTTCGGAAAGTATTGGTTGAGACACATGGATCAAGAGTGGGATTTGTCCATCCATATGACGGATAGATATACTCTAGGCCCTCTCGGTGGAATGTCATCCAATTAGCTTGCAAGCATGTGACTAGATCACAAGGGATCACATATCACGGGAACGAGAAAAGAGTACTTATCGGTAACGAGGTTGAACTAGGTATGCAGAGATACCGACGATCATAACCTCGGATAAGTAAACTATCGTGAGATAAAGGGAAATTGGTATCGTATGTAAGTGGTTCATTCAATCGCAAAGTAATCGTAGAAATATGTGGGAGCCATATGAATTTCCAGATTCCTCTATTGGTTATTGTTCGGAGAAGTGTCTCGATCATGTCCGCATAATTCACGAACCGTAGGGAGACACACTTAAGGATTCGACGTTGTTTGAGTAGTTATGGTATTATGAGAAAGAGACCGAATGTTGTTCGGAGTCTCGGATGGGATACGGGATATCACGAGGTGATCCGGAATGGTCCGGAGAATAAGATTCATATAAGGAAAGTCCCGTTTCGGAGTTCGGGAATGATTCCGGTGTTTTCATCGGGAATGTTCTAGAAGGTTCCGGAATGTCCAGCACTCCGGAGGGGAAGGGGTACATGAATGTGTCATTGCAAGTTGGAATGATTGCATCATGTACTAAGTGTATTCGCTGTCCAAAATAAAGGGTTTAATCAAATCCTAAATTGAAAAGTCAAACGGCTAGTTTGAAACTCAAACGACAAGTTTTGGAAAGTGGAAAAGAGGAGGAAGGAGGGAACCGAGTTGGGGAGGGAATCCCTCCTCCAACCGGCGGCCCACCTCCAAGCCGAGTTGGGGAGGGACTCCCCTCCCTCCCGTTGGCGCGCCGGCCCCTCCACCTATATAAGGAGGGGCAGGGCTCCCTCCTCTACACACACAAGTTCCTATCCTCTAAATCTAAACCCTAGCCACAGCCTCCGGTTTAGAGTCGTTTTGGTTTAGAGCTTCTAATTTCCCTAGCCTTCGGTTTAGAGCCTTCTAATTGGTGTGTCTAAATCCTAGACCACTAGAGATCTCTCATACTCCACCATACTCGCTCCGGCTTAAGGCGAAGCCCTGCGGGATCTCCCCTCTACTTCCGGTACCACGGCGTTGTGCTGCCAGAATCTCGAGGAGAGTGCTACAACCTCCGCTACCTGCTGGAACAAGGGAGAGGAAGGTCTTCGTCGAGTACCGAATGTGTGACCGACTGCGGGAGCGCTGCCGGAACGCAGTGCCGGAAGGATCGTCTACGCGATCTTGAGATCGGGAAGAGTACGACTACATCACCCACGAGAATCCGCTCTCGTTAAACACTTTGGAATCTTCGAGGGTAAGTTATTCCATCGACTCGTTGCTACAATCTAGTAGATAGATCTTGGCTTGTTTGTTTGTATGCGATAGAAAATTTTTGTTTTCCATGCTACGAAACCCTTCATGCACTACTATCTGCTTCCTTCTTTAACTGGAATGCTAACTGCTCCCTCCTTTCCGGATCAGTTAGATCCTCTAACATATCATTCTTATCTTCAACAATCACTTGATGTGTCTTGTAAAAAGACGCAACAAGTGTTTGGTACCTATACATAAACTTGGAAGCTAACTTAGGATGCTTCTTAACCAAAGTAAGATGATCCAGTAGAGGCTCCGAGTCTATAGAATCATGAGGTATCACAGAGAATGTTCTACCTTCTAACTCCTTGGTTTTATGCTCCCGGATATTAGCTATCGCCTCCACAACAGCAACATGATATGATGCTCAATGACTCCTACCTTCTCCTATAGGTAGATCGTGATATAATCCAAGATCCTCTAGAAGTTGGATACTCACACGATACTTGGATAACATCCGGCCATCAAGGTAAGTGATAGTGTTCAGTGGAATTCTAGTTGGACAACTAAAGATCTTTAAAAGTTGATGAAGTTGGTCTGTGAATGATCCTTGATAATCATCAAGAGTCTCCTCTTTCCTTACCAAAGTCTGTTTTGGAAACTTTGGTGCCACAACTCTGTATATCAGAAAAATAGTTTTTATTAGTATCTAATAATATATTGCATCATAACAAAGAATTATCGCACTAAAATATATAACGGAATATTCTCATTTAAATAACCATTATATTACTTTTAGAGAATTCTTTATCGTTGCTAACTTTCCCACAAGTAATACCCTTTACTAGGTTTCCAACCTAAGGTCAAAGCAATTTGCTTTGATACCAACTGCGGTGACCCAGCATACCAATGCATATGTAGTACACTATAGTTGTTGACATGACATCCACAGAACACCGTTCCGTAAATATTACATCCCTCAGAGTGGTACAACAGAAACATTGCGGGTCCATATTACAAACATACACACGTTATTATTATTACAATACCGGAAGTTCAAGACTTCCAAAAGATTCAACTTACAAACCAAAATATAAGTGTTTCAGCGGAAGTTTCAAATTTAAAACTTAAAATCCAAATTGAGCTCAGCAACTTATTGGTATATATTGTTCATGATGCTCGGCTCAAGTGGCTACTAGAACTATAGTAATTATTCGGACCCTTGGAACTCTCCTCCGTAGACGATGTCGTAATCCTCCCCTTCTACGGATCCGTACAAGTTGGGCTCTTCATAGAAGACCTCCTCTTGATTCTCAGATGCGTATGTTGGAGTAACTTTGGGATTCTCAGAGTCTAAGCAAGGATTCAAAGGAAAGGATGAGTAACAACGTTACCCAACAAGTTCATTATATGCAAGGTAGGAAGTTTGATGCTCTATCTACCACCTCGGACTATCAGTCTTTGGCAATATGCAATTTTCGTAAATCTTTCTTCAATTGTTTTTATTATAAAAATCTATGACCATCAGCCTTCACAGGTTGACCAGAACTTTCATGGAGTTCCTTTCCTGCCGCGTTCGTAGCTCCTTCCCGGAACAGGGAGTAACAAGTTACAGTTCTTACACTCTGCAGAGGTGCGTTACTTTTCCCATGAGAGATCAACTCCTTGTTGCACAACTGGGCGTACTTTCCCGTCCACAATTCCATGATGTGGGGCCCAGTAGTTGGTCCAAGACAATCACTGCCCTCTCCACGACCTCATATGTTTTCACGATCCTTCGGTTAGCTCATCTTTGTTAAGCCCCATTTCGGGCAGGCTAAAACCCTGATGAGTTTCCGAAGACTCTATGACCTAGTGATGCCCGGATTAGTACCATTTACATGGACTATCTCCCTAAACACCATTCATAGATAATCTAGATACCGAAAGTGTGGGGCGTAAGGGTGCCCACCCATATGTTGGATCCACGCAAGGAATCACAACGTCACGTTAAGGTCGTCTTGCCTCCATACAAGAGGAAAAGGATACAACTAACTTCTCTATCCCATTCCAAATCTCATGGTTAGCGCGTAATATACGACGCTAGAATCAGTGATGTCATGGGTTATTAATTCCTAATTATTCATTATTAGTGCAAGTAGAACTCTAAGTTCTATTGCTCCATCATATCATTACTTAGGATGATATCTAAGATTTAGTATCTTGAGAAAATAGTGGTTTCTTTTTCTATAGTATAGATGATAACACACAATTTTGCAAATACTTTGATAAAGACTCTTCAAAGGACATGAGCAAGAGATGAACTTGCCTTGTGATGGCAAGGTAGTGAAGTATGATTCTTGCACTATACCTTGAGCTTCTATGTCTACAAAAACATCATTATTGCCTGGTAAGGACAATATTTAAAGAAGCAAAAATGATTATGCAAAGTAATGTAATGCATCTTTTAACTTGATATGCATTTTCCTCATTATTATAAAAACTCTTTTTAATAATAAAGGATTTATAAATATTAATTTTTAATATTTATAATAGAATATTGTATTATTTTATTTTATTTTATTTCCCTTTTTATTTAATTTTTATTGCTTTAATAATTCTTTTAAGAATTATCACTTAAATATCAAAAAAATTGTTATTAAATATTTGTTTAGTATTTTTATGAAATACTACAATATTAACATATGATGAAAGTGATTTTTATTTATTTTTATCATCTTTCAATAATTTTGTAAAATTCCATAAGAAATATATAAATTACAAAATTCTTAATAAATTTATATGTATAAAATTTTATATCTCAATTTATTTGGATAGTTTATATTTTTATGAATCTAGAAATATTTTATTTATAATTTTTGGACTTTTATTTTATTTTCTAGAATTTTATTGAGTTTAGGGGCATTTTGGTCTTTTCCTATTTATTAAAACAGATTCTAAATGACTTGGGCTGGCCATTTGGGCTTATTGGGCCCTTGTGGCCTAATAGGGCAGGGTCAAAATCATCACCCCGAAGGGTCTTCGGCCCACCCAGCCCACTCGTTCACTCTGTCTCTTCTTCGTTCTCATCTATCCTCTCCCTCGACCCCGTGGGGTTCTGGCGCCGCCGCTGGCGATGCCCGCCACCGTGGACCTTCCTGGCCACCCCCGTGGTGCAGGGTAAGGTTGGCGACTATGCTCGTCCATCTGGTCCAATTCGATTCAATTCCGGAGCTCCCCTGTGGCCAGGTTCATCCCGTTAAAGAACCCTAGGTTTTGGGTTGGGTGCTGCCACCGCCGCCATGGACCCTCCTGTGGTGGTGTTCGGGGTTCGTGTGCTATGGTGCTCGCCTCCGGAGCTGGTGCGGGTTGCAGCACCCTCTGGGTGCTCCCCGTGCCGCCATGAGCACGTCGGCCCTTCTGCTTCCTCTTCAATTTGTCAGCGAGGACCCCGGGTAAGTTGTCTCTGTGGATCTTAGTTCATCCTATCACCATGAATCTCTCTGTGTGCATCTAGTGGATACCCTTGCCTAGTGCCTGCGTGCTGATTAGGGTTCATATCCTAGTTAGGGTTCTTGTACTGATTAGGGTTCATATCCCTCTTTTGATCATATCTAGGATGATTTGGATCTAGTGGTGATAATCCTTGAGCATGCTGAATGACTGTTTGATGTGGACTATTATTGGTAGTTGGCTTTGGTGATGCTAGTGGCTTGTCAGACTTATTTCAGTGGTAATTTACTATGATCCAATGTTAGTGTCTCTACTAATCCCTACTTGGAAATGTTGTTGATCTAAGAACTTTCCACTGTCAAGATGTTTATACTGACAGTAGTTCTATTAGTAATTGCTTAATGCATTTATAAGGGTTGGCTTGTATGTGAATATACATACTAAATATAATCATTATATGTTAATGATTTTCTGTAGATGTATAGATGAGTTTGATAATGATTCATGGAATTTGGTTTCAGGAAGATGATATTTAGTGGCTTGCCCCTTTTTATTTGTGAAATATAAGTAAAGATTGGGATTAGCTTGTTAGAACTTATCCTTGTGATACCATTATAAACTGGCACACAAGTGATTTGGTCCTAATCCTGAGCTTAGCTCTAACAGTGCTTGTGATTAATACTGGTAAAATAAAATGAAAGCTTCTTTTAAATTCTCCTGCCTATGATGTTGGTATGAGGATAGGAACTAGTTTCCTAATGGTTGTCCCTGATAGAAATATTCTCGTAGAATTACCAGCTGCTAATTCTTGAGGCATAGATGGAAAACATTGGGTGTGCTAATGGTTTTGCATGGATCCATAGGATTTATGAATACTGAGTTTCTACTCTTTTAAGAGGTGTGCCTAGATTTCATACTCCTTCCTTTGGGCTATATTGGAAATATAGGATTTGGCTTTTGTAACCAGGATCAATGATGTTGGTCTGAGATCCTGGTTATATTGGTATGTTGATCTTGTGATTGTGACTTTAATTTTTAAAACCTTCTAGGATGGATTCATCCCACTTGGATGAATACTGAGAGGTTAAATATAAAACAACACATGATTCATTGATATGATAAACAGATCATGTGATGGTTTTATATAACTCACCACAATTGTTGCTGTTGTTGTGGTTGCAACTTGTTGATCTGGTAGACTGATCTAGTCCTTCTCTTGTTGCTGTCCCTACTGCTTACAGCTTCTGGAACCTGTCCTTGATCTTGCTATCCACCTTCTGGTTCCTGGTAGCTTGATCTTGACCTTGATGTCCACCTGATCCACCCCTCCTTATGTCACCATCTTGGTGAGTTCTGAGAGGATCTGGTTTGTGGTTTAGTTTGGCAGGTTTGGCTGTGGCTAGGCTGCTGATGTTTGATGTGTATGAACAAGAAGATGAGGTTGTGGTGCTTACTCACGGCTGTGCTGATGGTTTTATGTGATTGAGCTATTGCTGTGGGGCTGACAGCACACACCATGCAATCTAGTGTGCGTGCTGCCTGTGTGCTTGTTGTGCACTTGTGGATATGCTCTGAACTTGAGATTGACTGTTATCTGGTTATTTTTACTTGGCTAGTGAAACTTGCCCCTTTTTGCTGTCATTTGACTTCTGGCTTAAAATTATGAAAGATACATTCTTTCATATTGGTGAAACTTGCCCCTTTTTAACCTTAACCACTTTTTAATCTTGATCAGTGCACTTCACTAACAAGTCTGAGAGTAATTCCATTTTAACCTTAACCTCTTTTATTTTTATTTGTGTTTGTTTTGCAGTTACCAGACTTGGGAATTCAAGATTTTAGTTTAGGTTTATTTGTAGAATAGTCATATGTAATATTCTCAATTCATTTGTAATTTTAGTTTCATTCTTTTGTAATCTTTATTTTAGTATTTTGTAATAAAGATTATACTATGATCAATAAAGAAATATTCTTCTTTATTTATTTACTATTGTAAAAATTGTGGATGATTTCCATAAGTTACAACTTATTTATTGAATAAAATTATGGAATGAATATTCATATTCTTTATTACTTTCTTTTTATAATGTTTGAGTTTTTATTGGTTAACTCTTAATCGAATCAAATATTCAAACATTATTCAAAATTCTTTTGAATTATAAATTCAAACATTCAAGTTTTAAATTCAAATTTTATTTCCCAAAACACATAAATCCACAAAGATAATATCAAAGTCTATAGCAAACAACCTTCAAGTCTAAACCTATTCTCAAAGTATGAAAGAAACCTTGATCACTTTAGTTTTTTTTTATTTGGCGAAAAATTGACCCACATTTTCACAGATGAATGCATGCAATGTTTCAAATTCCTAAATCTACCCTTCGTTAGTTCCTACATACCGGGATGTTACACGGATCCCTCGGCATCGTTGTATCCTTCTATTTGAAAACTACCACCTTGGTAGCATAAGGCGAGATTCATCGCACCACGTAGGTAACGAAGGAGACTCTTTACTGCCATGACAAATTCCGGGATTGCTTTAGTATCGACTCACCATACACATCTTCTACCTCATCACTGTCATCATTTGTCGGTGTAGATAATGACACATGCTCCTAACAACAGAACCAACCTTTTGTAGGTACCAAAACATCTCACTCGGTAACAAAATGAGAGTGTGATCTTTTACGTTTGTGTTGTATTTTGCATTTTTGTTTCGATCCGACATTAGATCCGATTTATTGTTCACTGACTATATCTTAGACCATTGCGATCTCTTTCTTTCACTTGGTTTTTCTTCCTTCCCTTCGGTACTCCTTAACTCGGAGATACTCCTTCGGTACTACTTGAACAGATGGGTTTAGTCCCTTCCTTCGGGCAACGTTTTCTCCGGGTACCACCGGCTTACCACCGGGTTGAAAGAAATCCCTTACTATTAGGACATAGTGTTCGGTACGACTTAAGGCTATTGGATTGACTTTCTTTAATGTTGCATTTGCTTTCAACTATTTCATAGCCTCCTGTCCCGAGCAAACGTCGAGAGCAGGGTTTTGAGCCAAAAAGTCAAATCCATAGAGTTGGGGACTAAAGAGACTCTTTTTTTACAGCCAACCATGAAGAGAAGAGCAGAGTAGATTCACTAATATTGAGTCGATCTATTATGGAAAATTCCTCGCTGTGCGCTCGCCTTTTGCCTACTTCTACTTTATCTGCAGATCGGATTCCTTCCCCAGAGTTCTTACTTATAGGCTTTATAGCCAAGCAGTCCAATAGAATAGCTGCTTCTTCTAAAACGGATTAGAGTGCGATGACCAAAGCTACAGAGCGGCCTCTACCACTTCCCTACTGTTCTGGTTGAACTAGGGCTTTGGTTGAGCGACCACCTTTTTCCAGTATTCTTATCTTACTGTCTGCTTCCTTCCTGATCGGTGCTGACTGACTGTTCTTGCTTGTCTTGGGCCTACTCTAGTTTTGGTGCTACGAGTCGAATTTCGTGACTTGATGAAGAGGAAGCCGAGTATCTTTGGTCTTGAAGAAAAAATCCAACCGCTTGCTCCTTCCCAACTCAGTATCAGTTGTATCATAATGCGCCTGGACTCAACACTTTTCTTGCTCCAAGACCACCCTCTAGCCCTCATGTCAAATAGATGACAGAATTGTAAACAATCATAGAATGATTTAAGCTGAGGAACATAGAGGTCTCTCCTACCATTTTTGTAATATACCTATGAAATAGTGTTGAAATCACACGCCACTAAACAGGGGCCTAAACCAAGTGGTTTATCTTAGTGTGCTAGCCGCTGCTTCATTTCGTACAGCGATAACGCTTTCTCTTTCTTAGCGCTCCATCCCGCGGAGAACTCTGGTTGTGCTTTGGTTGGCTTTCTCTTTTTTTCAATTTTCTCTGACTTGACTCAACTTGACCTACTTGACTCAGCGGTTAGAGTATCGCTTTCATACGACGAGAGTCATTGGTTCAAATCCGATAGTAGGTAAAACTGGCCGAAACCCCCACTTTTGCCAGCATGAAAGCAAGCACAGACTGTCATCAAGGAGTCGAATGACCAAAGCATTGATTGCTTCCACTTGTTTGTTGCCTTCTTCGACCGACAGACAAGGTACCCCCCTATTTTTCTCTTCATGTATGTGGGATGCCTGCCCCGTCCCGAATGGACGAACAGGAAGAAGCAAGCTGAAGAAAGGCGAGAGAGAGAGAGTTGATACTCCCCTCTTCCACAATTAGGTGAAGACCAGGAGGTCCGTCCACCTCACGTCAACCTTCCACTTCCCTCCCCTCGATAGGTCCCAGGTGGGTGGACGAGTGCGACCCAGAACAACCTCTTGAGCCTTGGCTTCCAAACGCCCTGCTAACAAATTAGAAAATCCAAAAGATTATTTAAAGCTAATGGCGCGCGTCAGGCAATGATCCCAACCAAGGCTATCGTAAGCCTGACCTGCTACCACATCATCCGTCCAACTTCACTATGGTCGAGCTCTTCCTCTATATGCAACAAATCCAATCTCTATTGAAATATGAATCTCAAGGGTTTAAGACTAAACACATGAACGGGCACCCTGAATGAATGAATAAGAAATAGCTGCTATAACAGAGAGTTGACTGTTGCCCCAGATCTTACATTGTGGTTCTCTACTTTCAGCTGGCAGGCAAACCCGCGTAGGGCAACGAAAGAGTAGACAATGGTTCTGACAGGGGTAACAACTACCAAGAAGATCACTCGAAGCGAACTCTGAGAGATGAAGAGAGAGAAGTTAGCCACAACCAATCAGTAATGCCGCTGGCACGATCGCAACAAACTATGCTTGACGAGCTTTTGACTTATTTATTAGCTATATTCTTTATTTGTTTTTAGTTTATGTTGTGATGGAACGCTAAATTATCTATCCTTGAGTGTGATTGACATGTATTGACATTATTTTTGTTTCATACCTCCTATATCTTCGCCTCATATATTTCTTATATTTACTGCAAATTGAAATCTTGTTACCTACTTGCTTGCGATGACAACAAGCAAAGATCTGCTTGTATAGTAAATTGTTCATATACTTTTTTAGAATCAAAATTTTTCTGCAAGCATGAACTTTCTGCAAATAACAGAACGCCAAATGAAACATTTATTGGCCATAGAGAAACACGTGGGCTCAGTTGGTGAGGACTCAAGAGGCCAAGGATGAAAGTTTTTTTGTTGACAACGTGATCGGGAAAGGCGCGAGGCTTGCGAGTATTATCCCGTGTGCGAGTAATCGTAGGATGAGTGGATTGAGTTGCTGAAATGGGGGTTGATGCTGTCGGATCAGTGGAAGTAGAAGGTGCTGGAGTTAGTGGATCAGGACGGGGGGTCAAGGGCTGATGTACTGGGTCAATTGATAATCGATCGGGCAATTCGTTAAACGATATATGTATTATGAGTACCTCTTCTGAACCCGTTTTCTTGTATATCATACCCGGTCCGAATCATTCAAAAATGAGTTCCTTATTCAAATCCATCGGTCACATCCGCCATGCTGTCTCAATCGGTCGAACTGTATCGGTCAACTATAGGAAATTGGCTTGGTAAAGGTCAACGGTCATGTTCAAGCATTGGCGCATAACGGGAGGCTAGCTCAGTAGATTAGTTCTTTAGTTTAGGAGTGATTAGGAGTGAATGCTTTGCTTTCTTTTCTTTGATCTACTCGTTCTTGAATTCAAATCAAAATAGTAAATAGAAAGAATTTCAAATCACCAATCATACAGAATATGCAATTCTTGTGAACGAAAGAGATATCCGATTTGAGAGTCAGGACCTTAAAGCTAATTATGGTGAGTCCGGTGATAAGACTGGCAAAGATTCTTTGCTCTAGGTAGAGGCGGTTGTGCTTTTCATTTTCTTTTATCTTTCCGCGAGGGCCTCTGCTTTCCTCGAGGGAATACGACGAGCACTCATCTCTAGCATTTAGGTGGTCCTATCATCTCTATTTCCTCCCGACATTTAATTTCCTTCTCTAGTCAGGGAAGCCATAATCAGTCAGTAAGAAGTATATCTATAGAGAGTTTCTAATAAGATAAATGGATGTGCGAAACTTGTGTCAAGAGGGGTGTAGAAAGGAGAAAAAGCATAGTTCTAACTAGCCTCATCACAAAAAAAGCCCATGCTCAAATGTCTTCTTTGAGGTGGCACAAAGACGAAAGTAATTAGTTCAACAAGGCCGATGATAGAAGGGCTAGGCCTAATTAATTGTTTCGGTATAGATATGAATGAGAGGATGGAGATAGCGCATTGAATGGTTTGAGGTAAACAATGATCCAATTTGAAAAGATAATGCGGGATGAAAGTTCAATATGTTTCTAAAAAAATCAATTTGAAAGGCTGTAACATTACATGCAGGTCCTTATCCCAAAACGCAAATTCTAAAAACATGCATACACATAAGCACATAAACATGATACCTAATGTTAACTTTGCAAGAACGGGGTGGCGTACTGTCACATGGTTTGGCTCTGGACCTAAAGTTGTTTTTCAGGAAATTGAGCGTGAACCTCTTGTAATCCCTGCTATCTAATAAAGATCCAGTTTTACCCGTGAAAAAAAACTTTGATTGAATATATTAGTAATTTAAAGCATGCATTATTACAATTTTAACAAATTATAGGGAGGGCCCAGGCTAGATGTTCACCCCCATCCTTGTAGGAAGTGAATGCCTATCTCCCCTTTTCTCCCGTAACTTCTCTTTTGTCCTCCTACACTCGTCGCCTCCCAACAATACACACCCCTTTTCCTCCTTCGTAATTCATCTCCACTTTGCTCTCGCTCGATACCTCGTGTACCGTCCATCCTCACCCAAGGCGAGACATAACACCACTTGTCAAACAAGTCAACTTTTTTTTTGAAAAGGAGTGCCCCCGAAGGGGCTGGAAACATCACATATAATCCGAGCGGTGGAAGTTACAATGATTACAAAGGACCCCAATAAATAAGAAATAAAACATAGGTCCCTAGCATTTATAGAAAGGCCTCACTGAAAGAAGATACAACCCAAACCGGTCTTTCCTATTCTCCACCATCGAGCCGAAGGTCAAACACGCCGCCGTCATGCGCAGGGGCGGGGACGAGGTTCTTCGCCGGCACCATCAGTGTTAGCTGGCCCGTCATAGTCACCACACCTGCCATGGGTGGGAGGAGGCATGCAAAGAAGTGTGGTCCCGAGAATAACCCAGACGATACGCTTATTCAGGGGCCTCATCCCCAGTGATTCTTCCCCATTCCACCATGAAAGGTGCTCAAAAATCGTAGCCGATGACTGCTCGATGCTGTGTCGAAGCATCACCACATGAAGCCAGCCACATCCACCCGTAGTCATAGAGCCGCTGAAGTCCTCTCCCTCGCCACCAAGGCAGGCCGAGAGAAGCAGCAGTAGTACCGAGCTACAGCGAAGGGAGCCAAGGTAAAATCCCCTAGACGAAATCGAGATTGGAGGGCCACAACACCACTCCACCTCGCCACCACGGCTGGCCAGGAGCAAGACTGCGACAACGCTCGTCAGGGTACGCATGTCCCTCCCCCCTCGCCGCCACGACCAGCCGGGGAAACACAACGCACGCATCGCTCGAATAGCACGAGGGGAAACATCGCCAAGACTTTATTCAGTGGAGCAGCTGCGGCCCTCTTCATCCTCGTCGCCGGCCACCGGAGAAGAAGCAAGAAGAAGAACAGCCCTAAAGCTCTCAGAATCTGGGCGGCAGGCTCCGGAGCTCTGCTCCAACTATCGGCAAACAGCCGTAACACCTACACCTAGCTATGGCGGCACCACCCCTCCGCCATCTCCGGCCAGCCCCGCCGGCGGAAGAGGCTTGGGGGCGGCCTGTATTTCTCTGGAAGACTCTCAAGCTACTGGAGGGAGAGCGGTCGAGAGGATAAGGTTCCACAAGACTCCTTCTGAGCGCTAAGTCATCTTTATAAGCTCTTGGTTGCCATACCCGCACGACACTAGTTTTGCCTCGAGGATGTCGATCGTTGTCGGTCAGCCTCCCATTTCTTTCTCGTCGCATTTTCTCCCTTTCTTTCTCGTCTACACAATGCCATCTATCTTCCTTGTAGACAGCGAGCTGGAGATTTTTTGGTTCTCTTATGTATCACCATTTTTTGGTCAATTTAGAAAATAGACAAAACACCACTTGTCGACCAAGTCATCTCTATAAGCTATTGGCTGTCGACCTTACCTGTATGGCGCTAGTTTTTGCCCCCAAGGACATCGATCGTTGTTGGTCAACCTCCCATTTCTTTCTCTCGTCGCATTTCTCCCCTTCTTCTCATCTACACAATGCCGCCCATCTTGCTCGTAGAGAGTGATCGAGAGCTTTTCAATTCTCTTAGGCCTTGTTCGGTTAATCCCCTTCTCAAGTGTATTGGAGTGGATTGAAGTGTATTGGGGTGGATTTTTACTTATTGGAGATTTAATCCACCTCAATACCTCTCAATACACTTCGGAATTTATCAAACCGAACAAGCCCTTATGTGTCACTATTTCTCGGACAATTTAGAAAATTGCTAATCTATGTCTATATTTTAGCCGTTTTCATAAGATATAATCCAAGAACCTCAATGTATAGTCAGATATAAGATGGACTATCCTCGTAAAAAGACCCGCAAAAAATCGCAAAAGGATGGGATATACAGTATTATAGTGTAAGTATACACGTTGACGGGTGTCGGCAGAATGTGGGGTACCGATCCCCAACTCGCAACAGCACAGCGGCAGGTGTCCACGGCCCAAACGGACACGCCACGAAAACGCAGCTGCGACGGCCGTCTCGCCCATTCGCCTAATCTCAGTTCAGTTCACAGCTCATCTAAAAAAAAAAGGTTCAGTTCACAGCTCACGCCAGCAAGCGGGCACGCGGCGACAGAGTCCGGCGCGCGCGATCGCGACCATGGCGGCGGCGCCGGAGATAAGTCACCGGTCGGTGGAGGCGAACGGCATCACGGTGCACGTCGCGGAGGCCGGCCCCGAGGACGGTCCCGCGGTGCTGTTCGTGCACGGCTTCCCGGAGCTCTGGTACTCGTGGCGCCACCAGATGGAGCACCTGGCGGCGAGGGGCTACCGATGCGTGGCGCCCGACCTCCGCGGCTACGGAGGCACCACGGCCCCGCCCGACCCCTCCTCCTATACCATCTTCCACATCGTCGGGGACCTCGTCGCGCTCCTCGACGCCCTCCGCCTCCCCCAGGTAATTCTACTAAACCAGCTACCCAATCCCCCAATTCGCCGAGCTGAGAGATCGGGCGGCGGTGATTGACTGACTGACTGACGCGCTTCCCGCGCCGGGGCGGTGACAGGTGTTCGTGGTGGGGCACGACTGGGGCGCCATCGTGTCGTGGAACCTCTGCCTGCTGCGGCCGGACAGGGTGCGCGCGCTCGTCAACCTCAGCGTCGCCTTCATGCCCAGGAACCCCTCCATCAAACCCATCGACTACTTCCGCCGCGCCTACGGCGACGACTACTATGTCTGCAGATTCCAGGTAAGGAATTCATTCAGCTACATCCCTGCTGCAAGCCAGCAGATAGTATGTCTGTGCGTCTACATTACAATAGCAACCTGTTTGATGATTAGTGGTTTCTGCAATGGGTTCTCCATTTCTTGCTGATGGCAATGGCATTGGCTTACTGTAATTTTGACCAATTCGGATAAGAGATGGCTATGCTGGATATGCATGTGGAAAGAGGAGAAAAGAGACTGACATTGAATTCGATGGAAGGGTAGTTCCAAACAGACTGAATTCAGTTGAAGGATAGTTCCAGAAAAGATTGAATTTCGATTGGAGGACATTCTTCTAGGCATGCTCGAAGTGCATGTACTGTGGTGTGTCTGACTTTTCGTGTCAGTTGACCGGTCAGGGGTCTAATCTAGTGTGTGCCTATAAAATTTGCTTCTGTGCTCTCTAGTGTCTTGCTCAGTGTGCCTTCTCAATTTTCCTTCAAGTTGCAGTTGATCACTTGTAGGGTGCCACTAACATATATTCACATGGCTTAGTGAATAGTACAATCTATTCAGAACAGATTGTATTTAGCAGTACCTAGTAGCATTTCTTCACTATCTTTTATCTTGGACTCCTCTTTTCATTTCTTGAAGCCCATTCTTTTCAGATCAAGTTTCAGAAAAGTGATTTCTATTTTCTAATACATATATTTATATATGTCACATTGGTTCGCAGGAACCTGGATTTGAAGCAGGCTTCGCGAGTTTTGACTTGAAGAGGTTCTTCAAAATGGCGATAACTGTTCAAACCACGGGTTCTTCTGCTATGTCCTTTAAAAAAATGCAGGCAAGCAACAAGGAAATAACACTGCCTTCTTGGCTATCTGAGGAGGACATCAGTTACCTAGCAAGTGTATATGCAAAGACTGGCTTTGCTGGTGGTCTTAATTACTACCGCTGCTTAGACCTGTAAGTCTGTATTTATTTTTAAATTGTTTTCACAAGAAATCAAACCATCATCTGCAGAACCAGGCATGCTGCATTATCCTAAAAACTCCCTAGGCATACTGAACTTCTAAACCATTTACATCTAGATGGACTATGTCTGTTTCAACTTTCAACTGAGAGCCTGCTACAAGATGCAACGTAGATCATCAGATTGTAATATACTAGTACCAAAAGTGGTGCAAACATTTTACCTTTGACTTTTATGCTCTTCAAGTTTTCAACTTCCAGAAAAGGGCTACACGACTAAGAACGCAGTCATTGGTGTTCCATCAATTCATTTCAGTTTATCTCATAAGCAGATATGCTTGGCTGACACTACCCCCCAACATCGTACTCACTTTTTTTGTTCAGCGTCAGTTCCCACAGCAACATGGACTGCAGTTAGGAAGATGCTATAGGGTTCTTATCATTTTACTTGTGGCTAAAGCATTTGTCATTATTCTGAAGTCCTCTTCTGAATACATACATACATATAAATGCCTGGTTTGAATTGTAAATTATTTGTGCTATCAGGTTAATTCTGGATATTGTAGCACTGGCCATGCTCAGTCATACATTCTCAAAAGATAAGAGGATTGCATCATGTGTGCATGCATGCGTGTGCACAATATATGCATTACGATTATTGTAACCTCTGAGCATGTATCCACAGGAACTGGGAACTGATGGCACCATGGACAGGAGCAAAGGTGCAGGTGCCAACCAAGTTCATTGTCGGAGACGGTGACCTGGCATACCATCACCCGGGAGTCAAAGGCTACATACACAAGGGAGGGCTCAAGAGAGATGTGCCTATGCTTGAGGAGGTGGTGGTCATCAAGGGTGCTGGCCATTTCATTCAGCAGGAGAGGGCACAGGAGATCAGTGATCACATCTATGACTACATCAAGAAGTTCGACACGGGTCTCTCGACACCGAAATTATCAAAATTGTGAGATAGTTGATGTACATAGTTAATAATCAAGAGACTCATGTGTGAGTATGTGGCCGCGAGAACTTGTATGCAACTTGAAAACCTTTAATCTGTGAATTCCTTCACTGGAAATAGATATAACACGAGGTGTAGTTGTACACTTACAGAAATGTTATTTCTGTCCAAATAACATTTCAAAAGTTTCTCAAGTGCTGCAGTTTTGTTATCGCCAAGAAAAAAAATGAAGATCTAGTCATCCAATCTTCACCTTTATTAACAAGGTAAAATGCTGGTTCAATAGTAACATGTTGTACAAAGATATAGCTTACTGCTCCATCGACAGGTGCACAGGGAAAACCAAGGTCATGGAAGCATAGCTTATGACACGACCATAAATAATTCCATGCGTACAAAATATGATACACAGGGGAACTCCAGAATGGTTCACGGAATTGCAATTGCTGAAGACGGTGGTGATAGCTGAGGACAGTGCTGTAATTTCACTTGTAGAGAGCACAGGCCGCGAATCAAACCTGATGTTAATTTCTGCGAAAAATGCAGATCGTCCTAAGTTATTCTATGACAGATAAAATTACAACAATATACAGTGTCTAGGTAAAGACAAGTAAAAAAGGACCAAGTTACAGGAAGACATTCCTATCATACCATAGTTTCTTGCTTGCTACATCAGGCAGAAAATGTCCGATTGCGCCTCTGGACATCAAACTCGGCCTCAATGATGCCAGTTATACCAGCTTTGATCTTCTGTCCTATTCGGACAGGGCCTACACCCTCAGGCGTACCTGCAGACGATCTCCCATTAACAACCCACACACTTATCCTCCAATACACTCAAAAACCGTGTAGAAAAGATGTCATTACCGGTTAGTATCACATCACCCTCCATTAATGTCATAATTGAACTGATATAACTGATTAGAAAAGGAACCTTGAATATCATATCACTTGTAGGCCCTTTCTGCTTAAGTTCATCATCAACCTGGATATGGTTGTTCAATTCTCGTTAAGAGAATGTCTAAGATTCTATTATATCAAGTGACAACAAATACTCTGGGTACATGTATAATTACCTTTAGCCAGAGCTCTAGATCATCAGGATTAGGAATAGCTGATTTTGGAACCTATTAAATGCAGAAACCATCAATGACAAAAAATGCAGAAGAGGAGCATATATTGTCATAATAAAATCACCTATACCGTGTTAAGTCATGGATTTTAATAGAGACATTCAAAGCATGGAAGCTGCAAGCTCACATATCACAATAAGTATTCTATCTTCTTTTTCATGCTACTGACTTATTTCCTAATACTCCTGCTTTATTTATATCTTAAGAATTATGATAAACAAGACGAGTACATATTCCATAGGTTTGCACTAACTTTGTTCAGAAACGGTTTTGAGTTAACACGCGAAAAACAGCAGCAAGTAGACTAGTTAAACCTCTTCCGTTGATTGCAAACTGAGCAAAAAAGCTAGTACAAAAGTATGAACTATTGTTTCCACAGTTGATCTCAAACGTTTTCAAGCACCCTTAGTTTTCACTGACTAACTTTAATATGATACTCAAGTATATTTGTCATAAACAGGTACATACAAAAGGGAAGAAAAAAACGTCACAACAAACAAACCGCCTACTACATCAGACTTTGAGCAAGGGAAACACGGGCTTACCACTGCACTAATTGGAGTGAAGGTATCCTGTGCTTTAGCCAAAGTCCAAGGAAGACCTGCAGACTAAAATTTCATTGGTTAAGTTACCAAAGCATCCAAGATATAAATTCTTACACTAAAAGATGGTGGATTGTATTTTGTTGTTCTTCTTTTTTTTGCGATGAAGGGGCTGTGGGCTACTTACAAGGTCATGTCGATCAATTATTTACTATAACTTTTGCACAAAATATATCCCAAACCACCATGTCAAATTTGTTATATGTAAAAAGATAGAAAGAAGCAACACCAAAACTAGCCGCAACAAAAATATATGGTTTATGTTTTATGAATTGGTACACAAGATGCAACTTCTGAGACTATAATTGTCAAGTTTGTTGCTGGTTTTATTTATGCAAGCTGAATGTTCCTATCTACATTTTTACTATCAATCAATTGGCTTGATCAGTCAAAAGAACAAACTCCTGAGACAGTGTGTTACTTTTTGCTGAATTTATCTTCTTAAGTTTAAGTTTAAATAATCTTTCTATCTTTTGAGTTTCCACTGCTACCACGAAATGGCAAATGACACAAATAAACGACATGTAGAATAGGACCAAAGAAAACTAAGAGTGTTAGTGCACACTGCACACCTTAGCGACGGATTGAAGGTCCCTTGCTGTCATGTCCAAAGCAAGCGCATAACCTGGAAAAATAGAGGCGCAAACAGTTATGTCAAAGTTATCATGTCACTAGTGAAACATCTCGATAGCTATTTATCGACTCCAATGTTTGATGCTCACTACATTAGCAGGAGAAATCCTAACATGCTAATTTTTCAGAAGTGAACGAAAGAGGACAGACCCACCAAACAAGCCACGCATTCATATTTTTCAGAAGTGAATGAAAATGTGATCTAGATTAGGAATTTAATGTGCTGATAAGATAATGTCGTCCGCTTGGCTATCACAATTGGCAAAAATAGACATTGAAATATTGAACAAACATATTGATCAAGCGGATCATATTTTTGATTCCAAACTCCACATTTGCATTTTCCACTGGGCTTATCAAATCTGAAGAAGTAATGTTTATCTGGGATTGATAAAAGTCGCTGCCCTCACTCTCTATAGTGTACTAAAATGCAAACCATTCCAAGTAGTATCGAATTCAAGCTGCAACATTACTTTGTAGAGAGCATGGCACATATCCCAATTGATTCAGACTGGCAGGTCATCGCTTAGGGAGGCACGGCATCCTAGTGTGCCATAGTTACCTCCGACGAAGTCCATGGCGGAGGCCTCGGGGACGTCGCGCGCGCGCCGGGAGATGACGACGGCGAGCTCGACCTCGTGGTGCAGCGACTCGAGCGGCTCCGGCACCTCGACTGCGGCGGTGGCCACGCCCGCGTGGAGGAAGGACGAGGTCGGCTTCAGGAACAGCACCGGCTCCTGCAACCAACAGAAACACGTACGCCGCGCCGCTTCAGAAACCGCGTGGGGAGGAGAAGGCGCCTCGGGATCGGAGGGGACAGGCTGCAGGTCAGTCGGAGGGGGCTCGGACCTTGGGGACGGGGTTGCCGAGCTCCTTGGCGTGGGCGACGTAGTTGCGCCCGACTCCGACGATCTTCGTGCTCGCCGAGAGGAGCCTCTGCGCCGCCGCCGCCATGGCCGGAGAGCTGCGACTGCTGCGAGCTCGGGATGGGGCGCGACCTCGAGGTGGTTGACGACCAGAAGCCAACAGGCAACAACTGCTTTTAGCGGATGGCTTCGTGATAAACAAGACAATTAGGCTAACTGGCTAGGCCTGGAAGGTCCATAGCTCCATACGATCCGAGCGGGCTGCTGGGCCTTGGCCCTTCGAGATCTATTTACACTGTTAAGAAGTAAGTTTTTTTTTCTCAAAAAGAAGAAGGAAGAATAATTTCACTCTAATATATCCTAACGGAGAGATAACCCTTTGAAAAAAAATCTGATTTATACCAAGTTTACCTACCAGACAAATGTGATCTTTGATCTGGCATGCCAATTGATTTGTGTTGTTTTAAGCGTATGTGTCGATTAGGATTTTGGCACTTAACCTGCTAGTGTTCTTAGAGTAGGATGCTAAGCCTTTTGGACAACAACAACAACAACAAAGCGAAGGAAGGCTCCATCATCTGCCACCACACTTTGTGTGCATCACCACCATCCTATGGTTGACAACGTCGTCAAGCAGCGTAAGGAAGAGGTGTTCTAGCAAAACCCTACACAAAGAATGGGCACAAGTTCCCTCAGCCCCTCAAGTATCTAAAGTGAGAAGCTCTGACATTGCCGAGACTCAGCTGAGGACCAATACTGTAATCCTCAAAGTGGAACACTTTGCTCACCATGGAGAACATGAGGTTGTTTGTCGACATCTCCTCCAGCGGCACCCAACAAATGCTCTAAGGTGGCATCTCATCTAGGCTAGGTTGCACAAGTATGTGTGAATGGTGAAGAATAGGCGCACATCATCGACACCGCAAAGGAAGAGGGGAAGGTGGAGGAGGATCATCTATCATTAATTAAGTATTTATAAAGGGCGTTTTAGAGAACCACCAACACACTGAGAGCATCTCTAACCCATCCCTTTTTCGTGACCTAATGAGCAAATTTGCTCCTTAATTGGCTAAAATCGGCTCTAACCAAAATCCCCAAATCGGTTAGAAGAGCAAATATAGTATAGTGACTCCTATAATTTCCTCCTCCTCTCCTATACTTGCTCGGCCGCGAGGCCGATGAGTATAATTTATCTACCGCACCCACCACCGTCTCTGACGAGGCAAAACGCACCATTTGACTTGTCGTAGCCGTCGGGATGCTCGCCGAGGGCACGACGTCGCCGACGTCCTTCCCTGCCATGATCGCCGAGGTTCGCCCCGTCTTGAATCGTGCCGCCGTCACGTGAATCACGCTGCCGCCACCTCGAATCGTGCCGAAAGCTGCCCAATGACGAGGCATGGCGTCGCTCAGCCACGTGCGCTTCACGCTCCCGGCGCAGCTCGCCGCCACATTCTGCTTCTTCCCCAAATTCGTGTTGTGCCTCCCATCGACGTTCTCGTCCGGGGTAGTCGTCTTCGGGGACGCACCCTACATGTTCCAGCCTGGGGTGGACCTCACCGGCTCCCTCATGTACACGCCCCTTCTAGTCAACAACGTGAGCATAGTCGGTGTCTCTAGGAAAAGGGACAAGCAGCCGTTGAATGCCACGCTGCCGGTTTCTCCGGGGAAAAGGACAAGCCGTCACTGAATGCCACGCTACTGGGGCGTCTTCGACGTAAGGGACAAGCATGGTGTTGACGACACAAGCTCGGCATCGTCCATCCACAAGGTGAGTACAAACAAGCGCATAGCATAGCAGGTGTTTGACCAAATTTTTACACCAAAATAAAAGTTTAGTTCCCTAAATATTAGGGATCGGTTCTGCGGTGCAAAACTTTAGAGAAGCAAAAATACTCTTCTAAATTTTTAGGAGCCGTTTTCTCCTCTAAATTTTTGAAGATGGGTTAGAGATGCTCTGAAGGGGTGACATAGGTTGTTTTGGTCACTCGTGGTTGATAATAACATCATAAATTTTTAGACTTGAGTCAGAGTTTATGTAAAATTAGGATAAGCTTGCTCAAATACTTTTTGAGGCCTCAATTTTTTAACTCTACCTTTTCTAAGTGCACAACCATGTTTGGAGTACCAAAAGTGGTGAAATTATGATACATGGTTCGTTTCCGAACTTGATATTATATGTGCTTAAATATTGTAAAAGTGTTTCAAAGTATATGTGCATCTTTATTTCCAAGTTTTGCGACTTTTTGGAATGGATCCCTGAGAATTTCCAAATGGATTCAAAAGCTGAGAATTTCCAAATGGATTCAAAAGGACAAATAATTAGACGAAGAGTCCATCGTACTCGAATGTGAGTCCCACTTTTCCCCAACCTGGTTGAGCCGAACCAAATTCCTCCCAGTCCCTACACACACACGGACACACCCAGACCTAGCGAACGACCACCATGGCAGCAACGCCGCCGCCGGCACTCCCGGTTGAGCTCGTCGAAGAGATCCTTCTCCGCCTCCCGCCCGACGACCCGGCCTGCCTCCTCCGCGCATCAGTCGTATGCAAGACCTGGGGTGCCGTCGTCTCCCACCGCGGCTTCCGCCGCCGCCTCCACGAGCTCCATCGGGCACCCCCGGTGCTCGGCTTCTTCCACAGCTGCCATAACAAGCGAGCCCCCAACTTCGTCGCCACCACAGCCTCGTCCTTCTCCCTCTCCGTCCCAGACTTTAGATCCTGCAGGGCGCTGGACTGCCGCCACGGCCGCGCCCTCTTCTTCTCCAGGGGCGCCCAGGAACTCCTCGTGTGGGAGCTAATCACGGGCGCCCAGCAGCGCGTACCGTTGGCCCCGGCGTTCCAGCCCGCGGACGTGATTTACGTGAGTGCGGCTGTGTTATGCGCAGCAGATGGGTGCGACCACAAATGTTGCCATGGTTGTCCCTTCCGCCTGGTCTTCCTATTTGTCACCATGGGCATGGCAGAGTCAGACCACGACCATGAATATGACACATCGGCGTGTGCGTACTCGTCGGAGACCGGAACATGGGGAGAGCTGACCTCGGTCCGCAGCGAGTTTCTCACGGGCTTTATGAATCATTCCACCGTGCTCGCTGGGAGGTCTCTGCTCTACTTCATGTCTGACGATGCTTTCATCCTTGAGTATGACTTGGCAAGGAACGTCCTGACTTTGTACGACACACAGGACATTGATTCCCTCGCGGACCCAGAGACATTTAACCTCGTGTTGGCGGAGGACGGTGGACTGCAAGTTAGCCAAGAAATGTATCCGCATCTCAAATTTTGGACTAGGGAGGTGAGTGACGGCCACGATGGGTGCTAAGCCGGGTCATCAACCTGGGCAGTTTGCTCCAAATTGTTGCTGTTGTGGATGCGGAAGTGCGCGTGGTGTGCTTTGCTGAGGGAGCAAATGTCATTTTTGTTGACACGGTTGTTGGCCTCTTCACAGTCGAGATACAGTCCGAACGGGTGAGGAAGGTGAGCAATGATCGTGGCTTCTGTAATATGGTTCCAGTAGTCAGCTTCTACACTCCTGCGCCCCGAGCTGAGCACCAGGATCCGTTGTTGTCGAGCCCTAGTAAAGAGGCAGGTGGTGAGGAAGGGGGAGATAAGGAGAAAACACTAGATCAGGCTCAACAGCTCTTCGACAAGGGGTCCAATGCTATCAAGAAGGGAGGCTCTGTTAACGCCTTCGAATGCTTCAGCCACGACCGGAGTATCAGGTTAGGACTCTACTCCTGAATTATCTTACCTATTCCGAGATGGTCTGAAATATTTGTATGGATGGGATTGTAGAAACCACTTTCCATTAATTTGCTACTTGTTAGGATCAGCTATCCGTTTCCATGTGCCCTTAGTTACTTTGGCCCTTTTCGGTTTTCATAGTTTAGGAGATGTGTTCAGAAAGGTATAAGATATTCTACAACAATGTGGTTGCCAAGCGATGTTCATCTTGTGTTTGGCAGCGAGCCCGACGGTGTGTGCTAGTGTTTGAGGGGTTCAATGAGTCGAATTAGCCATAGTGTGTTTTTGTTAGCAATACCTGAGATTTAGGACCTGGCATTTTTTTTCACGATGTGTGCAATTTTTGGAGTGACAAGTTTTATTTTATTTTAAGAGATTTATATGCCTCTGGTGCTGGCTAGTTCCAAATATATTCCATCAATCGGAATTGTACTTCATAATCTGGGCAAGCACTAGTCAGTTATTATAGACCGCTGTGAACACAACATAGTTAGCACCTGGTGTCATCAGAACGGATGGAACAATCGTAGCTGTGCTGTTCTGCCATAGCTTGCAGTAGCTTTCATGGTATTATTTTATATATAAACTTTAATAATTATAGACTGAAAATATGCTCCGTTTTTTAACCTAGGCATCCGTGTTATGAAGAAGTTTCTCTGGAGGATGCTAGCACGCTCAACATTTATGGATGTACCTTGCTACCCAAAGCTCAAAAGGTGATCGATTCTTCGTGTGATGTTCCAAATAGTGCACCAAATAAAGAATCTGTGAAGGGTACAAGCAGCCAAGATGATGCCGGGAACTCAACGACCTCTGATAGCAACGTTAATTGTGGTCCACCTTCAGAGAAAGGTGAGTCTTAATAATGTACCGTATATGATTGTCCCTTACTAAGACCAACCTCAGTGCCAAGGCTACACCACTGTGGTGAAATACATGATTTGTGCTGAGGTTTGCGTTGTTCTCTAGGCTTCTTATGAAACTTCACTTTTATGGGATGGTTTCTCAAAGAAGTTATGGGATCAACTGAACTCACAAGTTTAACATGACACTGACACTGCTCAGACCGTTAATATTACGCTTTTAACATGACACTGCCACTGAACCCACTTTTGAGGCAAATTTAACCAAAGGGTTTGACAAGCAATCAAAGGAACAAGTTTAACATGACACTGCCACTGAACCCACTTTTGAGGCAAATTTAACCAAAGGGTTTGACAAGCAAACAAAGGAACAAATACCATTGGCCAACTATGAAGATTTCTCATTGCAAATCATTGGCATCAGCCAGGAAAAAAGTAGTACAGAACAAATATTTCTCATGTTTATTTTTTTAAACGAGTTCTCATGTTTAAACTTGAAGGTTAAGGATCGCTAACTTTCTAAAATACAACGGCAGTAAGGCTTGACAGTTGCAATAAATGTCAAATCGTTATCAGTGTTGTAAAGGCAACTTCTGTGCATCCGAATCTAGACAAATCTGAATCCATTAATTTGGATCGGAGGGTAATAAAGAGATGATGAAGGCAGCCGATCTTCGTTATGGGCATGCATCTGTATCATAATTTGTGGAATACATCGCAAAGGCTCGTAAAACTGGAGTTTTATGAACTTGTGTATTTCTTGTACATATGCAGCAGACTTGAACTGAGACTGCTGTACAGAAGTTAAAATTACCTTAGTTCTTCATATTTGTACGAGAGGCTATTGAAACAATAGCAAGAGGGGGTGGAGTGATATGTTGCTTTTTAAGCAGAATTCATATGTTCTTATATTTTCCTCACTCGGCTCATTCTGCTAGCATTACATGCCTCCTACAGAAGTTCACTTTTCTGTATATAATCACGGTTGTACTAACATCTCAATCTGCTGTTGTGTGCTTCTAGTGTTGCTTTGCTAAGCTGATGGTGCTGGCCAGGGGGGATGTTTTATCAGTCATGGGCACCTTCAGTGGGATATCTTTCTTCTCTGCAGTTGGGAAACATGAGTGTTACTACCTCTCTTTTTTCATGGTACCGTAGTTTAGGATGCAGTATATCGCAAAAGGGTGAGAAAACTGATGATTGTATGAACTTGTGTGTTTCTTGTACATATGCAATAAAGACTGAAGTGTGTATCAGACTGCTGTCCAAAAGTTAAAATTACCTTATTTTGTTGTTCTTCACATTTCGATGAGAGGATATTGAAACAATAGCAAGAGGGGGCGGGGAGAGGAAGTGTCAACGCGAAGAAAAGAAAGAGAAGAATGTAAGTGCAACTATGCATTTATATTGCATGTTCCCTCCTATATGAGACTGCTGCTTCAGAGCATCTCCGCTCGGGTACACACGCCGAAAAACGATCCAGTCGTGTTCTCAAAAACCTTTTTTCGTTTGGATTTAGACGAAGTTTGGTCCGGACTTCCCAGGCCATTCTCAGGATCCCGGAAACGTCCTGGTAACGCCGGACGAAGCGAAGCGGCGTGTGGACCCGTCCAGTCAGCGACGGAAGCCGAGTTGTCGTCCTCCTTGGAACCACGCGGCGACCACTGGACAATAACTGCCCGTAGCGTCGGCCACGTGTCGTCGTAGTGCCGCGCCACCGCCGCCCGCTCGGCTCCTGCAACGGACCGGCGGGCAATAACTTCCCGCCGTTTCCCCTTTTCCCGCCCTAGCCGCTACACCCCTCCCGCCCTCGCCGCCCATCTCGGCCTATAAAAGTCGTACCCCTCGCCGGAGCTCCACACACTCTCTCACAACTCCCCAGTCCCCAACTCCGGTGAACCACACACTCCGATAAACTCACCGCTCTCCCCCTTCCCCATGGCCAAGCGCTTTCCCGGCGATGGCACGACGGCGAACGGCTTCGGCTGTCGCACGCTCCAGCCATGGGAGGCGCGAATGCTCTACGACGCAGGCTATATGGCCCCGCCGAACACGCGGAACCCGTCGGGCTGGAAGCTTAGCGCCCGCCGGCGCCGACGCATGACGAGCTTCCGGACGAGATCCAGGCCTTCATCGCGGCCATGGATGATCCCTCCGATGCTGAGAGCTCCGACAACCTCCTCTAATGGGAGGCCTTCTTCGCCGACCACCGCATCTAGGAACTCGCCCGCCACGAGGGGCCGCCCGACTCGCCGCCGAAGCGCAACAACGCGGCGGGTCGTCGGCGTTGGTGGAGCGCGCTAGGCTGGACGCTCGCGGCGGTGCTATAGCACATCCACGCCGGAACACTCCGCGTCTCGGCTTTCCGCGCACATCCACGCTGGCGTCCAGGGCGGGGCGGCGCCCTCCCGCCAACTGGCTGCCGAGGAGGATGGCCAGCCTGAGCTCATCCTCCTCCGCCTCGGCTTCCTACTCATCGGGTTCCACGCTTGTTCCTTCGCCTTCGCCGACGCTGCACCCATTCAAGCGCGAGGAGGTCTCGCCGGTCCGCTCGCCGCCACGGACACGCTCGCGGGGCATCATAATCAACGAGCCCCGCGTGCCGGCGCAGTCGATGCCTGTTAGCCGCCTTCGCCTTCGCCAGCCGAAGCCGGAGCCAGCCGACTGGTCGGCGCCTGCCGGCGAGGATGCCTTCGCCATAAAGATGCCGATGGAGCAGTCACTCCGGGACTCGACGCCTCAGCCGTCGGTGGAGTCGTCGTCGCCAGACATCCTGGCCTAGTCCAGGGCGGACTGGGAGGAGCAGGAGCGCCTCCGCGTCCAGCGCCTGCAGGAGGAGGCCGAGCGGCAGGCGTGGTCCGGGCGCGCGCTCTCCTACCAGGGTGCCCCGCTCTTCGTCCTCGACGACGACGAGGATGACGGCCCCTCCTACCAGCCCTGGAGGTGCTGCAACGCCGGCTAGGGGAGCTCCCGCCCGCCGTAGCCGCCGAGCGACGACGACGACGGCAAGGCCGATCCTGGCTACACCTCCTTCTACGGCAACCTCGACATGTAGAAGCGGCGGCGTCTTCGGTGACGGCATCGACGGCTTTTTTATGTTTTTAGTTTATTATCTAGCCTAAATTCAGGAGTTCGCCCGAACTCGATATAATCCGCCTATATTCGCTCATAATCAATGAAAACCGCCTAAATTTGCTGAAATTTATTAAATTTTAGCGAACGCGGGAACTCGGTCTATGAACGCGAGTGAAAAACCGAGCGTTCCTAGACCAAAAACAAATTTCGTCCGGTCCAAAATTAGTCTGAATTTCGGCCTGGAATCGCCCAATGAATGGGGACTCTCAGGTGGCGTCTCCTCATTGTGTGTGGCTGCTGAAAAACATGGCTGCGGCTATATGCACCTGGACCTCAGCAGGATTGTGTCACAGCTCTGATTTCGTGATGCAAAGCTGCATAATGGGAATCAGTCTCCCGGGATGAATTTTCTTTTTTTCTAAACCGCTACTTACCTGATAATGCCTGCAGAACAGCGGAAAGGATGCTTAGATTCTGGGACGATTCAGACTTTGTAGTGAAGGGTAACCTTATTGTAAGCGAGTGATCCATGGGAATAAGTTTCATTGATTATGAGCTTACTATAATTTGTAAGCACTAAAACATGTCTAAATACATCTGAATTTAGATAAATCTAAATCAATTAATTTGGATCATAGAGAGTACTATAATTTGTAGAATACAATTTATAACTGTCATGTTTTGCAGGTCTAAGCGAACCCGCATCTACAACCCTATCTGTATGTTTTCGTCTATCATCGTCGCTAAAAATGTTTGCATGAGAGAAGTGATTTTAATAACTCCTAAAATAGCCAAGCACGAACTATCAGCGGATACTATTGTGACAACTTGTTAATAGGTTAGTACCAGAAAACATGTAAAAAACACCTCAAAGTATAGACAAAGCAAAACAAAGTAGATACTAACAAGCATGGAACATAAAAAATTATAGATACGTTTTCGACGTATCAATCATCCCCAAGCTTAACTCCTGCTCGTCCTCGAGTAGGTAAGTGATAAAAGAATAATTTTTGAGGTGACATGCACTCTCACAATAAAGATCTAACCATTTGCAAGCATTGAAAGCTGGGATCAAAAAACTCTAAACATGAACATGAAAGAATGAAGTTCTAACAATATGACATAGTAACTATGCATGCAACATGAAAGGCTACAAACAAAGATCATGAATAACATGCATTGGAAAATGTCTGTTTGTTTCACATACAGAAAACATAGCATAGTGACAATCAGCTTGTCCTTCATAGAGTAGCAATATAGATGCATATGACACCTTCAAAGTTCACAAGGGTGATTAGAAACAAATAACACAATAACAAGTAATATTACAATATGCATCAATCAATAAGCTTTGGGACGCTGCACATAAAACTAAGAATGGCAACTATGCTCTCTCAATGGTGCCTAAAGGTAGAAGGTGGAGACTCAATAGTGGTGGAAGAAACACCTTTTAGTAAAGGAAGCAAGGATTTCAAGTTTCAAAAAGAGCTTCCAAAAATTATGGTACTTGTTAGCTTTCAGCCCTCATTGCCCCCATCATAAGCATCTTGAAGTGATTAAGGTTAAAGTGAACTAACTACGGAGTATATGTTTGACAAAGTATAAGTTGGCAATTTCAAGTCTCTTGAATACGAGGCCACACCTCATGCTACTCAACTTCAGTCACATGTAAGTTCTTGTCATTGTAAGTATTTGCATATCATAGAAAACCGCCAACGGGGTACCCCTGCACATGGTACAAGAGCTTTCCCATAACCAAAATGACAAGGCAAGCAGACATGAGCATCTCAGCGATCTTTTTATTTACTATATGCATAGCTTTTTATTGAGGATGCTTCATAGATAGCTCACTATGATGATGCTGCAAGTTTCCACCATGATTAGGCATGGCTTAGGCTAGCGGCCCAGGCGTTTCTCTAACACAAAATACACACTTCATGGATTTACAAGCTCCCTCTTTATTTCACACCGGTGACATCCATAAACAAAAGAGCATGATATCAACTGAGTACAAAGTACAAGTGCAATGTTGAAAACGTTCCCCGTGACAGCACGGTTCTGCTAATTCCAACGTATAAGTGCAAGTATATACAACATAGACGACACAATGGTCCAAGTTTATTAGGGTCAAAGAATATAAAGTGTGCCATCAAGTTTGTGAAGGCTTTAATCACTAAGTTTTCACATAACAAAATAGTTTTAATTGGAAGATAGCTGAAAACAAGAATATACATGGAATGGTGTAACACACCATGCATAGGAGTTTATAGTGGACACTTTGAAAAAACTTGGTTTCTTGGGAGTTGGAAGCATGAGTAGAGCTTACTAATACAAGTGGAGGCTAGCAAAAAACTGAGAGCAATCAACTAAGAGAGCATAATGGCCATAATCATGCAGAGCAACAAAGCATTACTAATCAAAGCATAGAGTGGTACTACAAGTCAAGGACTAAATGATCATAGAGGCTATGGTGTCTTGTTCATAGTCATAACATGGTGTGAGCATGTGCCAAGTCAACCCAAACAAAGCATCAAAGGAGAATACCACAATACTATGCTTTTGCATGCTAAAACAACGCATAATTTCTTCAAGGCACACTAAGCAATCCCAATTATTTGGAACAAGACATGCTACAGCAATAATCACTAAGCATAAGGTCAAAACAACACCTAGCATGTCATGCTAAAGTCTAAGTCACAGTCAATGCAAGCTCCTCTTACACTTACAAGCAAAAACTTACTACTCCTTTCCAACACCAAACAAACTTATTTTCAAAACAACACAGCGAGAACGGGGGTCCAAACTACTCAAGCAAACTAAACAACCTAAGCAAAACAACTGAAAACTAAGACACTCCAAGAACAACACAACTGTGCATGAAACAATAAAAATGAAGTGTCTAGATTGACCTGAGCTTTTTATTGATGAAGAATGGGATGCCTTGGGCATCCCCAAGCTTTGACGCTTGTACCTCTTGGATATTTCTTGGGGTGACACCATGGTGGAATTCCCAAGCTTGAGATTTTGTCAATTCTTCATCTCATTACATCATTCTCTCTCTACACCTGAAATTTTTCCTTGATACAAAACTTCACATAATCTTCATTAGCAATATTAGTTTATTCAAAAGATATTATACCTCTGGTAAAGCTTTGTAACAGTAAGGCTTTTCACTAAAAACACAAGCTACTATATTAACTCCTTCAAAAATCTCAATTCCCTAAAAGAAAACTCAAAAAGGAATCAATAAGAAGCAAATGCAAATAATGACAGAAATCTGTCAAAACAGACCAGCAGGTAGAAACCAATTTTTTCGAAAATCTTCTGTTGCTCGAATCAAAAAGTGTTGAACTAACGAAAGTTAGCTAACATACTGAGAGATTTATTCGTAAATTTTGATCTTAATCCGATTTACAGAGACTCCTCACGAATTTTTATGATGGAGGACAGAAATCTGTTTCGGGACAGCAACTCCCCAAATCTTACTTCTCTCTTATTAGAGGTCATTCTTGGCACAAAAAAACAAACAAAAAGTATAAGGAGAGGTCATTACTGATGTAATAATTTCCAATACTCAAGGAAACTCTTGGGTTATCTCTTAACAAGTACTTTTCTTTAACGCCTCTAAGTTAGGCTTGATAGCTTAAGAAGATGCTCACAAAAGAACTATGAGTTGAAGTAAGAAAGAGCATCAAGAAGCAATTCAAAACACATTTGAGTCTAACCCACTTCCTATGCATAGGAATCTTGTAAAGAAGCAAGTCATGAAAGCACAAAGCAATAAGCATAGGAAAGCAAAACAAGTGCAACTTCAAGATTTTCAACATAAAGAGAAACTTAATATTGTTGAGATACATAAGACCATGTTTCCCTCTCTCATAATAACTTTCAGTAGCATAAGAATAACTCAACAGTATAACCATCACATAAACATGCTTTTCATGATCGACAAACACATAATTTCTATCAAGCTCAAAAATAGTGGGATTAAAACCTTCACAGGTTTTACCCAAAGTAGATATTTCAGAAGGATCCATAGGAACATAACATTCATACTTCTTTGGTAAGCATGAGGGACAATCAAATAATGTAAGGGATAAAGAGTTACTATCATTAGAAGGTAGGCATGGGTAGATAATCCATTCTTCCTCCTTTTCTTCATCACTCTCCTCCTCCTTTTCATCTAATGAGCTTCCAGTTTCAACAATTTCTTCTTTCATAGGCTCCTGCAAGGCATTAGTCTCTTCCATTTGTGAAAAGCATCTATTAAAATATTCAAGAATATAGCTATTTACTTTCTTGTAATTATCAAAGCAAAATTTAAGTATCTCATAAACCTCATGTTCATAAGGTGCATCATCAGTATTTTCAAGCAAACTAGCAAGTTCAAATGCACCCTTGAAAACAATAAATTCTTCAATTTGTTCCACATCATAAAAGTCATAATTTCCTTTAACATAAGAAGATATGGTAACATTATCATTATACTCACATTGAAAAGGCAAGTGTTTATAAATCCTACAGCAGCAAGACTTGTCAAAGCAATACGTAACATTATAAGTAGAGCACACATCTCTAGCAATAGTATTCAACTTATCAATTTGTTCCCATAAGTGTTTCTCTTTTTGTGACAAACGGTGTTCCTTATAATAATACTTTTGTTCTTCCGTGAACCCACATTGCCAATAAGAACTAGTTTCAAAGAAACCATCCATTGATAGAAAACATGACCAAGCAAGGCAACAATAGACCAGCAACTAGAGCAGGAACTATTTTTTTTGTGTTTTTTGAAAAGAGGCAAACAAAACCAAGCAAAAGAAACAAAGCAAACTAAAAACAAAGTAAAGAGAGAGGAAGTGGAGGACTCCCCTTGTGAAGACGTCCTTAGCCTCCCCGGCAATGATGCTAGAAAAGCTTGATGATGGCTAGCACGGCTGACGTGGAGCCTGTTGGGAACCCCAAGAGCAAGGTGTAAAGCAGTACAGCAGCAAGTTTTCCCTCAGTAAGAAACCGAGGTTATAAAACCAGTAGGAGGAAGGAAAGGTCACACAGGTGTTGCTAGCAACGTGGAGACCTGCACAACACAAACTCAAGATTTTGCCCCAACGAATCAGTGAGGTTGTCAAGCTCACCAGTTTGCTGTAACAAAGGATTAAACGTATGGTGTGGAAGGTAATGGTTGCATCAAGTAAACAAGTAACAATGGAAGGTGTATCAATGGTAAAGATTAGACCAGGGTCCATAGTTCACTAGAGGCGCTCTCCTTAGATAAACAACATGGCATGAAGGGTAAACAAATTACTGCAGGGAAATTGACAGGAACTGAGCAATGCATAACAATGCAATTACTAGTCAGAAAGATCCTATGAGATTCGATTGGTCAATACAACAATATACATAGACCGCCATCCAACTGCATCTATGACTAGAAGTCCACCTTCAGGTTATCATCCGAACCCCCTCCAGTATTAAGTTGCAAGCAACAGACAACTGCTTTAAGCAAAGTGTGTAAGGTAAACAGTCCACATGTTCCATGAACAAGAGACCGTTGTTTTCTCCCTAGTGGCAACAACACATTATACAACCGAAGAGATTATTGTCACTTCCCTTGGAAACTAGAGGCATGAACCCACTATCGAGCATCAATACTCTCTCTTGGAGTCACTAGCAACTACTTGGCCAAGATAGCCACTAACAATAGAGCAAGATCGCAAACAACACAGACATGATAGAGTCATAAAGACAAAACCATTAATCAAACCAACATAATAATCTCAATATCCATCAGATCCCCGCAAACACAACATGCATGATTACAAATAGATTAGATCTTGATCATGAACGGAGCTCACAAGATATATACATGAAAGCACAAAGGGGGAGATACAACCATCTAGCTACTACATGGACCCATAGTCCAGGGTGGAACTACTCACACATCATACCGGAGAGAAGGCCTCCGGGATGATCTCCCCTCCGACAAGGTGTCGGTAAGAACTTCAGATCCCCCGATCTAGGGACGACGGTGGAAGCGGCTACAGAAGGTTTCGTGGAATATTGATCGGGTGCTTAGGGTTTCTGCATCGGGGGCTTCTTACAGGCAAAGGGGGAGGCCGAGGAGGCAGCCAGGGGCCCCACACCCTACCTAGGCGCGGGCCCACCCCTGGCCATGCCTAGGGGGGTCTGGGCGCCCTGGCCCGCTTCTCCGTCTCCTTGTGGACTTCTTGTTCCCCACGGAAAGCTATTGACTTTGACGTTTGTCCCGTCCAATTCCGATAATATTTCCTGACTAGCTTTTCTAGAACCCAAAACAGCAGAAAACAGGCAACTGACACTGTGGCAACTTGTTAATAGGTTAGTAGCAGAAAATACGTAAAAAGCACCTCAAAGTGTAGACAAAGCAAAGCAAAGTAGATACTAACAAGCATGGAACATCAAAAATTATAGATACATTTCCGACGTATCAGGTATGCCTGCCGGCCTAGAATTCTGTCACCCTTCAAATCAACAAGGTATCATCTTAACGAGTTCTCTGCCAGGAACTACCCAAGGACTCCGGAAGAACTTTTCAATCTTAGGCACTCTAGCCTTAGAGTCATGGTTGAGAGGGTCTTCGCTGCTCTAAAGAACATGTTTAAGATCCTTGATCAGAAGCCTTTCCACTCTTTCCCCACCCAAGTTAAGCTTGTTCTAGCCTGTTGCATTTTGCACAACTGGATCCTGCAATTTGGCACCGATGAGTACTTTCCGGAGGAGGAAGATGCAGTTCCCGATGATAATGACACTAACGGTGGCCATGGTGTTTCCCATAACGATTGTATTTCTTGGAAGAGCAGGAGACAACAATGGGCGCTCGACATGTGGGCGACGAGAGGCAACTACTTGATCTAAAGAAGATGAAGATGATGGTTTGTTGATAAAGTGCCGCCCTTGTGTTCGATAAACAACCCCTGGTGTGGGTGTAAAACATTCATTCCTAGTAGCTAGATAATATTGTGGTGAACTATCATTTGCTAGTAGATAGATAACATTATCGTGAACTCATATTTTCTAGTAGACAGGGTGGTAATTTGGTACATCGAGTTTCGTTTGCCGCTTTCTTGAAGCTGCTAGTTGATGGCTAGCACGGTTGACGTGGAGCCTGTTGGGAACCCCAAGAGCAAGGTGTGAAGCAACACATCAGCAAGTCTTCCCTCAGTAAGAAACCGAGGTTATCGAACCAGTAGGAGGAAGGAAACGTCACACAGGTGTTGCTAGCTACGCGGAGACCTGCATAACACAAACTCAAGACGTTGTCCCAACTAACAGTGAGGTTATCAATCTCACTGCTTGCTCTAACAAAGGATTAAACATATGGTGTGGAAGGTAATGGTTTGCAGCAAGTAAACAAGTAACAGTGGAAGATGTATCAACGGTAAAGATTGGACCGGGGTCCATAGTTCACTAGAGGTGCTCTCCTTAGATAAACAACATGGCATGAAGGGTAAACAAATTACAGCAGGGCAATGACAGGAACTGAGCAAGGCATAACAATGCAATACCAGACAAAAAGATCCTATGAGATTTGATTGGGCAATGCAACAATATACATAGACCGCCATCTAAATGCATCTATGAATAGTAGTCCACCTTTAGGTTATCATCTGAACCCCCTCCAGTATTAAGTTGCAAGCAATAGACAACTTCTTTAAGAAAAGTGTGTAAGGTAAACAATCCACTTGTTCCATGAATAAGAGACCGTTGTTTTCTCCCTAGTAGCAACAACACATCTACAACCGAAGAGATTTCTGTCACTTCCCTTGGAAACTAGAGGCATGAACCCACTATCGAGCATAAATACCCCCTCTTGGAGTCACTAGCAACTACTCAGCCAAGATAGCTACTAAAAACAGAGAGCATGCAAGATCACAAACAACACAGACATGATAGAATCATAAAGACAAAACCATTAACCAATCCAACATAATAATCTCAATATCCATCGGATCCCCTTAAACACAACATGCATGATTACAAGTAGATTAGATCTTGATCATGAACAGAGCTCACAAGATCTATACATGAAAGCACAAAGGAGGAGATACAACCATCTAGCTACTACATGGACCCATAGTCCAAGGTGGAACTACTCACGCATCATACCGGAGAGAAGGCCTCCGGGATCATCTCCCCTCTGGCAGAGTGCCGGGAAGAACTTCAGATCCCCCTGATCTAGGGACGACGATGGCGGTGGATACAGAATGTTTCATGGATATTTGATCGGGTACCTAGGGTTTCTGCATCTGGGCTTCTTATAGGCGAAGGGGGAGGCTGAGGAGGCGACCAGGGGGCAACACCCTGCCTAGGCATGGGCCCACTCCTGGCCGCGCCTAGGGGGGTTTGGCCGCCCTGACACGCTTCTCCGTCTCCCCTCTGGACTTCTTGTTCCCCACGGAAAGTTATTGACTTTGTCTTTTGTCTCGTCCAATTCCGAGAATTTTGATTTTTTGCCTTTCTGAAACCAAAAACGGAAGAAAACTGTAGGGGTTCGTAGCATGGAAAACAAAAATTTTCTATCGCATACAAACAAACAAGCCAAGATCTATCTACTAGATTGTAGCAACGAGTCGATGGAATAACTTACCCTCGAAGATTCCAAAGTGTTTAACGAGAGCGGATTCTCGTGGGTGATGTAGTCGTACTCTTCCCGATCTCAAGATCGTGTAGATGATCCTTCCGGCGCTGCGTTCCGGCAGCGCTCCCGCAGTCGGTCACACGTTCGGTACTCGACGAAGACCTTCCTCTCCCTTGTTCCAGCAGGCAGCGGAGGTTGTAGCACTCTCCTCGTGATTCCGGCAGCACAACGGCGTGGTACCAGAAGTAGAGGGGAGATCCCGCAGGGCTTCGCCTTAAGCCGGAGCGAGTATGGTGGAGTATGAGAGAGTACTATTAGTGGTCTAGGGATTAGACACACCAATTAGAAGGCTCTAAACCGAAGGCTAGGGCAATTAGAAGCTCTAAACCAAAACGGCTCTAAACCGGAGATTAGAGGATAGGAACTTGTGTGTCTAGAGGAGGAGGCCCTGCCCCTCCTTTTATGGTGGAGGGGGCGGCCAAGGGGAGGGGAGTCCCTCCCCAAGTCGGCCTTGGTTGGCGCGCCGGCTTGGAGGTACTCCTCCCCCAAGTCGGTCCCAACCACCTCTTGCTTGTTTCCCACAGTTTCTTGTTTTAGCCGTTTGACTTTCAAACTGGACATTTGACTTTTCTGTTTTAGGATTCAATTTAATACTTTATTTGGAACAGCAAGAACACTTAGTACATGATTCAATCATTCCAATATGCAATGACACATTCATGCACCCCCCCCCCCCCCCCCCCCCCGGAGTGCCGGACATTCCGGAACATTCTAGAACATTCCCGATAAAATCACCGGAATCATTTCCGAACTCCGAAACGGGACTTTCCTTATATGAATCTTATTCTCCGGACCATTCCGGATCACCTCGTGATATCCCGGATCCCATCCGAGACTCCGAACAACATTCAGTCTCTTTCTCATAATACCATAACTACTCAAACAACGTCGAATCCTTAAGTGTGTCTCCCTACGGTTCGTGAATTATGCGGACATGATCGAGACACTTCTCTGAACAATAACCAACAGAGGAATCTGGAAATTCATATGGCTCCCACATATTTCTACGATTACTTTGCGATCGAATGAACCACTTACATACGATACCAATTTCCCTTTGTCTCACGATAGTTTACTTATCCGAGGTTATGATCGTCGGTATCTCTGCATACCTAGTTCAACCTCGTTACCGATAAGTACTCTTTTCTCGTTCCCGTGATATGTGATCCCTTGTGAGCCAGTCACATGCTTGCAAGCTAATTGGATGACATTCCACCGAGAGGTCCCAGAGTATATCTATCCGTCATATGGATGGAAAAATCCCACTCTTGATCCATGTGTCTCAACCAATACTTTCCGAACACTCAATGCCACCTTTATAGCCACCCAGTTACGGTGTGGTGTTTGATGTCATCAAAGCATCCATCCGGTAAAGGTGATATGCATGATCTCATGGTCGAAGGAATTAGGTTACTATGTATCAGAAAGCATATAGCAATTGAACTATTGAAATGACTTGATCTTTATGCTACGCTTATCTATAGGTGTATGTCCACCATATCATTCTCCTAACGATATGATCTTGTTGTTGATAACATCTCAATGTTCATGATAGGGAAACCACAATCATTAATCAACCAACAAGCTAGTGAAGTATAGAGGCTATACTAGGGACTTCAAATTAAGTTTACAAATCACACAAGTATCAATGTTTCCTTGTTAATACTATTATAGCATGAATGTAAACATTTATCATAAACACAAAGATATAATAATAACTACATTTATTATTGCCTCTAGGGCATATCTCCAACAGTCTCCCACTTGCACTAGAGTCATCTAATCTAGATTACATGGTAATATACCGAACACCCATGGCAGTTTGGTGTTGGTCATGTTTTGCCCTCGGGAGAGGTTTAGTCAACGGATCCGCCACATTCAGATCTGTGTGTACTTTGCAAATCTCTATATCCCCATCCTGGATATGTTCTCGAATAGCGTGAAAACATAGCTTGATGTGCTTCAGCTTCTTGTGTGACCTTGGTTCTTGCGCATTGGCTATGGCACCCATGTTATCACAGTAGATAGACATTGGTTCCAGCGCACTAGGAACCACACCCAGCTCTGTAATGAACTCTTTCATCCATATTGCTTCTTGTGAAGCCTCCGAAGCAGCCATGTATTCCGATTTAGTTGAAGATCTCGCCACAACGCTTTGCTTTGCACTCCTCCAGCTAACTGCTGCACCATTCAAAATAAATACGTATCCGGATTGTGATTTAGAATCATCCGGATCGGTGTTCCAACTAGCATCGGTGTAACCGTTAACAACGAGCTGTTCATCACCTCCATAAGAAAGAACCATATCCTTAGTTCTTCTCAAGTACTTAAGGATGTTTTTGACCGCTGTCCAATGATCCACTCCTGGATCACTTTGATATCTGCTAGTTAAACTAACAGCATATGCAATGTCAGGTCTATTACATAGCATGGCATACATTAGAGATCCTATGGCTGAGGCATAGGGAGTCTTACTCATCCTTTCTCTATCTTCTGCCGATGTCGTACTTTGAGTTTTACTCAAGGTCGTATTGGGCAACATGGGCAAGAACCCTTTCTTGCTTTCTTCCATTCCAAATCTCTTTAGAACTTTGTCCAAATATGTACTCTGTGACAATGATATTTGGCGTTTCAATCTATCTCTATAAATCTTTATGCCTAATATGTAAGCTGCTTCGCCAAGATCCTTCATTGAAAAACTATTATTCAAATATTATTTGACACTATTAAGAAGGTCTACATCATTCCCAATCAACAATATGTCATCCACATATAGTATTAAGAATGCTAAAGAGCTCCCACTCACTTTCTTGTAAATACAAGCTTCTCCATAAGTTTGTATAAACCAAAACTTTTGATTACCTTATCAAAACGTTGATTCCAACTTCGGGATGCTTGCTTCAATCCATAGATGGACCGTTGAAGTTTGCATACCTTGTTAGCATCTTTAGGATCGACAAAACCTTTGGGTTGCATCATATACAACTCTTCATCAATGTCTCCATTGAGGAATGCTATTTTGACATCCATCTGCCATATCTCATAATCATAATATGCAGCGATTGCTAACATAATCCTCACAGACTTTAGCTTCGCTACTGGTGAGAAAGTCTCATCGTAGTCAACTCCTTGAATTTGTCGAAACCCTTTTGCGACAAGTCGAGCTTTATAGACAGTAACATTACCATCAACATCTGTTTTCTTCTTGAAAATCCATTTGTTCTCGACAGCCTTCCGGCCATCCGGTAAGTCCACCAAAGTCCATACTTGGTTTTCGTACATGGATCCAATCTCGGATTTCATGGTTTCTTGCCATTTATTGGAATCTGGGCTCATCATCGCTTCCTCATATTTCTCGGGGTCATCGGTGTTGTCCACCAACATGACATTCATAACGGAATCATACCAATCTGGAGTGGTACGAGTTCTCGTTGACCTCCGAGGCTCTGTAGCAACTTCAACCGAAGTTTCATGATCGCCATCACTAGCTTCCTCTCTTATTGGTGCAGGCACCACAGGAACTTCTTCCGGTGCTGTGCTACTCGCAATTTCGAGAGAAGGTTCGACAACCTCGTCGAGTTCTACTTTCCTTCCAGTCACTTCTTTCGAGAGAAATTCCTTCTCTAGAAAGGATCCATTCTTGGCAACGAAGATTTTGCCTTCGGATCTATGATAGAAGGTATACCCAATAGTTTCCTTCGGGTATCCTATGAAGACGCATTTTTCCGCTTTGGGTTCAAGCTTATCCGGCTGTAACTTCTTTACCTAGGCTTCACATCCCCAAACTTTAAGGAACGACAACTTAGGTTTCTTCCCAAACCATAATTCATACGGTGTCGTTTCAACGGATTTAGATGGTGCCCTATTTAAAGTGAATGCGGCTGTTTCTAATGCATAACCCCAAAATGATAGCGGTAAATCTGTAAGTGACATCATAGAACGAACCATATCTAAGAGAGTTCGATTACAACGTTCGGACACACCATTACGCTGTGGTGTTCCCGGCAGTGTCAATTGTGAAAGTATTCCGCATTTCTTCAAATGCTCGCCAAACTCGTAACTTAGATATTCACCTCCACGATCAGAACGTAGAAATTTAATCTTCTTGTTACGTTGATTCTCCACCTCACTTTGAAACTCCTTAAACTTCTCGAAAGTTTCGGACTTATGTTTCATGAAATAGATATACCCATATCTACTCAAGTCATCCGTGAAGGTAAGAACATAACGATAACCACCGCGCGATGCTACACTCATTGGACCACACACATCGGTATGTATGATTTCCAATAAGTCCGTAGCTCGCTCCATCATACCAGAAAATGAAGTCTTAGTCATTTTACCCATCAGACATGCTTCGCATCTTTCAAGTGATTCAAAATCAAGTGATTCAAGAAGTCCATCGGAATTGAGTTTCTTCATACTCTTCACTCCAATGTGACCAAGACGACAGTGCCACATATAGGTCGAATTATCGCTTGATTTCAAACGTTTAGCCTCAATGTTGTTGATATGTGTATTTCCACTATCGAGATTCAATAAGAATAGACCATCTATCAAAGGTGCATGTGCATAAAACATATTACTCATATAAATCGAACAACCATTATTCTCGGACTTAAACAAGTAACCGTCTCGCAATAAACAAGATCCCGATATAATGTTCATGCTCAACGCAGGCACCAAATAACAATTATTTAAGTATAAAACTAATCCCGATGGCAGATGAAGGGGTAGCGTGCCGACCGCGATCACAAACTTTTGATCCATTTCCACGCCATCGCACCGCATCGTCACCTCGTTCTTCGCTAGCTTCCGTTTATTCTGCAGCACCTGTTTCGAGTTACAAATATGAGCAACCGAACCAGTATCAAATACCCAGGCACTACTATGAGTACTAGTGAGATACACATCAATAACATGTAATCAGATATACCTTTCTTCTTGATGTTGCCGTTCTTCAAATCCGCCAAGTACTTTGGGCAATTCCGCTTCCAGTGACCTTCTCCCTTGCAGTAAAAGCACTCAGTATCAGGCTTAGGTCCAGCCTTGGTCTTCTTCGTCGGCGTGGTAACTTTCTTACCACCCTTCTTGTAGTGTCCCTTTTGCTTAGACTTGCCTTTCTTGAATTTGGTGGTCTTATTGACCAGCAACACTTGGTGCTCTTTCTTGATCTCCACTTCTGCAGATTTCAACATGGCAAAGAGTTCTGGCAACGTCTTATTCATGTTCTGCATGTTGTAGTTCATCACAAAGTTCTTGTAACTTGGTGGTAGTGATTGGAGGACACGATAAATCCCCAAAGCATTAGGAATCACTATACCCAAGCTTTGAAGTTTGTTTGCATGCCCAGACATCTTAAGCACATGCTCACTGACGGAGCTGCCCTCTTCCATCTTGCAGTTAAAGAACTTTTAAGAAGCCTCATAGCTTCAATTGCCGCATGAGTCTCAAAAATCAATTTGAGATCCTCGACAATATCATATGGGTCTGAATCCTCAAACCTTTTCTGAAGCTCCGATTCCAAACCATACAAGATAGCACACTGAACTATGGAGTAGTGATTCTTCCGAGCGAGGTAAACATTCTTTACTTCATCGGGAGAATCATCTGCAGGTGGGTCACCCAGCGGTGCATCCAGCACATAGGTCAAATTACCAGCTGTGAGGACAATCCTCAAATTGCGGAACCAATCCGCGAAGTTGCTTCCATTGTTTTTCAACTTTTCTTTCTCTAGGAACGCATTAAAATTGATGGTAGGGGCTGCCATTGATCTACAACATATTTGCAATAGTTTAGACTAAGTTTATGACAAATTGAGTTCAAATTAATTAATAAAGTTAATCTCGGTGAACTCCCACTCAAAACAATATCCCTCACATTGTTTTAGTGATCACACGAACCAAATCCACTACATCAACGCCGATCATCACGAGAGTTGATATAGTTTCAATGGCGAACAATCGTCATGTTCATCATATCTACTATATGATTCATGCTTTACCTTTCGGTTATCCGTGTTCCGAGACCATGTCTGTACATGCTAGGCTCGTCAAGATCAAACCTTAGTTTCCGCATGAGCAAATCTGGCTTGCTCACGTTGTATACACTTGCGGAATCTAACACACCCGATCATCACGTGGTGCTTCGAAACAACAAGCTTTAGCAACGGTGCTAACTAAGGGTGAACACTTTATGACTTGAAATTCATGTGCATGAGGGATCATCTTATAATGCTACCGTCGTCTACTAAGCAATACAAGATGCATAAAGGATTAACATCACATGCAATTCAATATATATGTGATATGATATGGCCTTTCTTCTTTGTGCTTCCGATCTCCATCTTCAAGCACGAACATGATCTCCATCATCACTGGCATTGCATCAAGGTCAATGACGCTACTCCATGGTTGTCGTCCACCGGCTTCAACTATTGCAACTACTTTGAATAGACACGCGGGTCTTAACATAAATTTAAAGACAACCATATGGCTCCTGCCGGTTGCCGACTTACAATAAGGAACATTGCATACATCAAATATAATCACAATCATGGCCATATCACATCACTGCACACCCCTGCAAAACAAAGTTAGACGCCTCTACTTTCTTTGCATATTTTACGTGGTTTGGGGCTTTCAATAAGTGTCGTTCTAACTTACGAACAAGAACCACAACATTGATACTAGTATTGTTAATCACCCGTTGTAAATTGGATATTAACTATGCTAGGAGAAACAGGCACCCGCAAAGCCACTTATGCAATACAAGTTGCATGTCAAGCGTGGAGCAAGTCTCATGAATGATGTCATGTAAGGTTAGCCCGGTCCACTTCATCCCAACATACCGCAAGATTAAAAGTACACAAGAAGCAATCGACAATAAAAGCATCAACGCCCACAATGACCATTGTGTTCTACTCGTGCAACAGATCTACATATAGACACGGCTCTGATACCACTGTAGGGGTTCGTAGCATGGAAAATAAAAATTTTCTATCGCATACAAACAAACAAGCCAAGATCTATCTACTAGATTGTAGCAACGAGTCGATGGAATAACTTACCCTCAAAGATTCCAAAGTGTTTAACGAGAGCGGATTCTCGTGGGTGATGTAGTCGTACTCTTCCCGATCTCAAGATCGTGTAGACGATCCTTCCGGCGCTGCGTTCCGGCAGCGCTCCCGCAGTCGGTCACACGTTCGGTACTCGACGAATACCTTCCTCTCCCTTGTTCCAGCAGGCAGCAGAGGTTGTAGCACTCTCCTCGTGATTCCGGCAGCACAACGGCGTGGTACCGGAAGTAGAGGGGAGATCCCGCAGGGCTTCGCCTTAAGCCGGAGCGAGTATGGTGGAGTATGAGAGAGTACTATTAGTGGTCTAGGGATTAGACACACCAATTAGAAGGCTCTAAATCGAAGGCTAGGGCAATTAGAAGCTCTAAACCAAAACGGCTCTAAACCGGAGATTAGAGGATAGGAACTTGTGTGTCTAGAGGAGGAGGAGGCCCTGCCCCTCCTTTTATGGGTGGAGGGGGCGGCCAAGGGGAGGGGAGTCCCTCCCCAGGTCGGCCTTGGTTGGCGCGCCGGCTTGGAGGGACTCCTCCCCCAAGTCGGTCCCAACCACCTCTTGCTTGTTTCCCACAGTTTCTTGTTTTAGCCGTTTGACTTTCAAACTGGACATTTGACTTTTCTGTTTTAGGATTCAATTTAATCCTTTATTTGGAACAGCAAGAACACTTAGTACATGATGCAATCATTCCAATATGCAATGACACATTCATGCACCCCCCCCCCCCCCCCCCCCGGAGTGCCGGACATTCCGGAACCTTCTAGAACATTCCCGATGAAATCACCGGAATCATTTCCGAACTCCGAAACGGGACTTTCCTTATATGAATCTTATTCTCCGGACCATTCCGGATCACCTCGTGATATACCGGATCCCATCCGAGACTCCGAACAACATTCGGTCTCTTTCTCATAATACCATAACTACTCAAACAACGTCGAATCCTTAAGTGTGTCTCCCTACGGTTCGTGAATTATGCGGACATGATCGAGACACTTCTCTGAACAATAACCAACAGAGGAATCTGGAAATTCATATGGCTCCCACATATTTCTATGATTACTTTGCGATCGAATGAACCACTTACATACGATACCAATTTCCCTTTGTCTCACGATAGTTTACTTATCCGAGGTTATGATCGTCGGTATCTCTGCATACCTAGTTCAACCTCGTTACCGATAAGTACTCTTTTCTCGTTCCCGTGATATGTGATCCCTTGTGAGCCAGTCACATGCTTGCAAGATAATTGGATGACATTCTACCGGGAGGGCCCAGAGTATATCTGTCCGTCATATGGATGGACAAATCCCACTCTTGATCCATGTGTCTCAACCAATACTTTCCGAACACTCAATGCCACCTTTATAGCCACCCAGTTACGGTGTGGTGTTTGATGTCATCAAAGCATCCATCCGGTAAAGGTGATATGCATGATCTCATGGTCGAAGGAATTAGGTTACTATGTATCAGAAAGCATATAGCAATTGAACTATTGAAATGACTTGTTCTTTATGCTACGCTTATCTATAGGAGTATGTCCACCATATCATTCTCCTAACGATATGATCTTGTTGTTGATAACATCTCAATGTTCATGATAGGGAAACCACAATCATTAATCAACCAACAAGCTAGTGAAGTATAGAGGCTATACTAGGGACTTCAAATTAAGTTTACAAATCACACAAGTATCAATGTTTCCTTGTTAATACTATTATAGCATGAATGTAAACATTTATCATAAACACAAAGATATAATAATAACTACATTTATTATTGCCTCTAGGGCATATCTCCAACAAAAACATGCAACTAGCACTATGGCAACTTGTTAATAGGTTAGTTCCAGAAAAGATATAAAAACACCTCAAAGAAAGACAAAGCAAATTAGATACTAAACAAGCATGGAACATCAAAAATTATAGATACGTTTCCGACGTATCACGCACCCCCAAGCTTAACTCCTGCTCGTCCCCGAGTAGGTAAGTGATAAAAATAATAATTTTTTAGGTGACATGCACCTTCACAATGAAGATCTAACCATTTGCAAGCACTGAAAGCTGGGATCAAAGAACTCTAAACATGTGCATGAAAGATGGAGTTCTAACAATAGGACATAGTAACTATGCATGCAATATGAAAGGTTACAAACAAAGATCTTGAACAACATGCATTGAAAAACGTTTGTTTATTTCACATACAGAAAACATAAGAAAGAGGAATCAGCTTGTCCCTATTAGAGTAGCAAATAGATGCATAGGACACCTTCAAAGTTCACAAGGGTGACTAGAAACAAATAGCACAAGAACAAGTAATATCACAATATGCATCAATCAATAAGCTTTGGGACACTACACATAGGATGGCAACTATGCTCTCTTAATGGTGCCTAAAGGTAGAAGGTGTAGACTTAATAATGGTGGAAGAAAGGCCTTTTATAAAGGAAGTGGGGATTTCAAGTTTCAAAAAGAGCTTCCAAAAATTATGGAACTTGTTAGCTTTCAGCCCGCATTGCCCCTATCATAAGCATATTAAAGTGATTAAGGTTAAAATAAACTAACTATGGAGTATATGCTTGACAAAGTATAAGTTGGCAATCTCAAGTCCCTTGAATATGAGGGCCACACCTCATGCTACTCAACTTCAGTCACCTGTAAGTTCTTGTCATTGTAAGTATTTGCATATCGTAGAGAACCGCCAACGGGGTACCCCTTGCACATGGTACAGGAGCTATCCCATAACCAAAATGACAAGGCAAGCAGACAATGAGCATCTCAGCGATCTTTTTATTTACTATATGCATTTTTATTGAGGATGCTTCATAGATAGCTCACTATGGTGATGCTGCAAGTTTCCACCATGATTAGCATGGCTTAGGCTAGCGGTCCAGACATTTGTCTAACACGGAATACAAACTCCATGGACTTACAATCTCCCTCTTTATTTCACACCGGTGACATCCATAAACAAAATAGCATGATATCAACTGAGTACAAAGTACAAGTGCAATGTTGAAAACGTTCCCCATGACAGCATGGTTCTGCTAATTCCAACGTATAAGTGCAAGCATATACAACATAGACGACACAATGGTTCAAGTTTATTAGGGGCAAAGAATATAAAGTGTGCCATCAAGTTTGTGAAGGCTTTAATCACTAAGTTTTCACATAACAAAATAGTTTTAATTGGAAGATAGATGAAAACAAGAATATACTTGGAATGGTGTAACACACCATGCATAGGAGTTTATAGTGGACACTTTGGAAAAACTTGGTTCCTTGGGAGTTGGAAGCATGATTAGAGCTTACTCATACAAGTGGAGACTAGCAAAAGACTGGGAGCAATCAAATAAGAGAGCATAATGGCCATAATCATGCAGAGCAACAAAGCATTACTAATCAAAGCATAGAGTGGTACTACAAGTCAAGGACTAAATGATCATAGAGGCTATGGTGACTTGTTCATAGTCATAACATGGTGTGAGCATGTGCCAAGTCAACCCAAACAAAGCATCAAAGGAGAATACCACAATACTATGCTTTTGCATGCTAAAACAACGCATAATTTCTTCAAGGAACACTAAGCAATCCCAATTGTTTGGAACAAGACATGATACTACAATAATTACTAAGAATAAAGTCAAAACAACACCTAGCATGTCATGCTAAAGCCTAAGTCAGAATCAATGCAAGCTCCTCTTGCACTTACAAGCAAGAACTTACTACTCCTTTCTAACACCAAACAACTTATTTGCAAAACAACAAAGCGAGAACGGGGGTACAAACTAATTTATTCAAGCAAACTAAACAACCTAAGCAAAGCAAACAAAAACTAAGATGCTCCAAGAACAACACAACTATGCATGAAACAATAAAAACAAAGTGTCTAGACAGACCTGTGAAGAAGGGATGCCCGAAGATTGTACCTCTTGGATATTTCTTGGGGTGACACCATGGTGGCATCCACAAGCTTGAGATTTTGTCCATTCTTCATCTCATTGCAGCAATCTCTCTCTAGACCTAAATTTTTTCCTTCATACAAAACTTCACACAATCTTCATTAGCAACATCAGTTTATTCAAAAGATATTAGACCTCTGGCAAAGCTTTGGAACAGTAAGACTTTTCAGTAAAAACACAAGCTACTGTAGTAACTCCTTCAAAAAAGTCAATTCCCCAAAAGAGAACTCAAAAAGGAATCAATAAGAAGCAAATGCAAATAATGGCAGAAATCTATCAAAACAGACCAGCAGGTAGAAACCGATTTTGTCGAAAATCTTCTGTTGCTCAAATCAAAAAGTGTTGAACTAATGAAAGTTAGCTAACATACTGGTGGATTTATTCGTAAATTATGAGCTCAATCCGAGTTACAGAAATTCTTCACGAATTTTTATGGTGGAGGAAAAAAATCTGTTTCGGGACAGCAACTCTCCAAATCTTACTTCCCTCTCATTAGAGGTCATTCTTGGCACAAAAAGCAAACAAAAAGGATAAGTAGAGGTCATTAGTGAAGTAATAACTTCCAAGACTCAAGGAAACTCTTGGGTTATCTCCCAACAAGTACTTTTTTAACGCCTTTAAGTTAGGCACAAGAAGCAAGAAGAATCAAGTATTTTCAAATGATGAAGCAACCTTCTTGTTCTTTACTTTCTTCTTTTGTTTAGGGAAATATGGTTGCTCACTGGAGGAGCAAAATGCATAATTCCTTTTCCCACATCTATTACTGCTCCAAGGTGCTTCAGTAGGGATCTTCCAAGTGTAATCTGTCCTTTGCCTACACATTCAATAACAAGATAATCAGTAGTCACCATTTTTCCTGAGATTTTTGTAAACACACCTTTAACTATTTCAATGGGTAATAAAGTGGCATTGTTAGTAAGAGAGATTTCCTCTCCTCCTTCAGTAAGCCCCCAAAGACTCAAGGAATCATAGATATCTTTAGGCATGAGACAAAATTCAGACATGATATCACAACGAGCATTAAAAAGTGTAGTGTTTATTGAGACTTTGATTGTGGGAAACCATTTTGAAGGCTCATAGTTTATGGGAACATAATCATGGTAAGCCCTAAGCGTGTGATAGCAACTATTCATAGCAGCAATACTAGTCTCAAGAGTGTTCAACCTACCAAAAAAATTGTGAAAGAGGAATCAGACTTGCCAGGTGTATTATAAATTGCAATCAACTTCTTTATGGCATCAAAAGATTCATCCTCAGTACATTGAAAAATATCTTTCTCAGCCACAACATCCAAATCATATCTATAACGAAGAGCAATATCGTGGTAGAAACTATTGATAACCATGCTAAGACTCATCTTAGGCTCATTTTCCCATTGTAAAGCAGTGATTCTATACCAAGCTTCTTTAAAACTCTCTTCACTTTTTTGCTTAAAATTAAAGATCTCTTCTAAAGGTGTAATAGAGATTGGTTCCAAACAGAACATTGTAGCAACTAGGGTAGGAACTAATTTTTGTGTGTTTTTGAATATAGCAAGCAAACCAAGTTAGACTATTTTTTGGGGGGTTTTTGAAAAGAGGCAAACAAAACCAAGAAAAAAACTAAGCAAACTAAAAATAAAGTAAAGAGAGAGGAAGTGGAGGACTCCCCTTGTGAAGACGTCCTTAGCCTCCCCGGCAACGGCGCCAGAAAAAATTGTGATGGCTAGCACGGTTGGCGTGGAGCCTGTTGGGAACCCCAAGAGCAAGGTGTGAAGCAGCACAACAACAAGTCTTCCCTCAGTAAGAAACCGAGGTTATCAAACCAGTAGGAGGAAGGAAACATCACACAGGTATTTCTAGCAACACGGAGACCTGCACAACACAAACTCAAGACTTTGCCCCAACTAACAGTGAGGTTGTCAATCTCACCGGTTGCTGTAACAAAGGATTAAACGTATGGTGTGGAAGGTAATTGTTTGCAGCAAGTAAACAAGTAACAGTGGAAGATGTATCAATGGTAAAGATTGGACCGGGGTCCATAGTTCACTAGAGGTGCTCTCCTTAGATAAATAACATGACATGAATGGTAAACAAATTACAGCAGGGCAATTGACAGGAACTGAGCAAGGCATACCAATGCAATACTAGTCAGAAAGATCCTATGAGATTCGATTGGGCAATACAACAATATACATAGACCGCCATCCAACTGCATCTATGACCAGAAGTCCACCTTCAGGTTATCATCCGAACCCCCTCCAGTATTAAGTTGCAAGCAACAGACAACAACTTTAAGCAAAGTGTGTAAGGTAAACAGTCCACATGTTCCATGAACAAGAGACCGTAGTTTTCTCCCTAGTGGCAACAACACATTCTACAACCGAAGAGATTATTGTCACTTCCCTTGGAAACTAGAGGCATGAACCCACTATCGAGCATAAATACCCCCTCTTGGAGTCACTAGCAACTAATCGGCCAAGATAGCTACTAACAACGGAGAGCATGCAAGATCACAAAAAACACAGACATGCTAGAATCATAAAGACAAAACCATTAACCAATCCAATATAATAATCTCAATATCCATCGGATCCCCGCAAACACACCATGCATGATTATAAATAGATTAGATCTTGATTATGAACGGAGCTCACACGATCTATACATGAAAGCACAAAGGAGGAGTGTAGCATCCCAGTTGTCTAACATCTGTAATGCTACTTGATCTAGTAATAAAATGGCCACTTCCTACAAATAATTGTTGCATCATCATCATGTCATGTTCATGTCATCATGCCACCTTGCATTTGAGCATCATATGAAAACCCTTTTGGTTTTGGTTCTTATCTCATATGCATTAATATCTGTATTTGCCTCTTGATATTGTATTTGGTTCTTGATATATTGTTAAATGCCCAAGTTGATTTGGGGGCATATCTCTTATTGACTCCACCACCTTTTCTTCACCACCTTATAATTCCACCATCCAATTAATATGAGCTTGGCATTTTAATTGAGTTTACCTCTAGCTCATGTGGGTTGGGTGAATTCCACTCATAATCTTTTGCTTGACCTTTTCCACCTTTTGGAAATGCATGGAATAATGCCACATGATTTTATGTTGTTTTCACAATATGAATACATGGCATTTATTGTTTGCATGGGCCATGCAAGTACCACCTTTTACTTGACATTTGAATCTTATTGTTTTGCTTGCATGGATCACCCCTTTTCTTTTCCTCCTTTGGCCATCTTGTTGAGCTTGTGTGGATCATGCTTGATCTAATAAACCCACCAAACCCTCTATCTCTCTCCCTCTTTCTTACCCTCTAGCTAAACCCTAATCACCCCATCTATCTAGTCCCAATTACCCTCCCCCTCTCATCCTCCCTTCTAACCCTAAACCCCACCTCCCCTCTTAGTCAAGCCCCCTATTCAAAACCTCCTGGTAAAAGGTTCAAAAGATTTTTGAAATCATAAACTGGTTGGCAAATTGAAATAGAATAAAAATAACAAACAAATAACTAAAAGACAAGATAAAAAAAAGGGGAAAGTCATACCTGGTATCAGCCACTTTGGCCTAGTCGCCTCAGCCGATCGAGAGCAGCAGCAGCCAGCCCACCCCCCTGGCCCAATACCGCTTCGACGCCGTCGCGCGCTCCTGTTCTTCTTCCTGGCGACTGACGCCGTTCTCTGCTTCCTCTCTCTCGCGGCATGAGACAGAAAGCAGACGGGGTGGCAGGTGGCCGTCCCGCTCCGTCGTCCGCGTCAGCAGCACGTGAACCCTGCCCCCTTCTTATCCAAGCCGCGCAGTCCCCTCCCCCTCGAATCCTAGCCTTCCCTTTCCCCTCCTCTCCGCCGCCATCCCCTGTTCCTGTCCTCCTTCCTCCCGCAGCAGCAGCAAGCGGAGCCGCAGTGAACGCCATGGTCGCCGGTGAGCGCCGCTGAAGCCGGGATCGCACGCTTCGTCCGCGCCGCTGTGGGGGTGCATCGAGAGGAGTTGCATGCCCAGGAGCCCTGCTTCCCCTTCATCCTGACCCAGTACCGGAGCAGCGCAGCCGCTCGCCGTCCTCCACTCCGACCTCCCCCGTCCTCGATTCCTCTGGGAATCGGTCCAGGTGAGCACCTCGGTCCAATCCCCGTTCTCCTCCTTTGCTGTTGTGCACCATAACCTCACCTCGGTCGAGGATCATCACCAGGCCGGTGTCCCCAACCATCGGTAGCCGTTGCTGCCAGCGCGCGTGTTAACTGAACCCTGTCGACGAAGCCGCTCACCAGTTCAGCAAAGCCCGAGCGCATCCTCTGTTTCTTCACCTCGCCCCGTCCGCTACGGCCCTCCGTCGCAAAAATCCCCAACATGAAAGTCATAGACCTACCTTTCCTCTGCGTTTTTAGTTTTTACATCATTCCCTAAATCGCGTTGTATCCTTCGCCATCGTCCTCGAAAGATCCTGAGAAAAACCCTCTTTTACCTGTCGATGTTTTTCAGTTTTTGCCTCGGGTCGGCCTCTGTTCGTCGTAGTTTCTCGACGCGTAGAGTCCTCCGTTGGTGGCACCCCAAACACCAAACTTGCAGCCGGTACATCCCTCTTCGTTTTTGGTTTTTACAGTTTAGCGAAATTCGAATCCGTTTGCTCGCCAGGATCGCTTGAACTTTCGGCCAGCTCGCAGTTTTGCCTGTTTCAGCGACAGTTTCGTCAGTCTAACAAACCCCCCTCCCAGACGCTATGCAGAAAAGCCCCTGTCCTTCCTGGTAACCAACCCGCAGTCCCCTAGCCCCACCAGTCAGCGTCCGAGGGTTTTTATAAAAAGGCTCCCGAAGTTTTCCGGATTCAACCCGCGGTCCCGCCGTGCCCGCGTGGCTGCCGCTGCGCAGTGGGCCGGGCCACCTGTGTCCCCACCAGTCAGTGACTGGGGTAACTCTAGCCCGTGTAAGAGAAGTCCAGTAGCCTGTCTGTTTTATTTCAAATCAAATTCAAATTAATTCAAATTCAAATATCAATCTGTTTTCAAATAACTTTTCGATTACAAATCCAAATAATGCATATAATACATGTTTTTGAATCAGAAAAATGTGAGGAATTCAATTATGCCATCCACATTTTCAATTGAGCATGTTATCTTCTAAGTTGGGTAAATTACAACAAAATGCCACTGGAACTTAATAAATTAATAACTTTTGATTTATAACTCCGAATTTAACAAATGATATGTATAAAATGATCAGCTCGACGAGACCTTTCTGTTTATGCTATCCATGACTTCAATTGCAGCATGCATCATATAAATATAAAGTATACAGCAACTATTATGACAATAAAATGTGACCAAAACTCAGTAAAATGATTTATTCTTGTATTCCACACCTCATCCATGCCATGCTACTTTATTGCCATGCAAATTGTGCATCATTCATCATGGCATGATTGTTTGCTTGTCGCATTTTATTCATATGCTTGCGCTCTTTATTTATGTTGGCCCTTGTTTGTTTGGTTCTTCTTCGAATAGACACTGAGCAGGGGATATATCAAGAGAATCAGGAGCACTACCCAGATCCGTCTCTCGCTTCAACTGAGTTGCCAGGCAAGCACTACCACATGCTTGCCTACATACAGTACCTATTGCCTCTATCTTATTCTTGCATCATTGAGTCGCGATTGCATTAAATTGAATCCCAAGTATTGCATAGCCTTTACTTTTAAACCCCACCAAGCTTGTTTCTCCATCCCATGAGCCATTACTACAGGAATTGTTTGAGCCATGCGAGTCGTAGAACAGCATGTGTAGGGTATGTGAGTGTCTGTTGGATAACGAGGTACCTAAACAACTTAACCTGAGTAGTAATGGGATAACTAAAGAAAGTGGCACCGGTGAGCAACATCTGCTATTTGGTTTTTCCTGCTCACTTGTGTCCCGTAAGACCCCGAGTACTTGATTCCTGTTCCAAGATTATTCGCGCTATCCACATCCGGGAGGCTTATGGGACCCCCCTGAGCCAGAGCTTGATTCAGTCTTATTTCTTGGGGCCACAAACTAGTTTGAGGTTTTGTTTACTATCCTGTACTTATGCCATGCTACTGCCTTATTTACGATTGTGCGAGGAGCACACTGTACTGTTTAGGTAAGCGGAGTGTTTTCGCGGTATCGACAAGCCCAGTCACACTTTCGGGTTCCCAGTCGTTTACAGCCATTGACGCAAACCTTGAGTCCGTCTCGAAGTCAGCTAACTTCGTTGCGGGTCTACTCAATGGGGTGGCCCTCTGAAATATTTCTGAATCTTGTGATTGCTTTGTCGTGAAGGCCTCGTTGGGTTTTGATTTGGTTTTTCCGAGGTTGATCGAGTGTGTGTTGCTATTTATGCACCCCTGCAGGGTAAAACTTTCTGAAAGCCGTGTCCGCAGTTATGGACGACTTGGAGCACAGTTTCTCGATCATAGACAAGCATAACTAAAGTACCGTTTTAATCTGACTAAGTAATTTGACTAGTAAATAGTGCAACACTCATGGAATGGTTAATAAAATTGCCAACGGATGGGGGGGAAGGTTGTTCGTCCGCTTCCTCGTTGGTAAGCGAGGAGGAGGATGGATCTGATGAAATTACTGTTATAACTGTTATCATTAATTCACGGACATCCGTCTATCTTTGGTTAGGCGGATGGTTATCGTTTATCTATAGAACTGCTAGGGTTTATCTTTTGCTGCAATTGCGTCACCCCAGGTTGTGTCCCCTTTAGAGGCATAAAGACTTGCTGAGTACCCTTAGGGTCTCACACGATAAATTATTGGTTCAGATGAACAGGTACCCTCGCAGGACGGATACTGGGTGGAAGAGGCTGATGATGTGGGCAACGATCGTTCGGTGTAGAGATTCCGGGAACGGGGATCCATGAGATCTGTGGGCGGGATGTGCTTATTTCTATGGCATCTTATGCCGATTTGCTTCTTATCCGTACTCGGACTTTGTTTTGCCGCTTCCGCTTGATACTCTGATGTGTGATGTATGAGGAATTATTCTGAAATATTACATCTATCTAGGTCATTTGAATCTTGTCGTATGGCGTTGCTATATTTCCTTTATTTTTAGATGGAATGGCTCTGATGTACTTTTGTATGGCGGCTTGCATACATACCCATTTGTGTATATAGTTGATCCCTTCGCCTGCCGATTACGCCGCCCGTACAGGTCCCGATGAATTGGAAGTGGTTGGGACGGCCGAAAGGTCTACCCGTGAGTGGCTTTTGGGGCCCCACCGTACTATTTCAACCACTACCGTTCATCCAGGCTTGTATCTAGAGCGTAATTCACCGAGGTAGTTACAATTGGTATCAGAGCCATCCCGACCTTCAGGGTCTCAGCCAAACGGTCGTTGTCAGTCTAGCAAATATTTTGGTAGTTATGTATACTAGGGAAAAACAAAACGCGAGAGTAGGACTGCTTCCATTTTTCTTCTTACCCACCCACCCACCCTTTTCTGGTAAGGAAGTGTAACGTTTTCAATCCTCTTCTTAAAAGTTCAAACTAGGATTCACGTGTTCTGGGTTTCCGTAGTACCATAGGTTGTGTGTGTGTGTGTGTAATCCCTTGTCTATCTGTTGCAACCAAGTTGTTATCTAATCGGCCTTTTGGTTATCAACTGTTGGTACATTCCATACCGACAGGCTTTTGTAAACCGACGCGATCTATCTGATTCGTTGTTTACCGACGCGATCTGTCTTACTCTTTGTTATCCGACGTTATCTTGTTTGGGGTGTTTGTTTCCGTAGTTACCAATCTTTAGGTTCGTCGTGAGAAGAAGGGGTTAGGATATGTGTTCCACTTATTCATGTGCGGAGTAATGATTTGAGTGCGGGATGGAGTCGCGACCATACCACTACTCTTATCATTCGCTTTTGTATATTGAATGGGTAGAGTCACTAATCTTGATTCGTTAAGTAATTTTGCGCATCTATTGGTATTTTAATGCCGAAATTTGTGGAAATTTTTTCTTTGATATATTTGTGTACCACACTCCTTTTCAGTCGTGTGCGATATGCTTAATATCTTTTAGGTGCTTTGAACTTTGTTGATATTTTAATATCATCTTAGTAAATTGTATCCTTTAATCTTGGTTAATTCCATCTTGGTACTATTTTGGATTATTATTATTCTCCATTATAGTACTGACTTGTGTTTTATATCAATCACAGGATGGCTCCACCACGCCGTTCTGATGAGGACATACCACCGGAACTTGGGGCCGCGTTGTCAAACATAGCCAATGCCTTGGCAGCAATGCAGCAGAACCAGCAGCGTTTGGAAGAAAGTGTCAGGAGAAATGAGTTTGCTCCACTCCCTCCACCTCCCAAGCGGGGTGACATCAAAAGCTTCCTGAAGTTCAACCCTCGCCAATTTGATGTTTCTGATCAACCACTGGATGCGTATGATTGGATGCGTGAGATGTCAAGGCTACTCGAGACTGCTGATGTTCCTGAGCAAGAGTGGGTAAAGTGTGCTACTCACCTTCTGAAGGGAGATGCAGCTCTCTGGTGGGAGAATTATCTGAAGGCAAGCTGCACTGGTTTTCAGCCTACTTGGGAACAGTTCTCTGGAGCTTTCAAAGAGCAATTCATGTCAGAGATTGTCATGGAAAGGATGAAGGAAGTCTTTCTCAACCTCAAGCAGGGAAATGATAATGTCAACACCTACATCAGGAACTTCATGAAACTCTCTCGTTATGGTGGTGATGAGATCTCAGATGACAAGAAGAAACAAAAGAGGTTCAGGCAAGGGCTCAATGCATCGATCAAGTATGCAATCACACATGCAAGGCCGGCATCTTTCCTGGAACTACAGCACACAGCTCTGCAAGAGGAAGCAAGCAGGCAAGTGTTTGAGGAGTCAAAGAAACACAACCGGGACGCACCAAGCTCTTCAGCTATGTCAGCTCCTTCTAAGCGGCGTGTCTGGGTTCCTAACACCCCACCGTCGTTCCCGGCTTCACCAAGACCTTCAAGCTACGCGGCAAGGCCATCAAACTTCATCACTGCTGCTCCCAGGGGCTACAACCACCACTACCCTGGAGCGCCTGGCGGAGTCCCTGGCTACGTGGCTCCACGTCGACATGGTGCTTGTTTCATATGTGGAGATCATGGACATCCCAACTGGAACTGTCCGTTGAAGAACAAAGCTCTTCCTCCACCCCCGCCAAGATCTGCAGCAAGCTCTCCTATGGTTCGTGCACCACCACCTCGGGCTCTCAACATCAACACCAAGCCCGGGTCTACGGTTGCTCGTGCCAATTGTGTCAACGCCGCTCAAGCTGAGCATGCACCTGGAGTTGTGATGGGTATGCTTTCCGTTAACTCAGTCCCTGCACGAGTTTTGTTTGATTCTGGTGCATCGCATTCATTTGTTTCTCACAAGTTTGCAAATGAAAACGAGTTAGCAATGGATCCTCTTCTTAAGCGGTTAATGGTTCTTTCTCCTGGAGCAACAATGGCAGCTGCTAAAATCAGCCATGGCAATCAAATTGAGATTGGTGGCTCTTCGTTCTCGGCTTCTTTAATTGTTCTGGGCAATTCTGACATTGATGTCATCTTGGGCATGGATTGGTTAACAGCAAATGCAGCTGTGATTGATTGTGCTGAACGCTCAGTTTCTTTGAAGATTCCTGAAGGCCATATAGTCTTTTCTCCAAGTATGACTCTTGCTGTCCAGCTTTTCTCTTTGGCGGCTCTGAATGATGATGCTATGGAAGCTATTCAGAGTGTACCGGTGGTCTGTGAGTTCCCAGATGTCTTTCCTGAAGAGTTGTCGGGTATGCCTCCGGATCGTGAGGTTGAGTTTGTAATTGATCTTGAACCTGGAACGGCTCCTATCTCCAAGCGGCCTTATAAAATGGGTCCTTCTGAGTTGGCTGAACTCAAACGACAACTTGATGAACAAGAGAAGTTGGGTTTCATTCAACACAGTACTTCTTCTTGGGGTAGCCCGACAATCTTTGTGAAGAAGCGTGACAGGACTGATAGACTTTGTGTTGACTATCGGGCTCTCAATGCTAAAACCATCAAGAACAAATATCCCCTTCCGCGGATTAATGATCTCTTTGATCAGCTAGCTGGAGCTGTGGTGTTCTCTAAGCTTGACTTGAGAAGTGGTTATCACCAAATCAAGATTCGCAAGGAAGATGTGCCTAAAACAGCTTTCACCACCCGCTATGGCCTGTATGAGTACACGGTCATGTCTTTCGGTCTCACCAACGCACCTGCTACCTTCTCGAGGCTTATGAACTCGGTTTTCATGGAGTACCTTGATAAGTTCGTTGTGATCTATCTGGATGACATCCTAGTCTATTCCAAGTCTAAGGAAGAGCATGAAGAACACCTGCGGTGTGTCCTAAGCAAGCTGCGTGAGAACCGTTTGTATGCAAAGTTCTCCAAGTGTGAGTTTTGGATGCCTGAAGTAACCTATCTTGGTCATGTCATCTCTGCCAAGGGCATTGCAGTCAACCCGGAAACCATGAAGACAATTTTGAATGGCTTCCTCCTGTTAATGTCAAAGAAGTGCGGAGTTTCCTCGGTTTGGCTAGTTATTGCCGTCGCTTCGTTCAGAACTTCTCGAAGATAGCGAAGCCTCTTACCGATCTCCTCAAGAAAGTCAAGAAATATCTTTGGACTCCTGCCTGTCAAGCAAGCTTTGAGACACTCAAAGAGAAGCTCACTTCCACACCAGTCTTGGTTCCTCCGGATACATCTAAGCCTTTCCAGATATTCTGTGACGCCTCTTTGCAAGGATTGGGTGCGGTCCTTATGCAAGAAAAGCAGGTGGTTGCTTATGCCTCTCGACAGTTGAAGACGCATGAGATCAACTACCCCACACATGACCTCGAGCTAGCAGCAGTTGTCTTTGCTTTGAAGCTATGGAGACACTACTTGCTTGGTAACCGTTGTGAGATCTTTTCTGACCACAAAAGTTTGAAGTATATCTTCACTCAGCCTGATCTCAACCTTCGGCAGAGGAGATGGATTGAAGCAAACAATGACTTTGATTTGACCATCAACTACACACCGGGCAAAGCTAATGTCATGGCCGATGCTCTCAGCCGCAAAGCTTATGTCAACAACCTCATGATAGAAGAGCAGCAACCTCTCTTGTGCGAGGAATTCCGTCAGCTCAACCTTGAAGTTGTGGAACAAGGGCATCTCCTGAACCTTCTGGCTACTACTCTCTTGGAAGAAAAGATTCGCTCTCGTCAGCTTGGTGATCCGCACACCAGAAAGATCATCTCTAAACTTGAGCTTCCGAAGTATGAGTCCTTCCACGTCGATGATCAAGGCACGCTTTTCTTTGAACACCGGATGTTTGTTCCAAACTACCCGGGTTTGAGAGAGCAAGTTCTCAAGGAGGCGCATGATTCTGTTATTTCTATCCACCCTGGCAGCACAAAGATGTACATGGACTTGAAAACACAATATTGGTGGCCTGGTTTGAAACGGTATTGTGCCAAGTATGTCTCGGAGTGTGATGTCTGCCGCAGAGTGAAAGCTATCCATCAGAAACCTTTCGGTCTTCTACAGCCATTGAAACCTCCGGAATGGAAATGGGAGAAAGTAGAGATGGACTTCATCACTGGCTTTCCAAGGTCGCAGAAGGGCAACAATGCAATCTTTGTTGTCATCGACAGGCTTTCTAAAGTGGCTCATTTCTTCTCCGTCAAGGAAACAATTTCTGGAATTCAGTTGGCTGAGCTCTATATCAACAGGATTGTCTCTCTGTATGGGGTTCCGCTTGAGATCAGTTCAGACCGTGGGAGCATCTTCACTTCCAAGTTCTGGGAAAGTTTCCAAAATGCTTTGGGAACAAAGTTGAACTTCAGCACTGCTTACCACCCTCAGTCGCAAGGACAGGTTGAAAGGATCAATCAGATTCTGGAGGATATGCTTCGTGCTTGCGTTATCTCTTTTGGCATGAAGTGGGAGGAATGTCTTCCTTATGCTGAATTCTCTTACAACAACAGCTTCCAGAAGAGTCTGAAGATGGCACCATTTGAGGCTCTCTATGGTCGCAAGTGCAGAACTCCGATTGGTTGGTCAGGTGCAGGAGAAAGAATCTGGTTTGGCCCTGACATTGTAACTCAAGCGGAGGAGAAGGTGCATATCATTCTTGAGAACCTGAAGATTGCTCAAAGTCGGCAAAAGAGCAATTATGACAGGAAGCACACGGACATGGTGTATGCCCCTGGTGATCTCGTGTACCTTCGTGTCACTCCCATGAGAGGCACACACCGCTTTGGTATCAAAGGAAAGCTGGCTCCTAGATACATCGGTCCATTCAAGATTCGTGGTAGAAGAGGAGAAGTTGCTTATGCCCTTGAGCTCCCGTAAAAACTCAAAGTCCATGATGTTTTCCACATCTCTCAGCTCAAGAAGTGCTTCAAAGATCCCGGCAGGACCGTGGATCATGAGCTAATCAATCTCCAAGAAGACCCGTCTTATCAAGAGCACCCCACCAAAATCCTTGAGACCGCAGAAAGAAGGACTCGCAACAAGTCCATCAAGTTCTGCAAGGTGCAGTGGTCACACCATTCTGTTGATGAAGCCACTTGGGAACGTGAAGATGAACTCTGTGCCAACTATCCTACCCTCTTTGTGTCTTCTTCTTCTTCCTAGAATCTCGGGGCGAGATTCCTGTTTAGTGGGGGAGAGTTGTAGCATCCCAGTTGTCTAACATCTGTAATGCTACTTGATCTAGTAATAAAATGGCCACTTCCTACAAATAATTGTTGCATCATCATCATGTCATGTTCATGTCATCATGCCACCTTGCATTTGAGCATCATATAAAAACCCTTTTGGTTTTGGTTCGTATCTCATATGCATTAATATCTGTATTTGCCTCTTGATATTGTATTTGGTTCTTGATATATTGTTAAATGCCCAAGTTGATTTGGGGGCATATCTCTTATTGACTCCACCACCTTTTCTTCACCACCTTATAATTCCACCATCCAATTAATATGAGCTTGGCATTTTAATTGAGTTTACCTCTAGCTCATGTGGGTTGGGTGAATTCCACTCATAATCTTTTGTTTGACCTTTTCCACCTTTTGGAAATGCATGGAATAATGCCACATGATTTTATGTTGTTTTCACAATATGAATACATGGCATTTATTGTTTGCATGGGCCATGCAAGTACCACCTTTTACTTGACATTTGAATCTTATTGTTTTGCTTGCATGGATCACCCCTTTTCTTTTTCCTCTTTTGGCCATCTTGTTGAGCTTGTGTGGATCATGCTTGATCTAATAAACCCACCAAACCCTCTATCTCTCTCCCTCTTTCTTACCCTCTAGCTAAACCCTAATCACCCCATCTATCTAGTCCCAATTACCCTCCCCCTCTCATCCTCCCTTCTAACCCTAAACCCCACCTCCCCTCTTAGTCAAGCCCCCTATTCAAAACCTCCTGGTAAAAGGTTCAAAAGATTTTTGAAATCATAAACTAGTTGGCAAATTGAAATAGAATAAAAATAACAAACAAATAACTAAAAGACAAGATAAAAAAAAGGGGAAAGTCATACCTGGTAGCAGCCACTTTGGCCCAGTCGCCTCAGCCGATCGAGAGCAGCAGCAGCCAGCCCACCCCCCTGGCCCAATACCGCTTCGACGCCGTCGCGCGCTCCTGTTCTTCTTCCTGGCGACTGACGCCGTTCTCTGCTTCCTCTCTCTCGCGGCATGAGACGGAAAGCAGACGGGGTGGCAGGTGGCCGTCCCGCTCCGTCGTCCGCGTCAGCAGCACGTGAACCCTGCCCCCTTCTTATCCAAGCCGCGCAGTCCCCTCCCCCTCGAACCCTAGCCTTCCCTTTCCCCTCCTCTCCGCCGCCATCCCATGTTCCTGTCCTCCTTCCTCCCGCAGCAGCAGCAAGCGGAGCCGCAGTGAACGCCATGGTCGCCGGTGAGCGCCGCTGAAGCCGGGATCGCACGCTTCGTCCGCGCTGCTGTGGGGGTGCATCGAGAGGAGCTGCACGCCCAGGAGCCCTGCTTCCCCTTCATCCTGACCCAGTACCGGAGCAGCGCAGCCGCTCGCCGTCCTCCACTCCGACCTCCCCCGTCCTCGATTCCTCTGGGAATCGGTCCAGGTGAGCACCTCGGTCCAATCCCCGTTCTCCTCCTTTGCTGTTGTGCACCATAACCTCGCCTCGGTCGAGGATCATCACCAGGCCGGCGTCCCCAACCATCGGTAGCCGTTGCTGCCAGCGCGCGCGTTAACTGAACCCTGTCGACGAAGCCGCTCACCAGTTCAGCAAAGCCCGAGCGCATCCTCTGTTTCTTCACCTCGCCCCGTCCGCTACGGCCCTCCGTCGCAAAAATCCCCAACATGAAAGTCATAGCCCTACCTTTCCTCCGCGTTTTTAGTTTTTACATCATTCCCTAAATCGCGTTGTATCCTTCGCCATCGTCCTCGAAAGATCCTGAGAAAAACCCTCTTTTACCTGTCGATGTTTTTCAGTTTTTGCCTCGGGTCGGCCTCTGTTCGTCGTAGTTTCTCGACGCATAGAGTCCTCCGTTGGTGGCACCCCAAACACCAAACTTGCAGCCGGTACATCCCTCTTCGTTTTTGGTTTTTACAGTTTAGCGAAATTCGAATCCGTTTGCTCGCCAGGATCGCTTGAACTTTCGGCCAGCTCGCAGTTTTTCCTGTTTCAGCGACAGTTTCGTCAGTCTAACAAACCCCCCTCCCAGACGCTATGCAGAAAATCCCCTGTCCTTCCTGGTAACCAACCCGCAGTCCCCTAGACCCACCAGTCAGCGTCCGAGGGTTTTTATAAAAAGGCTCCCGAGGTTTTCCGGATTCAACCCGCGGTCCCGCCGTGCCCGCGTGGCTGCCGCTGCGCAGTGGGCCGGGCCACCTGTGTCCCCACCAGTCAGTGACTGGGGTAGCTCTAGCCCGTGTAAGAAAAGTCCAGCAGCCTGTCTGTTTTATTTCAAATCAAATTCAAATTAATTCAAATTCAAATATCAATCTGTTTTCAAATAACTTTTCGATTACAAATCCAAATAATGCATATAATACATGTTTTTGAATCAGAAAAATGTGAGGAATTCAATTATGCCATCCACATTTTCAATTAAGCATGTTATCTTCTAAGTTGGGTAAATTACAACAAAATGCCACTGGAACTTAATAAATTAATAACTTTTGATTTATAACTCCGAATTTAACAAATGATATGTCTAAAATGATCAGCTCGACGAGACCTTTCTGTTTATGCTATCCATGACTTCAATTGCAGCATGCATCATATAAATATAAAGTATACAGCAACTATTATGACAATAAAATGTGACCAAAACTCAGTAAAATGATTTATTCTTGTATTCCACACCTCACCCATGCCATGCTACTTTATTGCCATGCAAATTGTGCATCATTCATCATGGCATGATTGTTTGCTTGTCGCATTTTATTCATATGCTTGCGCTCTTTATTTATGTTGGCCCTTGTTTGTTTGGTTCTTCTTCGAATAGACACTGAGCAGGGGATATATCAAGAGAACTAGGAGCACTACCCAGATTCGTCTCTCGCTTCAACTGAGTTGCCAGGCAAGCACTACCACATGCTTGCCTACATACAGTACCTATTGCCTCTATCTTATTCTTGCATCATTGAGTCGCGATTGCATTAAATTGAATCCCAAGTATTGCATAGCCTTTACTTTTAAACCCCACCAAGCTTGTTTCTCCATCCCATGAGCCATTACTACAGGAGTTGTTTGAGCCATGCGAGTCGTAGAACAGCATGTGTAGGGTATGTGAGTGTCTGTCGGATAACGAGGTACCTAAACAACTTAACCTGAGTAGTAATGGGATAACTAAAGAAAGTGGCACCGGTGAGCAACATCTGCTATTTGGTTTTTCCTGCTCACTTGTGTCCCGTAAGACCCCGAGTACTTGATTCCTGTTCCAAGATTATTCGCGCTATCCACATCCGGGAGGCTTATGGGACCCCCCTGAGCCAGAGCTTGATTCAGTCTTATTTCTTGGGGCCACAAACTAGTTTGAGGTTTTGTTTACTATCTTGTACTTATGCCATGCTACTGCCTTATTTACGATTGTGTGAGGAGCACACTGTACTGTTTAGGTAAGCGGAGTGTTTTCGCGGTATCGACAAGCCCAGTCACACTTTCGGGTTCCCAGTCGTTTACAGCCATTGACGCAAACCTTGAGTCCGTCTCGAAGTCAGCTAACTTCGTTGCGGGTCTACTCAATGGGGTGGCCCCCTGAAATATTTCTGAATCTTGTGATTGCTTTGTCGTGAAGGCCTCGTTGGGTTTTGATTTGGTTTTTCCGAGGTTGATCGAGTGTGTGTTGGTATTTGTGCACCCCTGCAGGGTAAAACTTTCTGAAAGCCGTGTCCGCAGTTATGGACGACTTGGAGCACAGTTTCTCGATCATAGACAAGCATAACTAAAGTACCGTTTTAATCTGACTAAGTAATTTGACTAGTAAATAGTGCAACACTCATGGAATGGTTAATAAAATTGCCAACGGATGGGGGGGAAGGTTGTTCGTCCGCTTCCTCGTTGGTAAGCGAGGAGGAGGATGGATCTGATGAAATTACTGTTATAACTGTTGTCATTAATTCACGGACATCCGTCTATCTTTGGTTAGGCGGATGGTTAGCGTTTATCTATAGAACTGCTAGGGTTTATCTTTTGCTGCAATTGCGTCACCCCAGGTTGTGTCCCCTTTAGAGGCATAAAGACTTGCTGAGTACCCTTAGGGTCTCACACGATAAATTATTGGTTCAGATGAACAGGTACCCTCGCAGGACGGATACTGGGTGGAAGAGGCTGATGATGTGGGCAACGATCGTTCGGTGTAGAGATTCCGGGAACGGGGATCCTTGAGATCTGTGGGCGGGATGTGCTTATTTCTATGGCATCTTATGCCGATTTGCTTCTTATCCGTACTCGGACTTTGTTTTGCCGCTTCCGCTTGATACTCTGATGTGTGATGTATGAGGAATTATCCTGAAATATTACATCTATCTAGGTCATTTGAATCTTGCCGTATGGCGTTGCTATATTTCCTTTTTTTTAGATGGAATGGCTCTGATGTACTTTTGTATGGCGGCTTGCATACATACCCATTTGTGTATGTAGTTGATCCCTTCGCCTGCCGATTACGCCGCCCGTACAGGTCCCGATGAATTGAAAGTGGTTGGGACGGCCGAAAGGTCTACCCGTGAGTGGCTTTTGGGGCCCCACCGTACTATTTCAACCACTACCGTTCATCCAGGCTTGTATCTAGGAGCGTAATTCACCGAGGTAGTTACAAGGAGATACAACCATCTAGCTACTACATGACCCATAGTCCAAGGTGGAACTACTCACGCATCATACCGGAGAGAAGGCCTCCGGGATGATCTCCGCTCCGGCAGGGTACCAGGAAGAACTTCAGATCCTCCCGATCTAGGGACGACGGTGGCGACGGCTACAGAAGGTTTCGTGGAATATTGATCGGGTGCTTAGGGTTTCTATATCGGGGGCTTCTTATAGGCGACGGGGAAGGCCGAGGAGGCGGCAAGGGGCCCCACACCCTGCCTAGACACGGGCCCACCCCTGGCCGCGCCTAGGGGGGTTTGGCCGCCCGGGCACGCTTCTCCATCTCCCCTCTGGACTTCTTGTTTCCCACGAAAAGTTATTGACTTTGGCTTTGTCCCGTTAAATTTCGAGAATATTGATTTTCTGCCTTTCTGGAACAAAAAAACAAAAGAAAACATGCAACTGGCACTGTGGCAACTTGTTAATAGGTTAGTTCCAGAAAAGATATAAAAACACCTCAAAGAAAGACAAAGCAAAGCAAAGCAAAGTAGATATTAAACAAACATGGAACATCAAAAATTCTAGATACGTTATCGATGTATCACTAGTTCAGCTTCCTGCCTATGTGCTGTTAGGTGGTAACATCGCTAGCTGTGAAAAGTGGTGAGCACATCACTATGACATGAGCAACCAAACATGCAGAAATTTGTATCAAACGACACAAAATCAGTTATCTTAACAACCAAACAACTTAAAATTACATAAAAACTAGATATGAACAACCAAACGAATTGCCAAACTTGACCCAACCCTAATTTCTCCCGTGCAGCACCTGAGCAACCAAACACGCCCATGCTGAACACATGCTTTTATTGAGTTGCCAATATGTTAAAACTCCCACCTTCTCGAAATAAGTGATTTACTTTTGTCTAGATTTGTATATATCTATACATCTTTTAGTGTTTAGACACATGCAAATCTACACAAATCCAAGTTTTATGAAGACAATTTTTTATTTAATAATTGATAAGTATAAGAGGCGTGGAGATTGTGGAAGTGGTTAAAAAAAGAAAAGACAATCGACCGTGATATTATCACGAATTCTCGGATCCAAGTGGTTCGAATTTTGGGAATACTCGAGACGTAGGAAAACGAAATAGTACTAGTACCTCCATTCCAGACTGTTCCCCCGTTCCAGAAACGAGACCCACGCCGAGAGCCCACCACCATGGCAGCGCAGCGGCCCCGCCGCGAATCGCGCGTGCCGGATGAGCTCGTCGCGGAGATCCTCCTCCACCTGCCGCCCAGCGAACCAGCGAGCCTCCTCCGCGCCTCCCTCGTCTGCAAGGCCTGGTGGAACGCCGTCTCCGACCCCGCCTTCCGCCGCCGTCTCCTGGAGCTCTATCCGACGGCCCCCATGCTCGGCTTCCTCCACAACTGGGAGGACCAGCAGATCCCCCGCTTCCTCCACGCCACCGCCTCGCCCTTCTCCCGCGCCGCCCCGGACTGCGGCTCCTGGCGGGCCCTCGACTGCCGCCACCACCGCGCCCTCTTCCTCTCCAAGGGCCAGAATACTCGGGAAATCCTTCTCCTGTGGGACCCAATCACCGACTCCGACCAGTTCGTGCCGCTGCCCGCGGAGTTCGAGAGCAGCGAGTACGGGGCCGAGAAGATGTCCCCGACCGCGGCCGTGTTCTGCGCAGAGGATGGGTGCGACCACGCCGTCTGCCACGGGGACCACTTCCGCCTGGCCTTCGTCTTCTCCGTCAAGGTAGACACTGACGACGAGCAGTATGTCACGTCCGCGTGCCTCTACTCGTCGAAGACCGGCACCTGGGGCGAGCCGACCTTGATGAATGGCGAGTTATCCATGAACTTTACACGTTACTCCAGTGTGCTTGTTGACAGCTCTCTGCTCTATTTCATGTCTGACGATCTGTTGATCCTGGAGTATGACTTGGCAACGCACACCCTGAATGTGTTCGACCCACCAGACAACTGGGGCTACGTGGGGAGATTTAACATCGTGCTGGGGGAGGACGGCGGGCTGAGAGTTTGCCAGTACCTGTTTCCTAAACTCAAACTGTGGACCAGGAATACGAGCGACGACACTGATGCAGAATGGGTGACGAGCCGGGCCATCTTCCTGGAGAACGCTTTGCTCCCAATTGGTGGTCTCCTGGATGCAGATAGTACAGTGCAAGTGATGGGCTTTGCTGAGGAAGCAAATGTCGTTTTCCTTAACACGGCTAATGGCATCTACACAGTCGAGCTGCAATCGAGGCAGGTGAAAAGGGTGTACGATAACCGTGGCTTCTGTAATTTGATTCCAGTTGTCGGCTTCTACATTCCTGCGTTCCTAGGCAAGATCCAGAAGTTGCGCCTTAGTGAGGAGGCAGGTCGTGAGGAGGAGGAGGGAGTGGAGGAGAAAACAGTAGATCATGAGCACAAGTTGTTCGACAAGGGTTCCAGTGCTATTAAGGAAGGAGGCCAAGACCTCGAGATCAGGTTAGTATAGCCACTAGCCACATGAAGCGTGCCAATGTATGAATTGTGGGAACTTCCAAATAGTTCAGTGCCCTATTGGATTTACTGTTGTTTTCATATCCTTAGTTGCTCTGAGCTTTTGACTTTTGTAGTTTGGGGATGTGCGATTACTGGGGTTTAAGATGTTCTACCACAATGTGGTTGCCAAGCGTTGAGTGCTCTGTTAGTTTGTTGTTGTTTGAGGAGTTAGCGAATCCATTTATCCCAGTGTTACTCCATAGCAATACTTGCGACTTAGAGAGTAGCATCTTTTCTTATGATGTGAGTATTGCTATTAGCATCGAATAGGTTTACCCTATTTGAGAAATGCTAGATTCCTCTCCAGTACTGCATAGTTGTAAATATCTCATTCTTGTGCAGTTTATTCGTACTGTACTTTAGAATTGTACTACTTCATAAGCTCTGCGAACGCTAGCTAGTTGTTAGAAAAGGCAGTCAACAGGACATAGCACATAGTTGGTTGATGAAAATAATTGTTGTTACACTGTTCTCACATATTATAGTAACCTTCATGCCTTATAATCTTGAGAATTGTAGACTGAATATGTATGCCTTTTTTACCTAGGGATCCGAGTTATGGAGAAATTGCTCCGGAGTGTGCTAGCATGGAAGACAAGCCTGAACATGCCTTGCCATCTGAAGCTCAACAGGTGACCGATCCTATGGGTGAAGATCCCAACAGTGCACTAAATGAAGAATTGGTGAAGAGTACATCTACAACCAACAAAGATGATGTTGGGAACTCGAAGAACTCTGGTAGCAATGTTGAGGATGCTGCTCCAACTTCAGGGAAAGGTGATTCTTAAGAAGGTATTGTATATCATTGTCCCTTTCCTCCGACCGGTGGCTGTGCCAGTGCTGAACTACTGTGTGGTGCCATGCACGATTTTCTGAAGTTTGCATCATCCTCTAGGTTTCTCTTGAAATTTTACTTGTATGGAATAGTTTCTCGAACAGGCTGTAGGATCAGCTGACCCCAAAGTTGCAGCCCTTGCACTCCTACGTGGCTGCATATGCAAACCAATAGTCTTGTTTTGGGACTTGGAACTATTAGCTGTTTGGATTTATCTGAATTCTCATCATGGTTCCATAGTAGACAAACAATAAATTTAGCCAATAGTTCTTACTCAACTTTATAATATTATAGGAAGTAGATGATGTTGCAGAAATCAGAAAAGAAATTTCTACCTTGCTCACAAAAAGCTTGTGTTATGGGTTGACCATATTTTAATGTATGTCCGGTGCCATATATCAGCTATTTACTTTTTAATGTATCTTTTCTTACCTGTACACTTGAAATAGCTATGTCAGTCTGAATATATATGGGCCTACAAAGCACTGAACTCATTCTTGTTTCTTCTCTTGCAATTAGCGATCTAAATAGTGTTGCATAAGGTAGCTTTTACTACTTAGAACTTCCTGGATAATTGATGTCTAGCATTTCATCAGAATACTAACTATTTTCTGTTAAATGCACTGATCTATTGTGATTATCTTGTTATAATAATTTAGTTGCCAGGTGGGCTTTGTGCCCCTGTAGGGCTTTTCAAAAATATGATTCAGTTCGATCGCTTATTCATTTGTGTGCATCTCTTCATGTTTCTTTTTTTATGAGTAGTCCATAGTATAATGAACCTTTGGGTTGTAGGCAGAGCCATCAAACAATATAGTGACAGGTCTGTGCTGAACCTTCTCCAAAGAGACTAGCCATAGATTATTCACCATCTGCAAAATGAAATACCAGCTAGATAGAAAAGAAATTCTGGAATTTCCCAAATATAACTGGGACATTGTAACGGGATGTTTCTTTCCATGTTCATGTTATCTCAATGACCAAAACTCTATTGATCTGTAGCACGTAGCTAGATAAAAGTTACTTTCATTCTGTATTTGATCAATTTACCTTTTAGCATTAGTATTTGATCAATTTACCTTTTAGCATTAGTACACAATTCTGTATTTGATCAAGTTACTAACATTTTGTACAAGGTTTTCCATAGTGGAGTATAATAAATTGATCGTGATGCCTCAGTGTGTCTTTCTTCCTAATAGGATAACTATTAATATAGACGTTTTTTTAACCACAATACTGACATACTCATGCATTAAGAGAAAAACATGAAGCAATGCAAGTAGTATAGCTAACCTTTGGGGTTGTAGGTAGAGGCATCAAACATGGTAATGTCAGGTCTATGCTGAACTTTCTCCAAGAGAGACTATCAACAGATTGTTCGCCATCTGTGAAATGTAATTCCAGCTAAATATGAAGTTCTGAAATTGCCAACATTGTAGCAATATGTTTCTACTCCAAGTTCCTTTCCCTCAATAGTCAATAATTTTTTGTTGATCTGTATCCAAATAGCTAGATAAAGTTAGTTCATTCTGTATTTGATATGTTCATTTTTTTAGCATTAGCATACAATTAGTTGCTTTGATCTACTTGTATCTACTCACCCATTCGATCCCACAGAGAGGTACTCAACAATGTTTACTAGCTGTGTATTTAACATTCTTTCCTATCATGTTCTGTATCCATTTCACCATTTACCATGCTCTAGAAAGATTTCCATTGTTTGCTCTTTTCGTGGTGCGGAAATCATAGTATTTGCATCAGCCTTGGATGGTTTTTGAAACCATTTTGCATGTTCTTGTGCAGTAGTTTTATGTTCCTTCTTAAACAGAACTCATACTACATATGATTTTATATATTTGCTCACTCAATTCATTCTGCTAGCATTACATGCGTCCTAAAGAAGTTGAGCTTTCTGTATATATCAGAGTTGTACTAACATCTCAATCTGTTGCTGTGTGCTTTTAGTGTTGCTTTGCTGAACTGATGGTCAGGGGGATGTTTTATCAGCCATCCGGCGCCTTCAGCGTGGTATCTTTCTTCTCTGCAGCTGGGAGACATGAGTGTTACCTCTCTTTTTTCATGGTTTTGTAGTTTAGGATCCAGTCTGAACACTGACATAAGGCACGAAACGCGGAGGCTTTGACACCTCAAAGAAGTGAATGCTGCTCTAGACTTTGTCTCAAGATAGTTTTGCAAATGGGATTCGATATGAAAAACTGCAGAGTGTGGGGATTACTTGCTGTTCGATGATGACTTGGGAAACTACTTGTAACTGCTACGTCTACCCCTGTTGTTTCTATGGAACGGTGCTTACTATTGGAATGATTCCGACTATGTTTGTTGCAAGTCAGTTATCATTTGAGAAACATTTCATCTTTGAGAAACAAGATAGTAATCGTTCGAGTATCTTTGTAAGAATCCCTTTTTTTTCTTACCATCGGTTGTCTGTTTCAAACATGGTTGTAAGTTTCATTGTAACTAGTACCAGCATGCTCATGTATCTAATTCAGCGAGGCAAGACTTACGGAAAACGTATGGACTGACGTGCAGCGGATGAATTGGTTGAAATTTTGATCCTTGCTGAAAATACGGGCCACATTCTCAATTCTTCAACTGATCTACCGAGTACGTAAGTTTTTTTTGTAAATTCTGTCCTAGCATTACTCCTAAATGTTAGAGACAAGTAGTATACGCCTTACGAGATTAACATTTAAATTTTTACCAGGAATATGACATAGTTTCGATAGAAGGTATTCATTACAGTCTACAGGTATTCCATTACATAGACATCATTGGCAAGAAACTTTGATCTTACACATCACAGAATACAGAGTAGTACAATGTTACAAACATGACTGGCTCTAAACATTCACAGATTTCACAGGTTACATACACATCACACAGGTTTGATTACAGTACCAAACAATGCTACAAACGAGATCAGATCCCTAACAATGCATCGCAAAACTAATACATGCCAGACGTCATTGAAGATGACCGCCACGGCAGAGTCACATCCTTGCTGCACCTCCCGATCATCCCCGGCGAGAAGGTCGTTGGACAAGGAATGCTGTAGATGGCGTCGCCCGCTGCCTCCATCTGGCCGTCGGCGTTGTAGTGCTGGTGTGGGACCTCGTACCCGCTGACAATGGTCTGCACGAACCCTGTGGCGGCGGCGGCGTCGTCGTCCTGCGGCTGAGCTGCTGGTTCCCATGGCAGCACGGCGGCCAGATCGCCTTCTGGTATCGCCATGCTGTTCTGCTGCTGGTAGATGCTCCGGAAATCATGTTCCACGTCCTGGAGGAAGTTGCTTGCTTGATCGGAGACGGGGAATAGCAGAGGGAATTTCATCCTCAACTCCGTGATAGGGTCTTCCTCGAAGATAAATCCATCTCCAGTACTGTCCCGATTCTGCTCGGCTGCGTCCTCCTCCTCCACGGTACTCGCCGCCGCCTGCAGTCGCTGCTCATCTTGATCAACCGTGCGCCGCGGCCGCGAGCTCGCCTTATTAGGGTCCTCAGCGTGGTCGCCGTACATGGGCGCCTTTCTCTTCTTGGAGTTGACGATGGCAGGATCCGACACTGGAACGGCAGCCTCCGACGCCACCATGGGTCGAGGGGATCGGTGGATCTTGCAGAGCACGAGGTCGCCGCCTCCGTGCTCCGGCGAGATGCCGTACTCCGTCATGATCCACCCGGCCCTCTCGTCCTTGCCCGTCGACGCGTTCTTGACCTTGTAGGAGAAGTACTGCTCGTAGCCGCCGTACTGGCTTCCACCTTTCACCGGCGTCTCGCCTCTCTCCGAGTGCCACCAGCGCTTGCCTGCCTCCTGGCCGCCATCGATCGTGCGTGACTTCCTCCCCGCGCCGCCGCGCGCGTTCCTCTTGCGGCCTCCGACGTAGCGCACACGAGAGAAGAAGTACCACACCGGCTCCTTGCCGGGAGCATGGTCGAACCCCTCGGTCAGCTTCTCGGGCTCGGCGGAGTAGACGTCGGCGACGTGGATGAAGCGGCGGGCGGTGGCGCCGGGGAGTTCCTTGCCGGCGATCTTGCAGCGGAGGTACGTGTCCGTGAGGTCGTGGTCCGTCGGGATGAAGACGGTGCCTGGCGGGAGCGAGAGATCGCCGCGAGACGACGTCGACGTCGTCATCGTCCTGGACACAGGATGGATCGACGGTAAAATGTTCGCCGATCGCGAGCGAGCTTACGTGCAAGCTGCTAGCTAGGGTTCGAGCTGTGTCGAACTAATGCGGCGTACAAACATGATCGACGCCCAGTCACCCACACATTTATACTACTACGCTCCCCCTCAAAGTGATTAGCAGAAGCCGAATCGTACACTGATAAACATGATTAGGCTTGGACGAGCTAGCTGGATTGACTTACACTTTGACTTGGTCTGCAAGTTAATTAAGCGCTAAGCTCTTGCTCCATAAAACTAACGGTCCCAACAGTATCCGGATCCGTCCATGTTTAGGTGCACGATCAAGCAGTGCGTGAAGGTGCAAGCGACGAAGCAGCACACGTCTCCACCAGGGGGCCTAAAGCCCTCGCCAAACGGCTATTGGGGTGTTGACACCCAAAATCGCGCCAAGCTCTCCCCTCTCCCCACCCCAATCCCATTTTGGCATCGGCGTGGTCTATTTTGTTATCTGATGCTTCGAGGTCAAACCCAATCCACGCGGCGCGAGATGGATGAGAAAATGTGTAGAACGTGGCGGACCCTCCTTGTCAGTGAGAGAGATGGACCTCGCCCTGTCACCTGGATTAGCATTTTTTATTTTAAATATTTTTCTAGTATTTAGATTGTGTGTAATAATTTTAATTGAATAAATAAAAAAATATGAAATTACTAAAATGCCCATGGACGACGAGGATTTCCGCCGCCAATCGATATCTCGGTCGCGACAACCCGCGTTCAGCGAGTGTTTCCGATGCGACCTCGGCTCGCAGGCACGAGAACCCGCGACCGTCGAGGTTTTCCTGCGCCACTTCGGCTCTAAAAGGGCCCATTGCATGGAAGCTCGTCACTCGCTCGCGAGAACCCTCGAGCCGAGAGAAATTCCGGTGCCACGCAGGCACTTTACATGCCCCACAACTCGACAGGTGCGAAGCCGTGGAACGCCTCCAAGAGAGCACTTTCGTGTCCATGGACACTAATGGCGGACCCATGGCGTAGGGACGGCCCATCGTCCACCGACACGGGACACGCCCGCACTAGGGAATCTCGGGTTGCGGGGCCCGCCTCATAGGGAGAGTCAGGCTCCATAGCAATGTAGCCGCGCGTCCTCCTCGTCCTCCATCCCATAGCTAGAAAGAATCAGGGAGAAGTTAATAGCAGATTTGGCCGAAATTTTCATGCGCTATTATTGATTCTGATTAACCAAATTGTCACTATTGGAATTCTCTTAAATTTGTTAAATATTTTAAAAAATCAGGAATAATACTTTAAGTATTATTTTAATAATATTTATGAATTTTCTTGCCTTTATGTGATATGAATGAATTATCAAGCTATTTTTTGGTATTTATAAACATAATGGATTTTTAGTAGTATAAAAAATTATTCTAAAAATCTTATAAAATTAAGCTTGTTACTCCCTCCGATCCTAAATAAGTGTCACGGTTTTAAACTAACTCTAGTTCAAAATGGCGACACTTATTTAGGATCGAAGGTAGTACTATTTTTCATACTTAAAATGATTTTCATTTATTTTAAATATTTTTCTGGTATCTATATTGTGTATAAATTTTAGTTGAATAAGTGTGAAATGTGAAATTACTAAATACCCAAGACCCACTGCTCATCCCAACTAGGTTAGATTGGACCGAATCGGTTCGGTCACTCTCTCTCTCTCTCTCTCTCTCTCTCTCTCTCTCTCTCTCTCTCTCTCTCTCTCTCTCTCTCTCTCTTGCGCGACGCGCTCTCTCGACCCCCACATTACTGTTGGTGTCGCCGTTCATTTTCCAAGAAATTTTGAGACGGGCGAAAATTTTTAGACCAACCTCGCGACTCCTTTTTAATACTCTAGTAAAGATATGTTGTCACGATAATAATTACTCCCTCCTTTGTTCACCAATGTAAGATATTCAGTATATTTTTAAAATAGATAAGATTCCGACTAAAATGGATGAACATAGCTAAATAATAAAACATGTCTTGATATATTCATTTTTTTAAAAGCTAAAAGGTTTTAGTGAACAGATGGAGTAGTATATTGTTGGATGTACCGTACGCGCAGGAATAACCCACTAAAATCTAGATCATCAATCATCCACGGTGGAGCCTTGTTGTCACAATAGTATGCGTTAATACGTCACATGTGCAAGACATGATGCACGCACTCGATGTCTCGATCATGCACCTTAGCTAGCTAAACATGGACGGATCCGGTTAACAATGGGATTACACTTTAATTACTTGCAGACCAAGCAGTAGTCTAGCTAAATTTACGTCTAACCAGTTCGAAGCCTAATCATGTTTAACACAGTATACTCCACAAGCCCACCCCGATACGGATTCTGGTGACTAAACTTTTGATATAAATGTGTGGGCTTGTGGAGCATTAGATACGCCGCATTAGTTCGACAGCTCAAACTTCCAAACCCTAACAGCTTGCACGAGAGCTTGTTCGCCCTTGCCATCGGTGATCGAGGACGATGACGACGTCTCGCGGCGATCTCTCGCTCCCGCCAGGCACCGTTTTCATCCCGACGGACTACGACCTCACGGACACGTACCTCCGCTGCAAGATCGCCGGCAAGGAACTCCCCGGCGCCACCGCCCGCCGCTTCATCCACGTCGCCGACGTCTACTCCGCCGAGCCCGAGAAGCTGGTGGAGGGGTTCGACCACGCTCCCGGCAAGGAGCCGGTGTGGTACTTCTTCTCTCGTGTGCGCTACGTCGGAGGCCGCAAGAGGAACGCGCGCGGCGGCGCGGGGAGGAAGTCACGCACGATCGATGGCGGCCAGGAGGCAGGCAAGCGCTGGTGGCACTCGGAGAGAGGCGAGACGCCGGTGAAAGGTGGAAGCGAATACGGCGGCTACGAGCAGTACTTTTCCTACAAGGTCAAGAACGCGTCGACGGGCAAAGACGAGAGGGCAGGGTGGATCATGACGGAGTACGGCATCTCGCCGGAGCACGGTGGCGGCGACCTCGTGCTCTGCAAGATCCACCGTTCCCCTCGACCCATGGTGGCGTCGGAGGCTGCCGTACCAGTGTCGGATCCTCCCATCGTCAACTCCAAGAAGAGAAAGGCGCCCATGTACGGCGACCACGCTGAGGACCCTAATAAGGCGAGCTCGCGGCCGCGGCGCACGGTTGATCAAGATGAGCAGCGACTGCAGGCGGCGGCGAGTACCGTGGAGGAGGAGGACGCAGCCGAGCAGAATCGGGACAGTACTGGAGATGGATTTATCTTCGAGGAAGACCCTATCACGGAGTTGAGGATGAAATTCCCTCTGCTATTCCCCGTCTCCGATCAAGCAAGCAACTTCCTCCAGGACGTGGAACATGATTTCCGGAGCATCTACCAGCAGAACAGCATGGTGATGCCACTAGGTGCGCTGCCATGGGCACCAGCAACTCAACCGCAGGACGCCGCCGCCGCCCAGTGGCGGAGCTAGCCGACTTAGAGGGCTATCGCCCCTGCCGCCGCCGCCACAGGGTTCGTGCAGACCATCGCCGACGCCGACGGCCAGATGGAGGCAGCGGGCGACGCCATCTACGGCATTCCTTGTCCAACGACCTTCTCGCCGGAGATGATCGGGAGGTGCGCAGCAAGGACGTGACTCTTCAATGACGTCTGGCATGTATTAGTTGTTTTTGCGATGCTGTGATCTCGTTTGTAACATTGTTCGGTACTGTGTGTAATCAAACCTGTGTGATGTGTATGTAACCTGTGCAATCTGTGAAAGTTTAGACCCAGTCATGTTTATAACATTGTACTCTGTATTCTGTGATGTGTAAGATCAAAGTTTCTTGCCAGTGATGTCTATGTAATGGAATACATGTAGACTGTAATGAATACTCCTACCTTTTATCAAAACTTTGTTATATTCCTGGTACAAATTATAAATGCTAATCTCGGAAGGCATATACTTCTTGTCTCTAATATTTAGCTTGCCTCACTGAATTAACTATATCAGCATGCTGGTATTTATTAGAGTAGTTATTATGGTGAAACTTATAACCATGTTTGAAACAGAAAACCGATGGTAAGAAAAAAAGGGATTCTTAACAAAGATACTCGAACGATTATTATCCTGTTTCACAAAGATGAAATGTTTTCTCAAATGATAACTGACTTGCAACAAACAGAGTCCGAATCATTCCAATAGTAAGCACCGTTTTCCACAGAAACAACAGGGGTAAATATAGCAGTTACAAGTAGTTTCCCAAGTCCAAGGAGGTTAATCCCCACTCTGCAGTTTTTCATCATCGAATCCCGGTTGCAGAATTATCTTGAGACAAAGTCTTGAGCAGCATTCACTTCTTTGAGGTGTCAAAGCCTCCACTTTTGGTGCCTTATGTCAGTGTTCAGACTGGATCCTAAGCTACAAAACCATGAAAAAAAGGAGGTAACACTCATGTCTCCCAGCTGCAGAGAAGAAAGATACCACACTGCAGGCGCCGATGGCTGATAAGACATCCCCCTGACCATCAGCTCAGCAAAGAAACACTAAAAGCACACGACAACAGATTGAGATGTTAGTACAACTCCAATATATACAGAATGCTGAACTTCTTTAGGGGGCATGTAATGCTAGCAGAATGAATAGAGTGACCACATATATAAAAACATATGAGTTCTGCTTAAAAATACATAATGCTACTGCGCAAGAACATTCAAAATGGTTTCAACAACCATCCAAGGTTGATGCAAATACTATGGTTTTTGCACCACAGCAATCTTTCCAGAGCATGGTAAATGGTGAAATGGATGTAGAAGTATAGAACATGATAGGACGGAATGTTAAAGACACAGCTAGTAAACAATGTTTGAGTATCTCTCCGTGGGGTCGAATGGGTGAGAAGTTACAAGTAGATCAAATCAACTAATTGTATGCTAATGCTAAAAAAATGAAGATATCAAGTACAGAATGAAAGCAACTTATATCTAGCTATTTGGATATGGATCAACAAAAAGGTATTGACTATTGAGGGAAAGGAACATGGGGTAGAAACATCATGCTACAAGGTTGGCAATTTCAGAACTTCATATCGAGCTAGAATTACATTTCGCAGATGGCGAACAATCTGTTGATAAGTCTCTCCCGAATCCCAGTTGAGCAGCACTCACTTCTTTCAAATGTCAAAGCCTCCGATTTTGGAGCCTTGTGTCAAAGTTCAGACTAGACCATAAACTACAATGTACCATGAAAAAGAGACACTATAGTACGCGCTACGCCGAGGGCAAAAAGCCGTCGGCGTAGGCTAAAATGCCCTCGGCGTATGGTACGCCGACGGCTGTCCTCGGCGTAGCCTCCTCGGCAAAGGGCTCCCTCGACGGAGCACATAGAGGCCGTCGGCGTATCAAAATACCGTCGGCGTATGCTACGCCGAGGGTGCCCTCGGCGTAGCGGCCATCGGCATAGCTTGTCGACAGGTTGCAAAAAAAAATTATTTTTATTTTTTTCTCAATTTTTGAATCTTTGAATTGTTTGACTCGTTAATCTCTCACTTTGAACATTTTTAACACTAATTACACTTAATATTTAATTAAATTGCAGTCTTGGTTGAATTTGTCGGCTGGTCACCCATCCTAATACTACTTCAGCTCCAGCACGCTTAACTTACTTGTTCCTTCAGAATCTGTTTCCGCAAAGTAATTCATACATTGTTGTCAATACTATGATATCAATCCTATTAACCCATATATCAACATGTCACATGTTTGTATTTTTTTGAAATTACAAACAATTATTTAAGTAAACATTAATGAATAAGTAAAAATATTATTGAATTCAAATAAAAATATAATATTTTACTTTTTTGTATTTTTCTATTTAATATGGAATAATTAATATCTTTAAATCTGTAAATCGGAATTTAACAAATAATATGTCTAAATTGATCAGAAAAATAAGAGGAATCCAAATATGATATCCATATCAACTAATCACAAATCCTCCGTTTTTGAATTATCTATTTGGTAGTTGCTTTAGAAAAATCCCTTTTTGCGCAACAATGAAAAATGGCTTTTTGGTGCGATGAAAAGGAAAACTTGCATTGAATCTTTGATAAAATAGCATATTGTGAACCTAAAAATGATTTTTGTAAAAAAACATGAGCATCGGATCATGTACATGTAGTTCATATCTGACCCACTTCCTCCCGATTCGACAGGAATTTGTCTTTTTCATCAGAGGTGGACGGAAAGGTTTCGGATCCCCCTGTTGGGACATTGTCCATATAAGGCGGTATAGTATTTTTGTAAAATGTGGTGGTAGCATTTTGAATTAGCCATTTGGTGGTTGCTTCACAAAATCGTTCGTTTTTTTGCTCGGAAAATGGGAAATGGCTTTTTGGTACGACGAAAAGAAAAACTTCCTCCTGCAACATTGTTCGTCATTCCATGATGCATGTGTATGCACAATATGGGCACATTAATCACAAACTATGCCTTCATTCTATCCATAACATTGGTCATTTGACCCGAAAGCCAAGACACCTCGAATGAGATAGGTCATTTTGTGAAGGTTTTTTGAGACATAATCAATACATCAAGTTTAATATTTTTACTTATAACTATGTCACATAATATGAAACCATACGAAGGTTTCGCATTGTTTCGATCGTCTTTGAATCTTTTATGCCCGTTTTAAACTATCGTCAAACTTTGTCGAACGACGGGCATGAAGATTCTTAGCTCGGGGCCGATCCTCGCTAAACTTGCATTGGATCTTTGATAAAATAGCATATTGTGAACCTAAAAATGATTTTTGTAAAAAAACACGAGCATTGGATCATGTACATGTAGTTCATATCTGACCCACTTCCTACCGATTCGGCAGGAATTTGTCTTTTTCATCAGAGGTGGACGGAAAGGTTTCGGATCCCCCTGTTGGGACATTGTCCAAATAAGGTGGTATTGTATTTTTTTTTAATGTGATGGTAGCATTTTGAATTAGCCATTTGGTGGTTGCTTCACAAAATCGTCCGTTTTTTGTGCTCGGAAAATGGGAAATGGCTTTTTGGTACGACGAAAAGGAAAAATTCCTCCTGCAACATTGTTCGCAATCCCATGATGCATGTGTATGCACAATATGGGCACATTATCACAAACTATGCCTTGATTCTAGCCATAACATTGGTCATTTGACCCGAAAGCCAAAAAACCTCGAATGAGATAGGTCATTTTGTGAAGGTTTTTTTGAGACATAATCAATATACCAAGTTTAATATTTTATAACTATGTCACATAATATGACACCATGCGAAGGTTTCGCATTGTTTCGATCGTTTTTGAATTTTTATTTCCGTTTTAAACTATCGTCAAACTTTGTCAAACGGCGGGCATGAAGATTCTTAACTCGGGGCCGAGCCTCGCTAAACTTGCATTGGATCTTTGATAAAATAGCATATTATGAACCTAAAAATGATTTTTGTAAAAACACATGAGCATCGGATCATGTACCTGTAGTTCATATCTACCCACTTCTTACCGATTCGGCAGGAATTTGTCTTTTTCACCAAAGGTGGACGGAAAGGTTTCGGATACCCCTGTTGAGACATTGTACATATAAGGTGGTATAGTATTTTTGTAAAATGTGGTGGTAGTATTTTGAATTAGCCATTTGGTGGTTGCTTCACAAAATCGTCCGTTTTTTGTGCTCGGAAAATGGGAAATGGCTTTTTGGTGCGAAGAAAATGAAAACTTCCTCCTGCAACATTGTTCGTCATCCCATGATGCATGTATATGCACAATATGGGCATATTATCACAAACTATGCCTTGATTCTAGCCATAACATTAGTCATTTGACCCGAAAGCCAAGAAACCTCGAATGAGATAGGTCTTTTTGTGAAGGTTTTTTTGAGACATAATCAATATATCAAGTTTAATATTTTTACTTATAACTATGTCACATAATATGACATCACGTGAAGGTTTCGTATTGTTTCGATCATTTTTGATTTTTTATGCCCGTTTTAAACTATCGTCAAACTTTGTCGAACGGCGGCATGAAGATTCTTAGCTCGGGGCCGAGCCTCGCTAAACTTGCATTGGATCTTTGATAAAATAGCATATTGTGAACCTAAAAATGATTTTTGTAAAAAAACATGAGCATCGGATCATGTACCTGTAGTTCATATCTGACCCACTTCCTACCGATTCAGTAGGAATTTATTTTTTTCACCAAAGGTGGACGGAAAGGTTTTGGATCCCCCAGTTGAGACATTGTCCATATAAGGTGCTCTATTATTTTTGTAAAATGTGGTGGTAGTATTTTGAATTAGCCATTTGATGGTTGCTTCATAAAACCGTCCATTTTTTATGCTCGGAAAATGGAAAATGCCTTTTTGGTGCGACAAAAAGGAAAGCTTCCTCCTGCAATATTTTTCACCATCCTATGATGCACATGTATGCATAATATGGGCACATTATCACAAACTATGGCTTGATTCTAGCCATAACATTGGTCATTTGACCCGAAAGCCAAGAAACCTCGAATGAGATAGGTCATTTTGTGAAGGTTTCTTTAAGACATAATTAATATACCAAGTTTGATATTTTTCCTTCTAACTATGTCACATAATATAACACCACGCGAAGGTTTCGCATTGTTTCGATCATTTTTGAATTTTTATGCCCGTTTTAAACTATATATAATGTTTTATGTTTTACTTAATTTTTATTTACAAATGTGTAATATTTGAGTGTAGATAGATAGGTCTTATTTTTCTGCAAATTTTGATATATTATTTGTATTTTTCCGAATTAGAATGTTTTAGTTATGATTTTTCAAATTTTAATAAGATAAAATAAAAAATAGCTACGCCGAGGGCAACCGTCGGCGTATGCTACGCCGAGGGCAGCCGTCGGCGTAGCATAGGATATGCCGACGGCAATTCTACGCCGACGGCTGCTTGGCGGAGCTGGCCTAGACGATGGCTACGCCGACGGCCCCGACGTTTGGCCGTCGGCGTAGCGATCGGCCGTCAGCGTAGCTTCCCATTCCTGTAGTGAGAGGCAGACGACGTCGCAACTGAGCAGAGAATAAAGAAATCCTCCTGGCCATCAGCTTCGCGAGGCAGCACTAAAATAACATAGCAACAGATTGCGATGTTAGTACAACCGTGGTATACAGAAAATTAAACTTTTTTAGGAGGCATGTAATGCTAGTAGAGTGAATTGAGAGGAAAAATATACTCCCTCAGTCCCAAAATAAGTGACTTGAGTTTGTCTAGATTTGCATGTATCCATATACTAAAACGTGTCTAGATACATCTGAATTTAGACAAAGCCAAGTCACTTATTTTGGGACAAAGGGATTATAACATTTTAATTAAAAATCAATGTTTTATACATGCAAGTGGTTTCCACAACCCTCCAAAAAGAATGCAAATATGACTATCACATCACAACAAAAGAGCAATCTTTCCAGAGCATGGCAAACAGTGCAACGAACATAGAACATAGTAGGAAGGTATATTATAGACACAACTAGAAAACAACATATGAGTATCTCTCTGTGGGGAACCATTAACGATCCAATGGATGAATAGATACAAGTAGGTAACAACAACAACAACAAACTGCATTCTAATGATACAAGAATGAACATATCAAATACATAATGAAAGCTACTTTTATCGAGCTATTTGGATACAGAGCAACAAAAAAAGTATTGAATAGTGAGGGAAAAGAACGAGTAGAAACATTCTGCTACTATGTTGGAAATTTCAAAACTTATTATCTAGCTAGTGTCTAGTGGAAAAAGTTCAACAGAGACTTGACATTGCCATGTTTTATGCCTCTACCTACAACCCTAAGGTTACTTCAGTATTGTTGTAAAACAATGTCCACTGCTTCAAACGTCCATGTTTCAGAAAAACATGCACTACAACCCCAAGGTTACATCAGAGTACTTCCACTGCTTCATGTTTTCACTTTTTTTTAGGGTTGAACAGTAGGGAAATCCCCCACTACAATTTTTATAAATAAATATCAGAGAGAGTTACATATATACATAGTTACATATCCACCTCATTGAGGGATTACAGTCAGAGGGTAACTATCTCCAATCTAAATGGGAGTTGATCCTGGTTTTTAGACCCTGGCTATGTTTTTTCTTAATTCTAAGAACAACCCATCTCAGTTCTTGGGTCATTATGGCCTTCCATTCCTCCAATGAAGGACTTTGATTGTTGAAAATCTTGTTATTGCGGCATATCCAAATTCCCCAGGCTACTAAGATAATAATCTCCATTGCAAAAGCTACTTTCAACTTGATTTTTATTTCCGAAAAGGCCTCTTTCAGCGAGAGGTCCATGGTCCTGGTTGGACATATTTCATCCCAGCATATTTTGGCAAAAGGGCAATCCCAAAAGAGATGTGCCAAAGTTTCATCAGAAGAACAACCAACAGTAGCACAATTATAAGAAGGTAAGGAGAACTTCTTTCTCCTCGGCGGATTTCTTGTATTCAATATGTCCAATAAAAGTAGCTAGAAGAAAAACTTATGATTTTGCTGACAGGAAGACTCCCAGATCCATGAAAAATGTGGTGGAGCAATATGCCCAAAGAGAACAGAATATGCTTTGTTGACAGAAAAAAATATCATTTCCCCAAATATAGCTCCAATTATATGCATGCCCATGTTGCATTGAAATGGTAATGTTTTGACATATTTTCTCGAGGCTTAGGAATTCAGAGAAATCCTGCTGTGATAGGGGCAGGTAAAAGTGGTCCTGAATATGTTGATTTTCGATGAAATCCTGGACAGTAATACTTGAGTTCTTTGTAAAGGACAGCAAATGAGGGAATTTATGTTGCACACATTCTTCCTGCCACATATCAGTCCAGAATAAAGTGGTTTTACCAGTTCCCACAGAGCATTTTGCAATTCCTTTGTAGATGTCAATCAATTTCAGATGAGCTTTCCACCAAGAAGACCCCTCCATACTTCTCCTTGGAAGTTTTCCATTATTGCTGTAATATGTGTTCCAAATAAGATGAACCCATGGGATATCTTGGTGATTGAAGAACTTGTTCAGATTTTTCAGGGGTAAAGCAGAGTTTTGAATGTTAAGGTCTAGGACACCCAAACCACCTTGCTTCTTGGGCCTGCAAACTTTGTTCCAAGACACTAAGGCCTGTCCTCTAGCTTGGACATCCACAGTCTTTTTCTCTATAAACAGTGTCTCATGTATTTGATCAACTGATCTTTAATGGAGACAGGTAGTTCAAAGCTGCTCATGTAAAAAAAATCATAGAGAGGTCAGAACAGATTTCACAAGTTGCACCTTTCCTCCATAGTTTAGAAAGTATGCGATGCCACAAAGTCTTATTTCAACTCTCTGAATAATAGGCAAAAACTGACTTAATGGCAGACCAAGGCATGTAAAGGGTAGAGACCCTGTCTGACAAGAGATTGTCAGAGAAAAATGGCCAAGACTTTCAACTTACAAATTTATTGGCATGATGCTAGATTTTGAGTAATTTACGTTAAGGCGAGTGGACATAGCAAAATTATGTAGCAAGGCCTTAAGACAGATCAGTTGTCCAGAATCAGCTTTGAGAACCACCAAAGTATCATTAGCATATTGAATTACTGGGAAATCTGGGCAAAAAGTACCCCCAAAAGTAGGAGTCAACAGCACCTGGTGCATTGCCTTATTGAGAATGGACTGGAGTAGATCAACAACAAGAACAAATAGTAGGGGGGATAAAGGGTCTCCCTGTCTAACCCCTCTTCTGCAGTAATTTTTCCCCAGGTACTCCATTTAGTAGAACAGTAGAAGATGCAGATTTAAAGATCAATTGAATCCATTTAATCCATTTATCACCAAAGCCTCTTGCCTTGAGGATACTTATAATGGTAGAGTGCTCAATCTTATCAAAAGCCTTCTCAAAATCCAATTTTAAGATTAGAATCTCTTCTTTGGATTTGTGGCACTGGTAGAGAAACTCAAAAGCCCATCCTAAGCAGTTTTGAATGGATTTTTTCTTTAAGAAACCATATTGATTCTTGTGAACAAGCTTTAGGATAACATTTTGAAGCCTATTGGCCAGGATTTTGGTGATAATCTTGAACACACTATTCAGCAGAGAAATTGGCCTGAAATCTGCAGGGGTCATGGGAGTCTCAATTTTTGGAATTAGAGTGATTAAAGAGGAGTTGATGGTCTCCAAAGAAATGCTGCCATCATAGAAATCAGCAATGAGCTGCTTAACATCATCCCCAATGATAGGCCAATAGTGTTTAATGAATTCATTATTAAAACCATCAGGACCAGGAGATTTATCATTTGGAAGTTCCCTAATAACCTCCGAAATCTCCTTGTCAGAGAAAGGTCTTTCCATTTCATCTCTAGCCTCAGAAGACATGCCATCACCAAAGAGGTCATGCAGGTTGAAGTGCATTTCAGGTTTATCAGAAGTGCCCATCCTTTATTTGAAAGCATGCCAAAATAAATCATCTTTGCCAGAATGTTCATGTACTTCCTGGTTATTTTCATTCTCCAGAACAGAGATGTAATTGTGCATGTACCTGATGGTGGATTTGGAGTGAAAGAATTTAGTGTTTTCATCTCCAAATTTAACCCATTTAATTTTCCCTCTTTGTTTCCAATAAGCATTCTGGTTTTGAAGCAAATAAATGACATCGGTCTTTAGCAAATCTCTCAGGTTCCACTCAAGGACAGTTAGAGTTCTAACCTCTTCCAGGACATCCAAGAGCTCAATTATTGCATTGTCATTACTGATTTGAATTTTGAGACAAGGGAGATTCTTTGCCCAAATCTTCAGTCCCCTCCTGACATTTTTGAGCTTAGCATTGTTTTTTTGGCACTATCACTAGACCCCACTAGAATGTTCCAAGCATTTTGGACAATTTGCTTGAAATCACCGTGCTGCATCCAAAAGTTTTCAAACCTGAAAATCTGTGCCTTTGGTATCCTTGTAACTGTTGGAGATATGCCCAAGAGGCAATAATAAAGTGGGTTATTATCATATCTTCATACTTATGATAAATGTTTACATACCATGCTATAATTGTATTAACCGGAAACATTAATACTTGTGTGATTTGTAAACTAAAATAAGAGTCCCTAGTGAAGCCTCTTGTTAAACTAGCTTGTTGGTTAATATATGATCATGGTTTCCTGATCATGAACATAGAGATGTTATTAACAACAGGGTCATATCATTAGAGAGAATGATGTGATGGACATACTCCTATAGATAAGCGTAGCATAAAGATCAAAGTCATTTCAATAGTTCAATTGCTATATGCTTTCTGATACATAGTAACCTAATTCCTTCGACCATGAGATCATGCATATCACCTTTACCAGATGGATGCTTTGATGACATCAAACACCACACCGTAACTGGGTGGTTATAAAGGTGGCATTGAGTGTTCGGAAAGTGTTGGTTGAGACACATGGATCAAGAGTGGGATTTGTCCATCCACATGACGGATAGATATACTCTGGGCCCTCTCGGTGGAATGTCATCCAATTAGCTTGCAAGCATGTGACTTGGTCACAAGGGATCACATATCACGGGAACGAGAAAAGAGTACTTATCAGTAACGAGGTTGAACTAGGTATGCAGAGATACCGACGATCATAACCTCGGATAAGTAACATATCGTGAGACAAAGGGAAATTGGTATCGTATGTAAGTGGTTCATTCGATCGCAAAGTAATCGTAGAAATATGTGGGAGCCATATGAATTTCCAGATTCCTCTATTGGTTATTGTTCGGAGAAGTGTCTCGATCATGTCCGCATAATTCACGAACCGTAGGGAGACACACTTAAGGATTCGACGTTGTTTGAGTAGTTATGGTATTATGAGAAAGAGACCGAATGTTGTTCGGAGTCTCGGATGGGATCCGGGATATCACGAGGTGATCCGGAATGGTCCGGAGAATAAGATTCATATAAGGAAAGTCCCGTTTCGGAGTTCGGGAATGATTCCGGTGTTTTCATCGGGAACATTCTAGAAGGTTCCGGAATGTCCGGCACTCCGGAGGGGAAGGGGTACATGAATGTGTTATTACATGTTGGAATGATTGCATCATGTACTTAGTGTTATCGCTGTTCCAAATAAGGGATTAAATCAAATCCTAGTTTGAAAAGTCAAACGGCAAGTTTGAAAAGTCAAACGGCCAAAATTGGAAGGTGGGAAAGAGGAGGAGCTCCAAACCGAGTTGGGGAGGGAGACCTCCTCCAACCGGCGGCCACCAAGCCGATTTGGGGAGGGTCTCCTCCCCATGGCGCGCCAGCCCCCTCCCACCTATATAAGGAGGGGCAGGGCTCCCCTCCTAGACACACAACTTTCACCTCTAGATCTCCGGTTTAGAGCCGTTTTGGATTAGAGCTTCTAATTGCTTTAGCCAGCGGTTTAGAGCCTTCTAATTGGTTTAGAGCCTTCTAATTGGTTTAGAGCCTTCTAATTGGTGTGTCTAATTACTAGACCACTAATAGCCTCTCTCATAAGCTCCACCATACTCGCACCGGCTTAAGGCGAAGCCCTGCGGGATTTCCCCTCTACTTCCGGTACCACGCCGTTGTGCTGCCGGAATCGCGAGGAGAGTGCTACAACCTCCGCTGCCTGCTGGAACAAGGGAGAGGAAGGTCTTCGTCGAGTACCGAACGTGTGACCGACTGCGGGAGCGCTGCCGGAACGTGGCGCCGGAAGGATCGTCTACACGATCTTGAGATCGGAAAGAGTACGACTACATCACCCACGAGAATCCGCTCTCGTTAAACGCTTGGAATCTTCGAGGGTAAGTTATACCATCGACTCGTTGCTACAATCTAGTAGATAGATCTTGGCTTGTTTGTTTGTATGCGATAGGAAATTTTTGTTTTCCATGCTACGAACCCCTACAGTGGTATCAGAGCCGTGTCTATATGTAGATCTGTTGCACGAGTAGAACACAATGGTCATTGTGGGCGTTGATGCTTTTATTGTCGATTGCTTCTTGTGTACTTTGCATCTTGCGGTATGTTGGGATGAAGCGGCCCGGGCTAACCTTACATGACATCGTTCATGAGACTTGCTCCACGCTTGACATGCAACTTGTATTGCATAAGTGGCTTTGCGGGTGCCTGTTTCTCCTAGCATAGTAAAGATCCAATACACAACGGGTGATTAACAATACTTGTGTCAACGTTGTGGTTCATGTTCGTAAGTTAGAACGACACTTATAGAAAGCCCCAAACCACGTAAAACATGCAAAGAAAGTAGAGGCGTCTAACTTTGTTTTGCAGGGGTGTGCAGTGATGTGATATGGCCATGATTGTGATTATATTTGATGTATGCAATGTTCCTTATTGTAAGTCGGCAACCGGCAGGAGCCATATGGTTGTCTTTAATTAATGTTAAGACCCGCGTGTCTATTCAAAGTAGTTGTAATAGTTGAAGCCGGTGGACGACAACCATGGAGTAGCGTCATTGACCTTGATGCAATGCCGGTGATGATGGAGATCATGTTCGTGCTTGAAGATGGAGATCGGAAGCACAAAGAAGAAAGGCCATATCATATCACATATATATTGAATTGCATGTGATGTTAATCCTTTATGCATCTTGTATTGCTTAGTAGACGACGGTAGCATTATAAGATGATCCCTCATGCACATGAATTTCAAGTCATAAAGTGTTCACCCTTAGTTAGCACCGTTGCTAAAGCTTGTTGTTTCGAAGCACCACGTGATGATCGGGTGTGTTAGATTCCGCAAGTGTATACAACGTGGGCAAGCCAGATTTGCTCATGCGGAAGCTAAGGTTTGATCTTGACGAGCCTAGCATGTACAGACATGGTCTCAGGAACACGGATCACCGAAAGGTAAAGCATGAGTCATATAGGAGATATGATGAACATGTTGATTGTTCGCCATTGAAGCTATGTCAACTCTCGTGATGATCGGTTTTGATGTGGTGGATTTGGTTCGTGTGATCACTAAAACAATGTGAGGGATATTGTTTTGAGTGGGAGTTCACCTAGATTAATTTAATTATTAATTAGAACTCAATTTATCATAAACTAAATCAAAGTGAATTTGCATAGTTGTTGTAGTCATTGGCATCCGTTTACCACCTTGCGCTTAGTTATAATTGAGATGATAGAACTATAGAATTCTGGTTAGTTACTTTACGAACTGGTATCGTATTGTTTTGAAGTGTTAATCTAAAGTTTAAAAGTCCTATTGCAAACTTTCAGTAAGTTCCGGTTACTCGATGAAGTTTAATAATTGGTATTAAAACAAGAGTAACAATTCCAAAGTTAGTATATAAGTATCATGTTTTTCTCCATGATTCTTGATATTCAAAGGATTGTCTTAATATCAAGGTTATCTAGGATCTGAAAGAGTTGTTTCAGAAACCATGATGTGTGGAAGATATTGTGATATCTGAAACGAAGTTTTGGTTACAACATGATAGAGTATAATATGGCAAAGTTCATGTTCTCATATTTTGATGAGAATTTGCAAAAGGTTGGAGACACTTGTTGTCCTAATCCTCCAAAAGGTTTTTGGATAGCAACATTATACTCGTAATTCATCGTTATAAGCTAAAGGTAGTTTGATCATGGACGATTCCATGATAAGGATGAATATTTGATGTAGGTAAAATGTTTACTACACCAAGAGATTACTAAATAAAGGAATTTGAAAGAACACCAAACATTTGATGATGGTGATCTACTTCAAGGTGCAAGTCCAAAGACATTGGTATTTAACTATACACACTTTGGACTATGTGTCATATGTATGACTCCACTATTGATATTGATAGATTCTTTCAAACAGAAAAGGAAATACTGAAAGAGAATCTCATAAATATATGGCAGAAAAGAAAAAACTAGAATTGTTCAGTTTAAGTATATAGATGATATACATGTTATGGCTATATTCTTTGCTTATTAAACAATGTGGTTCTTAAGTATTTGATACTGAATTTGTTGGTATGAATTGTCATACGAAACAACACAATTCATGAACTACACTGGCCTAAGTAACTAGCAAAAGAATATGTGATGATGTTCATCGAGAACAAATAAAGGGTTATTGTGTTGCTCGTTAAACATCAAAGCTTGCCTTCAAGATTTGTTTTATCAGGTGTTATGAGAACAAAAGGGTTGTTCAAATAATTGCCGTAATCCATAAAAGATGGATGATTCACAAATCTCGTTGGAAAAATCACATCCATAAAGCTAATGCTAAAGATGTCGAAAGACTATCTTATTGGTATTTGTACATATTGTTGTACGAAGTCCATTATGTGTAGTCAAGAGCGATGGATTTCAACTTCATATGCTCTCTCCGAAAATTTGAGTGAATATATGAATATTTACTTAATAAGGATAAAGTAAGAAACATTTGAAATGTTCAAAGACTTTCAAGATGAAGTGCAAAATCATTGTAACAAGAATATAAATAGTTTATGATAAAGATCATAAAGGAAGATATTTGAGTTACAAAGTTTAGCATAATACCTAAGATTTATGGAATCGTTCCGTGGATTTGCATTTTCCCGAAACACCATAAGAGTATGGAGCGTTCGAGATATGTAATTAAACCTTGTTTGACATGGTAAGATCGAAGGTGTAATTCATAAAACTGCCATTGTATTTTAAAGATTAAAAGCTTTAGAGATTACCGTTTTTCCACTGAAAAGAGCTCCATCATAATCCGTTGAATTGACACCATATAAAGTTATGGTTTGGGATAAAACCCAAGTTGTCCTTTCTTAAACATTGGTATGCTATGCATAAGAAAGATGTGTGCAACCAAAGTCGGATGAACCTGTCTTTGTATAAACTGTTAAGTATTCCTCCACAAACACCGGAGACAATAGTGTTTGTCACTTAGAACGTCAAGTTTCTTTAAGAAGGAATTTTTTTCGTGAAAAGTTAAGTGGGAGGACAATAGAACTTTGATAAGGTTGAAAGAACATTAGCTATATGTGCAGAGTTGCGCAACGCCGAAAAGTGTTTCGGAGGCAGCAACAATGCTCATGGCTCACGTGCCTCAAAGATTGTGATCACGGAGATCTAAGTTCCTATTGAAACAAGTAGGTCGGGTAAACAATCAAATACCAAGATTTGAGGGTTGAATCATTATTTGAGAATAATGAACCGACTACATGCAAAGAAGCGATGATGGGCCCTGACTCCGTCAAATGGCTTGAAGCCATAAAATCCGTGATAGTTCCATACACGAGAAATCAAGTTTTGAACTTGAAGGACCCTCGAGAAAGGTGTAAGACCTTACAGTTGTGTTTGGATCTATAAATAAATAGACATGGATGTTGCACATCTATGAAATAGTCGACATGTTGGGAAAAGTTCACAACAATGTTCAAAGGTTGACTATGACAAGATCTGATCTTTCATAGCGATATTTAGTCTAGACGGATTAATGTAGCAACCACTACATATAATTTTGTTATATGATAGTTGAATAAACAAAACAAGTTCTTCTAATAGAATCGTTACCTAGGACATGTGCATAACACGGTCCATAGGGTTTTGTTAATTCAAAGGATGCTAGAAGCATATGCAAACTTCAACGATTGAAGTGAGCATCGCAGAGTTGGAATCTTCACTATGATGAAACTGTTAAAGGAGTTTAAAAGTTCATTAGAGACAATGAAGATGCTTGCATTTGCAAGAAATTAAGTGGGAGCGCTAAGACATGTTTCTAATACATTATGTGGCAGACATATTGTTGATTGGAAATAATGTATCTTTTATTAACACATATTAAGAATTTCATCCTGATGAAAGACTTAGGCAAAACCCAAATATTAGGCATGAATAGACGCTAATATGGTTGTGCCAGAAGTACATAGACGAGATATTGAATGAGTTCAATAGAGAAACTACAAGAAAGTTTCTTGTCGCACAGAAAGGATTGAATGAGTTCAATGTTGATGATATATTCAAGTGTATTGACATTTGGTAAAGTGAAACAAAATTCAAGTATAGATTGATACTTGATCACAAAGAGTATTTATATCAATCATGCTGTGATGTGTACAAATCCAGATATGTCCTATGCTCTAAATGTTATGAGCATATACCAGAATGATTCATAAGATAATCATTGGACAATAGTAAGGATATTCTTATGATCTTTTGGAAGAACTAAGAGTATAATATTTGTAGAAGTGACAAATAGATGGTTAGTTCATTGTAAAAGTACTACATTGATACTAGTTTTGTCACAAAGTACAAATTAAGTTTATCTCAATCTAAACTAAGGGTGGCACAATATAATGGAAAGTGAGTTCCATAATGGATTTGGATGAGTTCCAAAGTTAAGACATTGTGACAGATACTACAACAAAAGGCTAAGTATATGACTGCTATTTTAGCAGCAAAAGAGGGCATTTGTGTCAAGTAGTTTGTTATCAAACTAGGTGTAGTTCACAGTGGGATAATACTATGAAGATATATTGTGCGACAATATTATCAACATGTTTTAACCCCAAAGAGCTAAAGGTCACACCGAAAGATCAAATTTATACAAAGCCATCTCATTAGAGAATGAGTGATGCGTAGAGACGCAAAGACATGCAATTACACACGGACCTGGAAGTGTCAGATCCGGAGATCAGTTGACCACTAGCAATCGTGTACATACAACACCGGAAAGCCATAGGTGTTGAATACACAAAGGTTTGAAACTAGATTATTGACTCTAGTGCAAGTGGGAGACTGTTGGAGATATGCCCAAGAGGCAATAATAAAGTGGGTTATTATCATATCTTCATACTTATGATAAATGTTTACATACCATGCTATAATTGTATTAACCGGAAACATTAATACTTGTGTGATTTGTAAACTAAAATAAGAGTCCCTAGTGAAGCCTCTTGTTAAACTAGCTTGTTGGTTAATATATGATCATGGTTTCCTGATCATGAACATAGAGATGTTATTAACAACAGGGTCATATCATTAGAGAGAATGATGTGATGGACATACTCCTATAGATAAGCGTAGCATAAAGATCAAAGTCATTTCAATAGTTCAATTGCTATATGCTTTCTGATACATAGTAACCTAATTCCTTCGACCATGAGATCATGCATATCACCTTTACCAGATGGATGCTTTGATGACATCAAACACCACACCGTAACTGGGTGGTTATAAAGGTGGCATTGAGTGTTCGGAAAGTGTTGGTTGAGACACATGGATCAAGAGTGGGATTTGTCCATCCACATGACGGATAGATATACTCTGGGCCCTCTCGGTGGAATGTCATCCAATTAGCTTGCAAGCATGTGACTTGGTCACAAGGGATCACATATCACGGGAACGAGAAAAGAGTACTTATCAGTAACGAGGTTGAACTAGGTATGCAGAGATACCGACGATCATAACCTCGGATAAGTAACATATCGTGAGACAAAGGGAAATTGGTATCGTATGTAAGTGGTTCATTCGATCGCAAAGTAATCGTAGAAATATGTGGGAGCCATATGAATTTCCAGATTCCTCTATTGGTTATTGTTCGGAGAAGTGTCTCGATCATGTCCGCATAATTCACGAACCGTAGGGAGACACACTTAAGGATTCGACGTTGTTTGAGTAGTTATGGTATTATGAGAAAGAGACCGAATGTTGTTCGGAGTCTCGGATGGGATCCGGGATATCACGAGGTGATCCGGAATGGTCCGGAGAATAAGATTCATATAAGGAAAGTCCCGTTTCGGAGTTCGGGAATGATTCCGGTGTTTTCATCGGGAACATTCTAGAAGGTTCCGGAATGTCCGGCACTCCGGAGGGGAAGGGGTACATGAATGTGTTATTACATGTTGGAATGATTGCATCATGTACTTAGTGTTATCGCTGTTCCAAATAAGGGATTAAATCAAATCCTAGTTTGAAAAGTCAAACGGCAAGTTTGAAAAGTCAAACGGCCAAAATTGGAAGGTGGGAAAGAGGAGGAGCTCCAAACCGAGTTGGGGAGGGAGACCTCCTCCAACCGGCGGCCACCAAGCCGAGTTGGGGAGGGTCTCCTCCCCATGGCGCGCCAGCCCCCTCCCACCTATATAAGGAGGGGCAGGGCTCCCCTCCTAGACACACAACTTTCACCTCTAGATCTCCGGTTTAGAGCCGTTTTGGATTAGAGCTTCTAATTGCTTTAGCCAGCGGTTTAGAGCCTTCTAATTGGTTTAGAGCCTTCTAATTGGTTTAGAGCCTTCTAATTGGTGTGTCTAATTACTAGACCACTAATAGCCTCTCTCATAAGCTCCACCATACTCGCACCGGCTTAAGGCGAAGCCCTGCGGGATTTCCCCTCTACTTCCGGTACCACGCCGTTGTGCTGCCGGAATCGCGAGGAGAGTGCTACAACCTCCGCTGCCTGCTGGAACAAGGGAGAGGAAGGTCTTCGTCGAGTACCGAACGTGTGACCGACTGCGGGAGCGCTGCCGGAACGTGGCGCCGGAAGGATCGTCTACACGATCTTGAGATCGGAAAGAGTACGACTACATCACCCACGAGAATCCGCTCTCGTTAAACGCTTGGAATCTTCGAGGGTAAGTTATACCATCGACTCGTTGCTACAATCTAGTAGATAGATCTTGGCTTGTTTGTTTGTATGCGATAGGAAATTTTTGTTTTCCATGCTACGAACCCCTACAGTAACAATTAAAATGACACAAGGTAAATGATCTGAGGTGGGTTTGGATAGAGGGAAAACAAAAGAGGAAGGATAATTCTGAGTCCATGAGGCAGAAGTAAAGAACTAGTCCAATCTCTCAAGTAGAGGATCCTTTTGCATGTTATTCTAGGTAAACTTTCTACCTTTGAGAGGCAACTCAATGAGACCCAGATTGCTAATTGCCTCATTAAAAAGGAGCATATCATTAACATCTCCACCTTGCCTATTTCTGTCAGAGGGCTTTTTTGTGAAATTAAAATCACCCAGGATCAACCAATCCATATCATCAGGCATATCAATGTTGACAAACCACTTAATGAACTCTACCTCTTTCTCAGGTTGGCAAGGACCATAAATATTTGTAAGAATCCAGACATCATTTGACAGTAATGAAGTGAATTTCATAGAAAGGGAAAATTCATTTTGAAAAAATATCTGTCCAGAGAAGAGTGTGATGTTCCAAAAAATGATTACCCCCAGATGCCCCAATAGATGGTAGAAATTCAAATTTATCAAATTTCCTAGGGAGGAACTTTCTTAGATAGGCAAGATCAAAGTCTTCTCTTTTTGTTTCCTGAAGGGAGATGGTGTCACATTCAGACTCATCAATTTTATTATTCAGGGCCACCCACTTTTTGTCAGAATTGATGCCTCTAATATTCAAATTTAAGATATTCCATTTTCTTTTGTTATCCATAAGAAAATATGTAAAAAAATTGATTTTGGGGCAGCACAACATATGAAACCACCCACAAGCAAGCATACAAGAGACACAACCATTTGACAACCCAGAAGACATTAACAGTGTCAAGATCCATACCAAACTTCACAACATTCATCAGGCCAGACATAGGAATCATATTATAATACCATAGAGAGGGGGCCAACAAGGTCCCAACAAAATATATTTTGTGACACATTTAACACTTATTTGGGTGTTTTCTTCTTGGCTTGCTGTCCACAGGTCCCAGCAGCCACAGTCTTCTTCTTGCCACCCAGAGTCAAACTTGGGTTGTAATTTCTCTTGGTGCTTCCCTTGCCAGGGGCCTTAATAGCAATCTCAGTGGCTTTGCCCTTCTTTAGCAGCCTTTTATCCAGGTCCCCTTCCTTGACCTTATAGAAAAAAGCAGCCAGATTTTTAACCACTTTAGGATTCAAGCATGGTGGAGCAGCATTACAAGTAAGACAATCTGAATCAGAGCAATTAATATGACTCTTAAATCCACCATTTAATTCCACAATTTTAGGACTCCTCCTTACCTCAGACTCTACCAGGGGATCCTTTCCCTTTCTCTTTTTAGAGGGTGCATAAGGAGTACCACCAGACAACATGTTGTCAACACCCAAGCCAGGAGGTGCCATAGGAATAGTGCTCTCATTAGGAATGATGAAAGTAATAGTATTCTCTTTAGTAATTGGTTCTTTGATAATTTCCCTAGAGTGGAGATACAAGAAAATTTCTTGCCCAATTGAATTTTTCAGGAGTAGTAAGCATGAGAGTAACGAATTTAAACCAACTTACAGGGATGTCACATTTAAAAGAGTCCTTGGAAGATGACGGCATGTTGATGTGTGGAGCAAAGTATCTTTCCCACAACTCAAGGCCTTGCTGAGAAAAAGCTTGCTTTGCAGCATGAACATCAGGGATGGCAACAAAAGAGGTTCTTGCCATGCCAATCTGGAGATGTGCTTCATTGGGAGATAAAAGGTGAGGGTCTTCCAACATCCAGTCATTATTCTCTTGATTTTCCTCCACATGCTCAGTAGAATTCTCTTCATCCTCATCTTCCTGATAATTCTGAAGGATATGTTGCAGCCCTTCCCCAATGCCAACATCGCGCACTTCCACATTAATCAGCTGCTCAACTTCACGTACATGCTCTGCATTAACTGAACCATTATCGTCATCAGAGTTCCAGTCCTCCACAAGCACAGTACTAGTGATAGCATTGTTGGCTTCTTGAGGTGGCAGATTAAGATTGTCTACATGCATGTTTTCTCCTAGTGCCACCACTGGACCCTGCATAGGAGCAGCAACATGAGCCCATTGATCCTAGCCAGCAACTCCCCCAGCATGTTGTGGGGGTGGTGCCAGCCATTGGCCCCACCCACCAGCCTCTCCAATAGGTGGGCCTAGGGTGGAGGTGGAGGAGGAATCTGAGGGCCCAAGTCAGGGAAAGGGTGTGGGTCCTCATTGTTGTCAGGCAGAGGATCCTCATCAGGTGGACCACCACCAAGTAAATTGCTATGCAACAACTCCACATAGAAGGTCCAGGATTCAGTTTCCACAAGATCACCAATAGTGAACCTAACACTTTTAGGGATTTCCACCAGATTAGTGACCCTAACTTTTGCCAAAATTCTGCTCTTGTGATCATGGTATCATTCCCACAGAAGAACCTTTCCAATATTAGTAAAGATGGAGTTCAAATCATCAGTGTGCCAATGGTCCAGGGAGGCCCAACCAACATGACCCAGCACTCATTGTTGAACTGAGTCCTTTGCCAGTTCACTCCCTCACTATGTTTGACAAAAGAGACATTGACATCTTGAAAAGGAATGGGGCTAGCCACAATGAGACGCTCCCTGTCATTGACATTGTTAAACTGAACATATGCTGCTCCAAAGGGGCGGTCCTGGATATATCTAAAATACACACGGGCCTCATTGTTGAGGAAATCTAAGAGTACATCCTGAATATTTGCAAAAGGAACTTGACCAGGGGGAAGAGGATGGATAGAAGCAATGACAACTGTTCATGCGTGCGCGGCCTACGCGAAATGACCACCCACTTGAACCTGGTTCTTCCAGCAACCTGCATAATCTGAAACCCCTCAGGTAAAAAAGACTCAGGGTTGATCGGAATGTTCGCCATTGTCGAGGACTCCGCCGGCGACGAGCGGAGCAGAGTAGTTGGGGTTTCTCCAGGCGGTGAGTTGAGGAGGCAGGGTGCTCAGCAGTTGTTTTTTGCTGAGCAAGGGCAAAGTCTCTTAGGCAGTTGTACACAACTGGCTGCAGTTCGGCACCGTGGAGTGGGCCTTAAACCAATCAACAAAAGAATTTTCGGGCCAAGCACATTTTGGGAAGGTCAGAAATTTTAGAAATGGAAGCAGTCCGGGCAACTTAAATGTCGCATGATTCTCGCGTCCAATGGGCCTAGCAGGCGTTACAACTGATTTACATCCGCCATTAACGAGAGTCTCGAAGTAAGATCGATTTTGATTAGGCACATAATTGGCGTACTTATTTTGTCCAGCCATGCAGGGCGAAAGATCCGTTGGTGCAGGTGAAAATTCAAGGCGCTGAAAAACAGATGGAACATTCTTAGCATGTTTGACCAAAGGAGATTTTTTTGGACTAATACTTTTCCTTTTGTACGTGACAAAATTCCATTCTTTGTCCAATTCCTTGTAATATTCCTTTTCTTCAAAATTCCAATTTGGACCTCCATTTCCCCAAAGATTAATATGCATGACAAAAGAGGCACAAGAACATAGCCCTTGAAGCAACCGAGAATCTAAAAGTTCGATATGACTTGGAATTTTGATGCCAAGCCTCCAAAACAAGCTTGAAGGGCGATTCCCACAGTATGAATATCCATTTGAAAATTGGCTCTTACAAAAGAATAAACCAGAAAAAAGCTTTTCTTTTGAAACCACCAAGAAAGTTAACTTAATGACCAAAATTTTTAAGTTCCTTTCAAAATCTTGCCCTTGAGAAAAATCCAGAGCTGGGTGCTTAATAGCCTGATCAGGTTTAGGATGAATGATCGAAGCAGGGACAACATCATTGGAGAAATCTTTGGAGAAATCCAGAGCTTTGGGCTTGATCACATCAGCCTTGGACTGCTTTATAATCCAGCAGAGCTTGTCAAGATTTGTGCCCCCACTAAAACTATTTTAACATTTAGATCAATAGTCATGCCAGATGCAATTTTTTCATCTTGAAGCAAATACCTAGCATTAATGACCACCTCATTGTGATTGAGAAGAACCAACCTTTTAGCTCTAGAGAATAGCATCAAAAACCCTTTTGACTGGCCCCAATCATCTATGGGCAGAGAGGAGCAAAGAGCATGCCCTTTAATACCAGTATCTTCATCCGATCCAAAGATGGTAGGAGATCTACCAAGAAATCCAGTGGAGGGAACCAAAAGATCATTGACACGAGAACGGTGAGAGGGGAACCTCAGAACAGATCCAACAAATATTTTCTCCCCATTTTCCAAACACCTGCCCTCAAGAGGAGAGCCTTTGGCATTAAGAAGAACCAACCAAGAATTAGCCGAGAGAACCAGCGAGCCCTCGAGGAACTTACCACGTGTGGTTACACCAGAGTAGGTGATCTTCCAACACCCACCCGAGGAATCCATGCAACACCAACACAGGAGAGGAGCCGGCGATGGCCGAAGGCCGACCAACGGGCTCAGAGGAGCCTCATGCCTCGGAAATCATGCAGGTGCTCCACTAGAATATTTATCCTACTGTAAAAAGACATCCGTATCAATATTTATCCTAGTACTGGCAAGGAAAACATACATATTGAGGCATGACAAACATTAGCACAATGAACTAAGTGAGGAAAAATAAAAAACACATGCATTTTGCTCAAAAATTAAAATTTTAGACATGCACAAGAACATGCAAAATGGTTTATGTGACCCTACAAGACTAATGCAAATATGACTGCTGCATCACAGCAAAGAGCAAACAATGGTTCTTAGGATCATTCCAAACAATGCAATTGTATATGTAATAATTTTAATTGAATAAATAGAAATTATGAAATTATTCATTTTCCAAGAAATTCTAAGATAGACGAAAAATTTATGACCAACCTCCCGACTCCTTTTTAATACTCCAGTAAAGATATGTTGTCACGATAATAATTACTCCTCCTTTGTTCACCAATGTAAGATATTATGTACTTATATTTTAAAATAGACAAGATTCGGAATAAAATGGCCGATGAACCTAGCTAAATAATAAAACATGTCTAAATACATTCATTTTTTAAAAAAAGCTAAAAGGTTTTACACTAGTGAACAGATGGAGTAGTATATTGTTGGATGTACTGTACGCGCCGGAATAACCCACTAAAATTTAGATCAATCATCCACGGTGGAGCCTTGTTGTCACAATAGTATGCGTTAAGTACGTTACATGTGCAAGACATGCACGCACTCGATGTCTCGATCGTGCACCTAGCTAAACATGGACGGATCCGGATAATATTGGGATTGCACTTTAATTACTTGCAGACCAATTCACGTCTAACCAGTTCGAAGCCTAATCATGTTTAACACAGTATACTCCACAAGCCCACCCCGATACGGATTCTGGTGACTAAACTTTTGATATAAATGTGTGGGCTTGTGGAGCATTAGATACGCCGCATTAGTTCGACAGCTCAAACTTCCAAACCCTAACAGCTTGCACGAGAGCTTGTTCGCCCTTGCCATCGGTGATCGAGGACGATGACGACGTCTCGCGGCGATCTCTCGCTCCCGCCAGGCACCGTTTTCATCCCGACGGACTACGACCTCACGGACACGTACCTCCGCTGCAAGATCGCCGGCAAGGAACTCCCCGGCGCCACCGCCCGCCGCTTCATCCACGTCGCCGACGTCTACTCCGCCGAGCCCGAGAAGCTGGTGGAGGGGTTCGACCACGCTCCCGGCAAGGAGCCGGTGTGGTACTTCTTCTCTCGTGTGCGCTACGTCGGAGGCCGCAAGAGGAACGCGCGCGGCGGCGCGGGGAGGAAGTCACGCACGATCGATGGCGGCCAGGAGGCAGGCAAGCGCTGGTGGCACTCGGAGAGAGGCGAGACGCCGGTGAAAGGTGGAAGCGAATACGGCGGCTACGAGCAGTACTTTTCCTACAAGGTCAAGAACGCGTCGACGGGCAAAGACGAGAGGGCAGGGTGGATCATGACGGAGTACGGCATCTCGCCGGAGCACGGTGGCGGCGACCTCGTGCTCTGCAAGATCCACCGTTCCCCTCGACCCATGGTGGCGTCGGAGGCTGCCGTACCAGTGTCGGATCCTCCCATCGTCAACTCCAAGAAGAGAAAGGCGCCCATGTACGGCGACCACGCTGAGGACCCTAATAAGGCGAGCTCGCGGCCGCGGCGCACGGTTGATCAAGATGAGCACCGACTGCAGGCGCCGGCGAGCACCGTGGAGGACGCAGCCGAGCAGAATCGGGACAGTAGTGGAGATGAATTTATGTTCGAGGAAGACCCTATCACGGAGTTGAGGATGAAATTCCCTCTGCTATTCCCCGTCTCCGATCAAGCAAGCAACTTCCTCCAGGACGTGGAACATGATTTCCGGAGCATCTACCAGCAGCAGAACAGCATGGCGATACCAGAAGGCGATCTGGCCGCCGTGCTGCCATGCGCATCAGCAGCTCAGCCGCAGGACGACGCCGCCGCCGCCACAGGGTTCGTGCAGACCATCGCCGATGCCGACGGCCAGATGGAGGCAGCGGGCGACGCCATCTACGGCATTCCTTGGCCAACGACCTTCTCGCCGGAGATGACCGGGAGGTGCAGCAAGGACGTGACTCTGCCGTGGCGGTCATCTTCAATGACGTCTGGCATGTATTACTAGTTGTTTTGCGATGCTGTGAGATCTCGTTTGTAACATTGTTCTGTGAATGTTTATAGTCAATCTGTGTGATGTGTATGTAACCTGTGCAATCTGTGAATGTTTATAGTCAGTAATCTCTATGTAATGATTATCTTCTGTCAAAACTATGTCATATTCCTGGTACGAGGTCCCACACCAGAACTACAACGACGGTGGCCAAATGGAGTCGAGCTTTGGCCAGGAGAAGCCAGAGCCTGACAAGATGGCAGCCGGCGAGGTCATCTACGGCTTGCCTTGTCCAGCGTGTTCTCGCCGGAGATGATCGGGAGGTGCAGCAACGACCTGACGGTGCCGTGGCAGTCAACTTCATCCATGCCAATGTCGTCGTTTGGCCTGTATTAGTTTTCTTTTATGCATATTTGTTCAATCTCTACTCATGTGGAGATTTGAGCTTGTTTGCTGCTACATTGTACTACTTTACTGTACTTGTGTGTAATAAATCATTGTTTTGAATTAGCAAGTGAGGTCTCTGCTCCTGATGTAAGGAAATCATACCGATGCAATGCAATTGATCCGAACGTCACGAGATTATATTATCTGAACTTCTTTTCCGTTCGTTGGAATGTTGTGATCATCTCTTTGAGATAGAGAACCGGAGAAGATTAAAAAACAGAGACACAGGGGAAAAGCAGAGTATTTACAGTTTATCCTATTACCAAAGATGAAATGCTTCTAGTCAGGACAAAAAAAAGAAGAAGAATGTGTTTGGATATAGTGTAGTAATTGTATTTTGTAAAGAAAACTATCTTTGAGCAACTTGTATTTATACGACAGAAGAGATGTAGTACTAACTAGGAGTATTGGTTTGAGAAAGTAGATACCTGCCTCTCAGAACTGGCTATAACTGCATGCTATTAAGTTACTATGAACTGAAATCCTTCCAAACATTTTTCTCTCACGGAGAACCTGACGAGGTCAACTATGGCTTGCAGCCACGACCAGATGATGTTGTGGTCTGTTGAAATATTAGGCATAATTTTTAAGATTAATTTTAAAATATTAAGCATGACAAAACCAGCTAGTAGCTCATGTAACTCGAACATACTAGATGTACTAAACAACATGATGAACGAAAACAAACAACAGCTAAACATGTACTCGCAGAACATGATGAATAACCAAACAGGATCATGTAGCACATACTGTTCGGTTGTCGTCGTTTGGGAAAGTAGATACCTGCCTCTCAGAACTGGCTATAACGGGCATGCTATTAAGTTACTATGAACTGAAATCCTTCCAAACATTTTTCTCTCACAGAGAACCTGACGAGGTCATCTATGCCTTGTAGCCACGCAGGGCCGGCTCTATATTTTATGGGGCCCTTGTGCGAAGTTATGAAATGGGCCCCTAAGGCTAATGTATATGTAGGCACATCTAAAATATATATATATATATATGTATATACTTTCGGTCACAAAATATTAAAACTTAACATCCAACTGAACATTCTTAATATCAAGTACTATTTCTGCTAGTTTGATTACCTCAAATAAGAAATAATGGATCGACTCACAATAATGCTTCAGAAAAAAGCTTCTTCGGACATTTCTGGATGCAAACTCGTTGAGTACAATCTCAAGATCAATTTTATCCTCGTTTGATCAACATTTGAATTATGATCAAACATTTTTTTCAGTCTTAGGTTCTTCACTTTGATTATCCTCGTTGACATCAATGGTACTCGCCGTCGGAAAATACCTTTTTAGAGTTTTTTTTTTGTGATTCAATAAGTTCATATAACAAGTAAAAGATAGAACCCTAACAATTCTCTAAATCGGTTGACTAAAGAATTAAATATTAAGGCCGTAAGATTGTACCAGGCCCCCCCCCCCCCCCCCCCCCGCTGAGGGCAAATTAGGAAATTCTGCGGATTATAGGCAGGCAGGGGAAACGAGATCGATCGAAAAATTGGAATCAATATACAGCTCGTACGTATCCCATAAGTAGTCATGTCCCTGTAGCTAGACCAATTGTGTGCCGCCAGGGAATAAAGGCGCGGGAGCGGGACCTTTGCTGGAGCGGCCGGACGATACTCGATCACGAGGGAATCAATCGATCTGGCCGTGGTGGCTCGTTTCTCTCGCCAGTAACCGGGGGTAAGATTAGTTGCCGGCTGGGCTGAGTTTATTTTTTTCTTCAGAAATGTATGTCTAATATAGCATAGAAAATTATAAATTTATGGGCCCCCTGCCGGCATGGGCCCTTGGCCTTCGCCAAGGTCGCCATAGGCCCAAGCCGGCCCTGTAGCCACGACCAAATGATGTTGTGGTCATCATACATGACTCCGTAAGTCTGTAACTGTACTGTGCAAAAGAAGTTTTGTTGGAGCAACTAATGTTTATATTGCAACAACAGATTGATTATCAAACCGATCTTTGATTTTTTTACCATGGTTGCCGCAAGGAGGTTTATCTCGTAATATTTATCCCGGCTGCTACGTCCTCGATAATGGCGATTCGTACTTTTGATTCGTCGGCGATGTCGATCGAACTGTTCGGTTGCTTTTGACCGTAATAATATGTGTGTACTCTTGCCGATATTGATTGATTATTCTAATGGTTGCGCGCGTACAAATGTCCTTGACATTATGGTTTAAATTAAAATTATGGAAGAACTCTTATTTGTATTTACAAGTTGTGGTTTGATATATGTCCATTTTTGGCTACCTTTAGAAAAATAAAACATGGTGTCTTGGAGGAAGCAAGGGTTTGAAGACCTTAGAGATTTGCTAATTTCTTTTAGACTTTATTTTGTAATTACTAAAGATAGTTTATATATATCTACCAGTACTATTTGTTACTATGAATATATCATGATATTGATTGTCAAGAGAAGTCTAAAAAATCAAGTTTAAATGTCCAAAAGGAAGTGCTCCCTCAATTTCAAATAATTGGAATTTAGTGTTGTTCTAATTCAAAACTATCATAATATTGAGCAAGTTTATAAAAATACATCAAATTTACCACACCAGTTTGGTTCTCTATAAGATTCTTCATACACTTCTCACAAAAAAAAATCTTCATACACTATACATTCATATTTTAATAGATTTAACGTTATAGATATTGATATATTGTTTTATATAATTTTGATCAACCTAACATTGATTGACGCAAGACTAACATAGAGCTTCAACTATCTAGGAACGGGAGAGTAAATCGTATTAAAAAAAAGGTAAGTGGTAAACGATGTATCACGCGGCTGATGTTGTCCTCTCAAAATTTATTGGGTCCCTCCTCTCCGTGAGTCTGCCACTTCTTCGATGCATCCCTACACTATTTTTTTCTTGAGCAACCAGCAGCACTGTCTTTTTTATTAGAAGAGAATTGGTTGGCTTGGAAGGGAAATCGTCCAAAACCTGAAATAGACGTATATAAACACGGGTCAGGTTAAAAGGAGAACCGTACAAAAAAAAGACCTCAAACGGCACAGTTTTAAGGCAAAACCGGCAAAACCACATGAGGCCACACGACCTAGCTCGACTAGGTCTGGAGCACCGCCAAGCGACACCAGCACAACGGCAACAGCGGGCGCTACGAAGAGCCTGGTCCATGTCCCCGTAGAGGAAGTCTGAGCCGAAAAGGAAACGGCTAGGCCTCAGAGGCTTCATGGCGAGAGGCAAGCCACAGAAAGCACGCCAGCGGTACTCGCACGTCCGACAGCGCCCGAAGACATCGACTCAACCAGCATAACTAGCTTCCCAAAGAAAGGCTCCGCACACTCCGAAAAAATACGCCTCCAAGGAGGTAACGACGTCCAAAAGACGTCGCCGTCTTCCAATCCGGCAAGCCAGATTTGGGTTTTCACCAAGGAGTGGTGGACGGAGGGCTGTCGGGGCTCCACGGCAGCGCCCTCAAGTGCCGCCGTTGTCGGCACCGACCGAGTCAGGCTAGACTTTCATCTGGAGACCTCGACCAACACCTCCAATGGACTATCACCGAGAAACGGCGGCGGGAACTCGTCGCGGTTCACCGATTTGAGGCGGCCCGCTTCCTCGCCCCCCTCGGACCACACGAACTTGGCGTGCGCGTCGTCAACATGGAGGGCACCTCCCTCCCAAGGCCGCATCGTTCGTTGCGCGAAGCCATCAGGCTCGATCTACTAGCGAGGCGCGTACGATTGCTCGCCGGAGTTGGAGGTGGCGACGGCGACGCTAGGGTTGGGTGTAGGGACGAGTGAGGGTTTCGACCCGCACCTGCCTGAGCCGCTGGTATTTGTAGCGACCGCGTCGCGAGTAAAACGGGCCATCATAAAGAAAATACAGACCGGACATGTTCACAGGCTCGACTAGACCGATGTATCACGACGTGAACCGTGTATTCGCTGAAATTTTACAGTTTTGCCCGGTTAAGGACTCGACTAGAGATGCTCTAAGCTCTTCATCCACCCTTTCACTACAACTCTTCTACTCGTCTTTCCTACCCCTCCCGTGTCATTCCTTGTCCCCACCAATATTAGTTCCCGTTTGCCGAGTTAGGAGGTCACCTAGCTCACTGTCATGGACAAATCATGGTGTAGCTCGAGTTGGACGTAGTAGATGACATGCAGTGCCCACTTGCCATATAGTAAAGAGAGAAAAAGGGAGAGTTACAAACGGCGTTTGAAGGGAATCAGGCGAGCATGGTACGGGTAGTAGTTCTGTCACTTAAGTGCTACTGGTTAGATGCCGGTACTATAAATATATTATGATATTAATTGTCAAAAATCGAGAACTTTTTTAGATGCTTTACAAATAATAAATTTGTAATATTAATACCTCCTCCGATCCATATTAATTGACTCAAATTTTCTTAGTGAATGAATCCGGATACTATTTAGTATATAGATTTATCCATATTTTGACAAATCCAAGTCAACTAATATGGATAGAAGAGAGTAAGTAATTTAAAGAAGCAGAAGATTCACGGAACAAAGAAATTTATAATATCACTAAGTAATTTAAAGAAGCAGAAGATTCACGGAATAAGTAATATCAATCAGGTCTATGCTGCAGTGGCGGATCCAGGATTTGGGTATGACCGGGGCTAATTTCTAATGCCTAAAAACTCTAAAAAAATATATTATCCGCTCATCCTCTCCCAATGACAAAAAATACCAACCAAGGCACATTTCAAATGCATAAATGGTGTTTGCACGTAAACATAAGCTCAAGTGCTCAACGTTCACCAAGACAATAAGAAAAGCACCAAAAAAATTACGGTGGCAATATAATGAAGTAGGCTCACCAGTTCATCAATGTAATGCTCTCTGACATATCATTTCCTTATCAATCTAGGAGAAGAACTAGAACCTACAAAGACAAGAAAAAGTAATCAGAAAATAGTATGAATCGTACATGGTACATAAGTGGTATTAATAAGAAAGTTTCTTACCTCTCTTTGCGCATGGTATTTGTCCCTCAAATGACTCATGCTTTGGAAACACTCTAGAATATTATAATCATCCCTGCTTGGAAATACATGTCTTGCTCAATGTAGAATTGCGCCGGTATTGATGAAGTCTTTGATATTTTTGTCCCCTGCATCTTCTATGTAATTTGACTGTATAAAAATAGTTAATCCATATTTAGCTAAACCTAAATGTGACAGTTCAAGGACTCAAATTGACTTTCCCCTTCTTCAGAATTTAGAATTTGTATTAGAAACAAAAAAAATTGTCTATGAGCAGGCAAGAAGTCGGACACTTGGAGAAGTTTAGCGGACGAAGAAACGCAAGGGTTGAGCGCCATTGTGGCGACCGCATGGACAGCGGCAGCAGCCGTCCTTGGGCGTGGATCTGTTTTGCAGGTCAAGATCTCGGATGAAGGGCGTGGCGCTGGCATCGTCTGGGCGGTCTGGGCATAGTCGATACGCGCGCGTCTCCGTCGGCGGCAGCGGTTGTGCATGTCAACAGGGTGGCGCTGGGCGCGATTTGCTCGACGGAAGACTCTCCGTCCAGGCTGGAAGCGGCGATAGACCGGAACACGAGCAGATACTAACCTTTTTAGCTAGTGGATCGCTGGGTTCAGGGAGTGGTTGGTCACTTGGTTGGGCTTCCTCTGTGGGCATATGGAATAGCCCTGGTCATTCTAGCCCAATGACACGGGCTGGTCCGTGTGGATCTAGAATTTCCGTGAAATTAACAGAGGAAGTGCATGTACCATGTGACCCAAGACCCGGGCTGGGTGCAGGTTGCTTACGTTGTTAAAATTTTACATGGTTTTTGCGAGACCTCCATTTGATTGAAAGGACGGAAAAACTTGTACCGATTGAATTGTTGCAAATTTTATTTGAGAATACTTTGATGTTTTGGTCCTACGAACGAATTTCCATTGGGATTTTAAGAAATTCGAATGCGGTTTTTTTGGTAGAGCTCCGAAACAATTCCAACTAATAAAATAATTAGGAAATGCCTTTTTTTTCTTCTTGAACCATGCTACCGCGTGGCGCTGCATGGGAGCCCCTCTCGTGCGGGGCGGCTCATATTCGTTGTATTCCACGTTGGACGGTCCATGCACTGTTGTTTTCAATGACCCATGGTTGTAAAAATTCTCGTCGTCCACATGTTCTCTATAGACAAGTTTCTAACATGGTTTTTCACTATTTTGTTGTGGCCCACCAGCGTGTTTCTGAAGTATATAACATGGCTTTATCATATGACATGTCGCATGTTTGACAAACGTCAATAGTGTTAATAATTGTCAGTTTAAATAGGCTTGTCGAGACTCTAATTGCCATATATATTAACAAGACCTAAACTGTCAGATTCAGTAGGCACTAATTCCCAAATTGATTAGTCTTTGTTGCCAGATTAGTAGTAATTTAGAGGTTAATTAGTCCTAATTAACAGGTTCAGCTGTTACTAATTGCGATGATAATTTGACCTAGCTGCCAAATTAATTAGTCCTATTTGCTGGATTAATAACAATTGCCATATTAATAAGGTAATAGCTGCCGGATTAACTAAGTAGAATTGCCAGATTAGTTAAGCTTAATTGCGAGGATTAATCAGCAGATTGATTAGGTCCTACTCGATTTCAAAATCCAAAGATCTACTCCCATGAATCCGCCTCCAAAAAATCAGGCACATGCAAGTAGAAAATCAACGAGTATATGTATGTGAAAAAACTCAAGGGCACGGACGGAATCCACATGTTGGGAAGAGAAAAAACTCCAGTATCCAACGCTCATGCCACATCGGTGGCCTCCTTGCGCACCACGTCGGGGCCTGCTTGTGCTTGACGGTGGCAGGCTCTTCGTCCACTCGGCGACGACGGACTCCTCGGCTGTGTGCTCTGTAGTGCTTCCTCGATGCTCGTCCGTAGTGGCACCTAGGCCCCCCGCTCTACTAGTCTCGTCGGTGGCGGCCGTTCGGTGGTGGCCTTGAAGGGGTTCGTAGCATGGAAAACAAAAAAATTCTACCGCATGCACACAAACAAGCCAAGATTTATCTACTAGATTGTAGCAACGAGTCGATAGGGGAACTCACCCTCGAAGATTCCAAAGCGGTTAGAGAGAGCAGATTCTCGTGGGTGATGTAGTCGTACTCTTGCCGATCTCAATATCGCGTAGACGATCCTTCCGGCGCTGCGTTTCGGCAGCGCTTCCGCAGTCGGTCACATGTTCGGTACTCGATGAAGTCCTTCCTCTCCCTTGTTCCAGCAGACAGCGGAGGTTGTAGCACTCTCCTCGCGATTCCGGTAGCACGACGGCGTGGTGTCAGAAGCAGAGGGGAGATCTCGCAGGGCTTTGCCTTAAGCCAGAGCGAGTATGGTGGAGTAAGAGAGGGGCCTTGGCGATCTAGGGTTTAGAGGCACCAAGGGGGTGGTGTAGCCGGCGGCTAAGGCTTGGGGAAGCCCCAACTCGGCGACTTGGAGGAGGCCCTAGGCGGCAGCAGCACTTGGAGGTGGTGGCGCCGGCGACTTGAAGCTAGGGTTTTTGGGTGTGAGGGGTAGGAGGCGCCCTACCCCTCCTTATATAGGTGGGAGGGAGGCGGTTGGGAGGAGGGAGTCCTCCTCCAACTCCTCCTCCTTGGCAGGCGGGTGGAGGGAGTATGTCTCCTACCCTAGGTAGGTTTCCTACTCTCCCTCCACCGATCAAACTACGGATTTGACTTTTCAAATTGGCGTTTGACTTTCAAACTTGGATTTGATTTCTCTCTTCATAATGCCCAGCCAAGTGACCTAGTACATGGTGCAGCCATTCCACATTGTCATGACACATCAATGTACCCTTCCCCTCCGGAGTGTCGTACCTTCCAGACCCTTCTAGAACATTCCTGATGAAAACACCGGAATCATTCCCGAACTCCGAAACAGGACTTTCCTTATATGAATCTTATTCTCTGGACAATTCCGGATCTCCTCGTGATATCCCAGATCCCATCCGAGACTCCGAACAACATTCGGTCTCTTACTCATCATTCCATAACTACATGAGATCTCTAACTACATAACAACATCGAATCTTTAAGTGTGTCTCCCTACGGTTCGTGAATTATGCGGACATGATCGAGACACTTCTCCGATCAATAACCAATAGAGGAATCTGGAAATTCATATGGCTCCCACATATTTTTATGATTACTTTGCGATCGAATGAACCACTTACATACGATACCAATTTCCCTTTGTCTCACGATAGTTTACTTATCCGAGGTTTTGATCGTCGGTATCTCTGCATACCTAGTTCAACCTCGTTACCGATAAGTACTATTTTCTCGTTCCCGTGATATGTGATCCCTTGTGAGCCATTCATATGCTTGCAAGCTAATTGGATGACATTCCACCGAGAGGGCACAGAGTATATCTATCTGTCATATGGATGGACAAATCCCACTCTTGATCCATGTGCCTCAACCCATACTTTTCAAACACTCAATGCCACCTTTATAGCCACCCAGTTACGGTGTGGTGTTTGATGTCTTCAAAGCATCCTTCCGGTGATGGTGATTAGCATGATCTCATGGTCGAAGGAATTTGGTTACTATGTATCAAAAAGCTTATAGCAATTGAACTATTAAAATGACTTGATCTTTATGCTACGCTTATCTATAGGAGTATGTCCATCATACCATTCTCCTAATGATATGATCTCGTTGTTAATAACATCTCAATGTTCATGATCGAGAAACCATAATCATCTATTAACCAACAAGCTAGTATTATTAAAGAGGCTTTACTAGGGACTGTAATTCAGTTTACAAACCACACAAGTATTAATGATTCCGGTTAATACTGTTATAGCATGAATGTAAACATTTATCATAAACACAAAGATATAATAATAACTACATTTATTATTGCCTCTAGGGCATATCTCCAACAGTCTCCCACTTGCACTAGAGTCAACTAATCTAGATTACATGGTAATATACCGAACACCCATGGCGGTTTGGTGCTGGTCATGTTTTGCCCTCGGGAGAGGTTTAGTAAACGGATCCGCCACATTCAGATCTGTGTGTACTTTTCAAATCTTTATGTCACCATCTTGGACATGTTCTCGAGTAGGGTGAAAACGTAGCTTGATATGCTTCAGCTTCTTGTGTGACCTTGGTTCTTGCGCATTGGCTATGGCGCCCATGTTATCACAGTAGATAGACATTGGGTCCAGCGCACTTGGAACCACACCGAGCTCTGTAATGAACTGTTTCAATCATATCGCCTCTTGTGAAGCCTCCGAAGCAGCTATGTATTCTGATTCAGTTGAAGATCTTTCTATAACACTTTGCTTTGCACTCCTCCAGCTAACTGCTGCACCATTCAAAGTAAATACATATCCAGATTGAGATTTAGAATCATCCGGATCGGTGTTACAACTAGCATCGGTGTAACCATTAACAACGAGTTGTTCTTCACCTCCATAAGAAAGAACCATATCCTTAGTTCTTCTCAAGTACTTAAGGATGTTTTTGACCGCTGTCCAATGATCCACTCCTGGATCACTTTGATATCTGCTAGTCAAACTAAAAGCATATGCAATGTCGGGTCTAGTACATAGCATGGCATACATTAGAGATCCTATGGCTGAGGCATAAGGAGTCTTATTCATCCTTTCTCTATCTTCTGTCGTTGCTGGATTTTGAGTTTTACTCAAGGTCGTATTGGGCAACATGGGCAAGAACCCTTTCTTGCTATATTCCATTTCAAACCTCTTTAGAACTTTGTCCAAATATGTACTTTGTGACAATGATATTAGGCGTCTCGATCTATCTCTATAAATCTTTATGCCTAATATGTAAGCTGCTTCGCCAAGATCTTTCATTAAAAAACTATTATTCAAATAATCCTTGACACTATTAAGAAGGTCTACATCATTCCCAATCAACAATATGTCATCTACATGCAGTATTAAGAATGCTACAGAGCTCCCACTCACTTTCTTGTAAATACAAGCTTCTCCATAAGTTTGTATAAAACCAAAACTTTTGATTACCTTATCAAAACGTTGATTCCAGCTTCGGGATGCTTGCTTCAATCCATATATGGACCGTTGAAGTTTACATACCTTGTTAGCATCTTTAGGATCGACAAAACCTTTGGGTTGCATCATATACAACTCTTCATCAATGTCTCCATTGAGGAACGCCGTTTTGACATCCATCTGCCATATCTCATAATCATAATATGCAGTGATTACTAACATAATCCTCACAGACTTAAGCTTCGCTACTGGTGAGAAAGTCTCATCGTAGTCACCTCCTTGAATTTGTCGAAACCCTTTTGCGACAAGTCGAGCTTTATAGACAGTAACATTACCATCAGCATCTGTTTTCTTCTTGAAAATCCATTTGTTCTCGACAGCCTTCCGGTCATCCGGTAAGTCCACCAAACTCCATACTTGGTTTTCGTACATGGATCCAATCTCAGATTTCATGGCTTCTTGCCATTTATTGGAATCTGGGCTCATCATCGCTTCCTCATATGTTACTGTTGGAGATATGCCCTAGAGGCAATAATAAATGTAGTTATTATTATATCTTTGTGTTTATGATAAATGTTTACATTCATGCTATAATAGTATTAACAAGGAAACATTGATACTTGTGTGATTTGTAAACTTAATTTGAAGTCCCTAGTATAGCCTCTATACTTCACTAGCTTGTTGGTTGATTAATGATTGTGGTTTCCATATCATGAACATTGAGATGTTATCAACAACAAGATCATATCGTTAGGAGAATGATATGGTGGACATACTCCTATAGATAAGCGTAGCATAAAGATCAAGTCATTTCATTAGTTCAATTGCTATATGCTTTCTGATACATAGTAACCTAATTCCTTCGACCATGAGATCATGCATATCACCTTTACCGGATGGATGCTTTGATGACATCAAACACCACACCGTAACTGGGTGGTTATAAAGGTGGCATTGAGTGTTCGGAAAGTATTGGTTGAGACACATGGATCAAGAGTGGGATTTGTCCATCCACATGACGGATAGATATACTCTGGGCCCTCTCGGTGGAATGTCATCCAATTAGCTTGCAAGCATGTGACTTGGTCACAAGGGATCACATATCACGGGAACGAGAAAAGAGTACTTGTCAGTAACGAGGTTGAACTAGGTATGCAGAGATACCGACGATCATAACCTCGGATAAGTAACATATCGTGAGACAAAGGGAAATTGGTATCGTATGTAAGTGGTTCATTCGATCGCAAAGTAATCGTAGAAATATGTGGGAGCCATATGAATTTCCAGATTCCTCTATTGGTTATTGTTCGGAGAAGTGTCTCGATCATGTCCGCATAATTCACGAACCGTAGGGAGACACACTTAAGGATTCGACGTTGTTTGAGTAGTTATGGTATTATGAGAAAGAGACCGAATGTTGTTCGGAGTCTCGGATGGGATCCGGGATATCACGAGGTGATCCAGAATGGTCCGGAGAATAAGATTCATATAAGGAAAGTCCCATTTCGGAGTAACGGAATGATTCCGGTGTTTTCATCGGGAACATTCTAGAAGGTTCCGGAAAGTCCGGCACTCCGGGGGGGAAGGGGTACATGAATGTGTCATTACATGTTGGAATGATTGCATCATGTACTTAGTGTTATCGCTGTTCCAAATAAGGGATTAAATCAAATCCTAGTTTGAAAAGTCAAACGACAAGTTTGAAAAGTCAAACGGCCAAAATTGGAAGGTGGGAAAGAGGAGGAGCTCCAAACCGAGTTGGGGAGGGAGACCTCCTCCAACCGGCGGCCACCAAGCCGAGTTGGGGAGGGTCTCCTCCCCATGGCGCGCCAGCCCCCTCCCACCTATATAAGGAGGGGCAGGGCTCCCCTCCTAGACACACAACTTTCTACCTCTAATCTCCGGTTTAGAGCCGTTTTGGTTTAGAGCTTCTAATTGCTTTAGCCAGCGGTTTAGAGCCTTCTAATTGGTGTGTCTAATTACTAGACCACTAATAGCCTCTCTCATAAGCTCCACCATACTCGCACCGGCTTAAGGCGAAGCCCTGCGGGATTTCCCCTCTACTTCCGGTACCACGCCGTTGTGCTGCCGGAATCGCGAGGAGAGTGCTACAACCTCCGCTGCCTGCTGGAACAAGGGAGAGGAAGGTCTTCGTCGAGTACCGAACGTGTGACCGACTGCGGGAGCGCTGCCGGAACGTGGCGCCGGAAGGATCGTCTACACGATCTTGAGATCGGAAAGAGTACGACTACATCACCCACGAGAATCCGCTCTCGTTAAACGCTTTGGAATCTTCGAGGGTAAGTTATACCATCGACTCGTTCCTACAATCTAGTAGATAGATCTTGGCTTGTTTGTTTGTATGCGATAGAAAATTTTTGTTTTCCATGCTACGAACCCCTACAGTTGCAGGGTCATCGGTGTTATCCACCAACATGACACTCATAACGGGATCATACCAATCAGGAGTGGTACGAGTTCTCGTTGACCTGCGAGGTTCCGTAGTTACTTCAACCGAGTTTTCATGATCAACATCATTAGCTTCCTCTCTTATTGGTGTAGGCGCCACAGGAACTACTTCCGGTGCTGCGCTACTCGCAAGTTCGAGAGAAGGTTCAACAACCTCGTCAAGTTCTACTTTCCTTCCAGTCACTTCTTTCGAGAGAAATTCTTTCTCTAGAAAGGATCCATTCTTGGCAACGAATATTTTGCCTTCGGATCTATGATAGAAGGTATACCCAATAGTTTCCTTCGGGTATCCTATGAAGACGCATTTTTCCGCTTTGGGTTCAAGCTTGTCCGGTTGTAACTTCTTTACATAAGCTTCGCAACCCCAAACTTTAAGGAACGACAATTTAGGTTTCTTCCCAAACCATAATTCATACGGTGTCGTTTCAACGGATTTAGATGGTGCCCTATTTAAAGTGAATGCGGCTGTTTCTAATGCATAACCCCAAAACGATAGCGGTAAATCTATAAGTGACATCATAGAACGAACCATATCTAAGAGAGTTCGATTACGACGTTCGGACACACCATTACGCTGTGTTGTTCCCGGCGGTGTCAATTGTGAAAGTATTCCGCATTTCTTCAAATGCTCGCCAAACTCGTAACTCAGATATTCACCTCCACGATCAGATCGTAGAAATTTAATCTTCTTGTTATGTTGATTCTCTACCTCGCTTTGAAATTCCTTAAACTTCTCGAAAGTTTCGGACTGATGTTTCATGAAATAGATATACCCATATCTACTCAAGTCACCCGTGAAGGTGAGAACATAACGATAACCACCGCGCGATGCTACACTCATTGTACCACACACATCGGTATGTATGATTTCCAATAAGTCCGTAGCTCGCTCCATCATACCAGAAAATGGAGTCTTAGTCATTTTACCCATCAGACATGGTTCGCATCTTTCAAGTGATTCAAAATCAAGTGTTCAAGAAGTCCATCGGAATGGAGTTTCTTCATACGCTTCACTCCAATGTGACCAAGACGACAGTGCCACATATAGGTTGTGTTATCGCTCAATTTCAAACGTTTAGCTTCAATGTTATTAATGTGTGTATTTACACAATCGAGATTCAATAAGAATAGACCATCTATCAAAGGTGCATGTGCATAAAACATATTACTCATATAAATCAAACAACCATTATTCTCGGACTTAAAAAAGTAACCGTCTCGCAATAAACATGATCCAGATATAATGTTCATGCTCAACGCAGGCACCAAATAACAATTATTTAAGTATAAAACTAATACCGATTGTAGATGAAGAGGTAGCGTGCCGACCGCGATCACATCAACCTTTGATCCATTTTCAACGCGCATCGTCACCTCGTTCTTCGCTAGCTTCCGTTTATTCTGCAACACCTGTTTCGAGTTACAAATATGAGCAACCGAACCAGTATCAAATACTCAGGCACTACTACGAGTACTAGTGAGATACACATCAATAACATGTATATCGGATATACCTTTCTTCTTGATGTTGCCGTTCTTCAAATCCGCCTAGTACTTTGGGCAATTCCGCTTCCAGTGACCTTCTCCCTTGTAGTAAAAGCACTCAGTATCAGGCTTAGGCCCAGCCTTGGTCTTCTTTGCCGGCACGACAACTTTCTTACCGCCCTTCTCGAAGTTTCCCTTTTGCTTAGACTTGCCTTGCTTCTTGAATTTGGTGGTCTTATTGACCAACAACACTTGGTGCTCTTTCTTGATCTCCACTTCTGCAGATTTCAACATGGAGAAGAGTTCTGGCAATGTCTTGTCCATGTTTTATATATTGTAGTCCATCACAAAGTTCTTGTAACTTGGTGGTAGAGATTGGAGGACACGGTGGATCCCCAAAGAATTAGGTATCACTATACCCAAGCTTTGGAGTTTGTTTCCGTGCCCAGACATCTTAAGCACGTGCTCACTGACAGAGCTGCCCTCTTCCATCTTGTAGTTAAAGAACTTTTCAGAAGCCTCATAACTCTCAACTGCCGCGTGAGCCTCAAATATCATTTTGAGTTCACGGACAATATCATGTGGGTCATGGTTCTCAAACCTTTTCTGAAGCTCTGATTCCAAACCATACAAGATAGCACACTGAACTGTGGGGTACTGGTTCTTCCAAGTGAGGTAAACATTCTTTACTTCATCGGTAGCAGTAGCTGCAGGCGGGTCACCCAGCGGTGCATCCATCACATAGTTCAAATTACCAGCATTGAGGACAATCCTCAAATTGCGGAACCAATCCACGAAGTTGCTTCCATTGTTTTTCAACTTTTCTTTCTCTAGGAACGCATTAAAATTGATGGTAGGGGCCGCCATTGATATACAACATATTTGCAATAGTTTAGACTAAGTTTATGACAAATTGAGTTCTAATTAATAGTTAAATTAATCTAGGTGAACTCCCACTCAAAACAATATCCCTCACATTGTTTTAGTGATCACACGAACCAAATCCACCACATCAAAACCGATCATCACGAGAGTTGATGTAGCTTCAATGGTGAACAATCAACATGTTCATCGTATCTACTATATGACTCATGCTTTACCTTTCGGTGATTCGTGTTCCGAGACCATGTATGTACATGCTAGGCTCGTCAAGATCAAACCTTAGCTTCTGCATGAGCAAATCTGGCTTGAATCGAGCACACCCGATCATCACGTGGTGCTTCCAAACAACAAGCTTTAGCAACAGTGCTTACTAAGGATGAACACTTTAAAACTTGAAATTGTGTGCATGAGGGATCATCTTATAATACTACCGTCGTGAACTAAGCAATACAAGATGCATAAAAGGATTAACATCACATGCAATTCAGAATATGTGATATGATATGGCCTTTCTTCTTGTGCTTCCGATCTCCATCTTCAAGCACGATCATGATCTCCATCATTACCGGTATGGCGTCAAGGTCAATGGCGCCGTTTCATGGTTGTCGTCCACCAGCTTAAACTATTACAACTACTTTGAATAGACACGCAGGTCTTAACAGAATTTAAAGACAACCATATGGCTCCTACCGGTTGCCAACTTACAATAAGGAACATTGCATACATCATATATAATCACAATCATGGCCATATCACATCACAGCACACCCCTGCAAAACAAAGTTAGACGCCTCTAATTTTCTTTGCATATTTTACGTGGTTTGGGGCTTTCAATAAGTGTCGTTCTAACTTACGAACAAGAACCACAACGTTGATGCTTGAACTATCAAGTGCCCGTTGTAAATTGAATCTATACTATGATGGGAGAGACAGACACCCGCAAAGCCACTTATACAATACAAGTTGCATGTTGAGCGTGGAGCAAGTCTCATGAACGATGTCATGTAAGGTTAGCCCGGGCCGCTTCATCCCATCATACCGCAAGATGCAAAGTACACAAAAAGAAATAGATAATAAAAGCACTACCGCCCACAATGACCATTGTGTTCTACTCGTGCAACAGATCTACATATAGACACGGCTCTGATACCACTGAAGGGGTTCGTAGCATCGAAAACAAAAAAATTCTACCGCATGCACACAAACAAGCCAAGATATATCTACTAGATTGTAGCAACGAGTCGATAGGGGAACTCACCCTCGAAGATTCCAAAGCGGTTAACGAGAGCAGATTCTCGTGGGTGATGTAGTCGTACTCTTGCCGATCTCAATATCGCGTAGACGATCCTTCCGGCGCTGCATTCCGGCAGCTCTTCCGCAGTCGGTCACACGTTCGGTACTCGATGAAGACCTTCCTCTCCCTTGTTCCAGCAGGCAGCGGAGGTTGTAGCACTCTCCTCGCGATTCCGGCAGCACGACGGCGTGGTGTCGGAAGCAGAGGGGAGATCCCGCAGGGCTTCGCCTTAAGCCAGAGCGAGTATGGTGGAGTAAGAGAGGGGCCTTGGCGATCTAGGGGTTAGAGGCACCAAGGGGGGTGGTGTAGCCGGCGGCTAGGGCTTGGGGAAGCCCCAACTCGGCAACTTGGAGGAGGCCCTAGGCGGCGGCAACACTTGGAGGTGGTGGCACCGGCGACTTGGAGCTAGGGTTTTTGGATGTGAGGGGTAGGGGCGCCCTACCCCTCCTTATATAGGTGGGAGGGAGGCGGTTAGGAGGAGGCAGTCTTCCTCCAACTCCTCCTCCTTGGCCGGCGGGTGGAGGGAGTATGTCTCCTACCCTAGGTAGGTTTCCTACTCTCCCTCCACCAAGCAAACTTCAGATTTGACTTTGCAAATTGGCGTTTGACTTTCAAACTTGGATTTGATTTCTATCTTGATATTTCCCAGCCAAGTGACCTAGTACGTGGTGCAACCATTCCACATTGTCATGACACATCAATGTACCCTTCCCCTCCGGAGTGTCGTACCTTCCAGACCCTTCTAGAACATTCCTGGTGAAAACACCGGAATCATTCCCGAACTCCGAAACAGAACTTTCCTTATATGAATCTTATTCTCCGGACCATTTCGGATCTCCTCGTGATATCCCGGATCCCATCCTAGACTTCGAACAACATTCGGTCTCTTACTCATCATTCCATAACTACATAACAACATCGAATCCTTAAGTGTGTTTCCCTACGGTTCGTGAATTATGCGGACATGATCGAGACACTTCTTCGATCAATAACCAATAGAGGAATCTGGAAATTCATATGGCTCCCACATTTTTCTACGATTACTTTGCGATCGAATGAACCACTTACATACGATACCAATTTTCCTTTGTCTCACGATAGTTTACTTATCCGAGGTTTTGATCATCGGTATATCTGCATACCTAGTTCAACCTCGTTACCGATAAGTACTCTTTTCTCGTTCCCGTGATATGTGATCCCTTGTGAGCCAGTCACGTGCTTGCAAGCTAATTGGATTGCATTTCACCGAGAGGGCCCAGAGTATATCTATCCGTCATATGGATGGACAAATCCCACTCTTGATCCATGTGCCTCAACACATACTTTCCGAACACTCAATGCCATCTTTATAGCCACCCAGTTACGGTGTGGTGTTTTATGTCATCAAAGCATCCTTCCGGTGATGGTGATTAGCATGATCTCATGGTCGAAGGAATTAGGTTACTATGTATCAGAAACTTATAGCAATTGAACTATTAAAATGACTTGATCTTTATGCTACGCTTATCTATAGGAGTATTTCCATCATACCTTTCTCCTAATGATATGATATCGTTGTTAATAACATCTCAATGTTCATGATCGAGAAACCACGATCATCTATTAACCAACAAGCCAGTATTATTAAAGAGGCTTTACTAGGGACTCTAATTCAGTTTACAAATCACACAAGTATTAATGTTTCCGGTTAATACTATTATAGCATGAATGTAAACATTTATCATAAACACAAAGATATAATAATAACTACATTTATTATTGCCTCTAGGGCATATCTCCAACAGGCCTCCGCTCATGGACGCCTCCTCTTTCACGGTCGTCGCCCCCTCCCGCTGCAGGACTGGGATTCAGTAACATTTCTACAGCAGGGCACGCCGTGCCATTCCCTCTCCATCCACACCCTCCACCACACATCTAACACCTCATAGTAAAGCAAGGAAAAAAGAGAAGCATTGGCGTCGCCTTTGTAGATGGCATAGTCGTGGGATGGCAAAATTAATGTGGGAATCGCATGGAGGTCTAGGCGGCCATCGCCGCCATGGAGGATCGAAGCTCGCCGAAGACCCAGATAACTTGCCATACTAGGAGCATATCTTCGTCGAGCACCGGAACCAGCAACTGGCCGCCCACGACGGCGTCGGCACACCGCCGAAGTGGCAGAACGCCGCGACACGCCGTCTGTGGTCGAGCGCATCAGGCCAGACGCTCGTGGTCGTCCTCGAGCACATCGCCGCCAGGGACCGCCCTAAGCTAGGCTACCCTCCTCGGTTGTCGCTGTCGGCCACCCGACGTCGTCTGGCGGCGAACTACCTGCCAAGAAGGATGGGCTGAGTGCCGTCGCAGCCGACCGACCGGCCGACGCCGTTTGGCGACGAACTACCCTCCTTGGTCAACGAAGGTCGCACGCCATCGCCGCCGACCGTCCGGCAGTGGCGAATCCAGCCCATTTTGTTAGGGTGGGGCAGGCCTAACTTGGGCCGGGATTTTTCATTTTTTTTCTTATTTTCTATATATGCAGTATGGGCTGGGCCAAATCTTAGGGTGGTGCCAGCCCCACCCTTCCACCCAGCTGGCTCCGCCACTGCCGTCCGGCTTCGCCTGCGCACACCGAAGCCCGAGCCGACGGACTGGGCGGTTCCCGCGAAAGGATGTATGCCCGAATTTTACATAATATGTACGAACTCGCCTAAATATTAATGAAATCGTTTATATTCATCCAAATTTCACCGAGTTCGCTTAAAATTTGTCTAAAACCGAGAACTCGGCCTAAAAACACGAGTAAGAAACTAAATATTTCCTACTAAATATTACATCTGTTCAATGTTAAATAGTGCCAGCATTAGGCCGGGAAAGGCCGAACCAGTGGCGGTGCTCTTGGTCTCCAAAATACTCGGCCGCGAAGTCCTATTGTACTACCCGCGCTCGATGGAAAATATGTGTGTGTCCTCTTTTTGTCTCGCTTTGCTCTAAGCCATCGGATACGTTGTTTATATTACTCCCTCCGTCCTAAAATAGATGTCTTAAATTTGTTAAAATTTGGATGAATCTAGATACTATTTAGTATATAGATTTATCCAAAATTTAAAAAACCTAGACATATATTCTTGGACGGAGGGAGTATATTATAACGGGCCTGGCACCGCGTGCCAATGCGTGGCAATGTTACCTATTCCCCTTCCGTTCTAGAGAGGATAAAGATAAAACTGGTTGAACGGTTTGTGCCACGTGGGACGCAATCAGCTTTTTCACAAATCCTAGCGCGCGCCGCAGGGGAGAGCTGCTGATGCGGCGCTTCTCCTTATAATTTCCCTTTTTTCCCACTTCCAATCTACGCCAAACAACCCAGGTCCAGACCCAAACCTAACCCCAGGGTCCAGACCCAGCGGGCACCATGGCAGCGCCGCCACGCCGCCGCGACTCGCCGCCGGTGCTACCGGACGAGATCGTTGAAGAGATCCTTCTCCGTCTCCCACCCGACGAGCCAGCGCCCCTCCTTCGCGTCTCCCTCGTCTGCAAGTCCTGGGCCACCATCGTCTCCCGCCCTTGGTTCCGCCGCCGCCTCCACGAACTCCACCGCACACCCCCGGTGCTCGGCTTCTTGCACAACTGGGACGACGAAGGAATCCCCCGCTTCATCCCCACCACCGCCTCGTCCTTCTCCCTCGCCGCCCCGGATTGCCGCAACTGGTGTGCCGTCGACAGCCGCCACGGCCGCGCCGTATTCCTGTCCAAGGGCCAGGATGCCAATGAACTCCTCGTGTGGGAGCTAATCACGGGCGCCCAACGCCGCATACCGGTGCCGGTGGCCGCGTCGAGCGGCTGCCTATTGGCGCCAGCCGCGGCCGTGTTCTGCGCAGCTGACGGGTGCGACCACCGAGACTGCCAAGGGGGGCCCTTCCACCTGGTCTTCGTCTTCACCGAATACACCTACGACGATGATTATGTCAACTCGGTCACGTCGGCTTGCCTATACTCGTCGGAGACTGCCGCATGGGGCGAGCTGACCTCCATCCACAGCGATTTTGACATCGACTTCTCATTTTCTTCCGGTGTGCTCGTTGGGAGGTCTCTGTGCTACTTCTTGTCTGACACTGCGTTGATCGTGGAGTATGACTTGGCAAAGCATACTCTGACTGTGCTTGACCCACCACCACCAGGGTCCCAGTACCGTGATGATACGTTAAGCCTCATGGTGGCGGAGGACGGTGGACTGGGACTCAGCCAAACATTGGATCAACATCTCAAATTGTGGTCAAGGAAGGCGAGTAGCGGCACCGATGCAGAATGGGTACTGAGCCGGGTCATCTACTTGGAAAATTTGCTTTCAAATGATGCTCTTGTAAATCAAACAAGACCATTGGATGTGCTGGGCTTTGCCGAGGGAGCAAATATCCTTTTTGTGACCACAGTTATTGGCCTCCTCACAGTTGAACTAGAATCAGGGCGGGTGAGAAAGGTTTATGATAATCATGGCTTTTGTAATTTGATTCCAGTTGTCGGCTTCTACACTCCTGTGCCTTGCGGCGAGCACTAGTGTTCACCTAAAGTTCCTTATTATGAACAAGTTGCTCCAGAGGGTGTAGCATGCTCAAAAAATATGGATGTGCCTTGCTAAGCTCAACAGGTGATCGATCCTTCGGGTGATGTTCCCAAGAGTGCACCGAATAAAGAATTGGTGAAGAGTAGTGTTGAGGGTGCTAGAGTATAATACTCCATGTTTTTTAGTTTGTTGTACTTAAGAATTACTACTCCATGTTTTTTAGTTTGAGGGTGCTAGAGTAAATGATATCTTCATCATAAGATCTGTTTTGAGTTATTCTTCTGATGTTTTCTGTATTTTGGTTTCATTTTTCCACAATGCGACAATATTCACTAGGTATTTGATTCGTTTAGGGAAATAATATTGTACAGAATTAATCTGCCTTGCTATCATAATGTTTTTGTACGTTGTTCAGCTTTACCAACTTTCTGGCAGGTTGGATATTACTGTTCAGTAATTTATAAATATTCGGCTAATTATGTAAATCATATAAATAGCAAGAAGCATAAGTATCTGCAAACTGTATTTTAAAAGTTCAGTTAGTCTATCAAACTCATTAGCTTTCATGTTTCATGTTCTGAACGTTTGGCATATGGGAGAGCATTGTTCTTGTCTATGCATGTTGACAGGGGATAACTGGAACAGGTATACCATCGGTGCTTGTCTGTTCAGCCGAATCTGTAGTTACAATTTTATTCATGTGATGCTTAAATCGTCAGATCTTACAGACTTGGGTTACATTATGTGCTTGTTACTTTCCATTGGTTATTTTCGCAAAACTTCTTATCAGGTTATGTAAGCTAAAAGGCCAAATGGTTGCATGGTTACCTTCTGTATCTTTCTGTGATTCACATTTTTGCCTGCGGGTTCAGAAAATGTTCAAATAAGAGGAAGTTTCCATGCACTTTAGGTTAGACAATGCAAATACATCTCACGGGTTGTCATTTCTCCTTTTCTTTCCTTTGATTAGCTGTAAGGCGCCCCGGGGAATTGTCTGTCAGAGTGCTGTCCATAAGTTAGATGTAGCTTCTTATTTCTTTGCTCATTCATCAAGGTAGGACAAGAGAATAGTGATACAACAGCAGTAGGGAATGAGCGGAAGTGTAAACGAAAACAAAAGAAGAAAGAGAAGAAGATAAGTATAACCTTGCATGTGTATCTTTGCCTGTTTCTACCAATGACCGTTTTCCCTTCAACGACATATAGTTCACAGTTCTGTGGGTTGTTGAGGATCCGTTACACAAACAGGTTGGCCAGAATGAACCTGAGGACATTGATCGATCCTGATGTTGCTGCTTTATGGCGTGCTGCACCTTGAGAAAGTGAATGTTGCTTCAGGTGGCCTCTTGTTGGCGTGTGGCTGCTGAAGACATATTTGTTGCTATATCTATATGCACATATATCTGAAGATAGTGTCACCACTGCGATTCGATGATGTAAAGCTGTAGGTATTACTCTTTAGGGCTTGTGGAAAGTATGTTTGTAACAGCTTGCTTATAACTCCAGCTGAAGGATTCTTAATGCCGGAAAGATTGAGACCTGTATGACTGTAACCTTGGTGTACATCGCTAATCATTTGAGGAATGGGATAATTATTGTTTTACATGTTGCTCTGTTTTTCAGAGTTTTTCACTCCTTCCCTATTCTCTATTTCAAGTTTTCTGAAATAATGCCCGCCAAAAGTTTTCTGAATAATGTATAGTTGCTTCAGATGGTTCCTTAGCTGTCTTCAAAATTTGATGGTCAGATACGACCTTTCTTTGGAGCAACAACAGAGAAGATAAAATTCAGAAGGACAAGATTCTGGGAACATGTCGAGTATTCTCTTTTAGTTATTCTTAGCATGGGTTGTATTGGTATTTACTTTTGCTCTCTCAAAGGGAACGAGTCCTGCCATCACCGTAACTGAAAAAAGTACATGAATGGAAATCTAGTTTCGTTCAAACTTTATCAATTATGATGTTTTCCTCCCTTCGTCCAGAAATAACTGACTTGAGTTTGCCTAGATTTCAATGTATCTAGATGCATTTTAGTGTATAGATATATTCAAATCTAGACAAACCTAAGTCAGTTATTCCTGGACGGAGGGAGTACAACTCAAATAGTAATGTAAATCATGATTTACAGAACCAGATCTACAGAACCAGATCTCACTTGGCTTGTTTTGTACCCTCCTTTTCACAATAGTTACTCCAATAGTTATTAGCTAGCTAGTAATTCGTGTGTTACCTGCTTATATATTTGCAAAAACAGTATGCATACCGTGATGACTAACTTTTGTTGGTTACGAGTCTTAACTTGTGTCTGGCTTTTGTTGTATTTACACTTTAGGGTCAGGGTTTCAGTTATGGATGGGGAAGTTGGTAACTGGAGTGTACAGTACAGGTAAAGCCTGTTGGATTGTTTAACGATACAGTATTACTGGAAGAGCTCCTGGATGTTGTGAGAGCGAACTAAGTGGATGGTATGGCTATCGCCTATTGCAAAGAAAAAAGTTCAACCGAGCATTGAACTGATAGCTGATGCTCTGAATATAAACTGGCGAGATTGAACCAAGATTATGTGCTACATTCTTTTCATCATTAAGAAGAAAACGTAACAAACTACGGAGCCGAGATTGCATTTCTTCTCATTCTTTCGGAAAGAATGTTCTTCTAATGAATGGGAAAGATCCACTATTCCCAGAGGGAAATTTGAATACAGTCTCAGTGACTGACTAATTGACTTTGACTCTACAAACTCCTCACTCTCTAAAGCTCATCCTTCTTCTCGGAAGCATCCTTGCTGATTTCCTCCACCTTTTCTTCGGTCTGTGGCTTCTCATCAGCAGAGTCATCCTTTGTCTCCTCAGCGCTGGAGCTGGCAGCTTTGAAGTCTGCATCATCGTCCTCCTCCTCCTCCTGCCACAGGTAAGAGAATAGCGTTTTGGGTTAAGACGAGGCCCCATCATATATGTAGCTAGAAACATTCAGGACAGATAATTTGATTTGCAGCTTACATCTGCCTCATCGTCGATGTCTTCGTCCTTGGAGCCTGCAGATTCCTGTTGATGAGAAAACACTGGCTAGTTAGTACTGAATATACAGTAAAAGTGCAAGTGTGATGCTGAAGAGATGTTTGCATACCTCCTCAAGCCTCTTCTTCTCGGCCTCGTCAAAAGCAGCCTTCTCAGCCTGCAAAACAAAAGACATTGTCTTAGTTTTGTACAGCCAGGCATTTAAAACCAGAAAAAAATGAAATGCTAAAGATAGGACTTGCATACATCTTTATGCTTTCCCCAGGTCTCCTCTGCAAACTTCTTGGCATACTCAGGGTCATCCGTGATCAGGATGTTGTCGAACAGAGTTCCAGATTTAACCTAGTGACAGTCAAACAAGAAATCATTATACGTAGTTGCGACAATAAATTCAGAAAATGTCAGTAATGTGTCACAGAATTTTATGCTGGCACTAACCTGCCACAACTCGATGCCGATGTGCTTCAAGCTGTCAAAAGCATAGATGTAAGGATCATCCTTGTACTCTGCACAAATAAGGAAAAACATCAGTAATGAGCCTTGATGTTTCACTGAATTAATTGAACATAAAAGATACATGGACAGAAGCTAGTCTGAATGTACAGCAGTGGGTAAGCTCAGGTTACCTGGGTTGTCGATCAAAGGAGCCTTCCACTTGCCCTTGAAGTTCGGGTTCTTGATTTTCTGAATACCCAAGTCTCATGTCAGAACTTGCAATGCACAGTGCTGCTTTGGGTAGAACAAATTAACTGTCTGATGATAATGTCATAGTAATACCTTTTGTGTCCATGGTCCCTTGTACTCAGGGTTTGGAATGGTTGGAGCTGTCCATTCACCATCTTCCTCCTCATCCCAGTCTTCAGGCTGACAATACATATCAACGTGAGAAATTTCACACACTGGAGGTAACAAAAACAGAGTAAAACTGTAGTAAAAATGGAGAAATAGGCACACCTTCGTTGCATCAGGATCAGTAAGTTCCTTGGGGATGTCATCGTAACCCTGCAAAGAACAGGTTGAGTCAGACAAGAAACCACCTGCCAGAAAAGCTTGAAGGCAGTTCACAATGTAATGTCGAGCTTGTACTGTGCTGTTAAAGGAATAAAGACGGATTTGGATTTGGAGCTTTTTCAGTCAGAGAGCACATACTGCAAAATATGATGTACACATTGGCTCGCCCAATGTATAAAAATCAATCTCATACTACAACATTGTCATCGCATGAATTGTGTAGAAGGAAAAGGAAAGCTACCTCTGGCTTCTTGTCCTCAGGGTCAGGAATGTATTCGTTGTCTTCCCAGTCCTCTGGCTGCGACCATCAGCACAAACCAAATTATCACCTCCGTCACAGAAACACAACGACCATGTATGGCTATTCAGAATACCGCAATCTCTGAACCTACCTTCTTGGCATCAGGATCTCTCTTCTTCTTCGCGGGGAGAATGTCCCAGTCATCATAGACACTGCCCGATTGCTTCTCGACATTGTCAATGAGGATGCTGTACGTGGCGTCAGGCCGGATGATCAGTGTGTACACGTGCGTCAGCTGGTCCGTCTCGCAGGGCACCTCCTTCTTGATCAGGTTGTTCTTGCCGTTCTTGGTGAGGATCGTGTGCACCTTCTTGGTGGTGTACCCGCAGATGTCCGGCCCGAACATGATGCTGCAATTCCAAGGACACGAATGATCAACCAACCAAGTAACAAACAATCGGAGATGGATTATACACGAACAGATAATGGTGACGAGGATGAACCTGTAGGGGGTCTCGCCGCCAAACTTCTTCTGGTCGACGTCGCCGCCAAGCAGCTTGACGTAGCCACCGCCGCAGTCGAGGTTCTGCTCGTGCTTGACGGAGAACTGCAGTACCAGGGTCTTGTCCTTGTTGCTGAATTCCGGGTACTGCGCCGAGATGGCGTAGAACCTGTAGTCCTCCGAGGTCTGGATGCCTGCGCACGGTTGCAGAAAAACAGGGGAACTACTCATCAGCATACGGCGAACACAACAGAACAAAACAAAATCCGGCAACGTTATAATAACAAACAAAAATTACGATCGATTTACCTTTGTCTTGGGCATCTCCGCTCCAGTTGCCGGAGGTGTGGTTCCACTCGCCGGCCGTGCCGTCCTCCTTCTTCCACTCGGATTTCACCCACCGATCCTCCCACCCGTCTGTTTGCAATGCAGAATTCGCGGTTCAGAATTTAGGCATAAAACTGGTCGAGACGAATTGGAAGATGCATTTGCCGGGAGGGCCGCAGATACGTGTTATCACACGGTAGATCAGATCAGATAAGGACGGCGTTAACGACGGAAGAAAAACTTAAACGCCTGAACCCCGGCGACGAAACGAAGATCCATGCGTTCGAAACGGACGTGCAAAAAAAGTGGAGCGATAATCGGAACAGACACAGGCAGATCTAGATTCTACAGCCCGCGCGCACGACGACAGAGGTTCAGATCTGAAGGCTCACCGTCGAATTTCTCCTGGAAGAAGACCTCGCCGGCGACGGCCGACACGAGCGCGAGCGCGACCAGGGCGACGGCCGCGGCGGAGGATGACGACCTCCCGAGGACCGCCATCGTCTGCGACGGCGACAGAGCACCCAACACCACGCTACCCGGAACCTTCTAGAACCTTCGGAGCTAGTCGAGCCCCCGATCCTTCTCAGTTTTCACTCCAGAAACCCCTGACCGATGGATGGATAGCGAGCGCGAGAGGCGCCTTAAAAAGGAGCGGAGTGGCCTGCGCCGGCAATGAAGGCGTGCCACTGACACGATGGGCCGGGGGAGGTGACTGTACGCGGGAATGCAGACGTGGCGCGATAGCGCACGGCGACAGCAAGGGAGTAGCGAATGGAAGAGCGCCGCGTGGAAAAGGAGACGTGTTTCCGGTCGCCCCTGGGGCCGATGGTACGTGGGGATAAATTGCCTTGGAGTTATCGCTGCATGATGTATGGATCTGTGCGTGGTGCCCGACTGCAGCTGGGTCCCGCTTGTCAGAGAAGTCTCTTGGCACTACCGACTTTGCCTTTTTTTTAAAAAAAACTATCAACGTTTTGGCTGGTCTGTGAGAGATAACATTGATTGTTCTTTTTAGTAGTGTTAAACCCTTTTTGACAGTTTGGATCCACCTGTCAGTCCTACGTGGCAAAGATTTAGATAATTATATTTATTTTATGGTATTTTTGGAAAGAGAGAAAAATCTTGACGTGGACCCTCCCCATGATTACGCAAGCATGTGCTTGCTGGCGCCACATATGGCCCTGGCGGAGCATGCTTGTGTCTGTCACTACAGAGCCCGCCCTCATCGACCTCTAGTGGTGCTCGCCTGCGCCGGCCCTAGCGGCGCTCGTCCTCACCGGTCTCTGGCGGTGCTCGCCTGTACCGACGACTATAGAGCTCGCCCTCACTGGCCTCTGGCGGCGCTCGCCCGCGCCGGCCCTCCACATAACCTGTCGGTCGCGAAAGCCAGCAAACAACTCATAAGGCAGGTGCGACGGAGCCCCCACGATACCGCTGCCCTCAACACGAGCGGCTCATGGCTAGGACAAACTCTGGAGGAGGCGCTTGAGGGGTGGGGTAGCAGAGAGGTGCAGGGGCGAAGGCCGAGCGGCCGAAGGCGAACACTGGACAAACTTTGAATGGAGAGGTCCGAGCAGCGATGGTCTTAGTGGCGTCCGGATCAAGCGCGGTGCGAGAAGTTGGGCGGCGCAGAGAGAGGATACATCGCCATACCCGCATGCACGAGTTGTTCGATGAAATGCATGCTTCAGTCAATGTTGCTAGGGAGCCAGTGACGAGGGCGAGCGGCGCCAGGGCCGGCGCGGTGAGCCCCACTAGGGCCGGCACGGGCTCCAGATGCGGCTCGGGCGAGCAATCCGTCATGCGGGAGAGCTCCGTCCAGGGGTGGCGCGGCCAAGCGCGACCGGCCTCAGTCTGCTTGAGCTCCGGCCAGGGGTGGTGCGAGTGAGCGCAGCCAGCCTCGTTAATGCGGGGATGAGTGAGTGTCAAAAAGGATTTTTTTCCTCTTCCTCTCAGGCGCTAGTCAGCTCTAACTATTGCCACGTAGATCTGACCAGTGGGACCGAACGGTCAGAAAACGGTTTAAGACGGGTTAACAAACAATCAGTGCTATCACAAACCAGCCCCAATATTGGTAGTTTTCGGATAAAAAGGAAAAGTCGGTAGTTATGTGTCAATGTTGTCCCAAATACGGTAGTTTTGCGTCTTCTCTTGGACCATGAACATTGGACAAAAACCTGATGTTCGAACTATGGGGCTGAAGCAATCAGGTTGAGTTTGCCAATTGCCAATTGGTAGGCTATTTGTACCTAATAACCCAAACTTTAAAAAATATATAGACTGGACTTTGGCTAAAATAATTTTACTGGTTCTGACCCTTTTTGCAGTGTCGTATAAAGTGGTGTTGCACTTACATGGCGGTGCACAACATAGTGCAACGCCGACCGTCATAGTGTTGCACGTCACTCTATATGGTGGCATTGCACTGTAGAGTGCAGCGCCACTCAATACGTCTCTGCAAAAATGGTTAGACCTAGCGAAATTGTTTCTGTCAAAGTTTATTCTGTGAAAAAAAATTAAGTTTAGGTTATTCTGATGCTAACTGCTATGGTGGTATATGGTTTGACTGTGAAGTGGTCAATAATTATTTATTTCCTTCGATGGCATATTTTACCTTTTGATAAGAAACAAGTTAATGCATGATGCGTTGCTATGGAATAATGATAACTACATGTTATAAATATTTGTGATGAGTGTTAAATCAGCATGATTTTTCATGTATATCATATTTCTCTCAGCTCGTACCTATTTGACCGATCTATGCACCTATTTTCACTTTTATTTTCAGCCCACATAATCTCTCGGCTGATGGTTTGACTTCTTCTACCGTGTTCACTCAACGCTAATTTGTTGTCACATGGTACCTTGCATAGTTCCATTGAATATTATCAAGACTTCCATTATATGTGGAGATTGATGCGATATTCACTTTAGCTCATAGGCGTAGATGCACCTAGTGATTAAGAGCACATTGTAAAATATTTCAAAATAAAATTTGACACCTAGCAACCAAAACACCACCTTTGATATTAATGATAGTGCTTTTATTAAGTGTCTCACACAAATTGCATGGCTATGGGTTGGTTAATTTAAGCATGAAATACTCCTAAGTGTCATCAAAATAGCAGCATGAAGCTATTGGATGAATTTTGCAAGCAAGACCGGTTCAATCAAACTCCTCTTGTAAGTTTAGTCATTATATTCATCAATTTAGCAACTCGTGTATGCAAATGTATTCTATGTTCCAACATATTTGAGAACCTCGTAAGATTACATATAACATTTCTTCATCCTAAACGTGTAATTTGACATAATATATGATTACACATAATATATGTTGCCTCAGTTAGAAGCCAAGACAAATGGTGTACATAAAGACATATATAGTGATCTCCCAACAAAAGATAACAAAGCTACTTAATATATTTCGAACCAAGATCAAAGTAAAGCAAATAAAAAAACTAAGGTATGTATCTTCTGAATCTGAACAGAAGGTTAGCCAAAACAAAACAAAAAGACATGTCTTTTCTGAATGTGAACCAAAATGTGGCAAATTGATCATGTCTCACCAAAATAGATACAGAACAATGGTATAAGCAATACATGGAAGAAAATCTGATAAAAGCATTAACCATCATGGACAACCACTTAATTTTGCTCGGGCTGTTGCAAGAAAGCAGTATAGAAGGAGCACCGCTAGATTCCCCTGGCTTATCCTTTTCGTTGCCAACCAAACGACCCCACGCGCATTGCTGCCATTTCAGCCTTGCTTTTACACAACTCTTGGATAGTACTTCCTCCGTTTCAAAATATAATATGTTTTAGCTTTGTGAAGCAAATGTATCTAGAATTTTGTAGTATGTAGATTCACTTACGTTTGGAGTGAATCTACACACTAAAATAAATCTAGATACATTTTCTTCATAAACGTAATGAAATGGATCGTATGGGTACCTAGAGGGGGTGAATAGGTGTTACTCCAAATTTTAATTATTTTTTAGATTTAGGCTTGACACAAAGGTAAATTTTATAGATATGCAACTAAGATGAATTTCTCTATATGCCAACCAATCTACTAAGCGGGTAAAGGCAGTAAGAGAAACGAGGTAACCGTAGTGGAGCACGCGGAGACACGAGATTTGTTTTACCGCGGTTCCCTCTTTGTTAAGGGAAGTACGTCTGTGTTGGAGGGGTGGACGATACTAAGACCACCACGCCACAATAGACCTCACGCTGTTCTCCGATGGATCTCTCCATAAGAGGTCTGATCCACCTTTCCACTATTTGGTACCCTTCGAGGCGGGAATTAGTGCCTTTACAACACTACCGGGGCACACATCCATAGCTGAATTGGAGGCTCCCATGATGACAGCAACCTGCCACAAGAAACAAGTTTATCAACAATCGAGATGGAGATCTAAAGATTCATAAGAAATTCTAGATCAAGAGTCCCCCAAGTGAATGGAGGGGAAATGGAGATCTTGATTGGTGCCGATGAAGATCAAGGCCTCCTCCTTCGATTCCCCAAAGATCGGAGTCTTCAAGTGGTTGAAAGTGGAGATCTCACGAGGATTGGTATGAACAACACTGAACTTTTTTGTAGGATCCAAGATATCTAAAATGAGGATCAAATGGGGTATTTATACCCCCTTCCTAAATGTTGTCGTGGGAATAAGGAGGGTCCGAATAATCTGGCCAAAGTAGGGGTCCGATAATCCGGCAGGGATAAACATCTAGCCCGAAAACGGAAAATCTGGGCCAAATGTCCGCTCCCAATACCGCGTGAGGCGCCTTGGATACCTTGTGGAAAATACCCGCGGCGCGGATTATCTGGCCCGGGCAAATGTTCTGGCCCTGACTGGACAATTCGGGGTAATGTCCGCCCCCATACTGATTGACACGTCTTGGTCGTCTTGAGAAAAATCCCTGGGGGCAGATTATCCGAGCCCCTGGAGGGGTGGATTATCCGGCCCTGGCCGGATAATCCGAGGGTGGGGATTTGCCCCCCATACAGCATGACGCGCATTGGCACCTTTGGCGATCGAGGCAGGGGCGGATAATACACCCCCAAAACTCTTGTTTAGATGCATTGTTATCTAACATACAAAACAATAGAGATCATACTATAAGAAATGTTTCCTTCCATAATGACTAGGCCCGTCGGTCGTCGTAGAAGGCGCGTCTTCCACAACGAAAATCTTGGCTCGGTCGTGGCCGACGTAAAACTTTTTTCTGGTTTCACACACCTCTACTACGACAAAACCGCTAAAAACATGGGGGAAACTCGATGGGCGCATGGAAGAAGTAAGATTTCCGCTTCCTCGCAAGATGTTGACTTGCCGAAGTATTATTTGCGTGTGGGACCCGAACGTCAGTGACTCTAGTGAAAAAAACTTTTTCATCGCGCCTCCCTGATTTGAACTTGATAACGTTGTTTGATGTCTCTTACGTTTATTCAGGCTGTTGGGTCCCGCATGTCTGCCTCACATTAGAGGAATCGTGTGTATAATGGAATTTTTTCCTTCCCTGTTCTGAACTTGATAGCGTCACTTGATGCATCTGCCGTTTAATCAGGCTGCTGGATCCCACATGTCATCCTCACACTAGAAGAAACGTGTGCATGATGAATTTTTTCCTTGGCTCGTGTCTCTTTGATATGAACTCGATAACGTTGCTCGATCTATCTGTCGTTAATCACGATGTTGCATCCCACATGCCAGCCTCTTATTACAAGAATCATGTGTATGATGGAATTTTTTCTTTCGCTCCCGCTACCCTGTTCCAAACTTGACAGCGCTGTCGTTTAATAATGCATATGAGCCCACCTGTCATCCTCTTATTAGAAGAAACGTGTATATGATGGAATTTTTGCCCTCGTCGCGCTACCCTATTCCAAACTTGATAGTGCTGACAGATGCATAATCATGCAGTTGGGCCCCACGTGTCATACTCTCATTAGAAGAAACATGTGTATGATGGAAATTTTTGCCCTCGGTCGCGCCTCCATGTTAACTTGATAGCGTTGTTTGCTGTATCAGCCATTTATTCAAGCTGATGGTCCCATATGTCGGCATCTCATTAGAAGAATCGTGTGTATATGATTAAATTTTTTCCTTCTATAGCGCTACCCTGTTTCTAACTAGATAGCATTGCTCGACGAATCTGCCGTTTGACCATGCTTCTGGGTCCCATATGTTAGCATCTCATTAGAATAAACGTGTGCATGTAGGAATTTTTTCTTGCTCGCGCCTCCGTGTTTCGAACTTGGCAAGGTTGCTCGATGCATCAGCCGTTTATACTGGTTGGTGGGTCCCATATGTCAACCTCACATTAGAAAAATAGTGTGTATATGATGGAATTCTTTCTTCTCTACCGCTACCCTGTTTTGAACTAGATAGTGTTGCTCGACGAATCTATGGTCATGCTGCTGGGTCCCACATGTCAGCATGTCATTAGAAGAACGTGTGCATGTTAGACTTTTTTCTCGCTCGTGTCTACCTTATTCGAACTTGGTAACGTTGCTCGATGCAGCACCTATATAAGGTCTCTTTGGTGGGTTCCATATATCAGCCTCTCCGTAAATGAAACATGCTATGATAGACTTTTTTTGGCCGCCTCTGGTGTTATGAGTTTGGTTTGTAGCTGGGTCCCAGATATCAGCAACCTTTGTGTAGGAAACGTGTGAGCCTCTATTTGAAAGAAACATGTGTATGTTTGACTGTTTTTTGGGTTGAGTCCACCGTTATGACCTTGGCAATATTGGTAGATTTTTTTGAGGGAAAACGTGTCTATGATAGAGCAGCAGTTTATCTGAGCCCCAGATGTCAGCCTTATAGAGTACAAAAAATGTTAATCTATACTCCGATGTTGGGTCCACATATCAGCCTTCTATGTACAGGAAACATGTCTATGCTGGGTCCCACATGTCAGCTTTCTCTGTGCAGGAAACGATTTTATGATGGGTCCCACATGTCAGTCACTATTTAAATTAAACGTGTTTATGCTGGATCTCACATGTCAGCCTTTATTTGAATTAAATGTGTATATATATGTTGGACTGTTTTTCTGGGTCGAGTCCGCCGTCCTGACCTTGACAACATTGCTAGATGCAGCAGTAGTTTATCTAGGTCCCATATGTCATCCTGAGAGTACAAAAAGTAACTCTATATTAACACAAATTTCCTAGGATTTGAATTTGAGACCTCACCACCGGTCGACTGGGTGCCTTCCCACTACGATAGAAACAGCTAATACAATAGAATCGTTAAGCTTTACTATTATAACTAAGGGACTTGTCTCCTTAAAAAGACTTTTTTGACCATTTTTATCTCCTATCAAATAATAAGACGGTGATCCTGGCAGCTAAACTAAAAACTACAGGTGTTGTAAAAAAATCTGCAGACAGAGTTTTTTAAAAAATATTGAGAGGTGGGGGAAATCCCCAAAAGACCGAATTAAAAAGAGTTTGGCTATTTTACATAGGCTGCCCTACATGGGCTATACTCCATAGGATATGCCACGAGCTCCTTTCTTAAATTTCCCTAGGCTATGGTGAGCGGTCCCATTACCCCTAAAAGGCCGAATTAAAATGTTCTAGGCTAAAGAGGGGCCGAATGAGCTAGATTTTTTCTCCTGGTATATAAAAATTGCATTTTGTTATGACTCAACCGGATTCGAAACAAAGACCTCAAAGAGGGAGAGAAAGAAATCGATAATTCTTTTTGGCAGATATTTATATAAACTCTGCATTATAGAATAAGATAGAAAAATTATTAGCAGATTCGCAGTTCACATTCAGCAGCACTTGACCAATTCAGTAGTATTTCAAAGTGAGTGATCCAGCAATACAAACACTAAAATACAATAGTACAGAGAGAACTTGTTATTGTTTTAGCTCTTAAAACCATGTCATCTGTTCAGTTTGCCCTTTTATCTAAACACATTCGACCATTGGAGCATGCAAAACTGACGATCAAGTCTACTTCGAGTACCTTCTTCTCACATCAAATGCCTGTGCGACCTCATTATGCAACCCAAAATGCCCAAGTCTCATCTAGATTGTGACAAGGCTATGTTTCAAAACAAAAGCAAGACTATCCACTGCCCTTGATTTAAACAAATACCAGTACATCAATAGTAGTTTCACAAAATGCTTTAGTAATAGCAAGGACAGAACAATTGAGAGATTTAGTAGCTTTCCAGCTTGAAATTCAATAGCAGTATAGAGAGAATCGGTTCTTGTTCCGGCTCAAAAAACCTTGGCGCATGATCAGTTTGCCTTGTTCTCCGAACAGACTCGATCATTGGAGCAAGAAAAACTAACGATCAAGTCTGATTCTGTGTGAATACCTCCTCTTTACGTCAATGCCTGTGTGACCTCTATATGCAACCCAAAATGCCCAAGACGTATCAAGATAAGTGTGGCAATGCTAAGTTTCAAAAGAAAAGCAAGACAATCTGTTGCACTTGATCTAAACAAGTACTCTAATTACATCATAGTTAGTTATACAAAATATTGTGCTAATAGTAACGACAGGACATTTGACGGATTCAGCAATATAGAATAAGTTCGAAAAAATATCGACAGATTCCGAGTTCATATTCAGCAGCACTTGACAGATTCAGTAGCATCACAAACTGACCGATTAGCAGTACACAGACAATGACCAAAAGAATTTACAGATTCATCAATGCACACATTGAAATTCAATAGATGTAGCAAGGCATGATTCAAAAGGAAAGTGAGACCATATTCTGCACTCGATAGGTAGATCTGAACAAGTACCAGTACATAGTTATTACTGCAAAAATACTCCCAAGTACAAATACTAAGAACATATAGTAAATGTTTCTAGCAGTGCAAGTACTCAAACAAACATTAATATGTGTTTATCTCACTCATGAATCTTGTCAATTCGAAGACGGTATTCCAGGGTGAACACGGACGGTCGATGACCAAAATATGAGTGTGTTTTGTTTTTGATGGTGGGAATGGTCCCATAAAGCCAAATCCCCATACAACAAATGGTTCAAGAGATAGTGAATAGTTCATAGGCATTTCATTTCTCTTACCAATATTTCCAACACGTTGGCATTTGTCACAAGCTTTAACATAATTAACACAATCTGTAAATAAAGTAGGCCAATAAAAACTAGATTGTAATACATTTGCAGCGGTGCGGTCTCCTGCATGATGTCCTCCATAAGGGTTGTCATGACAGTCTCTTATGATAGCCTGCAGCTCAAACTCAGGGACACAACGTCTAATAATACCATCTACACTTTTCTTATAAAGGAATAGGTCATCCCAAAAATAAAGTCTAAGATCATAAAAGAATTTCTTTCTTTGTTGGTGTGTGAAGTATGGTGGAATAACTTTTCCAACAATAAAATTAGCATAATCAGCAAACCATGGCAAAGCCACTCTAGCAGTAGATACATTAGTGTTTGCTAGTTATTCATTTGCAAAGCTATCATTAATAGGAATAGGATATAGCGTATTTTTTCCATTTTAGATAAATGATCAGTCACCGGATTGTCCTCACCTTTCCTATCTCCTATATATAGGTCAAATTCTTGTAATAGAAGAACACATCTTATGAGTCTAGGCTTAGCATCTTTTTGCTCATAAGGTATTTAATATCAGAATGATCGATGTGTACTATTACCTTAGAGTCTACAATGTAAGATCTAAATTTGTCACATGCAAAAAGTACAGTCAATAATTCTTTTTCAGTTGTAGCATAATTTCGTTGAGCGTCATCAAGTGTTTACTAGCATAATATATCATATTAAGTTTCTTATCAACTCTTTGGCCTAAAACCCCTCCTAAAACATAGTCACTAGCATCACACATGATTTCAAAAGGCAAATTTCAATTAGAAGGTTCAATTATAGGAGCACTAATCAAAGCATTCTTTAAAACATCAAAAGACTCTACATAATCGTCATTAAAAGAAAATACGTATTTTGCAAAATATTTGTTAGAGGCTTGGATATTTTAGAAAAGTCTTTGATAAACCTTCTATAGAAACCATCATGGCCAAGAAAGCTTCGTATACCTCTTATATCCCTAGGATATGATAGCTTCTCTATTGCTTCTATCTTGGTGCGGTCCACTTCAATGCCTCTTCCTGAAACTCGGTGTCCAAGAACGACACCTTCCGTCACCATGAAATGGCACTTCTCCCAATTTTGGACTAAGTGTTGGTCCTCACAGCGCTGCAAAGCTTTGTTAAGATTGAACAAGCAATTTTCAAAAGAGGTACCATACATAGAAAAGTCATCCATGAATACTTCCATAATTTTCTCAATATAATTAGAAAATATAGCATTCATGCATCTTTGAAAAGTAGCAGGACCATTGGGACACCTCAATGGGGATCTAATCCCATGGTCCGTTATAAAATATACAATATAGCCGTCGACATGCCTTTTGCTGATTTATGTGCAGCAATTAGAGTACCTCAATGGGGATCTTGTGAGGAGATCAAGGAGAGGCCTAAGTCACTTATGGATTTTTATGCTGAAATTTGCCAAGGTTTTGAATTCTCAAAGGAAAGTGGTAAAATTCGGAACATTCAGTTCCCAGCCATTAGATATTTTGCTTATTTCATTACCAAGTGTGTTCTTGCAAGAAAGATTGCTAGAAAGTTATCTTCTTTTGATCTAGCTTTTATCTCAGCTGCTTTGAATAGGGATAGATCTTATAACTTGGGTGCTTTGATAGCTTACCGTCTTACCACTAATCGCGAAAAGAGTGGAATTTGTGGAGGTGTCATTGCCCGTAGGTTGCTAGCTTTCCATGGTTTAGAGCCTCACCATTCAGATTATCGGTTCCCTATAGAGAGGCTTGATCTTGAATCCATGGTTCAACATATTTTTGTTTCTTTAGGGACTACTGTGAGAAGTTTACCGTACGAAATATCCTTTGTCAAGCGTGGTTGGAGAGGGGGTAGGACTGAGAAAATATTTTATTTGCCTGCACTTGCTTTGTTTAATTTTGATAACAGGCAAGGATGGTCGCTCACGGAGGAGTTTGACACATACGTGGTGGAGCTCTCCCAGCAAGAGGAGAATGTTGGAGAGGATGCTGAAGATGATTCAGTTCCGCCCTCCAACCTGGGAGAGTTTTCATACCAGCAACCCTCTTACGATTGGGGCGCGTCTTCTTCTTCGTCGCAAGCGCCTGACTATGATCATTCCTATGATGACCCACCAACTTGGGGTTACTACCCGCGCTATTGAGCCCCACTTAGGCCAAAAGCCTAAGCTTGGGGGAGGTATACCGAATCACACTCATATATATATCATGTTTCGTCGGTTCTTTGTATATCCATTATTTTGTTTTCTTTTTGTTTTTTTTGTTCCGGCTTTCTCAAAACACAAAAATACCAAAAATATTTTCGTTGTTTCTCTTGGTTTTTTTCTTTGATTTTTAGCTTTGGTTTACCTTGTTTGTTTTTGCTTTGTTTGCTTGTTTTAAAAAATCGAACACACCAAAAATATTTGTGGTTCTTCTTTGGTTTGCCTTGTTTGTTTTTGTGATTTTGCTTTGTTTGTTTTTGCTTTGTTTGCTTGTTTTAAAAAATTGAAAACACCAAAATTTGTGGTTCTTCTTTGGTTTTGTGAGTTCTTTGCAGGGTTGATCCGTCCTTAGTGGATTTGGTTTCATGTTATTATTCAATTCGCACAAGTGAAGGGCAATAATGAAGATTAAGACAACTTGAGGTGTGGTAAGAGGCTGGTAACAAACTCTATTTGTTTTCATTTTTGTACATATACTCATCATTGTGGGCATGCTTAGTCTGTTCATGTAAGGTGTATGTTATTTATGGATGGTTAATAGTTCTTGCTTTCTTGTGATTAGCTCCAGCTTGCTAATAGTTTGTAGCATATCATATGAATGTTTGCTTGCATTGTTCTATTCATAACTTGGTATGACACTGTGGTATCCTCCTCTGAATGGTTCATGTGAATCGACTTGGCACATGCTCACGCATGCATATGACTAAACAATAGTCAGTAAGCCTCGATGATTTATTTTGCCTTAGAGTTCTTGTATCACTTTCTTGCCATAATTAGTCTTGTTTTGTTGCAAGCATGATTATGACAATTATTGCTCTCTCGTTTGTCGCTCCCTCTCTATTGCTATCCTTCACTTGCACTGAGTATGAGCTCTAATTGTGCATCCAACTCCCCAAAACCAATATTGCCAACAGTGTCCACCATACCTACCTATTAGCATCATTTGCTATTTCAGTGCATATTCATTATGCCTTGTTTTCTTCCAAATAAAATGTTTGAATTTTTTGAGAAAGTTAGTTAGTAAAGCTCTCACGAACTTGATGGCACACTTTATTCCTTGCACTTAATAAACCTGAACCATTGTGACTGTCCATGAAAGTTATATGCTTACAAATTATAGGCTGGGAGTTAGGAGAACCGTGCTATCACGGGGAACGCTTTCAACAATTATGGATACATATCCAGTTGATACCATGCTCTTTTGTTTGCAGATGTCGTCGATGTGAAATAAAGGGGGAGCTTGTGAGTTCATGGAGTTATATATATGTGTTAGAGAAACGCCTGGGCCGCTAGCCTAAGTCATGCCTAATCATGGTGGAAACTTGCAGCATTACCATAATGAGCATATGTGAAGCATCCTCAATAAAAACCTATGCAAATAGTAAATAAAAAGATCGTTGAGATGCTCATTGTCTGCTTGCCTTGTCATTTTGATCACGGGATAGCTCATGTACCATGTGCAAGGGGTACCCTGTTGGCGGTTCTCTATGATATGCATGTATTTACGATGACAAGAATTTACAGGTAACTAAAGTTGAGTAGCATGAGGAGCGGCCCTCACACTCAAGGGACATGGGATTTCCAGTTCATGCTCTGTCAAGCATATAACTCATATTGGACCTCACTTTCACCTTAACCACATAAAGATGCCTATGATAGGGGCAATGAGAGCTCACAGCTAATGAGTACCTTACTTTCAACATTTGGAAGCCTTTCAAACTTTTCAAAACCCTTTTCACTTCCTGGTTGAGTCACCACTTATTCTATGAGCACCTTCTTGAGAGCATAGTTGTCATTCTTATGTCTGTCTCAAAACTTGGTTGATTATGTCATGACTTTGATGCTTGTATCTCTGATATCTTTACTTCTAGTCTTCACTTGAACTTCAGAGGTGCCTTGGTATTTATATTGTGATCTACAAACAAAGTCAAGTGACATACCACTCTATCATACCTTATTATGAGCATTGCAATGTTGCTTATGTTTATGTTTCATGCAACTTATTATTATTGAGTTGACTTCTCTTCATAGCTTGCAATGACTATTGAGTAGACTTAGTTGAATACTCCTTATTATGAATTGTCTAAGTATCTACTCCAGTGCTGAGAATATATACATCATATGAAGCAAATGTGTTCATGAAAGTTCTTTTATCACACTCAGTTTTCAACTGAATTGCTTTAGGACAAGCAATAAGCTAAGCTTGGGGGGAGTTGATACGTCCAAAACGTATCTACTTTCCTGAACACTTTTGCTATTGTTTCTCCTCTAAACTTGTGTGATTTGGATACAACTAACATGGATTGGCGCTATTTTCAGCAGAATTATCTTGGTGTCTAGTTTTTGTGCATAAAATCAACTATCAGGAAAAATCCTGGAAAATATGCCAAAAATCCTATTTCACCAGAAGATCCACGGAGCCAGAATACGAGGCGGAGGGGAGCCCTGGGTGGCCCACACCCCCTGACGCGTGGGTGGGCCCACCCCGCGCCTGGGAGGGGTGTGGACAGCCCAGGCACCCCCTCGACCTCTCTCTTCGCCTATAAGTTGCCTTCTGACCTAAAAACTCAGGGGGGGTTGTCGTTTTTTCAGAAAGAGTTCCACTGCGCCGCCACCACCAGAAATCGCGATTCGGATCCAAAAACTCCGTTCTGGCACCCTGCCGGGACAGGGAATTTGGGGAGGATCATCGCCATCGTCATCACCAACGCCTCTCCATCAACCATCAATGTTTCCCTCATCCATGAGTGAGTAATCCCTCGCTGTAGGCTATGGGGATGGTAGGGATTGGATGAGTTCTATCATGTAATCGAATAAGATTGTTAGGGCATGGTGCCTAGTATCTCTATTAGTGCTATTTGACTTTGTTGCAACTTGTTGTGCTTAATGCTTGTCACTAGGGACCGAGTGCCATGATCTCAGATCTGAACTTACTATTGAATCATTATGATAGTATTGTTTGTGAGCTTATCTGCAAGTTGTGTACACATATGATTGTCCGGATCCAAAGGCCCCTAAGTGACATAAATTGGGACAACCAGAGGGGATGTATGTGATGTGAGGATCACATGTGTTCACAGAGTGTTAATGCTTTGCTTCGGTGCTCTATTAAAAGGAGAACCTTAATTGCCAGTAGTTCCCTAGAGGCCCCGCTGCAACGGGCTGGCAGGACAAAAGATGTTGTGCAAGTTCTCATTGCGAGCACGCATGACTATATATGGAGCACATGCCTATGATTGTTTAGTACTTGTATGCTTTATCTTATCTATCTACAATTGCCCTAGATCTTGAAGTTACATGTTTAGACTCGTCCATGCAACGCCCGTCCATCCATACCTATGCCTACCGCGCTCATATCCTACTGTTTGCTGCTACTATTACTATTGCTCTTGTTTTGTTGCTGTTGTTGCTTTGCTATTGCTACTACCAAACTGTTGCTACTGATAAACTTCTGTGAGCAAGAACTATTTCCAAGTGCAGCTGAATTGATAACTCAATTGTTAAGGCTTGCAAGTATTCTTTGGCTCCCCTTGTGTTGAATCAATAAATTGGGTACTACTACCCGCAAAGACTGTTGCGATCCCCTATACTTTTGGGTCATCAACATCTTTGCCTGGCAACCTGCTGACATGAAAGGCGTACCTAGGGAACTTGCCGAGCATAGCTTGAATATTGATCCAAAATGCAAACCGGTGAAACAACCTCTACGACGCTTCAGAGACGAGAAGAGACGCGCCACAGGCAAAGAGATAGCTAGGTTACTTAAGGCTAGTTTTATCCGAGAAGTCCTTCACACCCAATGGGTGGCCAATCATGTACTTGTCCCCAAAAAGGGAACCAAAGAAATAAGAATGTGCATTGATTACGCCGGCTTGAACAAAGCGTGTCCCAAAGATCTGTTTGCTTTGCCTCGCATTGACCAAGTCATTGACTCAACGGCTGGCTCGGAACTTTTGTGTTTTCTCGATGCATACTCAGGATACCACTAGATAAAGATGATGAAGTCGGACCAATTGGCCACTTCATTCACCACACCTTACGGCACATTTTGCTATGTCATGATGCCCTTCGGGCTGAAAAATGCAGGTGCTACGTACCAGCGGACTATGCAGCATTGCCTCCACGATCAAATTGGTCGGAACGTTCATGCTTATGTGGATGATATAGAGGTGATGTCCAAAAAGTCAAACGACTTAATCTTCGACTTAAAATAAACCTTTGATAATCTCCGGAAATACAACATGATGCTTAACCCTAAGAAGTGCGTCTTCGGAGTTCCAGCCGGCAAATTGTTGGGCTTCATCGTTTTCCAGCACGGAATCGATTTCAACCCAGATAAAATCAAGGCCGTCCTAAACATAAATCGTTCGACATGCCTGAAGGACATACAATGGCTAACAGGCTGTATTGCAGCAGTAAGCCGGTTCGTCAACCGACTTGGCGAGAAGGATCTGCTGCTGTATAATTTGCTAAAGAAGGCGGACAAATTTCCATGGACGACCGAAGTAGATGCAGCACTGAAGCAGCTAAAGGAGATACTCTCCTCGGCACCTGTCATGGTATTGCCGACGAGTACACCATGGAGGGGTCCTCACAGTGCGTGTTTAGAGACATGGGGGAAGGCGGTGACATGGTTATACCCTACGGGTACGTAACTTCAGCATACTTAGTCTAGCCCAAGGAAGGCCCACAGCAGACATACGCTGGCCCATGAAGATTTTCGGGTGGCCAAGGCCCATGATGTCTTCGGATCCTTGGAGAGCAAGACTAGAGGAGATAGGAAATTCAAAGGGGTAAAACCCTAGAACTTGTAACCGACTAGGACTACGCCCGGGACCTGCCTAAGTCTATATAAAGGCCAGGAGGGCACGTCCTAGAACAACTCGACTCATACTTTCGCACACGCATCCACGCCAGATCGAATCTGCGCACCCTGTAACCTTCGGTTCCGCCGTAATCAAAGAGCAGACAAGCAGGAGTAGGGTTTTCCCTCCGGGGGCCTGAACCTGGGTAAATCTCGTGTCCCCTGGTTGCTTGTCTATTAACCGTGCCACGATCTCCATGAAGGGAATATGCCCTGAGAGGCAATAATAAAGTGTTTATTATGTGTATTCCAAGTATATGATAGATGTTTATTTTGCATCCTATAATTGTATTAATACGGAAACGTTAATACATGTGTGTTTAATAAAAAAACAGAAAAGTTCCTAGTTATGCCTCTCTCTCTCATAAACTAGCTCGTTGATTAACAAGATGATCAAGGTTTCCTGATCATGGACATTGGATGTTGTTAATAACGGGATCACAACATTAGTGTAATGGTGTGATGAACATTCATCCGAAGTATAGCATTACAATCAAAGTCATTGAGTTTATATTGCTATAACAACTTACGAAGTGATCCTAATCCTTAGACCATGAGATCATGTCAATCACTAACACCGGAAGAGTTTCTTGATAACATCAAACGTCACACCGTAACAGGGTGATTATAAAGATGGATTCAGAACTAATAAAGTGTTATGTTGAGGCTCATGGATCGAGAGTGGAATTTGTTCATCCCGATGACAGATAGATATACTCTGGGCCCTCTCGGTGATATCACATTGATTAGCTTGCAAGCAAGTGATTTGATCACTAGAATGTTATATCACAGGAACGAGAAAAGAGTGCATGTCGGTAACGAGATCAAACTAGGTATGGAGATACCGATGATCGAATCTCGGACATGTAATATATCGTGAAACAAAGGGATTAAGATACTAGCGTAAAAGGTTCCGACGATCACAAGAAAGTCATCGTTGAATGTGTGGGAGTCAGTATGGGTCTCCAGATCCCGCTTCTGATTATTGATCTGAGAGGGGTCTCGATCATGTCCGCATTATTCACGAACCGTAGGGTGACACACTTAAGATACACCGACATCCAATTGGAGCAAATGTTTCATGCCGAAAGAATGAACAAGCGCAGGAATTTATTTCACTAGATACCGAAACAGGTTTTCGGGTGAAATTGCATAAAGTGGTTATGCATGTGAAATAGAATTCTAGCAAGGGGTTATTTGTGAATGTTTGTCATTAAAGTAATTGACAAAATTCTGAATAAAATAAAAGAGTTTTATTTAATGAGAGTTTGCATTAAATTTGGTGGAAATTTAATGGGAATTTGAGTGGACTTTTGAGTGGACGGAATTTAAAGGAGATTTGTGAGTGGAGTGTCCACCCACATGAAGAGGGGAGGGCAAGGGGGCAGCCCCCATGCGCCGGCCACCCCCTTGGGGTTCCCCCCTCCTCCTATAAAAGGAGCCCCCCTCCTCACTTGTCTCACACACCTCCTCGTGAAGGATCTCTCTCCCCCTCTAGAATTTATCCCCCATGGTCTCGGACTAGCGAGATACATGTTCCCGATGGCTATTAGGCAAGAAAGAGTTGTGCTTCCGCTGCATCGCTGGAGCGAGGAGGCGGAGGTTGCTCGGTGCCTCGAACGTGTGTGCGAGCACGGATGCGCTGCTGATTTGCGGCGCTAGGACTTCCTCTCGATCTTGAGATCGGCAAGAGATCGTCTACATCAACCACGAGTTGAACTCGTTAAGCTTTGTCGGTCTTCAAGGGTATGTTCTCTACGGATATACATCCGCCCGTTGTTTGTATCTAGTAGATAGATCTTGGTATATAGTTCACATCGTAGGAAAATTTTTGTTTTCTATGCTGCGAACCCTACAGTGGTATCAGAGCCGGATCTATGCGTAGATACTTTACACGGGTAGTACACATATGAGTATGTGGGCGATGATGATCATGTTGTTGCTACTTTGTTGTAATTTTGGATATTGGTGGCATAGTGGGATGAAGCGGCCCGGACAAACTTTACATGTCCTCGCACATGAGACATGTTCCACGCTTGACATGCAACTAGTTTGCATAAGTGGCTAGCGGGTGTCTGTCTCTCCTACTATAGTCAATATCTATTTTGCAAGCGAGTTGTCAACAATTTGATTATCCTCGTTGTGGTTCATGTTCGTAGTTAAGAACGGTTCTATCTCGAAAGCCCTAAGCCACGTAAAACTTGCAATGGATAAATTAGAGGCGTCTAGTTTAGATTGTTGCTGGGCTAGTGTTATGATATGGTAGTGTTGTAAGTAGAAGTATGAGATGATACTCTTACAACACACATAGCGTGTAAAATCCATAGACCTTGGATTTACACGTATAGGTATGATAGTGATCATACCACGATGCACATGATAGAGATCATCTGCGGGAACCATATAATTTCACTAATAAACATATGATGTTTGATAGCATCTTATATTGCTTGTTTAGCTCTTTGTTAGCATAATAAGATGATCCCTCATTTAAATATCAAGATAAGAATGTGTTCTTCCTTTAGTATGCACCGATTATGTTTTCGTCGCTCCAAGACATCACGTGATGATCGGGTGTTCTTGGATCCACGACCATATTTCGGGTGTAAAACAGTTACACACGCGAATACTAAGGTTCTAACTTGGCGAGACTAGCATGTACAGACATGGCCTCGGAACACGGACCAAAAGGTTAAGCATGAGTCATATAGTTGATATGATGCCCATTTGATGCTCGCCTTTGAAGATATACCGACTCACGTGATGATCGGACTTGGTGTAGTGGATTTGGTTCATGTAATCACCAAAAAGGCACGAGGGATGTCGTTTTTGAGTGGGAGTTCATTCGATTAGTTGAACTCAATCTATCATACACTTAGTCTAAACTTTACAAATTCTGTAGTAGATGGCACCACCTGCTTTTAATTTCAATGTGTTCATGGAGAAAGAGAAACTAGCAACGAATGGTAGCAACTTTACCGAATGGGCCATGAATTTGAGGATTCTCCTCTCTGCTGCACAAAAGCAATATGTGCTAGAAGCGCCGTTAGGCCCCCCACCTTTTGATGATGCCCCTGACGAGGAGAAGAATGTCTATCAGACTCGTCAGGAGGACCACAACTTAGTTCATTGCGGCATATTGTATGGGCTAGAGCCGGAACTTCGAAAGCGTTTCGAAAACGGCAATGCATTTGATACAATGGGTGAGTTGAAAATGATTTTCGACACACATGCTGCTGTAGAGAGCTACAACGCGTCAGAAAAGTTCTTTAGCTGCATGATGGAAGAGCACAGCTCCGTTAGTGAGCATGTACTCAAGATGTCGGGTTACGCCGATAAGCTTGTGTCCTTGGGAATATCGATTCCCATTGAATTAGGCATCCATCGTGTTCTGCAGTCTCTGCCACCTAGCTATAAGAGCTTCGTGATGAACTATAATATGCAAGGCATGAAGAAGTCTCTCCCCGAGCTTCTGTCAATGCTTAAAACTACAGAAGTGGAGATCAAAAAGGAACATCAAGTGTTGATGATCAATAGGAACACTGGTTTCAAGAAAGACAAGAAGGGAAAACGGAAGGGAAGTAAGGGCGGCAAGCCTGTTGCCGCGCCTGAAAAGAAACCCCGAGTTGGACCTAAGTCTGATTCCGGGTGCTACTATTGTAAGGGGACTGGCCACTGGAAGAGCAACTGCCCCAAGTATCTGGCAGACAAGAAGGCCGGCAAGGCAAACAAAGGTATATATGATATACATGTTATTGATGTGTACTTGACTAGTGCTTGCAGTAGCACCTGGGTATTTGATACCGGTTCAGTTGCTAATATTTGTAACTCGAATTAGGGGCTGCGGAACAAGCGACCGCTAGCAAGGGGTGAGGTCAAGATGCGTGTCGGCAATGGATCAAGCGTTGATGTGATCGCCGTCGGAACGCTGCCTCTCCACTTACCGTTGGGATTAGTTATAAACTTGAATAAATGTTATCTGGTGCCTGCACTGAGCATGAACATTGTATCTGGATTGTGTTTGATGCGAAGTGGTTATTCATTTAAATCCGAGAACAATGGTTGTTCCATTTATATGAATGAAATCTTTTATGGTCATGCACCGATGATGAATGGTTTATTTCTATTAGATCTCGATGATAATGTTACACATATTCATAATGTTGATGCTAAAAGGATTAAACTTAATGATGATATATCCGCATATATGTGGCACTGCCGTCTAGGTCATATTGGCGTTAAATGCATGAAGCTCCATTCGGATGGACTTTTGGAATCACTTGATTATGAATCATTTGATACATGTGAGCCATGCCTTATGGGCAAGATGACTAGAACGCCGTTTTCCGGTTCAATGGAATGGGCGACAGATTTATTGGAAATCATACATTCTGATGTATGTGGTCCAATGAGTGTGTCGGCGCGAGGTGGATATCGTTATTTTGTTACTTTCACGGATGATTTGAGTAGATATGGTTATATCTACTTGATGAAACACAAGTCTGAAACCTTTGAAAAGTTCAAGGAATTTCAGAATGAAGTGGAAAATCATCGTAATAGAAAGATCAAATTTCTACGGTCCGACCGTGGAGGTGAGTATCTAAGTTACGAGTTTAGCACTCACATGAAAGAGTGTGGAATTGTTTCACAACTCACACCTGCCGGAACACCACAGCGAAATGGTGTGTCGGAACATCGTAATCGTACTTTATTAGATATGGTTCGATCTATGATGTCTTTGACGGACTTGCCGTTGTCATTTTGGGGTTATGCACTAGAAACTGCTGCATTCACTTTAAATTGGGCACCATCTAAATCCGTTGAAAAGACACCGTATGAATTGTGGTTTGGAAACAAACCTAAGCTGTCATTTCTTAAAGTTTGGGGATGCGATGTTTATGTGAAGAAACTTCAACCGGATAAACTCGAACCTAAAGCGGAAAAATGCGTCTTCATAGGATACCCTAAAGAAACTATTGGGTATTCCTTCTATCACAAATCCGAGGGCAAGGTTTTTGTTGCCAAGAATGGATCCTTTCTAGAGAAAGAGTTTCTCGCGAAAGGTGTGAGTAGTCGGAAGGTAGAACTCGAAGAGGTTGTGGAACCTTCTCTTCAAAGTATGGCGAGTAGCGCAGCGCCGGAAGTTGTTCCGGAGTTGTCTCCACCTGTTGAAGAGGGAACTAATGATAATGATCATGAAACTCCGAAAGAGAGTACTACCTAACCTCGCAGGTCAAACAGGACACGTGCAGCTCCCGAGCTGTACGGAAATCCTATCATGAATTTCATGGTTGATGAAAATGATGACCCTGCGACGTATGAAGAAGCGATGATGAGCCCGGATTCCAACAAATGGTTAGAAGCCATGAAATCCGAGATGGAATCCATGTATGAAAATCAAGTTTGGAACTTGGTGGAATTACCTCACGACCGAAAGGCCGTGGAGAACAAATGGATTTTCAAAAGGAAAACTGATGTTGATGGTAATGTGACCGTCTATAAAGCTCAACTTGTCGCAAAGGGGTTTCGACAAATTCAAGGAGTTGACTACGATGAGACTTTCTCTCCCGTAGCGATGCTAAAGTCAGTTAGGATTATGTTAGCAATTGCTGCATATTTCGATTATGAGATATGGCAGATGTATGTCAAAACTGCGTTTCTCAATGGTAATATTGAAGAAGAGTTGTATATGATACAACCAAAGGGTTTTGTCGATCCTAAGGATGCTAACAAGGTGTGCAAGCTTCAACGATCCATCTATGGATTGAAGCAAGCATCACGAAGTTGGAATCTCCGCTTTGATGAGGTGATCAAAGAGTTTGGATTTGTCCAAACTTATGGAGAAGCTTGTATTTACAAGAAAGTGAGTGGGAGTAATGTGGCATTTCTGATATTATATGTGGATGACATATTATTGATCGGAAATGATATAGATCTTTTAAACAGTGTTAAAAGTTATCTAAACAACAAATTTTCAATGAAGGACCTAGGTGAAGCGTCATACATATTAGGCATAAAGATCTATAGAGATAGATCTAGGCGCCTAATAGGGCTATCACAAAGTACATACCTTGATAAGATTTTAAAGAAGTTTAAAATGGACGTAAGTAAGAAGGGGTTCTTACCTATGTTGCAAGGCAAGACATTGAGTAAGACTCAAAGTCCGGCTTCGACGGAAGAAAGAGAGATAATGGACAAAGTCCCCTATGCTTCAGCCATAGGCTCTATAATGTACGCCATGCTATGTACAAGACCGGATGTGGCACATGCTATTAGTTTGACTAGTAGGTACCAATCGGATCCAGGTTCGTAACACTAGATAGCGGTCAAGAATATCCTTAAGTACTTACGAAGAACTAAGGATATGTTTCTTGTATACGGAGGTGAAGAAGAGATCGTCGCTAAGTGTTATGTCGACGCTAGCTTTGACACCGATCCGGATGACTCTAAGTCTCAATCCGGATACGTATTTCTCATGAATGGTGGAGCGGTTATTGGAGGAGCTCCAAACAACCTGTGGTAGCGGGATCAACAACGGAGGCCGAATATGTTGCTGCTTCGGAAGCGGCTCAGGAAGCAGTTTGGATGAAGGAGTTCATATCCGAACTAGGAGTGGTGGCAAACGCGTTGGACCCAATGGTGATCTATTGTGACAACAATGGTTCCATTGCCAATGCCAAAGAGCCAAGGTCTCACAAGCATTCCAAGCATATTAAGCGCCGGTTTCACTCCATCCGCGAGCATGTCAAGGATGGAGATATAAAGATTTGTAAAGTACATATGGATCTCAATGTAGCAGATCCGTTGACTAAAACTCTCCCTAGAGCAAAACATGATCAACACCAGAACTCAATGGGTGTTAGATTTATCACTATGTAACTAGATTATTGTCTCTAGTGCAAGTGGGAGACTGAAGGGAATATGCCCTGAGAGGCAATAATAAAGTGTTTATTATGTGTATTCCAAGTATATGATAGATGTTTATTTTGAATGCTATAATTGTATTAATACAAACGTTAATACATGTGTGTTTAATAAACAAACAGAAAAGTTCCTAGTTATGCCTCTCTCTCATAAACTAGCTCGTTGATTAACAAGATGATCAAGGTTTCCTGATCATGGACATTGGATGTTGTTAATAACGGGATCACAACATTAGTGTAATGGTGTGATGAACATTCATCCGAAGTATAACATTACGATCAAAGTCATTGAGTTTATATTGCTATAACAACTTACGAAGTGATCCTAATCCTTAGACCATGAGATCATGTCAATCACTAACACCGGAAGAGTTTCTTGATAACATCAAACGTCACACCGTAACAGGGTGATTATAAAGATGGATTCAGAACTAATAAAGTGTTATGTTGAGGCTCATGGATCGAGAGTGGAATTTGTTCATCCTGATGACGGATAGATATACTCTGGGCCCTCTCGGTGATATCACATTGATTAGCTTGCAAGCAAGTGATTTGATCACTAGAATGTTATATCACATGAACGAGAAAAGAGTGCATGTCGGTAACGAGATCAAACTAGGTATGGAGATACCGATGATCGAATCTCGGACATGTAATATGTCGTGAAACAAAGGGATTAAGATACTAGCGTAAAAGGTTCCGACGATCACAAGAAAGTCATCGTTGAATGTGTGGGAGTCAGTATGGGTCTCCAGATCCCGCTTCTGATTATTGATCCGAGAGGGGTCTCGATCATGTCCGCATTATTCACGAACTGTAGGGTGACACACTTAAGAGACACCGACATCCAATTGGAGCAAATGTTTCATGCCGAAAGAATGAACAAGCGCAGGAATTTATTTCACTAGATACCGAAACAGGTTTTCGGGTGAAATTGCATAAAGTGGTTATGCATGTGAAATAGAATTCTAGCAAGGGGTTATTTGTGAATGTTTGTCATTAAAGTAATTGACAAAATTCTGAATAAAATAAAAGAGTTTTATTTAATGAGAGTTTGCATTAAATTTGGTGGAAATTTAATGGGAATTTGAGTGGACTTTTGAGTGGACGGAATTTAAAGGAGATTTGTGAGTGGAGTGTCCACCCACATGAAGAGGGGAGGGCAAGGGGGCAGCCCCCATGCGCCGGCCACCCCCTTGGGGTTCCCCCTCCTCCTATAAAAGGAGCCCCCCTCCTCACTTGTCTCACACACCTCCTCGTGAAGGATCTCTCTCCCCCTCTAGAATTTATCCCCCATGGTCTCGGACTAGCGAGATACATGTTCCCGGTGGCTATTCGGCAAGAAAGAGTTGTGCTTCCGCTGCATCGCTGGAGCGAGGATGCGGAGGTTGCTCGGTGCCTCGAACGTGTGTGCGAGCGCGGATGCGCTGCTGATTTGCGGCGCTAGGACTTCCTCTCGTTCTTGAGATCGGCAAGAGATCGTCTACATCAACCACGAGTTGAACTCGTTAAGCTTTGTCGGTCTTCAAGGGTATGTTCTCTACGGATATACATCCGCCCGTTGTTTGTATCTAGTAGATAGATCTTGGTATATAGTTCACATCGTAGGAAATTTTTTGTTTTCTATGCTGCGAACCCTACACTCCAGCATCCCCATCTTCTCCAAAACCCAAGTCCATAACAATTGGCATTGACGAGATTAAACCTCGTCAATTGGCGCCGTCTGTGGGAACTGGGTCTGCTGATTGTGCGGTCGTGACGGTTCCGACCCGATCGATCAACAACTCCGCGGCGACGGAGAATCACCTCCTCTTCGGCGCTTTTGACTTCACCGCTCACTCGCCGGCTACCATGAAGGATTTCGAGCCCGTAGGCGACGGACTCGAAATTTTGTTCGGGAGCTTCTGCTTCCAGGTGGGACAAACCGGCACCCTTCGCCTCCCTGAGCGGGTGCCCGTGCTGTCAATCAGGCCCGCTTCGTAGGCTCCACATCCCGTGCTACGCACTTCACCATTGACAGATGAGTTTTACAGCAGCAGCAGCTGCAACTCCGATCTGTGCGATCCACCTTCGGATGAAGGGACCTACGGTTCCGGATCCGAAAGCTGCGGCAGCAGCCAACCAATCTGCAGGCGCTATCTGTGCGCTGCAGTCATCCAAACCGACGAGGAAACGCCTAACCCGCCGCCAAATCCCAACCCGCAGGACAGAAACGGCGAAAACGGTGGGAACGGAAGAAGTCGGTCCCCCCACCCAACAGGGAAAATAGTGGCCACCTCATCCAACTTAGCAAAGAAGGATGGGTCAAAGCACGTCGCGCCGTCGCAGGCGAAATAGTCCTACCTCTGGACTCCCCACGTGATCTGCTGAGGGCATACCACTACCTCCTCATCGAGGAGCACAAGAAGCAAGTCAAGATGCAGGAGACGCTCGACAAACGGAAGCAAGCAGCCTCTGAGTCCAGTGCCCAACGAGTTGCGCTCTCCGCCATGGGACCCGGCTCTAGCACAAACGGAAACCAGGGAAACAAGCACCGCTCTCGGGTAGAAAACATGGACCCCAAGGAGCGGCGTGACGTGACCCGAACTCTCCACACATCGTTCATGGATATGGACGTTGACGGCAACATCATCACGAAGACGCCACAAGCTGCGATCATGGCAGCCACTACATATCTCGCGGCTCACCCACCTCCGGAGGGGGACCCGAAAAGGGCCATGCATAGGTCCGCACTCACCGGACTAGGACTAACCGGAGCTGCGCTCCACGAAGACGCTCCTGCGGAACCGAAGAAGAAAGCTCCGGCCAGGCGCGACCGGAGTCCCACCCCCTCATCCAAAGAGGAAGAGGAGCACGATCTTCCTCGAAGGAAGAAGAGCTCGCACCACCATAAAAGCGACTACGACGCCAGAGACAAGCTTACACAGCGCAAGATCGATAAAGCACGCACTAAACGTGCATGCTCGTCTGAATCTGAGATGGATGAAGACGAAGGAGAACTCTGCGGGGCTCGATGCTTCAGCAGATCCGTTCGGCGAACACATATGCCACGCAACTTCAAGCTTCCTTCGGATACTCCGAAGTTCAACGGCACGCAAGATCCAAAGTCCTGGCTCAGTGACCATCTGTCATCCGTCAAGCTTCACGGAGGCAACAAAGAAACCGCCATGCAATGCCTTCAGCTGCAGCTAACATGCGGGACGCGGGTCTGGCTTAGCAGCCTATCATCAGGATCCATCCGAAGCTGGGAGCATCTCGCTTACAGCTTCATCCGAAACTTCAAAGGCACCAGCAAGAGGCCCGCCTCAATCGAAGAATTGCGTGCCTGCACTCAGAGAACGGGTGAATCTATTCGCTCGTACATACTATGCTGGTCTACAACCAAGAACTCCGCAGCACACATCTCCGAAGAGCGGGCCATCGACGCCTTCAGGGACGGCGTCAAGCGTCCAGACTTCAAGGAGAAACTTGGACGTGTAAAGCCCAAGACACTCGACCAGCTCATGGAAATCGCCAACAGTTGGGCAGGCGGCGAAGATTGCATCCAGCGAGCGCAATCAGATGAAGAGGACGACTACGGCCGAAGACGCGAACGCCGTAGAAAAAGGAGATCACGCGTCTACGAGGACCGCGACGGACCCGACATGGTCGCAGCCGGCTACGCCGACCGCCGTAACGACAACAGCCGCAACAGCGGAGGATACCGCAGCGGAAACTTCCGCGACAACGGATGACCAACGCAGTCGTGGCAACGCCGCGACCGCGACAACGGACCCTCAGCATTCGACAAACTTTCGGGTCCATGCACCATCCACTTATACATCGACAAACAAGATGGCAAAAAGAAAGCTAGCCACATGCTCAAGGACTGTCGCGAGTTCCAGAAACTCAGCGAAGGCATGGTGCAGATGAGGCAACAAGCTCCAACTCTTGCGTTCGGAAACGCACCTGCGCCAGGTGAAATAGCACACGGAGCTCCTCCACCGCCGCCTATTGGAGGCCCAAATCAACCAGTCGCACCAGCGCAAAACAACGCCGGGGTCGCATACCCCCCACCAAAAGGAGCACTCAATATGATACAGAAGGGACGCCCCACAAATAGGGTGCAGAAGAAAATCACCCCACAAATCAACTTGGCCGTGGCAACTCCGCCTGCAATCCCTGAGTACCTCAGCGGATCGGAGTCCTGCATCACATTCATTCGCGCGGATCACCCTTGCCAGATCCCTCGCCCAGGTCATGCTGCCCTGGTGCTAGAGGCGCAGATCAGAGGCTTCGAGATGAGTCGCGTCTTCATGGACGGCGGCAGCGGCATCAACCTAATGTTCGCAAGCACTCTAGCAGCTATGCGGATCCCACAATGCAGCCTGGAACAATCAGACACAACGTTCCACGACATTGTCCCAGGGAAGGGCATCTTCCCCCTGGGCAAAATAGGGCTCGACGTCATCTTCGGTAAGCCGGACAACTTTCGTCAGGAGCGCCTAGAATTCGAAGTGGTGGACTGGCCGTCGCAATACCATGCCATCCTGGGACGTGTAGCATTCGCAAGGTTCCTGGCCGTCCCACACTACGCATACCTACTACTCAAGATGCCAGGACCAAGGGGCGTCATCACAGTCCACGGGAGCTTCACCCGATCGGACCAATGCGACAGGGATTTCAACAAAATCTCCCAATCCTTCGGCATGCAAGACGAGATCGTAAGGCTCCGCGAGGTGACGGACAATTGGCTACCCCCAGTCACAAGGCAGAACGCACCTGACATGTCCTTCGACTCCACCGTCAACACCAAGAAAGTGCAGGTCCATCCGACAGACGCCTCCAAGACGACGCTGATCGCCAACGACCTCAGCACCGCATAGGAAGGCGCACTCGTCGAATTCCTCCGTGAGCGCTGGGAAATCTTCGCCTGGTGTCCTGCGGACATGCCAGGAGTTCCCAGGGAATTCGCCGAGCACGCACTCAATGTATTCCCAGACACCAAGCCAGTCAAGCAGTCCATCCGAAGACTGTCGGAGCCACGAGCCGAAGCTATCGGCAAGGAGATCAACAGATTACTCGCAGCAGACTTCATCCGGGAAATCAAGGAAAGCGAGTGGCTGGCAAATACGGTGATAGTCCCGAAGAAGGACACGGACATCCTGCGGATGTGCGTGGACTTCACGTCACTAAATAAACACTGCCCAAAGGACCACTTCCCTCTTCCTCGGATCGACCAGATCATCGATTCGACTGCAGGTTGTGAGAAACTCTCCTTCCTCGACGCCTACTCAGGCTATAACCAGATTCGACTCAAGGTCGAGGATCAAGAGAAAACGGTGTTCATCACACCGTTCGGAGTATTTTGCTACAACACAATGCCCTTCGGGCTAAAGAATGCGGGTGCCACGTACGAGCGATGCATGCAGGCCTGCCTCAAGGACCAGATCGGTCGCAACGTCCAAGTCTATGTCGACGACATAGTCATAAAAACCAAGGAGGCAAGAACACTTATCGACGATCTCCGCGAGATGTTCGACAACCTTGATCGCTACAGGATCAAGCTCAATCCAGAAAAGTGCGCCTTCGGCGTCCCCTCGGGTGAGCTGCTCGGGTACTTCATCTCTCAACGAGGGGTCGAAGCGAACCCGAAGAAAATCAAAGCGAAGAAACTTGGACACGTCCATACCTCCAGTTCCTGATAAACGGAGAATTGCCAGACAGCCCGACAGATGCCCGGTGCGTATCTCATCGGTCAAAAGACTTCACCATCATCAATGGTGAACTGTACAAACGCAGCATTACGGGTGTACTACAACGGTGCGTCACCATCAACGACGGCAAGGCCATACTCCAAGATATCCACGAGGGCATCTGCGGCCACCACGCAGGTAGCCGCTCCCTCGTCGCCAAAGCTCTGCGAGCAGGATTCTACTGGCCAACGGCCATGAGCGACGCGAAGGACATCGTCCGAAGATGCAACGGGTGCCAACGGTTCGCCGACAAACCGCACGCACCTGGGTCCGAACTTCGACCCATACCCATAGCCTGGCCTTTTGCCCAATGGGGCCTTGACATGATCGGCAAACTGCCAAAATCCTCGAAGGGAGGACACATTTTCCTCCTGGTCGCAGTCGACAAATTCACCAAGTGGATCGAGGCCATGCCAGTCACCAACCAGAAGGGCAAAACCGCCGTCAAATTCTTTGAATCCATTGTCTACAGGTTCGGCGTACCACACAGCATCATCACCGACAACGGATCGAACTTTATCTCCGAAGAATTCCAGGACTTCTGCGAAGGCCTCGGGATCAGCATCACGTATGCCTCAGTGGCACACACGCAAACAAACGGGCAAGTGGAAAAGGCCAACGGCCTAATCGACGCCGGTATCAAGAAGCGCCTCATGAGCTCACTCGAGCACAAAGCTGGAAACTAGACGAAAGAGCTACCGTCTGTCATGTGGAGCTTACGAACTACGCCAAACAGCTCCACCGGCTACACACCGTTCTTCATGGTGCACGGAGCTGAAGCCGTACTACCAGCCGAAGTACGCCACCAGGCTCCACGAGTCGTCGCTTACAGCGAAGCCGAATCCACGGCTGCACTCGAAGACGCCGTCGACACACTCGATGAAGCGCGGGATATAGCAGTCGCTCGATCAGCGGTGTACCAGCAGAGTCTCCGCAACTATCACAGCCGCCGGCTGCGCCCAAGGTCCTTCGTCGAAGGAGACCTCGTCTTGCGACTCAAGCAAAAGCGACCGAACAAACTCGATTCACCATGGGAAGGACCCTACGCCATCACCGAGGTCATCCCAGGTGGCACCTATCGCCTCAAGCACGTGGAGTCTGGAGTCGCATACTCCAACCCATGGAACGTCTTGCACCTGCGACGATTCTACCCATAGCAACCTACCCCCCTTTTTTACTTTCAATAAGGCTCTCAGCCAAGGCTACTCAGCCGAACCATGTACCTCCTCCATTACGATATAAATAAAGCTAAGTACCTTGCCCCCAACCTTCGGTTGACTATTTTCTGCAACTTTACTACATGCTACATACGCACTCGGGGGCTCCCCCCACCTCACGATTTCATCGACTGAGGACAAAACGTGTACACCCGAGTACCTAACCACGTCAGGCAAACGAAAAGGGCACGTACTCAATCAAAGCACTGCGTGCTCACAAACAAGCAAACCTTTACAACAAAGGGCACATAAACGCCCAGCCGCATTATACAAATTTTACATCTATCTGTTTATTTCCAGGTCCTACCTATTCTGAAGAATAACCTGAGCACGCTTCTCAAACAAATCTACAATCTGTTCGGCATACTGCCTTACAGCCGCGTAATGCGGACGCATGTTCCACTCGCCACCATCTAGTCGAGGAGGTGGCCCAGTCGCCACAGCAGCCAAATCTACGTCAGGGTGGTGCACCCTCACAAGAGACAAGGCAGCCTTCACCCCTGCGACGAGCTGCTGCCGCACCAGCTCCTTAACATTACTGGCACTCCGAAACTTCGTCACAAGACCTGCAAGGGTCGTTGGCATGGCATCCAACGGAAACATGACGTGTAGCACAGAGGAAAGTGATGTTTGCACCTGGCGGAGCACCCGCGAAACCTGGTAGACACGATCCTGCACCGTCGTCAGAACCATGGCGCGATCACGATCCATCCAGAAGAAGCCGCCGGCCTCCATGTCCTGTTGAGTCAAGCAATTGACTCGAACAGCGATACGCTCCTTTTTTTCCCTCGGAGCAAGATTGTCACCTGCGACAACCGCACAACACAAGAATAAGGCCAGCAGGCTCACCCGAAGAACTGAGCTACAACCCGAAAGAAGGATCAACTTACATTGCAGCTGCTCGGACAGCCGACCCAGCTCCGCCATCAAATACTCCTCTCTGGCTGCACCACGGTCTGCCTTGGATTTCCAAACGTCGGCGCGACCGCGTAACCCAAGCAAATCTCTCTCCAAGCTGCGCACGCGATCTCGAAGAAAAGCGAGCTGCGAGGAATCATCCAATGATGGTCGCAAGGGCCTTTCGGATGAAGTGTCAACTGGGTCAACACTGAAGGAACCTATAGCAGCAGAAAAAAGAAGGCACACAGACATTCAGCCAAGGATAGAGCACAACTCGGAGGAATTCATTAAAATATATAAGGCCACTACGTGGCACAAGGATGGTACTACAAAAGATATTTACAACAAAAGTAGACTACAATCTACCCTACGTCTACTATGCCTAAGGCGGAGGACACTGAGTCGCCTCAGAACCAGACTGCCTAGCTTTGGCCTCGCCCTGCTGCCGCAATGCGTACTCAGACAGCAAGTCAATGAGCTTAGGCCCATATCGTCTGCAGCGAGCGGAGTAAGCGGCGAAGGCTACCTCGGATCCATCTGCAGCCGTCGGCATCCGAGAAGTAATCTGGGGCAGGTCCAGCTCCGCCCCAGCCGCCATGGCCATCGCCAGCCCGACGGACGCGCCGATGCCCTTCTGCTTGCGCTTGTACGCTGCAGGCGCTTCGGCTGACAGAGCCTCTGCCAGGGCATCCACATCTTCAAGGGATGCGCCCTTCGGGAAGAGATCCTGGTAGAAGCGACCAAGGACCTCTTTCGCCTTGGCAAGAGAGTTGACGACGGTGCTGCAGCGGTCTTCGACCGCCACAGTGGCATCATCTAGAGCACTCCCGTGCTCCAGAGCACCGCGGTCGAACTCAATGTCTGCGGCATCTGAGACAAAAACAAAGAAAAACATGAAGAAAGGCAGCATAGAAGAAGATCCGTAGAAAAAGAAACAAGTCCAAAAGCTTGTACTCACCCGAAATATCCTTGGCAGCAGCCATGAGCTTATCCGCCACCCCTCTTTCACGAGAAGCCGCAACGGTGGCTAGCTGCTCCTCACGATCTGCGGCCTCCTGCTGCAGACGCTCCTTTGCTTCGGCTGCCTTCGTCAGCTCCAGCTCAAGGCGCTCTTTCGCACCAGCGGCGGCTTCGGCCTTCTGCTCCGATTGGCCAAGGCTCTTTTTAAGAGCGTCGACCTCACGGAGAGAGTCATTATGCTCCTCTGCATTTACAACAAGCAAGTGTCAAAGAACAGGACCAGGATAAAACAAGAGAAGTACTACAAGGCAGACGAATACCTTGAAGCTGCCGTAGTTTCGCCTCCAGCGCCAGGCGTTCCTCCACAAGCCGTTTGGCTTCTTGGACAAAAGGCTACAACAAAAAGGCAATAGCAGTAAGAACAGGACTTGGGGGCTACGCCCAACACAAAGAAGCAAAAACAACATCAGCATACGAAGACAACCGGGGGCTCCCCCCGTAACATAAAGCAGGAAAACTTACGTGCTCCAAAGGCGAACCCGCAGGCCCGCCTGCGAAATTCTGAGGCGCAACCACCAGCCTCTCCTACACAGGAGGAACTGGCGCAGCGTCACCCAAAGTCGCCACAGTCTGAGGAGGAGGCGACGCAATGTTCGACTCCCCCATCATCTCCCGCGCACCATCACTAGAGCCGTCGGAGGATTGCCTGCATCTGAACCAATCAACGCAGATGCAAAAATAACAAGGGAACAAAGGACAACAAGGGCAACAAGAAAACTTACGAGCCCAACGCGCTCATGTCGAAGATAGGAGAAGCCCTTCGGGCCCTCTTCTCCTCCTTTTTCTCTTCCCTCTTCTCCTCCTTCTTTTCTTCCTTCTTTCGCTTCGCTGGCGGGTGCGGAGCAACAGCCCGCACAGGAATGGCAGGAAGGGGAGAGGAAGAACCCCCATGAACATCATCATGACGCTCAAGGCCTAGAGGATTTCTAGGAGTCAGAGGAGTCGAGGCATCTGACGACTCGCTAGAGCTCCGTGATCGCTTGCGCGAATGGTCCTCACTCGATTCATCGGCATCCTCCGCTGGGGATCGCGCTGACGGTAGCTCGGACACGGAATCCACCACTTCATTATCCGGGGCATTCGGATACCTTTCGGGCAACGGTGGTGCCATGCCCGGCACTTTGAAGCTCTGCAAAAGGAAAAGGAACTTTGGTAGCAAATAAAGGAAAAAGTACACATCTCACAAAAACAAAAAGGGAGCACTACGTGCGCAAATCTACACCTTGGGTACGACCAACGTCAAAGAAAAGGGAGGAGTCAGCGACTTCCCCGGGATTTCTTCTTCGGCCTTGAACTTCAACAGCGCGTGAAGAGCCTTGTCAAGTTCCACCTCGGAGATTTTCTGACTCAAAACCCTCGTCGGATCACGGCGCCCAGAGTAAAGAAACATCGGGTGCGCCCTTGCTTGGAGAGGCTGCACCCGACGCTCAAGAAATGTCCGGATGATGTCGACACCGTTCACCTCCTTCTCAGGAATCAGTTGGAGATCCTCCACCCGACGGTACAGGGCCTCTATCTCCGCCACCTCACTGTCTCAGATTTGGTTTTTCCAGGATCTTTTCTTCTCAATCAATTGGGAGGGGTCAAAAGGAACGAGACCAAAATCTTGCCCAGGCAGTACGGAGTCACGGATGTAAAACCATTTCCTCCGCCAGTACTGGACAGATTCGGACATGGAAAAGGAAAAGAATTGCACATTGGGACTGAGGGAGATGATGAAACCCCCAATGGGATACACACCATCCGAACCAGACTGCCTCTTCACGGAATAAAGCTTCCGGAAGAGGCCAAAGTGCGGCTCAATACCAAGCCAACACTCGCAAAGCGTGATAAAACACACAATGTGGAGAAGGGAGTTGGGAGACAGATGATGGAGTTGCACCCCATAGAAAAAAGAGCAGTCCACGGAGGAAGTCATGGACTGGAAAAGAAAACCCGCGAATCACGAAGGCAACAAACATAACCCGGTAGCCAGATGGGGGACGGGGGATTACCTCATTGCCGGGGAGTCTCACGGCCGTCGTGTCTTGCGGGATCAGGCTTCGCTCGCGCAGTTTTCGGAGATCGCTCTCCCGCATTTCTGATCGCCGCCAGCCACCATCGGTGACACGAGCAGTGGCGGTGCCCTTCTTGCCTCCAGCGGCGCTGGTCCCAACCGCAGATGAGGATTTCTTTGTCTTCCCCATGACGCTACGGCGGTGGTGGCGTTGCCAACGAAGAAAGACAAAGGCAATATGGAAGAAACTCTCAGTGTGCAGCAAGAATAGCTCAAGAACGAGGAGGCAGTGAATAGATGAACTGCTGCGGTGAAAAACAAACCACGATTTCACCAGGGATTATAACAGCGAAGACGACGCACGCTGGCCTTCCATCGAGAAGACCTAACGCCAACGGTAGATCTGGCCATACACATGTCAGCACCAAAACGAACCGTCGATACCACGCCGTCCACTACGTGCGGAAATCGAGGAGACGCCGTAATCATCTCCACGCCGCACGTGACCGGTCATTTCAAAGTCAGCAAGTGGGACCCACGCTTCGTCCAGTCAAGTCATCTCTGGCGTAGCAGCGCTTGAGGTCATCGATCGTAAGCACTGACGTCATCAAAAGCTATACTAGCACCACTTCGGCTCCACAGCTAAGAGTACTCACTCGAATCTACGATTCGACTAAATACTTGGGGGCTACTCCTATCAGGAGCGCTGGCCTCGCACCCGACAGACAAATAAGGACAAAATTACTTCTATGAGTCCTACGTCGAGTCTACGACTCCACTACGGACTCGGGGGCTACTCCCATAGGGAGGATGGATTTAAGCATCCGAAAATTTTCGAGTCCTGCGGACCTAATGATTGAAACAATTCTTGAACTAAAAGTCTCCGTTCGAGTCTACGACTCGAACAGACACTTGGTGGCTACTCCCATAGGGAGCGCTGGTCGCGCACCCTATGAAATCTTCGACTACGATCTTCCGGATCCGCATGCAAAAACTTTTTTGGCAACTCTGCCCCAACAAAACGCTAAGTGAGTAACAATCTCCTTGGCCACCCGAAGCACCTCCGAGGTGATAAATGTTCGGATGCTGCGTCTGCAACGCAAAGATAAGACCTACAGATATCATCTGATGGCCTGGCAACGCACCTGACTGCGCTCTGCTAGTATGAATCCGTACCAGCAGGTACGATGAAAAATCCCGACGGACGCGTTGGGTACACCAATTAAAATCACTAGAATTCCACTCCTATAAGTCCTCCGCGGCCTGAGTTGAATTATGCCAGCATATGTTCCAGGCCCGGGTTAAGGGACCCGAACCTGAAGAAGATCGTGTTGTTTCGTCCTAAGACAGTTAAGTGACCCTGATCCGTCGGGTGAGTCAGGCACACGCATCAACAATCCCTACACACATATACTATTAACATATAGCTGCTCCCGAAGGATTGAAGAGTCCTCAGCCGAATCTACGATTCGACTGATCACTCGGGGGCTACTAACATGGTTATACCCTACGGGTACGTAACTTCAGCATACCTAGTACAGCCCAAGGAAGGCCCACAGCAGACATACGTTGGCCCATGAAGATTTTCGGGTGGCCAAGGCCCATGATGTCTTCGGATCCTTGGAGAGCAAGACTAGAGGAGATAGGAAATTCAAAGGGGTAAAACCCTAGAACTTGTAACCGACTAGGACTACGCCCGGGACCTGCCTAAGTCTATATAAAGGCCAGGAGGGCATGTCCTAGAACAACTCGACTCATACTTTCGCACACGCATCCACGCCAGATCGAATCTGCGCACCCTGTAACCTTCGGTTCCGCCGTAATCAAAGAGCAGACAAGCAGGAGTAGGGTTTTCCCTCCGGGGGCCTGAACCCGGGTAAATCTTGTGTCCCCTGGTTGCTTGTCTGTTAACCGTGCCACGATCTCCAGCATCCCCATCTTCTCCAAAACCCAAGTCCATAACAATGGGCATTGACGAGATTAAACCTCGTCAGGCGGACGGTTGACGGGTACAAGGTAACACAGCTTACCCAGGTTCAGATCCTACAATGGTGGCGGAATCCTACTCCTGCTATAAATCACTATAAGGGCAATACGCCGAGTTACAGGGATTGGTTCACTGTGCGAGGTGCGTCGTAGTCGACACTAGGTTGTCTGAGATTGTACCCTAAAGGCCCCCATAGGCCCGACTTATATAGTCGCCAGGTCCTAGGGTTACAGGGAAAAGTCCTATCCGGATAGGTTACAGAGTCCTAGACCATCTATTACAAGTCTTGCGTGTCTTGTACTCCAAGGCTCCGGGTACGCTGGTGACTCCACTGTAGCCTTCCTTTATCCGGCATGGGCCTCCCTTTTGGATCCATCTAACTGAGCCTCCCAGTAGGCCATGGGCCATGCTACCAACTGTGGGCCACCCGGGTTATCCGGATAAGAGACATGCTATGAGGATACACATATGGCATATCCCCAGCAGTAGCCCCCGGAGAACTCCGATATCTTGCGCCGTCTTGCCTCTTCACGTTGAATGCTCCGTATAGATGGATGTCGGCAAATCCTCAAGCAATATCTTGTAGTCCTCCCAAAGAACCCTGCAAGGTTTTCTCCGTCTTCAATTTATAAGTCGGAGAAATGCTGAATCTTCCATCGTACTCTTCCATAGCCGGATTGGATCCATCCATGCCGGAATCTTCTGATGTGATGGTTCATCTGCCTATGACACCTAGGGTGACGCAGACATAGGTCAGCGATGCCTCGTAACTCACATATGCAGAGAACGCAATCATGTCCGATTTTTCCCGTGCGAGCGATACGAACCATTGGCGGCGATGGTTGGGATGTGGCGAAATTTCCGCGCACGTTCGTGCACACGTCGTCTACGTGGCAACCGTCCGATTAAGCTGCACGAATCTTGATGCTGGAGACCATAAATAGTAACTATGGTGGAAATTTTACTTTTCACCTCGTTCTCTCTTTGCATCATCTTCTTCCTCCAGCGAGCGCCCCCTCGAGCTCTCCGCGCAATTTGCAAAAAACCCTAACTCCAATCTCGCCAGTCACCTCCAAACACTTGTAATGGCCAGCAGCGGTCCTACTCCCTTGATGGCGGTGTCAAGCGAATCCGCGGCGAAGCCGGCGAGCTCCGTCGTCGTGCCCCCAGAGGGCCTGGTCATCCCCGTCTCTGCGGTGGTTGAATCCACAGGCGGCAACCACAATCCAGCAGCGCTGGGGCCGCTGGAGGAGGACAGCGACTCCCACAAAGGCGACTGGCGCGGTTCGGATATTACGGACCGTGACATCAAGGAGCTGATCGTCGAGGGTTACCTCCCCGCGACGGAGGGGCTCGCCTGGCGGGCGGCGCCGTCCGGCAAGGTCACACCTTCTACCCAAACCGGAGAAAAGGTGTACCTCAAAGCACAATTGGTACGCGGCGTCTCCCTGCCCATCTCTAACTTCTTCCTTGTCATCTTGAACCACTACCGAGTATAGCCCCAAAACCTTTCTCCCAAAAGTATCCTAGCGCTTAGCAATTACGCGGCGCTTTGTGAGGGTTACCTAGGAATTAAGCCTAGGCTAGATCTCTTTGTGTATTTCTTCACCGTCAAACACGAAGCCCGGGCCAGCAAGGATGAACTTAGAAATTGTGGCACTATTAGCTTCAAGATCCGTCCTGGCCGGCGGTTCCCTGACATCGTCGGCCACGAGTCCTGCAAGAACTGGCATTGTACTTACTTCTACGGTCCAGATATCCCTCCTGCTAACCGAGAAGTAACGTACCCGGACTTTGTTGATGGAGCCGCCGTCGAAGCCTCAACATGGAGATCCCAAGACTCACTTCCCTCCGACATTGATGCTTCCCGCGCTATAAGGCGGATATAGTGGTTCGTAGAGACAGGTTTGACCGGCTTGGACCTAGCCATGTGCTGGTTCATCAGGTGCATCTAGCCTCTGCAGCACCGCTTGAAGCTGATGCACGAGTATACCAACGACAGAAGGGATAGCCTCCGCATCTCCGTGGACAACTTCTCGAGCGACTCCGTCAAGCTTCGCCTCAAGGACATCGTCAAGGTGAAGGACAAGAAGCGTGGCTTTGCCATCACCTACGACATGTTCGTAGAGAGCAAGTGCCCAAAGGTAACTACTTATTTTCCGTGTATGACATATACTCCAGTTCTTCTGTCTAGCAATTGCCATCCCATCTAACACGGTGGTGCTTCACTTAACAGCTTAGCGACATAGATGAGGACAGCATGGCTCCTCAAATTTATGATCCAAAGATGAAGGAAGTCACCGTCGTGTCCGACGACGATGCTCCGGTGGCACGAAAGCAGAAGAGCTCCACCTCTGACGCTGCTGACGGGGGCAAGAAGAAGACGGAGGGTGGAGCCTCCAAAAAGACTACCGCCGTGCTGGAGGCGGAGAAAAGAAAGATTACCGGGATTCCCTTTGCCAAAGCACCCCCTCTTGTGTAAGTTTCTTTCTCTTCGACATTGTCCATTTGTATATCTTATTCCCGTACTTATGCATTTTTGCACGTTTCAGGAAGAAAGCCACAAACAACTTGAATAAGACCTCCAAAACATTGGGGGCTTCTAGAACCATCAAGGACATGCTGCATCACGACGCATCTCCCGCCATCGCCCCTGTTACCCCTATCGTCAAGCCTTCCTCCGCTCCGACAATCTCACAGGCTAAGGAAGCATCTGGCCCTTCCGCCATGGAAGTAGACTCAGGTGCCTCTACTGAGTTCGTTGTTGTCGGCGAGCAGGCGACGCAGGAAAGTGCCACACACCAAATGGCTGAAGCTCCGGCTAAGGATGCCATCGGTAGTGGTAAGGCGGTGGTGGAAGCTGGTACTTCTACCGAAGGCGGTGCCCCCGTACCCAAGAAAACCATAGAGTATCCAAAGATAGTCTATCTGGTTCTTACACCGGGTAGCACTGCTCTGGTTCCTGGTGCGGCGTCGACATCTCCGACGTGCGGTCTAGCGGAGCTTCTCCGGCAAGCAGAGATCTTGCAAGGAAATAGTGTATCCTTCGGCAAGCTGTTGGCTGAGAGTGCTAATAACCTCAAGATTATTGCACTTGTAAGTTTTATTTCCCTTTTGCATTTTATATGAGTATCCCACTATAGCCCCCGAGGATTTAGACGAAAAAACATAGGTCTTTGCATCTAAATGCTCTAACAGTGACTAAGCTAGAAAACTTCTCACTGTAGCCCCCAAGTATTTAGTTTGAATGAATTATTCCGACTAGATACTTTTAGACTAGCATATGCAGTTTTTGTAAAATTCAATATTGTAGCCCCCAAGCCTCTAGTTGAAACAGAATTAGTTCCGACTAGATGCTTAAAGAGAAACTAAGCATACATCTGAGTTAAAAACTTAATACTGTAGCCCCAAGCGTCTAATCGAAAACTAAATTAGTTCCGACTAGATGCTTAAAGAAAGACTAAGCATATTGCTAAGTTAAAAACTCTCGCTGTAGCCCTCGAGCGTCTAGGTGGAAATTTTTCGGCTAGATGCTCCAGGTAGACCAAACAACGTTTAACTTTTCTTTTTCCCACAGAACGAGAATGCTCGGAGGGGCGTGGCCAACGACAAGTACCAGAAGATGTGCGCGCACTTGGAAGCCGAAAAGGGTAAATCTGCCTTCTTGAAGGAACAGATCATCAAGAGCAAGCGTCTGTTTTTCCTTTCTTTTTCGTATTCCGACTTAAACTTGTGTATTCTCCGAGTACTCACTGTGTACTTTGTTTTTTCTGACTTGCAGAAACCATTTCCAAAGCTAAGGACATTGCCGAGCAATCCAAGCACATTCAAGAGCTGGATAGCGAGAACAAGATCCTTAAGAAGGAGAGGCAGGACATGCTGAAGATGCATGAAGAATCAATGAAAGCCCTGCAGGATTCCGCCACCGAGGAGATGAACCGCTTGAAGGAGGAGATCTCGATTTCAAGAGATCAGAAGAAAGCTGCCGATGAGCAGAATCAACGCCATCATGAGGCGTACAAGCTCCTCCAACAAGAACGGGACTCCTTGGTGGATATCCTCTGGCAAGCTAAGGCTAGCATCTTCAGTACGTGATTCTCTGTCTTGGATTTCTGTAGTCTGGATACTCTGAATTTTTGAACTCATGTGCTCCTTTGTCGGAATTTGCAGCTCCTATGCGTTTAACCCGGTCGCCTCCTCCAGCAAAGGAATGCCTGGTTCTTGCCGGCAACTTCATAAACACCGCCATCGCGCAAGCCAAAGAGATTTCCAAGCCCCTCCAGATCAATATCAAGGCATCAGACTCTATGACGAAGTTCTCGGAGATCCTGCGCCGAGCCCCCGAGCGTATCACAAGCTGGAAAGCTTCATGTGCACGGGCCGGTGCAAGGATGGCGCTGTCCATGGTAAAGGCACACTACGAAGATGCCGACATCGACACGGTAACCTCTGGCATTCCCGACGTGGATGACGATGGCAAAGAGATGAATCACGAATCCATCTTGTCGTCACTCACGGGTTATGACACCATAGTCGCTGAGTTAGTCGACGTCAACGTCTTCGTGCCGATGAATACCATCGATGGCGGCAACCAAAGCTCCTCCGAGTCTCTTCACACTGCCGACTTTGAGGGTGATTCTCCTGCTGCTGATGACGCTGCTTCCAGGTCGCCTGTGCTAAAGGAATGAAAAACAATCTGTAATATTTGTTTCCTTTGTGATGCGTATGCGGAAAAAACTATGTATTAATCTTAAGGCGTAAAACAATGATGTATGTTCTGCTACTTAAGAACTAATTTCAGCATGTATATATTTTTTAAGAAAGTGCTGGCTTATCCATTACTTTGGTTCTTATGCTTGACTTTTCGTGAGTGGAAGACTCGTTGTCGGAACCATGCGCTTAGGTGATGATGCCCAATGGCACCGTCAATAACATAAGCACAAAATCACCACAATAAGTGCCGAAAGTCACTACTCCAGAATCCACATAAAAACGACAAAGAATGTGTAGACCAGAAAACTTAAGCTAACGTCCGTAGGCGGAATTTTCACAAGTGCAATCGCAAAACTAGTGCATAAAGGTTTTATACGATCCTAAAAGACTCAGAAATATGAGTGAACCGGAGAGATTTATTTCATTGATCATATAAGAGGTACACAATTAGATAAAAAATGCTAAGTGTAAAAAGGACGTAGTTGTGCTATGTTCCATGGCCGATCAAGCTCCGGGTAGTCATCATCTGGGTCACGTCGCTTACGCTTATGATCCTTGTTGGGTCTATCCTTCAGTTCACGATTGTCAACGAGGTAGTAAGACCCATTGAGTAGCGCCTTGCTTATGATGAACGGTCCTTCCCATGGCGGGGATAATTTGTGTGACTTCTTCTGCTTAAGTCGGAGCACCAAATCCCCCTCTTTAAATGAGCGATGCCGAACACGGCGACTATGGTAGCTACGTAGCTTCTGCTAGTAGATGGCGGATCTTTGGCATATGCCAAAACGCGCTCTGGATTCTTCAGCGTTATCTTCGTCGTAGGCGGCGACCCTTGGTGCATCGTGAAGTATGTCGGAAGTTAGGATGGCTTCTGCTCCATATACCATGAAATAAGGGGTGTAGCCTGTGGCATCCCGCAAAACCACTACTAGAAAATCGCGTTGAATTTGTGCATTGCATCGTCATCATCATGCATTGTTTGCCAAAACTATTTTCGCAAACCCCGATTTGTTTTCCAAACGCCCCATCTTAATTCAAATGCAAAGCCCGGCCCCGGATTATTTTTGTTTGAGTACTATCGGTTTGCAAAAGGTGTTAACAAAACAAATAAAAATTATATTATTTTTAGTAGGGGCAGTCGAACGGGCCAGATCGACCCGAACGACCGCCCCAGAAATTAAAACGGTCCATTCAATCCAGCCCCACCTAAATCCTACATCCACCTAAAAATCTACCCACCCCTACCTGGCCACCTCACCCCATCCAATCCCCTAACGCCACCTCACCCTCTCCCCCCCCTCTACCCAATCCTAATCTGCCACCTCACTCCCCCCCTCTCTCTCCTCTCTCTCTCCCTCATCCAAACACACAGACCCCCACACCCCACACACACTGCCAGCCGGCCCCACCCAGCTCTCCTCACATCCCGCACGCGCCCAGGACCCCCACACGCGCCCCTGGCCCCACCTCAGTCCCCCACCCGTCCCCATGCGCCCTGCCTCTCCCTGTGCATCTTCCCCGCAGCGTCTCCCCTCCCGGAGACGCGCACGCAACCAACCTCAACCCCCTGGCCGCCTCGCCGGCTCCGCTCGCCACCCCTGCAAGCTCCCCCAGCGACCACCGCCCCCGCATCGCTCGCCCCTCCCCCGAGCGCCGCCCGAGCCCTGCCGCGGCCGTGCGGCCTCGCCTGGCCGCTCCTCCACCCACACTCGCGTCCTCGCCGGCTCCGCTCGCCGCCCCCTCCCCAGGCTCCCTCCGGCCGCCCGCCGGCGCTCCCCCACCTCGCGTCCACGCGCGGTTCCACCTCCCGCGGTCGCCGTCCCCTCCGCGCGGCGCCGCCCCTTCACCTCTCCGGCCGTCCCGCGCCGCGCCCCGCGAGCTTCCCTCCGCGCCGGCTCGTCGCCCCGCGGCCTCCGGCGAGCTCCTCCGGACCCCGCCAGGACCCGCGTCTGCCTCCCCGCCGCTCGCGCGCCGCGCCGCCCCGCCGCTCCTCCGCCGCCGGCGCCCGCACGGCCGCGCCCCGACGACCCCGCGTCCCCAGCGACCGAGCTCCGCCCCGCCTCGAGCCTCCGCCGCCGCGCGTGCGCCTCCGCGCTCCGGCCGCGTCCCCGGACTCCATCGTCGCCTCCGCGTGCTCCCCTGACCGAACCCGCCCCGTCTCCTCCTCGGGCCGACCCAGCGCCGCCGCGGTTCCCTGTTCCGGCCGCGCCGCCCGTGGAGCTCTGCCACCAGTGCCAAGTCCGTCGTCGTCTCCGGCGCCTCCGTCGCTGTCACCTCGCTCCGCCGCGGCTTCCTACGTGCACGCCCGTGTCCATCGCTGTGCAGGAGGAGATGTTTTGGTACCTTCTGTTTCAGTGCTAGGACACATCTCTGGAACCCCTTGTCGCTGTGCAGTTGCTTGTGTATCGAAGTGGCCCTTGTTGTTCTGCGTTTGGACCATGCTCTTTGACGAAGATAGCTAACGTGTGAAGGTGAGCCCAGGGCTTCCGACAAAAACCCCGTCACGGACTTCGAGTTCCCTTCGGACGCCACGACCGCACCAACGGTAACCCAAGTACTCCGGCGACATCAAGACCGACCCCGGAGCGAAACGTCGAGCCCGTGGAATCCCGAACCTCCCAAGGCCTACGCTGCGGGACGGCAAGACCCCTTCCTGCACCATTGTCGACGGTGTCGCACGCAGGTTCTTCAACCCGGACACCGAGACTCTGAACGACAAGCTCTCCTTCCCGGATCCGAACCCCGGCACCAGACAAGTTCGCCATCGACCTCGAGTTCTCCTACACGGATACCCCGAGTTCTTCGACGAGGACACCAAGGCCGTCGACATGACCCGAAGACCCCGGATACAACAAGATCGACCCCCGCTATCCGAGAACGCTCCCGCCGAGACCGAACCGTCGAACCCTGGACCCTGAGACCGACCCGAACCCCGGAAACCCCAAGATCGTCGAGACCCTAATGTGTGAACCCCTTCCCGAAACCCTATTTTATAACATAATAACAACTTGTTGCATATTGAATTGTCATCTCGCATGCATATCATTGGTGTGGGGGCCTTATGCCGATTCACCTCATAAATAAATATGGGGCCATATGCGGGCAAATCTAGTCTCATATTGGCCTCATCTAAATTTGTGTAGCGAACCGGTGACTTATTTTGTCCTGTTATCACAACATTTAAAATTGCGGGAAAGTTAAACAACATGAACCACCTAATTAATTGTCGGGACCCCGGTTCCGCTTAATATGACCTAATCGCACCGCACCTTTGCCATGTCATGCATCATACATGCATCATGCCGATCTTCTGCCGTGTATTGAGTATTGCATCCGGTGTTTATTCTAGTGTTTTGCTTCTTCGCGGATAAGGCCGTTGAGTTGATGTGAGCTTCGCCCCGATCTCCGGGTGAACCTTTCGGCATGTTTTCAGGCGAGCATCTCCCCCTTTCTACCTATCTTACTTTTATAGTATTTACTTCCCTCCTGTTGATCTATTGCTATCTGTGTTGCGATGCTCTAGTTTTCCGTACCCGTGATATCCCGTGCAGCCCTATATTGCCTCGGACACATCCTATTACCTATTGTTTGGTAGATAGTTGGACTTGCGCGTCGTAGTTGCTTGCTCAAGTGATGTTGCTTGTCGTCAAGTGCCACAGTTGTTGATGTATTGCCGCATGTTGATGTTGGAGATGATCATAGTTTTACTTATTGTTCACTTTAATTTCTGTTTAACAACTAAAAATTGAATAAGCAGAGGCATCGGTGGGTGATAGATAATATTTGGTTTCCGAACGCCCACTTGTGTCCCGTAAGACCCCGAGTACTTGATTCCTGTTCCTTGTTTTATCGCGCTATCCACATCCGGGAGGTATATGGGACCCCCTTGAGCCAGAGCTTGATTCCGTCTTATTTCTTGGGGCCACAAACTAGTTTGAGGTTTTATTTACGATCCTGTACTTATGCCATGCTTTACTGCTTTATTTACGATTGTGCGAGGTACTGCACACTGTACTGTTTTGGAAGCGGAATGTTTTCGCGGTATCGACAAGCCCCGTTTGGGGTTCCCAGTCGCTTACAGCCATTGTCGCAGACCTTGAGGCCGTCTCGGAGCTTGCTTACTCCGTTGCGGGATCTACTTAAGGGGTGGCCCCCTGAAATATTTCTGAATCTTGTGATTGCTTTGTCGTGAAGGCCTCGTTGGGTTTTGATTTGGTTTTTCCGAGGTTGATCGAGTGTGTGTTGCTATTGGTGCACCCCGGCCGGGTAAAACTTTCTGAAAGCCGTTTCCGCGGATATGGACGACTTGGAGCACAGTTTCTCGATCATAGACAAGCATAACTAAAGTTTACTGCTATAAATTTGACTTATAATGACTAGTAATCAGTTTCGCTATAATGGAATGGCTAATTAATACTGCCCACAATTGCTTGTTTGGTTGTCGCTTGCGACAATTGTATCTGACTAGTAAGTATTGCAACTACAACAGAATGGCTGAATAAAAGTACCAACAACTGCTGGGTTTTGGGTTTTACATCATGCTATCTGTATCTGATTAGTAATTGCTGCAACTACAACGGAATGATTAACTAAAAGTGCCCACTGCTTATTTTATCAGGATGATTATCTATACTTGACTAGTAATTTTTGCAACGATAACCGAATAAATAAAACTGCCAACTGTGTGAGTTCCTCGGTTGACTTCCTCGATCGGTGTCGAGGGGGAACGCCAGGATGGGTTTGAGTGATGATAGTATCAGGTTGGATCCGAATAGGTCTTTCTCACCCCTCTCTGATAGCCGCCAGTTGTATCGAGTCTCTATAGGTTGTTAGTGCTTGCTGCCGCTGCCGCTTCAGTCCACCATACCTATGTAGGCGAGGACCGCCGAATTCTAGCCTCGCCGTGTACTGGCCTCAGTACTGACGCTCCTTCTTTTTCCTTTGCCCTTTGCCGGCACCCCTTTTGTTTAAGCAGGTTTGAGATCGACGTCGTTAGCAGGGTTACCCTTCCGGCTTGGCCTGGGCAGGGTTATGGACGCCATTGGTTATTCTTCAGGGCTCTTAGCCCCATTTGCATCTTGTCCGTAGTCGGACGCTCTATCATTTTCAAGGTGATTTGGATCTTAGTATAATATACCTGTATTCTTGACTCTTTGAGTCGCTGCTATATATATCTGTTTTGTGGGTCCCATCGAGGACTGTTGTGTAATGTCATTACTTCGTTTTCCACCCGCACGAAAGTGCCTGGTGGGCACCTTTGAATCGTTTCTATGCGGGTTTGGTGAATTTTGCCCAAACTTGCATAGGTCCGATTCTAGGGGTGTTACAGAGTGGTATCAGAGCTCAGCAGTTGCAATACCCCACAAGTCCAGCCTGTAGGATAACCTAGCTAACGGCCGAAGTAGAGTGTCAAAACTATTTTTGAAAATCGGTTGAATAGTTCTGATTAGGTCTGATTTTACTCCTTACCCCTCTGTTGTTCCCCTCTTACCTCTACGTGTTTGGAATCCGCTCTCTCCTCTTTCTTCGAGTCCAGGATTTCTCGTGGTTGGGTTTCCGTCGTACCTTCAGGGTTTCTCTATCTCCCTTTTGTAACGGAGGTGCTACGATCATCAATCTGCAACTTGTCTGTTGTACCCTTCAGCCAATCTTCTGTCCTTGAGCTCTTTATCCATATGTGTTCCCTGCTGGATATCAGTGTCGTTGGAAAACATATGAGAAGGACGAGCGTTGGTGAAGTTGGGGTTAACCTTGAGCATGTGTTGTTCATGCCAATGGAACCATCGCGGAACCTAATCATTGTGTCTTTCATACGATTCCTGCTGGCATCACCCCTTTGTTCCGGATACCGCCTACGAAGATCTTCAGTCTAAATCTCGAGAGTTGAGTTGCCTGATTCTCCTACTCATGTATAGAGTTGATAGTTTGGGTACGGGATGGACTGATCACCCTACCCGACTCTTACTGTTCGCTCTGTACATCGAACGGGTGGATCCATGTAACTTCTCCCTCTTCTAATGGAAGTTAGAGGTGGCCTTATCGTTGATACCTCAACCTTCGTCCTTTGTTTCTCCGGAGTGTGCCCTCGACGATCAGGAACAACGACCCTTTGTTGGTGGTGTCGCCGATTCCCAGATGAAGAAGGAACCCTCGTTAGTGGTGTCGCGAGGATCTACACGAAGCGAGAAGACGCAGATCACCGACCCTTCCTTCCGGTACCATGAGGCGGATCTCGAGGGCGAGATCCATTGTTAGTGGTGTCGAATTGTGGCATCCCGCAAAACCACTACTAGAAAATCGCGTTGAATTTGTGCATTGCATCGTCATCATCATGCATTGTTTGCCAAAACTATTTTCGCAAACCCCGATTTGTTTTCCAAACGCCCCATCTTAATTCAAATGCAAAGCCCGGCCCCGGATTATTTTTGTTTGAGTACTATCGGTTTGCAAAAGGTGTTAACAAAACAAATAAAAATTATATTATTTTTAGTAGGGGCAGTCGAACGGGCCAGATCGACCCGAACGACCGCCCCAGAAATTAAAACGGTCCATTCAATCCAGCCCCACCTAAATCCTACATCCACCTAAAAATCTACCCACCCCTACCTGGCCACCTCACCCCATCCAATCCCCTAACGCCACCTCACCCTCTCCCCCCTCTACCCAATCCTAATCTGCCACCTCACTCCCCCCCTCTCTCCTCTCTCTCTCCCTCATCCAAACACACAGACCCCCACACCCCACACACACTGCCAGCCGCCCCCACCAGCTCTCCTCACATCCCGCACGCGCCCAGGACCCCCACACGCGCCCCTGGCCCCACCTCAGTCCCCCACCCGTCCCCATGCGCCCTGCCTCTCCCTGTGCATCTTCCCCGCAGCGTCTCCCCTCCCGGAGACGCGCACGCAACCAACCTCAACCCCCTAGCCGCCTCGCCGGCTCCGCTCGCCACCCCTGCAAGCTCCCCCAGCGACCACCGCCCCCGCATCGCTCGCCCCTCCCCCGAGCGCCGCCCGAGCCCTGCCGCGGCCGTGCGGCCTCGCCTGGCCGCTCCTCCACCCACACCTCGCGTCCTCGCCGGCTCCGCTCGCCGCCCCCTCCCCAGGCTCCCTCCGGCCGCCCGCCGGCGCTCCCCCACCTCGCGTCCACGCGCGGTTCCACCTCCCGCGGTCGCCGTCCCCTCCGCGCGGCGCCGCCCCTTCACCTCTCCGGCCGTCCCGCGCCGCGCCCCGCGAGCTTCCCTCCGCGCCGGCTCGTCGCCCCGCGGCCTCTGGCGAGCTCCTCCGGACCCCGCCAGGACCCGCGTCTGCCTCCCCGCCGCTCGCGCGCCGCGCCGCCCCGCCGCTCCTCCGCCGCCGGCGCCCGCACGGCCGCGCCCCGACGACCCCGCGTCCCCAGCGACCGAGCTCCGCCCCGCCTCGAGCCTCCGCCGCCGCGCGTGCGCCTCCGCGCTCCGGCCGCGTCCCCGGACTCCATCGTCGCCTCCGCGTGCTCCCCTGACCGAACCCGCCCCGTCTCCTCCTCGGGCCGACCCAGCGCCGCCGCGGTTCCCTGTTCCGGCCGCGCCGCCCGTGGAGCTCTGCCACCAGTGCCAAGTCCGTCGTCGTCTCTGGCGCCTCCGTCGCTGTCACCTCGCTCCGCCGCGGCTTCCTACGTGCACGCCCGTGTCCATCGCTGTGCAGGAGGAGATGTTTTGGTACCTTCTATTTCAGTGCTAGGACACATCTCTGGAACCCCTTGTCGCTGTGCAGTTGCTTGTGTATCGAAGTGGCCCTTGTTGTTCTGCGTTTGGACCATGCTCTTTGACGAAGATAGCTAACGTGTGAAGGTGAGCCCAGGGCTTCCGACAAAAACCCCGTCACGGACTTCGAGTTCCCCTTCGGACGCCACGACCGCACCAACGGTAACCCAAGTACTCCGGCGACATCAAGACCGACCCCGGAGCGAAACGTCGAGCCCGTGGAATCCCGAACCTCCCCAAGGCCTACGCTGCGGGACGGCAAGACCCCTTCCTGCACCATTGTCGACGGTGTCGCACGCAGGTTCTTCAACCCGGACACCGAGACTCTGAACGACAAGCTCTCCTTCCCGGATCCGAACCCCGGCACCAGACAAGTTCGCCATCGACCTCGAGTTCTCCTACACGGATACCCCGAGTTCTTCGACGAGGACACCAAGGCCGTCGACATGACCCGAAGACCCCGGATACAACAAGATCGACCCCCGTTATCCGAGAACGCTCCCGCCGAGACCGAACCGTCGAACCCTGGACCCTGAGACCGACCCGAACCCCGGAAACCCCAAGATCGTCGAGACCCTAATGTGTGAACCCCTTCCCGAAACCCTATTTTATAACATAATAACAACTTGTTGCATATTGAATTGTCATCTCGCATGCATATCATTGGTGTGGGGGCCTTATGCCGATTCACCTCATAAATAAATATGGGGCCATATGCGGGCAAATCTAGTCTCATATTGGCCTCATCTAAATTTGTGTAGCGAACCGGTGACTTATTTTGTCCTGTTATCACAACATTTAAAATTGCGGGAAAGTTAAACAACATGAACCACCTAATTAATTGTCGGGACCCCGGTTCCGCTTAATATGACCTAATCGCACCGCACCTTTGCCATGTCATGCATCATACATGCATCATGCCGATCTTCTGCCGTGTATTGAGTATTGCATCCGGTGTTTATTCTAGTGTTTTGCTTCTTCGCGGATAAGGCCGTTGAGTTGATGTGAGCTTCGCCCCGATCTCCGGGTGAACCTTTCGGCATGTTTTCAGGCGAGCATCTCCCCCTTTCTACCTATCTTACTTTTATAGTATTTACTTCCCTCCTGTTGATCTATTGCTATCTGTGTTGCGATGCTCTAGTTTTCCGTACCCGTGATATCCCGTGCAGCCCTATATTGCCTCGGACACATCCTATTACCTATTGTTTGGTAGATAGTTGGACTTGCGCGTCGTAGTTGCTTGCTCAAGTGATGTTGCTTGTCGTCAAGTGCCACAGTTGTTGATGTATTGCCGCATGTTGATGTTGGAGATGATCATAGTTTTACTTATTGTTCACTTTAATTTCTGTTTAACAACTAAAAATTGAATAAGCAGAGGCATCGGTGGGTGATAGATAATATTTGGTTTCCGAACGCCCACTTGTGTCCCGTAAGACCCCGAGTACTTGATTCCTGTTCCTTGTTTTATCGCGCTATCCACATCCGGGAGGTATATGGGACCCCCTTGAGCCAGAGCTTGATTCCGTCTTATTTCTTGGGGCCACAAACTAGTTTGAGGTTTTATTTACGATCTTGTACTTATGCCATGCTTTACTGCTTTATTTACGATTGTGCGAGGTACTGCACACTGTACTGTTTTGGAAGCGGAATGTTTTCGCGGTATCGACAAGCCCCGTTTGGGGTTCCCAGTCGCTTACAGCCATTGTCGCAGACCTTGAGGCCGTCTCGGAGCTTGCTTACTCCGTTGCGGGATCTACTTAAGGGGTGGCCCCCTGAAATATTTCTGAATCTTGTGATTGCTTTGTCGTGAAGGCCTCGTTGGGTTTTGATTTGGTTTTCCGAGGTTGATCGAGTGTGTGTTGCTATTGGTGCACCCCGGCCGGGTAAAACTTTCTGAAAGCCGTTTCCGCGGATATGGACGACTTGGAGCACAGTTTCTCGATCATAGACAAGCATAACTAAAGTTTACTGCTATAAATTTGACTTATAATGACTAGTAATCAGTTTCGCTATAATGGAATGGCTAATTAATACTGCCCACAATTGCTTGTTTGGTTGTCGCTTGCGACAATTGTATCTGACTAGTAAGTATTGCAACTACAACAGAATGGCTGAATAAAAGTACCAACAACTGCTGGGTTTTGGGTTTTACATCATGCTATCTGTATCTGATTAGTAATTGCTGCAACTACAACGGAATGATTAACTAAAAGTGCCCACTGCTTATTTTATCAGGATGATTATCTATACTTGACTAGTAATTTTTGCAACGATAACCGAATAAATAAAACTGCCAACTGTGTGAGTTCCTCGGTTGACTTCCTCGATCGGTGTCGAGGGGGAACGCCAGGATGGGTTTGAGTGATGATAGTATCAGGTTGGATCCGAATAGGTCTTTCTCACCCCTCTCTGATAGCCGCCAGTTGTATCGAGTCTCTATAGGTTGTTAGTGCTTGCTGCCGCTGCCGCTTCAGTCCACCATACCTATGTAGGCGAGGACCGCCGAATTCTAGCCTCGCCGTGTACTGGCCTCAGTACTGACGCTCCTTCTTTTTCCTTTGCCCTTTGCCGGCACCCCTTTTGTTTAAGCAGGTTTGAGATCGACGTCGTTAGCAGGGTTACCCTTCCGGCTTGGCCTGGGCAGGGTTATGGACGCCATTGGTTATTCTTCAGGGCTCTTAGCCCCATTTGCATCTTGTCCGTAGTCGGACGCTCTATCATTTTCAAGGTGATTTGGATCTTAGTATAATATACCTGTATTCTTGACTCTTTGAGTCGCTGCTATATATATCTGTTTTGTGGGTCCCATCGAGGACTGTTGTGTAATGTCATTACTTCGTTTTCCACCCGCACGAAAGTGCCTGGTGGGCACCTTTGAATCGTTTCTATGCGGGTTTGGTGAATTTTGCCCAAACTTGCATAGGTCCGATTCTAGGGGTGTTACAGAGTGGTATCAGAGCTCAGCAGTTGCAATACCCCACAAGTCCAGCCTGTAGGATAACCTAGCTAACGGCCGAAGTAGAGTGTCAAAACTATTTTTGAAAATCGGTTGAATAGTTCTGATTAGGTCTGATTTTACTCCTTACCCCTCTGCTGTTCCCCTCTTACCTCTACGTGTTTTGGAATCCGCTCTCTCCTCTTTCTTCGAGTCCAGGATTTCTCGTGGTTGGGTTTCCGTCGTACCTTCAGGGTTTCTCTATCTCCCTTTTGTAACGGAGGTGCTACGATCATCAATCTGCAACTTGTCTGTTGTACCCTTCAGCCAATCTTCTGTCCTTGAGCTCTTTATCCATATGTGTTCCCTGCTGGATATCAGTGTCGTTGGAAAACATATGAGAAGGACGAGCGTTGGTGAAGTTGGGGTTAACCTTGAGCATGTGTTGTTCATGCCAATGGAACCATCGCGGAACCTAATCATTGTGTCTTTCATACGATTCCTGCTGGCATCACCCCTTTGTTCCGGATACCGCCTACGAAGATCTTCAGTCTAAATCTCGAGAGTTGAGTTGCCTGATTCTCCTACTCATGTATAGAGTTGATAGTTTGGGTACGGGATGGACTGATCACCCTACCCGACTCTTACTGTTCGCTCTGTACATCGAACGGGTGGATCCATGTAACTTCTCCCTCTTCTAATGGAAGTTAGAGGTGGCCTTATCGTTGATACCTCAACCTTCGTCCTTTGTTTCTCCGGAGTGTGCCCTCGACGATCAGGAACAACGACCCTTTGTTGGTGGTGTCGCCGATTCCCAGATGAAGAAGGAACCCTCGTTAGTGGTGTCGCGAGGATCTACACGAAGCGAGAAGACGCAGATCACCGACCCTTCCTTCCGGTACCATGAGGCGGATCTCGAGGGCGAGATCCATTGTTAGTGGTGTCGAATTGTGGCATCCCGCAAAACCACTACTAGAAAATCGCGTTGAATTTGTGCATTGCATCGTCATCATCATGCATTGTTTGCCAAAACTATTTTCGCAAACCCCGATTTGTTTTCCAAACGCCCCATCTTAATTCAAATGCAAAGCCCGGCCCCGGATTATTTTTGTTTGAGTACTATCGGTTTGCAAAAGGTGTTAACAAAACAAATAAAAATTATATTATTTTAGTAGGGGCAGTCGAACGGGCCAGATCGACCCGAACGACCGCCCCAGAAATTAAAACGGTCCATTCAATCCAGCCCCACCTAAATCCTACATCCACCTAAAAATCTACCCACCCCTACCTGGCCACCTCACCCCATCCAATCCCCTAACGCCACCTCACCCTCTCCCCCCCTCTACCCAATCCTAATCTGCCACCTCACTCCCCCCCTCTCTCTCCTCTCTCTCTCCCTCATCCAAACACACAGACCCCCACACCCCACACACACTGCCAGCCGGCCCCACCCAGCTCTCCTCACATCCCGCACGCGCCCAGGACCCCCACACGCGCCCCTGGCCCCACCTCAGTCCCCCACCCGTCCCCATGCGCCCTGCCTCTCCCTGTGCATCTTCCCCGCAGCGTCTCCCCTCCCGGAGACGCGCACGCAACCAACCTCAACCCCCTAGCCGCCTCGCCGGCTCCGCTCGCCACCCCTGCAAGCTCCCCCAGCGACCACCGCCCCCGCATCGCTCGCCCCTCCCCCGAGCGCCGCCCGAGCCCTGCCGCGGCCGTGCGGCCTCGCCTGGCCGCTCCTCCACCCACACCTCGCGTCCTCGCCGGCTCCGCTCGCCGCCCCCTCCCCAGGCTCCCTCCGGCCGCCCGCCGGCGCTCCCCCACCTCGCGTCCACGCGCGGTTCCACCTCCCGCGGTCGCCGTCCCCTCCGCGCGGCGCCGCCCCTTCACCTCTCCGGCCGTCCCGCGCCGCGCCCCGCGAGCTTCCCTCCGCGCCGGCTCGTCGCCCCGCGGCCTCTGGCGAGCTCCTCCGGACCCCGCCAGGACCCGCGTCTGCCTCCCCGCCGCTCGCGCGCCGCGCCGCCCCGCCGCTCCTCCGCCGCCGGCGCCCGCACGGCCGCGCCCCGACGACCCCGCGTCCCCAGCGACCGAGCTCCGCCCCGCCTCGAGCCTCCGCCGCCGCGCGTGCGCCTCCGCGCTCCGGCCGCGTCCCCGGACTCCATCGTCGCCTCCGCGTGCTCCCCTGACCGAACCCGCCCCGTCTCCTCCTCCTCGGGCCGACCCAGCGCCGCCGCGGTTCCCTGTTCCGGCCGCGCCGCCCGTGGAGCTCTGCCACCAGTGCCAAGTCCGTCGTCGTCTCCGGCGCCTCCGTCGCTGTCACCTCGCTCCGCCGCGGCTTCCTACGTGCACGCCCGTGTCCATCGCTGTGCAGGAGGAGATGTTTTGGTACCTTCTGTTTCAGTGCTAGGACACATCTCTGGAACCCCTTGTCGCTGTGCAGTTGCTTGTGTATCGAAGTGGCCCTTGTTGTTCTGCGTTTGGACCATGCTCTTTGACGAAGATAGCTAACGTGTGAAGGTGAGCCCAGGGCTTCCGACAAAAACCCCGTCACGGACTTCGAGTTCCCCTTCGGACGCCACGACCGCACCAACGGTAACCCAAGTACTCCGGCGACATCAAGACCGACCCCGGAGCGAAACGTCGAGCCCGTGGAATCCCGAACCTCCCCAAGGCCTACGCTGCGGGACGGCAAGACCCCTTCCTGCACCATTGTCGACGGTGTCGCACGCAGGTTCTTCAACCCGGACACCGAGACTCTGAACGACAAGCTCTCCTTCCCGGATCCGAACCCCGGCACCAGACAAGTTCGCCATCGACCTCGAGTTCTCCTACACGGATACCCCGAGTTCTTCGACGAGGACACCAAGGCCGTCGACATGACCCGAAGACCCCGGATACAACAAGATCGACCCCCGCTATCCGAGAACGCTCCCGCCGAGACCGAACCGTCGAACCCTGGACCCTGAGACCGACCCGAACCCCGGAAACCCCAAGATCGTCGAGACCCTAATGTGTGAACCCCTTCCCGAAACCCTATTTTATAACATAATAACAACTTGTTGCATATTGAATTGTCATCTCGCATGCATATCATTGGTGTGGGGGCCTTATGCCGATTCACCTCATAAATAAATATGGGGCCATATGCGGGCAAATCTAGTCTCATATTGGCCTCATCTAAATTTGTGTAGCGAACCGGTGACTTATTTTGTCCTGTTATCACAACATTTAAAATTGCGGGAAAGTTAAACAACATGAACCACCTAATTAATTGTCGGGACCCCGGTTCCGCTTAATATGACCTAATCGCACCGCACCTTTGCCATGTCATGCATCATACATGCATCATGCCGATCTTCTGCCGTGTATTGAGTATTGCATCCGGTGTTTATTCTAGTGTTTTGCTTCTTCGCGGATAAAGCCGTTGAGTTGATGTGAGCTTCGCCCCGATCTCCGGGTGAACCTTTCGGCATGTTTTCAGGCGAGCATCTCCCCCTTTCTACCTATCTTACTTTTATAGTATTTACTTCCCTCCTGTTGATCTATTGCTATCTGTGTTGCGATGCTCTAGTTTTCCGTACCCGTGATATCCCTTGCAGCCCTATATTTCCTCGGACACATCCTATTACCTATTGTTTGGTAGATAGTTGGACTTGCGCGTCGTAGTCGCTTGCTCAAGTGCTGTTGCTTGTCGTCAAGTGCCACAGTTGTTGATGTATTGCCGCATGTTGATGTTGGAGATGATCATAGTTTTACTTATTGTTCACTTTAATTTCTGTTTAACAACTAAAAATTGAATAAGCAGAGGCATCGGTGGGTGATAGATAATATTTGGTTTCCGAACGCCCACTTGTGTCCCGTAAGACCCCGAGTACTTGATTCCTGTTCCTTGTTTTATCGCGCTATCCACATCCGGGAGGTATATGGGACCCCCTTGAGCCAGAGCTTGATTCCGTCTTATTTCTTGGGGCCACAAACTAGTTTGAGGTTTTATTTATGATCCTGTACTTATGCCATGCTTTACTGCTTTATTTACGATTGTGCGAGGTACTGCACACTGTACTGTTTTGGAAGCGGAATGTTTTCGCGGTATCGACAAGCCCCGTTTGGGGTTCCCAGTCGCTTACAGCCATTGTCGCAGACCTTGAGGCCGTCTCGGAGCTTGCTTACTCCGTTGCGGGATCTACTTAAGGGGTGGCCCCCTGAAATATTTCTGAATCTTGTGATTGCTTTGTCGTGAAGGCCTCGTTGGGTTTTGATTTGGTTTTTCCGAGGTTGATCGAGTGTGTGTTGCTATTGGTGCACCCCGGCCGGGTAAAACTTTCTGAAAGCCGTGTCCGCGGATATGGACGACTTGGAGCACAGTTTCTCGATCATAGACAAGCATAACTAAAGTTTACTGCTATAAATTTGACTTATAATGACTAGTAATCAGTTTCACTATAATGGAATGGCTAATTAATACTGCCCACAATTGCTTGTTTGGTTGTCGCTTGCGACAATTGTATCTGACTAGTAAGTATTGCAACTACAACGGAATGGCTGAATAAAAGTACCAACAACTGCTGGGTTTTGGGTTTTACATCATGCTATCTGTATCTGATTAGTAATTGCTGCAACTACAACGGAATGATTAACTAAAAGTGCCCACTGCTTATTTTATCAGGATGATTATCTATACTTGACTAGTAATTTTTGCAACGATAACCGAATAAATAAAACTGCCAACTGTGTGAGTTCCTCGGTTGACTTCCTCGATCGGTGTCGAGGGGGAACTCCAGGATGGGTTTGAGTGATGATAGTATCAGGTTGGATCCGAATAGGTCTTTCTCACCCCTCTCTGATAGCCGCCAGTTGTATCGAGTCTCTATAGGTTGTTAGTGCTTGCTGCCGCTGCCGCTTCAGTCCACCATACCTATGTAGGTGAGGACCGCCGAATTCTAGCCTCGCCGTGTACTGGCCTCAGTACTGACGCTCCTTCTTTTTTCCTTTGCCCTTTGCCGGCACCCCTTTTGTTTAAGCAGGTTTGAGATCGACGTCGTTAGCAGGGTTACCCTTCCGGCTTGGCCTGGGCAGGGTTATGGACGCCATTGGTTATTCTTCAGGGCTCTTAGCCCCATTTGCATCTTGTCCGTAGTCGGACGCTCTATCATTTTCAAGGTGATTTGGATCTTAGTATAATATACCTGTATTCTTGACTCTTTGAGTCGCTGCTATATATATATATCTGTTTTGTGGGTCCCATCGAGGACTGTTGTGTAATGTTATTACTTCGTTTTCCACCCGCACGAAAGTGCCTGGTGGGCACCTTTGAATCGTTTCTATGCGGGTTTGGTGAATTTTGCCCAAACTTGCATAGGTCCGATTCTGGGGGTGTTACATAGCCGGTGGATCTTTTGGGTGTAGTTCTTAAACTCCACATCACAGATGGCAATTCTTCCGCCCAGGCTCCAGCTGCTCTATATAGCGGTGCCTCAAGACATGGCTTTATTCCCTGCAGAATTAATCCATTGGCTCGCTCAACCTGACCATTGGATTGTGGATGTGCCACAGATGCAAGGTCAAGTCGGATGCCCTTGTCCCAACAATAAGCCTCCACTTCCCCGAGTGACAAGTTGTTGCCGTTGTTGGTGATAATGCTATGTGGGAGACCAAATCTCACCACTAAATCTCGGACAAACCTAAGGGATGTTGCCCCATCAAGCTTTCTAATGGGTTTAGCTTCTATCAATTTAGTGAATCTATCAACTGCTACTAGCAGATGCGTAAACCCACATGGTGCCGTCTGCAACGGTCCCACCATGTCTAGCCCCCAGACTGCAAACGACCAAGTTATTGGTATCGTTCGTAGTTCTTCAGCAGGACCATGTGGTTATCGGGCATAATACCGGTATCCCATGCATGTCTCAACCAGCCTGTCGGCGTCCGCCTTCGCGGTCAGCCAGTAGAATCCTTGTCGGAAGGCTTTCGCGACCAACGATCGAGGAGCGGCGTGATGCCCGCAATCTCCGAGATGGATTTCGTGTAGGATTTCAATACCTTCCAGCTAGGAAACACACTTTAGGTATACACCAGTAGTGCTCCTTTTGTAGAGCTGTCCATTGATTATGGTATAGCCCTTTGCTCGACGTACTATTTGCCGTCTTTCGACTTCATCGTCGGGCAAAGTTCCGTGTTCAAGATATTCCATGAATGGTTTTGTCCAAGCCGGAGGGACCTTTGCCACCATGTGGACGAAAGAGTCAACTCTATCCGGGTTGTCGATGTCGGCACCCTTCACGGATGGTGTCCGTAGATGCTCTAGGTAAACTCCTGGCGGAATTTGTTTGCGCCCTGATCCAAGCTTAGACAGCAGATCAGCCGCCTCGTTTTGCTCCCTAGATACATACTTGACTTCGTAGCCCAATAAGCTCTTGGCTATCTCGTCCACTTTGTCTTGATATGCCGCCATCATAGGGTTCCACGCATTCCAGGTGCCATCCACCTACTGGGTAACCAAGTCGGAATCTCCACAGCAAACTATGCGTTTGATGCCAATATCCTTGGCTACGCGTAATCCGTGAATGAGTGCTTCATACTCCGCCATGTTGTTCATAGCCTCGAAGTGTATCTGCAGAACATAGTGTAGCTTGTCCCCAGTTGGTGACTGTAGAAGTACACCAGCCCCCGAGCCGTTGAGCAGCTTTGATCCGTCAAAGTGCATTACCTAGTACTCTGGCTCCGGCAATGGAGTAACATCTGGCATCTCCGTCCAATCTACAATAAAATCCGCCAAGGCTTGTGACTTGATAGCGTCGCGTCGCTTGTAGGTGATCTCGAAGGCGGCAAGTTCAATGCCCCACTTCGCGACCCTTCCTGTAGCGTCGATGTTGTTGATAATGTCGGACAGTGGAGTCTTGCTCACCACTGTGATTGGGCGCTCCTGAAAGTAATGCCTCAACTTCCGAGAAGCAAGGAATACTCCATAAGCTATCTTCTGGTAGTGCGGGTAACACTGCTTGGACTCCGTCAAGACCTCGCTTACGTAGTAAACTGGTCATTGAACTCCATGCTCATAGCCTGGTTCCTTCCGCTCTACCACGACGACGATGCTGATTACCCGGTTGGTTGCCGCCATGTAAAGTAACATGGGCTCTCCAGGCTCGGGTGCTGCAAGGATGGGCGTTGAGGAAAGAATTTCCTTGAGCTACTTCAATGCTTCATCTGCTTCGTCCGTCCACGTAAATTTGCCCGCCTTCTTCAGCAACTTGTATAGCGGCAGAGCCTTCTCTCCAAGTCGGCTGACGAAACGACTAACTGCTGCAACACAACCTGTTAGTTATTGAATGCACTTTAGGCATGTCGGACGATTTATGTTTAAAATGGCCTTGATTTTCTCCGGGTTGTCCTTGATTCCACGCTAGGAAACGATGAAGCCCAACAATTTGCTGGCTAGGACCCCGAAGACGCACTTCTTAGGGTTAAGCATCATGTTGTATTTCCGAAGATTATCAAAGGTTTCTTTTAAGTCGGAGATTAAGTCATTTGACTTTTTAGACATCACCGCTATATCGTCCACATAGGCGTGAACGTTCCGACCAATTTGATCGTGTAGGCAAAGTTGCATTGTCCGCTGGTATGTAGCACCTGCGTTTTTCAGCCCAAAGGGCATCGTGACATAGCAAAACATGCCGTGTGGAGTAGTGAACGAAGTGGCCAATTGGTCTGACTTCCTCATCTTGATCTGGTGGTATCCTGAGTATGCATCGAGAAAACACAAAAGTTCCGAGCCAGCCGTCGAGTCAATGACTTGGTCAATGTGAGGCAAAGCAAACAGATCTTTGGGACATGCTTTGTTCAAGCCGGTGTAATCAACGCACATTCTTAATTCATTTGTTCCCTTTTTGGGGACAAGTACAGGATTGGCCACCCATTGGGTGTGAAGGACTTTCCGGATAAAACTAGCCTTAAGTAACCTAGCTATCTCTTTGCCAATGGCGCATCTCTTCTCATCTCCAAAGCATCGTAGAGGTTGCTTCACTGGTTTGCATTTTGGATCAATGTTTAAGCTGTGCTCGACAAGTTCCCTAGGTACACCTTTCATGTCGGCAGGTTGCCAGGCAAACATGTCCCTATTCTCACGGAGGAACTCGACGAGAGTGCTTTCCTATTTGGGATCCAGGTTAGTCCCAATGGCGGTGGTCTTGGAGGCATCGCCTACCACAAGTTCCACCGGCTTGGTTTCGATGGCGGCCTTGAATGCTGGAGCAGATTCGGAGATTTGTTTCTTCGACGCCGGCATCTCTGAGTCGTCGACCTTGCTCTGGATATCCTTGAATTCTTCGCTATAGAGGACAGCTTCCGCATAGGCTGCTTCATTAATCTCGCAGTCCCTAGCCTTGGTAAAGCTTCCGGATATGGTGATGACACTGTTTGGTCCGGGTATCTTGAGTTTGTTGTAGACAAAGCATGGCTTGGCCATGAAGGTGTGGAATATGTTGCGGCCGAATATGACGTGGTACACGCTCTTGAAGGGGACCACCTCAAAGGTCATGCGCTCTTGACGGTAATTATTAACATCGCCAAAAGCTACCTGAAGTGTAATGCACCTAAGGGACCGAGCCTCCCGACCATGAACTACGCCGTGGAAGATGGTGTTGGTCCGCCTTAGGTTTGCCTCCGTCAAGTTCATCTTCTGCAGTGTATCCAGGTACATGATGTTGATGCTGCTTCCACTATCCACCATACACTTGGTGAACTCATTGCCGTCAATCAGGGGGTTGATGACCATGGCGTATTGGTTCTCCGTAGGAATGAGGTCTAGGTGATCCTTCCTATCCCAAGTAATTGGAACCTCCGACCAACGCAGGTACTAGGGAACTGGGGGTAGAGTAGCCATCAGGATCCTCATAGAGGTCTTCTGTTGTCGGGCGGAGGGGTGCCAAGGAAAGTGTGGTAAACTGGCGCCTTCTTCACAAAGGGGTTCTTTCCTTTGTCATCGCTCTTGGCGGCATGCTTGGGGTCGATGTCCTCGTCCATATCACTTGAATCCTTGAACTCCTCCTCCTTCTTATTCCCCTTGCCCTTGCCTCGCGGTCTGTTCTTCCGACTTTGCTTGTAGCCGGACTCCGGGTCTTCCTTGAGGTTGTTGATGAACTTGCAGTGTCGATTGGTGTGAGTGGCTTTACCGTTGACATCGAGGTGTACGAGGCACGGCATATCGCGGTACTCCTTGTAGGTTTGGGGAACACGGAGCGCTGCCGAGGTAGTTTCACTTCCTCGCTGCTGCCCACGACCAGCTCCCCGTCCTCGGCCACGTTGCCCGCCTTCACCTCGTCCTGCAAAGGTCATGGCGACCATGTCGGGGGTTTGCTTTTCTTCTGGAGCCGTTTTCCGCTTTGTACTGTTGTTCCTCCGAGCTTGAGTTGGAACGGCCGTTGCCGGCAAGGAGCCACGAGTGTCGGCAGCTTCGAACTCACTTGCTAACTGAATCATCTGGTTCAAGTCAAGCTGGTGATTGTCCTGCAAGCGCTTCAGCTTATGTCGGAGCAACGTGCCCCTTTCTAACCCATCGATGAAGGCGGCCATGGAGGTTTGAGCGTGCACTCCTGCGCATGAATTTTTCATATCCAGCCAGCGGGAGAGGTAGGCACGAGATGTCTCGTCTTTCTCTTGCACGCACCGCTGTAGATCGCCAACAGTGCAGGGACGCTTGTACGTACCCTCGAAGTTCTTGGTGAACGCTTCTTGCATGTCCAACCAATTGCATATGGATTTCTCCGGCACGTCATCAATCCACTGATGGGCCATGCCCGCCAACATTAAAGGGAGGTACTTGACGACGACGTTGAGGTTGCCTCCGGCAATCTCCACCGCGTTGCCGTAGTCCTGCAACCATGTGGCTGGCTTGGCGGTGCCGTCGTAGGGCTTGATGGTCTTGTCAATCCGGAAGCCTTTGGGGAAAGTTGCGGACCGTATTGCGGGTCCAAAGCAACGTGGTCCCAGGTATGGCCCTTCCCGGGCCTCGTGGATCTTATCAATCTGCGAACGCGCGTCGTATGGCTCCGGGGTTTTCTTCTTGTTGTCAACAGGGGATGGGCTGCGTGAACGACGCCGGCCTCCTCCTCCATGGTGACCACTGGGTGGCGACGGAGGCGGAGGTGGCGGTGGGTTAGCCTTCTTGCTATTACCCTCCTGCGACGCCTCACGCCTGTCACGGTTTCTTGTCAGACGCGGAGGGTCATGGCGCGACCTGCTCTTGTGTCCTTGGTTGCGCTCTCCGTCATGAAGGGTCTGCTCCGTGTTGTCGCGGATGACGATGCCGCCCTTCCTTGGCGGGGGCATATCTGTACGATGGTGAGCCTTGGGGTCTTCGCGATGTCGGGGGAGCGGGGCGGTGGCGATGGGCGACGAGGTCGGGCCTTTTCTCCGTGGTCGGAGCATATGGGAATAGCATCCTTCTTGTTGCGCGCATCCCTCCGTCTTCGTTCTGATGAACCCGTCTGAGACCCGACATCAAGAGGAGATCTGTCCCTTGGCGGCTTGTGCTGGCTAGACCGGCAAAACGCTGGGTCAGACTCTAGACTCTGAGAGGTGGTCTTTTCCTGCTGTTTCACCGCCTTGGCCACTAGGTCATAGACCTGTTCCACCGCCTCACGCGATCGATCCTGCTCTAGAAGTGTCTTGGCGACTGCGAGATTGAGGAGGGGAGTGGGCATCACCTGCCTGCCTTCACTGTCAATGTATGGCTTGGCCTGTGCCGGCTTCGTGGGGGCCCATCCTAGGTTTCGCCGTACGCCAGGATCGTTAATGACGCGAGCCGGAGCTTTCTTGGCCTTCTGCTGCTGTAGCAGAGTCTTGTATTCGGCCTCCATTGCTCTATCTTTCTCTATGGATTTCTGCGCGTTGACCAGATCTCGATCTAGCTTAGCGCCTTGCTCCGCGATGGCCTGCGCTTCCTCCAGCAACTGCTGGCGCCTCTCGTCAAGTTGGGTCACGTTCCGGATATGAGCGACGGTCAGTAGCTCGACGAGGAGGTTTCCGTACATCACTCTATCAGCTGGAGTAACTTGGGCAGCAGTAGACGTAGATGCTAGAGGCGGCAACTTTGCGGTGTTGTTTCTCGGGCCGGTGCCGGGTTCCTGCGACTGTTGCACTGGGTTAGGCGGAGGAGGCGTGACCTTTGCGCGATCATCATCAGCAACAATAAGTGGCCCCTTCCCCTTATCCAGCGCTGTAGGCGGAGCTCATTCGGGTTGATCTTCATCCATCGCCGTCCCAATGGTGACGAACACCTCTCGAGACGCGACGGTGTTGTTGGCTTGCTCGTCGCGCGTGTGTTCTTCCTCCATCTCCTGCATGGCGGAGTCTAGATCTTCTGGACTGAAATCTATCTCCTTTGAATCTGCACTTAAGTCGGCGTATAGCGCATCAATCACAGAGTCAGAGGGTGTCGGGACTTCCTCCATGATGGGGGGTGGAGGTGCAACATCAGCGACGATGACTAGGGGTGGTGGCGCTGCTGCGATGATGGCGGCTAGAGGTGGTGGAGGCGGTTGCTAAGGCGGCGACGTTCTGCCAATGAGCGCAAGATCCGCCTGAGCTGCCCCGTCGACCTCCGCGTAGCTATTGATGGTGTTCACCGTGCTTTCGAAAGTGAGAGGCCCTCACAACTGCTGCCATCTTAGAGAATGCCGGAGAAGCGTGCCATGGTCCAGTCCTTCCACAAAGTGATACATAGCATCATCATTGGGGTAGTGGGCAAGATCGGCTCGTATACGGAGCCACCTGGCAAGGTAATCGCGTGGGTTTTCGCCCTCTCTCTGAACGCAACGCGCCAGATCGAAGATGGTAACCATGCCGACGAACTTGGATCTCTGCTGTCCTGACGCATGGGCGAAGTCGGCGGACTTGCAGTGATCTTCCACCTTTATATCCTGCACATGGTCGGTTTGGGTGGGCCTTGAATTTTTTTGATCTTTGTTGGCAAACTCCGAAGAGAGATCCGACATCGATCCTTTCGCGAGCGTATCCTGCTCATAGGCGGTCCGTGCGGGCCTTGATGCTCCTCTGACTCCTAGGGAACTAGTGCCCGAGTCGGTTTCGCCGATGAAGAGGTGGATGTCTCCGATAGGAACGATCGAACACCGCGTAGGGTTCGTCTTCGCCGGGATCCAGAACTCGTCGAGAGGGACGATCGGGACGTTGCCGGAGAAGAGAACGCGGCCGATGGCTATGGTTTCGCCGATTCCCATGATGATCTTGGTCCTCGCCCGCTGAAGAGCCTGAAGCGCCTTTTGCCCCACAGTGGGCGCCAATTGTCGTGGTATTGCCGTACACCATGGAGGGGTCCTCACAATGCGTGTTTAGAGACGTGGGGGAAGGCAGACGGTTGACGGGTACGAGGTAACACAGCTTACCCAGGTTCAGATCCCACAACGGTGGCGGAATCCTACTCCTGCTATAAATCACTATAAGGGCAATACGCCGAGTTACAGGGATTGGTTCGCTGTGCGAGGTGCATCGTAGTCGACACTAGGTTGTCTGAGATTGTGCCCTAAAGGACCCCATAGGCCCGACTTATATAGTCACCAGGTCCTAGGGTTACAGGGAAAAGTCCTAGCCGGACAGGTTATAGAGTCCTACACCATCTATTACAAGTCTTATGTGTCTTGTACTCCAAGGCTCCGGGTACGCTGGTGACTCCACCATAGCCTTCCTTTATCCGGCATGGGCCTCCCTTCTGGATCCATCTAACTGGGCTGCCCAGTAGGCCATGGGCCATGTTACCAACTGTGGGCCACCCGGGTTATCCGGATAAGAGACATGCTATGAGGATACCCATATGGCATATCCCCAACAGCACCTATACTTGCAGCACCCGAGCCTATGGAGCCTATGTTGATCTACATGGCGGCCACCAACCAGGTAATCAGCATCGTCGTCGTAGTAGAGCAGAAAGAACCAGGGCATGAGTACGGAGTTCAACAACCAGTTTACTATGTAAGCGAGGTCTTGACGGAGTCCAAGCAGCGTTACCCGCACTACCAGAAGCTAGATTATGGAGTGTTCCTTGCTTCTCGAAAGCTAAGGCACTACTTCCAGGAGCACCCTATCACATTGGTGAGAAAAGCTCCACTGTCTGACATCATCAACAAAAACGAAGCTATAGGAAGGGTCGCGAAGTGGGGCATTGAGCTTGCCGCCTTCGAGATCACCTACAAGAGACGCGACGCTATCAAATCACAGATCTTGATGGATTTTATTGCAGATTGGACGGAGATGCCAGATGCTACCCCTATACCAGAGCCAGAATACTAGGTGATGCACTTTGACGGATCAAAGCTACTCAATGGCTCGGGGGCTGGTGTACTACTAGAGTCACCAACAGGGGAAAAGCTACACTACATTCTGCAGATCCACTTCGAGGCTACAAACAACATGGCAGAGTATGAAGCACTCATTCGCGGACTACGAGTAGCCAAGGATATTGGCATCAAGCGCATAGTTTGCTGTGGATATTCCGACTTGGTTGCCCAGCAGGTGGCTGGAACCTGGAATGCGCGGAACCCTATAATGGCGGCATATCGAGACGAAGCGAATGAGATAACGAAGAGCTTCTTAGGCTACGAAGTCAAGTATGTCCCAAGGGAGGAAAATGAGGCGGTTGATCTACAGCCAAAGCTTGGGTCAAGTCGCAAGCAAATTTCGCCTGGCGTTTTTCTGGAGCATCTACGGACACCATCCATGAAGGGAGCGGACCCTGAGAACCCGGATAGAATTGAATCTTTCGCTCACACAATGACAAAGGTCCCCCCAGCTTGGACAAAACCGTTCATGGAATATCTCGTACACGGAACTTTGCCCATCGACAAGGTCGAAAGTCGGCAAATAGTACGTAGAGCAAAGGGCTATACCATAATCAATGGATAACTCTATAAAAGAAGCACCACTGGTGTATATCTCAAGTGTGTTTCCCAGTAATAAGGTATTGAAATCCTTCATGAGATCCATCTCTGAGATTGCGGGCATCATGCCGCTCCTCGATCGTTGGTCTCCAAAGCCTTCCGGCAAGGATTCTACTGGCTGACCGCGAAGGCGGACACCGACAAGCTGTTTGAGACATGCATGGGATGCCAGTATTATGCCCGACAACCACATGTTCTAGCTGAAGAACTGCGAACAATACCAATAACTTGGCCGTTTGCAGTCTGGGGGCTAGACATGGTTGGTCCACTACAGACGACACCATGTGGGTTTACACATCTGCTAGTAGCAGTTGATAAATTCACTAAATGGATAGAAACTAAACCCATTAGAAAGCTTGATGGGGCAACTGCCCTTAGGTTTGTCCGGGATCTAGTGGTGAGATTTGGTCTCCCACATAGCATTATTACCGACAACGGCATCAACTTGTCACTCGGAGAAGTGGAAGCTTATTGTTGGGAGAAGGGCATCCGACTTGACCTAGCATCGGTGGAACATCCACACTCCAATGGCCAAGTCGAGCGAGCCAATGGATTAATTCTGTAGGGAATCAAGCCATGTCTCGAGGCACCGCTACATAGAGCAGTTGGAGCTTGGGCGGAGGAATTACCATATGTTCGGTGGAGTTTACGAACTACACCCAACAGATCTACCGGCTACACCCCTTATTTCATGGTATATGGAGCAAAAGCCATCCTGCCTTCCGACATCCTTCACGATTCACCAAGAGTTGCTGCCTACGACGAAGATGACGCTGAAGAATCTAGGCGCCTATATGTAGACCTTCTCGAGGAAGAGCACGTGTTGGCATACCAAAGATCCGCCATCTAGCAGCAAAAGCTACGCAACTACCATAGTCGCTACTTTCGGCATCACTCATTTAAAGAGGGGGATCTAGTGCTCCGACTTAAGCAAAAGAAGTCACACAAATTATTCCTGCCATGGGAAGGACCGTTCATCATAAGCAAGGTGTTGCTCAATGGCTCTTACTACCTCGTTGACAATCATGAACTTGAGTATAGACCCAACGATGATCATAAGCGTAAGCGACGTGACCCGGATGATGACTACCCAGAGCTTGATTGGCCATGGAACATAGCACATCTACGTCCTTTTTACACAACATATTTTTTATCTACTATGTACCTCTTATATGATCAATGAAATAAAGCACTCTGGTTCACTCATATTATTGAGTCTTTTACCTCCTTTAGTGTTGATTTTTGGATCGTATAAAACCTTTATGCACAAGCTTTGCGTTTGCACTTGTGAAAATTTCGCCTACGGGCGTTAGCTTAAGTTTTCTGGTCTACACGTTCTTTGTTGTTTTATGTCAATTCTGGAGTAGTGACTTTTGGCACTTGAAGTCGGTGATTTTGTGCTTAGGTTTTGACGGTGCCATTGGGCATCATCACTTGAGCACATGGTTCCGACTACGAGTCTTCCGACTCATGAAAGGTCAAGCATAAAAACCAAAGTAATGAATAAGCCAACACTTGCTTAAAAAAAAGTTACATGCTGAAACTAGTACTTGAGTAGCAGGAAACATACAACTATTGTTTTTCCGCCTTAAGTTAACATAGTAGTTTTTTACGCATACACAAATCCAGAGGAAACAAATATTACATAGTGTTTTTTCATTCCTCTGGCGCAGGAGACTTTGAGGCAGCATCGTCGGCAGCGGGAGAGCCATCCTGGTCATCTTCAAAGTCAGTGGTCTTCAGGGACTCAGAGGAGCTGTGATGGTCGCCATCAATGATCTCAAGAGGCACAAAGACGTTGTGATCGACCAACTCGGCAACCCTGGTGTCAAAACCCACAAGCGATGCCCAGATAGCCTTGTGATCAATTTCCTGGCCTTCATCGTCTACGTCGGGAAGACCCGAGGTCACCGTGTTGATGTCAACATTCTCGTAGTGTGCCTTGACCATTGCCAGCGACATTCTTGCACCAGCCTAGGTACATGAAGCTTTCTAGCTTACGATACGCTCGGGGGCTTCACGGAGTCCACCGCCTTAATGTTAATGTTCAGGGGCTTGGCAATCTCTTTGGCTTGCTTGACAGCGGTGCTGATAAAGTTGCCAGCCAGAACCATGCATTTTGGTGGAGGAGGCGAATTGGTCAAACCAATAGGAACTGCATTTTCGACAAGCAAAGGAGCATATGAGTTCAATAACACAAAAAGTTCAGAGTACCTGGCTTACAGAAGCACAAGACGGAGATCGCTTACCAAATATGCTCACCTCCGCTTGCTGGAGGCTCTCTGCCATGGGGTCTCGTTCTTGTCAGAGAACCTTGTAAGCCTCAAGGTTGCGCTGATTCTGCTCATCGGTAGCTTTCTTCTGCTCCTTGAGGATTGCAATTTCCTCCTTTAGACGGTTCATCTCCGTGTTGGCGGACTCCTGCAAGTCCTTCATGGATTCCTCGTGCATCTTCAGAGTGTCAGCCCTCTCCTGCTTATGGATCTTGTTTTTGCTATCCAGCAGCTCAATGTGCTTGGATTGCTCGACAATGTCCTTGGCCTTGGCGATGGTTTCTGCAAGTCGGAGAAAGAACAACACACAATGAGTAGTCGGAGAGTGATGGCACAAGGCCAAGTTTGATTGTGAAATTGAAAGGAAAAATAGACTCTTGCTCTTGGTGATTTGTTCCTTCAAGAAGGCAGATTTACCCTTTTCAGCTTCCAGCTCAGCGTGCATCTTGTGGAACTTATCATTGGCGATGCCTCCCCGAGCATCTCATTCTATGGAACGAAATTCAAAGTTACTTAGTCTACTTGGAGCATCTAGCCGGATAATTATACACCTAGAGGCTTGGGGGCTATAGTGAGAGTTTTTAACTCGGCAACATGCTTAGTCTTTCTTTAAGCATCTAGTCGGAACTAATTCTGTTTCAACTAGAGGCTTGGGGGCTACAGTATTGAAATTTACAAACACTGCATATGTTAGTCTAAAAGAATCTAGTCGGAATAATTCATTCAAACTAAATACTTGGGGGCTACAGTGAGAAGTTTTCTAGCTTAGTCACTCTTAGAGCATTCAGATGCAAAGACCTATGGTTTTTCATCTAAATCCTCGGGGTCTACAGTGGGATACTACTTATGAAATGCAAAAGGCAAACAAAACTTACAAGTGAGATGCTCTTGAGGTTGGTGGCGCTCTCGGCAAATATCTTTGAAATGGATCGTATGGGCACCTAGAGGGGGTGAATAGGTGCTAACCAATTTTTAATACTTTTTCAGTTTTAGGCTTGACACAAAGTAAATTCTCTAGATATGCAACTACGAGAATTTCCCTATATGCAACCCTAACTACTAAGCACGTAAAGGAGGAGCGAGGAAACCGTAGTGGAGCACGCGGAGACACAGGGATTTGTTTTACCGCAGTTCCTTCCTTGTTAAGGGAAGTACATCTGCGTTGGAGGGGTGGGCGGTTCTAAGACCACCACGCCACAATAGGCCTCACCCTATTCTCCGATGGATCTCGCCACGAGAGGCCTGATCCACCTTCTCCACTATTGGATCCCTTCGAGGCGGGAACCGGTGCCTTTTACAACACTATCGGGGCACACACCCACAACCGAATTGGGGGCTCCTGGAATGACAACAAGCTGTCACAAAACAAGGTTTATCAATATAAACAAAAACGAGGATCTAGATCTTTGCAAGAAATACTAGATCGGAGGTTCTCCAAATGAATGGAGAGGAGATGAAGCGCTTGATTGCTGATGATGAAGATCGAGTTCTCCTCCTTCGATTCCCCAAGGGATGGGGCCTTTGGGTGGATCTAGGTGGAGCACTCTTGTATGAAGTTTTGAGATCTGATCTGTTCTTTTTCGAGATGAATCAAGAGTTCTGACAGGAGGGGGATTGTTGGATTAAATACCCCCTCCCCAGATCTGGCCGTTGCCCAACTTTGGGGGCGGATTATCCGCCCCCCACTTGGGGCGGATTATCCGCCCCCTGGGAAAATTCCGCCCCAAGGGCGGATTCTCCGGGGGAAACTCCGCCCCCTCTCTGGGGCTTGCGCCTTGGTGAAGCTTGGAGAAAAACTTGGGGGGCGGATAATCCGGCCCCCCTGAGGGGCGGATTATCCGGCGAGGCCGGAAAGTCCGGCCGAAACTCCGCCCCCTCTCTGGGGCTTGCGCCTTGGCGATGAGCAGGAGGGGCGGATTATCCGCCCCCCTGAGGGGCGGATTATCCGGCCATGCCGGAAAGTCCGGCCAAAATTCTGCCCCCCCTTCTGGGGCTTGCGCTTGCTTGGGCAGAGGGAGGGGCGGATTATCCGCCCCTGGTGGGGCCGGATTTGTTGGAGATATGCCCAAGAGGCAATAATAAAGTGGGTTATTATCATATCTTCATACTTATGATAAATGTTTACATACCATGCTATAATTGTATTAACCGGAAACATTAATACTTGTGTGATTTGTAAACTAAAATAAGAGTCCCTAGTGAAGCCTCTTGTTAAACTAGCTTGTTGGTTAATATATGATCATGGTTTCCTGATCATGAACATAGAGATGTTATTAACAACAGGGTCATATCATTAGAGAGAATGATGTGATGGACATACTCCTATAGATAAGCGTAGCATAAAGATCAAAGTCATTTCAATAGTTCAATTGCTATATGCTTTCTGATACATAGTAACCTAATTCCTTCGACCATGAGATCATGCATATCACCTTTACCAGATGGATGCTTTGATGACATCAAACACCACACCGTAACTGGGTGGTTATAAAGGTGGCATTGAGTGTTCGGAAAGTGTTGGTTGAGACACATGGATCAAGAGTGGGATTTGTCCATCCACATGACGGATAGATATACTCTGGGCCCTCTCGGTGGAATGTCATCCAATTAGCTTGCAAGCATGTGACTTGGTCACAAGGGATCACATATCACGGGAACGAGAAAAGAGTACTTATCAGTAACGAGGTTGAACTAGGTATGCAGAGATACCGACGATCATAACCTCGGATAAGTAACATATCGTGAGACAAAGGGAAATTGGTATCGTATGTAAGTGGTTCATTCGATCGCAAAGTAATCGTAGAAATATGTGGGAGCCATATGAATTTCCAGATTCCTCTATTGGTTATTGTTCGGAGAAGTGTCTCGATCATGTCCGCATAATTCACGAACCGTAGGGAGACACACTTAAGGATTCGACGTTGTTTGAGTAGTTATGGTATTATGAGAAAGAGACCGAATGTTGTTCGGAGTCTCGGATGGGATCCGGGATATCACGAGGTGATCCGGAATGGTCCGGAGAATAAGATTCATATAAGGAAAGTCCCGTTTCGGAGTTCGGGAATGATTCCGGTGTTTTCATCGGGAACATTCTAGAAGGTTCCGGAATGTCCGGCACTCCGGAGGGGAAGGGGTACATGAATGTGTTATTACATGTTGGAATGATTGCATCATGTACTTAGTGTTATCGCTGTTCCAAATAAGGGATTAAATCAAATCCTAGTTTGAAAAGTCAAACGGCAAGTTTGAAAAGTCAAACGGCCAAAATTGGAAGGTGGGAAAGAGGAGGAGCTCCAAACCGAGTTGGGGAGGGAGACCTCCTCCAACCGGCGGCCACCAAGCCGAGTTGGGGAGGGTCTCCTCCCCATGGCGCGCCAGCCCCCTCCCACCTATATAAGGAGGGGCAGGGCTCCCCTCCTAGACACACAACTTTCACCTCTAGATCTCCGGTTTAGAGCCGTTTTGGATTAGAGCTTCTAATTGCTTTAGCCAGCGGTTTAGAGCCTTCTAATTGGTTTAGAGCCTTCTAATTGGTTTAGAGCCTTCTAATTGGTGTGTCTAATTACTAGACCACTAATAGCCTCTCTCATAAGCTCCACCATACTCGCACCGGCTTAAGGCGAAGCCCTGCGGGATTTCCCCTCTACTTCCGGTACCACGCCGTTGTGCTGCCGGAATCGCGAGGAGAGTGCTACAACCTCCGCTGCCTGCTGGAACAAGGGAGAGGAAGGTCTTCGTCGAGTACCGAACGTGTGACCGACTGCGGGAGCGCTGCCGGAACGTGGCGCCGGAAGGATCGTCTACACGATCTTGAGATCGGAAAGAGTACGACTACATCACCCACGAGAATCCGCTCTCGTTAAACGCTTGGAATCTTCGAGGGTAAGTTATACCATCGACTCGTTGCTACAATCTAGTAGATAGATCTTGGCTTGTTTGTTTGTATGCGATAGGAAATTTTTGTTTTCCATGCTACGAACCCCTACAGTGGTATCAGAGCCGTGTCTATATGTAGATCTGTTGCACGAGTAGAACACAATGGTCATTGTGGGCGTTGATGCTTTTATTGTCGATTGCTTCTTGTGTACTTTGCATCTTGCGGTATGTTGGGATGAAGCGGCCCGGGCTAACCTTACATGACATCGTTCATGAGACTTGCTCCACGCTTGACATGCAACTTGTATTGCATAAGTGGCTTTGCGGGTGCCTGTTTCTCCTAGCATAGTAAAGATCCAATACACAACGGGTGATTAACAATACTTGTGTCAACGTTGTGGTTCATGTTCGTAAGTTAGAACGACACTTATAGAAAGCCCCAAACCACGTAAAACATGCAAAGAAAGTAGAGGCGTCTAACTTTGTTTTGCAGGGGTGTGCAGTGATGTGATATGGCCATGATTGTGATTATATTTGATGTATGCAATGTTCCTTATTGTAAGTCGGCAACCGGCAGGAGCCATATGGTTGTCTTTAATTAATGTTAAGACCCGCGTGTCTATTCAAAGTAGTTGTAATAGTTGAAGCCGGTGGACGACAACCATGGAGTAGCGTCATTGACCTTGATGCAATGCCGGTGATGATGGAGATCATGTTCGTGCTTGAAGATGGAGATCGGAAGCACAAAGAAGAAAGGCCATATCATATCACATATATATTGAATTGCATGTGATGTTAATCCTTTATGCATCTTGTATTGCTTAGTAGACGACGGTAGCATTATAAGATGATCCCTCATGCACATGAATTTCAAGTCATAAAGTGTTCACCCTTAGTTAGCACCGTTGCTAAAGCTTGTTGTTTCGAAGCACCACGTGATGATCGGGTGTGTTAGATTCCGCAAGTGTATACAACGTGGGCAAGCCAGATTTGCTCATGCGGAAGCTAAGGTTTGATCTTGACGAGCCTAGCATGTACAGACATGGTCTCAGGAACACGGATCACCGAAAGGTAAAGCATGAGTCATATAGGAGATATGATGAACATGTTGATTGTTCGCCATTGAAGCTATGTCAACTCTCGTGATGATCGGTTTTGATGTGGTGGATTTGGTTCGTGTGATCACTAAAACAATGTGAGGGATATTGTTTTGAGTGGGAGTTCACCTAGATTAATTTAATTATTAATTAGAACTCAATTTATCATAAACTAAATCAAAGTGAATTTGCATAGTTGTTGTAGTCATTGGCATCCGTTTACCACCTTGCGCTTAGTTATAATTGAGATGATAGAACTATAGAATTCTGGTTAGTTACTTTACGAACTGGTATCGTATTGTTTTGAAGTGTTAATCTAAAGTTTAAAAGTCCTATTGCAAACTTTCAGTAAGTTCCGGTTACTCGATGAAGTTTAATAATTGGTATTAAAACAAGAGTAACAATTCCAAAGTTAGTATATAAGTATCATGTTTTTCTCCATGATTCTTGATATTCAAAGGATTGTCTTAATATCAAGGTTATCTAGGATCTGAAAGAGTTGTTTCAGAAACCATGATGTGTGGAAGATATTGTGATATCTGAAACGAAGTTTTGGTTACAACATGATAGAGTATAATATGGCAAAGTTCATGTTCTCATATTTTGATGAGAATTTGCAAAAGGTTGGAGACACTTGTTGTCCTAATCCTCCAAAAGGTTTTTGGATAGCAACATTATACTCGTAATTCATCGTTATAAGCTAAAGGTAGTTTGATCATGGACGATTCCATGATAAGGATGAATATTTGATGTAGGTAAAATGTTTACTACACCAAGAGATTACTAAATAAAGGAATTTGAAAGAACACCAAACATTTGATGATGGTGATCTACTTCAAGGTGCAAGTCCAAAGACATTGGTATTTAACTATACACACTTTGGACTATGTGTCATATGTATGACTCCACTATTGATATTGATAGATTCTTTCAAACAGAAAAGGAAATACTGAAAGAGAATCTCATAAATATATGGCAGAAAAGAAAAAACTAGAATTGTTCAGTTTAAGTATATAGATGATATACATGTTATGGCTATATTCTTTGCTTATTAAACAATGTGGTTCTTAAGTATTTGATACTGAATTTGTTGGTATGAATTGTCATACGAAACAACACAATTCATGAACTACACTGGCCTAAGTAACTAGCAAAAGAATATGTGATGATGTTCATCGAGAACAAATAAAGGGTTATTGTGTTGCTCGTTAAACATCAAAGCTTGCCTTCAAGATTTGTTTTATCAGGTGTTATGAGAACAAAAGGGTTGTTCAAATAATTGCCGTAATCCATAAAAGATGGATGATTCACAAATCTCGTTGGAAAAATCACATCCATAAAGCTAATGCTAAAGATGTCGAAAGACAAATTGATTGAAAAGATCACTTAGGAAGTGACATCGCCGTTTAAATTATATTGGAAAGAAAACATGAAGAAACTCCATATGTATGGAATTTTGGAGTCTTTTGATTTTGATCAAATGACGCTTGTGAAACTTTCCTAGAGATAATTAAAACTTCGTTCATAGGCCAAAAGGGAACGAAAGACTATCTTATTGGTATTTGTACATATTGTTGTACGAAGTCCATTATGTGTAGTCAAGAGCGATGGATTTCAACTTCATATGCTCTCTCCGAAAATTTGAGTGAATATATGAATATTTACTTAATAAGGATAAAGTAAGAAACATTTGAAATGTTCAAAGACTTTCAAGATGAAGTGCAAAATCATTGTAACAAGAATATAAATAGTTTATGATAAAGATCATAAAGGAAGATATTTGAGTTACAAAGTTTAGCATAATACCTAAGATTTATGGAATCGTTCCGTGGATTTGCATTTTCCCGAAACACCATAAGAGTATGGAGCGTTCGAGATATGTAATTAAACCTTGTTTGACATGGTAAGATCGAAGGTGTAATTCATAAAACTGCCATTGTATTTTAAAGATTAAAAGCTTTAGAGATTACCGTTTTTCCACTGAAAAGAGCTCCATCATAATCCGTTGAATTGACACCATATAAAGTTATGGTTTGGGATAAAACCCAAGTTGTCCTTTCTTAAACATTGGTATGCTATGCATAAGAAAGATGTGTGCAACCAAAGTCGGATGAACCTGTCTTTGTATAAACTGTTAAGTATTCCTCCACAAACACCGGAGACAATAGTGTTTGTCACTTAGAACGTCAAGTTTCTTTAAGAAGGAATTTTTTTCGTGAAAAGTTAAGTGGGAGGACAATAGAACTTTGATAAGGTTGAAAGAACATTAGCTATATGTGCAGAGTTGCGCAACGCCGAAAAGTGTTTCGGAGGCAGCAACAATGCTCATGGCTCACGTGCCTCAAAGGTTGTGATCACGGAGATCTAAGTTCCTATTGAAACAAGTAGGTCGGGTAAACAATCAAATACCAAGATTTGAGGGTTGAATCATTATTTGAGAATAATGAACCGACTACATGCAAAGAAGCGATGATGGGCCCTGACTCCGTCAAATGGCTTGAAGCCATAAAATCCGTGATAGTTCCATACACGAGAAATCAAGTTTTGAACTTGAAGGACCCTCGAGAAAGGTGTAAGACCTTACAGTTGTGTTTGGATCTATAAATAAATAGACATGGATGTTGCACATCTATGAAATAGTCGACATGTTGGGAAAAGTTCACAACAATGTTCAAAGGTTGACTATGACAAGATCTGATCTTTCATAGCGATATTTAGTCTAGACGGATTAATGTAGCAACCACTACATATAATTTTGTTATATGATAGTTGAATAAACAAAACAAGTTCTTCTAATAGAATCGTTACCTAGGACATGTGCATAACACGGTCCATAGGGTTTTGTTAATTCAAAGGATGCTAGAAGCATATGCAAACTTCAACGATTGAAGTGAGCATCGCAGAGTTGGAATCTTCACTATGATGAAACTGTTAAAGGAGTTTAAAAGTTCATTAGAGACAATGAAGATGCTTGCATTTGCAAGAAATTAAGTGGGAGCGCTAAGACATGTTTCTAATACATTATGTGGCAGACATATTGTTGATTGGAAATAATGTATCTTTTATTAACACATATTAAGAATTTCATCCTGATGAAAGACTTAGGCAAAACCCAAATATTAGGCATGAATAGACGCTAATATGGTTGTGCCAGAAGTACATAGACGAGATATTGAATGAGTTCAATAGAGAAACTACAAGAAAGTTTCTTGTCGCACAGAAAGGATTGAATGAGTTCAATGTTGATGATATATTCAAGTGTATTGACATTTGGTAAAGTGAAACAAAATTCAAGTATAGATTGATACTTGATCACAAAGAGTATTTATATCAATCATGCTGTGATGTGTACAAATCCAGATATGTCCTATGCTCTAAATGTTATGAGCATATACCAGAATGATTCATAAGATAATCATTGGACAATAGTAAGGATATTCTTATGATCTTTTGGAAGAACTAAGAGTATAATATTTGTAGAAGTGACAAATAGATGGTTAGTTCATTGTAAAAGTACTACATTGATACTAGTTTTGTCACAAAGTACAAATTAAGTTTATCTCAATCTAAACTAAGGGTGGCACAATATAATGGAAAGTGAGTTCCATAATGGATTTGGATGAGTTCCAAAGTTAAGACATTGTGACAGATACTACAACAAAAGGCTAAGTATATGACTGCTATTTTAGCAGCAAAAGAGGGCATTTGTGTCAAGTAGTTTGTTATCAAACTAGGTGTAGTTCACAGTGGGATAATACTATGAAGATATATTGTGCGACAATATTATCAACATGTTTTAACCCCAAAGAGCTAAAGGTCACACCGAAAGATCAAATTTATACAAAGCCATCTCATTAGAGAATGAGTGATGCGTAGAGACGCAAAGACATGCAATTACACACGGACCTGGAAGTGTCAGATCCGGAGATCAGTTGACCACTAGCAATCGTGTACATACAACACCGGAAAGCCATAGGTGTTGAATACACAAAGGTTTGAAACTAGATTATTGACTCTAGTGCAAGTGGGAGACTGTTGGAGATATGCCCAAGAGGCAATAATAAAGTGGGTTATTATCATATCTTCATACTTATGATAAATGTTTACATACCATGCTATAATTGTATTAACCGGAAACATTAATACTTGTGTGATTTGTAAACTAAAATAAGAGTCCCTAGTGAAGCCTCTTGTTAAACTAGCTTGTTGGTTAATATATGATCATGGTTTCCTGATCATGAACATAGAGATGTTATTAACAACAGGGTCATATCATTAGAGAGAATGATGTGATGGACATACTCCTATAGATAAGCGTAGCATAAAGATCAAAGTCATTTCAATAGTTCAATTGCTATATGCTTTCTGATACATAGTAACCTAATTCCTTCGACCATGAGATCATGCATATCACCTTTACCAGATGGATGCTTTGATGACATCAAACACCACACCGTAACTGGGTGGTTATAAAGGTGGCATTGAGTGTTCGGAAAGTGTTGGTTGAGACACATGGATCAAGAGTGGGATTTGTCCATCCACATGACGGATAGATATACTCTGGGCCCTCTCGGTGGAATGTCATCCAATTAGCTTGCAAGCATGTGACTTGGTCACAAGGGATCACATATCACGGGAACGAGAAAAGAGTACTTATCAGTAACGAGGTTGAACTAGGTATGCAGAGATACCGACGATCATAACCTCGGATAAGTAACATATCGTGAGACAAAGGGAAATTGGTATCGTATGTAAGTGGTTCATTCGATCGCAAAGTAATCGTAGAAATATGTGGGAGCCATATGAATTTCCAGATTCCTCTATTGGTTATTGTTCGGAGAAGTGTCTCGATCATGTCCGCATAATTCACGAACCGTAGGGAGACACACTTAAGGATTCGACGTTGTTTGAGTAGTTATGGTATTATGAGAAAGAGACCGAATGTTGTTCGGAGTCTCGGATGGGATCCGGGATATCACGAGGTGATCCGGAATGGTCCGGAGAATAAGATTCATATAAGGAAAGTCCCGTTTCGGAGTTCGGGAATGATTCCGGTGTTTTCATCGGGAACATTCTAGAAGGTTCCGGAATGTCCGGCACTCCGGAGGGGAAGGGTACATGAATGTGTTATTACATGTTGGAATGATTGCATCATGTACTTAGTGTTATCGCTGTTCCAAATAAGGGATTAAATCAAATCCTAGTTTGAAAAGTCAAACGGCAAGTTTGAAAAGTCAAACGGCCAAAATTGGAAGGTGGGAAAGAGAGGAGCTCCAAACCGAGTTGGGGAGGGAGACCTCCTCCAACCGGCGGCCACCAAGCCGAGTTGGGGAGGGTCTCCTCCCCATGGCGCGCCAGCCCCCTCCCACCTATATAAGGAGGGGCAGGGCTCCCCTCCTAGACACACAACTTTCACCTCTAGATCTCCGGTTTAGAGCCGTTTTGGATTAGAGCTTCTAATTGCTTTAGCCAGCGGTTTAGAGCCTTCTAATTGGTTTAGAGCCTTCTAATTGGTTTAGAGCCTTCTAATTGGTGTGTCTAATTACTAGACCACTAATAGCCTCTCTCATAAGCTCCACCATACTCGCACCGGCTTAAGGCGAAGCCCTGCGGGATTTCCCCTCTACTTCCGGTACCACGCCGTTGTGCTGCCGGAATCGCGAGGAGAGTGCTACAACCTCCGCTGCCTGCTGGAACAAGGGAGAGGAAGGTCTTCGTCGAGTACCGAACGTGTGACCGACTGCGGGAGCGCTGCCGGAACGTGGCGCCGGAAGGATCGTCTACACGATCTTGAGATCGGAAAGAGTACGACTACATCACCCACGAGAATCCGCTCTCGTTAAACGCTTGGAATCTTCGAGGGTAAGTTATACCATCGACTCGTTGCTACAATCTAGTAGATAGATCTTGGCTTGTTTGTTTGTATGCGATAGGAAATTTTTGTTTTCCATGCTACGAACCCCTACAGGATTATCCGCCCCCAAAGGCAGAGTTCAGAGCTGCAACACTTCAACACACATTAAAAGATCCTTGGTATTGTTATCTAACACTCAAAACACTAGGGATTAAGAAATGTTCTTTCAATCTCCCCCTTTTTGGTGTTAGATGACAATACTAGGATTTGCAGTGAAACCGGCAAGTGCCACCTTAGATAATGAAAGACGCTCCCCCTAGATGTGTGCATATTTAAGATTTGCATTTGAATACAAATACACACACTAGGTAGAACACTACTTTAAGGTTTGGTGAAAGAAAAACATACCACCGGAATATATAGCCAAGGCATACATAGATAATCCCATGAATCCATATGTCATCAAATATGCTCCATAATTCCAGACTTCCATGGGGTCCATGATAGATAAGTCTAGAATCCATGAATACCAAACATAGTACCAAACTGTGGAGTACGACATAGTCTTACAAATAGCAAACAAGTTCACGCTAGAAAAGGCACAAGCAAGCAAATAAAAACGACTAAAATCGAAGAGCTTGTGCCCGACCCTTGCAAATCCACGAGACCTAATAGAACTACTTCTCCCCCTTTGGCATCGAAACGCCAAAAAGGAAGAAGAGCGATGCTAACGCCCCTAGAGATCACTTATAATTCACACCCAAATGTGCAAGAATCAAATCAATCAAAAGCCAATTTTTAGTGTGTTTTCCACAAGAACAAAAGGTATGCAAGAAAATCCAACGAGACCCATGAAAAACCAACTCTTCTTGAGGAAGAGGGCGGTGGCCGAAGCCACCATGTTGGAGCGCATGGCATGACACCGCGAAGATGTATCTTGAGTTCAAAACCAATGCTCATCGATGACCCACATATCACAAAATGATATTAAGGGAAATGATTTTACTTGCTTTCGGCATTATGGGGGGAGGGTTGGCCCAATCAATTAGGACCACACTCCCCCTATGTCTATGCCCGCATCTAAACCAAATACATGAATAAGAGCAAGTGAGTGTGCAAGGATAGTCAAGCCAAGCTCCTTGAATCTATGATATTTAGCTCATTCCGCAAATAACAAAATCTTGCTTCATCGAGGGGTTCTTCATGCTCACAAAGGACAGAGCAATATCTCCACGAGCAACATGATCCCGAATAAAGTGGTTGCGAAACTCTATATGTTTTGTTCTTGTATGCTGCACAGGATTGTAAGCAATTTTGATAGCACTTTCATTGTCGCATAAAAGAGGCACTTTGTCACAATTGACACCATATTCCTTTAAAGTTTGCCTCATCCATAACAATTGAGTACAAGCACTTGCAGCAGCAACATATTCAGCTTCGGCGGTTGAGAGTGAAATACAATTCTGTTTCTTTGATGACCAACACACTAGAGACCTGCCCAAGAATTGGCATGCACCAGAGGTTGATTTCCTATCATCTTTGTCACCAGCCCAATCTGAATCGGTGTAACCACACAGAGAGAAACTTGAACCCTTGGGATACCATAACCCAAAATTTGGGGAATGAACCAAATATCGGAAGATTCGCTTGACCGCCACTAAGTGGCTTTCTTTAGGAGCGGCTTGGTACCTTGCACACACTCCTACACTTAACACGATATCGGGCCTAGATGCGCAGAGGTAAAGAAGAGAGCCGATCATGGATCGGTATACCTTTTGATCCACATCTTTACCCTTGGGATTGAGCTCAAGATGACACTTTGTTTGCATTGGGGTAGCAACGCCATTGAGATCCGTCATCTTGAACCTTTTGAGCATGTCTTGGATGTACTTAGCTTGATTAATAAAGGTTCCCTCTCTAAGTTGTTTTATTTCAAATCCAAGAAAAAACCTTAGCTCACCCATCATGGACATCTCAAACCTGTCAGTCATAAGCTTTGAAAATTCATCGTTAAAAGCTTGGTTAGTAGAGCCAAAAATAATGTCATCTACATAAAGTTGGCATACAAAAAGCTCCCCATTGACCTTCTTAGTAAAAAGAGTGGGATCGATTTGCCCAACTTCGAATCCACGGTCTAGCAAAAGCTCTTTAAGGTGCTCATACCACGCACGTGGGGCTTGTTTAAGGCCATAGAGCGCCTTATCGAGTTTGTAAACATGGTTCGGAAATTTGGGGTCCTCAAACCCCGGGGCTGCTTGACGTATACTAACTCATGTAGAGGACCATTAAGGAAAGCGCTCTTAACATCCATTTGTTGTAACTTAAAATTATGATGGGCTGCATATGCAAGAAGGATACGGATAGACTCAAGGCGAGCTACAGGAGCGTAGGTCTCGCCAAAATCAATTCCTTCTACTTGAGAGAATCCTTGAGCCACGAGTCGTGCTTTATTCCTCACAACAATGCCATTTTCATCCTGTTTGTTCTTGAAGATCCACTTGGTGCCGATAACATTGCGGCAATCCTTTGGCTTTTCTACGAGCTTCCAAACTTTGTTGCGTTCGAAGTTGTTTAATTCTTCATGCATTGCAACAACCCAATCGGGGTCTTCAAGAGCATCAAAAACCTTCTTTGGTTCAACCATGGAAATGTGAGCTTGATGATCACAGAAGCTAGCAAGCTCTCTTCGAGTGGATACCCTTCGTCGTAGATCACCAACTACCTTGTCAAGAGTGTGACCTCTTAGTTCAAGGTTGCGATCCGCACGAGCCTTGCGACGAGCCTCAATATCCTTATTGTTTCTTGAAGGAGTGGATTCAATTGTTGTATCCTTGTCTTGATTACTGCATTGCCCTTGATCTTGGTCACCAGTACTGCCAGAAGATTGTTGCTGAGCATTTTCTTCAAGCCCGGATAATCCGCCCCTTGGAGGGGCCGGACTATCCGGCCTGGGAGGTGAAGTACCAGAACCATCTTCCTGAGAAAGCCTGACTGGAGTTGGAGAGCCATGGCCGGATAATCCGCCCCTGGGGGCCGGAGAATCCGGCCTGGGAGCTTCAGAGGTGTTGATTTCTCCTTCGGATCCCCTGGTACAAGTTGGAGTGCCAGGGGCGGATTGTCCGCCCCTTGGAGGGGGCGGATAATCCGGCCTGGGACTACCATCTTGTCCAGGAGACTGATGATCTTTAGCAGGTTGCGGTGTTGGTGCAGAGTTTTCTCCAACAGTAGGAGCTTGTTGATCTTGTGAAGATGAGGGCTCCACTTGAGTGGAGCATTGTCCTTCCTGATGCGCCACAAGGGGTTCCTCAATGGGGCGGAAAAATCCCACGCCCATTCTTCTTATGGCATCTTGGGGTATTTCAACATCTGCATCACAAACATCAACTTGCCCTACAAAGGAGCCGTTATTTTCATCGAACTCCACACTACAAGATTCTACAACAATCCCAGTGAGCTTGTTGTAGACTCTATAAGTGTGGTATTCGGCACCGTAACCAACAAAAATACCTTCTAAAGCCTTGGATTCAAATTTTGACAAACGGACACCTTTAATAAGAAAGAAACACTTACACCCGAAAACCCAGAAGTATGAGATGTTGGGTTTGTTGCCGGTAAGTATTTCATATGGGGTCTTGTCCAAGATCTTCCGAAGGTAAAGCCGGTTTGATGAGTGACAAGCGGTTGATATGGCTTCAGCCCAAAAATTATAAGGAGACTTAAATTCAGCTAGCATAGATCTTGCCATATCCATCAAAGTTCGGTTCTTCCTCTCGGCTACACCATTTTGTTGAGGGGTGTACGCAGCGGAATATTGGTGTTTAATCCCCTCTTCGCTAAGAAACTCGTTTAAAGTGTAGTTCTTGAATTCTGTGCCGTTGTCACTTCTAATTGCCAAGATGGGAACATTGTGTTGACGTTGAACTTCATTGGCAAAGTCGATGACAGTTTGTTGAGTCTCACTTTTCAGCTTGAAGAAATATACCCATGTATATCTTGAGTAATCATCGACGATGACCAAGCAATATTTCTTCCCACCAAGACTTGCATGAGAAGGAGGTCCAAATAAATCCACATGGAGTAATTCCAAGATCCTCTTCGATGACACAATAGTCTTCCTCTTGTGGGGAGAATCATGCATTTTTCCTTCAACACAGGCCCTGCAAACACGGTCTTTGGCAAAAGAGACATTGTCTTTTAGTCCAAGAATGTGGCCACCCTTTTGGAGACTTTGCAAAGTTCTCATGTTGACATGGGCTAAACAGCGATGCCATAACCAGCCCACGTCGGCCTTTCCGAATAGACACATCGGACCCGAAGTGGTTTTCCCCGAGAAGTCCACCACATACAGGTCATTTTCGATGTATCCAACGAAAGCGACCTTTAGAGACTTGCTCCATAAGAGTACCACCAAATCATCATCGATAAAAACAGCAAAACCCATCTTGCCAAGGGCACGTACAGAAAGAAGATTGTAGCCAAGGGTCTCAACAAGCATGACATCCACGAGTGATATATCGTGGGCAACCACAACCTTGCCAAGACCCAATACCTGAGATTTAGACTTATCACCATAGGAGACTGTGATATTATCAAGATTTGGACGCATCTCCATGATGATCTCCTTGCTTCCGGTCATATGACTAGTGCAGCCACTATCCAGCACCCATTTCGACCCACCGGAAGCATAGCCCAGCAAGAAAATTACTTCTTGGTTTTAGGTACCCATTTTTCAATGGGTCCTTTCATGTTAGTAACAAGGGTCTTTGGGACCCAAATAGACCAAGCAATATATTCATCAAAAGGACCAACATAATAAGCATAAACATCGCCATATTCATCACAAAAGAGTTCATAATTAGGATTGTGAGACCCTGCAAAACCAATATCATTAGTCTTGTCTTTTATGACAACCTTCTCAGCAGTGCTTGTCTTTAATTGCACATTCTTGGTCTTGTTCTTCTTAGTTTTCTTCTTCTTGGACTTGGTGACATACCCAAGTCCCTCTTTACCATGATTTGACCTTTGCTTGTCAAGGACTTCATCAAGCACACCTTTTTCTTTTGTAGTGATGTCCTTGATCACTCCTTTTTCCACATTAGCATTTTTCTTTTTACTATATGTTGAGTTGGACGAGCTAGGAGTATCATATTCGGCCAATCGACTTTGAAGCTGATCATGTGACTCATTGAGGATAGAGAACTCGTTTTTCAACGCCTTGTGAGCATTGTCAAGTTTCTCCAATTCCTCGGAGAGTCTATCATGAGCAGCCCCAAAGTCAATCCTTTCCTTCTTTAACTTTTTTGCCTTGGTGACCGCATTATCACGTTCCTTAACTAGTTAGTCACAATCTCTTCATGTGACTCTTCCATAGACTCAAGCCTCTCTTCAAGAGAGACCCGAGCTTCTTCTTCTTCTTCAAGAGCATTTTTTAGGGATGCAATTTCCATTGCATCCTCCCTTTCAATTCTGCCCTTTTCTTCGAGGAGTGCTTCGTTTTGGGCCAACTGATCCATAAGAGCCTCAAAACGAACTTTGTGCTCACCTTGCAAGTTAGTATAGAAATAATCCAAGGCAATAATCTCTTCTTTAACCTTAAGACTAGCAGGATCATCCATGTCTATCATAGCCTTGGGAAAGGAAGAGTTAGAGGAAGTTACCTCGGAGCTTCTTGCCATGAGACAAGTAGGATTCTTGTTGATGATGTTTTCGTTTGGAGAGTCGAAGAGTGATGTTGATGTAGATGTGGTGGTGGCTATAGCAGCCACCTCTTGAGAGCTATCGTCCTCGTCCTCATCTTCACTCCCCGATGAATATTCTTCTTGAGCTACTAGAACAATCTTTGGTTGCTTCTTGAAAGGAGCATTTTTCTTTACAAACTGTTTCTTACGTGGAGCTTTTGATTTGTCTTTGAAAATGAGTCTTCCTCCATTATCCTCTCTACTTTGATATGGACACTCGGCTACGAAGTGCAACCGGTCACCACAATTAAAGCATGTTCTCAGCTTGGGACCATTTTATTTTCTTCCATAGGCTCCACTTTTGCGATCTAGTTCAGCTTTAGCCTTGGCTGGATCTTTCCAAAAGTTTCTTGCATAAAGAGCCAAGTATTGTCCGTGGATCCTTTTTATATCTTCGGGACAGTCCAGGCCTTCTACCGCATATTCATCATGATCAATCACACTAGTCTTCAAAGCCATGTTGACCCCCTTTTGCATCCCCATAGCTCGAGCACGAGCATCTTCGGCATTCTTGGCAGCCACTTTGAATGCGGCCATTTCTTGCATTACCTCATTGGATGACATGAGGTGATAATTGTGCCTACCTTGGAGACTTTTCAAATCTGTGGGCTCAAATGGCATAAGAGCACTGACATACTTGCGCTTGATCCAAGCATCATCAACATGAGTTGCGACGTGGTTTCTGAAGGTAGTAGCTATTGCCTTGAGCCTCCTATACATGTCCTCGTGGTCTTCTCCATACAGCATATAAAATCCTTCAGCTTCATTGCTCAAGGCATCATATCTATTCCTTCTCATACTTTCATTTCCGATGAAGAGCTCGGTAAGGGCATCCCAAGCTTCTTTAGCTGTGCTAAGATGCTGAATGTGTGGCATGTCTTTATCACCCACACCAAGCTGTATCATGTGTAGATCTGTAGCATTGAGTTGGCTATCGACCACTTCTCTCCTTGTGAGATTGTTAGGATTTCCAACGTGAAGACCATTTTCGATGATCTTCCACAACTCTATGGAGGAACTGCACACATGAGATTTCATCAAAAATTGCCATTGAGAGAAAGTAGAAGCTGATAATTTGGGTGGATCACCCCTATTATGTATGTGTGGGTGAGGAATAGGCGGATCAGGGGAATACACATGAGAAACCTCATTGTATCCATCCTTACCGCTATCCTTTTTCGAGGAGGAGCTCTTACTAGTATCATCACCTACCACTTCGTTCTCTTTGGAAACAGTTTTACCCGTTTCCTTGGATTGCGGAGTGGTATCCTCAGAGTTAGATGGAGGTGATGCTGCGGATGTGGAGAGACGCATTATCAATTGACGCATCTCCTCCATCTTAGCCTCCATTGAACTCACCAAGGTTGTTTCCAACGTCTTGAGATCGTTCATGGTGACTACCTCCGGAGCATCACTCCATCTCCCTTAGAACCCATACTTCTCTTAGGCGGTTAAGCCCGAAATAAGAGCCGAGGCTCTGATACCAATTGAAATGGATCGTATGGGCACCTAGAGGGGGGGTGAATAGGTGCTAACCAATTTTTAATACTTTTTCAGTTTTAGGCTTGACACAAAGTAAATTCTCTAGATATGCAACTACGAGAATTTCCCTATATGCAACCCTAACTACTAAGCACGTAAAGGAGGAGCGAGGAAACCGTAGTGGAGCACGCGGAGACACAGGGATTTGTTTTACCGCAGTTCCTTCCTTGTTAAGGGAAGTACATCTGCGTTGGAGGGGTGGGCGGTTCTAAGACCACCACGCCACAATAGGCCTCACCCTATTCTCCGATGGATCTCGCCACGAGAGGCCTGATCCACCTTCTCCACTATTGGATCCCTTCGAGGCGGGAACCGGTGCCTTTTACAACACTATCGGGGCACACACCCACAACCGAATTGGGGGCTCCTGGAATGACAACAAGCTGTCACAAAACAAGGTTTATCAATATAAACAAAAACGAGGATCTAGATCTTTGCAAGAAATACTAGATCGGAGGTTCTCCAAATGAATGGAGAGGAGATGAAGCGCTTGATTGCTGATGATGAAGATCGAGTTCTCCTCCTTCGATTCCCCAAGGGATGGGGCCTTTGGGTGGATCTAGGTGGAGCACTCTTGTATGAAGTTTTGAGATCTGATCTGTTCTATTTCGAGATGAATCAAGAGTTCTGACAGGAGGGGGATTGTTGGATTAAATACCCCCTCGCCAGATCTGGCCGTTGCCCAACTTTGGGGGCGGATTATCCGCCCCCACTTGGGGCGGATTATCCGCCCCTGGGAAAATTCCGCCCCAAGGGCGGATTCTCCGGGGGAAACTCCGCCCCCTCTCTGGGGCTTGCGCCTTGGTGAAGCTTGGAGAAAAACTTGGGGGGCGGATAATCCGGCCCCCCTGAGGGGCGGATTATCCGGCGAGGCCGGAAAGTCCGGCCGAAACTCCGCCCTCTCTCTGGGGCTTGCGCCTTGGCGATGAGCAGGAGGGGCGGATTATCCGCCCCCCTGAGGGGCGGATTATCCGGCCATGCCGGAAAGTCCGGCCAAAATTCCGCCTCCCCTTCTGGGGCTTGCGCTTGCTTGGGCAGAGGGAGGGGCGGATTATCCGCCCCTGGTGGGGCCGGATTATCCGCCCCCAAAGGCAGAGTTCAGAGCTGCAACACTTCAACACACATTAAAAGATCCTTGGTATTGTTATCTAACACTCAAAACACTAGGGATTAAGAAATGTTCTTTCAATCTTGCTGAAGGAAAGGCTATTTCCTTGCAGGATATCCGCTTGCCTGAGAAGATCCTCAAGGCTGCAAGTCAGATAAGTTGGCGCTGCATCAGGAGCCAGAGTTGAGCTACTCGGCGTAAGCGCCGGGTAGATAATCTTCGGGAGCTCTGTTGACGTCCTGGGTGCAGTGGCGCCGCCTTCGGCAGACGTTCTGCCTTCCACTATCGCCTTACCACTACCAATGGCATCCTTAGCCAGAGCTTCAGCCATTTTGTACGCGGTACTTTATTGTGTCGCTTGCTCGCCGGCAACGGCAAGATCCACGGTGAAACCTGGGTCCACCTCCATGGCGGAGGGGCCAGATGCCACCTTAGTTGGAGAGCTTGTCGGTCCAGCAGCAGGTTGGACGCTAGGAGTGGTAGGGCGATGGCTGGAGACGCTTGGTGCAACATATCTCTAATGTTTTTAGAAGCCCCCGATGTTTTGGAGGACTTCTTCAAACTTAAACTGGCCTTCTTCCTAAAACGTGCAAAAGTATAAGTACAGGAATAAGACGAGCAATGGACAATGTCGGAAGATAAGAAGCTTACACAATGGTGGGTGCCTTGGTGAAAGGGATGCTGGTAATTATTATTTTCTCCTCCTCCAGGGCGGCAGTGGACTTCTTGGAGGCTCCACCCTCCGTCTTTTTCTTCTTGCCTCCATCAGCAACATCGGAAGTGGAGCTCTTCCGCTTACGCGCCAACGGGACATCGTTGTCGGACACGACGGTGACTTCCTTCATCTTGGGGTCATAGATTTGGGCAGCCATGTTATCCTCCTCTAGACTTTTGAGCTATTAAGTGAAATCCCAAAGTGTTAAATGAAATGGTAGTGGCTAGACGGAACAACTGGAGTATATGTCATACATGGTAAATAAATACATACCTCTGGGCACATGCCGTCAATGAACATGTTGTAGGTGATGGTGAAGCCACGCTTCCTATCCTTCACCTTGACGATGTCCTTGAGGCGGAGCTTGATGGAGTCACTCGAAAAGTTGTCCATGGAGATACGAAGGCTATCCTTCCTATCCTTGGTGTACTGCTGCATCAGCTTTGTGCGGTGTTGTAGAGGTTGGATCCTCCTGAGGAACCAGCACATGGCTAGGTCCAATCTGGTCAAACCCGTCCCTATGAACTACTCGATCCACCTTATGGCGCGGGAAGCGTCGTTGTCGGAGGAAAGGGTGGCCTGAGATCTCCATGTCGGGGCTTCAGTGGCGACCCCGTCGACGAAGTCCGGGTACGTTGCTTCTCGGCCAGCCAAAGGGATATCTGGGACGTAGAAGTACGTCTGCTGCCAATTCTTGAAGGACTCGTGGCCTACGATGTCGGGGAACCGCCGGCCAGGCCAAATCTTGAAGCTAATTGTTCTGCGGTTTCTGAGCTCGTCCTTGCTCGCTCCGGCTTCCCTCTTGACGGTGAAGAAATAGATGAACAGATCTAACCTAGGCCTAATTCCTAGGTAGCCCTCGCAAAGTGCTACATAGTTGCTAAGTGCTAGGATTCTATTCGGAGAAAGGTTCTGAGGTTGAACCCGGTAATGCCTAAGGACAGCAAGGAAGAAGACGGAGATTGGGAGGGATACGCAGCGTACCATTTGCGCTTTGACTTCTCTCCGGCTTGGGGAGAAGGAGTGACCTCGCCGGCCGGCGCCGCCCGCTAGACAAGCCCCTCCGTCGCGGGAAGGTATCCTTCAACGAGCAACTCCTTGAGATCTCCATCGGCGATATCGGAGCCGCGCCATTCTCCCTTGTGGGAGTCGCTTTCCTCTTCCAGCGGTTCCAGTCCTGTTGGAATATGGTCGTCGCCGGTGGTTTCCACCACCGCGGACCGTAGCACAACCATGCCCTCTGGAGGCACGTGGACGGAGCTTGCCGGCTTGGCCGCATCTTTGTTCGTTGCCGCCATGGAAGGGGTGGAGCTGCTGCTTGCCATTGGGATAGGAGGAGAGGGGATTGGGAGATTAGGGAAGACCTAGGGTTTTTCTCGTGGTGCGGAGAGCTCGAGGATATGGTTCACAGGAGGAAGAAGATGACACGGGGAGAATGCGGTGAAAAGATAAAATCTACCACGGTTGTAATTTATAACCCCCGGCGTCAACATTCGTGCAAAGTGATCGGATGGTTGCTGCGTGGACAGCGCGTGCGCGGAAATTTCGCCATGTTCCCACCGCCGCCGCCAACGGTTCGTATCCTTCGCGCAGTAAAAATGGATATGATTGTGTTCTCTGCATGTGTGAGATACAAGGCACGCTGACCTATGGTCTATGTTGCTCTAGCTGACACGGGCAGGTGAACCATCTCATTAGAAGATTCCGGCATGGACGGATCTAATACGGCTACGAGAAGAGTATGATGGAAGATTCAGCGGTTCTCTGACTTAGAAATTAAAGACGGAGAACATTGCAGGGTTCTTGGGAGGACTACAAGATATTGCTTGACGATTTGCCGACATTCATCTAGATAGAGCATTCAACCTGAAGAGGCAAGACGACGCAAGATCTCGGAGTTCTCCGGGGGCTACTGTTGGGGATATGCTATATGGGTATCATCATAGCATGTCTCTAATCCGGATAACCCGGGTGGCCCACAGTTGGTATCAAGGCCTATGGCCTGCTGGGCGGCCCAGTTAGATGGATCCAGAAGGGAGGCCCATGCCGGATAAAGGAAGGCCAAGGAGGAGTCACTGACGTATCCGGATCCTAGGAGTGCAAGACACGTTAGACTAGTTCTGTATTGTATAGGACTATGTAACCTGTCCGGCTAGGACTTTCCCTGTAACCCTGGGACCTGGCAACTATATAAGCCGGACCTATGGGAGCCTTTAGGGCACCAATCAACTCGTATCGCACACAGTGAACCGATCCATGTAACTCGGCGTATTGGCATTATAGTGATTTATAGCAGGAGTAGGATCCCGCCACCATTGTGGGATCTGAACCTAGGTAAGATGTGTTACCTCGTACCCGCAAACCTTTCGCCTTACCCCACGTCTCTAAACACGCTCTATGAGGACTCCTCCATGGCGTACTCGTCGGCAATACCACGACAAGTGCTGCAAATCAGCAGTGCATCAGTGCTCGCACACACGTCCAAGACATCGAGCAACCTCCGCCTCCTCGCTCCAGCGATGCAGCGGAAGCATCAACTCTTTTCAAACGAAAATCCACCGGGAACATGTATCTCGCTAGTCCGAGACCATGTGGGATAAGCTGGAGGAGACAGATCCTTCACGAGGAGGTGTGAGTATGAGAGAGGGAGATGGGGGATTTATATAGGAGGAGGGGGGACCCCAAGGGGGTGGCCGGCGCATGGGGCTGCCCCCTTCCCCTACCTCCATTCATGTCGGTTGTCGTGGTGGTGGCACGGCAGATGCCATGGGTAGGCTAAAGTATGGGGCCAATGGATGCTAGTGGGATCTGGGGAGGGAAGATGCAACTGTCTCTTCACTCAAGCTGCCAAAATGATGATCTTTATTTCTCTCTTAGTGGGTTACAAATGCTCCTTGAGCTGTATCAAGAGGGACCAGATGAATCTCCTCAGCCTAACGGTCCTCTAAGAGTCGATCCTTTCCTCAGGGTCCAAGCATCCCCTTATAAAGGAGTCCCTTGGGTGCCCTTAGGGCTGACGAGGCAAGCATATTCGTGGAATATGCTTGTCCCAAAATAGTAGTTCGGCGGCCTCCTTTCCCTGTCGCCCTTCTAATGACGGCAAGGCTCCAGTGGCCCCCTCCTGCGTGCCTCGGGCTCCAGGACTGTCATCTCCGTGACCTCCTTCTGCCCCTCTGACGCTGTGCATCCTTGTCTCTTGTGCTTGGCCCTGCTCTGATTCCTTCTAGCCTGCAGCTATAGTTTGACCTTGGGCTTCTCCTTCCCCTGCAAGCTTCGTATCACTCGGCCTTACCTTGTGTTACTCGGCTCGTTCTTCACCTGCATCAAGATCACTTGGGTAACCCGGCCGATTCTCTCTGTAACTCGGCCGAGTAACTACTTGATATATATACGTGGGCTTCTTGCCTCCGTTCATCGGCCGATATATACATGATTCGGCCGGCTTGGACTGTAACTCGGAAACTAGACGGGGATAATACCTCTATCTTTCCCCGTCTCTGACCTACCCGAGGTTAACCCCTCGACATTAGTCCCCGAAGCTGGTGTGGCCCTGTCAATAGCTTTGGCCGGGTTATATCAGCTTCATTATATTCTTTAGTCTTGTTTCCGAGTTATGTCCTCGTCCGAGGTCCCCTCGTTCCTTCCCTCGTACGCCATGTCCTACGCGTCATCCCATCACTGTTCTTCTAGTTTTTTTGTCCCTCTACAGTGTTTACTGACAAGGCTACAGTGAATTCTGCACCTGCTACGCCGTCGCTGCGACGCCTCGGATGCTGTTCCCCTTGGGGATCGAAACGACCCCTCTTCGTGTGTGGCCGTTGGTGTGGCTCCGCTCACCGTCGTGCTTTCGTGCTGCACCCACGATCTACACGGATAACTGCCACACCCACAATCCCACTTCCCTGTTCATGGCTTGACTATAAAGGGGGGAACCGCATTTGGGGGGATTCACCTTTCCCATTATCGCTCTCCTCCGTTCTCCTTCTTCCTTTCGCCGGCGCGTTTTCTTGCAGTTCCGCTGCCGCTCGCCAGCCAGAGCCTCCGTCGGCGGAGATTCCGCCGCGCCGTTCTACTCTTCTCCACGCTCCGCGGCTTTGACTCCGTCGCCGGTGAGTCTTCTCTGGCCGTCCTGCCCTGTTCTTCCCCTAGATTCATCTGCTCCGTTTTCGTGTTAGGGCGACGGTTCCTTCTCTCCTTCGTCATTATTTTCGCGCAAAGTTCTGACGGGGCCTTGCAGCTCTAAACTCCCCTCCGCCGCCAGTCTTTCCTCCGGCGATCTTTCCGGCGCACGTATGTCTAGTTCGTTTAGCGGCGCTCTTGTCGAGGACGACGACGCTGGCTCCGGGCCCGAGCGAGGCTCGTGGCAGGGCTCCTCAGTCACGCGCCGTGAGATTGAATGGCTCATCCGGACTCGAAGAATTCCCGCCGAGGTTTCCTGCCGTTTACCCGGCAGCGAATCCTCTCCAGACATCAGAGAGGGCGAGTATGTGGTTTTCATGTCTCACTTCGCCCGTGGCTTCGGTCTCCCTCTTAGCGATTTCGCTAGAGAATTCCTCGATTACTTCGGCCTTCAGCCGCACCATCTTCCTGCGAACGCCATAGCTTCCCTTTCTGCTTTCATCTCCGCTTCGGAGGGTTACTTCGGCCTGTGGCCGTCAGTACATGTCTGGTCGAAGTTCTTCCAGATCCGCTCAAACGTTGTCCCTGACAAATCTCTGCACCCTTCCGAGAAGTTGCTCACCCAATGTGGGGCGGCGTCTATAACACCTCGGAAGAAATCCGTGTTCCCTCGTGTCACTGGGTTCGAGTCGTGCAAGAAGTGGCACAAGTCATTTTTCTACGTCAAGAACAGAGGGGCGGAAGACAAGATTCGGCTCCCTCCATTCTCAATTGGCCCACCTTCTAAAGTGAACTGGCTCTATAATCCGAGGAAAACTCATGCCTTGGCCGAGGCCTTTGAGATTCGGCTTAAAGAGTTGATCCGGGCCGGGTTATGCGGCGAAGACCTGATGGCAACTTTCATTAGTAGCCGGATCTGCCCCTTCCAGCAGAGGACCCACAAGCTGTGCTACATGAGTGGTCCTCTTGACCCTAACCGAGTCTCGACCGTGGAGCTGGATAACTACCTCATTTATAAGCGCGTCCGAGCTATCTTGAAGACCGAGATGCCTGAGGATTGGTCTTGGGGATTAAAACCATTCACTCGCGATCATCCGCCTCCCGAGGTAAACTTAATCAGCATTGCTCTGTTATTCCCCTGTCTTTAGAAACTGGTTTATCTAATTCTCTTTCTCCTCGTCCTGCAGAGGTTCGCAGAGCAGAAAAATGAGGACGCCGAAGTTCTGCAGCTCCCTTGGCCTGCAGACAGGAGTACCCCGGATACTGGTGAGCCGGACTCCGAGGAGTTTGTCCCTAAGTCAGATCCTGCTCCGGCTCGAGCTCGCAGCAGAACTTCTGCGCATGATGAAGAAGGTGATTCGGACGAGGTCCAAATTCTTGAGGTAGTTGCCGCCACGCCTATTTCTTATGCATTTCCGGCTTCTACTTTCTCAGCTAATCCGGCCGGTCAGGTCCACGACGCCGAGCCTATTGCTTCCCGGCCTCCCGTTACCTCGGGGAAGCGCAGGGCTCCTGCTAGTGCCTTGGAGGCGGTTCCTAAGAAGCGAGTGAAGAGATCCGCTCCGAACCCTCCCAGGCGCAGGACTATGCCTGGGATCGCCGGGTAAGTTCTTTTGCCTATATTTCTTGTTTCTCTCTTTCTGTTTCTCATACTGACGAATCCTCTTTCTTATTTTTGCAGTGCTCCTCTTTCTATTAAACCCGGCGGCCCTAGTATGACTGACCGTCCGATTCGGCCGCCATATCCTCCTCCCGCTGATGATACCAGGGTTCCTAGTCCTATTCGTCCTGCTTCTCCTCTAGCTCCGAATACTTCGCCTGTCCGTCACGATGCCCCTGAGACCCCTTCCATTGCCCTGGATTCGAACCGGCCCTCCGAAGTTTTCGTCGAGCCGCCGCCCCTTCTATGGGCCCCAGCGCTGCTACTGAGCCTCCATCTACTTCGGCAGTTTCCACGGCCATCCCGACCTCGGCCGAACAGGTTGTTATCCCGGCGCCCTCTGCGACCTTATCTTCCGCCGTTCCTAAGGACTCCGTCCCTACTTCCGAGGCGCCACTTCCTGCTGATGCCCCTTCTAAGGCAGAGAAAGCTATTGCCGTCAAGACCTCTTCTTCTCAGAAAGGTCTTGCCGGCTCTTCTCAACCGAGTATCGCTGACGTGCTGCGTAAGGGAGCTGCGCCTAAAGTCCTCGTTACCTCGGCCTCCGGCAGCCAGCTTGCTCTTCATAAGAGCCCTGCGACTGCCGTGATCGGACCGCCTGCCCGGGGTAAAGTTTTAACTCGGACAGCTAGTGGGAACAGCCTTGGAGCGCTGGTTGAATACGCCAACAACTGGAATGCTGCTGATCAGTTTGAGGGTAACCCAACCAACCAGCCCTTTCAGCTTTCTGACATCAGCGGCCGTTTTGACCATGCTGCCCAGTTCATCATTGATACCAACAAAATGAATGAGGTAATTATTTTTTCTCTGAGTCTTGAATTATTCTTCAGATGTTACCATATGCTCTAGTCCCCGAAACTTGCAAGGAAATAACTTGTTGTATACTTGGAAGTTTGACTTAATTTTATTTCTAAGGTTCGTTAATCCGGCCATTTAGATCCGAGTTTAGTTGTGTTTTATTCGGACCTAGCTTAGCCTTGAATATCCAGCCATCTAGATCCGAGTTTAGTCCTGCTTGACTCGGATCTGGTTTAGCTTTGAATATCCAGCCACCTAGAGCCGAATTAAGCTTTGCTTGATTTGGATCTGATTTAGCTTTGAATATCCAGCCACCTAGATCTGAGCTAAGTCCTGCTTGACTCGGATCTGGTTTAGCTTTGAATATCCAGCCACCTAGAGCCGAATTAAGCTTTGCTTGATTTGGATCTAATTTAGCTTTGAATATCCAGCCACCTAGATCTGAGCTAAGTCCTGCTTGACTCGGATCTGGTTTAGCTTTGAATATCCAGCCACCTAGAGCCGAATTAAGCTTTGCTTGATTTGGATCTAATTTAGCCTTGAATACCCAGCCACCCAGATCTGAGTTAAGTTCTGCTTAACTCAGATCTGGTTTAGTTTTGAATATCCAGCCACCTAGATCTGAGTTAAGTTCTGCTTAACTCGGATCTGGTTTAACTTTTACTCGTTGATTTATCATTGTGCCTCATTACTCAGGTTGCACATGACCGGCGAACTGCCGAGTTCCAGAGATTGCTTTTTTCGCATCGCAAACTGGAAGAGAAGTACGAGAAAGTTCTGCCTGTGGCGAAGAAGACTGGTATGTTGATAGTTCCTTTTCCTTATTCCGAACTTTCTCATGTATTCGTCCACGGAATGCCGGCTTACTTCTTGTTGAACAGGTAATATTAATAACCTCAATATTCGCCTTCAAAAGAAGATCAAGGACCTGGAAGGTTAGTTTCCTTTCTATTTTACTCCTTCTCCTTCTTAATATATATGCTAAGGTTCCTTATTGCGCTCGGCTGTGGTAAAGTCGAGCTGCAAGACTTCGCAGTGTCACATCGAGATTGCGTGCCCATGCCTGACGTGATGCTGCATTTTTTAGAACAAAATGCAGTTCATTCGGCGCAACTGCAAGAAAAAGACGATGAGATAGCTCGCCTGCGATCCGAGGTGGATACCCTTAAGCTCTCTCAGAAATCCGAACTAGAGAAGGTCGACCAAGAATTTTCCGAGGAAAAGAATCGGCTGACTCTGGATCTGCAGAAGAACAAAGAACTCCTTGAAGCTGCCGAACTTAAGACCCGGGATCTGAGCGAGGAAATTGCTCGTTTTGAGAAAAGCAAGGCTGATTGGGCCAAAGATCTTCAGATAATGCTGAGATTCATTCATCGTAAGCTACTTGGCATGGCCGAATTATATTTTTTTTTTTGTCTCTGCTATCCTTTGACACGTTCATGCTTTGCGCAGATCATTTCCCCGAGGCAAAGCCCGTGAGTTCTAAAGCGGTCCTTGCAGCTCGCGCGCGCCGAGGTGAACCTGTTACTGTTGACTCAGAATATTCAATGGAGGACTACTTGGTTGCCGTTGGTGCCGCAGTTGGCCCGATGAAAATTATGGGCCGGGACTTGGTGCAGGCCGCTATCCGAGCTTACCACGTACTCTGGCCGAATACCTCGGGGACTCCTGATATCAACGAAGTCAAGTTATTGGTGACAAGGCTAATGGCATCTGAGAGGCAGTTGAGTCTTTGCAGAGAATCCGTTGGGCGTGCTGGTGCTGACATGGCGCTTACTGTAATCATGTCATGGTATGAAGACATCTCTCTTGACATCCTGAGAAATTTGCGCACTGGCTCCCGCTGGGTTGAAGATCCCACTTTTGTTGCTCTTCGGCAAGCTCGGGCGTTCCAACTCGTCGAGTATGCCGACGTGCACACTTGGAATGAAGGACCGAGTTTTCTCCCAGACCCAGATCAGGAGGTTGTGGCTGAGGATCTCTCGGATGATGATTCAGCTGAGCAGGGGGGAGGTGAAAATGATTCGGCCGCGTCTGATAGTTCTAGCTCAAGCTCGGACAGTAACGGCGATGCGCGGTCCTCTTCCAAAGGTACCGGGCATTCTACTGCACGGACTGACGCTCCCGAACAACCCCGGACCTCCGAAGTTGCACCTGAGTCGGCGGAGGGCGAGGCGACCTCAGTCGAGGTTCCTCCTACCTCGGGGTGCCCCGCACCTGAACAAGTATCTGCCTCTCCAACGAACAATGCCTAAGTTATTTCCAATCCCTGGTATGCCGGGCGTATGATGTAGGCGCAAACTTTGTCATCTCTCCGTATGATTCGAATTTCTTTTGCCATGTACTGTTGTGACATTTGGTTAGGTGTATGTTCATCCGAATTCTTGCTTCGTTGGCCCTTAATTTCTTGACCTCTTAGGGCTTAACTTTGCCGTAATTTTTCATGATCTTATCATGCATGAGCGCTGAATACTTATGATATTGATCTGTTCTGAACATGAGTTAACTACTTCGTTGTGGAAGTATGTAACAATCGCTGGGTCGTTGTTTACTGTCCGAAACTTCCATATATAAATCAAATTTCAGATGTAATATAAAATTGAGTGCGTTCAGCATAAGTTTGAGGTAGCATACGGTAGTTCCCGAGTCACTGCTTTAGATGCCGAGGTTTAGGTATCAATACGAAATTGATATATCATATGATAGTCCCCGAGTCACTGCTCTGGGCGCCGAGGTTTATATTCGTAATACGAAAGAAATACAACATTCGGCAGTCCCCGAGTCACTGCTCTGGGTGCCAAGGTTTAAGCACATAACACGAACGAAATAAATATAACGTATGGCAGTCCCCGAGTAACTGCTCTGGGCGCCGAGGTTTGAATACATAATACGAAATCAATATAGCCTAAGGCAGTCCCCGAGTCATTGCTCTGGGTGCCGAGGTTCAAGCACATAACATGAAATAAATATAGCCTAAAGCAGTCCCCGAGTTATCGCTCTGGGTGCCGAGGTTCGAATACATCATTGGATTTGACTTTAAGATACAATGCTATGAGTAGAATGGCCGAAGTAAAGCCACATTCCAGGGGCGCTTCGTTTCTTCACCAGTTTTGTCTGCCTTGTTCTCTCCAGGGGACTGAGCGTCAATTAGATAATATGCATCGTTGTGCAATGCTTTGCTCACAATGAACGGTCCTTCCCATGGGGGTGATAATTTATGCATGCCGGCCATGCGTTGCACTAGTCGGAGGACCAAATCTCCTTCTCTGAATACTCTTGGATTCACTTTCTTGCTGTGATATCGCCGCAAGTTCTGTTGATAAATAGCCGATCGTGATAATGTCAACTCTCTGGCTTCTTCCAACAGGTCTACGGCATCTTGCCGAGCTACCTCATTTGTCTCTGAGGTTGTGTACTGAGCGACTCTTGGCGAGTCATATATTATGTCGGCTGGGAGTACGGCCTCTGCCCCGTACACCAGAAAGAATGGAGTGTAACCTGTTGATCTATTTGGAGTAGTCCGAAGACTCCATAACATGGCTGGGATTTCTTCGATCCAACACCCTGCCGACCTCTGCAAAGGTTCAACAAGCCGTGGTTTTATTCCTGATAGCACCAGTCCATTAGACCTTTCCACTTGTCCATTGGATGCTGGGTGAGACACGGAGGCAATATCTAGCCTTATGTGCTTCTCTCGGCAAAATCTAGCGAAAGCTCCTTCTGCAAAGTTTGTGCCATTATCCGTAATAATACTATGCGGGTACCCGTATCTCAAGATGATATCCTTGAGAAATTTCACTGCTGTGTGCCCATCACACTTTTAATCGGTTTTACTTCAATCCATTTTGTGAACTTGTCTACCATAACCAATATGTGGGTCATTCCTCCTCGCGCCGGCTTGAATGGTCCCACCATATCTAAACCCCATACAGAAAATGGCCAAGTGATGGGTATTGTTTTCAACTCGGCCGACGGCATATGTATTCTGGTAGCGTATCTCTGACATCCATTGCATTTCTTAACTAATTCTTTTGCCTCTTTTAAACGCCGTTGGCCAGTAAAATCCATGCCTAAATGCCTTGGCTACCAAAGCGCGAGATGAGGCGTGGTGCCCACATTCTCCTTGGTGTATGTCTAGAAGGATTTCCTGACCTTCTGCGGAACTCACGCACTTCTGTAATACGTTTGTGACACTTCTCTTATTTAACTCATTGTTTATGATAGTATAGGCTTTTGCTCTTCTTATGGTTTGTCTAGCTAATACCTCATTACTCGGCAACGTCGCGTCTTTTAGGTAAGAAAGTATGGGTTTCGCCCATATCGGTGCTACTTTTCTGATGTGATCTCACTGTCTATCTCCATGTCCTCTGCCGACGTATATACCTCGGTTCTTTCCCTGACTGTGATTACCTCGGCTGTCCTCCTCTTTAGGGGTTCCGAATCTTCTGCGGATCTACCTCCATTGGCATGTGATCTTCCGCCGAACTTGCTGGGACAAAGATTGATTCGGATTCTGGTGATGGGATTATAGATGGTTTCCTGAGGTGCTCCAAGGCAATACCTGGTGGAATTGACTGCCGGGTTGATCCCAATTTCGACAATGTGTCGGCAGCGTCATTTTCTGCTCGTGGTATGTGGTGGAATTCACATCCTTCAAAGTATCCACTGATCTTTTGCACGTGGAATCTGTATAAAGCCATATTAGCATCTAATGCGTCCCAACTGCCCGATACTTGCTGTACTACTAATCCGAGTCACCGTAGCATAGAATTCGGCGTATACCAATTTCTTTTGCCACTCTTAATCCATGGACTAGCGCTTCATATTCAGCTACATTATTGGACGCCGCAAAATGTATTTGCAGTACATATTTCAATTGATCTTTTTAGGCGAGGTTAGCACTATTCCTGCTCCCAAACCATTCCTTAGTTTGGAGCCATCAAAATGCATTGTCCAGTAATTTGGATCTGGCAAAGGTGACTCATACTGCACCTCGGCCCAGTCTACGAGAAAGTCGGCGACAGTCTGAGATTTGACTGCATCTCTTCTATCAAATTGTGGAGCATACGGTGATAACTCGATCGCCCATTTTGCTATTCGGCCACTTGCATCTTTGTTGTTCAATATGTCGGCTATGGGTGCCTCACAGATTACTTTGATGGGGTGCTCTTCAAAGTAATGCTTAAGCTTTTTTGCCGACATATATACCCATAAGCCATCTTCTGATAGTGCGGATAATTCTGCTTTGAAGTGGATAATACTTCACTTAGATAGTACACCGGCCTCTGAATTGACTTACCGTCTTCAAGTCGCTCCACTACGACCACAGTACTAACTACTCGATTGGTAGCCGCCACATAGAGTAGCATAGGTTCTTTCGATAATGGAGAAGCTAAAATGGGTGCCGTAACAAGCATCTTTTTCAACTCATGAAATGCAAGGTCCGCCTGCGGGGTCCAACTGAATTTGTCCGACTTTCTCATCAGCTGATAGAGTGGCAGCGCCTTTTTCTCCTAGCCGACATACAAATCGACTAAGCGAGGCCAAGCAGCCCGTGAATTTTTGTACATCGTTCAACATCTCGCAGTTCCATTCTTTCTACTGCTCTTATTTTTGTCGGATTAGCCTCGATACCTCGGCTGGACACAAGGAAACCGAGCAGTTTTCCTGCCGGCACGCCAAATGTGCATTTTTCTGGATTAAGCTTCATTCGGAACCTTCTCAGGTTCGCGAAAGTTTGCCGTATATCTTCTAGCAAGGTTTTGCTCTCCTTAGTTTTGATGACTACGTCATCCACATATACTTGCACATTTTTCCCTATCTGATCATGTAAGCATTTTTGCATGCATCTTTGATATGTTGCTCCTGCATTTCGTAGGCCGAATGGCATTGTGCGATAACAATAAGCCCCGTACGGGGTAATAAATGCAGTCTTTATTTGATCGGCCGGATTTAACGGTATCTGGTGGAAACCAGAATACGCGTCTACAAATGATAACAGCTCACAGCCAGCGGTCGAGTCAATGACCTGGTCTATTCTAGGCAATGGAAAAGGATCTTTCGGACACGCCTTGTTCAGGTTGGTGTAGTCGATACACATTCGCCACACAATGGCTACATTGGGGTCATCTTTTTTCTTTTCTACTAGCACCGGATTTGATAACCAATCCGGATATAGCACCTCCATGATGAACCCGGCCGCGAGGAGCCGAGCTATTTCATCCCCTATTACTTTTCTCCTGTCTTCGGCGAAGCGGCGGAGAGGTTGCTTCACCGGCCTTGCTCCTGGCCTGACGTTTAAAGAGTGCTCAGCCAACTCCCTCGGAACACCTTGCAGATCTTGAGTTGACCATGCAAATATGTCCCGATTCTCACGGAGGAAGTTGGTGAGCTCGCCTTCCTATTTAGCGTCAAGGCCCGCACCAATTGTAACAGTGCGCTCTGGGAATTGCTCATCAATCTGAAATTTCTTCGTCTCTTTAGTTGGCTGAAAAGAAACACTCCCATGAGGGTTGGCCAGTGCCGGCATGTTCAACTGTGCTGACTGAGCGAGGGCTGCTACCTCCTGAATCCTTTTCTTTTCTCTTGCTATAACCAATGACTCGGCCAGATTTGACCCGGCTGAAGCACACTCCATTGACTTCTTGTAATCCCCTGCAACCGTTATCACCCCTTGTGGTCCGGGTAATTTCATCTTTAGATAACCCACATGACAGCTGCTCATGAATTTGGCCAGTGCGGGCCGTCCGAGTAGAGCATGATAACAACTTTCCAGATCCACCACTCAAACTCTAAGTTTTCTGCTCTGCAGTTATCTCTTGTACCGAATAATACGTCCACTCGGACTTTACCGATGGGCTCACATGAAAGCCCTGGCACTATCCCATGGAAAGTTGTCCTCGTGGACTGCAGCATATTCTGCGATATTCCGAGTTTATGCATGGTATCTTTGTACATGATGTTGATACTGCTCCCATTGTCGATGAGTACTTTTGAAAACTTTACATTGATGCTAGGTCCAACAAACGTCGGATCTAACACAAGTGCATATGATCCTGGACTCGGCATTATTCTGGGTGGTCTTTCATGCTCCAGGTCACCTCTTGATCAGACCACGGCTGGTATCTTGGTACTGCCGGCACAACTGCATTCACTTCCATATGCCGGCGCTGCACACTTTGCTTGTCCTGCTGCTCTGTTGTGAACACACAATAAGACTGGTGATGTTCCCTGTAATCATTACGTCCGGTATTTGCCGGATTCATCCTTCCGTCCTGGCCCTGGTTCATTACTTGATGTACTGCATCCCTCCGATCCGAGTTATCGTATCTAGGGGGAGGGGCGGTAGCATCAATTGCTGTGTATTTGCTCCAGTTAATTGCGGCTGATGTTGCTGTTGCACCTGATGGGGAGCCTGAACTCCTGCTGGGTTCCCCATCGCATTTTTCATCCAGGCACATTGGCGGGTTGTATGATTGGCTGGTCTGGATGGGTTTGACGTGTGAAATTTGCACGGCTGATCCAACATGGATTCGAACGTGTACTTTGGCCTCTCTTGCCATTGCTTCTTTTGCTCTGGGGTCCATTGCCTTTTTCCCTCATTTCTTGGTGTCCACTGTTGAGGTCCATTTTTCTGTCGTTGAGTTGCTCCGTGACTCGGCTGATCTTGTGCTACTGCCGCCACCTGGGCCGAATTATATCTATAATCCGGCTCTCCTCTCTTCTTCTTCCTCTGAAATCACGCCTGGATGACCCGGCCAATTCTCTCGCGTACTGGTCCTGTTGCTCACGATGATCTGCCGACATTAATTCCGGTTGGGTTGGGTCGCCCAATGCATAGGAATCTGCTATTCTGATAGTTTCTGCCAGTGTGGTTGGCATATCTCTTTGCAGGCGTTGCCACAAAACGCTGGCATAGCGGCAGCCTTGCGCGAACCAAGCGATTGCTTGTGATTCGATAACTCCCTCACATGAGTTTCTCAGGTTGCACCATCGAGTTAAAAACTCTCTATCCGTTTCATTCGGCCTCTGTTTGCACATGGCCAGCTGTTGTGGTCTATTCGGTCTCTTGTATGTGCTGGTGAAGTTGCTGACGAACATTTCTTCGAAATCTAACCAGCAGTTGATACTGCCAGCTGGTTGATTATTCAACCATACCCTGGCTGGGCCTTCCAACATCTGTGGGACATACCGCACTGCCCATCTTAGGTTGCCACCCGCTATCTTCACAGCGGTGGCATAATCAATCAACCAGTCTTGTGGCTTGGTACTTCCGTTGTACGTTTTCGTGCCTCTTGCTAACTGAAAATTCGGCACTGGTGGTTCGCCCATGATCCGAGGTCCAAACACGTCGGACCTGGTGGACCTTGCTCTTCCAATAACTCGGATCGGTATAGCCGATCCAACTTTACTCTCGCATCACTTGCTGGCAAATCTCTGTACAGAATTCTATCCTGTATCCCATAGTGATTGTTTCCACACTGGTTTGCGTATTCCACCTCGGAATATCCATCATTGTACCTTTCATTCATCTGATTGTGGCGAGCTGGCCTCACTTCTCTTTCCTGCCGAAGCTCATGTCTTGGTTGCGGGTTGGGCAGCACTTCTCTCCTTACTTCGGCCGGGTCTGGTTTTCATGATTATCTCTTGCGGGTTCTCTCCTGCCGAGATCCCCATTGCCTCGGCCGCCGCCGTCCTTTTCCACATGGCCGTGGTTTCTCTCCCCACTGATACCTCGGCTTGCATTGCCTCTGTTCTCATTTGCCTTTCCAGCTACTGCCGGGTCATATGGAACAATTTGCTTGTTCCTCTTCCCAGAGGTTACTGCTTTCTCTTTTCGCGCGTTGTTTCCGGGTGAAGATGCCGCTGCCGCGGATAAAGCAGGTACTGCCCCTGCCGAATGTACCATCGTGAAGCCCCTGGTCTTGCCGGGTTAGTTCTGAGTATTTCCTCATTTTGCTGATTTGCATGCGCACCAGCTCATTTACTCTTTCTTGTTGTTTCTGCCGAGCTTCCCCGTCAACCCCTCTAACCCTCTAACTCCAATGCTGCGGCATTTGCCGCTCTCAGGTTTTTCGCCGGGGTACTGTACCTCGGCAAACCCAAATCACCTGATTCTGCTCTGTGAGCTTCATGCTCTTTGTTAATGTCATTCATGAGGTTCTTTCCTCTTAATCTCAGTTCGTCCACCCTCGGGTGCGATATCAAGCTTATTAGCTTTTGCATATTCCCTTAGGGTCCTGTTCAAGGATTCCCGCAGGGCTGATACTTTTCTGGCTTCTACCAGCACCTTTTGCCTGGTCTCTTCTAACTCTGCCTGAGCATTTGCCGGATCAAGTATCAGCGCTACAGGTGTGGTTAAGTTTTCTATAGTCGCTTGAAGAATGTTCTCTGGCCTTTCCAGAGGTGGCCCTCTCACTCTTGGTGCCTTTGGGGTGGTGTCGTGTAGCTCGGTTGGGTTTGTCACTGGCGGAAGTACCTCAGTGGTTTGCAGTGTGGTCTGCTTGGGTGCGCCCTGTGCGCCTGCGGCGGGTTCTTTGCTTGATCCGGCTACTGCTGCTCCCGCTTGAGCTCCTGCTGCGACCATCACCTCGACGCTGCCTGCATGATGCTCTCCTGAGGGACGGCTCGCCGTGCTTCGAGGTGGCTCTCCTGCAACAACAACCTGGTGAGGATAAACGCCGGTGATATCGACGCCGATGTAGACTCTGTGCTCGCCCAGGCCGATGAAGATTCCATTGCGCGGGGGAGTTTTCCCCCTGAAGCTTCCTGCATTGTCTCTGACATAGTCGCAGAGACCAAGTCTCTGGACCAAGCCAGAAACAACGCGCTCGCCGGTGTTGACGAAGTTTCCCGTCCGGATCACAACTCCAGCTAGCACCGCTGCTGGCCCCACGGTGGGCGCCAACTGTCGTGGTGGTGGCACGGCAGATGCCATGGGTAGGCTAAAGTATGGGGCCAATGGATGCTAGTGGGATCTGGGGAGGGAAGATGCAACTGTCTCTTCACTCAAGCTGCCAAAGTGATGATCTTTATTTCTCTCTTAGTGGGTTACAAATGCTCCTTGAGCTGTATCAAGAGGGACCAGATGAATCTCCTCAGCCTAACGGTCCTCTAAGAGTCGATCCTTTCCTCAGGGTCCAAGCATCCCCTTATAAAGGAGTCCCTTGGGTGCCCTTAGGGCTGACGAGGCAAGCATATTCGTGGAATATGCTTGTCCCAAAATAGTAGTTCGGCGGCCTCCTTTCCTGTCGCCCTTCTAATGACGGCAAGGCTCCAGTGGCCCCTCCTGCGTGCCTCGGGCTCCAGGACTGTCATCTCCGTGACCTCCTTCTGCCCCTCTGACGCTGTGCATCCTTGTCTCTTGTGCTTGGCTCTGCTCTGATTCCTTCTAGCCTGCAGCTATAGTTTGACCTTGGGCTTCTCCTTCCCCTGCAAGCTTCGTATCACTCGGCCTTACCTTGTGTTACTCGGCTCGTTCTTCACCTGCATCAAGATCACTTGGGTAATCCGGCCGATTCTCTCAGTAACTCGGCCGGGTAACTACTTGATATATATACGTGGGCTTCTTGCCTCCGTTCATCGGCCGACATATACATGATTCGGCCGGCTTGGACTGTAACTCGGAAACTAGACGGGGATAATACCTCTGTCTTTCCCCGTCTCTGACCAACCCGAGGTTAACCCCCCGACATCGGTGGAGCTCCCACTCACAATTTCCCCCCTTCATTTCTCCACTCAAAATCCCACTCAAAAATCCCATTATATTTCCACCAAATTTAATGTAATATCTCTTTAAATAAAACTCCTTTTTATTTATTCAGAATTTTGTCAATTACATTAATTAACAAACATTGACATAAAACCCCTTACTAGTATTCTATTTCACACGTAGAAACAATTTCAGCAATTTCACCCCAAACAATTCTGGTGTCTGATACGTCGAAAACGTATCTATAATTTTTAATGTTCCATGCTTGTTTAGTATCTACTTTGCTTTGCTTTTTCTACACTTTGAGGTATTTTTATATGTTTTCTGGGACTAACCTATCAACAAGATGCCACGGTGCCAGTTGCATGTTTTCTTCTATTGTTGGTTCCAGAAAAGGCAGAAAATCAATATTCTCGGAATTGTATGGGACAAAAGCCAAAGTCAATATTTTACCATGGGGAACACGAAGCCATTGTACGAGACGGAGGGGAGCCACCAGGGGCCACACCCCCTGGCCGCACGGCCAAGCCTGGCCCGCGCCTAGGGGGTACCGCCACCCTGGGTGCCCACTGACTTGCCTCTTCGTCTATAAGAAGCCCCCGATACCCAAACCCTAAGTACCCGATCAATCTTCCACGAAACAGTCTGTAGCCTCCACCATCGTCCCTAGATCGGGGGGATCTGAAGCTCTTCCCAGCACCCTGTCAGAGTGGAGAGGTCATCCCGGAGGCCTTCTTCATCACCATGCCAACCTCCGGTATGATGCGTGAGTAGTTCCACCTTGGACTACGGGTCCATGTAGTAGCTAGATGATTGTTTATCCTCCTATGTGCTACCATGTTTAGATCTTGTGAGCTCCGTTCATGATCAAGATCATCTATTTGTAATCATGCATGTTGTGTTTGCGGGGTCCGATGGATATTGAGATTACTATGTCAGATTGATTAATGGTTCTATCTTCTTGATTTTATCATGTCTGTGTTGTTTGTGATCTTGTATGCTCTCCGTTTCTAGTAGCTATCTTGGCCAAGTAGATGCTAGTGACTCCAAGAGGGAGTATTTATGCTCGATAATGGGTTCATGCCTCTATTTAATCTAGGGAAGTGATAGAAATCTCTAAGGTTGTAGATGTGATGTTGCTACTAGGGGGAAACAACAGTCTCTTGTTCATGGAACAAGTGGATTGTTTACCTTACACACTTTGCTTAAAGCAGTTATCCGTTGCTTGCAACTTAATACTGGAGGGGGTTCGGATGATAACCTGAAGGTGGATTACTAGTCATAGATGCAGTTGGATGGCGTTCTATGTATCTTGTTGTATTGCCCAATCAAATCTCATAGGATCATGAATGTCTAGTATTGCATTGTTATGCCTTGCTCTGTCCTGTCAATTGCCCTATTGTAATTTGTTTACCCAGCATGACATGTTTGTTTATCTTAAGGAGAACACCTCTAGTGAACTATGGACCCCGGTGCAATCTTTACCATTGATACATATTCCACTATTCATGTTTACTTTCTGCAAACCACCATTACCTTCCACACCATACAGTTAATCCTTTGTTTTCAGCAAACCGGTGAGATTGACAACCTCACTATTCATTGGGGCAAAGTCTTGAGTTTGTGTTGTGCAGGTTTCCAGTTGCTAGCAACACCTTTGAGTCATTTCCTTCCTCCTACTGGTTCGATAACCTTGGTTTCTTGCTGAGGGAAAGACTTTATGCTGTACTCATCATAGCTTCCTCTTGGGGTCTCCCAACGAAGCTCTATAGTGATCTGAGTCTCATCAAGCCTTTTTCAGGCGCCGTTGCCGGGGAGGCTAAGGACGGCTTCACAAGGGGAGTACTTCATAACCTTTCTCTTTACTTTGTTTTTGTTTTGCTTAGTGCCTTTTGCCTTGTTTTGTTTGCCTCTGTTTATCAAAGACTCCAAAAAAATAGTTTCATTTGGTTTGCTTTTTCTTATAAAAAACACAAAAAATAGTTCCTACCCTAGTTGTTACCTTGATCTAGCTCACCATGTTGATCCCCAAGTTCACCCTGAAAGACCTTTCAATAGGTAGTGGCTCCATAATTGGGAAAGAAGATATTAAAGAATTCTTTAATCATGCTAGCAAACATGAGGATATTGAGGATAGATCTTTATCAGAACTTGCTCCTAATTATGAAATTGCTGCACCTTCTTGATACGTCGGAAATGTATCTATAATTTTTGATGATACATGCTTGTTTTGTATCTACTTTGCTTTGCTTTGTCTATACTTTGAGGTGTTTTTATATCTTTTCTGGAACTAACCTATTAACAACTTCCCACAGTGCCACTTGCCTGTTTTCTTCTATTTTTGGTTCCAGAAAGGCAGAAAATCAATATTCTCGGAATTGGACGGGACAAAAGCCAAAGTTATTATTTTCCCGAAGCAACACGGAACCACGCAGAGCCGGAGGGGGGACACAGGGTGGCGGCACCCCCTAGGCGCGAGCAAGCCCTGGAGGCGCCTAGAGGGGGTGTGGGCCCCCTGGATCCCCACCGACCTTGATTCATGCGCCTATAAGAAGCCTCCGACCCAAAAACCATAAACAATCCAAAAGAAATCCACGAAAACCTCTGCCGCGCCGCCGCCACTGAAGGGGAGATTCGCGGGACAGAAAGTCTCTGTTCCAGCACCCTGTCGGGACGGGGAAGTGCCCCCGAAGCCATCTCCATCGATCTCCACCACCATCTTAATCACAATTGCTGATTCCCATGATGAGGAGGGAGTAGTTCTTCCTCGAGGCTAAGGGCTCTACCAGTAGCTATGTGTTCATCTGTCGATATATATGCATGGTCATATTGTGATCATGAGCTTTGTAATCAAGTAGATCAACCTTGCTACTCAAGTGCTTTAATAGATCTCTGCTCTCCCCATGTGTGTGAAAGTGACAGCATGCACGCCATGGTGGCACTTAGGTTTGAGTCTACATAAATACTCTTTGTGCTTTAATAGATCTATGATTTTCCCCACGTGTGTGAAATTGACAGCGTGCATACCGTGTGTGGCACTTTGTCTAGATTGAATATTTGTTATGTGTTATGCTTGGATTTGGATGTCTCTATGAAATTGTGGTGTTTGTTGGAACCATCTAGCACTCAAGGTGACAGTGTGGGGTTATCTAGATTGGGGAAGACAGACTTTGAGGAGTGTTGTTATAGCCCTACCGATGATTAGAGTGTCCAACCGAAGAGTAGTTAGGAGTAGTATCATTAAGAGAAGATATTTATATGAGAGAGTGTTCACTAGTGAAAATATGATCCCTAGGCCTTGTTTCTAAACATTGAAACACCACTTGCATCTAGATCTATTGCATGTTTGCTTGCTTCCATCTTTGTTCCGTTTGCCGAGGAGGTTTTGGGCTTTTACCTTTCCTTCACGCCATCAGCTCTTTTTTGGCACCGTTACCCCACGTCAACAACAAGTCAGAAGCTATTTTCTGGCACCGTCACCACTTGTATTTCACTATCTCTTCGCCGAACTAGTGCATCTATACACCTGACAAGTGTATTGGGTGTGTTGGGGATAGAAGAGACTTCTTGTATCTTGTTTGCAGGGTTGCTTGAGAGGGAATACCTTTGACCACTTCCTCCCCGAGTTCGATAAACCTTGGGTAATCCACTTAAGGGAAACTTGCTGTTGTTCTACAAACCTCCCCACTTAGAGGCCCAACAACCGTCTACAAGAATAGAAGTGCGTAGACATCAAGCTCTTTTCTGGCGCCGTTGCTGGGGAGGTAAGGTAAAAGGTACTCACATCTTCCGGTGTGAGTGCTCGAAGTTATTTCCTTTAGATTCTGCAATTTGTTCTTTTTGTTTCTTGTTTTTACTAGTAAGGCTCAATGGAAAATAACAACAAAATTAGAGAGCTCTGTAGTGTTTATCTTGAGTTAGGACATGAAGTGTTTGAAGAGAAAATTAAAAAACCTATGGAGCTTTATTTGCATGCTAATGGCAATGTTATTAGTATGAATTTTTTGAAAACCATTGTTGCTAATGCTATGGAAAAGTCTAAGCTTGGGGAAGCTAGTTTGATGAAAATGATCTTTTTAGTCCCCCAAGCGCGAAGGAGAAAATTTACTTTGATGATACTTTGCCTCTAATATATGATGATTACAATGATGAGTATGATATTTTCTATCCACCTAATATTTAGGAGGAAATTAATTTTGATTACAATATTCCTCCTATATTTGATGATTATGGTGATGAAAATAATAATTATAGCTATTTTGTTGAATTTGCTCCCACTACAATTAATAAGAATGGCTATTCTTATGTGGAGAGTAATAATTATTTTATGCATGTGGCTCATGATAAGAATGTTTTATGTGATAGTTATATTGTTAATTTTATTCATGATGGTACTGAAAGTTATCATGAGAGAGGAAAACAAGATTTTATGCATCTAAAAAATATTAAGTTTCCCCTCTTTATGTTGAAAATCTTGAAGTTGCACTGGTTTTGCTTTCCTATGCTTGTTGCTTTGTGCTTTCATGACTTGTTTCTTTACAAGATTCCTATGCATAGGAAGTGGGTTAGACTTAAATGTGTTTTGAATTTGGTTCTTGATGCTCTCTTTTACTTCAATTCATATTTCTTATGTGAGCATCTTCTCAAACTATCAAGCCAAACTTAAAGGCGTTAAAGAAAAGTACTTGTTGGGAGATAACCCAAGAGTTTTATTGAGTCTTGGAAGTTATTACCTCTGTAATGACATCTCATTATCCTTTTTTGTTGCTTTTTGTACCAAGAATAACCTCTAATGAGAGGGAAGTAAGATTTGGGGAGTTGTTGTTGTCCCGAAATAGATTTTTGTCCTCCACCATAAAAATTCGTGAGGAGTCTCTGTAAGTCGGATTGAGCTGAAAATTTATGAATAAATCCTCCAGTATGTTATCTAACTTTCGTTAGTGCAACACTTTTTGATTTGAGCAACATAAGGTCTTCAAAAAAATCGGTTTCTACCTGCTGGTCTGTTTTGACAGATTTCTGCCATTATTTGCATTTGCTTCTTATTGATTCCTTTTTAGTTCTCTTTTGGGGAATTGAGCTTTTTGAAGAAGTTACTACTGTATCTTGTGTTTTTAGTGAAAAGTCTTGTTGTTCGAAAGCTTTTCCTAAAGGTCTATTATCTTTTGAATACACTAATGTTGCTAATGAACATTGTGTGAAGTTTTGTATGAAGGAAAAATTTCAGGTGTAGAGAGAAAATGATATAATGAGATGAACAATGGACAAAAGCTCAAGCTTGGGGATGCCACCCCGGTGTCACCCCAAGAAATATCCAAAAGGTACAAGCGTCAAAGCTTGGGGGTGCCCAAGGCTGGGCATCCCCTTCTTCATCAATAAAAAGCTCAGGTCTGTCTAGACACTTCATTTTTATTGTTTCATGCACTGTTGTGTTGTTCTTGGAGCGTCTTAGTTTTCGTTTTTGGTTTTCGTTTGCTTAGTTTGCTTGAGTAAGTTGGTTGGTTACACCACACTTCTTTTGGAGAGAGACACACTCTGTTTTCATTGCCTAGAACACTCTAGTTTTCACTCTTATTGTTTTGTGAGTGTTCACTTTTGCTAGCACTATGTTCAGCCTTAGTTTTCTTGTGCTTTCAACTTAGAACTTTTTAGTTCTTCTTTGTGGATTTGTGAGGCAAGCTCACTGGTCTTTATTGATTATTATCTTTGTGAGTTGTTTCAAATAGGTTGATTGGTGTTGGAAAGGAGTAGTAAGTTCTTGCTTGTAAGTGCAAGAGGAGCTTGCATTGATTGTGAGTTAGACTTTAGCATGACATGCTAGGCATTGTTTTGATCTTATGCTTAGTGATTATTGTTGTAGCATGTCTTGTTCCAAGCAACTGGGATTGCTTTGTGTGCCTTGAAGAAATTATGCGTTGTTTTAGCATGCAAAAAGCATAGTATTGTGGTATTCTCCTTTGATGCTTTGTTTGAGTTGACTTGGCACATGCTCACACCATGTTATGACTATGACAAGTCACCATTAGCCTCTATGATCATTTAGTCATTGACTTGTAGTACCACTTTATGCTTTGATTAGTAATGCTTTGTTGCTCTGCATGATTATGGCCATTATGCTCTCTTAGTTGGTTGCTCCCAGTCTTTTGCTAGACTCCACATGTATGAGTAAGTTCTACTCATGCTTCTAACTCCCAAGAAACCAAGTTATTCCAAAGTGTCCACTATAAATTCCTATGCATGGTGTGTTACACCATTCTAAGTATATTCTTGTTTTCAGCTATCTTCCAATTAAAAACTATTTTGTTATGTGAAAACTTAGTGATTAAAGCCCTCACAAACTTGATGGCACACTTTATATTCTTTGCCCATAATAAACTTGAACCATTGTGTCATCTATGTTGTATTTGCTTGCACTTATACGTTGGAATTAGCAGAACCGTGTTGTCACGAGGAACATTTTCAACATTGCACTTGAACTTTGTACACAGTTGATATCATGCTTTTTTTTCTATGGATATCACCGGTGTGAAATAAAGAGGGAACTTGTAAGTCCATGGAGTTTGTATCCTGTGTTAGAGAAACGCCTGGGACGCTAGCCTAAGCCATGCCTAATCATGGTGGAAACTTGCAGCATCACCATAGTGACATCTATGAAGCACCCTTCTTATAAAAAAAGACACATTGAGAAAAGAGGAAAAAGAGAAAAAAGCACCATAAACTCATGGTAAATAAGAAGATTGTTGAGATGCTCATTGTCTGCTTGCCTTGTCATTTTGGTTATGGGATAGCTCCTGTACCATGTGCAAGGGGTACTCCGTTGGCGGTTCTCAATGATATGCAAATACTTACAATGACAAGAACTTACCTGTTCCCAAAGTTGAGTATGCATGAGGTATGGCCCTCGTATTCAAGGGACTTGAGATTGCCAACTTATACTTCGTCAAGCATATACTCCATCTTTGCCACTTTAACCTTAACCACTTCACGATGCTTATGATAGGGACAATGAGGGCTGAAAGCTAACAAGTACCATAATTTTTGGAAGATCTTTTTGAAACTTGTAATCCCTGCTTCCTTTACAAAAAAGGCCTTTCTTCCACCATTATTGAGTCTCCACCTTCTACCTTTAGGCACCATTAAGAGAGCATGGTTGTCATTCTGTGTGCAATGTCCCAAAGCTTATTGATTGATGCATATTGTGATATTACTTGTTCTTGTGCTATTTGTTTCTAGTCACCCCTATGAACTTTGAAGGTGTCCTATGCATCTATATTGCTACTCTATGAGGGACAAGTTGATTGACACTATGCCATGTTTTCTGTATGTGAAACAAACAAACGTTTTTCAATGCATGTTATTCATGATCTTTGTTTGTAGATTGTCATGTTGCATGCATAGTTACTATGTCCTATTGTTAGAACTCCATCTTTCATGCACATGTTTAGAGTTCTTTGATCCCAGCTTTCAATGCTTGCAATTGGTTTGATCTTGATTTTGATGGTGCATGTCACCTCAAAAATTATTCTTTTTATCACTTACCTACTCGAGGACAAGCAGGAGTTAAGCTTGGGGATGCTTGATACGTCGGAAACGTATCTATAATTTTTTATGCTCCATGCTTGTTTTGTATCTACTTTGCTTTGCTTTGTCTATACTTTGAGGTGTTTTTATATCTTTTCTGGAACTAACCTATTAACAAGTTGTCACAGTGCCAGCTGCCTGTTTTCTTCTGTTTTTGGTTCCAGAAAGGCAGAAAATCAATATTCTCGGAATTGGACGGGACAAAAGCCAAAGTTGTTATTTTCCCGGAGCAACACGGAACCACGAAGCAGAGCCGGAGGGGGGCCACAGGGTGGTCGCACCCCCTAGGCGTGGGCAAGCCCTAGAGGCGCCAGGAGGGAGTGTGGGCCCCCTGGACCCCCACCGACCTTGATTCATGCGCCTATAAGAAGCCTCCGACCCAAAAACCCTAAACAATCCAAAAGATATCCACGAAAACCTCTGTTGCGCCGCCGCCACCGAAGGGGTGATTCGGGGGACAAAAAGTCTCTGTTCCGGCACCCTGCCAGGACGGGGAAGTGCCCCCGGAGCCATCTCCATCGATATCCACCACCATCTTCATCATCGTTGCTGATTCCCATGATGAGGAGGGAGTAGTTCTTCCTCGAGGCTAAGGGCTCTACTAGTAGCTATGTGTTCATATCTCTCTATGCATGGTCATATTGTGATCATGAGCTTTGTAATCAAGTAGATCTACCTTGCTACTCAAGTGCTTTAATAGATCTCTGCTCTCCCCATGTGTGTGAAAGTGACAGCGTGCACGCCATGATGGCACTTAGGTTTGAGTCTACATAAATACTCTTTGTGCTTTAATAGATCTATGCTTTTCCCCACGTGTGTGAAAGTGACAGTGTGCATACCGTGTGTGGCACTTTAGCTAGATTGAATATTTGTTATGAGTTATATTTGGACTTGGATGTCTCTATGAAATTGTGGTGTTTATTGGAACCATCTAGCGCTCAAGGTGACAGTGTGGGGTTATCTAGATTGGGGAAGGCAGACTTTGAGGAGTGTTGTTATAGCCCTAACGATGATTAGAGTGTCCAACCGGAGAGTAGTTAAGAGTAGTATCATTAAGAGAAGATATTTATATGAGAGAGTGTTCACTGGTGAAATTATGATCCCTAGGCCTTGTTTCTAAACATTGAAACACCGTTTGCATCTAGATCTGTTGCATGTTTGCTTGCTTCCATCTTTGTTACATTTGTCGGGGAGGTTTAGGGATTTTACCTTTCCTCCACGCCATCAGCTCTTTTCTGGCACCGTTACCCCACATCAACAACAAGTCAGAAGCTATTTTCTGGCACCGTTACCACTTGTATTTCACTATCTCTTCGCCGAACTAGTGCACCTATACACCTGACAAGTGTATTGGGTGTGTTGGGGACACAAGAGACTTCTTGTATCTTGATTGCAGGGTTGCTTGAGAGGGAATACCTTTGACCACTTCCTCCCTGAGTTCGATAAACCTTGGGTAATCCACTTAAGGAAAAACTGTTGCTGTTCTACGAACCTCTGCACTTGGAGGCCCAACAACTGTCTACAAGAATAGAAGTGCGTAGACATCACTTCTTTAGTTCACATGTTGGAGTCTAGGTTTGTTAACCTTAACCCCATGATGCAAATTTTGTTTCTTAAACTAAAAGAAGAAGAGGATGCGGAAAAGAGAGATTTTATCCTAGAAATTTTGCTAAAAGAGTTCAATGATGTTGCTAAGGAAGCCAAAAAGGTCTTTGAAAGTTTTAATATGCTAGGCTCATGTGTAGATGTTATGGGTACTTTAGATAAACCAAACCAAAGATGAAATTAAGATACCCATACCTTTTAAACTTGTAGGAATGCATGAAGCCTTAGAAAATAATTTTGATTGGATTGTTTCTGAAAACCCATTTGATGAAAGTAGTGAACCTAAGAGATATGATAAAGTATCATCTAAAACTCATTTGGATGAGATACCTTTCCTAGTTGAAGAGATTTCGAGTACTCATCTTAATGCTTCTTTATTTGAAAATACTTGATTCTTGCTTCCTGTGCCTAAATTAAAGACATTAAAGAAAAGTACGTATTGGGAGATAACCCAATAGTTTTCTTGAATCTTGGAAGTTATTACTTCTGTAATAACCTATCCTTATCCTTTTTATTTCCTTTTTGTGCCAAAAAAATAACCTCTAATGAGAGGGAAGTAAGATTTGGGAAGTTGTTGTCCCGAAACAGATTTTTGTATTCCATTATAAAAAATCGTGTAAAATCTCTGTAAGTAGGATTGAGCTGTAATTTTCTGAATAAATCCTCCAGGTTGTTAGATAACTTTCGTTAGGTCAACACTTTTTGATTTGAGCAACAGAAGGTCTTCGAAAAACCGGTTTCTACGTGATGGTCTGTTTTGACAGATTTTCGCCATTATTTGCATTTGCATCTTATTGATTCATTTTTGGGTTCTTTTTGGGAAATCGAGATTTTTGAGGGAATTTATAAAGTATCTTGTGTCTTTAGTGAAAGTTTTGCTGTTTTGAAACTAAACCCCAAAGGTCTATTACTTTTGAATATATTAATGTTGCTAATGAAGATTGTGTGAAGTTTTGTATGGAGGGAAAATTTCAGGTGTAAGGAAAGAATGATGTAATGAGATGAAGAATGGATAAAAGCTCAAGCTTGGGGATGCCACCCCGTGTCACCCCAAGAAAAAATCAAGAGGTACAAGCGTCAAAGCTTGGGGATGCCCAAGACATCCCATTCTTCATCAATAAAAATCTCAGGTCTTTCTAGACACTTCGTTTTTATTGTTTCATGCACTATTGTGTTGTTCTTGGAGCGTCTTAGTTTTTGCTTTTGGTTTTGTTTGCTTGGTTTGCTTGAATAAAGTAGTTTGGACCCCGTTCTCGCTGTGTTGTTTCAAATAAGTTGATTGGTGTTGGAAAGGAGTTGGAACTTCTTGCTTTAGTAGTACAAGAGGAGGTTGTTTTGACCGTGACTTAGACTTTATCTTGTCATGCTAGATGTTGTTTTGACCTTATGCTTAGTGATTATTGTTGTATCATGACTTGTTCTAAATAATTAGGATTACTTAATGTTCCTTGAAAAGAATGATGCGTTGTTTTAGCATACAAAAGCATAGTATTGTGGTATTCTCCTTTGATGCTTTGTTTGGGTTGACTTGGCACATGCTCACACCATGTTATGACTATGAACCAGTCACCATAGCATCTATGATCATTTAGTTTTTGACTTGTGGTACCACTTTATGCTTTGATTAGTAATGTTTTGTCGCTTTGCATGATTATGTCCATTATTGCTCTCTTAGTTGGTCGCTCCTAGTCTTTTTGCTAGCCTCCACTTGTGTGAGTAAGATCTACTCATGCATGCAACTCCCAAGAAACCAAGTTATTCCAAAGTATCCACTATAAATTCCTATGCATGGTGTGTTACACCATTCCAAGTAAATTCTTTTTTTCATCTACCTTCCAATTTAAAAGTCACTTTGTTATGTGAAAACTTAGTTATTAAAGCTCTCACAAACTTGATGGCACAATTTATTTTTCTTGACCCTAATACACTTGAACCATTGTGTCATCTATATTGTATATGCTTGCACTTATACGTTGGAATTAGCAGAACCGTGTTGTCACGGGGAACGCTTTCAACACTTGTAAATATCTATCCAGTTGATATCATGCTCTTTTGTTTATGGATGTCGTCGGTGTGAAATGAAAGGGGAGCTTGTAAGTCCATGGAGTTATGTATGTGTGTTAGAGAAACACCTGGGACGCTAGCCTAATCCATGCCTAATCATGGTGGAAACTTGCAACATCACCATAGTGAGCAATCTATGAAGCATTCTTCTTATAAAAAAGAGATAGAGAAAAAAAGAGATGAAAAAAGAGGAAAGATAGAAAAAAGTACCATTTTCCCATGGTAAATAAGAAGATTGCTGAGATGCCCATTGTCTGTTTGCCTTGTCATTTTTATTATGGGATAGCTCCTGTATCATGTGCAAGGGGTACCCCGTTGGCAGTTCTCTATGATACACATGTACTTACTATGACAAGAACTTACCGACAACTAAACTTGAGTAGCATGAGGAGCGGCCCTCGTATTCAAGGGACATGAGATTGCCAACTTACACTTTGTCAAGCATATACTCCATAGTTTGTTCACTTTAACCTTAATCACTTCAAGATGCTTATGATAGGGGAAATGAGAGCTGAAAGCTAACAAGTACCATAATTTTTGTAAGCTCTTTATGAGACTTTAAATCTCTGCTTCCCATTTTATGAAGGGACTTTCTTCCACCATTATATTGAGTCTTCACCTTCTATCCTTAGGCACCAATTAAGAGAGCATAGTTGTCATTCTTAGTTCTATGTGCATTGTCCCAAAACTTATTGATCGATTCATATTATTGATATTGCTTGCTCATGAACTTTTTGTATCTAGTCACTCTTATGAACTTTGAAGGTCTCCTATGCATTTATTTGCTACTCCATGAGGGACAAGCTGAATGCCACTATGCTATGTTTTTTATATGTGAAACAAACAAACGTCTTTCGATGCATTGTTATTCATGATATTTGTTTGTAACCTTTCATGTTGCATGCATAGTTACTTTGTCTTATTGTTAGAACTTCTTCTTTCATGCTCATGTTTAGAGTTCTTTGATCCCGGCTTTCAATGCTTGTAAATGGTTTGATCTTGATTTTGATGGTGCATGTCATCTAAAAAATTATTCTTTTTATCACTTAGCTACTCGAGGACAAGAAGGAGTTAAGCTTGGGGATGCTTGATACGTAGAAAACGTATCTATAGTTTTTGATGCTCCATACTTGTTTAGTATCTACTTCGCTTTGCTTTGTCTACACTTTGAGGTATTTTTATATGTTTTCTGGGACTAACCTATTAACAAGTTGTCACAGTGCCAGTTGCCTGCTTTCTTCTGTTTTTGGTTCCAGAAAAGGCAGAAAATCAATATTCTCGGAATTGGACGGGACAAAAGCCAAAGTCAATATTTTACCGTGGGGAACATGAAGCCAGAGTACGAGACGGAGGGGAGCCACCAGGGGCACACCCCTGGCCGCGCGGCCAAGCCTGGCCCACGCCTGGGGGAGGTGCGGCCACCCTGGGTGCTCCCTGCCCCGCATCTTTGCCTATAAGAAGCCCCCGATACCAAAACCCTAAGTACCCGATCAATATTCCACGAAACAGTCTGTAGACTCCGCCACCATCGTCCCTAGATCAGGGGGATCTGAAGCTCTTCCCGGCACCCTGTCGAAGGGGAGAGATCATCCCGGAGGCCTTCTTCATCACCATGCCAGCCTCCGGTATGATGCATTAGTAGTTCCACCTTGGAATACGGGTCCATGTAGTAGCTAGATGGTTGTTTCTCCTCCTTTGTGCTACCATGTTTAGATCTTGTGAGCTCCGTTCATGATCAAGCTTATCTATTTGTAATCATGCATGTTGTGTTTGCGGGGATCCGATGGATATTGAGATTACTATGTCAGATTGATTAATGGTTCTATCTTATTGATTTTATCATGTCTATGTTGTTTGTGATCTTACATGCTCTCTGTTTCTAGTAGCTATCTTGGCCAAGTAGATGCTAGTGACTCCAAGAGTGAGTATTGATGGGGATACGCCTACTGGGGTATACTCAGCGGGACGTTTCCGACTGGCCCAACGGTTGGAGAGTGGGCCTGCATAACGGCGAGTGGATCAAAGCCCAGCAAGCTATTGGGCGACTGGAAGTTGAAGGCCCAGGCGAGTAGATAGGCCCAGTCGGACTAGGTTAAACGATTACCAAAGCTGTAACTGAATCGGTTGAGATATGTAAACCCTAGGGGAGGTGAGCTTATATAAACCTCCCTACGGGGTGAGTAGAGACACGTTCCCTCATACACCCAAGCAACTCGCCGCCTAGTCGCCGAGTTCGCCCATTGTAAACGCCTCCATAATACAATCTAGCAGGAGTAGGTCTTTACCCTCCGGGGGGCCGAACCTGGGTAAAACCCTGTGTCTTTGCCCTCATCTCGCACCGCAGATGGCTGGCCGCCCTTGCCCTTCGTTCTACTACTCGCTGCCGATTGCAGCATCTGCCGTGGTCATTCCCATGACAGTGGCGCCCACCGTGGGGCCTGGCCGGTCTGGCCGGTGTTCTGCGGCGAGATCCAATCTGCCCATCAACGAGACGGTCGCCACCGGCCGTATGATAGCGATCGGCGAGATGCTCCAAATCTTGCCGAGCAGCTACGTCCCGGCGGCGCGACCCGTCACGCACAGCGTGATCCTGCCAATCGGCACGATCAGCCTCTTCGTCGGCCTCACCGACGTCATCACCTCGGAGGACTCGGCTCGCATCCGCGAGTCGCCACCACGCGATCGGCTCTTCGAGAGCCAGGTTCGCACGATCCACCGCCTCGCCTCCGAGTACAACTCGGCCCACAGCAACGTGGCCGGGAACTCAGCGGCCGCAGAAGATGCGGCCCTCATCGACGACGCCGACTCGGCGACCCCGGCGTCACTCGTCGGATCCATCACCGCGGCCTCGTCCGCGGGTTCCATCGCCCAGGTCTCCAACGCGGGAGATTTCGAGGACCCCTCCATCCTCGGGATCTTCGAATTCGACTCCGGGTCGGAAAACTCCGCCGACCTCCACGACGGAACCGGTCGCCATGCCGCGACCTACATGGCCACCGGCGCCGATCCGCCGGAGGATACTTTCTCCACCCCAATCCCTCCTAACGCCACGGCAACGGAGGTCGAGGAACTCCGCCTGAAATTGGCGGAGGCAGTACGCAAGGAGCAGGCCGAGCGCGAAATTTTTTGCCTCGAGCAAGTGACAGCGCAGGAACTGTCACGCTACCACCAGCAGCGGATCAGGTCACACCTGAACCCCACCGTTCAGGGGCGCGCCCTGAACTTCGACGACGAGAACGACCCGGCTCGCATAGCCGAGCGCGCGATCTGCGAGAACGCGCCACCAGGAGGAAGCGCTCGGCCCCCGCCAGGATCAACGGCGATGGGTGCCCCACCACCACCCAACCGCACCCCTCCCAGGGACCAGCCGCGGATAGTCGTCTCCTCACGGGAGCGAGACGCGAACGGCCTCCCACTGTTCTCCACCCCGATGGACAACCTCGTGGCAGGCTGAGCCGCAGCCGACAGCATCACGGCCACCGGCGACGGCGCCTTACAGATCCAGTACGTCAAGGCCCTGCTCGCAAAAGCCGTGGAGCAGCAAAGAGCGGGCGCCGACTCGCAAGGGCGAGTATACTCGCGCTCCTCGGGAAGCAGGGCGGCCTCAAGCGGCCGCCCAGCGGCGGCAAACACCCTCAATTGCCCGCCACCAGAGCCACTGCAGCTCCAACGCCGACCCGCGAACGCGGCACTCTCCACCAACGATCCCAGGCCGGCGACCAACTTCGTCGCCGCTAACGGAGAACCCATCGACGCCCGCACTCACATCATCAACAACCAAAACTGGCGCGCACGCCAGCCCGACGACTTGCGGCACACCCTAAATACTCGCCGCGATGGCGAGCCCATGGGGTCGCTCAGTCGACTAGGGCCTAAGTGCTTTGGACCAATGATCCGAGGCGAAAAGTACCCGCCAAACTTCAAGGCGCCAAAGGAGATAGAAAAATACGACTCCTCGTACGACCCCGCAGTCTGGCTTGACACATACCTCATGGCAATGGGGATCGCGGGTCACACTGACCTACTCGCCGCCCGTTACCTCCCACTGATGATGGAGGGGACGTGCAGGCAATGGATCAACACGCTCCCCCAGGACAGTATCGACTCCTGGGAGGAAATGCGAGACGCCTTCGTCAGGCACTTCGAGTGCTCCTACACCCGCGCCACCACCATCGAGGACCTGGAACGATGCGTCCAGGGACCCCGCGAGTCGACCCGCAACTGGGTCCAACGGTGGCAAGAGCTCTGGTACAACGCGGTCGGCATCCACCCGGACACCGCGATCCATTGCTTCAAGACCTCGTGCCGCTACGAGCCTCTAGTCGCCAAGCTCAAGCGACACGCCCGCACACTCGACAACATCCCCGACCTCCTCGAGATCGCCAAACGGTACGCCGAGGAGGATCCCAACCAAGACATCGACGACGAGTCAGGGGGGCAACGCCGCACGAGTGGCAACGACGGCGGACGCCGAACCGACCTACGATACAGCGGCACCCGCCTCACAGGCAAGCGCCGCAACGACGGGCGAGTCGACTTCGTCGCCAACGCTGGGCACGCACAACGCGAGCCCAAAAGCTACCGCCGCGACGGAGGGCAACGACGCGATGGCGGCAACTACAAGAACAAGCCAAGGTTCGATCCCGCGGCCCTCCTTAACCAACCATGTGTGTTTCACAGCAGGGAAGGAAAGCCCGCCACGCACACCACCGCCGACTGCCACACCCTCAGGGAAATCGAGAAGGCACGGCACGCGCGGGAGGACACCGACAACGACCCGCCAAATGGCGGAAAATTTGGCAAAGTAGCCGGCTCGCTCCACACCTTCACCGGCTTCAACACGAAGCGCGAGAAGAAGGTCATCGCCCGCGCCGTCGCCGTCAACGCGGTGGCCCAAACAGACGTCCCCCAGTTCCTGAACTGGTCGGAACAGCCCATCACCTGGAGCCGGCAAGACCACTCGCCACGCATCGAGTACCCAGGACGAGTCGCCTTGGTGGTCAAGCCCAAGGTTGGCGACTACTGGCTCCCCAAGACACTGATGGACGGCGGCAGCTCCATCAACATCCTCTACCTCGACACCTTCAGGCGGTTGCGGCTCCCGCAGTCGATGATCGAGACAACCCACACCACGTTCCACGGCATCGTCCCCGGTCGGAAGGCGTACCCGATCGGCAAAGTCACGTTACCCGTCACCTTCGGTACTCCGGCAAACTTCCGCACCGAGCGGATCGTCTTCGAGCTGGTGCCCTTCGACAGACCTTACCACTGCGTCCTGGGGCGCCAGGCATTCGCCAAATTCATGGCAGCGCCCCACTACGCGTACAACGCGATGAAGCTCCCCGGGCCGTGCGGCGTCATCACCATCAACGGCGACCCCGACATGGCCGCCGAATGCGAGGCCAAAGGAGCCGAACTCGCCGATGCCGTCATCGCGGCAGAAGCTAATCACGCCGACGAGCTCGCCAAATACGCGAGCGGGGTCAACAATGACGACCCCACAATACTCAAGAAGCCCAACTCAGAGGGCACAATGTAACACCCTCAGAATCGGACCTATGCAAGTTTTAGCAAAATTCGCCAAACCCGCATAGAAACGATTCAAAGGTGCCCACCAGGCACTTTCGTGCGGGTGGAAAACGAAGTAATAACATTACACAACAGTCCTCGATGGGACCCACAGAACAGATATATACAACAGCGACTCAAAGAGTCAAGAATACAGATATAATATACAAAGATCCAAATCACCTTGAAAACGAGAGAGCGTCCAGCTACGGACAAGATGCAAATGGGGCTAAGAGCCGTGAAGAATAACCAATGGCGTCCATAACCCTGCCCAGGCCAAGCCGGAAGGGTAACCCTGCTAACGGCGTCGATCTCAAAACCTGCTTAAACAAAAGGGGTGCCGACAAAGGGCAAAGGAAAAAGAGGAGCGTCAGTACTGAGGCCAGTACACGGCGAGGCTAGAATTCAGCGGTCCTCGCCTACATAGGTATGGTGGACTGAAGCGGCAGCGGCAGCAGGCACTAAACAACCTATAGAGACTCGATACAACTGGCGGTTATCAGAGAGGGGGAAGAATGACCTATCCGGATCCAACCTGAAGCTAACACCAAACAAACCCTTCCTGGTGGTTCCCCCTCGAAACCAAACGAGGAAGTCAACCGAGGAACTCACACAGTGGGCAGTTTTTACTTATTCAGTTATCGTTGCAGCAATTACTAGTCAGGTTTAGATAATCGTCCTGATAAAGTAAGCAGTGGGCACTTTTAGTTAATCATTCCGTTATAGTTGCAACAATTACTAATCAGATACAGATAGCATGAGATAAACCCAAAACCCAGCAGTTGTTGGTACTTTTATTCAGCCATTCCGTTGTAGTTGTAATACTTACTAGTCAGATACATTTGTCGCAAGCGACAACCAAACAAGCAATTGTGGGCAGTATTAATTAGCCATTCCATTATAGTGAAGCTGATTACTGGTCATTATAAGTCAAATTTATAGCAGTAAACTTTAGTTATGCTTGTCTATGATCAAGAAACTGTGCTCCAAGTCGTCCATATCCGCGGACACGGCTTTCAGAAAGCTTTACCCGGCCGGGGTGCACCAATAGCAACACACACTCGATCAACCTCGGAAAAACCAAATCAAAACCCAACGAGGTCTTCACGACAAAGCAATCGCAAGATTCAGAAATATTTCAGGGGGCCACCCCTTTGAGTAGATCCCGCAACGGAGTAAGCAAGCTCCGAGACGGCCTCAAGGTCTGCGTCAATGGCTGTAAGCGACTGGGAACCCGAAAGTGTGGCTGGGCTTGTCGATACCGCGTAATCACTCCGCTTCCTAAACAGTACAGTGTGCTCCTCGCACAATCGTAAATAAAGCAGTAAAGCATGGCATAAGTACAGGATAGTAATAAAACCTCAAACTAGTTGTGGCCCCAAGAAATAAGACGGAATCAAGCTCTGGCTAAGGGGGGCCCATACTCCCCATATGTGGATAGCGCGATAAACCAAGGAACAGGTATCAAGTACTCGGGGTCTTACGGGACACAAGTGGGCGTTCGGAAACCAAATATTTTCTATCACCCACCGATGCCTCTGCTTATTTCAATTTTAGTTGTTAAACAGAAATTAAAGTGGCGATAAGTAAAACTAGAATCATCTCCAACATCAACATGCGGCAATACATCAGCAACTGTGGCATATGACGACACACAACAGCACTAGAGCAAGCGACTACGACGCGCAAGTTCAACTATCTACCAAACAACAGGGAATAGGGTGTGTCCAAGGCAATATACGGCTCCAAGGGATATCACGGGTACGAAAACTAGAGCATCGCAACACAGATAGCAATAGATCAACAGGAGGGAATAAAGACTATAAAAGTAAGATAGGTAGAAAGAGGGAGATGCTCGCCTGAAAACATTGTCGAAGGTTCAACCGAAGATCGGGGCGAAGCTCACATCAACTCAACGGCCTTATCCGCGAAGAAGCAAAACACTAGGAGAAACACCGGATGCAATACTTAATACAACGGCGGAAGATCGGCATGATGCATGTATGATGCATGGCATGGCAAGGTGCGATGCAATTAGGTCAAATTAAGCGGAACCGGGGTCCCGGCAATTAATTAAACGGTTCATGTTGTTTAGAACCCCGCAATTTAAATGTTGTTATAACAAGGCAAGATAAGATACCGTTTCACTACACAAGTTTAAATGAGGCCGATATGAGACTAGATTTGCCCGCATATGGGCCCCATATTTAATTATTAGGTGAATCGGCGTAAGGCCCCCAAACCACAGATATGCATGCGAGTATGACAATTCAATATGCAACAAGTTGTTATGTTATAGATTAGGGTTCGAGGAAAAGGGGCACACATTGAGGGGTCTCGACGGACTTGGGGTTTCCGGGGTTCGGGGTCGGTCTCAGGGTCCAGGGGTCGACGGAACGTTCTCGGTCACGGGGCAGATCTTGTCGCATCGGGGTCTCGATGTCCGGGCAGAACTTGGTTGGTGTCGGGGTGTCGGACTCGCCCTAGTTGCTGTCGTTCTTGTTGCATGCGGATCTTGTCGCATCGCGGTCCTCGGTTCATGTTGTCGGTCATGGCGTTTCGATCCGGTCTTCAGAGATTCCGGACGGCGATCTTGGCGCTCGGGTACGGCAGGAGCGGTCCTCGGACTCCGTGAACGGGCATCGGAGTACCCAAGTCCGTGTGGAGAACTTGTCGTTCCGGGGTTCCGGCGTCGTCGGGTTCCACGGTCTTTGGTTGTCGGTGTCGGACTCGGTTCTCGGCGCTGAAGATCTTGGCGAGGGTTCGGGTCTTCGGGGTTCAAGTGGATTACTTGGTGCTCTGAGGGCGAAGATCTTGCCGAGAAGAACTCTGGGCACGAGCCGCTGCCGAACTTGGTACGCCGAGAGCACTTGCAGGGCCAGCACGCCACAAGGTTCGCCACATAGACGCGGGCAGAGGACCAGCACGAAGGCGCGGGGTCCACCGGCGGTAAATGGAGGTGGCGTGCGGCTGTGCGCGACGGCGGGCTTGGCTCCGCTGCAGGAGACCGAGGCGAGTCGGGCGGCTGCCGGCGGAGGAGATGGCGCACGCGGGGCGGTGGCGCGGAGGCGGGTCCGAGCGGCGACGGTGGCAGGGCGCTGAGGCTGCGAGCCAGGCGGGCGGCGCGCCGCGGTCGGGACGGGCTTGAGGAGGGGGCGTGCGGGGCCCTGAGCGCGGGGACGCGCTGCTCGCAGGGGTCGAGGAAGGGCGCCGGTGCTTGGAGGTAGGAGAGGGCGGCGGGAGCGGCTACCGGCGAGGGGCGAGGCGGGACACGGGCGCGGCCGGGCCTGCGGGGCGAGGGAGCGGAGGTGAGGGGCGGGGACGGGGTGCGGCTGCGGGGACGCCGGAGAGGAGCGGCCGCAGCGGAGGGCGGCGCTCGGCGGCCGGAGGGGGGACGAGGGAGCAGCGCCGGCGGCCGGGAGGAGGAGGTGATGCGGGGCGTGAGCGAGGGGAGCGGTTCCAGGGGAGGAAGAGGAACAGAGCGGGGAGAGGGCCGCGGGCGTGGGGGTGGGGCCCTGAGGCGTGGGCCCGGGGTGGAGGGTGGTGTGGGACGGGTAGGTAGGGCCAGGTGGTGGGACCCAGGAGCAGGGGGTTGGTGGCCGGCTGTGAGGGCGTGTGTGGTTGGCGTGTGTGTGCTTTGCATGCGTGTGGGGCTGGGTGGGGTGAGTGGAGGTGAGGGGGAGAGAGAGGGGGAGGGTTGAGGGATGATGTGGCAGGTTCTGAGTGGTGGGAGGGGTGAGGGAAGGTGAGGTGGCGGTAGTTTATTGGGTGGAGTGATGTGGAGGGTTGGGTGTGGGTAGATTTCTGGGTAGACTTAGGATTAGGGGTAGGGCTGGCAGAGGGAACCGTTTTAGTTTTTCTGGGGCGGTCGTTCGGTCATTCGGCCCGTTCGACTGCCCCGCCAAAAATAATATAACTTTTATTTGTTTTTAAACAGGCCGTGTGCAAACCGATAGCGGCCAAAACAAAATATTCCGGGGACCCGGTTTGATGTTTGAATAGAGGTGGGGCGTTTTAGAAAACAAAACGGGCTTTGCGAAATAGTTTTATGCAAACAATGCATGATGATGACGATGCAATGCACAATTTCAACGCGATTTTCTAGTAGTGGTTTTGCGGGATGCCACAATTCGACACCACTAACAATGGATCTCGCCCTCGACATCCGCCTCATGGTACCGGAAGGAAGGTCGGCGTTCTGCGTCTTCTCGCTTCGTGTAGATCCTCGCGACACCACTAACAAGAGGTCGTTGGGTAGAGGTATCAAACGATGAGGCCACCTCTAACTTCCATTAGAAGAGGGAAAAGTTACATTGATCCACCAGTTCGATGTACAGAGCGAACAGTAAGAGCCGGGTAGGGTGATCAGTCCATGCCGGACCCAACTATCAACTCTATACATGGGTAGGAGAATCAGGCAACTCAACTCTCGAGATTAGACTGAAGATCTTCATAGGTGGTATCCGGAACAAAGGGATGATGCCAGCAGGAATCGTATGAAAGACACAATGATTAGGTTCCGCGATGGTTCCATTGGCATGAACAACACATGCTCAAGGTATACTCCAACTTCACCAATGCTCGTCCTTCTCATATGTTTTTCAACGACACTGACATCCAGCAAGGAACACATATGGACAAAGAGCTCAAGAACAAAAGATCGGATGAAGGGCACAACAGACCAGCTGCAGATTGATGATCGTAGCACCTCCTATACAAAAGGGAGAAAGCGAAGCCCTGAAGGTACGACGGAAACCCAACCACGAGAATTCCTGGACTCGAAGAGAGAGAAGAGAGCAGATTCAAAACACGTCGAGGTAAGAGGAGAATAGCAGAGGGGTAAGGAGTAAAATCAGACCTAATCAGAACTATCCAACCGATTTTGCAAAATAGTTTTGACACTCTACTTCGGCCGTTAGCTAGGTTATCCTACAGGCTGGACTTGTGGGGTATCGCAACTGCTGAGCTCTGATACCACTCTGTAACACCCTCAGAATCGGACCTATGCAAGTTTTAGCAAAATTCGCCAAACCCGCATAGAAACGATTCAAAGGTGCCCACCAGGCACTTTCGTGCGGGTGGAAAACGAAGTAATAACATTACACAACAGTCCTCGATGGGACCCACAGAACAGAAATATACAACAGCGACTCAAAGAGTCAAGAATACAGATATAATATACAAAGATCCAAATCACCTTGAAAACGAGAGAGCGTCCAGCTACGGACAAGATGCAAATGGGGCTAAGAGCCCTGAAGAATAACCAATGGCGTCCATAACCCTGCCCAGGCCAAGCTGGAAGGGTAACCCTGCTAACGGCGTCGATCTCAAAACCTGCTTAAACAAAAGGGGTGCCGACAAAGGGCAAAGGAAAAAGAGGAGCGTCAGTACTGAGGCCAGTACACGGCGAGGCTAGAATTCGGCGGTCCTCGCCTACATAGGTATGGTGGACTGAAGCGGCAGCGGCAGCAGGCACTAAACAACCTATAGAGACTCGATACAACTGGCGGTTATCAGAGAGGGGGAAGAATGACCTATCCGGATCCAACCTGAAGCTAACACCAAACAAACCCTTCCTGGTGGTTCCCCCTCGAAACCAAACGAGGAAGTCAACCGAGGAACTCACACAGTGGGCAGTTTTTACTTATTCAGTTATCGTTGCAGCAATTACTAGTCAGGTTTAGATAATCGTCCTGATAAAGTAAGCAGTGGGCACTTTTAGTTAATCATTCCGTTATAGTTGCAACAATTACTAATCAGATACAGATAGCATGAGATAAACCCAAAACCCAGCAGTTGTTGGTACTTTTATTCAGCCATTCCGTTGTAGTTGTAATACTTACTAGTCAGATACATTTGTCGCAAGCGACAACCAAACAAGCAATTGTGGGCAGTATTAATTAGCCATTCCATTATAGTGAAGCTGATTACTGGTCATTATAAGTCAAATTTATAGCAGTAAACTTTAGTTATGCTTGTCTATGATCAAGAAACTGTGCTCCAAGTCGTCCATATCCGCGGACACGGCTTTCAGAAAGTTTTACCCGGCCGGGGTGCACCAATAGCAACACACACTCGATCAACCTCGGAAAAACCAAATCAAAACCCAACGAGGTCTTCACGACAAAGCAATCGCAAGATTCAGAAATATTTCAGGGGGCCACCCCTTTGAGTAGATCCCGCAACGGAGTAAGCAAGCTCCGAGACAGCCTCAAGGTCTGCGTCAATGGCTGTAAGCGACTGGGAACCCGAAAGTGTGGCTGGGCTTGTCGATACCGCGTAATCACTCCGCTTCCTAAACAGTACAGTGTGCTCCTCGCACAATCGTAAATAAAGCAGTAAAGCATGGCATAAGTACAGGATAGTAATAAAACCTCAAACTAGTTGTGGCCCCAAGAAATAAGACGGAATCAAGCTCTGGCTAAGGGGGGCCCATACTCCCCATATGTGGATAGCGCGATAAACCAAGGAACGGGTATCAAGTACTCGGGGTCTTACGGGACACAAGTGGGCGTTCGGAAACCAAATATTTTCTATCACCCACTGATGCCTCTGCTTATTTCAATTTTAGTTGTTAAACAGAAATTAAAGTGGCGATAAGTAAAACTAGAATCATCTCCAACATCAACATGCGGCAATACATCAGCAACTGTGGCATATGACGACACACAACAGCACTAGAGAAAGCGACTACGACGCGCAAGTTCAACTATCTACCAAACAACAGGGAATAGGGTGTGTCCAAGGCAATATACGGCTGCAAGGGATATCACGGGTACGAAAACTAGAGCATCGCAACACAGATAGCAATAGATCAACAGGAGGGAATAAAGACTATAAAAGTAAGATAGGTAGAAAGAGGGAGATGCTCGCCTGAAAACATTGTCGAAGGTTCAACCGAAGATCGGGGCGAAGCTCACATCAACTCAACGGCCTTATCCGCGAAGAAGCAAAACACTAGGAGAAACACCGGATGCAATACTTAATACAACGGCGGAAGATCGGCATGATGCATGTATGATGCATGGCATGGCAAGGTGCGATGCAATTAGGTCAAATTAAGCGGAACCGGGGTCCCGGCAATTAATTAAACGGTTCATGTTGTTTAGAACCCCGCAATTTAAATGTTGTTATAACAAGGCAAGATAAGATACCGGTTCACTACACAAGTTTAAATGAGGCCGATATGAGACTAGATTTGCCCGCATATGGGCCCCATATTTAATTATTAGGTGAATCGGCGTAAGGCCCCCAAACCACAGATATGCATGCGAGTATGACAATTCAATATGCAACAAGTTGTTATGTTATAGATTAGGGTTCGAGGAAAAGGGGCACACATTGAGGGGTCTCGACGGACTTGGGGTTTCCGGGGTTCGGGGTCGGTCTCAGGGTCCAGGGGTCGACGGAACGTTCTCGGTCACGGGGCAGATCTTGTCGCATCGGGGTCTCGATGTCCGGGCAGAACTTGGTTGGTGTCGGGGTGTCGGACTCGCCCTGGTTGCTGTCGTTCTTGTTGCATGCGGATCTTGTCGCATCGCGGTCCTCGGTTCATGTTGTCGGTCATGGCGTTTCGATCCGGTCTTCAGAGATTCCGGACGGCGATCTTGGCGCTCGGGTACGGCGGGAGCGGTCCTCGGACTCCGTGAACGGGCATCGGAGTACCCAAGTCCGTGTGGAGAACTTGTCGTTCCGGGGTTCCGGCGTCGTCGGGTTCCACGGTCTTTGGTTGTCGGTGTCGGACTCGGTTCTCGGCGCTGAAGATCTTGGCGAGGGTTCGGGTCTTCGGGGTTCAAGTGGATTACTTGGTGCTCTGAGGGCGAAGATCTTGCCGAGAAGAACTCTGGGCACGAGCCGCTGCCGAACTTGGTACGCCGAGAGCACTTGCAGGGCCAGCACGCCACAAGGTTCGCCACATAGACGCGGGCAGAGGACCAGCACGAAGGCGCGGGGTCCACCGGCGGTAAATGGAGGTGGCGTGCGGCTGTGCGCGACGGCGGGCTTGGCTCCGCTGCAGGAGACCGAGGCGAGTCGGGCGGCTGCCGGCGGAGGAGATGGCGCACGCGGGGCGGTGGCGCGGAGGCGGGTCCGAGCGGCGACGGTGGCAGGGCGCTGAGGCTGCGAGCCAGGCGGGCGGCGCGCCGCGGTCGGGACGGGCTTGAGGAGGGGGCGTGCGGGGCCCTGAGCGCGGGGACGCGCTGCTCGCAGGGGTCGAGGAAGGGCGTCGGTGCTTGGAGGTAGGAGAGGGCGGCGGCAGCGGCTACCGGCGAGGGGCGAGGCGGGACACGAGCGCGGCCGGGCCTGCGGGGCGAGGGAGCGGAGGTGAGGGGCGGGGACGGGGTGCGGCTGCGGGGACGCCGGAGAGGAGCGGCCGCAGCGGAGGGCGGCGCTCGGCGGCCGGAGGGGGGACGAGGGAGCAGAGCCGGCGGCCGGGAGGAGGAGGTGATGCGGGGCGTGAGCGAGGGGAGCGGTTCCAGGGGAGGAAGAGGAACAGAGCGGGGAGAGGGCCGCGGGCGTGGGGGTGGGGCCCTGAGGCGTGGGCACGGGGTGGAGGGTGGTGTGGGACGGGTAGGTAGGGCCAGGTGGTGGGACCCAGGAGCAGGGGGTTGGTGGTCGGCTGTGAGGGCGTGTGTGGTTGGCGTGTGTGTGCTTTGCATGCGTGTGGGGCTGGGTGGGGTGAGTGGAGGTGAGGGGGAGAGAGAGGGGGAGGGTTGAGGGATGATGTGGCAGGTTCTGAGTGGTGGGAGGGGTGAGGGAAGGTGAGGTGGCGGTAGTTTATTGGGTGGAGTGATGTGGAGGGTTGGGTGTGGGTAGATTTCTGGGTAGACTTAGGATTAGGGGTAGGGCTGGCAGAGGGAACCGTTTTAGTTTTTCTGGGGCGGTCGTTCGGTCATTCGGCCCGTTCGACTGCCCCGCCAAAAATAATATAACTTTTATTTGTTTTTAAACAGGCCGTGTGCAAACCGATAGCGGCCAAAACAAAATATTCCGGGGACCCGGTTTGATGTTTGAATAGAGGTGGGGCGTTTTAGAAAACAAAACGGGCTTTGCGAAATAGTTTTATGCAAACAATGCATGATGATGACGATGCAATGCACAATTTCAACGCGATTTTCTAGTAGTGGTTTTGCGGGATGCCACACACAAACACCTCAACCTTTGAGGCCACGACGCACACCCGCACCGTCGAGCTGGTCCCAGGCGACCCCAGCCAGACGGTGACGATCGGGACAGGCATGAGCCCAGCATAGGAAGGCGCGCTCATCGAGTTCCTTCGTGAGAACAGGGACATCTTCGCATGGAAACCCTCCGACATGCCTGGTGTCCCTAGGGAGCTCGCTGAGCACAAACTAAACGCCGACCCCAAAGTGCGACCCGTCAAGCAGTCGCTACGGCCCTTCAATGAAGAGCGCCGTCGAGCAATCGCCGAGGAAGTGCAGCGCCTGCTCGCTGTCGGCTTCATCCGGCCAATCAAATACTCCAAGTGGCTGGCAAACCCAGTCCTGGTCGAGAAGAAAAACGGGACCTGGAGAATGTGTATCGACTACACAAACCTGAACAACGCCTGCCCAAAGGAGCAGTTCGTCCTCCCGCGGATCGATCAGATAATCGATTCAACCGCGGGTTCGGAGTCGCTGTGTTTCCTCGACGCCTACTCCGGGTACAACCAGATCAAAATGGCTGTCGAGGATGAGGAGAAGACGGCGTTCATCACGCCATTCGGAGCATTCTGCTACACCGCCATGACCTTCGGCCTCAACAACGCCGGGGCAACCTACCAGCGGTGCATGCAAGAATGCCTCGCGAGCCAAATTGGTCGCAACATCCACATCTACATCGACGACGTGGTCGTGAAATCCGCTCGCCAAGGAGACCTACTCGCCGACCTAGCGGAGACCTTCGCCAATCTGCGGAGGTACAAGATAAAGCTCAACCCAGGCAAGCGCACCTTCGGCGTACCCGCCGGGCAACTACTGGGGTACGTCGTCTCCAAACGAGGGATCGAGGCAAACCCAACGAAGATCGACACGATCGCCCGGCTCGGCAAACCCGAGTGCCTGCGTGACGTCCAGAAGCTGGCCGGGCGTGTAGCGGCTCTCAGTCGCTTCATCCCCCGCCTGGGCGAAAAGGCGATGCCCCTATACCGCCTGATGCGCAAGAATCCCACCTTCCGGTGGGACAAGGAGGCGGACGACGCGCTCCGCGACCTCAAAAGGGTGCTACTCGCCGCACCACTACTCGCCGCACCCGTCGACAAAGAGCCCATGCTGGTATACGTCGCGGCGTCCGAGCGCGTCGTCAGTGCCGTAATGGTTGTCGAACGACCAGAGGAAGGAAAGGAGCGCCCGGTCTAGCGGCCGGTGTACTACATCAGCGAGGTCCTCACCGAGTCGCGCCAGCGATACCCACAATACCAGAAGCTAGTATACGCGGTCTTCAGGGCTCAGCGGCGCCTGCCGCACTACTTTCAGGAGCACCCGATCACGGTCGTCTCCTCAGCACCACTACAAGACATCATCCGCAATCGCGAGGCGACCGGGCGGGTCGCCAAGTGGGCCGTTGAGATCAGCGTCCACAACATTAAATACGAGCCGCGAAAGGCGATTAAGTCCCAGGCACTGGCCGACTTCATCGCCGATTGGGAGGAGGCCCAGCAGCCAGAGAAGCCGCCGTACCTCCATTACTGGAAGCTGCACTTCGACGGGTCCAAGAACGCGGACGGCGCAGGAGCGGGGATAGTGCTGACTTCACCAAAGGGCGACAAGCTCCGCTACATCCTCCGCCTCGAATTCACGCCCTGCACCAACAACATGGCTGAATACGAGGCCCTACTCCACGGCATGCGAGCCGCAAAGGAGATGAGCGTTAACCGCCTTCGATGCTACGGAGACTCCGACCTCGTTGCGGGACAAGTCGCCGGCACCTGCGACGCCATCTCCCCTACCATGGCGGCGTATCGCCAAGAGGTGGATAAGTTGGGCGCCCACTTCACCGGCTACTCTGTCGAGTGGATCGACAGGCGGAAAAACGAGGAGGCCGACGCCCTCTCCCGCATCGGGTCGGCTCGACTCGCACCACCCGCCGGCGTGTTCCTCGACACAATCTCCAAACCATCAGTCTCTCCCCCGAGGGAGATCGACATCGGAGTCCCACTCCAACCAGAGGCAGCCTTGGTCGCACTCATCACCGAGCCAGACGACTGGACCAAGCCCTACATCGCCTACCTGGAGACCGGCACCCTGCCCGCAGACGAGACAAGCGCTCGAATGATTGCTCGCCGATGCAAGTCTTACACCATCATCGACGGCGAGCTACACAAGCGCAGCGTCACCGGCGTGTTCCAACGTTGCGTCCAACCGGCTGAAGGACGCAAAATCCTACATGACATCCACTCAGGCGACTGCGGCCACCACGCCGCCGCGCGCTCCCTGGTCGCCAAGGCTATGCGACACGGCTTCTACTGGCCCACCGCACACGCCGACGCTGTCGATATCGTCCAGCGATGCGCCGGGTGCCAGAAGTACGCCAACCAGACACACGTACCAAGTTCGGCGCTCAAAACAATCCCCATCACCTGGCCATTCGCTGTGTGGGGCATGGACATGGTAGGCCCCTTCAAGAAGGCCCCCTCTGGCTACACCCACTTGCTAGTCGCCGTCGACAAATTCACGAAGTGGGTGGAGGCCAAGCCAGTCCGGAAATGCGACGGGAAGACCGCCACTAAGTTCCTACGCGAGCTCATATACCGCTACGGGTTCCCCAACAGCATCATCACGGACAACGGCACAAACTTCGCCAAGGGAGCAATGGCCGAATTCTGCGAAGAGCACCACATCCGGCTCGACCTCGCATCAGTCGCACACCCGGAATCCAACGGCCAGGCAGAACGAGCCAACCAAAGCATCCTCCACGGCCTGAGGCCGCGACTCCAAGTGCCACTCGAGCGCACCGCTGGATGCTGGGTCGAAGAGCTACCCTCCGTCATCTGGGGAATCCGCACTTCGGTCAACAGGTCGACGGGATTCACTCCCTTCTTCATGGTCTACGGCGCCGAAGCAGTCATGCCCACCGACCTCGAACACGACTCGCCGCGGGTCATCCACTATACGGAGGCCGCAAACGAGCTGGCCCGCCAAGATGGGCTCGACCAACTCGACGAAGCACGCGACCTCGCCCGATCGCGCACCGCCATTTATCAGCAAGGGCTCCGCCGCTACCACAGCCGGCGGGTTAAAACCCGCACCTTCCAGGAAGGCGACCTGGTGTTACGCCTCATCCAGGACAAGAAGGGCATGCACAAGCTCTCCCCTCCGTGGGAAGGCCCGTTCGCTATCGGGCGCGTACTCGGCAACGACGCCTACTACCTAATCGACGTCCGCGGGGACGGCGAACTCGACGTCAAGCGGCCATGGAATGTAAATCTCCTCCGGAAGTTCTACCCCTAGAACTCCACATATGTACTCTCCAGTCGCTATGAAATAAAAGAAACGGTTACTGCAAATTTCGTCTACTCTCCATGCCTTGTGCCACTCGCACTCGTAATAAACAGCGTCGTGCTAAAATGCAGAAGTCAACCTTTGGTCCAGCGACCGGCACGGCTAAGTAGTGCGACGTAAGGGCACTGAGTCATTTCAGGTCTTGCGTCGTCCACGAAAAACGCCAATCCGGAGCCCCATTGGAGTCGCCTAGCTCGACTGGTTTTGCGAACCAAGACAACTGCCCTCGCTTCTCACAGCGACCTTGGTCCTCCGCATCCTCGGCGTAGCGACTCGAACGGCTAAGTACCACGCTCGGGGACTGAATACCAGTTCGTCGCGATCGGTCAGGGAAAACGCCAAGTAAGAGAGCATGCCCAGGACTCGCCACGCGACTGACCCACCGGGCCAGGCAGGAGCGACGCGCTCACACCAACGCGCTCAGTCCTCAACCACCCTCGAGTCGCGCCTTGAACTACCAAGTACCACGCTCGGGGACTCGGCCACCCGACCCCATTCGCGTACGGGGAAACGGTAAAGTACAGAGCACTCAAGGGAGTCGCCTTGCGACTGGCTCTCCGAGCTCGGGCGAGTCGACTAAATTAACAAAACACATGATAACAACAAACATCATATACAAGGTGAATCCCACAAAAGGGCGGACGCGCTCGGGGACTCATCCAAAATCAATCCAAAACACACAAATAACTAGCAAAATTGACACAACATCCCATTCAATCGCACATCGCATTGTCTTACATTACAAATTATGCCTGCTCGGCAGAACTGCTGCTAACATATCTAGGCACACTACCCTATTCTGCAGGCTTCGACGACGACGCACCAGAATCCCGGCGCCTACGGATGAACGCGGTGTACGGGTTTGACGGATACGTCGTCAGCTCACCCGCCATCGCCGCGCGGAAAGGCTGCTCGACCTTGAAGTCACGATGCGGCGGCTCGGGGTCGTTTGGCGCGACGACCGTTTCCTGGTAGGGAAGGAGGTCGCCCATCGCCCAGACACGCTCCGAGTACGCGGCGGCACGTTCCTGAAGCTTGAGAACCTCGGACAGATCCACCACGCCAGTCGACGAAGGATACCCACTCGTCACGTCGTCGAGGTCGAAGTCCTCGGGGAAGTGGGCGAGTCCCAGGCTCAGAGCTGTCGACGCTCCGCGCCGAAACGTCGACCGCATCATGAACTCCACGACCGCGGGCGCCTTCTCCAAGTACTCCCACACCTCAACGAGGTCACTGGGAATAACCTCCGTGGGCGACATCTCTTGAAGGTAGGCGCGGACGCACGTCGCCGACAGCGTCGCCGAGTCGACGAGCATGCTTACGCACTCCCTCGCGTCAAGAGAGCTCGCTTCTTCGTGGCTACCAATCACACGACCTGCTAGAAGGAGACAGTCATGAGTACCACGGAAACCACAAACAATACAACTCAAAGACAGGGAAGACGCACTCACCAAGCAACGGGCGGGCGAGTCCCGTGATGAAAGACTGAAGAGACGTATAATCGTCCTGAAGCCCAACAACGAGGGCTTCCGACACCTTGCGGTCTTCCTCCGCGGCCGCAATGGCGGCCTTAGCTCGCCCGTTCGCCGAGTTTGCTTCTTCTTTTGCCTCCCGCAGTTCGCGCTCGAGGTCGGCGACCCTCTGCTCAGCAGCACTTAACGCAGATCGCACCGCCACCAGCTCACCAGCAGGGACAAGCTCCTGGCGAGCCACCTCCGCCTGCGCAGCAACAGCCTGAAGTTCCTTGTTTGCTTCTTGGAGAGTGGCCAGCTCCTTCTCAGCACGCTGCTTCGCAGCCAATCGCTCTGCCGACTCCAGCTGCAGACCCTGTACATCTTCAAAGTCAGCACACATGAAAATTACTCAGTGCCCACCCGCTAAAATTTAGCGCGTGCGCACTCGGGGACTGGCGACCATGAAAATTACTCAGTGCCCACCCGCTAAAATTTAGCGAGTGCGCACTCGGGGACTGGCGACCACGAAAATTCCTCAGTGCATACCCGCTAAAATTTAGCGCATACGCACTCGGGGACTGGATTCGAAAGTACAACACGCGAAATTATAAGAATCAAGCCGCTGCTAAGCACCGACCTGATCCTCGGAGACTGGAGGTACCTGGATGGCCGCACCAAGCATGCCATGAAGCTGTACTGCGTCCACAGACGCGAGCAGCGCCGGCGTGTGCCCGCGACGTTGGTCGGTTTCAGCGTCGGCGGTCCCTGGAGCGAGGCTCGGGAGCGCAGCCCCGCTTGCCGTGGCCGCCTTGGTCACGAAGCGGGGGAAGGTAGCAATCGAGGCACCTGCCCCAAAGGAACTCGCTTCCTCCGGTCTGGGCAAGGAAATGCCCTCCTTCGTGGACGCGGTTGCTTCCACTGCGGGTCCAGCCGGCGCGGCCGCCGCGTCGTCAGAGACAGCGACGATGTCGTCGCCCTTGGCCTTCTTGCTGCCTTCCGTGGAGGCGGCGACCTCGTCCACCTTCCTTTTACGGGAAGGATCCTCCTCGCTAGCGGCGGAGGGCACCTTGGCCACCGTCGGGTGGCCCATCTTTTTCACTCCGGTCCTGCACGTCAAGTCAAATCAATAAAAGACAATCGAAGTACTAAAAGAAAATAGAGAAGGCCGAGTGCACTCACTTGGCGACTGGAATGAAACGCAGCCCTGTACGAAGGCCGACCGGTTTTTCCAGCTCAGGGCCCAATCGGCGACTAAACCCCAGTTCCAGGACGTCAGGGGCCCAGGATACGGACGGCTTCTTTGACGTTGAGGTAGCGGTTGGCGCCTCCGGGACGCCTTCGGCGGAGGCCTCCTCGCGAAGTGGAGCTGCCGCGGCCGGAGCCTCCTTGCGAGGCGAGACCGCCACGCTCGGGACCTCCTTGCGAGGCGAAGTCGCCACAGCCGGAGCCTTCCCTAGCCCGGAGACCGGCGCGAAGGGCGGAGGCATTGAGGCCAGCGGCGCCTCCATGGATGGCGCATCTAGCGCGGTTGTCGCCGGGGCCGCGCCGTCACCGGCCGAGCTGTGAGCGTCAGAGCTGCTCGCTGAGTGCGGCGGTGAGGCCATCTTCGGCGGCTTCGTTTTCCTCCTCAGGGGGGCCCTCGACTCCTTTTCCTTCTTCTTCTTCTTCGCGGGAGTGGCCTGACGGCGCGAGGTGGTCTCTGGGAGTTCGTTGTCGTCGTCATGACGCTCGAGGCTCCTGCTCGCCTCGATTTCGCGCTGACGTTGCCCGCGGGTCTTTCGGACCAGTGGGGCAATCTCCTCTTCGGACTCGTCCTCGTCGTCCTCGATGCCCTTGGCGGGTGGCGATACGCTTGTATCCTGGGCGGATGGCCCGGGGCTTTCGTCATCGGCGGGTGGTAGCCACCCTTCCACCACTTGGAACAGCTGTGATGAACACGAAACAGAATTAGAGTTACCGCGACTGCACATGCTGCGACTGCGAGCAAGATAAAAAAGTTACCGTCGGAGCCGGACGCTTCGCGGTGTAGGGGGGAACCCCGGCCTGCGCGTCCGCGTACGTCGCCTGGGTGATCTTCTTCAACGCCGAGAGGTAGTCCTCCAGCTTCCACTCGTCGAGGCAGGCTTTCGTCGAGTCTCCCCGGCCCGTATACTGGTACATGTAATGGTCGCGTTGGGCGAGCGGAACGAGCCGCCGCCCAAGCCAACAATTGTACAAGTTTACCGTCTGGAGCCCCTTCTTCTTCAGACCACGGATGGTCTGGAGCATCTCGTCGACGACCATCCGCTGGTCGTCGGGGAGCTTGCCGACCTGGAGATGGCGTGGCTCGGAACGATTGGCCGAGTACCGCGGGATCGCCGCCTCGTCCTCCGGAGTCGCCTCGGTCACGTAGAACCATGACTTCTTCCAGTCGCTCGCTGCTTTGGCCGGCAGCATCAGGTCGAAGAAGGAAGCTTTGGATTTGAGTTGGAAGGTTAAGTCGCCCGCGGCTAGCATTGGGCCGCCCGCCTCCTCGCGGCTGATCCGTCCATGGAACAGATCTTGCCACAAGGGAAAGTAGGGCCGGCAGCCCAAGTAGCACTCGCAGAACGCCACGAAGATGGCGAGCTGCTCGATGCTATGGGGACCCAGATCTGAGGGCTGGATCCCGTAGTAGGCGCAGAAACGCCGGAAGAACAAAGATGTGGGAAACCCTAACCCCCGCTCGAGGTGACTGGTGAAACAGACGAACTCTCTCTCGCGCGGTTTTGGGGTCGTTTCTCCGGCTGCGGGGATACGCCAGCAGCCGGCCCGCAGGATTCCGGCCTCCTCGAAGGAGGCCAGCTGCGCCCTGGTGCACTTGGATCTACCCCAAGGTTCGGTGGAAAGGGCCATGGCTGAGGATTTGTTTGGAGGTCGGAGGATTGCGGGTCGATTGGATCGCGGAATCAAAGGAAGGGAGATGTGCACACTCGGAAGAAATGATGGGCGGTTGGCTTTGCGATAGCCTACCATTCCTCTTATATAGCGGGAGTTGCCCGCCAAATTAGGGGGCCGTTACCGCGCGATGATTACGCCAAAAGTTACCGTTGAGTTACCTTAACGGCTAGTTTGACCACGCCCGACGGTCCACCTCCAGCCACTCGGCTCGCTAAGTCACTCGCCGAGACCGCGTCCCGTTGGCTCGACTCGCCCAAGACGCAACTCGGTTCGCCGGATTTTTTCCTTCATGCAGGAGCCCGCCGATGATTCGACTGGATGCCAACTTGAAGCCGTATACTCCGACTGCCAGCAGCCACTCACGCCTAATCAACGACGGCCTCGGGGACTACTGATGGGGATACGCCTACTGGGGTATACTCAGCGGGACGTTTCCGACTGGCCCAACGGTTGGAGAGTGGGCCTGCATAACGGCGAGTGGATCAAAGCCCAGCAAGCTATTGGGCGACTGGAAGTTGAAGTCCCAGGCGAGTAGATAGGCCCAGTCGGACTAGGTTAAACGATTACCAAAGCTGTAACTGAATCGGTTGAGATATGTAAACCCTAGGGGAGGTGAGCTTATATAAACCTCCCTACGGGGTGAGTAGAGACACGTTCCCTCATACACCCAAGCAACTCGCCGCCTAGTCGCCGAGTTCGCCCATTGTAAACGCCTCCATAATACAATCTAGCAGGAGTAGGTCTTTACCCTCCGGGGGGCCGAACCTGGGTAAAACCCTGTGTCTTTGCCCTCATCTCGCACCGCAGATGGCTGGCCGCCCTTGCCCTTCGTTCTACTACTCGCTGCCGATTGCAGCATCTGCCGTGGTCATTCCCACGACAAGTATTTATGCTCGATAGTGGGTTCATGCCTCTATTTAATCTGGGAAGTGTCAGCAATCTCTAAGGTTGTAGATGTGTTATTGCTACTAGGGGGAAAACAACGGTCTCTTGTTCATGCAATAAGTGGATTGTTTACCTTACACACTTTCCTTAAATCAGTTATCCATTGTTTGCAACTTAATATTGGAGGGGGTCGGATGATAACCTGAAGGTGGATTACTAGTCATAGATGCAGTTGGATGGCGGTATATGTATCTTGTTGTATTGCCCAATCAAATCCCATAGGATCATGAATGTCTAGTATTGCATTGTTATGCCTTGCTTTGTCCTGTCAATTGCCCTGCTATAATTTGTTTACCCAACATGCCATGTTTGTTTATCTTAAGGATAACACCTCTAGTGAACTATGGACCCCGGTCCAATATTTACCATTGATACATCTTCCATTGTTTCTATTTACTTTCTACAAACCACCACTACCTTCCACACCATACAGTTAATCCTTTGTTTTCATAAAACCGGTGAAATTGACAACCTCACTGTTCGTTGGGGCAAAGTCTTGAGTTTGTGTTGTGCAGGTTTCCAGTTGCTAGCAACACCTTTGAGTCGTTTCCTTCCTCCTACTGGTTCCATAACGTTGGTTTCTTATTGAGGGAAAAACTTGCTGTTGTACTCATCATACCTTCCTCTTGGGGTCTCCCAACGAAGTCTAAAGTGATCTGAGCCACATCAGTGTCTAGTGAAATAAATTCCTGCGCTCTGTAAATCTTTTCATCTAGAAACTATTTGTTCCAAATGGTGTTGGTGTCTCTTAAGTGTGTCACCCTACGGTTCATGAATAATGCGTACATGATCAAGACCCCTCTCGTATCAATAATCAAAATCGGGACCTGGAGATCCATACTGACTCCCTCACATTCAACGATGACTTCTTGTGATCGTGAGAACCTTTTATGCTAGTAACTTAATCCCTTTGTCTTGCGATATATTACATGTCTAAGATTCGATCATCGGTATCTCCATACCTAGTTTGATCTCGTTACCGACATGTACTCTTTTCTCGTTCCCGTGATATAACATTCTAGTGATCACATCACTTGCTTGCAAGCTAACTAATATGATATCACCGAGTGGGCCCAGAGTATATTTATCCATCTTCCGGATGGACAAATTCCACTCTTGATCCATGAGCCTCAACATAACACCTTCATAGCACTAAACCCATCTTTATAGTAACCCTGTTACGTTGTGACGTTTGATGTTATCAAGATACTCTTCTAGTGTTAGTGATTGACATGATCTCATGGTCTAAGGATTAGGATTACTTTGTATGATGTTATAGCAGTATAAACACAGTGACTTTGATTGTAATGCTATACTTCAGATGAATGTTCATCGCACCATTCCAATAATGTTGTGACCTTGTTATTAACAACATCCAATGTCCATGATCAGTAAATATTGATCATCTTGTTAATCAACGAGCTAGTTTATAAGAGAGGCATAACTAGGAACTTTCTATTTGTTTATTAAACACACATGTATTAACGTTTCCATATTAATACAATTATAGCATGCAAAATAAACATCTATCATATACTTGGAATACATAATAACAACTTTATTATTGCCTCTCAGGGCATATCTCCTTCAACCCCTGCACCTAAATCACACAAGGCATTATGAATATCAGTTTTGCCTATTGAGCATGGAATAGTTGGTATTCCGGGATCTCCTGATTTAGACAATAGCTTTCCATTAGCAGGGTAACTAGTCACCATGGCAACGTTTTCAGTTATCTCTTTCTTTCTATTAATAATATCATAGAGAAATTTAGAATAGGTAGGCACTTTTATCGCATCTGGGAATGGAATTTCTAGACGAAGATCACCTAATGCTTTTTTTAAAGAGTCATAGATTACCTGATCCGGTGCTTTCTTTTTGCGTTCTGGATATGGAAGTTTCTTACTCTTATCTTTTACCTTTTGTGGGGGATCATGCTCTTTAGTTACTTTCTTTTGTTGTTGCTTGTCGCTTTTCTTCTTTTCTATTGCAACTACTTCATCTACTTTGCTTGTTTCTTTTTATTCTCCTAGATCAACAGTCCCTGCATCAGTCATAACTGTCATCATGTGCATCATCCCGCTCTTCTAAGTTTTGATCTTGTGTTTCTTGAGCAGACTCATCTTGAGGATCCACCAATGTATCATCTTCTTGGCTTGCTTTGAGCAAGGTTTTTTCCCTTCAATCTTTTTCAGCTTCATATTCTGGTGGTCCTACTGGTCCTTTAACAACTGCACCTCTCCTTGTAACAACATTAGTAGAAACAGTAATATTTATACCATCTTGAATAAAAATTTGATAACCATATGCTATTTGTTCACATTAGGTTTCAATCATACTAAGGTACTTGTGAAATAATTTTATTTCTTGGCCAATCTCGTCATAATTTTCCGTATGTTTGGCCAAAATATTCTTGTGTCATTGAAATTGCTTATGCAAGTTATTGTAAGATTTGGTCTGTCGATGTTTCAATTCTTGAAAAACTTTTCTAATTTCGTCTTCTTCAGTAAAAACTTGTAACAAATCTACTTTGTTTTCCTTAACAAGTTCAGAAGGTATACCTTTTTCTTTCATGGTTTTGCGCACTTCAGGCATAAGATCAGGATTTATACGAAGTATTCTCTTTTCCGGCTTAGTGCCAAAATTAGTATTATATAAATAATCATTCTTAGCCCTAGTAGACATCAATTCCAAACATGCTTTAACAATTAAAGTATTTATCGATCCTCCTGCTAATAAATCTAGCAACTCTCTGCATTGGATATTAAGACCGTGGTAAAATAAGTGGCAAACAGTTGACTCAAAATAGCCATGATTAGGAATACTATTGATCATTCCAAAAAATCTATCCTAGGCTTGTGGGTAGTTTTCTCCCACGTTCTGACTAAAATTGCCTATATTCTTTCTAATTTCTGTTACCTTTATAAAAGGATTAAACATGTTTATGAATTTAACAATGTAGTTTTACCAACATTTAATGTAATGAAGAGGGAGAGAATATAACCAGTCTAGAGCCTTACCTTTAAGAGACCAACAAAATAATTTTAAACGGTAAAAATCTTTTGGCAAACCTTTTGGTCCAAGTGATGTTATCACATCATCAAAATCTCTAAGATGTATTCCCAGGTCTTCATCTGCCCTTCCACTAAAAGCTTTTTCCTATAAAATTTTAATAATCTCACCATCAAATCGATATTCTCTAACTCCAGGATTAGGAAATTATATTGGTTGTTTAAGAAAAGCAGAATTTGGAGCACTGTATTCTCTAAGAGTTTTCTCAGGTTTCTTGAGAGTTGTCCTGTGAATGGACATGGTTTCCATGACGTCACTTAGGTTTTCAACTTCAACCTTGTTCGATCTCAAAAGTTTTTCAATAATTTCCTCGCGCCTTTGAACAGGCACGCAATCGAGATAATTTGGTAGATAGGTCCTACCAGAGCGTGTAGACCCTTTGTCTCCTAGGGAGACCATCTTGTAATAGTAACACCTGGAATGCCAAGAGACAAAACACTTAGCTCTTAGCTCCACGACAACAGCACCAGAAAATAGCTTGATGGCTGCAAGTGCATAGATCGTTTGTATCTAGTTTCGAAATTAAGATGTCGATCCCATAGGGAGCCCAAAGGTAAGTGTTTATGGGTGAAGTCTCTGTCACACCCGAAGTTGTCACAGGTCTTCGAGTGAATTTACTACAAGTGTTAAAATAAGAATAGAGTTTGAGTTAAAGGAATGTCTTAAAATAAAAATAAAATATAAACTTCAAATATAAAAAGCATAAAAGTAAAGAACGTTTTGTTTGTTGTTTTCTATAGATAACAAAGTAGGCACGGGGAGATTCAGTTCATGATGATAGTGAATGTGATATGTGGGTGAGTGATAAGTATAACAATTATAATCTTATAGTTAGCCGAAACTCCTGTTGGCACTGTTCCTACAGTCCGTCATGGTCCCCCTACGATCTATTACTATTCTGGCCTATAAGCGGTCTGCTAAGGTTTTGGCCTGTTACTGTTTTGGCCTGGTGTGTTTTTGGCCTATTACTGTTCTGACCAACTATAGTTCTCGCCCTTTTTGCTGCCCTGACATATTACTGTTCTGGTCCGTTACTATTTTTGCATTTTGCGGTGCGGTGACCCAGCATACCACTGCATGTGTAGTACACTATAGTCGTTGACATGACATCCATAGAACACCGTTCTGTAAATATCACATTCCTCAGAGGGGTACAACAAAAACATTGCGGGTCCATATTACAAACATTCACACATTATTATTATTATAATACCAGAAGTTCAATACTTAGAAAAAAATCAACTTACAAACCAAAATATAAAGTGTTTTAGCAGAATTTAAAAGTAGCAACTCCAACTAAGAGTTGACCTTAGTAGCTTATTCTATATGGTTCATGTTGCTCGGCTCCGTCGGTTACTACTAACTAGGGTACTTAGTTCGACTCGTTGTCATCGACACCATAGCGGATTTTGTAATCCACTTCTTCAACACCTCCTGACAGGTCAGGCTCCTCGTAGAACACATGTTCTTAGCATTCGGCTGCATACATTGGCGTGTCTTCGGGATCCTCAGAGTCTAAGCAAGGGATCAAAGGAAAGGATGAGTAACAACGTTACCCAGCAAGTTTATTATATGCAAGGTGGGAAGTTTGATGCTCTAACTACCACCTCAGACTATAAGTCCTTGGCACTATGCAGTTTTTGTAAATCTTTCTTCAAAGATTAATTTTATTATGAAAATCTATGACCACCAGCCTTCACAGGCTGACCAGAACTTTCATGGAGTTCCTTCCCTGCCGCGTTCGTAGCTCCTTCCCGGAACAGGGAGTAACAAGTTACAATTCTTACACTCTGCAGAGGTGCGTTACTTTACCCATGAGAGATCAACTCCTTATCGCACAACCGGGCGTACCTCCCCGTCCACAATTCCATGACGTGGGGCCCGGTAGGTGATCCAAGCCACTCACTGCCCCCTTCGCGACCTCGCATGCCTCCTTGGTGTACACCATGCCCACATATTGAATTACGACAATTGTTTGTACATACCGTTAGATGTCAGAACTATCGTGGGACGTTGAGGGTTCCCACCCATATGCTGCATATCCTCTACGAATTACCAATTAATATGCAAGCTACGAGTGATAACAGCCACGACCTGCACATCCGGCTACATGCGAGAGGAAGAAGATACCGCTGACTTCTCTGTCCCATTCCAAATCTCATGGTTAACGCGTGATATACGGCGCTAGAATCACTGATGTCATGGGTTATTAAGTTCCTAACTGGTCATTATTGTTGCAAATAGAACCCTAAGTTCTATTGCTCCATTATATCATCACTTAGGATGATACCTAAGATTTCTTTATTTTAGAAAATAATATTTTCTTTCTTTGGAGTATAGATGATAACACACAATCTTGCATATACTTTGATAAAGACTCCTCAAAGGACATGAGCAAGTGATGAACTTTCCTTGTGATTGCAAGGTAGTGAAGTCGGATGCTTGCACTGGACCTTGAGCTTCTATGTCTACAAAACATCATTATTGCCCGGTAAGGACAATATTTAAAGAAGCAAAATGATTATGCAAAGTAATGTAATGCATCATTTCGTTTTGTGTGTATTCTCTCCCATTATTTAAATTATAAAAATTCTTTTCATAAATAAAGAATTTATAAATATTAATTATTAATATTTATTGAATATTGTATTCCTTATTTTCTCTCATTTTATTTGAATTTTACTTATTTAATAATTCCTATAAGAATTATCGTTTTTATTTTAAATTAAAGAATTATATAAATTATTTGTTTAATAATTTTCTAAAATACTACAATATTGGTATATAATAAAAGTGATTTTTATTTATTTTTATCATCTTTCTTTAATTTTATAAAGTTCCATAAGGACTATATATAGTATAAAATTCTTGATAAAAATTATATGCCTAGAATTTTATTTCTTAATTTATTTAGATAGATTGGATTATTGTGAATCCAAAAATATTTTATTTATAATTTTTAGATTTTTAGTTTATTTTCTAGAATTTATTTAAGTTTAGGGGTATTTTGGTCTTTTCTGAATTATTAAAACTATCTTTAAGTGGTTGGGGTGGCTGTGTTGGGCTTATTGGGCCGTTTTGTCCCAAATGGGCATAACCAAAATGGCTCCCCGAAGGGTTGGCCCTCTCATCCCACACCCATATCCACCTCTCTCGTCCCCTTCTCTCCTTCTTCTCTCTCGACCCCGTGGTCGCCGATGCCACCGCCGGCGATTCACGCTGTCGTGGACCTCCCCGGCCGCCGTCGTGATGCATGGTGTGGTTGTTGACCCCGCTCCTCCTTCTTTTCCATCTCGATTTGGACCTGGGGCCCTCCTATGGTCAGATCGGCTCCGTCCCGAAACCTAGGGTTTGGGGTGGTGCTGGTGTTGCCGCCGCCGCTGCTCCCGTGGTGCTGTGGTGGTCTTGCTCGCCCTCAGGGGTGGTTGTGGTCGCCGCCTCGGCGTGGTGCGGGTTGCAGCGCCCCTTGGGGTGCTCCCCGTGCTGTCGTGCTCGTCGACACCATCTGCTTCCTCTTCTCGCCCACAACAACAACCTCCAGTAAGTTGTTCTTTCTTTCTCTCATGTCCTCTATGCTTTGCCGTCTTGTGCTATGTGTTTCTAGTGGCTACCCCTAGCTAGTGTTCATGTTCTTATTAGGGTTCATATCCTGTTTAGGGTTCACATCCCTCTGTTGATATTATATAAGATGATTTGGATCTAGTAATGATGATCCTTAAGCATGATGAATGGTTGTTTGATGTGGATTACTGCTTATAGGTTGCTTTAGTGATGCTAGTGGCTTACCAGATTGATTCCATTGGTTAATTTGATATGGTTCAAATGATAGTTGAAACTTCTTTCTTTGAACCCCAATGCCTATGATGTTGGTATGAGGCTTAGGGATTAGGTCCTTATCTTGTTGTTCCTCATGGATCTGTTCTGGTAGTGATACCAGCTACTAGTTCTTGAGTCAAAGTTGGGAAAAATGATTTGTAGGCTTATTAAGTTATATAGATCCATAAAATCTAGAAATTCTAAGGTGCTACTCCTGTTTAAGAGATGTGCCTAGAATTCCAGATCTTAGCTATATTTATTCTTGGAATTTAAGATATGGCTTTATAGCTAGGATCAATGAGGTTGTTCCGAGATCCTGGTTGGATCTGTATAGTTTTCTGATGGCTTTTAGTGTTTAAAATCTTCAATGATAGACTCACCCCACTTGGGTGTTTTTCTAAGAAGTTTAATATAAGACAACACATGAATTCTTGTCTAACTTAGATAGATAAATCATGTGATGGTTTTATACCACTCACCACAACAGTGGAGTTGTTGGGGTTGTAACTTGCTCATCTTGTGGCTTGATCTTGCTCGTTGTGTGGCTAGCTTGATCTGGTTCTTCTCCTGATGCTACTCCTGCTATTTCCAGCTCTTGGAACTTGTCCTTGATCTTGTTATCCACCTAATCCACCCCCTCCTTATGTCACCATCTTGGTGGGATGATCAAGTGTGTGGTTGGTTTGGTCTGGTTTGGTTTGGTTTGGCTGCTGATGCTCGATGTGTATGAGCAAGGAAATGATGTTGGGGTGCTTGACCACGGCTGTGCTGAGCAGTTTTGCTTGTGTGGGCAGCTGTAGATGTGTTGACAACACACACTATGCATTTAGGTGTGTATGCTGCTTGTGTGTCTGCTGCACCCTTGTGGATATGCTCAGAGAATGATCTACCTTTTATCTGATTACATTTACCTGTCTGGTGAAACTTGCCCCTCTTGCTGATTGGAGTTATTTGACTTATGGCTTAAAAATTATGAAAGATTTAGTTCTTTCATATTGGTGAAACTTGCCCCTAAAGATTACTCAGTGATGTAAAGTTGAACAGTGCATCTCACTGTCACTACTGAGAGTAAAAATATCCTAATCTTTTATTTTCTTTCTTTTATTTTGTGATTTGTTTTGCAGGTACAAGACTTGAAGATTCAAGATTTAGAATAGGTCTTATTTTTCATAGAATAATTCCCTTGTAATATTTATTTTATTCTTTTGTAATATTTATTTTATCCTTTTGTAATAAAGATTGTAATATTACTCAATGTATAAATGTTCTTCTTTTATTTCATTTACTATTGTAAAGATCCTTGATTACTTTTATAAGTTACATTTTGTAACTTATTTGTTGAATAAAGATATGGGATGAATATTCATTTTCTTGATTATGTTATATTATTTAAAGTTTGAGTGACTAAATGTTATTGCTTGATTAAATAAGATTACTCAAACATAATTCTACTACCTTTTAAATTATAATTCTAACATTCAAGTTTAAATTCAAATTTCATTTCCCAAAACACACCGATCCATAAAGATCATGTCAAAGTTTATAACGATCATTCTCCAAGGCTATTCCTAAACTTAAAGAGTGAAAGAAACTTTGATCACTTTAAGTTTTTATTTGGCAAAAAGTTTACCACATTTTTACAGATGAATGCATGCAATTGCACAAATTCCTAAATCTACCCTTCGTTGGTTCCTAAATGCTGAGATGTTACATGCGGTTCTAGATCTTTTACTATTCTGGCCTGTTACTGCTTTGGTCCATTACTGTCTTCGCCTGTTACTGTTTTGGCCTATTACTGTTTGGGCATGTTACTATTAGAGCACGCCTATGGGTCATCCCGTTACTTCTACGGTCTCCATGTGCAAAAAGACTGCACTAGATTGGTTGGTTTCACACATGTTCAAAAATGCACAACTGTCTTGAGGTGTCTCGAATACAATGCTCCTACATATAAACAAGATGACTATGTGTTGTATGGCTGAGTCCACAATCTTTGAGACCGTGTACAATTTTATCGGGCTATGGTGGGAGTGTTTGAGCCAACCTATCTAATAACACCAAATGAATAAGACATATCTCGGATACTGGCACATAACGCAACAAGAAGATTTTCTGTGATGCTTGGGAGTATCGACTTCATGCATTAGGGATGGAAAAAGTATCTATTCGCTTGCTAAGGGATGCACAAGGGTCATACTGGAGAATGTAGTGCAACACTTGAGGCTGTGGCAGACTATGATATTTGGATTTGACACGTTTTTTTGAATGGCTAGATCTTACAGTGATATCAACATGTTGAGCGCTCTCCGGTGTTTGGCAGACTTGTTGAAAGCCATGCTCCGGTGGCCAACCACATGATGTCCTTACGACGTACAATCTTTTTTTGCGAATCAGAGAGCTTTATTGATTAAACTGCCTGGTTACAATCACTCAACGGAGTATTGATAAGAGCGCCTCAGATATAATTGATCCACATACATCTCTTCCTAACCGAACTAGCTTGCTTAGCACAAAGATGAGCTGCTTGGTTAGCGTCCCGCCTAACAAAATCTACTGTAAAGCGAGATATAGAGCTCTCGTAATCTACCTAATTTCTTGGCATATGGATCTCAGTTCCGATCTATCATGTCATTCATTCACGTAGAGTTGGACAACTTCCTTAACATCAGACTCGATAATAACACAAGTGTAGCCCCTCTCGACTGCCAAGCGCGCACCATCTCAAATCGCCATAGCTTCCATAACGCTTGATGCATGTTCATACCACAAAACCTGTCCACATGTCATGGACCCGAGATGGTTCCTGACTAACACACGTGCTGCGCACAATCTTTTTGAATTTTCCATAATAACAGTGTTTAATTCTAAGTTGAAACCCAAGCAAATGCATTAAGCTCTCTGCCGCTTTGTCCATACCAAACGAAAAACGTCGTATTTCTAGCCAGGGGTGTAATAAGGAACTTTTCACACGCGCTGGTAGAAATAGGAAAAGGGAGAATATTCTCGCTACAAGAAAAGGTTCTCACGCATATCTTGGGCCGGGCCGTGAGCCTCCTTCGCTTCTGGACCGAGCCGCCCGCTGGGTCTCCGCCTTGCCCTGACGATAGCGTATGCGTGGCCGGCGCGTTACCAGCATTATATATATCGGCAGGCACACCCTAGGTTTTTTCCCCACCATTCCTTCCTCCCCCAATCCCCTAAACCCGCCGCCGCCGCCGCTTCCTCGTCTCTTCCCTCCCATCCGGAGGCGGACGCGAAGGTGAGACCCCCGTTCCTTCTCCCCCGCCTCATAGCTTCTCAGATTGCTTCCTGGATCTCGTCGACGCGACCGTATCTGCTGCTGCGTAGTCGATTTTATTGGTTCTAGTCTCGTTGGATGCGCTACTGATTGGATCCTACCCGTTTTTTCTGGTCTTAGTCTCGCTGGATGCGCTCTAGTTTCCTGGATTCGTCGGTAGGATTGTTTTTGTTTTTGCTGTTCTTAAACGTAGCAGATCTAAGGTTTCGTGGTTGCTATGCCGTAGCAGATGTTCGTCTGGTAGTAGTAGTAGTGGTAGACACTTGTTATTCCGTTGTTTAGCGTGGATCTATCGTTCATATGCTCTGTTTTTGTGTACTTTTCTCGATTTCGTTAGATTGTTCATGCTGTAGGGTAGTGCTTTCCCGCTTTTGTCTGTCTGCCTTTTCGAATTTGTTATCTGTTCTCAGTTTCAGCGTGGTGGTAATAGCGATAATTATTACTGCTAACTTCGCATGTTTAATTATGCTGGATGTATAAAAGTGGGAGAATCTTTTCAGCTGTATTTGCTTTCTTGTCAAGGCATGAGTTGACTTCTGTAATCTGAATAATATCATAATCTGTTCTTGCCTTCTTGCGTGTTTGAGTAGAGTATTGTGGTATGTGATGGTTAATTTTTAGTTTCATGTCTTAACATTCACTTGGTCATAAGCAAATGCATGCTTGCTTTTTTATCTAACCGACTATGTATTTATCTACTTAATAAGCATATCTAGCTTTTAGCTATGATTGATTTTTAGATACGTTTGTTTATGATCTATCGTTTGTAAGTTCTTATGGATATAGAAGTACCTGAAGGTTTTAGTTAGTGGAATCCATTACGTTCTCGTGTTTAATAGCTGTGCAACTCCTTCAGTGGTGGGCACCAGCCTTAGCAACTACAGTTTTCTTAATGGATTGCTCTCGTTCATATTTTGATGTCTGTACTTTTCCACAAACTCCCATGCTAATTACACTTAAATGTTATTGTCTCATTGGTGCACTTTCTACAATTATGATTCCTGGACATTGTCTCGTTAGTTCACAACCGGTAATGAATATCTGTTGCTTCTTTCTTGGTGCTCTTTTGACAATTGAGTTTTCTGAACGCTGCCTCGTTTGTTTTATATGCATTAGTCTTACATGGTATGGTTTGAGTATTATTAAAGAAATAGTATAATTTTGAGAACTTCTGTGTGTCCTACCATGGTAAGAGCACATTTCAATATGCAATTATGGTTGTTTCAATTATCACATTTAGTTATTTGCGTGCACCTTATTCATGTTTGATTCTAATAGCCTGCTGTTCTTTGAACAGGAACTTGTATTTCCAGAGTGATTTTCAGAAGTAGTCAAGATGGTGAAGTTTACTGCGGAGGAGCTCCGCAGGATTATGGACAAAAAGAATAACATCAGGAACATGTCTGTTATTGCTCATGTTGACCATGGTATGTGACTGAACAGTGGTGTCCAACTATCTAGTTTATGCTGTTTAATCTTGTTGGTCTACGTTTCATTTGCCCTATTTTTTGTTAATTTAATGCTGTTCATCATTGTTTTGGAATAATCAATTTCATCTGTGTAAATATCAATACATCTCTTGTGCTCTTAAGTTTCTGGTACTGATTGTATCATTGGGTGCCCTTAAATGTAATCACTGACTTATAGCTCTATGTTTCAAAATCTGCTCTGGTTGGCATGCACAGGTTAATGACAGTTTCTGTTACAATTTAAAAGCTATGATATTTGCACTCTTGTACTTAACTTCTTGAAATTAACATTTGTTGGTCTTATATTGTACTATTGTCCTACTTTTTATTCTGTTGAATTCTTAAATTGTGGACTGTTCTTACATGATATTTTCATTCATATTTACATATGTTCGCTTGTCTTCTCATATGTTTGTGTTCTACTGTTTAGTTCATTGTACTTATGAATCTGTTGAATTCTTAAATTGTGCACTGTTCTTTGGTAATTTCAGATTTACATATGTTCAATTCAATTGTGTTCTCATATATGGTTTGTTCTACTGTTCAGAGTGCCTTTTGTCTTGTTCAATTCTTACATTGTGCACTGTTCTTACGAGCTACTTTCATATTTACAGGAAAGTCTACCCTTACCGACTCCCTTGTGGCCGCTGCTGGGATTATTGCCCAGGAAGTTGCTGGTGATGTCCGCATGACTGATACCCGTGCAGATGAGGCAGAACGTGGTATTACAATCAAATCCACTGGTATCTCTCTTTTCTATGAGATGACTGATGAATCACTTGCAAGCTACAAGGGTGAGAGAGATGGGAACGAGTACTTGATCAACCTGATTGATTCACCTGGCCACGTTGATTTTTCTTCTGAAGTCACAGCTGCTCTTCGTATTACTGATGGTGCTTTGGTGGTGGTTGACTGTATTGAGGGTGTCTGTGTGCAGACTGAGACTGTTCTGCGCCAGGCTCTTGGTGAGAGGATTAGGCCTGTCCTTACTGTCAACAAGATGGACAGGTGTTTCCTTGAGCTACAAGTGGATGGCGAGGAAGCTTATCAGACTTTCTCCCGTGTCATTGAGAATGCCAATGTCATCATGGCAACATATGAAGATGTTCTCCTTGGTGATGTCCAAGTCTACCCAGAGAAGGGGACTGTTGCTTTCTCTGCTGGTTTGCATGGGTGGGCTTTTACCCTTACAAACTTTGCGAAGATGTATGCCTCCAAGTTTGGTGTTGATGAATCAAAGATGATGGAGAGGCTTTGGGGTGAGAACTTCTTTGACCCAGCCACAAAGAAATGGACGACAAAGAGCACTGGCACAGCTACCTGCAAGAGAGGTTTTGTTCAGTTCTGCTATGAGCCAATCAAGCAAATCATTGAGATCTGTATGAATGATCAGAAGGATAAGTTGTGGCCTATGTTGAAGAAGCTTGGTATTGTCATGAAGAATGATGAGAAGGACCTAATGGGCAAGCCTCTGATGAAGCGTGTCATGCAAACTTGGCTTCCTGCCAGTCGTGCTCTGCTTGAGATGATGGTGTATCACCTGCCCTCTCCCTCGAAGGCCCAGAGGTATCGTGTTGAGAACCTGTACGAGGGCCCCCTTGATGATATATATGCAAATGCTATCAGAAACTGTGACCCTGATGGTCCTCTTATGCTGTACGTTTCCAAGATGATTCCAGCATCTGACAAGGGCAGATTCTTTGCCTTTGGTCGTGTTTTTGCTGGGAAGGTTGCAACTGGCATGAAGGTCCGTATCATGGGTCCCAACTATGTTCCTGGCCAGAAGAAAGATCTCTACACCAAGAGTGTCCAGCGTACTGTTATCTGGATGGGAAAGAAGCAAGAGTCTGTTGAGGATGTTCCCTGCGGTAACACTGTTGCTTTGGTTGGTTTGGATCAGTTCATCACGAAGAATGCTACCCTGACAAATGAGAAGGAAGTTGATGCCTGCCCAATCAGAGCAATGAAGTTCTCTGTGTCCCCTGTTGTGCGTGTTGCTGTTCAGTGCAAGGTGGCCTCTGATCTTCCTAAGCTTGTTGAAGGCTTGAAGCGTCTGGCCAAGTCTGACCCTATGGTCCTCTGCTCCATCGAGGAGTCTGGTGAGCATATCATTGCTGGAGCTGGTGAGCTTCACCTTGAGATTTGCTTGAAGGATCTGCAGGATGACTTCATGGGAGGTGCTGAAATTATTGTTTCCCCTCCTGTTGTCTCCTTCCGTGAGACTGTCCTGGACAAGTCATGCCGTACTGTTATGAGCAAGTCCCCGAACAAGCACAACCGTCTCTACATGGAGGCTCGCCCGTTGGAGGAAAATCTGCCAGAGGCCATTGATGATGGACGCATTGGCCCACGTGATGACCCTAAGGTGCGCTCCAAGATCCTATCTGAGGAGTTTGGTTGGGACAAGGATCTCGCCAAGAAGATTTGGTGCTTTGGACCCGAGACCACTGGCCCCAACATGGTTGTTGATATGTGTAAGGGAGTGCAGTACCTGAATGAGATCAAGGACTCTGTTGTGGCTGGGTTCCAGTGGGCTTCCAAGGAAGGTGCACTGGCTGACGAGAACATGCGTGGCATCTGTTTTGAAGTCTGTGATGTTGTCCTCCACACTGATGCTATTCACAGGGGTGGTGGTCAGGTTATTCCAACGGCCAGGAGGGTCATATTTGCCTCTCAGCTCACTGCCAAGCCAAGGCTGCTGGAGCCTGTCTACCTTGTTGAGATCCAGGCACCAGAGAACGCACTTGGTGGAATCTATGGTGTGCTGAACCAGAAGAGAGGGCATGTGTTTGAGGAGATGCAGAGGCCAGGTACCCCACTGTACAACATCAAGGCTTACCTCCCTGTCATTGAGTCTTTCGGTTTCTCCGCCACCCTCAGGGCTGCCACATCGGGCCAGGCTTTCCCCCAGTGTGTGTTTGACCATTGGGACGTCATGAACTCTGATCCTCTGGAGGTTGGCTCTCAGTCTCATGCCCTCGTCCTGGACATCCGCAAGAGGAAGGGGCTCAAGGAACAGATGACTCCCCTGTCTGAATTCGAGGACAAGCTCTAAGTTCTGGGCCGGTGTTTTGCTACTCAGCTCTTTCTCTTTCAGAGAGCTCTACTTTATTTCTATGAGTTGGTCTTGTATCGTAATGAACCTATCTGTCGTGATATTGGTAGTGTGCTGAGACTATGTTTTGCTATATCTGTCGTGGTGTAACAGATGTTAAACTTAGATATGTCTGTCGTAAGTTGAAAATTCTTGTTGCTGTCATGTCTTCTCATTTGTGTTAGATTTTGCAGTTTTTTCTTTGTTATTTCATTCCTGTGATCTTGCTTTCCTTGCTCCATACTTGATAGTTCATGTTTGCCACTTGACTTTGTTATATTTCTTATCTCATCTTGAAGTTTCTTCCTTGATTTTTGTTTAGTCACTTCTTATTCTCGGTTGCCTCGTTTTCTGCATGGAGAACGTTTGTGTGCTTATGTTTCTTCAAAGAAACAAACATTCTCTTTGTTTTTGTTTGTGCCAAAGAAAAGCCAGCTTCGTACATGTGGAACTTACCTGCTTGTTTGGTAAGTACTGATTTTCGAGTAACTATGAATGTTCTAATCGGCTGATGATTCTAAGTTCCAACATTTTCACGAGAATAAAAAGTGCAGCTCCTTTGTTTGTAGTCAGGGCCGTCTTGATTGAACTGCACACGTGTGTGCACTTATATGGGGCATGAAACAGGTCTTTGTGCTCTTTTGTAGTCAGGGCCTTCTTGATTGAACCCTAGTCCTTGTTTCTGTCTTTGCTTTTGCCTGTTTTGCTTCGTTATAGTCTTGCTCTTTTCTTAAAACTGATCATGCTACTTTTTTACTTGATGAATTTTGCCGTGTGTTCTTATGATCATGACCTTTGATGTCTTCTTCTGACTTATCATGACCTGTGGTTGCATTTGGCAAAGACAACAATTTGTATTTCATCATGTGGATCTTAACTGCTTGTTTGGTTTCTTACATAGTGATTCATATTTTTGAAATACTCATCTTTTGAAAAATGTGAGTGGTATATATGTGATGATTACAGGTTCCAACATTTTCACGAGAATAAAACAGCGCAGCCCTTGTTAAGCTGCACAGCAAAACCTAACAGGACGAAATTATGTAACAGAAGCGATGTGCATGTTGGTTAATTACTTTCTGTTATGAGAGCTGCTCTATTTCTATGAGTCCCTCTTGTATTGTAATGAACCAATCTGTCTGTGATATTGGTAGTGTGCTGAGACTATGTTTTGCTATCTGTCGACGTAACAGATGTTAAACTTAGATTTATTGGTAATTCTTGTTACTGTCCTGTTTGCATTTTTGTTAGATCTTGCAGTTTTACTTGGTTATTCATTCCTGTGGTCTTGCTTTCCTTGCTCTATATTTTGATAGCTCATGTTTGCCTCTGGCAGGCACGTTACTTTTTTTTTTTGGAGACATGGTCATTGATAGTTCCTGGAGCTCTTTTACTTGATTTTTGCTGCCTTATGATCGTCACCTGTCATGCACTCTAATTCAGACGTTATTCTCGGTCACTGTCTTTGGTTTTGGCAAGGAGAAGGTTTATGTGCTTGATATTTCCACAGCCTTCTGGTGGTTGCTTTTGTTTGTGGCAAATGAAAAACAGGCTCATGGATCTATCTTTCAGTGTATTTCATCGTGTGCTGTCTTTGCTTCTGTCTCAGATTTTGTGAGTTTTGATTGGTTATAGTCTTGCTTTACTTGCTTCATGCCTGGTTATTTTCTGAGTACATTGATAAACCTGGTAGCTCTTTTACTTGATTTTTGTTGTGTGTTCTTATGATCATCACATGTCATGCAGCCTTCTTTTGACTTTCGATATTCTAGGTCGCTGTGTATTTGGGCTTACATGGAAAAGGTTTGTGTGCTTGATATTTCCACATCATTTCTAATGTGTTTCATCGTGTGGAACTTACCCTGCTTGATTTTTTTCTTAAGTAGTGCTTCATAATTCTTGGAAATGCTTATCTTTCTGGTTTATATATGTTCTACTGGAATGATGATTCAGTTCAACATTTCCACTAGCGCAGCTCCTTGTTATTCTGGACATGAAAACCAAACAGGACAAAATTATGTAGTAGCAGAAGCAATGTGCATGTTGGTCAGGTAAGTAGTGAAATCCTTGAGAATATTTTCTTGCCTTTGAAGGCAAAACATGCAGATTCAGGTTGGGACAATCCACCACATGTTTTCTGAACATATTGCTGACGGACAAGTATCATGTCATGTCGTTTTTGTTCTTATGGAAATAGCATCTGGAACTACAAATGAACCAAGCATCTTAGTACATATGAACACCAATGAACTCCCTGACATTTCAAATTCAGGTGGAGAACAGAAACAAGTTCGAAGCATCCTGGAAAGATATGTTCTGCTTCTACATGTATGCGCTCCGGTCCATTGTGATACAGAGAAGACCTGCTCACCGCATGGTCTATGGAATGCTTCATATTTTCCTAAATAATCTGCTGTAAAATGTGGCCAGTGTTCTCCTGAATTGATGATTCTTTAGTTCAAATTTTTTGCAAGGATGCATGAAATCATGTTTTGAAGAAAATAATGAAGGACGCCGCTTGAACACTGAAGTGGTGTAAAACATAGAGATCAATAGTGTTCTCTTGAACTCAAATTCTTGTGGCACTACCCATATATAATTGTGATTGTTGTTGAGTAGTCGTCAAGTAGAACAGCTTAAACTTATTTACAACTAGGTTATGATGCTAACAAGGAAATATGAAGCAGAAACTCATATGCTTAATTGGTTTAGTTGCAAGTTAAGTACGTAGTCTCGCAACGAAAGTTAGTTACTTATATTGATCATTCCAAATAGACGGTAAAACACAAGTACTCACACAGAAAATCCAAGAGTAAATTCGATCACAGGTGACAGGTCATAGTTCTGTGTTCAAAAGCTGCACAACAATACCTGGCAAAACAAGATTGGGACGAAAATATGTGGAGTAGCAGAAGAAATCAAGCACATCAGTTTGCGATTGAGACAGTTTACGGCCTGCTCTTCAACATCTTGTAGAAAATGTACAAGAGAACTATTCTCTCTGTTAGGACCATTCTCTCTTGTAGAAAATGTCACTTCCTTGATCTCATGAAAAAAGTATTTGGATCTCCAAATTAACTAATCATCTCATACAGGTATGTGAATTGTTCCGATATAAAACACCAAAGAACTCCTGAGTAACTTTCAAGTTTTATGGGAAAACAGAAACTAGTTTCAGCATCAATAAAAGACAAGTTCCGAATGTATGCCAAAAAATGATAGTTCCACTGTGATACAGACACCCCTCATGAGGAGCGCAAAGTACAGACCCATTTGCATGGTCTACTGGTTGACAGAAATCATTAGCGGCATCATGTGCGAAGCAAGAACCGAACAGCAGCAACAGCATCACCTTTGTGCTCCCGTAGCGTCCTCTCAGCAATCTTCTTGTCCAACTGCACATTCAGAGATGTTTTAGAAGGGGCTTTCAGAGAATTCGAAAAATAGCCGTGAGTTAAGGTTTCAGATGCGACCTCAAGCTCGTTGGCGATGATTTCAACATCAGTAGGGTTGATCTTGACAGCAGCTAATTCCTTCTCCCTGGTGAAAGAGCAGAAAAACAAAAAAAAATCGTTATGACAATCCCATGAATTGTGAACAACATTTTCAGTAGAACAAGGTCAACTTCATTTCGCTTTGCATTTGACATGGCTCACAGAAATATACTGATCTGTGGGACTGGTTTACGCCCAAGGTTGCCCTACCCAAAATTTGGCTAGACACAATTTTGGTTGAGGTTTTTCCTGCCCACAAATTTTGGGTGAGTTTGGTTTTTTACCTGCCCAGAATTAGTCAACATTGGCTAGAAAGATGAAGCAGAATTTGCACATTGGCATGCCAAAATGTTGGCAACTATCCAACCAAACATTGCTAAATTGGTAAGATATACTTTTCTCACAATCAAACAAACCAGAAAGAGAGAAGTACAATTTATCCCCTAAAGTTTTCCCAAAGTTCAGTGTACAACCCTCAACCGTGATATGATTCAACGTTCAACCCTAAGTTCACTAAACCATTCAGAATTACCCCTTCCCCTGTTTTGAAAGGTTTTGAGCTGGTTTTCTCGCCACATTAGGCGATTTTCCTTCCTGTATACCAATTCATCATCATAGTAAAATTAACCCAGAACGTACATAGAGCACATGTTCCCTCGTACCTGTTCATCCTAGCTAGAGCAAGGTAACGGCGATCACGTAGGACTGGCTCCGGCCAGCAAGACCAGCGTCTGGCGCCCGCCCTCAACAAACCTCCACCTTTCACATCCGCTGCCCGTGCCAAGACCGCACGTTCTGGCTGCTGGTTGCTAATTTAGAAAGAGAGATTGAGAAACTGAGGGATGTGCTGCTGGTTGCTAATTCAGAAAGGAAGTGAGAGATATTGGGATACGTGCTGCTGCTTGTTTGCTGGAGTCTGTCCAGGACATCACTCTTTCCTCTTGCAAATATGCTGTACACCAGGTGTATAGCGTCTAGCCAACCTAGGCAGAAGCTAGAACAGAGAGGCAACGACAACAGCTCCTGGACGACTTAACCCCAGCCCTAGCGGCGGCGGCCTGGGAAAGTGTTGGCGACAGCCGATGGCCTGGGCAGGGGCAGGCAGTGTCCTAGGCAGGGGCAGGACACGGGCAGGTGGCGGCCTCGGCAAGAGCCGGCTACCCCATGATCTGGATAGCCGGCGGTGGTTGCAAAACTCAAGAACACAACTTGTGAAGTACAAAGGATCTAACTTCCACTATTATCGTGCTAGAATTATTTATTTTATGTTCCTTTATTTATCCTTACCAGCCTTGCTCTTTCATCAGGCCAAAAAGCCTATCAGATGGCAAGACATTGTGGTAGCAAAACCATAAGCTGTCTGACCCGCTGCCAGTTCACTTCTTCGTAAAGTGCTAATCTAATGTGTTAACGGCCTTTATAAATGAAGCTAAAATTTCTAGCAGGCAAGGCTCTTATTCAAACTGAATAGCACAATCAATCTTCCATGTTCAGTTGCTAGTCACCTCTGTCATTCACTGAAGATGCAGTAGTTGTATTCAGTAAAAACTACAAAAGAACAGTGCATTGATGTATTGCAAGTTTCTTGAGAGTAGAATAATAGCTGTGAATATCTTCCACACCAACCTCAGTCTCATGGCATTCCAGTCGGCCTCTTTAGATGACGCAAGAGCTGCCATGGCCTGTAAAAGAAAGAAGGATCTATCAGCTTCACCAAGGTACTGTTAAAAGTATCACAATTAAACATACATATCTCTGTGGTCCTACCTTCTACATCTTACTTCAAGATAGTTTCCTAATATTAATGTTTTAGCATGGAGTTAATATAAGACGGCGTCATTCAACTGCTAGTAGCTGTCTCTTTCCATACAACCGTTTCAGACTCATCTGATTAAAACGGTTTATGTATGGACTTGAAGGTTTGAACTGTATATCTGCCCAAGCAGCCCTTTTCAGAGGCCATACTCATAGTCATAGCATATTCAATAGTTTTCCAAGTTACCCGAATTTTGGATGAGATTGCAGGTAATAACTGATAACTTGCAATTGACTAGCAACCTTCAAATGTTAAAACTGAATCTCAAACATAATGTTATTGTCTTTCAAGAATTTTAAGAAGGAAAGATTAGCACACACAATCGTAGGAACAAACAAACAAAAAGAATCACAGAAATTTTATGGTGGGTAAACAAAAACATGGGGATCTGCTAGAAAATGTAAGTTGTGAGTCGTGCATCATAAGATCCAATGTCTTCAGACGGTAGATTTGGGTTTCAGCGACAATTACGACACTATGGAGGATTACGGAATACAGATATTGCAATTACCATACGCTTTCATTGTTCAACTTTGCACCCAGCAATCAGAAACACATAGCATGCTCAACTAATCGAACAGGATTCAGAAGACATCTGAATGATTCTAACTAACGGAATAATACAACTACTAGTATAGACGCGCTTCCAGGCACAGACTAGTCCTGCACGGAGGATTAAACTGCAGCGTCCCATCCCTACCAAGCAGGGGAGCGGCACAGAACTAATTCATGCCAGCGATTCACCACGCCTCCACCAATATCCAAATCCTCCAGCTCGTCGCTCCGATATGCTCACCAACTAGCCAGTGGATCGCCGATCCACACCTAATCCTCACCAGTGACGCGACGGAACCAGCGAATCGATAAGAGCGTGGGGTAGGGGTTTGAGCGGGACGTACGGACTGGACGCGGGAGGAGTCGAGCTGGCGGTCCTCGACGTGGTCGGTGAGCTTGTCCAGCGCCTTGCTCTGCTGCTGCAGGTCCTTGGAGTCCGGCCCGGCCTCCCCCGCGGCAGCGCCCTCCGCCGCGGCAGAAGCAGCCGCCGCCGCCGCCGCCGCCGTCTCGTCGCTCGCCGAACCCATGGCTGCCTAAAACCCTAGCAAGAAAAATTCCCCTTCTCCGCTGTCGTGTGTGTGCAACTGAAGCGTGTCGGCTGGGTGCGATGGGACTGCGGTTTTGTTACCCGCCGGTACGGCCTTGAGATTGGTGCAGGATAGAACCTGACCTGTTATCTTTTGAAAAAAAGGGGGCCCAAATTCAAAAGGATTCAACTTGGAGGAGAAATTTGCTAGACATCTAAAGGCGTTGTAAATAAACATCACGTGTACGAATTTTGGTATGGTAGAACCACATTTTACAGTACCTTCAAGAGTTCTTCCCGTCTTGATGTATATACATGAATAAAATACAAAGAGTGAATTTCACCTTTTTTCCTCATTGTGAATTTGTGTTACCAACCAATTTAATGAAAATTCGTCCAGATTAGCCTGTTTTAAAAATTTTGGACCCACTTTTCTCACATGTGCATCTTTAGCAATATGTGAGGTGATGATTGAGGTTCGAGGATTTCACGAGGACAATGAGCAACCGAATAGATAGAGAAAGGCAAGGGTGAACATGATCTCAATGAAACCATATGAGCTTTTACACATTGTTATCGCGCCGCATGAACCAATTCCATCTAATAGAATGCTTAAATACTAGAATTTTCTTAAATGAAACGAGAGGATTTCCGAGGATACTTGTAAGCACCCACTACATATGCACTGGTCATAGAAGAATTGTTTCTTCACTTGGCAATGTTTGACAAAGGATATCATGAATATTGTAGTGTGCTAATTGAAGTTGTGGCAGCTCAAGACATGTGGATTTGACATTTTTTTGGCATGTAGGGATCTCACAATAATATAAATATGCTGCAACGCTCTACGGTGTTTGCAAAACTTGTTAAAGGTCATGCTCTGGAGTGCAACTATATATGAGATCAATGGTCACTCATACACCAAAGGGTATTACCTCGCTGATGCTATCTAAAATGATAGCTATTTGTGAAGACAGAACCTGACATGTTATCTTTTGAAAAAAAGGGGGGCCCAAATTTAAAAGGATTCGACTTGGAGGAGAAATTTGCTATACACCTAAAGGCGTTATAAATAAACATCACATGTGTTTTATAAATATATTGGAGGAATTTCTGCATGGTAGAACCACATTTTACAGTACCTTCAAGAGTTCGCTATCTTGATGTATACATTATGCTTTAGAATAAAATACAAAGAGTGGATTTCACCCTTTACCCTCATTGTGCATTTGTGTTACCAACCCATTTAATGAAGATTTGTCCAGATTATCCTATTTAAAAGACTTTGAACCCACTTTGCAATATGTGAGGTGATGATTGAGGTTCAAGGGATTTCACGAGGACAACTAGCAACAAAATAGATGGAGAAAGACAAGGGTTAACTTGATCTCAGTGAAGCCCTCCGAGCTTTTATCCATTGTTGTTGCACGACGTGGACCTAAGACCAGCCACACGGTTGTATCGATTCATTGAAAAGTATGGCAAAGATAGGAACCGCTCTAGTTTTGATGCAGTGTTGCAAGCGCTTTTGTTCAGAGCCATGTTGGACCCCTCTGCTATGCAAAATATTATTTGTCTACATTTCCCTTCCCATGAAGTCGAGACTTTTTTCTTTCATCTCTCTCTTACATGTGGGGTTACAATGCATGCACCTGATACATTGAATCTCTTGAACCGCATCAACAATTTGGTTCGCTTTCTCTCCCGACACACTTTGGAATCGCTTTCCACCATGCTACAGTGTATGGAACTGGTTCATACTAGAATTGGAGTCACTTTTTTTACCATAGTGTGGCTGGTCTAATATCCCAGATCCATCTAACAGAATGCTTAAATGCTAGAAGTTCCTTAAATGAAATATTTGGTAATTCTTTCACTAACTAGGATAATGGGCGTCATAGATACATAATTACGGGTGAAAGATGGAACTCTTTTTTTCAAGGATACGTTCTAGGAGACTCTTTTTCATAGAAGGAAAAGGCCAAGAGGCCAAGTACAACACGCAGTGACACAGGCGCCACAAGCGTAGATCCCCATCATCACAAGGACAGCACACACACCGTATCGGACTACTCGCGGCATCTCCACCTATCTACCTGTCCTAAGCAGTCACAGAACAACCCTGCTGCCCTCCACAGGTCCGCCTTCTCGGAGATCTTGCGGATGACCGCCACTGAGGACTGACTGGCCCCCTCGAAAACTATGTCGTTCCTGTGTCGCCATAGCGTCCAGCAGACGAGAGCTATCCCAATCCAAAGGTCTGATACGTCGGAAACATATCTATAATTTTTTATGCTTCATGCTTGTTCTGTATCTACTTTGCTTTGCTTTGTCTATACTTTGAGGTGTTTTTATATCTTTTCTGGAACTAACCTATTAACAAGTTGCTATAGTGCCAGTTGCCTGTTTTCTTCTGTTTTTGGTTCCAGAAAGGCAGAAAATCAATATTCTCGGAATTGGACGGGACAAAAGCCAAAGTTATTATTTTTCCCGGATCAACACGGAACCACGAAGCAGAGCCGGAGGGGGGGCATAGGGTGGCCGCACCCCCTAGGCGTGGGCAAGCCCTAGGGGCGCCCATAGGGGGTGTGGGCCCCATGGCTCCCCACCGACCTTACCTCCTGCGCCTATAAGAGCCCCCCGATGAGAAAACCCAAAAGAATCCAGAAGAAATCCATGAAAACCTCTGTAGCGTTGCCGCCGCCGAAGGGGAGATTCGGGGGACATAAAGTCTTTGTTCCGGCACCCTACCGGGACGAGGAAGTTCCCCCAAAGCCATCTCCATCAATATCCACCACCATCTCCATCACCGTTGATGATTCCCATGATGAGGAGGGAGTAGTTCTTCCTCGAGGCTAAGGGCTCTACCGGTAGCTATGTGTTCATCTCTCTCTATGCATGATCTTGTGGTCATGAGCTTTGTAATCAAGTAGATCTACCTTGCTACTCAGGTGCTTCAATAGATCTCTGCTCTTCCCATGTGTGTGAAAGTGACAGCGTGCATGCCATGGTGGCACTTAGGTTTAAGCCTACATAAATACTCTTTGTGCTTTAATAGATCTATGCTTTTCCCCGCATGTGTGAAAGTGACAGCGGACATACCGTGTGTGGCACTTTGGCTAGATTGAATATTTGTTATGAGTTATATTTGGAGTTGGATGTCTCTATGAAATTGTGGTGTTTGTTGGAACCATCTAGTGCTCAAGGTGCCAGTGTGGGGTTATCTAGATTGGGGAATGCGGACTTTGAGGTGTGTTGTTATAGCCCTACCTTGGATTAGAGTGTCCAACGGAGAGTAGTTAAGAGTAGTATCATGAAGAGAGGATATTTATATGAGAGAGTGTTCACTAGTGAAAGTATGATCCCTAGGCCTTGTTTCTAAACATTGAAACACCGTTTGCATCTAGATCTGTTGCATGTTTGCTTGCTTCCATATTTGTTCCGTTTGCCGGGGAGGTTTTGGGTCCTTTACCTTACCTCACCATCAAGATCTTTTCTGGCACCGTTACCCCACGTCAACAACAATTCAGAAGCTATTTTTTGGCACCATTACCACTTGTATTTCACTATCTCTTTGCCGAACTAGTGCACCTATACACCTGACAAGTGTATTGGGTGTGTTGGGGACACAAGAGACTTCTTGTATGTTGATTGCAGTATTGCTTGAGAGGGAATACCTTTGACCACTTCCTTCCTAAGTTCGATAAACTTGGGTAATCCACTTAAGGGAAACTTGTTGTTGTTCTACAAACCTATGCACTTGGAGTCCCAACAACTGTCTACAAGAATAGAAGTACATAGACATCAAGGTCACGCTCTCGGCCTTTGCCGCACCGCTTGCTTTGTAGCCAACCCACCAATTTGGAGTCCTGGTTCGGCATCCAGTGGGTTTTGTCCCACCAGCTCAGGCAAGTTTCCCATACCTCACGTGCAAGGGCGCACCCTAAAAGTAGGTGGTCAATCGTCTCTCCACATTGGTCACAGAAGGGGCATGCTGCCGGGTGTTGAAGGCCCCGCCGACTCAGCCTGTCGGCAGTCCAGCACCTGTTCCCGCCGGCAAGCCAAAGCGCGACTTTGCAACTAGGAGGTGCGCATGAGCGCCAGATCTGCAGAGCTCCAACCATCGAGGTCCACCCCGCAAAGAGGGCCTGGTAACATGAACGGGCAGTGTAACAGCTGCTCGGGTCCCAGCTCCACTTGAAGACATCATGCGTTCCCTCCTTTAGAGTGACCATGTCTAACCGGCCAGCCACCTCGAGGAGCTCCCTGATGACTTCCGCGCCAAGGTTGAGGGCACATCGTGCAACCATCCACTCGTCAGGCCCTCGCAAACTCGGCGATAAGATATTGCACTCGCCGATACCATCGCGAAGAGGTTTGGTGCTAGGTCTCGGATCCGTCCACTCTGCATCCACTTGTCCGTCCAGAAAAAAGTGGAGGCCCCGTCCCCAAGCACCGAAAAGGTTGCCGCCTCGAGGAGTTGTCTCGTCAGTGTCAGAACGCGAATGTCAAGGTCGTGCCAAGGTTTGTCAACCTCAGTCCACTTCAGCCACAGTCGTCTGGCCCTCATCGCGGTATTCATAAGGCACAGATTGGGGGATCCCAAGTCCCCCCACCTCCTTGGGCATGCATGTAGGGGTTCGTAGCATGGAAAACAAAAAATTCTACCGCATGCAAACAAACAAGCCAAGATCTATCTACTAGATTGTAGCAACGAGTCGATAGAGGAACTCACCCTCGAAGATTCCAAAGCGGTTAACGAGAGCAAATTCTCGTGGGTGATGTAGTCGTACTCTTGCCGATCTCAAGATCGTGTAGACGATCCTTCCGGCGCTGCGTTCCGGAAGCGCTTCCGCGGTCGGTCACATGTTCGGTACTCGATGAAGACCTTCCTCTCCCTTGTTCCAGCAGGCAGCAGAGGTTGTAGCACTCTCCTCGCGATTCCGGCAGCACGACGGCGTGGTACCGGAAGTAGAGGGGAGATCTCGCAGGGCTTTGCCTTAAGCCAGAGCGAGTATGGTGGAGCAAGAGAGGTGCCTTGGCGATCTAGGGTTTAGAAGCACCAAGGGGGGAGCTTGGCCGGCGGCTAGGGCTTGGGGAAGCCCCAACTCGGCGAGTTGGAGGAACCCTAGGTGGCGGCGGCGACTTGGAGGAGGCCGGCGGCTAGGGCTAGGGTTTTGGGTGTGAGGGGTAGGGGCGCCCTACCCCTCCTTATATAGGTGGAGGGTGGCCGGTTGGGAGGAGGTAGTCCTCCCCCAACTCGGCCTCCTTGGCCGGCGGGTGGAGGGAGGGGAACTCCTCCCCAAGTAGGTTTCCTACTCTCCCTCCACCAAGCAAACTTGTCGTTTGACTTTTTCAAATTGGCGTTTGACTTTCAAACTAGGATTTGATTTCTCCCTTTATTATGCCCAGCCAAGTGACCTAGTACATGATGAAACCATTCCATATTGTCATGACATATTCATGTACCCTTCCCCTCCGGAGTGCCGGACCTTCCGGACCCTTGTAGAACATTCCTGGTAAAAACACCAGAATCATTCCCCAACTCCGAAACAGGACTTTCCTTATATGAATCTTATTCTCCGGACCATTCCGTATCTCCTCGTGATATCCCGGATCCCATCCGAGACTCTGAACAATATTCGGTCTCTTACTCATCATTCCATAACTACTCAACAACATCGAATCCTTAAGCGTGTCTCCCTACGGTTCGTGAATTATGCGGACATGATCGAGACACTTCTCTGATCAATAACCAATAGAGGAATCTGGAAATTCATATGGCTCCCACATATTTCTACGATTACCTTGCGATCGAATGAACCACTTACATACGATATCAATTTCCCTTTGTCTCACGATAGTTTACTTATCCGAGGTTTTGATCGTCGGTATCTCTGCATACCTAGTTCAACCCCGTTACTGATAAGTACTCTTTTCTCGTTCCCGTGGTATGTGATCCCTTGTGAGATAGTCGCATGCTTCCAAGCCAATTGGATGACATTCCACCGAGAGGGCCCAGAGTATATCTATCCGTCATATGGATGGACAAATCCCACTCTTGATCCATGTGCCTCAACCCATACTTTCCGAACACTCAATGCCACCTTTATAGCCACCCAGTTATGGTGCGGTGTTTAATGTCGTCAAAGCATCCTTCTGGTGATGGTGATTAGCATGATCTCATGGTCGAAGGAATTAGGTTACCATGTATCAGAAAGCTTATAGCAATTAAACTATTGAAATGACTTGATCTTTATGCTACGCTTATCTATAGGAGTATGTCCATCATACCATTCTCCTAGTGATATGACCTTGTTATTAACAACATCTCAAATGTTCATGATCAAGAAACCATGATCATCTATTAATCAACAAGCTAGTATTATAAAAAGGCTTAACCAGGGACTCTAATTTAGTTTACAAATCACACAAGTATTAATGTTTTTGGTCAATACTGTTATAGCATGAATGTAAACATTTATCATAAACACAAAGATATAATAATAACTACATTTATTATTGCCTCTAGGGCATATCTCCAACAGTCTCCCACTTGCACTAGAGTCAACTAATCTAGATTACATGGTAATATACCGAACACCCATGGCAGTTTGGTGTTGGTCATGTTTTGCCCTCGGGAGAGGTTTAGTCAACGGATTCGCCACATTTAGATCTGTGTACTTTGAAAATCTTTATGTCACCATCTTGGACATGTTCTCGAATAGCGTGAAAACATAGCTTGATATGCTACATCCTCGGTTCTTGCGCATTGTCTATGGCGCCCATGTTATCACAGTAGATAGACATTGGGTCCAGCGCACTTGGAACCACACCGAGCTCTGTAATGAACTCCTTCATCCATATCGCTTCTTGTGAAGCCTCTGAAGATGCTATGTATTCCGATTCAGTTGAAGATCTCGCCACAACGCTTTGATTTACACTCCTCCAGCCAACTGTTGCACCATTCAAAGTAAATACGTATCCAGATTGAGATTTAGAATCATCCGGATCGGTGTTCCAACTAGCATTGGTGTAACCATTAACAACGAGCTGTTCATCACCTCCATAAGAAAGAACCATATCCTTAGTTCTTCTTAGTACTTAAGGATGTTTTTGACCGCTATCCAATGATCTACTCCTGGATCACTTTGATATATGCTAGTCAAACTAACAGCATATGCAATGTCGGGTATAGTACATAGCATGGCATACATTAGATATCCTATGGCTGAGGCATAGGGAGTCTTACTCATCCTTTCTTTATCTTCTGTCGTTGCTGGACTTTGAGTTTTACTCAAGGTCGTATTGGGCAACATGGGCAAGAACCCTTTCTTGCTACCTTCCATTCCAAACCTCTTTAGAACTTTGTCCAAATATGTACTTTGTGACAATGATATTAGACGTCTCGATCTATCTCTATAAATCTTTATGCCTAATATGTAAGCTGCTTCGCCAAGATCTTTCATTGAAAAACTATTATTCAAATAATTCTTGACACTATTAAGAAGGTCTACATCATTCCTAATCAACAATATGTCATCTACATATAGTATTAAGAATGCTACAGAGCTCCCACTCACTTTCTTGTAAATACAAGCTTCTCCATAATTCTGTATAAAACCAAAACTTTTGATTACCTTATCAAAATGTTGATTCCAACTTCGGGATGCTTGCTTCAATCCATATATGGACCGTTGAAGTTTGCATACCTTGTTAGGATCTTTAGGATCGACAAAACCTTTGGGTTGCATCATATACAACTCTTCATCAATGTCTCCATTAAGGAACGCCATTTTGACATCCATCTGCCATATCTCATAATCATAATATGCAGCGATTGCTAACAAAATCCTCACAAACTTTAGCTTCGCTACCGGTGAGAAAGTCTCATCGTAGTCAACTCCTTGAATTTGTCGAAACCCTTTTGCGACAAGTCGAGCTTTATAGATAGTAACATTACCATCAACATCTGTTTTCTTCTTGAAAATCCATTTGTTCTCGACAGCCTTCCAGCCATCCGGTAAGTCCACCAAAGTCCATACTTGGTTTTCGTACATGGATAATATCTCGGATTTCATGGCATATTGCCATTTATTGGAATCCGGGCTCATCATCGCTTCATCATATGTCACAGGGTCATCGGTGTTGTCCACCAACATGACACTCATAACGGTATCATACAATTCAGGTGTGGTACGAGTTCGCGTTGACCTGCGAGGTTCTGTAGCAACTTCAACCGAAGTTTCAGGATCATCATCATTAGCTTCCTCTCTTAATGGTATAGGCGCCACAGAAACTACTTCCGGTATTGCGCTACTAGCAAGTTCGAGAGAAGGTTCAACAACCTCGTCGAGTTCTACTTTCCTTCCAGTCACTTGTTTCGAGAGAAATTCCTTCTCTAGAAAGGATCCATTCTTGGCAACGAAGATTTTGCCCTCGGATCTATTATAGAAGGTATACCCAATAGTTTCCTTCGGGTATCCTATGAAGACGCATTTTTACACTTTAGGTTCAAGCTTGTCCGGCTGTAACTTCTTTACATAAGCTTCGCAACCCCAAACTTTAAGGAACGATAATTTAGGTTTCTTCCCAAACCATAATTCATACGGTGTCGTTTCAACGGATTTAGATGGTGCCCTATTTAAAGTGAATACGGCTGTTTCTAATGCATAACCCCAAAACGATAGCCATAAATCTGTAAGTGACATCATAGAATGAACCATATCTAAGAGAGTTCGATTACGATGTTCGGACACACCATTTCGCTGTGGTGTTCCCGGCGGTGTCAATTGTGAAAGAATTCCGCATTTATTTAAATTCTTGCCAAACTCGTAACTTAGACATTCACCTCCACGATCAGAACGTAGAAATTTAATCTTCTTGTTACGTTGATTCTCTACCTCACTTTGAAATTCCTTAAACTTTTCAAAAGTTTCGGAGTTATGTTTCATGAAATAGATATACCCATATCTACTCAAGTCATCCGTGAAGGTAAGAACATAACGATAACCACCGCGCAATGCTATACTCATTGGGCCACACACCTCGGTATGTATGATTTCCAATAAATCCGTAGCTCGCTCCATCATCCCAGAAAATGGAGTCTTAGTCATTTTACCCATCAGACATGCTTCGCATCTTCGAAATCAAGTTATACAAGAAGTCCATCGGAATGGAGTTTCTTTATACGTTTCACTCCAATGTGACCAAAGACGACAGTGCCACATATAGGTCGAGTTATCGCTCAATTTCAAACGTTTAGCTTCAATGTTATTAATATGTGTATTTGCACTATCGAGATTCAATAAGAATAGACCATCTATCAAAGGTGCATGTGCATAAAACATGTTACTCATATAAATCGAACAACCATTATTCTCGGACTTAAACAAGTAACCGTCTCGCAATAAACATGATCCAGATATAATGTTCATGCTCAACGCAGGCACCAAATAAAAATTATTTAAGTATAAAACTAATCCCGATGGTAGATGAAGAGGTAGTGTGCCAACCGCGATCACATCAACCATTGATCCATTTCCAACGTGCATCGTCACCTCGTTCTTCGCTAGCTTCCGTTTATTCTGCAGCACCTGTTTCGAGCATGGAAAACAAAAAATTCTACCGCATGCAAACAAACAAGCCAAGATCTATCTACTAGATTGTAGCAACGAGTCGATAGAGGAACTCACCCTCGAAGATTCCAAGGCGGTTAACGAGAGCAAATTCCCGTGGGTGATGTAGTCGTACTATTGCCGATCTCAAGATCGTGTAGACGATCCTTCCGGCGCTGCGTTCCGGCAGCGCTTCCGCAGTCGGTCACACGTTCGGTACTCGATGAAGACCTTCCTCTCCCTTGTTCCAGCAGGCAGCGGAGGTTATAGCACTCTCCTCGTGATTCCGGCAGCACGACGGCGTGGTACCGGAAGTAGAGGGGAGATCTCGCAGGGCTTCGCCTTAAGCCGGAGCGAGTATGGTGGAGCAAGAGAGGTGCCTTGGCGATCTAGGGTTTAGATGTAGGGTTTCGTAGCATGGAAAACAAAAAATTTCTATCGCATACAAACAAACAAGCCAAGATCTATCTACTAGATTGTAGCAACGAGTCGATGGAATAACTCACCCTCGAAGATTCCAAAGTGTTCAACGAGAGCGGATTCTCGTGGGTGATGTAGTCGTACTCTTCCCGATCTCAAGATCGCGTAGACGATCCTTCCGGCGCTGCGTTCCGGCAGCGCTCCCGCAGTCGGTCACACGTTCGGTACTCGACGAAGACCTTCCTCTCCTTGTTCCAGCAGGCAGCGGAGGTTGTAGCACTCTCCTCGCGATTTCGGCAGCACAACGGCGTGGTACCGGAAGTAGAGGGGAGATCCCGTAGGGCTTCGCCTTAAGCCGGAGCGAGTATGGTGGAGTATGAGAGAGCTTTAGTGGTCTAGGGTTTAGACACACCAATTAGAAGGCTCTAATCCGAAGGCTAGTGCAATTAGAAGCTCTAAACCAAAACGGCTCTAAACCGGAGGCTGTGGCTAGGGTTTAGATTTAGAGGATAGGAACTTGTGTGTCTAGAGGAGGGAGCCCTTCCCCTCCTTATATAGGTGGAGGGGCCGGCGCGCCAGGGGAGGGAGGGGAGTCCCTCCCCAACTCGGCTTGGAGGTGGTGTTGGAATTATGCCCTAGAGGCAATAATAAAGATGTTATTATTATAATTCTTGTTCATGATAAAGTTTATATTCCATGCTAGAATTGTATTAAGCGGAAACTTTAATACTTGTGTGGTTTGTGAACAACACCGTGTCCCTAGTACGCCTCTATGGACTATCTCATTGATCAATGATGGTTAAGGTTTCCTAATCATAGACATGAGTTATCATTGGGAGAATGATATGGTGGATAGACCCAAACTAAGCGAAGCAATTAGATCGTTTCGTCATGTTCATCTTTGCGAAGCTTTTCCTATGTCAAATATTGTATTCCTTAGACCATGAGATAATGCAACTCCCTGGTACCGGAAGAAAGCTTTGAGGTCATCAAACGTCATCCTATGAGAGGGTGATCATAAAGGTGTCTCTCAGGTGATCGGAAAGTATCTGTTGGGTTGTATGTATCGAGATGGAATTTGTCCCTCCCAAGTCGGAGAGATATACTTCGGGCCCACTCGGTAATCGATATCAACACCGCTTGCAAGCATGTGGTTAAGGAGTTAATCACAAAGTGATATCGGATTACGGAACGAGTAAAGTACTTGCTGTGAACGAGATTGAACTAGGTATGACGGTACCGACGATCGAATCTTGGGCAAGTCAAATATCGCGAGACGAAGGGAATATATATATGGGATTGATTGAATCCTGGCATCGTGGTTCATCCGATATGATCATCGATGAATGTGTGGGAGTCAATATGGGTGCCCAGACCCCGCTGTTGATTATTGATAGAAGATCATGTCTGCATATTCTCGAACCCGCAGGGTCACACACTTAACGTATCTTGACGCTAGGATAGATTGGATAATTGGTTTATGAATTTTTGTTCGGAGTCTCGGATGGGATCCGGGATATCACGAGAGGTTCCGGAATGGTCCGGAGAATAAGATTCATATAAGGCAGTGCAGTTTTTGGAGTTCGGAATTGTTCCGGGTTAATCGGTATTGTACCGGAAGCTTCTAGAACCTTTCGGAAGGGGACCAACGTGGCCCCACCTTCCGGGAGAGGGCATGGGCCTATGAGGGAGTGTCCTGGCTGCATTGGGCCAGGGGCACAAGGCCCCATAGGGCCCAGCCGATTCTAGAGAGATTTGACTCGTTTAAATCTCGGGATAGAATTTCTAGATAAGGGAGAGTTTAAATCGTTTAAACTAGAGATAGGATTTCTAGATAAGGGAGAGTTTAAATTGTTTAAACTAGAGATAAGCTTGGAGGAGGGGCAAGGGCTGGCCGCCCCCCCCCTCTATATATAGAGGGGTGGTGCACCCCCTTCCCCCCTACACACCTTCCTCCAAGCCCTGGCAGCCTTGCTACCTTCCTCTCTCCCTCCCGACTGTTTGTAGGCGAAGCCCTGCAGCAGAAATTCTCCACCATATACACCACGCCGTCGTGTTGTAGATCCAATCTATCTCTCCACCATACTCGCTGGTCCGAGGAAGGAGGAGACGTCGAGGTGCTGCACGTGTGCATCTCACGGAGGCACCGCCACTTGTGGTGCTAGATCGGATCGGATCGCGAGGAGGAAAAGCGAGTACGACTACATCACCCACGTTCCGACAAACGTTCAGCTGTGCGAATCTTCAAGGGTATTTAGATCTAATCCAATCTCTCTCGTTGTTTGCATCTCCTAGATTAGATCTTGGCTTTCCCTCTGTTCGCTCCGTAGAAAATTTTGATTTACTATGCCGCGAAACCCTTCAGTGGTATTAGAGCTAGATCTATGCGTAGATGTGTTTCACGAGTAGAACGCAACATGGTTGTTGCGGGCGTTGATGTTTTCTGTTGCAAGCCTCTTGTTTTGTGTTCTTCTTATGACGCGGGATAGTGAGATTGAAGCGGTCCAGGCCAACCTTACGCGACGTCGCTCGCGAGACCGGCTCCGCACTTGACGTGTGGCTTGTTCCACACATGCGGCTGGTGGATGTCAGTTTCTCTCACTATAGTTGTCATGGGATTAACACCGGAGTTTGGCAACCATAATATCACCGTTGTGGCTTTCCGTAGGTAAGAATCGTTCTTAGCATCTACTCCCATAAGCCACGTAAAACATGCAACAACAAAGTAGAGGCGTCTAACTTGTTTTTGCAGGGAGTGTTTTCTGTGATATGGTATGGCCCAAGATGTGATGTGTATATTGTATGCGATGATCATGTTTTGTAATGTTTCACGACTTGCATGTCGATAAGTACACAACCGGCAGGAGCCATATGGTTGTCTTTATAATTGTGTATGACCTGCGAGTCAAATTCTTATACGCCATGTAATAGCTTTACTTTATCGCTAAGTAGTTAGCAATAGTTGTGGTTGCTATTCGTGGTGGAGGCAATCATGGTGGAGTGATGGAGATCATGCCGGAACGCACAAGATGGAGATCATTGCGCGAAGATTGGCTATACCATGTCACATAAAGTTATATGCATGTGATGTTTATCCTTTTATGTATCTTATCATGCTTAGATCGCGACGATAGCATTATAAGATGATTCCTCACTTAAAGATCAAGATAAAAACTGTGTTCTCCCCAAGTATGCACCGTTGCGAAAGTTCGTCGTGTCCAAGCATCACGTGATGATCGGGTGCTATAGACTCTACGCTCACATACAACGGGTGCAAGCCAGTTTTGCACACGCGGAAATACTTGGGTCTAACTTGACGAGCCTAGCATGTACAGACATGGCCTCGGAACACAAGAACCGAAAGGTTAAGCATGAGTCATATGAATGATATGATCGACACTTCGTTGTCCACCATTGAAACCACATCTCTTCTCGTGATGATCGGATTAGGTGTGGTGAATTTGGATCGTGTTCACTAAACAACTTGAGGGATGTTGAATTTAGTGGGAGTTCATCTAGTAATTTGATTAAGTTGAACTATTTATCATGAACATAGTCTAAATTGTACTTGCAAATACTGTAGATCCAATGGCCAAGTCCAACTTCAACTTCAACGTTTTTGCTGAGAAAGAAAAGCTTAGAAACAATGGGTCTAACTTCACCAACTGGTTCCGCAATCTAAGAATCATTCTGTCTGGCGGACAAAAGGACTATGTCCTTGAGAAAGCGTTAGGTAACCCCCCTGCTGCAACTGCGCCGCCTGATGAGAAAGCTGTCTATCAGTCGCGCAAAGATGATTATGGTGTGATTAAGAGCATCATGTTGTTTGCTATGGAACCGGAGCTTCAAAATCGTTTTGAAACCTATCCCGGGCCCTTTGAGATTCTCGAGGAGCTGAAAACCATGTTTCAGACTCAAGCCCGTTCTGAGAGATATGAGATCTCTGAGAAGTTCTTTAACTGCAAGATGGAGGAAGGGAGTTCCGTTAGTGAGCACACCATAAAGATGTCGGGCTACACTCAACGCCTTGAGCAACTGGAATGCACGATTCCAGAGGATCTCAAGATTGACAGGGTTCTGCAATCACTCCCTCCCAGCTACAAAAGTTTTGTAGTGACTCATAATCAGATTGGTTCCACTGATACGATCACCGAGCTCTTCGCAAAGCTGAAGGCTACGGAAGTGGACATCAAGAAGGATAATCATGTGTTGATGGTCAACAAGCCCTCCTTTAAGAAAGGTAAGGGAGCAAAGAAGCCCTTCAAGAAGGGCGGCGGCAAGCGCAATGCCCCTGCTGATAAGAAGCTCAGGTCTGGTCCCAAGCCGGACACTGAGTGCTTCTATTGCAAGGACAAGGGTCACTGGAAGCGCAACTATCCAAAGTACTTAGCGGACAAGAAGGCTGGCACCATCAAAGGTATATTTGATATACATGTTATTGATGTTTTCCTTACTAGCCCTCGTTGTAGTGCCTGGGTATTTGATACCGGTTCAGTTGCTAATATTTGTAACTCGAAACAGGAGCTACGGAATAGACGGCGGCTTGCGAGGGATGAGGTGACGATGCGCGTTGGCAACGGATCAAGAGTTGATGTGATGGCCGTCGGCACGCTCTCCTTAGTTTTACCTTCGGGATTAGTTTTAAACCTTAATAAATGTTATTATGTGCCTGCGTTGAGCATGAACATCATTTCCGGATCGTGTTTATTGCAAGACGGTTATTCATTTAAATCGGAGAATAATGGTTGTTCTATTTATATGAGTAACATCTTTTATGGTCATGCACCTCTTGTGAATGGTTTATTTCTTCTAAATCTCGAAAGGGATGAAACACACATCCATAACATTGAGGCTAAGAGATGCAAAGTAGATAGTGATAATACTACTTATTTGTGGCACTGTCGTCTAGGTCATATTGGAGTAAAGCGCATGAAGAAACTCCATTCTGATGGACTTTTGGAGTCTCTTGATTTTGAATCATTTGACACATGCGAACCATGCCTCATGGGCAAGATGATCAAAACCCCGTTCTCCGGTATGATGGAGCGAGCAACGGACTTGTTGGAAATCATACATACCGATGTATGCGGACCGATGAGTGTTTCGACGCACGGTGGATATCGCTATTTCCTCACTTTTACCGATGACTTAAGTAGATATGGGTATATCTATTTAATGAAACATAAATCTGAAACGTTTAAAAAGTTCAAAGAATTTCAGAATGAAGTGGAGAACCATCGTAACAGAAAGATTAAGTTTCTACGATCCGATTGTGGGGGCGAATATTTGAGTTATGATTTTCTCACGCATCTTAAAGCAAGCGGAATTGTTTCGCAACTCACGCCACCCGGAACACCACAGCGCAATGGTGTGTCTGAACGCCGGAATCGAACCCTATTAGATATGGTCCGATCGATGATGTCTCTTACTGATTTGCCGTTATCATTTTGGGTTATGCATTAGAAACCGCTGCATTCACTTTAAATAGGGCTCCATCTAAATCCGTTGAGACGACACCGTATGAACTGTGGTTTGGTGCTAAACCTAAGTTGTCGTTTCTTAAAGTTTGGTGATGCGAAGCTTACGTCAAGAAGTTGATGCCGGACAAGCTCGAACCCAAAGCGGATAAATGCGTCTTCATAGGATACCCTAAGGAAACTATTGGGTATACCTTCTATCACAGAACCGAAGGCAAAGTGTTTGTCGCAAAGAACGGTTCCTTTCTTGAGAAGGAGTTTCTCTCGAAAGAAGTGAGTGGGAGGAAAGTAGAGCTAGACGAGGTTATTGAACCTTCTCTTGAATTGGAGAGTAGCGCAGCACCTGAAATTGTTCCAGTGCCGCCTGCACCAACAATAGAGGAAGCTAATGACAAGGATCATGAAGCTTCGGACGATGCTGCTACTGAACGTCGCAGGTCGACAAGGTCGCGTGCCCCTCCTGAGTGGTACGGCAACCCTGTCTTGACTGTCTTGTTGGTAGAAGACAGTGAACCTACGAACTATGAGGAAGCGATGATGAGCCCAGACTCTGAGAAATGGCTGGAAACCATGAAATTCGAATTGGGATCCATGAGCGAAAACCAAGTATGGACTTTGGTGGATCCTCCTAGCGACCGAAAGGCCGTTGAGTGCAAATGGATATTCAAGAAGAAAACGGACGCGGATGGTAATGTTACCGTCTATAAAGCACGGCTTGTCGCAAAAGTTTTCGACAAGTTCAAGGTGTTGACTACGATGAGACTTTCTCTCCCGTAGCGATGTTTAAGTCCATTCGGATTTTATTAGCAATTGTTGCGTTTCATGATTATGAAATATGGCAGATGGATGTCAAGACTGCTTTCCTCAATGGCAACATTGATGAAGAGTTGTATATGATGCAACCCGAGGGTTTTGTCGATCCTAAGGATGCTAGTAAAGTATGCAAACTTCAGCGTTCCATTTATGGGTTGAAGCAAGAATCTCGGAGTTGGAACCTTCGTTTTGATCAAGTGATCAAGAGCTTTGGATTTGTTCCAAATTGCTACGAAGCTTGCATCTACAAGAAAGTGAGTGGGAGCTCGGTGACGTTTCTGGTACTGTATGTGGATGACATATTGATTATCGGAAATGACATCAACATGCTTAACGATGTGAAGAGTTATTTGAACAAGTGTTTTTCAATGAAAGACCTAGGTGAAGCTGCTTATATATTGGGCATCAAAATCTATAGAGATAGACAAAGACGCCTGATAGCTTTAAGACAGAGTACATACCTAGACAAAGTTCTGAAAAGGTTCAGAATGGATAAGGCAAAGAAAGGTTCAGTGCCTATGTTGTCAGGTAAGATATTGAGCAAGGCTCAGTGTCCATCTACGGTAAATGATAGGGAAGCTATGAGCAAAGTGCCTTATGCCTCGGCCATAGGTTCCATCATGTATGCCATGCTGTGTACTAGACCGGATGTGTCCAATGCTCTTAGTTTGACGAGCAGATATCAAAGTGATCCAGGAGTGGAACACTGGACAGCCGTGAAGAACATCCTAAAGTACCTAAATAGAACTAAAGAAATGTTCTTAGTCTATGGGGTGATGAACAGCTTGTCGTAAAAGGTTACGTCGATGCTAGTTTCGACACCGACAAGGATGATTCTAAATCTCAGACAGGATACGTTTATATTTTGAATGGAGGAGCTATGAGCTGGAGAAGCTGCAAGCAAAGCGTGATCGCGGGATCTACAGTAGAAGCGGAATACATGGCTGCTGCAGAAGCGTCAAGTGAAGGAGTTTGGATCAGAAACTTCATCACTGAGCTTGGCGTGGTTCCAAGTGCATTGGACCCACTGGAGATATTGTGTGACAACACTGGCGCCATAGCACTCGCTAAGGAACCAAGATATCATCCAAAGACCAAGCATATCAACCGCAAGTTTCATATAATCCGAGATTATATAGCAGATGGAGATCTGAAGATTAGCAAAGTACATACGGATCTGAATGTCGCAGATCCATTGACTAAACCTCTTCCACGTGTAAAACATGATCAACACCTCAGTGCCATGGGTGTGAGATTGTTGCCAGATGTAAACTAGATTATTGACTCTAGTGCAAGTGGGAGACTGTTGGAATTATACCCTAGAGGCAATAATAAAGATGTTATTATTATAATTCTTGTTCATGATAAAGTTTATATTCCATGCTAGAATTGTATTAAGCGGAAACTTTAATACTTGTGTGGTTTGTGAACAACACCGTGTCCCTAGTACGCCTCTATGGACTAGCTCATTGATCAATGATGGTTAAGGTTTCCTAATCATAGACATGAGTTGTCAATTGATAATGAGATCATATCATTGGGAGAATGATATGGTGGATAGACCCAAACTAAGCGAAGCAATTAGATCGTTTCATCGTGTTCATCTTTGCGAAGCTTTTCCTATGTCAAATATTGTATTCCTTAGACCATGAGATAATGCAACTCCCTGGTACCGGAAGAAAGCTTTGAGGTCATCAAACGTCATCCTATGAGAGGGTGATCATAAAGGTGTCTCTCAGGTGATCGGAAAGTATCTGTTGGGTTGTATGTATCGAGATGGAATTTGTCCCTCCCAAGTCGGAGAGATATACTTCGGGCCCACTCGGTAATCGATATCAACACCGCTTGCAAGCATGTGGTTAAGGAGTTAATCACAAAGTGATATTGGATTACGGAACGAGTAAAGTACTTGCTGTGAACGAGATTGAACTAGGTATGACGGTACCGACGATCAAATCTCGGGCAAGTAAAATATCGCGAGACGAAGGGAATATATATATGGGATTGATTGAATCGTGGATCGTGGTTCATCCGATATGATCATCGATGAATGTGTGGGAGTCAATATGGGTTTCCAGACCCCGCTGTTGATTATTGATAGAAGATCATGTCTGCATATTCTCGAACCCGAAGGGTCACACACTTAACGTGTCTCGGCGCTAGGATAGATTGGATAATTGGTTTATGAGTTTTTGTTCGGGGTCTCGGATGGGATTCGGGACATCACGAGAGGTTCCAGAATGGTCCGGAGAATAAGATTCATATAAGGCAATGCAGTTTTTGGAGTTCGGAATTGTTTCGGGTTAATCGGTATTGTACCGGAAGCTTCTAGAACCTTCTGGAGGGGGACCAACGTGGCCCCACCTGCCGGGAGGGGGCATGGGCCTATGAGGGAGTGTCTTGGCCGCATTGGGCCAGGGGCACAAGGCCCCATAGGGCCCAGCCGATTCTAGAGAGATTTGACTCGTTTAAATCTCGGGATAGAATTTCTAGATAAGGGAGAGTTTAAATCGTTTAAACTAGAGATAGGATTTCTAGATAAGGGAGAGTTTAAATTGTTTAAACTAGAGATAGGCTTGGAGGAGGGGCAAGGTCTGGCCGCCCCCCTCTATATATAGAGGGGTGGTGCGCCCCCTTCCCCCCTACACACCTTCCTCCAAGCCATGGCAGCCTTGCTACCTTCCTCTCTCCCTCCCGACTGTTTGTAGGCGAAGCCCTGCAGCATAAATTCTCCACCATATACACCACGCCGTCGTGTTGTAGATCCAATCTATCTCTCCACCATACTCGCTGGTCCGAGGAAGGAGGAGACGTCGAGGTGCTGCACGTGTGCATCTCACGGAGGCACCGCCACTTGTGGTGCTAGATCGGATCGGATCGCGAGGAGGAGAAGCGAGTACAACTACATCACCCACGTTCCGACGAACGTTCTGCTGTGCGAATCTTCAAGGGTATGAAGATCTAATCCAATCTCTCTCGTTGTTTGCATCTCCTAGATTAGATCTTGGCTTTCCCTCTGTTCGCTCCGTAGAAAATTTTGATTTACTATGCCGCGAAACCCTTCAGGTGGGCCGCCGGTTGGAGGAGGGATTCCCTCCCCAACTCGGTTTCCCTCCTTCCTCCTCTTTCCACTTTCCAAAAACTTGCTGTTTGACTTTCAAACTAGCCGTTTGACTTTTCAATTTAGGATTTGATTAAACCCTTTATTTGGGACAGCGAATACACTTAGTACATGATGCAATCATTCCAACTTGCAATGACACACTCATGTACCCCTTTGCCGGATATTCCGGAACCTTCTAGAACATTCCCGATGAAAACACCGGAATCATTCCCGAACTCCGAAACGGAACTTTCCTTATATGAATCTTATTCTCCAGACCATTCCGGATCACCTCGTGATATACCGGATCCCATCCGAGACTCCGAACAACATTAGGTCTCTTTCTCATAATACCATAACTACTCAAACAACGTCGAATCCTTAAGTGTGTCTCCCTACGGTTCGTGAATTATGCGGACATGATCGAGACACTTCTCTGAACAATAACCAATAGAGGAATCTGGAAATTCATATGGCTCCCACATATTTCTACGATTACTTTGCGATCGAATGAACCACTTACATACGTTACCAATTTCCCTTTGTCTCATGATAGTTTACTTATCCGAGGTTATGATCGTCGGTATCTCTGCATACCTAGTTCAACCTCGTTACCGATAAGTACTCTTTTCTCGTTCCTGTGATATGTGATCCCTTGTGAGCCAGTCACATGCTTGCAAGCTAATTGGATGACATTCCACCGAGAGGGCCCAGAGTATATCTATCCGTCATATGGATGGACAAATCCCACTCTTGATCCATGTGTCTCAATCAATACTTTCCGAACACTCAATGCCACCTTTATAACCACCCAGTTACGGTGTGGTGTTTGATGTCATCAAAGCATCCATCCAGTAAAGGTGATATGCATGATCTCATGGTCGAAGGAATTAGGTTACTATGTATCAGAAAGCATATAGCAATTGAACTATTTAAATGACTTGATCTTTATGCTACGCTTATCTATAGGAGTATGTCCATCATATCATTATCCTAACGATATGATCTTGTTGTTGATAACATCCCAATGTTCATGATAGGGAAACCACAATCATATATCAACCAACAAGCTAGTTGTGGCATCCCGCAAAACCACTACTAGAAAATCGCGTTGAATTTGTGCATTGCATCGTCATCATCATGTGTTGTTTTTCTAAAACTATTTTTGCAAAGCCTGTTTGGTTTTCTAAAACGCCCCATCTTTAATCAAATATCAAACCCCGGGTCCCCGGATTATTTTTGTGTGTCTGATATCGGTTTGCGAACGGTGTTTGTAAAACAAATAAAAATATTTATTATTTTAGTGGGGCACTCGAACGGGCCGAATGACCCGAACGACCACCCCAGAAAATATAATCGGTCCACCCCTTATTCCTAAACCTACCAACTAATCTACCCACCCCTTTGGCCACATCACCCCACCCAATCCCCTATTGACACCTCACCCTCTCTCCCCCTCTACCCAACCAGGAACTGCCACCTCAGCAGCCCCTGGCCTCTCTCTCTCTTCCCACTCCCTCCACCGAGCCCCACCTGGCCCACCTAACCCTGCACCACTCACACCCAGCCCCACACCCCCACCCGCGCCCCTGGCTCTCTGCCCCGTGGCCCCCACACCCTGGGTCCCACCACCAACCAGCCCCCTGGCCGCCGGCCCACGCCTGGCCCCACCCGTCCCCCACCTGCCCTGTTTCTCTTCCCCACGAGCCCTCCTCTCCCCCCCCGCATTCCTCTCTCTCCCCAGCGGCGCGCCTCCGCGGCCACGCCTCCTCCCCCTCTGGCCTTCCCGCCCTCGCCGCCCAACCACCTCGCTCGCCGCGTCCGCCGCATCCGCCTTCCGCGAGCCCCCCGAGCCCCGCGTGCCCTCCCTTGCTTCCGCAGGCTCCGCCGCGCGCCTCCCCTCAAGCGCCGCCCCGTCCTCGTCCTTCCGCGCGCTGCCCGCGCCTGCACCCCGCTCGCGATCGCGCCGCCCGGCCGTTGCCCGCGCGCGTCGTCGTCGCCCCGCATCCTCCCCGTCGCGCCCATCTCCGTTCCAGCTCGCCGCCGGCCCGCCTTCCCCTCCTGTCCGCTCCTCCGCCTCGGGCCGCTCCGCCGCGCGCCCGCCGCCTCCTCGCCCCGCCAGCGGCCGACACGCGCAGGAGCGCCCCCTCTTCCTCTGCGCGGCCGCCGCCGACCCGAGCAGCGCCGCCGGTCCTGCCCCCTCTGCGAGCCGTCGCCGGTCTCCATCGCGACCGTGCCCCTCCGCCGCCGCCAGCGTCCCTGAGGCCGCGCCCGTCCCGCATCGAGACCGCCGGAGCCGGCCCGACGTCCGCCGCCACCGCGCGGGCCCACCTCGCCTCGGGCTCGTCCCCTTCTGGAGATGCACCGTCGATCCGCCAAGATCGTCCACCAAGACGCGCAAATTCCCTAACCGATGGCCAAGGGAACCATCTAGGAACGCCATGAGCTACTACCCCGACCACCGAAGACGGAACTCCAAGCACGCCTTATCGAACACCGAGACCCGCGAAGACCGAACCCGGATGTGGATATCCCGAAGGCCGATCCCGTACTCGGTGCCGCGCCAAGATCTCCTTCTCGGACCCCGATGACGCTAAGTTCTTCGCCGTAGAGCAACAAGGCCTTCGACAAGACAAGGAACGACAAGCACTTCACCCCGAAGCCAAGACCGACCCGGAAGCACCCGATGCGCCCCGACACCGACCCAAGTCCTGCTTCCGGAGCGTCAAGACCTACCTCCGATATCCGAGAATGCTTCCGTCGGACCCCGAACCACCAGATCCGTCGAACCCTGAGACCGACCCCGAACCCCCCCGGACCAAGATCGTCGAGCCCCCTAATGTGTGAACCCCTTCCCGAAATCCTATTTTATAAATTGTCAACTAAATAAACTTGTCGCATATTAATTGTTCATGCATGCATCCTTGTCATGTGGTATGGGGGCCTTATGCCGATTCACCTAATAATTAAATATGGGGCCCATATGCGGGCAAATCTAGCCTTATATTGGCCTCATTTAAACTTGTGTAGCGAACCGGTGCTATCTTTGCCTTGATAATGCAACATTTAAGTTGCGGGGGTTCTAAATAACTTGAACCGCTTAATTAATTGTCGGGACCCCGGTTCCGCTTAATATGACCTAATTGCATCGCATCCTTGCCATGTCATTCATCATGCATGCATCATGCCCGATCTTCTGCCGTAGTATTAAATAGTGCATCCGATGTTTCTTCTAGTATTTTGCTTCTTCGCGGATAAGGCCGTTGAGTTGATGTGAGCTTCGCCCCGATCTTCGGTTGAACCTTCGACAATGTTTTCAGGCGAGCATCTCCCCTTTCTACCTATCTTACTTTTATAGTATTTATTTCCCTCCTGTTGATCTATTGCTATCTGTGTTGCGATGCTCTAGTTTTCGTACCCGTGATATCCCCTGCAGCCTTATATTTGCCTTGTACACATCCTATTACCTGTTGTTTGGTAGATAGTTGGACTTGCGCGTCGTAGTCGCTTGCTCAAGTGCTGTTGCGTGTCGTCCAGTGCCACAGTTGTTGATGTATTGCCGCATGTTGTTGTTGGAGATGATCATAGTTTTACTTATCGTTCACTTTAAATTCCTGTTTAACAACTAAAATTGAAGTAAGCAGAGGCATCGGTGGGTGATAGATAATATTTGGTTTCTGAACGCCCACTTGTGTCCCGTAAGACCCCGAGTACTTGATACCCGTTCCTTGATTTATCGCGCTATCCACATCCGGGAGGTATATGGGACCCCCCTGAGCCAGAGCTTGATTCAGTCTTATTTCTTGGGGCCACAAACTAGTTTGAGGTTTTATTTACGATCCTGTACTTATGCCATGCTACTTATGTATTTAAATTGTGCGAGGAGCACACTGTACTGTTTAGGAATTGTGACCCGTTTACGTGGTATCGACAATCCCCGTTTGGGGATCTGCTGTCGTTTACCGCCGGCCCCACAAACCTTGGGTCCGTCTCGGAGCTAGCTTACTTCGTTGCGGGTAGACTTCAAGGGGTGGCCCCCTGAAATATTTCTGAATCCTGTGATTGTTCAGTCGTGAAAGCCTCGTTGGGTTTTGAGTTGGTTTTTCCGAGGTTGATCGAGCGTGTGTTGCTATTGGTGCACCCCGGCCGGGTAAAACTTTCTGAAAGCCGTGTCCGCGGATATGGACGACTTGGAGCGCAGTATATCGATCATAGACAAGCATAACTAAAGTTTATTGTTATAAATTTGACTTTATAATGACTAGTAATCAGCTTCACTATAATGGAATGGCTAATTAATACTGCCCACAACTGCTTGTTTGGAGTGTCGCTTGCGACCTTTGTACCTGACTAGTAAGTTTTGCAACTACAACGGAATGGCTGAATAAAAGTACCAACAACCGCTGGGTTTTTGGGTTATCTCATGCTAAATGTATCCGACTAGTAAGTGTTGCCACTATCACGGAATGGTTAACTAAAAGTGCCCACTGCTTACTCTATCAGGACGATTATCTAAACCTGACTAGTAAAGTGCCGCAACTATAACTGAATAAATAAAACTGCCAACTGCGTGAGTTCCTCGGTTGACTTCCTCGTTTGGTCTCGAGGGGGAAACACCAGGATGGGTTTGCTTGGTGTTAGCTTCAGGTTGGATCCGGATAGGTCATTCTTACCCCTCTCTAATAACCGCCAGTTGTATCGAGTCTCTATAGGTTGTTTAGTGCATGCTGCCGCTGCCGCTTCAGCCCACCATACCTATGTAGGCGAGGACCGCCGAATTCTAGCCTCGCCGTGTACTGGCCTCAGTACTGACGCTCCTTCTTTTTCCTTTGCCCTTTGTCGGCACCCCTTTTGTTTAAGCAGGTTTTGAGATCGACGCCGTTAGCAGGGTTACCCTTCCGGCTTGGCCTGGGCAGGGTTATGGACGCCATTGGTTATTCTTCAGGGCTCTTAGCCCCATTTGTATCTTGTCCGTAGCTGGACGCTCTATCGTTTTCAAGGTGATTTGGATCTTTGTATATTATATCTGTAATCTTGACTCTTGGAGTCGCTGTTGTATATATCCGTTCTGTGGGTCCCATCGAGGACTGTTGTGTAATGTTATTACTTCGTTTTCCACCCGCACGAAAGTGCCTGGTGGGCACCTTTGAATCGTTTCTATGCGGGTTTGGCGGGTTTCGCTAAAACTTGCATAGGGTCGATTCTGAGGGTGTTACAGAGTGGTATCAGAGCTCAGCAGTTGCGATACCCCACAAGTCCAGCCTGTAGGATAACCTAGCTAACGGCCGAAGTAGAGTGTCAAAACTATTTTTGAAAAATCGGTTGGATAGATCTGATTAGGTCTGATTTTTGCTCCTTACCTTCTGCTGCTCTCCTCTTACCTCTACGTGTTTTGAATCCGCTCTCTTCTCTTTCTTCGAGTCCAGGATTTCTCGTGGTTGGGTTTCCGTCGTACCTTCAAGGTTTCTCTTTCTCCCTTTTGTAACGGAGGTGCTACGATCATCAATCTGCAACTTGTCTGTTGTACCCTTCCTCCAATCTTTTGTTCTTGAGCTCCTTATCCATATGTGTTCCTTGCTGGATATCAGTGTCGTTGAAAAACATATGAGAAGGACGAGCTTTGGTGAAGTTGGAGTTAACCTTGAGCATGTGTTGTTCATGCCAATGGAACCATCGCGAAACCTAATCAGTGTGTCTTTCATACGTTTTCTGTTGTATCTTCCGTTGTTTCCCGATGTGATGACATCATCTACGCCAGATCCGAAGCAGAGTCTGCATCACTCCTTTGTTCCGAACCTCGTTTGTCGAGATCTTCAGTCTGATTCCGAGAGTTGGTTGCTTAATCCGCCTATTCGTGTGCAGAGTAATGGTTTGAGTGCGGGATGGAGTAGCTACCCTACCACTGCTCTTATCATTCGCTCTCGTACGTTGAATCAGGGGATCCAGCAGTTTTACTCCGTCCATGGAAGTTAGGGGTGGCCTTATCGTTTGATGCCTCTATCTTCGTCCTTTGTTTCTCCGGAGTGTTCTCTCGACGATCAGGAACAACGACCCTTTTGCTGGTGGTGTCGCCGATTTCAGATGAAGAAGGAACCCTCGTTAGTGGTGTCGCGAGGATCTACACGAAGCGAGAAGACGCAGTTCGCCGACCTCCCTCCCGGTACCATGAGGCGGATCTCGAGGGCGAGATCCATTGTTAGTGGTGTCGAATTGTGGCATCCCGCAAAACCACTACTAGAAAATCGCGTTGAATTTGTGCATTGCATCGTCATTATCATGTGTTGTTTGTCTAAAACTATTTTCGCAAAGCCCGTTTAGTTTTCTAAAACGCCCCATCTTTAATCAAATATCAAACCCCGGGTCCCCGGATTATTTTTGTGTGTCTGATATCGGTTTGTGAACGGTGTTTGTAAAACAAATAAAAATATTTATTATTTTAGTGGGGCAGTCGAACGGGCCGAATGACCCGAACGACCACCCCAGAAAATATAATCGGTCCACCCCTTATTCCTAAACCTACCAACTAATCTACCCACCCCCTTTGGCCACATCACCCCACCCAATCCCCTATTGACACCTCACCCTCTCTCCCCCTCTACCCAACCAGGAACTGCCACCTCAGCAGCCCCTGGCCTCTCTCTCTCTTCCCACTCCCTCCACCGAGCCCCACCTGGCCCACCTAACCCTGCACCACTCACACCTAGCCCCACACCCCCACCCGCGCCCCTGGCTCTCTGCCCCGTGGCCCCCACACCCCTGGGTCCCACCACCAACCAGCCCCCTGGCCGCCGGCCCAAGCCTGGCCCCACCCCGTCCCCCACCTGCCCTGTTTCTCTTTCCCGCGAGCCCTCCTCTCCCCCCCGCAGTCCTCTCTCTCCCCAGCGGCGCGCCTCCGCGGCCACGCCTCCTCCCCCTCTGGCCTGCCCGCCCTCGCCGCCCAACCACCCCGCTCGCCGCGTTCGCCGCATCCGCCTTCCGCGAGCCCCCCGAGCCCCGCGTGCCCTCCCTTGCTTCCGCAGGCTCCGCCGCGCGCCTCCCCTCAAGCGCCGCCCCGTCCTCGTCCTTCCGCGCGCTGCCCGCGCCTGCACCCCGCTCACGACCGCGCCGCCCGGCCGTTGCCCGCGCGCGTCGTCGTTGCCCCGCATCCTCCTCGTCGCGCCCATCTCCGTTCCAGCTCGCCGCCGGCCCGCGCTCCGGTCGTCGGCCCGCCTTCCCCTCCTGTCCGCTCCTCCGCCTCGGGCCGCTCCGCCGCGCGCCCGCCGCCTCCTTGCCCCGCCAGCGGCCGCCACGCGCAGGAGCGCCCCCTCTTCCTCTGCGCGGCCGCCGCGGTGCTCCTCCGCTCCTCCGGCGCCGCCTCTGCCGGCCCTTCCCCCCCGTCGTCCAGCGCCTTCCCCCGAGCCTCCGGCGAGCCGCCCCGAGCTCGGCCCCGCCGTCCGCCGTCCGCGGGTCGCTCGGCCGCCGCCGACCCGAGCAGCGCCGCCGGTCCTGCCCCCTCTGCGAGCCGTCGCCGGTCTCCAGCGCGACCGTGCCCCTCCGCCGCCGCCAGCGTCCCTGAGGCCGCGCCCGTCCCGCATCGAGACCGCCGGAGCCGGCCCGACGTCCGCCGCCACCGCGCGGGCCCACCTCGCCTCGGGCTCGTCCCCTTCTGGAGATGCACCGTCGATCCGCCAAGATCGTCCACCAAGACGCGCAAATTCCCGAACCGATGGCCAAGGGAACCATCTAGGAACGCCATGAGCTACTACCCCGACCACCGAAGACGGAACTCCAAGCACGCCTTACCGAACACCGAGACCCGCGAAGACCGAACCCGGATGTGGATATCCCGAAGGCCGATCCCGTACTCGGTGCCGCGCCAAGATCTCCTTCTCGGACCCCGATGACGCTAAGTTCTTCGCCGTAGAGCAACAAGGCCTTCGACAAGACAAGGAACGACAAGCACTTCACCCCGAAGCCAAGACCGACCCGGAAGCACCCGATGCGCCCCGACACCGACCCAAGTCCTGCTTCCGGAGCGTCAAGACCTACCTCCGATATCCGAGAATGCTTCTGTCGGACCCCGAACCACCAGATCCGTCGAACCCTGAGACCGACCCCGAACCCCCCCGGACCAAGATCGTCGAGCCCCCTAATGTGTGAACCCCTTCCCGAAATCCTATTTTATAAATTGTCAACTAAATAAACTTGTCGCATATTAATTGTTCATGCATGCATCCTTGTCATGTGGTATGGGGGCCTTATGCCGATTCACCTAATAATTAAATATGGGGCCCATATGCGGGCAAATCTAGCCTTATATTGGCCTCATTTAAACTTGTGTAGCGAACCGGTGCTATCTTTGCCTTGATAATGCAACATTTAAGTTGCGGGGGTTCTAAATAACTTGAACCGCTTAATTAATTGTCGGGACCCCGGTTCCGCTTAATATGACCTAATTGCATCGCATCCTTGCCATGTCATTCATCATGCATGCATCATGCCCGATCTTCTGCCGTAGTATTAAATAGTGCATCCGATGTTTCTTCTAGTATTTTGCTTCTTCGCGGATAAGGCCGTTGAGTTGATGTGAGCTTCGCCCCGATCTTCGGTTGAACCTTCGACAATGTTTTCAGGCGAGCATCTCCCCCTTTCTACCTATCTTACTTTTATAGTATTTATTTCCCTCCTGTTGATCTATTGCTATCTGTGTTGCGATGCTCTAGTTTTCGTACCCGTGATATCCCCTGCAGCCTTATATTTGCCTTGGACATATCCTATTACCTGTTGTTTGGTAGATAGTTGGACTTGCGCGTCGTAGTCGCTTGCTCAAGTGCTGTTGCGTGTCGTCCAGTGCCACAGTTGTTGATGTATTGCCGCATGTTGTTGTTGGAGATGATCATAGTTTTACTTATCGTTCACTTTAAATTCCTGTTTAACAACTAAAATTGAAGTAAGCAGAGGCATCGGTGGGTGATAGATAATATTTGGTTTCTGAACGCCCACTTGTGTCCCGTAAGACCCCGAGTACTTGATACCCGTTCCTTGATTTATCGCGCTATCCACATCCGGGAGGTATATGGGACCCCCCTGAGCCAGAGCTTGATTCAGTCTTATTTCTTGGGGCCACAAACTAGTTTGAGGTTTTATTTACGATCCTGTACTTATGCCATGCTACTTATGTATTTAAATTGTGCGAGGAGCACACTGTACTGTTTAGGAATTGTGACCCGTTTACGTGGTATCGACAATCCCCGTTTGGGGATCTGCTGTCGTTTACCGCCGGCCCCACAAACCTTGGGTCCGTCTCGGAGCTAGCTTACTTCGTTGCGGGTAGACTTCAAGGGGTGGCCCCCTGAAATATTTCTGAATCCTGTGATTGTTCAGTCGTGAAAGCCTCGTTGGGTTTTGAGTTGGTTTTTCCGAGGTTGATCGAGCGTGTGTTGCTATTGGTGCACCCCGGCCGGGTAAAACTTTCTGAAAGCCGTGTCCGCGGATATGGACGACTTGGAGCACAGTATCTCGATCATAGACAAGCATAACTAAAGTTTATTGTTATAAATTTGACTTTATAATGACTAGTAATCAGCTTCACTATAATGGAATGGCTAATTAATACTGCCCACAACTGCTTGTTTGGAGTGTCGCTTGCAACCTTTGTACCTGACTAGTAAGTTTTGCAACTACAACGGAATGGCTGAATAAAAGTACCAACAACCGCTGGGTTTTTGGGTTATCTCATGCTAAATGTATCCGACTAGTAAGTGTTGCCACTATCACGGAATGGTTAACTAAAAGTGCCCACTGCTTACTCTATCAGGACGATTATCTAAACCTGACTAGTAAAGTGCCGCAACTATAACTGAATAAATAAAACTGCCAACTGCGTGAGTTCCTCGGTTGACTTCCTCGTTTGGTCTCGAGGGGGAAACACCAGGATGGGTTTGCTTGGTGTTAGCTTCAGGTTGGATCCGGATAGGTCATTCTTACCCCTCTCTGATAACCGCCAGTTGTATCGAGTCTCTATAGGTTGTTTAGTGCATGCTGCCGCTGCCGCTTCAGCCCACCATACCTATGTAGGCGAGGACCGCCGAATTCTAGCCTCGTCGTGTACTGGCCTCAGTACTGACGCTCCTTCTTTTTCCTTTGCCCTTTGTCGGCACCCCTTTTGTTTAAGCAGGTTTTGAGATCGACGCCGTTAGCAGGGTTACCCTTCCGGCTTGGCCTGGGCAGGGTTATGGACGCCATTGGTTATTCTTCAGGGCTCTTAGCCCCATTTGCATCTTGTCCGTAGCTGGACGCTCTATCGTTTTCAAGGTGATTTGGATCTTTGTATATTATATCTGTAATCTTGACTCTTGGAGTCGCTGTTGTATATATCCGTTCTCTAGGCCCCATCGAGGACTGTTGTGTAATGTTATTACTTCGTTTTCCACCCGCACGAAAGTGCCTGGTGGGCACCTTTGAATCGTTTCTATGCGGGTTTGGCGTGTTTCGCTAAAACTTGCATAGGGTCGATTCTGAGGGTGTTACACTAGTGTTGTATAAAGGCTATACTAGGGACTTCAAATTAAGTTTACAAATCACACAAGTATTAATGTTTCCTTGTTAATACTATTATAGCATGAATGTAAACATTTATCATAAACACAAAGATATAATAATAACTTCATTTATTATTGCCTCTAGGGCATATCTCCAACAGTCTCCCACTTGCACTAGAGTCATCTAATCTAGATTACATGGTAATATACCGAACACCCATGGCAGTTTGGTGCTGGTCATGTTTTGCCCTCGGGAGAGGTTTAGTCAACGGATCCGCCACATTCAGATCTGTGTGTACTTTGCAAATCTTTATATCCCCATCCTGGATATGTTCTCGAATAGCGTGAAAACGTAGCTTGATGTGCTTCAGCTTCTTGTGTGACCTTGGTTCTTGCGCATTGGCTATGGCGCCCATGTTATCACAGTAGATAGACATTGGGTCCAGCGGAGTAGGAACCACACCCAGCTCTGTAATGAACTCTTTCATCAATATCGCTTCTTGTGAAGCCTCCGAAGCAGCCATGTATTCCGATTCAGTTGAAGATCTCGCCACAACGCTTTGCTTTGCACTCCTCCAGCTAACTACTGCACCATTCAAAATAAATACGTATCCGGATTGTGATTTAGAATCATACGGATCGGTGTTCTAACTAGCATCGGTGTAACCATTAACAACGAGCTGTTCATCACCTCCATAAGAAAGAACCATATCCTTAGTTCTTCTCAAGTACTTAAGGATGTTTTTGACCGCTGTCCAATGATCCACTCCTGGATCACTTTGATATCAGCTAGTTAAACTAACAGCATATGCAATGTCGGGTCTAGTACATAGCATGGCATACATTAGAGATCCTATGGCTGAGGCATAGGGAGTCTTACTCATCCTTTCTCTATCTTCTGTCGTTGCTGGACTTTGAGTTTTACTCAAGGTCGTATTGGGCAACATGGGCAAGAACCCTTTCTTGCTACCTTCCATTCCAAACCTCTTTAGAACTTTGTCCAAATATGTACTTTGTGACAATGATATTAGACGTCTCGATCTATCTCTATAAATCTTTATGCCTAATATGTAAGCTGCTTCGCCAAGATCTTTCATTGAAAAACTATTATTCAAATAATTATTGACACTATTAAGAAGGTCTACATCATTCCCAATCAACAATATGTCATCTACATATAGTATTAAGAATGCTACAGAGCTCCCACTCACTTTCTTGTAAATACAAGCTTCTCCATAAGTCTGTATAAAACCAAAACTTTTGATCACCTTATCAAAACGTTGATTCCAACTTCGGGATGCTTGCTTCAATCCATAGATGGATCGTTGAAGTTTGCATACCTTGTTAGCATCTTTAGGATCGACAAAACCTTTGGGTTGCATAATATACAACTCTTCATCAATGTCTCCATTGAGGAATGCTGTTTTGACATCTATCTGCCATATCTCATAATCATAATATGCAGCGATTGCTAACATAATCCTTACAGACTTTAGCTTCGCTACCGGTGAGAAAGTCTCATCGTAGTCAACTCCTTGAATTTGTCGAAACCCTTTCGCGACAAGTCGAGCTTTATAGACAATAACATTACCATCTGCATCTGTTTTCTTCTTGAAAATCCATTTGTTCTCGGCAGCCTTCCGGCCATCCGGTAAGTCCACCAAAGTCCATACTTGGTTTTCGTACATGGATCCAATCTCGGATTTCATGGCTTCTTGCCATTTATTGGAATCTGGGCTCATCATCGCTTCCTCATATGTCTCGGGGTCATCGGTGTTGTCCACCAATATGACATTCATAACGGAATCATACCAATCTGGAGTGGTACGAGTTCTCGTTGACCTCAGAGGCTCTGTAGCAACTTCAACCGAAGTTTCATGATCACCATCATTAGCTTCCTCTCTTATTGGTGCAGGAACCACAGGAACTTCTTCCGGTGCTGCGCTACTCGCAATTTCGAGAGAAGGTTCGACAACCTCGTCGAGTTCTACTTTCCTTCCAGTCACTTCTTTCGAGAGAAATTCCTTCTCTAGAAAAGATCCATTCTTGGCAACGAAGATTTTGCCTTCGGATCTATGATAGAAGGTATACCCAATAGTTTCCTTCGGGTATCCTATGAAGACGCATTTTTCCGCTTTGGGTTCAAGCTTGTCCGGCTGTAACTTCTTTACATAGGCTTCGCATCCCCAAACTTTAAGGAACGACAATTTAGGTTTCTTCCCAAACCATAATTCATACGGTGTCGTTTCAACGGATTTAGACGGTGCCCTATTTAAAGTGAATGCGGCTGTTTCTAATGCATAACCCCAAAATGATAGCGGTAAATCTGTAAGTGACATCATAGAACGAACCATATCTAAGAGAGTTCGATTACGACGTTCGGACACACCATTACGCTGTGGTGTTCCCGGCGGTGTCAATTGTGAAAGTATTCCGCATTTCTTCAAATGCTCGCCAAACTCGTAACTTAGATATTCACCTCCACGATCAGAACGTAGAAATTTAATCTTCTTGTTACGTTGATTCTCTACCTCACTTTGAAACTCCTTAAACTTCTCGAAAGTTTCGGACTTATGTTTCATGAAATAGATATACCCATATCTACTCAAGTCATCCGTGAAGGTAAGAACATAACGATAACCACCGCGCGATGCTACACTCATTGGACCACATACATCGGTATGTATGATTTCCAATAAGACCGTAGCTCGCTCCATCATACCAGAAAATGGAGTCTTAGTCATTTTTCCCATCAGACATGCTTCGCATCTTTCAAGTGATTCAAGAAGTCCATCGGAATGGAGTTTCTTCATACGTTTCACTCCAATATGACCAAGACGACAGTGCCACATATAGGTCGAATTATCGCTTGATTTCAAACGTTTAGCCTCAATGTTATTGATATGTGTATTTCCACTATCGAGATTCAATAAGAATAGACCATCTATCAAAGGTGCATGTGCATAAAACATATTACTCATATAAATCGAACAACCATTATTCTCGGACTTAAACAAGTAACCGTCTCGCAATAAACAAGATCCCGATATAATGTTCATGCTCAACGCAGGCACCAAATAACAATTATTTAAGTATAAAACTAATCCCGATGGTAGATGAAGGGGTAGCGTGCCGACCGCGATCACATCAACCTTTGATCCATTTCCCACGCGCATCGTCACCTCGTTCTTCGCTAGCTTCCGTTTATTCTGCAGCACCTGTTTCGAGTTACAAATATGAGCAACCGAACCAGTATCAAATACCCAGGCACTACTACGAGTACTAGTGAGATACACATCAATAACATGTATATCAGATATACCTTTCTTCTTGATGTTGCCGTTCTTCAAATCCGCCAAGTACTTTGGGCAATTCCGCTTCCAGTGACCTTCTCCCTTGCAGTAAAAGCACTCAGTATCAGGCTTAGGTCCAGCCTTGGTCTTCTTCGTCGGCGTGCTAACTTTCTTACCACCCTTCTTGAAGTGTCCCTTCTGCTTAGACTTGCCTTTCTTGAATTTGGTGGTCTTATTGACCAACAACACTTGGTGCTCTTTCTTGATCTCCACTTCTGCAGATTTCAACATGGCAAAGAGTTCTGGCAACGTCTTGTTCATGTTCTGCATGTTGTAGTTCATCACAAAGTTCTTGTAACTTGGTGGTAGTGATTGGAGGACACGGTAAATCCCCAAAGCATTAGGAATCACTATACCCAAGCTTTGAAGTTTGTTTGCGTGCCCAGACATCTTAAGCACATGCTCACTGACGGAGCTGCCCTCTTCCATCTTGCAGTTAAAGAACTTTTCAGAAGCCTCGTAGCTTTCAATTGCCGCATGAGTCTCAAAAATCAATTTGAGATCCTCGACAATATCATATGGGTCTCAATCTTCAAACCTTTTCTGAAGCTCCGATTCCAAACCATACAAGATAGCACACTGAACTATGGAGTACTGATTCTTCCGAGCGAGGTAAACATTTTTTACTTCATCGGAAGCATCAACTGCAGGTGGGTCACCCAGCGGTGCATCCGGCACATAGGTCAAATTACCAGCTGTGAGGACAATCCTCAAATTGCGGAACCAATCCGCAAAGTTGCTTCCATTGTTTTTCAACTTTTCTTTCTCTAGGAACGCATTAAAATTGATGGTAGGGGCTGCCATTGATCTACAACATATTTGCAATAGTTTAGACTAAGTTTATGACAAATTGAGTTCAAATTAATTAATAAAGTTAATCTAGGTGAACTCCCACTCAAAACAATATCCCTCACATTGTTTTAGTGATCACACGAACCAAATCCACTATATCAACACCGATCATCACGAGAGTTGATATAGTTTCAATGGCGAACAATCGTCATGTTCATCATATCTACTATATGATTCATGCTTTACCTTTTGGTGATCCGTGTTCCGAGACCATTTCTGTACATGGTAGGCTCGTCAAGATCAAACCTTAGTTTCCGCATGAGCAAATCTGGCTTGCTCACGTTGTATACACTTGCAGAATCTAACACACCCGATCATCACGTGGTGCTTCGAAACAACAAGCTTTAGCAACGGTGCTAACTAAGGGTGAACACTTTATGACTTGAAATTCATGTGCATGAGGGATCATCTTATAATGCTACCGTCGTCTACTAAGCAATACAAGATGCATAAAGGATTAACATCACATGCAATTCAATATATATGTGATATGACATGGCCTTTCTTCTTTATGCTTCCGATCTCCATCTTCAAGCACGAACATGATCTCCATCATCACCGACATTGCATCAAGGTCAATGACGCCTCTCCATGGTTGTCGTCCACCGGCTGCAACTATTACAACTACTTTGAATAGACACGCGGGTCTTAACATAAATTAAAGACAACCATATGGTTCCTGTCGGTTGCCAACTTACAATAAGGAACATTGCATACATCAAATATAATCACAATCATGGCCATATCACATCACTTCACACCCCTGCAAAACAAAATTAGACGCCTCTACTTTCTTTGCATATTTTACGTGGTTTGGGGCTTTCAATAAGTGTCGTTCTAACTTACGAACAAGAACCACAACATTGATACTAGTATTGTTAATCACACGTTGTAAATTGGATCTTAACTATGCTAGGAGAAACAGGCACCCGCAAAGCCACTTATGCAATACAAGTTGCATGTCAAGCGTGGAGCAAGTCTCATGAACGATGTCATGTAAGGTTAGCCCGGGCCGCTTCATCCCAACATACCGCAAGATGCAAAGTACACAAGAAGCAATCGACAATAAAAGCATCAACGCCCACAATGACCATTGTGTTCTACTCGTGCAACAGATCTACATATAGACACGGCTCTGATACCACTGTAGGGTTTCGTAGCATGGAAAACAAAAATTTTCTATCGCATACAAACAAACAAGCCAAGATCTATCTACTAGATTGTAGCAACGAGTCAATGGAATAACTCACCCTCGAAGATTCCAAAGTGTTTAACGAGAGCGGATTCTCGTGGGTGATGTAGTCGTACTCTTCCCGATCTCAAGATCGCGTAGACGATCCTTCCGGCGCTGCGTTCCGGCAGCGCTCCCGCAGTCGGTCACACGTTCGGTACTCGACGAAGACCTTCCTCTCCCTTGTTCCAGCAGGCAGCGGAGGTTGTAGCACTCTCCTCGCGATTCCGGCAGCACAACGGCGTGGTACCGGAAGTAGAGGGGAGATCCCGCAGGGCTTCGCCTTAATCCGGAGCGAGTATGGTGGAGTATGAGAGAGCTTTAGTGGTCTAGGGTTTAGACACACCAATTAGAAGGCTCTAATCCGAAGGCTAGTGCAATTAGAAGCTCTAAACCAAAACGGCTCTAAACCGGAGGTTGTGGCTAGGGTTTAGATTTAGAGGATAGGAACTTGTGTGTCTAGAGGAGGGAGCCCTGCCCCTCCTTATATAGGTGGAGGGGCCGGCGCGCCAGGGGAGGGAGGGGAGTCCCTCCCCAACTCGGCTTGGAGGTGGGCTGCCGGTTGGAGGAGGGATTCCCTCCCCAACTCGGTTTCCCTCCTTCCTCCTCTTTCCACTTTCCAAAAACTTGCCGTTTGACTTTCAAACTAGCCGTTTGACTTTTCAATTTAGGGTTTGATTAAACCCTTTATTTTGGACAGCGAATACACTTAGTACATGATGCAATCATTCCAACTTGCAATGACACACTCATGTACCCCTTCCCCTCCGGAGTGCCGGACATTCCGGAACCTTCTAGAACATTCCCGATGAAAACACCGGAATCATTCCCGAACTCCGAAACGAAACTTTCCTTATATGAATCTTATTCTACGGACCATTCCGGATCACCTCGTGATATCCCGGATCCCATCCGAGACTCCGAACAACATTCGGTCTCTTTCTCATAATACCATAACTACTCAAACAATGTCGAATCCTTAAGTGTGTCTCCCTACGGTTCGTGAATTATGCGGACATGATCGAGACACTTCTCCGAACAATAACCAATAGAGGAATCTGGAAATTCATATGGCTCCCACATATTTCTACGATTACTTTGCGATCGAATGAACCACTTACATACGATACCAATTTCCCTTTGTCTCACGATAGTTTACTTATCCGAGGTTATGATCGTCGGTATCTCTGCATACCTAGTTCAACCTCGTTACCGATAAGTACTCTTTTCTCGTTCCTGTGATATGTGATCCCTTGTGAGCCAGTCACATGCTTGCAAGCTAATTGGATGACATTCCACCGAGAGGGCCCAGAGTATATCTATCCGTCATATGGATGGACAAATCCCACTCTTGATCCATGTGTCTCAATCAATACTTTCCGAACACTCAATGCCACCTTTATAACCACCCAGTTACGGTGTGGTGTTTGATGTCATCAAAGCATCCATCTGGTAAAGGTGATATGCATGATCTCATGGTCGAAGGAATTAGGTTACTATGTATCAGAAAGCATATAGCAATTGAACTATTTAAATGACTTGATCTTTATGCTACGCTTATCTATAGGAGTATGTCCATCATATCATTCTCCTAACGATATGATCTTGTTGTTGATAACATCCCAATGTTCATGATAGGGAAACCACAATCATATATCAACCAACAAGCTAGTGTTGTATAGAGGCTATACTAGGGACTTCAAATTAAGTTTACAAATCACACAAGTATTAATGTTTCCTTGTTAATACTATTATAGCATGAATGTAAACATTTATCATAAACACAAAGATATAATAATAACTTCATTTATTATTGCCTCTAGGGCATATCTCCAACATTATAAGCACCAAGGGGGGAGCTTGGCCGGCGGCTAGGGCTTGGGGAAGCCCCAACTCGGCGAGTTGGAGGAACCCTAGGTGGTGGCGGCGACTTGGAGAAGGCCGACGGCTAGCGCTAGGGTTTTGGGTGTGAGGGGTAGGGGGCGCCCTACCCCTCCTTATATAGGTGGAGGGTGGCCGGTTGGGAGGAGGGAGTCCTCCCCCAACTCGGCCTCCTTGTCCGGCGGGTGGAGGGAGGGGAACTCCTCCCCAAGTAGGTTTCCTACTCTCCCTCCACCAAGCAAACTTGCCGTTTGACTTTTTCAAATTGGCGTTTGACTTTCAAACTAGGATTTGGTTTCTACCTTTATTTTGCCCAGCCAAGTGACCTAGTACATGATGCAACCATTCCATATTGTCATGACACATTCATGTACCCTTCCCCTCCGGAGTGCCGGACCTTCCGGACCCTTTTTGAACATTCCTGGTGAAAACACCGGAATCATTCCCCAACTCCGAAACAGGACTTTCCTAATATGAATCTTATTCTCTGGACCATTCCGAATCTCCTAGTGATATCCTGTATCCCATCCGAGACTTCGAACAACATTCAGTCTCTTACTCATTATTCCATAACTACTCAACAACATCGAATCCTTAAGTGTGTCTCCCTACTGTTCGTGAATTATGCGGACATGATCGAGACACTTCTCCGATCAATAACCAATAGAGGAATCTGGAAATTCATATGGCTCGCATATATTTCTACGATTACTTTGCGATCGAATGAACCACTTACATACGATACCAATTTCCCTTTGTCTCACGATAGTTTACTTATCCGAGGTTTTGATCGTCGGTATCTTTGCATACCTAGTTCAACCCCGTTACTGATAAGTACTCTTTTCTCGTTCCCGTGGTATGTGATCCCTTGTGAGCCAGTCACATGCTTGCAAGCCAATTGGATGACATTCCATCGAGAGGGCCCAGAGTATATCTATCCGTCGTATAAATGGACAAATCCCACTCTTGATCCATGTGCCTCAACCCATACTTTCCGAACACTCAATGCCACCTTTATAGCCACCCAGTTACGGTGCGGTGTTTGATGTCATCAAAGCATCCTTCCGGTGATGGTGATTAGCATGATCTCATGGTCGAAGGAATTAGGTTACTATGTATCAGAAAGCTTATAGCAATTGAACTATTAAAATGACTTGATCTTTATGCTACGCTTATCTATAGGAGTATGTCCATCATAGCATTCTTCTAATGATATGACCTTGTTATTAACAACATCTCAAATGTTCATGATCAAGAAATCATGATCATCTATTAATCAACAAGCTAGTATTATAAAGAGGCTTTACTAGTGACTCTAATTTAGTTTACAAATCACACAAGTATTAATGTTTTTGGTCAATACTATTATAGCATGAATGTAAACATTTATCATAAACACAAAGATATAATAATAACTATATTTATTATTGCCTCTAGGGCATATCTCCAACAATGCACACTCTGTCCCACGCCACCAGGCAGTGCCCGCCGTGCACGTCCTTTCTGCCTTTCCAGAGGAAGCCACAAATGATCTTCTCAATGGCAGTGATGGTCTCAATAGGGACGTCGAGGGACATCATGGCGTAAATCGGAATGGCAGACAGGGTCGTTCATATCAGCTCTAGACGCCCTCCTCTGTTGAGCATTAACGCTTTTCACAATGGCAGTTTGGCGGCCACCAAGTCGACAACGGTTTGAAGCTGCATTGCTAAGGGTTTTCGTAAGGACAGCGGAAGCCCCAAATAGCGCAGGGGAAACTGCGTGATGGGGCAGTGGAGCTCCTGGGCCACCAACACCTATCTTCATCAGAGCACCTGGTCAGGTTGGCGGAGCACTTGTCAAGGTTGGTCCGTAGACCAGAGGCCCCGCCGAAGTCCTCGATGATCCCGGAGATCACTCGGAAATCCAGCACTGATGGTCTCAGGAAGGTGACCACGTTATCCGCGTAGATCAAGGTGCGGTGCTGGAGACCAGCCGTCGCAATCCTGTGAGGAGCCCCTGGTCTTCGGCTTTAACTATCATGAGGTGGAGGACCTCCATCATCAGGATGAAAAGATGAGGGGAGAGCGATTCTCCTTGCCTCAGTCCACGCCTATTAGCTATCTTTGCCCTTGGGCAGCCATTCACCAGAATTCGCGTGGAGGCTGTAGAGAGGAGCGCCCATACGCATGTGAGGAGGCATTCTCCAAAGCCCAATTTCCTGAGGACTTCAAGCAAGAAGGCCCAATCCACAGTATCAAAGGCTTTTGTGATGTCCAGCTTGAGTAGCACGATCGAAGTTTTGTTGGCGTGCAGCTTGCGGGCTGTTCCTTGGACCATCATAAAGTTGTCATGAAGGCAACGTCCACGCACGAATGCACTCTGGTGGATCCTGACCATTTGAGGTAGGACCGGCGCGACGCGGTTTGCAATCACCCTGGCCACCCATTTAGCGATTCCGTGGATGAGTCTGATTGGTCAGAAGTCCCGCACCTCTTCCGCACCTGTCTTCTTGGGCAACAACATGACCAACACACTATTTATTGCCCCGAATCCCCGGCAGTCCAGCCTAGAGAGCGAATGAAAGGCATCCATGACGTCAGACTTGATGATGTTCCAACACGAGACAAAGAACCGGTTAGAGAACCCGTCCGGTCCTGGGTACTTGTCGAGAGGCATGCTTTTGATGGCGGCAAGGACCTCCTCCTCAGTGAAACCCCTGTCAATATGCTGGAGATCCGTCGACTGCAGGCCAAGGAAGTCCAGGTCCAAGGAGAAAGGACGATCCGCAGCCACCCCCAGTAGCTGTTCGAAGAAGGAGTCCGCAGCCTTGGCCTTGCCAGCATGTTTAGAAACACGGACATTGTCCACCAGAAGATGACTAATGAAGTTCTTCCATCGGCGATGGAGATGGAACTCGATCAAATACAAATGACTAGTGACACAATATTCTTCACTTAGTTGAATAGTCCTTGTGTTTCAACGAATGTCCGCGATCCTATTGTAGAACAAAATCATGTTCGGGCATAAGCAAGATAGTAGAAAATTGGAAGGTTTAATGTGTACCCTCAGAAAGTATCATTGCGAAAAAAATAGGGGAGATGCCACTTCAGATAGTGGATGCCTGGAAATATGTCATTTATGCAGTGTCATGTATCCAATTAATTATTACTATTCCGTGTGTCAATTTTCCCTAAGTTGCTTATGCATCGGACTTTACAAAATTCAAAGTTAGTAGCGGCATATATTGAATAAACTAATACGGCCCCTACAAAAAAAAGAATAAACTACTGAGTATTTGTCAAAGCGTCAATCTCTAGGTTGTATGCACGTACTAACAATTCGTGTGGTACAAACATCATCTTGTTTGCGATGGAAACAAGAGTAGGTGTACACCTGACTTGACTGGAAATACGCCTCAGTAGATTCTTTTTTTAGCAAAATCCGGCCGTCACTTTATATTGATTAACAAAAATCAAGAGGATCTCAAAAAAAAAAATCAAGAGGATACAAAGGGGGTCTGGCAACTGAAGGAGCCAGATAAGACGACCAGGTTCTAAAAAAGCAGACCTACGTGGTAGACAGCAGCAGCCCAAAGTTTTTTTTTACAGATTAACACTCGTTATTTAGCACCATCTTGGATTATTTTGGCACATTACTCTATCTTAGCTCACGAGGTGCCTAGCTCTGTTGAAGGCTCGTGAAGTTTCCTATATACAGAAATCTTTGTGAAGCTCCATCGCTAGTACGAGCAGTTGACTTAAACATAAAGCAATCTTAGACCCACTTAGGTTCAGTTCTTTTAGCGGCTTCTTCCAGAAGTTGTCCTACCTCCAGCTTTCTGGGGAAGTCGGTTTAAAATTTTTGCGAGGCTTTTAAATTTGTTTAAACTTAATTATTTTAGAAGCCTCGCAAATTTTTTAGACCGACTTCTCCAGAAAGCTGGGGGAGGGCGGCTTCTCGGAGAAGCTCTCCAAAGAACTAGGCCTTAGAGCATCTCTAATATATGATCTAAACTAGGTGTGGTAATCTAAAACCTAACTTTTACATCACCAGAGGCCAAAAATGCTGCTCCAACAGATGATGTATCACGTTTTGGTGATCTAATTTTTTTAGATCGTTATCTATATTCGGTCCTATTGATCAACCCTCCTGAACTAAAATTTTCACAGACGCGCGCACAACCCCAACCGCCTCATGAACCTTCCCACTCCCCTCCCGCCCGGGCTCCCAGCCTGACCCCAAGCACCTCTCAGCCTGGCTTCAAGAAACGCCCAAATCAAAAACCCGGTGAAGAAATTTGCTTTCCGCCTGCTGATTCGCACCACCTATTACACTGCTCTGCCTCACCGCCGAATCATGCACCATCATTTTCCCTCTTTCGAGCTCTCTCTATCCAGATAAGTTTCTTCATCGACGAACATGTAAGCAACACCGTCTACTCAGGTCGATGGAGCTCCGCCAAGACAAGTCTTATTCGACCACTTCTGCGAGATGTCGGCAAGCTTGTCTGATATTGAAATTGTTGTAAGTAACACCTACCCCTAGTTGCGGTAATTTAGATTTGTTAGCATGTGGTCGCTCGTAGTAGATCTAGAGCTTGTTAGAATGTGAGATGTGGTGGATTTGTTTTAGTTTGTTAGTATGTTAACGCGAAGTGTTAAACTATTGCTTACTATGTTTCTTCGATTTTTGTCATAGGAGAAGGTTATGTCGCCTGATCTGTCGACAACTTCAGTGTTGCCACTACGATATATGCATAAGCCTCATAAATACTGCCCAATTAGGAAGAACTTTTCATGACATAACCAACTTCTCTATTCACCTTTGTCCTCAACAGGGTGTGTCAGATCATCAAGAATGGGAACTCGGTGGGCTTCAAAGTGAAGGACATGAGAGCTATTGCAAAGGATGTCTTTAGGTTCCGCGGCCATCAAGTTGAGACAACTCAGATCTACAAACATTTAAGATATTGGAGAGCTTGGTGGGGTTCAAGTGCTCAAGATCAAAATGCTAGAGGAGATGCGCTGGGAGGAGAATACCCCGACTTCGATGATAGACGACGACCACTGCTATGAGAACATCAAGGTTGGATAATTGACCTTGTTTCACTACAATAACTTGTTCATGAGCACATATATGAAAAAACTGCAAACTAATTGTTTTGCCACGTAGATTCATCCAAAGGACACCGACTTGATTAACAAGCCATTCAAAGCTATGCTCAGATGAAGGTCATCTATGTTGTTCGTATTCTCACAACGCCCATCTCTCCAACTGCAATACACCATGCTCTTAGCCACCTCATGGTGAACAAGGCACACACAAGCATGTATCTTGATATGACCCCTAATCGCATGATGAGTTGGTTCATGACTTTCTTTAGCAAGCACTACTTGTGAGGTCTTGGGTAGAGGTGGTGCTTCTGGTGGTGGTACTGCTAACGATAATGACTATGATGTATATTTTAAAATAGAGCTTGATGAAAATTGATCCCATGTATGTATAATTTGCAAGGTGGTATTTAGTTATAACCCCCTCGGTTGATAGACTTGTGGTGCATCACGATAATTGGTTCCTGAATTTGTACCACAACACTAATGTTGTGACCAAGGGCAGACCCACCATCCCTCCATCCTGAGCAGCCGCTCAGGCTTGCCAATCCACGATGCCTTGTATTTTTTGTTTTTCTGTAGTGATTTTGTTCTCAAAAAATGACGTCTTAAACATGTTTGCCGAGGCTTTCGAAATCTTCTGGATCCGGCACTGGTCGTGACTGTTTAGACTATCTGATGCTACTATATTAGACACTTTCCATTTCACAATTCTCTGAAACACACTATATGACATGTTCTTGTGTTGGATAAGCTCACCACATAAACGAGGAGGTAATGCTAAGTAAAATGATGTACCCAAGCCACTAGTATTTAGCCAAAACGAAAAGTTCATGCAACAAACATCTGGTACTTGGCTTCTTTTGTTGTGCATGGTTGTAATTGACTTGGTTCCGGTCCAGTTTCAAACACACTCTTTTTTATCCAGGATACCGAAAGTGACCGGAAGGTTTTTAACGAGACGACCTGCTAATCCTAAAAGATGGTTTTTTTCAAAAAAGAAAAGAAAAGTAGACAACCAAACTATTCCCGAAATTCAAAAAAAAAAAGTACGAGCAACCAAACAACGTCCTAAATGATAAAAAAAATAAATTTGGCACCGATTGGAAGACGTAAACGAGTTGGTGTTAGAGAAACCATTTTCAGCGATGCAAGGAATTCAAGGAAAAACATTTGTCGGGTGTGTAGAGAAAAATTCGCGGGATCGCCCGGAGATGCTCTTTGCACCCCGCACCGATGCACGGGCACGCGGACCTGTTTCTGCGAGCACGCACGGCACAAGGCGCGCAACAGTCCAACACGCTGACCGCATCGCCACATCGGTGATGATACGGCCGCGGAGCCCACTAGCCCGGACCCGAAAAACAAAAAAACAATAGAAAAACGACGGCCGTCCAATTCCCTCCCCCACCCCGCTGCCGTCCTCCCGGTACTCGTCCCCACCGAGCGAGCGAGCGAGCGCGCAGGCGCAGGGCAGGCAGGCAGGCAGCGCACCGCGTCGCACCAAACCCACGCCTCCTCCCTCCTCTCCCTCCTCCTCCTCCCCCACCCGGCGGCCTTTTTCTATTCACCTTTTTCCTCCAATTCCCCCCTTTCTCGTACGCAGCCGATTGCGACCCATCCCCCTCCCCCTCCCCCACCCCGCACCCACGCGCATTTCCGCCGCCGCCGCCGCCGCCTCGGGGACGCCCCGGTCGGCGATGTGGCGCTGCTATGCTGGGCCCGCTCCTCAGGTTCCTCTCGGCGTGCGGCGGGGCCTGGCAGACCTCGCCCGCGCCCAACGCCCCCGCCTCCCCCGCAGACTCTTCCGCTGAGGGCCACGACGGCCTGCTCTGGTGGCGCGACCTCGCGCGCTGCGCCGCGGGGGACCTCTCCGCCGCCCTCGTCCAGGCCAACCAGGTCCTCGAGGACCAGTGCCGCCTCCACTCCGCCCCGCCCCTCGGCACCGTCCTCGCCCTCTTCGACGGCCACGCCGGAAATCGCGCAGCACGCTTCGCCTGCGACCACTTCGTCCCCAACCTAAGAGGTCAGACCATTCACTCTCTCTTTTCCCACACACGCGCGCGCGCGATGCCAAGGCGGTAGCTAGGTCTGATCTCTCCGTGTGTGCGCAGACGCCGCGTCCGGCCCGCGAGGCGTGACCGAGGACGCCATCAGGGGAGCGTTCGCGGCCACGGAGGGGGCCTTCATCGCGGAGGTCGCGCGCCAGTTCGAGACCCAGCCGGACGTCGCCACCGTCGGCTCCTGCTGCCTCGTAGGCGTCGTGCACGACCGCACGCTCTTCGTAGCCAACCTGGGCGACTCCCGGGCCGTCCTGGGGAAGAAGGTAGGCCGCGGCAATGGCCAGATCGTCGCCGAGCAGCTCTCCAGCGAGCACAACGCCAACATGGAGGATGTCAGGCAGGAGCTCATGGCCGAGCACCCAGACGACCCGCAGATCGTCGCGCTCAAGCACGGGGTGTGGCGAGTCAAGGGCATCATACAGGTCGGGCTGTTGTTGTTGTCTCGAGCGGTTTGGTTTCATGCCGCCAGTGTGTGTTTGAAGCCATGATATATATGCTCGGCGCTCTTACGTAGTGGATCAGTTGTGCAGGTGTCGCGGTCATTGGGCGATGCGTACTTGAAAGACACCAAGTTTAACACGGAACTGATCAAGCCCAAGTTCAGAGTCTCCGAGCCGTTCAGCAGGCCTATAATGAGTGCCGACCCGTCCATCGTCTCACGCAGTCTTCAGCCAAGCGACTGTTTCGTCATATTTGCCTCAGATGGCCTGTGGGAGCACTTGAGTAACCAGGAAGCCGTGGAGATTGTTCACAACAATCAGCGCGCTGTAAGATATCTAACACATCATCATTTTTCTCTTATCCAAATGTTGTTCATGTGTATAATAGTTAATATTTCTGTTGGTGTTGCCTTATAGATGGTCTTAAATCTCAACCAAAATTGTGAAATTCTATGAGTTTTGTTTGCATTAATATTTAGGGGTACCAGGGAATGTTACATTGAACTCTTTCCTAGCCTATTTATATTCATTGCACTAAATGTGTATCAGTGTGTACTGTTTAGTCATATTGCCATTTACTTCTAAGCAAAGGAGTATATATAATCTGAATTTGTTTATTAGAAATCCAGATAATGATTTGGTGTTTTATGGACACCAGCATGAATAGCTGAGTACAGACAGGGTCCTCACCACGAAAATAATAATTGATGTTTGCTGGTTGTGTATCATGCTGGATATGAAGTATTTGCTGGTGTGGGACTGTGTCGGTGGTTTTGGATTCTCACAGTTACAAGCTGGCAAAACTTCCAAGTCAAGGGTTGCCCCTTGAATGTGTTGAGTTAGAGCCACCATTTTCACTGTAGGAAGTTTAGGCATTCCCCTTTACACTCATTTTGATAAAAGGTTATCTGTCTCTTTGGCTCCTTGCCCTCCTGTAATGCTGGCATGATCATCCATGTCATGATAACTATTGTAATGATGTAATGTACTATTGTAGGTCCATATGGACCATACCAATAATAAAATGTGACTGCTTACATGGAAAGAGTAACAGTTTTGTGCTGCTCTTCAAGTACTGTAATTCATAACTTGTCTTCTTGGCCGTATATATGTGTGTTTGGTACCCTGCATATTGATGTCTCACAAGCTTGCATTTACTGCTATTTCCAGGCATAATGCTGATGCATATATATATGCCATTAGTAAAAGCTACTAAGTAAAACTTATGGACACTTTTTTGCCAACGAATAATAATTGTTGGATACTGCTGCCAGTTTGACATGTTAGTTTTACCAAACTAGTCGGAAGTTGGCTCACTCAGCATAGCTGCAAGGTTGATTTTGATTTCTCAGCTGTTCGGTAAATAATTAAAATTCTGTTTGGGTATATGGTGAATTTTCTTTTATCATAACTATCACACTCTCTTTATGCAGGGAAGCGCAAAGAGGCTCATAAAAGCGGCTCTCCAAGAAGCAGCGCGGAAACGTGAGATGCGTTACTCGGACCTCATGAGGATCGACAAGAAAGTCCGCAGGCACTTCCACGACGATATCACTGTCATCGTCTTATTCTTTAATCACGATCTATTAGCGAAAGATAATGCACACGGACAGCCCCTTTCAATCAGATGCCCCCTAGATAACTGATCATGAGCTAGTTCGTCCATGGATGCTCTGTTTCTGTGAGCAGAAATCGCCAGTGAGACGGCTTTGTCAACCAATCCTCGTGGACAGTGCACACCGCAACCTGCCTGCAGCATTTCTCTTCCCTTCTTCTCTGCTTTTCTTATTTTTCCCTTGCTCTTGCACATAAAATTTGACTACTTGTTAAATTACCAGTTTTCCCTAAGTTTCCCCCTCTTAACGATGTCGGATAAGTGTGGATATTCTTCAGGCCTGGAGATTTGCCTAGAGCTTATGAGGAACCTTTTTTCTAGAAAGATGTTTATGAGGGAACCTTGTTTTCTAGAAAGACGTTTATGAGGGAACCTTGTTAAGGATGTTGTAACCGTAAATTGATTCGTTATCCAGCTTACATAATCTGGCTTCTTTTGGCTCTGAAAATATCAGCTTGTGTACCAGCACCCATAGTTTCTTCATTCCAGTATGCTTAACTTTTTTATCTGTTTCCACTGCCTGGTTATGATATTTTATTAGTACTTTACAATCTTGTATGCAAAGATCTGGCCCAATGGCGTGGATTGTGCTGATCTGCTGGCTCGGCTTCACTGAAGATGAGGAGTTAGTAAAACGATTTACATGCGATGAGATGGACGTGTGTTCATTTGGTGGCAAGATGTCGATAGTTCGATCAGTTGATGATGTGTTGAAGATGTCCTAAACCTGACGATCTATGAGAATCTGAAGTCCTAAACTACCTATCTGGTCTTAGTGTACCCTTTCGCTTTTTCTTCAGGTTAGAGAAGCAGAAATTGTCTTTGGCTCTTGAAATCCAGTGCTCCCTTCATTTAGAAGAAAATCAAAAAGACATATTTACAAGTTTCAGAAAAATCTAAAAATGAATTCTGGGCATAGCCCCCTACAAGCATGCAAAATCGCAACCTTTTATATATATATTTTAGGCTGCACAAAAATGATAAAATCTGGTAAAACTTGAAGATTGAAACTATGCGTACTCATATCCACACTTGTCTTTTTGTGTAGCTCGTAATACAAAGTATTTGAGATTGAACATTATACAGATTAGCGGGATACATCATTGGCTACATCATGATCTTTTCTAAATATTTTGAATCTTAAAAATATGATATTCGATTATTTTAAAAAACGAGATCACCGGTGTCTATGTGCACCAAATCTTCACTCATTAGAGAAGGTGCTATGAACATTTTACATTTTTTTCTCCATTTAACAGTCTTATCAACATTTCCTCGTGTTGCAACTTTTGCAAAATACACTGATAAACATGGTGCCCAAAAGCCTAAAATACTATGGGGCTGTGAACTGGCCCTACCTGTCATTTACACAGTCAGAAAACCCTGCTCTCGTCTCCATCTCCGTCTTTCATTCTGCAGTCTTCCCGCCCTCCTCCCCCTCCCTGACTCCCCCTACCTAGGGTTCCATGGAACTGGCCGCCGCCTCCCCCTCTGCCTCCGCGGACGGGGGCGCCTTTCTCGAGTTCGTTGACTACGCCATCTCCGTCCTCACCTCCTCCTCCGGGGGCGACGGCGACGAGTCCCCTGGCGCGGGGCCGGCGCCGGAGCGGCCGCCGTGGGGGTGGACGGTTGCGCAGGTGCTCAAGTCCTGCCGTGCCTATTCCAGCGGCGTCACTGCCGCCATCCTCCTCTCCGACCTCTTCCAGGTCAGTCAGATTCGTCGCCGCCAATCATCCATTTCTAGGCGTGGTTGCTTGTTCTACTAATCAGATTTCTCTGCTCAGTGAGTCGCTCTAGCTATGTTCACTGTAGGTCTGCCCAGCCTTCAGTTTTAGCACACGGCTATCTCTCAAATACCAGTTATATTTTGTGCACGCTCTTCCCTAGAATTGTGTTCGATTAGCTAGAATTTGAAAGCAGGCGTACCAGTTTGTTGAAGTATTTAGCCAATGTGTTTTAAATAATATATACTCAAATACACAAGGACATACACATAAAATTTCACGAGTAATAAAAATGGGTCTAATTGGCCTGGTATTCATCCATATACAAAGATCAATTGCTGGTTAGGATGTGCTATGTAATGGCTACTTCTACTTGATGTCTTGATGTTGTGGCCAGCTACTGATTTTTGGTCACTTGATACTGGAAGTTGCATTCTTCTTGCTTGTTCACATATATAGACACGTTGCAAATCTAGGTTCTCATATTGTATTTTATTTATCATTTCTTCTACCCATCGGATTGGAGGTTTGTCTTGTGTTTTCATGAATTAGACAGATGCTGTAGAGGATTAAACATTTGCTGCCTTTTGATAGTCTTGGACAGAACAGCGTAAATGTCTGACTGCAAAGAAGAAGGTTGAGGTGACTAGTCTTCTAAACACAAGGAGTAAAAGGAGGAGGCTTCCCAATACTATCACAATCGACTCTATCCACGAGAAGAACTTCCTTTCTCCCAAGAGTGTCCTTGAAGCAGTCGTCATCGACGTTTTCGTTCTTCCTGGTATACTTAAGCACTTAACACGCTCCTTCAACGAATGAACAAAATGTACTTGCTAGCAATTCATTGGTTGTTTTTGGAGGATCTAGGCTTTAAAGAGATCTTATGATCTTTATTAAAGAGGACAGCAGGGCATTAGCCGAGTACTTTTCTAGGACTATCTCGATAACTGAACATAAATCCAATAAGGGATCAGAATACCCCTTTGTTTTCCTCAACGCCTCCTCAGTTGTGCATCATTCTTGTAGGTACAAACATATACATGCTTACTTTGGGAGACATGTGGAGTACATCAACTATTGATCTGTATCTACACCGAAGGTGGGTCTGACCATTTCTTTAGTTGATGTTCCTTTCTGCTAGACTGATGCCATGGTAAAAGTTAGTAGCAAATGCATACAGAAATGTAGAATGGACGAGGATAAATTTGTCATTGGCCCGACTTTCTTTCATATGCTGACTCACAACTTTCACTCTAGGTACTACAATTATATAGGACAACATTGTATCTTGAAGAAGGGTCGAGAAGTTGTGCTCACAGGATGTTGTCTTCGTACAGCTGTGGAGGGATCTGGCCGTGCTCGTATTTTGCCAACAGAATATATGGTGATATTACTTGATGAGGTGACCATCCAAAGCTTGTAGGTGTATAAGGAAGTTTTGTTCAGAACATACAGGTTAATGGCAATTTGTCAGAATATGGATTCCTTTGTTTTAATTGTGGTTTGACTTTCCAAATGACTTCTTCATACCCTGCTAATTGACTACAAATTGGATCAGCTGCAATGTTTCACTTATGTTACTGTATAGCCAAATAGTTCAACCTTAAGCTGTTATGTTTAATTTTGACACTTGTACTGTGGAGTATGGAATGTCAGAGTTGCATGCACATTATTCACTTTGAGCTTACCTTTGATTTATATAGGATCAAGATGAAGATGCCATGCTACTTGCTGCACAGTTCTGCACATATTCTTTCTCCTCTATGAAGCAAGATGAAGGTAGAAATGATGTTGTATACTCATTTTATGCCAGGTAAAATAAGATATCTATTACATCTCCTTGGCAATCTCCTTAGATAGAGTGCTTGCTCGTATTATTTCTTGTAGAACTGATTAAGTATGATTGTAGGTATTTACCTTCTTTTTACACTACTGTACATCAGTACATGTAAGATTCTAGCAGAAACAACCTTGTTTAATATTTGGCTGCAGTAAAATAAGCTTTCTTTTTACTCAAAGATGTTTGAAGGTAAAAGATAGCATTGAACTCAGGTTCAAGGTTTGCTAACTCTTTCATGCTGAACTCTCAACTATTGGCAAGACCACAACTGGTAACAGCTGAAGGTTCTTTCCAAGTGTTATATCATAGAATCACTCAAAACGTCAAACACCAATGGTTTTCACTGGTGAACATGTAGGGGAGTTTGGGGTTTACTAGTTTAAAGCTGTATATATACATGTTTGCACTTTGGTAAAAAGAACAACACTCTCCTTTGGTAGTGCGAGTAAGAAGGAAAAGATTTGCAACTCCTAACAATAGAACTGAATCGGATGAACCATAAACATCGACTTTGTTAGAGAAAGGTTCAGAACATCCCACCCTTTCATTCTTGCAGGATTGAGAAGATAGAGTCCTTGGAACCTTTTCGATGTACAGAAAGAAAGCAGATTGTACTCGTAGATAATGATGGTGAGAAGATAAATTTTATCTTATGGGGAGAGCAGGTTTCGCTTGCAAATCTTTTCAGGTTCATTTCACTCAATACAAGTACCAGCTGTCTCAGTCTGAGTTATAGCAAGTTAAATATTTTCTGAACTTTCAGTGTAGGGAGTATGCTTGCACTGGACAGTCCTTTTGTTGCAAATTCCGAGGAGACTCAGGAATTGTGCCTTGAGTACGGTAGTGCAACACAGGTTTACTTGGTGCCTATTGCTCAACATGAGGAACAGGTTGGTTGTAATATCTTAGTTCTACTTTTTTCTGCACTACTGTTGGCCAAGACAGATAGATTATGTGCTAGGTACTCCACACACCTACTCAAGTAAGGAGCCAAGGACCTCGGCTGTCATGTGTTCCAATCGATAATATGGCTTCACAAGTAACATTACCACGTGATTTGCATGGTTCAGTTGACTTCAGCAAATATCCATTTCGAGTATGTAACCTTATCTTCATCCATTAGAGTTTATTTTCAGAAGATAACTTTTGCCTGTCATTGTGTTGTTTGCAACCCGAATACTTATCAGCTTAGCGTCTCACCGCTGATTCTGCTGAAGCTTTGATTTGTATCCAGTTATATAATGTGTGAATCCTAACATTAGTATATGTAGCTTAACATGTTGAGTTTACTACAGTGAAAACTAAAGGAATTCAATATCTTATTAATTGTTACAAGTCATAATTTGTTTAATTTCTGTTAGTTCTGTTTATATGCATATTGCACTTTTATTCCATGGAAAAATGCAACATATGCAGCACCATAAATATAGGTCATAGGTGTGATCTGATGTTTCCCTTTGTTGAACCTGCTTTGAGAAAATGATATCCGACCTTTCATGCGTTTCCACTGTCTTTTTGGTTCTATAATAAAGGAAAACCGTTGGAAACCATTGCTCACATTGTGATACAGATCGTGGTATATCATGTACCTTTTGCACATGTAGTAAGCTTCCTGCAATATCTTTCTTCTGGTAGTTGTATGACATGCCTCATTTTAGTCTTATGTAAGTGATCTTCATGATAAAATGGTGGGAGTTAGTCTGTTTGGCACGGTAACAAGTGTTTGCAAAGTAAGTGCATCTGGGACTACCTTCTATTTGGAGATAGAAGATGTAACTGGAGTTGCTCTGACGAAGCTTAGCTTTACTGGACACTGGTAACTACTGTAGTTGTTTTTACTGATTATTGTTTCCTCTGTAAATTCAGTTGATCCTACCATGCATTTGAACCTATTATATCGTATGAATACCTCTGCAGGTCATTAGGTAGAGTTGGAGTTGGTCATATGGTGTACATCTCTGGTGTTACTTGTACCTTGAATAAAACGAAGATGTAAGCAGCATGCTCCTTTATATCACATCTATATGCATCTCTATGTCATATTAATTACCAGTGTGTGCTTCTGGCTTATGTTTTTTTTTATCAACAGCCTTGAAGTCTCTTGGCGTGAGAAGGATTCGGGATCTCTGTTTGTTAACTTGAGCTTGCTGCCAGCGCTGCTAAATTCAACATGCCTGCATAATTTATCACTATTGTCAGATCTTCCGCATTCAGCAAACAGAACACATGTAACTCTTCTCCATTCAACCATTATTGCTATAAGATCTCTTCTAGAGCATTTTTTTGAAGCTTTCTTCTAGATAATTTCAAGCTTAGATATTGCCAGTACTTTAGAAATCAACCACTGAATCACCTTTTAGCATCCCCCAATATGTAAAAACTACAATAGAAGCAGTCCTAGATACCCCTTTTCAAGGAACCAAACACCTCTTTAACTAACGTTTCTAAGAATTTTACTGTGTTCTTCAACTGTTTAATTCGTTGTGCTAACATCCTGTGTTTATTTGATATTTTAATGTACAGATATGTCGTGTTCGACTTGACCACATCGATTGCAACAGTTTAAAGTTGTCGTTATTCCACAATCTCTGTGGCTATGTTGTGGATGAAGAGCCAGATGGTCTGCACTGTAACTTCTGCAAAGTCACCTGCCAGAATGGATGCACACATGGCTTTCAGTTGCACTTGACCATTGCAGACGACAGTGAGAAGGTCTTTGCATGGTGTGTCGGGCAAACGGCTGTAGAGTTCCTTCAAATATCTCCTGACGAATATATGGAACTCCCTGAGGTATTAACTCATCAGCTTATCCAGCACTCATACAATGTACCTAATAGTTGAGGTGGCGCTTTTCAATATCCGCTTTAAATAGTTTACAGGACAACATTCCACATATAGTTTTACTCAAGGATCCTATGGGTACTTCTGTTTCTTCTAACATGGCAGCAATAATGTCCTGTTTTGACTAGGCCTGTTTATTTCTTTTTTTTAGCAAATGTATGTTCTCTTAATCATTTCTCAACATAAAAACTAGTGCATAACCCATCATTTTGGTAATTGGAATATTTTCGTTGAAGTTTTCATGAGCTCCATATCCTGTGCATCACTTGGGATGTAGCCTTCGGTTGTCGCATGTACAGTCCTGTTGGCCTGTCAGGTAGCTGCTGCATGCTAGCATGATGCAAATATCTAACTCTGTTCTTACTAAAGTTTCTTCTGATGATAAATCACCAGGACGAACAGGCAATGTATCTCTTCACTCTCCAGAACGAGAGCTTCACGGTTGCCATCGCGAACACCAGCAAGCGGGTCGACGGGTACACCGAGAACGACAAGGCCCTCCCGGTTTGGGAGATCACGAGAGCCCAGAAGTGTGAATGAGCTCCTCATATCGAGAATCAAGGAGATGGATTGGTTGGTGGGCGAGCACAAGATATTTTGTTTGCAATGTTAGCCTTTGGTATCTCGGGGATCATGGCCTTGCCTGTGTTTGGTGACTCATGCGTCAAGCGTGTCATGTAAGCAGAGTGCTATCACGCCTCACCTCACCGAGAACCGAATGCTGTTTTACTTGATGAATATGTCTTTGTAATGGTTGTCTTCTGGGACAAGCGTGTGGTTCGATCTGGACAAAATGTGAGTAGCCTTTCCATGTCTGATTAAGTTGTGTTGTGTAGACACCAGTCCTTGTTTCAGCCATGATTTATTACTAGCTAATTCTGTAACAGGAGTAATCACAAGGTGAGTTCAATTGATACAACTAAGCATGCGAACATGAAAAACCGTTGACTTATCAAACGATACTCTGTTATGATAATTCTAGCCTTTCAATTGTGAACTGCGGAGATAAGAAAAGATCAAAATCGAGAACCCAAAGGTAAAGAAACAAACCAAAAAGGGACGTAAACAAAGGAAAAACAAGATATAACTACAGGCAAAACAAAGGAAAAGGGACCAAAACTTATTTAAAGAAATTGACAAGGCCGCGCGAACATGTACCCCCTCTGATACAAATTACGACATCCACTCTCCCAGGAGGGGAGATGGTAAGCTAGCGCACCCACGGAGTGCAATGTGGACCACTTGCCTAGGCCACGGGGCTTTTTGATCCCGTGTCAACCCCGTCTAGGTAAGTGAGGAGAAAGGTCGCACCCGGCCCTCCTCTCATCGGCTTCCGATGTGGGACTAAAGCGAAGGAGTTCCCCACCTCTGCCGCATTGTGGTATTGCGTGCACACGACGCAAATCTGCGTGGGATGTCTGCCGAGATGACGTGTCGTACGTGGGCTACTAGGTACGTCTTGTATTGGGCCCCTACAGAAGAGCTAGAATAGTAGGCCTGAAGCCCTGCTTTCTTTATACTCCTTCCTCCCTTTTTTACCTTCGCGGAGCTAGCCAGCAGAACCAGAGAGAGTGACTACATAAATAGCTTAGCTGAGATCACCAGTAATATGTATATACTCCTCCGTTCTATAATAAGTGATTTGGGTTTTTCTAAATTCACAAATCTAGACAACTCTAAATCACTTATAACGGAGGTATACAAAACAACCTCACCGATGCATGTGTGAATCGCGAAAACCCCAGGCAAGGGACACCGAAGTGCAATTTCTCAACGCAACTAACTGGACGATTATGGGGACGGGTGCATAAAAAAATGTTGGAGATAGATTTGTATCCAAACTTTAGTTTAAAAATTCAAACCATGGGAAAAGTTTTTGAAAGAAAAAATATTCCTAGAGGCAATTCCATTTGAAATGGTTAAGTGATATTTAAGTATCACATATTTATCTGAGAAATAATTAAATCGAAACCATTTTAATCCAAGAATACTTGATGCAACATTTACCTAAACTCAATATTCAAGTCCATGACAATATTTTGAATTCTCAAAATACTTCTTTGGGCAAATTCTTTGGAATGGACGAGATTTATATATGAATACATATATTTCTATGTGAGAAAATAATAACTCAAAACCATTTCCTAAAATAAATGTGAGAGGTGCTTATTCTACCTATAATTATAAAATTTCCAGAGCCTGATTCTAAATAGAAATTTAAATCCTAAATTACAAACAGAAAATGTAAAAAGACTTGGAAGAAAAACATACTTGGACATCAAAATGGGACGAAAGCCCGAAACCCACTAACCAACCCACCTCAGCCTAAACTAATTCCGCTTTCGCACGTAACTCCACTCCACCTAGGGGGCTTATCGCAAAAAGACACATGACCAGTGTCATCGTCTCTGGCGTCGACGAGTCATTGTCGCGATACCGCCTCACTCGTGTCTTTCCGCACGCGACCTCTTCGTGAGACGTATCTAGGCACTATAAATAGCTCCGACCGTCACCCCATCCCCTCACTATTCTCATTCTCCCAATTTCTTCCCATAGCCCTAAACCCTAGAGCGAGACTGAGCTCGTAGTCGCCGTCATAGTGGACCATCCCAAACACTCTGATGAGTCATTGAAGCTCTGTCGTGACTTGTGCACCACGGCTAACCCTTCTATCTTCCTAACTCGCACCCAATCGAGCCCTAGCTCTATGAACTGTGCCAGGGCCAACTCTGACTAGTCCTCGATTAGCAGAAGCTCAAGTTCCATGGAGTAGTTCTATAGCACTGCAGCAACGAAGAAAGCTTCTACACAGAAGGAATCGAATAAGGGAGCATTGTAGCCGACAAATTTCAACCATATTCTCCTATGGAGATCACCGGAATCCACGACCGTGCCGTCGATTCCGACCACCCCTTCTCTTTCTAAGCGCACCGTCGAACTCAGGCTGAGTTTCGCATGGTTAGATTCGAGTAATTCTTCCTGAGGTAGCTCTACCATGGATTTGATCTTCGCCGGAGAGTGACGACACATGAGGAAGATGTAGTCATCGTCTCCGGTGACAAGGATGTCTATAGAGCAGGCCGCTAGATTCATAGTGTTCACGCATGTCTCAAGGCACCACGAATTCATCTCGACGTTCTCTGTATCGTCGATTCAACGAACGACTGTCGGAGCACCATTGCGGGAGTGGTTGCCCTTAATGTTCTCAACCATCCCTTAGTTCGTGTAATAGCTCGTTAGAATCACCATTCTCTCACGCTTCATGTCTTGAGCTTTACCTTTGAATAAAGGTACCGAGGCCTCCCTACTCCAGATGGACGCTTGCAGGGTGAACGTTTCCAACCGATTATGTGTAGGTTTACCCAAAGACTGACAAACTAGAATGAAAAGTCTATGTCCCACGGTGCCAAGGACACACTCATCAAATCAGTGGCTCAAGCTCTTCCCAACCACGTTATGAGAATGTTCAAGATGACAGTGGGGTTCTGCAACCAATATGAGAAGTTAATTCGGGAATTCTGGTTGGGGGATGAAGAAGGACACAAAAAAGTTCATTGGTGTGCGTGGGAAAATCTGATCAAACCAAAAGCGAGAGGTGGAATGGGTTTCAAGGACATGGGGTTGTTCAACCAAGCCCTACTAGCCATACAAGCTTGGAGTCTTATCCAGAACCCTAGTTCCCTTTGCGCCAGAGTCATCAAGGCCAAGTACTACCCGCAGGACAACATTCTGTACACTGTCTTTGCGACAGACCTATCCCCAGTATGGAGAGGCATCGAACATGGTCTCGAGCTACTCAAATAGGGGATCATCATGCGGATCAGGAATGGCAGGAAAACACAGATATCTAGGGACAATTGGCTGCCAAGACAACACGAACTCAAAGTTGCTGCACTGAAGAAGAACACTAGGAGAAGAAGGGTCAACCAACTCCTTGTGCCGGGCACAAACTCCTGGAACAACGACCTGCTACATGAACCATTCCATGATTTTGATTGGGAGGTTATCTGTCACATCCCAAGATTTTCCAAATCTTGTAAAGTGAAAAATAAATAATTGTTGAAATTTTTGGGTGAAAAGAAACTTTTGTTTCTAAATGGAAACTTAAAATCCCATCTTGAACAAACTTTGGTTAATGTTTTGAATCCAACAAAGTATTCAAATCAAGTGAAATGCATTCTTCATAAATGCATCTGGAAATTTAAACACTTGAGAAATAAACCAAAACCCTAAAACCCTAATGGAAGAAAATCATTTTCAAGTTATCTCTAAGACTATGGATTTGATCCATATAAAAATTGGTCAAACAAACATTTCAAATTGATCAAGAATGACTTTTAGAAATATTATAAAACCATAGAAATTGGTTTCACTAAATTTGGAGCCATAAATAAAATCTTATGAATTTAATAAGATAAGGGAATTGAATTCCCAAAGCTAAAAAAACACCTATCTATAAATCCATACCAAATGGTGAGCAAATAATCCTAAATATATTAAAAGGATAAACAAATATTAAATAGGATTTTACAAATTGGAATCACCAAGTTTGGACCTTTAAAAAAAAGATATGGATTTTATAAGGTAAAGAAAGAAATATTAATTGAGGAATATTTAAAGGCCAAATTAAATCTTGACGTAATCCATAAGCAAATGGAATAATTATGATCCAAATCCAAATAAAATAAAGGATAAAGAATTTCCAAATAAAAATAAAATGGCATTAACCATTCTATCCCTATTTTAATAAAGACAAATCTCTAATAAGAATGATTATTTAATTCATGAGAAAATAGTATTTTGGAATTTACCCAAGTGGAATAAAAGTTGTTTAAATAACTTAAATAAGATCAAAGGAATCTTCTAAATAAAATTTATGGAATTGAAACTATATTTAATATCATTGGAAATGAAACAAATACCCAATTCAAATGATTTATGAATCATATTAAATATTTTCCAAATATTTTTAGGTGTATATTTTTGACACCCTATTAAGTAAATAAAACTTACTGAAAGGTTTTGGAAGGATTTAGAATTCAAATGGATTAAAAAAAACATTATTAAATCTTGAATGAATTAATACAAGAACCTACTTTAAATAATTAAAAAGACACTAAAAGAATAAAAGATTTATTCTAAATTTGACTTTAGAATGTGGTAATAAACAGGGTTTGATTATTCACAAAATTTGGCAAAGGTTTGGATTCAAATGAGTGTTTAAATTGTTTAATCAAAATCAAAACAGAATAAAAGAAGTGGAAAAAGAAAAAGAAACAGAACAAAAAAAATGAGCAAGGTCGACCCAACTAACCTAGCCCACTAAGCCCATCAGCAGCCCATCTCTCTCCCCCGAACCGTTTCTTTTCTCACTCACGTCTGCACCCGCTCAGCAACTGACTAGCTGGACCCACTCCTCCTCTCTCCCTCTCGCTGACAATGGACCCCATGGCCACGTCGTCATCGTTCTCACCCGCCGCTGACCGCGACCTCCCTCTCTCCCGTTACTGCCGATTGATTTGCGTGGTAAATTCTCTTCAATGCCGCGTGATCCTCGCCCCCTGACCACACTCACTTAAGCGCCCGTATACCCTCTTCCTTTCCCCCCAAACATCACGCCTCGAGAGCCACCAGGCTGCTCGGAATCATCTCCGGACCGCCACTGTCTCCGGCGAGCTCCACCTCCAATTCTGGCCACTCGCCATTGCCCCTCGCCTCCTCGAGCACACGAGCGTGACCCCCAGTCCCGGGCGCTTCTCTCTGCACCCTCATCTTTCTCGCGCGTGCTCCCCAGCGTCGGCAACGACAATGACCAGCAGCGCCGCCGTCTGCCTTTTCTCCGACGAAGCCTCCAGGTAGTAACTGACCACCCCATACCTCTTGTTGATGCACACATGATCGCAGACCCCGTACGCATATAACGCTACCATTATTTTTCCTTCTCGTGGCCTGTAGCCTCGCCCCCGTCGACAATTGAGCGATCCCGACGCCGTCATTGACTCCGGCGAGCGATTGCCGTCACCACTGTGCGCCCCTCGACGAGCTACGGCCACCTTGAGCATCCCCACGCCATGGCGAACTCGGTGAGATTCTCAATTCTCTCTCTTGCTTCCTGTAACGTCGACACCGCCACCGTCTGACCGCTCCAGCGCCACCTGCCGCCGCCAGCGCCGCCACTCGTTGGCAAGCATGCTGAGCGCCGTTCGATTTTGATCTAATGGCTAGGATAGAATCTAACCCGAAGGGGTAAGTAGTGCCTCTAAGCCGTGCGATGTTACTTAGATCCAACGCACCAGAATAAGCGATCCGCACGAACCGGCATGGGCGAATAGAATCGTGACGCGTGGCCAGTGTGTTAATTTAAAAACAGAATTTGATCTATTGTATTAGTAAACTTGCAAAATTCATAACTTTCAAACCACACGTCCAAATTTTGCAAATTTTATATCAATGGATTCAGCAAAACAAGTACTTTCTGACCATGCACTTTGTTTAGTAAAATGTTTCTGTTAAATTGATTGTTTTTGCAGAAACTTATGTAGGCATATTTAGAATATAAAATTTGTTCTAAAATGATTTTTGAGATAAAACCTTTGGCAAATGGTTTGTTTTGAACCTACTGACCATAGAAATCAGCTGGTGGTTTCAAAAATATTTTTGGTGAAGCAAAATAATAAATCTTTGATTGAAACCATTTTCTAGTCAAATAAAATATTGTTTATTTGTTAAAAATGCTTTTGGAAGAAAACCTTTGGGAAATGTTTTGATTCAAACTCTCTGATCCCAAACACCAAGTTTTATGATTTGAAAATGTATTTGGTGAACCCTACAAAGATTGTTACCAAGATAAAGGCATTTTCAACCATATAAAATAATGATTTAGTTTAAAATGGTTTATACGTAAGATATTTTTGTAAATGGTTTTGCCACTTTTATAAAATGACCAATAGGTGTTTTAGAATGTTTATAACCCATTAGGAACCAATTTTCCAAATAAAACAAAGTTTGGCATGCTTGCATGCATTGTTTTGTTTCTATTATTTTATGTGATGTTGCTTGAATGGTAGATTGAAATATTGCTTGCTTGATTGAATTGTAGTGATTTGAAGAGTGTGAATATTGCAAAGATCAAGGAGTGAACTCATATTCTTGTAGGGTTTCGTAGCATGGAAAACAAAAAATTTCTACCGCATACAAACAAACAAGCCAAGATCTATCTACTAGATTGTAGCAACAAGTCGATGGAATAACTCACCCTCGAAGATTCCAAAGTGTTTAACGAGAGCGGATTCTCGTGGGTGATGTAGTCGTACTCTTCCCGATCTCAAGATCGCGTAGACGATCCTTCCGACGCTGCGTTCTGGCAGCGCTCCCGCAGTCGATCACACGTTTGGTACTCGACGAAGACCTTCCTCTCCCTTGTTCCAGCAGGCAACGGAGGTTGTAGCACTCTCCTCGTGATTCTGGCAGCACAACGACGTGGTACCGGAAGTAGAGGGGAGATCTCGCAGGGCTTCGCCTTAAGCCGGAGCGAGTATGGTGGATTATGAGAGAGCTCCTCGGCGATCTAGGGTTTAGACACACCAAGGAGGAGGTGCTAGGGTCGGCGGCTAGGGCTTGGAGCTTGCCCAAGTCGGCGGCTAGGGGAGCCTTAGGCGGCGGCAACAGGAGGTGGCGACGCCGGGCTAGGGTTTTGGGGTGGAGAACTTGTGTGCTAGGAGGGGCAGCCCTGCCCCTCCCTTTATAGGTGGGAGGCGCCGGCCAAGGGAAGGGAGTCCCTCCCCAACTCAGATCCCTAGTGGGCCGGCGGTGGAGGAGGAACTCCTCCCCAACTCGGTTTCCCACTTCCCTCCACTTTCCAAAATAGTCGTTTGACTTTTCAAATTGGCGTTTGACTTTTCAAACTAGGATTTGATTAAACCCTTTATTTTGTTCAGCGATGACACCTAGTACATGATGCAATCATTCCAACTTGGTATGAAACATTCATGCACCCTTCCCCTTCGGAGTGCCGGACCTTCCGGAACCTTCTAGAACATTCCCGATGTAAACACCGGAACCATTCTCCAACTCCGAAACATGACTTTCCTTATATGAATCTTATTCTCCGGACCATTCCGAATCTCCTCGTGATATCCCGGATCCCATCCGAGACTCTGAACTACATTCGGTCTCATTCCATAACTACTCAAACAATGTCGAATCCTTAAGTGTGTCTCCCTACGGTTCGTGAATTATGCGGACATGATCGAGACACTTCTCCAAACAATAACCAATAGAGGAATCTGGAAATTCATATGGCTCCCAAATATTTCTACGATTACTTTGTGATCGAATGAACCACTTACAAACGATACCAATTTCCCTTTGTCTCATGATAGTTTACTTATCCGAGGTTATGATCGTCGGTATCTCTACATACCTAGTTCAACCTCGTTACTGATAAGTACTCTTTTCTCGTTCCCGTGATATGTGATCCCTTGTGAGCCAGTCACATGCTTGCAAGCTAATTGGATGAAATTTCACCGAGAGGGCCCAGAGTATATCTATCCGTCATATGGATGGACAAGTCCCACTCTTGATCCATGTGTCTCAACCAATACTTTCCGAACACTCAATACCACCTTTATAGCCACCCAGTTACGGTGTGGTGTTTGATGTCATCAAAGCATCCATCCGGTAAAAGTGATATGCATGATCTCATGGTCGAAGGAATTAGGTTACTATGTATCAGAAAGCATATAGCAATTGAACTATTAAAATGACTTGATCTTTATGCTACGCTTATCTATAGGAGTATGTCCACCATATCATTCTCCTAACGATATGATCTTGTTGTTAATAACATCTCAATGTTCATGATAGGGAAACCACAATCATTTATTAACCAACAAGCTAGTATTATAAAGAGGCTTTACTAGGGACTCTATTTTAAGTTTACAAATCACACAAGTATTAATGTTTCCTTGTTAATACTATTATAGCATGAATGTAAACATTTATCATAAACACAAAGATATAATAATAACTACATTTATTATTGCCTCTAGGGCATATCTCCAACAGTCTCCCACTTGCACTAGAGGCATCTAATCTAGATTACATGGTAATATACCGAACACCCATGGCAGTTTGGTGTTGGTCATGTTTGCCCTCGGGAGAGGTTTAGTCAACGGATCCGCCACATTCAGATATGTGTGTACTTTGCAAATATTTATGTCCCCATCTTGGACATGTTCTCGAATAGCATGAAAACGTAGCTTGATGTGCTTCAACTTCTTGTGTGACCTTGTGTCTTGCGCATTGGCTATGGCGCCCATGTTATCACAGTAGATAGACATTGGGTCCAGCGCACTAGGAACAACACCCAACTCTGTAATGAACTCTTTCATCCATATCGCTTCTTGTGAAGCCTCCAAAGCAGCCATGTATTCCGATTCAGTTGAAGATCTCGCCACAACGCTTTGCTTTGCACTCCTCCAGCTAACTACTGCACCATTCAAAGTAAATACGTATCCAGATTGTGATTTAGAATCATCCGGATCGGTGTTCCAACTAGCATCGGCGTAACCATTAACAACGAGTTGTTCATCACCTCCATAAGAAAGAACCATATCCTTCGTTCTTCTCAAGTACTTAAGGATGTTTTTGACCGCTGTCCAATGATCCACTCCTGGATCACTTTGATATCTGCTAGTTAAACTAACAGCATATGCAATGTCGGGTCTAGTACATAGCATGGCATACATTAGAGATCCTATGGCTGAGGCATAGGGAGTCTTACTCATATTTTCTCTATCTTCTGCCGTTGTCGGACTTTGAGTTTTACTCAAGGTCGTATTAGGCAACATGGGCAAGAACCCTTTCTTGCTATCTTCCATTACAAACCTCTTTAGAACTTTGTCCAAATATGTACTTTGTGACAATGATATTAGGCGTATCGATCTATCTCTATAAATCTTTATGCCTAATATGTAAGCTGCTTCGCCAAGATCCTTCATTGAAAAACTATTTTTCAAATATTCCTTGACACTATTAAGAAGGTCTACATCATTCCCAATCAACAATATGTCATCTACATACAGTATTAAGAATGCTACAGAGCTCCCACTCACTTTCTTGTAAATACAAGCTTCTCCATAAGTTTGTATAAAACCAAAACTTTTGATCACCTTATCAAAACATTGATTCCAACTTCGGGATGCTTGCTTCAATCCATAGATGGACCGTTGAAGTTTGCATACCTTGTTAGCATCTTTAGGATCGACAAAACCTTTGGGTTGCATCATATACAACTCTTCATCAATGTCTCCATTGAGGAATGCTGTTTTGACATCCATCTGCCATATCTCATAATCATAATATGCAGCAATTGCTAACATAATCCTTACAGACTTTAGCTTCGCTACAGGTGAGAAAGTCTCATCGTAGTCAACTCCTTGAATTTGTCGAAACCCTTTTGCGACAAGTCGAGCTTTATAGACAGTTACATTACCATCAGCATCTGTTTTCTTCTTGAAAATCCATTTGTTCTCGACAGCCTTCCGGCCATCCGGTAAGTCCACCAAAGTCCATACTTGGTTTTTGTACATGGATCCAATCTCGGATTTCATGGCTTATTGCCATTTGTTGGAATCTGGGCTCATCATCGCTTCCTCATATGTCGCAGGGTCATCGGTGTTGTCCACCAACATGACACTCATAACGGGATCATACCAATCTGGAGCGGTACGAGTTCTCGTTGACCTGCGAGGCTCTGTAGCAACTACAACCGAAGTTTCATGATCATCATCATTAGCTTCCTCTCTTATTGGTGCAGGCACCACAGGAACTTCTTCCGGTGCTGCGCTACTCGCAATTTTGAGAGAAGGTTCGACAACCTCGTCGAGTTCTACTTTCCTTCCAGTCACTTCTTTCGAGAGAAATTCTTTCTCTAGAAAGGATCCATTCTTGGCAACGAATATTTTGCCTTCGGATCTATGATAGAAGGTATACCCAATAGTTTCCTTCGGGTATCCTATGAAGACGCATTTTTCGCTTTGGGTTCAAGCTTGTCCGGTTGTAACTTCTTTACATAGGCTTCGCAACCCCAAACTTTAAGGAACGACAATTTAGGTTTCTTTCCAAACCATAATTCATACGGTGTCGTTTCAACGGATTTAGATGGTTCCCTATTTAAAGTGAATGCGGCTGTTTCTAATGCATAACCCCAAAATGATAGCGGTAAATCTGTAAGTGACATCATAGAACGAACCATATCTAAGAGAGTTCGATTACGACGTTCGGACACACCATTACGCTGTGGTGTTCCCGGTGGTGTCAATAGTGAAAGTATTCCGCATTTCTTCAAATGCTCACCAAACTCGTAACTTAGATAATCACCTCCACGATCAAAACGTATAAATTTAATCTTCTTGTTACATTGATTCTCTACCTCACTTTGAAATTCCTTAAACTTCTCAAAAGTTTCGGACTTATGTTTCATGAAATAGATATACCCATATCAACTCAATTCATCCGTGAAGGTAAGAACATAACGATAACCACCGCGCGATTCTACACTCATTAGACCACACACATCGGTATGTATGATTTCCAATAAGTCCGTAGCTTGCTCCATCATACCAGAAAATGGAGTCTCAGTCATTTTACCCATCAGAGATGCTTCGCATATTTCAAGTGATTCGAAATCAAGTGATTCAAGAAGTCCATCGGAATGGAGTTTCTTCATAAGCTTCATTCCAATGTGACCAAGACGACAGTGCCACATATAGGTCGAGTTATCGCTCGATTTCAAACGTTTAGCCTCAATGTTATTAATATGTGTATTTCCACTATCGAGATTCAATAAGAATAGACCATATATCAAAGGTGCATGTGCATAAAACATATTACTCATATAAATCGAACAACCATTATTCTCGGACTTAAACAAGTAACCGTCTCGCAATAAACAAGATCCCGATATAATGTTCATGCTTAACGCAGGCACCAAATAACAATTATTTAAGTATAAAACTAATCCCGATGGTAGATGAAGGGGTAGCGTTCCGACCGCGATCACATCAACCTTTGATCCGTTTCCCACGCACATCGTCACCTCGTTCTTCGCTAGCTTCCGTTTATTCTGCAGCACCCGTTTCGAGTTACAAATATGAGAAACCGAACCAGTATCAAATACCCAGGCACTACTACGAGTACTAGTGAGATACACATCAATAACATGTATATCGGATATACCTTTCTTCTTGATGTTGCCGTTCTTCAAATCCGCCAAGTACTTTGGGCAATTCCGCTTCCAGTGACCTTCTCCCTTGCAGTAAAAGCACTCAGTATCAGGCTTAGATCCAGCCTTGGTCTTATTCGTCGGCGCGGTAACTTTCTTACCACCCTTCTTGAAGTGTCCCTTTTGCATAGACTTGCCTTTCTTGAATTGGTGGTCTTATTGACCATCAACACTTGGTGCTCTTTCTTGATCTCCACTTCTGCAGATTTCAACATGGCAAAGAGTTCCGACAACTGCTTGTTCATGTTTTGCATATTGTAGTTCATCACAAAGTTCTTGTAACTTGGTGGTAGTGATTGGAGGACACGGTAAATCCCCAAAGCATTAGGAATCACTATACCAAAGCTTTGAAGTTTGTTTGCGTGCCCAGACATCTTAAGCACATGCTCACTGACGGAGCTGCCCTCTTCCATCTTGCAGTTAAAGAACTTTTCAGAAGCCTCATAGCTCTCAATTGCCGCGTGAGTCTCAAAGATCAATTTGAGATCACGGACAATATCATGTGGGTCTGAATTCTCAAACCTTTTCTGAAGCTCCGATTCTAAACCATACAAGATAACACACTGAACTGTGGAGTACTGATTCTTCCGAGCAAGGTAAACATTCTTTACTTCATCGGTAGCAGTAGCTGCAGGTGGGTCACCCAGCGGTGCATCCAGCACATAGGTCAAATTACCAGCTGTGAGGACAATCCTTAAATTGCGGAACCAATCCGCGAAGTTTCTTCCATTGTTTTTCAACTTTTCTTTCTCTAGGAACGCATTAAAATTGATGGTAGGGGCCGCCATTGATCTACAACATATTTGCAATAGTTTAGACTAAGTTTATGACAAATTGAGTTCTAATTAATAGTTAAATTAATCTAGGTGAACTCCCACTCAAAACAATATCCCTCACATTGTTTTAGTGATCACACGAACCAAATCCACCACATCAACACCGATCATCACGAGAGTTGATATAGTTTCAATGGCGAACAATCGACATGTTCATCATATCTACTATATGATTCATGCTTTACCTTTCGGTGATCCGTGTTCCGAGACCATGTCTGTACATGCTAGGCTTGTCAAGATCAAACCTTAGCTTCCACATGAGCAAATCTGGCTTGCTCACGCTGTATACACTTGCGGAATCTAACACACCCGATCATCACGTGTGCTTCGAAACAATAAGCTTTAGCAACGGTGCTAACTAAGGGTGAACACTTTATGACTTGAAATTCATGTGCATGAGGGATCATCTTATAATGCTACCGTCGTTAACTAAGCAATACAAGATGCATAAAGGATTAACATCACATGCATTTCATAATATGTGATATGATATGGCCTTTCTTCTTTGTGCTTCCGATCTCCATCTTCAAGCACGAACATGATCTCCATCATCACCGACATTGCATCAAGGTCAATGACGCTTCTCCATGGTTGTCGTCCACCGGTTTCAACTATTACAACTACTTTGAATAGACACGCGAGTCTTAACATAAATTAAAGACAACCATATGGCTCCTACCGGTTGCCAACTTACAATAAGGAACATTGCATACATCAAATATAATCACAATCATGTCCATATCACATCACTGCACACCCCTGCAAAACAAAGTTAGGCGCCTCTACTTTCTTTGCATGTTTTACGTGGTTTGGGGCTTTCAATAAGTGTCGTTCTAACTTACGAACATGAACCACAACATTGATACTAGTATTGACAATCACCCATTGTAAATTGAATCTTAACTATGCTGGGAGAAACAGGCACCCGCAAAGCCACTTATGCAATACAAGTTGCATGTCAAGCGTGGAGCAAGTCTCATGAACGATGTCATGTAAGGTTAGTCCGGGCCGCTTCATCCCAACATCTCGCAAGATGCAAAGTACACAAGAAGCAATCGACAATAAAAGCATCAACGCCCACAATGACCATTGTGTTCTACTCGTGCAACAGATCTACATATAGACACGACTCTGATACCACTGTAGGGTTTCGTAGCATGGAAAACAAAAATTTTCTACCGCATACAAATAAACAAGCCAAGATCTATCTACTATATTGTAGCAACGAGTCGATGGAATAACTCACCCTCGAAGATTCCAAAGTGTTTAACGAGAGCGAATTCTCGTGGGTGATGTAGTCGTACTCTTCCCGATCTCAAGATCGCGTAGACGATCCTTCCGGCGCTGCGTTCCGGCAGCGCTCCCGTAGTCGGTCACACGTTTGGTACTCGACGAAGACCTTCCTCTCAATTGCTCCAGCAGGCAGCGGAGGTTGTAGCACTCTCCTCGTGATTCCGGCAGCACAACGGCGTGGTACCAGAAGTAGAAGGGAGATCTCGCAGGGCTTCGCCTTAAGCCGGAGCGAGTATGGTGGATTATGAGAGAGCTCCTCGGCGATCTAGGGTTTAGACACACCAAGGAGGACGTGCTAGGGCCGGTGGCTAGGGCTTGGGGCTTGCCCAAGTCGGCGGCTAGGGGAGCCCTAGGCGGCGGCAACAGGAGGTGGCGGCGCCGGGCTAGGGTTTTGGGGTGGAGAACTGCCCCTCCCTTTATAGGTGGGAGGCGCCGACCAAGGGGAGGGAGTCCCTCCCCAACTCGGATCCCTAGTGGGCCGGCGGTGGAGGAGGAACTCCTCCCCAACTCGGTTTCCCACTTCCCTCCACTTTCCAAAATAGCCGTTTGACTTTTCAAATTGGCGTTTGACTTTTCAAACTAGGATTTGATTAAACCCTTTATTTTGTTCAGAGATGACACCTAGTACATGATGCAATCATTCCAACTTGGTATGACACATTCATGCACCCTTCCCCTTCGGAGTGTTGGACCTTCCGGAACCTTCTAGAACATTCCCGATGTAAACACCGGAACCATTCTCCAACTCCGAAACAGGACTTTCCTTATATGAATCTTATTCTCCGGACCATTCCGAATCTCCTCGTGATATCCCGGATCCCATCCGAGACTCCGAACTACATTCGGTCTATTTCTCATCATTCCATAACTACTCAAACAACGTCGAATCCTTAAGTGTGTCTCCCTACGGTTCGTGAATTATGCGGACATGATCGAGACACTTCTCCGAACAATAACCAATAGAGGAATATGGAAATTCATATGGCTCCCACATATTTCTACGATTACTTTGCGATCGAATGAACCACTTACATACGATACCAATTTCCCTTTGTCTCATGATAGTTTACTTATCCGAGGTTATGATCGTCGGTATCTCTGCATACCTAGTTCAACCTCGTTACTAATAAGTACTCTTTTCTCGTTCCCGTGATATGTGATCCCTTGTGAGACAGTCACATGCTTGCAAGCTAATTGGATGACATTTCACCGAGAGGGCCCAGAGTATATCTATCCGTTATATGGATGGACAAGTCCCACTCTTGATCCATGTGTCTCAACCAATACTTTTCGAACACTCAATGCCACCTTTATAGCCACCCAGTTACGGTGTGGTGTTTGATGTCATCAAAGCATCCATCCGGTAAAGGTGATATGCATGATCTCATGGTCGAAGGAATTAGGTTACTATGTATCAGAAAGCATATAGCAATTGAACTATTACAATGACTTGATCTTTATGCTACGCTTATCTATAGGAGTATGTCCACCATATCATTCTCCTAACGATATGATCTTGTTGTTAATAACATCTCAATGTTCATGATAGGGAAACCACAATCATTTATTAACCAACAAGCTAGTATTATAAAGAGGCTTTACTAGGGACTCTATTTTAAGTTTACAAATCACACAAGTATTAATGTTTCGTTGTTAATACTATTATAGCATGAATGTAAACATTTATCATAAACACAAAGATATAATAATAACTACATTTATTATTGCCTCTAGGGCATATCTCCAACAGTCTCCCACTTGCACTAGAGTCATCTAATCTAGATTACATGGTAATATACCGAACACCCATGGCAGTTTGGTGTTGGTCATGTTTGCCCTCGGGAGAGGTTTAGTCAACGGATCCGCCACATTCAGATATGTGTGTACTTTGCAAATCTTTGTGTCCCCATCTTGGACATGTTCTCGAATAGCATGAAAACGTAGCTTGATGTGCTTCAGCTTCTTGTGTGACCTTGGTTCTGGCGCATTGGCTATGGCTCCCATGTTATCACAGTAGATAGACATTGGGTACAACGCACTAGGAACCACACCCAGCTCTATAATGAACTCTTTCATCCATATCGCTTCTTGTGAAGCCTCCAAAGCAGCCATGTATTCCGATTCAGTTGAAGATCTCACCACAACGCTTTGCTTTGCACTCCTCCAGCTAACTGCTGCACCATTCAAAGTAAATACGTATCCAGATTGTGATTTAGAATCATCCGGATCGGTGTTCCAACTAGCATCGGTGTAACCATTAACAACGAGCTGTTCATCACCTCCATAAGAAAGAACCATATCCTTCGTTCTTCTCAAGTACTTAAGGATGTTTTTGACCGCTGTCCAATGATCCACTCCTGGATCACTTTGATATCTGCTAGTTAAACTAACAACATATGCAATGTCGGGTCTAGTACATAGCATGGCATACATTAGAGATCCTATGGCTGAGGCATAGGGAGTCTTACTCATCTTTTCTCTATCTTCTGCCGTTGTCGGACTTTGAGTTTTACTCAAGGTCGTATTGGGCAACATGGGCAAGAACCCTTTCTTGCTATCTTCCATTCCAAACCTCTTGAAGACTAAGGAAACACAACTTAGAAGGAATCATCATCACCTTTGGAGTTTTGTGACCAAGACACAAGAATTTTCCCAAAGAAACCATGATCTCATGCAAGAAGAATCAACCAAGAAGGAGGGAAAGATCTCAAGTGAACCATATAGATGGACCACCATATTTAGTTTAAGTCAAACCCACCAACTTATGTGGTGTAACAAAAATATTTTTGGTTGCCTAAAAATATGCTTGAAACCTGTTGTTTGAGTGGAATGCTTGTTTGTGATTGCTTGCACATTGCTTGAGTGAATTGTGATGTGTGTGATTAGAATTGATTCCTTAGAAATATTTTGCCTATTCTAATCCCAATCCAACCCAAACAGATGACTACTCCAGGAAACTCCAACATCAAGGATGGTGACAACAACAACCAAGAGATCAACATGAGAGAACTCATAGTAACCCAAACCCAGTTGAACCAAGTGACGGCTCAATTTTTAGCCAACACCAGTGAGTTAGATCCAACCATGCAAAGGTTTTTGGAAACCCAAACCTAATTGTTTCACAAGGTGACATATCAAATGATCAACATGGGAGACAACTCTTCCGAAGGAGTTTGTGACAACAAGGATGTCACAGATGATATTCTAGAAGGAACCCAAGCTTGCAATATTTGTGGAGACAAGGATCACACTTCCAAAGAGCATGAAGATCAATGCCCCAATTGTGAAGAGAAACATCCAAATAATCAATGCCTCACATCTCAAGCTACTTGTTTCCTATGTGAAGGAAATAATTATGTCCCTATCCAATGCCCCATCTATTCCATAGTTCAACAAAGGAAACAAGGTGGAGTGCAACAACTGATTGCAGATTACCATAAGGGAACAACTTCTACCAAGAAGGATGAAGACAAAGGAAAATCTCAGCTTGCACCTCCATGTAATATGACCTTTGTTTCTTGATATTACATCTTAACTGTGGATGCTAGCTATTGATCCAGGGACTAGCATTGTAAACACAGGGATCTCTACCTTATTAAAGGTTGGGACCTCTACAGATGGTATCAGAGCCAGGTTTCGATCCTGGGACCTGTGGGTTATGGGCCCAATTTAAAGGACCAAAGAGGAGACATATGTATTATCCAAGGAAAAGGTCAAGGAGACCAGGAAACTTTCCCACCTTTGAGATAAGATATGAAGAACATGAACTAGAAGAACTCCTAGCTTTGGAGAAACCCAAGAAGAAGAAGGACAAAAGTCAAGTGCAGTGTTGCCATTGCAAAGAAATGGGACACTATGCCAATGAATGTCCAGAGAAGAAGAAAAAGTATAAGGAGATTATCCAAGTATGGTGCAACAACTGCAAAGAGTTAGGCCATTATGTGTCAACTTGTCCACAGAAGATACGTGAAGAACTCAATCTTATCACATGTTACAATTGTGGTAACCAAGGACATTATGCAAGCAATTGTACAGAAAAGATGAAGCACAAGATAAATCCTATGAAGGATCTAAACCTTGTCACATGTTTCAAGTGTGGAAACAAAGGACACTATGCAGATGTATGCCGAGAGAAGTTTCAACAAGATCCCAAGAAAGCCAAGATGTAATCTAGTTGGAAATTTTTTAAGGGTGGTAGTACCCTAGTTGCTTGGAGCCAACTTGTAACCCCTAGCCTCCCCAAATCTCGGGACGAGATTTATTTTAAGGGTGGTAGCCTGTCACATCCCAAGATTTTCCAAATCTTTTAATGTGAAAAATAAATAAACAAAATAAATAATTGTTGAATTTTTTGGGTGAAAAGAAACTTTTGTTTCTAAATGGAAACTTAAAATCCCATCTTGAACAAACTTTGGTTAATGTTTGAATCCAACAAAGTATTCAAATCAAGTGAAATGCATTCTTCATAAATGCATCTGGAAATTTAAACACTTGAGAAATAAACCAAAACCCTAAAACCCTAATGGAAGAAAATCATTTTCAAGTTATCTATAAGACTATGGATTTGATACATATAAAAATTGGTCAAACAAACATTTCAAATTGATCAAGAATGACTTTTAGAAATATTATAAAACCATAGAAATTGGTTTCACTAAATTTGGAGCCATAAATAAAATCTTATGAATTTAGTAAGATAAGGGAATTGAATTCCCAAAGCTAATAAAGCACCTATCTATAAATCCATACCAAATGGTGAGAAAATAATCCTAAATATATTAAAAGGATAAACAAATATTAAATAGGATTTTACAAATTGGAATCACCAAGTTTGGACCTTTAAAAAAAAGATATGGATTTTATAAGGTAAAGAAAGAAATATTAATTGAGGAATATTTAAAGGCCAAATTAACTCTTGACCTAATACATAAGCAAATGGAATAATTATGATCCAAATCCAAATAAAATAAAGGATAAAGAATTTCCAAATAAAAATAAAATGGCATTAACTATTCTATCCCTATCTTAATAAAGACAAATCTCTAATAAGAATGATTATTTAATTCATGAGAAAATAGTATTTTGGAATTTACCCAAGTGGAATAAAAGTTGTTTAAATAACTTAAATAAGATCAAAGGAATCTTCTAAATAAAATTTATGGAATTGAAACTATATTTAATATCATTGGAAATAAAACAAATACCCAATTAAAATGATTTATGAATCATATTAAATATTTTCCAAATAATTTTAGGTGTATATTTTTGACACCCTATTAAGTAAATAAAACTTACTGAAAGGTTTTGGAAGGATTTATAATTCAAATGGATTTTAAAAAAAACATTATTAAATCTTGAATGAATTAATACAAGAACCTACTTTAAATAATTAAAAAGACACTAAAAGAATAAAAGATTTATTCTAAATTTGACTTTAGAATGTGGTAATAAACAGGGTTTGATTATTCACAAAATTTGGAAAAGGTTTGGATTCAAATGAGTGTTTGAATTGTTTAATCAAAATCAAAACAGAAAGAAGTGGAAAAATAAAAAGAAACAAAACAAAATAAAATGAACAAGGTCGACCCAACTAACCTAGCCCACTAAGCCCATCAGCAGCCCATCTCTCTCCCCGAACCGTTTCTTTTCTCACTCACGTCTGCACCCGCTCAGCAACTGACTAGCTGGACCCACTCCTCCTCTCTCCGTCTCGCTGACAACGGACCCCACGGCCACGTCGTCATCGTTCTCAGCCGCCGCTGACCGCGCCCTCCCCCCTCTCCCGTTACTGCCGATTGATTCGCGTGGTAAATTCTCTTCAATGCTGCGTGATCCTTGCCCCCTGACCAAACTCACTTAAGCGCCCGTATCCCCTCTTCCTTTCCCCCCAAACATCACGCCTCGAGAGCCACAAGGCTGCTCGGAATCATCTCCGGACCACCACTGTCTCCGGCGAGCTCCACCTCCAATTCCGGCCACTCGCCATCGCCCCTCGACTCCTCGAGCACATGAGCGTGACCCCCAGTCCCGGGCGCTTCTCTCTGCACCCTCATCTTGCTCGCGCGTGCTCCCTAGAGTCGGCAACGATGATGACCAGTAGCGCCGCTGTCTGCCTTTTCTCCGACAAAGCCTCCAGGTAGTAACTGACCACCCCATACCTCTCGTTGATGCACACATGATAGCAGACCCCGTACGCATCTAACGCTACCATTATTTTTTCTTCCTGTGGCCTGTAGCCTCGCCCCCGTCAAAAACTGAGCGAGCCGGACGCCGTCACTGACTCCGGCGAGCGATTGCCGTCACCACCGTGCGCCCCTCGACGAGCTGCGGCCACCTTGAGCATCCCCACGCCACGGCGAATTCGGTGAGCTTCTCCCTTCACTCTCTCGCTTCCTGTAACGTCGACACCGCCACCGTCTGACCGCTCCGCCGCCACCTGCCACCGCCAGCGCCGCCACTCGTTGGCAAGCATGCTGAGCGCCGTTCGATTTCGATCTAATGGCTAGGATAGAATCTGACCCGAAGGGGTAAGTAGTGCCTCTGAGCCGTGCGATGTTACTTAGATCCAACGCACCAGAGTAAGTGATCCACACGAACCGGTATGGGCGAATAGAATCGTGACGCGTGGCCAGTGTGTTAATTTAAAAACAGAATTTGATCTATTGTATTAGTAAACTTGCAAAATTCATAACTTTCAAACCACACGTCCAAATTTTGCAAATTGTATATCAATGGATTCAGCAAAACAAGTACTTTCTAACCATGCACTTTGTTTAGTAAAATGTTTCTGTTAAATTGATTGTTTTTGCAGAAACTTATGTAGGCATATTTAGAATATAAAATTTGTTCTAAAATGATTTTTGAGATAAAACCTTTGGCAAATGGTTTGTTTTGAACCTAATGACCATAGAAATCAGCTGGTGGTTTCAAAAATATATTTGGTGAAGCAAAAGAATAAATCTTTGATTTAAACCATTTTCTAGTCAAATAAAATATTGTTTATTTGTTAAAAATGCTTTTGGAAGAAAACCTTTGGGAAATGTTTTGATTCAAACTCTCTTATCCCAAAGACCAAGTTTTATGATTTCAAAATGTATTTGGTGAACCCTATATAGATTGTTACCATGATAAAGGCATTTTCAACCACATAAAATAATGATTTAGTTTAAAATGGTTTATAAGTAAGATATTTTTGCAAATGGTTTTTCCACTTTTATAAAATGACCAATAGGTGTTTTAGAATGTTTATAACCCATTAGGAACCAATTTTCCAAATAAAACAAAGTTTGGCATGCTTGCATGCATTGTTTTGTTTCTATTATTTTATGTGATGTTGCTTGAATTGTAGATTGAAATATTGCTTGCTTGATTGAATTGTAGTGATTTGAAGAGTGTGAATATTGCCAAGATCAAGGAGTGAACTCATATTCTCTACCAAAAAGGCAAGTGATGCTTCATACTTTTGTCCCATTATTTTCACTATGCATTAGTGATATTTCTAAGTAGGACTTGCATGGAAATTTTGCTAAGTGTAAACTATGCCATGGGAAATCCTAGTAGATGAAACCTTAGTAGAAATTTCCTAAGTTAAGATTCCTACTACTATCATCCTTAGCTTAGCTAGTAGAAAACAAGGGTGGATTATATTCATACTATGGAATGTTTCTAAGTCAAGGACTTGTGTTTTGTTTAATAAAACAACTAAGTGAATGAATCACCTGGATGGAATGGAAGGAATGGTTTGTGTTGAGTGGTTCACAAGGCCCATTTCTATGGTTACCTTGTGTATCTCACTTGTGGATGGCCACCCAGGAACAAAGAGATTTGAGATGTCAAATGTTGAGAAGCTTCAAGTACAGCCACTTGGCATTATGGGCTCTGCCTGGATCATATAGGTTGCAATAACTTAGCCAAATGGACAGTTGGTGGTAGGGGATGATAAGTTGGAACGCGTCCATTCTGGTCTAAGGGAAGGCTTCTGAAATATCTTGTCTTGGTGAAACCAAGTCTTGTGGGGAAAGTGCACCACCTCTGCAGAGTGTAAAATCTAAGTACTTAGCCATGTCCCTGGTAAAGGACAATTTGAGCATCAATACATGGAAGCTATCAAGAATCTCCTTATCCAAATTTCTAAGTTAAAAACTTGTGGTTGAACAAGGGTTAAAGGATCACCAATTTCTATTGGGATATGCCTTGGGTAATTTTGTCAAGCAAAAACTTAGTGTTTTCAAATGATAAGGAAAATCTATTTTGAGCAAAGCAAGCCTAAGCTCCACTTAGCCAAATGCATATATATGATAGACTCCACTATACTATCATAGTATCACTTGCCAATACAATTCAAATGTATTGACCCTTGTGGCTGTAACTTGTTATGTTGGAGGTTTGTTTGATATTAGTGAAGTATGTTGAAATAGGATTACAAGTCTACAACCAACATGTTTGCCTGTGGCACTTTGAAGATGAAGGACCCCATGCTATTGTTATATTCTGCTGCGTTGTAATGAGATAGCCAAATGAGCTATGTAAGATGTAATAAATTATTTTATTCCTGGTTATAAAGTTGTATTATGACCTTTGTTTCTTGATATTACATCTTAACTGTGGATGCTAGCTATTGATCCAGGGACTAGCATTGTAAACACAGGGATATCTACCTTATTAAAGGTTGGGAACCTTACATTATCCAAAAGATTAAAATCCCTGATTATGAGGCCGAGGACCAGATGGCATGGTACTACGAGAAGAGTAGCTCATTTACCGTGAAAAGCACCTACAGCCTGGCTATGTACATCATGAAATAACAAAGGGGCTCTAAGGGGAGCAATAGAATGCCAAATGGAGACCGTTCGATCTGGAAGGTCATTTGGCAGGCCGATGTCCAGCCAAAGGTACACGTTTTTGGATGGAGAGTGGTGAACGAATCGCGACGACAAAAAACAGATGGAGGAGGAAACAGACACACAACGGCTCGTGCCTAATTTGTGGCAATGCCGTCGAGGACGCTTTCCATGCATCTGTTGTTTGCACCAAAGCTGCTTCCCCGCCGAACAAGATGCATGAGTACTGGGATCTACCAGATAGAAATATTTCCAACCCAACGACTATGACTGGCTGCTACAACTACTGCAAAACATGGACAATACCACCAGTTCAAGAATCCTCACTCTTTTCTGGAGAGCTTGGCATCTCAGAAATTATGGATTTGATCACGATGGGAAGGAATCCATTGCTAGCTCAGTGGCCTTCCTCCTGGCCCTACAGAACAGCTCCAACCTAAATCTTGTCGGCCTTGTTGATCTAAAGGGAAAACAACTAAGGTGGGCTAGCTACCCGTCGAACTCCCCCATCATCGCTACTGAGGACTGCTAAACTCCTCCTACGCATGGATGGATAAAGGTGAACACCGATGGCTCATTTGTGGAAGGCAAGTAGGCCGGGGCAGGTGCAGTGTCCGGTGACACTAATGGTGCCACCACTCTCACTGCTTTCTGCCCCGTGCCTGGTTGTTTGGATGCAGCTGAAGGTGAAGCCAACGCTGTTGGCTTGGGCATCCACCTTGCCACACAGCTCGACCCAACTAAAGTCATTCTCGAGGTGGACTGCACTGCCACGACAACGGTTCTCTAGGGGGAAAACCCAGGACCGCTTGCGCAACTGTTACGTTGATACATCGAAAACATATCTATAATTTTTGATATTCCATGATTGTTTAGTATCTACTTTGCTTTGCTTTATCTACACTTTGAGGTGTTTTTATATGTTTTCTGGAACTAACCTATTAACAAGTTGCCACAGTGCCAGTTGCCTGTTTTCTTCTGTGTTTGGTTCCAGAAAGTCAGAAAATCAATATTCTCGGAATTGGACGGGACAAAAGCCAAAGTCAATATTTTATCGTGGGCAACACGAAGCCAGAATATGAGACGGAGGAAGCTCACGAAGGGGCCACACCCCCTGGCGGCGCGACCTAGGGATAGGAACGTCTGGGGGGTGCAGCCGCCCTGGTGGCCCCTGCCTCGCCTCTTCGCCTATAAAGTCCCCTCGATGCCAAAACCCTAAACACCCGATCAATATTCCACAAAACCGTTTGCACCATGCCGGAGGGGAGATCATCCCGGAGGCCTTCTTCTCCGGTATGAAGCGTGAGTAGTTCCACCTTGGACTACGGGTCCATGTAGTAGCTAGATAGTTGTATCTCCTCCTTTGTGCTTTCATGTATAGATCTTGTGAGCTCCGTTCATGATCAATATCTCATCTATTTGTAATCATGCATGTTGTGTTTGCAGGGACCCGATGGATATTGAGATTACTATGTCAGATTGATTAATGGTTTTGTCTATTTGATTCTATCATGTTTGTGTCGTTTGTGATCCTGCATGCTCTCTGTTGTTAGTAGCTATCTTGGCCGAGTAGTTGCTAGTGACTCCAAGAGGGGGTATTTATGCTCGATAGTGGGTTCATGTTGAAGGGAATATGCCCTGCGAGGCAATAAAAAAGTAGTTATTATGTATATTCCAAGTATATGATAGATGTTTATTTTGCATGCTATAATTGTATTAATACGGAAACGTTAATACATGTGTGTTTAATAAACAAACAGAAAGTTCCTACTTATGCCTCTCTCATAAACTAGCTCGTTGATTAACAAGATGATCAAGGTTTCCTGATCATAGACATTGGATGTTGTTAATAACGAGGTCACAACATTAGTGTAATGATGTGATGAACATTTATCCGAAGTATAGCATTATGATCAAAGTCATTGAGTTTATATTGCTATAACACCATACGAAGTGATCCTAATCCTTAGACCATGATATCATGTCAATCATTAACACCGGAAGAGTATCTTGATAACATCAAACATCACACCGTAACAGGGTGATTATAAAGATGGGTTTAGTACTACTAAAGTGTTATGTTGAGGCCCATGGATCGAGAGTGGAATTTGTTCATCCCAATGATGGATAGATATGCTCTGGGACCTCTCGGTGATATCACATTGATTATCTTGCAAGCAAGTGATTTGATCACTAGAATGTTATATCACGGGAACAAGAAAAGAGTACATGTCAGTAACGAGATCAAACTATGTATGGAGATAGCGATGATCAAATCTCCGACATGTAATATATCGCGGAACAAAGGTATTAAGATACTAGCGTAAAAGGTTCTAACGATCACAAGAAAGTCATAGTTGAATGTGTGGGAGTCAGTACGGATCTCCAGATCCCGCTTATGATTATTGATCGGAGAGGGGTCTCGATCATGTCCGCATTATTCGCGAACCGAAGGGTGACACACTTAAGAGACATCGACATCCATTTGGAGCAAAAGTTTCATGCCGGAAAGTGATGGGGATATGCTTACCGGGGTATACCCAGCAGGACGTTTCCGACTGGCCCAGGAACTGGCGAGTGGGCCTGCAAGACGGCGACTGGATCAAGGCCCAGTATGGATCCAAGCGACTGGAAGCTAAAGGCCCAGGCGAGTAGATAGGCCCAGTCGGATTAGGTTAAACGATTACCGAAGCTTTAACTGATTCGGTTGAGATATGTAAACCCTAGGGGAGGTAAGACTATATAAACCTCCCTACGGGGCGTGTAGAGATACGTTCCATCATACACCCAAGCGACTCGCCGCCTAGCCGCCGAATTCGCCCATTGTACCTCCACCATAATACAATCTAGCAGGAGTAGGTCTTTACCCTCCGGGGGGCCGAACCTGGGTAAAACCTTGTGTCTCCGCCCTCATCTCGCACCGCAGATGGCTGGCCGCCCTTGCCCCTCGTTCTACTACTCGCTGCCCATTGCAGCATCTGCCGTGACCATTCCCCCGACAGTGGCGCCCACCGTGGGGCCTGGCCGGTCTGGCCGGTGTTCTGCGGCGAGATCCAATCTTCCCATCAACAAGACGGTCGCCACCGGCCGCATGATAGCGATCGGCGAGATGCTCCAAATCTTACCAAGCAGCTACGTCCCGGCGGCGCGACCCGTCACGCACAGCATGATCCATCGCCTCGCCTCCGAGTACAACTCGGCTCACAGCAACGTGGCCGAAAACTCCGCGGCCGCGGAAGACGCGGCCCTCAACGACGACGCCGACTCGGCGACCCCGGTGTCACTCGCCGGATATATTACCGTGGCTTCACCCGCGGGCTCCATCACCCAGGTCTCCAACATGGGAGACTTTGAGGATCCCTCCATCCTTGGGATCTTCGACTTCGACTCTGGGTCGGAAAATTCTGCCGACCTCCGCGACGGGACCGGTCGCCATGCCGCGACCTACATGGCGACCGGCACCGATCCGCCGGAGGATCCCTTCTCCACCCCGATCCCTCCTAATTCCACGGCAACGGAGGTCGAGGAACTCCGCCTGAAGCTAGCGGAGGCAGTCCGCAAAGAACAAGCCGAGCGCGAAAAATTTCGCCTCGAGCAGGTGACGGCGCAGGAGCTATCGCGCTACCACCAGCAGCGAATCAGGTCGCGCCTGAACCCCACCGTCCAAGGGCGCGCCCTGAACTTCGACGACGAAAATGACCTAGCCCGCGTGGCCGAGCGCGCGATCTGCGAGAACGCGCCACTAGGAGGAAGCGCCCGGCCCCCGCCAGGATCGACGGCGATGGGCGCCCTACCTCCACCCAACCGCACACCCCCAGGGATCAGCCGCGGATAGTAGCCTCTTCACGGGAGCGAGACGCGAACGGCCTCCCACTGTTCTCCACCCCGATGGACAACCTCGTGGCAGGCCGAGCAGCAGCCTACAACATAACGTCCACCGGCGACGGCGCCCTACAGATCCAGTATGTCAGGGCCCTGCTCGCAAAGGCCGTCGAGCAGCAAAACGCAGGCGCCGACTCGCAGGGTCGAGTGTACTCGCGTTCTTCGGGAAGCAGAGCAGCCTCAAGTGGCCGCCCCATGGCGGCAAACACCCTCAACTGCCCGCCACCAGAGCCATTGCAGCTCCAACATCGACCCGCGAACGCGGCACTCTCCACCAACGACTCCAGGCCAGCGACCAACTTCGTCGCCGCCAACGGTCAACCCATCGACGCCCGCACCCACATCATCAACAACCAAAGCTGGCGCGCATGCCAGCCCGACGACCTGCGACACACCCTATCCAATCGCCGCGACGACGAGCCGATGGGATCGCTAAGTCGACTCGGCCCCAAGTGCTTCGGACCGATGATCCGAGGCGAGAAGTACCCGCCGAACTTCAAGGCGCCGAAGGAGATATAAAAGTACGACCCTTCATACGACCCCTCCATGTGGCTCGATACATACCTCATGGCGATGGGGATCGCAGGCCACACCGACCTGCTAGCCGCCCGTTACGTCCCCTTGATGATGGAGGGGACGTGCAGGTAGTGGATCAACACCCTCCCCCAGGATAGTATCGACTCCTGGGAGGAAATGCGCAACGCCTTCGTCAGGCACTTCGAGTGCTCCTACACCCGTGCCACCACCATCGAGGACCTGGAGCGATGCGTCCAGGGACCCCGCGAGTCGACCCGCAACTGGGTCCAGCGGTGGCAAGAACTCTGGTACAACGTGGTCGGCATCCACCCGGACACTGCGATCCATTGCTTCAAGACCTTGTGCCGCTACGAGCCCTTGGTCGCCAAGCTCAAGCGACATTCTCGCACACTCGACAACATACCGGACCTCCTCGAGATCGCCAAACGGTACGCGGAGGAAGATCCAAACCTGGAAACTGACGACGAGTCGGGAGGCCAACGCCGCACGAGCGGCAACGATAACGGACGACGGTCCGACCTACGCTACAGCAACACTCGCCTCACCGGCAAGCGCCGTAGTGACGGGCGAGCCGACTTCATCGCCAACGCCGGGCACGCACAACGCGAGCCCAAAAGCTTCCGCCGCGACGGAGGACAACGCCGCGATGGCAGCAACTACAAGGCCAAGCCAAGGTTCGACCCCGCGGCCCTCCTTAACCAACCTTGTGCGTTTCATAGCAGGGAAGGGAAACCCGCCACGCACACGACCGCCGACTGCCACACCCTCAGAGAAATCGAGAAGGCACGGCGAGCACGGGAGAACCCCGACAACAACCCGCCAAACGGCGGAAAATTCGACAACGTGGCCGGCTCGCTCCATACCTTCACAGGCTTCAACACGAAGCGCGAGAAGAAGGTCATCACCCGCGCCGTCGCCGTCAACGCGGTGGCCCAGGTGGACGTCCCCCAGTTCCTCAACTGGTCGGAGCAGCCCATCACCTGGAGCCGCCAGGACCACTCGCCACGCATCGAGTACCCAGGCCGAGTCGCCCTGGTGGTCAAGCCTAAGGTGGGCGACTACTGGCTCCCCAAGACATTGATGGACGGCGACAGCTCCATCAACATCCTGTACCTGGACACCTTCAGGCAGGCGTAACCGATCGGAAAGGTCACGCTGCCAGTCACCTTCGGCACACCAGCAAACTTCCGCACCGAGCGGATCGTCTTCGAGCTGGTACCCTTCGACAACCCCTACCACTGCGTCCTGGGGCGCCAGGCATTCGCCAAGTTCATGGCAGCGCTCCACTACGCGTACAACGCGATGAAGCTCCCCGGGCCATGCGGCATCATAACCATCAACGACGACCCCGACATGGCCGCTGAGTGCGAGGCCAAAGGAGTAGAACTCGCCGACGCCGTCATCGCGGCAGAGACCAACCATGCCGATGAGCTCGCCAAGTACGCGAGCGGGGTCAACAACGATGACCCCACCATAGTCAAGAAGCCCAACTCGGAGGGCGCAAACACCTCAGCCTTTGAGGCAACGACGCACACCCGCACCGTCGAGCTAGTCCCAGGCGACTCCAGCTAGACGGTGACGATCGGGACGGGCATGAGCCCAGCCTAGGAAGGCGCGCTCATCGAGTTCCTCCGTGAGAACAGGGACATCTTCGCATGGAAGCCCTCTGACATGCCCGGTGTCCCTAGGGAGCTCGCTGAGCACAAACTAAACGCTGACCCCAAAGTGCGACCCGTCAAGCAGTCGCTGCGGCCCTTCAATGAAGAGCGCCGCCGAGCTATCGCCGAGGAAGTACAGCGTCTACTCGCTGCAGGCTTCATCCGGCCAATTAAATACTCCAAGTGGCTGGCAAACCCAGTCTTGGTCGAGAAAAAGAACGGGACCTGGAGGATGTGTATCGACTACACAAACTTGAACAGATACTGCCCGAAGGAGCAGTTCGTCCTCCCACGGATCGACCAAATAATCGACTCCACCGCGGGCTCGGAGTCGCTATGTTTCCTCGACGCCTACTCTGGATACAACTAGATCAAAATGGCTATCGAGGACGAGGAGAAGACGGCGTTCATCACGCCATTCGGAGCCTTCTGCTACACCGCCATGACCTTCGGCCTCAAGAACACCGGGGCGACCTACCAGCGGTGCATGCAGGAGTGCCTCGCGAGCCAAATTGGCCGCAACATCCACGTCTACATCGACGACGTGGTCGTAAAATCCGCTCGCCAGGGTGATCTACTCGCCGACCCGGCGGAAACATTCGCCAACTTGCGGAAATACAAGATAAAGCTTAATCCAGGCAAATGCACCTTCGGTGTACCAGCAGGACAACTACTGGGGTACGTCGTCTCTAAGCGAGGGATTGAGGCGAGCCCCACCAAGATCGACACGATCGCCCGACTTGGCAAACCCGAGTGCCTGCGCGATGTCCATAAGCTGGCCGGGCGAGTAGCGGATCTCAGTTGCTTCATCCCCCGCCTGGGCTAAAAGGCGACTCCCCTATACCGCCTGATGCGCAAGAACCCCACCTTCCAGTGGGACAAGGAGGCGGACGACGCGCTCCGCGACCTCAAGAAGGTGCTACTCGCCGCACCACTACTCGCCGCCCCCACCGACAAAGAACCCATGCTGGTCTACGTCGCGGCTTCCGAGCGCGTCGTCAGCGCCGTCATGGTCGTCGAACGGCCGGAGGAAGGAAAGGAGCGCCCAGTACAGCGACCGGTGTACTACATCAGCGAGGTCCTCACCGAGTCGCACCAGCGATACCCGCAGTACCAGAAACTGGTATACGCGGTCTACAGAGCACAACGGCCCCTGCCGCACTACTTCCAGGAACACCCAATCACGGTCGTCTCCTCCGCACCGTTGCAGGACATCATCCGCAACCGCGAGGCGACTGGACGAGTCGCCAAGTGGGCCGTCGAGATAGGCGTCCACAACATCAAATACGAGCCACGAAAATCGATCAAGTCACAGGCTCTAGCGGACTTCATCGCCGACTGGGAAGAGGCCCAGTAGCCAGAGAAGCTGCCATACCTCCATTACTGGAGCCTGCACTTCGACGGCTCCAAGAACGCGGACGGCGCAGGAGCAGGGATCGTGCTGACTTCACCGAAGGGCTACAAGCTCCGCTACGTCCTCTGCCTCGACCTCACCCCCTGCACCAACAACATGGACGAGTACGAGGCACTACTCCACGACATGCGGGCTGCCAAGGAGATGAACGTCAACCGCATACGCTGCTACGGAGACTCCGACCTTGTCGCTGGGCAAGTCGCTGGCACCTGCGACGCCGTCTCCCCCACCATGGCGGCATACCGCCAAGCAGTAGACAAGCTGGGTGGACACTTCGCAGGCTACTCCGTTGAGTGGATCGACAGGCGTAAGAACGAGGAGGCCGACGCACTCTCTCGCATTGGGTCGGCTCGACTCGCACCACCTGCCGGGTGTTGGAATTATGCCCTAGAGGCAATAATAAAGATGTTATTATTATAATTCTTGTTCATGATAAAGTTTATGTTCCATGCTAGAATTGTATTAAGCGGAAACTTTAATACTTGTGTGGTTTGTAAACAACACCGTGTCCCTAGTACGCCTCTATGGACTAGCTCATTGATCAATGATGGTTAAGGTTTCCTAACCATAGACATGAGTTGTCAATTGATAATGAGATCATATCATTGGGAGAATGATATGGTGGATAGACCCAAACAAAGCAGAGCAATTATATCGTGTCATCGTGTTCGTCTTTGCGAAGCTTTTCCTATGTCAAATATTGTATTCCTTAGACCATGAGATAATGCAACTCCCTGGTATCGGAAGAAAGCTTTGAGGTCATCAAACGTCATCCTATGAGAGGGTGATCATAAAGGTGTATCTCAGGTGATCGGAAAGTATCTGTTGGGTTGTATGTATCGAGATGGAATTTGTCCCTCCCAAGTCGAAGAGATATACTTCGGGCCCACTCGGTAATCGATATCAACACCGCTTGCAAGCATGTGGTTAAGGAGTTAATCACAAAGTGATATCGGATTACGGAACGAGTAAAGTACTTGCTATGAACGAGATTGAACTAGGTATGACGGTACCGACGATCGAATCTCGGGGAAGTAAAATATCGCGAGACGAAGGGAATATATATATATGGGATTGATTGAATCCTGGCATCGTGGTTCATCCGATATGATCATCGATGAATGTGTGGGAGTCAATATGGGTGTCCAGACTCTGGTGTTGATTATTGATAGAAGATCATGTCTGCATATTCTCGAACCCGCAGGGTCACACACTTAACGTGTCTTGACGCTAGGATAGATTGGATACTTGGTTTATGAGTTTTTGTTCGGAGTCTCGGATGGGATCCGGGACATCACGAGAGGTTCCGGAGTGGTCCGGAGAATAAGATTCATATAAGGCAGTGCAGTTTTTGGAGTTCGGAATTGTTCCGGATTAATCGGTATTGTACCGGAAGCTTCTAGAACCTTCCGGAAGGGGACCAACGTGGCCCCACCTTCCGGGAGGGGCATGGGCCTATGAGGGAGTGCCCTGGCTGCATTGGGCCAGGGGCACAAGGCCCCATAGGGCCCAGCCGGCCAAGAGAGGTTTAAACTCGAGATAGACCTTCTAGAAGGGGGGTTTCCTTGCCCCCCACTCCTTATCCTTTGGGGCCGCCGGTTTGGGCTTGGGGGAGGGGCTAGGGCTACGCCCCCCTCTATATAAAGAGGGGTGGGGGCGCACCAACCCCTCACACCTTCCCCTCCAACCCTAGCCGCCCTGGTGCCCTCCTCTCTCTCTCCCTCCCGACTGCGTGTAGGCGAAGCCCTGCTGCAGAAACTCTCCACCATATACACCGCGCCATCGCGTTGTAGATCCAATCCGTCTCTCCACCATACTTGCTGGTCCGAGGAAGGAGGAGACGTCGAGGTGCTGCACGTGTGCATCTCACGGAGGCACCGCCACTTGTGGTGCTAGATCGGATCGGATCGCGAGGAGGAGAAGCGAGTACGAATACATCACCCACGTTTCGACGAACGTTCCGCTGTGCGAATCTTCAAGGGTATGAAGATCTAATCCAATATCTCTCGTTGTTTGCATCTCCTAGATTAGATCTTGGCTTTCCCTCTGTTCGCATCCGTAGAAAATTTTGATTTACTATGCCGCGAAACCCTTCAAATCATTCACCATCATCAACGGCGAGCTCCACAAGCGCAGGGTCACTCGCGTGTTCCAACGCTGCGTCCAACCCGCCGAAGGATGCAAGATCCTCCACGACATCCACTCTGGCGACTGTGGCCACCACGCCGGCGCCCACTCTCTGGTCGCCAAGGCTATGCGGCATGGCTTCTACTGGCCCACCGCACACGCCGATGCCGTCGACATTGTCCAGCGGTGCGCCGGGTGCCAGAAGTACGCCAACCAGACGCACGTGCCGAGCTCAGCGCTCAAGACAATCCCCATCACCTGGACATTCTCCGTGTGGGGTATGGACATGGTAGGCCCCTTCAAAAAGGCTCCCTCTGGCTACACCCACCTCCTGGTCGCGGTTGACAAATTCACAAAGTGGGTGGAGGCCAAACCAGTCCGGAAATGCGACGGGAAGACTGCCACTAAATTCCTACGCGAGCTCATCTATCGATACGGGTTTCCAAACAGCATCATCACGGACAACGGCACCAACTTCGCCAAAGGAGCCATGGCCGAGTTCTGCGAAGAACACCACATCCGGCTCGATCTCGCGTCAGTCGCCCACCCGGAATCCAACGGCCAGGCGGAACGGGCCAATCAAAGCATCCTCCACGGCCTGAAGCCACGACTCCAAGTACCACTCGAGCGCACCGCCGGGTGCTGGGTCGAGGAGCTACCCTCCGTCATCTGGGGAATCCGCACCTCGGTCAACAGGTCGACAGGGTTCACCCCCTTCTTCATGGTGTACGGCGCCGAGGCAGTCATGCCCACCGACCTCGAGCACGACTCGCCACGGGTCGTCCACTACACGGAGGCTGCAAACGAACTCGCCTGCCAGGATGGAGTCGATCAACTCGGCGAGGAACGTGACCTCGCTCGATCATGCACCGCCATCTACCAGCAGGGACTCCGCCGCTACCATAGCCGGCAGGTGAAAACTCGCACCTTCCAAGAAGGCGACCTGGTGCTGCGCCTCATCCAGGACAAGAAGGGCATGCACAAGCTTTCCCCTCCGTGGGAGGGACCATTCGCCATCGGGCGCGTACTCGGCAACGACGCCTACTACCTCATCGACGTCCGCGGGGACGGCAAACTCGACGTCAAGCGACCGTGGAATGTAAACCTCCTACGGAAGTTCTACTCCTAGAACCCCACATATGTACCCTACGGTCGCTTTGAAATAAAAAGAATTGGTTACCGCAAATTGCGCCTACTCTCCGTGTCTTGTGCCACTCGCACTCGTAATAACAGCGTCAAGCTAACTGCAGAAGTCAACCGTTGGTACAGCGATCGGCATGGCCAAGTAGTGCGTTACAAGGGCACTGGGTCACCTCAGGCCTTGCAACGTCCACGAACTACCCGGAGCCCCATCGGAGTCGCCTAGCCCGACTGGCTCTACGAGCCAAGACAACTGCTTTCGCTTCTCACAGCGACCACGATCCTCCGCATCCTCGACATAGCGACTCGAACGGCCAAGTACCATGCTCGGGGACTGACGACCAGTCCAGCGCGAGCGGCTAGGAAAAACGCCAAGTATGAGAGCATGCCCAGGACTCGCCATGCGACTGACCCAACGGGCCAGGCAGGAGTGACGCGCACAAACTAACGCGCCAAGTCCTCACCCACCCTCGAGTCGCGCCTAGAACAACCAAGTACCACGCTCGGGGACTCGGCCACCCGACCTCGTTCGCGCAAGGGAAAACGGTGAAGTACAAAGCGCTCAAGGGAGTCGCCTTGCGACGGGCTCTCCGAGTCCGGGCGAGTCGACCACAATAACAAAACATTCAAAAACCACAAACACATCACAAACGAGGTAAACCCCATAAAAAGGGCGGACGCGCTCGGGGACTCGTTCAACCCTCAATCGAAAAACACATGACAAATCACAAAACAAACACGATATCTCGTTAATAGCATGTTGCAATCGTCTCAGAATACAAAATATGCCCAAACGGCAGATCTGCTACTAATGCCCCAGGGCAAACTATTCTACTCCACAGGCTTCGACGACGACTCGCCAGCACCCTTGCGATTGCGGATGAAGGGCGTGTACGGGTTTGACGGGTACGTCGTCAGCTCACCCGCCATCGCCGCACAAAAGGGTTTCTCGATCTTGAAGTCCCGGTGCTGTGGCTCGGGGTCGTTAGGTGCGATGACCGTCTCTTGGTAAGGAAGGAGATCGCCCATCGCCCAGACATGCTCGGAGTACACCGCGGCGCGGTCCGTCAACTTGATCACTTCAGAGATCTCCACCGAGCCAGTCGACGACGGGTAGCCACTCGTCACGTCGTCCAGATCGAAGTCCTCCGGGAAGTGGGCGAGCCCAAGGCTAAGCGCCGTCGCTGCTCCACGTCGGAATGCCGACCGCGTCATAAACTCGACGACCGACGGCGCCTTCTCCAAGTACCACCACACTTCGACGAGGTCGCTGGGAATTACTTCCATAGGCGACATCTCCTGGAGGTAGGCCCGGATGCACGTCGCCGACAACGTCGCCGAGTCGACAAGCGTGGCCACACATTGCCGCGCGTCGAACGAGCTCGCCTCTTCCGTGCTATCAAGGATACGACCTACGGATAGAAGATAACAGTGAGTACATCGGATACTATAAAAAGGCACATGCAACAGGCAGGGGCAGACACACTCACCAATCAAGGGATGGGAGAGATCCGTGATGAAGCTCTGAAGCGAAGTATAATCATCCTGAAGCCCAGCAACAAGGGCGTCAGAAACTTTACGCTCTTCCGCGGCGGCTGTAACGGCAGCCTTGGCTCGACCATCCGCCGGACTCGCTTCCTCTTTCGCCTCCCTCAGCTCGCGCTCGAGGTCGGCGATCCGCTTCTCAGCCGAGCTCAACGCCGATTGAGCCGCTGCCAACTCACTCGCTGGGACAAGTCCCTGGCGGGCCTCCTCTACCTTCGCGGCAACTGCCTGAAGTCCCTTATTCGCCTCTTGGACGGTGTTTCGCAGCAAGCCGGTCAGCTGACTCACGTTGCAGACCCTGTACACAATTCAAACAGTTAACCAAAGCGAAATCCTAAGTGCCCACCTGCTGAAATTCAGCGTGTGCGCACTCGGGGACTGGCAATCAAGAAATTCTAAGTGCCCACCCGCTGAAATTCAGCGAGTGCACACTCGGAGACTGGCAATCAAAAAAACCTAAGTGCCCACCCGCTGAAATTCAGTGAGTGCGCACTAGGGGACTGTCAATCAAAAAATCCTAAGTGCCCACCCGCTGAAATTCAGCGAGCGCACACTCGGGGACTAGACGCGAAAAATAAAAACACGACATTAAAAGAATCAGACCGCTGTAACACACCGGCCTGATCCTCGGGGACTGGACATACCTGGATGGCTGCGCCAAGCATGCCATGAAGTTGTATCGCATCCACGGACGCGAGGAGAGCCGGCGTGTGCCCGCGACGCTGCTCGACCTCCGTATCAGCGACCCCAGGTGCATGGCTCGAGGTCGAGGTACCACTCGCTGTAGCCGCTCTGGCCATGAAGCGCGGGAACGTTGCGATGGAGGCACCGGCACCAAAGGAGGCCGGCTCGTCCGCCCCAGGCGAGGGAGCACCCTCCCTCGTGGGTAAGGCCGCCTCCGTTACGGGTTCACTCGGCGCGATCGCCGTGTCGTCGGAGACCGTGACGACTTCGTCGCCCTTGGCCTTCTTGGCACTATCCGCGGGGACGACGACTTCGTCCGCCTTCCTCTTCCGGGAGGGATCTTCCTCGCTGACGACGGGTGGCACCTTAGCCACGGTCGGATGGCCTATCTTCTTCGCTCCGGTCCTACAAATTGATTACGTGAGCAAGATAATCCAAGTACAAACAAAATACAAAAGTAGGTGAGCAAACTCACTTGGCGACTGGAATGAAGCATAGCCCCGTGCGGATGCCGGCCGGCTTCTCCAGTTCGGGGCCCAGTCGGCGACTGAGACCCATCTCCAGGACGTCGCGTGCCCAAGACACGGACGGTTTCTTCGTTGTCGAGGCTGCGGCTGGAGCCTCCGAAACATCTTCAGCAGGAGCACCCTTGGGCGGCGAAGCTACCGCGACTGGAGCAGTCCCCGACCCAGAGATTGGGGCGAACGACAGAGGCATCGAGGCCAGGGGCACCTCAGTCTGGATGGCGGCGATATCCGGTGCCGTCGCCTCCCGTGGGGCTTCGCCCCCGGCCAGGCTGGTGGCGTTGGAGCTGCTTGGCGAGTGAGGCAGAGACGCCTGCTTCGCTGGCTTCGTCTTCTTCTTCGGAGGGGCCTTAACCTCCTTCTCCTTCTTCTTCTTCTTCTTATTCTTCTTCTTCTTCTTCTTCTTCGAGGGAGTAGCCTCGCGACGTGAGGTGTGATCGGGGAGCTCGTCGTCATCGTCATCATGACGCTCGAGGCTTCTGCTCGCCTCAAGCTCACGCTGCCGCTGCCCGCGCGTTTTCCGGACCAGAGGGGCGACCTCTTCTTCGGATTCGTCGTCGTCGCGACTCCCGTCGCTCTCGACGCCTCCCCTCGCTGGAGGCGATTCGCCCACCTCCCGGACAGACAAACTCGAATTCTCATCGTCCGCGGGCGGAAGCCACCCTTCAACTACTTGTAATAGCTGCAATGGGCATAAACAACATCAATATGACCGCGACTGCATTTAACTGCGATTGCGAATGACGAAAGGATGACTTACCATTGGGGCTGGATGCTTCGCGGTGTAGGGGGCGACCCCGGCCTTCGCGTCGAGGTACGTCGCCTGGGTGATCTTCTTCAGCGCCAGGAGATAATCCTCGAGTTGCCACTCGTCGAGGCAGGACTTCGTCGAGTCCTCCCGACTCGCGTACTCGTACATATAGTGGTCGCGGCGGGCCAGGGGGACAAGTCGCCGCCCGAGCCAGCAGTTGTACAGATTGATGGGCAGGAGGCCCCTCTTCTTCAGGCCGCGAATGGTCTGAAGCATTTCGTCGACGACCATTCGCTGGTCTGTTGGAAGCTTGCCGACTTGAAGTCGACGTGGTTTAGGCCGGTCGGCGGAGTACCTTGGGATCGCCACCTCGCCGTTTGGGGTCGCCTCAGTGACGTAGAACCAAGAGTTCTTCCACTGGCTCGCCGCCTTGGCGGGTAGCATCAGATCGAAGAAAGAAGCCTTCGATTTCAGTTGGAACGTCAGGCCGCCCGCGGCGAGCATTGGGCCACCCGCTTCCTCGCGACTGATCCGCCCGTGGAATAGATCTTGCCACAGGGGGAAGTAGGGCCTGCAGCCTAGGTAGCACTCGCAGAACGCCACGAAAATGGCGAGCTGCTCGATGCTGTGCGGGCCCAGGTCCAACGGTTGGATCCCGTAGAAGGCGCAGAAGTGCCGGAAGAAGAGAGACGTTGGGAATCCCAGCCCCCGCTCTAGGTGGCTGGTGAAGCAGATGAACTCTCCCTCGCATGGGTTCGGGGTCACCTCTCCGACCGCAGGGATGCGCCACCTGCCGATGCGCAGGATCCCGGCCTCCTCGAAGGACGCCAGTTGAGCCCTCGTACACTTAGATCTATCCCAAGGCTCGGTGGAGGGGGCCATTGGCGGAAGGATTCGTGGGGGGTCGGAGGATTTCGGGTCGGCTGGATCGCGATGCGGAGGTTGGCGAAAGAGCAATCGGAGGAAATGACGAAGAGATGGTTCTCTGATCGCCTGCCATTCCCCTTATATAGCGGTTGTTACCCGCCAAATCAGGGAGCTGTTACTACGCGGTGATTACGCTAAAAATTACCGTTGGATTACCCCAACGGCTAGTTTGACCACGTTTGACGGTCCAACTTCGGCCACTCGGCTCGCCGACCCGATCACTACGACAGTGACTGAGTATTCGCCGATATGACTCGCCAAAGCTGCGATCAGAATAACTAGTTTCTTCCTTTATTCAGGAGCCCGCCGACGATTCGACTGGATGTCTGCTTTGAAGCCATATACTTTGACTGCCAGCAACCACCTGCGCCTAATCAACGACGGCCTCGGGGACTACTGATGGGGATATGCTTACCGGGGTATACCCAGCAGGACGTTTCCGACTGGCCCAGGAACTGGCGAGTGGGCCTGCAAGACGGCGACTAGATCAAGGCCCAGTGTGGATCCAAGCGACTGGAAGCTAAAGGCCCAGACGAGTAGATAGGCCCAGTCGGATTAGGTTAAATGATTACCGAAGCTTTAACTGATTTGGTTGAGATATGTAAACCTAGGGGAGGTAAGAATATATAAACCTCCCTACGGGGCGTGTAGATATACGTTCCATCATACACCCAAGCGACTCGTTGCCTAGCCGCCGAGTTCGCCCATTGTACCTCCACCATAATACAATCTAGCAGGAGTAGGTCTTTACCCTCCGGGGGGTCGAACCTGGGTAAAACCTTGTGTCTCCGCCCTCATCTCGCACCGCAGATGGCTGGCCGCCCTTGCCCCTCGTTCTACTACTCGCTGCCGATTGCAGCATCTGCCGTGACCATTCCCACGACAGAAAGAATAACAAGCGCAATAATTTATTTCACTAGATACCGAAACGGGTTTTCAGGTGAAATTGCAGAAAGTGTTTTTGCATGTGAAATGAAATACTAGCAAGGGGTTATATGTGAATGTTTATCATTAATGTAATTGACAAAATTCTGAATAAATAAAAGTAGTTTTATTTAATGAGACTTTGCATTAAATTTGGTGGAAATTTAATGGGAATTTGAGTGGGTTTTTGAGTGGAGGGAATTGAAAGGAATTTTGTGAGTGGAGTGTCCACCCACATCAATGGAGGGAGGGCAAGGGGGCAGCCCCCATGCATCGGCCACCCACTTGGGGTTCCCCCTCCTCTTATAAAATGAGCCCCCTCTCCTCTCTCTCTCTCACTCACACCTCCTCGTGAAGGATCTCTCTACCCCTAGTATTTATCCCCCATGGTCTCGGATTAGAGAGATACATGTTCCCGGTGGCTATTCGGCAAGAAAGAGTTGTGCTTCCGCTGCATCGCTGGAGCGAGGAGGCGGAGGTTGCTCGGTGCCTCGGACGTGTGTGCGAGCACGGATGCGCCGCTGATTTGCGGTGCTAGGACTTCCTCTCGATCTTGAGATCGGCAAGAGATCGTCTACATCAACCACGAGTTTGAACTCGTTAAGATTTGTCGGTCTTCAAGGGTATGTTCTCTACAGATATACATTTGCCCGTTGTTTGTATCTAGTAGATAGATCTTGGTACATAGTTGTTCCCATCGTAGGAATTTTTTTTGTTTTCTATGCTGCGAACCCTACAGTGGTATCAGAGCTAGGTTCTATGTGTAGATGCTTTACACGGTTAGTACACATATGAGTATGTGGGCGATGATGATCATGTTATTGCTTCTTAGTTTTATTTTGGATATTGGTGGCATAGTGGGATGAAGCGGCCCGGATAAACTTTACATGTCCTCGCACATGAGACATGTTCCACGCTTGACATGCAACTAGTTTTGCATAAGTGGCTAGCGGGTGTCTGTCTCTCCTACTATAGTCAATATCTAATTTGCAACAAATTGTCAACAATTTGGTTATCCTCGTTGTGGTTCATGTTCGTAGGTAAGAATGGTTCTATCTTCGAAAGCCCTGAGCCACATAAAACTTGCAATGGATAAATTAGAGGCGTCTAGTTTAGATTGTTGTTGGGCTAGTGTCATGATATGGTGATGTTGTAAGTAGAAGTATAAGTTGATACTCTTACAACACGCATAACGTGTAAGTTCCATAGACCTTGGCCTTACACATAGAGGTATGATAGTGATCATACCACGATGCACATGATGGAGATCAAGTGCAAGGACCATATCATTTCACTTATAAACATATGATGTTTGATTGCATCTTATATTGCTTTTTTGGCATTTTATTAGCATAATAAGATGGTCCCTCATTTAGATATCAAGATAAGAATGTGTTCTTCCTTAAGTATGCACCGATTATGTTTCGTCGCTCCAAGACATCACGTGATGATCGGGTGTTCTTGGATCCACGATCATATTTCGGGTGTAAGACAGTTACACAGGCGAATACTAAGGTTCTTACTTGGCGAGCCTAGCATGTACATACATGGCCTCGGAACACGGACCGAAAGGTTAAGCATGAGTCATATGGTAGATATGATGCCCATTTGATGCTCGCTTTTGAAGCTACACCGACTCACGTGATGATCGGACTTGGTGTAGTGGATTTGGTTCATGTAATCACAAAAAAGGCACGAGGGATGTCTTTTTTGAGTGGGAGTTCATTCTTAATTTGGATTAGTTGAACTCAATCTATGAAAAACTTAGTCTAATCTTTACAAATTTTGTTGTAGATGGCACCACCTGCTTTTAATTTCAATGTGTTCATGGAGAAAGAGAAACTTGCAACGAACGGTAGCAACTTTACCGAATGGGCCATGAATTTGAGGATTCTCCTCTCTGGTGCACAAAATCAATTTGTGCTAGAAGCGCCGCTAGGCCCCCCACCGTTAGATGATGCCCCTGACGAGGAGAAGAATGTCTATCAAACTCGTCAGGAGGACCATAACTTAGTTCATTGCGGCATATTGTGTGGGCTAGAGCCAGAACTTCGAAAACATTTAGAAAACGGCAATGCATTTGATACAATGGGTGAGTTGAAAATGATTTTCGACACACATGCTGCTGTAGAGAGCTACAATGCTTTAGAAAAGTTATTTAGTTGCATGATGGAAGAGAATAGCTCCGTAAGTGAGCATGTACTCAAGATGTCGGGTTACGCCGATAAGCTTGTGTCCTTGGGAATAACGATTCCCATTGACTTGGGCATCCATCGTGTTCTGCAGTCTCTATCACTTAGCTATAAGAGCTTCGTGATGAACTATAATATGCAAGGCATGAAGAAGTCTCTAATTGAGCTTCTATCAATGCTTAAAACTGCAGAAGTGGAGATCAAGAAAGAACATAAAGTGTTGATGATCAATAAGACCACTGGTTTCAAGAAAGACAAGAAGGGAAAACAGAAGGGAAGTAAGGGCGGTAAGCCGGTTGCCGTGCCTGAAAGGAAACCCCGAGTTGGCCCTAAGTCTGATACTGAGTGCTATTATTGTAAGGGCACTAGCCACTGGAAGCGCATCTGCCCCAAGTATTTGGCAGACAAGAAGGCCGGCAAGGCAAACGAAGGTATATATGATATACATGTTATTGATGTGTACTTGACTAGTACACACAGTAGCACCAAGGTATCTGATACCGGTTGAGTTGCTAATATTTGTAACTCGAATCAGGGGCTGCAGAACTGATACGTCGGAAACGTATCTATAATTTTTGATGCTCCATGCTTGTTTAGTATCTACTTTTCTTTACTTGTCTACACTTTGAGGTGCTTTTTACATGTTTTCTGGTACTAACCTATTAACAAGTTGCAACAGTGTCAGATGCCTGTTTTCTGCTGTTTTGGGTTTCAGAAAAGTTAGTAAAGAAATATTCTCGGAATTGGACGGGACAAAGGACAAAGTCAATAACTTTTCGTGGGGAACAAGAAGTCCAGAGGGGAGCCGGGGAGGCCGGCCAGAGGGGCCACCCCCCCAGGCGCGGCCACAGGTGGGCCCGCGCCTGGGTAGGGTTTGGTGTCCCTGGCCGCCTCCCGGTCTCGCCCCTTCGCCTATAAGAAGCCCCAATGCAGAAACTCTCGGAACCCGATCAGAAATCCACGAAACCATCTATAGCCGCCACCACCATCATCCCTAGATCGGGGGGGAGGGGATCTGAAGCTCTTCCCGGCACCCTGCCGGAGGGGAGATCATCCCCGAGGCCTTCTCTCCGGTATGATTCGTGAGTATTTCCACCTTGGACTATGGGGCCATGTAGTAGCTAGATGGTTGTATCTCCTCCTTTGTGCTTTCATGTATAGATCTTATGAGCTCTGTTCATGATCAAGATCTAATCTGTTTGTAATCATGCATGTTGTGTTTGCGGGGATCCGATGGATATTGAGATTATTATGTTGGTTTGATTAATGGTTTTGTCTTTATGATTCTATCATGTCTGTGTTGTTTGTGATCTTGCATGCTCTCCGTTGCTAGTGGTTATGTTGGCCAAGTAGTTGCTAGTTTTTTTGGAAAGTAAGGTAGTTGCTAGTGACTCCAAGAGGGAGTATTTATGCTCGATAGTGGGTTCATGCCTCTAGTTTCCAAGGGAAGTGACAATAATCTCTTCGGTTGTAGATGTGTTGTTGCTACTAGGGAGAAAACAATAGTCTCTTGTTCATGGAACATGTGGACGGTTTACCTTACACACTTTGCTTAAAGCATTAGTCTGTTGCTTGCAACTTAATACTGGAGGGGGTTCGGATGATAACCTGAAGGTGGACTTCTAGTCATAGATGTAGTTGGATGGCGGTTTATGTATCTTGCTGTATTGCCCAATCAACCTCATAGGATCTTTCTGACTAGTAATTGCATTGTTATGCCTTGCTCAGTTCCTATCAATTGCCTTGCTGTATTTTTTTACCCTTCATGCCATGTTGTTTATTTAAGGAGAGCACCTCTAGTGAACTATGGACCCCGGTCTAATCTTTACCATCAATACATCCTCCACTGTTACCTGTTTACTTGCTGCAAACCATTACCTTCCACACCATACGTTTAATCCTTTGTTACAACAAACCGGTGAGCTTGAAAACCTCACTGATTCGTTGGGACAAAATGTTGAGTTTGTGTTGTGCAGGTCTCCATGTTTCTTCCAACACCCGTGTGACGTTTCCTTCCTCCTTCTGGTTCGATAACCTCAGTTTCTACTGAGGGAAGACTTGCTGTCGTGTTGCTTCACACCTTGCTCTTGGGGTTTCCAACGAAGCGCTCCCACGTCAAACACCGGGCGCCATCAAGTTTTCCGGCACCATTGCCGGGGACCTACAGAACAACTTCAACCTCTTCCTCCCCGTCAGGCACCAGCACATCAATAAGTTTTCTAGGGCCATTGCCGGGGAGGCTAAGGATGTCTTGACAAGGGGAGTCCTTCACTTCCTTTCTCTTTACTTTGTTTTTAGTTGCTTTGTTTTCTTGCTTTGTTTTGTTTGCCTCTTTCCAAAAAAAACCCAAAAAATAGTCTAGTTTGGTTTGCTTTCTTTGTTCAAAAACACAAAAAAATTAGTTCTTGCTCTAGCTGCTGCTGCTTTTGGCTTGCCCACCTTTGCCAAAATGAATTCTGCTGAGAACACTAAGTTGTGTGACTTCACTATCACCAACAACAATGATTTCCTTAGAACACCTATTGCTCCACATGCTCCTGATGCTACCTTTTATGAAATTAAGCCTGCTTTGTTGAATCTTGTGATGAGAGAGCAATTTTCTGGTGCTAGTTCTGATGATCCTGCTGCCCATCTCAATAGCTTTGTTGAACTCTGTGAAATGCAAAAGTATAAGGATATAGATGGAGATATTATTAAGATCAAGCCTTTTCCTTTCTCCTCGATAGGAAAAGCTAAAGAGTGGTTGCTTTCTTTGCCTAAAAATAGTATTAATTCTTGGACTAAGTGCAAAGATGCTTTTATGGGAAAGTACTATCCTCCTGCTAAGATTATTACTATGAGAAGTGATATTATGAAATTAAACAACTTGATAATTAACATGTTGCTCAAGCTTGGGAAAGAATGAAAACTTTGGTTAAGAATTGTCCCACTCATGGACTCGCTGCTTGGATGATTATCCAGACTTTTTATGCAGGTTTGAACTACTCTTCAAGGAACCTGCTGGATTCAGCTGCTGGAGGTACTTTCATGGGCCTCACCTTGGGTGCTGCAACAAGACTCCTTGACAATATGATGCTAAACTACTCTGAATGGCATGTTGAGAGAGCTCCACATGGTAAGAAGGTAAATTCCGTTGAGGAAATTTCCTCTTTGAGTGAAAAGATTGATGTTATTATGGCTATGCTTGTTAATAGGAAATCTCCTCTAGATCCTAATAGTGTTCCCTTAGCCTCTTTGGTTGCTCAAGAAGAGCAAGTTGATGTGAACTTCATTAGAAACAATAATTTCAACAACAATGCCTATAGGAACAATTTTGGTAGCAACAACAATTATATGCCTTATCTCCTAATAATGGCAATTCCTATGGAAGCTCCTACAATAATGCTAAAAGTGCCCCATCTGAACTTGAAGTCATGCTTAAGGACTTTATTAGTAAACGAACCACTTTCAATAAGACTATAGAGGAAAAGCTTTTAACTGTTGAGAAAAATATATCCTCTTTGTCTGAAGCTCAGTCCTCCTTGATTAATAAAATGGCTGCTAAAACTGAAACTATGGAAAACACCTTTGCTACTACTCATTCCATACAAGTTACTATTGATGAAAATGTTAGGCTGTTAGCTCAACTTCATGCTAAGTGGGAAAGGGAAGTTGAAATTGATAGAAACAATAGTGTGTGCACTATCACCACTAAAGCACCAGTAGCCCCTATTTCTCCTCCTACTATGCCTAAGCCTATTGATCCTATTACTAGTGATGCTAAGTTTGATTTTGATTGATGGTTGCAATATTTTTGAAGTGATTATGTTCCTACAAAATCTTGCTAGAAGTCCCGATGCTAGTGATATGCATGTTGCCTTTACCAAACACATTACAGATGCTCTTGTTAAGATTAAGGAAGAGAAGCTAAAACACAGAGCTTCTATTCCTAGGAAAGTAGAAGATAGTTGGGAACCCATTATTAATATGCAAGTGAATGACTTTGATCTCAAAGCTTCATGTGATCTTGGTTCTAGTATCTCTATTATGCCTAGGAAGATTTATGAAATGCTTGATTTGCCACCATTAGAAGATTGTTATTTGGATGTCCCACTCAATGATAATGCTAAAAAGAAACTCATGAGGAGTATTAATGATGTTCTCATTATGGTTAATAATGCTTATGTCCCTGTTGATTTCTATGTTTTGGATATTGAATACAATGCTTCTTGTCCTATTACTTTGGGAAGACCTTTTCTTAGAACAGCTGGTGCCATCACTGATATGAAAGAAGGCACCATAAAATATCAATTTCCATTCAAGAAAGGTATTGAACACTTCCCTATGAGGAGAGAGAAGTTGATTTTTGCTCCTCCTTTGAAAGCAAGATTTGATGTTAATGCTTCTTCATTTGAAAATACTTGATTCTTCTTGCTTCTTGTGCCTAACTTAAAGGCGTTAAAGAAAAGTACTTGTTGGGAGATAACCCAAGAGTTTCCTTGAGTCTTAGAATTTATTACTTCAGTAATGACCTCTCCTTATCCTTTTTGTTTGCTTTTTTTTTGCCAAGAATGACCTCTAATGAGAGGGAAGTAAGATTTGGGGAGTTGTTGTCCCGAAACAGATTTCTATAAACACCAAAAAAAATCTGTGAGGAGTATCTGTAACTCGTATTGAGATAAAAATTTACGAATAAATACCCTAGTATGTTAGCTAACTTTTGTTAGTTCAACACTTTTTTATTTGAGAAACAGAAGATGTTCGGAAAAATCGGTTTCTACCTGCTGATCTGTTTTGACAGATTTCTGCCATTATTTGCATTTGCTTCTTATTGATTCCTTTTTTTAGTTCTCTTCAGGTAAATTGAACTTTTTGAAGGAGTTACTACAGTAGCTTGTGTTTTTAGTGAAAAGTTTTGCTGTTCCAAAGCTTTGCCAAGCGGTCTAATATCTTTTGAATAAACTAATGTTGCTAATGAAGATTGTGTGAAGTTTTGTATGAAGGAAAAATTTCAGGTGTAGAGAAAGAATGATGTAATGAGATGAAGAATGGACAAAAGCTTAAGCATCAGGATGACACCATGGTGTCACCCCAAGAAATATCCAAGAGGTACAAGCGTCAAAGCTTGGGGATGCCCAAGGCATCCTCTTCTTCATCAATAAAAAGCTCAGGTCTGTCTAGACACTTCACTTTTATTGTTTCATGCACAGTTGTGTTGTTCCTGGAGCGTCTTAGTTTTCGTTTGCTTTGCTTAGGTTGTTTAGTTTGCTTGAATAAAGTAAGTTTGGACCCCCGTTCTCGCTGTGTTGTTTTGCAAATAAGTTTGCTTGGTGTTGGAAAGGAGTAGTAAGTTCTTGCTTGAAGTGCAAGAGGAGCTTGCATTTGACCGTGACTTAGACTTTAGCATGAAATGCTAGGTGTTGTTTTAGCATTATGTTTAGTGATTATTGTTGTAGAATGTCTTGTTCCAAACAATTGGGATTGCTTAGTGTGCCTTGAATAAATGATGCTTTGTTTTAGCATGCAAAAGCATAGTATTATGGTATTCTCCTTTGATGCTTTGCTTGGGTTGACTTGGCACATGATTAGACCATGTTATGACTATGACAAGTCACCATTAGCCTCTATGATCATTTAGTCCTTGACTTGTAGTACCACTCTTTGCTTTGATTAGTATGCTTTGTTGCATTGCATGATTATGGCCATTATTGCTCTCTTAGTTCGTTGCTCCTAGTCTTTTGCTAGCCTTCACTTGTATGAGTAAGTTCTACTCATGCCTCCAACTCCCAAGAAACCAAGTTATTCCAAAGTGTCCACTATAAACTCCTATGCATGGTGTTTTACACCATTCCAAGTATATTCTTGTTTTCAACTATCTTCCAATTAAGAACTATTTTGTTATGTGAAAACTTAGTGATTAAAGCCCTCACGAACTTGATGGCACATTTTATTATTTGCCCCTAATAAACTTGAACCATTGAGGCAACTTTGTTGTATATGCTTGCACTTATAAGTTGGTATTAGCAGAACCGTGCTGTCACAGGGAACGTTTTCAACATTGCACTTGTACTCTTTGTACTTCGTTAATATCATGCTCTTTTGACTATGGATGTTACCGGTGTGAAATGAAGTAGGAACTTGTAAGTCCATGGAGTTTGTATCCTGTGTTAGAGAAACGCCTGGGCCACTAGCCTAAGCCATGCCTAATCATGGTGGAAACTTGCAGCATCACCATAGTGATCTATCTATGAAGCATCCTCAATAAAAAGCTATGCATATGGTAAATAAAAAGATTGCCGAGATGCTCATTGTGTGTTTGCCTTGTCATTTTGGTTATGGGAAAGCTCCTGTACCATGTGCAAGGGGTACCCCGTTGGCGGTTCTCAATGATATGCAAATACTTACAGTGACAAGAACTTGCCTGGGCCCTAAGTTGAGTATCCATGAGTTGTAGCCCTCATATTCAAGGGACTTGAGATTGCCAACTTATAATTCGTCAAGCATATACTCCAGCTTTGCCACTTTAACCTTAACCACTTCAAGATGCTTATGATAGGGGCAATGAGGGATGAAAGCTAACAAGGGCCATAATTTTTGGAAGCTCTTTTTGAAACTTGTAATCCCTGCTTCCTTTATAAAAAAGGTCTTTCTTCCACCATTATTTGAGTCTCCACCTTCTACCTTTAGGCACCATTAAGAGATCTTAGTTTTCATTCTGTGTGCAGTGTTCCAAAGCTTATTAATTGATGCATATTGTGATATTACTTGTTCTTGTGCTACTTGTTTCTAATCACCCTTGTGAACTTTGCAGGTGTCCTATCCATCTATATTGCTACTCTATGAGGGACAAGCTGAATGCCACTATGACATGTTTTCTGTATGTGAAACATACAAACGTTTTTAAATGCATGTTATTCATGATCTTTGTTTGTAGCCTTTCATGTTGCATGCATAGTTACTATGTCCTATTGTTAGAACTCCATTCTTTCATGCACATGTTTAGAGTTCTTTGATCCCAGCTTTCAATGCTTGCAAATGGTTGGATTTTTATTGTGAGGGTGCATGTTCACCTCAAAAATTATTATTTTTATCACCTACCTACTCTAGGATGAGCAGGAGTTAAGCTTGGGGATGTTGATACGTCAGAAATGTATCTATATTTTTTGATGATCCATGCTTGTTTAGTATCTACTTTGATTTACTTGTCTACACTTTGAGGTGCTTTTTACATATTTTCTGGTACTAACATATTAACAAGTTGCAATAGTGTCAGATGCTTGTTTTCTGCTGTTTTTGGTTTCAGAAAAGTTAGTAAAGTAATATTCTCGGAATTGGACGAGACGAAGTACAAAGTCAATAACTTTCCGCGGGGAACAAGAAGTCCAGAGGGGAGCCGGGGAGGCCGGCCAGAGGGGCCTACCCCCCAGGCGTGGCCACAGGTGGGCCCGCACCTGGGTAGGATTTGGTGGCCCTGGCCGCCTCCCGCTCTCACCCCTTCGCCTATAAGAAGCTCCCGATGCAGAAACTCTCGGAACCCGATCAGAAATCCACGAAACCTTCTATAGCCGCCGCCACCATCCTCCCTAGATCGGGGGGATCTGAAGCTCTTCCCGGCACCCTGCCGGAGGGGAGATCATCCCGGAGGCCTTCTCTCCGGTATGATTCGTGAGTAGTTCCACCTTGGCCTATGGGTCCATGTAGTAGCTAGATGGTTGTATCTCCTCCTTTGTGCTTTCATGTATAGATCTTGTGAGCTCCGTTCATGATCAAGATCTAATCTATTTGTAATCATGCATGTTGTGTTTGCGGGGATCCGATGGATATTGAGATTATTATGTTTGTTTGATTAATGGTTTTGTCTTTATGATTCTATCATGTCTGTGTTGTTTGTGATCTTGCATGCTCTCTGTTGCTAGTGGTTATATTGGCCAAGTAGTTGCTAGTGACTCCAAGAGGGAGTATTTATGCTCGATAGTGGGTTCATGCCTTTAGTTTGCAAGGGAAGTGACAATAATCTCTTTTGTTGTAGATGTGCCGTTGCTACTAGGGAGAAAACAACGGTCTCTTGTTCATGGAACATGTGGACTGTTTACCTTACACACTTTGCTTAAAGCAGTTGTCTGTTGCTTGCAACTTAATACTGGAGGGGGTTCAGATGATAACCTGAAGGTGGACTTCTAGTCATAGATGCAGTTGGATGGCGGTCTATGTATCTTGTTGTATTGCCCAATCAACCTCATAGGATCTTTTTGACTAGTAATTGCATTGTTATGCCTTGCTCAGTTCCTGTCAATTGCCCTGCTGTAATTTGTTTACCCTTCATGCCATGTTGTTTATCTAAGGAGGGCACCTCTAGTGAACTATGGACCCCGGTCCAATCTTTACCATCAATACATCCTCCACTATTACCTATTTACTTGCTGCAAACCATTACCTTCCATACCATACGTTTAATCCTTTGTTACAGCAAACCGGTGAGCTTGACAACCTCACTGATTCGTTGGGACAAAGTCTTGAGTTTGTGTTGTGTAGGTCTCCATGTTGCTTCCAACACCTGTGTGACGTTTCCTTCCTCCTTCTGGTTCGATAACCTCGGTTTCTACTGAGGGAAGACTTGATGTCGTGCTGCTTCACACCTTTCTCTTGGGTTTCCAACGAAGCGCTCCCATGTCAAACACCGGGCGCCATCAGGAACAAGCGACCACTAACAAGGGGTGATGTCAAGATGCGTGTCGGCAATGGATCAAGTGTTGATGTGATTGCCATCGGAACGCTACCTCTCCACTTACCATCGGGAATAGTAATAAACTTGAATAATTGTTATCTGGTGCCAACAGTGAGCATGAAAATTGTATCTGGATCATGTTTGATGCGAAGTGGTTATTCATTTAAATTCGAGAACAATGGTTGTTCTATTTATATGAATGAAATCTTTTATGGTCATGCACCGACAATGAATGGTTTATTTCTTTTGGATTTTGATAATAATGTTACACATATTCATAATGTTGATGCTAAAAGGATTAAAATTAATGATGATATATCCGCATATATGTGGCATTGTCGTCTAGGTCATATTGGCGTTAAACGCATGAAGAAGCTCCATTCGGATGGACTTTTGGAATCACTTGATTTTGAATCATTTGATACATGTGAGCCATGCCTTATGTGCAAGATGACTAGAACGCCGTTTTCCGGTTCAATGGAACGGGCGACAGATTTATTGGAAATCATACATTCTGATGTAAGTGGTCCAATGAGTGCGTCGGCGCGAGGTGGATATTGTTATTTTGTTACTTTCACGGATGATTTGAGTAGATACGGTTATATCTACTTGATGAAACACAAGTCTGAAACCTTTAAAAAGTTCAAGGAATTTCAGAGTGAAGTGAAAAATCATCATAATAGAAAGATCAAATTTCTGCGGTCCGAACGTGGAAGAGCATCTAAGTTACGAGTTTAGCACTCATATGAAAGAGTGTGGAATTGTTTCACAACTCACACCTGACAGAAAACCACAGCGAAATGGTGTGTCGAAACATTGTAATCGTACTTTATTGGATATGGTCTGATCTATGATGTCTCTGACGGACTTGCCGTTGTCATTTCGGGGTTATGCACTAGAAACTACTGCATTCACTTTAAAGCGGGCACCATATAAATCCATTAAAAAGACACCGTATGAATTGTGGTTTGGAAACAAACCTAAGCTGTCATTTCTTAAAGTTTGGGGATGCGATGTTTATGTGAAGAAACTTCAACCGGATAAACTCGAACCCAAAGCGGAAAAATGCGTCTTCATAGGATACCCTAAGGAAACTATTGGGTATTCCTTCTATCACAGATCCGAGGGCAAGGTTTTTGTTGCCAAGAATGGATCCTTTCTAGAGAAAGAGTTTCGTGTGAAAGGCGTGAGTAGTCGGAAGGTAGAACTTGAAGAGGTTGTTGAACCTTCTCTTCATAGTATGGCGAGTAGCGCAACGCCGAAAGTAGTTCCGGAGTTGGCTTCACCAATTGAAGAGGGAACTAATGATAATGATCATGAAACTCCAAAAGAGAGTACTACCGAACCTCACGGGTCTAGCAGGCCGCGTGCAGCTCCCGAGCTGTACGGAAACCATGTTATGAATTTCATGGTTGATGAAATTGATGACCCTGCGACGTATGAAGAAGCGATGATGAGCCCGGATTCCAACAGATGGTTAGAAGCCATGAAATCCGAGATGAAATCCATGTATGAAAATCAAGTTTGGAACTTGGTGGACTTACCTCACGACCGAAAGGCCATGGAGAATAAATGGATTTTCAAAAGGAAAACTGATGCTAATGGTAATGTGACCATCTATAAAGCTCGACTTGTCGCAAAGGGGTTCGAAAAATTCAAGGAGTTGACTACGATGAGACATTCTCTCCCGTAGCGATGCTAAAGTTAGTTAGTATTATGTTAGCAATTGCTACATATTTCGACTATGAGATATGGCAGATGGATGTCAAAACTGCGTTCCTCAATGGCAATATTGAAGAAGAGTTGTATATGATACAACCAAAGGGTTGTGTCGATCCTAAGGATGCTAACAAGGTATGCAAGCTTCAGCGATCCATCTATGGATTGAAGCAAGCATCCCGGAGTTGGAATCTCTGCTTTGATGAGGTGATCAAAGAGTTTGGATTTGTCCAAACTTATGGAGAGGCTTGTATTTACAAGAAAGTGAGTGGGAGCAATGTGGCATTTCCAATATTATATGTGGATGACATATTACTGATCGGAAATGATATAGATCTTTTAAACAGTGTTAAAAGTTATCTAAACAACAAATTTTCAATGAAGGACCTAGGTGAAGAATCATACATATTAGGCATAAAGATCTATAGAGATTGATCTAGGCGCCTAATAGGGTAATCGCAAAGTACATAACTTGATAAGATTTTAAAGAAGTTTAAAATGGACAGAAGTAAGAAGGGGTTCTTACCTATGTTGCAAGGCAATACATTGAGTAAGACTCAAAGTCCGGCTATAGCGGAAGAAATAGAGATAATGGACATAGTCCCCTATGCTTCATCCATAGGCTCTATAATGTACGCCATGCTATGTACAAGACCGGATGTGGCACATGCTATTAGTTTGACTAGTAGGTACGGGTCCAGGTTCGGAACACTGGATAGCGGTCAAGAATATCCTTAAGTACTTGCGAAGAACTAAGGATATGTTTCTTGTGTATGGAGGTGAAGAAGAGCTTGTCGCTAAGTGTTATGTCGATGCTAGCTTTGACACCGATCCGGATGACTCTAAGTCTCAATCCGGATACGTATTTATCATGAATGGTGGAGCGGTTAGTTGGAGGAGTTCCAAACAACCGGTGGTGGAGGGATCAACAACGAAGGCCGAATGTTTCTTCTTCGGAAGCAGCTCAGGAAGCGGTTTGGATGAAGGAGTTCATATCCAAATTAGGTGTGGTTGCGAGCGTGTTGGAACCAATGGTGATCTATTGTGACAACAATGGTGCCATTGCCAATGCAAAATGACCAAGGTCTCACAAGAATTCCAAGCATATTAAGCGCCGGTTTCACTCCATCCGCGAGCATGTCAAGGATGGAGATATAAAGATTTGTAAAGTACACACGGATCCCAATGTAGCAGATCTGTTGACTAAAACTCTCCCTAGAGCAAAACATGATCAACACCAGAACTCCATGGGTGTTAGATTTATCACTATGTAACTAGATTATTGTCTCTAGTGCAAGTGGGAGACTGAAGGAAATATGCCCTGAGAGGCAATAATAAAGTAGTTATTATGTATATTCCAAGTATATGATAGATGTTTATTTTGCATGCTATAATTGTATTAATACGGAAACATTAATACATGTGTGTTTAATAAACAAACAGAAAGTTTCTAGTTATGCCTCTCTCATAAACTAGCTTGTTGATTAACAAGATGATCAAGGTTTCCTGATCATAGACATTGGATGTTGTTAATAACGAGGCCACAACATTAGTGTAATGATGTGATGAACATTCATCCGAAGTATATCATTACGATCAAAGCCATTGGGTTTATATTTCTATAACATCATACGAAGTGATCCTAATCCTTAGACCATGAGATCATGTCAATCACTAACACCGGAAGAGTATCTCGATAACATCAAACGTCACCGTAACAGGGTGATTATAAATATGGGTTCAGTATTACTAAAGTGTTATGTTGAGGCCCATGGACCGAGAGTAGAATTTGTTCATCCCGATGACGAATAGATATGCTATGGGCCCTCTCGGTGATATCACATCGATTAGCTTGAAAGCAAGTGATTTGATCACTAGAATGTTATATCACAGGAACAAGAAAAGAGTACATGTCAGTAACGAGATCAAACTAGGTATGGACATACCGATGATCAAATCTCTGAAATGAATATATCGCGAAACAAAGGGATTGAGATACTAGCCTAAAAGGTTCTAACGATCACAAGAAAGTCATCGTTGAATGTGTGGGAGTCAGTACGAATCTCCAGGTCCCGCTTCTGATTATTGATCAGAGAGGGGTCTCGATCATGTCCGCATTATTCGTGAACCGTAGGGTGACACACTTAAGAGACACCGACATCCATTTGGAGCAAAAGTTTCGTGCCGAAAAGAGTAACAAGCGCAAAACTTTATTTCACTAGATACCGAAACGGGTTTTCAGATGAAATTGCAGAAAATGTTTTTGCATGTGAAATGAAATGCTAGCAAGGGGTTATATGTGAATGTTTGTCATTAAAGTAATTGAAAAAATTCTAAATAAATAAAAGGAGTTTTTTTTAATAAGAGTTTGCATTAAATTTGATGAAAATTTAATGGGAATTTGAGTGGGTTTTTTAGTGGAGGGAATTGAAAGGAATTTTGTGAGTGGAGTGTCCACCCACATCAATGGAGGGAGGGCAAGGGGGAAGCCCCCATGCGTTGGACACCCCCTTGGGGTTCCCCCTCCTCCTATAAAAGGTGCCCCCTCCCGTCTCTCTCACTCACACCTCCTCGTGAAGGATCTCTCTCCCCCTCTAGTATTTATCCCCCATGGTATCGGATTAGCGAGATACATGTTCCCGGTGGCTATTCGGCAAGAAAGAGTTGTGCTTCCGCTGCATCGCTGGAGCGAGGAGGCGGAGGTTGCTCGGTGCCTCGGACGTGTGTGCGAGCACGGATGCGCCGCTGATTTGCGGTGCTAGGACTTCCTCTCGATCTTGAGATCGGCAAGAGATCATCTACATCAACCACGAGTTTGAACTCGTTAAGCTTTGTTGGTCTTCAAGGGTATGTTCTCTACGGATATACATCCGCCCGTTGTTTGTATCTAGTAGATAAATCTTGGTACATAGTTGTTCCTATCGTAGGAATTTTTTTGTTTTCTATGCTGCGAACCCTACACATGCCTCTACTTATCAAGGGAAGTGACAGAACTCTCTACGGTAGTTGATGTGCTGTTGCCACTAGGGAGAAAACAACGGTCTCTTGTTCATGGAACAAGTGGATTGTTTACCTTACACACTGATACGTCCAATTTGCATCACCATTCTATATCGTAATTTGCCTCTATTCATTAATATATGTCTTATTATTAGGTATACTTATGTCTTTTCCTTTGTTTTGCATGTTGGATGATTCTTGGAGGATGAACTGCCGGAGTCTAGATTCTGATGGAAAAGGAGGTGTTCTGATGCAATTTCGCGAAGATCAGAAAAATACCAGAAAAATATTGGAAAATTATATTTTCCCAGAAGACGAAGGAAGCCATAAGGGGAGGCGTAGATGGGCCATAGGGGGCCCACAACCCCCTAGGCGCGGGTCCCCCCTGGGTCGCGCCTAGGGCAGGTGTGGCCCACCTGGCCGGCCTCCGACTACACCCTCTTGCCTATATCTTCCTCAAGGAACCCTAATACCAGGGGAGCAACCACAGATAGATTTTTGCCGCCTCTGCGGGGCGGAAAACACCGGGAGAGAAAGATCTCTCCGGTAGACTGGTTTTTGCCGGGTAAATTCCTTCTCAGAGAGGGGAGATCGTCGCCATCAACACCATCGTCAAGCTAGACTTCATCGGGATCATCATCATCATCCAAACCATCATATCCACCAGCACCATCATCATTACTCCATCACGCTGTAACAATCATGTTGAATACTTGCATAGTTCTTAGGGGAAACTTTCCCGGTGTTGATTACTACTGTAGTTGATGCTTGTGAGTGGAACCATTGGATTAATGTCTATGTTCAGATTGTTATACATTACCATATCATCTTTGATCTTGATCCATAGATGTCTCGTGAGTAGTTCGTTTAGTCCTTGAGGACATGGGAGAAGTCATGTTGTTAGTAGTGGATTCGTGTTGAGTTATTATTCAATGGTTGAGTATTTAAGTTGTGGTGATATTCTTCTAGTGGTGTCATGTGAACGTCGACTACATGATACTTCACCATTTATGAGCCTAGGGGAATGGATTCTGTATTTGGCTACTAATTGTGGGGTTGCCGGAGTGATAGAAACCTGAACCCCCGTTAGGACACCTTTGCACAAGGGAGCGTAGGATCTCAGAGTTTAAGACAGTGGTTAGATTTATATATTAATTACTTTCCTATAGTTGCGGATGCTTGCAGGGGGTTTAATCACAAGTATGTATTAGTCCAAGTAAGGTCGGTATGTTAGCACAGATTCACCCACACAACACTTACAACACCAAAGAAGAGTACTCAGCTATTTGAAGCGAAAGCACTTGACAGAATTCCCATGCGTCCTCGAGAACGTTTGGTCCTTATAAGTATTTCCACCGGCTTGTCCTTTGCTAAGAAAGGATTGGGCCACTTGCTGCGTTTGCTCGTTGTCTTTATTACTTGCACTTTGTTTTGTTGCTTTATCAGAAAACCCCTAAAAATCCGTCTGCTAAGTATTTACAGAGATTTCCTGCTCCATACCACTCGTCAACACCTTCTCCTCCTCGTTGGGATCGACTCCTATTTATCGAAAGTACTGCGACACACCCCCTATACTTGTGGGTCATCAAGACTATTTGTTGGCACCGTTGCCGTGGAGTGAAGCGCTATTGAAGAGTGGAACTGGTAAAGGAAACTTCTACTATGAGTATTGCTTTTGTTTCCATTTGTTGCTTTGTTTCCAATATGGATAACCCACTTGGTTTTCTGTTTGGAAAAAATACTACCACTGTTAGGGTAGTAGATGAACCACCACCCGTTGAGATAGACCCTTTTAATATACCTACAAGTATTGTTGATCGTGTTATGGATAATTATTATTTAGGGGATGGAACTTTCCATCCTGGTGATCATTTTCTTTTTATCCATGAATTATGTGGGTTGTTTAAGTGTGTAGGTATCACAACTGAACAGGTGAAGAAGAAGTTACTCTCCATATCCTTAAAAGGGAGAGCTGAAGAATGGTATAAGTTGCTGAAGAATGGGCAATCCATGGAATGGGAGGAGATGGCATCTCTCTTTTACTCTAAATTGTATCCTCCCAGTGAGATTCATAAGGATATAAATCTGATATATATAACTTTTGGCCTCGTGATGGAGAGAGTATAGCTCAAGCTTGGGGGAGATTGAAGTTACTAATGCTTAAATGTCCTATTCATGAACTCCCTAACAATATTATTATCAATAACTTTTATGCTAGGATTTCTCTTCATGATAAAGATTTACTAGATGCTTCTTGTGCTGGATCATTCACACGTATGAAGGAAGAAGCTAAATGGGATCTCCTAGACCGTATTCAAGAGAAAACTGAAGCTTGGGAGAATGACAAAGGAAGAAAGTCAGGTATAAACTATGATTATGAATGCATTAAATCCTTTATGGGAACTGATGGCTTCCGTGATATTAGTAATGAGTTTGGTCTTGAGTCCTAAAGTATTGCCAACTATTTTAAGGCCTTTGCCTCTTACATAGAAATTCCCAAGAAGAAGTGGAATAAGTACCATGCACCTTATAAAAATGTTGTTAGTCATGTTCCTGTTAGAAGCACTAAAGTTTGTACTATTGATCATATTGTGCCTGAACCTTATGTTGAGAAAATATCTTTCGCAGCTAAGGTAAAGGAGTATTCTATGATGATTAGTGCAAATAACAAAGGTACTAAGAAAACTGTGGAACTTGATGAGCAAATGAATAATGAACATGTGGTAGTTAGTGTGAAAGACATTGTCACTAGAAATATAGAGGATGAGCACATTGTCTTCTATGAAGACGCTTCCAATATTATCTCTCATCCTAGAACAGCTAGAAAAGATAGTGTTCCTGTGCTTTCTGTTAAAATTGGTGATCATTGCTACTATGGTTTATGTGATATTTGTGCTAGTTCTAGTGCTATTCCTTATGAGCTTTACAGGGAAATTATGCATGAGATTGGTCCTTGTGAGCTTGAGGACATTGATGTGGTTATTCACCTTGCTAATAAGGAAACCATTTGCCCTATTGGTATTGTAACAGATGTGGAAGTTCTCTGCGGTAAGATTAAATATCCTGCTCATTTTCTAGTGCTTAATTCAGCAGCTAGGAAAACTTGTCCTATCATTTTTGGTAGACCTTTCTTGAACACTTGTAGAGCTATTATAGATTGTAAGAAGGATTTTTTTAACTAAGTTTGATGGAGATTCTTATGAGTTTATCTTTTCCAAATTTGCTAAAGCTCCTTGTGAAAATTGTAGGGTTCGCAGCATAGAAAACAAAAATTTTCCTACGATGTGAACTGTATACCAAGATCTATCTACTAGATACAAACAACGGGCGGATGTATATCCGTAGAGAACATACCCTTGAAGACCGACAAAGCTTAACGAGTTCAACTTGTGGTTGATGTAGACGATCTCTTGCCGATCTCAAGATCGAGAGGAAGTCCTAGCGCCGCAAATCAGCAGCGCATCCGTGCTCGCACACACGTTCGAGGCACCGAGCAACCTCCGCCTCCTCGCTCCAGCGATGCAGCGGAAGCACAACTCTTTCTTGTCGAATAGCCACCGGGAACATGTATCTCGCTAGTCCGAGACCATGGGGGATAAATTCTAGAGGGGGAGAGAGATCCTTCAAGAGGAGGTGTGTGAGACAAGTGAGGAGGGGGGCTCCTTTTATAGGAGGAGGGGGGCACCCAAGGGGGTGGCCGCCGGCCATGGGGGCTGCCCCCTCCCCTCCTTCATTCATGTGGGTGGACACTCCACTCACAAAATGCCCTTTAAAATCCCTCCACTCAAAAGTCCACTCAAATTCCCATTAAATTTCCACCAAATTTAATGCAAACTCTCATTAAATAAAACTCTTTTATTTTATTTAGAATTTTGTCAATTAATTTAATGACAAACATTCACAAATAACCCCTTGCTAGAATTCTATTTCACATGCATAACCACTTTATGCAATTTCACCCGAAAACCTGTTTTGGTATCTAGTGAAATAAATTCCTGCGCTTGTTCATTCTTTCGGCATGAAACATTTGCTCCAATTGGATGTCGGTGTCTCTTAAGTGTGTCACCCTACGGTTCGTGAATAATGCGGACATGATCGAGACCCCTCTCGGATCAATAATCAGAAGCGGGATCTGGAGACCCATACTGACTCCCACACATTCAACGATGACTTTCTTGTGATCGTCGGAACCTTTTACGCTAGTATCTTAATCCCTTTGTTTCACGATATATTACATGTCCGAGATTCGATCATCGGTATCTCCATACCTAGTTTGATCTCGTTACCGACATGCACTCTTTTCTCGTTCCTGTGATATAACATTCTAGTGATCAAATCACTTGCTTGCAAGCTAATCAATGTGATATCACCGAGAGGGCCCAGAGTATATCTATCCGTCATCGGGATGAACAAATTCCACTCTCGATCCATGAGCCTCAACATAACACTTTATTAGTTCTGAATCCATCTTTATAATCAACCTGTTACGGTGTGACGTTTGATGTTATCAAGAAACTCTTCCGGTGTTAGTGATTGACATGATCTCATGGTCTAAGGATTAGGATCACTTCGTAAGTTGTTATAGCAATATAAACTCAATGACTTTGATCGTAATGCTATACTTCGGATGAATGTTCATCACACCATTACACTAATGTTGTGATCCCGTTATTAACAACATCCAATGTCCATGATCAGGAAACCTTGATCATCTTGTTAATCAACGAGCTAGTTTATGAGAGAGGCATAACTAGGAACTTTCTGTTTGTTTATTAAACACACATGTATTAACGTTTCCGTATTAATACAATTATAGCATGCAAAATAAACATCTATCATATACTTGGAATACACATAATAAACACTTTATTATTGCCTCTCAGGGCATATTCCCTTCAAAAATAGTTTGCCTAATAAAGATTTCAGGATGGAACAACTTGCTTCTATTGATTCAGTTTATGACCTTGGACCTATTTTTGATGACTATAAGTATGCTCATTCTGATGATAAAACTGTTGCCAGCGACAATTATATTGTCAACTTTATTCAAAGTGTTACTGAAAGTTATTATGAGAGAGGGAAACATGGTTTTATGCATCTCAATAGTGTTAAGTTTCCCCGTTTTATGTTGAAAGCTTTGAAGTTGCATTTGTTTTGTCTTCCTATGCTAGTGGCTTTTTGTTTCAACAATTCATTTTCTCACGATACTCCCATGCATAGGAAGTGGGTTAAAATCAAATGTGTTGGTTATTTGCTTCTTGATGCTCTCTTTCACTTCAAATATTTATCTCCTATGTGAGCTTCTTTGAAAGTTTCAAGCCTAACTTAAAGGCATTAAATAAAAGTACTAGTTGGGAGATAACCCAAGAGTTTTGTCGAGTCTTGGAAGTTATTACCTCAGTAATAACCGCTCCTTATCCTTTTTGTTTTGTTTTTTGTTTCAAGTTCAACTACTTTTGTGAAGTAGAGGAGTTGTGAAAAGTGGTTTTCCTAGGACAGATTTTTGTGTTGCATTGTAAAAATTCGTGAGGGAGCTCAGTACTTCGGATGGAGCTGTATTTTTCTGAGCTGGTTCTCCAAGTTGTTACCCAACTTTCATTAGTTTTGCGCTTTTTTATTTGAGCAATAGAAGGTCTTAAAAAAATTAATCTTTGCCTGCTGGTCTGTTTTGACAGATTTATGCCATCATTTGTATTTGCCTCTTACAGAAGCCTTTGTTTTGATGGGTTTTCAGTTGAAGTGTGTACCTAAAGGTTTATTTTTTTTACTTACACTAATGTTGCCATTAAATTTTGTGTATTTCCTAGTGAAGAAAGGAATTTCCAGGAGAAGGAGGAAAGGAATCTGCAGAGTTCGTCTTTGAATAGGTAAAAGTGGTGAAAACAGAAGGTTCGTGAAAACCCAGTCTTGTTATATTTTTGATGTTTATAACACGTATGGAAGATTACGAGACATAACATAGGAGGAAATGGAGGCCGGGGTGGCCACACCGACCCCAGGCACGGGCCCCAGCTGGCCGCGCCTGAGGGGGGTGTGAGCCCCCCGAGCCCCATATCCGCCTCGTGTTCGTACCGATACCTTCCTTATGCATTGAAACTTCGTAATATATAACCCCCCGGAGGCCCCGAGGTTCATGCATCATGTTCTCGTCGTGTTTTCTTTTCGATCTATTTCTGTCAGGATATCTTCTCAAGTTTAGAGCATCATGGTCTCCGCCAACGACAAAGGCAAGAAGCCCTTGGAAGAAGAAATGATCGTTGTGAGGTACGAAGACATGGATTGGAGCGTCGATGAGGAAGTTAAGATGGAGGAACGAACCGCCGCAGGGTCAAGGGCAAGGAAACCTACTTTTGTAGGAGCAATTAACACTGGACATGCTTTTTCTCGTAAAATGCAGGGGATTATAGCCTCCGTACCGGACTTCAGATCCTGCCCTAAGGCAGTGGAAGCACTTCGAACCACTGATGAGTTTTGTGAAAGATATCGTGCTCTAAGGATGAAGGTGGATAAACTTCAAGAGGAGAACAACAAGTTTCGTAAAATGCTGGAGGGTTTTCTTATCCTAAACAAGGGACCACCACCGAAGGAGTAATTCATCATCAGTTTTGGCATCCCCTTGCCTTATTCCAAGCTTGGGGGAGTGTCGCGGTATCACCATCATTATCTTTTATCTTTTACCTTTTTAGCAGATTCATATCTTTGGTAGAGAAGTTATCTTATAGGTTGGTTTGCATGTGGAAGTATCTCTCCTTTAGTTGATTATCTATGTATCCCTTGGTGTGAGTGCCTTTATTGAATATTAATGAGAAGTCTCATCTTTTACATTTTGCACTTATTATTTTAGTTTGCAATCTCTATTATATGATTGATCTTGTTGATCAGTATTGGAATCACTTTGGGAGCATCAAGTAAATCTAAATTGGTTTTGGCAAACCGAGCTCTGGTCAGTAGAAACTGTTGGAATTATGCCCTAGAGGCAATAATAAAGATGTTATTATTATAATTCTTGTTCATGATAAAGTTTATATTCCATGCTAGAATTGTATTAAGCAGAAACTTTAATACTTGTGTGGTTTATGAACAACACCGTGTCCCTAGTACGCCTCTATGTACTAGCTCATTGATTAATGATGGTTAAGGTTTCCTAACCATAGACATGAGTTGTCGATTAATAATGAGATCACATCATTGGGAGAATGGTATGATGGACAGACCCAAATCAAGCAGAGCAATTAGATCGTGTCATCGTGTTCATCTTTGCGAAGCTTTTTCTTATGTCAAATATTGTATTCCTTAGACCATGAGATAATGCAACTCCCTGGTATCGGAAGAAAGCTTTGAGGTCATCAAACGTCATCCTATGAGAGGGTGATCATAAAGGTGTCTCTCAGGTGATCGGAAAGTACTTGTTGGGTTGTATGTATTGAGATGGGATTTGTCCCTCCCAAGTCGGAGAGATATACTTTGGGCCCACTCAGTAATCGATATCAACACCGCTTGCAAGCACATGGTTAAGGAGTTAATCACAAAGTGATATCGGATTACGGAACGAGTAAAGTACTTGGTGTGAACGAGATTGAACTAGGTATGCCGATGCCGACGATCAAATCTCGGGCAAGTAAAATATCGCGTGACGAAGGGAATATGTATATGGTATTAATTGAATCCTGTCATCGTGGTTCATCCGATATGATCATCGATGAGTATGTGGGAGTCAATATGGGTTTCTAGACCCCGCTGTTGATTATTGATAGAAGATCATGTCTGCATATTCTCGAACCCGCGGTGTCACACACTTAACGTGTCTCGACGCTAGGATAGAATGGATAATTGGTTTATGAGTTTTTGTTCGGAGTCTCGGATGGGATCCGGGACATCACGAGAGGTTCCGGAATGGTCCGGAGAATAAGATTCATATAAGGCAAAGCAGTTTTTGGAGTTCGGAAGTGTTTCGGATTGTTCGGTATTGTACCGGAAGCTTCTAGAACCTACGAGGGAGGGGGCGTGGGCCTACGAGGGAGTTCCCTAGCCGCATTGGGCTAGGGGCACAAGGCCCCATAGGCCCAGCCGGCCAAGCCCTAGGGGAAATCCTAGGGAGAGCTTCTAGAAGGAGGGGGGAAACTTGCCCCCCACTCCTCCCCCTTGGCCTCCGGCCCTAGGCTTGGAGGAGGGGTAAGGGGCAGCCGCCCACCCCTCTATATAAACAGGGCTGGGGGCGCACACTCCCCACACACCTCCTCAAGCCCTAGCCGCCCTATTGCCCTCCTCTCTCTCCCCCTCCCGACTGCGCGTAGGCGAAGCCCTACCGCAGAAACTCTCCACCGTTTGCACCACGCCGTCGTGTTGTAGATCCAACCTATCTCTCCACCCCACTTGCTGGACCGAGGAAGGAGGAGACATCGAGGTGTCGTACGTGTGCATCTCTCGGAGGCATCGCCACTTGCGGTGTTGGATCGGATCAGATCGCGAGGAGGAGAAGCGAGTACGACTACATCAACCATGTTCCGTCGAACGTTCCGCTGTGCGAATATTCAAGGGTATGAAGATATCACCTACCCCCCCTCGTTGTTTGCATCTCCTAGATTATATCTTGGCTTCCCCGTTCGCATCCGTAGAAATTTTTTGATTTACTATGCTGCGAAACCCTTCAGTGGTATCAGAGCTAGATCTATGCGTAGATGTGTTTCACGAGTAGAACGCAACATGCTTGTTGCAGGCGTTGATGTTTTCGGTTGCAAGCCTCTTGTTTGTGTACTTCTTATGACGCGGGATAGTGAGATCGAAGCGGTCCAGGCCAACTTTACGCGACCTCGTTTGCGAGACCGGCTCCGCACTTGACGTGTGGCTTGTTCCACACATGCGGCTGGTGGATGCCAGTTTATCTCACTATAGTTGTCATGGGATTTACACCGGAGTTTGGCAATCATAATATCACCGTTGTGGCTTTCCATAGGTAAGAATCGTTCTTAGCTTGTTACTCCCATAAGCCACGTAAAACATGCAACAACAAAGTAGAGGCGTCTAACTTGTTTTTGCAGGGAGTGTTTCTGTGATATGGTATGGCCCAAGATGTGATGTGTATGTTGTATGCAATGATCATGTTTTGTAATGTTTCATGACTTGCATGTCGATGAGTACACAACCGGCAGGAGCCATATGGTTGTCTTTATAATTGTGTATGACATGTGTGTCAACTTCTTATACGCCATGTAATAGCCTTACTTTATCGCTAAGTAGTTAGCAATAGTTGTAGTTGCTATTCGTGGTGGAGGCAATCATGGTGGAGTGATGGAGATCATGCTGACACGCACAAGATGGAGATCATTGCGCAGAGATTGGCTATACCATGTCACATAAAATTATATGCATGTGATGTTTATCCTTTTATGTATCTTATTATGCTTAGATCACGACGGTAGCATTATAAGATGATTCCTCACTTAAAGATCAAGATAAAACTGTGTTCTCCCCATGTATGCACCGTTGCGAAAGTTCATCGTGTTCAAGCATCACGTGATGATCGGGTGCTATAAACTCTACGTTCATATACAACGGGTGCAAGCCAGTTTTGCACACGCGGAAATACTTGGGTTTGACTTGACGAGCCTAGCATGTAAAGACATGGCCTCAGAACACACGAACCGAAAGGTTAAGCATGAGTCATATGAATGATATGATCGACACTTTGTTGTCCACCATTGAAACCACATCTCTTCTTGTGAAGATCGGATTAGGTGTGGTGAATTTGGATCGTGTTCACTAAACAACTTGAGGGATGTTGAATTTAGTGGGAGTTCATCTAGTAATATGATTAAGTTGAACTAGTTATCATGAACATAGTCTAAATTGTACTTGCAAATTTTGTTGATCAAATGGCTAAGTCCAACTTCAACTTCAACGTTTTTGCTGAGAAAGAAAAGCTTAAGAACAATGGGTCTAAATTCACCAACTGGTTCCGCAATCTGAGAATCATTCTCTCTGGCGGACAAAAGGACTATGTCCTTGAGAAAGCGCTAGGTGACGCCCCTACTGTAGATGCGCCGGCTGATGAGAAAGCTGTTTATCAGTCATGCAAAGATGATTATGGTGTGATTAAGAGCACCATGTTGTTTGCTATGGAATCGGACCTTCAAAATTGTTTTGAAGATTTCCCCGGGCCCTTTGCTATCCTTGAGGAACTGAAAACTATGTTTCAGACTCAGGACCGTTCTGAGAGATATGAGATCTCTGAGAAATTCTTTAACTGCAAGATGGAGGAAGGGAGTTCCGTTAGTGAGCACGCCATTAAGATGTCGGGCTACACTCAACGCCTTGAGCAACTGGACTGCAAGATTCCAGAGGAGCTCAAGATTGACAGAGTTCTGCAATCACTCCCTCCTAGCTACAAAGGTTTTGTAGTTACTCATAATCAGATTGGTTCCACTGATACGATCACCGAGCTCTTCGCTAAGCTGAAAGCTGCGGAGGTGGACATCAAGAAAGATAATCATGTGTTGATGGTCAACAAGCCCCCCAGCTTTAAGAAAGGTAAGGGTGCAAAGAAGGCCTTCAAGAAGGGCAGCGGCAAGCGCGTTTCCCCTGCAGAGAAGAAGCTCAAGTCTGGACCTAAGCCGGACACTGAGTGCTTCTATTGCAAGGACAAGGGTCACTGGAAGCGCAACTGTCCGAAGTACTTAGCGGACAAGAAGGCTAGCACCATCAAAGGTATATTTGATATACATGTTATTGATGTTTTCCTTACTAGCCCTCGTTGTAGTGCCTGGGTATTTGATACTGGTTCAGTTGCTAATATTTGTAACTCGAAACAGGAGCTACGGAATAGACGACGGCTAGCAAGGGATGAGGTGACGATGCACGTTGGCAACGGATCAAGAGTTGATGTGATGGTCGTCGGCACGCTCTCCTTAGTTTTACCTTCGGGATTAGTTTTAAACCTAAATAAATGTTATTATGTGCTTGCGTTGAGCATGAAAATTATATCTGGATCGCGTTTATTGCAAGACGGTTATTCATTTAAATCGGAGAATAATGGTTGTTCTATTTATATGAGTAAAATCTTTTATGGTCATGCACCTGCTATGAATGGTTTATTTCTTCTGAATCTCGAAAGAGATGAAACACACATCCATAACATTGAGGCTAAGAGATGCAAGGTAGATAGTGATAATACTACTTATTTGTGGCACTGCCGTCTAGGTCATATTGGTGTAAAACGCATGAAGAAATTCCATTCTGATGGACTTTTGGAGTCTCTTGATTTTGAATCATTTGACACGTGCGAGCCGTGCCTCATGGGCAAGATGATCAAAACCCCGTTCTCCGGAATGATGGAGCGAGCAACGGACTTGTTGGAAATCATACATACCGATGTATGCGGACCAATGAGTGTTTCGGCGCGCGGTGGATATCGCTATTTTCTCACTTTTACTGATGACTTAAGTAGATATGGGTATATCTATTTAATGAAACATAAATCTGAAACGTTTGAAAAGTTCAAAGAATTTCAGAATGAAGTGGAAAACCATCGTAATAGAAAAATTAAATTTCTACGATCCGATCGTGGAGGTGAATATTTGAGTTATGATTTTCTCACGCATCTTAAAGCAAGCGGAATAGTTTCGCAACTCACGCCACCCGGAACACCACAGCGCAATGGTGTGTCTGAACGACGGAATCGAACTCTATTAGAAGTGAGTGGGATGAAAGTAGAGCTAGACGAGGTTGTTGAACCTTCTCTTGAGTTGGAGAGTAGCGCAGCACCTAAAATTGTTCCAGTGCCGTCTACACCAACAATAGAGGAAGCTAATGACAAGGATCATGAAGCTTCGGACGATGCTACTACTGAACATCGCAGGTCGACAAGCTCGCGTGCCCCTCCTGAGTGGTACAGCAACCCTGTCTTAACTATCCTGTTAGTAGATGACAGTGAACCTGCGAACTATGAGGAAGCGATGATGAGCCCAGACTCTGACAAATGGCTAGAGGCCATGAAATCCAAATTGGGATCCATGAGCGAAAACCAAGTATGGACTTTGGTGGACCCTCCTAGCGACCGAAAGGCCGTTGAGTGCAAATGGATTTTCAAGAAGAAAACGGACGCGAATGGTAATGTTACTGTCTATAAAGCACGGCTTGTCGCGAAAGGTTTTCGACAAGTTCAAGGTGTTGACTGCGATGAGACTTTCTCTCCCGTAGCGATGTTTAGGTCCATTCGGATTTTATTAGCAATTGTTGCGTTTCATGATTATGAAATATGGCAGATGGATGTTAAGACTGCGTTCCTCAATGGCAACATTGATGAAGAGTTGTATATGATGCAACCCGAAGGTTTTGTCAATCCTAAGGATGCTGATAAAGTGTGTAAACTTCAGCGTTCCATTTATGGACTGAAGCAAGCATCTCGGAGTTGGAACCTTCGTTTTGATCAAGTGATCAAGAGCTTTGGATTTGTTCCAAATTGCTACGAAGCTTGTGTCTACAAGAAAGTGAGTGGGAGCTCAGTGACATTCCTAGTACTATATGTGGATGACATAATTATTATTGAAAATGACATTGACATGCTTAACGATTTGAAGAGTTATTTGAATAAATGTTTTTCAATGAAAGACCTAGGGGAAGCTGCTTATATATTGGGCATCAAAATCTATAGAGATAGACAAAGACGCCTGATAGCTTTAAGCCAAAGTACATACCTAGACAAAGTTTTGAAAAGGTTCAGAATGGATAAGGCAAAGAAAGGTTCAGTGCCTATGTTGTCAGGTAAGATATTGAGCAAGGCTCAGTGTCCAGCTACGGTAAACGATAGAGAAGCTATGAGCAAAGTGCCTTATGCCTCGGCCATAGGTTCTATCATGTATGCCATGCTATGTACTAGACCGGATGTGTCCAATGCTCTTAGTTTGACGAGCAGATACCAAAGTGATCTAGGAGTGGAACACTGGACAGCCGTGAAGAACATCCTAAAGTACTTAAATAGGACTAAATAAATGTTCTTAGTCTATGGAGGTGATGAACAACTCGTCGTAAAAGGTTACGTCGATGCTAGTTTTGACACCGACAAGGATGATTCTAAATCTCAGACAAGATACGTTTATATTTTGAATGGAGGAGCTGTGAGCTGGAGAAGCTGCAAGCAAAGCGTGATCGCAGGATCTACAGTAGAAGTGAAATACATGGCTGCTGCAGAAGCGTCAAGTGAAGGAGTTTGGATCAGGAACTTCATCACTGAGCTTGGTGTGGTTCCAAGTGCCTTGGACCCACTGGAGATATTGTGTGACAACACTGCGCCATAGAACTGGCTAAGGAACCAAGATATCATCCAAAGACCAAGCACATCAACCGCAAGTTTCATATAATTCGAGATTATATATCAGATGGAGATCTAAAGATTAGCAAAGTACATACGGATCTGAATGTCGCAGGTCCATTGACTAAACCTCTTCCACGAGCAAAACATGATCAGCACCTTAGTGCCATGGGTGTTAGATTGTTGCCAGATGTAAACTATATTATTGACTCTAGTGCAAGTGGGAGACTGTTGGAATTATGCCCTAGAGGCAATAATAAAGATGTTATTATTATAATTCTTGTTCATGATAAAGTTAATATTCCATGCTAGAATTGTATTAAGCGGAAACTTTAATACTTGTGTGGTTTATGAACAACACCGTGTCCCTAGTACGCCTCTATGGACTAGCTCATTGGTTAATGATGGTTAAGGTTTCCTAACCATAGACATGAGTTGTCGATTAATAATGAGATCACATCATTGGGAGAATGGTATGATGGACAGACCCAAATCAAGCAGAGAAATTAGATCATGTCATCGTGTTCATCTTTGCGAAGCTTTTTCTTATGTCAAATATTGTATTCCTTAGACCATGAGATAATGCAACTCCCTAGTATCGGAAGAAAGCTTTGAGGTCATCAAACGTCATCCTATGAGAGGGTGATCATAAAGGTGTCTCTCAGGTGATCGGAAAGTACTTGTTGGGTTGTATGTATCGAGATGGGATTTGTCCCTCCCAAGTCGGAGAGATATACTTCGGGCCCACTCGGTAATCGATATCAACACCGCTTGCAAGCACGTGGTTAAGGAGTTAATCACAAAGTGATATCGGATTACGGAACGAGTAAAGTACTTGCTGTGAACGAGATTGAACTAGGTATGCCGATGCCGACGATCGAATCTCGGGCAAGTAAAATATCGCGTGACGAAGGTAATATGTATATGTCACATCCCAAGATTTTCCAAATCTTGTAATGTGAAAAATAAAATAAACAAAATAAATTATAGTTGAATTTTAGGGTGAAAAGAAACTTTTGTTTCTAAATGAAAACTTAAAAATCCCATCTTGAACAAACTTTAATTAAAAGTTTGAATTCGGCAAAATCCAAATCAAGAGAAATGCATTCCTCAATGAAAGTATCTGGAAATTTAAACACTTGGAAAATAAATCCAAACCCTAAACCCTAATGGAATAAAAATCATTTCCAAGTTATCTCCAAGCCTGTGGATTTGACCCATATAAAATCTTGACAATAAACATTTACAAAATATCAAGAAAGACAAGTATAAATATTATAAAGCCATATAAATTGGTTTCACTTAATTTGGAACCTTAGATAAAATCTTATGAATTTAATAAGATAAAGGAATTGAATTCCCAAAGCTAATAAAGCACTTATCTAAAATCCATACCAAATGGTGAGAAAATAATCCTAAATATATTTAAAAAGATAAAGAAATATCAAATAAGATTTTATAAATTGGAATCACCAAGTTTGGATCTCTAAATAAAAAGATATGGATTTTATAAGATGAAGAAAGAAATATTAAATAAAGAATATTTAAAGACTAAATCAAATCTTGGCCAAATCCATAAGCAAATGTAATGAATGGAATCCAAATCCAAATAAAATAAAAGGGCTTAAACCAAATTCCATTTGAATAAAGACAAAATCCCTATTAGAAATAATTGACTAAATCATGGGAAAATAATATTTTGGAATTTACCCAAGTGAAATAAAAGTTGTTTAATTCAACCTAATTAAGATTAAAGAAAACTTCCAAATAAAAAAATTGGGGAAATAAAAACTAGGTCTAAATTCCATTGGAATTAAAACAACTACTCAATTCAAATGATTTATGAATCATATTAAATATTCTCCAAATAATTCAAGATGAATTATTTGACACCAAGTAATCAAATAAAAACCTACTGAAAAGATTTGGAAAGTTTAAGGGTTTTAAATGGTGTTTGAATTATTATTAAATCCTACTTTAATTAAAAACAAGAGCCTAATTAAAAAATTAAAAGACCCAAAAAGGAATAAATTTTTATTCCAAAAATTTACTTCAGATTATATTACAGATCAATATTTAAACCTACACAAATTTTAGCAAAGGATTGAATTCAAATGAGTGTTTGAATTGCTTATTAAAAAACAAAACAGAATTAAAGAAACAGAAAAAGAAAAACAGAAACAGTACAAAAAAAAGAAGAGACGACCCAACCTGGCAAGCCCAGCCCACTGGACCAACTAGCCCACTCCCTCTCGCTCCAACGCGAAACGTTTTTCTCACCGCGAAAGAAACCCACACAGTCGCTGAATGCCCGGACCCACTTTCTTTTGCTCTCTCTCGCTGACAACACAGCCCCACTGCCCCGTCATCATCGTCAACCCCGCGACTCGTTCGTCCCCAAACTTCGCTGATGTTTCTGTCGTGAATGTGCGCTGTCAATTCGCGTTAATGGCTGATTAAATCCCGCGCTGCAACAACGCATCTTAACCGCCTTGGTCTCCTCTCCCTCCTCCCCCAGACCACACCCCACAGGAGCCACCAGGTTGCGTTAATTTTGTCTTGCTTTGTCGCTGCTCCGACGAGCTACACGAGCGAATTCCGGCAGCCCCGCATCACCCCTTGCCGCCTCGACCACGCTCACATGATCCCCACATCCTGGCGAATCTCCCGTAGCGTTGGCTCGCCCGCGCGTGCTCTGCAGCGTCGACAACAACGACGAACAGTAGCGCCACCGTCCGCTTTCTTCTCCGGCGACTCCTCTGGTAAGAACCTGACCGCCCCTAACCTTCTCCTTCATGCACGCATCATCGCCATGAACTTGCGCATATAACCGCGCTTTCCGTTTGCTCCCTCATGACCCGTAGCGCCGCCCTCGACGACGACAGAGCGTGGCCGTCGTCAGACGCAACTCCGGCGAGAGATTGACAGCAACCTCGTGCGCCCCTTGCCTTCCCGCTGGTACCTTGAGCTTCGCCGTGACCTCTTGAACCTGGTGAGCATCTCCTTGCTCTTCCTTGCTTCCTCTAGCGCCAGCTCCGCCGCTAGCCGAACGTCGCCGCCACGCGCTGCCGCTGAGCGCCGCCAGAATTTGGTCAGGTCGTCTCCAGCCGTTAGATGCAGATCGTAAGGATGCGATAGAATCACTTAACGCCGAAGGGGTACGCAATATGTGTCGTGCGATGTAACTTGATCCAACGCCTCATGTTTCTGATCCGGCCGAAGCGGTACCGACGAATAGAAATGCGCCGCGTGTCACAGAGTCAGATTTAAAAACAGGATTTGATCTATTTGTGATTGAATTTTGTAAAATCTATAACTTTAAATCTACACGTCCAAATTTTACAAACTTTATATCAATGGATTCAGAAAAACAAGCCCTAGCCAACCATGCACTTTGTTTAGTAAAAAGCTTCTGTTAAATTGTTTGTTTTTACAGAAACTTATGTATGCATGTTTAGGATATAAAATTTGTTCTAAAATGATTTTGAGGATAAAATATTTTGCAAAGGGTGTGTTTTGAACCTACTGACCATAGGGATCACTTTGTGGTTTCAAAAATGTATTTGGTGAAGCAAAAGAATAAATCCTTGATTTAAACCATTTCTAGTCAAATAATAATATGGTTTAATTATTAAAAAAGGTTTTGGAAGAAAACCTTTGAGAAATGTTTTGGAAATAAACTCTCTGACCCTAAACACAAGGATATATGGTTTGAAAACATATTTTGTGAAACCTATAGAATTTTGTCTTATTAAAAGCATTTCTACACCACATAAAATAATGACTTGATCTAAAAATGGTTTATGAAGTAAAATCTTATACAAATGATTTTGCCACTTTATAAAATGACCATTAGGTGTTTTCAAATGTTTATGAACCATTATAAACCACTTTTACAAATAAAACAATCTTTAGTATGCTTGCATGCATTGTTTTGTTACTATGATTTTATGTGATGAATTGCTTGAATGGTAGATTGAAATATTGTTTGCTTGATTGAATTGTAGTGTTTTGAAGTGTGTGAACATTGCAAAGATCAAGGAGTGAACTTATACCCTCTACCAAAAAGGCAAGTGATGCTTCATACTTTTGTCCCATTATTTTCACTATGCATTAGTGATATTTCTAAGTAGGACTTGCATGGAAATTTTGCTAAGTATAAACCATGCTATGGGAAATCCTAGTAGATGAAACCTTATTAGAATTTTCCTAAGTTAAGATTCCTACTACTATCATGCTTAGCTTAGCTAATAGAAAACAAGGGTGGAATATATATTCATACTATGGAAAAATTTCTAAGTCTGAGGACTTGTGTTTTGTTTAATAAAACAACTAGGTGAATGAATCACCTGGGTGGAATGGAAGGAATGGTTTGTGTTGAGTGGTCATGCAAGTCCAGTATGCTGGGTAAAACTTGGGCATCACCAAGTCCAGTATGCTGGGGAAAACTTGGTGTCTCACTTGTGGATGGCCACCCAGGAACAAAGAGATTTTAGAGGCCAAGTGTTGAGAGGCTTCTAGTGCAGCCACTTGGCAATATGGGCTCTGCCTGGATCACATAGGTTGCTAGAACTTAGCCATTTGGACAGCTGGTGGTAGTGGGAATGATAGGTTGGAGCGCGTCCATTTGGTCTAAGGGAAGGCTTCTGAAAGGTCCTGTCTTGGTGAAAATCAAGTCTGGTGGGGAAAGTGCACAACCTCTGCAGATGGAAAAATCTAAGTACTTAGCCATGTCCTTGGCAAAGGACAATTTGAGCATCAAGACATGGAAGCTATCAAGAATCTCATCATCCAAATTTCTAAGTTAAAAACTTGTGGTTGAACAAGGGTTGAAAGGATCACCAATTTCTATTGGGGGATGCCTTGGGAAAGATTTTGTCAAGCAAAAACTTAGTGTTTTCAAATGATAAGGAAAATCTATTTTGAGCAAAGCAAGCCTAAGCTCCACTTATCCAAATGCATATAGATGATAGACTCCACTATACTACCATAGTATCACTTGCCAATACAATTCAAATGTATTGACCCTTGTGGTTGTAACTTGTTATGTTGCAGGTTTGTTTGATATTAGTGAAGTTAAATGATTAGGATTACAAGTCTACAACCAACATGTCTGCCTGTGGCACTTTGAAGATGAAGGACCCCATGCTTTATAGATATTCTGCTGCAATGAAATGTAATAGCCAAATGAGCTATGTAAGATGTAATAAATTACTTTATTCCTGGTTATAAAGTGGTATTATGACCTTTGTTTCTTGATATTACATCTTAACTGTGGATGCTAGCTATTGATCCAGGGACTAGCAATGTAAACACAGGGATCTCTACCTTATTAAAGGTTGGGAACCTTACAGATGGTATCAGAGCATTGTGTTGCCTGTAGGATTTGTAAACCTAGGATTGGACAAAACCCTTAGAAAAATAGGAGTTATATTTGATCCAAAACTTATTTACAAACAATCTTGTAAACTCTTTCCTCAACCAATTTGGTTTGATTCTACATCTCTTCTATTTCAAACTTGATGGACAAATCCTACCCCATGGCCAAAGACTTCACCATGTGCAAAGGACATCTTCAACTCTAATGACTTCAACATCTTCAGCATTTTCACCAAGGAACTCAACCTTGGTTATCACTAAGGACTACAAGTGAGACAAGAATTGTTACTCAAGACTTGAGGACTAAGGAAACACAACTTAGAAGGAACCATCATCACCTTTGAAGTATTTGTGACCAAGAATTTTCCCAAGGATACAAAGATCTTGTTCAAGAAGAATCAACCAAGAAGGATGGGAAGATCTCAAGTGAACCATATAGATGGACCACCATATTTAGTTTAAGTCAAACCCACCAACTTATGTGGTGTAACAAAAATATTTTGGTTGCCTAAAAATGTGCTTGAAACTTGTTGTTTGAGTGGAATGCTTGTTTGTGTTTGCTTGCACCTTGCTTGTGTGAATTGTGATGTGTGTGATTAGAATTATTCCCTTAGAAATACTTTGCCTATTCTAATCCCAATCCAACCCAAACAGATGACTTCTCCAAGAGACTCCAACATCAAGGATGGTGACAACAACAACAACCAAGAGGTCAACATGAGAGACCAACTGCTTGCAAGACAAACCCAGTTGAACCAAGTGACGGCTCAATTTATAGCCAACAACAATGAGTTAGACCCAACCATGCAAAAAGTTTTGGAAACTCAATCCCAATTGTTGCAAGGGATGGATACTCAAATGATCAACATGGGAGAAAACTCTTCCCAAGGAGCTTGTGACAACAAGGATGACAAAGATGTTATTCTAGAAGGAAGCCAAGCTTGCAATATTTGTGGAGACAAAGATCATACTTCCAAAGAGCATGAAGATCAATGCCCCAATTGTGATGAGAAACATCCAATTGACCAATGCCCCACATCCCAAGCTACTTGTTACCTATGTGAAGGAAACAATCATGTCCCTATCCAATGCCCCATCTATTCCATAGTTGAACAAAGGAAACAAGGTGGAGTGCAACAACTGATTGCAGACTACCATGAGAGATCCAAGTCTACCAAGAAGGATGAAGACAAAGGAAAATCTCAGCTTGTACCTCCCAACAACATGACTCAATTTAAAGGACCAAAAATGAGACATATGTATTATCCAAAGAATAATAAAAGGTCAAGGAGACCAGTAGACATTCCTACCTTTGAGATAACATATGAAGAACATGAATTATAAGCACTCCTAGCTTTGGAGAAACCCAAGAAAAAGAAGGACAAAAGCCATGTGCAATGTGGTCATTGCAAAGAAATGGGACACTATGCCAGTGAATGTCCAGAGAAACAGAAGTATAAGGAGATTAGCCAAGTGTGGTGCAACAACTGCAAAGAGCTAGGCCATTATGTAGCAACTTGTCCACAGAATATACATGATGAACTCAATCTTATCACATGTTACAATTGTGGTAACCAAGGACATTATGCAAGCAATTGTCCAGAAAAGATGAAGCACAAGATGAACAAGCCTATGAAGGATCTCAGCCTTGTCACATGTTTCAAATGTGGAAACAAAGGACACTATGCAGATGTTTGCCCAGAGAGATTTCAACAAGACCCCAAGAAAACCAAGATGTAATCTAGTTGGAAAATTTTTAAGGGTGGTAGTACCCTAGATGCTTTTGAGCCAACTTGTAACCCCTAGCCTCCCCAAATCTCGGGACGAGATTTATTTTAAGGGTGGTAGCCTGTCACATCCCAAGATTTTCCAAATCTTGTAATGTGAAAAATAAAATAAACAAAATAAATTATTGTTGAATTTTAGGGTGAAAAGAAACTTTTGTTTCTAAATGAAAACTTAAAAATCCCATCTTGAACAAACTTTAATTAAAAGTTTGAATTCAACAAAATCCAAATCAAGAGAAATGCATTCCTCAATGAAAGTATCTAGAAATTTAAACACTTGGAAAATAAATCCAAACCCTAAACCCTAATGGAATAAAAATCATTTCCAAGTTATCTCCAAGCCTATGGATTTGATCCATATAAAATCTTGACAAAAAACATTTACAAAAGATCAAGAAAGACAAGTAGAAATATTATAAAGCCATATAAATTGGTTTCACTTAATTTGGAACCTTAGATAAAATCTTATGAATTTAATAAGATAAAGGAATTGAATTCCCAAAGCTAATAAAGCACTTATCTAAAATCCATACCAAATGGTGAGCAAATAATCCTAAATATATTTAAAAAGATAAAGAAATATCAAATAAGATTTTATAAATTGGAATCACCAAGTTTGGATCTCTAAATAAAAAGATATGGATTTTATAAGATGAAGAAAGAAATATTAAATAAAGAATATTTAAAGACCAAATTAAATCTTGGCCAAATCCATAAGCAAATGGAATGAATGGAATCCAAATCCAAATAAAATAAAAGGGCTTAAACCAAATTCCATTTGAATAAAGATAAAATCCCTATTAGAAATAATTGACTAAATCATGGGAAAATAATATTTTGGAATTTACCCAAGTGAAATAAAAGTTGTTTAATTCAACCTAATTAAGATTAAAGAAAACTTCCAAATAAAAAAATTGGGGAAATAAAAACTATATCTAAATTCCATTGGAATTAAAACAACTACTCAATTCAAATGATTTATGAATCATATTAAATATTCTCCAAATAATTCAAGATGAATTATTTGACACCCAAGTAATAAAATAAAAACCTACTGAAAAGATTTGGAAAGTTTAAGGGTTTTAAATGGTGTTTGAATTATTATTAAATCCTACTTTAATTAAAAACAAGAGCCTAATTAAATAATTAAAAGACCCAAAAAGGAATAAATTTTTATTCCAAAAATTTACTTCAGATTATATTACAGATCAATATTTAAACCTACACAAATTTTAGCAAAGGATTGAATTCAAATGAGTGTTTGAATTGCTTATTAAAAATCAAAACAGAATTAAAGAAACAGAAAAAGAAAAATAGAAACAGTACAAAAAAAGAAGAGACGACCCAACCCGGCAAGCTCAGCCCACTGGCCCAACTAGCCCACTCCCTCTCGCTCCAACGCGAAACGTTTTTCTCACCGCGAAAGAAACCCACACAGTCGCTGAACGCCCGGACCCACTTTCTTTTCCTCTCTCTCGCTGACAACGCAGCCCCACTGCCCCGTCATCATCGTCAACCCCGCGACTCGTTCGTCCCCAAACTTCGCTGCTGTTTCTGCCGTGAATGCGCGCTGTCAATTTGCGTTAATGGCTGATTAAATCCCGCGCTGCAACGACGCTTCTTAACCGCCTTGGTCTCCTCTCCCTCCTCCCCCAGACCACACCCCACAGGAGCCACCAAGCTGCTTTAATTTTTCCTTGCTTTGTCGCTGCTCCGACGAGCTACACGAGCGAATTCCGGCAGCCCCGCATCACCCCTTGCCTCCTCGATCACGCTCACATGATCCCCACATCCTGGAGAATATCCCCGTAGCGTTAGCTCGCCCGCGCGTGCTCTGCAGCGTCGACAACAACGACGAACAGTAGCGCCACCGTCTGCTTTCTTCTCCGGCGACTCCTCTGGTAAGAACCTGACCGCCCCTCTCCTTCTCCTTCACGCACGCATCATCGCCATGAACTTGCGCATCTAACTGTGCTTTCCGTTTGCTCCCTCGTGACCCGTAGCACCTCCCTTGACGATGAAAGAGCATGGTCGTCGTCACACGCAACTCCGGCGAGAGATTGACAGCAACCTCGTGCGTCCCTTGCCTTCCCGCTGGTACCTTGAGCTTCGCCGTGACCTCCTGAACCTGGTGAGCATCTCCTTGCTCTTCCTTGCTTCCTCTAGCGCCAGCTCCGCCGCTAGCCGAACGTCGCCGCCACGCGCTGCCGCTGAGCACCGCCAGAATTTGGTCAGGTCATCTCCAGCCGTTAGATGCAGATCGTAAGGATGCGATAGAATCACTTAACGCCGAAGGGGTACACAATATGTGCCGTGAGATGTAACTTGATCCAATGCCTCACGTTGCTGATCCGACTGAAGCGGTACCGACGAATAGAAATGCGCCGCGTGTCACAAAGTCAGATTTAAAAACAGGATTTGATCTATTTGTGATTCAATTTTGTAAAATCTATAACTTTAAATATACACGTCCAAATTTTACAAACTTTATATCAATGGATTCAGAAAAACAATCCCTAGCAAACCATGCACTTTGTTTAGTAAAAAGCTTCTATTAAATTGTTTGTTTTTACAGAAACTTATGTATGCATATTTAGGATATAAAATTTGTTCTAAAATGATTTTGAGGATAAAATCTTTTGCAAAAGGTGTGTTTTGAACCTACTGACCATAGGGATCACTTTGTGGTTTCAAAAATGTATTTGGTGAAGCAAAAGAATAAATCCTTGATTTAAACCATTTCTAGTCAAATAAAAATATGGTTTAATTATTAAAAAAGGTTTTGGAAGAAAACCTTTGAGAAATGTTTTGGAAATAAACTCTTTGACCCTAAACACAAGGATATATGGTTTGAAAACATATTTTGTGAAACCTATAGAATTTTGTCTTATTAAAAGCATTTCTACACCACATAAAATAATGACTTGATCTAAAAATGGTTTATGAAGTAAAATCTTATACAAATGATTTTGCCACTTTATAAAATGACCATTAGGTGTTTTCAAATGTTTATGAACCATTATAAACCACTTTTACAAATAAAACAATATTTAGTATGCTTGCATGCATTGTTTTGTTACTATGATTTTATGTGATGAATTGCTTGAATGGTAGATTGAAATATTGTTTGCTTGATTGAATTGTAGTGTTTTGAAGTGTGTGAACATTGCAAAGATCAAGGAGTGAACTTATACCCTCTACCAAAAAGGCAAGTGATGCTTCATACTTTTGTCCCATTATTTTCACTATGCATTAGTGATATTTCTAAGTAGGACTTGCATGGAAATTTTGCTAAGTATAAACCATGCTATGGGAAATCCTAGTAGATGAAACCTTATTAGAATTTTCCTAAGTTAAGATTCCTACTACTATCATGCTTATCTTAGCTAATAGAAAACAAGGGTGGAATATATATTCATACTATGGAAAAATTTCTAAGTCTGAGGACTTGTGTTTTGTTTAATAAAACAACTAAGTGAATGAATCACCTGGGTGGAATGGAAGGAATGGTTTGTGTTGAGTGGTCATGCAAGTCCAGTATGCTGGGTAAAACTTGGGCATCACCAAGTCCAGTATGCTGGGGAAAACTTGGTGTCTCACTTGTGGATGGCCACCCAGGAACAAAGAGATTTTAGAGGCCAAGTGTTGAGAAGCTTCTAGTGCAGCCACTTGGCAATATGGGCTCTGCCTGGATCACATAGGTTGCTAGAACTTAGCCATTTGGACAGTTGGTGGTAGTGGGAATGATAGGTTGGAGCGCGTCCATTTGGTCTAAGGGAAGGCTTCTGAAAGGTCCTGTCTTGGTGAAAATCAAGTCTGGTGGGGAAAGTGCACAACCTCTGCAGATGGAAAAATCTAAGTACTTAGCCATGTCCCTGGCAAAGGACAATTTGAGCATCAAGACATGGAAGCTATCAAGAATCTCATCATCCAAATTTCTAAGTTAAAAACTTGTGGTTGAACAAGGGTTGAAAGGATCACCAATTTCTATTGGGGGATGCCTTGGGAAAGATTTTGTCAAGCAAAAACTTAGTGTTTTCAAATGATAAGGAAAATCTATTTTGAGCAAAGCAAGCCTAAGCTCCACTTATCCAAATGCATATAGATGATAGACTCCACTATACTACCATAGTATCACTTGCCAATACAATTCAAATGTATTGACCCTTGTGGCTGTAACTTGTTATGTTGCAGGTTTGTTTGATAGTAGTGAAGTTAAATGATTAGGATTACAAGTCTACAACCAACATGTCTGCCTGTGGCACTTTGAAGATGAAGGACCCCATGCTTTATAGATATTCTGCTGCAATGAAATGTAATAGCCAAATGAGCTATGTAAGATGTAATAAATTACTTTATTCCTGGTTATAAAGTTGTATTATGACCTTTGTTTCTTGATATTACATCTTAAATGTGGATGCTAGCTATTGATCCAGGGACTAGCAATGTAAACACAGGGATCTCTACCTTATTAAAGGTTGGGAACCTTACAGTATATGGGATTAATAGAATCCTGGCATCGTGGTTCATCCGATATGATCATCGATGAGTATGTGGGAGTCAATATGGGTTTCCAGACCCCGCTGTTGATTATTGATAGAAAATCATGTCTGCATATTCTCGAACCCGCAGGGTCACACACTTAACGTGTCCTGACGCTAGGATAGAATGGATAATTGGTTTATGAGTTTTTGTTCGGAGTCTCGGATGGGATCCGGGACATCACAAGAGGTTCCGGAATGGTCCGGAGAATAGGATTCATATAAGGCAAAGCAGTTTTTGGAGTTCGGAAGTGTTTCGGATTGTTCGGTATTGTACCGGAAGCTTCTAGAACCTTCTGGAGTGGGACCAACGTGGCCCCACTTGTCGGGAGGGGGCGTGGGACTACGAGGGAGTGCCCTAGCCGCATTGGGCCAGGGGCACAAGGCCCCATAGGCCCAGCCGGCCAAGCCCTAGGGGAAACCCTAGGGAGAGCTTCTAGAAGGAGGGGGGAAACTTGCCCCCCACTCCTCCCCCTTGGCCGCCGGCCCTAGGCTTGGAAGAGGGATAAGGGGCAGCCGCCCACCCCTCTATATAAATAGGGCTGGGGCACACCCTTCCCACACACCTCCTCAAGCCCTAGCCGCCCTACTGCCCTCCTCTCTCTCTTCCTCCCGACTGCGCGTAGGCGAAGCCCTGCCGCAGAAACTCTCCACCATTTGCACCACGCCGTCGTGTTGTAGATCCAACCTATCTATCCACCCCACTTGCTGGACCGAGGAAGGAGGAGACGTCGAGGTGCCGTACGTGTGCATCTATCGAAGGCATCGCCACTTGCGGTGTTTGATCGGATCAGATCGCGATGAGGAGAAGCGAGTACGACTACATCAACCACGTTTCGTCGAACGTTCCGATGTGCGAATCTTCAAGGGTATGAAGATCTCATCTACCCCCCTCGTTGTTTGCATCTCCTAGATTAGATCTTGGCTTCCCCGTTCGCATCCGTAGAATTTTTTTGATTTACTATGCTGCGAAACCCTTCAGCAACACTTTTTGAGGTTTGAAAGGAAAAGAGAAAAAGCTTACAGGTATTTTGTATCATCTATTTTCTTTCTTGATTGGCTCATAAGCTTAGTATTCTTTATTTAAGATCTTTTGTGTCTTCAAGGAAGATTGCATGTTTGGCTTTATCACTTGTATGTTTGCTTGTTTCTTTCAACTCTTTTTGCTTGCTACCCAACCTTGCTAGCCAAAAACCTGTTTTGAGAAGGCATACTTCTCATGTTTCCAATCCCTTTGAACCAAACCTATGCCATTTGTGTCCACCATATATACCTATTAGCTTTTGCTATTCCAAGCAAATTCTCAAGCTTCATTTATATTTTGAATTAAAAAGTATTTTGTTATGTGAAAACTAGTTAGTAAAGCTCTCACGAACTTGATGGCACACCTTATTTTCCTGCCCCTAATAGACTTGAACCATTGTTTCATCGAAGTTGTATATGCTTGCAACTATACGTTGGAATTAGCAGAACCATGCTGTCATGGGGAACTTTTCAACATTGCACTCGTACTTTGTACACAATTGATATCGTGCTCTTTTGTCTGTGGATGTCACCGGTGTGAAATGAAAATGGAGCTTGTAAGTCCATTGAGTTATGTATTTTATGTTAGAGAAATACATGATCATGGTGGAAACTTGTAGCATCACCATAATGAGCATTATATGAAGCATCCTCAATAAAAATCTATGCACATAGTAAATAAAAAGATCGTTGAGATGCTCATTGTGTGCTTGCCTTGTCATTTTGGTTATAGGAAAGCTCCTATACCATGTGCAAGGGGTAGCCCGTTGGCGGTTCTCTATGATACGCATGTACTTACAATGACAAGAACTTACCGGTAACTGAAGTTGAGTAGCATGAGGTGTGGCCCTCATATTCAAGGGACATGAGATTGCCAACTTATATTTCGTCAAGCATATACTCCATCCTTATTCACTTTTAACCTTAATCATCTCAAGATGCCTATGATAGGGGCAATGAGGGCTCAAAGCTAGTAAGTACCATAATCTTTTGAGAGCTCTTTATGACCTGAAATCCCTGTTTCCCTCTATGAAGGGACCTTTCTCCTATTTCCAAGTTGAGTCAGTAAACCTACTTCCTCTATATCTCCAGCAAGCATTTGATTTGTTGTGTTTCAAGCATTCATATGGTGATTTATTCAATCGTGTTCTTTATCTTACTTGTTTGCACAAGACTCTTATCTATTGAGTATTACTTTGAAAGCCTTCATTGTGAAAAACCTTTTTGAGCAAAGAGTGCTCCCGTTTTGAAGACTTATACAAAAAGCTTTTTGTGAAACTATATGCCAGGTGTTCTCTAACCAAGAACAAAGTTTGCCAATTCCAGTTATGATTTATCTTTATGCATCTCTATTGTGACTCATGTACTTGTTGCAAGCTAAGTTATATAATGGTGAGTTGCTTTCTTCTATGAGTTGTGTAATGGTAAGTGTGATGCTTCTTGTCTGTATTCTTTTATCGACACTTCACTTCATAAACCTGTGGACATGTTTACTAAGCTCAGTTTTCGCTTGGGTACAAGCGAAGGTCTAAGCTTGGGGGAGTTAATACGTCCAATTTGCATCACCATTCTATATCATAATTTGCCTCTATTCATTGATATATGTCATATTATGAGGTATTACTTATGTATTTTCCTCTGTTTTTGCATGTTGGATGATTCTTGGAGGATGAACTGCCGGAGTCTGGATTCTAATGGAAAAGGAGGTGTTTTGATGCAATTTCGCGAAGATCAGAAAAATACCAGAAAAATATTGGAAAATTATGTTTTTCCAGAAGACGAAGGAAGCCAGAAGGGGAGGCGTAGCTGGGCCACAGGGGGCCCACCCCCTAGGCGCTGGTCCCCCTGGGCCGCGCGTAGGGAAGGTGTGGCCCACCTGGACGGCCTTCCACTATGCCCTCTTGCCTATATCTTCCTCACGGAACCCTAATACCAGGGGAGCGACCACAGATAGATTTCCGCCGCCTCTGCAGGGCGAAAAACAACGAGAGAGAAAGATCTCTTCGACAGACAGATTTCTGCTGGGGAAATTCCTTCCCAGAGAGGGGAGATCATCACCATCAACACCATCGTCAAGATAGACTTCATCGGGATCATCATCATCCACACCATCATCTCCACCAGCACCATCATCATTACTCCATCACGCTGTAACAATCGTGTTGAATACTTGCATAGTTCTTAGGGGAAAATTTCCCGGTGTTGATTACTATTGTAGTTGATACTTGCGAGTGGAACCATTGGATTATTGTCTATGTTCAGATTGTTATCCATTACCATATCATCTTTGATCTTGATCCATATGATGTCTTGTGAGTATTTTGTTTACTTCTTGAGGACATGGGAGAAGTCATGTTGTTAGTAGTGGATTTGTGTTGAGTTATTATTCAATGGTTTACTATTTAAGTTGTGGTGCTATTCTTCTAGTGGTGTCATGTGAACGTCGACTACATAATACTTCACCATTTATGGGCTAGGGGAATGCATTGTGTATTTGGCTACTAGTTGTGGGGTTGCCGGAGTGACAGAAACCTGAACCCCCATTAGGACACCTTTGCACAAGGGAGCGTAGGATCTCAGAGTTTAAGGTTGTGGTTAGATTTATATCTTAATTACTTTCCTGTAGTTGCGGATGCTTGCAGGGGATTTAATCACAAGTATGTATTAGTCCAAGTAAGATCGGTATGTTAGCACAGGTTCACCCACACAACACTTACAACACCAAAGAAGAGTACTCATCTATTTGAAGCGAAAGCACTTGACATAATTCCCATGTGTCCTCGAGAACGTTTGGTCCTTATAAGTATTTCCACCGGCTTATCCTTTGCTAAGAAAGGATTGGGTCACTTGCTGCGTTTGCTCGTTGTCTTTATTACTTGCACTTTGTTTTGTTGCTTTATTAGAAAACCCCTAAAAACCGTTTGCTAAGTATTTACAGAGATTTCCTGCTCCACACCACTCGTCAACACCTTCTGCTCCTCGTTTGGATCAACACTCCTATTTATCGAAATTACTGTGATACACCCCTATACTTGTGGGTCATCACACACTTTGCTTAAAGCAGTTGTCTGTTGCTTGCAACTTAATACTGGAGGGGGTTCAGATGATAACCTGAAGGTAGACTTCTAGTCATAGATTTAGTTGGATGGCGGTCTATGTATATTGTTGTATTGCCCAATCTAATCTTATAGGATATTTTTGTCTAGTATTGCATTGTTATGCCTTGCTCAGTTCCTTTCAATTGCCCCGCTGTAATTTGTTTACCCTTCATGCCATGTTTATTTATCTAAGGAGAGCACCTCTAGTGAACTATGGACCCCAGTCCAATCTTTACCATCGATACATCTTCCTTTGTTATTGTTTACTTGCTGCAATTCATCATCACCTTCCACACCATATAGTTAATCCTTTGTTACAGCAAACCGGTGAGCTTGAAAACCTCACTGATTTGTTGGGGCAAAGTCTTGAGTTTGTGTTGTGTAGGTTTCCACGTTTCTTGCAACACCTTTGAGATGTTTCCTTCCTCCTTCTTGTTCGATAACCTCGGTCTCTACTGAGGGAAACTTGTTGTTGTGCTCATCACACCTTTCTCTTGGGGTTTCCAACAAATCGTCCCACGTCAACACCGAGTGCACGCATCAAATATTTCTGGCGCCGTTGCAGGGGAGGCTAAGGACGTCTTCACAATGGGAGTCCTCCTCAACCTTTCTTTTTACTTTTTTTTCTTAGTTTCTTTTGCTTGGTTTTGTTTGCCTCTTTTTATCAAAAACTCCAAAAAAAATAGTTTAGTTTGGTTTGCTTTCTCTTATAAAAACATAAAAAAATAGTTCCTACTCTAGTTGCCACCTTGCTCTAGCTCACCATGTTGTTCCCCAAGTTCGCCATGAAGGATCTTGCAATAGGTAGTGGCTCCATAATTGGGAAAGATAATATTGAAGAATTCTTTAACCATGTTAGCAAGCATGAGGATATTGAGGATAGATCTATAACAGAACTTGCTCCTAATTATAAGATTGTTGTAGCTTCTTTAGTTCATATTATGGAGGCTAGGTTTGTTAGCCTTAAACCCATGATGCAAATTTTGTTCCTAAAACTAAATAAGAAAAGAATGCTGAAAAGAGAGAATTTATTCTTGAAACTATACTAAAAGAGTTCCATGATGTTGCTAAGGAATCCAAAAAGGTCTTTGAGCGTTTTAATATGCTAGGATCATGTGTAGATGTTGTGGGTACTTTAGATGAAACCAAACCTAGAGAGGAATTCAAGATACCCATACCCTTTAAGCTTGTTGAAATGCATGAGGCCTTTGAAAAGAATTTTGATTGAATTGCGTTAAAGAAAAGTACTTGTTGGGAGATAACCCAAGAGTTTTCTTGAGTCTTGGAAGTTATTAATTAAGTAATGACCTCTCCTTATTCTTTTTGTTTGCTTTTTTTATGACAAGAATGACCTCTAATGAGAGGGAAGTAAGATTTGGGGAGTTGTTGTCCCGAAACAGATTTTTGTCCTTCACCATAAAAAATCGTGAGGAGTATCTATAACTCGGATTGAGCTGAAAATTTATGAATAAATCCCCCCGTATGTTAGATAACTTTCGTTAGTTCAACACTTTTTGATTTGAGCAACAGGAGGTCTTCGAAAAAAATCGGTTTCTACATGCTGGTCTGTTTTGACAGATTTCTGCCATTATTTGCATTTGCTTCTTATCGATTTATCTTTTTGAGAAATTGAGCTTTTTAAAGGAATTTTCTTCAGTAGCTTGTGCTTTTAGTGAAAATTTTTGTTGTTCGAAATCTAAACCCAAGGGTTTATTATCTTTTTAATACACTAATGTTGCTAATGAAGATTGTGTGAAGTTCTGTATGAAGGAAAAATTTCAGGTGTAGAGAGAGAATGATGTAATGAGATGAAGAATGGACAAAAGCTCAATCTTGTGGATGCCACTCCGGAGTCACCCCAAGAAATATCCAAGAAATACAAGCATCAAAGCTTGGGGATGCCCAAGGCATCCCCTTCTTCATCAATAAAAAGCTCAGGTCTTTCTAGACACTTCGTTTTTATTGTTTCATGCACTGTTGTGTTGTTCTTGGAGCATCTTAGTTTTTTGTTTTCTTTGCTTAGTTGTTTAGTTTGCTTGAATAAAGTAGTTTGGACCCTGTTCTCGCTGTGTTGTTTCAAACAAGTCAATTGGTATTGGAAAGGAGTAGAAAGTCCTTGCTTGAAAGTGCAAGAGGAGCTTGCTTTGACTGTGACTTAGACTTTATCATGCCATGCTAGGTGTTGTTTTGACCTTATGCTTAGTGATTATTGTTGTAGCATGTCTTGTTCCAAATAATTATGATTGTTTAGTGTGCCTTGAAAGAATCATGCGTTGTTTTAGCATAGAAAAGCATAGTATCGTGGTATTCTCCTTTGATACTTTGTTTGGGTTGACTTGGACATGCTCACACCATGTTATGAATATGAACAAGTCACCATAGCCTCTATGATCATTTAGTCCTTGACTTGTAGTACCACTCTATGTCGTGGTGGTGGCACGGCAGATGCCATGGGTAGGCTAAAGTATGGGGCCAATGGATGCTAGAGGGATCTGGGGAGGGAAGATGTAGTTATTTCTACATGCGAATGAGTAACATACAGATCTTTATTTCTCCTCTCTTGGACTACAAGTGCTCCTTGAACTGTATGCAGGAAGAGAAGATGAACTTTACAAGCCTAACGGTGTTGAATGAGCCGGTCCCCCCTCAAGGGTCCAAGCTTCTCCTTATAAAGGGGTTCCTTGGCTCCTCTAGGGCTGATGTGGCAAGCATATTCGAGGAATATGCTTGTCCCAATATAGTAACTCGGCGAGCTCCTTTCTGTGTCCCCCTTCTAATGACGACAAAGTTCTAGAGAGCCCCACTTGCATGCCTCGGGTTCTAGGACTGTCACCTCCGTGACCTCCTTCTGCTCTTCTGCTGCTCTGCGCCTTGTCCTTTGCGCTTGGCTCGGTTCAGATTCTTTCTAGCCCGAGGCTAGGGTTTGACTTTAGGCTCCTCCTTCTCCTGCAAGCTTCATGTTATTCGGCCCTGCCTTGCTTAACTCGGCTCAGCCTTCACCTGCATTATGGTTTATTCGGACTTGCCCGGCCGACTTAACTCGTACGTCGGCCGAGTAACGTACAGCCTCTCTTGTAAATGTCATGGTCATGCTTATCTCGGCCGACCTTTACATGATTCGACCGATATAAACAGTAACTCGGCATAAGACCGGGGAAACTCCTTTTGGCTTCCCCCGTCTTGACCCTATACGGGGTCACCTCCCCAACATTAGTCCCCGAAGCTGGTGTGGTCCTGCCCGTAACCTCGGCCGGGCCACATCAGTTTCCCAATATTCATTTCTCCTCTTTTCCGAGTTACCTTCTCCTATTCGAGGTATTCGCGTAGCTTCTTGTGTACGCCTTATCCTACATGTAGCACTCATCATTATTTCCCTAGTTTTTTGTTCCTCTACAGTTCCCACTGACAACGCTACAGTGATTACTGCGCCGGTCGCGTCGGCACTGCGACGCCTCGCGCACCGCATCGGTCAGGAGGCCTGATCCCCTCCTGCGTCCTATGGTCGTCGGTGTGGTTCCACACAGTCGCGAGCGGTTCTGCCGCACGCACGATCTACACAGTTAGCGCCCATACGCACGATCCCACTACCGCCAAGGCCGCGCGGTTATAAAGAGGGGCACGGGCTAGAGGGTTCACTTTCCCCCTTCGCTCGCCGTTGCCCTTCTTCCTCCTCACGCCCGTGCGTCTGCTCGTGCTCCTGTGGCTGCGCCATCGTCGAAATCTTAGACGGCGAGGCCACGGCTTCTCTACTCCGTCGACCCCGCCCCCTGCATTTGCTCCGGCGCCATCGCCGGTGAGTTTTTCTGCGGTCCCGTTGCCTAGATTTCTCTCCAGACGCATCTGCCATTTTCTAGTCTTCTCGTGGCGGTTCTTTTCTGCTCTGCCGCCGTTCTCGCTTAGAGCCACGACGGGGCCCTGTACCTCCAAGCTTTGCTCCGCCACTAGTTCCTCTTCTGTGGATTCCTCTGGCGACCCTATGTCGAGTTCAGTTAGCGGCGCGCTAGTCGAGGACGATGATGTAGCGTCTGGTCCAGAGCGGGGCTCCTGGCAGGGTTCCTCGGTCACTCGTCGTGAGATCGAGTGGCTAATTAGAACTCGCCAGATTCCTGCCGAGGTAAGTTGTCGCTTACCCGGCAGCGAATCGTCCCCCGTACTCAACGATGGCGAATATGTCGTCTTTATGTCTCACTTTGCCCGGGTTTCGGTCTTCCCCTTAGCGATTTCGCTAGGGAATTTCTCGATTACTTCAGCCTTCAGCCGCATCATCTTCCCGCTAATGCCATTGCCTCCTTATCTGCCTTTATCTCGGCCTCGGAAGGATACTTTGGCCTCTGGCCGTCTGTTCACGTATGGTCAAAATTATTCCAGATCAGATCCAACGTTGTTCCAGAAAAATCCCTTCACCCCTCTGAGAAGCTGCTTACTCAGTGTGGAGCCGCATCTATCACTCCTCGGAGAAAATCCGAGTTCCCTCGTGTTGCTGGTCTTGAAAATCTTGAAAGAAGTGGCACATGTCGTTTTTCTATGTCAAGAATACTGGGAAAGAAGAAAAGATTCGGCTTCCTGCTTTCTCCGTTGGTCCCCCTTCCAAGAAGAACTGGACCTACAACCCCAGGAAGAGTCATGCTCTGGCCGAGGCCTTCGAGATTTGGCTGAAGGAGTTGACCCGCGCCGGGTTACGTGGCGAGGATCTGATGATCACCTTCGTCAGCAGCCGTATCTGCCCTTTTCAGCAACGCACGCACAAGCTCTGCTATATGAGCGGTCCCCTCGATCCCAACCGAGTCTCAACGGTCGAGCTCGATAATTATCTTATTTTCAAGCGTGTCCGAGCTATCTTTAAGACGGAGATACCGGAGGACTGGACCTGGGGACTGAAGCCGTTCACCCGCGAGAATCCCCCTCCCGAGGTAAGTTCACACACTTACGTTTTGCCCCCAATTGCGTTTGTGATTCCTTTTGCTAATTCCTCCTTGTCTCTTTTCTTGCATAGATTTGCGAAGCAGAAGATTGAAGATGCCGAGGTTCTGGCCCTCCCGTGGACCGCAGATCAGAACATCCCGGATAGCGGGGAGCCTGACTCGGAGGAGTTTGTTCCCAAGTCAGACCTCGCTCTGGCATGCGCCCGTGGCAAGACCTCGGCTCACGGGGAGGAAGGTGATTCGGACGACGTCCAAATTCTTGAGGTAGTCGCCGCAATGCCTATCTCTTATGCATTTCTGGCTTCTACTTCCCCAGCTAATCAGGTCGGTCAGGTGCACGACGCCGAGCCTCTCGCCTCCCAACCTCCTGCTACCTCGAGGAAGCGTGCCGCTCCAACAGGTGCCTCCGAAGCTGCTCCCAAGAAGCGAACTAAAAAGTCATCCCAGCACCTTCCGAAGCGTAAAACTATGCCCGGAGTTACTGGGTACGCTCATTTTCATTGGTATTTCTTGTTTCTCTTTTTCTGTCTTTTGATTTGACTTTCTGTGCTTTTGCAGCGCTCCTCTTTCTGTTAAGCCCAGTGGTCCCAGCATGACGAGTCATACAACTCGGCTGCCTTCTCCTCCGCCTCCTGAAGATACCATAGTTCCTAGTCCTGCTCGCGTGGACTCTCCTCCTGCTCCGAGTCGAACATCACCTCGGCAAGATGCACCCGTGGTTTCCGTTGCTGATGCCATCGTAACTCGGACAGTAGATCCTCCTACCGAACCCGCTGCCCCCATCGTGAACCCCAGAGTTTCCCCCGAGACTCCTTTGGCCCGCACAGTTTCAACCGCAACTCCAACTCCAGCCGAGGATATCACCATCTCGGCACCCTCAGAAACTATAGTTCCACCTGTTTCCAAGGACGCCACCCCTAGTGCCGAGGTAACAGCTCCTGCCGACGCCTCTTCTAAGGCTAAGAAGTTCGTCGTCACCAAACCTCCCTTATCTCAGAAAGGACTTGCCAGCTCTTCTCAACCTACGATTGCTGATGCGCTCCGCAAGGGGGTTTCCTCTGCTAAGACCGTGTCACCCCGGCCGCTGATACTCAGCTCACTCTCCACAGGAGTCCCGCGGCGGCGGTGGTTACACAACGCGTCTGAGGTAAAGTCCTGACTCGTACTGAGAGTGGTAACAGCCTCGGCTCCTTGGTTGAGTATGCCAATAATTGGAACGCTGCTGATCAGCTCGAGGGCAATCCAAGCAGTCGGCCATTTCAACTCTCCGACATCAGCAGTCGCTTGCATCTGGCTGCCAAGATCGTGCTTGACCGTGATAAGATGAACGAGGTAATTGTTTTTATTGACATTTGATTAGTTATTCGAATGATATTATATATACTCTAGTCCCCAAAGCTTGCAACCGCATAACTTGTTATTCGTTTGGAAGTTTTATTAGGCTTTGCCTGATTCGGATCTGTCTTAGTGTTCGAATATCCAGTCACCTAGATCTAAGTTAGGCTTTGCTTGATTCGGATCTGTCTTAGTGTTCGAATATCCAGCCACCTAGATCCGAGTTAAGCTTTGCTTGATTCAGATTTGTCTTAGCTTCGAATATCCAGCCACCTAGATCCGAGTTAATCTTTGCTTGATTCGGATCTGTCTTAGCTTCGAATATCCAGCCACCTAGATCTGAGTTAAGCTCTGCTTGATTCGGATCTATCTTAGCTTCGACTATCTCACTGCAATTTATTTTGTCGCTTAGGTTGCCCATGATCGGTGGACCGCCGAATTCCAAAGGCTGCTTTTCGCACACAAGAAATTTCAAGAGAAGTATGAGAAAGTTGTTCCCGTGGTGAAGAAAGCTGGTAATTTAACAAACTTTTGTATTGTCCCTAAAGCTCTTAATATTTTCTACTTGAGGTGTTAGCTCATTTTGCTGGTAAACATGTAATATCAACAATCTTAATATCCGTCTTGAGAAGAAAGTCAAGGCCCTGGAAGGTTAGTTATCCTTTCTCTCTACTGATTCTCGTTCGAGATTTATCCTAGGTTTCTTATAACCTTCTGGCTTTGGTATAGCCGAGTTACAAACTCTTGCAGCGTCACATCAAGAATGCATACCCATGCCTGATATGATGTTGCATTTTTTAGAACAAGCCGCTACTCATTCGGCGCAGCTGAAAGATAAAGATGACGAGATAATTCGCGTGCGCGCCGAGGTGGAGTCCCTCAAGCTTTCTCAGAAATCTGAGTTAGAGAAAGTTGATCAGGAGTTCTCCGAAGAGAACAATCGGCTAAGTCTGCAATTGTAGAAGGATAAAGAACTCCTTGAGGCTGCCGAACTTAAGACACGGACGATGAGCGAGGAAATCACTCGCTTTGAGAAGACCAAGGTTGATTGGGCTCAAGATCTTCAAAAAATGCTGAGCTATATTCATCGTAAGTCTCTGACCGTGGCCGAGTTATCTTCTTCTCTTTCTTACTTTTGACTGATATACTTTTATTTTGCGTAGACCATTTTCCGGAAGCTAAGCCCGTGAGCTCTAGAGCGGTGATTAATGCTCGCGTGCGCCGAGGTGTCCCCGCAGATGCGAGCCCAGAATACTCGATGGAAGACTTCTTGGTTGCTGTTGGCGCTGTCATTGGTCCGATGAAGATTATGGGCAGGGATTTGGTGCAGGCAGCCATTCGGGCCTACCATGTTCTCTGGACGAATACTTCTGGAACTCCTGATATTGATGAGATCAAGATACTGGTAAAAAGATTAATGGCATCCCATAACTAGTTAAATATCTGGAGGGAATCCGCTGGACGGGCTGGTGTTGATATGGCGCTCACAGTCATTATGTCTTGGTACGAGGATATTTCGCTCGATACCTTGATAAACTTGCGCACTGGCTCCCGTTGGGTTGAGGATCCAGAATTCGTCGCTCGCCACCAAGCTCGTGCCTTCCAGCTTGTTGAGTATGCTGATGTGCATAACTGGATTGAAGGGCCGAGTTTTCTTCCCAACCTAGCGGATGACGTCGAAATCGAAGATGCCTCTGATAATAGTTCGGCCGATCAGGACGAAGGTGGGGGCAACTCGGACAACTCTGGTGATTCCAGCGCCAGCTCGGATGGGGAGGGCGATGCGCGATCATCTTCCAAAGGGACTGGGCACTCTCAAGCTCAACCTAACGTTTCTCAACAGCCCTGGGCTTCCCCCGAAGTCGCTATTGCTTCTGTGGAGGGCGAAGTAACTTCGGCCAAGGTGCCGTCTACCTCGGAGCGCCTAGTGCCTGACCAAGTCGCTGCCCCTTAGGTTCAAAAAACTTCAAGTTATTTATTATCCCCGGTATGCCGGGCGTATGATGTGTGTGAAACAATTGTCCAACTTTCTGTGTGGTAAGAACCCTTTTTGCCTTTTGCCGCTGAGGCACATATGATGGTGATCGTTATTAGTCTGTCTAAACAGATCTTGTTGGTTTAAATCTTTGCTTTGGTGGCCTTCAATCTCATAAGTTCGGATTGTGTGTTTTCATTTGACCCACCTTAGTTCGGCGTTTAATATTTCCTGGCCTTTATAAATTCGACGGCTCAACCATTGTGTTCTTGATCTCTATCCGAGCTATAAATCTTGAAGCCCATATTTGGGGAAAGCGAAATAATATCATTCTAGGTAGCTTCTGACCTATCGTTCGGGGTGCCGAAGTTTAATACCCATTTTTGTAACAGAAGACCATCATGGGGCAATTCCCTAGTTAGTGCTCTAGAAATCGAGGTTTTAATGCCTAATTCGAGATAAGGGATAATATGTCATAGTCCCCGAGTTCCCTGCTCGAGGTCCTGAAACTTAACACATAATTCAGGAAAAAATAACGTTGGGCAGTCCCCGTATCACTGCTCAAAGTGCATAACTCAAAGTTCCGAGGTTTAGTACATACCTCAAAATGTGAAATAATATAGGGCAGTCCCCGAGTTACTGCTCAAGGTGCCGAGGTTTAATACATCACTCAAAATGCGAAATAACATAAGGCAGTCCCTGAGTCATTGCTCAAGGTGTCGAGGTTTAATACATAACCAAAAATGAGAAATAACATAGGGCAGTCCCCGAGTCACTGCTCAAGGTGCCGAGGTTTAATACATAACCCAAAATGAGAAATAACATAGGGCAGTCCCCGAGTCGCTGCTCAAGGTGCCGAGGTTTAATACATAGTTGATACTTCGACTTGAAGCGTCACATTACAATGTATCATAGATGACTCCTACGAGTAAAATGGACGAAGTAAAGCTATGTTCCATGGTCTTTTCGATTCTTCGTCGGCTTTGTTTGCCTTGTTCTTTTTTGGTGACTGAGCATCAATTAGGTAATATGCATCATTATGCAATGCTTTGCTCACGATGAATGGTCCCTCCCATGGGGGCGATAGTTTGTGCATGCCGGCTGTGCGTTGCACTAGCCGAAGAACCAAATCTCCTTCTTTAAACACTCTTGGATTGACTTTCTTGCCGTGATATCGTCGTAAGTCTTGCTGATAAATAGCTGATCTTGATAGTGCCAACTCCCTGGCTTCTTTTAGCAGATCGACATCATCTTGCCGAGCTACCTCATTTACCTCAGCGGTTGTATACTGGGTAACTCTTGGCGAGTCATGTATTATGTCGGCTGGAAGCACGGCTTCTGCTCCATATACCAGAAAAAATGGGGTATACCATGTTGACCTATTTGAGGTAGTTCTGAGGCTCCATAGTACTGCTGGTAGTTCCTCGATCCAGCACCCTGCCGACCTTTGTAGTGTTTCGACGAGTCGGGGTTTTATTCCGGACAATACTAGTCCATTAGATCTTTCTACTTGCCCATTAGATGCTGGGTGAGCGACCGAGGCGACATCTAGTCTTATGTGTTTTTCTTGGCAGAATCTAGCAAAGGCCCCTTCAGCAAAGTTTGTGCCATTGTCTGTAATAACACTGTGTGGGTAACCATATCTCAAGATAATATCTTTGAGGAATTTTACTGTTGTTGGTCCATCACATTTTTTTATTGGTTTCACTTCAATCCACTTTGTGAATTTGTCAACCATGACTAAAATGTGGGTCATCCCGCCCCGGGCCGGCTTGAATGGTCCCACCATATCTAAGCACCATACAGAAAACGGCCAAGTAATTGGTATCGTCTTTAACTCGGACGATGGCATATGTATCTTGTTGGCATATCTCTGGCAACCATTACATTTTTCCACCAATTCTTTGGCCTCTTTCAATGTTGTTGGCCAATAAAATCCATGCCTGAATGTTTTGGCCACTAAAGCTCTGGAAGAGGCGTGATGCCCGCATTCTCCTTGATGTATATCTAGGAGAGTCTCCTGGCCTTCTGCCGAATCCACACATCTTTGCAGCACTCTTGTGACGCTCCTTTTATACAGCTCATTGTTTATGATTGTATAAACTTTAGCTCTTCTCACTGTCTGTCTAGCCAGTACCTCGTTATTCAGCAAAGTCGCATCCTTAAGGAAGGAAAATATGGGTTGCGCCCATGTTGGCATGATTTTATCTGGGATAATTTCACTATCTATTTCCATATTTTTCCGCCGACATAACCACCTCGGATTTTTCCATATCCATCTATGCATCTGCCGGGTTCACTTTCGGAAACTCCGGGTTACATTCTTTGTCAACTTCCATCGGCATACTATCTTCTCTTGATTTTGCCGGAATAAAGATGGATTCGGACTCTGGTGATGGTGTTATTGATGGTTTTCTCAGGTGCTCTAGGGCGATACCCGGGGGAATTGATTGCCTGGTTGATCCGAGTTTTGACAGCGTGTCTGCAGCGTCATTTTCTGCCCGAGGTATATGATGAAATTCACATCCATCGAAGTATCCACTGAGTTTTTGCACATGGAATCTATATAAGGCCATATTCGCATCTAGCGCATCCCAATTGCCTGATACTTGTTGTACTACTAGATCTGAATCTCTGTAGCATAAGATCCGACGTATCCCAATCTCTTTTGCCACCTTCAATCCATGGACGAGTGCTTCGTACTCGGCTACATTGTTTGATGTGGCAAAATGTATTTGCAGCACATATTTCAGTTGATCTCTTTTTGGCGAGGTTAACACTATCCCTGCCCCCAAGCCATTCCTCAGCTTGGAACCGTCGAAGTGCATTGTCCAATAATTCGGATCTGGTAATGGTGGCTCATATTGTACCTCGGCCCAATCCACAAAGAAGTCGGCCACAGCCTGAGATTTGATTGCATCTCGCCTATCGAATTGTGGAGCATAAGGTGACAATTCAATTGCCCATTTTGCTATTCGGTCGCTTGCGTCTTTGTTGCTCAATATGTCGGCTATGGGCGCTTCACTGATTACTTTGATCGGGTGCTCTTCGAAGTAATGTTTAAGTTTCTTTGCCGACATGTATACTCCATATGCCATCTTTTGATAATGTGGGTAATTTTGTTTTGAGGCTGATAGTACCTCGCTTAGGTAATATACCGGCCTTTGTACTGATTTATCATCTTCAATTCGTTCCACAATGATCACCGCACTTACCACTCTGTTTGTGGCGGCTATGTAAAGTAACATAAGCTCTTTTGACAATGGAGAGTCCAGGATTGGTGCTGTGACCAACATTTTCTTCAGTTCATGAAATGCATTATCTGCTTGTGGTGTCCAAATGAACTTATCAGATTTTTTCATCAGTTGATATAGTGGCAGTGCCTTCTCTCCCAGCCGACATACAAATCGGCTAAGCGAGGCCAGGCAACCCGTGAACTGATGTACGTCATTTAGAGATCTCGGCAATTCCATCCTTTCTACCGCTCTTATCTTAGTTGGGTTGGCCTCTATACCCCGGCTAGATACGAGAAAACCGAGTAGTTTTCCAGCTGGTACACCGAACATGCATTTTTCCGGGTTAAGCTTCATTCGGAACCTTCTCAAGTTCGCGAATGTCTGCCGAATATCATCCAGTAGCGTTTTTCTCTCTTTAGTTTTGATAACCACATCATCTACATATACTTGTGCATTTTTTCCTATCTGGTCATGTAGACATTTTTGCATACATCTCTGGTAAGTTTCCCCAGCGTTACGCAGGCCGAATGGCATGGTGCGATAGCAATAAGCCCCATACAGGGGTATAAACGCATTCTTTATTTGATCGGCCGGATTTAACGGTATCTGGTGAAAACCAGAATACGCGTCTACAAATGATAACAGCTCACAACCAGCGGTCGAATCAATGACTTGGTCTATTCTAGGTAAAGGAAAAGGATCTTTGGGACACGCCTTGTTCAGGTTCGTGTAATCAATACACATTCGCCATACGACGGCTACATTTGGATCATCCTTTTTCTTTTCTACTAACACCGGGTTTGATAGCCAATCCGGAGAAAGCACTTCCATGATGAACCCGGTCGCAAGGAGCCGAGCTATCTCATCCCCTATTATTTTCTCCTGTCTTCGGCGAAGCGGCGGAGAGGTTGCTTCACCGGCCTTGCTCCTGGCCTTACATGCAGAGAGTGCACAACCAACTCCCTCGGCACACCTTGCAGGTCTTGAGTTGACCATGCAAAGATGTCCCGATTCTCACGGAGGAAGTTGGTGAGCTTGCCTTCCTATTTGGCATCTAGGCCGGCACCAATGGTGATGTTGCGTTCTGGGAACTGCTCATCTATCTGGACCTTTTTCGTTTAGTCGGCTAGAAAGAAACGCTTCCATGTGGGTTGGCCAATGCTAGCATATTCAGTTGCGTCGACTGAGCGAGAGCCGCTACCTCTTGAATCCTGCTTTTTTCTCTTGCGAACTAATGACTCGGCTAGGTTTGATCCGGCTGAGGCACATTCCATCGACTTCTTGTAATCTCCTGCTACTGTTATCACCCCTTGAGGTCCGGTTAGCTTCATTTTCAAGTAAGTTATGTGGCAGCTGCTCATGAATTTGGCCAATGCTGGCCGACCGAGTAAAGCATGATAGCAACTTTCTAGGTCCACCACCTCAAACTCCAAATTTTCCGCTCTGCAGTTATCCCTTGTGCCAAATAAAACATCTACTCGAACCTTCCCAATGGGTTCGCATGAAAGTCCAGGCACTATTCCATGGAATGTGGTTCTTGTGGATTGCAGCATATTCTGCGATATCCCGAGTTTATGCATTGTATCTTTGTACATGATATTGATACTGCTCCCATTGTCAATGAGTACTTTTGAAAATTTAACATTAATACTGGGTCCGACAAATGTTGGATCTAATACGAGTGCGTACGACCCCGGATTCGGCATTATCTTGGGATGATCTTTTATGCTCCAAGTTACTTCTTGCTCTGCCCAAGGCACATATCTTGGTACTGCCGGCATAACTGCATTCACTGCCATATGCTGGCGCTATACACTTTGCTTGTCTTGCTGTTCTGTTGTGAACATGCAATATGATTGATGATGTTCCCTGTAATCATTACGCCCGTTGTTTCCGGGGTTTATCCTTCCATCCTGACCCTGATTTATCACTTGATGCACTGCATCCCTCAGGTCCGAGTTATCATACCTCGGGGGAGGAGGGGTAACATTAGCTGCTAAGCATTTGCCCCAGTCAGCTGCGGCTACTGCTGCTGATGTGCCTGATGGGAAGGTGCTTGCATGCCCGCCGGGTTCCCCATTGCATTTTTCATCCAGGCGCATTGCCGAGTTGTATGATTGGCCGGCTTGGTCGGGTATGGAGTGTGAAACTTACACGGTTGATCCAACATGGACTCAAACGTGTACTTCGGCCTTTCCTGCCATTGCTTTTTCTGTTCTGGTGTCCACTGTCTCTTCCCTTCATTCCTTGGTGTCCATTGTTGAGGACCATTCTTCTGCCGCTGACTGTTTCCGTGACTCGGCTGATCTTGCACTACCGCTGCCACCTGATTGGAGGCATATCTGTAATCCGGTCTTTCCTCTCTTCTTCTACCTCTAAACTCATTGCGCCTCGATGATCCGGCCGCACCTCTTGCATATTGATCTTGATGCTCCCGATGATCCGCCGACATCAGCTATGGTTGCGTCGGATCTCCCAATGCATACGAATCCGCTATCCTGATGGTTTCTGCCAAAGTGGTTGGCATATCTCTTTACAGTCGCTGCCACAAGACACTGGCATAACGGCATCCTTGAGCGAACCAAACTATCGCTTGTGATTCTATAACTCCTTCGCATGAATTCCTGAGGTTACACCACCGAGTCAAGAATTCTCTGTCTGTCTCATTCGGCCTTTGCTTGCACATTGCAAACTGCTGCGGCCTGTTTGGTCTCTTGTAAGTGCTGGTAAAGTTGCTGACAAACATCTCTTCAAAATCTAGCCAGCAGTTGATACTGCCCGCTGGCAGATTATTCAACCACACTCTCGCCGGTCCTTCCAGCATTTGCGGGACATATCTTACTGCCCATCGCAAGTTTCCGCCAGCTATTTTTACTGCAGTGGCATAGTCAATTAACCAGTCTTGTGGTTTGGTGCTCCCATTGTATGTTTTCGTGCCCCTCGCCAGCTGAAAATTCGGCACAGGCGGCTCGCCCATGATCCGGGGTCCGAAACATGCCGGACCCGACGGACCTTGCTCCTCTAACAACTCGGACCGGTACAACCTGTCCAGTTTTGATCTTGCGTCATTCGACGGCAAGTTTCTGTAAACGATTCATTCCTGTATTCCATAATTGTTATTCCCACAGTGCCCTGTATACTCCATATCTGAGTAACCATCATTGTACCTCTCATTTGCCTGATTATGGTGAGCCGGTCTCACTTCTCATTCTTGCCGAAGTTCATTCCTCGGCTGAGGATTAGGCGGTGGGTCTCTCCTCCTTTCCGCCGGGTCATTGTTCTCATGATTTCCTCTTCTGGGGTTTCCATTACCTCGGCTTCCATTGCCTTTGTTGGCACGGCCGAGATTTTGTCACATCCCAAGATTTTCCAAATCTTGTAATGTGAAAAATAAATAAACAAAATAAATTTTTGTTGAAAATCAGGGTGAAAAGAAACTTTTGTTTCTAAATGGAAACTTAAAATACCATCTTGAACAAACTTTAACTAAAGTTTGAAATTCAACAAAAATTCAAATCAAGAGAAATACATTCCTCAATGAATGTATCTTGAAACTTAAACCCTTGGAAAATAAATCTAAACCCTAAATCCCTAATGGAATAAAAATCATTTCCAATTTATCTCCAAGCCTATGGATTTGATCCATATAAAAATTTGTCAAAAAACATTTTCAAATGATCAAGAAAGACAAATAGAAATATTATAAAACCATACAAATTGGTTTCACTTAATTTGGAGCCATAGATAAAATCTTATGAATTTAAATAAGACAACGAATTAATTTTCCAAAGCTAATAAAGCCTTTATCTAAATCCAAACCAAATGGTGAGAAAATAATCCTAAAGACATTTAAAAAGATAAACAAATATTAAATAAGATTTTATAAATTGGAATCACCAAGTTTGGATCTCTAAATAAAAAGATATGGATTTTATAAGATGAAGAAAGAAATATTAAATAAAGAATATTTAAAGACCAAATCAAATCTTGGCCAAATCCATAAGCAAATGGAATGAATATAATCCAAATACAAATAAAATAAAAAGATAAGAATTTCCAAAATAAAATAAAATGGCATAAATCAAATCATATTGGAATAAAGGCAAACCTCTAATAAGAATAAATAACTCATGAGAAAATAGTATTTTGGAATTTATCCAAGTGAAATAAAAGTTGTTTAATTCAACCTAATTAAGATTAAATAAAACCTCCAAATAAAAATTAGGGAATTAAAACTATATTTAATTCCTTTGGAATTAAAATGAAAACCCAATTCAAATGAATCATGAATCAAATTAAATACTTTCCAAATAATTCAAGATGAATTATTTGACACCCTATTGATCAAATAAAAACCTACTGAAAGGTTTTGGAAAGTTTAAAGAATTTAATTGGTGTTTGATAATATTATTAAATCTTATTTGATTTAAAACTAGAGCCTGTTTTGAATAATTAAAAGACTTAAAAAGAATAAATAAATTATTCCAAAAATGATATCAGAATGTTTTATTAATCAGTATTTAATCCTACACAAAATTTTGCAAAGGTTTGAATTCAAATGAGTGTTTGAATTGCTTATTCAAAATCAAAACAGAAAAATCAAATGAGAAAAAGAAAACAAACAGAACAAAAAAAAGTAAAAGGACCCAGCCCAGCCAGCTAGCCCACTAGGCCCAGTCCAGCCCACCTCTCCCTCTCACGAGCGAAACGTTTTCTCACCGAAGACTTAACCCACGCCCTCACTGACAGCCTGGACCCATTCCCCCTTTCCCTCTATCGCTGACGAGACGACCCCACTGCCACCTCACCTTCTTCCTCCCCGCGATGAACTCGCCCTGCCGTTGCTGCCTTTGATTGCGACGATGAATTCGCGTTATTGCCGCTGTTATACCTCGCCGTGACCACGCCCATTTAACCGCCTCTGCCTCCTCTTCCTTTCCCCTCTGTCGCCTCACCCAAGCGCGCCCCCAGGCCGCCCAATTTTCCCCTGCACCACACACTGTTCCGACGAGCTCCGGCGAAGATTCCGGCCAGCCTCCTCCGCCCCTCGCCTCCTCGAGCACACGGACGTGACCCCCAGGCCCTGGCGCATCTCTCTGCATCCTCAGCTCGCTCGCGCGTGCCCCACATCATCGGCAGCGACCACGACTCACCACACCGCCATCTGTCTCCAACTCCGTCGACCTCTCCCCGTAAGCTCCGTCCTTCCCTCCCTCTCCTGATGATGCACGCATGATCGCCAACCTCGTGCGCAGCTGATGCCATTTTTACTTTGTATTTTTATGCACCGTAGCGTCGCCCCCGTCGACGTCCGACCGTACCCGACGCCAGCGAGAACTTCGGCGAGGAATTGGCATCGTCCCCGTGCGCCCCTTCACCAACCAAGGGCACGTTGAGCATCAGAAAGCTTCGGCGAACTCGGTGAGCCCTTCCCCTCTCTCCTAGCTTCCTGTATCGCCGGCAAGGTCACTGCCAGAGCGCGCCGCCGCCGTTCACCACCGCCAGCGCCGCCAGTTCTTGACCAGCTGCTGTGCGCCGTCGGATTTAGATCGGAAGGTGTAGATAGAATCACTTAAGGAGAAAGGGTATGCAATCTGTGCCGCTCGATCTAACTTAGATCTAACGCCTCACAGCGACCGATCCGTGCGAAACGGTACGCATGAATAGGAAAGTGCCACGTGGCCTGTGACTGTTTTAAAAACCAGAAACTTTCCTATTAGATGTCCAATTTTGCAAAATTCATAACTTTCAAACCACACGTCCAAATTTTGCAAACTTTATATCAATGGATTTAGAAAAACAAGCCCTAGCCAACCATGCACTTTATTTAGTAAAAAGATTCTGTTAAATTGATTGATTTTGCAGAAACTTGTGTATGCATGTTTAGGATATAAAATTTGTTTCAAAATGATTTTGAGGATAAAATCTTTGGCAAATGGTGTGTTTTGAACCTACTGACCATAGGAAAAAAATTGTGGTTTCAAAAATGTATTTGGTGAAGCAAAAGAATAAATCTTTGATTTAAACCATTTCTAGTCAAACAAAAATATGGTTTAATTGTTAAAAATGATTTTGGAGGAAAACCTTTGGGAAATGTTTTGGAAATAAACTCTCTGACCCTAAACACAAGGTTATATGGTTTAAAAACATATTTTGTGAAACCTATAGAATTTTTCCTTATTAAAAGCATTTCTTCCGCACATAAAATAATGACTTGATTTAAAAATGGTTTATGAAGTAAAATCTTATACAAATGATTTTGCCACTTTATAAAATGACCGTTAGGTGTTTTAAAATGTTTATGACCCATTAGAAACCACTTCTCCAAATAAAACAATCTTTAGCATGCTTTCATGCATTGTTTTGTTATTATTATTTTATGTGTTGAATTGCTTGAATGGTAGATTGAAATATTGTTTGCATGATTGAATTGTAGTGACTTGAAGTGTGTGAACATTGCAAAGATCAAGAAGTGAACTTATACTCTCTACCAAAAAGGCAAGTGATGCTTCATACTTTTGTCCCATTATTTTCACTATGCATTAGTGATATTTCTAAGTAGGACTTGCATGAAATTTTGCTAAGTATAAACTATGACATGGGAAATCCTAGTAGATGAAACCTTAGTAGAATTTTCCTAAGTTAAGATTCCTACTACTATCATGCTTAGCTTAGCTATTAGAAAACAAGGGTGGAATATATATTCATGCTCTGGAAAAATTTCTAAGTCTGAGGACTTGTGTTTTGTTTAATAAAACAACTAAGTGAATGAATCACTTGGGTGGAATGGAAGGAATGGTTTGTGTTGAGTGGTTACACAAGGCCAGGGGACTAGTGAACCTTATGTATCTCACTTGTGGATGGCCACCCAGGAACAAAGAGATTTGAGATGTCAAATGTTGAGAAGCTTCAAGTGCAGCCACATGGCATTATGGGCTCTTCCTGGATCATATAGGTTGCAATAACTTAGCCAAATGGACAGTTGGTGGTAGGGGTTTGATAGGTTGGAACGCGTCCATTTTGGTCTAAGGGAAGGCTTCTGAAAGATCTTGTCTTGGTGAAACCAAGTCTTGTGGGGAAAGTGCACCACCTCTGCAGAGTGTAAAAAAATGTAAGTACTTAGCCATGTCCCTGGCAAAGGACAATTTGAGAATCAAGACATGGAAGCTATCAAGAATCTCATCATCCCAATTTCTAAGTTAAAAACTTGTGGTTGAACAAGGGTTGAAAGGATCACCAATTTCTATTGGGAGATGCCTTGGGAAAGAGTTTGTCAAAGCAAAAACTTAGTGTTTTCAAATGATAAGGAAAATCTATTTTGAGCAAAGCAAGCCTAAGCTCCACTTAGCCAAATGCATATAGATGATAGACTCCGTTATACTACCATAGTATCACTTGCCAATACAATTCAAATGTATTGACCCTTGTGGCTGTAACTTGTTATGTTGTAGGTTTGTTTGATATTAGTGAAGTTTAATGATTAGGATAACAAGTCTACAACCAACATGTCTGCCTGTGGCACTTTGAAGATGAAGGACCCCATGCTATTGTTATATTCTGCTGCATTGTAATGAGATAGCCAAATGAGCTATGTAAGATGTAATAAAATTATTTTATTCCTGGTTATAAAGTTGTATTATGACCTTTGTTTCTTGATATTACATCTTAACTGTGGATGCTAGCTATTGATCCAGGGACTAGCATTGTAAACACAGGGACCTCTACCTTATTAAAGTTTGGGAACCTTACAGATGGTATCAGAGCATTGTGTTGCCTGTAGGATTTGTAACCCTAGGATTGGACAAAACCCCTTAGAAAAATAGGAGTTGGATTTGTTCCAAAACTTATTTATAAACAATCTTGTAAACTCTTTCCTCAACCATTTTGGTTTTGATTCTACATCTCTTCTATTTCAAACTTGATGGACAAAGCCTACCCCATGGCCAAAGACTTCATCATGTGCAAAGGACTTCATCAACTCTAATGACTTCAACATCTTCAACTCTAATGACTTCAACATCTTCAACATTTTCAACAAGGACTTCAACCTTGGATATTACTAAGGACTACAAGTGTGACAAGAAATGTTGCTCAAAGACTTGAAGACTAAGGAAACACAACTTAGAAGGAACCATCATCACCTTGAGGTTTTTGTGACCAAGAATTTTTCCAAGGATACAAAGATCTTGTTCAAAAAGAATCAACCAAGAAGGATGGAAAGATCTCAAGTGAACCACATAGATGGACCACCATATTAAGTATAGATAAAACCCACCAACTTATGTGGTGTAACAAAAATATTTGGTTGCCTAAAAATATGCTTGAAACTTGTTGTTTGAGTGGAATGTTTGTTTGTGATTGCTTGCACATTGCTTGTGTGAATTGTGATGTGTGTGATTAGAATTATTTCCTTAGAAATCTTTTTGCCTATTCTAATCCCAATCCAACCCAAACAGATGACTTCTCCAAGAGACAACAAGGATGGCAACAACAACAACCAAGAGGTCAACATGAGAGACCAACTGCTTGCAAGACAAACCCAGTTGAACCAAGTGACAGCTCAATTTATAGCCAACAACAATGAGTTAGACCCAACCATGCAAAAAGTTTTGGAAACTCAATCACAATTGTTGCAAGGGTTGGCTACTCAAATGGTCAACATGGGAGACAACTCTTCCAAAGGAGTTTGTGACAACAAGGATGACAAAGATGTTATTCTAGAAGGAACCCAAGCTTGCAATAGTTGTGGAGACAAGGATCACACTTCCAAAGAGCATGAAGATCAATGTCCCAATTGTGAAGAGAAACATCCAGTTGACCAATGCCCCACATCTCAAGCTACTTGTTACCTATGTGAAGGAAACAATCATGTCCCTATCCAATGCCCCATATATTCCATAGTTGAACAAAGGAAACAAGGTGGAGTGCAACAATTGATTGCAAACTACCATGAGAGAGCCAAGTCTACCAAGAAGGATGAAGACAAAGGAAAATCTCAGCTTGTACCTCCCAGCAACATGACTCAATTTAAAGGACCAAAAAGGAGACATATGTATTATCCAAGGAGTAATAGAAGGTCAAGGAGACCAGGAACTTTTCCTACCTTTGAGACAACATATGAAGAACATGAACTAGAAGCACTCCTAGCTTTGGAGAAACCCAAGAAAAAGAAGGACAAAAGCCATGTGCAATGTGGTCGTTGCAAATAAATGGGACACTATGCCAGTGAATGTCCAGAGAAGCAGAAGTATAAGGAGATTAGCCAAGTGTGGTGCAACAACTGCAAAGAGCTAGGCCATTATGTAGCAACTTGTCCACAGAAGATACGTGATGAACTCAATCTTATCACCTGTTACAATTGTGGTAACCAAGGACATTATGCAAGCAACTGTCCAGAAAAGATGAAGCACAAGATAAACAAGCCTATGAAGGATCTCAGCCTTGTCACATGTTTCAAATGTGGAAACAAAGGACACTATGTAGATGTTTGCCCAGAGAGATTTCAACAAGATCCCAAGCAAGCCAAGATGTAATCTAGCTGGAAAATATTTTAAGGGTGGTAGTACCCTAGATGCTTTGAGCCAACTTGTAACCCTAACCTCCCCAAATATCGGGACGAGATTTATTTTAAGAGTGGTAGCCTGTCACATCCCAAGATTTTCCAAATCTTGTAATGTGAAAAATAAATAAACAAAATAAATTTTTGTTGAAAATCAGGGTGAAAAGAAACTTTTGTTTCTAAATGGAAACTTAAAATCCCATCTTGAACAAACTTTAACTAAAGTTTGAAATTCAACAAAAATTCAAATCAAGAGAAATACATTCCTCAATGAATGTATCTTGAAACTTAAACCCTTGGAAAATAAATCCAAACCCTAAATCCCTAATGGAATAAAAAATCATTTCCAAGTTATCTCCAAGCCTATGGATTTGATCCATATAAAAATTTGTCAACAAACATTTTCAAATGATCAAGAAAGACAAATAGAAATATTATAAAACCATATAAATTGGTTTCACTTAATTTGGAGCCATAGATAAAATCTTATGAATTTAAATAAGACAAGGAATTAATTTTCCAAAGATAATAAAGCCTTTATCTAAATCCAAACCAAATGGTGAGCAAATAATCCTAAAGACATTTAAAAATATAAACAAATATTAAATAAGATTTTATAAATTGGAATCACCAAGTTTGGATCTCTAAATAAAAAGATATGGATTTTATAAGATGAAGAAAGAAATATTAAATAAAGAATATTTAAAGACCAAATCAAATCTTGGACAAATCCATAAGCAAATGGAATGAATATAATCCAAATACAAATAAAATAAAAAGATAAGAATTTCCAAAATAAAATAAAATGGCATAAATCAAATCCTATTGGAATAAAGGCAAACCTCTAATAAGAATAAATAACTCATGAGAAAATAGTATTTTGGAATTTACCCAAGTGAAATAAAAGTTGTTTAATTCAACCTAATTAAGATTAAAGAAAACCTCCAAATAAAAATTAGGGAATTAAAACTATATTTAATTCCTTTGGAATTAAAATGAAAACCCAATTCAGATGAATCATGAATCAAATTAAATACTTTCAAAATAATTCAAGATGAATTATTTGACACCCTATTGATCAAATAAAAACCTACTGAAAGGTTTTGGAAAGTTTAAAGAATTTAATTGGTGTTTGATAATATTATTAAATCTTATTTGATTTAAAACTAGAGCCTATTTTGAATAATTAAAAGACTTAAAAAGAATAAATAAATTATTCCAAAAATGATATCAGAATGTTTTATTAATCAGTATTTAAACCTACACAAAATTTGGCAAAGGTTTTAATTCAAATGAGTGTTTGAATTGCTTATTCAAAATCAAAACAGAAAAATCAAATGAGAAAAAGAAAACAAACAGAACAAAGAAAAGTAAAAGGACCCAGCCCAGCCAGCTAGCCCACTAGGCCAGTCCAGCCCACCTCTCCCTCTCACAAGCGAAACGTTTTCTCACCGCAGACTTAACCCACGCCCTCACTGACAGCCTGGACCCATTCCCCCTTTCCCTCTATCGCCGACGAGACGACCCCACTGCCACCTCACCTTCTTCCTCCCCGCGATGAACTCGCCCTGCCGTTGCTGCCTTTGATTGCGACGATGAATTCGCGTTATTGCTGCTGTTATACCTCGCCGTGACCACGCCCATTTAATTGCCTCTGCCTCCTCTTCCTTTCCCCTATGTCGCCTCACCCAAGCGCGCCCCCAGGCCGCCCAATTTTCCCCTGCACCACACACTGTTCCGACGAGCTCCGGCGAAGATTCCGGCCAGCCTCCTCCGCCCCTCGCCTCCTCGAGCACACGGACGTGACCCCCAGGCCCTGGCGCATCTCTCTGGATCCTCAGCTCGCTCGCGCGTGCCCCACATCATCGGCAGCGACCACGACTGACCACACCGCCGTCTGTCTCCAACTCCGTCGACCTCTCCCCGTAAGCTCCGTCCTTCCCTCCCTCTCCTGATGATGCACGAATGATCGCCAACCTCGTGCACATCTGATGCCATTTTTACTTTGTATTTTTATGAATCGTAGCGTCGCCCCCGTCGACGTCCGACCGTACCCGACGCCAGCGAGAACTTCGGCGAGGAATTGGCATCGTCCCCGTGCGCCCCTTCACCAACCAAGGGCACGTTGAGCATAAGAAATCTTTGGCGAACTCGGTGAGCCCTTCCCCTCTCTCCTAGCTTCCTGTATCGCCGGCAAGGTCACTGCTAGAGCGCGCCGCCGCCGTTCACCACCGCCAGCGCCGCCAGTTCTTGACCAGCTGTTGTGCGCCGTCGGATTTAGATCGGAAGGTGTAGATAGAATCACTTAAGGCGAAAGGGTATGCAATCTGTGCCGCTCGACCTAACTTAGATCTAACGCCTCACAGCGACCGATCCGTGCGAAACGGTACGCATGAATAGGAAAGTGCCACGTAGCATGTGACTGTTTTAAAAACCAGAAACTTTCCTATTAGATGTCCAATTCTGCAAAATTCATAACTTTCAAACCACACGTCCAAATTTTGCAAACTTTATATCAATGGATTCAGAAAAACAAGCCCTAGCCAACCATGCACTTTATTTAGTAAAAAGCTTTTGTTAAATTGATTGATTTTGCAGAAACTTGTGTATGCATGTTTAGGATATAAAATTTGTTTCAAAATTATTTTGAGGATAAAATCTTTGGCAAATGGTGTGTTTTGAACCTACTGACCATAGGAAAAAAATTGTGGTTTCAAAAATGTATTTGGTGAAGCAAAAGAATAAATCTTTGATTTAAACCATTTCTAGTCAAACAAAAATATGGTTTAATTGTTAAAAATGATTTTGGAGGAAAACCTTTGGGAAATGTTTTGGAAATAAACTATCTGACCCTAAACACAAGGTTATATGGTTTGAAAACATATTTTGTGAAACCTATAGAATTTTGCCTTATTAAAAGCATTTCTTCCCCACATAAAATAATGACTTGATTTAAAAATGGTTTATGAAGTAAAATCTTATACAAATGATTTTTCCACTTTATAAAATGACCATTAGGTGTTTTCAAATGTTTATGACCCATTAGAAACCACTTCTCCAAATAAAACAATCTTTAGCATGCTTTCATGCATTATTTTGTTATTATTATTTTATGTGTTGAATTGCTTGAATGGTAGATTGAAATATTGTTTGCATGATTGAATTGTAGTGACTTGAAGTGTGTGAACATTGCAAAGATCAAGAAGTGCACTTATACTCTCTACCAAAAAGGCAAGTGATGCTTCATACTTTTGTCCCATTATTTTCACTATGCATTAGTGATATTTCTAAGTAGGACTTGCATGAAATTTTGCTAAGTATAAACTATGACATGGGATATCCTAGTAGATGAAACCTTAGTAGAATTTTCCTAAGTTAAGATTCCTACTACTATCATGCTTAGCTTAGCTATTAGAAAACAAGGGTGAAATATATATTCATGCTATGGAAAAATTTCTAAGTCTGAGGACTTGTGTTTTGTTTAATAAAACAACTAAGTGAATGAATCACTTGGGTGGAATGGAAGGAATGGTTTGTGTTGAGTGGTTACACAAGGCCAGGGGACTAGTGAACCTTGTGTATCTCACTTGTGGATGGCCACCCAGGAACAAAGAGATTTGAGATGTCAAATGTTGAGAAGCTTCAAGTGCAGCCACATGGCATTATGGGCTCTTCCTGGATCATATAGGTTGCAATAACTTAGCCAAATGGATAGTTGGTGGTAGGGGTTTGATAGGTTGGAACGCGTCCATTTTGGTCTAAGGGAAGGCTTCTGAAAGATCTTGTCTTGGTGAAACCAAGTCTTGTGGGGAAAGTGCACCACCTCTGCAGAGTGTAAAAAAATGTAAGTACTTAGCCATGTCCCTGGCAAAGGACAATTTGAGCATCAAGACATGGAAGCTATCAAGAATCTCATCATCCCAATTTCTAAGTTAAAAACTTGTGGTTGAACAAGGGTTGAAAGGATCACCAATTTCTATTGGGAGATGCCTTGGGAAAGAGTTTGTCAAAGCAAAAACTTAGTGTTTTCAAATGATAAGGAAAATCTATTTTGAGCAAAGCAAGCCTAAGCTCCACTTAGCCAAATGCATATAGATGATAGACTCCGTTATACTACCATAGTATCACTTGCCAATACAATTCAAATGTATTGACCCTTGTGGCTGTAACTTGTTATGTTGCAGGTTTGTTTGATATTAGTGAAGTTTAATGATTAGGATTACAAGTCTACAACCAACATGTCTGCCTGTGGCACTTTGAAGATGAAGGACCCCATGCTATTGTTATATTCTGCCGCATTGTAACGAGATAGCCAAATGAGCTATGTAAGATGTAATAAAATTATTTTATTCCTGGTTATAAAGTTGTATTATGACCTTTGTTTCTTGATATTACATCTTAACTGTGGATGCTAGCTATTGATCCAGGGACTAGCATTGTAAACACAGGGACCTCTACCTTATTAAAGGTTGGGAACCTTATAGATTTCTTTTGCCACTGTTACCTCGGCTCCCATTGCCTCTGTTTTCATTTGGTTTTCCGGCTACTGCCGGATCATACGGAACAATTTGCTTATTTCTTTTTCCCGAAATTACTGCTCTGTATTTTCGTGCATTGTTTCCGGGTGAGGATGCTGCTGCCACAGATAGGGCGGGTGCTGCACCAGCCGAATGAACCATACGTGAGGCACCAGGCCTTGCTGGGTCTGCCCTAAGCATTTCTTCATTCTGCTGGCTCGCAATGCGCACCAGCTCATTCATTCTTTCTTGCTGTTTCTGTCGGGCTTCGCCGGTCAGTCTTTCTAACTCTAGTGCAGTGGCATTTGCCGCCCTTAGTTTCTTTGCCGGGGTGCTATACCTCGGCAAGCCTAGATCTCGACTGAATCTGCCTTATGAGTCTCATGCTCTTTATTGATATCATCCATGAGGTTCTTCCCTCTCAATCTTAATTCATCAACCCGCTCGGGGGCGACATCCAGCTAATTTGCCTTAGCATATTCTCGCAGGGTCCTGTTTAAGGACTCCCGCAATGCCGACACCTTTTTTTGCCTCTACCAGTACTTTTTGCCTGGTTTCTTCTAATTCTGCCTGAGCATTAGCCGGATCAAGTATCGGCGCTACAGGCGTAGTCAGATTATGTATAGTTGCCTAGAGAATATTTTCTGGTCTTTCCAGAGGTGGCCATCTTACCCTTGGTGCCTTCGGGGTCGTCTCCTGCACCTCGGCTGACTTGGCTACCGAAGGATCTACCTCGGTGGGCGGTGGAGCTGCCTGCTTTGTGGTCATCTGTACTCCCGTCGTCGGATCCTTGCTTGATCCGGCGCCTGCTGCTCCCGTCTGCACCCCGGCTGCGACCATCACCTCGACGCTGCTGACGGGCGTTCTCCACGCGGACCGTTTGCGGCGCTAAGGGGGGCTCTCCTGCAACAATAACTTGGTGAGGATAAATGCCGGAGGTGCCGACGCCAACGTAGATCTGATGCATGCCCAAGTTGATGAAGACGCCATTGCGCGGAGGAGTTTTTCCCCTGAAGCTGCATGCGTTATCGCTGACATAGTCACAGAGATCAAATATCCGGACTAAGCCAGAGACAACGCGCTCGCCAGTATGGATGAAGTTTCCCGTCCGGATCATGACTCCAGCTAGCACCGCTGCTGGCCCCATGGTGGGTGCCAACTGTCGTGGTGGTGGCACGGTAGATGCCATGGGTAGGCTAAAGTATGGGGCCAATGGATGCTAGAGGGGTCTGGGGAGGGAAGATGTAGTTATTTCTACACGCGAATGACTAACATACAGATCTTTATTTCTCCTCTCTTGGACTACAAGTGCTCCTTGAGCTGTATGTAGGAAGAGAAGATGAACTTTACAAGCCTAACGATGTTGAATGAGCCGATCCCCCCTCAAGGGTCCAAGCTTCTCCTTATAAAGGGGTGCCTTGGCTCCTCTAGGGATGATGTGGCAAGCATATTCGAGGAATATGCTTGTCCCAATATAGTAACTCGGCGAGCTCCTTTCCGTGTCCCCCTTCTAATGACGACAAAGTTCTAGAGAGCCCCACCTGCATGCCTCGGGTTCCAGGACTGTCACCTCCGTGACCTCCTTCTGCTCTTCTGCTGTTGTGCGCCTTGTCCTTTGCGCTTGGCTCTGTTCAGATTCTTTCTAGCCCGAGGCTAGGGTTTGACTTTAGGCTCCTCCTTCTCCTGCAAGCTTCATGTTATTCGTCCCTGCCTTGCTTAACTCGGCTCGGACTTCACCTGCATTATGGTTTACTCGGACCTGCCCGGCCGACTTAACTCGTACGTCGGCCGAGTAACGTATAGCCTGAAGGGAATATGCCCTGAGAGGCAATAATAAAGTGTTTATTATGTGTATTCCAAGTATATGATAGATGTTTATTTTGCATGCTATAATTGTATTAATACGGAAACGTTAATACATGTGTGTTTAATAAACAAACAGAAAGTTCCTAGTTATGCCTCTCTCATAAACTAGCTCGTTGATTAACAAGATGATCAAGGTTTCCTGATCATGGACATTGGATGTTGTTAATAATGGGATCACAACATTAGTGTAATGGTGTGGTGAACATTCATCCGAAGTATAGCATTACGATCAAAGTCATTGAGTTTATATTGCTATAACAACTTACGAAGTGATCCTAATCCTTAGACCATGAGATCATGTCAATCACTAACACCGGAAGAGTTTCTTGATAACATCAAACGTCACACCGTAACAGGGTGATTATAAAGATGGATTCAGAACTAATAAAGTGTTATGTTGAGGCTCATGGATCGAGAGTGGAATTTGTTCATCCCGATGATGGATAGATATACTCTGGGCCCTCTCGGTGATATCACATTGATTATCTTGCAAGCAAGTGATTTGATCACTAGAATGTTATATCACAGGAACGAGAAAAGAGTGCATGTCGGTAACAAGATCAAACTAGGTATGGAGATACCGATGATCGAATCTCGGACATGTAATATATCATGAAATAAAGGGATTAAGATACTAGCGTAAAAGGTTTCGACGATCACAAGAAAGTCATCGTTGAATGTGTGGGAGTCAGTATGGGTCTCCAGATCCCGCTTCTGATTATTGATCCGAGAGGGGTCTCGATCATGTCCGCATTATTCATGAACCATAGGGTGACACACTTAAGAGACACCGACATCCAATTGGAGCAAATGTTTCATGCCGAAAGAATGAACAAGCGCATGAATTTATTTCACTAGATACCGAAACAGGTTTTCGGGTGAAATTGCATAAAGTGGTTATGCATGTGAAATAGAATTCTAGCAAGAGGTTATTTGTGAATGTTTGTCATTAAAGTAATTGAAAAAATTCTGAATAAAATAAAAGAGTTTTATTTAATGAGAGTTTGCATTAAATTTGGTGGAAATTTAATGGGAATTTGAGTGGACTTTTGAGTGGGGGGATTTTAAAGGGCATTTTGTGAGTGGAGTGTCCACCCACATGAATGAAGGAGGGGAGGGGGCAGCCCCCATGGCTGGCGGCCACCCCCTTGGGTGCCCCCCTCCTCCTATAAAAGGAGCCCCCCTCCTCACTTGTCTCTCACACCTCCTCGTAAAGGATCTCTCTCCCCCTCTAGAATTTATCCCCCATGGTCTCGGACTAGCGAGATACATGTTCCCGGTGGCTATTCGGCAAGAAAGAGTTGTGCTTCCGCTGCATCGCTGGAGCGAGGAGGCGGAGGTTGCTCGGTGCCTCGAACGTGTGTGCGAGCACGGATGCGCTGCTGATTTGCGGCGCTAGGACTTCCTCTCGATCTTGAGATCGGCAAGAGATCGTCTACATCAACCACGAGTTGAACTCGTTAAGCTTTGTCGGTCTTCAAGGGTATGTTCTCTACGGATATACATCCGCCCGTTGTTTGTATCTAGTAGATAGATCTTGGTATATAGTTCACATCGTAGGAAAAATTTTGTTTTCTATGCTGCGGACCCTACAGTGGTATCAGAGCCGGATCTATGCTTAGATACTTTACACGGGTAGTACACATATGAGTATGTGGGCGATGATGATCATGTTGTTGCTCCTTTGTTGTAATTTTGGATATTGGTGGCATAGTGGGATGAAGCGGCCCGGACAAACTTTACATGTCCTCGCACATGAGACCTGTTCCACGCTTGACATGCAACTAGTTTGCATAAGTGGCTAGCGGGTGTCTGTCTCTCCTACTATAGTCAATATCTATTTTGTAAGCGAGTTGTCAACAATTTGATTATCCTTGTTGTGGTTCATGTTCGTAGGTAAGAACGGTTCTATCTCGAAAGCCCTAAGCCACGTAAAACTTGCAATGGATAAATTAGAGGCGTCTAGTTTAGATTGTTGTTGGGCTAGTGTTATGATATGGTAGTGTTGTAAATAGAAGTATGAGATGATACTCTTACAACACACATAGCGTGTAAAATCCATAGACCTTGGATTTACACATATAGGTATGATAGTGATCATACCACGATGCACATGATAGAGATCATCTGCGGGAACCATATAATTTCACTAATAAACATATGATGTTTGATAGCATCTTATATTGCTTGTTTAGCGCTTTGTTAGCATAATAAGATGATCCCTCATTTAAATATCAAGATAAGAATGTGTTCTTCCTTTAGTATGCACCGATTATGTTTCCGTCGCTCCAAGACATCACGTGATGATCGGGTGTTCTTGGATCCACGACCATATTTCGGGTGTAAAACAGTTACACACGCGAATACTAAGGTTCTAACTTGGCGAGCCTAGCATGTACAGACATGGCCTCGGAACACGGACCGAAAGGTTAAGCATGAGTCATATAGTTGATATGATGCCCATTTGATGCTCGCCTTTGAAGCTATACCGACTCACGTGATGATCGGACTTGGTGTAGTGGATTTGGTTCATGTAATCACCAAAAAGGCACGAGGGATGTCGTTTTTGAGTGGGAGTTCATTCGTAATATAGATTAGTTGAACTCAATCTATCATACACTTAGTCTAAACTTTACAAATTCTGTTGTAGATGGCACCACCTGCTTTTAATTTCAATGTGTTCATGGAGAAAGAGAAACTAGCAACGAACGGTAGCAACTTTACCGAATGGGCCATGAATTTGAGGATTCTCCTCTCTGCTGCACAAAAGCAATATGTGCTAGAAGCGCCGTTAGGCCCCCCACCTTTTGATGATGCCCCTGACGAGGAGAAGAATGTCTATCAGACTCGTCAGGAGGACCACAACTTAGTTCATTGCGGCATATTGTATGGGCTAGAGCCGGAACTTCGAAAGCGTTTTGAAAACGGCAATGCATTTGATACAATGGGTGAGTTGAAAATGATTTTCAACACACATGCTGCTGTAGAGAGCTACAACGCTTCAGAAAAGTTCTTTAGCTGCATGATGGAAGAGCACAGCTCCATTAGTGAGCATGTACTCAAGATGTCGGGTTACGCCGATAAGCTTGTGTCCTTGGGAATATCGATTCCCATTGACTTAGGCATCCATCGTGTTCTGCAGTCTCTGCCACCTAGCTATAAGAGCTTCGTGATGAACTATAATATGCAAGGCATGAAGAAGTCTCTCCCCGAGCTTCTGTCAATGCTTAAAACTGCAGAAGTGGAGATCAAAAAGGAACATCAAGTGTTGATAATCAATAGGAACACTGGTTTCAAGAAAGACAAGAAGGGAAAATGGAAGGGAAGTAAGGGCGGCAAGCCTGTTGCCGCGCCTGAAAAGAAACCCCGAGTTGGACCTAAGTCTGATTCCGAGTGCTACTATTGTAAGGGGACTGGCCACTGGAAGCGCAACTGCCCCAAGTATCTGGCAGACAAGAAGGCCGGCAAGGCAAACAAAGGTATATATGATATACATGTTATTGATGTGTACTTGAATAGTGCTCACAGTAGCACCTGGGTATTTGATACCGGTTCAGTTGCTAATATTTGTAACTCGAATCAGGGGCTGCGGAACAAGCGACCGCTAGCAAGGGGTGAGGTCAAGATGCGTGTCGGCAATGGATCAAGCGTTGATGTGATCGCCGTCGGAACGCTGCCTCTCCACTTACCGTCGGGATTAGTTATAAACTTGAATAAATGTTATCTGGTGCCTGCACTGAGCATGAACATTGTATCTGGATCGTGTTTGATGCGAAGTGGTTATTCATTTAAATCCGAGAACAATGGTTGTTCCATTTATATGAATGAAATCTTTTATGGTCATGCACCGATGATGAATGGTTTATTTCTATTAGACCTCGATGATAATGTTACACATATTCATAATGTTGATGCTAAAAGGATTAAACTTAATGATGATATATCCGCATATATGTGGCACTGCCGTCTAGGTCATATTGGTGTTAAACGCATGAAGAAGCTCCATTCAGATGGACTTTTGGAATCACTTGATTATGAATCATTTGATACATGTGAGCCATGTCTTATGGGAAAGATGACTAGAACGCCGTTTTCCGATTCAATGGAACGGGCGACAGATTTATTGGAAATCATACATTCTGATGTATGTGGTCCAATGAGTGTGTCGGCGCGAGGTGGATATCGTTTTTTGTTACTTTCACGGATGATTTGAGTAGATACGGTTATATCTACTTGATGAAACACAAGTCTGAAACCTTTGAAAAGTTCAAGGAATTTCAGAATGAAGTGGAAAATCATCGTAATAGAAAGATCAAATTTCTACGGTCCGACCGTGGAGGTGAGTATCTAAGTTATGAGTTTAGCACTCACATGAAAGAGTGTGGAATTGTTTCACAACTCACACCTGCTGGAACACCACAGCGAAATGGTGTGTCGGAACGTCGTAATCGTACTTTATTAGATATGGTTCGATCTATGATGTCTCTGACGGACTTGCCGTTGTCATTTTGGGGTTATGCACTAGAAACTGTTGCATTCACTTTAAATCGGGCATCATCTAAATCCGTTGAAAAGACACCGTATGAATTGTGGTTTGGAAACAAACCTAAGCTGTCATTTCTTAAAGTTTGGGGATGCGATGTTTATGTGAAGAAACTTCAACCAGATAAACTCGAACCCAAAGCGGAAAAATGCGTCTTCATAGGATACCCTAAAGAAACTATTGGGTATTCCTTCTATCACAGATCCGAGGGCAAGGTTTTTGTTGCCAAGAATGGATCCTTTCTAGAGAAAGAGTTTCTCGCGAAAGGTGTGAGTAGTCGGAAGGTAGAACTCGAAGAGGTTGTGGAACCTTCTCTTCAAAGTATGGCGAGTAGCGCAGCGCCGGAAGTTTTTCCGGAGTTGGCTCCACCTGTTGAAGAGGGAACTAATGATAATGATCATGAAACTCCGAAAGAGAGTACTACCGAACCTCGCAGGTCAAACAGGACGCGTGCAGCTCCCGAGCTGTACGGAAATCCTGTCATGAATTTCATGGTTGATGAAAATGATGACCCTGCGACGTATGAAGAAGCGATGATGAGCCCGGATTCCAACAAATGGTTAGAAGCCATGAAATCCGAGATGGAATCCATGTATGAAAATCAAGTTTGGAACTTGGTGGAATTACCTCACGACCGAAAGGCCGTGGAGAACAAATGGATTTTCAAAAGGAAAACTGATGCTGATGGTAATGTGACCGTCTATAAAGCTCGACTTGTCGCAAAGGGTTTCGACAAATTCAAGGAGTTGACTACGATGAGACTTTCTCTCCCGTAGCGATGCTAAAGTCAGTTAGGATTATGTTAGCAATTGCTGCATATTTCGATTATGAGATATGGCAGATGGATGTCAAAACCGCGTTTCTCAATGGTAATATTGAAGAAGAGTTGTATATGATACAACCAAAGGGTTTTGTCGATCCTAAGGATGCTAACAAGGTGTGCAAGCTTCAGCGATCCATCTATGGATTGAATCAAGCATCACGAAGTTGGAATCTCCGCTTTGATGAGGTGATCAAAGAGTTTGGATTTGTCCAAACTTATGGAGAAGCTTGTATTTACAAGAAAGTGAGTGGGAGCAATGTGGCATTTCTGATATTATATGTGGATGACATATTATTGGTCGGAAATGATATAGATATTTTAAACAGTGTTAAAAGTTATCTAAACAGCAAATTTTCAATGAAGGACCTAGGTGAAGCGTCATACATATTAGGCATAAAGATCTATAGAGATAGATCTAGGCGCCTAATAGGGCTATCGCAAAGTACATACCTTGATAAGATTTTAAAGAAGTTTAAAATGGATGGAAGTAAGAAGGGGTTCTTACCTATGTTGCAAGGCAAGACATTGAGTAAGACTCAAAGTCCGGCTTCGGCGGAAGAAAGAGAGATAATGGACAAAGTCCCCTATGCTTCAGCCATAGGCTCTATAATGTACGCCATGCTATGTACAAGACCGGATGTGGAACATGCTATTAGTTTGACTAGTAGGTACCAATCGGATCCAGGTTCGGAACACTGGATAGCGGTCAAGAATATCCTTAAGTACTTACGAAGAACTAAGGATATGTTTCTTGTATACGGAGGTGAAGAAGAGCTCGTCGCTAAGTGTTATGTCGACGCTAGCTTTGACACCGATCCGGATGACTCTAAGTCTCAATCCGGATACGTATTTCTCATGAATGGCGGAGCGGTTAGTTGGAGGAGCTCCAAACAACCTGTGGTAGCGGGATCAACAACGGAGGCCGAATATGTTACTGCTTCAGAAGCAGCTCAGGAAGCAGTTTGGATGAAGGAGTTCATATCCGAACTAGGAGTGGTGGCAAACGCGTTGGACCCAATGGTGATCTATTGTGACAACAATGGTGCCATTGCCAATGTCAAAGAGCCAAGGTCTCACAAGCATTCCAAGCATATTAAGCGCCGGTTTCACTCCATCCGCGAGCATGTCAAGGATGGAGATATAAAGATTTGTAAAGTACATACGGATCTCAATGTAGCAGATCCGTTGACTAAAACTCTCCCTAGAGAAAAACATGATCAACACCAGAACTCAATGGGTGTTAGATTTATCACTATGTAACTAGATTATTGTATCTAGTGCAAGTGGGAGACTGAAGGGAATATGCCCTGAGAGGCAATAATAAAGTGTTTATTATGTGTATTCCAAGTATATGATAGATGTTTATTTTGCATGCAATAATTGTATTAATACGGAAACATTAATACATGTGTGTTTAATAAACAAACAGAAAGTTCCTAGTTATGCCTCTCTCATAAACTAGCTCGTTGATTAACAAGATGATCAAGGTTTCCTGATCATGGACATTGGATGTTGTTAATAACGGGATCACAACATTAGTGTAATGGTGTGATGAACATTCATCCGAAGTATAGCATTACGATCAAAGTCATTGAGTTTGTATTGCTATAACAACTTACGAAGTGATCCTAATCCTTAGACCATGAGATCATGTCAATCACTAACACCGGAAGAGTTTCTTGACAACATCAAACGTCACACCATAACAGGGTGATTATAAAGATGGATTCAGAACTAATAAAGTGTTATGTTGAGGCTCATGGATCGAGAGTGGAATTTGTTCATCCCGATGACGGATAGATATACTCTGGGCCCTCTCGGTGATATCACATTGATTAGATTGCAAGCAAGTGATTTGATCACTAGAATGTTATATCACAGGAACGAGAAAAGAGTGCATGTCGGTAACGAGATCAAACTAGGTATGGAGATACCGATGATCGAATCTCGGACATGTAATATATCGTGAAACAAAGGGATTAAGATACTAGCGTAAAAGGTTCCGACGATCACAGGAAAGTCATCGTTGAATGTGTGGGAGTCAGTATGGGTCTCCAGATCCCGCTTCTGATTATTGATCCGAGAGGGGTCTCGATCATGTCCGCATTATTCACGAACCGTAGGGTGACACACTTAAGAGACACCGACATCCAATTGGAGCAAATGTTTCATGCCGAAAGAATGAACAAGCGCAGGAATTTATTTCACTAGATACCGAAACAGGTTTTCGGGTGAAATTGCATAAAGTGGTTATGCATGTGAAATATAATTCTAGCAAGGGGTTATTTGTGAATGTTTGTCATTAAAGTAATTGACAAAATTCTGAATAAAATAAAAGAGTTTTATTTAATGAGAGTTTGCATTAAATTTGGTGGAAATTTAATGGGAATTTGATTGGACTTTTGAGTGGAGGGATTTTAAAGGGCATTTTGTGAGTGGAGTGTCCACCCACATGAATGAAGGAGGGGAGGGGGCAGCCCCCATGGCCGGCGGCCACCCCCTTGGGTGCCCCCTTCCTCCTATAAAAGGAGCCCCCCTCCTCACTTGTCTCTCACACCTCCTCGTGAAGGATCTCTCTCCCCCTCTAGAATTTATCCCCCATGGTCTCAGACTAGCGAGATACCTGTTCCCGGTGGCTATTCAGCAAGAAAGAGTTGTGCTTCCGCTGCATCGCTGGAGCGAGGAGGCGGAGGTTGCTCGGTGCCTCGAACGTGTGTGCGAGCACGGATGCGCTGCTGATTTGCGGCGCTAGGACTTCCTCTCGATCTTGAGATCGGCAAGAGATCGTCTACATCAACCACGAGTTGAACTCGTTAAGCTTTGTCGGTCTTCAAGGGTATGTTATCTATGGATATACATCCGCCCGTTGTTTGTATCTAGTAGATAGATCTTGGTATATAGTTCATATCGTAGGAAAATTTTTGTTTTTATGCTGCGAAACCTACACAGCCTCTCTTGTAAATGTCATGGTCATGCTTATCTCGGCCGACCTTTACATGATTCGGCCGATATAAACAGTAACTTGGCATAAGACCGGGGAAACTCCTTTTGGCTTCCCCCGTCTTGACCCTATCTGGGGTCACCTCCCCAGCACTCTATGCTTTGATTAGTAATGTTTTGTCGCTCTGCATGATTATGGCCATTATTGCTCTCTTAGTTGGTTGCTCCCAGTCTTTTGCTAGCCTCCACTTGTATGAGTAAGTTCTACTCATGCTTCCAACTCAAGAAACCCAGTTATTCCAAAGAGTCCACTATAAATTTCTATGCATGGTGTGTTACACCATTCCAAGTATATTCTTGTTTTCCTATCTTCCAATTAAAAAGTATTTTGTTATGTGAAAACTTAGTGATTAAAGCTCTCACGAACTTGATGGCACACTTTATATTACTTGCCCTAATAAACTTGAACCATTGTGTCGTCTATGTTGTATATGCTTGCACTTATACATTGGAATTAGCAGAACCATGATGTCATGGGGAACGTTTTCAATATTACACTTGTACTTTATACACAGTTGATATCATGCTCTTTTCTCTATGGATGTCTCTGGTGTGAAATAAAGAGGGAGCTTGTAAGTCCATGGGCCGCTAGCCTCAACCATGCCTACTCATGGTGGAAACTTGTAGCATCACCATAATGAGCTATCTGTGAAGCATCCTCAATAAAAACCTATGCACATAGTAAATAAAAAGATCGCTGAGATGCTTATTGTCTACTTGCCTTGTCATTTTGGTTATGTGAAAGCTCATGTACCATATGCAAGGGGTACCCCGTTGGCGGTTCTCTATGATACGCATGTACTTACTATGACAAGAATTTACAGGTGACTAAAGTTGAGTAGCATGAGGTGTGGCCCTCTTATTCTAGGGACATGAGATTGCCAACTTATACTTTGTCGAGCATATACTCCATAGTTTGTTCACTTTAACCTTAACCACTTCAAGATGCTTATGATAGGGGCAATGAGGGGTGAAAGCTAACAAGTACCATAATTTTTGGAAGCTCTTTTTGAAACTTGAAATCCCTGTTTCCTTTACGAAGGGCATTTCTTCCACCACTATATTGAGTCTCCACCTTCTACCTTTAGGCACCATTAAGAGAGCATAGTTGCCATTCTTAGTTCTATGTGCAGTTTCCCAAAACTTATTGATTGATGCATATTGTCATATTACTTGTTCTTGTGCTATTTGTATCTAGTCACTCTTATGAACTTTGAAGGTGTCCTATGCATCTATTTGCTACTCCATGAGGGACAATCTAAATGCCACTATGCCATGTTTTCTATATGTGAAACAAACAAACGTTTTTTAATGCATGTTATTCATGATCTTTGTTTGTAGCCTTTCATGTTGCATGCATAGTTACTTTTTCTTACTGTTAAAACTCCATATTTCATGCACATGTTTAGAGTTCTTTGATCCCAGCTTTCAATGCTTGCAAATGGTTTGATCTTGGTTTTGATGGTGCATGTCACCTAAAAAATATTCTTTTTTGATCACTTACCTACTCGAGGACGAGCAGGAGTTAAGCTTGGGGATGCTTGATACGTCGGAAACGTATCTATAATTTTTTATGTTCCATGCTTGTTTAGAATCTACTTTGCTTTGATTTGTCTACACTTTGAGGTGTTTTTATATGTTTTCTGGAACTAACCTATTAACAAGTTGCCACAGTGCCAGTTGCCTATTTTCTTCCGTTTTTGGTTCCAGAAAGTCAGAAAATCAATATTCTCGGAATTGGACGGGACAAAAGCCAAAGTCAAAATTTTATCGTGGGCAACAGGAAGCCAGAATAGGAGACGTAGGAGGTTCACCAGGGGGCCACACCCCCTGGCGGCCTAGGGCTGGGCGCGCCTTGGGGGGGGTGCAGCCGCCCTGGTGGTCCCCTGCCTCACCTCTTCGCCTATAAAGTCCCCCCGATGCCTAAACCCTAAACACCCGATCAAAACTCCACGAAACCATCTGTAGTCGCCTCCACCATCGTCCCTACATCGGGGGGATCTGAAGTTCTTCCTGGCACCCTGTCGGAGGGGACATCATCCCGGAGGCCTTCTTCTCCGGTATGAAGCGTGAGTAGTTCCACCTTGGACTACGGGTCCATGTAGTAGCTAGATGGCTGTATCTCCTCCTTTGTGCTTTCATGTATAGATCTTGTGAGCTCCGTTCATGATCAAGATCTCATCTATTTGTAATCATGCATGTTGTGTTTGCGGGGATCCGATGGATATTGAGATTACTATGTCAGATTGATTAATGGTTTTGTCTATTTGATTCTATCATGTATGTGTTGTTTGTGATCTTGCATGGTCTCCGTTGCTAGTAGCTATCTTGGCCGAGTAGTTGCTATTGACTCTAAGAGGGGGTATTTATGCTCGATAGTGGGTTCATGCCTCTATTTATCAAGGGAAGTGACAGAAATCTCTACGGTAGTAGATATGTTGTTGCCACTAGGGAAAAAACAACGGTCTCTTGTTCATGGAACAAGTGGATTGTTTACCTTACACACTTTGCTTAAAGCAGTTGTCTGTTGCTTGCAACTTAATACTGAAGGGGGTTCGGAAGATAACCTGAAGATGGACCTGTAGTCTAGATGAAGTTGGATGGTGGTGTATGTATATTGTTGTATCGTCCAATCGAATCTCATAGAATCTTTTTGTCTAGTATTGCATTATTTTGTCTTGCTCAGTTTCTGTCAATTGCCCTGCTATAATTTGTTTACCCTTCATGCCATGTTTGTTTATCTAAGGAGAGCACCTCTAGTGAACTATGGATCCCGGTCCAATCTTTACCATTGATACATCTTCCACTGTTACTGTTTACTTGCTGCAATTCATCATCACCTTTCACACCATACAGTTAATCCTTTGTTACAGCAAACCGGTGAGCTTGACAACCTCACTGATTCGTTGGGGCAAAGTCTTGAGTTTGTGTTGTGCAGATTTTCATGTTGCTTGCAACACCTTTGAGACGTTTCCTTCCTCCTTCTAGTTCGATAACCTCGGTCTCTACTGAGGGAAACTTGTTGCTGTGCTCATTACACCTTGCTCTTGGGGTTTCCAACGAAGCGTCTCACGTCAACACCGGGTGCACACATCATACGTCCATGAGAAGACTAGGATAGAGATGTCAAAACTTCGGGAATATCGGGTTACCCATTCCAAACAAAGTACCAACAAAGTGATCGACCATCTTGCAAAACTGGCCTCCTCCTTCGGCCACATGATCTGGAAGTATGATCTATCGACCTATGCTAGAGAACTTGTAAAGAACGACTCAGACTCTATGTGCACCATTTTAATACTCCCTCCGACCCTATTAGTTGACAAGTAATATGGGTCAGAGAGAGTATAAAGTTCTCTTGCCCTAAAAAAAGAGGTATAATAAAGTCATAAAACACACATACAAGGTAGATTGTCATCTCATTTGCAATTCAGCCACCTTCGAGGGGTCCTCTTGGCAATTGCTTTCTTCGTTGGGTTACTCCAAAATGAAAAAGGTTCGCGGGTTTTGCTGAAGTCCTCCTCTCGCCTGCTCGAGCTAGGGTTTACCCTCCAGGCTCCCTCGCCTCGCATCCTCCCTCTTCCAATTTCCAGCGGCGGCGGAGGGCATGGCCGGCGCCGAAGGGCAGACCGCGGCGGAATCGGATACGGGCCCGGAGCTCTCCCTCGGGGGCTTCGATTTCGCGTTCAACTCGCAGAACTTCTCCGATAGGATGCTGCGGTTAGAGATCGTCGCGGGCGGCAGTAGCGGAGACGAGGTCGCCGGAGGATCCGTCGCCGGCTCGAAGCGCCGCCGCAACGAGGAAGGTGCGTAAGTGCCGCCACCCTCGCCGTTGGCTAATTGTTGTTTTGTAAATTATATGCTGTCTGATGCGATTCGGATGTTAACTTCTGTGGGGAATTTCGCGGCTCTGGCTGATTTTGTTTTCCACTGGGAAGCGGTAGATGCTGGTTTTGTTCTGAGCTTGAGCCCATGTGGTGTGGATGTAAGAGTTACTGGAATTGGAAATTGTCCTCGCCCGAATCAGTATCAAATCCATTGAGACAATGTAGTGTAGTAGCAAAATGTAATCCTTCATACAATTGGAGTAGCGTCTCCTTACAACTCTAGAACTTACCCGTCTCCATACAATGAGTCCATAACCATGTTACAACTTACAAGTTCCATGTTCAGCGGTTAGGTCAACATTAGGCTCATTACTGATTAGGCTGGCATTTCCCCTTCTCCACCTCTGTATTTTTTCACTATTGTGTGTGCCGAATTTTGAGGTTATTATTAGTCTTGTTGATAATTTCTTACTTTTATGTAGTGCAAATACAGTGTCTGCAGTAAATTTGGTACTGGAACAAGGTACCCCTTGGTTGCTTGTTCCGCAGTATGCAGAAGATACATGCAAGCAACAGTATGCTGATCAAATGAACTTACTCTTTTAGCTATTGACTTGCTTCTGCTACAGTACTACTAGATGATCTGCTGTATGGAATATACTAAGTGCTTCTATGCTTTTTGATTAATTATTGCACAAATCAGAAAGCACATTTAGCTACTTAAATGTGAAGGTTAAACCAGCAACTTAATCTTAGCAGAGGGCCATAGACGCATATCCAGACTCCAAACCTGCTGCACGCATTCCTCCGCATCACCCACAAGGCCACAATCTCGTTCACCCCAATCACTGCAACTTTGCCTACATACCTCTACCTCACGGTAAGCACCGTCACACGTGATACTCCATTGCCACTGCAACTAAGCTAAAGTGCTGCTGACGCAACTCCTGCGGAATGTCTCATGCAAAGAAGTTTGGGAGGCTGCAGCCAATGTCTGAATGCCCCTTGATTTTCTTTCTGTTCATGTGCAGTCTAATCTCATCTCATTTGATGCTAGCGTCAAGATTGTCCATGTATTCGGCAGAGGATTCCATAGTAGCAAGAAACGGGATCGATGCTGTGTTCCATGACCCAGTCACGACCCAGGGTCCCAGATCAAGGGTCGGGAACAAAAGTAGTTTGACGTGGGTGGGTTGCCGGGTTGCGTTCCAGATCAGTGAGTGCTGACCCCGACTGAGTACACAAGATTACAGAGAAAGTACAAACATACCAGGCATTCCACCGCGCCGCGCATCGTCTATCGAGCTGCTGTCGCGCCATCTCTGTTCCGCCACTGGTGGGTACGCAAGCGGCGGAAGGTCTCTCACGCCGCCGCCGCACTGCGGCCTGCACCCCTGCAGAGTATTCCAAGTATTTTTAAATAGCAGAGAACTTATTTAGTGATTCTACCCTGTACTACTATCTTTCCATGTTTCTCCTTTATTTCTCAGTCTGATTGGTATTTTTGGCCAGTTGTACGAGTAAAGACGATGTATATTAACTCAGCGATCCTTGCTGCAAGAAGTCCTTTCTTTCTCAAGGTAATTCTTGGAGCCTTGTTAAATACCTTTATTCTTAATCATTTCATGTTTTCTAATAATATTTGTGCTTCTTAGCTTTTCTCAAATGGCATGAAAGAATCTGATCAGACACATCCGACGCTTAGGATTGCTGATTCAGGTAATGTGATGGATCAAATGTAACATTCTTCCCCTTATAATAGGTCCTAATTTGCTATTGTAATTGTGTTATTATTTCTATGTTTTTCAAATAACAACATGATTATATATAATAGAAAAAGGATTTATATTTCTGAGCATCTGACACTCTTATTTCCCCCTTCGGCAATGAAATGGCTAGTCTCTTCCGCTCTTTGATTTTATTCATACCAAATTGATATTTTGTCTAGTCTTCTTTATGGATATCTCTCCTCAATAGCGAATACCAGTAGTCACACTTAAATAGCCATCTACACACCAAAAAGGCTTTCCTTTTCTTTAGTTTTTTATTGAACTGTTTCCATAATCCTTCCGCATCTTTGTTTTCATTCTATTTGAAACAGGTGAGAATGCTATTATGGAGCTTTTACGGTTTATATACAGTGGAAAGCTGACAACAACTGAGCCCACCCTTCTGCTTGACATCTTGATGGCTGCAGACAAATTTGAAGTCGTTTCTTGCATGAGGCATTGCTGCCAGTTGCTCGCAAGTTTGCCTTTGACAACAGAATCTGCACTGCTCTACCTAGATCACCCATGTTCTATGTCAATGGCACCTGAAGTTCAGATTTTGAAAGGTGCCGCCAAGGAATTCCTCGTCAATGAATTTAAGGATTACAATAAGTAGGTGATCCCACTGGCTGAAACCATCTTTTATTTCCTTAGAGAGAAGTGTAGGCATTGTTGTCATAAAATCATGTAAGATGTGTACTCAAGGCTTGCTTTGTCTTATTTTAGGTTCCAACAGGAAGTGATGAACATTTCTCTGGCTGGGATCGATGCCATTCTTTCAAGTAGTGACCTACATGTGGTTTCTGAAGATCAATTATACTACCTCTTGCTCAAGTGGGCCCGTGTGCGATACCCGGAATTGGAGGAAAGGCGTAAGATCTTGAGTTCCCATTTACTTCCACTGGTTCGCTTCAGTCATTTGACCTACAGCGCATTTCAGAGGATCCTAACATGTACTGATAGTGACATAGACCATGAGCAAGTAACAAAGCTTATCACTGGGGTACTTCTGTGCAAAGCTTTTCCGGCACACAAGCCAGGTGCTTTTGCAGCATGTGCAACCTCCTGTTTGCAATATGCAGAGAGAGCTTACAAGTCCAAACATCTGAAACTGGTTGTGTTCGATCAACCCTGCCCACAGGTTATAGCTTACATGGACCTGAAGCGCGAGGAATGCTCCCAACTCTTTCCGTCACAACAGATACTCTCTCGACCATTCCATGTTGCAGGTCAGGGGTTTGTTCTTGGCGCAAAATGTAACATGGTTGAGCAGGGTGGGCTGTACAGATTTGGCGTCTTCATATGTATTGATCACAAGCTGAAGGGCTCAACGCATGTGACAGTAGATTGCGAGTTTGCTGCAAGGACAAAAACGTCAGGCCAGTTTGTGAGCATGGTAAACGGCAAGTGCATCTTCAAAGGTGAGCTGGCATTTGGCCGCAATGATCTTTTTTCGACCCCGTGGTCGACGCTCCTGGATGATGAGAGTCCCTTCTTCGTCGAGGGAGTGCTGCGTCTCAGGGTTGATTTGACGGTGGTGGAGCAGACGGCACCGCAATCTCAGCAAAGCTAGGTTTATGGCTTGCTTCTGACCCTTGCCTAATCCCTCACGTCGAGCATTGCTTGCGAACGAGGCTCCTGCGAGAAGAGGAAGAAAAGAGCGTGGTTCGTCAGAATATTGTTCATACATTAGCCTCTGCCAACCAAACGTGTTGCTGCTTCATGACACTGTTTTTGTTATAGCCAAGATGCATAATGCTCTTTTGTCCCTGGGAGCTGTAACAGGATAGCCAGGATGGTTTAGTACTTAGTCTCTGCTGTTCATTTTGTTGGATATAGGCAAAGGAAAGGTTCGAATTTCTAGCGTACGGCTTGGAGCTGGGGTCTTCGTGTGATCTTGGCGTGCCTGGTGTGTGATAGACTTGGAGATGCATGCCAATTTGCTCATCTATTCTTTTCTGCTGAACCGAACCATTAATGGAATCTGTGTATAGCAGCTCTGTTTTTATTTGTTTTTAGTACTACTATAAGTCTCGGCTGAATCTGTTTTTATTTGTTCTTTTCTTGGAGATACTCTGTGCTTATGTATGCATCACCAAGGAAATAAAGCTTTTCCATTACAAAAAAAATCCCGACTATTTTTAATTTCCTCTACTGGCATGATGTAGATGCTAGATATGTCGGCGAAGCGGACCGTGCTGACGGCTGCCTGGTCGACCACGGCGAGCTTGATGTACATGGCCGGCGACAGTTCAGCCGGTAGCTACCGTCCTCTGTTTTGCTCTCGTAGGATTTGCACACAACCAGGCACGACAAAGAACAGCGTTGCATATTTATACCATGTCCATGCCGTTGTCTAATTTGTATGTCTGGCCCTTTTTATGCAAAGTAAGCAGATATGTTTGTAATTTACTCACTTTCCAGGGTACTTTCGCCAAATATTCGGTTCCTCGACTCGACGGGGAAAAAAAGGGCTCGCGGGTTTTCGAAAAGTTGAGACTAATCGTAATCGACCGCCGTCTCGCCTTCTTCCCGTACAAGCCTCCACGGCCCGGAGCTAGGGTTTACGGGCCGCGGCGTCCTCCCTCTTCCGGAGATGGCGGAGCGCATGGCCGGCGCGGAAGAAGGGTCGACGACGGCGGCGGTGGGGGCGGAGGCTGCAGCGGAGATGGACATTGAGTCCTCGCGCGGGGGCTGGGGGCCCAGCTTCGAGTTCGCGTTCGACGCGGAGAACTTCTCCGACAAGGTGCTGCAGGTAGAGGTCGTCGCAAGTGGCACCGTCACCGGAAAGCGCCGCCGCAAGGAGAAAGGTGCGTGCAGTGCCTCCCCACCCCCCGCCGGCGCCGCTGGACGGATTTTAGCTGTTAAGTAGTCAATTTCCCTGGTGATTTTAGGGCTAGAGGGAATACATGTGGTTTGTGCCCGAGCTGGTGTGGTCTACGTGTAATAGTTATCTGACATTTCAAAGATGTGCCCGCCGAATGAAACTCAAATTTACTGGGGAAAAGTAGTTAATTAGCAGATTATACATTGCCTGCACAACAGTTCTGTCAACTGATTTATTTCCAAATATAATAAGAAGATGGAAGAAATTACTTATTATCAATTGTGTTGTTCAAGTTAAGGGTGTGTATTTGGAAAGACAGATAAAGACTTCCATCTTTTTTTGTTGACGTTGATACTATGAGAAAATATGACCCTAAATATATTTGGCGAGGATGGAGGGGCTGCTAAATCGTTAGAACTCTCCAGCCTCAACAACCGAGTTCCCTATTCCTTTAACATTAGTCTGTCTTTTCCTTTGTTCACCTCTGTTCTTTCTGTGTGGTAGCGAAATGTGATCCTTCATACAATTGGACTAGGGGCTATTTACAACTCTAGAAAACTCTCCTGTCTCCGTACCATAAGTCCATATATGTTACAACTTACATCACTAGTAGAAAAAGAGCCATACGTCCACCCTAGTTTGGAGCTAGTTTGGAGCATTAGTCCCGGTTATGGTTGGACCCGGGACTAATGTGAACATTAGTCCCGGTTCCAACGGCTAGAACGCCATACATCTTTAGTCCCGGTTCGTATCACCAACCGGGACTAAAAGGGGTGCCCCAGTGCCAATACCTTTAGTCCCGGTTCGTATCACCAACCGGGACTAAAGGTGTGACCTTTTACCAACCTGGACTAAAGGGATTGGCACCGGGGCACCCCTTTTAGTCCCGGTTGGTGATACGAACCGGGACTAAAAGTATTGATCGGGCTAAGCTTAGTGGAGCGTGTCAATAGGTAGTGCTTTCTTTTTCTAATTCAAGCTGGATGTCCATCGTGCTAAGCTGATTATAGCACGTTAATAGGCAATTCTTTTTTTTCTGATTTGAGTCGCTGCACCGATGGAACCTAATGGCGCAGACCAATAAAAGGAAAGAAAACTATATGTCGTGCGAGAACGTGACTTGGACGTAATTAGATGGACCTAGTTAAATCCTAGCCCTAAATTAAAAATCTAATAGTTAATATATAATTTTGAAGATGTGTATCAACCTAATGCCTTCGAAACAATCTTTTATATTGATCTTTCTTTATTTCTTTGTCTCTACTCGACGTGTTACAACTTGATGGCTGGACGTTATCTCGACTTGGCAAAAAGGCTCCTAGCCTAACACGGACACGCCTAAGCCTGTGCATCTACGGGTTTAATTTGAGCGGGTTTTGCTGGTTTATCAACCCGGTGAATTTTTTCTGGTTTATCAACGATTGCCAGATTGAAGCTTGAACCTCCGCTAGCTCCATCCGCACGAAAAAATCGAAAAGAAAAAAATTATTTTAGAAAAAAAGTTATTTTAGTATTTTTTATGTTATATTTGAATTCCTCGCATTTTTCTGATAATAATGGATATATTATTTATTAAATTTCGATTTACAGATTTGAAGATATTGTTTATGTCATATTAAATGAATAAATGGCAAAAATGAATAAAATATTAATTTAATTAGTTTTTACTTTCATTAGAATAAAATGTTATTATTAATTATTTATTGTTGTTTACTAAAATTAGTTGTTCTTAATTTCAAAAAAAGTGTCACATATCGATATGAGTTAATGAGATTGATATACTAGTCTTGACAACAAGATATATTGGTCCTTCGCGCAGGTGGGAGAGATGGAATGAAGAAGTTAAGCGTGCTGGGGGTGGAGTAGTGCTAGGATGGGTGACTGGATGGGAAGTTTGACTGTAAGTACGATTTGAACTAAGATTAAGTATAATTAGTGTTAAAAATGAGAGATGTGGGAGATCAACGAGCCAAATAATTCAAAGGTTTAAGAAAAAATTAAAATTTTTTTTTTTTTTAAAAAAAATAAAATAAAATAAAAAAATACTTTTACAAACCGGGACTAAAGGTCCTCCCCACATTGCACGGAGTAGCGGCCACGTGTGCCCCCATTTGTCCCGGTTGGTGGGGCAACCGGGACTAAAGGTTAGAGCTTTAGTCCCGATTGCCTCGTCCCGGTTGGGCAACCGGGACTAATGGCCTTACCAACCGGGACGCATGGGGCGTTTTCTACCGGTGCATGTTCCATTTTCCTTGTTCACCTCTGTTTCTTCTCTTTGTGTGCGTGTGCTGAAATATTAAGGTTATTAGTTGCCTTATTGATAATAAATCGCTTACCATTAAGTGTACAAGTACATAGAGTATGCAACTAAATTTGGTACTCCCACATTATACTGATAAAAGGGAGCCCTTGGTTGTATGCCGATCAGATCAGCTCCCCCTCCCCTCAGTCCTGCGTCAAGATTGTCCATCTCTTCACGGAGCATTCAGATGAGCAAGAGGCTAAGAGGAATGAGGGTGGATAATTCTTAATTATGGCATCAATATGTGACCTTGGTGTGGGCTATGGCGGAGTGGTTCATTTAACCACAACCCTTCATTCTTACTTGAAAGCATTTATACGATACTCTATAGGATTCCTGGGTTAACATTTATGATTACTTTACTTATTGAGCTAAAAGCTTGCGTCGATCCCTGGATGCAGCTAAGTCAGTGTTGAAATTTCCTGATGTTATTTTAATCATTTTCTCTCGAAATAGGCTTTCGCCCCGCTTTATAAATAAAGCAACCGTCCAGCACAAATAGCACAATACAAAGACACACACACACCACATGCTGGGGCCACAGCACAAGACGGCCCAACTCGGACACCACCCAACGAAGAAAAGGAAGAACGCCTCGCCATGGGGGAGGACGCTGAGGACACTAAGGCGAGCTACGAGGGAGCCGCTGAGCCGCCTCCAAGAGACGGTGAAGGGTCGCGTCCAGCCTCGCCTTGTCCCGCTGTCTACACAACGGGTACCAGAGCTGCAGGGAAGCCAGAAAGTGAAACACCGAGTCAGACGAACGCCTAGGGAGAAAGTTCTCAATGACCATCTTATTCCTAATGTTCCAGAGGGACCACGACATGGCCGCGAACACAAGCCAGAAGAGTCGACGACCCTTCCCAGCTCGGTTTGCTTGGGTTTCTAGGAATTCACCGAGATCTTGGGCCAACCAATCCGGGCCCAACGCCTCTCTGGTGAAACTCCACAGAAACCGGGCCGCGGGACAGGTGAACAAAATGTGGGTTCCCGTTTCAGGGACCCCACATAATGGACATAATCCGTCCCCCGGCCCATGTCGCTTGGCCACCTCCACTCCCGAGGGGAGCCTATCGCGTAAAAGTTGCCAAACAAAGATTTTTGTCTTCAGCGGGAGCGGTGCTTTCCAGAGGTGCTTGGTCCAGGGGAGAGTGTCCTGGCCAAAGAGGGCCCTATAAGCTGAGCCAACCGAGAACGAACCGGACGGGGAGAGAGTCCAAGAGACGCTATCGGGACCACTAGCCAAGGAGGCCGGGAGCTCCGCCCTGAGTTCCCTCCATGCTACCGTTTCCTCCGGGCCGAAGGTACGGCGGAACGAGATGTTCCATGTACCTCCCAAAGCCGCGTTGGATACCCGTAGCGCTGGGTCGGAACAGATGGCGAAGAGACTCGGGAAGGCCTCCTGCAGCGGGCGCTCACGGAGCCAGGGGTCGAGCCAGAACATGGTCCCCTCTCCATTTCCAATGGAGAAGGCGATACCATGCCTGATCTCCCGCTTGATCTCCTGAATGGAGTGCCAAAATTGGGACCCCTCGCTACGATCACAGTCCAGAAGGGGCCGACCGCGCAGGTATTTGGCCTTGATGAGTTTGAGCCACAACCCGCCATCATCACGCAAGATACGCCATACCCATCTAAGCATAAGGGCCTTGTTGAACTGGCGGGATGCAAGGATTCCTATGCCCCCAACCTCCTTGGGGGCGCAGATGTCCGCCCACTTGACCATGTGGTATTTTTGGCGGCCCAAAGAGTCTTGCCAGAAGAACCTCGACAACTCCTTGTCAAATGTCCCATGTACTCCCTCGGGGAGGAGGTACATGCCCATCAAATACATGGGCAGGCTAGACAGGCAGGAGTCGATCAGGACAGTCTTGCTCCCCTTCGAGGTAAATCTGCCACGCCAAGGTTCAGACCTCGAGCGCACCCTATCCGCTAGCGGGTCCAGGTCCCTGATAAGGATCCTGGTGTCGCGGATCGGCATCCCCAGGTAGGTAATGGGGAAGGAGGCGAGCCGACAGTTGAAATTGTCCGCTATCCTCAGTTGCTCGTCCTGAGAGAACCCTAGTGCGATGATCTCGCTCTTATCAAAATTGATACGGAGGCCAGACATTTCCTGGAAGCAAAGGAGTAGGAATTTGAGGTTTGCAATGTCCAGCGCCGAGCCTTCAATCATGATCATCGTGTCGTCTGCATACTGGAGCTGGGTGACGCCACCCCCTGGGATAAGGTGGCCTACCACCCCCGAGATGTGGCCGGCCGCCTTCGCTCTCTCAAGCATTTCCGCGAGGGCATCAACGGCAGCGTATTTTAATCATTTTACCATGCAGCTTAGTAGGTGTTCAATCTGCGCCCATAATAGAACAGAGTGTTCCAAGTACTTTTGATAGCAGAAAATTTGTCTAGTGTTTCTACACTGTTCTACTTCCTTCCCATGTTTATTCTTTATTTCTCATTCTGATCTTGGTTCTTATGGCCAGTTTTACGAGTAAAGACGATGTATATCAACTCAGCAATTCTTGCCGCAAGAAGTCCTTTCTTTCTCAAGGTAATTCTTAGAGCCTTCTTAAATACCTTTGTTCTATAATCAATTTATGCTTTCTAATAAATTCATGCTCTTTAGCTTTTCTCAAATGGCATGAAAGAATCTGATCAGAGAGATCCAACACTTAGGATTGCGGATTCAGGTAATGTGGTGACTCAAATATAACATTGTTCCTCTTATTATGGATTCTAATTTTCTATTGTAATTGTGTTACTATTTCTATATTTTTCAAATAAGAGCACTGTTATACATAAGAAAGAAGTGATTTTATATTTCTGAGTATCTGACACTATATTCTTTCTTCGGCAAGGAAATTGCTACCCTCTTTTGGTCTTCTGGTTTTACCTACAAAATGGATATTTTGTCTAGTCTTTGGATATCGATTCTCAGTAGAAAATTGTCAGTAGTCACACTTAAATAGCTATTGACCCACCCAAAGGCTTTCCCTTTTCTTTTATTGCTTTATTGAACTTTTCCTTGATCCTTCTGCCTTTTTGTTTTCATTCTGAAACAGATGAAAATGCCCTTATGGAGCTTTTAAGCTTTATGTACAGTGGAAAACTGACAACAGCTGAGCCCACCCTTCTGCTTGACATCTTGATGGCCGCGGACAAATTTGAAGTCGCTTCTTGCATGAGGCATTGCTATCAGTTGCTCACAAGTTTGCCTTTGACAACAGAATCTGCACTGCTCTACCTAGATCACCCATACTCTAGGCTTATTGCAGCTGAAGTTCAGCTTTTGATTGGTGCAGCCAAGGAATTCCTTGCGAACGAATACAAGGATTACAATAAGTAGGTGTTCCCCATTGGATGGAGCAATCTTTTCTTTCCTTTTCAGAGAGAAGTGTAGACATTGTTGTCACAAACTCACGGCTTGGTTTGTATATTTCAGGTTCCAAGAGGAATTGATGAACATTTCTCTTGCTGGGATCGAAGCCATACTTTCAAGTAGTGATCTACATGTGGCATATGAAGTTGACTTATACTATCTCTTGCTCAAGTGGGCCCGTGTGCGATATCTGAAATTGCTGGAAAGACGTAAGATCTTGAGTTCTCGTTTACTTCCACTTGTTCGCTTCAGTCATATGACCTGTGGGGCACTCCAGAAGATCCTAACATGTACTGACAAGGACATAGACCATGAGCAAGTAACTAAGCTTATCACCGGGGCACTTCTGTGCAAAGCTTATCCAGCACATGAGCCAGGTGCTCTTGCAGCATGTGCAACCTCGTGTTTGCTATATGCAGAGCGAGCTTACAAGTACAAACAACTTAAAGTGGTTGCGTTTGATAAACCGTGCCCACAGGTTATAGCTTACATGGACTTGAAGCGTGAGGAATGCTCCAAACTCTTCCCTTCAGATAGGATTTTCTCGCACCGGTTTCATCTTGCAGGTCACCGCTTCCGTCTTGGGGCAAGATGTAACAAGGCTGTGCAGAGTGGGCTGTACAGATTTCGCCTATACTTAAATATCGACATGAAGCTGAAGGGCTCAACCTGTGTGTCAGTAAAGTATGAGTTTGCTGCAAGGAACGGACCGTCTGGGCAGTTTGTGAGCATGGCCAATGCTAGCTATACCTTCACTGATAAACATTCAGTTGGACATGAGGCTTCGCTTCCATGGTCGACGTTCCTGGATGATGACAGTCCCTTCTTCATCGATGGCGTGCTGCACCTCAGAGTTGATTTGACGGTGGTTGGGCAGACGGAACCGCAAACATGATATCTACCTGCACATCGAGCATGAAGTCCTGTGAAAAGAGGAAGAAAAAAGTGCATGGTTCGTCAGCAGATTGTTGATACTGTAGCCACTGCATGCCAACCAAATGCGTTGCTTCTTCATTGAACCTGTTCTTGTTGTAGCCAAGATGTTGATGTTACCTTTTGCTGCTTTGTCCCTGGGAGTTGTGACAGGATAGCAGCAGTAGCTGGGAGTGTTTTGGCGCGTCTGTCTGATGTTCCTTTTGTTGCCTAGGCAAAGGGGTTTGAATTTCTAGCGTACAGCTTGCAGCTGGGTTCGTATGATGTTGGCGTGCCTGGTGTGCAATAGACCTGGCTCTTATTTTCGTTTGTGTTGAACCCAACTATTAATGGAATCTGTGTATACCTGCTCTATTATTTTGCTGTTCTCTGCTTGAAGACACTCTGCGTTTGTGTATGCTTCACCTCCATTGTAGAATATATGAGTAATATAAATATATCTCATCAGTTAACATGATAAACGTAGGTGCTAGATAAATTTTATATCTCACCATCGTGCCGACGGTGGCCTGGTCGACCATGGTGAGCATGGTTACATCGCCGGTGACAACTCAGACGATCGCCACCGTCCTCTGTTTGCTCGTATGATTTTGATCATTTGAACATATGCAACTAGGGTACTAGGCGATAAGACGGACTATTAGGCGGCACAGAACTAATCTAGGGTTTGGTACTCCCGCTGGCGACACCGCCGGTCTGCTTTGCCTCTGATGGCCTCGGGGCCTAGGGGGTGTGGTGGCCTCTCGCCGGCGGGAGGTTTTCTCGTTCTTTGTTTAGGTCTTTTTTCAATGTTGAGATGTCGAAGTGACGGCTATATCATGAAGTTAGAATAAGGTCCTTCGCGCTTTATCCTCGCTCCTATGGAGGGTGCATGGAGTCATGTGTGATCTCCTAGGATCTGGTTTGTTTTCGTGGTTGTTGTCGTAAGTTCAGGTCAGTCTCTTCTGACTTATGGATGCCATCATTGGTGACGGTTGCTGATCTAGTGCGCTGGCCCTTTTGGAACTTAGCACGACGAATTTTTGTCTATCTACTACAACAAACTCTACTACGACGAGCTTGTCCGGCTCGGGAGATAGAGGGGCGAGAACGGCGGCGCGCCTTTGGCTCGTGCTACTGTTTTGTAGTCGTCGCTAGGTGGTCCATGAACCTATTAATAATAATTATTATTGTTTTAAAAAAATACTACTGTTGATGATTATTAATAAATTGGTGAAATTTCACAAAATAAAAAACATATGCAACGAAGTACTCTTGGACTTTTAATGCACAATACTCTTCGGCAAGTAACGCAGATATATTATTGTAATTTATGCACTTTCCAAGTGTCCTAAACGACAAACAGTGGGTTCCTCAACGGAAAAGAAAATGGGCACGCGGATTTTCGAGAAGTCTGAGAGTGAGCGACAACCGTGAAGCTTTCCAGTAGAAGCTTCCGCGACCGCGAGCTAGGGTTTACGGGGCGCGGCGTCCTTGCTCTTCCGGAGGCAGCGGAGCGCATGGCCGGCGCCGAAGGGTCGACCTCGGCGGAGGTGGAGATGGACTTTGAGTTCTCGCGCGGGGGCTGGGGGCCCAGCTTCGAGTTCGCGTTCGACGCGGAGAACTTCTCCGACAAGGTGCTGCGGATAGAGGTCTTCGCCGGAGCGCGCCACCGCGAGGAGAAAGGTGCGTAGAGTGTCCCCGCCCCCCGCCCCCCGCCCCCGGGCCCCAGCCGCTGGATGGATTTTTTTTCAAGTTAAATCGCAGTCCACATTGGGATGCTTGGCCTAATTTCGTTTCTGCAAGTACTAGCTCGGGCTGACCCTCGATTATGGTGATTTTTTGGCGATGGGGAATTCAAAAGTTTTGTGCCTGCGCTTGTGTGGTGCAAATGAGTTATCCAACATTGAAAGATGTGCTCACAGAATCAGACCCGCATTTATCGAGGAAAAGTAGTAGTAGTTAACTAGCAGATTATATACTACCTGCACATCAAATATGCGAAATGTTGCGTTTCCAGATATATAATAAAAAAGAGGAAGGAATTATCTGTTATCAATTGTGTTATTGAATTAATGGGTGTGTATTTGGAACGACGGATAGGTCATTTCACGAGTTTCATCTCTTTTTGCGAACCTTGTTATTGTGAGCAAATATGACCCTTCATATATTTGGCGAGGATGGAGGGGCTCCTAAATCTTTAGAACTCTCCATTCTCCACAACCATGTTCCTTGTTCAACATTTAAGCATTTAGGGTTAGCACTAGTCTGCCGTAATCCTTTCTTCACCTCTGTTCTTTCTGTGCCTTGAAACATTTAAGGTTAACATTAGCCTGCCTTTTTTCCTTTGTTCACCTCTGTTCTTTCGGTGTGTTGAAACATTTAAGGTTATCATTAGCTTGCTTGATGAGTGCTCACTTTTAAGTAGTACAAGGGAGTGCCTAGATCTCAGGCGCCTAAGAACTTCTTATGTCTAAGTCGCTGACATCATCCTACTATTTGTGCTAGTTACAACCTAGTTGCAACTTATATAATTTGTACTAATTCTCAGTTGCAACCTAGTTGCAACTCATTAAAATCTCAGTTACAACCTAGTTGCAACTCATGTGAAAGTCTCATGTTGCACGAATCGCGAGGTAAATCTAATGGCGAGAGAGGTGACTGAGAACTAAGAAGTTCTCAGGAGAAGTTCTCAGGCGCCTGAGAACTAGCAAATCCGTTTATTTATTTGTCATATTTCTCTTTTACTTATCTGCTCTTGGTATTTTGCAGGTGATGCAGGACAAAGTATGAAGTCTTCTTCAGCCATGGTAGATACACCACTTCTACGAGTAAAGACAATTTACATCAATTCAGCTATTCTTGCTGCAAGAAGTTCTTTCTTTCTCAAGGTAGTTCTTTTAACAATTTTTAAAAATACATTTATTCTGTTGCCAGTTCATGCTTTCTAATAAGCTTCATACCTCTTAGCTTTTCTCAAATGGCATGAAAGAATCTGATCAGACACATCCAACACTTAGGATTACTGATTCAGGTAACGTGGAAACTCAAATATAGAATTCTTTCTCTTATAATTGCTTCTAATTAGTTCTTGTAGTTGTGTTATTATTTTTTCTATTTTGAAAATAAACGCGAGTACTTATATGCCTTTTTGTTTTTATTCTACTTAACAGAGGAAAATGCCGTCATGGAGCTTTTAAGCTTTATGTACAGTGGAAAGTTGGCAACATCTGAGCTTGCTCTTCTACTCGACATCTTGATGGCTACTGATAAATATGAGGTTCTTTCTTGCATGAGGTTTTGCAGTCAATTCCTCGCAAGGTTGCCTATGACCACAGAAACTGCATTGCTCTACCTAGACCATCCATGCTCTATTTGAGTGGCTGCTGAAGTTCATTGTTTAATAGTTATAGCCAAAGAATTCCTTGCCAACAAATACAGGAACTATACTGAGTGAGTGATCCTCCATCAGATGGGTCCGCTTTTTATTTCTCCACAAAGAAAATTTAAGCATTATTATCGCAGAACCATTTATGAAGTGTACTCAAGGCATGGTTTTGTTTCTTTTCAGGTTCCAAAATGAACTAATGAACTTCCCTCTTGTTGGGATTGAAGCCATCTTTTCAAGTACCGACCTACATGTACCAATTGAAGACGATATATATCTCTTCATGCTCACCTGGGCCCGTACGCGATACCCAGAATTGGAGGAAAGACGTAAGATCTTGAGTTCTCATTTACTTCCCCTGGTGCGCTTCACTCATATGAGCTGTTCAAGACTGTGAATGGTCCTAACATGCACCGATGATGATATAGACCATGATCGAGTAAATAGGTGTATCATTGGAGTAATTCTACACAAAGCTTACCCAGCACATGTACTTGGTGATCTTGGAGCAGACACAACAACTTGTTGGAAATTTGCAGAGCGAACTTACATGTGCAAACCTCTGAAAGTTGTTGCGTTTGATGAACCCTGCCCACAGGTTATAGCTTACTGGGATCTGAAGCGTGAGGAGTGCTCCCGACTCTTTCAGACAAGACAGGTACCTTCACAGCCGCTCCCTAGCTCCTTGTCGTCAGGAAAGATAGTCTCGCTCCCATTCAATCTTTCAGGGCTAGATTTCATCCTCGCAGCAAGATGTAACATGACCCGGCTGAGTGGGTCGTACAGTTTTGGCCTCTTCTTTGCCGTCATAAAGGAACCGAAGGGCTCCGTGACAATAGATTATGAATTCGCTGCAAGGACAAGAGAGTCGGGGAAATTTGTTACCAGGTTTGAGAGGAAGTGCACCATCACTGGTCGTAAGATGGTTGGTTGCAGTGATGTTTTTGGCATTCCATGGCCGTCGTTCATTGCTGACGAGAACCTCTTTATCAATGGCGTGCTGCATCTGAGAGCTGATCTTAGGGTATTGGAGCAACAGGAATCGCAAACTTGATATCTTACTCTACAGAGTTATGGTTTGGACTTACTTAGTTGACCAGACGCTGACTCGGATTGTGGCATAGTCCCAAATGGGTTGGTTGCTTATTCATGACTCTGTTCTTGTCATGGCCAACCTGTTGCTCCTATCGGCCGTTTTCTGCTTCGTTTTGCTTACTCATCTTTCAAAGGTTCAGTTGGATACCAAGTCCTCGGACTGTTCTGTGTTTTGGTACATCTGTCTTCTGTTTCTTTTGTTGGATGGATGATGTATAGATATGTTTCCTTCACTTGGTTGGCTCAGCGGGGTTATATGATCTTGGTGTGCTCTACCTGAATTCTGAATATGCATCATCAATTAGCTTTTCGTTTCTATTCTTGTCTAGTTAAACCTGGTTATTGGTGGAATCAAGATTTACATGCTTTACTTTCATCATGAAATGTGTTCCTTGATGTTTCTTTGCTTGGATGTCATGTGATACAATCTGAAAACTTTTCATCAGTACCGTCTCTTCCAAGGTTCACCGAGGCCTTGCATGAAGGCATGCGGTCTCATGTGTAGGCTGTAGCAAGATAAAATGAGCAAAGCTGAAGCATGTGTGCAGGCAGTTGTGCCTCTTTACATATGCTGTGCTTTCGAACTGTACTATACTATTATTGTACTATAGTTGGCTGGTTGTATCTGTTCAACATTTTCCTGCAGGAAAACTGATGGCTTCTGCGTGACTTGGTGCAGCAGCAGTAGCGCCACTATGCAGCACCCGCCCCCGGATGTATATTTCCTGGAAACCCGTCAGTCATGCTCGACTCGTGGCGACTGGCGGTGTCAAACAAAGTTTGTCGGTGATGTAAATGTCATATTAGTAGATGTTACTGCCTGCTCCATTGACGATGGCCCGTCAGTGATAGACCGGTCTGCAATAATGTTGCGTGCAAGCACTGGATATGTTTTCTTGTGTTGTAGCTGTGTGTGCCGTCAGCGTCCTCCTTGTGATCCAAAATGAGTTCAGTTATCTAGTACTCGTTTTTTATCAGTACAATGTTAGCAATACGCACGGCTAAAAGGACCCGTTTTTTATTTTTCAAGTACATGTGCTCTTCTGCATATAAAACCTGAAGAGGGTGAAAATGGAATGGATACTTTCTAACAGTTTGTCCGACAAAGAGTGAAGATGTACCAAGTTGATACATATTTGCTGGACGAACAGTCCAAAGGACATCATAAAGATTTTCTGTACAGGGCTGAGTGCCGTTTTGTGTCTCGGGCACCGTGGAGCCTGATTTTTGAAAAATTCAAAATGGCATTTCAAAGTTTCAAAAAATTCAGAAAAAAATCCTAGATGTAGACATGATGCATTACACCTGCTTGCAAAATCTCAACTCAAAATACATTGGTAGAATGCATCATTATCTACATTTAGGATTTTTTTTGGAACAAAAAGAATTCTCTGTTCCAAAATTTGTCACTTAAGTTTCTCTCAGTCTCGAATTAGGCATCTCAGATCCATGTATCTAGACTTGTTTTAGTGTATAGATACATGCAAATTCGACATCTAATTTGAGAGAGGTAGTTGTTCTCTTGTTTCTAGCGATCGCGACCATTTCTTATCGTTGATATCAGCTCCTTAATTTCGCAAAGAAAAAAATATATGGGATCCTTAACATACTCAGGAAAGGGAAAAAATTGTGATTTTATTTCTGTATGTACACTCTTTGCTTCTTTTCTGTGCGAAATCAGAAAATTCATCTGTAATTTAGGCACTGCCCAGGGTCCTCTCTGCAACTCTTGGGTTGCTCGGAAATGAAAAAAGTTCACAGGCCTTTCAAATGCTATTTCAACCGACCGCCGAGCTCACCTTCTCGAAGAAGCCTCTTCCCTTTGCAGCAAGCTAAAAAAACCTCCGCGGCTAGGGTTTACCATCCACCCCGCCGCACGTGCTCCCAGAGGTGGCGGAGCGCATGGCCACCGGGTCCGTGACGACGGAGTTGGAGATGGACCTGGACGTCTCTCATTGGGGCATGGTGCCCAGCTTCGAGATCGCGTTCAATTCTCCCAACTTCTCCGACAGGGTGCTGCGGATAGAGATCGTCGCCGGTGACAACGAGCTAGGGTCCAGGGAATACAGGCCGGGAGCCACACCTGCCTGCCACAACTCGCACCAACCGTTCTTTCCTATAAGCGTGCCGCTGCTTTTGCTTCCTCCGCTTGGTCACCTACACCTCATCCACCTCAGCGGCGAGCAGCAGCGGGAGCATGCTGCCCCGACTCGGCCCGAATCCCGCCGTGCGGATGAGGCTGGAGAGGGAGAAGCGGGCCTTGCAACCTGAGAGACTGGATGCTGTAGAAGATACTTTGCGTCCATCCACATGTCCGCATACCCATCCAAACCGATTCAATTTGGAGAAATCCCGAGAATAATTGAGGTGTGGGAATTGCAGATTCCCTAAAATAAGGATCACCACCCATAGAGAGCACACAAAAATTCAGGATTTGAACATAATGGGCTCCTCCTAGTCCCCATATTTTTTAATGATATTAGCGAATCTCCTTAACACACACCGTCAACACCCAGCTGTCGACACCACTATTGAGTTGTCCGCTCTACAACATCTATTCCAATGACGAATGGGTCTCACATGTCACTGAATACAAAAAAGAAAACAGTGGCTACCGCTAGAGTTGGTGGCGCTTTCTCGACCCAAGAAGTGTGAGCCGACTTCCATTATCTTTTAAGCTGTCTAAATTGGAAGCTATCGTTGGTTGCTGTTATACATTTTAGTATCCCGATAGCTAAAAGTTACGTGATCGTGTGTTGACACGGGATACACATCTTAGACCATGCACTCTGTTGAAATGATCCAAAGAAAATGTGTCGGAGTTTAAATCGGTGGCTCGGTGGCCATTCTACTACTATGTATTGAAGCCCTTTTCAATGTTGTCCCATGTACAAGGTATACACATGCAACCTTTTCTTTCTATTTTTTCTCTATGCCATGTGGGTCAAGCATGCATGGTGATTCCTTTGAACCGAATCAACTACTTGGTTCACTTTTGTTCTCAGATGCCATGGTGTGATGCCTTGCTATGTGTGAAACCGGTTAAAAGCCCTTTTTTAACCGCTTTTTTCCACATAGTGGCTGATCTTATCTGCCGAGCTCCTACCCAAAAGGTGGTATCTACTACTTCTCGCTGAATATCCTAATCTATTATTATGTTGTGTTGCCTCTACTATTTTGTTCTCTTCCAGCCTAATTTCTCTTTGCTTTGTCTCCCAACCTAATGGGAAACTCTGTGTCACAATGATGATATCATGTGTTTAACTACTAGTTTGAGAATTTTAAAATGTTTTATCTCTCGGATCATAGATCTACTTGACAATCTGTCTGATGGCTTTATCTTGACAGGCTTTTTGAAACTAAATCCCATGTTTCAGTGATCTTTTTTCATCTTCAAAATTGGCACCAGATGATTTCAAAGAAATTGCCACTGCTAAAATTACCACGCGGTAACTTGTTGTAGGAAAATCACAATTTATGCATTACCCATTGAAAAAAACTCGATTTTTTGTCAAAATATACACATGTGGGTTCTAGTCCTCTGTAAGAAGTCAACTGTGCAAACTGGAGTGTGAATCGGCCAAACGATTTGGGATACAATTGTGTCACTTTATTTGTTTAGTGATCTCTTTTCTCTCATGTACCTATCCATGCATTTTCTTTTATGAAAAGCACCGGTTGATAATGACGTTTAGCATTTAGGTGTAATTAGCCACGAGGATATGGTTGACACAGATTCACTCTTTCTTTTCATAATGAATAGCAATAGATCCAAGACATCGGAAAATCTGATTCCCTTCGAGTGACCATAAAGGCGATTTTGAGAAAGGGAAGCAAACCCAAATCTAACATAAATTTTATGTGATCGTCTGATTTAATTTTCAAAATAAATTACTGTACTGTATTATGTTACACTCCCCCTGAAAATTCCCCAAAATTTAGCACGTATTCCAAAAGTTGAACAATTGCCTTCTCGAAGAAGCCTCTCCGCCAGGCGCCAGCTAGGGCTACCTAGGTGCTACGGCCACCGTCTCATGCGTGCTCGCGGCGGAGTGCATGGCCGGCGGCGAAGGTTCTTCGTCGGGGCCGAGAACAGCGGCGGCGGAGGAGGCGGATATGGACCTGGAGCTCTCGTGCGGGGGCTGGGTGCCCAACTTCGAGTTCGCGTTCAATTCGCAGAACTTCTCTGACCGGTTGATGCGGATTGAGGTGGTCGCCGCCGGAATATCCCTCCCTGCCTCGGCGCGCCACCGCGAGGAGCACAAAGGTGCGTAGAGACAGAGCATCGGGTATATTTGGTTGTTGGTATCTATCCGTATGATGAGATGTGTTGTTTGATGAGATTAATATGCTTGTTTTGGGTGCATTCTGTGGTTCATCTTTGCGAGGCTTAGGCTAATCCTGTTTCTTAAAATCCCTCAGTCAGGGTAGTGACTAGGGCAACACAGAACCGACAGAGATAAAGCTTTGGGACTGATCTGATCTTCTGTCATGTACAGAGTTATCAGATTTATCGTGAGTAGTTAGCAAATTCTACATTGTCCATATATCAATTTTTCCGATTTCCAATTTCCAAATGTAGTACTCCCTCCGATCCTAGATAAGTGTCACGGTTTTGAACTAACTCTAGTTCAAAATGGCGACACTTATTTAGGATCGAAGGTAGTAACAAAAATAAAAGACGGGCACATTATTATAAGAATTGTTATTGATTACATGGATGCTATTTAGATTTTGAAAGGATGGACAGAATGTTTCATGACCTCGATTGCATCTTTCTCAATATGTGTAACATACATTTTTTATGTGAATATGTGTAACATACTGGTTACTGGTTACATGCCATCCCTGGCAACATGCCCAACAAATCTAGGTTAACCCCGACTGTCAAGAAAGAGTCTTAGTACCCATTGTTTACTTTTTAAAAGTTAATGCAGGACAATGTATTGACTCTTCCTCAACCTTGATATGTACACCAGTTATACGAGTTAAGACGGTTTATATCAATTCAGCGATTCTTGCCGCAAGAAGTCCATTCTTTCTCAAGGTAATTCTTATAGCCTATTAAAAACATTGGTTCTATAGTCAGTCCATGCTTTCTTATAATAAACTTCACACTTCTTAGCTTTTCTCAAATGGCATGAAAGAATCGGATCAGACAGATACAACACTTAAGGTTGCTGATTCAGGTAATATGATAGCTTAAATGTAATGTTCTTCCTCTTCTAATTGGCTCTAACTATTTATTGTGTCTATGTTACTATTTTTTGTATCTACTTATAATGAAGATTGGGTTCATGAGTATGACTTTCTTCCACTCCTTTTCTCTCTCTTTAGTAATGAAATGGTTAGTCTCTTTCCGGTCTTCTCTATTACCCAAATGGTTATTTTTTATACTTTTAGGTACAAAGAGTTTTCCTTAGTAATCATTTAAACACCAAAAAGCTTTGCCCTTTTGTTGTTCTTAACTGTTTCCTTAATACTTATGTCTTTTTTGTTTCCATTCTACTTGGTACAGAGGAAAATGCACTTATGGAGATATTAAGCTTTATGTATAGTGGAAAGTTGACAGCAACTGAGCCCACTCTTTTGCTTGACATCTTGATGGCTGCTGACAAATTTGAGATTTTTTCTTGCACGAGGCATTGCAGTCAGTTGCTCAAAAAGTTGCCTTTGACCACAGAATCTGCGCTGCTCTACTTAGACCATCCATGCTCCATTTCAATGGCAGCCGGGGTTCAATATTTGATAGTTGCAGCAAAGAAATTCTTGGCCAACAAATACAAGGATGTGCACAAGTGAGGACCCCCATAGGGTGGAGCCATGTTTTTCTTTTATTTCTATTATATATGGAAGTGGCTCACCATTAGGATACCCTTTACCCTCTTTAGTTCAAAAAAATGAACTAATCTTTTAAAAATGATGATGTCATCACAAAAGTTAGTTCATTTTATTGAACTAAAGAGGGTAGAGGGTAACCTATTGTTGACCCACTTCCGTAACTAATTTCTATAAAAAGTTTGCTATTATTATCACCATATCATGTACAAAGTGTAGTTAAGGCATGGTTTGTCTATTTTCAGGTTCAGAGCTGAACTGCTGAATTTTCCTCTTGCTGGGATTGAAGCCATCTTCTCGAGTACTGACCTATAAGTAATAATTGAAGATAGCATATATACTTTCATGCTCGAGTGGGCCCGTGCACGATACCCAGAATTGGAGGAAAGACGTAAGGTCTTGAGTTCTTGTTTACTTCCGTTGGTGCGCAGTCATATGAGCTGTGCAAGACTGTGGAAAGTCCTAACTTGCACTGACGATGATATAGACCATGATCAAGTAAATAAGTGTATCACCCAGGTACTTATGCACAAAGCTTACCCAGCACACGTGCATGGTGATATTGCAGCAGAGGCAACAACTTGTTGGCAATTTTCAGAGCGAACTTACATGTGCAAGCCTGTGAAATTGGTTGCATTTGATGGACCCTGCCCACAGGTTATAGCCTACTGGGAGCTGAAGCGGGAAGAGTGCTCCTGACTCTTCCCATCATGGAAGATACTCTCGCACCCGCTCCATCATGCAGGGTTGGACTTCCTTCTCAAAGCAGAATGTATGAGGAACCATGTGACTGGGCTGCACAACTTTGGCTTCTACTTCCAAGTCAGTGAGAGCTCACCATGTGTGACACTGGAGTTTGAGTTTGCTGCAAAGACGAAAGCGTCGAGGAAATTTGTGAGCAGGTTTGAGGCTAAGCGCACCATCAAGGGTGGTTTGAATTTTGGATGTGATGATGTTTTCGGTATTCCATGGTCGACCTTCATTGCTGATGATAGCCTCTTCGTCGATGGTGTGCTGCACCTGAGGGTTGAATGGAGGATGGTGGAGCAATTGGAATTATGCAGTTGATCTCTCTTACTCTACGAGATTGTTGGACCCGAGATGCTGACCTGGATCAGGGCCATCCCAAACATGATGGTTGCTTCTTCGTTACCATGTTCTCGTCATCGCCAAGAATGATGTTGCTATTATCTTCTCTTTGCTTACTTGTCCCTAGGGGTTGTTCTACTATGTATCAAAGCAGTTGAGACTTGGCACCGGGAAGAAGTTATTTTGCTGATGGTGCTTCGTTGAGTGTTGTGTGTACTAGTGCTTTCTCATGCCCATTGCTTGCACAAAAGTATGGAGAAAAATCGAATTCTAGTTCTAGTTGTTGTTGTGCTACTAACACACGGTAGCACTCACACTTCAAGTCATACTATATCTCTTTTTTGCAATACCGCGAGGATATTTCTATCATTTCGTACAATATAAATCTAAGTTTGATCTTTCGCATAAAAACCAGCCACTGCATTATGTTCCTCTTCACATGTGTCGTGTTCTATGTCATATTGTTGTAGTAGGCTAGGAGTAGAGTCTATCTAGTCAAGTTTCAGTTTACCCAGTCACTTCTGTTGTTATACGAATACCTATTAAAACAATTCAGCACTCACTTTGTAGTACAGTACAAAAATTCAGTTAAGATTAACGGAGAACTCAGTTGCAAAATCCAGCACACTAACAATTCAACTGGAAGAGTAGAATTAAACAAGATGCGAGAGAGGAGGATACTGACAACGCAGTATGATCGTGCCCCTTTTTTTGCATGGGTATGATCGTGCCCCTAGACATTGCTTGCATAAGAGGAAATTGTTCGCCGTAATACTAATACGGTTTTTTTTTTTTTTTTTGCAGTGCAATTGATAATCGCAGGAAGACATGTTGGCAATTGGGCCGAGCGCGGAGCATTAGTCAGATGGGCTGGTTCTACAGACGGCCATCCCTTATCCTGTCTACCGCCATATCGGGTCTCGGTCTCGGTGTTGGATAAATAGACCACGCGTGGCTCGCCGAAATCCCCAAATCCCAAATCGAATCGAACAGAATCCATTCCCGTTTTCCTCGTCTCTCTGTCGGCCAGTCTGGCGTAACGGCCTCCACGCCGCAGCCCAACAACCCGGTGGCCATGGAGGCGAACGGCGGTGGCGGAGGGCTGGAGGACGGGGGAGGCGGCCACGCGCTGGCGAACGGCGGAGGCGGAGGGCTGGCGGACCACGCGCTGGCGAACGGAGGAGGCCAAGCCGCGGCCATGGAGGAGGCGGGCGGAGCTGTCGGGAACGAGGGATTGCAAGTCATGGTGGCGCCCAACGGAGTGGTCCCTGCGCAGGCGGTGGGGCCGGCAAACCCCGAAGCCATGTTCGAGGTCTTCCTCCGCTTGCCGGTGCAGGAGATCGCTCGCTGCCGCATGGTCTGCAGTCTGTGGCGCGACCTCACCAGCACGGAGAACTTCCGCCTCACCCACCATGGCCACCTGCAGCGGACGCCGATGCCGCTCATCTTCTGCTTCCATGACCCCGCCCTCTCCTGCATCCATCTCCGCGCCGTCGACGTCCGCGACAGCGTGTCCCGGCCGCTGATGCGCTTCCCCCTCCACCACGAGCCGTGGCGGATCCACGGCTCCTGCGCGGGCGTCCTCCTCCTCTCCTCCGGGGACAGGCTCTACGCCTGCAACCCCTGCACGCGCCGCTGGGCGCGCCTCCCGCCGCTCCACGTCCACAACCACATCATCGGCTTCTACTTGAACGGCATCTACGGGCATGAAGGTTTCGGGTTTGAGGTGTTGTTCCACAACCGCCAGGAGCCTGACTGCGATTACTGGATCTTTCAGCTGGCCGGCGAAGATCCGCAGCCCATTGGTCGCCCGGGCCCCGAGGACGAGGATGACGTCCACCTTGATAATGTGCTGGCCGACGGGGTTGCTCCTTCTTACGAGATCCCACCCGTCTACGTCCTCGTCTTCCTGTGCTGGATGCCGCAGGCCACCCGGGACAACAGCGACATACTCATGTTCGACACGACCGCCGAGTCCTTCAGCTTGATTCCTCCTCCAATCATCCAAGTGGACGGCGAGGACATCCCCGTCGGCGTGGGTGGCCAGCTGTTTGCGATGGGCAACCACCTCGCCATGGCCGTCATCTCCCCGGCAAGCGTCGATGTCTGGGTCCGAAACGGCATGGCCGTGCTCTGGGTCCACCACTACCGCATCCCTCTGCAGGTGGGTGTGGATGTCATCAACCTTAACGGTGACTACCATCAGAATGGCGTCATCACCGACGTGTTCGCCGTAGCCCGGGACCGAAGTCATTCGGTGCAGTGCCCGCGCATCATGCTTGTTCACCACCAGATCGTCCACTCCAGACACACAATCGAAGAAAGCCTCCTTCTACATCCCAACATTCTCCCGATGCAGGGCACAGACGCTGTTGACGGTAATCCGCTTTTCTTCCAGAACCAGTGAACCTGATGCTCAAACTCTTAGCTAGGGGATGAAGCTACTTTCTCAACTCTTAGGAAATTATAGCACCTGCAGCTCAAAATTTGACCTGTTGCTTCTGTCCAATTCAAGAAGAACTAGTGCTTGGCCATCAAGTAGCAGAGAATCCATTTGACTATATATTGTGCCTCTGAACTTTCTGTACATTGTTGCGTTTGAATACTATTGGTCAGCCCTTCTGTTTGTGGCAATTGGCAGTCGAATTTGTGATGGTTCTAACTGAAAGGGTGTGGTTCATGCATGTTCTAGATGAAACTGTGTTTCCGAACATTTTGTACATTGTGTTCCAGCTAGAATTCCATCATGCTCTTCATGTTATTTTTTCTGCTTGACTATCTTAGTGTCTTGATAAACGAATTACCTAGTCCTAAGTCTTAACTGGAGTTGTCAGAACAAAAGGCAAAATCCACAGCAGTCCTATTTGCTAGTATTTGCCTATTTTTATCTGACGGGTGATGCATGATGTTAGTCTGTATGCTACTTTCAGTTACCTACAGTCTGTTCCGTGTATCTTATAACTAGATGGTTATGAAGCTTCTGGGCTACTTAGGAGGTCTCTATATCTGATCATTGAACTGTACTAGTTGCGAGTATAGAATTCATAATCGAAGACATATATTACGGGTGTCTTGAGGTTTTCAAATGCTGTATCAGATCATCAGACCAGATGGCCTTTGAACGTGGGACACGCTTACACAGGCATGTCCTGCTAGAAAAAAGGTGATACTCACAAATGACACTGTTTTAATAGTTCAAATAATGACCTGCACCTCAAAAATTGACTTGTTGCTTCTGTCCAATTCAAAAAGAACTAGTGCTAGGCAAAATCTTGTGGTTAGTTTCTCGGGTAAATCTGAAAGTTCTATTCGTCTGTATGTTTGTGACTACTTTCTCAGCTTAGGAAATTCTGTTAGGTCGTTTGGTATCCATCATTTGGGCCTAGAATCCTGGAATTCATTTTGCAATTCCATCCCTATGCTGTTTGGTTGGCACGAAATTGGGCTGTCATTTCATTTGGCAAATCCATCCAAATATCTCTATGTGTAAACTCAATTCCTATCTTAGACCTGTCATTTCCAAATTCCGGTGGCAGCCAAACATATGGGTGTTTTTGGAATCATAATATAAATGAAATGAGTCCATGTATTCATTTCATTTATACCTGGATGCCAAACGACCTCTTAAGTTGTGGTTATCTCTCCATTCAATTGGTGATTGAACTGTGTTCTTTGTTACCTAGTATGAGATGCCTTCAACTGTGGACGAATAATATCAGGTCTAGCAAATGTTATTCTCAGTCATGTCGGTCTAATTGTGCAGTTATGCTACTGCTCCATCTGCTTCCTTGCTGCGACTATGAATGATTTTCTTCTGAACTTTCTGTACATTGGTGCGTTTCGGACTTCTATTTTTTTTTATTTTTTTTTTGACAAATGGAATGCGTTCCAGACTTGTCCATGCATATTCTAGATTGAGCCGTGCTTGTGAGCATTTTGTAGATCTTTTCAAAGTGAAGAATGAGTTTGGCCACCAGATGCAACCTGAAGATGGTCAGCGATGAAGAAGATAATCCTGCTTTGCTGTGACTACTTGAGAGTTGGGAGCTCGTGCACAGCGATGAAGAAGACATGGCCAGCAAGTCAGCAACCGGCTGTCCTGTCAGGTGATCAGACACATAGACGACTGGAGCATTTCTTTCTCTTGCATGTAGAAATTGCACGTTTCGTTTGCCTCTGTTGGTGCGTTTCCTATTTTTTTTCTTTTTCTTTGGAACAAACAATACAAGTATTTGGGGCTGCCGCTTTCTACTAGGCGCCTCAAAACCATTTACGTGCAACCACTTCTCGATAAGGTTGCTCCCAAATTTGTGCCGTGGCATGGGAAGCACATCGCTGCAGCTGGAACTGGGAGAGACACTCTTATCAAATCGTTCAACACATCTCAAGCAATCCACCACATTTCCCCTCTTGCGATCCCTCTCGACATCCTACACTCCATTAGACAAATTAGAAAGAGCTTTTATGAAAACGGGGCAGTAGCCTAGTGGTTGGGTCGTAGTTAGCACATTCAGCGACCGAAGTTCGATCCCTGTCAGGGATGAATTTTCGGAATTCTCACGCCGACCCGCTTCTACTATATATATAAAAAAGTGTCTAGTAATGTTTTTGGATTTGGGATACACCACTAGCATATGAGAATTATTCATGATTAGGATAATCTATATCTTCCGTCATGATATGTGTTGAGAGAGTTTCGTAATAAGATGTTCAAGAACAAATCTCGTGAGCAAGCCACTTCTATGAGGTGATGAGGTTATCTCTACATAACCACTGTGGTACCTGCGAGCAAATCACTACTATTGATAACCACAATTATGGGTTTCCTCATGGATATAGTTATGAGCTTAGTGAATCTCCGTTAATCCCCCTTTGATCGTGTAGGTTATAAGCCAATGCTTGCAGTCACAAAGTAGCACCGGACATACTCCCATACACGTCCAAAGGATAGTTGCCTCTCTCTAGTCCCGGAGGAAGATGCTATGTGGCCGATTTCACATACCATCTAGAGAGAGAGAGATCTAACACAATATCATAAATCAATAGATCAAATACCAAAGTTATAAATCATCTTTATTTTATTTCATAATAATGATAGGGTTTCTCAATCTCCCCAAGAATAAAAGGAAATGCTCACACATGGAGGCAATCAACAAGATCATCATATTCATATGGATGGATTAAAAATGCAAAGGTAAAACCAAGTGCAAACCCACAACTGCATTGAAATTACAACAAGATCTAATGAATGAAAGAGAGGAGAATGATGGTGTTGATGGAGATGCAGTGGTTGATAATGAAGGGGATGATGTGATGCGGTCGACTTCACATACGCCTATGTGGTCGACTTCACATACGTTCTAGAGAGAGACCGTACAGGCGGGGCTAGGCTTCGCCCGTACAACATGTCGTTAAACCTTCTCAAACCTCTCCTCGCATCCTCTCTTCTCCCAGACACATAAAAAATCATTTAAATGACATTTATCACTTAGAAATATCATATTATTACATAACATGACAGTCCCACTTGATATATTCACATAACACTTAATAATTCGGGATCCTGTTGAAAATAGGGTAAAAGGTGCGCGAAAGCTCAATAAAATACCAAAATGCTAACTCTACTTATGCAAAAACATAACAAAAAATGCTTCAAAGAATGGACTCATCAGGCCCCGAACATACAATGTCCGATAAAAATCTTACTCTGTGTATGAGATTATCGTGGTGTGCTCGGGTGATCTCGAGATAAAGCTCGACCTCACCTATGGTGAGTTGTGGCAGCAGAAATTGGTCTGATCTCTCCTGGCCTAGCTATGGAGTCTCTCGATGTACAAGGAGACCTGTCTAATGAGATAATGAGTCCTCCTCTTTGGCCTCCCTCCCCCTTATATTCACTGTGGGAGCTAGGGTTAAAGAATGTCGAGATGGTTTTACAGGTGGTGGCGCCTATACAAAACCCTAATAGAAATATCTAGATCCCATCTTTCTAAAGTAACTTGATATCCCGAGAAATCCGTTCGGTGATATGCCCTGGCTTGGCCGCCAATGTGATGGCATTTGGGGCCTCGCCTAGGGCCCGAGTCTTCATGGTTGGCCACCATGGTTCCGGGTGGGCCACTTCCAAGTTCTATGGGCCTACTCGATACCTCTGACCTCGTCACATACTTTATAAATAAACACACATTGGCGTAACAATACAAGGTGATGGGGATACCACCTACAAAGAAGATCAAGGTAAACAAGAAAGATACGAAAGACCAAACGAAGACATCTTCTCGAGACTAAGGTGAACTGGGGCTCCACGATGACAACCCAAGAGGGTAATGTCACACTGTGCCACCACCGACGAGACCATAGGTCAAGGTTTTTCACCCGGAGCCCTATCGTGGATAAGGTAGCCACAACAACACTCCCAAGAGGGTTACGACACCCACATGCATCGTCGCCGATGGTGCCGAAGCACTAGATTTTACCCGGAAATACCTTCGAGGCACTACCCGTACCCGGCATGTTCCCGCTATCCCTGAGTTAGGCCTCCGACACATGATCTAGGAGATACCAAAGCCGAAGCACCACTAACACGAAGGTCCTCAATGTCTGCTCCTCGCCATCCACATGACCGGAGAGAGAAACCACCACCACCGCCATGTAGCTCGCCATAGAGTCGCCCGTGCAGTCCACCTTCCGGGCCGCCGTCCCGACATCCAAGACCTCACACCCATCGAGTGGCCCTCACATCCTAGATTGGACGGGAGTGGTCAAAGCCAGACAATCAGCTCTGGGAACATGAGGTGTAACGAGCATGCCGTCCCGCACAAGTCATACCCACAATACCCGAAGCGGACAGCCAGGCGGTCGACAGATCGAGTCTCGTGGCCCAGATCTAGCACACCAGCCACACATGGTGAGGGGCTGGGTTCCCAAGCGTGTAGGAACCCCTGAAACCATTGGGACAACATGGTCTGTCCCACCTAGATCAGGCCCAGATGTCCCTAGATCCAGAACGAGGCCCCGCCATCGCCGGCCAGCACCACCTGGCAAATCCGAGACCCATGCCGGACAGACCTCGCCACCACCACCTTTGACCTCTCTTGTTGTTCATCTCAACGCCACACAATCGAGATCTCCGGCCCAATCCCATGGATTGCTGTTGTTCGTGTTGCCTATGTCGATCCCCACCTCCGGGGACGCGTGAGGCCGTCACTTGGAACCACCGCCACTGTCTTGCCCCGCCGCCACCACCACCATCTCGCCCCGCCACCAAGAAGTCTCCACATCTCTGCAGGATCAGCCGCGTCAACGCACCCCTCAACAACACGACGCCCAAGCTAGAGCGCTCGGCCCGAGCCAAGATCCCCGAGCGAGGGAGAAGAGGAAGCCCCGCCGCTGTCCGACGCGGCGAGGAGAGGGACGAGGAGAAGGTAGGCGCCATGGACGGGGGTCGATTAGGCTTACCTCCCGTCACCCACAGGAGCGACGCTGAGGAAGAGTTTATATATATAAACTAGTTCATTTTTATTGTTTCATTCTCATATTTTCTAGGTTGCCTTTGAAGTGTGCACCTTCTAAAACTCATTGTGACCTACGGACCTTGGGCCTAGCAGGCCCGGTAGCACTTGGGTCGAGTGAGGAGCATTAGGCGGATGGGCTGGTTCTACTATGCCCATGCCTATCCCGTGTCGTCACCACTCAACTTTCCACCTAAAATGCTAGTTGCTGCTCAATGCGGCGCGAGCAAGCCACGCCCTGCGCACACGTCATTTATGGGCTAGGGGCGGTTTCGATTTTTTGGTCGGTTTTGTTTTGCCGGTTTTCTGTAGGTTTTTCAGTTCACTTTTTCCTACTGGTTTCTGGTTCTTTTTCTGTTTGACTTACTTATTCTGTTTCTTATTTCATTTTCCTTTTTTGTTTATTTTATTAAAGTAGTTTTATTTAGTTTTAAAAAAGTGTTGACCAATTTAAAAAATATTCATTACTTTGAATATGTTATTCATGACACTGAATTTTTTGTTCACGATTTTTAAAAAATTTCTTTATGATTTTTAAAAAAAATTCATGACCCATGCCCTTTAAAAATTGTTCATGAATTTTAAAAATTGGTTCATGAATTTCAAAATTTGGTTCATGGATTTTAAAAATTGGTTCATGATTTTTTCGAAATTTGTTCATGAGTTTTGAATATTAATTGCTAATAATTTTTGAATCTACCAAGCTTTCTCACGTTGTTCAACTGATTAGCAATAGGAACATGAAGATGTGACGTGAACATCAACTAGCTGACTCCAGCGATAAGCAGCAGTACACGTTCGTAACAGGTAACAATGAATAGCACCTCCCCGCTGATGGGCCGGCCCATACCGAAGCTCTGCAAGGAGCGGTGTATAGCACCTCCCGCTCTCCACTGCGTCCTGGGTCTCCCGTCACTGATGAGATATAAACCCGCCTCCCGACCTCAGCGGCCGAAATCCCCAAATCCAAAACCGAACCGAATCCAATCGAATCCATTTCCGTTTTCCCCGTCCCTCTGTCGGCCAGCCTGGCGTAACCGCCTCCACGCCGCCAGCGTCCCCAACTCGGTGGCCATGGAGGCGAACGGAGGAGGCCACGCGCTGGACAACGGGGGAGACCACGCGCTGGACAACGGGGGAGGCCATGGCAACGGGCTGGCCAACGGAGTAGGCGGCCACGGGCTGGCGAACGGGGCAGGTCACGCCGACGGGATGGCCAACGGAGTAGGCGGCCACGGGCTGGCGGAGCACGCGCTGGCGAACGGGGCCGGTCAAGCCAACCGGCTGGCCAACGGAGCAGGCGGCCAAGGGCAGGCGGAGCACGCGCTGGCGAACGGGGCCGGTCACGCCAACGGAGCAGGCGGAGCACGCGCTGGCGAACGGGGCAGGCCACGACCTGCCCAACGGAGTGGTCCCTGCGCAGGCGGCGGCGGTGAACCCCGGCGCCCTCTACAGGTCTTCCTCCACTTACCGGCCCAGGAGATCGCCCGCTGCCGCGGGGTGTGCAGGCTGTGGCGCGACATCACCGGCACGGAGGCCTTCCGCCACGACCATCACCACCACCGCTACCGAACGCCCATGCCGCTCGTGTTCCCCCGGGCCCCCGGCCTCGCCCGCATCAACGCTGTCGACTTCCGCTACCGCATGACCCGGCCGGTCATACGCTTCCCCCTCCACCAGGAGGCGTTGCGGATCCACGGCTCCTGCTCGGGCATCCTCCTCCTCTCCTACGGGGACAGGCTCTACGCCTGCAACCCTTGCACGCGCCGCTGGGCGAACCTCCCGCCGCTCCACGTCGACAACCACATCATCGGCTTCTACTTGGCTGGCGTCTACCAGGGTTTCGCGTTCCAGGTGCTGTACCACAACCACCGGGAGCCTAATTGCGAGTACCGGATCTTCGAGCTGGGCGCGGAGGCGCCAGAGCCGCCGACGTGGTCCATTGGTCGCCCGGCCCTCGTCCAGGACGTCCACCTTGATCTTGTGCTGGCCAACGGGATTGCTCCTTCTTACACGGTCCCGCCCGTCTACGTACACATTAGTCCAGCCCTCGTCTTCCTCTTCTGGCTGCCGCAGGCCACCTGGAGCAACAGCGACATACTCGTGTTCGACACGGCCGCCCAGTCCTTCGGCTTGATTCCTCCTCCAACCATCCAAGTGGACGGCGGTGCGGACATCCCTGTCGGCGTGGGTGGCCAGCTGCTTGAGATCGGCAAGCACCTCGCCATGACCATCATCTCCCCGGCAAGAGTCGAGGTTTGGGTCCGAAGCAACATTAACCACCTGTGGAGCCGCCGGTACCACAGAGATGTGCCCACCAGAGTCATGTTTGCCGCAGCCCGGGAACGAAATGGCCCGGTGCATAGCCCGCATATCTCTTTATCTGGCAACCAGATCGTCCACTCCAGACACACAATCGAAGAAAGCCTCCTTCTACGTCCCGACATTCTCCCGATGCAGGACACAGATGCTGTTGACGGTGACCCGCCTTTCTTCAGGAACCACTGAACCTGATGCTCAAACTCTTACGGGACGAAGCTACTTTCTCAACTTTGAGGGAATGATGATGCTATTGACAGTGACTTTGATGAAAAGTGTAGTAGCACCTGTAGCTTAAAAATTGACCTGTTGCTTTTGTCCAGTTCAAGAATACTAGCGTGGTGTTTGATCATCAAGTAATGTAGTACTAGGGTAATGATGCAAAAGCTTGTGGTTACTAACTCAGGTAAATCTGGAAGGTATATCTGTGTGTTAGTGATTACTGTTTCAGCTTAGGAAATTTTATTAACTGTGTGCTTGCATGTGGTTATCTCTTCCTTCCATTGCTAGTTGAACTGTGTCTGAATGTTGTGCTTCTGAACTTCCTGTAAACTGTTGCATTTCAGACTTGTCAGGATTTTTGTTTGTGATATTTGGTAGGAGTAGTTGAATTTGTGTTGATTCTAACTGAAGGTGTGGTTTATGCATGTTCTAAATTAAACCGTGCTTCTGAACATATTGTAGATTGTGAGTTTGCAATCTTCTAGCCATTCAGCATGTCATTATTCAACTGCTTGTGCTTGCCTTCAAAATTGGTAATTAAATGTGTGATAATACCTATGTGATGACGACAGACTTCTCTTGCTTATGAGATGTACTTATTAGAAGTCTTGGACAAGGCATGACCTGCTCTCCAAATACTTCTTTAAGATCTGCAAGCGCCTGCAATCATACTGGGGAGCTCTGACTACTCTTGTCATCTATTTGACTAAGTAATGTTAGGATGCCTTAAATAGCCAGATAAATATTTCTTTCTGTGTCTTTAGTAAACATTCTTCATTTGCTTTATGTATTCTCCGTTCTCCTTTGGCCAGGCCACGGATGCATAGCGGCATGCTGCTAGTAGGTGATTCATGCTTTTTTTACTTGTGCCTTTTCTATATATAATAATGCCTCTCCAAGGCTGATCGGCTTGGACAGAACTAGTTAGTAAGGTTTCTGAAAAATATTTCAGAGTCTTGTATTGAAAAGCCAAGTTCTTCGTCATGAAACCATTTACTGTCAGTAAAAGTCAAGTTACTCTAGAAGAAACAATATGTAGTCACCTATACATGTATGATAAACTTAGTAGTTTACATTTCTTACGAAACAGTGTTATTTACTTTAATAATGTAAAAAAGGTTTCAGTAAATCAGGTGTTTATATCTGGATTTCGCTTTGTTGCTTGCCTTTAGCAATTTCGACATGAACACTTTGATGTTGTTCATGAAACGTCCATATGCTTCTTGTTTGGTTGATTATATAATTTTCCAAGATCTGGAACGTAGCTGTTATTTTGAAAAAAATCCAACACGTATAAAGTAAGACGGGCATTTTGTGGTAGTGATCAAATATACCCCTTTTGGATCTTCTAGCTGTTGGACGGAGTGAAAGATTCGACCTGATGTTTGTGCTTGATGTAGTGAATTTGTGCTTGTCTTGACAATTGGTAGTTGATTTGTGGTAATTCTAAGTGAAAGGTATATCCGAATGTTTGTGATTACTTATTCTGGTTACTATGAAATTTTATTTAACCGGGTGCTTTTGGCTTCTTCCTCTTATTTACGGTTAAGCTGTGGGAACTACCATCTCCTCTGGTACATGCAGATAAGATGCCGTCAAGTGTGGGATGAATAGTATCAGGTCTGACAAGTGTTCAAGTGCGTCGGTCAGCCCTATTGGCGCGGTTTCATCTTACTGTTTGTCCGCCATGACGCCTGTGTGATTCATGCCTGCATTCTCTACATTCTATACCCATGCTTCTGAAGTTTGTGTACACTCTGAGTTGGTGATCTTCCAGGCTTGCCTTGTTTGTAAGATGCTTTCAAGTGTTGGTGAGTAACAGTATGAGGTAGAACCTGCTCTGTAGGTGCTACTTCTGTAAAGTTTGGCAATCAAACCTGAAAAACAAGATGGAAGAATATGTGCGTCAGGACTTGAGTTCAGTTTACGGTCCATGGAAAACCTGAAAAACCTGAAGCTTTTACAGCCTGCATGGATTTGAGTTCAGTTTACGGTCCATTTTATTTGGCGTCAGGACTTGGTGTCTGCATATTCCGCACAATAGAACTTTCACCTCAGAGACAGAAAACTCCACTCTTCAGTCCACGCCACAGAGGCACCCAACCGAGCATGGCAGCGGTCACGACGTACGGCCTCATCTCCTCTCCCGCGAATACCGTGGAGCTGGAACCAGCCGCGAGCCGGAGGAGCTTGTGCCCGCACCGTATGGTAGGGGCGTTCGTGGATGGACGCACGGATATCTTTTCTAGTACACACGAATAATTCGGCCCATTTACACAACACTTACGCACGCGCACACGTGAGCGAGAGGCGCACTCGTGTCAGGGCATATATAATGCATGGCGTTTAGGTAGGCGCTTAAGAGATTAAAGAAAAATATGCGAAAAAGAAAAAGTAGCCAAGCGCCTTATCCTCCAGCGCAAGTCGCTAACGGAAACGCTAAATAGGATTTTTTTTTTCTCCATGTTCGTAGAGTTCACTGTTGATTAAAACAATTTATTGTGAAGGAAAATAGACGGAGCGCCCGGCGCTTCGTTTCGCGGCAACGCTAACCTGTTTTCCGAGAACGGCCGGGAATCTTCTAAAACTACCGGGAATGTAATCGTAACGGCCACCCTTAGCGTCCGCATAGTAAATGCCCTCAGTGTTTGTGTGGGTGTAACGTCCACGGTTGAGAAAAACGTCAGTTCCTCCTCCGAGATCATTGCTCAGGCAGTTACAAAACGCAAACCGCGGGTCACAAATGGCGTGTTTGGTAGTCCGTTTGAGGTTCAGTGAGGCGGCGATTTTAAGCCGGTTGGTTGTTGACCGTACAAACCTCAAAGCACCACCGGGCTAAGCCATAGAGGAACTGCTGAATGGGTAGTTTTTGGGACAGGCCCGGCAGAGCACAAAACTGCCTTGAGTAGGCCACCTGTTGCACATGTGGAGAAGGGTGGGAGACGACGCGCAATAGCTTCCTGGACGGCACTCTTTCGCTTCTGCCACCTCCCCCTTCCCTCTCTGTCTCACTCTCACCATCATGTCCCATCAACCGACCACCTCCTCCATCAATGACATCGCCTCCTCTGCCCGTCCAAGCTTTCTCTTCGGCGGGCCACATCCACCGCACGATACATAGCTGACTATGAAACCACCAGGCTTCGGAGCGTGGAGGCCCAAATTGACACGGTCGCCGTGCCGGCGTTAAATTGGTCTTTGTTGATTACAAGTCGGCTTTCACGGCCACGAGGGCGGCAATGGCGGCTAGAGCGGCCATGGGGATTCCAACGCCGGGGCTAGACATGGGGTATTTCAATCTCATGCACTTCTTTGCTTTAACCCGAGCCGCCACCATGGCGATAGGGCCCCGACACAAGCTGGGATATGCCGTTCCCGCCGGGGTTCGATCCCTTGCCTAGCCTGCATCTGGAACGACGTTGCCGCTGGAATTTGTGGCCTCAACATCCATGGCACCGCCGCCCAGATTTGTTACCTAGGCCGCCACCGCCCCTCGCTCCTGCATCGGGCCTTACAAGAAGAAGGGGGTCACACTTACATGTAGAGTCAACTTCGCGTCCTCCCTATGGCCCATTGTTATTGATGCATGCAGTAAGTTTCGATTCCCCCTCTTGGTTAGGGTTTTTCTAGATTCTACGATTATGTGCCTAGTTCTTAGATTTGATTATTGTAGTGTTAGATTCATTGAGGATAGTGTTAGATTCATTCATTGTAGTTTTAGACTCGATGTGCCAACTGCCATTGGCAACCATGTCAATGGATGTGTAGAGTTGTTGTCAATGCGTGCATGGTGATCACCGCCCTGGCATGCATCTATGCACGACCATTGACATGGTTGCCAATGTGCCAGTGGAATTTACATGGTTCTCAATGCTACCAAGGTGATAACCACCATGTTGTGTGTTCGTGTAGTTCACTGACACTAAATTTTGCTGTCTTGTCTTGCAAAACTAGGAGTTTGTGGCTAGGGCCACCACTACTTTGCCTGAGACCTCTAATTTCATACCTAGTTTCTAGCTGAGGCTTGTGATACCAGACCTCTTTGAAAAGGTAAGAGAGATATAGGTGCCAAGGAAAAGATGGGGCGGCCTGCAAAGCCTAGGCATGCCAATGTTTTGGAGCAGCTCATAATCCCTAAGGGTGAGGAATCATTGTAGCACAATTCAGTAAGTATTTGAGTGTCGAACCCACGAGGAGCTCAAGGTAAACTATCTATTCTCTAAAGCCCTATAACCCACTTATATGGACCTTTGTGTAATGCAATGAAATAATGTTGCAAGGTTCTTTTTGATTGAAGCTACTACTACTAGAAAATGATAAGTAAAACAACTAGATGGTACAACTATAGATGCAAGGAAACTTATGCAAGGTGGAGCTTCCGCAAGGTTGAGTGCATGAAGGTAACTCAAGGGAGAAAATGCTCTAGACATATGATTATTTCATATTTTTTTTGGTTGTCACAATTCGTGAAGCACATGTTTTATACCATCTAGATGCATATATAAGTACTAAATACCATGACACATAAAGAACTCGATGATTAAAACCCTAGGCATAAACAGTAGAGCATAATGGGTTATTTAAGGAAAACTATCTAGCAGCAAGACACCTAACCATCACATCTAACTTTTATAAAGATAGTCTATTGTTTCTATTAGAGAGGGGCCATAAATATGTGCAACTGCGAGCACGAGCAAATTCACCCCTAGTGATTGGTCCTGGCGTTGTTTTCAACCATGCAAGGGAGTTATTAAGACATCAAATTCAACCATCACCGTAAGTTTCAAGGTCTCCATTAGTTTATCCCCTCGTTTTAATTAAAACGTTATTAATGGTCATGCATATATAATGTGGGACACGATTTCTATCATATAGGGCCATATCTAACCTCCCAACACACGCAATGGTAACAACCTTAGGCATTCCTCAATATATGAGTGCACACATACATTAGTAAATAAGACCATCATAGAAGGTAACAAACTTGTATGCAATCATAAACGGAACTATTTCACCATAGACATGAACAAGTCACTACTCCAAACTAGATATAGAGATACAATAGATTATGAGAAAACGAAAGATTGCACTCAACACCATATTTGCCAAGATATTACACCAAGGATATGGATAGGATGAAGGAGGTCTTTCCATAGATGGTGATGAAGACCACGCCAGAGGGGGTGGAGCCACCTAGAGGCGGTTCTGGTAGAGGCCCTCCTCCAATCTTCACCGGCAGCGGGCAGAAGACTCTATGTTTTTATCTCACCTCTGTGTGTCGCGAGGAAGGCTGCCACGGGGTATATACAGAGGTTTTTAGATCAAAATACGTCCGTACACGAAAGACTAAGCCGAATCGAACGATCAAGGGGAAAAGAGACCCCATGGTACGATTTAATACCCTGGCTGCACCGTATGTCCTCATTTCTATCCTAGTGATCTCCTTCTGGCCCATGTTATCTCGTTGGATACATCTCAGAAATTATGAAGCGTGCTCTCTAACCTTGTCCATTTTGGAGTCTCGAAGCTCATGAAAAGTCCAAAATACTAACATAAGGTTTTTTTCTACCACTAGAGTTAGAAACAAAATAAAAGGAATCTTTTGGAAAATCCTTGAAATCAATGTAAAACATGGTAATAACTCATAATATAATGCAAACAGTTTAGAATATAACACAAAAAACTACAAAGATCATAGATGCATTTTACATGCATGAACATCCCCAAGCTTAATTTATACTGGTCCTCAAGCATAAAGGTGATAACTAAATGAGCTTTGGAGTTTATTATCAATAGATACATAGTATAGACCTTGTGATCATTGCTACATAAAGTGTAATAGTTCACTGATAAGTATATAACATCAAGAAATCATCATAAAGTAAAAGAAAGCATAAACTTCAAATATGCATAAGAATAAAATCATCTTGCATAATAGTGAATAAACAAGCAGTATAGACAATCAAAACAAACTATTTGCAAGATATAAATGATTCATAAACAAGCTTATGTATTGAGAATAAGATCATAGGTCGTCAGCAGTATGGAGTTCCGTTGCCCTCATTTTGGCATCTTTTATTCAACAAATGGAGCCAAAACTACACCAAATCTAGCATGCATGTCGATGTTACGTACATAATTGCGATCTAAATTACAGATCTATGGTGCTAGAACAAGGAGAGAGAGAGAGAGAGAGAGGTTTTGATGGCTTACCTCCATTGATGGAGCTCCAGAGCATGGGATGTACCAAGGAAGAAGTCGTCGCATGTAACACCCCTATTTTAGTAAATAGTAATTAGTGTTGTTTATGCATTGCATGAGCATCATATTTTAAATTGTGCACTAAAGAAAATAATGCAAACCCCAAACCCTATCCCCTTCCTTTGAAAAGCAATTCAAATGTTTTGAATTTTGAAAACTATCAAAACATTGGAGCCCAAATGGACTAAAAGGGCCCCTGCAGTAATTTCATATATTCTACAAAGTTCTGGTATTTTTGAATCACTCAAAACAGAACTGGAAATGAAAATAAAAAGAGAAAACCTAAAACAGAAAAAAGAAAAGGTTTTGCCAAAATAAAAACAAGCCAGGAAGCCAGCAGGCCGGCCCAGATTGCCCCTCCCTTCCTTTTTCCTCTCCCTGCCGCCCACGTGCGCAAGTCAGAAGCCCACCCCGGCCCATCACTGGCCCAATACCGCTTCGCCACTGCTTCGTCGTCTTCCTCCCCGACACCGAGCTACTCCGTGTCCGTGGCATCGCCGTTGATCCCCACCGCCTGCATCCGGCTGTCTGCCGCCGTGTGGAGGAGGATAAGGTCTTCACGGCGTCGCCCTGGCCATCCTCATCCATTCACCCCCTCTCCAGAGACCTCCATCTCTCTTCCTTGCCAGGCGATCGAACCCTAGCTCGCTGGTAACCGCATGTCGCCGTCGCTCTAGACCGCCCTGAGCTTCCCCGTCTGTCCCAGGAGATCCGCCTCGCCACCCTCGTTCGTCTCCGACCAACCAATCAAGCTGGCGTGCCCTCCATCGGCCGAATCAAGCCCTCCATCCTGAAGTCCGGCCGCCGTTGTTCCGTCGATTCCGGCCACATCTGGCCTCGCCCTGCCTCGACGACGTCCCCTTGAGCATCCTGGTGAGCTGGTGGTTCTCAGGAAACTCTTCACTCCCCCCTCGCTCTGCTTTGTGCTGGAGATGTGCTCCGCCGTGCGCCGCCGCAGGGCCTCGCCGTGCTCGCTGCTCCGGCAACCAAACGCGAGCGGCGCCGCCCTATTTAGGTTCACAGTGAAGCGCTGATTCGAGTAGGCTAGCTACTGCAGCCCCATGCGCCCTCCTCCGCCGTCTGCCGTCGCTGTCTCGCCGTTGGCCGGTGAGACGACGTGGCGCTCGTGTGGCGTCCACATGGTGCTTGCGTGGCCTCGGCCCCACCCGTCAGTCGGAGTGGGTAACCTCTGCCCCGGTGAAAAATGCCCCTGAGCCCATTTCGCGTGTGTGGCTGCTGAGGTGGCCACGGGCCCATCGATCAGTCACTGTGGCTAGCCCATCCTGCGGTGTAAAAAGGATTTCCATATTTATTTAAATTAAGAAAAAGTTTAATAATTTTAGAAACTGTTTGAATATTGTAAATTCAATAACTTTTAATCTGTAATTCAGAAAAATACAAATAATATATCAAAATGTTCAAAAAAATGAGAACTATCTAATAGAGCTATAATCATGCATTGTTCAACAACTTAAATGGCAAGTTTAATTAGAAGAACAAACTAACCCCTCTCATATGTTCTGGAGTTTCTACGAGTTAGGGTTTATACCCCTCGGAACCCCGATTAAATGGTCAAGCATTCTTTAGGGTTACATTTTGATACAAATTAACTTGTCATATCAGCATACTACCTGATCCACTGCTCCTCACATAACTAGATTTGGCTTGTGTGCAATGCTAGAGCTTTTATCTGTGTCTTGCTTAGCCATGCTTAGCTGTTGAGTCTGGTTCATCCAGATGATGTATCAGATGCAGAGAATCTAGTATGACAGGAGAACGTGATGAGATGAAATCAGTGATATGAGATTAAACAAGCTTAGGCTTGTATGGGAGGCCACAGTGGGATGTGGTTTTTTTATTCCCATGCTCGCCACCACTAGGAACCGAGGTCTTGCCTTTGGAACCGAGACGAGCGTACAACCATACGGGGCTTGGGAACCCCTCGCTTGATTAACTTGCCTAGTAGATTACATGAGTCACATAGTTCGGGCGTTCCATTCGACATATGCATAGAAAATCTTTTGAAAGATTTGTCGGGTGAAAGGTGCATCATAACAGGTAGGTAAGCGTGGCCGGGATTTCTTGGGGTCGATGGAGCCCCTGGTGAACCAACCTCGCCTCACAACTTTAAGTACTGGCTTCGGAATTTGACCCATTACGGCGGAACCATACTTATTGCGTGACTCATGGTCTCGGCGAAAGCAAGGTAAAGGTCGTGGCCAACCACCCTCTACCAGCCTTCCAAGGAAGAGGGCTAATAGCTTGGCATTAAGAGTCGGTTGGTATGTGTGGGTAAATTTGTACACCCCTGCAGGGTAATAATCTTTTCGAAAAGCCGTGTTCACGGTTATGAATGCTTGGTGACCAGATTCTAAGATCATAGAGAACTTGAACCTAATCATAAAACTTGGCAGATCAACGTGTGCTTAAGGATGCTTCCTCATGGGTACGAGGGGGTGATCCTAGATATGGTTCAGATGATGATGACTTGGTGGATATCAAAAGATGATGATCAATATTTCAGAGATGTCGCTCTCTTATCCCCTTTTAAAATACTCTGATTAGACAAGCTTCTTCTCTCCCTCTTGTTTTCTAAACAAAGATGGCTTTATGCAAAACAGCTCCACCAGCCATAAGTCTTGCGGAGTACACCTTGTACTCACCCTTGCTTTGTTGATACTTTTGGCAGAGTAAGTGTTCCCTGAAGATCAGTTTGGTACTACATCGACATCGACGAGTAGCTTGGGGTTCCCGGCCGGCAGCCTGGAATCTATGGGCTGGGACGTCATCGTTATGCTTCAGGCCTCTTAGGCCATTTGTTAAGTTTTCTATACTTACATAATTTGCCTTCTGCTGTTCGATGTTTGTGGTCAGTGACCTCTGCTTGTAATAATTTGGTTCTCTGCTCAGTTATGAGCTTGCTGTAATAAATTTTGTGTCGTAGGGTCACTGTTGTGTTACCGATTCTTCACTGGATATTCTCGAGCTCAAGGTTAAGCTTATATCAGACTGAGGTCTGGGATTTGTTTAGCCCTGACCTTGGGGGTGTCACAGTTTTTGGTATCAGTGCAGTACCGACCGTAGGAAAACCTTGCTACTGGTCGATGTTGAGTCTAGTGCTTGTGAAAACTATTTTAAAAGCTGGAAAGTATTTGCGAAAACTCTAGTATGCTTCTTTTACTTCTTATTCAGTTTCGCTCTAACTCTGGGTTATCTTATCTGGTGTTGATTTTGGAAAAGTTTTGATATCTCTTCCAGTCTTTCAAAACTTAGGTGCCTTCTGGGCATGTCGATTCTCAGCCAGTTGACCTAGTGTTGAGTTCTCCAGAGTTATGTGAGTTGTGAATCCCTTGTTTCCCTTGCTCTTATTCATCTGAGAGATTCCTTTCTATCATGATATCTCTATCTTATGGGCCACAACATCATGTTAATGGTTCCACAATATTCTGTTCTAGGCTTCGAGGTTTCTTTTTGCCTCGAGTGCCTCCTTTTTGTTTGGGTACTTCCGAAGTTGTGTCTTCTTTTGGAAGCCACCTCGTGATCACTATCTTGCAGAGTATACTATGTCACTTAGGTAGTAGTTACTTCTTTCTTTGGGTTTTAACCCTTGGACTTGAACCTAAGATCCCCAATTGTGCTGGATTCATGTGTTGTGAATCTTGTACATGAAGCTGATCTTTAGCTCAAGATCCATCCCTTTGACCTTGTTGTTAATGTTCACACATTACCTCAGGATGGCTGGTATTACAATTCTAGCCTCCAAGCTTGTGGTTATTGTCGCGATTGAATTGTGACGATAAAGGACTTACCCTACCACATGCTATGGCAGATGTTCTTTAATGGAACAAAATAGATCACGAAAAGAGTACTCGTCGAGAGTCTCACATCTATATTCGTGACTCTGCCACACCTTTTCCTTCTCTGCATTGGTTTTCGGAAGATTGTTGACTTATGCATCCACATCTCGGGATTCTATCCTGAGCATGTTCCTCTCCCCTTGTTGTTTTTCGACCTTTGTTTACTAGTTGGTAGCCAAGTAGTAAATGAGCATCGGTGTCTTCCGATGTAAGATACTCTTGTGGTCCGTCAAGACAAACCATTTCGGGATGTCTAGGAGAAACAAACTCCAGTACCTCGTCATTTCTAAGACCAGGTCAAAGTGTTGTAATCCGTAGATTAAGAGGCATTGATTGTCTCCCATCTGTTCTACCTTAAAGTATCACACCCTTTTATACTAAGAGGTTGTGCTAAGTTTCATGACCCCTTAATGAAGTGATGCTCTTACACATATTTACCACCCTTCCTCGAGCTTTCGTGCTCGTGAGTGATGTGTGTGCATAATAATGTGGTCATCTGAGATTCTTAGCAATTATTATTGTTTTGAACTCTAAGGACATTTGAGTCATTCTTAGCGTGATTTGTTAACCCTATCACTAAGCAAAGATTGATTGTGCTACCAAGTCCGATACTCTGGTACATCTCTTCCATAAAAGAGTTAGGCTTATGCCGAAGCTCTAAGACTATGTCTTCTTGCCTTACAAAGTAAGTTTCCTCTCGAACTAAGTGACATATCGATGGTTCGTGATATTCTCGACGTCTTTCTAGAAGTATCTCCATGTTTCCACATGACCGTGTTGTCAAGTTCTCGATCAAGTAAGTTCTCTGAACTGCTCTTTTCTCCAAAGATCCATACTTGATACCCCTGAACTAGTTGGTTGAGCTTAAACAACAACTTGGAGAGTTGTAAGACAAAAGTTCTATCCGACTTTGTTCTTTATAAAAGGGATGTCTAGTTTTGTTCGTGTTGAAGCAAGGTAGTATTTCCTTCATGGATATATTATCTTCCCCATCTTTGATTTGATTCGGGTTATCGTCAAATCAAACTCGGTTCCAAGGACTATCTTGATGGTGTTTCTATTTGTGATGTTTCACCTGAGTACATCTTCGTGTCCTTTGATCCGACCAATATTCTTGCCTTATTCACACAACATATGAGCCCATCTTAATGGATTGTCTTGATAAGTTCATTATTGAGCCCATCAATGACATTCTTATCTTCTCCATGCTAGATTTGATTCATATGGAACATTTGGCATTAATCTTGGAAAAATTCGAGAACCATCTTTGAGTCATCTCGAAGTATGTGTTATGGATGTTAGAAGTGACCTTCTCTAGTTAACGTGCAAACGTTGAAGGATGTCACCGTGGATTCGAGTAGAGTTATCTCCGTTCCCTAAGGACACATGTGTGTTTTGCTGTTAGCACCTTATGTGTGTGCAGTTGTCTCTCGACAAGTTGTAAATACATGGTCTAGAAATTTAGCTCAGTCTTTTGGAGCTTTACACTATAGTCCCTGCCTTGAGAATCTAGTAACTTTACCTTCACGGTAAATGTTGCAAACTTTCTATTCAGACATGCTGAGTCTGAAGTATCATCTCACCTAACCAAATCTGAATCTCAAGCAGATATGATGGTTGGTGTTCCTCAAGGTTTCGACATAGGTCTCTTTGTAAATTCGGCAATATTGATGTACTGGTTGACACAAACTTAGCCGGAAAGACCTCTTGTCATATTCTCTTGAATCAGCAATAACAACCACTCTTCATGAGGCTTCTTCTATAATTAATTATAGGAGTTGTGCTTATGGTTTACTTGTATCCGAAATCCGACCTTTACTTGGTGTCTGATTTCTCGAACATCAAGGAGAACATTTAAAGTAGTGTTGCTAAATGTCTCTCGGTCCATCCTCCAGACCCTTTTATGTTGGCAAGCGTCTTGTTGTGCCACGTAACTGAAGTCTGAGAATGAAGTTTCTTTTTTCTCGTGTCATCATGAATCTTCTTAACTATTCATCTCAGTGGTGAAAAGTTGTAGCATCCCAATTGTCTAACAACTGTAATGCTACTTGACCTAGTAATATAATTGCTACTTCCTACATATAATTGTTGCATCATCACCATATCATGCTCATATCATCATGCCACCTTGCATTGAGTATCATATCTAGCTTGCATTTGTTTTGTCTTGGTTGTGTAGTTGCTATCACAAATATCTTCACCTCTTTTACCTATCTATTTTTGTTCCTACAAGATGGGATCCACTTGCTAGGGTCCATTATTTTTTTTTTCAAATGTTTTTGTTCCATTTTCTAAACCCTAAATCCCAATTCTAGTAAAATGCCCAAAATGAATATGTATGTGGGCATTTTCTCTCCTTATGCCTCTTGTTCTCTCTTGCCTCTCCCCATGGTCTAACCCTCTGTCAAAATCCCCTGGGAAAAAGTTCAAAAGAATTTGAAATTAGAAGCTGGTTTGAATTTGTAATAGAATAAAAACAAACAAAACCAATATATTAAGAGGAGAAGAAAATAGTGAGAGAGGAGTAGCAGCAGCCCACCTTGGGCCAGCCGCAGCAGCCCAAGAGAGAGCAGCAACCCACCCCCTGGCCCAGTACCCCTTCACCGACGTCGTCTCTGTTCCTCTTCTTGTTCTGCCTCCCGACCGACGCCGTCTGCACCCTCCTCTCTAAGCGCTCACGGCAGCGAGCAGGTGGCCGTCTTCCTCCGTCAGCCGCGTCATCTCCCTCCTCTTCTTATCCCCAAGCCGTGGCGGCCTCCTCGAACCCTAGCCTCCCTCCTTCCCTCCTCTCCGCCGCCATTCCTCTACCCTACTCTCGTCTGTCTTCCCCTCGCCGAGAGCAGCGCCGAGGAGAGCATCATCGCGTCGTCTCCATGATCTTCCTCTAGAGCCGGTGAGCGCCGGAGGCCGGTCTACGTCTTCCACCGCGTCAAGCTGCAGGGCCAGGAGGAGCTGGGCGCATATGTACGCGGGCCTCCCGTCATCGTCCTCGGGTGAACCTGCGGGCGCAGCCATCTTCGGTCTCGCCTTGCCGCCATCCCCGACCACCCCCGAGCCCTCCGAGACCACCACCGACCTCGTGGTAAGCCCCCCTCTCCATTCCCCTCCTTCCTATGTCCTCCCTGCTAGCCAGTAGCTCACCACCATCGCCGTTGTGTTTCCCCGGCAGCAGAACCCACGCGCGCTCGACCTGTCGTAGCAGCAACAGCAGCACACGCACAGACTGCAGTGTCGTGCCGAGGCGGAGCCCTCTGTTCCCATAAGTTTTCTAGCCGCCTCAGCTCTCCTCCGGCGCCGAATCTTTTACTCACGCGTAGAGGGTTCATCCAGCTACCTGTAGGAGGAAACGGCGCTCCAATCCGAGCCTTGTAGCTCTCGTTTTCTTCTGCCAAAGTTCGAGCAAAAGTTTGTTCGCGTTGTTCAGTTTCGGTCGTTTTGATCTTTTGCATCCCCTCTGTTTCTCGGCGAGTACCGGTCTCTGTAGCCCTCCTCTGTAAATCTAGCCTAAACAAAAATTGTAGGTCTCTGTGTCCTCTACAACTTTGGTTTTTGCGTAGGCACGAAATTCCTAACCGATTACTCGCCAACTTCATCCAAAAATCGAGTCCAGCTAGCAGTTTTTGCAAAGAATCGATTTCAGTTTCGTCAGTCAACCTCCGGAAGGTTTTATAAAAAGGGCCCTGGACTTTTCGATCTCTCCACCCGCAGCCTCCCAGCCGGCATTGTTATAAAAAGGCACCTCGCTTTTCTGGAAACAAACCCGCGGTCCCTAGCCTGCACGCGCGCAGTGGGCCTCCCCGCTTGCTGGCCCACCTGTCAGTGTCGTTGGCGGGGTCTGTCTGAGTAACAAAAGTATTTTCTGAATTCCTGTTTAATTTAATCTTTTCAAATTAATTCAATTCAATTCAAATTCAAATCTGTTTAAACCTAAATGAATTCATAACTTTCAAATGGTTTGGAATTTGAATTCAAACTTAATATGAAATATATTTTGTTTTTGAATGTCAATTCAAATCTTTAATCAAATATTTTCAGAGTTTATTTAAAATAGTCAAACCTTTGACTTTGACCTAATTTGACTAATTTGACTATAAATAAATTTAAATTCATAATTCCAAATAATACAAATAATATATGTTTTTGAATCAGAAAAATGTGAGGATTTCAAATATGCCATCCAAAATATTATTTGAGCACTTTAAATTTTAATTTGAATTAAATTACAACAAAATGCCCTTCACCTTAATTAATTAATAACTTTTGATTTATAACTCCAAATTTAACAAATGATATGTCTAGAATGATCAGCTCGACGAGACCTTTCTGTTTATGCATTCCATGTTCTGTTTTGCAGCATGCATCATATAATTATAATGTAAACATCAACTAATATGAGGATAAAATGGGGCCAAAACTCAATAAAATGTTTATTTCTTGTATTCTACACCTCACCCTTGCCATGCTACCTTATTGCCATGCAACTTGTGCATCATTCATCATGGCATGATTGTTTGCTTGACGCATTTTATTCATATGGTTGTGCATTGTATTTATGTTGGCCCTTGTTTGTTTGGTTCTTCTTCGAATAGACGCTGAGCAGGGGATATATCAAGAAAACCAGGAGCACTACCCAGATCCTTCTCTCGCTTCAACTGAGCTGACAGGCAAGCACTACCACATGCTTGCATACATACAGTACCTATTGCCTCTATCTTATTCTTGCATCATTGAGTCGCGATTGCATTAAACTGAATCCCAAGTATTGCATAACCTTTACTTTTAAACCCCACCGAAGCTTGTTCCTCCATCCCATGAGCCATTACTACAGGAGTTGTTTGAGCCATGCGAGTCGTAGAACAGCATGTGCAGGGTATGTGAGAGTCTGGTGGATAACGAGGTACCTAAACAACTTAACCTGAGTAGTAATGGGATAACTAATGAAAGTGGCACCGGTGAGCAATATCTGCTATTTGGTTTTTTCTGCTCACTTGTGTCCCGTAGGACCCCGAGTACTTGATTCCTGTTCCTTGATTATTCGCGCTATCCACATCCGGGAGGCTTATGGGACTGTTATCGCCATATTTTGGCCAAAGGAGGGGTTGGGCCGTGATCAAGATGGGCTTAGAAGATACGTATATACAACGTGTTGTTGAATCGGCCTCGCGTGTTGGTTTGGGCTAAATTGCCCGTGTATCTTTATATTGTAATAGGTTCCGTTTAGAGTTAGGTAAGAGATAGAGTTGTAGAGTTATTCCAAAGACAGAAAGTCTCCGGACTATAAATATGTACCTAAGGTTATCGAGAAAAGGAGGACAATCACGTTCACAACAAACACAATCTCGGCGCATCGCCACCCCTTGTTTCTAGGGTTTTTCTCGGGTAAGTGCCATGCTGCCTAGATTGCATCTTGCGATCTAGGCAGTATCTACTTATGCGTTATCTGGTGTTACTCGTACTGAAGCCTTGTTGATGGCGAGTAACACCATTATCATAGATTTGTTTGGGTTAGCATCAGTACTTTTCGCTACGATTGTTTAAGTTATGCTGCCTATAGTTATATCGCCGCCTTTGCACCTTTTCCGGGTGTGAGGGTGGCATCTTGCTTGATCTTTATTTAAGTCGATTTGATCTGTTATAGTTGTGCCTTGTTCTCCAAGGTTTAGTTTAATATCCACATGATCAGGCCTTGCAAACGGGTTGAACGATCCAGTAGTATGTAAGATATGGTTTATCAATCCAGGAGGGGGTGTTCCGGGAATTGATGATTACGTTGGTTTTTAGGCCTTCTCTAGGATTAATTTTCTATTATCTTTTGTATCTACCAGGCTCAATTACGTGTAGGATGTTCCAGTCATGTAGTGAAAACGTTAAACTGTCGTAGATCGATTTAGCTTGTATTGATGAAGCAAAAAACCCCATGTTACAATAGATCTAATGCAGAACCATGGGATAATCGGCTCTAGGAGCCGATTCACAGGGAAACCTGGGAGCCGGTTACGGCTCGAATTTTACATATGTTTGTTTGCCATGCAGGAAACCAATCGAAGCAATCTTTCACCTTCCTGATCAGGTATAGGTCAGGTGGCACGCCCTCGAACCAAGCCAGGACGCGTGCCGGAGCTTTGCGGGCCGTTGCCCGAGGGACCAGGGCCCACCAGCAGTTCTGGGAGCCTCCCGGCTCTTCGTGTTGCCCGTCACTGCTCGCCGGTGGGTTTTGGTAGGCAACAGGGACCCCCCCTGAGCCAGAGCTCGATTCAGTCGTATTTCTTGGGGCCACAAACTAGGTTGAGGTTTTATTTACTATCCTGTACTTATGCCATGCTTTACTGCTTATTTAATATTGTGCGAGAAGCACCTGTAATGTTTAGGATCGTGGCACGATTCCGCGGTATCGACAAGCCCAGCCACACTTTCGGGTTCCTAGTCGTTTACAGCCGTCCCCACAACCTTGAGTCCGTCTCGGAGCCGGCCGGCTTCGTTGCGGGTCTACTTTAAGGGGTGGCCCCCTGAAATATTTCTGAATCCTATGATTGCTTTGTCGTGAAAGACTCGTTGGGTTTTGATTTGGTTTTTTTCCGAGGTTGATCGAGTGTGTGTTGCTATTTGTGCACCCCTGCAGGGTAAAACTTTCTGAAAGTCGTGTCCGCGGTTATGGACGACTTGGAGCACAGTTTCTCGATCATAGACAAGCATAACTAAAGTACCGCTTTTAATTTGACTAAGTAACTGACTAGTAAATAGTGCAACACTCATGGAATGGTTAATAAAATTGCCAACGGATGGGGTTGTTCGTCCGCTTCCTCGTTGGTAAGCGAGGAGGAGGATGGATCTGGTGATATTACTGTTATAACTGTTGTCATCAATTCACGGACATCCGTCTATCATTGGTTAGGCGGATGGTTAGCGAGTATCTATAGAACTGTTAGGGTTTATCTTTTGCTGCAATTGCGTCACCCCAGGTTGTGTCCCCTTTAGAGGCATAAAGACTTGCTGAGTACCCCTAGGGTCTCACACGATAAATTATTTGATTCAGATGAACAGGTACACGCACAAGATGGGTACTGGGTGGAGGAGGCGGATGATGTGGGCAACGATCGTTCGGTGTAGAGATTCCGAGATCGGGGATCCGTGAGATCTGTGGGCGGGATGTGCTTATTTATGGGGCATCTTATGCCGATTTGCTTCTTATCCATACTCGGATCTTGTTTGCCGCTTCCGTCTGATACTCTGATGTTTGATGTATGAGGAGATATCCTAAAACTATTATATCTATCTAGGACCTTTGAATCTTGCCGTATGGCGTTGCTATATTTCCTTTCTTTTTAGATGGAATGGCTCTGATGTACTATTGTATGGTGGCTTGCATACATACTTATTTGTGTATGTATTTGATCCCTTCGCCTGCCGATTACGCCGCCCGTACTTGTCCCGATGAGTGGAAATGGTTGGGACGGCCGAGAGGTCTACCTGTGAGTGGCATTTGGGCCCCACCGTACTATTTCAACCATTTCCGCTCATCCAGGCTTGTATCTAGGAGCGTAATTCACAGAGGTAGTTACAATTGGTATCAGAGCCATCCCGCCCTTCAGGGTCTCAGCCAAATGGTCGTTGTCAGTCTAGCAAATATTTTTGGTAGTTATGTATACTAGGGAAAAACAAAACGCGAGAGTAGGACTGCTTCCACTTTTCTTCTTACCCACCCACCCACCCTTTTCTGGTAAGGAAGTGTAACGTTTTCAATCCTCTTCTTAAAAGTTTAAACTAGGATTCACGTGTTCTGGGTTTCCGTAGTACCATAGGTTGTGTGTGTGTGTGTGTGAGTAATTCCTTGTCTATCTGTTGCATCCAAGTTGTTATCACAATCAGCCTTTGGTTATCAACTGTTGGTACATTCCATACCGATAGGCTTTTGCAAACCGACGTGATATATCTGATACGTTGTATACCGCCGCGATCTGTCTTACTCTTTGTTATCCGACGTTATCTTGTTTGGGGTGTTCGTTTCCGTAGTTACTAATCTTTAGGTTCGTCGTGAGAAGAAGGGGTTAGGATATGTGTTTTACTTGTTCATGTGCGGAGTAATGATTTGAGTGCGGGATGGAGTCGCGACCATACCACTACTCTTATCATTCGCTTTTGTATATTGAATTGGTAGAGTCACTAATCTTGATTCGTTAAGTGATTTTGCGCATCTATTGGTATTTTAATGCCGAATTTGTGGAAAAATTTTCTTTGATATATCTGTGTACCACACTCCTTTTCAGTCGTGTGCGATATGCTTAATATCTTCTAGGTGCTTTGAACTTTGTTGATATTTTAATATCATCTTAGTAAATTGTATCCTTTAATCTTGGTTAATTCCATCTTGGTACTATTTTGGATTATTATTATTCTCCATTATAGTACTGACTTGTGTTTTATATCAATCACAGGATGGCTCCACCACGTCGTTCTGATGAGGACATACCACCTAAACTGGGGTCCACGTTGTCAAACATCGCAAATGCCTTGGCAGCAATGCAGCAGAACCAGCAACGTTTTGAGGAAAGTGTCAGGAGGAATGAGTTCGCTCCGCTACCTCCACCTCCCAAGCGAGGAGACATCAAAAGCTTCCTGAAGTTCAACCCTCGCCAATTTGATGTTTCTGATCGACCACTTGATGCTGATGATTGGTTGCGTGAGATGTCAAGGCTACTGGAGACTGCTATGTTCCTGAGCAAGAATGGGTAAAATGTGCTACTCACCTTCTGAAGGGAGATGCAGCTCTCTGGTGGGAGAATTACCTGAAGGCAAACTGCACTGGTTTTCAGCCTACTTGGGAACAGTTCACTGGAGCGTTCAAAGAGCAGTATCTGTCAGAAATTGTCATGGAAAGGATGAAGGAAGCGTTTCTCAACCTCAAGCAGGGAAATGATAATGTCAATACCTACATCAGGAACTTCATGAATCTTTCTCGTTATGGTGGCGATGAGATCTCTGATGACAAGAAGAAACAAAAGAGGTTCCGGCAAGGGCTCAATGCATCGATTAAATATGCAATCACACATGCAAGGCCGGTGTCTTTCCTGGAACTTCAGCATACAGCTCTGCAGGAGGAAGCAAGTAGGCAAGTGTTTGAGGAGTCAAAGAAACACAACCGTGATGCAGCAAGCTCTTCAGCTATGTCAGCTCCTTCTAAGCGTCGTGTCTAGGTTCCTAACACCCCACCGTCGCTCCCGGCTTCACCAAGACCTTCAAGCTACGCGGCAAGGCCAACAAACTTCCTCACTGCTGCTCCCAGGGGCTACAACCACCACTACCCTGGAGCGCCTGGCGGAGTCCCTGGCTACGTTGCTCCACGTCCACCTGGTGCTTGTTTCACGTGTGGAGACCCTGGGCATCTAAACTGGAACTGTCCGTTGAAAAACAAAGCTCTTCCGCCACCACCTCCAAGATCTGCGGCAAGCTCTCCTATGGTTCGTGCACCACCACCTCGGGCTCTCAACATCAATACCAAGCCCGGGTCTATTGTCGCTCGTGCCAACTGCGTCAACGCCGCTCAAGCTGAGCATGCACCTGGAGTTGTGATGGGTATGCTTCCCGTTAACTCAGTCCCTGCACGAGTTTTGTTTGATTCTGGTGCATCGCATTCTTTTGTTTCTCACAAGTTTGCAAATGAGAATGTGTTAGCTTTGGATCCTCTCCTTAAGAAGTTAATGGTCATATCTCCTGGTTCAAACATGAGGGCTGCTTGTATCAGCCATGGCAATCAAATTGAGATTGGTGGCTCTTCGTTCTCGGCGTCCTTAATTCTTCTAGGCAATTCTGACATTGATGTCATCTTGGGCATGGATTGGTTGACAGCAAATGCAGCTGTGATTGATTGTGCTGAACGCTCGGTTTCTCTGAAGATTCCTGAAGGCCATATAGTCTATTCTCCAAGTCTGACTCCTGCTATCCAGCTTTTCTCTTTGGCGGCTCTGAATGATGATGCTATGGAAGCTATTCAGAGTGTTCCGGTGGTCTGTGAGTTTCCAGATGTCTTTCCTGAAGAGTTGCCGGGTATGCCTCCGGATCGTGAGGTTGAGTTTGTAATTGAGCTTGAACCTGGAACGGCTCCTATCTCCAAGCGGCCTTATAAAATGGGTCCTGCTGAGTTGGCTGAACTCAAACGTCAACTTGATGAACAAAAGAAGTTGGGTTTCATTCAACACAGTACTTCTTCTTGGGGTAGCCCAACAATCTTTGTGAAGAAGCGTGACAGGACTGATAGACTTTGTGTGGATTATCGGGCTCTCAATGCTAAAACCATCAAGAACAAATATCCCCTTCCGCGGATTAATGATCTCTTCGATCAGCTAGCTGGAGCTGTGGTGTTCTCTAAGCTTGACTTGAGAAGTGGTTATCACCAAATCAAGATTCGCAAGGAAGATGTGCCTAAAACAGCTTTCATCACCCGCTATGGCATGTATGAGTACACGGTCATGTCTTTCGGTCTCACCAACGCACCTGCTACCTTCTCGAGGCTTATGAACTCGGTTTTCATGGAGTATCTTGATAAGTTCGTTGTGGTCTATCTGGATGACATCCTAGTCTATTCTAAGTCAAAGGAAGAACATGAAGAACACCTTCGGTGTGTCCTAAACAAGCTTCGTGAGAACCGCTTGTATGCAAAGTTCTCAAAGTGTGAGTTTTGGCTGCCTCAAGTAACCTATCTTGGTCATGTCATCTCTGCCAAGGGCATTGCAGTCAACCCGGAAACTGTGAAGACAATTGTCGAATGGCTTCCTCCTGTTAATGTCAAAGAAGTGCGGAGTTTTCTTGGTTTGGCTATTTATTGTCATCGCTTCGTTCAGAACTTTTCGAAGATAGCGAAGCCTCTTACTGATCTCCTCAAGAAAGGCAAGAAATACCTTTGGACTCCTGCATGTCAAGCAAGCTTTGAGACACTCAAAGAGAAGCTCACTTCCACGCCAGTCTTGGTTCCTCCGGACACATCTAAGCCTTTCCAGATATTCTGTGACGCCTCTTTGCAAGGATTGGGTGCGGTCCTTATGCAAGAAAAACAAGTTGTTTTTTATGCCTCTCGACAGTTGAAGACGCATGAGATCAACTATCCTACACATGACCTCGAGCTCGCAGCAGTTGTCTTTGCTTTGAAGCTATGGAGGCACTACTTGCTTGGAAACCGTTGTGAGATCTTTTCCGACCACAAGAGTTTGAAGTATATCTTCACTCAGCCTGATCTCAACCTTCGGCAGAGGAGATGGATTGAAGCAATCAATGATTTTGATTTGACCATCAACTACACTCCGGGCAAAGCTAATGTCATGGCCGATGCTCTCAGCCGCAAAGCTTATGTCAATAACCTCATGATGGAAGAACAACAGCCTCTCTTGTGCGAGGAATTCCGTCAGCTCAACCTTGAAGTTGTGGAACAAGGGCATCTCCTGAACCTTCTGGCTACTCCTCTCTTGGAAGAAAAGATTCGCTCTCGTCAGCTTGGTGATCCGCACACTAGAAAGATCATCTCCAAACTTCAGCTTCCGAAGTATGAGTCCTTCCACGTCGATGATCAAGGCACGCTTTTCTTTGAACACCGGATGTTTGTCCCAAACTACCCGGGTTTGAGAGAGCAAGTTCTCAAGGAGGCGCACGATTCTGTTCTATCTATCCACCCTGGCAGCACAAATATGTACATGGACTTGAAAACACAATATTGGTGGCCGGGTTTGAAACGATATTGTGCCAAGTATGTCTCGGAGTGTGATGTCTACCGCAGAGTTAAAGCTGTCCATCAGAAACCTTTCGGTCTTCTACAGCCATTGAAACCCCCGGAATGGAAATGGGAGAAAGTAGAAATGGACTTCATCACTGGTTTTCCAAGGTCGCAGAAGGGCAACAATGCAATCTTTGTTGTCATTGACAGGCTTTCTAAAGTGGCTCATTTCTTCCCCGTCAAGGAAACAATTTCTGGAATTCAGTTGGCTGAGCTCTATATCAACAGAATTGTCTCTCTGTATGGGGTTCCTCTTGAGATCAGTTCAGACCGTGGGAGCATCTTCACTTCCAAGTTCTGGGAAAGTTTCCAAAAAGCTTTGGGAACAAAGTTGAACTTCAGCACAACTTACCACCCTCAGTCGCAAGGACAAGTTGAAAGGATCAATCAGATTCTGGAGGATATGCTTCGTGCTTGCGTCATCTCTTTTGGCATGAAGTGGGAGGAATGTCTTCCTTATGCTGAATTCTCTTACAACAACAGCTTCCAGAAAAGCCTGAAGATGGCACCATTTGAGGCTCTCTATGGCCGCAAATGCAGGACTCCGATTGGTTGGTCGGGTGCAGGAGAAAGATTATTGTTTGGCCCTGACATTGTAACTCAAGCGGAAGAGAAGGTGCATATCATTCTTAAAAATCTGAAGATTGCTCAAAGTCGCCAGAAGAGCAATTATGACAGGAAGCACACGGACATGGTGTATGCCCCTGGTGATCTCGTTTACCTTCGTGTCACTCCCATGAGAGGCACACACCGTTTTGGTATCAAAGGAAAGCTGGCTCCTAGATACATCGGTCCTTTCAAAATTCGTGGAAGAAGAGGAGAAGTTGCTTATGCTCTTGAGCTTCCGGAAAAACTCAAGGTCCATGATGTTTTCCACATCTCTCAACTCAAGAAGTGTTTCAAGGATCCCGACAGGACCGTGGATCATGAGCTAATCGATCTCCAAGAAGACCTGTCTTATCAAGAACACCCCATAAAAATCCTTGAGACCGCAGAAAGAAGGACTCGCAACAAGTCCATCAAGTTCTGCAAGGTGCAGTGGTCGCACCATTCCGTTGATGAAGCCACTTGGGAGCGTGAAGATGAACTCCGTGCCAACTATCCTACCCTTTTTGAGTCTTCTTTTTCTTCCTAGAATCTCGGGGCGAGATTCCTGTTTAGTGGGGGAGAGTTGTAGCATCCCAATTGTCTAACAACTGTAATGCTACTTGACCTAGTAATATAATGGCTACTTCCTACATATAATTGTTGCATCATCACCATATCATGCTCATATCATCATGCCACCTTGCATTGAGTATCATATCTAGCTTGCATTTGTTTTGTCTTGGTTGTGTAGTTGCTATCACAAATATCTTCACCTCTTTTACCTATCTATTTTTGTTCCTACAAGATGGGATCCACTTGCTAGGGTCCATTATTTTTTTTTCCAAATGTTTTTGTTCCATTTTCTAAACCCTAAATCCCAATTCTAGTAAAATGCCCAAAATGAATATGTATGTGGGCATTTTCTCTCCTTATGACTCTTGTTCTCTCTTGCCTCTCCCCATGGTCTAACCCTCTATCAAAATCCCCTGGGAAAAAGTTCAAACGAATTTGAAATTAGAAGCTGGTTTGAATTTGTAATAGAATAAAAACAAACAAAACCAATATATTAAGAGGAGAAGAAAATAGTGAGAGAGGAGTAGCAGCAGCCCACCTTGGGCCAGCCGCAGCAGCCCAAGAGAGAGCAGCAGCCCACCCCCTGGCCCAGTACCCCTTCATCGACGTCGTCTCTGTTCCTCTTCTTGTTCTGCCTCCCGACCGACGCCGTCTGCACCCTCCTCTCTAAGCGCTCACGGCAGCGAGCAGGTGACCGTCTTCCTCCGTCAGCCGCGTCATCTCCCTCCTCTTCTTATTCCCAAGCCGCGGCGGCCTCCTCGAACCCTAGCCTCCCTCCTTCCCTCCTCTCCGCCGCCATTCCTCTACCCTACTCTCGTATGTCTTCCCCTCGCCGAGAGCAGCGCCGAGGAGAGCGTCATCGCGTCGTCTCCATGATCTTCCTCTAGAGCCGGTGAGCGCCGGAGGCCGGTCTACGTCTTCCACCGCGTCAAGCTGCAGGGCCAGGAGGAGTTGGGCGCATATGTACGCGGGCCTCCCGTCATCGTCCTCGGGTGAACCTGCGGGCGCAGCCATCTTCGGCCTCGCCTTGCCGCCATCCCCGACCACCCCCGAACCCTCCGAGACCACCGCCGGCCTCGTGGTAAGCCCCCCTCTCCATTCCCCTCCTTCCTATGTCCTCCTTGCTAGCCAGTAGCTCACCACCATCGCCGTTGTGTTTCCCCGGCAGCAGAACGCACGCGCGCTCGGCCTGTCGTAGCAGCAACAGCAGCACGCGCACAGACTGCAGTGTCGTGCCGAGGCGGAGCCCTCTGTTCCCGTAAGTTTTCCAGCCGCCTCAGCTCTCCTCCGGCGCCGAATCTTTTACTCACGCGTAGAGGGTTCATCCAGCTACCTGTAGGAGGAAACGACGCTCCAATCCGAGCCTTGTAGCTCTCGTTTTCTTCTGCCAAAGTTCGCACAAAAGTCTGTTCGCGTGGTTCAGTTTCGGTCGTTTTGATCTTTTGCATCCCCTCTGTTTCTCGGCGAGTACCGGTCTCTGTAGCCCTCCTCTGTAAATCTAGCCTAAACAAAAATTGTAGGTCTCTGTGTCCTCTACAACTTTGGTTTTTGCGTAGGCACGAAATTCCTAACCGATTACTCGCCAACTTCATCCAAAAATCGAGTCCAGCTAGAAGTTTTTGCAAAGAATCGATTTCAGTTTCGTCAGTCAACCTCCGGAAGGTTTTATAAAAAGGCCCCTGGACTTTTCGATCTCTCCACCCGCAGCCCTCCCAGCCGGCATTGTTATAAAAAGGCACCTCGCTTTTCTGGAAACAAACCCGCGGTCCCTGGCCTGCACGCGCGCAGTGGGCCTCCCCGCTTGCTGGCCCACCTGTCAGTGTCGTTGGCGGGGTCTGTCTGAGTAACAAAAGTATTTTCTGAATTCCTGTTTAATTTAATCTTTTCAAATTAATTCAATTCAATTCAAATTCAAATCTGTTTAAACCTAAATGAATTCATAACTTTCAAATGGTTTGGAATTTGAATTCAAACTTAATATGAAATATGTTTTGTTTTTGAATGTCAATTCAAATCTTTAATCAAATATTTTCAGAGTTTATTTAAAATAGTCAAACCTTTGACTTTGACCTAATTTGACTAATTTGACTATAAATAAATTTAAATTCATAATTCCAAATAATACAAATAATATATGTTTTTGAATCAGAAAAATGTGAGGATTTCAAATATGCCATCCAAAATATTATTTGAGCACTTTAAATTTCAAGTTGAATTAAATTACAACAAAATGCCCGTCACCTTAATTAATTAATAACTTTTGATTTATAACTCCAAATTTAACAAATGATATGTCTAGAATGATCAGCTCGACGAGACCTTTCTGTTTATGCATTCCATGTTCTGTTTTGCAGCATGCATCATATAATTATAATGTAAACAGCAACTAATATGAGGATAAAATGGGGCCAAAACTCAATAAAATGTTTATTGCTTGTATTCTACACCTCACCCATGCCATGCTACCTTATTGCCATGCAACTTGTGCATCATTCATCATGGCATGATTGTTTGCTTGACGCATTTTATTCATATGGTTGTGCACTGTATTTATGTTGGCCCTTGTTTGTTTGGTTCTTCTTCGAATAGACGCTAAGCAGGGGATATATCAAGAAAACCAGGAGCACTATCCAGATCCGTCTCTCACTTCAACTGAGCTGACAGGCAAGCACTACCACATGCTTGCATACATACAGTACCTATTGCCTCTATCTTATTCTTGCATCATTGAGTCGCGATTGCATTAAACTGAATCCCAAGTATTGCATAACCTTTACTTTTAAACCCCACCGAAGCTTGTTCCTCCATCCCATGAGCCATTACTACAGGAGTTGTTTGAGCCATGCGAGTCGTAGAACAGCATGTGCAGGGTATGTGAGAGTCTGGTGGATAACGAGGTACCTAAACAACTTAACCTGAGTAGTAATGGGATAACTAATGAAAGTGGCACCGGTGAGCAATATCTGCTATTTGGTTTTTCCTGCTCACTTGTGTCCCGTAGGACCCCGAGTACTTGATTCCTGTTCCTTGATTATTCGCGCTATCCACATCCGGGAGGCTTATGGGACCCCCCCTGAGCCAGAGCTCGATTCAGTCGTATTTCTTGGGGCCACAAACTAGGTTGAGGTTTTATTTACTATCCTGTACTTATGCCATGCTTTACTGCTTATTTAATATTGTGCGAGGAGCACCTGTACTGTTTAGGATCGTGGCACGATTCCGCGGTATCGACAAGCCCAGCCACACTTTCGGGTTCCCAGTCGTTTACAGCCGTCCCCACAACCTTGAGTCCGTCTCGGAGCTGGCCGGCTTCGTTGTGGGTCTACTTTAAGGTGTGGCCTCCTGAAATATTTCTGAATCCTGTGATTGCTTTGTCGTGAAAGCCTCGTTGGGTTTTGATTTGGTTTTTTTCCGAGGTTGATCGAGTGTGTGTTGTTATTTGTGCACCCCTGCAGGGTAAAACTTTCTGAAAGCCGTGTCCGCGGTTATGGACGACTTGGAGCACAGTTTCTCGATCATAGACAAGCATAACTAAAGTACCGCTTTTAATTTGACTAAGTAACTGACTAGTAAATAGTGCAACACTCATGGAATGGTTAATAAAATTGCCAACGGATGGGGTTGTTGGTCCGCTTCCTCGTTGGTAAGCGAGGAGGAGGATGGATCTGGTGATATTACTGTTATAACTGTTGTCATCAATTCACGGACATCCGTCTATCATTGGTTAGGCGGATGGTTAGCGAGTATCTATAGAACTGTTAGGGTTTATCTTTTGCTGCAATTGCGTCACCCCAGGTTGTGTCCCCTTTAGAGGCATAAAGACTTGCTGAGTACCCCTGGGGTCTCACACGATAAATTATTTGATTCAGATGAACAGGTACACGCACAAGATGGGTACGGTGGAGGAGGCGGATGATGTGGGCAACGATCGTTCGGTGTAGAGATTCCGGGATCGGGGATCCGTGAGATCTGTGGGCGGGATGTTCTTATTTATGGGGCATCTTATGCCGATTTGCTTCTTATCCGTACTCGGATCTTGTTTGCCGCTTCCGTCTGATACTCTGATGTTTGATGTATGAGGAGATATCCTAAAACTATTATATCTATCTAGGACCTTTGAATCTTTCCGTATGGCGTTGTTATATTTCCTTTCTTTTTAGATGGAATGGCTCTGATGTACTATTGTATGGTGGCTTGCATACATACTCATTTGTATATGTATTTGATCCCTTCGCCTGCCGATTACGCCGCCCGTACTTGTCCCGATGAGTGGAAATGGTTGGGACGGCCGAGAGGTCTACCTGTGAGTGGCATTTGGGCCCCACCGTACTATTTCAACCATTTCCGCTCATCCAGGCTTGTATCTAGGAGCGTAATTCACCGAGGTAGTTACAAAAGTGATATCATGATCTTTGGCAAAGATTTTGATAAGACCTGGATGAATAAAGAGTTTCCTTCGATTTCTCAACCATGTTTTAAGAGTAACTATGATTTTGGTAATCTGTAGTTTCTCTTGTTACATGTTCCTTGTGACTCTTATGAGTCCTCTCAACCAAAACACCTTTATATCTTGGCCTTTTGTTGAATGAAAAAAATGACCCTTCTATGTCAAAAGTAGTTCAACAACTTGGTTTTGTTGATCCATATCTCTGCAACCTGAAGTCTCTACTTAAGCCGTTTAGTAGAGGTTCCCTATCGAAGTCTATGGTTATATTCTTCCCGTTGAAACCTTCCTTTTCAGAAGCTTAAACTCTTCTGTAAGCTCCATGATCTCAATCCTTATGAAGACCAGTTATCTAACAATCTGAAACTTTCTCCTCTTGTTTCCTCGGTTATCTTGACGTGTTTCATGTCGTCATCTCAGAGTTGTTTCTGAACGCTCCATCCATGAGTTGACCATGAGATACTCGGTGTGTTGTCAGTGTGTTTCCCTCTTATCCCTAGGAGTGACCATGTTTCTTTCTCTCTCTGTCTCTCGTCCTACCTTTGGAATCTCGGGTCGAGATTCTCGTAAGGGGGATAGAGCTATAACACCCCTATTTTATTAAATAGTAATTAGAGTTGTTTGTGCATTGCATGAGCATCATATTTTAAATTGTGCACTAAAGAAAATAATGCAAACCCCAAACCCTATCCCCTTCCTCTATTTGAAAAGCAATTCAAATGTTTTGAATTTTGAAAACTATCAAAACATTGGAGCCCAAATGGACTAAAAGGGCCCCTGCAGTAATTTCATTTATTCTACAAAGTTCTGGTATTTTTGAATCACTCAAACAGAATTGGAAATGAAAATAAAATAGGAAACCTAAAACAGAAAAAGAAAAGGTTTTGCAAAATAAAAACAAGCCAGGAAGCCAGCAGGCCGGCCCAGATTGCCCCTCCCTTCCTTTTTCCTCTCCCTGCCGGCCACGTGCGCAAGTCAGAAGCCCACCTTGGCCCAATACCGCTTCGCCACTGCTTCGTCGTCTTCCTCCCCGACGCCGAGCTGCTTAGTGTCCGTGGCATCGCCGTCGATCCCCACCGCCTGCATCCGGCCGTCCGCCGCCGAGTGGAGGAGGATAAGTTCTTCGCGGCGTCGCCCTGGCCATCCTCATCCATTCACCCCCTCTCCAGAGACCTCCATCTCTCTTCCTCGCCAGGCGATCGAACCCTAGCTCGCTGGTAACCGCATGTCGTCGTCGCTCTAGACCGCCCTGAGCTTCGTCGTCTGTCCCAGGAGATCCGCCTCGCCACCCTCGTTCGTCTCCGACCAACCAATCAAGCTGGCGTGCCCTCCATCGGCCAAATCAAGCCCTCCATCTTGAAGTCCGGCCGCCGTTGTTCCGTCGATTCCGGCCACATCTGGCCTCGCCCAGCCTCGACGACGTCCCCTTGAGCATCCTAGTGAGCTGGTGGTCCTCAGGAACCTCTTCACTCCCCCTCGCTCTGCTTTGTGCTGGAGATGTGCACCGCCGTGCGCCGCCGCAGGGCCTCGCCGTGCTCGCTGCTCCGGCAACCAAACGCGAGCGGCGCCGCCCTATTTAGGTTCACAGTGAATCGTTGATTTGAGTAGGCTAGCTACTGCAGCCCCGCGCGCCCTCCTCCGCCGTCTGCCGACGCCATTTGGCCGTTGGCCCGCGAGCCAACGTGGCGCCCGTGTGGCGTCCACGTAGTGCTTGCGTGGCCTCGGCCCACCCGTCAGTCGGAGTGGGTAACCTCTGCCCTGGTGAAAAATGCCCCTGAGCCCATTTCGCGTGTGTGGCTGCTGAGGTGGCCATGGGCCCATCGGTCACTCACTGTGGCTAGCCCATCCTACGGTGTAAAAAGGATTTCCATATTTATTTAAATTAAGAAAAGGTTTAATAATTTCAGAAACTGTTTGAATATTGTAAATTCAATAACTTTTAATCTGTAATTCAGAAAAATACAAATAATATATCAAAATGTTCAAAAAAACGAGAACTGTCTAATAGAGCTATAATCATGCATTGTTCAACAACTTAAATGGCAAGTTTAATTAGAAGAATAAACTAACCCCTCTCATATGTTCCGGAGTTTCTCCGAGTTAGGGTTTATACCCCTCGGAACCCTGATTAAATGGTCAAGCATTCTTTAGGGTTACATTTTGATACAAATTAACTTGTCATATCAGCATACTTGCTTGAGCATTGCATCGATGCCATTGTTGATTGTTTCCCCTTTCTTTCCGGTATTTGGTTCTTTCCGGTAGAATACGATGTTGATATCGAGATCTAAGCCCGAGGACAACACCATCGAAGATCGAAGATCGACGAACAATACTCTAACCAATTCAAGTTCAAGGCTTCCGAAGATCTGCTTATCCGTTATCAACAGGCAAAGGCAAGCATAGCCCCACCATGATATAATCCTATGATTTCGAAAGCATTTCAATTCTTGCCATGATGCATACGATTCTAATGTGGTCTTTTATCGATAGATAGAGTATCCTATCTATTGCATACTCCCTTTGAGCTTATATTACCTGATCCACTGCTCCTCGCATAACTATATTTGGCTTGTGTGCAATGCTAGAGCTTTTATCTATGTCTTGCTTAGCCATGCTTAGCTGTTGAGTCTGGTTCATCCAGATGATATATCAGATGCAGAGAATCTAGTATGACAGGAGAACATGACGAGATGAAATCAGTGATGTGAGATTAAACATGCTAAGGCTTGTATGGGAGGCCATGGTGGGATGTGATTTTTCTATTCCCATGCTCGCCACCACTAGGAACCGAGTTCTTGCCTTTGGAACCGAGACGAGCGTACAGCCACACGGGGCTTGGGAACCCCTCGCTTGATTAACTTGCCTAGTAGATTCCATGAGTCACATAGTTCGAGCGTTCCATTTGACATATGAATAGAAAATCTTTTGAAATATTTGTCGGGTGAAAGGTGCATCATAACAGGTAGGTAAGCGTGGCCGAGGTTGCTTGGGGTCGATGGAGCCCCTGGTGAACCAACCTCGCCTCACATCTTTAAGTACCGGCTTCGGGATTTGACCTGTTAAGGCAGAACCATACTTATTGCGTGACTCATGGTCTCGGCGAAAGCAAGGTAAAGGTCGTGGCCAACCACCCTCTGTCAGCCTTCCAAGGAAGAGGGCTAATAGCTTGGCATTAATAGTCGGTTGGTACGTGTGGGTAAAGTTGTACACCCCTGCAGGGTAATAATATTTTTGAAAAGCCGTGTTCACGGTTATGAACGCTTGGTGACCAGATTCTAAGATCATAGAGAACTTGAACATACTCATAAAACTTGGCATATCAACTGTCCTTAAGGATGCTTCCTCATGGGTACGAGGGGGTGATCCTAGATAGGGTACAGATGATGATGACTTGGTGGATATCAAAAGATGATGATCAATATTTTAGAGATGTCGCTCTCTTATGCCCTTTTAAAATACTCTGGTTAGACGAGCTTCTTCTCTCCCTCTTGTTTTCTAAACAAAGATGGCTTTATGCAAAACAGCTCCACCAACCATAAGTCTTGCGGAGTACACCCTGTACTCACCCTTGCTTTGTTGATACTTTTGGCAGAGTAAGTGTTCCCTGAAGATCAGTTTGGTACTACATCGATATCGACGAGTAGCTTGGGGTTCCCGGCCGGCAGCCTGGAATCTATGGGCTGGGACGTCATCGTTATGCTTCAGGCCTCTTAGGCCATTTGTTAAGTTTGCTATACTTAATAGCATAATTTGCCTTCCGTTGTTTGATATTTGTGGTCAGTGACCTCTGCTTGTAATAAGAGGATGTCCCGACGACAGAAGAAAGTGCAGCGGTTGTTGTCGATCTACCACCGTCTCTAGACCTTACAATGCACTTCGATCTGCCGAATTTAGATGAACCGCCGATGGCGAGTAGAGAGAAATGAAAGTGCGGTTGTCAATGGGGGAGAGTGGTGAGTGGTGAATGAGCAGTGACAGGATTTTCAAGTACTGTGATTCTGCTTCCAAGTTGGAAACTTTGCACTTTCATGTACTCCATCCGATCCAAATTAATGGCCTCAGATCTGTCTAGATTCGAATGTATCTAGTCATGTTTTAGTGCTAGATACTCTTTTTCATTGGTAGGCTCATCAAATATCCTGATCGCTAGGCTCTTCAGCCGGTAACTGAAATGTTGTTTATATACATTATTTTTCTTAGTTCAGATGACTTGGTCATTTGGTTGTGCTTATGAGTATATCACTCTGTGTCCATTTGCTTTCAGGGTGGGTGTACATGATATTTTTTAAACAGGATAAGTCCCTAGAAGTTGTATTCAACACGATGGGTACAAAAATACACTAAGGCCCCTAAGAGATAGGGGAAGTAAAGATAAGGGTACAACTTTTATAGAAAAGACCCTAGAGAAAAATTCCAAAATGCCATCAAGACCCTGGTCTTATCCACCGCAACCGAGCGACCTCCCGCTGCAGGTTCCATCACCGCCACCAGGGAACGTGCCACTTGGGGCACCGCCAGCCATGGATCCCGCTTTGAGGTCAAGGAAGATCATTCCAAACGGCCAGAGGCCAGGAGGAAGAACATCCACTTCACCGTGGTGCTAGAGGGTTGCCTTTCGACCATTTGAGGTAGAGGCAAGATGGGCCACACCATCGCATATGGTCGTCTGCTAAATAAATCCACGAACGTAAGCTTCCGAGCAATGTCTGCCAGTCGCCTCCCACCCGTCGCTTCCCTCTTTTCCCTCGCCACCAAGGTCGTTCAAGAAGAGGTAGCTAGCTTCGAGACCTAACCTACAGACCTAGGGTTAAAGGCCCTTTATTAGCGGAGGATTTGAACGAAAACCTCCTCAAGACCTTTGGCTCCCACTATGGGAGCTCCGCATCAAAGTAGACCAGCAGAAGAATCTTGGTCTTGGCCTAGAGACCTAGAAACCACCTCCTAGGATGACGCCAAACTAAGACATAAAGCCAACTCGAAAAGCTATAGCAACTAGAGCTATCTAGGACCACTCCTGCGTCCCACCCACGCCTCCTCCGGTCGGCTAGTCCAGCGAGGATCTTGGGGGCGACCCAGTCTCTCACAGGAGACTCTCAAGAGGGGAAGCGGTGGGAGAGGGAGGAAGAAAGAGTTTTGTCACAATAGATGGGTTGGTGTACATGATGTGATAGAGCTAAGTCTCTCAACTCACTCAGCTAGCTAGCTCTGTTGTTTCACACAACGAACATGATACACAATGCCTTTTTGCCTTGGACTGTATCACACAGCCGAGCTTTTATTCTCACTATATTCTCTTGAAATAAACATGCATACAACAGATTAAATAGACTCCACACACATGACTTGGCGCCACACTCAGCCACTAACTCAACTAACATATGCACTCAACATGAACTCTTGACTTTATCTAATCCTAGAATCTCTCCTGGATCCAAGACCCAACCGTACATACACATGCAACTACCTGATGACTCGCATGCAGCTAACAACCCAGGCATACACATCAGCCTCTCGCCATCGTTGGCAGTCGCGCCATGCCGGCCGCATCACATGGACTAGCATCTCACCTTGTATCCTTTTTATTCAGCTAACTACATGCTAACAACTACATGCAAAACAAAATCAAACTATGCAGATAAACTAATCAAGATTAGAGCTAGCAATCTTCCCCCTAATCTTGATTCTCCAAACCACTCCTTCTCCTCTTCATCACCATTTTTGTCCTTCTTCTCTGGGCACTCCCATGCAAAGTGCCCAAGCTTCTGACAATTGTAGCACCGGATCGTCTTCTTGTCCCTGCTATTCTTCCTCATGCGCTCCGTCCACTGCTGCTTGATGAGGAGAAGGTGAGAACAACCCTGTCGCCCACCTTCTTCTTCCTCCATGTCGAGCTCCTCCTCCACAGCCATGAACCGGCATGTTAGCTCTTCAACGCTCATGGTCTTGAGGTCAAGGAGCTGAGTAATGGAGTGGGAGAGCTGCTTGAACTGCTTCGGGACGGGGCGCAAGAACTTCAGGATAGCCTTGTGCTCGGTGACGCCTTCTCCGAAGACCTCTAGGTCGTGCATGATGTCGGTGAGGCGCATGGCGAACTGCTCCACCTTCTTGCCGTCCTTGAACCAGATGTTCTCAAACTCCGTGCGGCGAGTCTGCGCCCTTGCTTCGCAGACGCCCTCACACCCCAACCTCATGGTTTTGAGGGTGTCCCAAGCCTCCTTCGTGGTGCTCTTCACCGCCAGCGTCCGGTACATCTCTGGCGGCACAATGCGGAGGATGGCACGCGGAGCCTCACGGTCGTCGCCGACGCCATGCTTGACCACCTCCCATCGACCTTGTCCCTGCAATTGCACTCGCATGACGAGCGCCTATTCGGAGTAGTTTGTGCGGCTCAGCATGAGAGGCGGCGTCGTCGCCACGACAGAGTCATGCCGAACCACACGCTCGACGATGCGGAGCTCACTGCCGCCACCTCCGCTCCCGCCGGCGTCGCTGAGCTGCGCCCTTGGTGGAGTGAGCGGCTCCTCCGCCACCTTCTTCTCCTGCTCTCCTCTATGGCCTTCTCATGAGCAGCGTCATCCGCCATCACCACGGGCACCGAAAGCGAAAAGCTCTGATACCAAGCGACAGAGCTAAGTCTCTCAACTCACCCAGCTAGCTAGCTCTGTTATTTCACACAATAAACAAGATACACAATGCCTTTTGGCCTCAGACTGTATCACACAGCCGAGCTTTTCTTCTCACTATATTCTTTTGAAATAAACATGCATACAGCCGATTAAATATACTCCACACACACGACTCGGCGCCACACTCGCCACTAACTCAACTAACCCATGCACTCAACATGAACTCTTGACTTTATCTAATCCTAAAATCTCTCCAGAATCCAAGACTCGGCCGTACATAAACATGCAGCTACCTGTTGACTCGCGTGAAACTAACAACCCAGGCATACACAGCAGCCTCTCCCCACCGCCGGTAGTCGCGCTATGCCGGCCGCATCACAATGACATACTAGCATCTCACTTTGCATCCTTTTTCTTGAGCTAACTATATGCTAACAACTACACGCAGAACGGAATCAACTATGCTGATAAACTAATCAAGATTAGAGCTAACATGAATGTGAGATGTATTCAGGACTGCTAGGAACGAGGTAAAATTGATACAGAATACTATATAAATTCGGAAGTTAGGACTTGCGTTGTGAAGTGAACAGAACTTTGGCAAGAACCGATTAACAACTGAGAAGAATAATTACTTCCTCCTGTTCATATTAATAGCTTTAACTTTGTTAGATACTACAAATACATTTAGTCTAAATATTTAACTAGATATATAAAATCTAAATAAAGTTAAGGCATGTGGATTGAATGGAGTGTTTCTTTTTGTATGCTTCACACCCGCAATGTCAAAGTGAACAATGAGTTGGACACCGTCAACCTGACGATGGTGGTCTCGTGACGATGTTGTCCACCCGGCTGTCCAGCCCGCGAAAAAAACATATGCACGTGCTCCCTTTGTTTTAAAATATAAGATATTTTAGATTTTAAAAAAAAAATCTAGACTTTTTTTATATATAGATTCATTTTAAATATAAGTAAACCTATATACTAAAACAAGTCTAGATTTAATTTTTTTAACAAACTTAAAATATCTTATATTTTAAAACGAAAGGAGTGAAGCATTTCTCTCTCATGTTTCCTAATATAAGATATTTTAACTAGCCTAATTAAAACGTCTTATATTATAAAACGGTGGTAGGAGTACTCTGTTGGTGCATTTTTCCATTTTTTCCTCTCTTCTTGCGAAGAGACAATTCACTTTTCGTCCAATATAGTGTGAATTGCTTTTTTCATGTATCTTTTAGGTTCTGAAGTTGCCGTGCTTGTTCAAAAAAAAAAAGTTGCCGTGCATTGTGACCTTCCCGACTTGATAAACATAGGGGAAATGATAGGACTCTCCCGGGGGGATACGTATCCCCCGGGTCTTCCATGTCGCTCGCTCGCCCGGAGAGGCGTGACTCACGCGCACGTAGCTTGGTGGGTCCACAGGCACCACATCCCCTCCCAGCCACGTTTTCTTCTACTACGTTTTTCCTCTTTCTCGCCTGACCGCGTCGAGCCCATGGATCGGAGCCTCTCGTCCCAGCCACGCGCCGCCGTCTCCCCCTATCCCTCTCATCCTCTCCGACCACATGTGTTCCTCTCTATCATCTCCGCCGTCATCGCTCGCCTGCCACCTCCTTTCTCAGTCGCGGCCGCCGCCACGTGCAACTCGCTGGAGTTGCTGCCTCCCTCCACCTCGCAGGGGTCGATGGCTACACCTGGCCTTCCCCGACCTCCTCCAAGGTCGCCCACGAGCGCGAGCTCAAGCGCCTCGCCATGCGCTGCTCTGCCAACATATCTCGGGGGCCATGCGCTGGCGTCGTTGCTACAGGCGGCGGCCGGGCTTGCTACATGGCGTCGGCGGCGTTGCTACAGGCGTCGGCCGGGCTTGCTACATGGCGCCGGCGGCGTTGCTACAGGGAGCCGGTTGGGCTTGCTACATGGCGCCGACGGCGTTGCTACAGGAGGTGGCCGAGCTTGCTACATGGCGTCGGCGGCGTTGCTACAGGAGGCGGCCGGGCTTGCTACATGGCGAAGTTGGATTTGCTAGACATTTTTTCTATAAACTTTTAGCGGTTTTGCTACAATAGCGCAAAGGTTTTGCTACACGTGTTCTCCGATTTTGCTACATTATCACAATTCTTTTGCTACATAGTTTTCGGCGAAACTCCGGCGAAACTCCGGCGAAAGCTTCCGGAGAGGTCTACCGGCGAGTCTCCGGTGAGGTCGGGTTTGGTACATTAACACAACTTTTTTGCTACACGGTCTCCGGCGAGGTCTAGACTAATTTTCTATTTTTTAGACCGAACCGTTTTCTGCTATATTATAGTAAAAACGGGACTAGTTGTAGTAGAAAGAGACTTTCTATAGCAAAAGCAGGATTTTTGATAAAAAAAAAAGACACTTAATTGGCCGGGGACCCGAAGAATAAAAAACACAACAGGAGACGCGTAGGCCTGCCCTAAACATAGGGAGCAGATCTGTCAGCGATTGGGCCGAAGAGAACCAGGCAGATGGGCCGGCTCTACGCTCACTCAGAATCACCAGTCCAAACTCCAGAAGAGTCTACCGATAACCGGGTCTCGATCTTGGATAAATAGACCCGCCCCTCCCAACCCCGCTCGCCGAAAACCCCAAATCCCAAATCGAATCGAACCGAATCCCCATTCCCGTTTTCCTCGTCCCTCTGTCGGCCAGCCTGGCGTAACGGCCTCCACTCCACGCCGCAGCCCAACAACCCGGTGGCCATGGAGGCGAACGGCGGTGGCGGAGGGCTGGAGGACGGGGGAGACCACGCGCTGGCGAACGGAGGAGGCCACGGGCTAGCCAACGGCGCGCTGGCGAACGGGGAAGGCCACGCCCTGGCCAACGGGGTGGCAAACGGAGGAGGCCAAGCCGCGGCCATGGAGGAGGCGGGCGGAGCTCTCGGGAACGGGGGATTGCAAGTCATGGTGGCGGCCAACGGAGTGGTCCCTGCTCAGGCGGTGGCGGCGCTGAACTTCGACGCCCTCTACCAGCTCTTCCTCCGCTTACCGGCCCAGGAGATCGCCCGCTGCCGCGGGGTGTGCAGTCTGTGGCGCGACATCACCGACACGGATGCCTTCCGCGGCGAACACCACCGCCACCCCTACAGGACGCCCATGCCGCTCATCTTCATCCAGGACCCCGACCTCGACAGCCTCCGCGCCTACGACGTCCGCGACAGCGTGTCCCGGCCGGTCGTGCGCTTCCCCAACCACCACCACGAGGTGTTCAGGATCCACGGCTCCCACGACGGCATCCTCCTCCTCTCCTCCGGCGACAGGCTCTACGCCTGCAACCCTTGCACGCGCCGCTGGGAGCACCTCCCGCCGCTCCACGTCCACAACCACATCATCGGCTTCTACGCGGTTGGCATGGACGACGAGAATGGAAATTTGTTCAGGTGCCAGGTGCTGTACCACAACCGCCGGGAGCCTAATTGCGAGTACTGGATCTTCGAGCTGGGCGAGGAGGCGCCGCTGCCGTGGTCCATTGGTCGCTCGAACCTCGACGGGGACGTCCACCTTGATCTTGTGCTGGCCAACGGCATTGCTCCTTCTTACACGATCCCGCCAGTCTGCGTCCACGCCATCTTCCTGTTCTGGCTACCGCAGGCCGCCTGGGCCAACAGCGACATACTCATGTTCGACACGGCCGCCCTGTCCTTCTTCTTGATTCCTCCTCCAACCATCCAAGTGGATGGTGAGGACATCCCCGTCGGCGTGGGTGGCCAGCTGCTTGAGATCGCCGAGCACCTCGCCATGGCCGTCTTCTCCCCAGAAAGAGTCGTTGTCTGGGTCCGAAGCAACATTAACAACCTCTGGAGCCGCCGGTACATCATCCCTCTCCATCAGAATGGCGCCGGTGGCATGGTCGCCGTAGCCCGGGACCGAAGTGATGTGGTGCAGTGCCCGCTCATCGTGCATGCTCACCACGGGACCTTCCACTCCAGATACACAATCGAAGAAAACCTCCTTCTACATGCCGCCATTCTCCCAATGGAGGACGCAGATGCTGTTGACGATGACCCGCCTTTCTTCCAGAACCAGTGAACCTGATGCTCAAACTCTTATGGGATGAAGCTACTTTCTGAACTTTTAGGGGATGCTTGATGGAAAGTGTAGCAGCTGTAGCTCAAAATTTGACTTGTTGCTTCTGTCCAATTCAAGAAGAACTAGTGTTTGGCCATCAAGTTGTATACCATGGATATGCAATTGCTTGGGTTTACTTTCTCAGGTAAGTCTGAAAGTTCTATCTCTCTGTGTGCTTGTGATCACTTTCTCAGCTTAGGAGATTTTATTAACTGAGGAGCTTCTTGGTGTTATCTTTCCATTAATTGAACTGTGTTCTTTGATACCTATGAGATGCCTTCAATTGTGGATGAATAATATCAGGTCTGGCAAATTTTATTCTCAATCATGTCGGCCTAATTATGCAGTTTTGCTACTGCTCCATCTGCTTCCCCCTGTGATCTTTGTCGTACCATAAAGACGGGTAGTCAGATGATATCTGACTCTAAATGCTGTGCTTTTGAACTTTCTGTACATTGCTATGTTTCAGACTTGTCAGCATTTTATTTGCGATAATTGGTGAGTAATTGAACTTTTGATGATTCTAACTGAAAGATATATCCATTGTGTTGATACTTTATCAGGTTACGAAATTTTATCTACAGAGTTCTTGTATTGAAAATCCTAGTTCTTTTTGATGAAGCTGTCGGCTGTCACTAAAAGCTAGAAATAATCTGTTGTTATTATCATAACTCATACATGTATGATAACCTAGTAGTTTACATTTCTCATGAAACTATGCTGTTGACTTTAACTACTGTAGATAAGGAATCAGGTGGTTATGGGTTCAACTTAGCTGATTGCCTTTAACATTTTTAGTTATCACTCCCTATGTTATTTATGAAACGCCCAAATGCTAAATGTTTGATTGCTTAGGTATTCTACCAAGACCTGGAATGTATTTGTTATTTTGTAAAATCCCAGGCCACGCGTAGGTCTTTTGTGGTAGTGGATCAGATCGATATGCCCCTCTATATCTGAACCATATAGAATTGATGAAGTTCCTACATATAGAATTCATAATTGAAGAATCATTTTGATGCCAACGAAAAATGTGAGATCATCATATATTACCGGTGTCTTGAGGTTTTCAAATTGTGTGTGTTTGTGATTACTTTGTCAGCTTAGGAGATGTTATTAACTGAGCAGATGCTTGTGGTTATCTCTCGGGTCAATTGGTAGTTGAACTGAGTTATTTGTATGAGATGCCTTCAAATGCGGATGAGCAATATCAGGTCTGGCAAATTTTATTCTGTCATACCATAAAGATGGTGAATAAGATGATATCTGACTATGAGTGCCGTACTTCTGAACTTTCTGTAAATTGCTGCCTTTCAGACTTGTCAGCATTTTTATTTATAACAGTTAGTGGTTGAATTTGTGATGATTCTGTAACTGAAAGATGTATCCAAATGAAGATGCCAGGTGGCAACTCGAACCGTTGGCGCCCTCTCTCTTGCCTCGTGAGCACCTGGCTCCATACATGATCCACGTCTGGAAACCTAAGCCAGCGCGTCCTCTTAGAGATTTGTTAATTTGCTTCGGCTGTTGGTCCTGACCTGATCAGTGTGTTGTATGCTCAACTTTGAGAACAGCTGTCTCTTTTTAATGTTTCTGAATCATGATGATCTAAAATTCAGAATATAGCGTCTGGAATGTTTGTTGTTGATGAAGATGCTAAGATCACGGGAGATCAGTTGGAATTGCGCTCACATGACTGCACATTTTGATCTTGTTTCTGGATATATATATATATATATATGAGCATCGAAGTACGGCTGCAGACTGCCGTTGTAAAATCTCAGTTTGTTCTGACTTCTGGATATGAACATGGATGTGCAGCAGGCTCATCAAAGATCCTGAATTCCGACTGTCAATTGATTGAATAAATGTTACTACTACTAATTATATACATTGTGTTCAGATGACTCGGTGACTTGGTTGTGCTTGTAAGAGCAACACGCATCCTTTAGCCGCACATATCGGCCCCCATCGGTTAGATGATCTAACCGAGCGCCAACATTGTTCACACATTGAAACCAACTAAAACATTGACTACTTAAGTAGATTTAGGCAGGTGTCGGCGACAGCGCCGGCTTATCCTCGCTGTGCCCACCACCTGTCCTAGGCCGAGTCGCTGCTGCCGGGGCTGTCCACGTCGTCCTCGAGGTCGACGACCTCGGCCGGGGCGTGAGAAGATGAGGCGGTGGCGGCAGAAGAGGATCTGGCGTCAGCACGTGAGGAGGATGCGCCAGCGGAAGAGGATTCGGCACTGACAGCTCAAAGGGCGGCGTACTATTCGTACTGCTGCTGCTCCGCCGCAACGTGCTCCAGGAAATGGCGGCACAACTCCTCCATGTAACGTTCGCCGACTTGCTCTGCCTCGAGCCGCTCTCGCGCCACCAGCGCCGCCAGGCCGTGCGGGGGTGTGGAAGAGCTCCGGCATCTCCTCCCAGCCGAGGGGGAGAGTTCAGCTCGCTGTAGTCGCTCCCATGGAGTCGGAGTTTCTCGACGTCGTATGTGAGTGCCGCGTGGCACGCCGAGTGGAAGGTGCCCAGCCAAATCTTGTTGCCGGTGTTTCGGTCGTAGATCTCGGCCACCCATGTCCCCCACTGCCGCTGCCGCATGCCGTAGAACTGGTCGTGCGGTGGCGGCGGCGGTGGGAGGTCGTCGAACTCCGCGGCGTTGTTGCGACACCTTTCGCGCCCCCCGCGGCCTCAAATGGGGCTGCAGATGGTCGGCGACGACTAGCGGTGTCCCGAAGACATCTCGGCGATGGTGGTGGGGGGGGGGGGGGGGGAGGTGGGGAACAGTGGCGAAGGCGGATTTGAGAAAAGCGTTGGGGAGGAAGGTGAACCAAGGCAGCAGGGGTAGGTGGCGTTTGCGAGTCGACATTGCAAGCTCTTATATTTGCAAGCCGCGGAGGATGTTCTCTTTTTTTGCGTGGCTAACGCCAATGCACGTTTGATTAGGTGCAGTTTAGCGTGTAAAACCGAAAATATCCGCAGTTGTACACATGATCTGAGATGTATCTAGGCCGTGTGATCGACTGTCGTAGATCTCCCCTATCTCCTGCCGCCACCACCACCACCCCCCCCCCCCCCCCCCCCGAAAAACTTTGTACCCCCCTCTTTTATGATTAAAAATCGAATGAGTTCAGGTGGGGGATCGCCCCCCGTTGCACCCTCAAAAAAAAATGTATCCAGCTAGCTAGCTGCAAGGTAAAGTAGCTACTCTATAACATGTTTAATTTTATAAAGCAAATATATCTATACTTGTTTTAGTATGTAGATTCACTTAATTCTAGGATAAATCTATATACTAAAATATGTCTAGATTCATTTTTTTTACAAACCTAAAACATCTTATATTTTAAAATGAAGGAAGTATATCTGAATCTGATTCTCAACTTCGGGCTAGCAATGTGAAGTAAACCGGAACTTTGGCAAGAGCCGATTAACAATGAGTTGGACGCCGGCAACGTGTCAAATTGAAGTGAAGAATGAGTTCGTTGCCCGCATTCAGAAGATCCCTCCTACATCCGCACAGCTGGCGTCGCCCCCTCCTGGTGACCCCCGCCGCCACCTCCTCCCCCCCATCCTTCTCCCTCCTCGTCACCCCTAGAGGGCAGCCGACGTAAGTGCGCGGCGCCGGTGATGGGGGCGGCGGGGATCTGGCCTCCCGGCCCCAGCGCGGCGGTAGGGAGGAGAACGTCGGCGCTGGAAGGGCCCCCCTCGCCATCGACGTCTACGTGGCTCCGGCCGGCGGTGGCTTCATGGGAGCTCGGTTCTGGAGGCGACGGCCTCTACCGGAGTGGGGCGGGTGGCGATCTGGTGGAGGAGGTGCCGGCGATGGGATTCCGTTGGAAGACCTAGACCGGCTCTCTATCCCTAATTGCCTGTTTGATCCGTTCTCTGAAAACCGGCCGGCGGTGTGGGGATTGCTGTGTTGGATCTAATAAAGGAGGTGGTACTTCAGTTTCTTTTGCACGAAGACGAAGATCTGCTTGATGTCTGCCCTCGTTGATCTGGTCTGAAGAGGCGAGTTCCGGAAGGCTCCGCCGACGAACTCCCATGGGCGTATCATGCCTGGAGATTGCTGGATCGGAAGGTATTTGGTCGTGTGCACCTTGTTTTTCTGGCCGTTTGGTTTCAGCGGGAGCGTTGCTAAGCTCTATTGTTTGTTCCCACCAAGTGACATTCTTAGAGCTATGGTGAAGTCATATGCGGAGAATGTCAGAAAAGCGGAAATATGAGGGTTGCGATGGTGATTTTTGTTCTTGTGGCGACGGAAAACTGGTTGCGTGATCTGGGACTCGTTGCAGCGACTGTTGGTGCGGGAAGACAACACAGGGGGAGTTCCCAGTCTTACCTTGCAGGATGAAAATCTAAGGTCTGACCTTAACTGGTTGTGCCTGGCAATGACCTTGTTGAAGACATTGTTTTGTGAGCAAGGACTTTCTCCAGGATGAAAACCTATGATCTTTGATCGGGCAACGACGGCGTTTGAGCACTATTTCCTTCTTGAAGGCGTTGTTATTGAAGTGGAGGACTACTGGTGCTGTTCTGATGGTGTCAGTGTCGTTGCTTTGAGGATTAGTTCTCTATAGCGAGAATTTTATTTTTTTCCTAAGTTGTGTGCATCCGTAGGACCGCTAGGACGCGTTGTTGTAGAGGCTGGGTGTAATTGTTATCCCTGCGATATTAATATACTAGTAATCGTGCACGTGCAACGCACGTGTAATCTTAAGAGTGAAATATTAATTATTAAAGCATTAATATTTTGTTGGTACAGCGACATCACATTTTAAGTTTTTTGCTTTTGGCAAACTTTTTCTCCATCGGTTAGAAACACATTGAGAACAAAGTGTGCAGAGATAGTACATCACAGGTTACAACCAAGGGCAAAAGATCTAAGTTATTAGTCAACTCTAGCAAACAATTCACGGTAACCAAGAACGATCTAAATCACCACCATTAAAAAATATGGATGTTATATTTCACATGCTACGACTATAGAAATTCACCAAAATAATGCACAAAGTGGATGTATATGTCTGCACACTTATTCTCGCCACAAAGTACCAAACAGAAAAATACAGTCTGAATGAAAGATTGATCTAAGTCTCCAACAGTGAAAAATATGGAACATCACATTCATATCTAAGCTATGGAAAGTCACCTAAGTAATAGGTACATAAATTGGATGTATTTTTCGCGTGGATGTTCTCACCACAAGTACCAAGCAAGAAAATTCGGTCTTATACATACAACCCGACAGCAAGGTTCTTCGGTCTTATACATGCAAACCTAAATGCAAGATCCACACGTTTTATCTGAACATGAGGCAAAACATGTTATTGTAAATTTCAAGCAAGTAGTACAACAGGTAATTGCGCAACATCAAGACAATTTTCAATATGCATCACACTCAGATGTTACATGGTAAATTTGCAGCTTGCGCAGAAGGTCTATATAACATTTTAGCACTATTCATAATCCACCTCTCTCGAGATAATTGAGGTCTATTTACATATTTTTGAAGGTTCTATGTATATCTTAATTAAAATCAAAGCTCCCCCTCGTACAAAGAATGTCTATAAATAAGTACTACAGGAAATGAACAAAATTCAAGTGTTGGCTTGACAACTTAGTTACTTATAAAAATGTTTCATGTGCACATATACCTTGAATGGCTAAATGTGATCCATTCTCTCAAAATCAAGAATTGGTGCCATGGTCGTCACTTAGTCCGCTGAAGCCAATGAGGCAACGTCCCAGGGCCGCAGGCATGAGTCCAGTCACAAGCATAGAGGAATAAATGGTGAACTGTATAAGAAATGGTTTAGTGCTCATGTAATAATAGGCCCCAAATCCAAAATTTCCAGCAAGAGTGTGGCAGATTCATGTTATAAAGAAAATACAGAAAAACAATATGTATATACTAATTTTACCTCCTAATATGATATTCTAGTAACAAAAATAAATCATTTAAAAAATTATGAAAGGAAAGTCATTAAGCATGAATAAAGTATCCAGAATATGTAAACATCAAGTCATAATCATCATATTATGCAAAATATAACCCATCAAATTTCCACCTTGATGCTGACAATTAGATCTGGCGGTAGGCAGTTCAACCATGGCTACATGGTGCCAAGGTAGGACCATGATGCACCCTCTAATGGAGTTACTCCAAGAACCTACAATCCCCAAAGAATGACATGTAGATCTATTTGATAGTGAGAGAGGAATTATTAGCAAATTTCTTGCTGCTGTTCACCTTGAATATCTTTCTATCCTCACTTATTCGGGGAGGCCAGATTTGTAAGATCACTTGAGAAAAAATGAACTCAAACAAAAATGAACTCAAGCGCAAAGAAATACATTAATTGAAGTGTACATTGGTGTGACCGCAAGGTTCCCATCGGCTATGGCTAGTTCAGCTGGAGGGAGGGGAGAGGGAGCGGGCAAGGGGCAACCGGGCAAGAGATATTTACGTTGCTCAAGGATTTTACCTTGGCACTCCAACAGCTACACCATGAATGGGCTTGTAGTGCTACCCATCAGCAGCGTGGCCGGGTTGAAAAAATTTCCCACTGGATCATCACAGACTACTATGTTCTTAGTTTTCACCTGTACAGGAGCAAGATCGGAATTTTGAATGAAATATTTCTAGATACATGCAATAAATTTTGGACCACCAGGGTAATCGAGTTCAACATTCACCAGAAATCTAAAAAAAAAGCTCTACAAGAAGTAAATACTGATTACCTTTTCTGAGTCGGACCTGATAAATTAACAAGGCCACATAAAGCATGGTTATTACAAATTGCTACCTCAATATTATAGCAGGGGAACAAATAAGCCCCCTACTACCACTGCTTAGGTACAAGCCTTTAAATTTTCCCATGGGAATCCTAGTATTGGTACTAAATTGTCCCATGCAATCAAATTTGAGAGACTAACATTAAATTTACCACCGAAGGTTTGCAAGCTTACTGCATATCCTAGTTTGCATTGTTTGTCAAGGAGTAAATTCATATGAAGCATTACAGATATATCCTATAGAGAAGCATGGGGAAGCATATGCAACACATGACTGAAGAGTGAAGAACAAAGTGCAAGGAAGAAAGACGAAAATACTAACCAAAAAAATCGGCAACGGCGGTGCAAGCTTCACTTCCTGGAGAAAACGGCGAGGCGATGTCAGGCAATGGAAGGAGGTCATCGTTGTCTATGTCTGCGGTGTACTTGTATCCCGTCCGGGCAGAGGAGTTATAGAGGCGGCACGTGACTCGCGTAGCGCAGCCGCAGGATGCACTTGTGTGGCACATAGCCTCGACAACCCGCTGTCACCGGCCGACGGCCACATCGCCGGGTTCTGCACCGTGCAGTGGGTTGTTCCGCTCTCTCCCGGCAAATCGCACCATAGTTACATGTACCAATAGTGAAAATTTGGAAGGTCGATATATCAAATGTGTATCACATGTGTAACCCAACTGCTTCAGTATGAATCGAAAGATTCAGCCTAACATGTATACTAAGTGAACGACACAATTTTGGTCTCGAAAAAAATAGATGTTTTGTGAGAATTTGTTACGGAGTACAAGAGATTCATTTTGTGAAAAGGTTATGGTACTCACTTATGAATTTTTTATAGTGAGTAAAAACATATCTAGTAGTATTAAGGGTTGCCTGGAGGAGCTACCCTTCTTTATTCTACTTCATCGACAACAAGCAACTACATGTCTCTCCTGTAGCAACTACATACAAATCATCAAATAATCTAAGACAATCACTTTACATCTATTTTTAAAATTAACATGATTACTGAAGGATCAAGCCACACCTTGCGGCTACAATCCACCACCACCATCTCTCCAAGTTCGTGCACACCAAGAGTTAATCACTGCCCCAAAGTCAGGACCTCTGCATACCTTATACGTGAAGCTTTTAATGAAAATTTAGAAAATACACTGGATATCTGATTTATTGACCTAGCTATTTGCACTAATTGACCTAGCTATTTGCACTAATTGACCTAGCATGACCATAATCGATACTACTACATGTGAATATTCAGCTACACTATTGGGGCTTATATTCCTGTATCCTCATATTTTCTAGCTTGGCAAAGCATTCACAGTTTATCGAAGTACAAAAACACAGCCCCTCAAGGCCTCATACTCGATTACACCTGCTACATCATAAAACATTCCTGAAGAATAGCATAATATTTCTTTGATATTGGTAAGTAAACCTTTCCATAAACCTATGTGCAATTCGTGTTCAAAATTACCACGCATAGCAGAAAAATTCGTAGCTTAAGCATCTTTAAAAATCAGAAACGGACCTGAAACTGCCAGAGCATGCACCATGATCTGAATTTAAACCTGCCGAGAACAAAAATCATAATCCAAATTCACAAGTGGGTAGAGAACTACAGCGAGATATGGATGGGTGACGACGCGATCAGAGGAGCGAGCAAGTTTAGGGGCAAATTTCTCCTGGATTGTACCTTGATTGCGAGCGGAGGGACAACGAGGAGGCGACCGAGGCAACATGATGGTCACATCCCGAACACAATCTTGCTGCATTTGTCGTAGAGGCGCTCTTCGGCAGCCCTCGATTGGATCGAGGTAGTGAGCACGTTTAGTCAGATGTCTTCCATATGAACACACACCTTCCCTCCCATCTTGGCTGCCCTTCCGTCGCCCCTAGTGAGGAGACCATGGAGCCGACGACATTCCACTCTCCTGCTCACCGCGATCCAGAAGAGGCGGCGGCGTGTGGAAAGGGGCATGGAGAGGAGGCGGCGGCGTGTGGAGAGGAGGCGGCGGATCAGGGGATGAGACGATCCTGGTGTAGATCGTGCGATGAGTTGTATTTTTTTTCTTCACTGAAAAATTTCGTGGAACCAGCGACGGGATGGAGTAAGCGGGGCGTGGGTTCGTGAGGGATAAGATTGTCCGACGCTGGTTATTGCTAAGCGTATCCAGGAGTTAGATTATATGAAGCGGGCTTAATCGTGTGGTTGTGTTCTATACGTGTGTGATTTGCGGGTACATGAAGCAAAATTCAAGTTTGCTTCTTTATAAGTACTAATAGAGATACTCTTTCCAATTTATTTTTTTGGAAGATCCCTATCCTGTCGTGTCGTCGGCACTCAGCTCTCCGCCGCGTTCTTGGATCTCTGTCACTGATGGTATATAAACCCGCCTCCCGACCTCACCAGCCGAAATCCCCAAATCCAAATCCAAATCCAAAATCGGACCGAATCCAATCGAATCCATTTCCGTTTTCCCCGTCCCTCTGTCGGCCAGCCTGGCGTAACCGCCTCCACGCCGCCAGCCTCCCCAACTCGGTGGCCATGGATGCCAACGGAGGAGGCCACGGGCTGGACAACGGAGCAGTCGGCCACGGGCTGGCGAACGGGGGAGGTCAAGCCAACGGAGTAGGCGGCCACGGGCTGGCGAACGGGGGAGGCCACGCCAACGGGATGCCCAACGGAGCAGGCGGACACGGGCTGGCGGAGCACGCGCTGGCGAACGGGGCAGGCCACGCCAACGGGCTGCCCAACGGAGTGGTTCCTGCGCAGGCGGCGGCGGTGAACCCCGACAACGCCCTCTACCAGGTCTTCCTCCGCTTACCAGCCCAGGAGATCGCCCGCTGCCGCACGGTGTGCAGGCTGTGGTGCGACATCACCGGCACGGAGGCCTTCCGCCGCCGCCACCACGACCACCGCTACCGGACGCCCATGCCGCTCGCGTTCTACCGGCCCCCCGGCCTCGCCCGCGTCTACATCGACGCTATCGACCTCCGCGACCGCGTGCCCCGGCCAGTCATGCGCTTCCCCCTCCACCACGAGGAGTTGCGGATCCACGGCTCCTGCTCGGGCATCCTCCTCCTCTCCTCCGGGGACAGGCTCTACGCCTGCAACCCTTACACGCGCCGCTGGGCGCTCCTCCCGCCGATCCACGTCGACAACCACATCATCGGCTTCTACTTGGCTGACGTCTACCAGGATGGAGGAGGTTTCGCGTTCCAGGTGCTGTACCACAACCGCCGGGAGCCTAATTGCGAGTACGGGATCTTCGAGCTGGGCGCGGAGGCGCCGGAGCCGCCGGCGTGGTCCATTGGTCGCCCGGCCCTCGTCCACGACGTCCACCTTGATCTTGTGCTGGCCAACGGGATTGCTCCTTCTTACATGATCCCGCCCGTCTACGTCCACGTCCCCGTCTTCCTGTTCTGGCTGCCGCAGGCCGCCTGGGGCAACAGCGACATACTCGTGTTCGACACCACCGCCCAGTCCTTCAGCTTGATTCCTCCTCCAACCATCCAAGTGGACGGTGAGGTCAGCCCCGTCGGCCTGGGTGGCCAGCTGCTTGAGATCGCCGATCACCTCGCCATGACCGTCATCTCCCAGGCAAGAGTCGATGTCTGGGTCCAATGCAACATTACCCTCGCGTGGAGCTGCCGGTACCGTATCCATCTGCCATTCACCACAGTCCTGTTCGCCGTAGCCCAGGACCGAAATGGCCCGGTGCAGTGCCCGCATATCTTTCCTGCAGCTGCCAACCAGACCATCCACTCCAGACACACATTCCAAGAAAGCCTCCTTCTACATCCCGACATTCTCCCGATGCAGGACACAGATTCTGTTGACGGTGACCCGCCTTTCTTCCAGAACCAGTGAACCTGATGCTCAAACTCTTATGGGATGAAGCTACTTTCTAAACTTTTAGGGGATGCTTGATGGAAAGTGTAGCACCTGTAGCTCGAAACAGAGTAGCACCTGTAGCTCAAAAATTGACTTGTTGCTTCTGTCCAATTCAAGAATTCTAGTGGTGTTTGATCATCAAGTAATGTACTTCCTCAGGTAAATCTGGAAGGTATATCTGTGTGTTTGTGATTACTATTTCAGCTTAGGAAATTTTATTAACCGAGTGCTTGCATGTGGTTATCTCTTCCTTCGATTGCTAGTTGAACTGTGTTCTTAGTTACCTATGAGATGCTTTCAACTGTGGATGAATAGTATCATGTCTGACAAATTTTAATCTCAGTCTAATTATGTCGGCCTAATTATGCTACTGCTCCATCTGCTTCGCCTGTGACTTTTTTCCACGAAGGGGTGCTCCATCTGACTCTGAATGTTGTGCTTCTGAACTTTCTGTAAATTGTTGCATTTCAGACTTGTCAGGATTTTTGTTTGTGATATTTGGTAGGAGTAGTTGAATTTGTGTTGATTCTAACTGAAGGTGTGATTTATGCATAATTAGGCCTCCTTCTACATCCCTCCATTCTCCCGATGGAGGACACAGATGCTACTGCTCCATCTGCTTCCCCCTGTGATCTTTGTCCTACCATAAAGACGGGTAGTCAGATGATATCTGACTCTGAATGCTGTGCTTTTGAACTTTCTGTACATTGTTATGTTTCAGACTTGTCAGCATTTTATTTGCGATGATTGGTGAGTAATTGAATTTTTGATGAGTCTAACCGAAAGATATATCCAATGTATTGATACTTTATCAGGTTACGAAATTTTATCTACAGAGTTCTTGTATTGAAAATCCAAGTTCTTTTTTATGAAACTGTCGGCTGTCACTAAAAGCCAAGTTACTCTGGAAGAAACAATCTGTTGTTATTATCATCACTCATACATGTATGATAACCTAGTAGTTTACATTTCTCATGAAACTGTGCTATTGACTTCAACTACTGTAGATAAGGATTCAGTAAAACTGGTGGTTATGGGTTTAACTTTAGTTGCTCGCCTTTAACAATTTCGACCTGAACATTTTTTGTTATCACTCCCTATATTATTATTTATGAAACGTCCAAGTGCTAATGTTTGGTTGCTTATATATTTTTCCAAGACCTGGAATGTATTTGTTATTTTGTAAAATCCCACACGTACAAATTAAAACAGGTCTTTTGTGGTAGTGGAACAGATCGAGGTACCCCCTTTTGTTCTTCTAGTTGTTGGATGGAATTGTAGATGACAGAGTGTTCTACTTGCAATTTCCTACTGTCTATTCCATTTACATTTTATAACTATAATCTATACGGTTATGAAGCTTCTGGACGATTTATGAGGCCTCTATATCTGAACCATAGAATTGATAAAGTTCCTACATATAGAATTCATATTTGAAGAATCATGTTGATGCCAACGAAAAATGTGAGATCATCATATACGTATTACTTGTGTCTTGACGTTTTCAAATTGTGTATCAGATCAGATGGTCTTCTGTACTTGGGGCATGCTTACACAGGCATGTCCTGGTAGAAGAAGACGCTTGTTATGCTATTGATCCGATCCGCTTCCCATGGTGAAGTTGCAGGTCCTGAGATTGTTGTCATATCATCAAGACAGAGGACCATACTTCTGAACTTTCTACACACTGTGGGCTTCCAGACTTGTCAGTAGTTTATCATCTGAACTTACTACTGATTATGCTTTCCGTAGTGAATTTGTGCTTGTCCTCACAATTTGTGACATTTGGTACTAGTTGAATCTGGGGTAATTCCAGCAGAAAGGTATATCTGAATATTTGTGATTACTTATTTTGGTTACTATGAAATTCTGTAAACTGAGGTCTTGTGGTTGCCTCTCCATTTAAATTGTTGGAATTAGTGTGTGTCCTCTGCTGCATTCTTATAAGATGCCGTCAAGTGTGGATGAATAATAGCAGGTCTGAAAAGCTTTCAAGTGCGTCCGTCGGCCTATTGGCGCGGTTTCATCCTACTGTTTGTCCGCCATGCTGCGTGTGTGTGCTTGCCTGTCACTGCAAGTTCGTTTATGACAAGCCATGACAACAATGTATGACACATTCGTTTTAAGCATTGTGGTTCATGCTCTAGATCCTCTGCCTGTGCTTGTCCCTGTTTGTAAGATGCTTTCAAGCTATTGTTGGCGAGTAATGTCTGGTAGGACCGAGTCTCCAGATGCTACTACTTCTGTGAAGTTTGGCAATCACACCTGAAAAACAAGATAGTAGAAGAAAATGTGCTGAACCCTGAGCCTGCTTGGATTTCGCGTTCGGCACACGGTCTGAAGATACCCAACCATTCTGTCTGGCTTCAGGACTTGGTGTCTGCATTCCGAACAATAGAACTTTCACTTCAAAGACACAGCAGAACGTCAGACCTCCAATCTCCAGTCCACCGAGGAACCCAACCGAGCATGGCGTGGAGCAGGAACTAACGTGGTCTGGGTATGTATAAGAAGTTAAGAACAAACCCTACCACGGTCTGTGGTGCAACCGTACAGTGTGCTTCCAAGCTTGAGAGGCTAGGATCATAAGAGTTTCATAGTATGATTGCAGGCATTAGCAAATTTTACAGTGTGTGTGAAGAGCAGGTCATACCTGATACTATTGTCCACCATATGGAAAGCATGTCACAAAAAAGAGAAGTCTGTTATCACATAATTATTATTACACATTCAATTACCAATTATAAAGGGAAACACAAGCAGTTGTACAATGAAATAGTACTAAAAATCTGGAAGATCACAAACTCACAATCTGCAAAATGTTCAGAAGCACGATTTAATCTAGAACATCCATGAACCACAATTCTTAGTATACGATGCATTATTATCTTCTCCTACCAATGTGCTTCCAGGCAGGGCAAGCCCATGATCCATGGAAGGAGGCCAGATATGCCGAGCGTGCAGCAATGTACAGTAAGTTCAGAAGCACAGCATTCAGACAAAAAATTGCAGGGGATGCACCTTCACGACTTCACCATGGGAAGCAGATGGAGCAGTAGCATAATTAGGCCAACATGACTGAGACTAAAATTTGTCAGACCTGATATTATTCATCCACAGTTGAAGGCATCTTTTATACTAGGTGACAAAGAATACAGTTCAACTACCAATTGATCTGATACATAACCACAAGCAGCTCATCAGTTAATAAAATTTCCTAAGCTGAGACAGTTATCACAAACACACAGACAGATATACCTTTCAGATTTACCTGAGAAAGTAGCCACAAGCTTTTGCTTATCCTAGTATACCACTACTTGATGATCAAACACCAGTTTTGTCTTGAATTGGACAAAAGAAACATGTAAAATTTGGAGCTACACCCACTAGGAATTTGGGCATCAGGTTCACTGGTTCCTGAAGAAAGGCGGGTCATCGTCAACAGCATCTGTGTCCTGCATCGGGAGAATGTCGGGGTGCAGAAGGAGGCTTTCTTGGATTGCGTGTCTGTAGAGGAAGGTCTGGTAGTCAGCAAGCTGGTAACGCTGGAGCACAGCCCCCAGGGCGTCGCTCTGCAGCAGGATGCCCGGGCACTGCACCAAAGTATTTCGGTCGTGGGCTACGGCGAAGACGCCTGCGGTTAAGCGGCCAGTGAAATGGTAGCCGTCGTTAAGGTTGATCTCATACATCGGCAGACGGATGCTGTACCGGCGGCTCCAGAGCTCGGTAATGTTGCTTCGGACGCAGACATCGACTCTTGACGGGGAGCCGAGGACGGCCATGGCGAGGTGTTGGTCGATCTCGAACAGCTGGTCACCCAAGACGGTGCCTGGAGGAGGAATGAAGACGAAGGACTCGGCGCCCGTGTGGAACATGAGTACGTCGCGGTTGACATTGTCCCGGGTAGCTCGCGGCAGCCAGTGCATGAAGTTGCCGACGAAGACGGGCGGGAAAGATAGATTGCAGAGTTAACCTACACTGTTATTGATGTCGACAGATGTACATATAGGTGATTACAAGTTACAATCGGCAACGGTTACAACAGGGGCAATTATCTGAATAATCAACAGCCCCCCGCAGTCTGAACTGGGCTATCTAACACATTCAGACTGGACCGAAATTCAGTGAAAACAGTAGAAGGCAGTCCCTTGGTGAAGATGTCGGCATATTGTGAGCTTGTGGGTACGTGGAGAACACGTGCTTCGCCGAGAGCGACTCGATCGCGGACAAAGTGTAGGTCGATCTTCACATGCTTAGTGCGCTGATGTTGGACAGGATTGGTGGAGAGGTACATCGCCGACACATTGTCACAGTAGACTACGGTGGCGCGTCCAGCAGGTCGGTGCATCTCCTTGAGGAGTTGGGGAAGCTAGCAAGATTCAGCGACAACGTTGGCAACGGCGCGGTATTCCGCCTCGGCGCTGGACCGGGAAACGGTGTGCTGCCGCTTGGATGCCCATGACACGAGGTTGTCGCCAAGAAAAACGCAAAAGCCCGACGTGGACTTCCGCGTATCGAGGCAGCCGGCCCAGTCGGCATCGGAGTAGGCCACCAGGTCGTGAGCAGAACGACGGTGGAGCTGGAGTCCGTAGTGTGTTGTGCCACGAAGATAGCGAAGGATTCGCTTAATAAGCTGGAAGTGGGCGTCACGCGGGTCGTGCATGAAGAGGCACACTTGTTGGACTGCGTAGGAGATGTTAGGGAGGGTGAGTGTCAGGTATTGTAACGCGCCGGCCAAGCTGCGATACAGAGTGGGATCGGCACACTGCTATCCGACGGCGGCAGAAAGCTTGGCTTGTGTGTCGACGGGGGTGGAAATAGGGTGGCAGTGGAGCATGTTGGCGCGATCGAGTATTTCCAAGGCGTACTGGTGCTGGCTGAGGAATAAGCCATGAGAAGTGCGCTGGACATTGATGCCCAAGAAGTGGTGTATGTCGCCGAGATCAGTCATGTGGAATTCTTTGGAGAGGGCAGAAATGATCCTGTGCAGGAGAGGATTGGCATTGGCGGTGAGGATGATATCATCGACATAAAGGAGGAGGTAGGCCACATCCGGGCCACGACGAAAAATGAAGAGTGAGGTGTCACTTTGGGAGGTGACAAAGCCAAGAGTGTGGAGAAAGGTGGTGAAGCGGAGAAACCAAGTGCGCGGAGCTTGTTTGAGGCCATATAATGATTTATTAAGGCGGCAAACATGTTGGGGAAGTGTGGAATCAAAGAAACCAGAGGGTTGGCTGCAGTAAACTGTTTCAGCAAGCTCACCGTGTAAGAAGGCATTTTTGACATCCATTTGATGGATTGTCCAGGAGTGGAAGGTAGCGATGCTGAGGACGACGCGAATGGTTGCGGGCTTGACCACTGGGCTAAAGGTTTCGCCATAGTCGACGCCAGCTTGTTGGGTGAAACCACGGAGCACCCATCGCGCTTTGTAGCGTGCCAGGGACCCGTCCGGATGAAGTTTATGGCGAAAAATCCATTTGCCCGTCATGACGTTGACACCTGCAGGACAAGGAACCAAAGACCAAGTGTCATTCCGAATTAGCGCATTAAATTCATCTAGCATAGCAGCGTGCCACTGAGGGTCTTTAAGTGCAGCACGGTAGGAGGATGGGATGGGGGAGGGCGGAGTGGAAACAGTGAGATCAAAATGATTTTTGGGCATGAAATACCCCAGCTTGCCCCGGGTGATCATGTGGTGGTCATTTTCGGGTGCACGTACGGGGATTGCGTTGGGCGGGAGTGCGTGTGTAGGTGGCGAAGCGAGACTGGTGGAGGCGGGGGAGAGACCGCGTGGGGTGGAGCACGAGGTGGAGCCGGTGGACCGGGTGGCAGGGGAAGGTGCGGGTTGGGTGGAGGGTGGGGACCGGTTCGGGGAGTCCGAGGGTGCAAAGCGTGTCACCGCAGGTGGGGTGGGGTGAGTGGGAGGTGTCGTGGGGGGAGCTGGCGGAAGCTGATTGGGTGGGTGAGGCAAGACACGAGGTGGAGCGACCAGACGGGCGCGGATCCCGCGGAGGATGGGGCCAGATGGGGTGGGATTGGGTGTGGGGGGCGACGGTGTGGCGATCGGTGTGGGGGGTTCATAGGGAAAAACGTGTTCGGAGAACGTAACGTGTCGGGAAACGATGACTTTGCGAGAGTGAAGGTCAAAACACGTGTACCCTTTGTGTTCACGGGGGTAGCCAATAAAAACGCATCGAGAGGAACGTGGGGCGAGCTTGTGTGGAGTGGTGGCATAGGCGTTGGGGTAACAAAGGCAGCCAAAAGTTTTGAGATGGTCATATGTGGGGTGCACGCCATGGAGAAGGAAGTGAGGCGTGTTGTGGTGGATGGCGCTGGATGGACGTATGTTTAGGAGATAAGTGGCAGTGTGGAGGGCTTCGACCCAAAATTCGGGATGTAAGTTGGACTAAAAGAGGAGGGTGCGCACAATGTCATTGGTGGTGCGGAGGAGGCGTTCAGCTCGTCCGTTTTGGGGGGAAGTATGGGGGCAAGAAAAACGAAAAATGATGCCATGGGTAGAGAAGAAGTTTCGTAAGTGCTCGTTGAGGAACTCACCATCATTATCACACTGCATACAATGAATGGGCACACTAAATTGAGTATAAACAAAAGAGAAGAATCGTTGCAGAGTGGCGCACGTGTCAGATTTGTTGCGTAAAGGAAAAGTCCAGGAGAAGTGAGTGTAATCATCAAGTAGAACAAGGTAATATTATTAGCCGGAGAAACTGACAATGGGCAAAGTCCATAAATCGCAATGAATCAAATGAAAGGGGGCACTAGCACGGGAAGAAGAAAGAGAAAAAGGTAGACGCGTGTGTTTGCCTAGTTGACAAGCCTCACATAGCGGGGACTTGTACTGGTTTTTTTACAAGTTTGAAGGAAGTCTAAGGGTAAATGAGATAAAGCTTGAGAGCTGGGATGGCCGAGGCGTCGGTGCCATAATTCATTGGTGGCGCTGGAGAGTCGCCGGGGTTCCCGAAGAAAGGGTAAAGATCGCCATCGCTATTTGACCTCATGAGGGGGGTCTTGGTCCTGTAGTCCTTCACAGTGAAACCATAAGCATCAAACTCGACAGAGCAGGAATTATCACGAACAAAACGACGAGTGCTGATGAGATTCTTGACTATGTGGGGAGAGACTAGGACATTGTTGAGATAAAAGGGACGAGTGGTGAGGTGTGTGGTGCCTGTGGCTGTGACGGGAACACTAGACCCATTGCCAACTATTATGCGAGAAGAATCATGAGCTAATAAGGGATGAGACTTCGTTAAGGTACCTTGGTTGCCGGTGACGTGGGACGAGGCACCAGAGTCCATCACCCATTCACCATGCGGAGGGAAGGCCGAGCCGTAGGAGGCAGACTGCTGGAGCATGGCGGTGGGTTCCCAGGTGTACGGCGACGGAGCAGGTGGCGTCGCAGAGTACATGACGGGGTATGCCTGGGAGTGGTGCCCTGGGCGTGGCCCGAGGACGCCGGCGGAGTTGGAGGGGACCCAGGGAGCACGCGGCGGTGGCCAGGGAGCACTCATCGGGGCGAAGTAGCCCATCCACGTCTGCTGGCCAGATGCGCCTCCGCGTCCACCAGGGAGGCCGCCGACCGTCTGCGAGCTGTTGCCGCCGCGACCGGTGAATCCGCGCCCGCTGCTTGGCTGGTACCCTGGGATGGGGTTCTTACCCCGATAGTTGGGGCTGACGCCGGGAGTTGGCTGGTACCCACTGCGGTTTCCTTGGGCTTGACCACGGCCAACGCCGCCCTGCGAGATGTTGCCGCCACGGTCGGCAGAGTCGGGGCGGGAGGTACCGCGTCCGCCACTGGTGTGGACGGCAAGGGCCTGTGCACTGCCCGCTCGAGCCTTGCACGCCATCTTGCGTTCGGCGAGCTGGAGACGTGACTGGGCCTGGGCGAACGTCGGGTACGGCGTCATGTTGGTGAGGATCTCCGCCTGGAGCTCGAATTTTTCGCCCAGCCCATCGATCATCTTCATGGTCAGGGCGCGGTCGGAAATCGGCGCGTCCACCTCTGCGAGCTGATCGGCGATGTGTTTGAGGCGACGGCAGTACTCGTCGATGGAGAGGTCGCCGCGCGGCATGTCGTGGAGTTGGGTGTTCAGGTCCATGGCCTGTCCTTCACGATTGTCGTAGAAGAAGGTGTGAAGGCGGGTCCACGCGTCGTAGGCGGTGCAGTCTTGGTCGAGCATGATGTCCTGGAGCGCCTCGGAGATGGTCCCGTAGAACCAGAGCACGATGGTGCTGTCCTCCTGGCGCCATGCCTCGTCAGCGCGGGCATAGGCGGCGCCGTCCAGAACATGGTCACGCGCGTTGTAGCGCGCGAGCTGGAAGAGGATGATCTTGCGCCAGCGGGTGAAGTTCTTGCCGGTCGAGTCGACGGTGAACTTGATGAATTGCTCGATGTGGACGTCGTGGATGGAGAGGGGAAAGGGGAGGCGGGCGAGAAAGGTGGAGGGTGGCGAAGGGGCCGCCATGTTGATGGCGTGTGCGACGGGAGCCATCGTGCCGTCGAGAGGAAAGAGGGGATCGCCCAGGTGGGGGCTAGGAGGCGCACGAGGGCGCATGGGCTGGCGCTGCTGGAGAGGAGTTTGAGGATCGGTGTCGAGAGGATTGAGGGCAGGGGCAGAAGAACTGGAGGAGTTTGGGGTGGTGGCTTGGGCGCCGGCGGTGTCCATGGTAGAGGAACTTGCTCTGATACCAAGATAGATTGCAGAGTTAACCCACACTGTTATTGATGCCGACAGATGTACATATAGGTAATTACAGGAAGGTGTGAGGGATCGTGCGCATGCACGCCTGAAGACTAGCGCTACTCCTGAAGACTAGGGACTACTAGTTACAATCGGCAACGGTTACAACAGGGGCAATTATCTGAATAATCAACAGGGAACATGTAAGAAGGAGCAATCCCGTTGGCCAGCACAAGATCAAGGTCGTCCGCCCCGGCGGGGCCTGGACGACCAATGTTCCTCAAGGCCGCGGCCGGGCCCAGTTCGTAGATCCCGTACTCACAATCAGGCTCCAGGCGGTCGCGGTACAGTATCTTGCATTCGAAATTCCCGAAGACGCCAGACGCGTAGAAACCGATGATGCAGAAGACGTCGTGGAGCGGCGGGAGGTGCACCCAGCGGCGCGTGCAAGGGTTGCAGGCGTAGAGCCTGTCACCGGAGGAGACGAGGAGGATGCCGGCGCAGGAGCCGTGGATCCTCAACACCTCGTGGTGGCTGGAGTAGCGGATGACCGGCCGGGACACGCGGTCGCGGATGTCGACGGCGCGGAGGTCGAAGGGGCCGGGGCCCTGGAAGAAGAAGAGCGGCATGGGCGTCCGGTAGCGGTGGCGGTGGTGCTCGCGGCGGAAGGCCTCCGTGCTGGTCATGTCGCGCCACAGCCTGCAGACCCTGCGGCAGCGAGCGATCTCCTGGGCCGGCAAGCAGAGGAAGACCTGGTAGAGGGCGTCGGGGTCCGGCTGAGCAGGGACCACTCCGTCGGGCGCCACCATGACTTGCAATCCCCCGTTCCCGACAGCTCCGCCCGCCTCCATGGCCGCGGCTTGGTCCCCTCCGTTCGCTGGCGCGTGGTCCGCCAGCCCGTGGCCTCCTCCGTTCGCCAGCGCGTGGTCTCCCCCGTCCTCCAGCCCTCCGCCTCCGCCGTTCGCCTCCATGGCCACCGGGTTGTTGGGCTGCGGCGTGGAGTGGAGGCAGTTACGCCAGGCTGGCCGACAGAGAGACGGGGAAAACGGAAATGGATTCGGTTTGATTTCGATTTGACTTGAGATTTTGGGGATTTCGGCGAGGTCGGTCTATTTATCCGAGACGGAGAGCCGATAGGCGGTAGACTCTGGAGTCCTCCTGGACTGGTGATGCTGAGTGCTGAGACAGGATAGGGATGGCCGTAGGTACAACCAGCCCATCTGACTAATGCTCCGCAGTCAGCCCAATTGCTAACATGTCTTCCTGCGTTTATCATTTATTATCAATTGCACTAATGTTTGTCTCAAAAAAAAAATGCACTGACGTAGCTATGCGAGTTTACCTGTTAGGGTTTCGTCTACCTCTTTGGCGATCCAGTGATCGCCGGCTACAAAGGTTCTTGTTTCCCTGTGATCTGATCTGGTCCTCTCTCCTGAGTCTCGGAGGTTGTTCGGGCTGACTAAGGGGTCGACATGGTCGACTACCCGGCCTTGGCAATTCTCCCGCTTATGCTTTGGTCCGATCTAATCATGGCGGCAGAGGGTGAGAAGGGGAAAGAGAGCGGCTCTGTGACTAGAAGCGAGCCGTCACTGGATGAACTGTTGAGGAGCCTAAACCTGAAGGGGAAAGACATCGGTGGGGTGTTTGTCCTGAAGGAGGAGATCGAGACTTTGAAGGAAGAGACGAAGTGGATGGCGGTGTTGAGGGTTCTTACTCCTAAACCCTTTAGCATGGAGTCACTAAAGAAGACCATGCGGTTCGCATGGCGCTGGCAAAGGAGGTTTCGTTCAGGGATCTCGCTGATGGTAAATGCTTGGTGCATGCGCAGTGCTTGGGAGATTGGCAGAAGATTATCGAACAAGGGCCATGGATCTTTATAGACCACGGTATCTTGATTGAGAAATATGATGGCAGTTGGAAAACCCTTGATGTGGAGCTGAACCGTATCCATGGGTGGATTCAGATACATGATGTCCTAGAGCTCTATAGGAAGAAACCCATTGTTATTAATCTAGCTGGTAACATGGGGGAAGTGATTACTATCAACGTGAACACTGCCAGAGGAGGAGGAGATTTTGTTTGGGCGAGGGTGAGGCTTGATGTGTGAAGGGAGCTAACAAGGTTTGCCACCATAAACCCAGAAGGACTGCCACCAGTGGTTATGCGGGTAAAGTATGAAAAAGTACCAAAGTATTGTGCGGTGTGTGGCTTCATAGGACATGTACAACATGAATGTGGCTCGGGAGTTCATCCCAATGGAGTGGCTGGTTTTGGGAAGTGTATGTTGGCACACACACCTTGGAACCACTCTCAACTGTATGGGGGAGGAGGATTAACAGCGCGAGCCGAAGGCTAGGCCGATGCCTACTAGAAGGGGCTCAGGCGGAGGAGCCCCTAACATGAGGGATGGACGAGATGGTGGTGGGAGGGTGAGGAAGTGAGATGCAGGGCAGACGAGGGATGGTTTTGGTGCCCTCAGAAGATCATAAACGAAGCTCCACCGATGCCAAGCTGTCCGAGGTTAGTCCTACCAAGGGAGCTGATACTTCTACAGCTACCCCGATGAGGCTTGAGTGGAAGGAACAAGGAGTGGTCGTGGATGAAGGGGTTCGCGGCATAGTAAATCAAAATTTTCTACGGATGCGAACAGAGGGAAAGCCAAGATCTAATCTAGGAGATGCAAACAACGAGAGAGATTGGATTAGATCTTCATACCCTTGAAGATTCGCACAGCGGAACGTTCGTCGGAACGTGGGTGATGTAGTCGTACTCGCTTCTCCTCCTCGTGATCCGATCCGATCTAGCACCACAAGTGGCGGTGCCTCCGTGAGATGCACACGTGCAGCACCTCGACGTCTCCTCCTTCCTCGGACCAGCAAGTATGGTGGAGAGACGGATTGGATCTACAACACGACGGCGTGGTGTATATGGGGGAGAATTTCTGCAGCAGGGCTTCGCCTACAAACAATCGGGAGGGAGAGAGGAGGGCAGCAGGGCAGCTAGGGTTGGAGGGGAAGGTGTGGGGGTGGTGCGCCCCCAGCCCTCTTTATATAGAGGGGTGGGGCGCAGCCCTAGCCCCTCCCCCAAGCCAAGGCCGGCGGCCACAAGGAGGAAGAGTGGGGGGCAAGGAAACCCCCCCTTCTAGAAGGTCTATCCAGGGTTTAAACCCTCTTTGGCTGGCTGGGCCCTATGGGGCCTTGTGCCCCTGGCCCAATGCGGCCAGGGCACTCCCTCATAGGCCCATGCCCCCTCTCGAAAGGTGTGGCCACGTTGGTCCCCTTCCGGAAGGTTCTAGAAGCTTCCGGTACAATACCGATTAACCCGGAACAATTCCGAACTCCAAAAACTGCACTGCCTTATATGAATCATATTCTCCGGACCACTCCGGAACCTCTCGTGATGTCCCGGATCCCATCTGAGACTCCGAACAAAAACTCATAAACCAATTATCCAATCTATCCTAGCGTCGAGACACGTTAAGTGTGTGACCCTGCGGGTTCGAGAATATGCAGACATGATCTTCTATCAATAATCAACAGCGGGGTCTGGACACCCATATTGACTCCCACACATTCATCGATGATCATATCGGATGAACCACGATGCCAAGATTCAATCAATCCCATGTATATATTCCCTTCGTCTCGCGATATTTTACTTGCCCGAGATTCGATCGTCGGTACCGTCATGCCTAGTTCAATCTCGTTCACAGCAAGTACTTTACTCGTTCCGTAATCCGATATCACTTTGTGATTAACTCCTTAACCACATGCTTGCAAGCGGTGTTGATATCGATTACCGAGTGGGCCCGAAGTATATCTCTCCGACTTGGGAGGGACAAATCCCATCTCGATACATACAACCCAACAGATACTTTCCGATCACCTGAGAGACACCTTTATGATCACCCTCTCAGAGGATGACGTTTGATGACCTCAAAGCTTTCTTCCGATACCAGGGAGTTGTATTATCTCATGGTCTAAGGAATACAATATTTGACATAAGAAAAGCTTCGCAAAGACGAACACGATGACACGATCTAATTGCTTCGCTTAGTTTGGGTCTGTCCACCATATCATTCTCCCAATGATATGATCTCATTATTAATTGACAACTCATGTCCATGGTTAGGAAACCTTAACCATCATTAATCAATGAGCTAGTCTATAGAGGCGTACTAGGGACACGGTGTTGTTCACAAACCACACAAGTATTAAAGTTTCCGCTTAATACAATTCTAGCATGGAATATAAACATTATCATGAACAAGAATTATAATAATAACATCTTTATTATTGCCTCTAGGGCATAATTCCAACAGTATCCCACTTGCACTAGATTCAATAATCTAGTTTACATTTGGCAACAATCTCACACCCATGGCACTGAGGTGTTGATCATGTTTTACACGTGGAAGAGGTTTAGTCAATGGATCTGCGACATTCAGATCTGTATGTACTTTGCTAATCTTCAGATCTCCATCTGCTATATAATCTCGGATTATATGAAACTTGCGGTTGATATGCTTGGTCTTTGGATGATATCTTGGTTCCTTAGCGAGTGCTATGGCGCCAGTGTTGTCACACAATATCTCCAGTGGGTCCAAAGCACTTGGAACCACGCCAAGCTCAGTGATGAAGTTCCTGATCCAAACTCCTTCACTTGACGCTTCTACAGCCGCCATGTATTCCGCTTCTACTGTAGATCACGCGATCACGCTTTGCTTGCAGCTTCTCCAGCTCACAGCTCCTCCATTCAAAATATAAACGTATCCTGTCTGAGATTTAGAATCATCCTTGTCGGTGTCGAAACTAGCGTCGACGTAACCTTTTACGATGAGCTGTTCATCACCCCCATAGACTAAGAACATTTCTTTAGTCCTATTTAGGTACTTTAGGATGTTCTTCACGGTTGTCTAGTGTTCCACTCCTGGATCACTTTGATATCTGCTCGTCAAACTAAGAGCATTGGACACATCCGGTCTAGTACACAGCATGGTATACATGATAGAACCTATGGCCGAGGCATAAGGCACTTTGCTCATAGCTTCCCTATCATTTACCGTAGCTGGACACTGAGCCTTGCTCAATATCTTACCTGACAACATAGGCATCGAACCTTTCTTTTCCTTATCCATTCTGAACCTTTTCAGAACTTTGTCTAGGTATGTACTCTGGCTTAAAGCTATCAGGCGTCTTTGTCTATCTCTATAGATTTTGATGCCCAATATATAAGCAGCTTCACCTAGGTCTTTCATTGAAAAACACTTGTTCAAATAACTCTTCACATCGTTAAGCATGTTGATGTCATTTCCGATAATCAATATGTGATCCACATATAGTACCAGAAACGTCACAGAGCTCCCACTCACTTTCTTGTAGATGCAAGCTTCGTAGGAATTTGGAACAAATCCAAAGCTCTTGATCACTTGATCAAAACGAAGGTTCCAACTCCGAGATGCTTGCTTCAGTCCATAAATGGAACGCTGAAGTTTGCATACTTTATCAGCATCCTTAGGATCGACAAAACCTTCGGGTTGCATCATATACAACTCTTCATCAATGTTGCCATTGAGGAAAGCAGTCTTGACATCCATCTGCCATATTTCATAATCATGAAACGCAGCAATTGCTAATAAAATCCGAATGGACTTAAACATCGCTACGGGAGAGAAAGTCTCATCGTAGTCAACACCTTGAACTTATCAAAAACCTTTCGCGACAATCCGTGCTTTATAGACGGTAACATTACCATCCACGTCTGTTTTCTTCTTGAAGATCCATTTGCACTCAACGGCCTTTCGGTCGCTAGGAGGGTCCACCAAAGTCCATACTTGGTTTTCGCTCATGGATCCCAATTCGGATTTCATGGCTTCTAGCCATTTCTCGGAGTCTGGGCTCATCATCGCTTCCTCATAGTTCGTAGGTTCACTGTCTTCTACTAACAAGACAGTTAAGACAGGGTTGCCGTACCACTCAGGAGGGGCACGCGACCTTGTCGACCTGCGACGTTCAGTAGCAGCATCGTCCGAAGCTTCATGATCCTTGTCATTAGCTTCCTCTATTGTTGGTGCAGGCGGCACTGGAACAACTTCAGGTGCTGCGCTACTCTCCAATTCAAGAGAAGGTTCAATAACCTCGTCTAGCTCTACTTTCCTCCCACTCACTTCTTTCGAGAGAAACTCCTTCTCAAGAAAGGAACCGTTCTTTGCGACAAACACTTTGCCTTCGGTTCTATGATAGAAGGTATACCCAATAGTTTCCTTAGGGTATCCTATGAAGACGCATTTCTCCGCTTTGGGTTCGAGCTTGTCCGGCATCAACTTCTTGACGTAAGCTTCGCATCCCCAAACTTTAAGAAACGACAACTTAGGTTTAGCACCAAACCATAGTTCATACGGTGTCGTCTCAACGAATTTAGATGGAGCCCTATTTAAAGTGAATGCAGCGGTTTCTAATGCATAACCCCAAAATGATAACGGCAAATCAGTAAGAGACATCATCTATCGGACCATATCTAATAAGGTTCGATTCCGGCGTTCAGACACACCATTGCGTTGTGGTGTTCCGGGTGGCGTGAGTTGCGAAACGATTCCGCTTGCTTTAAGATGCGTGAGAAAATCATAACTCAAATATTCACCTCCACGATCGGATCGTAGAAATTTAATCTTTCTGTTACGATGGTTCTCCACTTCATTCTGAAATTCCTTGAACTTTTCAAATGTTTCAGATTTATGTTTCATTAAATAGATATACCCATATCTACTTAAGTCATCGGTAAAAGTGAGAAAATAGCGATATCCACCGCGCGTCGAAACACTCATCGGTCTGCATACATCGGTATGTATGATTTCCAACAAGTCCGTTGCTCGCTCCATCATACCGGAGAACGGGGTTTTGATCATCTTGCCCATGAGGCATGGTTCGCATGTGTCAAATGATTCAAAATCAAGAGACTCCAAAAGTCCATCAGAATGGAGTTTCTTCATGCGTTTTACACCAATATGACCTAGACGACAGTGCCACAAATAAGTAGTATTATCACTATCTACTTTGCATCTCTTAGCCTCAATGTTATGGATGTGTGTTTCATCCCTTTCGAGATTTAGAAGAAATAAACCATTCACAATAGGTGCATGACCATAAAAGATGTTACTCATATAAATAGAACAACCATTATTCTCCGATTTAAATGAATAACCGTCTTGCAATAAACAAGATCCAGAAATAATGTTCATGCTCAACTCAGGCACATAATAACACTTATTAAGGTTTAAAACTAATCCCGAAGGTAAAACTAAGGAGAGCGTGCCGACGGCCATCACATCAACTCTTAATCCGTTGCCAACGCGCATCGTCACCTCATCCCTCGCAAGCCGTCGTCTATTCCGTAGCTCCTGTTTCGAGTTACAAATATTAGCAACTGAACCAGTATCAAATACCCAGGCACTACAACGAGGGCTAGTAAGGAAAACATCAATAACATGTATATCAAATATACCTTTGATGGTGCCAGCCTTCTTGTCCGCTAAGTACTTCGGACAGTTGCGCTTCTAGTGACCCTTGTCCTTGCAATAGAAGCACTCAGTGTCCGGCTTAGGACCAGACTTGAGATTCTTCTCAGCAGGGGCAGTGCGCTTGCCGCCGCCCTTCTTGAAGGGCTTCTTTGCTCCCTTACCTTTCTTAAAGGTGGGCTTGTTGACCATCAACACATGATTATCCTTTTTGATGTCCACTTCCGCGGCCTTCAGCTTTGCGAAGAGCTCGGTGATCGTATCAGTGGAACCAATCTGATTATGAGTCACTACAAAACTTTTGTAGCTGGGAGGGAGTGATTGCAGAACCCTTTCAATCTTGAGCTCCTTTGGAATCGTGCATTCCAGTTGCTCAAGGCGTTGAGTGTAGCCCGTCATCTTAATGGCGTGCTCACTAACGGAACTCCCTTCCTCCATCTTGCAGTTAAAGAACTTTTTAGAGATCTCATATCTCTCAGAACGGGCCTGAGTCTGAAACATGATTTTCAGCTCTTCGAGAATCTCAAAGGGCCCGGGATAGTCTTCAAAACGATTTTGAAGTTCCGGTTCCATAGCAAACAACATGGTGCTCTTAATCACACCATAATCATCTTTGCGCGACTGATAGACAACTTTCTCATCAGCCGGCGCAGTTGCAGCAGGGGGTCACCTAACGCTTTCCCAAGGACATAGTCCTTTTGACCGCCAGAGAGAATGATTCTTAGATTGCGGAACCAATTGGTGAAGTTAGACCCATTGTTTCTAAGCTTTTTCTTCTCAGCAAAAACGTTGAAGTTGAAGTTGGACTTAGCCATTTGATCTACAATATTTGCAAGTACAAATTAGACTATGTTCATGATAACTAGTTCAACTTTTAATCAAATTACTAGATGAACTCCCACTAAATTCAACATCCCTCAAGTTGTTTAGTGAACACGATCCAAATTCACCACACCTAATCCGATCTTCACGAGAAGAGATGTGGTTTCAATGGTGGACAACGATGTGTCGATCATATTATTCATATGACTCATGCTTAACCTTTCGGTTCATGTGTTCCGAGGCCATGTCTTTACATGCTAGGCTTGTCAAGTTAGACCCAAGTATTTCCGCGTGTGCAAAACTGGCTTGCACCCGTTGTATGTGAGCGTAGAGTCTATAGCACCCGATCATCACGTGATGCTTGGACACGACGAACTTTCGCAACGGTGCATACTTGGGGAGAACACAGTTTTTATCTTGATCTTTAAGTGAGGGATCATCTTATAATGCTACCGTCGCGATCTAAGCATAATAAGATACATAAAAGGATAAACATCACATGCATATAACTTTAATGTGACATGGTATAGCCAATCTTCGCGCAATGATCTCCATCTTGTGCGTTCCGGCATGATCTCCATCACTCCACCATGATTGCCTCCACCACGAATAGCAACTACAACTATTGCTAACTACTTAGCGATAAAGTGAAACTATTACATGGCGTATAAGAAGTTGACACACAGGTCATACACAATTATAAAGACAACCATATGGCTCCTGCCGGTTGTGTACTCATCGACATGCAAGTCGTGAAACATTACAAAACATGATCATTGCATACAATACACACATCATATCTTGGGCCATACCATGTCACAGAAAACACTCCCTGTAAAAACAAGTTAGACGCCTCTACTTTGTTGTTGCATGTTTTACGTGGCTTATGGGAGTAGATGCTAAGAACGATTCTTACCTACGGAAAGCCACAACGGTGCTATTATGGTTGCCAAACTCCGGTGTTAATCCCATGACAACTATAGTGAGAGAAACTGACATCCACCAGCCGCATGTGTGGAACAAGCCACACGTCAAGTGCGGAGCCGGTCTCGCGAACGACGTCGCGTAAGGTTGGCCTGGACCGCTTCAATCTCACTATCCCGCGTCATAAGAAGAACACAAACAAGAGGCTTGCAACAGAAAACATCAACACCCGCAACAACCATGTTGCGTTCTACTCGTGAAACACATCTACGCATAGATCTAGCTCTGATACCACTGAAGGGGTTCGCGGCATAGTAAATCAAAATTTTCTACGGATACGAACAGAGGGAAAGCCAAGATCTAATCTAGGAGATGCAAACAATGAGAGAGATTGGATTATATCTTCATACCCTTGAAGATTCGCACAACGGAACGTTCGTCGGAACGTGGGTGATGTAGTCGTACTCGCTTCTCCTCCTCGCGATCCGATCCGATCTAGCACCACAAGTGGCGGTGCCTCCGTGAGATGCACACGTGCAGCACCTCGACGTCTCCTCCTTCCTCGAACCAGCAAGTATGGTGGAGATACGGATTGGATCTACAACACGACGGCGTGGTGTATATGGTGGAGAATTTCTGCAGGAGGGCTTCACCTACAAATAGTCGGGAGGGAGAGAGGAGGGCAGCAGGGCAGCTAGGGTTGGAGGGGAAGGTGTGGGGGGTGGTGTGCCCCCAGCCCTCTTTATATAGAGGGGTGGGGCGCAGCCCTATCCCCTCCCCCAAGACAAGGCCGGCGGCCACAAGGAGGAAGAGTGGGGGGCAAGGAACCCCCCCCCCTTCTAGAAGGTCTATCCAGACTTTAAACCCTCTTTGGACGGTTGGGCCCTATGGGGCCTTGTGCCCCTGGCCCAATGCGACCAGGGCACTCCCTCATAGGCCCATGCCCCCTCCCGGAAGGTGTGGCCACGTTGGTCCCCTTTCGGAAGGTTCTAGAAGCTTCCGGTACAATACCGATTAACCCGGAACAATTCCGAACTCCAAAAACTGCACTGCCTTATATGAATCTTATTCTCCGGACCACTCCGGAACCTCTCGTGATGTCCCGGATCCCACCCGAGACTCCGAACAAAAACTCATAAACTAATTATCCAATCTATCCTAGCGTCGAGACACGTTAAGTGTGTGACCCTGCGGGTTCGAGAATATGCAGACATGATCTTCTATCAATAATCAACAGCGGGGTCTAGACACCCATATTGACTCCCACACATTCATCGATGATCATATCGGATGGACCACGATGCCAGGATTCAATCAATCCCATATATATATTCCCTTCGTGTCGCAATATTTTACTTGCCCGAGATTCGATCGTCGGTACCGTCATACCTAGTTCAATCTCGTTCACAGCAAGTACTTTACTCGTTCCGTAATCCGATATCACTTTGTGATTAACTCCTTAACCACATGCTTGCAAGCAGTGTTGATATCGATTACCGAGTGGGCCCGAAGTATATCTCTCCGACTTGGGAGGGACAAATCCCATCTCGATACATACAACCCAACAGATACTTTCCGATCACCTGAGAGACACCTTTATGATCACCCTCTCATAGGATGACGTTTGATGACCTCAAAGCTTTCTTCCGATACCAGGGAGTTGTATTATCTCATGGTCTAAGGAATACAATATTTGACATAAGAAAAGCTTCGCAAAGACGAACACGATGACACGATCTAATTGCTTCGCTTAGTTTGGGTCTGTCCACCATATCATTCTCCCAATGATATGATCTCATTATTAATTGACAACTCATGTCCATGGTTAGGAAACCTTAACCATCATTAATCAATGAGCTAGTCCATAGAGGCGTACTAGGGACACGGTGTTGTTCACAAACCACACAAGTATTAAAGTTTCCGCTTAATACAATTCTAGCATGGAATATAAACATTATCATGAACAAGAATTATAATAATAACATCTTTATTATTGCCTCTAGGGCATAATTCCAACAGTGGAGACTGAGAGGGTTGTGGCTAAGAAGCTGGAATTTGAGGGGGAGAAAGCGACATAAAAATATCCGACGAGGTCTGGCACTCCACCGCCTCCATTGTCGGGTAGGGAGAAGAAGCGCCCAAAAAAGAAAACTCCCCTGAAGAAGGAAAGGCAAACTAGTGGATCGGCAGGCTCCGGTGCGGAGTACCGCCGAGAGCAATGGGTACATACCTCTAGAACTGTCGTGGACTTGGCAATGTTGCGACGGTTCAAGAACTTCACAATTTCACGAAGGAATTTTCCCCATCTATTCTCTGCGTTGTGGAGACACGGATTCACAGAGCTAGGGTGGAAATTTTAGTAGGAGCGTTGGTCTATGACAATGGTTTTACTCTAAGTCGATCTTTTGGAATAATGAAATAAAGATCGATGTTTTATCTTACTCCCAGTACCATATTGACGCAACTGTTTTCCCTGATTTCGAGGAACCCTGGCGCCTAACATGTGTGTATGGGGAGGCGCAAGTTAGTAAACGCCACAATACATGGGACATGATGAAATTCCTTAAAGCATCGTCCCCTCTGACGTGGCTCTGCATTGGTGACTTTAATGAGGTACTCCAGCGGGAGGAACATGTCGGAGTGAATGAGCGGAGCAATGCGCAAATTCAGGCCTTCCGAGAAACTGTTGATATCTATGAACTGACGGATTTAGGCTATTCAGGTACGACTTATACTTTTGATAAAAAAGTTGCAGGTGGAACCTATTGTCGTGTTCGGTTGGATCGAGCCTTGGCATCAGTAAGCTGGAGTTAGCAGTTCCCCATGGCAGCGCTTCAGCACTTGACTGCGTTTGCTTCTGACCACTCCCCTATCCTCCTCCATTTGGTACCTGGCGAGGGACGGGCGAGGCAGCCAAGGCTTTTCCGTTATGAAGCAAATGTGGGAGTTCCATCAAGAGTTTAGTCCATTGATGGAATCGACCTGGATCTCCGGTACAAGCAATTCAATGCATGGGATCAATGATAAGTTGAAGGGCTTCTCATGTCCAGTGTCCTCCTAGGGACGCGATACGTTTGGAAATGTTCAGAAGGAACTGAAGTCGTTGCGCCTATTACTTGCTGATCTGCGGACTGCACCTGATAGGGTGGGGCCAAGCCATCAAGAACTCAAGGTGGTGGAATGACTAGTTGAACTCAAGCATAGGGAGGAAATAATGTGGAGGCAATGCTCTCGCATCCAATGGCTCTCGGAAGGGGATCAGAATACTCGGTTCTTCCATATGCAAGCTAGTAAAAGGAGAAACCGAAACATAATTGACCGCCTCAGGCGTCAAGACATGACTTTTACAGAAGACCAACATGAGTTGAGTCAGTTGGCTACGGATTTCTGTTCGGGATTATACACCTCGGAAGGAACGAATGGCATGGATGAGGTCCTTGCTACAATTCCTGTTTTGGTCTCAACTATGACGAATAAGCAGTTGATTGCCCCGTTCGAGGATGGTGAGATTAAGCAGGCGTTGTTCAAAATGTTCCCTTTAAAAGCGCCTGGCCCTGATGGTTACCCCGCCCAATTCTTCCAGAAACATTGGGATCTTTGTGGGAGTGAGGTTACTGCATCGGTGCTGCGAGGCCTACGTGGTGAGGAAAGCCCTGGGAGTATTAACGGGACTTTTATTATGCTTATTCCAAAGGTGGCTTCTCCTGAGGAATTGGGGCAATTTCGACCCATCAGTTTATGTAACGTCATATACAAGATTGCATCGAAGGTATTGGTGAATAGGCTAAAGGTTATATTACCTAAGATTATATCAGAGGACCAGTCTACTTTTGTTCTTGGGAGGTTGATTACTAATAACATCATTGTGGCTTACGAGTGTCTTCATTTTATCAAGAGAAATAGTGCTAAGAAACATCGACATTGTGCACTAAAACTTGATATATGGAAGGCCTATGACCAAGTTGAGTGGGCGTATCTATGGGCAATCATGCTTCGAATGGTATTCCATCAACAATGGGTCGATCTTGTTATGAGACTTGTGACTACTGTCTCCTTCTCGGTGTTATTTAACGGAACACCGTTGGAGGAGTTTCGGCCATCAAGGGGGCTATGCCAAGGTGACCCCATATCCCCCAATATCCTTTTAGTTATAGCAGAGGGCCTATCTGGCCTCTTAAAACAAAGTCGTCATTCATCACATCTCAAAGGAATCCAGGTGGCTTCGTCAGCTCCAGCTATGAATCACCTCCTTTTTGCTGATGATATTATGTTATTCGTTAAATCTAGTGTTGAGGGAGCAACGAAAGTGGTGGAGTCGCTGGATAAATATTTTAATACTTTGGGTCAGCGTATCAACCTGGATAAATCTTTGTTTTCTTCAGCAAGAGTTTCCCACAGGAGTGTACATAATTAGTGAAGAATATTCTCAATGTTCCCAATGAAACTCTAAATGAGAAGTACCTTGGGATGCCGTCTGATATTGGGAGATCCATCAATGGTGTTGTTAAGTATTTAAAGGATCGCATATGGAATAAAATACATGGCTGGTTGGAGAAACTATTGGAAGCGGGTGGTAAGGAGGTTCTGATCAAATTTGTTGCGCAAGCAATACCGATCTTCTCCATGTCATGCTTCAGATTGCCAAGAAGTTTATGCCAAGCCATCAATGCTATGATTCGGTATTTCTGGTGGGGCAACAAGGGACGCAAAAGGAAACCCTGTTGGGTATCATGGGAATGTAGGTTTTGTTGCATGGAAAACAAAAAAATTCTATCACTAGAACGCATAAAACCAAGATCCAATCTATGGAAAAGCCAAGATCTAATCTACTTGATCGGTGTAACGAGATTTGAAGAGAACTAACCCTTGTAGATCCAAATCATTTAACGAGATCGGATTCTCATGGTTGATGTAGTCGATCACTTGCCGATCTCAAGATCGCATTGACGATCCTTCTAGCGCCGCATTCCGGTAGCGCTTCCGCAGTTGGTCACACGTATGGTAGTCGATGAAGGCCTTACTCTCCCTTGTTCCAGCAAGCAGTGGAGGTAGTAGATCTCCTCGGAATCCCAACTGCACGATGGTGTGGTGGTGGTGGTGGTGGTGGAGGAGAGATTTATGCAGGGCTTTGCCTAAGCTGGAGCAGGTCGGTGGATGAGAGAGAAGAGAGGCGGCGGCTAGGGTTAGGCTCCAAGGGACAAGGGATGTGTGTGGCGGGGGTGTGCCCCCACCCCTCATTATATAGGTGGGGGGCAGCCGGCCAAGGATTCCCAGCCTAGGCCGTGTCCCCCCAACTCGGCCACCAAGGGGAGAGTTGGAACCCTTCCTACCAAGTCTTTCCTCTAACCAAAAACTAGAGTTTGAATGTTCAAACTAGGATTTGACTATTCAAACTAGGGTTTGACCCTTTTACTAGTGTTGGCTGATACATCCATTTTGCATCACTATCTTATATCATAATTTGCTGTTATTCATTGATATATTTCATATTAAGAGGTGATACTTATGTTATTTCATCTATTTTTGCATGGTTGGATGACTTTGGAGGATGAACTGCTGGAGTTAGGATTCTGATGGAAAAAGTGGTGTCCAGATGCAATATTCGCGAAGATCAGAAAATTCCAGAAAATATATGGAAATTCCTATTTTTCCAGAAGACGAAGGAAGCCAAAAGGGGAGATGGAGATGGGCCACAGGGGGCCCACACCACCCCCTGGAGCGCCCCCCTGGGCTGCGCCACCTGGTGGTGTGGCCACCCTGGCCCACCTCTAGCTTCGCCCTTTCGCTTATAACTTCCTCCCGAAACCCTAAGACTCGGGGAGTGACCACAGAAAGATTTTGTCGCCTTTGCGGGGCAGAAACTACATAGAGAGAAACAGCTCTCCGGCAGGCAGAATTCTGCCGAGCAAATTCCTTTCCGAAGAGGGGAGATCGTCTCCATCAACACCATCATCAAGATAGACTTCACCGGGATCATCATCATCCTCACCACCATCTCCACCAGCACCATCATCACCACTCCATCCCGCTGTAACAATTTGGGTTGAATCTTGCATAGTTCTTAGGGGAAACTTTCCCGGTGTTGATTACTTTTGTAGTTGATGCTATTGAGTGGAACCATTGAATTATTGTCTATGTTCAGATTGTTATTCATCATTATATCATCTCTGATATTGATCCATATGATGTCTCGTGAGTAGTTCGTTTAGTTCTTGAGGACATGGGAGAAGTCATGTTGTTAGTAGTGGAATTGTGTTGAGGTATATTCAATGGTTTAATATTTAAGTTGTGGTGTTATTCTTCTAGTTCTGTCATGTGAATGTCGACTACATGATACTTCACCATTTATGGGCCTATGGGAATGCATTGTGTATTTGGCTACTAATTGTGGGGTTGCCGGAGTAACATAAACCTGAACCTCTGTTAGGAAACCTTTGCACAAGGGACCGTAGGATCTCAGAGTTTAATGTTGTGGTTAGATTTTTATCTTAATTACTTTCTTGTAGTTTCGGATGCTTGCAAGAGGTATAATCACAAGTATGTATTAGTCCAAGTAAGGTCGGTACATTAGCACAGGTTCACCCATACAACACTTATTAAAACAAAGAAGATTAATCAACTATATGAAGCGAAAGCACTTGACAATATTCCCATGTGTCCTCGAGAACGTTTGGTCCTCATAAGTAATACAACCGGCTTGTACTTTGTTGAAGAAAGGATTGGGCCACTTGCTGCAATTATTCTTGTATTTTATTTACTTGCACTTTATTTCCTTGCTTTATCAAAAGCCCCTAAAAATCCATTTGCTAAGTATTTACAGAGAATTCCTGATCCAAACCACTAGTCAACACCTTCTGCTCCTCGCTGGGATCGACACTCCTATTTATCAAAAGTACTACGATACACCCCCTATACTTGTGGGTCATCAAGACTATTTTATGGCACTATTGCCGAGGAGTGAAGCGATATTGAAGAGTGGAGCTGGTAAAGGAAATTTCTACTATGAGTATTGCTTTTATTTTTGTTTGTTACTTTGTTTCCAATATGGATAAACCACTTGTTTTCCTATTTGGGAAAATTACTACCACTGCTAGGGTAGTATATGAACCACCACCTGCTGAAATTGATCCTTTTGAGATACCTACAAAAATTGTTGATCATGTTATGGATAACTATTATTTTGGAGATGGCACTGTCCATCCTGGTGATTACTTGCTTTTTATCCATGAATTATGCGGGTTGTTTAAGTGTGCGGGTATCACAACAGAACAAGTTAAGAAAAAGTTACTCTCCATATCATTAAAAGGTAGAGCTGAAGAATGGTATAAGCTTGTGAAGAATGGACAATCTATGGAATGGGAGGAAATTGTACCTCTCTTTTATTCTAAATTCTATCCTCCTAGTGAGATTCATAAAGACCGAAATCAAATATATAACTTTTGGCCTCGTGATGGAGAGAGTACAACCCAAGCTTGGGGGAGATTGAAGTTACTAATGCTCAAATATCCTATTCATGAGCTCCCAAATAATATTATTATTAATAACTTTTATGCAAGGATTTATCTTCATGATAAGGATTTATTAGATGCTTCTTGTGATGGATCATCCACACATATGAAAGGAGAAGCTAAATGGGATCTTCTAGACTGTATTCAAGAAAATACTGAAGCATGGGAGAATGACAAAGGAAGAAAGTCAGGTATAAATTATGATTATGAATGCATTAAATCTTTTATGGGAGCTGATGACTTTCATAATATTAGTACTAAGTATCGTCTTGATTCTCAAGTTCTTGCAAATTGTTTTAAGGCCTTTGCCTCTTATATTGAAATTCCTAAAAAGGAGTGGAACAAGTACCATGCGCCTTATAAATATATTGTTAATCATGGTCCTACTAGAAATACTGAAGTTTATATTGTTGATCATATCTTGCCTGAAACTTATATTGAGAAAATACCTTTCCCTGATAAGGTAAATGAGCATTCTATTATAGCTAGTGTGGTTAACAAAAGTACAAAAAAAGTTGTAGAACCCGATAACCAAATAAATATTAAACCTGCAGTAGCAATTGTGAAAGACCTTGTCACTAAAAATGTAGAAGATGGGAACATTATCTTTTGTGAAGATTCTTATAATATTGTCTCGCAACCTAGTAAAACTAGGAGAGCTAGTGTCCATGTGATTTCTGTTAGAATTGGTGATCATTGCTATTATGGTTTATGTGATATTGGTGCAAGTTCTATTGCTATTCCTTATGAGCCTTACAAAGAAATTATGCATGAAATTGGTCCTTGTGAACTTGAAGACATTGATGTGGTTATTCACATTGCTAATAGAGAGACAGTCTGTCCAATTGGTATTGTAAGAGATGTGGAATTTATTTGTGGTGAGACTAAATATCCTGTTGATTTTCTAGTGCTTGGTAAGGAAGCTAGTAAAACTTGTCCTATTATTTTTGGTAGACCTTTCTTGAACACTTGTGGAGCTATTATAGATTGTAGGAAGGAGAAAATTTTAACTAAATTTGATGGAGAATCTTATGAGTTTAACTAAAACACCTTATGAAAATGATTTGCCTAATGAGGATTTTAGAGTTGAACAACTTTCTTCTATTTCTCTTGCTCCTAACAATGCTTTGCAGCAATATATGGAAAATCATGAAAGTGAGACCTTCATGGAAGAGAGAAATGAGATCGACGAGATTTTTCTCCGTCAACTCGAGATGCTTAAACATAACCTTCATGTGGAAGATTTGGGTACCACACTACCACCTAAAGAGAATCCTGTCTTCGATCTAAAACCTCTACTTGATGACCTTAAATATGCTTATTTAGATGATAAAAAAATCCTTTTATTATTAGTTCTAAACTTTTAGGAAAGAAAGAGGAAAGATTATTGGGAGTATTGAAGAAACACCGAGGAGCTATGGGTTATACGCTTGATGATTTAAAAGGGATTTCTCGTACTATATGTTAGCATGCTATTAATATAGAACCTGATGCAAAGCCAGTTGTTGAACATCAACATTGTTTAAATCCTAAGATGAAAGAAGTTGTAAGAAATGAGATATTAAAACTTCTTGATGCTGGTATTATTTTTCCTATTGCTGATAGTAACTGGGCCAGTCATGTTCATTGTGTCCCTAAGAAAGGAGATATTACAGTTGTGCCAAATGAAAATAATGAGCTTATACCTCAAAGAGTAGTAGTTGGTTATAGGATGTGCATTGATTTTAGAAAGGTGAATAAAGTTACTAAAAAGATCATTATCCTCTACCTTTTTGTAAGATTCCCAACCTTTAATAAGGTAGAGATCCCTGTGTTTACAATGCTAGTCCGTGGATCAATAGATAGCATCCATAGTTAAGATGTAATATCAAGAAACAAAGGTCATAATACAACTTTATAACCAGGAATAAAATAATTTATTACATCTTACATAGCTCATTTGGATATCTCATTACAATGCAGCAGAATATAACAATAGCATGGGGTCCTTCATCTTCAAAGTGCCACAGGTAGTCATGTTGGTTGTAGACTTGTAATCCTAATCAATAAACTTCACTAACATCAAAAAACCTGCAACATAATAAGTTACAGCCACAAGGGTCAATACATTTGAATTGTATTGGCAAGTGATACTATGGTAGTATAGAGGAGTCTATCATCTATATGCATTTGGCTAAGTGGAGCTTAGGCTTGCTTTGATCAAAATAGATTTTCCTTATCATTTTAAAACACTAAGTTTTTGTTTGCCAAAATCACCCAAGGCATCTCCCAATAGAAATTGGTGATCCTTCAACCCCTGTTCAACCACAAGTTTTTAACTTAGAAATTGGGATGAGGAGATTCTTGATAGCTTCCATGTCTTGATGCTCAAATTGTCCTTTGCCAGGGACATGGCTAAGTACTTAGATTTTACACTCTGTAGTTTCTTTTCACCCTAAATTCCAACAATTATTTATTTTGTTTGTTTATTTTTCACATTACAAAATTTGGAAAAATTTGGGATGTGACAGGCTACCACCCTTGAAATCTCGTCCCGAGATTTGGGAAAGATAGGGGTTACAAGTTGGCTCAAAGCAACTAGGGTACTACCACCCTTAAAATTTTTCCAACTAGATTACTTCTTGGCTTGCTTGGGATCTTGATGAAACTTCTCTCGGCAAACATCTGCATAGTGTCCTTTGTTTCCACATTTGAAACATGTGACAAGGCTGAGATCCTTCATAGGCTTTATCTTGTGCTTCATCTTTTCTGGACAATTGCTTGCATAATGTCCTTGATCACCACAATTGTAACATGTGACAAGATTGAGTTCTTCTCGTATCTTCTGTGGACAAGTTGACACATAATGGCCTAGCTCTTTGCAGTTGTTGCACCACACTTGGTTAATATCCTTATATTTTTGTTTCTTCTCAGGACATTCATTGGCATAGTGTCCCATTTCTTTGCAATGGCAACATTGCACTTGGCTTTTGTCCTTCTTCTTCTTGGGCTTCTCCAAAGCTAGGAGTGCTTCTAGTTCATGCTCCTAATATCTTATCTCAAAGGTGGGAAAGTTTCCTGGTCTCCTTGATCTTTTCCTTGGATAATACATATGTCTCCTCTTTGGTCCATCAAATTGAGTCATATTGCATGGAGGTGCAAGCTGAGATTTTCCTTTGTCTTCACCCTTCTTGGTAGAAGTTGTTCTCTCATGGAAGTCTGCAATCTGTTGTTGCACTCCACCTTGTTTCCTTTGTTGAACTATGGAATAGATGGGGCATTGGATAGGGACATGATTATTTCCTTCACATAGGAAGCAAGTAGCTTGATATGTGGGGCATTGGTCAGTTGGATGTTTCTCTTCACAATTGGGGCATTGGTCTTCATGCTCTTTGGAAGTGTGATCCTGGTCTCCACAAATATTGCAAGCTGGAGTTCCTTCTAGAATATCATCCTTGTCCTCATTGTTGTCACAAATTCTTTGGGAAAGGTTGTCTCCCATGTTGATCATGTGAGTGGTCATCCCATGCAACAATTGGGATTGAATTTCCAAAAACTTTTGCATGGTTAGGTCTAACTCATTGTTGTTGGATAAAAACTGAGTTGCCATCTGATTCAAATGGGTTTGGTTTACTAGTAGTTGTTCTCTCATGTGCATCTCTTGATTGCTGTTGTTGTCATCCTTGATGTTGGAGTCTCTTGGAGTAGTCATCGGTTTGGGTTGTATTGGGATTAGAATAGGCAAAAGATTTCTAAGGAATTAATTCTAATCACACACATCACAATTCACACAAGCAATGTGCAAGCAATCACAAACAAACATTCCACTCAAACAACAAGTTTCAAGCACATTTTTAGGCAATAAAATATTTTTGCTACACCACATAAGTTGGTGGGTTTGATCAAAACTTAATATGGTGGTCCAACTATATGGTTCACTTGAGATCTTTCCATCCTTCTTATTTGATTCTTCATGAACAAGATCATTGTATCCTTGGAAAATTATTGTGTCTTGGTCACAAAACTTCAAAGGTGATGATGATTCCTAAGTTGTGTTTCCTTAGTCTTCAAGTCTTGAGCAATATTTCTTGTCTCACTTGTAGTCCTTAGTGGTATCCAAAGTTGAAGTCCTTGTTGAGAATAAGGTTGAAATCACTTGAGTTGGTGAAGTCCTTTGCTCATGTTGAAGTCTTTGCTCATGGTTGAGGTTTTATCCATCAAGTTTGAAATAGAAGAGATGTAGAATCCAAACCAAAAAGGTTGAGGAAAGAGTTTACAAGATTGTTTGTAAATAAGTTTTGGAACAAATACAACTCCTATTTTTCTAAGGGGTTTTGTCCAATCCTAGAGTTACAAATCCTACAGGCAACACAATGCTCTGATACCATCTGTAAGATTCCCAACCTTTAATAAGGTAGAGATCCCTGTGTTTACAATGCTAGTCCCTGGATCAATAGCTAGCATCCACAGTTAAGATGTAATATCAAGAAACAAAGGTCATAATAAAACTTTATAACCAGGAATAAAATAATTTATTACATCTTACATAGCTCATTTGGCTATCTCATTACAATGCAGCAAAATATAACAATAGCATGGGGTCCTTCATCTTCAAAGTGCCACAGGCAGTCATGTTGGTTGTAGACTTGTAATCCTAATCAATAAACTTCACTAACATCAAACAAACCTGCAACATAATAAGTTACAGCCACAAGGGTCAATACATTTGAATTGTATTGGCAAGTGATACTATGGTAGTATAGAGGAGTCTATCATCTATATGCATTTGGCTAAGTGGAGCTTAGGCTTGCTTTGCTCAAAATGGCATCTCCCAATAGAAATTGGTGATCCTTCAACCCCTGTTCAACCACAAGTTTTTAACTTAGAAATTGGGATGAGGAGATTCTTGATATATTCCATGTCTTGATGCTCAAATTGTCCTTTGCCAGGGACATGGCTAAGTACTTAGATTTTACACTCTGCAGAGGTGGTGCACTTTCCCCACAAGACTTGGTTTCACCAAGACAAGATCTTTCAGAAGCCTTACCTTTGACCAGAATGGACGTGTTCCAACCTATCATCCCCTACCACCAACTGTCCATTTGGCTAAGTTATTGCAACCTATATGATCCAGGCAGAGCCCATAATGCCATGTGGCTGCACTTGAAGCTTCTCAACATTTGACATCTCAAATCTCTTTGTTCCTGGGTGGCCATCCACAAGTGTGATACACCAGGGTAGTCTATTGAAATGGGCCCTGAGTAACCACTCAACACAAACCAATCCTTACATTCCACCCAGGTGTTTCATTCACTTAGTTGTTTTATTAAACAAAACACAAGTCCTTGACTTAGAAATATTCCATAGCATGAAGTATAATCCACCCTTGTTTTCTACTAGCTAAGCTAAGCATGATAGTAGTAGGAATCTTAACTTAGGAAATTTCTACAAAGGTTTCATCTACTAGGTTTTCCATGGCATAGTTTACACTTAGCAAAAATTCCATGCAAGTCCTATATAGAAATATCACTAATGCATAGTGAAAATAATGGGACAAAAGTATGAAGCATCACTTGCCTTTTGGTAGAGAATATAAGTTCACTCCTTGATCTTGCAATACTCACACTCTTCAAATCACTACAATTCAATCAAGCAAGCAATATTTCAATCTACCATTCAAGCAAAACATCACATAAAATAATAGAAACAAAATAATGCATGCAAGCATGCCAAAGATTGTTCTATTTACCAAAGTGGTTTCTAATAGGTTATAAACATTCTAAAACACCTTCTGGTCAATTTATATAAGTGGAAAAACCATTTGCAAAAGATTTTACCTATAAACCATTTTAAAACAAATCAATATTTTATGTGGTTAGAATTGCCTTTTGCAAGCAATAATCTTTATAGAGTTCACAAAATACATTTTTAATTCTAAATCTTGGTGTTTGGGGTCAGAGAGTTTAAATCAAAACATTTCCTAAAGGTTTTTCTCTAAATTCATTTTTAAACCATAATCAATATTTTTATTTGGCTAGAAATGCTTTCATTCAAAGATTTATTCCTTAGCGTCTCAAAGTAAGTTTTTTTAAAACCAAAAGTTGGTTTCTATGGTCAGTAGGTTCAAAACAATCCATTTGACAAAGGTTTTATCACAAAAAACAATTTTAGAATGAATTTTATATTCATAATATGCCTTCACAAGTTTCTGAAAAAAAACATTTTAACAGAAGCAATTTACTAAACAAATGGCATGGTTGGAAAGTACTTGTCTTGTTGATTCCATTGATATAAAATTTGCAAAATTTGGACGTGTGGTTTGAAAGTTATGATTTTTTGCAAGTTTGAGTAACTAATAGAACATTTTCTGGTTTTTGTAAAACAGTCTGGCCACGTGTCCTATTCTGATTGGTTGAAAATGTTTCGCGCGGATCAAGCGATGCAGGCCGTAGGATCTAATGCAAATCGTGCGGTGCACAGACAGCCATACCTCTTCGTTAAGTCAGTCTATCGCGTCACTCAGATCTAGATCGGACGGCTCCTATTGCCTTGCCAAGAACTGGCGGCGCGACGATGGTGGCGCGCGGTGGCGGCACTTTGCTAGCGGCGCTGCGGCGGCTACATGAAGCGAGGGAGAGGATGAGGTGGCTCACCAAGTTCGCGGAGTGACGCTGAAGCTCTACGTGGTCTCGGCAGGGACAGGGGTGCACGGGGTCACTGGCGATTCCTCGTCGGAGTTTGCACGGCGTCGGGCGCGCTCTGGTCGTTGTTGCCGGCGAGGCTACAGGTCACCCGAAGGCGAGAGAGAGGTGTCGTTAGATGCGGGCGAGACCGTAGATTACAGGAGCATCAACAGGGGAAACAAGGGCGGGCGGAGGATACCTGAGGAGTTCGCCGGAGTTCAAGCCGAAGACGGTGGCGAGTGGTGTTGAGGTTGCCGACGCTAGGGAGCTTGCGTGGCTGAGCTCGGAGTACTGGGAGATGCGCCAGAGTCTGTGGAACACGCTCGTGTGGTTGAGGGGGCGAGGGTCGGCGGGGTCTGGCCGGAATCGTCGCCGGAAGACGTCGGAGGCAGTGGTTGTCGTGGTGGTCTCACGGCAGATGCCATGGGTAGGCTAAAGTATGGGTCCAATGGATGCTAGTGGGATCTGGGGAGGGAAGATGTAGTTGATTCCACACACAGAAGATCAAGGCAAAGGTCTTTATTTCTTCTTCCTTGGACTACAAGTGCTCCTTGAGCTGTATACAGGGAGAAGAGAAGAACTTTACCAGCCTAACGGCTCTAACTCTAGTCGATGCCGCTCTCTGAGTCCAGGCCTCTCCTTATAAAGGAGAGCCCTGGGTTCTCTTAGGGCTGACGCGGCAAGCATATTCGAGGAATATGCTTGTCCCAATATAGTAGTTCGGCGCTCCCCTTTCCCTGTCGCCCCTCTAACGACGGCAAGGTTCCAGAGGGCCCCTCCTGTGCGCCTCGGTCTTCTAGACTGTCACCTCCGTGACCTCCTCCTGCCTCTCTGTCGCTCTGCGCCTTTGTCCTTAGCGCTTGGCACTGCTTAGATTCTCCCTAGCTTGCTGCTAGGGTTTGACTTCAGGCTTCTCCTTCTCCTGCAAGCCTCGTATCATTCGGCCCTCCCCTGCGTAGGTCGGATTATCCTTTACCTGCATCAAGAATACTCAGGCTAACCCGGCCGACTCACGCAGTATCTCGGTCGGGTAATATCTTAATATACATATACGGGTCTCTCGCCTCAGTAAGTCGGCCGACTTCTTCATGATTCGGCCGACTTAGACTGCAACTCGGAAACCAGACAGGGATCGTACTTCTATCTTTCCCCGTCTTTGACCTATCCGGGGTCACCCCCCCAACATTAGTCCCCGAAGCTGGTGTGGCCCTGTCGATAACTTCGGCCGGGTCGTATCAGCTTCATCACATTTTTCAGTTTTGTTTCCGAGTTATCTTTTTCTCGTCCGAGGTACCCTCGTTCCTTCTCTCGTACACCTTGTCCTACGTGTCACCCCCATCATTATTCTTCTAGTTTTTTGGTTCCTCTACAGTACTTACTGACAGGCTACAGTTAACTCTGTACCTGCTGCGCCGCCGCTGCGACGCCTCGTGTGTCGTTTCCCTGGGGGATCGTAACGTTCTTCGTTCGTGTGTGGCCGTTGGTGCGGCTCCACTTATCGCCGTGCGTTCGTGCCGCACCCACGATCTACACGGTCAACTGCTACACCCACGATCCCACTACCACGTTCGTGGCTCGACTATAAAGAGGGGGACGGCGTCTGGGAATTTTCTTTTCCCCTTCTCGTTCGTCTCCGTCCTCCTCCTTCCTCTCGCTTGCGCGTCTTCTCGCAGCTCCGCCGCCGCGCGCTCATCAGAGCTTCCGTCGGCGAGGACTCCGCCGCGCCGTTCTGCCCGCCTCGCCTGCGCTCAGCAGCTTTGGCACCGTTGCCGGTGAGTCCTTTCCGGCCGCATTGCCTGGGTTTTACCCTAGATTTCTCCGTTTCGATCTCGTGCTCTTGCGGCGTTTCCTCTGCTCCTTTGCCACTGTTCCCGTGCAAAGTCACGACGGGGCCTTGCAGCTCTAAACTTCCCTCCGCCGCCATATCTTCTTCCGGCGATCTTTCCGGCGAACCCATGTCTAGTTCGTTTAGCGGCGCTGTGGTAGAGGATGACGACGCTGGCTCTGGGCCCGAGCGAGGCTCGTGGCAGGGCTCTTCTGTTACACGCCGTGAGATCGAGTGGATTATCCGAACTCGGAGAATTCCCGCCGAGGTCTCTTGTCGCTTACCCGGCAGTGAGTCCTCTCCGGATGTTAGGGAGGGCGAGTACGTGGTTTTTATGTCGCACTTCGCGCGTGGCTTCGGTCTCCCTCTTAGCGATTTTGCTAGAGAGTTTCTCGACTACTTCGGCCTTTAGCCGCATCATCTTCCTGCGAACGCCATCGCTTCTCTTTCTGCTTTTATCTCCGCTTCGGAAGGATACTTCGGCCTGTGGCCGTCAGTGCACGTCTGGTCGAAGTTCTTCCAGATTCGTTCCAATGTAGTCCCTGACAAATCTCTGCACCCTTCCGAGAAATCGCTTACTCAATGTGGGGCAGCGTCCATTACACCTCGGAGGAAATCTGTATTTCCTCGTGTCACCGGGTTAGAGTCGTGCAAGAAGTGGCACAAATCCTTCTTTTACGTTAAGAACAGAGGGGCAGAGGACAAGATTCGGCTCCCTGCATTCTCAATTGGTCCGCCTTCTAAAGTGAACTGGCTCTACAATCCGAGATTTGGGAAAGATAGGGGTTACAAGTTGGCTCAAAGCAACTAGGGTACTACCACCCTTAAATTTTTTCCAACTAGATTACTTCTTGGCTTGCTTGGGATCTTGATGAAACTTCTCTCGGCAAACATCTGCATAGTGTCCTTTGTTTCCACATTTGAAACATGTGACAAGGCTGAGATCCTTCATAGGCTTTATCTTGTGCTTCATCTTTTCTGGACAATTGCTTGCATAATGTCCTTGATCACCACAATTGTAACATGTGACAAGATTGAGTTCTTCTCGTATCTTCTGTGGACAAGTTGACACATAATGGCCTAGCTCTTTGCAGTTGTTGCACCACACTTGGTTAATATCCTTATATTTTTGTTTCTTCTCAGGACATTCATTGGCATAGTGTCCCATTTCTTTGCAATGGCAACATTGCACTTGGCTTTTGTCCTTCTTCTTCTTGGGCTTCTCCAAAGCTAGGAGTGCTTCTAGTTCATGCTCCTAATATCTTATCTCAAAGGTGGGAAAGTTTCCTGGTCTCCTTGATCTTTTCCTTGGATAATACATATGTCTCCTCTTTGGTCCATCAAATTGAGTCATATTGCATGGAGGTGCAAGCTGAGATTTTCCTTTGTCTTCACCCTTCTTGGTAGAAGTTGTTCTCTCATGGAAGTCTGCAATCTGTTGTTGCACTCCACCTTGTTTCCTTTGTTGAACTATGGAATAGATGGGGCATTGGATAGGGACATGATTATTTCCTTCACATAGGAAGCAAGTAGCTTGATATGTGGGGCATTGGTCAGTTGGATGTTTCTCTTCACAATTGGGGCATTGGTCTTCATGCTCTTTGGAAGTGTGATCCTGGTCTCCACAAATATTGCAAGCTGGAGTTCCTTCTAGAATATCATCCTTGTCCTCATTGTTGTCACAAATTCTTTGGGAAAGGTTGTCTCCCATGTTGATCATGTGAGTGGTCATCCCATGCAACAATTGGGATTGAATTTCCAAAAACTTTTGCATGGTTAGGTCTAACTCATTGTTGTTGGATAAAAACTGAGTTGCCATCTGATTCAAATGGGTTTGGTTTACTAGTAGTTGTTCTCTCATGTGCATCTCTTGATTGCTGTTGTTGTCATCCTTGATGTTGGAGTCTCTTGGAGTAGTCATCGGTTTGGGTTGTATTGGGATTAGAATAGGCAAAAGATTTCTAAGGAATTAATTCTAATCACACACATCACAATTCACACAAGCAATGTGCAAGCAATCACAAACAAACATTACACTCAAACAACAAGTTTCAAGCACATTTTTAGGCAATAAAATATTTTTGCTACACCACATAAGTTGGTGGGTTTGATCAAAACTTAATATGGTGGTCCAACTATATGGTTCACTTGAGATCTTTCCATCCTTCTTATTTGATTCTTCATGAACAAGATCATTGTATCCTTGGAAAATTATTGTGTCTTGGTCACAAAACTTCAAAGGTGATGATGATTCCTAAGTTGTGTTTCCTTAGTCTTCAAGTCTTGAGCAATATTTCTTGTCTCACTTGTAGTCCTTAGTGGTATCCAAAGTTGAAGTCCTTGTTGAGAATAAGGTTGAAATCACTTGAGTTGGTGAAGTCCTTTGCTCATGTTGAAGTCTTTGCTCATGGTTGAGGTTTTATCCATCAAGTTTGAAATAGAAGAGATGTAGAATCCAAACCAAAAAGGTTGAGGAAAGAGTTTACAAGATTGTTTGTAAATAAGTTTTTGGAACAAATACAACTCCTATTTTTCTAAGGGGTTTTGTCCAATCCTAGAGTTACAAATCCTACAGGCAACACAATGCTCTGATACCATCTGTAATATTCCCAACCTTTAATAAGGTAGAGATCCCTGTGTTTACAATGCTAGTCCCTGGATCAATAGCTAGCATCCACAGTTAAGATGTAATATCAAGAAACAAAGGTCATAATACAAATTTATAACCAGGAATAAAATAATTTATTACATATTACATAACTCATTTGGATATCTCATTACAATGCAGCAGAATATAACAATAGCATGGGGTCCTTCATCTTCAAAGTGCCACAGGCAGTCATGTTGGTTGTAGACTTGTAATCCTAATCAATAAACTTCACTAACATCAAACAAACCTGCAACATAATAAGTTACAGCCACAAGGGTCAATACATTTGAATTGTATTGGCAAGTGATACTATGGTAGTATAGAGGAGTCTATCATCTATATGAATTTGGATAAGTGGAGCTTAGGCTTGCTTTGCTCAAAATAGATTTTCCTTATCATTTGAAAACACTAAGTTTTTGTTTGTCAAAATCACCGAAGGCATCTCCCAATAGAAATTGGTGATCCTTCAACCCCTGTTCAACCACAAGTTTTTAACTTAGAAATTTGGATGAGGAGATTCTTGATAGCTTCCATGTCTTGATGCTCAAATTGTCCTTTGCCAGGGACATGGCTAAGTACTTAGATTTTACACTCTGCAGAGGTGGTCCACTTTCCCCACAAGACTTGGTTTCACCAAGACAAGATCTTTCAGAAGCCTTCCCTTAGACCAGAATGGACGCGTTCCAACCTATCATCCCCTACCACAAACTGTCCATTTGGCTAAGTTATTGCAACCTATATGATCCAGGCAGAGCCCATAATGCCATGTGGCTGCACTTGAAGCTTCTCAACATTTGACATCTCAAATCTCTTTGTTCCTAGGTGGCCATCCACAAGTGTGATACCAGGGTAGTCCATTGAAATGGGCCCTGAGTAACCACTCAACACAAACCAATCCTTCCATTCCACCCAGGTGTTTCATTCACTTAGTTGTTTTATTAAACAAAACACAAGTCCTTGACATAGAAATATTCCATAGCATGAAGTATAATCCACCCTTGTTTTCTACTAGCTAAGCTAAGCATGATAGTAGTAGGAATATTAACTTAGGAAATTTCTACTAAGGTTTCATCTACTAGGTTTTCCCATGGCATAGTTTACACTTAGCAAAAATTCCATGCAAGTCCTATATAGAAATATCACTAATGCATAGTGAAAATAATGGGACAAAAGTATGAAGCATCACTTGCCTTTTGGTAGAGAATATAAGTTCACTCCTTGATCTTGCAATACCCACACTCTTCAAATCACTACAATTCAATCAAGCAAGAAATATTTCAATCTACCATTCAAGCAAAACATCACATAAAATAATAGAATCAAAATAATGCATGCAAGCATGCCAAAGATTGTTTTATTTAACAAAGTGGTTTCTAATAGGTTATAAACATTCTAAAACACCTTTTGGTCAATTTATATAAGTGGCAAAACCATTTGCAAAAGATTTTACCTATAAACCATTTTAAAACAAATCAATATTTTATGTGGTTAGAATTGCCTTTTGCAAGCAATAATCTTTATAGAGTTCACCAAATACATTTTTAATTCTAAATCTTGGTGTTTGGGGTCAGAGAGTTTAAATCAAAACATTTCCCAAAGGTTTTTCTCTAAATTCATTTTTAAACCATAATCAACATTTTTATTTGGCTAGAAATGCTTTCATTCAAAGATTTATTCCTTAGCATCTCAAAGTAAGTTTTTTTAAAACCAAAAGCTGGTTTCTATGGTCAGTAGGTTCAAAACAATCCATTTGCCAAGGGTTTTATCACAAAAAACAATTTTAGAATGAATTTTATATTCATAATATGCCTACGCAAGTTTCTGCAAAAAAACCATTTTAACAGAAGCAATTTACTAAACAAATGGCATGGTTGGAAATACTTGTCTTGCTGATTCCATTGATATAAAATTTGCAAAATTGGGACATGTCGTTTGAAAGTTATGAATTTTTGCAAGTTTGAGTAACTAATAGAACATTTTCTGGTTTTTGTAAAACAGTCTGGCCACGCGTCCTATTCTGATTGGTTGAAAACGTTTCGCGCGGATCAAGCGATGCAGGCCGTAGGATCTAATGCAAATCGTGCGGTGCACAGACAGCCATTCCTCTTCGTTAAGTTAGTCTATCGCGTCACTCAGATCTAGATCGAACGGCTCCTATTGCCTTGCCAAGAACTGGCGGCGCGACGACGGTGGCGCGCGGCGGCGGCGCTCTGCTAGCGGCGCTGCGGCGGCTACATGAAGCGAGGTAGAGGATGAGGTGTCTCACCAGGTTCGTGGAGTGACGCTGAAGCTCAAAGTGGTCTCGGCAGGGACAGGGGTGCACGGGGTCACTAGCGACTCCTCTCCGGAGTTTGCACGGCGTCGGGCGCGCTCTGGTCGTCGTTGCCGGCGAGGCTACAGGTCACCCGAAGGCGAGAGAGAGGTGTCATTAGACGCGGGCGAGAGCGTAGATTACAGGAGCATCAACAGGGGAAACAGGGGCGGACGGAGGATACCTGGGGAGTTCGCCGGAGTTCAAGCCGAAGACGGTGGCGAGTGGCGTTGAGGTTACCGACGCTAGGGAGCTTGTGCGGCTGAGCTCGGAGTACTAGGATATGCGCCAGAGTCTATGGAACACGCTCGTGTGGTTGAGGAGGCGAGGGACGGTGGGGTCTGGCCGGAATCATCGCCGGAAGATGTCGGAGGCAGTGGTGGTTTCGTGCAAAATCGGAGCAGCCTGGTGGCTCCGGTGGGGTGAGGATTGGGGGAAAGGGAGAGGGGAGTATGGCGATTAAGTATGCGTGGACATGGGCGGGATTTACTCGTGCATTCATCAGGAATTGAAGATGCGAAATTATACAGGAAACGTCCGGAGGAATGAGGGGGAGGAACTAGTCGCTGGGGTGGAGACGACGACTGACGCGTGGGCCGTTGTTGTCAGTGAGAGAAAGAGAGAGGAGGTGGGGCCTAGCGGTCAGTGGCGATGCGGGTGAGTTCTGTGGTGAGAAAACGGTTCGCTCGGGGTGAGAGGGAGTGGGCTGCTGAGCCAGATGCTTTGTTGGGCTGGGTAGGTTTAGTGGGCTGGTTCTTTTCTCTTTTTTTTAATCTGTTCTTTTTTCTTTTTCCATTTCCAATATTCTGTTTTGATTTTGTTTAAACTTTTCAAGCAATAATTTGATTCCAAATTTCAACTAAACTTTGTGACTAATCAAACACTGCTTACTAACACATTCTGAAGTCAAATTTAGAATAATATATTTATTCTTTTTAGGGAATATTAATTAATTAAAAAAGGCCCTTGTATTAATTCAAATAAGATTTAATAATGTTTTTCAAACTCCATTTGAAATCTAAATCTTTCCAAATATTTTTAGTAGGTTTTGTTTGTTTATTTGGGTGTCAAATACTTCACTTTGAATTATTTGGAATGTTTTTAATATGATTTATTAATCATTTAAAATTGGGTATTTATCTTTATTTAAATGAAATTAAATATAGTTTTAATTCCATAAATTTTATTTGGAAGATTTCTTTGATATTATTTAAGTTAATTAAACAACTTTTATTCCACTTGGGGAAATTCCAAATATTATTTTCCCATGATTTAATTAATCATTTCTTAATAGGGATTTTATCTTTATTCAAAATAGAAATAGAATTTGGTTAATGCCACTTTATTTTATTTGGAAAATTCTTTATCCATTTATTTTATTTGGATTTGGATCATAATTATTCCATTTTCTTATAGATTAGGTCAAGATTTAATTTGGCCTTTAATATTCCTCATTTAATATTTCTTTTTCTATCTTATAAAATCCATATATTTTTATTTATAGATCCAAACTTGGTGATTCCAATTTTTATATTTTTATTTAATATTTATTTATCCTTTTTAAATCTCTTTAGGATTATTTGCTCACCATTTGGTATGGATTTTTAGATAGGTGCTTTATTAGCTTTGGAAATTCAATTTCCTTATCTTATTAAATTCATAAGATTTCATCTATGACTCCAAATTGAATGAAATCGATTTCTATGGTTTTATAATATTTCTATTTGTCATTCTTGATCATTTAGAAATGTTTGTTGACAAATTTTTATTTGTATCAAATCCATGGTCTTAGAGATAACTTGGAAATGCTTTTCTTCCATTAGGGTTTTAGAGTTTTGGTTTATTTTCCAAGTGTTTAAATTTCCAGATGTATTTATGAAGAATGCATTTCACTTGATTTGAATTTAGTTTGGATTCAAACTTTAACCAAAGTTTGTTCAAGATGGGATTTTTAAGTTTCCATTTAGAAACAAAAGTTTCTTTTCACCCTAAATTCCAATAATTAATTATTTTGTTTGTTTATTTTTCACATTACAAAATTTGGAAAATTTTGGGATGTGACACTTTTATTGATCAAATGCTAGAAAGGTTGTCCAAGAAGACTCACTTTTTCTTTCTTGATGGTTATTCTGTTTTTTTTTTCAAATTGTTGTTAAAGCGCAAGATCAGGAGAAAACCACTTTTACTTGTCCTTATGGAACTTATGCTTATATATATGCATTTTGGTTTGTGTAATGCTCCTGCTACTTTTTAGATATGTATGTCTACTATCTTTCATGGTTTTTTTGAAGAAATTGTGGAAGTATTCATGAAATATTTTTCCGTCTATGGAACTTCGTTTGATAATTGTTTGCACATCTTGATAAAGTTCTGCAGAGATGTGCAGAAACTAATATTGTTCTTAATTTGGATAAATGCCACTTCATGGTTAATGAAGGGATTGTTCTTGGACATAAAATTTCTGAAAGAGGCATTGAAGTTGACAGAGCCAAAGTTGAAGCAATTGAGAAAATTCCCTGCCCTAGGGATGTTAAAGGTATTCGTAGTATCCTTGGTCATGCTGGTTTCTATAAAAGGTTTATTAAAGATTTCTACAAGATATCAAAACCCCTTACAGATCTTCTTCAAAAAGAAGTACCTTTTGTTTTTGATGATGATTGTAAGGAGGCTTTTGAAACTCTAAAGAAAGCTTTAACAACTGCTCCTATTGTCCAACCGCCTGATTGGAATCTACCCTTTGAAATTATGTGTGATGCTAATGATTATGCTATAGGTGATGTTCTTAGGCAACGAATAGATAAAAAATTGAATGTTATCCATTATGCTAGTAAGACTCTTGATGCTGCTCAAAAGAACTATGGTACTTCTGAAAAAGAGTTCTTAGATATAGTCTTTGCTTGTGATAAGTTTAGACCTTATATTGTTGATTCAAAAGTTACCATTCATACTGATCATGCTGCAATTAAATATCTTATGATAAATAAAGATGCTAAGATTAGGCTTATTAGATGGGTGCTGCTTTTACTAGAGTTTGATATACATATTGTAGATAGGAAAGGTGCTAAAAATCATGTTGCTGATAATTTGTCTCATTTGGAAAACATTTCCTTTGATCCTTTGCATGTTAATGATAGTTTTACAAATGAGAAGTTGGCCGCCATAAAGGTAAGATCGCGAGAGAGTCCTTGGTATGCTGATTATGCTAATTTTATTGTTTCCAAGTATTTGCCTCCAACCTTTACAGCCTAGCAAAGAAGGAAATTCTTTTATGATTTGAGGCATTGTTTTTGGGATGACCCACATTTATATAAAGAAGGAGTGGATGGTATTATGCGAAGATGTGTTCCAGAATATGAACAACAAGAGATATTGAGAAAATGTCATGGTAGTGCCTATGGAGGACATCATGCTGGAGATAGAACCGCACAAAATGTTCTATAATCAGGTTTCTATTGGCCTACTCTTTTTAAAGATGCAAGAAAGTTTATTTTATCATGTGATGAATGTCAAAGAGTTGGTAATATTTATAGATGCAATGAAATGCCTATGAATTACTCTCTTGTTATTGAACCATTTGACTGTTGGGGTTTTGACTTTATGGGTACTTTTCCTCCTTCAAAAGGTTATACTCACATTCTTGTTGATGTTGATTATGTTACTAAGTGGGTATAAGCCATACCTACAAAAAGTGCTGATGGTGAGACCTCTTTAAAAATGCTTAAGGATGTTATTTTTCCTAAGTTTGGTGTGCCTAGATATCTCATGACTGATGGAGGTTCTCATTTTATTCATGGTGGTTTTAGGAAGACCCTTGCTAAGTATGATGTTAATCATAGAATTTCTTCAGCTTATCACCCCCAAACTAGTGGGCAGGTAGAACTGTCAAATAGAGAAATCAAATCTATCTTGCAAAAGACTCTTAATAGATCTAGGAAAAATTGGGCTAAAAAGTTGAATGATGCTTTATGGGCTTATAGAACTGCTTATAAAAATCCTATGGGAATGTCTCCTTACAAAATGGTTTATGGGAAGGCTTGTCACTTGCGTTTAGAATTAGAACACAAAGCTTATTGGGCAGTGAAATAACTGAATAGAGATTTTAAACTTGCTGGTAAGAAAAGGTTGCTAGACTTGAGTTCTTTAGATGAATGGAGAAGTCAAGCTTATGAAAATGCTAGACTATTTAAAGAAAAAGTAAAAATATGGCATGATATGAGAATCCTTACGAGAGAGTTCTATGTTGGTGAGAAAGTTCTATTGTATAGGTCTCGTCTCAGATTTTTTGCAGGAAAACTACTATCAAAATGGGAAGGGCCCTTTATTATTGAAGAGGTGTATCATTCAGGTGCAATCAAAATCTCATCATTAAGAGACAACACTACGCAAGTGGTCAATGGTCAAAGGCTCAAACATTATATTTCTAGAGATTCTTATAATGAAGATGTTGATATTATTCAAATGGTGACTCCGGAAGAATTTATTAAAGACCAAATTCAGGAACCTACAGAGCCCGTTTTCGAATAGGTAACAGTTCTGGTAAGAAAAGGTTCGCGAAAAACTTTTCCATTTATATTTTTGCAGTTTTTATTCCATATGGAAGATAATGAGTCGAAATAGGGAAGGAAACGGAACCCAGGTGGCCCACACCACCCCGTGGCGCGGGTCCACCTGGTCGCACCACCAGGGGGTGTGACCACCCCGGAGCCCGTCTCCATCCCGTTTTCGCTCAGTACCTTCCTTATGACATAAAAATTCATAATATATAATCCCCCGGATCCCCCCAAGGTCCACATATCGCGTTCTCGTCGTGTTTTGTTTCGATCTGTTCTGTTCAGATGTCGTTCCAGGGTTCTATTTCAGAGGACTATGAGCTGCGATGCCGGCGCAATCTCCTCCGTGATCTTGAGAAAGGAACTTTCGTTGGATGGGTGGAAGAAGAAAGGATCACATCTAGACGCGAAGAGATGGATCGGAGCATCGAGGAGGAAGTAAAGAACATGTCAGCAGGCATGGAGGGACAGATTGTTGCAAGATCAAGGGCAAGAAACCCTACTCTTTTAGGGGCAATTAACACTGGGTGTGCTTTTTCTCATAATGTGTAGGGGATGATGACCTCGATTCCATATCTCAGTTCCTGCCCTATGGCAGTGGAAGCCCTTCGAGCAACTGATGAGTTTTGTGATAAATATCGAGTTATGAGGAGAGAGGTGGATATACTTCAAGAGTAGAATAACAGGCTTCACAAGATGCTGGAGGATTTCCTCACTCTGATCAAGAAAACACCACCACCGAAGGAGTAATCCGTCATCAGGTTTTGGCATCCCCTTGGTTTGTTCTAAGCTTGGGAGAGTGTCGCGGTATCACATCATTATCTTTCGTCTTTTTACCTTTTTAGTAGATTCATATCTTGAATAGAGAAGTTATCATATAGGATGGTTTGCATTTTGGAAGTATCTCTCCTCTAGTTGGTTATCTATGTATCCCTTGGTGTGAGTGTCGTTATGGAATATTAATGAGAAGTTTCATCATTTAATTTTTGCACATCTTATTTTATTTTGAAATTTATGTTATATGATTGATCTTGTTATTAGTATTGGTATCACTTTGGGAGCATCAAGTAAATTTAATTGGTTTTGGCAAACCTAGCTTTGGTCAGTAGCAACACTTTTTGAGGATTGAAAGGAAAAAGAGAAAAGTACTTATGGATATTATATTATTTTCTTTCTTTCTTGATTAGATCATAAGCTTAGTATTCTTTATTTAAGATCTTTTGTGTTTTCAAGGAAGATTGCATGGTTGTTTCTATCACTTGTATGTTTGCTTGTTTCCTCCAACCCTTATGCTTGCTACACAGCCTTGCTAGCCAAAAACTGTACTGAGAGGGAATTCTTCTCATGCATCCAATCCTTGAACCAAAACCTATGCCATTTGTGTCCACCATATCTGCCTATTAGCATTATTGCTATTCCAAGTAAATTCTCAAGTTTTATCTATCTTACAAATTAAAAATTAATTTGTTATGTGAAAATTAGTGATTAAAGCTCTCACGAACTTGATGGCACACCTTATTTTCTTGCCCTTAATAAACTTGAAACATTGTGTCATCTAAGTTGTATATGCTTGCACTTATAAGTTGGGAATTAGCAGAACCATGCTGTCATGGGGAACGCTTTCAACACTTGTACATATTACCCAGTTGATATCATGATCTTTTGTTTGCGGATGTCGGTGGTGTGAAATAAAAGGGGAGCTTGTAAGTCCATGGAGTTATGTATATATGTTAGAGAAACGCCTGGGAAGCTAGCCTAAGCCATGCCTAATCATGGTGGAAACTTGCAGCATCACCATAGTGAGCAATCCATAAAGCATCTTCAGGAAAAAAATATAGAAAAAAAGAGAGAAAAAAATATGTGCACCATTCCCATGGTAAATAAGAAGATTGCTGAGATGCTCACTGTTTGTCGTCTTGTCATTTTGATATGGGATAGCTCCTGTGTCATGGGGCAAGGGGTACCCCGTTGGCGGTTCTCTATGATACACATATACTTACAATGACAAGAACTTACCGATAACTAAAGTTGAGTAGCATGAGGAACGACCCTCTTACTCAAGGGACATGAGATTTCCAACTTATGATTTGTCAAGCATATACTCCATATTTATTCACTTTAACCTTCATCGCCTCAAGATGCTTATGATAGGGGCAATGAGAGCTGAAAGCTAGTAAGTACCATAATCTTTTGGAAGCTCTTTATGAAACTTGAAATCCCTGCTTCCATCTATGAAGGGGCCTTTCTTTTACTTCTTAGTTGAGTCAGCAAACCTATCCTCTTTATCTCCAGCAAGCATTTGAGTTGTTGTGATTCATTCATTCATATGATGATTTATTCAATCATGTTTCTTATATTCTTTGTTTGGCACAAAAATCTTATCTAATGAATATTACTTTAAAAGCTATCATTGTGAAAAGCCTCTATGTTTGAGCAAAAGATTCCTGTTATAAAATTCATTACAAAATCTTTGCTTAAAACTAAGTATGATTTGTCAACTGTTCTTTGACCAAGAACAAAGTTTTCCATTACCAATTATGATTTGTCTTTATGCATCTTTATTGTGACTCCCATACTCGTTGCAAGTTAAGTTATATAATGGTGAGTTGCTTTCTATTATGAGTTATGTATTGGTAAATGTGATGCTTCTTGTCCGTATTCTTTTTATCGACACTTCACTCCATAATCATGTGGTCATGTTTACTGAGCTTAGTTTTCGCTTGGGGACAAGCGAGGTCTAAGCTTGGGGGGAGTTGATATGTCCATTTTGCATCACTATATTATATCATAATTTGCTATTATTCATTGATATATTTCATATTAAGAAGTGATACTTATGTTATTTCATCTATTTTTCCATGGTTGGATGACTTTGGAGGATGAACTGCCGGAGTCAAGATTCTGATGGAAAAAGCGGTGTCCGGATGCAATATTCGCGAAGATCAGAAAATTCCAGAAAATATATGGAAATTCCTATTTTTATAGAAGCCAAAAGGGGAGACGGAGATGGGCCACAGGGGGCCCACACCACCCCCCTGGCGCGAGCCCCCTAGGCCACGCCACCAGGTGGTGTGGCCACTCTGGCCCACCTCTGGCTTCGCCCTTTCGCCTATGACTTCCCCCCTAAAACCCTAAGACTCGGGGAGCGACCACAGAAAGATTCCATCGCTTCTGCGGGGCGGAAACTACAGAGAGATAAAGAGCTCTCCGGCAGGCAGAATTCTGCCGGGGAAATTCCTTCCCGGAGAGGGGAGATCGTCACCATCAACATTGTCATCAAGCTAGACTTCATCGGGATCATCATCATCGTCACCACCATCTCCACCAGCACCATCATCACCACTCCATCCCGTTGTAACAATTCAGGTTGAATCTTGCATAGTTATTAGGGGACACTTTCCCGGTGTTGGTTACTTTTGTAGTTGATGCTATTGAGTGGAACCATTGAATTATTATCTATGTTCAGATTGTTATTCATCATTATATCATCTCTGATCTTGATCCATATGATGTATCGTGAGTAATTCGTTTAGTTCTTGAGGACATGGGAGAAGTCATGTTGTTAGTAGTGGAATTGTGTTGAGGTATATTCAATGGTTTGATATTTAAGTTGTGGTGTTATTCTTCTAGCGGTGTCATGTGAACGTCGACTACACGATACTTCACCATTTATGATCCTAGGGGAATGCATTGTGTATTTGGCTACTAATTGTGGGGTTGCCGGAGTGACAAAAACCTGAACCCCCGTTAGGAAACCTTTGCACAAGGGAGTGTAGGATCTCAGAGTTTAATGTTGTGGTTAGGTTTTTATCTTAATTACTTTCTTGTGGTTGCCGATGCTTGGAAGGGGTATAATCACAAGTATGTATTAGTCCAAGTAAGGTCGGTACATTAGCACAGGTTCACCCACACAACACTTATTAAACCAAAGAAGATTAATCAACTATATGAACAGAAAGCACTTGACAGTATTCCCATGTGTCCTCGAGAACGTTTGGTCCTCATAAGTAATACAACCGGCTTGTCCTTTGGTAAAGAAAAGATTGGGCTACTTGCTGCAATTATTCTTGTCTTTTATTTACTTGCACTTTATTTCCTTTATTTATCAAAAAAACCTAAAAATCCGTTTTCTAAGTATTTACAGAGAATTCCTGATCCAAACCACTAGTCAACACCTTCCGGTCCTTGTTGGGATCGACACTACAATTTATCAAAAGTACTACGATACACCCCCTATACTTGTGGGTCATCATTGGCCGAATTGGCCCTTTAGGGTTTGGTACGGCTAGCCCCTAGGGAATGCCACTTTTCCAAGTGACCCCCTCCCGGGGTGGTGGAACCACTGTTGGTCCCTCTAGAACATTATAGAAGTATTCGGTCAAAACACAGAAACTTTTCCCGAACCCCGGAAAACCACTTTCCTTATATGAATCTTATTCTTCGGAACATTTCGAATCTCCTCATGATGTCCTAGATCCAAACCGAGACTCCGAACAACATTCGGTCTCCAACTCATATTCCATATCTACTTAAACATCATTGAATCCTTTGTAGGGGTTCGTAGCATGGAAAACAAAAATTTCCTATCGCATACAAACAAACAAGCCAAGATCTATCTACTAGATTGTAGCAACGAGTCGATGGTATAACTTACCCTCGAAGATTCCAAGCGTTTAACGAGAGCGGATTCTCGTGGGTGATGTAGTCGTACTCTTTCCGATCTCAAGATCGTGTAGACGATCCTTCCGGCGCCACGTTCCGGCAGCGCTCCCGCAGTCGGTCACACGTTCGGTACTCGACGAAGACCTTCCTCTCCCTTGTTCCAGCAGGCAGCGGAGGTTGTAGCACTCTCCTCGCGATTCCGGCAGCACAACGGCGTGGTACCGGAAGTAGAGGGGAAATCCCGCAGGGCTTCGCCTTAAGCCGGTGCGAGTATGGTGGAGCTTATGAGAGAGGCTATTAGTGGTCTAGTAATTAGACACACCAATTAGAAGGCTCTAAACCAATTAGAAGGCTCTAAACCAATTAGAAGGCTCTAAACCGCTGGCTAAAGCAATTAGAAGCTCTAATCCAAAACGGCTCTAAACCGGAGATCTAGAGGTGAAAGTTGTGTGTCTAGGAGGGGAGCCCTGCCCCTCCTTATATAGGTGGGAGGGGGCTGGCGCGCCATGGGGAGGAGACCCTCCCCAACTCGGCTTGGTGGCCGCCGGTTGGAGGAGGTCTCCCTCCCCAACTCGGTTTGGAGCTCCTCCTCTTTCCCACCTTCCAATTTTGGCCGTTTGACTTTTCAAACTTGCCGTTTGACTTTTCAAACTAGGATTTGATTTAATCCCTTATTTGGAACAGCGATAACACTAAGTACATGATGCAATCATTCCAACATGTAATAACACATTCATGTACCCCTTCCCCTCCGGAGTGCCGGACATTCCGGAACCTTCTAGAATGTTCCCGATGAAAACACCGGAATCATTCCCGAACTCCGAAACGGGACTTTCCTTATATGAATCTTATTCTCCGGACCATTCCGGATCACCTCGTGATATCCCGGATCCCATCCGAGACTCCGAACAACATTCGGTCTCTTTCTCATAATACCATAACTACTCAAACAACGTCGAATCCTTAAGTGTGTCTCCCTACGGTTCGTGAATTATGCGGACATGATCGAGACACTTCTCCGAACAATAACCAATAGAGGAATCTGGAAATTCATATGGCTCCCACATATTTCTACGATTACTTTGCGATCGAATGAACCACTTACATACGATACCAATTTCCCTTTGTCTCACGATATGTTACTTATCCGAGGTTATGATCGTCGGTATCTCTGCATACCTAGTTCAACCTCGTTACTGATAAGTACTCTTTTCTCGTTCCCGTGATATGTGATCCCTTGTGACCAAGTCACATGCTTGCAAGCTAATTGGATGACATTCCACCGAGAGGGCCCAGAGTATATCTATCCGTCATGTGGATGGACAAATCCCACTCTTGATCCATGTGTCTCAACCAACACTTTCCGAACACTCAATGCCACCTTTATAACCACCCAGTTACGGTGTGTGTTGATGTCATCAAAGCATCCATCTGGTAAAGGTGATATGCATGATCTCATGGTCGAAGGAATTAGGTTACTATGTATCAGAAAGCATATAGCAATTGAACTATTGAAATGACTTTGATCTTTATGCTACGCTTATCTATAGGAGTATGTCCATCACATCATTCTCTCTAATGATATGACCCTGTTGTTAATAACATCTCTATGTTCATGATCAGGAAACCATGATCATATATTAACCAACAAGCTAGTTTAACAAGAGGCTTCACTAGGGACTCTTATTTTAGTTTACAAATCACACAAGTATTAATGTTTCCGGTTAATACAATTATAGCATGGTATGTAAACATTTATCATAAGTATGAAGATATGATAATAACCCACTTTATTATTGCCTCTTGGGCATATCTCCAACAGTCTCCCACTTGCACTAGAGTCAATAATCTAGTTTCAAACCTTTGTGTATTCAACACCTATGGCTTTCCGGTGTTGTATGTACACGATTGCTAGTGGTCAACTGATCTCCGGATCTGACACTTCCAGGTCCGTGTGTAATTGCATGTCTTTGCGTCTCTACGCATCACTCATTCTCTAATGAGATGGCTTTGTATAAATTTGATCTTTCGGTGTGACCTTTAGCTCTTTGGGGTTAAAACATGTTGATAATATTGTCGCACAATATATCTTCATAGTATTATCCCACTGTGAACTACACCTAGTTTGATAACAAACTACTTGACACAAATGCCCTCTTTTGCTGCTAAAATAGCAGTCATATACTTAGCCTTTTGTTGTAGTATCTGTCACAATGTCTTAACTTTGGAACTCATCCAAATCCATTATGGAACTCACTTTCCATTATATTGTGCCACCCTTAGTTTAGATTGAGATAAACTTAATTTGTACTTTGTGACAAAACTAGTATCAATGTAGTACTTTTACAATGAACTAACCATCTATTTGTCACTTCTACAAATATTATACTCTTAGTTCTTCCAAAAGATCATAAGAATATCCTTACTATTGTCCAATGATTATCTTATGAATCATTCTGGTATATGCTCATAACATTTAGAGCATAGGACATATCTGGATTTGTACACATCACAGCATGATTGATATAAATACTCTTTGTGATCAAGTATCAATCTATACTTGAATTTTTGTTTCACTTTACCAAATGTCAATACACTTGAATATATCATCAACATTGAACTCATTCAATCCTTTCTGTGCGACAAGAAACTTTCTTGTAGTTTCTCTATTGAACTCATTCAATATCTCGTCTATGTACTTCTGGCACAACCATATTAGCGTCTATTCATGCCTAATATTTGGGTTTTGCCTAAGTCTTTCATCAGGATGAAATTCTTAATATGTGTTAATAAAAGATACATTATTTCCAATCAACAATATGTCTGCCACATAATGTATTAGAAACATGTCTTAGCGCTCCCACTTAATTTCTTGCAAATGCAAGCATCTTCATTGTCTCTAATGAACTTTTAAACTCCTTTAACAGTTTCATCATAGTGAAGATTCCAACTCTGCGATGCTCACTTCAATCGTTGAAGTTTGCATATGCTTCTAGCATCCTTTGAATTAACAAAACCCTATGGACCGTGTTATGCACATGTCCTAGGTAACGATTCTATTAGAAGAACTTGTTTTGTTTATTCAACTATCATATAACAAAATTATATGTAGTGGTTGCTACATTAATCCGTCTAGACTAAATATCGCTATGAAAGATCAGATCTTGTCATAGTCAACCTTTGAACATTGTTGTGAACTTTTCCCAACATGTCGACTATTTCATAGATGTGCAACATCCATGTCTATTTATTTATAGATCCAAACACAACTGTAAGGTCTTACACCTTTCTCGAGGGTCCTTCAAGTTCAAAACTTGATTTCTCGTGTATGGAACTATCACGGATTTTATGGCTTCAAGCCATTTGACGGAGTCAGGGCCCATCATCGCTTCTTTGCATGTAGTCGGTTCATTATTCTCAAATAATGATTCAACCCTCAAATCTTGGTATTTGATTGTTTACCCGACCTACTTGTTTCAATAGGAACTTAGATCTCCGTGATCACAACCTTTGAGGCACGTGAGCCATGAGCATTGTTGCTGCCTCCGAAACACTTTTCGGCGTTGCGCAACTCTGCACATATAGCTAATGTTCTTTCAACCTTATCAAAGTTCTATTGTCCTCCCACTTAACTTTTCACGAAAAAAATTCCTTCTTAAAGAAACTTGACGTTCTAAGTGACAAACACTATTGTCTCCGGTGTTTGTGGAGGAATACTTAACAGTTTATACAAAGACAGGTTCATCCGACTTTGGTTGCACACATCTTTCTTATGCATAGCATACCAATGTTTAAGAAAGGACAACTTGGGTTTTATCCCAAACCATAACTTTATATGGTGTCAATTCAACGGATTATGATGGAGCTCTTTTCAGTGGAAAAAACGGTAATCTCTAAAGCTTTTAATCTTTAAAATACAATGGCAGTTTTATGAATTACACCTTCGATCTTACCATGTCAAACAAGGTTTAATTACATATCTCGAACGCTCCATACTCTTATGGTGTTTCGGGAAAATGCAAATCCACGGAACGATTCCATAAATCTTAGGTATTATGCTAAACTTTGTAACTCAAATATCTTCCTTTATGATCTTTATCATAAACTATTTATATTCTTGTTACAATGATTTTGCACTTCATCTTGAAAGTCTTTGAACATTTCAAATGTTTCTTACTTTATCCTTATTAAGTAAATATTCATATTTCACTCAAATTTTCGGAGAGAGCATATGAAGTTGAAATCCATCGCTCTTGACTACACATAATGGACTTCGTACAACAATATGTACAAATACCAATAAGATAGTCTTTCGACATCTTAGCATTAGCTTTATGGATGTGATTTTTTCAACGAGATTTGTGAATCATCCATCTTTTATGGATTACGGCAATTATTTGAACAACCCTTTTGTTCTCATAACACCTGATAAAACAAATCTTGAAGGCAAGCTTTGATGTTTAACGAGCAACACAATAACCCTTTATTTGTTCTCGATGAACATCATCACATATTCTTTTGCTAGTTACTTAGGCCAGTGTAGTTCATGAATTGTGTTGTTTCGTATGACAATTCATACCAACAAATTCAGTATCAAATACTTAAGAACCACATTGTTTAATAAGCAAAGAATATAGCCATAACATGTATATCATCTATATACTTAAACTGAACAATTCTAGTTTTTTCTTTTCTGCCATATATTTATGAGATTCTCTTTCAGTATTTCCTTTTCTGTTTGAAAGAATCTATCAATATCAATAGTGGAGTCATACATATGACACATAGTCCAAAGTGTGTATAGTTAAATACCAATGTCTTTGGACTTGCACCTTGAAGTAGATCACCATCATCAAATGTTTGGTGTTCTTTCAAATTCCTTTATTTAGTAATCTCTTGGTGTAGTAAACATTTTACCTACATCAAATATTCATCCTTATCATGGAATCGTCCATGATCAAACTACCTTTAGCTTATAACGATGAATTACGAGTATAATGTTGCTATCCAAAAACCTTTTGGAGGATTAGGACAACAAGTGTCTCCAACCTTTTGCAAATTCTCATCAAAATATGAGAACATGAACTTTGCCATATTATACTCTATCATGTTGTAACCAAAAACTTCGTTTCAGATATCACAATATCTTCCACACATCATGGTTTCTGAAACAACTCTTTCAGATCCTAGATAACCTTGATATTAAGACAATCCTTTGAATATCAAGAATCATGGAGAAAAACATGATACTTATATACTAACTTTGGAATTGTTACTCTTGTTTTAATACCAATTATTAAACTTCATCGAGTAACCGGAACTTACTGAAAGTTTGCAATAGGACTTTTAAACTTTAGATTAACACTTCAAAACAATACGATACCAGTTCGTAAAGTAACTAACCAGAATTCTATAGTTCTATCATCTCAATTATAACTAAGCGCAAGGTGGTAAACGGATGCCAATGACTACAACAACTATGCAAATTCACTTTGATTTAGTTTATGATAAATTGAGTTCTAATTAATAATTAAATTAATCTAGGTGAACTCCCACTCAAAACAATATCCCTCACATTGTTTTAGTGATCACACGAACCAAATCCACCACATCAAAACCGATCATCACGAGAGTTGACATAGCTTCAATGGCGAACAATCAACATGTTCATCATATCTCCTATATGACTCATGCTTTACCTTTCGGTGATCCGTGTTCCTGAGACCATGTCTGTACATGCTAGGCTCGTCAAGATCAAACCTTAGCTTCCGCATGAGCAAATCTGGCTTGCCCACGTTGTATACACTTGCGGAATCTAACACACCCGATCATCACGTGGTGCTTCGAAACAACAAGCTTTAGCAACGGTGCTAACTAAGGGTGAACACTTTATGACTTGAAATTCATGTGCATGAGGGATCATCTTATAATGCTACCGTCGTCTACTAAGCAATACAAGATGCATAAAGGATTAACATCACATGCAATTCAATATATATGTGATATGATATGGCCTTTCTTCTTTGTGCTTCCGATCTCCATCTTCAAGCACGAACATGATCTCCATCATCACCGGCATTGCATCAAGGTCAATGACGCTACTCCATGGTTGTCGTCCACCGGCTTCAACTATTACAACTACTTTGAATAGACACGCGGGTCTTAACATTAATTAAAGACAACCATATGGCTCCTGCCGGTTGCCGACTTACAATAAGGAACATTGCATACATCAAATATAATCACAATCATGGCCATATCACATCACTGCACACCCCTGCAAAACAAAGTTAGACGCCTCTACTTTCTTTGCATGTTTTACGTGGTTTGGGGCTTTCTATAAGTGTCGTTCTAACTTACGAACATGAACCACAACGTTGACACAAGTATTGTTAATCACCCGTTGTGTATTGGATCTTTACTATGCTAGGAGAAACAGGCACCCGCAAAGCCACTTATGCAATACAAGTTGCATGTCAAGCGTGGAGCAAGTCTCATGAACGATGTCATGTAAGGTTAGCCCGGGCCGCTTCATCCCAACATACCGCAAGATGCAAAGTACACAAGAAGCAATCGACAATAAAAGCATCAACGCCCACAATGACCATTGTGTTCTACTCGTGCAACAGATCTACATATAGACACGGCTCTGATACCACTGTAGGGGTTCGTAGCATGGAAAACAAAAATTTCCTATCGCATACAAACAAACAAGCCAAGATCTATCTACTAGATTGTAGCAACGAGTCGATGGTATAACTTACCCTCGAAGATTCCAAGCGTTTAACGAGAGCGGATTCTCGTGGGTGATGTAGTCGTACTCTTTCCGATCTCAAGATCGTGTAGACGATCCTTCCGGCGCCACGTTCCGGCAGCGCTCCCGCAGTCGGTCACACGTTCGGTACTCGACGAAGACCTTCCTCTCCCTTGTTCCAGCAGGCAGCGGAGGTTGTAGCACTCTCCTCGCGATTCCGGCAGCACAACGGCGTGGTACCGGAAGTAGAGGGGAAATCCCGCAGGGCTTCGCCTTAAGCCGGTGCGAGTATGGTGGAGCTTATGAGAGAGGCTATTAGTGGTCTAGTAATTAGACACACCAATTAGAAGGCTCTAAACCAATTAGAAGGCTCTAAACCAATTAGAAGGCTCTAAACCGCTGGCTAAAGCAATTAGAAGCTCTAATCCAAAACGGCTCTAAACCGGAGATCTAGAGGTGAAAGTTGTGTGTCTAGGAGGGGAGCCCTGCCCCTCCTTATATAGGTGGGAGGGGGCTGGCGCGCCATGGGGAGGAGACCCTCCCCAACTCGGCTTGGTGGCCGCCGGTTGGAGGAGGTCTCCCTCCCCAACTCGGTTTGGAGCTCCTCCTCTTTCCCACCTTCCAATTTTGGCCGTTTGACTTTTCAAACTTGCCGTTTGACTTTTCAAACTAGGATTTGATTTAATCCCTTATTTGGAACAGCGATAACACTAAGTACATGATGCAATCATTCCAACATGTAATAACACATTCATGTACCCCTTCCCCTCCGGAGTGCCGGACATTCCGGAACCTTCTAGAATGTTCCCGATGAAAACACCGGAATCATTCCCGAACTCCGAAACGGGACTTTCCTTATATGAATCTTATTCTCCGGACCATTCCGGATCACCTCGTGATATCCCGGATCCCATCCGAGACTCCGAACAACATTCGGTCTCTTTCTCATAATACCATAACTACTCAAACAACGTCGAATCCTTAAGTGTGTCTCCCTACGGTTCGTGAATTATGCGGACATGATCGAGACACTTCTCCGAACAATAACCAATAGAGGAATCTGGAAATTCATATGGCTCCCACATATTTCTACGATTACTTTGCGATCGAATGAACCACTTACATACGATACCAATTTCCCTTTGTCTCACGATATGTTACTTATCCGAGGTTATGATCGTCGGTATCTCTGCATACCTAGTTCAACCTCGTTACTGATAAGTACTCTTTTCTCGTTCCCGTGATATGTGATCCCTTGTGACCAAGTCACATGCTTGCAAGCTAATTGGATGACATTCCACCGAGAGGGCCCAGAGTATATCTATCCGTCATGTGGATGGACAAATCCCACTCTTGATCCATGTGTCTCAACCAACACTTTCCGAACACTCAATGCCACCTTTATAACCACCCAGTTACGGTGTGGTGTTTGATGTCATCAAAGCATCCATCTGGTAAAGGTGATATGCATGATCTCATGGTCGAAGGAATTAGGTTACTATGTATCAGAAAGCATATAGCAATTGAACTATTGAAATGACTTTGATCTTTATGCTACGCTTATCTATAGGAGTATGTCCATCACATCATTCTCTCTAATGATATGACCCTGTTGTTAATAACATCTCTATGTTCATGATCAGGAAACCATGATCATATATTAACCAACAAGCTAGTTTAACAAGAGGCTTCACTAGGGACTCTTATTTTAGTTTACAAATCACACAAGTATTAATGTTTCCGGTTAATACAATTATAGCATGGTATGTAAACATTTATCATAAGTATGAAGATATGATAATAACCCACTTTATTATTGCCTCTTGGGCATATCTCCAACATCCTTAAGTGTGTCTCCCTACAGTTTGTGAACTATGCAGACATGATCGAGACACCTCTCCGATCAATAACCAATAGAGGGATCTGGAAATCCATATGGCTCCCACATATTTCTACGATGACTTCATGATCGAATGAACCATTTACATATGATACCGATTCCCTTTGTCACATGATACTTTACTTATCCGAGGTTTGATCGACGGTATCTCTATACCTATTTTAACCTCGTTACCGATAAGTACTCTTTACTCATACTGTGATGTGACATCCCTTGTGACCTTGTCACATGCTTACAAGCCAATTGAATGACACTCCACCGAGAGGGCCCAGAGTATATCTATCCGTCATATGGATGGACAAATCCCACTCTTGATACATGCGCCTCAATCCACACTTTCAGAATACCTAATGCCACATTTATAACCACCCAGTTATGAAGTGGGATTTGATGTCATCAAAGCATCCATCCGGTGATGGTGATTAACATGATCTCATGGTCGAAGGATTAGGTTACTATGTATTTTGAAAGCTTGTAGCAAACGAACTTTAAATGACTTGATCTTTATGTTATGCTAACTATAGGAGTATGTCCATCACATCATTCTCCTAATGATATGATCTTGTTATTAATAACATCTAATGTTCATGATCAGGAAACCATGATCATCTATTAATTAACAAGCTAGCTTAATAAGAGGCTTACTAGGGACTCTTTTATGTTTACAAAACACACAAGTATTAATGTTTCTGTTTAATACAATTATAGCATGGGATTTAAAAATTTATCATAAACATGAAGATATGATAATAACCTACTTTATTATTGCCTCTTGGGCATATCTCCAATAGTCTCCCACTTGCACTAGAGTCAACAATCTAGTTTGAAAAACTTTTTTAAATTCAACACCTATGGCTTTCTGGTGTTGTATATACACAATTGCTAGTGGTTAACTAATCTTTGGATCCGACACTTTCAGGTCCGCGTGTAATTGCATGCCTTTGCGTCTCTGCGCTTCACTCATTCTCCAATGAGTTGGCATTGTATAAATTTAGTCCTTTGGTGAGACCTTTAGTTCCTTGGGGTTAAAACATGTTGATACAATTGTTGTACAATATATCTTCATAGTACTAGCCCACTGTGAACCACACCTAGTTTGATAACAAACTACTTGACATAAATTCCCCCTTTTGCTGCTACAATGGCAGCCATATACTTAGTATTTTGTTGTAGTATCTGTCACAATGTCTTAACTTTGGAACTCATCCAAATCCGTTATGAAGTCTCCTTTATATTACATTGTTCCACCCATAGTTTAAATTGAGATAAAATTAATTTTTATCTTGTGACAAGACTAGTATCAATTTAACACTTTACAATGAACTATCTATCTATTTGTCACCCTCTAAATAAATAACATATTCTTAGTTCTTCCAAAGATCATAAGAATATTCTTACTATCGTCCAATGACCATCTTATGAGTCATTCTGATATATGCTCATAACATTTAGAGCATAGAATATATCTGGATGTGTACATATCATAATATGATTGATCAAAAATACTCTTTGTGATTTTATTCACCAAGTGTCAAAAACACTTGGATTTCATCTCACTTACCAAGTGTCAATACACTTGAATATTGATTCAATCCTTCCTGTGTGACAAGTACCTTTCTTGTCATTTCCATATTGAACTCATTTAATATCTCATCTATGTATATTTGGCATGACCATATTAGTGTCTCAATCTATCCATATAGACATTTATGCCTAATATACGAGTTTTGCCTAAGTCTTTCATTGAAATGAAATTCTTAACCTGTGTCAATAAAAGATACATCATTTATAATCAATAATATGTATTTAACATAATGTATTAGAAATATGTCTTAGCGCTCCCACTTAATTTCTTACAAATGCAAGCATCTTCATCGTCTCTCATGAATTTAAACCTTTTAATAGTTTCACCATAATGAAGATTCCAACTCCGCAATGCTTACTTCAACCATTGAAATTTGCATGCTCTTTTAGCATCCTTTGAATTAACAAAACCCTTTGGATCGTGTCATGTACACGTCCTAGGTAACAATTCTATTTGAAAAACTTGTTTTGTTTGTTCAACTAACATATAACAAAATTATATGTAGTGGTTGCTACATTAATCCGTCCAGACTAAATATCTCTATGAAAGATTAAATCTTTTCATAGTCAACTCCTTGAACATTGTCGTAAACTATTTTTCCGACATGTCGACTATTTTATAAATGTGAAACATCCATGTCTGTTTATAGATCCAAATACGACTGATAGGTTTTACACCTTTTCAGAGGGTCTTCCAAGTTCAAAGCTTGGTTTCTCGTGTATGGAACTACCACGGATTTTATGGATTCAAGACATTTGACATAGTCATGGCCCGTCATCGCTTCTTTGCATATAGTTGGTTTATCATTGTCATACAATAATGATTTAACTCTCGAATCTTAGTATTTGATTGTTTACCCGACCTACTTGGTTCAATAGGAACTTAGACCTCCGTGACTGTTGGGGATATGCTATATGGGTATCCTCATAGAATGTCTCTTATCCGACTAACCCGGATGACCCATAGTCGGTAGCATGGCCTGTGGTCTGCTGGGCGGCCCAGTTAGGTGGATCCAGAAGGGAGGCCCATGCCGGATAAAGGAAGGCTACGGTGGAGTCACCAGCGTACCCGGAGCCTTGGAGTACAAGATACACGAGACTAGTGATAGACGGTGTAGGGCTCTGTAACCTGTCCGGCTAGGACTTTTCCCTATAACCCTAGGACCTGGCGACTATATAAGTCGGGCCTATGGGAGCCTTTAGGGCATCGTTTTACACACACCTCGCACAGCGAACCTATCTCTGTAACTCGGCCTATTGCCATTGTAGTGATTTATAGCAGGAGTAGGATTCCGCCACCGTTGTGGGATCTGAACCTGGGTAAGCTGTGTTACCTCATACCCGTCAACCGTCCGCCTTACCCCACTTCTCTAAACACGCACTGTGAGGACCCCTCCATGGCGTACTCGTCGGCAATACCACGACAGTTGGCGCCCACCGTGGGGCAAGAGGCGCTTCAGGCTCTTCAGCGGGCGAGGACCAAGATCTTCGTGGGAATCGCTGAAACCGTAGCCATCGGTCGCGTTCTCTTCTCTGGCAACGTTCTGATCGTCCCCTCCGACGAGTTCTGGATCCCGGCGAAGACGAACCCTACGCGGTGTTCAATCGTTCCTATCGGAGACATCCACCTCTTCATCGGCGAAACCGACTCGGGCACTAGTTCCCTGGGAGTCAGAGGAGCGTCAAGACCCGCACGGACCGCCTACGGGCAGGATACGTTCGTGGAAGGATCGATGTCGGATATCTCCTTGGAGTTTGCCGGCAAAGATCGGAAAAATTCAAGACCCACCCAAACCGCCCCTGTACATGATATAAAGGTGGAAGATCACTGCAAATCCGCCAGCTTTGTCCGTGCGTCTGGACAGCAGAGATCCAAGTTCGTCGGCGTGGTTACCATCTTCGATCTGGCGCGCTGCGTTCAGAGAGAGGTCGAAAAACCCCGCGATTACCTGGCCAGGTGGCTCCGTATATGAGCTGATCTGGCCCACTACCCCAATGATGATGCTATCTATCACTTTGTGGAAGGACTGGACCATGGCACGCTCCTCCGACATTCTCTAAGACGGCAACAGGCGTCAGGATGCCTTACCTTCGAAGGCATGGTGAACACCGTCAACAACTATGCGGAGGCTGAAGCGGCAGCTCAGACAGCGCTTGCGCTCATTGACGGAGCCCCTCCGATTCAGCCACCACCACCACCGCCGCCTCCGGCCGCCATCGTCGTAGCAGCACCACCACCTCCAGTCATCGTCGAGGCCGTTGCACCTCCACCGCCCGTCATCGAGGAAGTCCTGGCACCCTCTGACTCTGTCATTGACGCGCTTTATGCTGATTTCAGTGCATATTCAGAGGAAATAGACTTCAGTCCAGAAGAGCTAGACTCCGCTATGCAGGAGATGGAGGAGGAGTACTCGCGCGATGAACAAGCTAATAATACCGTCATGTCCCGAGGGGTGTTCGTCAACATTGGGACAGCGATGGATGAAGACCAGCCCGGGCAAGCTCCGCCTACGGCGCTGGATAAGGGGAAGGGGCCACTTATTGCTGCTGACGATGATCGCGCAAAAGTCATGCCTCCTCCGCCTAACCCAGTGCAGCAGCCGCAGGAACCCGGCACCGGCCCGAGCAACAACAACACCGCAAACTTGCCGCCTCCAGCGTCCACGTCGGCAGCATCCCATGTTACTCCAGCTGATAGAGTGATGTACGGCAACGTCCTCGTTGAGCCACTAACCGTTGATCATATCCGGAATGTGACTCAGCTTGACGAGAAGCGCCAGCAACTGCTGGAGGAGGCGCAAGCCATCGCGGAGCAAGGCGCTAAACTAGATAGAGATCTGGTCAATGCACAGAAGTCCATAGAAAAAGCTAGAGCAATGGAGGCCGCGTACAAGACTCTGCTACAGCAGCAGAAGGCTAAGAAAGCTCCGGCTCGCGTCATCAACGATCCTGGTGTACGATGCAACCTAGGATGGGCTCCCTCGAAGCCGTCACAGGCCAAACCATACATTGATAGTGAAGGCAAGCAGGTGATGCCCACTCCACTCCTTAACCTCGCTGTCGCCAAGACCCTTCTGGAACAGGATAGATCGCCGGAGGCAGTATAAAAAGTCTACGACCTAGTGTCCAAGGCGGTAAAGCAGCAGGAAAAGGCCACCTCTCAGAGGCTTGAGTCTGACCCAGCGCTCTGCCGATCTGGCCAGTACAAACCGCCAAGGGACAGATCTCCTCAGGATGTCGGATCACAGACGGGTTCATCAGAACGAAGACGAAGACGGGTTCATCAGAACAAACACCGACGGGTCCATCAAAACCTTAACGAGGTAACGGAGCTAATTTAGTTGAGTACTTGGAGATTATGGGCACAAAAGTAAGACGGAAATGCGCAAAAATAAAATAGACTCTTGTTTTTGATGATCTGTTCCTTCAAGATGGCAGTTTTACCCTTTTCAGCTTCAAGGTCTGCGCGCATCTTCTGGTACTTGTCGTTGGCCATGCCCCTCCGAGCATTCTCGTTCTGTGGAAACAAATACAAAGTCAAGTCGTTGTTTAGTCTGCTTGGAGCTTCTAGTCGGAGATTTTCCACCTAGATGCTCGGGGGCTACAGCGAGAGTTTTTAACTTACCAATATGCTTAGTTTTTCTTTAAGCATATATTCAGAGCTAATTTAGTTGCAACTAGAGGCTTGGGGGCTACAGCATTGAAAATCATGAACACTGCTTGTGCTAATCTTAAAGCATCTAGTCGGAATAATTCATTCCATCTAAATGCTTGGGGGCTACAGTGAGAATTTTTTCTAACTTAGTCACTCTTAGAGCATATAGATGCAAAACCTATGGTTTTCTGTCTACATCCTCGGGGGCTACAGTGGGATACTCATATGAAATGCAAAAGGTAAAGTGAAACTTACAAGTGCGATGATCTTAAGGTTTGTAGCGCTCTCGGCCAGCAGCTTGCCAAAGGAAATGCTATTTCCTCGCAAGATGTCTGCTTGACGGAGTAGCTCCTCAAGACCGCACGTCGGAGTTGACGGCACTCCCCCAGGAACCATAGTTGTGTTACTCGGCATAAGCACCGGGTAAACAATCTTCGGGAACTCGAAGGGTTTCTGGGGAGCAGAGGCGCCGCCTTCGGCAGAAGTACCACCTCCCACCACCGCCTTGCCGCTACCGATGGCATCCGTAGCTGGAGCTTTAGCCATTTGAAGAGCAGCACTCTCCTGCGTCGCCTTCTCGCCGACAACAGCTAGTTCGTTAGAGGCGCCAGAGTCCACTTCCATGGCGGAAGGGCCTGGTGCCTCCTGGACTTGGGAGCTTGTTGGAGAAGAGGAGGGCTTGACGGCAGGAGTAGCAGGGGCGATGGCGGGGGAGGAGTCGCGATGCAGCATATCTTTAATATTTCTAGAAGCCCCAAGAGTCTTGGAGGACTTCTTGAGGCTGGTTGTGGCTTTCTTCCTGAAACGTGCAAAATGCATAAGTACAGGAATAAGACAGATAAAATAAGACAATGTCGGAGAATAAGAAGCTTACACTAGGGGGGAGCTTTGGCAAACATCCCGGTGGCTTTCTTCTTTTCTGCCTCCAGGGCGGCAGTACTATTTTTGGAGGCTCCACCCTCCGTCTTCTTCTTACCTCCGTTGGCAGCATCAGAGGTGGAGCTCTTCCGCTTTCGCGCCAGCGGGGCATCGTCGTCGGACACGACCGTGACTTCCTTCATCTTGGGATCGTAGATTTGGGCAGCCAGGTTGCCCTCCTCTAGATCGCTAAGCTGTTAAGTGAGAAATCATCATGTTAGACAAGATGGTATTGGCAAGACGGAAAAACTGGAGCAATGTCATACACGGAAAATAAATATCTACCTTTGGGCACTTCCCGTCTACGAACATGTCGTAGGTGAGGGTGAAGCCACGCTTCTTATCCTTCACCTTGACGATGTCCTTAAGGCGGAACTTGACGGAGTCGCTCGAGAAGTTGTCCTCGGAGATCCGGAGGGTATCCCTTCGGTCGCCGGTGTACTCGTGCATATACTTCGTGCGGTGCTGCAGAGGTTGGATCCGGCTGATGAACCAGCACATGGCTAGGTCCAAGCCGGTTAGACCCGTCTCTACGAACCACTCGATCCGCCTTATTGCGCGAGAAGCGTCGAGGTCGGAGGGAAGGGAGGCATGGGACCGCCATGTGGAGACTTCAGCGGCATCTCCATCCACGAAGTCCGGGTACGTTACTTCTCGGCCCGCCAAAGGAATGTCGGGGCCGTAGAAGTACACCCGCTGCCAATTTTTACACGACTCGTGGCCGACGATGTCGGGGAACCGCCAGCAAGGACGGATCTTGAAGCTTATGGTGCCGCAGTTCCTAAGCTCCTCCCTACTATGTCCGGCTTCACGTTTGACGGTGAAGAAGTACACAAACAAGTCTAACCTAGGCCTAATCCCTAGGTAACCCTCACAAAGTGCCGCGAAGTTGCTAAGCACTAAGATACTATTGGGTGAGAGGTTATGGGGTTGGACCTTAAAGTGATTCAAGACGGACAGAAAGAAGTGAGAGATGGGCAGAGAAACGTCGCGTACCAATTGCGCCTTGAGGTACACTTTCTCTCCGGCTTGGGGAGAAGGGGTCACCTCACCGGTCGGCGCTGCCCGCCAGGCGAGCCCCTCCGTCGCAGGGAGGTAACCCTCAGCAACCATCTCTTGGATGTCGCGGCCGGTGATGTCCGAGCCACGCCAGTCGCCTTTGTGCGAGTCTAGCTCCTCTTCCAGGGGCTCCAGCGCCGCCAGATTGTGGTCGCCGCCGGTGGTTTCAATCACCGCCGATGCGGGGATGACCAGGCCTTCTGGGGGCACGACGACAGAGCTCGCCGGCTTCGCCGTGGCTTCGCTCGACGCCGCCATTGACGGGGATGAGCTGCTGCTAGCCATGGAGGAGGGTGAGAACGCGACTGGTGCAGAGAGAGAGGCTAGGGTTTCTCGAGGTTTTCCGCAGAGAGCTCGGGGAGGCGTGCGGCTGGAGGAAGAAGACGATGACGCAAGAGAATGGGGTGAAAAAGTAGCAAGTGTCCCACGATTACTATTTATCTTACTCTGCGTCAAGATTCGTGCAGCTAATCGGATGGTTGCCGCGTAGATGACGTGTTCGTGAACGTGCGCAGTAATTTTGCCACGTTTCCAACCGCCGCTGCCAACAGTTCGTATCGCTCGCGCGGGAAAATCGGATATGATTGCGTTCTCTGCATGTGTGAGTTACAAGGCGTCGCTGACCTATAGCCTACATCATCATAACTGGCATGGTAGATGAGCCGTCCCATCGAAGGTTCCAGCGTGGATGGATTTAATCCGACAACGGAGGCGTACGATGGAAGATTCAGCATTTCTCCGACTTACTTATAGAAGACGGAGAAACCTTTGCAGGGTTCTTTGGGAGGACTACAAGATATTGCTTGACAGTTTGCCGACATCCATCTAGACGGAGCATTCCACGGGAAAAGGCAAGACGGCGCAAGATCTCGGAGTTCTCCGGGGGCTACTGTTGGGGATATGCTATATGGGTATCCTCATAGCATGTCTCTTATCCGACTAACCCGGGTGGCCCATAGTCGGTAGCATGGCCTGTGGTTTGCTGGGCGGCCCAGTTAGGTGGATCCAGAAGGGAGGCCCATGCCAGATAAAGGAAGGCTACGGTGGAGTCACCAGCGTACCCGGAGCCTTGGAGTACAAGATACACGAGACTAGTGATAGACGGTGTAGGACTCTGTAACCTGTCCGGCTAGGACTTTTCCCTGTAACCCTAGGACCTGGCGACTATATAAGTCGGGCCTATGGGAGCCTTTAGGGAATCGTTTTACACACACCTCGCATAGCGAACCTATCTCTGTAACTCGGCGTATTGCCATTATAGTGATTTATAGCAGGAGTAGGATTCCGCCACCGTTGTGGGATCTGAACCTGGGTAAGCTGTGTTACCTCGTACCCGTCAACCGTCCGCCTTACCCCACGTCTCTAAACACGCACTGTGAGGACCCCCTCCATGGCGCACTCGTCGGCAATACCACGACAGTGACCACAAGCTTTGAGGAACGTGAGCCATCAGCATTGTTGATGCCTCCGGGACACTTTCCAGCGATATGCAACTCAGCACATATTAGCTAAGGTTCAATAACCTTATCAAAGTTCTATTATGCTCCCACTTAACTTTTCACGAGAAATTCCTTCTTAAGAAACTTGACGTTCTAATTGACAATACTTTTGTCTTCGGTGTTATGGAGGAATACCCAATGGTTATTCGAAATAACCTACAAAGACATGCTCATCCGACTTTGGTTGTAAACATTTTACTTATGCTTAGCATACCAATGTTTAAGAAAGGACAACTTGTGTTTTATCCTAAATCATATATTATATGGTGTCACTTCAACGGATCATGATGGCACTCTTTTCAGTATAAAAATGATGGTCACTAAAGCTTTAATCTTTAAAATACAATGTTAGTTTTATAACTGACACCTTTTGATCTCACCATGTCAAACAAGATTTCATTACATATCTCGAACACTCCATACTCCTATGGTGTTTCCGGAAATGCAAATCCATAGAACGATTCCTCAAATCTTAAGGTGTTTTTCTAAAATTGTAACTCAAATATCTTCCTTTATGATCCAATCATAAACTCTTTATTTTCTTGTTACAATGATTTTCCACTTCATCTTGAAAGTCTTTGAACATTTTCAAATATTTCATACTTCATCCTCATTAAGTAAATATACACATATATTCACTCAAATCTTCGGACAAATAATATGAAGTTGAAATCCATCTCTCACGACTACACGTAATGCACTAGATACATCAATATGTACAAATTCCAATAAGTTGGTCGTTCGTTCTTTTTTGGCCTTTGAACGAAGTTTCAATTATCTCTAGGAAAGTCTCACAAGCATTATTTGATCAAAACTAAAAGACTCCAAAATTCTATCAACATGGAGTTTCTTCATGTTTTCTTTCCATTATAATTTAAACGGTGATGTCACTTCTTAAGTGATCTTTCAATCATTTATCTTGCGAAATTTTTAGCATTAGTTTTATGGATGTGATTTCTCCAACTAGACTTGTATATCATCCATCTATTATGGAATACGGAAATTATTTGAACAAATTTTTGTTCTCATAATACTTGATCAAAATAACAATTATTAAAACAAATATTGGAGGCAAGCTTTGATGTCAATGAGAAACACAACAACACTTTGTTTGTTTTCAATGAACATCATCACATATTCTCTTGCTGTTTACTTAGGCCATTGCAGTTCATGAATTGTGTTGACCTGCATGACATTTCACACCAATCAATTTGGCATCCAATACGTAAGAACCACATTGTTTAACAAGCAAAGAATACAACCATAACATGTATATCATCTATATACCTAAGCTGGACAATTCCAGTCTTTCCTTTTTCTGCCAAATATTTCTGAGATTATTTTTCAGCATTTCATTTCCCTTTTAAAAGAATCTATCAACATCAACATTGACGCCATACACATGACACATAGTCCAAAGCGTGTATAGTCAAATACTAATATCTTTGGACTTTCACTTTTAAGTAGATCACCATCATCAAATGTTTGGCATTCTTTCGAATTCCATTCTTTAGTAATCTTTTAGTGTAGTAAACATTTTACCTATATATTTTGTCCATCCTTATCATAAAAAATTTCATGATCAAGCTACTATAGCTTATAACGGTGAATCACGAGTATAATGTTGCTTTCCTGTAAGGTTCCCAACCTTTAATAAGGTAGAGATCCCTGTGTTCACAATGCTAGTCCCTGGATCAATAGCTAGCATCCACAGTTAAGATGTAATATCAAGAAACAAAGGTCATAATACAACTTTATAACCAGGAATAAAATAATTCATTACATCTTACATAGCTCATTTGGCTATCACATTACAATGCAGCAGAATATAGCAATAGCATGGGATCCTTCATCTTCAAAGTGCCACAGGCAAACATGTTGGTTGTAGACTTGTAATCCTATTCAACAAACTTCACTAACATCAAACAAACCTACAACATAATAAGTTGCAGCCACAAGGGTCAATACATTTGAATTATATTGGCAAGTTTCACTACTATGTAGAAATAAGTGGGTCCTATCATTTACATGCATATTTGGCTAAGTAGGGTTTAGGCTCATTTGCAGAAAGCAATATAGTTTTATCCTATCTTTTCAAAATAGTTTTGATCTTTTGTCAAATCTTTCTGAACTTCTTGGAAAACTCCAAGTGTTTCAAATCCCTTGTTGTCACCATCAAGTTTTACTTTGAGAAATTGGAATGTCGAGATCTTCCATAGCTTCAGGCTTTAGTTGCTCAGAATTGTCCATAACCGGGGACACAGCTAAGTACTTAGAATTTGATCTTCTGCAGAAGTTGTACACTTTACCCATATGACACAATCTCATCTTGATGCCACCAGTGGCCGCTAGATAAGTACTCACCAAGATGGATTACTGGCAGATTGAGAATGTGACAAAGTCTTTCCATAGGAGTCCTCCCAATACACAATGCTAGCTTGTCATCCAGGCACCAATGTAGGGTTTCAAGTTCCCTTACACAATTCTAGTTAACCTGAAGATGCCAATGCATGGGTCTTCCACTATGTAGTTGGCTAAGCCAGAGCCCATTTAGCATGTGGCTGTACACGGAAGCCACTGTACGAGAAACATGTTCAATCTCTAAGTCCCTGGGTGGTTTCCTTCTAGTGCACATACAAAAAGAGATAGCCATATAAACATGGTTCCTTTTGTTGCCACCTTGTCCAAAACTTGAGTATCCTTGTCCACCCAGGTGGTTCATTGAGTACTTGTTTTATTACATAAAACATATATCTTTTCAACTCTTCATATAATCATAACATGTATCCCATCCCAAATATATAGCTGGGCTAAGCATACAACAACTACAATGTTTTCACTAAGGGAGATATAAGGGTATCCTATTAGGATTTAGCATAGCATAAAATATAGTAGTCCTTATCATGCATGTTACAAAATCCACTAAGTGTAATGAAAATAGTAGGACATGGATGATAGTGTCACTTGCCTTTTTAGTAGAGAATGATGGTTCACTTCTTGATCTTGCAAATATCACACTCACTACAATTCAATCAAGCAAACACAAATTCAACTAGCATTCCAACCATTTCTCACACATAAAATAACAAAAACAAAGTCATGCATGCAATCATGCAAAAGATAGTTTTACTTGCAAAAGTGGTTTCTACTAGGCTCTAAACATTATAAAGTTCAAAAGTGGTCATTTACTAAAGTGGTAAAACCATTTGCAAAAGGTTTTATCTATAAACCATTTCTAAATCAAATCAATATTTTATGTGGTTGAAAATGCTTTTAGCAAAGCAATATTCTTTAAATAGTTCACCAAATATATTTTAATTCTCAAAACTTGGAGTTTAGGGTCAGAAGGTTTGAATCAAATCATTTCCCAAAGGTTTTACTCAAAAATCATTTCTAAAACAAAATCAATATTTTTATTTGACTAGAAATGTGCTAATTCAAATATTTATTCCTAAACTTCACAAAATACATTTTTAAATCCTTAAGTTGGTTTCTAGGGTCAATAGGTTCACAACAATCCATTTTGCAAATATTTCACATTAAAATTATATCTAGAACAATTTTTATATTCATAATAAGCCTACACATGTTTCTGCAATTTTAACCAATTTTACAGAAGCAAATCATTAAACAAAATGCATGGTTGCAAAGTACTTCTTCTGCTGAATCCATTGATATAAAATTTGCAAAATTTGGACGTGTAGAATTAAAGTTATGAATTTTACAAGTTTACAATTCAATCAGATTCTAATTTCTGGTTTAAACAAAACCTTGTCCACGTGGCGCAATCTAATTTGCCGGTACCGCTTTGGGTGGATCGAGTTGTTCTGACCGCAGGATCTAACTTAAAACGAATGGCTCAGATGGGCTCATACCCCTTCAGTTAGATCTATTCCTAGCCAGACGATCGTGATCTAACGGCTACGGTGCTATGACCAGGAACTGGCGGCGCTGCGCGGCGGCTGGCGCCCGAGCGCGGTCAGACGGTGTGCTTGCCGACGTTGCAGGAAGCGAGGGAGAGGGGGAAATGGCTCACCGTGCTCGCAAGGATATGCTGAAGCTCAAGGCGCTGTTGGTTTGGCGAGGGGCGCACAGGGACGGAAGTAATTGCTCGCCGGAGTCGGGGGCGGCGTCAGGCGGTTCTGTTTGACGACAAGGGCGACGCTGCAGTTCACCCCAAGGCAAAACAAAGGCGTGGTTAGACGCGGGCGAGTGTGGCGTTCACGTGAGCATGATCGAGAGGGCTCGGGGCGGTCTGGCTTACCAGGGAGACTTCGCCGGAGACAAGACAGACGCGGCGACGCTCAGTTGATGACGAAGCCGAGCTTCTAGAGTGTGAGGGAGCGAACTGGGTCTATGGGCAGGTGCGCCTGGCGATGGGTAATGTGCTAGCGTGCAGAGGGAGGCGAGGGGTGGCCGTGGTTCGCCGGAATTTGCTGGAGAAGGTCGCCGGAGCAGCGGCGGTGCAAAGCCGATTCGAGGCAGCCTGGTGGCAGAGAGGAGGCGGTGTTTGAGGGGAAAGAGAGAGCGGAGAGGGGCGCTTATACACGCGTGGTCACAGGCAGGATTAACGCAGCCATTTACGCAAATTCAATGCCGGAGTTACTGGCAGAAACGGCGAGACGACGTGGTCGCGAGGATGATGATGCCTAGCTGGCGGTGGGGTCAGTCTGGCAGTGAGGGAGAGAGAGAGGGAGATGGGGCCACCTGTCTGTGACTCTGCGGATAAGATCCTGGGTAAGAAAACGATTCGCTGAGGGGGGGAAAGATGGGCTGCGAGTTGGGCTGCTGGGCCTGTTGGGTTGGGTTGGTTCGTTTCACTTTTTTTTATACTGAAGCTTTTTCTTTTTCCTTTTGGAATTTCTATTTTGATTTTATTCAAACAATTCAAACACCCAAATGAATTCAAACCTTTGCCAAACTTTGTGTATATTTTATTTCTGTTTAACAACACAAACCAAAGTCAAAAATAAATAATACTTTTATTCTTTTAGGATCCATTAATAATTAAATAAATAGACCTTAATCATTAATTCAAATAGGATTTTATTTATTAAAAACTCCATTTGAAATCTAAATAATACCAAAATCATTTCAGTAGGTTTTATTTGAATAAATAAAACACTTGGAAAACTTATTTAAAATAAATTAACAAGTTTTAGTGTTTATTTAAAATGGAAAAGCCTTTACTTAAATAAAATAGGATATTAATAAATCCTCATTATTTTATTTTATTAAACATTTACTCATTTTATCAAATAGAACTATTTTATTTCAAAAGCTTGGCCAAGATTTAATTTGGCTCTATAAAATAATCCTTATTTATATTTCTACCTTTGCTTTATAAAAACCATATATTTTTATTTAAAGATCCAAAAATAGTAATTCCAACTATCATAATTTTATTTATTAATTGTTTATCTTTTAAATTCCTTTAGGATTTTATTGGATCAAAAATAGGTTTTGATGTTCTCAATAGGAATCAAAAAGTTTCTTCTCACCCTAAATTTCAACAAAATTTTATTTTGTTTATTTATTTTTCACATTTCAAAATTTGGAAAATTTTGGGATGTGACATTTCCAAAACCTTTTGGAGGATTAGGACGACTAGCGTCTGCAACCTTTGCAAATTCTCATCAAATATGAGAACATAAATTTTTCAATATCATACTCTATCTTGTTGTAACCAAAATACTGTTTCAGATATCGCAATATCTTCCACACATGATGGTTTTTGAAACATCTCTTTCAGCTCCTAGATAACCTTGATATTAAAACAATCTTTTGAATATCAAGAATCATGGAGGCAAACATGAGACTTAGATACTAACACTGGAATTGTTACTCTTGATTTAATACTAATCATTAAATTTCACGGAGTAAACGGAGTTTGGTGAAAGTTTGTAATAGGACTTTTAAACTTTAGATTGACACCCAAAACAATACGATACTGGTTCGTAAAGTAACTATCCAGAATTCTATAGTTATATTATCTCAATTATAACTAAGCGTAAGGTGGTGAACAGATGCCAATGACTACAACAATTATGCAAATTTACTTTGCTTTAATTTATGATAAATTGAGTTCAACTTTAATCATATTACTAGTTGAACTCCCACTCAAAACAACATCCCTCATGTTGCCTTAGTGATTACACTACACCAAATCCATTACACCAAGTCCGATCATCAGGAGAGATGATGTAGCTTCAAAGGCGGACAACCAACATGTTCATCATATCATCCATATGACTCATGCTTTACCTTTTGGTATTCCATGTTCCGAGGCCATGTATGTACATGCTAGGATCATCAAGGTTAACCTTAGTATCCACATGTGCAAATCTGGCTTGCACATGTTTTATGCACACGTAGAATCTATCACACCCGATCATCACGTGATGCTTCGAAACGACGAGTCTTAGCAATGGTGCCTACTAAGGATGAACACTTTTATTGCTTGATATTTAGTGAGAGGGATCATCTTATAATGCTATTGTCACTATCTAAGCAATACAATATGCATAAAAAGGATTAACATCACATGCAATTCATAATATGTGATATGATATGGCCTTTTTTCTTGTGCCTTTGATCTCCATCTCGAAAGCACGAACATGATCTCCATCATCACCAGCGTGGCGTCAAGGTCAATGGCGTAGTTCATGGTTGTCCATCAGCAACATCCACTATTACAACTACTTGGAATAAAGCGATTACATGATGAATAGACACTCGGGTCTTAACGAATTTAAAGACAACCATAAGGCTCTTGCTGGTTGCCAACTTACAATAAGTATCATTACATACATCAAATATAATCACAATCATATCATGGCCATATCACATCACATGCCCTGCAAAAACAAGTTAAATGCCTCTAATTTTCTTTGCATGTTTTACGTGGCTTGGGGCTTTCGAATAAGAACCGTTCTTACCTATGAACAAGAACCACAATGCTGATACAAGTGTTGTCAAGTGCCCGTTGTAAATTGAATATTAACTATGGTGGGAGAGACAGACACCCGCAAAGCCACTTGTGCAATGCAAGTTGCATGTTGAGCGTGGAGCAAGTCTCATGTGCGACGACATGTAAGGTTGCCCGGTCCGCTTCATGCCACCATACCGCAAAATGCAAAGTACACAAAAAGCAAGTGACAACAAAAGCATCAACACCCACAAAACCATTATGTTCTACTCGTGCAACAGATCTACGCATAGAGTCGGATCTGATACCACTGTAGAGTTTGTTGCATGGAGAACAAAAACAATTATCGCAAGAACGATAAAACTAAGATCCAATCTATAGAAAAGCCAAGATCTAATCTACAAGATCGGTGCAACGAGATTTGTAGAGAACTAACCCTCATAGATCCAAAGCGTTTAACAAGATCATATTCTCATGGTTGATGTAGTCTATCACTTGACGATCTCAAGATCGCGTAGACGATCCTTCCGGTGTTGTGTTTCGGCAGCACTTCCGCAGTTAGTCACACGTACGACAGTCGATGAATACCTTCCTCTCCCTTGTTCCAGCAGGCAGCGGAGGTAGTAGATCTCCTCGAAATCCCAATAGCACTACGGTGTGGTGGTGGTGGTGGAGGAGGAGAGATTTCCGTAGGGCTTCTCCTAAGCCGAAGCAGGCCGATGGACGAGAGAGAAGAGAGGCGTCAGCTAGGGTTAGGCGCTAAGGGACAACGTGTGTGTGTGGGGGGGTGAGCCCCCACCCCTCATTATATATGTGGGGGGCAGCCAGCCAAGGGTTCCTAGCCTATACTGTGTCTCCCCAACTCGGCCACCAAGGAGAGAGTCGGAACCCTTCCCGCCAAGTCTTCCCTCTTACCAAAAACTAGAGTTTGACTTTTCAAACTAGGATTTGACTATTCAAACTAGGGTTTGACCCTTTTACTAGTGTTGGCCTAATTGACCCTTTAGGGTTTGGTGCGGCTAGCCCCTAGGGCATGCCACTGTCCAAGTGACCCCCTCTTGGGGTGGTGGAACCACTGTTGGTCCCTCTAGAACATTATAGAAGTATTTGGTCAAAACAGAGAAACTTTTTCCGAACCCCGGAAAACCACATTCCTTAAATGAATCTTATTCTCTGGACCATTCCGGATCTCCTCATGATGTCCTGGATCCAATCCGAGACTCCGAACAACATTCGGTCTCCAACTCATATTCCATATCTACTTAAACAAGATGGAATCCTTAAGTGTGTCTCCATATGGTTCGTGAACTATGCAGACATGATCGAGACACCTCTCCGATCAATAACCAATAGAGGGATCTAGAAATTCACATGGCTCCCACATATTTCTAAGATGACTTCGTGATCGAATGAACCATTTACATATGTTATCGATTCCCTTTGTCGCGCGATACTTTACTTATCCGAGGTTTGATCATCGGTATCTCTATGCCTAGTTCAACCTCATTACCGATAAGTACTCTTTACTCGTACTATGATGTGACTTCCCTTGTGACCTTGTCACATGATTGCAAGCCAATTGAATGACACTCCACCGAGAGGGCGAAGAGTATATCTATCTGTCATATAGATGGGCAAATCCCACTCTTGATCTATGCGCTTCAATCCACACTTTTAGAATACCTAATGCCACCTTTATAACCACCCAATTACTAAGTGGGGTTTGATGTCATTAAAGCATCCATCCGGTGATGGTTATTAACATGATATCATGGTCGAAGGATTGGGTTACTATGTATTTTGAAAGCTTGTAGGAAACGAACTTTAAATGACTTGATCTTTATGATATGCTAACTATAAGAGTATGTCCATCACATCATTCTACTAATGATATGATCTTGTTATTAATAACATCTAATGTTCATGATCTAGAAACCATGATCATCTATTAATCAACAAGCTAGTTTAACAAGAGGCTTACTAGGGACTCTTTTATGTTTACAAAAGACATAAGTATTAATGTTTCTGGTTAATACAATTATAGCATGGGATGTAAATATTTATCATAAACATGAAGATATGATAATAACCTACTTTATTATTGCCTCTTGGGCATATCTCCAACAAGGTAACAATGTGCTCACCGATTTTTTTAGGGGGACTCGGTTTCAAGGATATTGAGTTATTTAACTTTGCGGTGCTAGCTCGTCAAGCTTGGAGGATTCTCCAAAACCCGGAGTCACTGAGCTCAAGAATCCTAAAAGACGTTTATTTCCCTTCGACGGATTTCCTCAATGCAACACTCAGGCCGAATCCGTTACAAGTCTGGCGGGCCATGATTGAGGGAAGGGACGCCATGAAGCTTGGGTTGGTTCGTCGAATTGGTACAGGTGAAGACACGCATGCGAGGAATGATAACTGGCTACCTCGGGACTATATGCTATGACCGCTTGTATGCCTAAAAGATGAGCCACCCCTCTCAGTGGCGGATTTCATTGGCAGCTCGAGCGCGGTTTGGAGAATCGACCGACTACAAGAATACTACTCATCGATGGACGTGGAGGTCATCTAGGCGATTCCTTTAAGTACCAGAGGAATGCGGGATCGATGGGCATGACATTACGAGAAGAGTGGCATCCTTACGGTGCGCTTAGCCTACGACCTCTTGGTCCAAACTAAGAAGAGGCGCGAGGACTGGCTGGAAGGACATGTAGAGGTATCAAATTCAGCAAAGGAGGGGAAGTTGTGGAAACATCTTTGGAAGACACAGATGCCCTCTAAAGTACGTGTGTTTCTCCAACGGCTCACGCAGCAATACCTACCCTCGGGAGATGTGAGACACCACCGCCATATGGCTCCAACAAATGCTTGCTCAATCTGTGAGGCAGCAGATGACTGGAGTCACTCCCTACTCAATTGTGAAATGGAAAGATCGGTTTAGGATCTAGCTGATGAGGGGATAACCAAACATGTTTGCATGAATGAGGACCCATCTGCAAAACAGTGGCTCTTTGCCATGATTCAGACTCTTTCTCAAGAGGATTTTGCAAGAGTTGCTGTGACACTATGGGCGATCTGGTATGCGAGAAGAAATGCCATTTACTATGATGAATTTCAGAGCTCTGTCTCTACACATATGTTTATTGAGAGCTACCTTACAGACCTATCTATTTCTAGCCCAAGCATGACAGGTGGAGGTAAGGGTGCGCCGCTACAACACCCGAATTGGATTGCCCCTTCTCCTGGGTGTGTGAATCTGAATGTTGATGCAACCATGGAAAAGACAGCTCCAGGCGGAGCAGTTGGCGTTGTTTGTCGAAGCTAGGAAGGGGTTTTCCTGAGCCTCTACCCTCACTGTCGCAGGTATTTCTGATCCAACTGTTCTTGAAGCAATGGCGTGCAGAGAAGCTTTGGCGTTGGCGCAAGATCTACAAACAAGACGCCTCACGGTTGCGATGGATTTCTTGGCGGTGGTCAATGATATGGCAAGGCCTTTTGCAGGAAGTTATAGCATGATCCTAGAGGAAATAAAATTTACTAGTGGCTCTTTTGATATAGTAAAGTTTAGGCATGAAAATAGAGCTTCCAATGGGGAGGCTCACAGATTAGCTCGGTCGGCTACTTTGACTGGTTTGGGACATCAGATTTGGCTGCTAGAGCCTCCTGATGGTCTTTGTATTCCGAATATTGTATTGAATAAATAAAGCATTAGCAATTCCCTCAAAAAAATTATCAATTGCACTGTAAAGAAAGACTACTATACTGATATTACGTCACAAAATTCCTCTTATGCAAGCAATGACTAGTAGGGGTGGGCAGAAAAACCGATAACCGATAACCAAACTGCGGTGACCCAGCATACCACTGCATGTGCAGTACACTATAGTCGTTGACATGACATCCACGGAACACCATTCCATAAATATCACATCCCTCAGAGTGGTACAACAGAAACATTGCGGGTCCATATTACATACATACACACGTTATTATTATTACAATACCGGAAGTTCAAGGCTTCCAAAAGATCCAACTTACAAACCAAAATTTAAGTGTTTCAACGGAAGTTTCAAATTTAAAACTTAAACTCCAAATTGATCTCAACAACTTATTGTAATATATTGTTCGTATTGCTCGGTTCAAGTGGCTACTAGAACTATAGTAATTATTCGGACTCTTGGAACTCTCCTCCATAGACGATGTCGTAGTCCTCCCCTTATACGGCTCCATACAGGTTGGGCTCTTCATAGAAGACCTCCTATTGACTCTCAGATGCATACATTGGAGTATCTTCGTGATTCTCAGAGTCTAAGCAAGGATTCAAAGGAAAGGATGAGTAACAGCGTTACCCAGCAAATTCATTATATGCAAGGTAGGAAGTTTGATGCTCTATCTACCTCGGACTATCAGTCTTTGGCACTATGCAATTTTCGTAAATCTTTCTTCAAAGGTTGATTTTATTATAAAAATCCATGACCATCAGCCTTCACAGGTTGACCAGAACTTTCATGGAGTTCCTTTCCCGATGCGTTCGTAGCTCCTTCTCGGAACAGGGAGTAACGAGTTACAATTCTTACACTCTGCAGAGGTGTGTTACTTTTCCCATGAGAGATCAACTCCTTGTTGCACAATCGGACGTACTTTCCCGTCCACAATTCCATGATGTGGGGCCCAGTAGTTGGTCCAAGCCAATCACTGCCCTCTCCGCGACCTCATATGTCTGCACGATCCTTCGGGGCTGGCTCACCTTCGTTAAGCCCCCTTTCGGGCAGGCTAAAAACCTGATGAGTTCCCTAAGACTCTATGACCTAGTGATGCCCGGAATAGTACCATTTACATGGACTATATCCCTAAACACCATTCATAGATAATCTAGACACCAAAAGTGTGGGGCGTAAGGGTTCCCACCCATATGTTGGATCCGCATAAGGAATCACAACGTCACGTTAAGGTCGTCTTGCCTCCATACAAGAGGAAAAGGATACATGTGACTTCTCCGTCCTATTCCAAATCTCATGGTTAACGCGTAATATACGGCGCTAGAATCACTGATGTCACGGGTTATTAATCCCTAATTGTTCATTATTAGTGCAATTAGAACCCTAAGTTCTATTGCTCCATCATATCATCACTTAGGATTATATCTAAGATTTAGTATCTTGAAAAAATATTGTTTTCTTTTTCTATAATATAGATGATAACACACAGTTTGCAAATACTTTGATAAATACTCTTGAAAGGACATGAGCAAGTGATGAACTTGCCTTGTGATGGAAAGGTAGTGAAGTCTGATGCTTGCACTGGACGTTGAGCTTCTATGTCTACAAAAACATCATTATTGCCCGGTAAGGACAATATTTAAAGAAGCAAAATGATTATGCAAAGTAATGTAATGCATCATTTAGCTTTATATATCTTCTCTCCCATTTATTTAAATTATAAAATTCTTTTAATAATAACAAATTTATAATTTTTTTAATATTTACTGAATATTGTATTCTTTTATTTTATTTGCATTTTATTTGTATTTTATTTAATTAATAATTCCTTTAAGAATTATTATTAAATATCAAAAATTGATATTAAATATTTGTTTAGTATTTTTCTAAAATACTAAAATATTAATATATAATGAAAGTGATTTTTATTTATTTTTACCATCTTTCAATAATTTTGTAAAATTCCATAACTAATATATATATTACAAAATTCTTAATAAAATTTATATGTCTAAAATTTTATCTCTTAATTTATTTGGATAGTTTGGATTATTGTGAACCCAAAAATATTTTATTTATAATTTTTGGATTTTTATTTTATTTTCTAGAATTTATTTAAATTTACGGGTATTTTGGTCTTTTAATTATTAAAACAGGCTCTAAAGGATTTGGGCTGACTGTTTGGGTTTATTGGGCCCTTGTGGCCCAGTAGGCAAAGCCAAAACAACACCCCGAAGGGGTATTGGCCCAACCTAGCCCAACACTCTCTGTCTCTCTCTCGAGCTCACTTCTCTCCTTCTCCCCCGACCCCGTGGTCAGCGGTGTCATCGCCGGCGATTCACACCGCCGTGGACCTCCATGGCCGCCATCGTGGTGTAGGATGAGATTGTCGGCCCCTCTCTTCCCTCCTGTCCAATTCGATTTGGACCAGTAACCCTCCTATAGCCAGATTGATGTCGTTCCGAACCCTAGGGTTTGGGGTTGGCGTTGGTGCTGATGCCACCGCTGCTGTCGTGCGCCATGGTGATGCTCCTCACCCCCAGGCGTGGTTATGGTCGCCGTCGTGGCGTGGTGTGGGTCGCAGCGCCTCCTTGGGGGTGCTCCCCATGCCTCCATGGTCGTCGGCCCCCTCTGCTTCCTCTTCTAATCCACATCGAGGACCTTTGGTAAGTTGTTCCTCTCCCTCTCATGCTCTCTGTGCTAGGCCATCCCATGCTAGCTGTGGCTTGCTGCTTATGATTAGTTGTGGTGATGCTAGTGGTTTACCAGATGATTCTATGGATTCATTTTGATATGGTTCAGATGGTAAAGTTTCTCTAGAAGCAATACTTGGGAAATCTAGTGGTTTTAATAGCTCACCACTATCATTTCTTGGTTAATGATAGTAAGTGTTGTGTGATGAAGTCACTGTATTAGTACCGTTGACTTAAGAATTCATATATAGCTTGAGATCAAATGGTCTCTTACAGTGAAGGTATGTATATGGAATCTCCTGATTATGATTCCTGTGATGTCAAGAAAATGATTTATAGTTGGTTGGTTGTATCTGTGAAGATTGGATGCTTAACCTGCTTATTTTAGAACTGTTCTTGTGACACCATCCTTGTATGGCACACAAGACTAGATTCTATTACTTGGTTTGGTCTTATTCAAGCTTAAAATTGGCTTAGTATTATAGATAAGTGGAATTCTATTTCCTTGCATCCCTAGACCCATGATGTTGGTCTGAGGTTTAGGGATTAAGCCTTTGTCTTGTTGTTTCTCATGGATTGGTTCTGGTAGTGATACCAGCTACTATTTCTTGAAACAAAGTTGGGGAAAATTGATTGTGGCTTGATAACTTATATAGATCCATAATATTAAATTCTAAGGTGCTACTCTTGTCTTAGAGATGTGCCTAGAAGTTTAAATTTTGGCTATATTAATTCTTGAATTGACATATAGCTTGATTGCTTAGATCAATGATGTTGTCCTGAGATCTTAGTTGGATCCTTATACTTTTCTGATTGCTTTTAGTGTTTAAAAACTTCAGTGATGGATTCACCCCACTTGGGTGCTTTCTGAGAATTTGAGTAATAGACAGATCATGAATGCTTGTCTAATCCTAGACAGACAGATCATGTGATGGTCTATTTTACTCACCACACCCATTTGATGTTGGGGTTTCCAGTGGTTGATCTTGTGGTAGCTTGATCTGGTGCTCTCCTGGTATTTCCAGCTCCTAGGCTTGTTCTTGATCTGGCCCTTCACCTCCTGGTCCTGATGGCTGGATCCTGTCCTTGCTATCCACCTGAACTACCCCCTCCTTATGTCACCATTTTGGTGATGTGATCCAGGGTTTTGATTGGTGTGATCTTTCTAGGCTTTGGCTTGGTTTAGTTGGGCTACTGTTCTTGGTGTGTATGAACAAGAAAGTGGTGTGGGGTTGGCTTCCCACGGCTATGTTGATGGTTTTGTTTGATTGTGTTGTTGTTGTGGTGCGGACAGCACACACCATGCAGTTTGGTGTGTGTGTTGCTTGTGTGCCTGCTGCACAACTTGTGGATATGTTCCGAATTTTAAAGTTACTTTTATTAGATTACCTTTTACCTGGCTGGTGAAAGTTGCCCCTCCTTGCTGTTTATTTGACTTATGGCTTAAAATTATGAAAGATATATTCTTTCATATTGGTGAAATTTTCCCCTTTAAAAGATTACTCAATGATGAAATCTTGACAGTGCACTTCAGTGTCAAATCTGAGAGTAAAATAATTCTAATCCTAACTTTCTTTCCTTTTTAAGTTTCTGTTAATTTTGCAGGTACCAGATTTGAAGATCAAGACTTTAGTTTAGGTTTTTTTCTTTTTCTTTATAGAATAGTCACTTGTAATATCTCTCTGATTCAATTGTAATCTTTAATTTATTCTTTTGTACTTTTTATTTTTATTCTTTTGTAATAAAGATTGTATTATTATTCAATAAATAAAGATTATTCTTTTAGTTTTTTACTATTGTAAAGTTTGTTGCTCATTCACATAAGTTTCATTTGTGTAACTTATTTATTGAATAAAATTTTGAAACGAGATTCTTATTCTTAATTGTTTTCTTTATATAAAGTTTGAACTACTAATTATTAACTCTTGCCTAAAGTATAATAATCAGACATAACCTTAAATCCTTTTGAACTATAATTTCAACACTCAAGTTTAAATTCAAATTTCATTTCCCAAAACACATAAGTCCACAAAGATCATATCAAAGTCTATAACAATCATCCTTCAAAACTATACCTAATCTCAAAGTATGAAAGAAACCTTGATCACTTTAGATTTTTATTTGGCGAAAAATTTACCCACATTTTCACAGATGAATGCATGCAATATCATAAATTCCTAAATCTACCCTTCGTTGGTTCCTAAATGCTGGGATGTTACACAAACCTAAAAAGACCGAGACCGAAACCAAATAGACCGAGACCGAAAGAACCGATCAAAAAATTGGGTAGCAAATTTTGTAGACTGAATTTAGTTCGGTTAATTCGGTCATTAGTTCTTGGTAAACCGAATGAACCGAATTGGCCGAATTTTAGGTGAGAGTGGCCTAGTTTTAAAGCGCTAATTGCCCATAACTATAAATTTATCTTCCTCCACTAAGCCAAATTTAGTATTATTGAATGCTATTTTCTGCCAATTAATATAACTATATGAAATGTATTTTATATTCAAATTACAACTGAAATGGTACCAAATGGTTTACCAAATATTATCCAACTTTTGTATTTGATAATATCTATGACACAATTCGGTCATGACCGAAACCGAACCCGAATTATCGGTAACCGAATTTGTCGGTTAGTAAAAATAACAAGTAAATTTCGGTCTTTATTTTTTGAAGACCGGCTTCAAAATAGACCAATATACAAAGACCGAATTTTTGGTCATGACCAAACGTCCACCCATAATGACTAGGGACACGACCAGACTGCGCTGTCACTTGTCAGTACCCTCCTCTCTCGCATCCTGGTTAACTAGATTCGGAGGTGTGTCTTAGCGTACGACCCCGTTGCTATCGCACTGGTTTCTATTTATATTAATAAATATCTGGAATATTTAGACTAGATGCATCTGTATCTAGATAACTTTGATGCCGTTAATAAAGACCGGAAGAAGTAGAAAAATGCGGCGTGGAGGCTGTTACGCTAGGCTGGCCGACAGAGGGACGAGGAAAACATAAATGGATATTGTTCGATTCTGATTCTAGAACTTGGAGATTTCAACGAGTCGGGAGGTGGCTTTATACCGGCACTGATAGAGAGCCGAGAGCCAAGCTAGAAGAAGCCCATAATTCATCCAAATTCTTTTCGTCCTAAGTGTGCCTATGTTTCTTTTTTTACGAAATTTCATCGCTCTATTAATAAATCATCCAAATGCTTCTCGCCCAAACTGTGCCTATGTGTTTATCAGTTGCTCTCGAAAAAAAAGTTAGGACGATACGTAAGAAAGAAACACAATCCTTAAAACATCTTTTTGAAATTATCATCAACAACGGTACAACTAGTTGCAAAAGTAATAACAATTAAAAATAGGTCCTTGGACCACCGGTATCGACATACCTAGTTCGATCTTATTACCGACGAACACATTTACTCGTTCCCACAAGATTACATCTTCCTGATCTAGTCACATGCTTGCAATGTTTATTGATGTAATCTTACCGAGTGGATTCCGAGTATTTATACGTCACTCGGATAGGCAAATCTCGATCTTGATACATACGCCTAAACCTATCCTTTTGTAATACCCAATATACACTTTTACGATCACCCTATTACGGTGTGACAGTTGATGCATCTAAGCAGCCATGGGTAATAGTAATTAAATATGATCTTACAGTCAAAGGAGTGAGTTTCTACGTTTTACTAAATATCACAATGTTGTACTTTGTGGCTGGATTACATGGCAATATTACGGTTAGGTATGTGTCCATCACATCATTCATCTAATGAAATGATCTTGTTGTCAGTTGACATAAATGTTCATGATCGAGAAAGGTCTGCCCAACAAGCTAGTTTCTATTGAATACCAGGAACTTGATTTGTTTACATATCACATGTATATTAATATTTCCGCTCAATACAATTATAGCATGGCATAAAACTATTAAAAATTTATGAGATATAACAATAAAAAAATCTTTATTATTGGCCTCTAGGGCATATCTCCAACACCCTCCTCCTCTTTCGCCGCCTTGCTCGCCTCGTCATGCCACGACACGTCTCGTCGCGACACACACGCGCTGTAGGTTGCGGGAATGATATGAGCCAAGGATCCACCTATGCATTGTGTGCGAGTTGTCTCTCTTTTTTGCTAGTCGGGAATATGAGAGGGCCACAGAAGCTGAACTTTTTTTTTTAGAGGAAGAAGCTGAACATTTTGTGCGAGTGAAGTTTTAATACGAACTTTCTTCTCCTAACTCGTCATGTCGCTCCTCTGTGCACAACACCACTAACATTGCCTCCCGTTCCAGAGCTTGTGCGATCTCCAAGTATTCCCCATCCCTACTTGCGGCGTGCACCGTGAGACGTGATAGTAGGCCTCCGGGAACCCGCCTCTTCCGATCCTGTACGGGGAGAGGCAATAAGCTTTTTAGGGAGTGCTGCCGCGCGATTACTGGCTTCATCACGGACTTCTTCACAAACGCTGACGACTATTTCCGACGACGACTTCTTCCCCGACGTCTACTATCTATTCGATATGACTGACAACACCAACACCAATGCGAGTGGTTCCTCTTCTGCATTGTAAGCCTTTTTCATTCATATTCTCCAGCTTCGTCTACTGCAAATTATATCTCTTATATTATGTGTAGAGATCGGTTTAGAATTTCTATTTACAATATATTTGTTAGATTGCATGGATATTTTTATAATTATATTATTAGTCATGTTTTATTTACTGCTTTTATGGTTTAAATCATATGCTAAATTTCTCATATTTTCAACACTTTGCTCTATCTCCTAAAATGATTTGGACCGAACGTCGATCACTGCCCTCGCTAGGAACCTTCCCGATCACTGCCTCCACCAGGCAACCTCCCAACCACCGCCATCGATGGGCTTCTTCACAGGCCACTAGGTGATCTCCCGTGTCATCTTTGGCCGCATCGTCATGACCAATCACCAACGGACATGTTCCTTACATGGCTGGCAACAAGTCTGTGCCGCTCTCTCAAATTCCACACGTTCGTTCTTACGACACCGGGCAAGTGGTCGAACTGTCTGGCGTGGTTCTCCGGCGACGCCGCCACAGTGCACTTCCCGCCAACATGGCTAGCCGACGTTCGTATTACCTGCATATATATACATACGCGTACTGATCCGATAATTAATTGGGTCATACAGATTTTCTACGGGCTATGAACTTAATTATTCATTAATTATTTTTATCTAGAAGATCTTCGTATGCTTAATTACAAAGGGGTATCGAGCGATCTCGACCGTCCTTGTTTAACCTTGGCTGAGTTTGGAGAATGAGTTGTACTAGAGCAAATTGTATTATGGGAATCCGTAGAGTAACTTGTCAACATAGTAATATATTGTTTCTTACCCGATTTTTTTTTGTTTCTGTAGAGTAACTTGACTTTTAGTGAGAAGAAATTGTTTCATCCCGAAGAACTTTGCTTTCCAATACGAAAAACAGTGAAATGTCTTCGAGAAACCTTACAAAATTGTTCAAGCCGATCAGACTTGGAGAGGCAGCATTATATATAGAGAAGGCACAAGTCAAAAGCATGAATCACCTACTAGCTATGTTTTCCATGAACGTAAAAATGTGTTTGGACGTGTGTGTCCCGGTACAGAGGTTGCAGCAAGTTTTTCATGGGCACAGAGGCTTTATTTGCTTCATTCATTACCTACAGAAGACGCCATCTAAGTTCTCCGGAAACTGCATGCAGAGCCTTTCAATTCACACATATCCATATGTGGCCTGGCCAAAGGAGAAAAGGGATACAGAAAGCAAATAAAGAATGTCTACCAAAGACAAGGAAAGAAAAACTGATCTGGCTATTCAAGGCATCCTAACAATGCTTAGCCAAAAAGATGGCAAGATTATTCAGAGTTCCATAGTACGATTGCAGGATCTTGCAGATCTTACAGAAGTATTTGGAGAGCTGGTCATGCCTGATACTACTAGTAGTATTGTCCAAGACTTTGGAATCATCTTATAAGCACGAGAAGCCTGTCATCACATAGTTACTATCACAGATTCAATTACCAATTGTGCAGGACCATAGTGTGCCATGGTGAAAGTCAAGAAAGTGCTTACAAAATGCTTAAAGCACGGTTCAATCTAGAACATGGGCCGCTGACAAGTCAAGAAAGTTCAGAAGCAAAGCATTCGTAGTCAGATATCATCTGATTTGCCGTCTTTTTATATGGTAGGACAAAAATCGCAGGGGAAGCAGATGGAGCAGTATCATAACTGCAGAATTAGGCCGACATGAGTGAGAATAACATTTGCCACACCGATTGAATGGAGAACACTTCAACCACAGTTGAAGGAATTCTACATACTACTAGGTAACAAAGAACACTAGCTTGAACCACCAATTGCATGGAGAGATAACCAAAAATACACAGACAGACAGAACTTTCAGATTTACCTGAGAAAGTAACCACAAGCTTAACATACAACTTGATGGCCAAGCACTAGTTCTTCTTGAATTGGACAGAAGCAAACAAGCTAGTCAATTTTTGAGCTGCAGCCTGCAGGTGCTATAATTCCCTAAGAGTTGAGAAAGTAGCTTCATCCCCTAGCTAAGAGTTTGAGCATCAGGTTCAGTGGTTCCTGAAGAAAGGCGGGTCACCGTCAAGAGCATCTGTGTCCTGCATCGGGAGAATGGCGGGGTGTAGAAGCAGGCTTTCTTGGATTGCGTGTCTGTAGAGGAAGATCTGGTAGTCAGCAAGCTGGTAACGCTGGAGCACATCCCCCAGGGCGTCGCTCTGCAGCAGGATGCCCGGGCACTGCACCAAAGTATTTCGGTCGTGGGCTACGGCGAAGACGCCTGCGGCTAAGCCGCCGTTAAGGTTCATCTCATGCATCGGCAGCCGGATGTTGTACCGGCGTCTCCAGCGCTCCGTAATGTTGCTTCGGACCCAAACATCGACTCTTGGCAGCAGGGAGCCGATGAAGGCCATGGCGAGGTGCTCGTCGATCTCGAACAGCTGGTGGCCCACGGTCGAGGTTCTCGTTGATCTCGAGCCGATTACTGGAGGAGCAATCAAGGTGAAGGACTCGGCGCCCGCGTCGAACATGAGTATGCGGCGGTTGTGCTGGGTAGCTCGCGGCAGCCAGTGCAGGAAGTTGCCGACGAAGACGGGCGGGATCATGAAAGAAGGAGCAATCCCGTTGGCCAGCACAAGATCAAGCTCGTCCTCGTCCTCGTCCTCGGGGCCTGGACGACCAATGGACCTTGCCGCCGCGCCCGCAACCACGCCCAGTTCGTAGATCCAGTACTCGCAATCAGCCTCCTGGCGGTCGTGGTACAACACCTTGCATTCGAAATTTCCGAAGACGCCATCCGCGTAGAAGCCGATGATGCAGTTGTCGACGTGGAGCGGCGGGACGTGCACCCAGCGGCGCGTGCAGGGGTTGCAGGCGTAGAGCCTATAACCGGAGGAGAGAAGGAGGATGCCGGCGCAGGAGCCGTGGATCATCAACGCCCCGTGGTGGCTGGGGTAGCGGATGACCGGCCGGGACACGCGGTCACGGATGTCGACGGCGCGGAGATCGAAGGGGCCGGGGCCCTGGAAGAAGAGGAGCGGCATGGGCGTCCGGTAGTAGTGGCCGTGGTGTCGGCGGCGGAAGGCCTCCGTGCTGGTCATGTCGCGCCACAGCTTGCAGACCCTGCGGCAGCGGGCGATCTCCTGGGCCGGCAAGCGGAGGAAGACCTGGTAGAGCGCGTCGAGGACCGCCTGAGCCGGGACCACTCCGTCGGGCGCCACCATGACTTGCAATCCCCCGTTCCCGACAGCTCCGTCCGCCTCCATGGCCGCGGCTTGGTCTCCTCCGTTTGCTAGCGCGTGGTCCGCCAGCCCGTGGCCTCCTCCGTTCGCCGGCGCGTGGTCTCCCACGTCCTCCAGCCCTGGACCCCCGCCGTTCGCCTCCATCGCCACCGGGTTCTTGGGCTGCGGCGTGGAGACCGTTACGCCAGGCTGGCCGACAGAGAGACGAGGAAAACAGAAATGGATTCGGTTCGATTGGATTTGGGATTTGGGGATTTCTTCTGAGAGGTCGGGAGGCGGCTTTTATATCGGCAGTGCTCCGAGAGGTGGTTTATCTGGTGGACTGGTGGCTTATATTATATCTGCCCAATGCTCCTTTTGGCCCAACTACTAACGGGTCTGCCTTCCTTTACCATTTGCACTGTAATTTTTTTTTTTTGGGAAGATACCTTAAGAACACAACGCTCACATTATTCTAACAGTGAATGTCAAGTATACAGTGTGTTACTACATCCGATCTATAGTAAGTCTTGCTGATGGTTTGGAGGGAGTACCAAGAAAAGGAGGAAATGCACCAACAAAGACATACCATATGTGATTTTGATTTGACCAGTATATTCTTTTTTTTTTGAAATTTTATGATCAATATCTTGCGTTGGCATACACTATGGACTCCTCAGTGGCAAAATGTGCTAGGGAGGGCCGCCACACAGATCGGATGGCGGCGAGGAAGTGTCAAAGAGGGCAGTTGTGATGGAGACAAGTACCATGCCCAACTTTGATTTCACATTAAATTCGGCCAAACTTCTCCTACATGATGTTGTAGATAGAGATTATCGCTAGAGACGACGTCAACGGAGGATCCGTGGCCGACCACGCCGAGAAGATATATTTTGTACTGATGCAACCTCCCGCGTGAAGTGGGAGGACTCTCATCACATCCTTGTAGGGGTTCGTAGCATGGAAAACAAAAAAATTCTACAGCATGCAAACAAACAAGTCAAGATCTATCTACTATATTGTAGCAACGAGTCGATAGAGGAACTCACCCTTGAAGATTCCAAAGCGTTTAACGAGAGCAGGTTCTCGTGGGTGATGTAGTCGTACTCTTGTCGATCTCAAGATCGCGTAGACGATCCTTCCGGCGCTGCGTTTCGGCAGCGCTCCCGCAGTCGGTCACACGTTCGGTACTCGATGAAGACCTTCCTCTCCCTTGTTCCAGCAGGCAGCGGAGGTTGTAGCACTCTCCTCGCGATTCCGGCAATACGACGGCGTGGTACCGAAAGTAGAGGGGAGATCTCGCAGGGCTTCGCCTTAAGCCGGAGCGAGTATGGTGGACTATGAGAGAGGCCTTGGCGATCTAGGGTTTAGAGGGCACCAAGGGGCAGAGCTTGGCCGGCGGCTAGGGCTTGGGGAAGCCCCAAGTCGGCGGCTAGGAGAAGCCCTAGGGGCGGCGGCGACTTGCAGGAGGCCGGCGGCTAGGGCTAGGGTTTGGGTGGTGTTGGGTGTAGGGAAGAGGGGCAGCCCTGCCCCTCCTTTTATAGGTGGGAGGGCGCGGCCAAGGGGGAGAGAGTCCTCCCCCAAGTCGGCCTCCTTGGCCGGCGGGTGTAGGGAGAGGAACTCCTCCCCAAGTAGGTTTCCTACTCTCCCTCCACCAAGCAAAACTGCCGTTTGACTTTTCAAATTGGCGTTTGACTTTTCAAACTAGGATTTGATTTCTCCCTTTATTTTGCCCAGCCATGATACCTAGTACATGATGCAACCATTCCACATTGTCATGACACATTCATGTACCCTTCCCCCCAGAGTACCAGACCTTCTGGAACCTTCTAGAACATTCCTGATGAAAACACCGGAATCATTCCCCAACTCCGAAACGGGACTTTCCTTATATGAATCTTATTCTCCGGACCATTTCGGATCTCCTCGTGATATCCCGGATCCCATCCGAGACTCCGAACAACATTCGGTCTCTTACTCATCATTCCATAACTACTCAACAACATCGAATCCTTAAGTGTGTCTCCTTACGGTTCGTGAATTATGCGGACATGATCGAGACACTTCTCCGATCAATAACTAATAGAGGAATCTAGAAATTCATATGGCTCCCACATATTTCTACAATTACTTTGCGATCGAATGAACCACTTACATACGATACCAATTTCCCTTTGTCTCATGATAGTTTACTTATCCGAGGTTTTGATCGTCGGTATCTCTGCATACCTAGTTCAACCTCGTTACCGATAAGTACTCTTTTCTCGTTCCCGTGGTATGTGATACCTTGTGAACCAGTCACATGCTTGCAAGATAATTGGATGACATTCCACCGAGAGGGCCCAGAGTATATCTATCCGTCATATGGATGGACAAATCCCACTCTTGATTCATGTGTCTCAACCCATACTTTCCGAACACTCAGTGCCACCTTTATAGCCACCCAGTTACGGTGTGGTGTTTGATGTCATCAAAGCATCCTTACGGTGATGGTGATAAGCATGATCTCATGGTCGAAGGAATTAGGTTACTATGTATCAGAAAGCTTATAACAATTGAACTATTTAAAATGACTTGATCTTTATGCTATGCTTGTCTATAGGAGTATGTCCACCATACCATTCTCCTAATGATATGATCTTGTTATTAACAACATCTCAAATGTTCATGATCAAGAAACCATGATCATCTATTAATCAACAAGCTAGTATTATGAAGAGGCTTTACTAGGGACTCTAATTTAGTTTACAAATCACACAAGTATTAATGTTTCTGGTTAATACTATTATAGCATGAATGTAAAAATTTATCATAAACACAAAGATATAATAATAACTATATTTGTTATTGCCTCTAGGGCATATCTCCAACAGCCTCCGACTTGCACTAGAGTCAACTAATCTAGATTACATGGTAATATACCAAACACCCATGGCAGTTTGGTGTTGGTCATGTTTTGCCCTCGGGAGAGGTTTAGTCAACGGATCCGCCACATTCAGATCTGTGTGTACTTTGCAAATCTTTATGTCACCATCTTGGACATGTTCTCGAATAGCGTGAAAACGTAGCTTGATGTGCTTCAGCTTCTTGTGTGACCTTGGTTCTTGCGCATTGGCTATGGCGCCCATGTTATCACAGTAGATTGGGTCCAGCGCACTTGGAATCACACCGAGCTCTGTAATGAACTCCTTCATCCATATCGCTTCTTGTGAAGCCTCCGAAGTAGCTATGTATTCCGATTCAGTTGAAGATCTCGCCACAACGCTTTGCTTTGCACTCCTCCAGCTAACTGCTGCACCATTCAAAGTAAATACGTATCCAGATTGAGATTTAGAATCATCTGGATCGGTGTTCCAACTAGCATCGGTGTAACCATTAACAACGAGTTGTTCATCACCTCCATAAGAAAGAACCATATCCTTAGTTCTTCTCAAGTACTTAAGGATGTTTTTGACCGCTGTCCAATGATCCACTCCTGGATCACTTTGATATCTTCTAGTTAAACTAACAACATATGCAATGTCGGGTCTAGTACATAACATGGCATACATTAGATATCCTATGGCTGAGGCATAGGGAGTCTTACTCATCCTTTCTCTATCTTCTGTCGTTGCTGGACTTTGAGTTTTACTCAACGTCGTATTGGGAAATATGGGCAAGAACCCTTTCTTGCTATCTTCCATTCCAAACCTCTTTAGAACTTTGTCCAAATATGTACTTTGTGACAATGATATTAGGCGTCTCGATCTATCTCTATAAATCTTTATGCCTAATATGTAAGCTGCTTCACCAAGATCTTTCATTGAAAAACTATTATTCAAATATTCCTTGACACTATTTAGAAGGTCTACATCATTCCCAATCAACAATATGTCATCTACATATAGTATTAAGAATGCTACAGAGCTCCCACTCACTTTCTTGTAAATACAAGCTTCTCCATAAGTTTGTATAAAATCAAAACTTTTGATTACCTTATCAAAACGTTGATTCCAACTTCGGGATGCTTACTTCAACCCATATATGGATCGTTGAAGTTTGCATACCTTGTTAGCATCTTTAGGATCGACAAAACCTTTGGGTTGCATCATATACAACTCTTCATCAATGTCTCCATTGAGGAACGCCGTTTTGACATCCATCTGCCATATCTCATAATCGTAATATGCAGCGATTGCTAACATAATCCTCACAGACTTTAGCTTCGCTACTGGTGAGAAAGTCTCATCGTAGTCAACTCCTTGAATTTGTCGAAACTCTTTTGCGACAAGTCGAGCTTTATAGACGGTAACATTACCATCAGCATATGTTTTCTTTTTGAAAATCCATTTGTTCTCGACAGACTTCCGGCCATCCGGTAAGTCCACCAAAGTCCATACTTGGTTTTCGTACATGGATCCAATTTCGGATTTCATGGCTTCTTGCCATTTATTGGAATCTGGGCCCATCATCGCTTCCTCATATGTCGCAGGGTCATCGGTGTTGTCCACCAACATGACACTCATAACGGGATCATACCAATAAGGAGTGGTACGAGTTCTCGTTGACCTGCGAGGTTCTGTAGCAACTTCAACCGAAGTTTCATGATCATCATCATTAGCTTCCTCTCTTATTGGTGTAGGCGCCACAGGAACTTCTTCCTGTGTTGCGCTACTCGCAAGTTCGAGAGAAGGTTCAACAACCTCGTCGAGTTCTACTTTCCTTCCAGTCACTTCTTTCGAGAGAAATTCCTTCTCTAGAAAGGATCCATTCTTGGCAACAAAGATTTTTCCCTCGGATCTATGATAGAAGGTATATCCAATAGTTTCCTTCGGGTATCCTATGAAGACGCATTTTCCGCTTTGGGTTCAAGCTTGTCCGGTTGTAACTTCTTTACATAGGCTTCGCAACCCCAAACTTTAAGGAACGACAATCTAGGTTTCTTCCCAAACCATAATTCATACGGTGTCGTTTCAACGGATTTAGATGGCACCCTATTTAAAGTGAATGCGGCTGTTTCTAATGCATAACCCCAAAACGATAGCGGTAAATCTGTAAGTGACATCATAGAACTAACCATATCTAAGAGAGTTCGATTACGACGTTCGGACACACCATTACGCTGTGGTGTTCCCGGCGGTGTCAATTGTGAAAGTATTCTGCACTTCTTTAAATGCTCGCCAAACTCGTTACTTAGATATTCACCTCCACAATCAGAACGTAGAAATTTAATCTTCTTGTTACGTTGATTCTCCACCTCACTTTGAAATTCCTTAAACTTCTCGAAAGTTTCGGACTTATGTTTCATGAAATAGATATACCCATATCTACTCAAATCATCCGTGAAGGTAAGAACATAACGATAACCACTGCGCGATGCTACACTCATTGGACCACATACATCGGTATGTATGATTTCCAACAAGTCCGTAGCTCGCTCCATCATACCAGAAAATGGAGTCCTAGTCATTTTACCCATCAGACATGCTTCGCATCTTTCAAGTGATTCGAAATCAAGTGATTCAAGAAGTCCATCGGAATGGAGTTTCTTCATACGCTTCACTCCAATGTGACCAAGACGACAGTGCCACATATAGGTTGAGTTATCGCTCAATTTTAAATGTTTAGCTTCAATGTTATTAATTTGTGTATTTCCAGTATCGAGATTCAATAAGAATAGACCATCTATCAAAGGTGCATGTGCATAAAACATATTACTCATATAAATCGAACAACCATTATTCTCGGACTTAAACAAGTAACCATCTCGCAATAAACAAGATCCCGATATAATGTTCATGCTCAACGCAGGCACCAAATAACAATTATTTAAGTATAAAACTAATCCCGATGGTAGATGAAGAGGTAGCGTGCCGACCGCGATCACATCAACCTTTGATCCATTTCCGACGCGCATCGTCACCTCGTTCTTCGCTAGCTTCCGTTTATTCTGCAGCACCTGTTTCGAGTTACAAATATGAGCAACCGAACCAGTATCAAATACCCAGGCACTACTACGAGTACTAGTGAGGTACACATCAATAACATGTATATCGGATATACCTTTCTTCTTGATGTTGCCGTTCTTCAAATCCGCCAAGTACTTTGGGCAATTCCGCTTCCAGTGACCCTCTCCCTTGCAGTAAAAGCACTCAGTATCAGGCTTAGGTCCAACCTTGGTTTTCTTCGCCGGTGCGGCAACTTTCTTACCACCCTTCTTGAAGTTTCCCTTTTGCTTAGAATTGCCTTTCTTGAATTTGGTGGTCTTATTGACCAACAACACTTGATGCTCTTTCTTGATCTCCACTTCTGCAGATTTCAACATGGAGAAGAGTTCTGGCAACGTCCGTTTCATGTTTTGCATATTGTAGTTCATCACAAAGTTCTTGTAACTTGGTGGCAGTTATTGGAGTACACGGTAAATCCCCAAAGCATTAGGAATCACTATACCCAAACTTTGGAGTTTGTTTGCGTGCCCAGACATCTTAAGCACATGCTCACTGACGGAGCTGCCCTCTTCCATCTTGCAGTTAAAGAACTTTTCAGAAGCCTCATAACTCTCAACTGCCGCGTGAGCCTCAAATATCATTTTGAGTTCACGGACAATATCATGTGGGTCATGGTTCTTAAACCTTTTCTGAAGCTCCGATTCCAAACCATACAAGATAGCACACTGAACTATGGAGTACTGATTCTTCCGAGTGAGTTAAACGTTCTTTACTTCATCGGTAGCATCAGCTGTAGGCGGGTCACCCAGCGGTGCATCCGGCACATAGGTCAAATTACCAGCATTGAGGACAATCCTCAAATTACGGAACCAATCCGCGAAGTTGCTTCCATTGTTTTTCAACTTTTCTTTCTCTAGGAACGCATTAAAGTAGGGGCTGCCATTGATCTACAACATATTTGCAATAGTTTAGAGTAAGTTTATGACAAATTGAGTTCTAATTAATAGTTAAATTAATCTAGGTGAACTCCCACTCAAAACAATATCCCTCACATTGTTTTAGTGATCACACGAACCAAATCCACCACATCAAAACCGATCATCACGAGAGTTGATGTAGCTTTAATGGCGAACAATCGACATGTTCATCATATCTACTATATGACTCATGCTTTACCTTTCGGTAATCCGTGTTCCGAGACCATGTTTGTACATGCTAGGCTCGTCAAGATCAAACCTTAGCTTCCGCATGAGCAAATCTGGATTGCTCACATTGTATACAATTGCGGAATCTAACACACCCGATCATCACGTGGTGCTTCGAAACAACAAGCTTTAGCAACGGTGCTTACTAAGGATGAACACTTTAAAACTTGAAATTTATGTGCATGAGGGATCATATTATAATGCTACCGTCGTTAACTAAGCAATACAAGATGCATAAAGGATTAACATCACATGCAATTCATAATATGTGATATGATATGGCCTTTCTTCTTGTGCTTCCGATCTCCATCTTCAAGCACGAACATGATCTCCATCATCACCGGCATCGCGTCAAGGTCAATGGCGCCGTTTCATGGTTGTCGTACACCAGCTCCAACTATTACAACTACTTTGAATAGACACGCGGGTCTTAACAGAAATTAAAGACAACCATATGGCTCCTGCCGGTTGCCAACTTACAATAAGGAACATTGCACACATCAAATACAATCACAATCATGGTCATATCACATTACATCACACCCCTGCAAAACAAAGTTAGACACCTCTAATTTTCTTTGCATATTTTACGTGGTTTGGGGCTTTCAATAAGTGTCGATCTAACTTACGAACAAGAACCACAACGTTGATGTTTGAACTATCAAGTGCCCGTTGTAAATTGGATCTATACTATAATGGGAGAGACAGACACCCGCAAAGCCACTTATGCAATACAAGTTGCATGTTGAGCGTGGAGCAAGTCTCATGAACGATGTCATGTAAGGTTAGCCCGGGCCGCTTCATCCCATCATACCGCAAGATGCAAAGTACACAAGAAGCAATTGATAATAAAAGCACCACCGCCCACAATGACCATTGTGTTCTACTCGTGCAACAGATCTACTCGATAAAGACCTTCCTCTCCCTTGTTCCAGCAGGTAGAGGAGGTTGTAGCACTCTCCTCGCGATTCCGGCAGCACGACGGCGTGGTACCGGAAGTAGAGGGGAGATCTCGCAGGGCTTCGCCTTAAGCCGGAGCGAGTATGGTGGACTATGAGAGAGGCCTTGGTGATCTAGGGTTTAGAGGGCACCAAGGGGCAGAGCTTGGCCGGCGGCTAGGGCTTGGGGAAGTCCTAAGTCGGCGGCTAGGAGAAGCCCTAGGGGCGGCGGTGACTTGCAGGAGGCCGGCGGCTAGGGCTAGGGTTTGGGTGGTGTTGGGTGTAGGGAAGAGGGGCAGCCCTACCCCTCCTTTTATAGGTGGGAGGGCGTGACCAAGGGGGAGGGAGTCCTCCCCCAAGTCAGCCTCCTTGGCCGGCGGGTGGAGGGAGAGGAACTCCTCCCCAAGTAGGTTTCCTACTCTCCCTCCACCAAGCAAAACTGTCGTTTGACTTTTCAAATTGGCGTTTGACTTTTCAAACTAGGATTTGATTTCTCCCTTTATTTTGCCCAGCCATGATACCTAGTACATGATGCAACCATTCCATATTTTCATGACACATTCATGTACCCTTTCCCTCCGGAGTACCGGACCTTCCGGAACCTTCTAGAACATTCCTGATGAAAACACTGAAATCATTCCCCAACTCCGAAACAGGACTTTCCTTATATGAATCTTATTCTCCGGACCATTCCGGATCTCCTCGTGATATCCCGGATCCCATTCGAGACTCCGAACAACATTCGGTCTCTTACTCATCATTCCATAACTACTCAACAACATCGAATCCTTAAGTGTGTCTCCCTACGGTTCGTGAATTATGCGGACATGATCGAGACACTTCTCCGATCAATAACCAATAGAGGAATCTTGAATTTCATATGGCTCCCACATATTTCTATGATTACTTTCCGATCGAATGAACCACTTACATACGATACCAATTTCCCTTTGTCTCACGATAGTTTACTTATCCGAGGTTTTGATCGTCGGTATCTCTGCATACCTAGTTCAACCTCGTTACCGATAAGTACTCTTTTCTCGTTCCCGTGGTATGTGATCCCTTGTGAACCAGTCACATGCTTGCAAGATAATTGGATGACATTCCACCGAGATGGACCAGAGTATATCTATCCGTCATATGGATGGACAAATCTCACTCTTGATTCATGTGTCTCAACCCATACTTTCCGAACACTCAATGTCACCTTTATAGCCACCCAGTTACGGTGTGGTGTTTGATGTCATCAAAGCATCCTTCCGGTGATGGTGATAAGCATGATCTCATGGTCGAAGGAATTAGGTTACTATGTATCAGAAAGCTTATAGCAATTGAACTATTTAAAATGACTTGATCTTTATGCTACGCTTATCTATAGGAGTATGTCCACCATACCATTCTCCTAATGATATGATCTTGTTATTAACAACATCTCAAATGTTCATGATCAATAAACCATGATCATCTATTAATCAACAAGCTAGTATTATGAAGAGGCTTTACTAGGGACTCTAATTTAGTTTACAAATCACACAAGTATTAATGTTTCTGGTTAATACTGTTATAGCATGAATGTAAATATTTATCATAAACACAAAGATATAATAATAACTATATTTATTATTGCTTCTAGGGCATATCTCCAACAATCCTACCATATCATAGGGCTTCACAAGCTACCAAAAGGATGCCTCCAACGAGGGAGCGACATTGGGGCTCCACCGCCTTCCGGTGCAGCGAAGCAGAACCTAGGATTTCTCTTGCAATTAAAGCAAGGAGAAGGAACGCTGAAAGGTCACGATGACGCCTCCAAGGAGGCAGCGACACCTACTAGCGTCTTTGTTGTTGGCGCTGGGTTGTTGTTGTCGCTGGTTGTCGCTAAGTAAACTTGTGCCTGTTGCTGGGTGTTCAGACATGGAGGAACACATCGTAGGGCTCGAGCCGCTAGGAGGGTAGCCACACCGGCACAATCGACCACTCTAAACACCATGATGTCAGTTACACTGTTGAAAAATTAAGTAAGCTATTTAGTTCCCCCTTTCCAAGGCATATAAAAGTAAAACCGTGCAAGGTATAGTTTATAGAGAAAACTATAACATCCCTAGTGTCAAATAGATATAATATGAAAACATATTTTATGAGTATCTAATTGCAACAATTTGATGTAATAGATATTTTTATAAGTTTGGGTTAAAATTTGCACAATTTTACTTTGTAAAAATTTTATGTACATTGTATTTTTGCAACCCGAGGGAGTATATATTATCGGCACAACCAAAAAAGACCAGATTGACATTTTTTCTTTGCACGTGATCTTTTGCTCATAAAACCAGAAAGTGTGCCTATAAGTTGCAAATTTTCATAGGGTTCTCCTCGCAATTTCATAAGTTAAACGATGGTCGGCATTGCCATCGCCGACCTCGCGTTTCTTTAGGTATGTTATAGGAAGTTCTACTAGGATCCTTTGGGTAACTGGGTTTCTTTAGAAGCATATGATATGGCTAGAAATATGCAACTAGTCATCGGAGGCATGGCATTGGTTCATCCAGTTTTGTCTATTTTAGGGATGTTAGATTTGCTCATGTGTGAGCCAAACTCTTATCATTTTAGTAAAAAAATTTATTCACTTACTCAATCACCTACAAGAATGCTTAAATTGTTGGATGCAGCTAAATGAATGTTCAATTTATTTTATGTTATTTATTTATATACCATATTGTTGAAGATTGATCACATGAATCTACGCCCATGGAAGAAGAGAGTGCTCAAAGTATTTTAACAGCGGGAAACCTTTTTGATTATATTATCTATCTTTCATGTTTTACTTATCTGGATATTTTGCAGGTGATAAGGAACAAAGTATTGACTCTTCTTCAACCATTGTGGGTAGACCTGTTTTACGAGTAAAAACCATTTTTATCAATTCGGCTATTCTTGCTGCAAAAAGTCTTTTTTTTCTAAAGATAATTCTAATAACCTTGTGAAATGCATCTGTTCTATAGTTAGTTCATGATTTCTAATAGATTTCCTTTCATGCTTGTTAGCTTTTCTCAAATAGCATGAAACAATCTGATGAGATGCATTTAGTACTTAGGATTGCCAATTCAGGTAATGCGACAAATGCAACATTCTAATAACTCATTCTAGCTTGCTATTGTGATTTTGTTACCGTTTTCTATATTTCTTAAATTTGAAAACAAAAACCTTCATAACTAACTATGATAAATAAGTGATGAGTTTTAAGTTTCTACTACTTCTTTTTCTCTTATATGAATCTCTCACGAATTGCTTTTCTTAATACTAAAAGTAACTAATCAAACTTAGGTAATCACTTTGGGGCAAAAAATAAGTGGTTATTTTGTTTAAACGGTTTCATTAATCCTTATGCATTTTTGTTCTGTTTGTGCTCTACTTGGAACAGAGGAATGACCCTCCTGGCGATTTTGAGATTTATGCATAGTGGAAAGTTGACATTGAGTGAGCCTGCTCTTCTGCTTGGCATCTTGATGGTTGTTGACAAGTTTGAGGTTCTTTCTTGCATGAGGCATTGCAGTCAGTTGCTCGCAAGCTTGCCTATGAGCACATAATCTACACTGCTCTACCTAGACCACCCATGCTCCACTTCACTAGATGCCGAGGTTCAACATTTGACGGATGCATCCAAGGAATTCCTGGCCAACAAATACAAGGATTTAACCAAGTGAGTGATCTACATATAATGAAACAGTCTTTATTTTTATATTGTGAGTAAATTGCATACTTTTCATCAAAATAGAAAGGTATAGAGAATTTTTTCACAATCTTGCATGGATTGTGTACTCAAGTCATGATTTGTCACAATGCAGGTACTGTAGGATTGCTGAACATGCCTCTTACTGCGAACGAAGCCATCTTTTCAAGTACAAATCTGCATGTTGTATCTGAAGATACCGTATATAGTTTATTGCTCGAGTGGGCATATAAGAAATACCCAGAATCAGGGAAAAGGCACAAGATATGGAGTTCTCGTTTACTTTCATTGTTGCGCTTCAGTCATATGACCTTGGAGAGACTACAAAATGTCCTAACATCCACTGATGATGATGTAGACCATGAGCAAACAATTAAATGTATTACGGATGTAGTTCTACACAAAGCTTACCCAACACACAACCAAGGTGTTCTTGCAGCAGACACAACAACCTGTTGGCAAGTTCCACGTCGAGCCGACTTGTGCAAACCTCTCAAAGTGGTTGAGTTCAATCGACCCTGCCAACAGGTTATTGTTTTTTTGGATCTAACGCGTGAGGATTGCTCCCGACTCTTCCTAACAGGAGAAATATTCTCGCAACCTTTCCATCTTCCAGGGAAGAACTTCTATCTCATGCCAATCTGTGAATATGATGAGAAGAGTAAGTTGTACAGGTTTGGCCTCTGGTTTGGAACCATTGAGGAGCCGGGGGACGCAACACGTTTTACATTAGATTTTGAGTTTGCTGCAAGGAAAAGGTCCGTCAGTTGAATTTGTGCGCTTGCTAAAGTAGAAGGTTACCGGTGATTGGTCTCATGGGCGTTCTAATGTTTTGGGGGTTGAATGGTCGTCGTTCATCACTGATGACAACCTCTTCATTGATGGTGTGCTGCATCTCAGAGCCGATTTCAAGGTGGTGGTGGGGCAGCCTTAGTTAGAAACTTGATATATCTCATTCACCAAAGTTTCGGTCGCTTTAATATGGATGGGTGTTCTCACTTGTGCATGCCTTCTGATTTGCTTAGTCCTTGTTCGGTTACATGGGGATTGGACGGGATCAACATGAATTAACATGTATTAAATCTTCTATAAGTCAAAATCCTTCTAATTCCATTTCAAACCTCTCCAATCCACCTGGAGAGTGGATTAACCAAACAAGCCATTAGTTTGTTGTCTGTCGTGAAAATGCTTTGGCTCCTAAATGGTGTAAGGAGTTGGTCGAGGCTCTGCCACATCACCGCAGTGTTTTTCTACTGTTTTCTGACCCACTACCACCTACATGCGTGATAATCGATGGACGGCGTGGGAGTAGCCACGCGACTTTTGTTTTGTTGTAAAAGATGCCATTAGTTTGTTTCCTTTCGTGGAAATGCTTTGGCTCCTAAATTGGTCGAGGCTCTGCCACATCAGTGTTTTCCTACTGTTTCCTGACCCACTACCTACATGCTTGATAATCGACGGACGGCGTGGGAGTAGCCACGCGACTTTTGTTTTGCTGTAGGAGATGCCATGCACGACGTGGTTAATCACGCATATTCATTTGTGTACAGTACCAACATGCACATGTAGGATTGAAGGTGTGCACGTACATGCACCGATGGACGTACGCAGGCGATCGAAGTTTTTTATTTTATTTTATTTGGAAAACAGAACATAGAGAGAGAGCGAGAAAAGAAAGCCCAGCCCATATGCATGTGTATAGGCCGAGCAAATCAAAAGGCACGGAGCAGCAGTTGTTCGCGATTTTGTGTCGTCGTCATCTCCTGCGTGCCAGCTGTCGGGCGTTTGTTAGCGATTTAATTTCTTTTTTTCTTCTTCTGAAAAGTCGTGTATGAATCAAGCCGCGCATCGTTTCTTCCGTGGAGGCGCGCCGTGGTCTCCAACTCGATCGTGGCAGCTAGGTGAGCATGGGAAGCCTCGTGGTCCCCACCAACGGCGCGCGCGCATGTAAGTCCACATTCAGTAAGTCCGCAGACTGTTTGAACATACTCGTCTACAGTATTTCCTCCGTCTAAAGGACATAATTTATAAATCATGCAATTTTAAAATATTTAGTTACAAAATATTTAATCTCTGTAATTATTTTGGTGTGAAAAAAATACTTGCATGTATATGTGTGAAAATGTAAATGCTTTGTTAGCTCTTCTTTTTCTCATGAATGTCTTCTCCACGCTATAAAATCGATTAATTAGAAGGCACCTAGGGTCTAGAGAATTACAAATTATGTTCTTTAAACCGGGACGGAGGGAGTAGAATATATGTGGGGATGAAGCCTGAAGTGTGCAAAGTGTTGATCGTCTTCCAGGTACTGCCGGCCCGTGCGTATGTCCCGCACAAAACCTCGTCTCCAAAAGCCGTGTAGTTGACGTCGTCGGCGGCCAAGGAACTCCGGCAACACCTGCTTGTCCGATGTTGAGCCATCCTCGACCAAGATAAGGGACACACTGAACGTTACCACACTCGCCAGTAATGATGCAAGTGGATCAATGTTAGGATACATTCTATCCTCTTTAGTTTAAAAAATGAACTAACTTTTTTAAAATGACATGGTAAAGGATACCCTAATAGTGACCCACTTGCATCTTTATTTGCCGGTGCGTGGATTTTCTTTTTTAATCTCAATTCTCAAGTGGGGCATGCCAAGGGATGTCCGTGGACTCCAGGGAATAAATCGGGGCTGGCTGCGAAAACTAGTGTGGTGTGGACACATGAATAATGTACCTCCTTGTATTCTAATATTAGGTTTTATCACTACTATGTATTTCTTACCCAAACAACCAAAAATAGATCATAAAATTTTACTACTTGAAGTTTGTTCTACTTATGTTAGAACTTTACTATATGAACAAGATTAACATAAAGGTATGATCACATTTTCTCATGATACCTAATACTCCGCAGGTGAAACACGAGGGTCGAGTAAACGATGAGGGCTTGTTTACTTCTTTGATATTTTTATCCTTAAAAGATGTGGAATATGCGGGGATTTGGTGTTCACCCGATACTCTTCAATCCTGTCAAATACCCTTCCAAAAAAAATACTTTACCATGATGGAGAGTTTTTAATCTAGCCAAAATACACTAGTTTGGAGGGAATTTGTGAAAATATTCCGGGATTATCCCCTCCAAATCCGGTCTAGTAAACGACTCATCGAAAAATTCCGGAATACGATATAATCCTCTTCCATCCCTTCAAATACCCTAGCACTGTGTTTGGATGTTGGAAAATAACCTTGGAATTGAAATTTTGGAATTACTAGACCTAATTCAGTCGTTTGGAATGGTCTGGAAACTAAAGCGTAGAAAGACGTACCGATTCCGAGCGGCCCCGCGTGAGCACTGCGCCCCGTCCCGATAATTTCCGAGCCCCTCCACTCGGAAACATCCTGGAAAGCCTTCCGCGCGAGCGTACCCCCCTCCCCCCGCCCGTCCCGCGACCTTCTTCCTATGACCTACAGCAGCTCCGCTCTCCTCCCTCATGCCGGTGAGCTCTCCCCGCCCCTCCCCTTCCCCGCCCTCCCCTCCCCCTCCCCCCCTTCCCTTCCTCCCTCCCCTTCTTGGCAGAGCTGGGGGCGCCCCTCCCCCCGAACCCTAACCCCATGGCGGTGGCTGTCCTAGCACCGGCGGGAGGTCTAGCTGCAGCAGGTCTCTGGAGGCGACGCCCTCCCTCCCCTTCTTCTCCAATGGTTGTTGCTGTAATTTTTTTCTTGTATGAACACCTAATTTGTTCTATATGTGAACTGCAGATTTCTTCAAGAATTAGTACCACCTCAGTCCAATTGAAGGTACAAACTTCTTGATCTGTACTATTGGTTATTGTGTTTTTTACCGATTTATGATATGACCATATGTGTGATAGAAACATATATTTGTGACATGTGCTTCTAATAAGATGAGATATGGATGATTGTGTGATGCCTATGCTCTACATAATTAGATTTTAAACATTGTTTACATTGTAGAATAATCATGTCCCAACAAGAGTTGGTTGCTTACATTACCGAAGAGAACAAAAGAAGAAAAAGAAAAAGAATAGTATTGACAAGAAAGTTTTTTGAGATGTCATATCTTGCTCTAGCTTATGTTAGTACGCAGCGGGGACCAAGAAATCTAGGATGCTTCAACGATGATGAGGAGAAGGTTGCATATAGAAAGTACATCTTGAAACAAACATATGATGGTTCCGAGACAACTTTCTATGATAAGTTGCGCTTAACTAAACGGCACTTTCATGATCTTTATGCTATGTTGCGTGCGAAGTGTGGTCTCAAAGATAGCAGATATGTGACATTAGAAGAGAATGTTGTTATGTTCCTACAAGTTGTTGGACATGGAATTAAAATGAGAATGTTGGGTGGCACATACCAACGGTCTTTAGAGACTATAAGTAGGCATCTCTCTACTGTGTTATCAGCCATCATATCTTTACATGGGGAGTTCATCAAGCTTTCCGATCCTTCTACCAACCCTCCCGATGATTACAAATGGAAGTGGTTTGGCAATGCACTTGGAGCACTAGATGGGTGTCATATTTGTAACACCCTCAAAATCGGACCTATGCAAGTTTTAGCGAAACCCGCCAAACCCGCATAGAAACGATTCAAAGGTGCCCACCAGGCACTTTCGTGCGGGTGGAAAACGAAGTAATAACATTACACAACAGTCCTCGATGGGACCCACAGAACAGATATATATACAACAGCGACTCAAAGAGTCAAGAATACAGATATAATATACAAAGATCCAAATCACCTTGAAAGGATAGAGCGTCCGACTACGGACAAGATGCAAATGGGGCTAAGAGTCTTGAAGAATAACCAATGGCGTCCATAACCCTGCCCAGGCCAAGCCGGAAGGGTAACCCTGCTAACGACGTCGAGCTCAAAACCTGCTTAAACAAAAGGGGTGCCGTCAAAGGGCAAAGGAAAAAGAGGAGCATCAGTACTGAGGCCAGTACACGGCGAGACTAGAATTCGGCGGTCCTCGCCTACATAGGTATGGTGGACTGAAGCGGCAGCGGCAACATGCACTAAACACCCTATAGAGACTCGATGCAACTGGCGGTTATGAGAGAGGGATAAGAATGACCTATCCGGATCCAACCTGAAGCTAACACCAAACAAACCCATCCTGGTGTTTCCCCCTCGAGACCAAACGAGGAAGTCAACCGAGGAACTCACACAGTTGGCAGTTTTATTTATTCAGTTATCGTTGCAGTAATTACTAGTCAGATTTGGATAATCATCCTGATAAAATAAGCAGTGGGCACTTTTAGTTAAATCATTCCGTTGTAGTTGCCACAATTACTAATCAGATACAATTAGCATGAGATAACCCAAAACCCAGCAGTTGTTGGTACTTTTATTCAGTCATTCCGTTGTAGTTGCAATATTTACTAGTCAGGTACAATTGTCGCAAGCGACAAACCAAGCAAGCAATTGTGGGCAGTATTATATAGCCATTCCATTATAGTGAAGCTGATTACTAGTCATTATAAAGTCAAATTTATAGCACTACTTTAGTTATGCTTGTCTATGGTCGAGATACTGTGCTCCAAGTCGTTCATAACCGCGGACACGGCTTTCAGAAAGTTTTAACCCGGCCGGGGTGCACAAATAGCAACACACACACGATCAACCTCGGAAAAACCAAATCAAAACCCAACGAGGTCTTCACGACAGAGCAATCACAAGATTCAGAAATATTTCAGGGGGGCACCCCTTGGAGTACACCCGCAACGAAGTAAGCTAGCTCCGAGACGGACCCGAGGTTTGGGTGGACGGCTGTGAGCGACTGGGAACCCAAAACTGGGCTTGTCGACACCGCGAAAACGTGTCCCGATCCTAAACAGTACAGGTGCTATCTGTCGCACAATTTAATTAAAGCAGTAAAGCATGGCATAAGTACAGGATCGTAAATAAAACCTCAAACTAGTTTGTGGCCCCAAGAAATAAGACGGAATCAAGCTCTGACTAAGGGGGGCCCATAATTCCCCATATGTGGATAGCGCGATAAATCAAGGAACAGGTATCAAGTACTCGGGGTCCTACGGGACACAAGTGGGCGTTCGGAAACCAAATATTATCTATCATCCACCGATGCCTCTGCTTACTTCAATTTTAGTTGTTAAACAGGAATTAAAGTGAACGAAAAGTAAAGCCGAGATCATCTCCAACATCCAACATGTGGCAATACTCCAACAACTGTGGCACTTGACGACACGCAACATCACTTGAGCAAGCGACTACGACGCGCAAGTCCAACTATCTACCAAACAACAGGTAATAGGATGTGTCCAAGGCAATATATGGCTACAAGGGGATATCACGGGTACGGAAACTAGAGCATCGCAACACAGGTAGCAATAGATCAACAGGAGGGAATAAATACTATAAAAGTAAGATAGGTAGAAAGGGGGAGATGCTCGCCTGAAAACATCGTCGAAGGTTCAACCGAAGATCGGGGCGGAGCTCACATCAACTCAACGGCCTTATCCGCGAAGAAGCAAAACGCTAGAAGAAACACCGGATGCAATATTTAATACTACGGCAAAAGATCGGGCATGCTTATGATATGATGCATGGCATGGCAAAGGTGCAATGCAATTAGGTCATATTAAGCGGAACCGGGGTCCCGACAATTAATTAGATGGCTCATGTTATTTATCTACCCCGCAAATTAAATGTTGCATTAGCAAGACAAAAGATGGCACCGGTTCGCTACACAAGTTTAAATGAGGCCAATATAAGGCTAGATTTGCCCGCATATGGGCCCCATATTTAATTAGAGGTGAATCGGCATAAGGCCCCCAAACCACATGAAAAAGAGCATGCATGAACAATTAATATGCGACAAGTTGTATTATATTATAAAAATAGGGTTTCGGGAAGGGGTTCACACATTGAGGGGTCTCGACGGACTTGGGGTTCCGGGGTTCAGGGTCGGTCTCAGGGTCAGGGTTCGACGGAAACGTTCTCGGATAGCGGGGGTAGGTCTTATCGCATCCGTGGTCTTCGGATCCGGGGAAGTACTCGGCGTCCTCGGGGAGTACTTGACGCATCCGGGGTGAAGTGCTTGTCGTATCCGCATCGGCGTTCTTGGCGTTCGGGTTCTCGATTCCGCATGTGGGGCGAAGGTCTTGTCGCATGTGGGATCGCCGGGATCGGTCTTCGGGGTCTGGGCATCTTATCCATGCTGGAGATCTTGTCGGCAGTTATTTTTGGTGATCCTTGTCCGATTTGTCGTTGTCACCGAGGAAGATCATGTCGGCCGTGACGGTGGTCTTGACGGTTCCGGGGGGAGAACTTGGTGCCCGTTCAATGGTCGAGGAGGATCTTGTCGAGGGGGGTCTGGGGTCACAGGGGCGCTTAGGGCGACGATGGTGCTGCTGCTGCTGCTGAAGTAGGCTTCTAGCGTTGCCGCGTTGGGCCTTGTTTCGAACAGGAGGTAGGCGCCTCGGGTGCTGCGGGAGGGACCTTGGCGCGGAGGTGGTCACCGGCGAGCGCGGAGGCGGGGGGCGCGGCCGACGGTGGTTGAGGCCGGCGGCGGGCCCGGCGGACGACGGAGGGAGGGCGCTGGACCGCGGGGCCGACGGAGCTCGGGGCTGCTCGGGGACGGAACGGCGCGCTAGCAGAGGGGCCCGCCGGAGAAGGGCGAGAGGAGGCGCGGCGGAGCTCGGCGAGGCGGGCCCGCCGGCGACGGCGGCGCCAGGTGGAAACGACGGTGGCTCTGCGAGGATGGCCGGGAGGAGGGAGAGGCGGAGGGTCGAGGTCGCGGGGAGGGAGGCCGGAGGCGTGGCGGCGACGAGCTCGGAGGGCGGCGGCCGGAGGCGGAAGGAGGGTGGCGGAGCCAGCGCGCGGGGTCGCTGACGCGCAAGGTCGGGGAGGCTCGGCGGAGCTCTGAGGCGGTGGCGGAGGTGGGGAGGGGTCCGGCGAGGCGAGCGGCCGGCCGCGGAGAAGAAGCCGGCGAGGGCGGCGCAGAACGACGGTAGGGCAGTGTGGTGGACGCTGCGAGGAGGGAGGCGAGAGGGAGGCTCGCATGCGGGAGAGAGCAGGGGCGGGACGCGGGCTCCGGCCGGAGGGAAGCGGTGGAGGCGGGAGCTCGAGGGGGGGGCGCGGAGAGGGGTCGCCGGCGGCGGCTACGCGCGGCCGCTGCCGGAGGAGAGAAGGGGGGATGCGGGGGAGAGAAGAGAGCCAGGGGGAGGAAGCGGCGAGGTTGGGGACGGCCGCGCGGGGTCGGGGTGAGAGAGGAAGGAGAGAGAGAGGAGCGGGACAGGTGGGGCCAGGGGGTGGGCCAGGAGAGGCGCGTGGCGTGCGTGTGTGCTGCGCGCGTGGTGTTGTGTGCTGGTGTGTGTGGTGTGTGTTGGGTGGGTTGGTGAGGTGGGAAGAGGGTTAGAATTAGGTGGCAGATGGGGATTGGAGGGGGAGAGGGAGAGAGGTGAGGTGTCAGGTGGGGATTGGGTGGGGTGATGTGGAGGGGGGGTGTGGGTAGATTAGGTTAGGTAGACTAGGGATTAGAGGGGCTGGTTAGGTGGACCGATTTAATTCCGGGGGTGGTCGTTCGGGTCGATCCGGCCCGTTCGACTGCCCCTACTGAAAATAATTCAAAGTTTTATTTATTTAAACAGATCTCTTGCAAACCGAAACCGACAAAACAATTAATCCGGAGTCCCGGGTTTGAATTTGAAAACAAGACGGGGCGTTTTTAGAAAACAAAAACAGGCTTTGCGAAAATAGTTTTAAGCAAACAATGCATGATGATGACGATGCAATGCACAAATTCAACGCGATTTTCTAGTAGTGGTTTTGCGGGATGCCACAATATTCCTGTGTTCGTTAAAGCCGCTGATAAATGGAGGTATAGAAATCGAAAACAAGATATCACCACTAACAAGTTAGGTGTGGTTGATTGGAATATGAAATTTCTATATGTTCTACCTGGTTGGAAGGGCTCGACATCGGACTCTAGAGTGCTAAAAGATGGTATGAGAAACGGTCGCCAAGATGCATTTGTTGTACCACAGGGTATGACTCTTTCTCTTGACTTTTTATTTCTCATATTTAATTGCTAGCTAACTTATTTATTTGACAATAGTTTCTACCTAGTTGATGCTGGCTATACCAATGGACCTGGATTTCTATCTCCATTCAGATCCACTAGATACCACTTGAAAGAGTGGGTTGCAAGTTAATAACAACCTCAAAATGATAGGGAGTTGTATAATTTGCGCCATGCTCGTGCTAGAAATGTTGTGGAGAGAACTTTTGGTTTGTTGAAGAAAAAATGGGCCTTCTTGCGTTCATGTTCTTTCTTTCCCATAGAGGAACAGGTACGACATGTCCATATGGTTGAGATAATCAATATGAAACAATAAATGTTGACTATGAACTAAACATTTGCAGATTCGGCTTATTAATGCATGTTGTGTATTACACAACTATGCAAGGGATAAGCAACATGTGAGGGATAATTTGTTGCTGCAAGAAGTCGACGCCGAACCAGAGTCTATGGTTCCTGAACCTGTAGACGATGCTTCTTTAATTAGAAGTGTCCAACAAACTGCTGCATGGTCTAATTTTAGGCAACAATTTGCAGATGAGATGTATGTTGATTACCTAGTGGCATGAGGAGAACTAGAGTTCGAGTAGATAAGTAGTTATGGAGTATATAGCTAGATAATGGTGCCTTTTGTTGGGCTAGCTTCATGATGATGGCCTTTTGTGTAATCTTTTGTACATGCAACTTGTGAAAACTAATATATATGCTTTACCTTGCTTGCTATTTTGTTCTTACATTTGTCAATATCCATTTCTTTTTTATCTGTATAGAAGCATGGCTGAACCGAAAGCAAAGAAAATTACTACTAGGAATTATCTTACATGGTCTAGTGAGATGGACACGACATTGTTATCCGTCCTTGTTGAGCATCACAACAATGGTGACCATGCTCAAAATGGTTGGAAGCCACATGTGTACCATGCTTGTATTAAGCATGTCAAGGAAAAATGTAACATTGACATCACGAAGGATAACATTGTTGGAAGAATTAAAACATTTGACAAGCAATATGAGATCATTACAAAGATGCTTGCTCAAAGTGGCTTTGGATGAGATTGGGAAAAGAACATGGTGATGGTTGAAAGTGACGAAGTGTGGGATAGATATGTGGAGGTACTTAACACTAAATTTTATTTTGTTCTTACTTTTGCATCTTCATTATCAACTCTAATATTTGTGTGCATTGTGTAGGCTAACAAGGATGCGCGTGGCTATAGGACCAAAGTGGTGAAGAATTGGGAGTCCATAGTCACTATATATTCTAAAGACCATGCGACTGGTGCATGTGCTAGGACATGAGCTGAGAGTGTTCAAGAACTGGACTCACAGGTTGTTGAAGAATCTCCTGAGGTGCCTACGAAGAGGCAACGGACGGAAGATGCTATCTTGTCCATGATAGGAAAGATGGGTACATCTTTCGATGATGCTATGAAAGCAACCGAGCCACTTCCTATGCCAAAGGTGACTCCTCCGGCTGAAATTCTTGCTGCGCTCGAGAAAGTAGATGGTTTGGAGGAATCTGATATGATAACAGCTTATGCAAAGTTGATTATCAATGAGCGCTTGTATGAAGCATTCATGTCACTTCCTGAGAAGTTCAAGAAGAACTATCTACTTACCTTGCCTTGATGGTTGCTACAATGAGTGCTTGTTCTTATTAGTTACTATCTACTTTGTTGTTTGTGAACTGTCCACTACTGTTATGAGTGCATTATGTGTAAGAGACATAAACTGTCTACTTCTGCTACTTGTAAGAGACAAATTTATTATTCGTGTTGTGATTGTCGTTGGTACTTAAAAACTATTTTGTGTCATGCTTCATTTACAATTTTGTTATTGCGGTGACTTTATTCATTATACTTTTATGTTGTCATGTGTGAACAATAATATATAAACCTCAAATATATAATATACTATTGTGCATACACGTGTAGAGAAGTTTATATTGTTAAATCTCAAAAAAAAAACATTCAATTCTATGTTATGTACATCCAAACATGATTGGAATTTGGTACTATCCTTTGATTCAAACAAAAAATTTCTTGCACATCCAAACGGCAGAATTGAAAATAGAGGCCATTTCCTTTCCATATTGGAATTGAAATCTTCAGCCCAATTCAATTCCAAGCTTATTTTCCAACATCCAAACAAAACATAGAAGTAAACTAGGTCTGATAGTGTCGAACAACCGATGCCAGACAGGTATGGAACCAATCATTGATATCTTAAATCTTGCTCATTACACCGCGGGTGAAACACAAGGGTCAATTAAATGGGAAAGTATATTTTCAGAAATAATGACAACGTCTTGCAATCGGTTATACCAAAACTGTCTCTGATGGGTGTCCATAATATTCCTTTTTTGTAGAGGTGGAAACAACTATTCCCTTCGTCTTAAAAAAGATGTCTCAATTTTTTCAAAATTTAAGTGTATTTGTAACTAAAATATGTCTAGATTCATGTAAATTTTGACAAATCCGCGACATCCTTTTTAGAACAAAGGGAGTATAAGCTTCTAATAAAAAATCCAAATGTTACTTGCTTCTTGCATTCACATAAGTCATTTCTCATCACTAAAATGGAATCCTAGAGGTACTAGGAAGAAATACCGTCATTTCCTTTTAGTAGTATGATAGACGGTGACTACATTTTTTCGAGACTTGTATCTAACTAAAGTTTGTTCAACAATAGTTGAATTCTGTTGCACAAATGTTGCACAAATATGATATTGTTGATTTGAAGAAATTGTTTTGTGCGACATTTTAAAAAATTGAACGGAAAAAGGCCCGGACGGGCCTAGAAGCTGCTTAAAAAAGATGAGGCAGGTACAAATTACATAGAGACCCCTGATTACATTCATTGCACAAACAAACCGATACTTGAAGATAAGGCCACGAAAGATCCTAGGACGAAAAAAATAAAAAGCAATTGAGTCATTGGTCCACTCCGCCGCCGAGAGACCTCGAGGCACCAAAGACAGAGCCGCCATCGAGGAACTAGCTACTTGGGGCGACGCCAACCATGAATCATGTGCCAAGGGCAAAGAAGATCTTCCAGAAAGGCTCTTGCACGCACTCTTGCGCTAGCCAGACCACACAAAAGAAGAAGAAGGGACTCGGACTCGCAGAGTGTGGAGTGGCCCCTCTAGCCAAAGATAGCTCTGGCAACGATGCCATCGCTTGGGAGCTCCACGAAGTGCAGCTTCAGGGAAGCACGAATGAGCGTGGCACCCCTCTTCCCTTGAGGCTCTAGGGCGAAGAAGAATGAGCTCCGCATCCTCTGTTGCGCCGCCACCACGACGACTTGGAAGAGGAGGAAGCCGACCCGCCAGGTCCTGAAGCTCCAAACCAATAGCCCCTCTATAGGAGGGCAATACCACCTGATGAATATAGAGGTCACGTCACCGCTACTCCACTCCCTCTCGCCACCTCGGCAGTCCAAGAGCTGATCCACAACACCCTTCCCCCTCGCCTCCACGACCGGCCAGGAAAAGGCGCATCACACGACCTCGCATCGATAGGTCGCTCGCGACACGAACTTTATTTGAAGAAGCGGTGGCTTGTCCCTCCTTGTGCAGCTCCGACCAGAGGAACGACATCATGAAGACGATAAACCCTAAAGCTCGGAGGATCTGGTCGCCGAGATCCGGAGCTCAATTCCACCTACTGGGCATAACACCCACAACCGACACATGGCCGACCTGCCTACAGCCTACAGCTACTACGACGTCTCTCCTCCGCCTCGGGAGAGACCCAGACACCTCTGCACGACTCTCAACGCAAGGGAGGAGGACATTTTTATTTTTATGTAATCCACATATAATTGATTGGTCCTAATAAAAATCTTGAAGGTCGGAAGGTGTGTTTGCAATTTTGCCACATTATAAGGTCTTTTAGGCGATTCCTATCTTGCTCAAAACTGAAAAACGTTCGCGGGATTTGCAAAAATTCACTGTCCATCTGCTCTCTCGCCTTCTCGAAGTACCCATTCCTGAGCTAGGGTTTACCGCCGCGGTTCCCACGCGTCCTTCCTCTTCTAGAGGTGGCGGAGCGCATGGTCGGCGGCGAAGGGACGAAGGCTGCGGGAGCGCCGGCTGAGGCGGAGATGGATCTGGATTTCTCGCGCTGGGGCGCGGTGCCCAGCTTCGAGTTCGCCTTCAATTCAGAGAACTTCTCCGACCGGGTGCTGCAGTTAGAGGTCGTCGCCCGCGGCGACGACGGCGGACAACCCCTCCCCGACTCGGCGCGCTGCCCCGAGGAGGAAGGTGAGTTATTGTGCCTCTGCTCCCTCTCATCCCCTTCATGCGATTCGGACATTAATATAGATGTTTTTGAGGCGCTGGGGTTGTTGCGCCTCAAAAAATTACTATAATTTCGTTTCTCTAGAAGTGGATCAGGCTGACCCTCTACTAAGGTGGTTTTAGGGTAACGTGAAATCATTAGAGGGAACCTGTGATGTGCATGAGCTGATGTAGTGTGCATGTAAGAGTTATCTGACATTGAAAGCTGGGCTCGCTTAACCAAACTCAATTTTGTGGAGAACAGTAGGTAACTGATACTTACACGCCAAATCTGCCAATTAGTATATTTCCAAATGTAACAAAAAGAATACGAAGAACATATTTTTTTAAATGCTTTATTGAGTATGGATTTGTATTTCAAACAATGGAAAAATTGTTTCACGACTTCATCTTTGTAAAATGTTGATTTTATGAGAAAATTTGATCCTTAATAGTTTGAGAGGAGACCTCGAGGGAAGACCTCCATAAAACATTAGAACTCTCCAGTCTCCACAAGCATGTTCCCTGTTCAATATATAAGCATTCAAGGTCAATATAGTTTGGCTTTTGTTTATTCGCCTCCGTTTTGTGTGTGTTGAAATATTTAAGGTCATTATTAGCCTGCTTGATAACCGCTCATGTTTAAGTAGTACAAATACCGTCCCCGCAAAAAAAAAAGTAGTGCGAATACCTGCTGAGTAGATATAATTTTGTTACTGCACAATATGCGGTCACAATGCCGATCTATTATTAGGAATAGTGATTGTGGCAATGGCGAAACAATGGAGTGGGATTATAAGGTTGTTGCCTGAGGGTCTTATCGTGGAAATATACGACGAATCTGACAATGAAATTTGTGCTGGGCCAAATCAATATCAAATTTATTCAGACAAAACAGCTAACAAATCATGTATCATGTATGTCCAGTGTTCATACTGCATACATCTGACTATAATGCAACAAATATTTAGATGTTGTAGTGGTGTTCAAAACAATACCAATCCCCTTGTCCTTGCAAAAGTATAGTAAAATCAATCCGTTGCAACTGAGACTAGTCACTGGGCAACAGAGGCACACAACCATGTGAGTTGGACAATTTGGAAAGGGGTTATTCCAGCTGAAACCTAAAGTTCTACTACTTATTGTCCTTTGTGAAATTATGGGTTTTGAAATGATAATCTTCATGTTACAATTCTTGGTCAAGTATGTAGTGAAGCCTTTCAAAAGGTATTGCCTAAGTTCGGCTTTTGACAAATAATTATCTGATGAAATTATATGAAGTTCCAGTAGGATTCTTGGCATAACATCTATGATCACTTTACTCAGTGAGCTGCAAGCAGGGTTTGGATTACAGGTTCAGCTAAATGGCTGCTTAATTTCTGTGATATTATATTTACTATTTTACCATATATCTGCAGATTTATTAAATGAATCTGCACCCTTGAACAGAGTGTCCAAGTATTTGAACAAAAGAAATTATATCCAATGGTTTATTGTGTACCTTTTACTTTTCCTATAGTTGTGTATTTCACTGACCTTGGTATTTTGCAGCTGATAAAGGACAGAGGTATTGACTTTTCCTCAACCATGGCTGGCACAACAGTTTTAACTGTAAGAACCCTTCATATCAATTCGGCAATTCTTGCTGCAAGAAGTCCTTTCTTTCTAAAGGTAATTTTCATAACCACGTGAAATCCATATGTTGTATAGTCAGTTTAACTCTCTAATAAGCTTCATGTTTCTTAGCTTTTCTCAAATGGCATGAAAGAATCTGATCAGGTGCATCCACGAATTAGGATTGCTGATTCCGGTAATGTGATAGCTTAATTTTCACACTCTTCCTCTTATATTTATAATAATTTCCTATTGTGGTTGTGTTACTATTTGTATAGTTTTAAAGTAAAAACATGACTATTTATATAGTAGTAAATAAACATTATGTTCTATACTTTCTGCCACTTTTTACTAATTCAGAGTTCACAATGCATGTTTCACGCCCACACGACAGGCACACACGCACGCTGTGTGTTTTCTATTTATTCATTGGTGTGAGCAACTTGTGGATCAATTAACTCTCTTAAGCAGGAATTAACTCTTTAAGTCTCTTTTTAATATGCAATTACGAGGAATTTGCAATGTCCAACTTAATTTATGAGTCATTGGATCTGATTGTATTGAATGGTAGTGATCATTTGGATTCCACAAACTCATCATTTTTTATAGTAATATAGATATAAATTTTCAGTGATTGGAAAAAGGTTGATCCCTCATGGAGCTTTTCTAAGTGCTGGAAGTCATTAGTTTACTTAAACATTTATTTTGGGTACAAAAAGAGTGTCCTTATTTGTTTACTTATTCATTGAACCGTTTTCTTAATCTTTATCCCTTTTCTGTTTTCATCCTACTTGGAACAGAGGAAAATGCCCTTATGGAGCTTTTAAGCTTTATGTACAGTGGAAAGTTGACACGGGTTGTGCCTGCTCTTCTGCTCGACATCTTAATGGCTGCTGACAAATTTGAGGTTCCTTCTTGCATGAGGCATTGCAGTCAGTTGCTCACAAGCCTGCCTATGACCACTGAATCTGCACTGCTATACCTAGACCACCCATGCTCTGTGTTAATGGTTGCTGAAGTTCAGCGTGTGGTAGGTGCAGCCAAAGAGTTCCTTACCGACAAATACAAGGATTTAGATAAGTGAGTGATCTCCATTTGATGGAGCAATGTTTTTTTTTGGGAGAAAATCTAGGCATGTGTTATTAAATCATGTATGTAGTGTACTCATGACATGTCTCGTTTCAGGTTCGAAGATGAAGTGATGAACATCTCACTTGCTGGGATCGAAGCCATCTTTTCAAGTACTGACATGGAAGTGGAATCTGAAGATCACGTATATCACTTCTTGCTCAAGTGGGCCCGTGCACGATACTTAGAACCGGAGGAAAGACACGAGATCTTGAGTTGTCGTTTACTTCCGCTGGTACGTTTCAGTCACATGAGATGTACTACACTTCAGGAGATCCTAGCATGTACTGATAATGATATTGACCATCGGAAAGTACATACGCGTATTGCTGAGGCACTTGTATTCAAAGATTACCAAACAGATACGGAGGGTGTTCTTCCAGAAGACTTAAGAGCGTGTTGGCAACCTGCAAAGCGAGCTTACAAGACCAAACCTGTGAAAGTTGTTGTGTTTGATCCACCTTGCCGACAGGCTATAGTTTACTTGGGCATAGAGCGTGAGGAATGCTCCAGACTCTTTCCGTCCGGGGAGATATACTCGCAATCATTCTTTCTTGCCGGGCATGAATTCCGTCTCGCAGCAACCTGTGAAATGAACGAAGCCGGTGACAGTGACATGTACAGCTTTGGCCTCTACATTGAGCTCCGCAGTATGCCAGAGTGCTCAGAGTCGTCTGTCACAATAGACTTTGAGTTTGGCGCCAAGAAAAAACCATCAGGGAAATTTGTCAGCCAGTCTAACAATGTGCTCGTCTTTACTGAAGGCGAGTTGATGCTTGGATGCGAAGATATCTTTGGGACTCCATGGTGGGCTTTCATTGCTGATGACAACCTCTTCATCGATGGCGTGCTCAATCTGAGAGCGGATCTGAGTGTGGTGGAGCAGCCTTTTATGAGGATCTCTAGATTTACTCTCATTGAAGAGAGGGGATGACACTAGGAGTTGGGGCAATTTTCTGGTTTTATTTCTCGCACAAACTCACATACAAATGTCATGCCAACCACAGGGGTTGGGGATACATATTTATAGGCTGCTAGCCAGCCAAGAATATGCTAAATGCTAGTCCAAGATGCTAGTCTAAGATGCTGCCTAAAAGCAGTCAAGGATGCTTGGTCCTTACTGCTCCTAACTACCCGTCCTTGCTACAAGGACCATGTGTGTTACAGCCCCACAAAGACCAACAGTACAGAGACTTATTCATCATTCTCCCCCTAAGTCTTGTGCGTTGTCTTGTGAGAAGGCTGGACCATCCTAATCCTGGAGCAGAGTCCAAGGAACGTGATTCGCCCAAGAGGCTTGGTGAGCAGGTCTGCAAGCTGATCCTTGGTGTTGATGTAGCTCGCCGTGATGCTCCCTTCATCCAAACAGCGTCGGATGAAGTGGTACCTCACTCGGATGTGCTTGCTCCGTTCGTGAAACACGGGGTTCTTCGCCAGGGCCAGAGCGGACTTGCTGTCCACCATGAGCTGCACTGCGCTGGTGTCTCGACCGAGGAGATCACCAAGCAGTCGAGCAAGCCAGAGGGCCTGAGTGCAGGCAGTGGAGGCCGCTATGTACTCGGCCTCGCAGCTGGACATGGCCACCACCTGCTGCTTGACTGACTGCCAGCTCATAAGGCACTTGCCGAGGAAGAAGAGGATCCCGCTTGTGCTCTTGCTGGTGTCGATGTCGTCGGCGTGGTCGCTGTCGCTGTACCCGACGAAGTGTGCCGCCCCAGGGCACCGAGGGTAGTAGAGGCCGTGGTCGAGAGTCCCCGCAACGTAGCGGACGATCCTCTTCACAGCCTGCTGGTGTTCCGTCGTCGGTCGCTGCATGAACCGACTAACGTAGCCGACGGAGAATGCCAAGTCCGGCCGTGTGTGGGCGAGATAGCGAAGGCTCCCCACAAGACGCCGGTACTGTGTAGCGTCCACCTCCTCCGCCGTGCTGTCGCGGCTCAGTTTCAGCCTCTCCTCCATCGGGGTCAGAGCTGGGTTGCAATCGGTGAGCCCGGCGAGCTCAACGACGCGCTTGGCGTAGGCGGTCTGTCGAAACGTGATCCCGGAGTGGTCCTGGTGCACCTCGATCCCCAGGTAGAAGGAGAGGAGCCCCAGATCACTCATCTGGAAGGCGGCCTTCATTTCTTCCTTGAACGCCGCCACCTTTGCATCCTTGGTGCCGGTGATGACCAAGTCGTCGACGTAGACACCTACCAACAGGGCATTTCCTCCATTGCCCCGTCGGTAGACGGCCGCCTCGTGCGGGCTTTGCCCGAAGCCCACCGTCTTGAGCGTGGAGTCCAGCTTGGCGTTCCATGCCCTTGGTGCCTGCCGCAAACCATAGAGAGCCTTGCGTAGACGAAGTACCTTGCCCTCCTGGCCAGGAATCGCAAATCCCGGCGGCTGTTGCACGTAGACCTCCTCCTTCAAGTCGCCGTTGAGGAAGGCAGACTTGACATCCATGTGATGGACGCGCCAGCCCTCCTGAGCGGCTAGCGCAAGGAGGAGTCGCACGGACTCCATCCGTGCCACAGGAGCGAAGGCGTCGTCGAAGTCGACCCCCTCCTGCTGCAAGAAACCTCGGGCCACCAAGCGAGCCTTGTGCTTGACGATGGCGCCGGATTCATCCCTCTTCAACTTGAACACCCACTTAAGGGTGATCGCCCGGTGACCTCGAGGGAGGTCAGCGAGCTCCCAGGTGCGGTTCTTCTCAACCGCATCCATCTCCAACTACATCGCGGCTCGCCATGCCGCGTCTTGCTCCGCTTCTGCAAAAGACCGAGGCTCACCGTCGTCACATGCAAGTTGCAGTTGCGCCTCCAGGTTGCGTGGCACCAGTCCCGGCACCGGCTGGTCGCCGAGAAGACCCTCCATCGTACGGTACCGCAACGGCTCGCCGTTGTAATACGCGTCGATGCGCTCCTCATCGTGAGCGAGCGGGGAAGCGAACTCCACCGGGCTGCGCTCGACGCGAGCTGGTGCTGGTGTAGACGCGCCCGGAAGTGTGACTGCTGGTGCCGGAGTGGACGTGCCCGGAGGTGTGACTGCTGGTGCCGGAGTAGACGTGCCCGGAGGTGTGACTGCTGGTGCTGGAGCACGTGGCGTCGGTGGCGTCGGCAGGTGTGGTGACGTCGATGTGACAGCCACCGGGACAGATGGAGACTTGGGAACTGAGGTAGACGCGCTCGGCGAGGAGGAGCTGCCTGCTCCCTCGAAGTGGACGTACTCGACAATGAAGTCGTCATACGTCGGAGTCGAGCCGTCGTCCACCGCCTTGTCCCACGTCCACCCTCGCCCTTCGTTGAACACAACATCTCGCGCCGTGCGCACACGCTGTGTCTTCGGGTCGAGGATGTGGTAGGCCTTCGAGCCCTCCGTGTAGCCGATGAACACTCCCGGAGTGCTCCTGTCGTCGAGCTTGCCGATGTGGCCGAGCTCCTTGGCGAACGCGAGGCAGCCGAAGACCCGTAAGTGGGAGACCGCCGGCTTGCGCCCATGCCAAGCCTCGTATGGCGTCTTGCCGTCAAGTGCCTTCGTAGGTGAGCGGTTGAGGATGTAGACGGCTGTCAGCACCGCCTCCCCCCAGAAGACAGCCGGCATCCCTCTCTGCTTGAGGAGGGCCCAGGCCATCCCCACAACTGTCTGGTTGCGCCGCTCGACGACGCCGTTCTGCTGCGGGCTGTAAGGGGCGGAGTAGTGGCGCTGAATGCCCTCATCAGCGCAGTACGACGCGAATTCAGTTGCTGTGAATTCGCCGCCGTTGTCGGTGCGCAGTACGCGCAGCTTGCAGCCGCACTCCGCCTCTGCAGCAACCTGCGTACGCCTGATGGCGTCCGCTGCTTCTCCCTTGCTGCTGAGAAGCACCACCCGCATGTAGCGGGAGAAGTCATCGACGAGCAGCAAGAAGTAGCGTCGTCCTCCCGGTGTGGCCGGAGTCACCGGTCCACACAAGTCCCCGTGCACGAGCTCGAGCTTCTCCTTAGCTCTGAAGCTCGCCTGCTGGGGGAAGGGGAGTCGCCTCTGCTTCGTCACCACGCAGACGTCGCAGAACTGCTCCACGTGTTCGAGGCACGGCATGCCTCGCACCATCTCCTTGCTGCTGAGCCGCTTCAGAGCCTCGAAGTGAAGGTGCCCGAAGCGCTCGTGCCACTGCCACGCCTCGTCGTCCCGACGGGCGGCGAGGCAGAGGGGCTGTGCCACCTGCACATCAAGGACATAGAGCCGATTTGCGCCTCTAGTTACCTTGGCAAGAAGGCGACGATGGCGATCCCAGATGCGCAGGATCCCGTGCTCGATCAGCACGCGCGAGCCGTTCTCATCCAGCTGTCCCAAGCTGATGATGGAGTTCCTCAGCGCAGGGATGTAGTAGACACCGGTGAGCATCCGGTGCTCTCCGGTCTTGGCGGCGAAGATGACGGAGCCGACACCCTGAATCTCCACGGCGGAGGCATCTCCAAACTTGACGGAGCCTCGCACGTCGGAGTCGAGCTCGGCGAAGAACTCCCGTCGACCAGTCATGTGGTGGGTGGCGCCGGTGTCAAGGCACCACCCGCCAGTCTTGTCGCTGCCGGAGCCATCGCCGAGAAGGGCGTGTGCCTTTGGCTCGTCGAGGTGGAGGGGAGCCGCTGCAGTCGGTGCCGCAGGGCGTAGCTCAATGCTCGCATGAGCCATGAACAAAGCTGGCTCCTCCTCTCCTGCCTGTGCGACGTGGGCCTGGCCGCGTCGTGGCTGTCGACACTCCTTGGCCCAATGGCCAAGCCGGCCACAGTTGTGGCAGGCGTCATCTTGGGCCAACTTGGGCCTGCCGGCGGCGCCTCCCCGGGCACCTCCGCGGGCGCCACCTTGCACCCTGACCTGGCCGTCTTTGCCCCCCTTGCGCGGTTTGCCGCGCCTGCGGCCACCTGATGCGGAAGAGGACTCCCCCTTCTTCCTGTCACCGTGGCCGGCATCCCACCGCTCCCGAGTGAGGAGCAGCTTCCCAGCAGTGGTGATGGACCCCGGGGGAAGCTCTGGCTCGTCGAAGTCGACGACCTTGAGGCGACCGATTGCCTCCTCGATCGACATCGTGCTGAGGTCCAGCAAGGATTCGATCGAGCGAGATATCTGCCTGTACTTCGTGGGGACGCAGTGAAAAAGCTTCTCGACGGCTTTTTCCTCGTTGTAGGTGGCGTCGCCGAACCGCTCCATCTTCTGCAGCAAAGTGTTGAGACGGAGAGCAAAGTCGTCGATGTCCTCACCTGGCTTGAAAGCCAGGTCATCCCACTCCTTGCGGAGTGCCTGCAGAGCGGCCTTGCGAGCACGGTCGCTGCCGATGCGCGACGCAGCGATGGCCTCCCAGGCCTCCTTGGCAGTCTGCTTGTTGGAGAGCGAGAACTGCATCTCGGGCGGGACAGCGGCGAGGAGGGCGTCCAGCGCCCGTCGATCGTCATGGTGGTCGACGTTGGCATCCTGGACTGCCTCCCACATGTGTCGCACCTAGAGCCGGACCTTCATGACCGCGGCCCACTCGACGTAGTTGGTTTTGGTGAGGGTAGGCCACCCAGCACCGGGACCAACGTCCCTGACCACAGCCCGGACCTCGTAGAGGCCACAGTCTTGGTCGTTTCGGCCGCCGCCGCCGTGCGCGCCTCCTCCTGGAGCGCCAACGCCATGCACGCCTCCTCTTGGAGCGTCACCGCCGTGCGCGCCTCCTCCTGGAGCGCCACCGCAGTGCGCGCCTCTTCCTGGAGCGCCACCGCAGTGCTCACCTCCTCCTGGAGCGCCACCGCCGTGGTCACCTCCTCCTGGAGCGCCACCGCCGTGCGCGCCTCCTCCGGGAGCGTCACCGCAGTGCTCACCTCCTCCTGGAGCGACACCGCCGTGTGCTTGGGCATGCTCGGCTGCCCACCGCGCCGTCCGCTCGTGGGCTGTGTCGACGCTGCTTCCGCCTGAAATGGAGCCGCTGATGCTGCCGCGCAGAGCCTGGGCCTCTGCCGCTGCTGTACGTGATGCCTCCACCGCTGCTGCTGCTTCTGCCTCCGCTCTGGCTGCTGCCAGTTCCGCCGCTGCCAGCCTTGAAGCCCTGGCTGTCGCCACAACGGCTGCTGCTGCCTCCCGCTCACGCTCCTCTGCCGCGGCGAGCTCGGCCTCCTGCCGACGCCGCACGCTCGAGGTAGCCGAGTGCTGAGAGCGACCTTGGGACATGGCTGGCCGCTGGGGGGCTGTTGCGTGGAGGGAGAGCTGCTGCTAACGAGCTGCTGCTCGAATGCGCGGAAGGGGAGAGGCCACCAGGGACAGCTTGAGCTGCTGCACTTGCCCGCTGGGGCTGCTGCACACCCGGTGAAGGGGATGAGCAGGAAACACTCAGCCTACAAGACAACCTCGCTCTGATACCACTTGATAGGATCTCTAGATTTACTCTCATTGAAGAGAGGAGATGACACTAGGAGTTGGGGCAATTTTCTGGTTTTATTTCTCGCACAAACTCACACACAAATGCCATGCCAACCACAGGGGTTGGGGATACATATTTATAGGCTGCTAGCCAGCCAAGAATATGTTAAATGCTAGTCCAAGATGCTAGTCTAAGATGCTGCCTAAAAGCAGTCAAGGATGCTTGGTCCTTGCTGCTCCTAACTACCCGTCCTTGCTACAAGGACCATGTGTGTTACAGCCCCACAAAGACCAACAGTACAGAGACTTATTCATCAGGTGAGATGGTATGATGCCTCACTCGCGGAGTTATATGCCCTATTGTCCAGCATAGGTTTCTTCAATGGGATTGGAGTCGTAATCTGAGTGTCTTGCTGGTTGTCGTCTGGGCGTCTGTTGGCAACAGCGGGGAGTTCCTTTTGGTAGCTACCACTTCTGCCTGCGTTCTAATTTCGGTTACTTTGGTGTCTCTGCTTGGAAACGCTTTGGCTCCTGAATGATGATGCCATGGTTTGCATGGAGAGAAACAACTCCGTGCTGCTAGCTAGAGGAAAGGTTTCTTAACTTGTACTCCCTCCGTTTTAAAATATAAGATGTTTTAGGTTTGTAAAAAAAATGTATCTAGACTCGTTTTAGTGTCTAGATTCACTCTAAACCTTAGTGAACCTATATACTAAAAGTAGTCTAGATATATTTGGTTCACAAATCTAAAACATCTTATATTTTGAAACGGAGGGAGTAGTATAGTATATGGCAGTGATCAAACTCAACTGGGATTGAGCAGATCTAAGACTTGATTACCTATGCATCTATCTACCAAGTGTACTTAACTATTGTTCTAGATTAGTTTACCATGGTCGTCCTCTTCTCCAAATCTACATGCATATACATGAGCATGTCCATCCACCTGAAACAACCGTTTTTCTCGGAAGCTCAACTAGCTAGGGACGTACTTCCTTCATCCTTCCGTATCAATCAAAGAGTTGAGAAGCAAAATGTATAGTGCGGCTGCGAGAAGTTTGAATTCATTGGCTTAGTAATTGTAAAAATTCGATGTTTTTTCAGCTGTAATCTGGTGTTTTGTTGGTTTGCTGGGCATCATGCATGTTCCTTTTTTACAGTTCATACGCCTCTGCATGCATTCTCCTTTCGTTGTTTCGCTTGTGTCGGAAAAGCTCGGTATCTGGATTATTGAAGGTCATGGTGGTGGCGTTTATCTAGTTCCATATTACAATGAGAACGGTTGGAAACCGAGGCAACAATGGGCACATATTATATACCTGACCCCTTTTTTTTTCATTTCAAAACGAAAATCAACAACTGTTTGATACTACTCCCTCCTTTTAGAAATATAAAATGTTTTATGTTTGTGAAGGAGATGTATCTAGACACCTTTTAGTGTATAGGTTCAAATGACTTTAGACACTAAAAGATGTCTAGATACATCTCATTCATAAACCTAAAACATCTTATATTTCCATACTGAGGGAGCACGACGGATGTTGCTTACCTGTTCTGCTTTGGTGAATCAACAACTGTGTGTCTGGTTCAGCACGCTTGTGTTGCAGAAATACTAGGATGCTGCTTTCAGTTTCTGCTCAAACGGATGAGTTTTACATTTTTTTTCCTTTCTATATAATCGATTATGTTTTACACAAATTCATTTTGGGGTTAGCCAGGCTCATGAGGTCGGAAGCCAAACGGTGCCCTGTACTGATCCTTTGATGCATTGCGTGTACTCACCTCCCGGCAAAAGAAGAATTCAGTATTACTACTCCTCTCGAGAAGCTAAAAAGACGACTACTACTAGTACTAGCATTACTCCCTTAATTAATGGCTTCACCCACCTCCTAGATTCTTGCGCCCATACTTGAAAGTCGAAACGTTGAGAAGATGAGCGGATTAGAGCATGTATATAATTGACACAAGCAGTACAATGCACAGTGCAGAAAGAAGGATCACTCGTATCGACTCAAAGAAGTGCACACCGACGCGACGGCAAAGCCTTCCCGCGCCTCCTACTCGTCCTAGCTCGTCTGGATGGCCGCCGGCAAAGCCGAGGCGGATGCGGGTGCGGAGGTGGAGCCGGACTTCTCGCGCGGCGGCGTGCTGCCCAGCTTCGAGTTTGCCTTCGACTCGCCCAACTTCTCCGACAGGGTGCTGCGGATGGAGATCATCGCCAGCGGTGACGTCGGCGCAATATCGGCCGTGGACTTCGGGCGACACCGTGAGGTCAAAGGTGAAACAGTACCCGAGGGTAAATTTTCTATTGCTTTTTTTTTTTTGTATCATTAGCTGACGGCCGTAAGCTTAGACAATGAAGCTGGGAGAACACATTTTCTCAAAAAGAATTATGGAGTACTATTGGAAAATGTAACCCGAGGGTAATTCTTTTTAATTACTTCAGGCGATCCGTAAGCTTAGACAATGAAGCTGGGAGAACACATTTTCTCAAAATGAAATACTCCCTCCTTTTCAAAATATAAGATGTTTTAGTTTTTTGTAAAATGAATGTATATAGACGACTTTTATATCTAGATTCACTCCGAACCTATACATCAAAAAGGTGTCTAGATTCTTTTGTTTCACAAAATTTAAATATTTTAGAACGGAGGGAGTACTACTAGAAAATGTAATCCGAGGGTCAATTTTCTATTGCTTCGGGCGATCCATAAGCTTAGACAATGAAGCTGGGAGAACACATTTTCTCAAAAAGAAATACTGTACTACTAGAAAATGTAATGTAGCTTGACCATCTCCTGTGGGGAAATGCAACACCTATCTGACAATGAAATTTGTTTGAATCAGCATCGCATTTATACAAGCAAAGCAACTGATTGATTCTACATCATCCAATTAATTGCCATACATCCTATTACTCTTGCTGAAGTTCTGCCAGCGAAGACCTTTAATCTTGCTGTCCTTTCGACGCTTCTAAATCTTTCTTAATTATTTTTTTACTTGTAAACCTTCATGTTTATGTTAATGATTCTTGGTCAAGCTTGTCACCAAGCCTATGCAAAGTCTTCTCCTGGGTTGGCCTTGATATATAAAATATTTTTTTGTTGGAAATTTAGAGATCTCATAAGTAAACTTTGTTTTAAGTAAGTTACTTAGAGAACAGACATTAATGCCTATTAGCATGTCAGATATTCCAAACGGGTAAGTTTTGTAGTTACTACAATGATCTTCCAATTTCTATATTATTTTGTATTGAAGTAACAAAACGAATATCAATACCATAAGTGTGCTATTGATGCAACACATGTATATTGGGCGAAGAAGAAACTGTTCCATATGACCATTGTTCGAGGTCAGCATTGTTAAGCATAGTTTGAACTACCTACCTTGAGTAAGTAAGTAGTATATTGTACCAATGCATATGGACCCTCCTGTACATTGCAACGATAAGGGCTATTCCTATCTATATCAACACGTACCCGAACCCCTGAGGGGTATCGCTTCCTGCCAGACAAAAAGCATTAGTCTGCTTTATTCTGATTAGAGATAGTCACGCGCACGACGCGCACACACACAATGCTTCGAAAAATGTAAAAAATAATTAAAAAGCTCTTAAACTTGTTGTGCCACTAGATTCCTGGGCAGCAGTAACTCATTACATACCAGTTACATGTATGATTTACCTTACACGGTGAGCATCAAGCATACTTAAATTGTTGGATGCAGCTAAATGACTCTTTCTGTTTTGATGATGCTATTATAAATGTTTCTCCTATTATTAAAGATTAATTACATGAATCTGTACACATAGAACAACGTCAGAGTGTTCCTAGTATTATAACAACATAATATAGGTGGTTCTATTTCCTTATGTTTTAATTATTGTCAATCTGTAATTTTTTCTTTGACCTTTGGTATTTTGCAGGTGATAAAGAACAGAGTGCCGACTCTTCTTTGGTTATGGTGGGTGCACCCATTTTACGAGAAAAATCAGTTTATATCAATTCGGCGATTCTTGCTGCAAGTAGTGCTTTCTTCCTAAAGGTAATTCCGATTCTTGTGAACATTTGTATGTACTATAGTCTGTTGAAGTTTCTATTAAGCTTTGTGCTTTTTAGCTTTTCTCAAATGGCATGAAAGAATCTGATCAGATGGATCCAACAATTAGGATTGCTGATGCAGGTAATATGTTAGCTCAAGTGTAACATTCTTCCTCTAACAATTTAATCTAATTTTCTCTTGAAGTTGTGTTACTATTTTGTATATTAATAAAATACAAGCACATGATTATTTAGGTTAAATAAAATAATTTAGGTTTCTACTATTTGTTTTTATGTTCCGTGCAAAAAATGTTAGTTTCAACATGGAGCTTTTGTCGGTAATGAAAGTCAGTAGTGAACTCAAATAATCAATTACTATCTCCGTTCCAATAAGGCCTACATTTTTCTTTGAAAAGGCTAGTTAAATAAAGTTTGACCAAACTTTTAGAAAAAACTATCAAGATCTATGATATTGTATAGATATTATATGAAAATATATTTCATGATGTATCAAACCGTGTTGATTTTGGATTGTATACATTAATTATTTTTCTTGAATCATGGTCAAACTTTATGTAGGTTGACTTTTGGTAAAAATATAATCCTCATTGGAATGGAGGTAGTATGGTACAAAAAGGTTGTCCTTTTCTTGTTTACTAATTTATCGAACTGTTTCAATATTCCTTATGCATTTTTGTTTTGCTTGCGCTCTACCTGGAACAGCGGAAAATGCACTTCTGGAGCTTTTGAGCTTTATGTACAGTGGGAAGTTGACCACAAATGAGCCAACCCTTGTGCTCGACATCTTGATAGCTGCCGACAAGTTTGAGGTTCTTTCTTGCATGAGGCATTGCAGTGAGTTGCTCACAAGCTTGCCTATGACCACAGAATCTGCACTGCTCTACCTAGGACATCCATGCTCCATTTCATTAGCTGCTGAGGTTCAAACTCTAAGAGTTGCATCAAAGGAATTCCTCGCTAACAAATACAAAGATTTGACCAAGTGAGTTACTTCTAAGTAAAATGTAGACATTTTCTAAAAGAACGTGTGCAACAATATCTGAAGTGTGTCTCAAGTCATGATTTGGCTCATTTCAGGTTCACTCAGCATGAATTTATGAGCATGCCTCTTGGTGGGATTGAAGCCATCTTTTCGAGTACGGATCTACATGTACCATCTGAAGATTCCGTATATAACTTCTTGGTCAAGTGGGCCTGTGACCAATACCCAGAATCAGAAGAAAGGCATAGGGTATGGAGTTCTCATTTACTTCCTCTGGTGCGTTTCAGTCATATGACGTGGGGGAAACTACAGGAGGTCTTAGCATCCACTGATGATGATGATGTAGACCATGAACAAACAACTAAACATATTACCGATATGCTTCTACACAAAGCTTAGCCAGCACACGCGAAACGAATTCTTGCAGCAGAGGCAGCAACCTGTTGGCAAGTTCCACAGAGAACCTACCTGTTGAAGTCTGTCAAAGTGGTTGAGTTTGATCGACCCTGCCAACAGGTTATTGTCTTCTTGGATCTAACACGTGGTGAGTGCTCCCGACTCTTCCCAACTGGTGTTATATTCTCGCACGCTTTCCATCTTGCAGGGCAGAATTTCTATCTCGTGCCAAACTGTGAATGTGATGAGAAGAGTAAGTCGTGCACCTTTGGCCTCTGTATTGGTACAATTGAAGAGCCGGGGGACGCAACATGTTTTACATTAGATTTTGAGTTTGCTGCAAGGAAACGACCATCAGTGGAATTCGTGCGCATATTGAAGGAGAAGGTTATATACACCAGTGGAGATTGGAGTCAGGGACGTTCTGATCTTTTTGGCATTCCATGGTCGACATTCATGGCCGACGATGACCTCTTCATCAATGGAGTGCTGCATCTGAGAGCTGATTTGAGGGTGGTCGAGCAGCCTGAGTTACTGACTTGATGTTATCTTGGAAAGTTAGCTCGCTTCAACGGGATTTCAGTTGTCAGCTGGTCATGTTGGCGGCGTAAAGTCCTTTTATCTGTTTTGTCATTTGGAATATGTTGGTCATTCTTATGCTGCTCATTTTGTCATTTGGTATATGTTGCTGGAAAACGAGGTGTGGTGGCTGAATGCTGGCGATATATATTTGTTCATTTTATCTGTTTTGTTTTTGCAAAACATGAGTGTTTTTCATTTTTTTTGTTAGATTCACCATAATCTTCTTACATACGTGATTCTACACCCATTTTTTTTGTTCTGGACTGATTTACCGTCGTCAGTCCTCGGTTAAATAGCTAGCGGCTTGCTAAATGGTCGTGGAAATGTTTGGTACCGTGCTACACCATTGATTTAAGCGAGAGGAGCTTCCTGGGATCGTGAACTGATGTTTATGTATGTACCGATGAAGAAGCTGTTCCTCATTCAGTCAGTCCGCAGACTGTCTGAATGTACACATGGACTTCATTTTCGTCAGACAGCACAAATGAGGTCTAGCTGGAGGCCTGCAGCATGTCCCGTCACCGCTGAAGAGTTAATTACTCCTTCTAGATCTATATTAAAGTTTTTAACTTTGTCTAGATATAAATGCATCTAAACTCTCCTCCAAAACTTTGTAATGGTCTATAACCTTCCCTGTGAATAAAGTAATATATGTTTAGGCTGGCGTACCTGTCGTAGTCACGATAAAAAAATAATGGACTGTGCTAACACGCGGCGTCGCATATTAGTCGCGTTCGTGCGGCGGCTAATTGCCATATTAATTAGGTCTAATTATCATATTAATTAAGCCTAAACTAATTAATCTTCAGAACACTAGCGTGTTTCTCTGTTGCCAGATTAGTCAGATTCAATTGTTTCTAAATTGTCAGATTAATTTTTTCGAAAAAAAATTGCCAGATTAATTATTATTTATAATTTCCAGATAAAATTCACTTGGTTGCCTCGCGTGGTGGTTTGAGAGGAAGAGGGAGAACTTCTGTGTAAGAGAGAGAGGGAGGAATCGTGTGGTTGACGGCAACCTATGAAGAGATAAGGTGTATGCAGGAATTGAAGAGATAAGACCATGCCCTGATCGGTAGTGGACAGACACGCGGTGTTTTTTTCTGAATCAACACGCGCCGCATGGAGAGCATGGGATGCGGCGCCTCGCGCTAGATTTTTCCAAAAATAATTCATTTAAACTAAGTACTTATACATACGAATCTAGATAAAATCAAGAACTTTAATATAAACCAAAGTAATACCCAAAACCACCATTTAAAGATAAGAAGTAACTGTAAGAATTGAACGAGACAAATGAATCGAAAGGTACTTTTCCATTGATGATTGAACGCTTATATACAGGAGGAACGGCGACGGTTCAAAAGGCGGTTCCCGAAGGCGACGCTTCAGGAACAATAAGTCGGTTTCCACATCGTGGGAATATCCACGTGCAGTTACAAGTAGAGATTAATTTAACTAATTACATTAATTAATTAAATTCTAACACTCCCCCTAATCTATACTTGTCCTTTTGTCCTTAGCGCGTTCATCATCTTGAAAAAGTCTCCTCCAAAAACCCTGTGGGAAAAATGTGAGGAGTATGGTAGCATATGCTGTTAAAACTCCTTCAAAAACCCTGTGGGAAAATAAGGAGAAAATGACACAGCATATAATGATTTATCGCCTCTATTAACTCAATATGAAATAAATCCATAGAATCTAGAGGTCAATAAATATGCCGTTTATACCATCTTAAAAACCCCGATGGGGAAAACGGATAGTATGACATATGATCTTATGTTGATATTACCTCATTAAAAACCTTAATGAGAACCTGAATAGTAAACTCATCAAGGGAAAAAGAGTATAATATGATGCTTTGAACAGGCATAATTCAGGAAGACACTCCCCCTGATTCTTGCAAATCTCGAAGCCGTCGCATACCAATTCCATGAATATATTTTTGGAATATTGAAGTTGGCAGAGACTTCGTGAATAGGTCAGCGAGATTATCACATGACTTTACTTGCAAGATGTTTATTTCCCCGCTCTTTTGGAGCTCATGAGGATAAAACAATTTAGGGGCAATATGCTTAGTGATATTGCTCTTGATGTATCATGTTTGCATCTGTGCAACACAAGCCGTATTATCCTCATAGATAATGGTAGGTCATTCGATAGAACCAATTCCACATGACTTTTGTATGTGGTTTATCATTCTGCGAAGCCACACACATTCGCGTGATGCCTCATATAATGCAATTATTTCAGAATGATTGGTAGAAGTGGCAACCAGAGTCTGTTTCGAAGACTTCCATGATATAGCAGTTCCACCATGTAGGAACACAAAGCCGGTCTGCGATCTGGCATTATGGGGATCAGATAAGTAGCCAGCATCAGTGTATCCGATCATACTGGAGTCCAGATTTCTATGAAACTGAAAGTATAGACCAAGATCCTTTGTGCCTTGGAGATATCGAAAGACATTCTTGACTCCCGACCAATGGCGTTTGGTGGGAGTTGCGCTGTGTCTAGCAAGTAGATTCACTGCAAATGCGAGGTCAGGTCTCGTATAATTTGCAAGATACATGAGCGCACCAATGGCACTGAGATATGGAACCTCGGGTCCCAATATCTCTTCTCCATCATCCCTTGGCCTGAACGGATCTTTCTCTACGTCTAGGGAACGAACCACCATGGGAGTTTTAGATGGATAGGATTTGTCCATATTGAATTTCTCCAATATTTTCTGGATATAGGCAGCTTGGTGTACCATTATTCCTGAGGGAAGGTGCTCGAGTTGAAGACCCAAGCAAAATTTGGTTTGACCCAAATCCTTCATCTCAAATTCTGTCTTTAGATGATTGCGTGCTTCATCAATATCTTGTGTGTTGCCAATAATGTTGAGATCATCGACATACACTGAAATAATGCAAAATCCTGAAGAGGACTTCTTGATGAAGACACATGGACAATTATCATTGTTGGAGTAACCCTTCTGAAGAAGGAACTCACTAAGTCGGTTGTACCACATCCGTCCCGACTGTTTCAAGCCGTATAAAGACTTGTTCAGTTTTACACAGTACATGTTGCGTTTAGCGCTTGCATTCGGGACAGAGACTCCATCAGGAACCTTCATGTATATGTCCGAATCTAGTGACCCGTAAAGATATGCGGTCACGACATCCATCAACTGCATAGATAGATGATTTTGCACTGCCAAAGATATAAGATATTGGAAAGTGATACCACTCATTACTGGAGAATATGTCTCATTGAAATCAATGCCGGGTCTCTGCGTGAAACCCTGTGCTACGAGCCTCACTTTATATCTCACCACCTCATTGTTCTCATTCTGTTTCCGGAGGAAAACCCATTTGAATCCCACAGGGAAAACATTGGGAGGTGTTGGTATTGCTTCTGTGAATACCTTCCTTTTATTGAGCGAAGCAAGTTCTGCTTGTATTGCTTCCTTTCATTTAGGCCAGTCGGAGCGTTTCTCACACTCAACAATAGTCCTTGGATCATGATCATTGAGAAGGGTATCAGCAATTGTAGCAGAAAAATAAGTGTCGACAATCGTAGACTTACGGTTGAATGATTCTCCAGAATCGATATAGTTGGTGGATATCTCATGCACCCTTGATGACTCTTCGTGATTTCCCAATACGCGTGAGTCTAGGTGTCCCGATGTCCCAGCCAGTGTGTGCAAGCTGGAGCTGGGTTGTGGAGGTTGCCCTTCCACTGGGTGTATACTACCCATAAGGTGTTCGTCAACGTTGAGCTGACTTGCATTTACCGATTTGGAGGATTTTCTCCTCTCTCTCCTTTGTTGCTTGCGAGAAGAAGGTTCCGGGTCAGAAACCGTACTACTCCCCCTCTTTTTAGGATCAGGGAGTTGAGTGGTTTTTGTTGGTACCTCCACTCTTTCTGGCGCATTTCTGGCCGGTTTCCAGGATTTAGTAACACCTTTTAGATCAGTAAATGAATCTGGCAGATTATTTGCAAGATGTTGCAAATTGATAATTTTCCGAACTTGGAGTTCGGTCTCTTGGGTACGTGGATCAGAGGTTGAAATGGCGATAGCATTCCAATCAATTTCCGGGCATTCTTTCTGGTACTTGAAATCTCCCCCTAATGCCGGAAAATGTTCCTCATCGAATATGCAATCAGCGTGACGGGCTGTGAATAGATCCCCAGTAAGGGGTTCCAGGTACTTAATAATCGACGGCGATTTGTACCCCACATAGATCCCTAGTTTTCTGTGTGGGCCCATGGATGTCCGCTGTGGTGGTGAGATCGGGATGTATGCAGCACATCCGAACTTACGCAGATGGGAAATGCTGGGAGGATTTCCACGTACCAATTGCAGAGGGGAAGTACTGTGATATGCAGTAGGTCGCAATTGGATTAGGTCAGCGGCGTGTAAAACCGCGTGACCCCAACACGAAGTTGGCAAGCTGCAATTCATTAACAAAGGTCTTGCAATGAGTTTGATCCTCTTTATTAGGGACTCAGCCAAACCATTTTGAGTGTGGAAATATGGAACAGAGTGCTGAACTTCAATCCCCAAGGCCATGCAATAGTTATTGAAGGCACGCGAAGATAATTCTGCAGCATTGTCCATGCGAATTGATTTAATTCGACTTTCTGGATAGTGGGCTTGTAACTTAATTACTTCCCTCATTATCTTGGCAAATGCATGGTTTCGTGTGGAAAGAAGACACACATGTGACCATCGTGTAGATGCGTCAATCAAAACCATGAAATACCTGAATGGTCCAGATAATGGTTGGATAGGACCACAAATATCACCTTGAATTCGCTCAAGGAACTGAAGTGGTTCAACTTGTATTTTGAGGTGCGAAGGCCTCAAAATTAGCTTCCCTGTGGCACATGATGTACACACAAAGTCTGATGACTGAGAAAATTTTGACTCATGCAAATTATGACCAATGGAATTGCTAGTAATCTTCCGCATCATCCCGATGCCGGGATGGCCTAGGCGATCATGCCAAGTTTGAAATGCGTCAACATTTTGGAAGATTACCTTGTAAGCAACATGTTCTACGGGCTTGATGTACGTATAGTACAGTCCGGACGATAGAGAGGAATTTTTTCAAGTACTTGCTTCCCATATCCGTTATCTTTTGTGAAGAGCAGATACTCTTCTTTGTTGTCTTCATGGGTTTCAATATGAAAACCATTCTTACGGATATCTCGATAACTGATTAAGGTACGTGATGAATCGGGATACAACAAGGCATCCTCAATTGTCACTTGTGTACCGTTTGGGAGGGTAAATATGGCACGCCCAGTGCCAACAATTACCGTATCGCGTCCAGCGATAGTCAAAATATCTCCATTCATCTTTTTTTGAGTCTGAAAATATTTCAACTCCCTCAGTATGGAGTTTGTGGTAGCACTGTCCACAAGGCATAATTCCTCTTCCATCGGATTGTCCCCGTAGAGAGCTATATATAAAAATGAAGAATTTTCAATAAGAAAACCTTATTTAGATACATAGAATACAATCTTTATTATATCAAAGTGCTGATACAATATACATGACAACAACAATACTTATGTTCTTATTACAACATCACAAATGGACATAAAATAAAGTGACCACTAAGGAGATAGTGGGACTAGTCGAAGTCTCCAAACATGTCGTTTGAGGCGTACTCAATCATCATGTTCTCCGTGCTCATAGGGTCCTCGGGCTGCTGGAGAGTCATGGTGTTGCTAGGTCCAGGAGGAGCATCTTGCGAACAACCAGCTCCATTGGTGCCATCTGGATGAAGGTTGAAGTTGGCTTCAAACCTTTTCCCTTGAGGTGCCTTGCGTCCTTGGGATTGCTGGTAGAGGATTGCCAGATGCTTTGGGGTCTTGCACTTGTTAGTAGGATGCGTGTAGCATCCACACTTGTTACAAAGCCTAGTTTTGTCATACTTTGGCTTTGCGGTGCCTTTCCCACGGTCCGAGTTTCGAGGTTTCCTGTTCCGGTTGCGCTTACGCTTACCCTTGAAGTTCGATTGGTTGCCGTTGAAGGCGCCACCGAACTTTCTTCCTTTCGCGACATTCATATGAACTTCCGGCAAAGGTTGGGAACCAACCGGACGCTGAGAGCCATTATTAGCAAGAAGCTCATCATGCTTTTCAGCCTGAAGTAGGATATGAATAAGGTCTGAATAGACCTGGTAGTCGCGAGCGCGGTATTGCTGCTGGAGGAGCCTTTCAGATGGGAGCATAGTGGATAGAGTTTTTTCTATCTTTTCCGCATCTGTAGGTTCCTTCTCGCAAAAGCGCAACTTGGAACTTATCTTATGAACCTCATGATTGTAATCCCCGACGGACTTAAAGTCCTGGAATCGAAGATGAGTCCAATCATGAAGTGCTTCAGGCAGAAAAACTGCCTTCTGCTTTTCATACCTCGTCTTGAGGGCCTGAAACAAAGTAAATGGGGATTCCTCCTCCAAATACTCGGACTTAAGATCCGGGTGAATATGATGCCTTATAATGTACAAGGCAGCATATTTCTGCTCTTCTCTCAGCGGTCCTGCTCCAGCAGGAAGGAGGTCGTCCGGGTTCTGGATGGCACGCACTATCCCACGGGATGCAAGAGCGATCTTGATGTCCATGGCCCATGTAGGGTAGTTGTGGCCATTAAGCTCGAGTTAATCGAACTCTTTTCCAGCCATCGGTTACCTACATGGTAAACCAGAGAATATTAATCTACGCTCGGTAAATTAAAATCCATCATGGTCATGTTGTAATGAACTATGCAAAATTAAATGACGACTTCAAGAAGTGGGCTCGAAATCATTAGTGTGAACTTTAAATTGTTAAGTATGACACATTGTAGATAATCTCCGAAGAATATTCGGAGTCCGTCTCGCAACACTAGAGAGTATAATCTGATGAAATCAGTAGATACTCATACTTCTAATGCCTTATGTCATGACTTAATAAAATGTTTGGAAGAGCACATTGTTAAGCAATCATAGTGTCAAATATGACAAAATGTAGGCTTTAAGCAGTAGTGGTGATAATCTGCAGTGCAGTAGATCTGGCCACTACCTTGTGTTTCCAAAACATCAATTTAAAGAAATCACTTTGAATTTTGCATACCAATTCGTGCTTGTATCGAGTCAAAATGACTCAATTAAGACGATGAATTGATCTATTGCAGGAAATTGAAAATCTCAATTGTAAACGATAAATATAATAAATCTCAACATGTGTATACACGAAAATATATACATCACATATTTTCTGGAGTACACATAGTACTCGACAGATAAACAGTACTAAAATAGATGTACTAAAATTAACATGGTCTCAAACAGAATTAAAAACTAGCAAGTAGTTCTATTGTTTAGACTAACAAATCGATTTGATAAAAATTAAATAGCAGCCTTAGCAGGAGTGTTCAGTGGTTCAACCGCAAAGCACATGGGCCACATAGAGCAGCCCAACAACTAGCGTGAGTGGATAATGAGACCAAAGTCAACAGGACCAATCGATCCCTCGAGGAAATGATCCCCAAATCCAAACCACCGCAAGCGGCGAGCTCCATGCGGAAATCCTCCTGTGCCGCTGCAGCGACTATCACCAGCGGCGGGCGGCGCTCAGCCGCCGTATTCCCCATCGGAGGATCCCCTAGAGAGCCTGGTCCCCGGGGCGACGTCGTTGGAGATGTCGTCTGCGAACCCGAGGGCAGCCGGGCTCCAGGTGTCGGACAGGCCGCCATGACCACCCAACAGCGGGCTCAGCAGGAGGCCAAGGGCCGTGATGCGGAGGCGGGCGTGCGCGTGCGCGCGGTGAAGGAGGCAACGTGCCCGGGCCCCGGGGTTGGGGACTGCAGGCGCGACGCAACGGCATCGGCATCGATGACCGCGCGGCACAAAGGCGAGCGCGTGGTCGGCGGCGACCTCAACAACCGCATGGTCCGAAGAGGCTGCGCGGCCGGCTCAAGGACATGGTGAAGACGGCGGCATCCTCCAACTCCATGTCGTCGGCGGGCGACAAAACAGGAGCGAACGAGACATGTTTCTCACCTCTGCTTGTAGTTCCGGCGATCACCGGAGTTTGCCTATTCTCCTTGATCTCGAAATCGCTCAGAGGAGAGCGTGCTGATAACGTGTAAGAATTGAACGAGACAAATGAATCGAAAGGTACTTTTCCATTGATGATTGAACACTTATATACAGGAGGAACGGCGACGGTTCAGAAGGCGGTTCCCGAAGGCGACGCTTCAGCAACAATAGGTCGGTTTCCACATCGTGGGAATATCCACGTGCAGTTACAAGTAGAGATTAATTTAACTAATTACATTAATTAATTAAATTCTAACAGTAACTTCAAGAGGGCCCTGCATAGCCCATATTTAACCCCTACTCCTAATGCACCTGCCTTCCTGGTCATCTGGAGGTCGTGGTTGTTCACTGCGAGGACCACGAAGGCCCTCCCATGACACCATGAGTTGATAGCATAAAACTATTATTTTGTACGTCGATTTTTCTATTTCATACCGGTCGCTCTCATAATCGCAAAACGATACCATATTGGACACAGATTGTCGCAAAAGACCCTGATCGCCCTCTGATAGCGAATTGACACCGCCTAATACGCGCGGGCTCACATGTCAGGGCCACGTGGCAACGCGAGACGACATGTCGTCTACCGTTTTGCACGCATGTCCTCAAGTTTTGACAGAAAATTGCGCAGAGGTCCCTGGCACTATTAAAACCTTCATAACTTTTGAATACAAATTTAAATGGAAAAAGTTTAAATACAAAAAGTGCTCAGAATTTTCTAAAATTTTGAATATAAACTTTATTTATTATTTTATATAATTAAAATATGCAAAAATATAAAAAATATTTTATTAATTGTAAGAAATTATTTTATTAATTATACAAAAACTTTGGAAATTTATAACTTTAACTATATAACTCCAAATAATATAAATAATATGTCTAAATTTATTAGAAAAATCCAAGGAATCCATTTCTTATATTTATAATGCATGAATCATATCTGTTCCTCTCAGATATTTTGATTATGCAAGTCATCATAATAATAAATGTGTGACGTTTTATTTATTTCTTGCATATTTGTAGTTGTACTAGAATAGGAGATCTCGGAAGTCGGAATGAGCAAAGGCTGTGTGTACGCGCAATGTACGTGTGTGGTAGCTGGCTACTCTAATAGTATTTTAATCGATTGTACGTACGATATGTGATTCACTAGGTCCTCTTGGGGCACCTCTGATCGGTGCCGTCGTCATGGTGGAGCACGCAACACCTACCATTCTTGGGCGCACACACGCATGCAAACCGGTCGAGCTTCTTCTCGTGGTTCTCGACTTCCCGTAGTTCTTGCAGGTGATGTACCCTCCCTGGACGCACCTGACCATGTCGTAGGTCGCCGCGGCACCTCTCACTCCCACGTCGACGAACACGATGAGAGTTGTTTGATCCGGAGGCCAACAGATCAACCACACACGCGCACACGAGCAAGTGTCAGAGACAGCGTTGAAAGGTTAATTGCCCCTATGTGTGGTTTTGATGATTAATGACAGTTCCTATGGACTAATGTTTTCACTGAGTTTTATATGAAGGAATATTCCATAGGTCATGCTTGTAGTCCATGTGTTGGATTCAAGTATGGATGCCATGAATATAAAGATATACCTTGAGTATTGGCATCAAAATCATCGAGTTGAAGAGAAGAATATGATATGATCAAGATCTTGAGAGTGTGATCTCAATAGAAGAATTCAAGATATGGCTCTAAGTCGATGTCATGATAGGCTCATTAGTTGAGCTATGGTTGACTAAGATTTAGAGCATGTAATCAAATAAAGAGTTCCTTATGTACCTCAAGATATTAAGATGGAGCACGAGAAGATACTTGGTTGACCAATACAAAGAGTGAAGAGTGATTTCAAGTTGGTCAACACATGAAGCATAAAGAATGTACCACATGGTCTTGTGGTATGGTAAGCCTTGTCAATTATGCATCATGAACTAACCCATTATATATTTGCCTTTGCGTTTTCTATACGGGACAAGTATCTTTTCATGGGCATGCTTCAAAAATGAAGGTATTATATAGCCCATAAGACGATGACATCAAGTGGTGATCGTCATCAAGGTTGAGAATGGAAAGTTCAATATAAGCATCTTGAGAAGATCATTTGCTTGAAGCTTGCCGTCCATATTGGTGATAATGGACATGTGAAGACATGTATTTATGAAGCTATCCCATAGTGGTGTATGGGGAGCAAATTAGGAGTCTTCACGAAGCAACAATGATCAAGTGTTGCATTCCGGCTTGGGTGGAGCTTGAAGCGTTGTCATCAAGATATGGCCTTGCTAGGTTTTCCTTTTACTGGTCTCAAGGTGGTTGTTGGGAGACCGGGTTATAGGATACATAGCCGCACTATTAAGAGGGGCTTCCGGTTGGGTAACTTGATCACATCGTCATAGGGATCTCAATCCTTTGCATACTTTGCATCTTCCTATTTTGTTGATTATTGGTGTTTCTCCATGTGAGGTTCTTGAGCTTGTTTCTAGCTCTTCAACAAGCCCAAGTTCATCTTTTATGGCGTTTTCGAGTTTGAAGGTTTTATCGGTTCTTCGTGTAGGGAGGCTTCTTACCTTTATTTATTTGGTTCTATCCTTCTTTGCTGGACTATTATGTTTCTCCCCACAATCTTGTAGAGCTTGTTTTCCTCGTCAAAACAAGCCCAAGATCATCGAAATCGGAGTCCGTATGCAAAAGTTATTGCGTTTTCCATGAAGTCGGTTTTATCCCGGTTGTGGATCTGGTTCAACCGGCTTCCAGACCGGGTGGTCCGGTGCCATCACCGGAAAACCGAGATTCAACCGGATACCAAGGATTTGATGGATTTCATCTCGAAATATGCACATATTTTTATGGAGTGTATCCTATGTGTTGTGGTTATTCTAACAACTTTGGACCCAATAAGTTTGGGGACCAAGATGTACTTGAATGTTGTTTTAGGTACATTGAATATGCACTGGATGCTTGTATCGTCTATAAGGAAAGTGTTGTCACCACATGATAATTAGAGCCAAGCTAGGATGATCTAAAAATTCCTATCCACTACATCATACCATTGCTATCTCGGTAACAAGTATCTTATTTATGCATACTATTCTTCCATCCAATCTCTTGTAGGTTGCATCTTGGCATGAATTTATTTGTTTGTAAATGTCCAATTCTTGCAATTATCTTTGAAAGACTTCTGTATCCTTATTGCTTATGTGAGTAATTTGAGATGATGCATATAATGGGGAGTATATAAAATCATTTTCATGGTTCACCAATTCCAAATATGCCTTCTAGCAATTTATTGCATATCAACTCCTCAAGGTACTCTCATGTGCAATATTGTTGAAATTGCATTGAATCATTCCTTTTGATATTTGTTGCCTTTCTCAAAGTATCCCAACTAGCATTAGTTCCCTTAGTGTTAGTTGTGATGGTTTTGAGATTTTTTTATTTTTCTTTGGTGAATTTCATTGATATACCATAAGATAAAATAGAGCCACGAGATATATATGCACTTAAGCAAAATATCCTTTTTGGTATATCTTAAGACTTCCGCTTGGATATCATGTATTCTTTTTATTAACCTCTTATGTGTGGATGTTTCTTTGTGGATTATTCTCATGTTTTTTTTCACTTAGAAACTTATATACACGAGAGTGTTAATCTCTCACCTTGATATGCTCACTCTTTTCCGACCATCACTCTTATCCTCTTGATTTTTAATGGTTTTGGTAAGGTCTTGATTTATGAGTGCTTGGTTTACTTTTATTGCATCTTCACACACTCATATATCATATTTGGTTTCTTTTGGACTTAAGCTTGTCTTAACAAGTGTATTGGTTTATATCTAATCCTTGTATCTTGGTTGTGTTCTAAATAATATATAGGGGGTGAGGATTCCATGTTTGTGCATATTGTATTCAAATGAAACAACCAATTTATGCACGAACCTTGGGGAGCTTCCTTATTTCACTTAGAGCACTATTTGTCCATTTGATTATTTGGATCTTTTGATTGCTTGCTTCATCCGTTGAAGTTCCTTCACCTTGTTATCCTTTCAGCAATCCTTGATCTGATTTCCTCCAAGTGTTTGTCATTGGATATGTGCATGTGATTTCACTCATATTATGAGTAATGCACACCTTGTGTAGGAACTCATACTATATTGTCCTTATAACCTTGTTATCCATTTTGGCACTTGTTGTCAATGGGGGAGAAGTTTAGAGGGTTTAAAGGGAAATGGTTTTCTACTTAAGATTGGTTTGTTCTTAAGTGTTTTCCTTTCATGCATTTCATCTTTATTATGTTTTGCATGATTGTATATATAGTGGAAACTCTCCCAAAGGTTATGCTTAACAATGTATGCAATAAAATTCAAGATCATCACACGTGCATGTATTGTGGGGGAGTTTGCTCTATATATGTTGGTTCTACTCACATCTCCTGCATTAGTTGTAGTTTATGTAAGTAGAATCGGTTTTGATATGGGCTAGTATCTTTGTGTTACTTAACCATATCAAATACAACCTCTTGTATACAACTTATTCTCGGATAAGCTGCGTACTTGTTTCTAATATTCATTATATAAACCCTCTTGTTGTGATTGTCATCAATTACCAAAATGGGGGAGATTGAAAGGGTGTTTGCCCCTATGTGTGGTTTTGGTGACTAATGATAATCCCTATGGACTAATGTTTTCACTAAGTTTTATATGAAGGAATATTCCATAGGTCATGCTTGTAGTCCATGTGTTGGATTCAAGTATGGATGCCATGAAGATAAAGATATACCTTGAGTATTGGCATCAAAATCATCGAGTTGAAGAGAAGAATATGATATGATCAAGATCTTGAGAGTGTGATCTCAATAGAAGAATTCAAGATATGGCTCTAAGTCGATTTCATGATAGGCTCATTAGTTGAGCTATGGTTGACTAAGATTTAGAGCATGTAATCAAATGAAGAGTTCCTTATGTACCTCAAGATATTAAGATGGAGCACGAGAAGATACTTGGTTGACCAATACAAAGAGTGAAGAGTGATTTCAAGTTGGTCAACACATGAAGCATAAAGAATGTACCACATGGTCTTGTGGTATGGTAAGCCTTGTCAATTATGCATCATGAACTAACCCATTATATATTTGCCTTTGCGTTTTCTATACGGGACAAGTATCTTTTCATGGGCATGCTTCAAAAATGAAGGTATTATATAGCCCATAAGACGATGACATCAAGTGGTGATCGTCATCAAGGTTGAGAATGGAAAGTTCAATATAAGCATCTTGAGAAGATCATTTGCTTGAAGCTTGTCGTCCATATTGGTGATAATGGACATGTGAAGACATGTATTTATGAAGCTATCCCATAGTGGTGTATGGGGAGAAAATTAGGAGTCTTCACGAAGCAACAATGATCAAGTGTTGCATTCCGGCTTGGGTGGAGCTTGAAGCGTTGTCATCAAGATCAAGCGGGATGCGCAATGCAAAGGTATGGCCTTGCTAGGTTTTGCTTTTACCGGTCTCAAGGTGGTTGTTGGGAGACCGGGTTATAGGATACATAGCCGCACTATTAAGAGGGGCTTCCGGTTGGGTAACTTGATCACATCGTCATAGGGAGATCAATCCTTTGCATCTTCCTATTTTTTTGCTTACTGGTGTTTCTCCATGTGAGATTCTTGAGCTTGTTGCTAGCTCTTCAACAAGCCCAAGTTCATCAAAAATGGAATTCGTAAGCATCTTCTATGGCGTTTTCGAGTTTGAAGGTTTTATCGGTTCTTAGTGTAGGGAGGCTTCGTACCTTTCTTTATTTGGTTCTATCCTTCTTTGTTGTACTATGATGTTGCTCTGCACAATCTTGTAGAGCTTGTTGTCCTCGTCAAAACAAGCCCAAGATCATCGAAATCGGAGTCCGGATGCATAAGTTATTGCATTTTCCATGAAGTCAGTTTCATCCCGGTTGTGGATCCGGTTCAACCGGCTCCCAGACCGGGTGGTCCGGTGCCAGCACCGGAAAACCGAGATTCAACCGGGTTTCAACCGAGATTTAACAGGGATTTCCGGTTTTGCTATACCGAGTCTATCCGAGACCGTGTACTGACCCTTATCCCGGTTGAGATCCGGTTTTCCGGTCCAGGAACCGAACCATCCGGTTCTAGAGCCGGTCCAACCGAACTTTCAACCGAATTCGCACAGTTTTCTCCTAACGACCATATTTGCTTTCCACTATAAAAGGGGTTCTTCCCCCAATGTTTCAGTAGGCTCTTGAGCATGTTTTTGACCTCCATTATTGACCTCCTTGAGCTTTCTTCCTCTCCCTTCCCCCCTATGACTCTTGCATCTTTTTGAGGGTTTTGGAAGAGGAGATCTAGATCTACAATCCCCACCAATCAATTCCTCCTCTAAGTGAGGGGAACCCATTGGATCTAGATTTTGGAGTCATTTGTTGGTTTCCACCATTGTTCTTCCTCTCTAATTCCTCCCTAGAACTTGTTGCTTTGGTGGGATTTGAGAGTGAAGGATTTGAGCACCCTTGGTGTTCTTGCTTTGCATTCTTGCATAAGTGTTGAGCTCTTCATTACGATTTGTTCGAGTGAGAGACCGTGAGCTTGTTACTCGTGGAGGGTGACCTCCTAGTTGGCTTGGCGGTTGGTACCGCGGTGTCCTCTTCGTGGAAGATTGTGAAGAGACCTGGGTTTCTTCTTCGTGGAGCTTGTGAAGTGGTTGTGGAGCTTGCCATCTCCGGAGTGGAGGAAAAGCTAGCCATAAGGAAAGGGCCTATTCCTTCGTGGGATAGACTCGAAGAAGAAGGTGAGCCTTTGTGGCGCGTGAGGAATCCTTCGTGGAACCTCACACCTATCCAACGTGACGTAACCCCCTTCCCAAAGGTGGTGAACACGGGAATACATCTTCGTCTCCGTGTGCCTCGGTTATCTCTATATCCGAGCTTACTTTCCTTGTGATAGCCATCGAGCTTGAAGTACTTATATCTTGCTTATCACGTGTGGTATATATTTGTCTTGTGCTATCTTGCTTAGCTTAATTTATTGTTGGTGCACTTAGTTGAGCCTAGTGTATTTAGGTTTTGTGCTTTAAAATAAACGTTAGTTTAATTCCGTATTCTATCAAGCATAGTTTTGAAATTTCCTATTCACCCCCTCTAGGTGACATCTATATCCTTTCAAGTGTCTGTGTGTATCTCAAAGTTCCCAGGGAGCTAGCCAAGCAAATACGATTCGTGATTAAAATATTGTTAGAGTAGCCAGTTACCATGTACGTACATTGCACGCACATAGAGGACCCGTATAAATTGGAACCGTATAAATTGAACCCGCACATAGAGGAATATTATGTCATAAGCGAGCCGTTCCACGTGATCCGGCCGATTCGGTCGAGTTCCGCATATAAATAAATATTTCGTTCACGGGACTACCTGGTTCCCTTCCTTTCATCCAACCAAACACATGAACGGGCTAGACGCGGAACGGGTCGGTTCTTCTCGTCGACCGTCAGAGAGCCATGGATGCATATAATTACTGTCTGATTAATTAGGCAAACATAACAATATTTTAATCGATTATCGACTGTGCATGTGGCTTGGTTGATCAGGCATTCATGCGCGTAAGCACATGCGGCGCATATTTTTATGCAAGGTTCTGGTGAATATTTTTAGTGCATATTTGTATACATATTTCTTGTGTACGCGGTTTAGCGTTGTGTGTTTGTGTTTATGGGTGCAATGATCTGATACAGCAGGACACGTTAGGTGTGCATGTGTGCATGGATGAAGGCGATTGAGAGTTGTTCACGTCAGGAGCGGAGCCAGCTCTCGGCGACCCCGGGCGGCTGCCCGGTCTCGTCTGGCGACTGCCCTTTGCTAATCACTGTGATTAGTACTAATCCATGGGGGCAAACGAGCTGCCCATGGTTGTCTCTTCCTGCTTTGCCCGGGCAACATGATACGGCGGGCTTCGCCACTGGTTCACGTGCAGCTTCGAGATCGATCATCAGTCCAGGTGTACGTACGTACGTAGCTAGGTGCTGTTGTCGGATTAGTTGGTAGATTACTTGCATATTTCTAGTGCATATTTGCATATTTCTAATATATATTTGCATATTTCTAGTGCATCTACAAATATATAAGAAATAAATAAAAGGACACACATTTACTATTATGATTACTTGCATAATCAAATAATCCAAGTGGAACAAATATGATTCATGCATCATAAATATAAGAAATCGATTCCTTGGATTTTTCTAATAAATTTAGACATATTATTTATATTATTTTGGAGTTATATAGTTAAAGTTATGAATTTCCAAAGTTTTTGTATAATTAATAAAATAATTTATTATAATTAATAAAATATTTTTATATTTTTGCATATTTTTATTATATAAAATAATAAATAAAGATTATATTTAAAATTTTAGAAAATTCTAAGCACTTTTCGTATTTAAACTTTTTCCATTTGAATTTGTATTCAAAAGTTATGAAGGTTTTAATAGTGTCAGGGACTTCCACGCAATTTTCTGTCAGAACTTGAGGACCTGCGTGCAAAACGGCAAACGACACGACGTCTCGTGGCCCTGACAGGTGGGTCCGCGCGTCTTAGGCGATGTCAATTCGCTATCAGAGGGCGATCAGTGCACATTGCGACAATCAAGGTCCAATGTGGTATCGTTTTGCGATTGCGAGAGCGACTGGTATGAAATGGGAAAATCGACATACAAAGTGGTAGTTCTATGCTATCAACTCCGACACCATCCACTCCCGCTTCCTTCGCTTGCCTTGAAATCTGCGATGTTGCATATCTTCTTTGGACATGTTGCGAGTTTACACATACATTTTCATGCATACACTTGAGTGTTGTGTTGCCATGATTCTATACATCTGTTCTAAATGGCCGAACTCATGTTGTAAAGGTGTTCCGCATGTATTACCTTTCATGTTGCACACATGCTGGGTTTCTACTTCATATACCGAACATGGATGAGTTGGAAAGTGTTGTGGTACACACTCGAAATAGGGAGTCGCCAATGTGTTTGTCGACCACACCTAAGATATGAGTTACCCATTGTGCTAAGGGAGATGCGTTTTAACTCACGCCACAGGAGACCAGCTTAAATCACGATGTGCAAGATAGTTATGCCTGCACTTTGGAGACCCGAAGCCGAACTTCCACGGGAGGCACCCCGTCAGAGATTCCGACGACTATGGGTTAGGTTGGAAAGATCGCTCCGTAGCTCGTTTTTTATTCGGTGATCAAAATCTAGAAGCCAGTAGAGAAACGGAAGAGGGACAAGGGTTTGAGGTTAAAAACATAGATGTACTAATGTTGTTGATTGTGTGCTCAGTTTTAATCGGTTGCCACCTCATGTATATATGAGACGCCTAGACTTTCTGTGCAATTTTTTTAAAAATGAATGCGGTAGGGGAAGCCCCTACAATTATTTTAATTTTCTAAATAATAAGAATCTAAATCTACGTCTGGCATGACTTGAACCTAAATGATTAGGTTGTATGTTCACTTCCCTAACCATGTGAGCTAGGATCACTTCTTTAGACAACTCCTACAGATTTACAAGTCGGAATCTTATCTAACTCTAGCTCCAAGGGTGTGTATGGGACAGCTCCACTCCACCAAACTAGAGGTGGAGCAGCCGAATCTGCCCCAAACGCATAAAGTCCGCTTAATAGCCAAAGTGAAGTTGGCGTGTGATGACCCAATAGTATAGGGGATGTATCGCAGTACTTTCGATAAATAGGAATGTCGGTCCCAACGAAGAGCAGAAGGTGCTGAACAATGCTATGGAGCAGGAAATCCCTGTGAATACTTAGCAAACAGATTTTAATGGTTTTCTGATAAGGCAACAAAACAAAGAGCAAGTAATAAAGACAACGAACAAACAGAGCAAGTGGCCCAATCCTTTCTTAGCAAAGGACAAGCCGGTGGAAATACTTATAAGAACCAAACGTTCTCGAGGACACATGGAAATTCTGTCAAGTGCTTTCGCTTCAAATAGCTGAGTACTCTTCTCTGATGTTGTAAGTGTTGTATGGGTGAACCTATGCTAACATACCGACCTTAATTGGACTAATATATACTTGTGATTAAACCCCCTACAAACATCCGTAACTACAGAAAAGTAATTAAGATATAAATCTAACCACAGCCTTAAACTCTGAGATCCTACGCTCCCTTGTGCAAAGATGTCCTAACGGGGGTTCAGGTTTCTGTCACTCCGGCAACCCCATAATTAGTAGTCAAATATACAATGCATCCCCCTAGGCCCATAAATGGTGAAGTATCATGTAGTCGACGTTCACATGACACCACTAGAAGAATAGCACCACAACTTAAATACTAAACCATTGAATAATAACTCAACACAAATCCACTACTAACAACATGACTTCTCCTATGTCCTCAAGAACTAAACGAACTACTCACAATACATCATATGGATCAAGATCAAAGATGATATGTTAATGGATAACAATCTGAACATAAACAATAATCCAATGGTTCCACTCACAAGCATCAACTACAATAGTAATCAACTCCGAGAAAGTTTCCCCTAAGAACTAAAGCAATATCCAACACAATTGTTACAGCAGGACGGAGTAATGATGATGGTGCTGGTGGATATGAGGGTGTGGATGATGATGATGATCCCGATGAAGCCTAGCTTGATGATGGTGTTGATGGCGACGATCTCCCCTCTCCGGGAAGGAATTCCCCCAGCAGAAATCTGTCTGCCGGAGAGATCTTTCTCTCTCGGTGTTTTCTGCCCCACAGAGGTGGCGGAAATCTATCTGTGGTTGCTCCCTGATGTTAAGGTTCCGTAGGAAAGATATAGGCGAGAGGGCGGAGTCGGGAGCCGGGCAGGTGGGCCACACCTGCCCTAGACGCGGCCCAGGAGGGACCCGCGCCTAGGAGGTGTGTGGCCCCCTACGGCCCTTCTTCGCCCCTCCTTCTGGCTTCCTCTGTCTTCTGGAAAAATATTATTTTCCCATATTTTTCTGGTATTTTTCTGATCTTCGCGAAGTTGCATCAAAACACCTCCTTTTCCATCACAATCCAGACTCCGGCAGTTTATCCTCCAAGAATCATCCAACATGCAAAAATAGATGAAAAGACATAAGTAATACCTCATAATAAGACATATATCAATGAATAGAGGTAAATTATGATATAGAATGGTGATGCAAATTGGGCGTATCAACTCCCCCAAGCTTAGACCTCCGCTTTTCCCCAAGCGAAAACTGAGCTCAGTAAACATGTCCACAGGTTTATGGAGTGAAGTGTCGATAAAAGAATACGAACAAGAAGCATCACACTTACCATTGCACAACTCATAGAAGAAAGCAACTCACCATTATATAACTTAGTCTGCAACAAGTACATGAGTCACAATAGAGATCCATAAAGATAAATCATAATTGGAATTGGCAAACTTTGTTCTTGGTTAGAGAACACCTAGCAAATAGTTTCACAAAAAGATTTTTGTAGAAGTTTTCAGAACATGAGCACTCTTTACTCAAAAAGGTTTTTCAATGAAGGCTTTCAAAGTAAAACTCAATAGATAAGAGTTCTGTGCAAACAGGGAAGATAAAGAACATGTTTGAATAAATCACTATATGAATGCTTGAAACACAACAACTCAAATGCCTGCTGAAGATAGAGAGGAAGTAGGTTTACTGACTCAACATGGAAATAGGAGAAAGGTACCTTCATAGAGGGAAACCGGGATTACAAGTCATAAAGAGCTTCCAAAAGATTATGGTACTTACTAGCTTTGAGCCCTCATTGCCCCTATCATAGGCATCTTGAGATGATTAAGGTTAAAGTGCACAAAGATGGAGTATAAGATTGACGAAATATAAGTTGGCAATCTCATGTCCCTTGAATATGAGGGCCACTCCTCATGCTACTCAACTTCAGTTACCGGTAATTTCTTGTCATTGTAAGTACATGTGTATCATAGAGAACCGCCAACGGGGTACCTCTTGCACATGTCACAGTAGCTTTCCCATAACCAAAATGACAAGGCAAGCAGACAATAAGCATCTCAGCGATCTTTTTATTTACTATGTGCATAGCTTTTTATTGATGATGCTTCATAGATAGATCACTATGGTCATGCTGCAAGTTTCCACCATGATTAGGCATGGCTTAGGCTAGCGGCCCAGGCATTTATCTAACACAAAATACAAACTCCATGGACTTACAAGCTCCCTTTTTATTTCACACCGGTGACATCCAGAGACAAAAGAGCACGATATCAACTATGTACAAAGTACATGTGCAATGTTGAAAACGTTCTCCACGATAGCACGGTTTTGCTAATTCCAACGTATAGATTCAAGCATATACAACTTCGATGACACAATGGTTCAAGTCTATTAGGGGAAAGAAAATAAGGTGTGCCATCAAGTTCGTGAGAGCTTTACTAACTAGTTTTCACATAACAAAATACTTTTTAATTCGAAAGATAGATGAAGCTTGAGAATTTGCTTGGAATAGAAACAATGCTACTAGGTAGATATGGTGGACACAGATGACACGGGTTTTGGTTCAAAGGAATTTGGAAACATGAGAAGTATGCCTTCTAAAAACAGGTTTTTGGCTAGCAAGGCTAGTCAGCAAGCAAGAGAGTTGAAAGAAACAAGAAAACATACAAGTAATAAAGCCAAACATGCAATCTTCCTTGAAGACACAAAAGATCTTAAATAAAGAATACTAAGCTTATGAGCCAATCAAGAAATAAAATAGATGATACAAAATGCGTGTAAGCTTTTTTCTCTTTTTCTTTCAAACCTCAAAAAGTGTTGCTACTGACCAGAGCTCGGTTTGACAAAACCAAATTAGAGTTACTTGATGCTCCCAAAGTGATGCCAAATACTGATCAACAAGATTCATCATATAGAAGAGATTGCAAACTATAATAAGAAGTGCAAAAAGTAAAAGATGAGACTTCTCATTAATATTCAATAAGGGCACTCACACCAAGGGATACATAGATAACCAACTAAAGGAGAGATACTTACACATGCAAACCAAACTATAAGATAACTTCTCTACCAAAGATATGAATCCACTAAAAAGGTAAAAGATAAAAGATGATGGTGGTGATACCGCGGCACTCCCCCAATCTTGGAACAAGCCAAGGGGATGCCAAATCTGATGACGAATTACTCCTTTGGTGGTGGTGGTGTTCTCTTGTCATCATAAAACTTCCAGGGCAAAGGTTACCCATCCAAAAAGTATGTCCTTGTCTCTGCAATCCTGAAACTAGCAGTAGAGCTTATGCGATCAAATCTAGCCTCATACTCATAGTTTTGATTTTGTATGTCGTAGAGCTGTGCTTGTAATTGGTTGGTGGTCTGATGGAACGAGAAGATTTCTTCTCGGAGCTCAGCCACCCCCTCCTCGTGTTTGGCGATGAGTTCTGAACTTATCTTGTGAATAACATCCACTTCGTGTTTCGCCATCTTCTTGTACCTAAAAACCTCCTGCTCCAATGCTTCCATCCTGTCTTCCAGACTTCCTTCTACTTTGGGGCCTTGAACTTCTTTCATCTGTACCTTCCCATCTTTGAGAATCAACTCCTTGAGATGGATCCTCAACTCATACATGTATGGGTTTAGGACATCCGTAGAGGAATCCACCATGGGTGATCCAGAGGAAGACATTGTAGCTCCAAAAACTAAGAATTTTCCTGACATAAACAGATTGAAACAAAAACACGACGAGAACTCGATGCAAGAACCTCGGGGGATCCGAGGGGTTATATATTACAAAGTTTAAATGCATAAGGAAGGTACTGGTACGAAAACGAGGTGGAGACGGAGCTCGGGGGTGGCACACCCCCTCCAGGCGCGACCAGGCAGGGGCCCATGCCTAGGGTGGGGTTGTCCACCCCGGACTCCGTTTCCTCCTCTGTTCCGTCTCGAAACTTCCCTTATGTATTAAAAATATCAGAAATATAAAAAGATCGGGGTTTCAAGAACCTTCTGTTTTCACCATTTTTACCTATTCAAAGACGAACTCTGCAGATTCCTTTTCTCCTTCTCCTGGAAATTCCTTTCTTCACAAGGCAATACACAAACCTTAACGACAACATTAGTGTAAGCAAAAACAATAAACCTTTGGGTGCACACTTCAACTGAAAACCCATCAAAACAAAAGCTTCTGTAAGAGGCAAATGCAAATGACGGCATAAATCTGTCAAAACAGACCAGCAGGTAAATATTGATTTTTTAGAAAACCTCTGATTGCTCAAATAAAAAAGTGCATAACTAATGAAAGTTGGGTAACAACTTGGAGAACAAGCATATAAAAATTCAGCTCCATCCGAAGTACTGAGCTTCCTCACGAATTTTTACAATTCAGCACAAAAATCTGACCCAGGACAGCCACTTTTCACAACTCCTCTACTTCACAAAAGTAGTTGAACTTGACACAAAAACAAAAAAAAGGATAAGGAGTGGTTATTACTAAAGTAATAACTTCCAAGACTCGACAAAACTCTTGGGTTATCTCCCAACAAGTACTTTTCTTTAATGCCTTTAAGTTAGGCTTGAAACTTTCAAAGATGCTCACAAAGGAGATAAATATTTGAAGTGAAAGAGAGCATCAAGAAGCAAATAACCAACACATCTGAGTCTAACCCACTTCCTATGCATGGGAGTAGCATAAGAAAATGAGTTGTTGAAACAAAAATCCACAAGCATAGGAAGACAAAACAGACGCAACTTCAAAGCTTTCAACATAAAACAGGGAAACTTAACATTATTGAGATGCATAAAACCACGTTTTCCTCTCTCATAATAACTTTCAGTAGCACTTTGAATAAAGTTGACAATATAACTATCACTGGAAACAACTTTATCATCAGAATAAGCATACTTACAGTCACCAAAAAGAGGTCCAAGGTCATAAACTGGATCAATAGAAGCAAGTTGTTCCATCCTGAAATCTTTATTAGGCAAACTATTTTCACAAGGAGCTTTAGCAAATTTGGAAAAGTTACTCATAAGAATCTACATCAAACTTAGTTAAAACTTTTTACTTCTTACAATCTATAATATCTCCACAAGTGTTCAAGAAAGGTCTATCAAAAATGATAGGGAAAGTTTTACTAGCTGCTGAGTTAAGCACTAGAAAATCAGCAGGATATTTAATCTTTCCACATAGAACTTCCACATCCCTTACAATACCAATGGGGCAAATGGTTCCCTTATTATCAAGGTGAATAACCACATCAATGTCCTCAAGCTCACAAGGACCAATCTCATGCATAATTTCCCTATAAAGCTCATAAGGAATAGCACTAGGACTAGCGCCAATATCACATAAACCATAGTAGCAATGATCACCAATTTTAACAAAAATCATAGGAACACTAGCTTTTCTAGCTTTACTAGGATGAGAGATAATATTAGAAGCGTCTTCACAGAAGACAATGTGCTCATCCTCTATTTTTGGCGATAGTGTCTTTCACAATAGCTACCATAGACTCAACATTCAATTGCTTATCAGGATCCATAGTTTCCTTTGTACCTTTGTTATTTGCACTAATAATCATAGAATACTCCTTTACCTTAGCTGGGAAAGGAACTTTCTCAACATGAGGTTAAGGCACAAATATGATTAGTAGTACAAACTTCAGTACTTCTAACATGAACATGACTAACAACATCTTTATAAGGAGCATGGTACTTATTCCACTTCTTCTTGGGAATTTCTATGTAAGAGGCAAAGGCCTTAAAACAGTTGGCAATACTTTGGGAATCAAGACCAAACTCATTACTAATATCACGGAAGTCATCAGTTCCCATAAAAGATTTAATGCATTCATAATCATAGTTTATACCTGACTTTCTTCCTTTGTCATTCTCCCAAGCTTCAGTGTTCTCTTGAATACAGTCTAGTAGATCCCATTTAGCTTCTTCCTTCATAAGCGTGAATGATCCAGCACAAGAAGCATCTAGTAAATCTTTATCATGAAGAGAAAGCCTAGCATAAATGTTATTGATAGTAATATTGTTAGGGAGTTCGTGAATAGGACGTTTAAGCATTAGTAACTTCAATATACCCCAAGCTTGAGCTGTACTCTCTCCATCATGAGGCCAAAAGTTATATATAAGATTTCTATCCTTATGAATCTCACTGGGAGGATAAAATTTAGAATAAAAGAGAGACCATCTCCTCTCATTCCATGGATTGTCCATTCTTCAGCAGTTTATACCATTCTTCAGCTCTCCCTTTCAAGGATATGGAGAGTAACTTCTTCTTCCCCTGTTCAGTTGTGATACCTGGACACTTAAACAACCCGCACAATTCATGTATAAAAAGTAAATGATCACTAGGATGGACAATTCCATCCCCTAAATAATAATTATCCATAACACGATCAACAATACTTGTAGGTATCTTAATAGGATCTATCTCAACAGGTGGTGGTTCATCTACTATCGTAACAGTGGTAGTAGTTTCCCCAAACAGAAAACCAAGTGGGTTATCCATATTGGAAACAAAGTAACAAGCAGTAACAAAAAGCAATACTCACAGTAGAAGTTTCCCTTACCAGTTCCACTCTTCAATAGCGCTTCACTCCCCGGCAACGACGCCAGAAAATAGTCTTGATGACCCACAAGTATAGGGGGTGTATCGCAGTACTTTCGATAAATAGGAGTGTCGATCCCAATGAGGAGCAGAAGGTGCTGAACAGTGGTATGGATCAGGAAATCCCTGTGAATACTTAGCAAACATATTTTTAGTGGTTTTCTGATAAGGCAACAAAACAAAGAGCAAGTAATAAAGACAACGAACAAACGGAGCAAGTGGCCCAATCCTTTCTTATCAAAGGACAAGCCGGTGGAAATACTTATAATGACCAAACATTCTCGAGGACACATGGGAATTCTGTCAAGTGCTTTCACTTCAAATAGTTGAGTACTCTTCTCTGGTGTTGTAAGTGTTGTATTGGTGAACCTGTGCTAACATAACGACCTTACTTGGACTAATACATACTTGTGATTAAACCCTCTGCAAACATCCGTAAATATAGGAAAGTAATTAATATATAAATCTAAGCACAACCTTAAACTCTGAGGTCCTACGCTCCCTTGTGCAAAGGTGTTCTAACGGGGGTTCAGGTTTCTGTCACTACGGCAACCCCACAATTAGTAGCCAAATATGCAATGCATCCCCTAGGCCCATAAATGGTGAAGTATCATGTAGTCGACGTTCACATGACACCAATAGAAGAATAGAACCACAACTTAAATACTAAACCATTGAATAATAACTCAACACAAATCCACTACTAACAACATGACTTCTCCCATGTCCTCAAGAACTAAACGAACTACTCACAAGATATCATATGGATCAAGATCAAAGATGATATGGTAATGGATAACAATCTGAACATAAACAATAATCCAATGGTTCCACTCACAAGCATCAACTACAATAGTAATCAACACCAGGAAAGTTTCCCCTAAGAACTAAAGCAATATCCAACACAATTGTTACAGCGGGACGGAGAAATGATGATGGTGCTGGTGGAGATGATGGTGTGGATGATGATGATCCCGATGAAGCCTAGCTTGATGATGGTGTTGATGGCGACGATCTCCCCTCTCCGGGAAGGAATTTTCCCAGCAAAAATCTGTCTGCCAAAGAGATCTTTCTCTCTCGGTGTTTTCCGCCCCGTAGAGGCGGCGGAAATCTATTTGTGGTCGCTCCTTGATGTTAGGGTTCCGTAGGGAAGATATAGGCGAGAGGAAGGAGTAGGAAGCCGGGCAGGTGGGCCACACCTGCCCTAGGCATGGCCCAGGAGGGACCTGCGCCTAGGGGGGTGTGGGCCCCCTGCGGCCCTTCTTCGCCCCTCCTTCTAGCTTCCTCTGTCTTCTGGAAAAATATTATTTTCCCATATTTTTCTGATCTTCGCGAAATTGCATCAAAACACCTCCTTTTCCATCAGAATCGAGACTCCGGCAGTTCATCCTCCAAGAATCATCCAACATGCAAAAATAGATGAAAAGACATAAGTAATATCTCATAATAAGACATATATCAATGAATAGAGGTAAATTATGATATAGAACGGTGATGCAAATTGGGCGTATCAGCGTGTTAGGGGAGACCTCTTGGGGTTGCCCAATATTTCATGAATTCCCGTGGAAATCGAGGCGAAGGAGAGTGGAAGGAGGGGGAGAATGAAATCCACGGACTCACACTCGATGAACAGACGCACACACACAAAGACACGATACAATCTGATAGCTCACTCCGGTGGAAACCGGTCCAACACAATCCCTAGGATCGGTGTTGGGCAAGACACTCTCCCACGGCCAACAACGGGGGTGAGAGGTTTGATGAGATCTTGAATTCTTTAAGACGAGACACCGACTCCAAGGACTTGTACAACTTGAACGCAAGAGGCAAAATCTTTTGTTCTACTAATTTTGATAGTCTTTTTCCTTTTTCTAGTGCTAAGACTTTAGCTAGGATTGGGAGTGATCATACTCCCATTATTTGGGATTATGGTGAATCTCATGTTCCTAAGAGTAAGAGTTTTAAATTTGAAAAGTGGTGGCTCTCTAAACCTGATTTTAGATAGGTTGTGTTGAAAGCTTGGTCTATTAATGTGAGAAGTGTAGATGTAGTAGATATTTGGCAAGCCAAAATTAGATATCTTAGGAAATTAGCTAAAGGGTGGAGTGTTAATCTATAAGCTTCTAAGTGAAGAAGGATTTGATGGCAAAATATGATATTTTGGACATTAAATCTAAAACTACTCCTCTCAGTGATGTGGAGAGGGATAGGTTTGAGTTTATTCTTAGAGACCTAAATGGTTATCGGATAATGGAGGAAACCAAAGCCAGACAAAGGTCTAGGGATAGATATATTTTAGATGGTGATAGGAATACATCATATTTCCATGTTGTTGCCAACCAGAGGAGGAGAAAGAAAATGATTCCCGTTTTAGATGGACCTAAGGGTCCCGTAACTGAAACAAAGGATATGCTTAAAGTAGCTCTAGATTATTATAAGGATTTGTTTGGTTTTGAGCCTAGGGCTGATATTAATCTCATGAATGATTTTTTCTCTAATGATGAGAAAGTTAGTGTTGAGGAAAATATCATCCTAGGGGGCTTTCTCCGAGGAAGAAATTAAAACTGCTGTTTTTGATTCCTACTCAGATGGAGCTCCTTGCCCAGATGGATTCCCTTTTATGTTTTATCAACATTTCTAGGACATTATCAAGTTTGATCTGCTAGCCATGTTTGATGCATGGACTCATGATAAATTAGACATTTATAGGTTAAATTTTGCCATGATTAATCTTATTACTAAAGAGAATGATGCTAGATCTATGAAGAAATTTAGACCTATTAATTTATTGAATTGTTCTTTTAAATTTTTTACTAAGGTTTTGACTAATAGGTATGCCAATATTATTAGGAGATTAATTTCTTATTATCAATATGCTTTCATTAAAGGTAGGTTTATTTTAGAAAGTGTGGTCACTGCTCATGAAATTGTTCATGAAGTTCATAGGAAAAAGAACAAAGGGTTAGTTTTAAAAATAGATTATGAGAAAGCTTATGATAGAGTAAATTTAGCTTTTTGTATGAAATCCTAGAATGTAGGGGTTTTGATCCTACTTTTATCAGGATGGTTAAACAAATCACAGATGGTGGCTCTATGGGTGTGAAAACTAATGATGTAGAGACTAGTTTTTTTCTTATCGGTAAAGGTTTGAGGCAGGGGGATCCTATTGCACCCCTCCTTTTTAATTCTGTGGTTGATGTTTTTTCTAGGATGTTAATTAAAGGGGTGCAACATAATTTGATTAGAGGCTTATGTCCTAACTTTATTCTTGGAGGGGTTATCAGCTTGCAATATGCTGATGATACCCTTCTTTTTCTAGATAAGGATGCTAGGGTGGCTAGGAACTTGAAATGGATCCTTACTTGTTTTAAAAAAAATTCTGGTATGAGGATTAACTTTCACAAGAGTGAGTTGCTACCTATCAATATGGATTAGGAGGAGCTAAATCCTTTCCTTTATATTTTTCAATGTGTAGCTGGGAAGTTTCCTGTGAAATATTTAGGAATACCCCTTCATTTTGAGAGATTGAGTAGGGAGGATTTGCAACCTCTTTTGGGAGCATCTTGGCTAGGATGACTGTTTGGAGAGGAAAATAATTATCTTCTACCGCTAAGAAAACTCTTATTCAAGTTGTTCTGTCTAGTATTCCAGTTTATCTTCTTTCCTTTTTCAAATTCCCTAAGTTGGCTCTGAATCTTTTAAATTCTCAGCTAGCCAACTTTATGAAGAAAGAGGAAGGGAATCATAAGATTCATCTAGCTAACGTGCCTTCTATCTGTATGAAGAAAGAGTTTGGGGGTATGGGTATTCCTAACCTACAAGATCTCAATCTCTGTCTCCTTGGTTCTTGGATCAAGAGATATATTTAGGGGGAGGGTTCTTTATGGAGGAGAGTGATTGATGCTAAGTATGAAACTAGGAACCCAAACATTCTTTCTTGTTAGGATGTGCACCCTTATACTTTTTGGAAAGGGGTTTTGTGGGCTGCTAAAGCTGTTAGGATTGGGTATAAGTGAAAAGTGGGGGATGGTAGACTGATAAAATTATGGGAAGATGTTTGGTTTGGTATTTCCCCCTTAGTTGTGCAGTTTTGGGACCTGTATATCATATCTAATCAACATACCTTAACTACTGATGATATTTGGGATGGTGAACATATTAGGAATGATTTTAGAAGGACCTTTAATGAAGGCATGATGGTGCAATGTCAAGAGTTGCTAGTCGTTACTAGGAGCATTATTTTTAGTAGTCAGAAAGACTAGCTTATCTGGCAATTTGATTCAAAGGAGTTTACTCTCTAGCTCTATGTATGTTGTTGTTAATTTTAGAGGGGTAAAACAAAATTTCTTGCCTACTGTGTGGAATTTGAAAATCCCGCCTAGGGTTCAGGTTTTTTTGGCTCCTTTTTAAAAATAAAATTATGACTAGAGATAACTTGAGAGCTGGGGGGTTTCCTAAACCCTTAGAATGCGAGTTCTGTAAGGAGTTTGAATCTGTTCATCACCTTCTGTTTGATTATGTTATTGCTAGATTGTTATGGGCTGATGTGTTTAAGGTTTTTAGTATTCAGGTTTCTGATTATGAATCAGTAGCTAGTAGATGGTTGCGTAATAAGAGATTTTTACATTTTAATGTAGTTTCTGTGGGTATCCTGTGGGGTCTGTGGAACTTTAGAAATAGTTTAGTTTTTAACAGAACTATTTGGATTAATCTGAAATAGGTGTGGAGTCTGGTGCTTTCTTATTTGAGAAATTGAAAAGTTCCTTTCAAGGATCTAGGAGGAGGAGAAACTGCCAAGTTCACAGATCGACTCCTGCGAAAGCTCAGAAGACTGCTGAGGCTGCCCCCGTGCTGACATGCCTAGACTTCGGATGGATCTCCACTTGGAAGTCCTCTGCTATGGGGAAGACGCATGCTGGAAAGGTATCGCTGGACTACCTGTAGAGCCATCCAGGCGGGAAAGACTCTATCCACGTTCATGGACGGATTCAGAAACTTAATTTCGGGTGTACAAATTTCAACCAATACAAAACATAAAGGGAAAAAAAGAGGCTAAAATGGGTTCTTTGTATGGCCTTACTATTTGCTAATTCAAGATCTGAGCTTGATTTGGATGAGAAAATGCGGTGTATATAGGGCTAGAAAATACCATAATTGATACATACGTCCATCATATACTATATATAAATTTTGTTGCAGAATTTTTTTGGGTATACATTTGTACACCCTTGACCTATGGTGGATCCGTCCCTGTCCACGTTGTGTGTTGAGCTTCTTCCCCCTTGATGTTCCCGGGGTCCGTCCCTCTTTGCGGTGTCGATGTCTATGTCTTCTATTCTTTTCCTGCAGTAGTTTGATCTTGTGGCAGTTTCCCTCTCGTAAGTTTGGTGTAAGTAAACTCCCTGGTAGCTGGAGTATTAGCTTTTAGTTTTGGTCTATAATCTTTTGGACAAACTGGAGACTCGTGTGTTTCTTTTCTATGAAAAGGAACGAGGGACTAAGTCCCTTTTGATCTAAAAAAAACAATTTCGTTCTACAGAGCGCGAGTGATGTTTGCCCCGCTCGAGGGCTGTGTGTGTATGTGTGTGTGTGTGTGTGTGTGGGGGGGGGGGGGTGTTTTGCCTACAAAATACATTGTTGGTGTAAGCTCATCCTCCTTGTTAGTGGAATAATATTTGAGGGCTCATTGCCCTACTTTGATGACGAACTCAAAGTTGAAGGCCAAAAAGAAGTTGACAATACCTTTGTTTCTTTCTCCCACAACTCAACAACTATCTTTGGTGGCATTGCTAAAGATAAACCCATTATACATACCCTAACATAGAATTACCACTGCTACCTTGCACTCAAAGGTATTGGTTTAGTAGTATAGTGTAGTAGTGGTTTATGCATATTTGTCGTTGCCCATGAAGAATTTATGTTGTGATGATCAGATGACATAGATCAAGGTGCTTTAAGTTAAGAGTGAATTCCACTTTTTACTTTCTACTTGTGTATTTGTGACACTAATTACCCTATGTAAATTACCATGTTTGGAAACTTTAAACCCTCATTTTCTAAAGCATATTTATTGGGCAAGGTGTGAGGTGACGATTGAACTTCGAAATTATCGAGATGGCAACAAAGAATAAAATATTTGGTGCAGAGAAGGGTAGATATGATCGACGACAACGTCCTCCGATCTTAACATATTTTGTGATGGCACATCGTCCTAACATGTTAGCCTTATCCAAGAACACGTGTTAAATGCTAAAACAGGACAAAATCATTTTTAGAATTTTTTAAATAAAACATCCCGATACAACTTCTACTAAACGGGATAATTAATGTCTGAAATGCTCAAATAAATCGGCTCAAATCCTGATGTGGATAGAGAGAAGAGCACGAGTTGTGTGTCGACACGTCAAGAGACGAGATGATCCAGGTAGACACGATTCAGCCAAAAAGCTACCGCTTCGACTGCAGAGAATCTCCGTGGATCAAAAAACCCTTTCGCCGACGACCATCGATGTGGGCACACGCCGGTTGTCGTTTTCAACACGGCCTAACGGGATAAGCTAGGCCCCCCTCGACGTTACGTGTATTTGTTTTTTTTGACAGTTACGTTACGTGTATTTGTTACGGATAACTCCACGTGGTAGTTCGCCGCTATAAACTCGAGCCGCTCCCGTGAAACAAACAAACAAAAACAAATCCCCCCATCATCGGCGGATTGCAAGTCAAAACACGAGCAGAGCGTCCAAATTTTCTGGAAGCAGAGAGAGGCGATGGCGCAGGTTGTGGTGGCAGTTGGCGGCGAGGACGTCCTGGGCGCCGGCGAGCTCGTGCCGGCGCTGTCCTCGCTCGAGCCGGTCTACGGCGAGGGCTCGCCGCTCGACGAGGCGCGCCTCCGCTTCGACCGCCTCGGCGACCGCTTCGGGGAACTCTACGGCGCACGCCCCGCCCTCTTCGCCCGCTCCCCAGGTCCGTTGGTTCGTCGCTGCGGTTGTACTGGAACCAGCGGTTTCCTTTCGATCGATCGATTGATCTGGTTGTCTGTGGGTGCGCTTGCAGGGAGGGTGAATCTGATCGGGGAGCACATCGACTACGAGGGCTACTCGGTGCTGCCCATGGCCATCCGCCAGGACATGATCGTAGCCATCCGGAAGGCGGACGGCGGCCAGGTGCGCGTCGCCAATGTCGACGACAAGTACCCCACCTGCGTCTACCCGGCCGACCCCAACAAGGTAAATCATCAAAATCAATCCTCCTCCCTCTCCTCTGCTCCACATCTGCTCTGCTCTGTTCCTCGACTAGTAGATCGGTTCCTACTTCGGATTCCCGAATATTCCCCTCCATGCACCGCCCGCCGTGATTGAAGGAGACGATCGTTATCTGCCAAAAAAAAAAAGGAGAGCGGGCTTCTTTTCCAGCTGTGCACCGAATTATTATTTTGTTTTAGATGGGGCATGCGAATCTCGTTTCCTAACTAAGTTAGGATGCGCGGTGGTTCCATTATTCACACGCTATACATAAGTATAGATTAATTATGACAAGATACCCGTGATGCCTGGCATGGACCCGTTGGTCCAGTTGGATGTCCTGACCGTGAGCTCAATAATTCGTGTCTGCTCTCCATTGTTGGCTCGCTGGCGTGCGGTGCCTCCTGCTTGTGACCGTGAGCTCAATAATTCGTGTCTGCTCTCCATTGTTGGCTCGCTGGCGTGCGGTGCCTCCTGCTTGTGCACCTGTCGTTCCCCTGCCTCAGATGCGCAATGGCCTGACGTGACTAGTCCTAGGCTGGAGGGGAACACCAGAAATCTGGTACAGTAGCTCCGCCAAAAGAAACATCAGTTTGATGCTATTTTGACCTGTAGTTTACCTGGCAATTTTGGTCACAAAACTTAACACTGTGGAGAGCGACATAATCAAATTTAGATGTGTCTTTCAGTGGTTGTTTGGACAAACATGATTAGTGCTGAGTTTTAGTAAAGCACGTTTTAGGAAGATTTGTTGGGGAAACACGTTCTACCAAAATTCTGTAAGGAATAAGGGTATGAAAAACCATGTTTGGACTAGGAAATCCTTAGGGCAAGTATAACGCTGGACGCTAAAGCGGGCTCTTAAGGTGAAAAAAGAAAAAGAAAATATCATAAGCGTCCGCGTTCCCAACGGGAGACGCTAAACGGGGATGTGAAATTGCTGGCTGCTGCACGGGATCCATCTGCGATTTGCCTCGTACAGGGAAAAAAAAGATGCTAAGCGTCGCCGCTTTACCTTGCGTCGTTGTCTTACGGGCGCTAGGAATAAAAGTCAGAACCGCTGATCGGCCAGGAAAATTTTCCTAGCGCCCACGCCTTAGCGCCCGCGTTAAACATGCCCTTAAATTGGTTTTTAGCAGTACACGTTTGGTTTACCCCTATTCCCTTTCTCAAAGGGGCTCAAGTCACTTCCTCCGACCACCACCCCACCGTCGGAGCTCTGCGGCGATTGCGCCAACAACGACTCCAATACCAGAGACGTGTACATAGGATTTGGTGGGCGCTGCTCTAGGACGCGTCCGCGGCTGCTGCGCAGGTGTAGCCAAACCAGGAGAAGCACGCGCAGCCGGTTGTGCACTGGGTGATAAGCCTGCCGCGGAGGTCCGGCCTCCCCTGAGCCGCTCGCCGCTGGAGGGGCTCGCCGCCGACCTGAAGTGGATGCTTGCCGGCGTACCATCCAGGTGAGGGTGGTTCCGACGTTGACGGAGGCGTTCAAGGACTTACTCCGGGAGGTGAACATCATCACCAAGCTGCAGCACGACCGGATCGTGCCGCTCATGGGCGTCTGCTCTGAAGATCTGAACACATTGATATTTCTAGAGCTGTGTTGCGTGGTTGCTGGTGTTTGGAGCTTCCAGCTTGAAAAGAATCCTTCTCCTTATGTTGCGATCATGGGTATTACCTGTAAGATATGATGAATCTGTGGTCCGATTGTTGGCGACTGAAACAAATTCAGAAGAAGAGCCCTTGTCTTCCCAGCCGGCATTAGCGGCCGGTCAGAATTTTCATCCGAGTTTTGCATTTTCCTAATCATGTACCAGCATAGAGTATATGTGGGAGGGATGAAAAATATGGTGCCCATGAATTGTCGATGAAAAGAATTGGAGCTAAAAAGTTTGTTGACGAAGGATCGGATAAAAATAGTTGTTGTGATCGAGTTTGCTGCAATCGTGTTTTCGGAAAAACGAGTATTAGTCGTTTTTGCCTGAGCTCACTTTCCTGGCTTTGTGGAAACCGAATTTTGTGTAATCCCGTTTTTGCTGCAGCATGCAAACATGGTTTTAGGTTGTTAGGAAGTTATCCGAGGCTACGGGAAAGTAGTTCTGTTAAAACTGCGTATCCAAACAGGGCCTCAGACTAGAATGCAGAACAACTCAAAGTATGCAGTAGATAGATGTTTGATGCAGCAAGTAGGAGCTTGTTCCTTCAGAACAGGCGCAGATAAATAAAATAAGTCTGTTGTGTTTGAGAATCAAATTAAAGTAAGCGTATCAGTATTTATTTTATTCAGAATCATTTGGGATAGACAATGATAGCACAATCTCTTGGCTTGTACTGTCAGCACATATGCTTTATTCCATTGTTGCTATCTATGATCATCTTCACTTGATCACTTACATGATTCTTTCTCTAACACTTTTGATTCGATCATTGCTTGCTAAACAGGAAATTGACATAAAAAATCACAAGTGGGGCCACTACTTTATGTGTGGGTAAGTTTTTTCCAGATATTTTGTTTAACTGCTGCATAGAAAATGTTAACAAATCTTATCTGTTTATTCCTCTGTCTGCAGATATAAGGGGGTATACGAGTACGCTAGGTCAAAAGGGATAGATATGGGTGAACCTGTTGCTCTTGATGTTGTTGTTGATGGCACAGTTCCTCAAGGTAGTGTTGGGGGATTTAGTTATCAGTTTTTATGATTACCATGAATGCTGTATATACCAAAGTTTTAATGCCTGTGTGTTGTCACTCTTATTTAGGATCTGGACTTTCAAGCTCAGCAGCATTTGTTTGTTCTGCAACGATTGCTATCATGGGAGTTCTCGAGAAAAACTTCCCAAAGGTACTCCTCACCATAAAGCAAACAGCTCTGTTACTGACATTGCCATCATTCTTGTTCGCATGTGAAAGTGGCAAATATTAATTATAGGTTTAAGGTGAACTTTGGGTTGATTCAATTTTTCGATAAGGCTTGAAGCCTAAGGAACTATCCTGCAAGAATTATACCATAAGTAATAAACAAAATTGTATCTATAATAATGACAATGGCTAAGTGATGGACTGTTCATGTTCTGGAAAATCGATATGCTAATTGCCCCCAACAATTTGGCACATAGAAAGTGTTATTTTTTTTGTGTCAAATGACATGTAATTTTTGTTACAAAAGAAAATACACATGTGACTGACGTAGTGGCAGTGTAACAGATCTGACATGTCCTTTTGTACTAGTATGATAACTTGACTAGTCCAAATTGGGGAGACAAATGATTAGAGGGGCTGCTCAATGATGCTGAATTGCTGTTATTGACATGATTTCCAATGGAACCGTATATATTTTGTGTGTATTCATAACACAAGGTTCGGGTGATTCTTTTCCATTCATGATTGTTCCAATTAAAATTATGCAGAAAGAAGTTGCTCAATTCACTTGTCAGTCTGAGCGCCATATCGGGACACAGTCAGGGGGTATGGATCAGGTAAATGATGCCATCCGTAACTGTTTATGGAGCAGTCATGGTATTTCCCGTTTCTGCTGTGTTCACACTGTTTAAGTGTACTCAAATGTAGTTACATAAATGCCTTCTATGAAGCCTGGTTTCCTGCACTGAATGTCTTTTATACTTAATATATATGGTGTACCTCTGGAATCCTGGTTGAAGACTGCAAATTTTGGTGTGGTTTAATCTTTGTATTGTATATCATGTTTGCATGCAAAAGTCAACATGATTCCAACTTTCCAAGGGTCGTGTTAAGATCTTTGTTAATACTCACTTAAGCTTGCAGACCTTGATATATGACTTCATGCACTGTGCTGCTGTGCATACTGTTTAAGATGCTTTAGATTACCTTTTATTAGTTTTGAGTTAATACAGTTGACCTTGGTACTCTTTTTGACATTTCACTCTTACTTTTTACAGGCGATATCTATCATGGCCAAACCTGGATTTGCTGAGCTGATAGATTTCAATCCAATCAAAGCAACCGATGTTCAACTACCTCCAGGAGGTACATTTGTGATTGCCCACTGTCTGGCAGAGTCGAAGAAAGCAGAGACAGCTGCTACAAACTACAACAATCGTGTTGTGGAGTGTCGCTTGGCTGCGGTAAGAGATTCTTTTGTTTCAAAATGAGCATCTAAACGAGGGATTATTTCATACACATTCGATTGCACCTGTATGGCTAGACAGCTATAAAACATTTCTAGTTTTGAACTGGGCGTCTTAAGAATATTGAAGGATACCAGTATTTAGTTTTATCTTCTACAGAATGTTTTCTGCCATTTAAGTTTTACTATTGGAATTTGAGCAAAAACAACCGAAGTTATTCATCTTCATCTTTCATTTATGAAGCTAATATTTTTTCATCTATGCTTTTTACAGATTGTTCTTGCCATCAAACTAGGGATGGACACAACTAAAGCTCTGTCCTCTGTTACCACCCTCTCTGATGTTGAGGGGTTATGTGTCTCTTTTGCCGGCAAAGAATGTTCTTCTGATCCTGGAGTTGCCGTGAAGGTACAAAACTTCACCAAGAATTTTATCGCTGTGAATAATCTGCTTTTGCTTCCAAACAATGTGTACTGTCTCCATTTTCTCTGTTAAATCCTAAAAAAGGTGGATATGGGCTGCACTGATGTGCATGGGTATGCAACAGACGACATGGCTATGTTGAAGCAGAAACGAAATTTGCTACTAGGCTATGCCATTGCGATGATCACACGCCATCCTCTTATTTTTGTTTCTGCAGATGATAAGAAATCATTCTATGTTTGGTTATTCATAATTTTCAGAAGAAGAACAATGATTTCTAACAGTAAATATTTCATATGCTCTGTGCTACCATGCTCTTCCCTGACTATTGTGCAAATTTGCAGAACCTATTGCATGAGGAACCATATACAACAGAGGAAATAGAGAAAATTACAGGTGAAAGCCTGTCTTCTGTCTTCCAGGGCTCTCAAACTTCCTTGGATGTCTTGAGAGCTGCAAAGCATTTTAAGTTATTTCAGGTGAATTTCATTTCCTTGCTATACATTTTCATACAGGCATCCATGAAAATGCATACTCTGTTTATCTCCAACTAATTTGGTAACGTAGAATTTTCATCACCAACCAAGTCAGCAGTACTGATTACACTTTAGTCTAATCAGCCCCATTACACATGATCTTTTCATGAGTCTAGTACACTTCAGTTCATTTTCACTTTGGCCTCATGTAACTTAAGTATTTGTTCTGCATGATGCTATCAGAACTTAGCCTAATTTGCTTGCGTGTGCTTAATTTCAGCGTGCCTTTCATGTGTACTCCGAAGCAAGGCGGGTGTACGCTTTTAGAGATACAGTGTTATCAAAACTCAGGTGGGTTTAACTAATTTAATTCAAGTCACCATGTATGTCCTGCTTGTTTTTCTGGTCTTTCTTTTCACTCTGCATACAGAATTCAATATGTAAAGGGGTTTGAGCTGTCATACTCATACCAGTGAGTTCAGTGATCTGGCACTTACCTTTATTTGCTTGTAGTGAGGAAGATATGCTCAAAAAGCTTGGTGATCTTATGAACGATAGCCATTATAGCTGCAGTGTGCTATATGAGTGCAGGTATGCTTTTGGTGTACTTATTGCTTATTAATTCCAGTTACAATATTGTGTCATGAAACAGTATGCTTTTTCTATTAAAAAGCGTACCGATACTGATACTGATAAATTCCACTGCATTAGCTGTCCTGAGTTGGAAGAGCTTGTAAAAATATGCCGGGACAACGGGGCACTGGGAGCGCGCCTAACAGGGGCTGGATGGGGCGGCTGTGCAGTTGCCCTGGTTAAGGAGAGCATTGTCCCTCAGTTCATTCTCAATTTGAAGGTACACTGAATTCATCAGCTGTGCCTTACATTTTCATCAATTCTGCACCTGGTAACGAAACAGCAGGAGAACCATAAGAATATCATTGTCAGTTAACATGGATTCTTTTATTTTGCAGGAGAAGTACTACAAATCAAGGATCAACCGGGGAGTGATCAAGCAGAGCGATCTTGGGCTGTATGTGTTCGCGTCGAAGCCATCGAGCGGCGCAGCCATATTGAAGCTGTAGATTGACCACCGCCGCCGTGCTTCCTTCACTTGTACATGGATATATACTCTTGGATATACGACTTATTGATATCGATCGAATAAAGAGGTGCTCGGAGGCGAGCACACTCCCCTAGTTAATTTAGTCCAGCCATGCGTGCCTGAATGTACAATACACAATGTGTACCTATCGTTACTTATGGGCAAACTGACTATCAACGTTACCTATCGTTCTTCATGTCCCAGAGAAAACGGCCGTTTGGTGCAGTCAAGTCTCCTTTGGATGCAAGGAGAAGAGCACGGTGAGTACTTCGGCTGTTGATCTAGCCTAGGGCTCTCTAGTTCTTTGAAAAACAGTCAGAGCTTTGTTGTGCTTCAGGCGTGTACGTAGGCTTTGATTTCACTACGTTTGCATCAAGCTCAGTCTTGGGGAGATGAGGAAGAGATCAGCACTCAGGCAAAATCAATTTGGGAAGTCGAAGCTGTTGACAAAGATCATTTTTTTTTTTTTTTTGCTCTCCTAGCAATTAGCCAGAGTTAGCAATCGTTTTTTACAAACACTGCTCTACGACAACAACCTGCGAGCGCCATTGACGCCAAGATCTAATTTCCAAGTAAAGTATGGCAAATGATCAAATTTCCAAGTAAAGTATGTCACATGATCAAATATCCTCTTCATCATCTGCTGGAATACCTGGAAAGCGCGAAACTGACATAGTATTCAACCGGAAAAGCAGATGCAACCCTCCGCCGCAGTGCTGACGATCTATTCCATTGGTGCCAACGCTAAACCCCTTTTAGGCCTTTGCTCTCCAATCCCCCAAAATACTCTACTTTAGAGAAGAGTTTTCAATTTAGACAAAAACATAAAGGATTTGTAGGGATATGCCGGAATTATCTCGACCAAACCCAGCTTGGTAAACAGACTGCAGGGATTTTGCGGCAATTAGAATAATCCCCTATGATCCCCGCGAATAAACTAGCAAATACTTTCTCCGTTTCATAATATAAGCCTTTTTAGCAAGTTGTTTTACCTTTATAAAAAGTCTTATATTATGGAACAGAGATAGTAGGAGAGAAGTAAGCAAGGTTTTAGCTCGCGGCTGCATCTTTTCATGTGTAACTTGACTTCCTTCTTCCTCTAGAAAATGCATTATCCCCTTTTATCAGTAAAATGACATTTGAACCTTTGGTTCGGTTCAGAAACCAGTGGTGGGAAGCTCTCCCCTCACCCGGTAAATCTCTAAAACGAAAACTCGGTATCTCCGAATTTTCCTTTTGAGATAGTTAGAGCAATTCTAATAGATATAAAAAAACTTACTTTTCTGTACACCATGTGTTCTGCCTTTTCCCGATAATGTAAAGAATACCTCTATTTGCCACATGTATATGCATCTAAAACCATACCGCAACTCCAATTTGACATCAATGTGATTCAAATATTTCACTACTCAATATCACATAATATAATAATATTTCAAATGCGTAGTTTTGAACTTTCAAATTTAAACCTGAACATAAATTGGGATCCAAATATATGATTGAACATAGAACAAGTTCATAAAAATACATAGAGAAAACAAATCCAATGTACCAGACTCGCAAGGTCAACACTACTCATCACCACACTAAAGCCGTCGCAGGCTGAATCTCTCCCCCCAAAGATGATTCCGCTCCAACACATCCTAGACTATAAGATCTCCATCCTTCTAATCTCTTAATATTGTCTCGTATTTCGATCGATTCCATTTGGATCCATCATCATGATCCGACTATCCTCTACTATCATCTCTTGCCTCATTCGAGTCTCCTTGAAAAGAAGCCTACGCTCCTCGAAATTGACATTGTGCTTCTCCGTCTTCAACTTACCGTCTTCATTTTATTTCACTTGTTGCCACCTTGCTAACTTTTCTTGCCACCTCTTCTCGGCCAAATCCATCTTCAATTGTAAATCTTGAGCGACCATCTGCTTCTATATAGTCATCAATTCATCGAGCTTCTCTCTCATGCCCACAACCTTGGCAGATCTTTTTCACACACCCATTTAGAGTTCTTCCTTCCATCCGCGTCCCCTTGCTTGACCTCCAAGTTGAATTTTAATATTCTTCGTCTCTATCTTCATCATCATGTTCATTCTCCAGAGAAGATGAGATACTTGACCATGGTATTTTCAGTGGATGAGCTTCATCATCCCTCGTCTTTCACTTCTTATTGTGCTCAAGCAGTGTCCAACATTCTGGAAAAATGTATCAGCGCGTGCGGGGAGAGTCCCGGTGACGTGACAAAGCCATCATGGATGACCACACAACTGTCCTGCTAGCGGCATGCGGGCGCGGGAGAAGCGGATGCATAAACCTCGTGAGCCATTCCTAGCCCTGATTCCGGTGGCGCAACCTATGAATCAATTGCGAGCGACAATGACGTGGCATTGGGCTCATCTAGGAGAAGATATGGCGTCATCGGGCAAGGAGAACGGTTGCGAGGCAAGCCCTTCCCCTCTAAAGTGACTTTCTACGGTCTAGGGCATTGAAAAAATGCAACCAGCCGGTGTGTAACTGGCGGGCTAGGCTGCCTGCCGGAGTCCTACTTGTTAGGCATGCCTAGACATGTTCGAGCACCCCTAGCTGGTCACAAAAGCTAGGGACAGACAAATGGATGCCGAACACTTTTTGAGTGGAGAACTGATTTCGTTCCTGAACCCGGGCACGCCCATGAAGATGCCCTTATATTTTTGAATCTACAAACGCAGCGGCTAGCCAGAATGTTCGATGAGGGGTTGTGGGTAGGGTTGCAAAGCGGCACCCGATCCGCCCCGCTTCGTAGGTCAAATTTGTTAGTCTAGTTCACTTTTTTTCAATAAAATTAGTCTAGTTTAAACTAAATTTTGTTTTCGTGGGCTATGAGGATTGCGGCTTGCAGCCGTAATTCTGGGGTCGTATCGTCAGACTTGTTACTGATACTCGCTTTTGCCTGAGATCACTCGATCAGTCGCATAATGTTCGGGTCGTACACTAGCTCCATCCATCAGCCTGGAAGTCGACGCTGACAAGTGGACCCTCCTCAACTTCACACTTGCTTTCGTCCGTCCGTGCTGCCTCGTCGCGACATCCATCCACCTTCCTTATTGGTGCCTCGCACCCCAAATCTCAAACCCTAGCCAGCTCTCGCAGTCCAGATCCCTTGCTCCACTCCGTCCCCCGGCGACGTGCCATGCGGATCCGCAGGTGCGCCTCCCGCGTCCTAGGCTCTTCCGCCTCCGCCCCCGCGCTGCCCCGATTCGAGCTGCCTCCGCCCCCGCCGCCGCCAGCCCACGCCGGCTCCGTGGCGGCGTCGGCGACCTCCTGCTCCTCCACCCTGGAGCCTTGCAAGCTCAGCTTGTCTCCATGGGACCTCATGGACCAGCTCCACCCCTCGGATCCCCAGGTAATTTCCTGCCTGCCCCCCCTTCGCTAGCTCCACGCTCTCCTGCTTTGCCTGCCCCGCCTATAGCTTGTGATCTGTCTCTAGCATTCGCGCATTTCCACTCCCCCGCTTGTCTCTATATAGCTCTCCCCCGCCGAGGTTTCCATTTGGTTGCTGCTGCTCGCGCGCGCCGGTCTGGTTCGTCTTCCTCGCGCGAGCTAGGGTTCCTCGCGCGCTTGCTTGCTTCTGGATGGCCACAGGGATTGGGCGAGTCGTGTCGAGTTCCAGGGTGCGCTCCGGCAGTAATCGTGGCCCGGCGGCGCCGCGTCTAGTCTATGGCCGGAACGGCCGCAGTATATTCGAGGTCTCTCTAGGCGCGTTAGTTAATTATTATTAATGTGTTCCCTCGGGATACTGTGTGGCGCGGCGGCTTGGATTGAAATTTCGACCGGTAACGGCAGCAAGGCCGGAAAAGACCGACCATCTCGCGTGTATCGATCGATCCCCTACTTACACATGTCCACTCGCGCGCCCATTTCGGCACTGTAACCTGTTTTTATTTCCCGAATTGATTTTCTTCTCGTTCAGGGGGAGAAGATCTTCTTGGAGACATACTTCGTGGCTGTCGCGTGGCGAGCTAGCTGGCTCTTCCAATCCAGCATGCCTGCCGCTTGCTCCATCAAGGAAGAGGAGCAGCAAGAGGAAGACATGGCCGACAGTGCCGTCTTTGAACTGCACGTCTGTGAGAAGAACGCTGCCAGAAAGAAGAAAGGGGTGAAGCCTAGTATGAATAAGGTGAGGAAGATTAAGGCAGAGGAGAGTGACGCCACCGCAGGAGGAGAAACACCGGTGTGGAGATGCAAGAGGAACGGCGGCAAGACGTGGTTTTGCCGGCGGCCAGCGAGCCGGCCCAATTCCTTCTGCTCGTACCACTCGGATCAGAGGCCGAAAAGGAAGAGGGACACCGACGTGGGAGAGGGGTTCTACTACTACGCCGGTTTCGGCTCACGCAGCAAGAGGCACCGCGTATCGGGAAGCAGCACCGATGCCGTGCCGGAACCTCAACCTGCCGGACAGAAAGAGGAGGCAGCACCCGAAGAGGAAAAGCACATTGATTCTACTGCGGGTCTGGCCGAAGCTGATAATGGTGCAGACTATCAACCCGTGCCGCCAGCAAGCGACGTCGACGGCATGGCCGGGATCGCGGGCTGGGACGAAGAGAGCAGCGAAGACGATGCAGTGAAATCCCAAGGCATCAGGAGGAAGAGCCCGTTGAAGAAGAGGTGGAGGAAGCCAGTGAAGGCCCGGTCGCTCAAGTCGTTGATGTAACTTTGGTCGCTCAAGTAGTTTGCTCCCAGATTTGGCGTTGAGTTGCCGTACAATGGACAAACTCTATGCAGTTTTTGGATTGATATATTGTAACTGCCTGCTAGCTGATCGATGTACTGGCCGGCCGTTAAGAACAGATACGTACTGTACTAATTTCTGGACTGGTGTATGTAATCTGAGATGTAGCAATTGTCTTGTTGCGGATGGTTTAATCGCCAGCCACAAGTACATACTCCATACACACGATCGAGTGGAGGAGGGAGCACACCCTAGACTTTTTCCAAACATGCGTGACTCAAAATGTACCCAAAAGAATTCTTGTTCTACATTGTCAACAGATATCAGCCGCCGGCTGGTCTGGTCTGCCCTGTACTCGACCACGATCCCCTATCTATACCCGCACTAGCACACATTCTCCACTTGTGCACGTCGTGCAACGGCTGTAATCTGTACCTATATATGGTATCAGATGCTTCTTCTCTCCTAAGCCTATAAATCCTCCCCCTCCGGTCAGGCATGGCCCCTTCACTCCCCTCAAATCCCACCTCCCTCCACCACCGAGCTCCTGACTCCGGCCACAATCGCCGGCTCCCAGCCTGTGATTGCTAACATCGCCCCAACCGGCACCCTGCTTACGTTTGACGTGCACATCAAGCGGATCAGACTCGGCGAAGGCGGTTGCGATGGCATTGCCGCTCGCTCGGATCTTCATCAACCAGCACATGCCCCTGGTGCTCACGCTTACGCCCACCCATTGGCACACCCTATTTGATGTGATGTTCACCAAGTTCGACAACGTCCACGACCCGTCACGTGCGGCGGCCCTATACTAGCTTCATGGAAACACCTACATTGTCTCCAGGCTCTACAACATGATCATCCTGGAGATCTTCAGGCTCGTGCATCAGTGTAACGCCATGACGAGCACCAAGTTGTCCGCTTCCTCTCCACCAACTTCCGCCGCATCAAGCAGGGCACGTCCTCCATCATCAACTACTTCGGGTGCCTCAAGGTGTGTGAGGATCGCCTTTCTGATTTCAGTTAGTTCGTCTCCGACCGGGATCAGGTTCTGAATATGTTTCATAGTCTCACGCCGCACCTACACTATGCAATCCCCATTTTGGCTATGCAGAGGCCACTGCCCTCCTATCTTGCGTGCCACACGTTCCTGCTCCTAGAGGAGAGCCGCCTGTCTCTACCGACTGACGGCAATGGCACGGACACGCCGCTCGTGTGCCCTATGTTATAAACCACTATAGCGGGGGTGGCGAGAACATCCGCAACGACAACAACGACAAGGGTGGTGGCGGCCACGGCTACCGCAACAACGACAACAACTACTCACTAGAGACCTTGTTTTTAGTTTTATTTTTGTTTTTTAGTTTATTTGTTGTTATTAGTTTACTTTTTTGTTATCTATTGAAAACCCCAAAAAAATAGTTACTTTCTTATTTGTTTCTCTTATTCCAAAATATCAGAAAGAAAAGAGCCACTGCTCAGAAGGAACTCGGGAAGTATACTACTCCCAATGATGATTTTATTCGTGTACATATTACTTAGCCTGCTGTTGGAGCGGAAACTTATAAAATTAATCCTAACCTTTTGAGTTTGGTTCAACATAATCGATTTGGAGGTTCAACTGCTAAGGACTCTGGTTTGCACCTAAACACATTTACTGAGATATGCGACACGGTGTGCATTAAAGATGTTGACCCCAATATGGTGAAATTACGTTTATTCCTTTTCTCTTTAAGAGGAAAGGCTAAGGACTGGTTGCTAGCTTTGCCTAATGGCACTATTACATCTTGGGAGGAATGTACTAATCTTTTTATGACTAAAATTTCCCCTCTAGCTAAGACTATGTAGCTAAGATTCAACATAACAAGCTTCAGACAAAAAGATCGCGAGCCACTAGCGCTTGCTTGGGAGAGAATGAAAGAAGCCATCATGAACTTTCCTAGTCATGGGATGGAAGAATGGCTTATATTACATTTATTTTATAATACTCTTAACCTAATGTCTAAGTCTATGCTGGATACCGCAGCAAGCAGAGGAACTTTCATGGGGAAGCAAGTAAATGTTACAAAAAAATACTTGATGATATGCAAAGCAACCATGCCCAATGACATGTAGAGAGAATCTCCTCAAAAAAGGGCGAACTCAATACCGAGGAGCATAATGAAGATCTTATTGCAAAGATAGATAAGCTACTAAATATTGTGAAGGGTAAGAAAGATACCCAAATAAATTCTATACTACCGATGCTAATGAAGTTAATTTTATAGCTCGTAATCCATATAATCCCGCATGGAAGAGTAAAAACTATGGCTCGGAATTCAAAAAAGAATATTCTAGTTCTGTAGGTGCTCTGTATAATAATAATTATGATAATCATAGTGGAGCAAATCATGGTAATCTCCCTTTTGAAAATACTGTTAGAACCTTTATGCAAGCACAAACTGATCAAAATAATATGCTTATTAAAATAACGGAGAACCATGACAATAGTATTGGTAAATTATCTAACCAGGCTTTTGCTATTAGAAATGATGTGCATGCTCTACAGGAGAGAACAAAGACCGTGGATGCACAATTGGGCAAGATAACCCAGAGTCAAACTCTCATACTTGCAAGATTTGTTGGAATGCCCGAGCCAAACCCGGTGGAAGACCTCAAGAAGATGAGGACAGAAGAAAAATATGAGAAGCCTAAAGAGCTAGACTATAGCAATGCGCCATCACTAGATTATACCATGGAAAATCTTCTAAAGATGATCACCGTGAAAAATCCTGGTATTGAAGAAGGTAACGATGCCATGTGATGCGTGCACCCAGTGTTGACATGGGACACTTCATTGGAACCCCACGAGCAAGGTGTGATGAGCACATCAGCAAGTTTCCCTCAGTAGAGACCGAGGTTATCGAACCTGAAGGAGGAAGGAAACGTCTCAAAGGTGTTGCAAGCAACGTGGAGACCTGCACAACACAAACTGAAGACTTTGTCCCAACGAATCAGTGAGGTTGTCAAGCTCACCGGTTTGTTGTAACAAAGGATTAAACGTATGGTGTGGAAGGTAATGGTTTGTAGCAAGTAAACAAGTAACAGTGGAAGATGTATCAATGGTAAAGATTGGACCGGGGTCCATAGTTCACTAGAGGTGCTCTCCTTAGATAAACAACATGGCATGAAGGGTAAAAAAATTACAGCAGAGCAATTGACATGAACTGAGCAAGGCATAAAAATGCAATTACTAGTCAAAAAGATCCTATGAGATTTAATTGGGCAATACAACAATATACATAGACCGCTATCCAACTCCATCTATGACTAGAAGTCCACCATCAGGTTATCATCCGAACCCCCTCTAGTATTAAGTTGCAAGCAACAGACAACTGCTTTAAGAAAAGTATGTAAGGTAAATAGTCCACATGTTCCATGAACAAGAGACTGTTGTTTTCTCCCTAGTAGCAACAAACATCTACAACCGAAGAGATTTTTGTCACTTCCCTTGGAAACTAGAGGTATGAACCCACTATCGAACATAAATACCCCCTCTTGGAGTCACTAGCAACTACTTGACCAAGATAGCTACTAACAACGGAGAGCATGCAAGATCACAAACAATACAGACATGATAGAATCATAAAGACAAAACCATTAATCAAACCAACATAATAGTCTCAATATCTATCGGATCCCCGCAAACACAACATGCATGATTACAAATAGATTAGATCTTGATCATGAACGGAGCTCACAAGATCTATACATGAAAGCACAAAGGAGGAGATACAACCATCTAGCTACTACATGGACCCATAGTCCAAGGTGGAACTACTCACGCATCATACCGGAGAGAAGGCCTCCGGGATGATCTCCCCTCCAGCAGGGTGCCGGGAAGAACTTCAGATCCCCCCGATCTAGGGACGATGGTGGCGGCGGCTACAAAGAGTTTCGTGGAGATTTGATCGGGTGCTTAGGGTTTCACATCGTGGGCTTCTTATAGGCAAAGGGGGAGGCCGAGGCGGCGGCCTGGGGCCCCACACCCCTCCTAGGCATGGGCAGGGCCCACCCGCGCCTAGGGTGGGTCTGGCCGCCCTGGCCGGCCTCTCCGGCTCCCCTCTAGACTTCTTGTGCCCCACGAAAAATAATTGACTTTGACGTTTGTCCCGTCCAATTCCAAGAATATTTCTTTACTAACTTTTTCTGAAACCAAAAACAGCAGAAAACGGGCATCTAGCACTGTTGCAACTTGTTAGTAGGTTAGTACCAGAAAACATGTAAAAGGCACCTCAAAGTGTAGACAAGGCAAAGCAAAATAGGTACTAAACAAGCATGGAGCATCAAAAATTATAGATACGTTTCCAATGTATCAGCATCCCCAAGCTTAACTCTTGCTCGTACTCAAGTAGGTAAGTGATAAAAAGAATAATTTTTGAGGTGACATGCACCCTCACAATAAAGATCCAACCATTTGCAAGCATTGAAAGCTGGGATCAAAGAACTCTAAACATGTGCATGAAAGATGGAGTTCTAACAATATGACATAGTAACTATGCATGCAACATGAAAGGCTACAAACAAAGATCATGAATAATATGCAATGAAAAACGTTTGTTTGTTTCCCATACAGAAATCATAGGATAGTGGCAATCAACTTGTCCCTCATAGAGTAGCAATATAGATGCATAGGACACCTTCAAAGTTCACAAGGGTGACTAGAAACAAATAGTACAAGAACAAGTAATATCACAATATGCATCAATCAATAAGCTTTGGAACACTGCACACAGAATGACAACTATGCTCTCTTAATGGTGCCTAAAGGTAGAAGGTGGAGACTCAATAGTGGTGGAAGAAAGGCCTTTTTGTAAAGGAAGCAGGGATTACAAGTTTCAAAAATAGCTTCCAAAAATTATGGTACTTGTTAGCTTTCAGCCCTCATTGCCCCTATCATAAGCATCTTGAAGTGGTTAAGGTTAAAGTGGCAAAGATGGAGTATATGCTTGATGAAGTATAAGTTGGCAATCTCAAGTCCCTTGAATACGAGGGCCACACCTCATGCATACTCAACTTTGGGACCAGGTAAGTTCTTGTCATTGTAAGTATTTGCATGTCATTGAGAACCGCCAACGGGGTACCCCTTGCACATGGTACAGGAGCTTTCCCATTAACAAAATGACAAGGCAAGTAGACAATGAGCATCTCAGCAATCTTTTTATTTACCATATGCATAGCTTTTTATTGAGGATGATTCATAGATAGCTCATTATGGTGATGCTGCAAGTTTCCACCATGATTAGGCACGGCTCTGGCTAGAGGCCCAGGTGTTTCTCTAACACAGAATACAAACTCCATGGACTTACAAGTTCCCTCTTTATTTCACACCGGTGACATCCATAGCAAAAGAACATGATATCAACTGAGTACAAAGTACAAGTGCAATGTTGAAAACGTTCCCCGTGACAGCACAATTCTGCTAATTCCAACTTATAAGTGCAAGCACATACAACAAAGTTGTCACAATGGTTCAAGTTTGTTAGGGGAAAGGAATATAAAGTGTGCCATCAAGTTCGTGAGGTCTTTAATCACTAAGTTTTCACATAACAAAATAATTTTTAATTGGAAGATAGTTGAAAACAAGAATATACTTGGAATGGTGTAACACACCATGCATAGGAGTTTACAGTGGACACTTTGGAATAACTTGGTTTCTTGGGAGTTGGAGGCATGATTAGGACTTACTCATACAAGTGGAGGCTAGCAAAAGACTGGGAGCAACCAACTAAGAGAGCATAATGTCCATAATCATGCAGAACAACAAAGCATACTAATCAAAGCAAAGAGTGGTACTACAATTCAAGTACTAAATGATCATAGAGGCTAATGGTGACTTGTCATAGTCATAACATGGTGTGAGCATGTGCCAAGTCAATCCAAGCAAAGCATCAAAGGAGAATACCACAATACTATGCTTTTGCATGCTAAAACAACGCCATAATTTCTTCAAGTCACACTAAGCAATCCCAATTGTTTGGAACAAGACATGCTACAACAATAATAACTAATCATAATGCTAAAACAACACCTAGCATGTCATGCTAAAGTCTAAGTCACAATCAATACAATCTCCTCTTGCACTTCAAGCAAGAACTTACTACTACTTTCCAACACCAAGCAACTTATTTGCAAAACAACACAACGAGAACGAGGGACCAAAATTATCTATTCAAGCAAAGTAAACAAACTAAGCAAATCAAACGAAAACTAAGACGCTCCAAACAACACAACTGAGCATGAAACAATAAAAACGAAGTGTCTAGACATACCTAAGCTTTTTATTGATGAAGAAGAGGATGCCTTGGGCATCCCCATGCTTTGACGCTTGTACCTCTTGGATATTTCTTGGGGTGAAACCATGGTGGCATCCCCAAGCTTGAGATTTTTTCCATTCTTCATCTCATTGCATCATTCTCTCTTTACACCTGAAATTTTTCCTTCATACAAAACTTCACACAATCTTCATTAGCAACATTAGTGTATTTAAAAGATATTATACCTATGGCAAAGCTTTGAAACAACAAGGATTTTCACTAAAAACACAAGCTACTGTAGTAACTCCTTCAAAAAGCTCAATTCACCTAAAGAGAACTCAAAAAGGAATCAATAAGAAGCAAATGCAAATAATGGCAGAAATCTGTCAAAACAGACCAGCAGGTAGAAACCGATTTTTTCGAACATCTTCTGTTGCTCAAATCAAAAAGTGTTGAACAAACGAAAGTTAGCTAACATACTGGGGGATTTATTCATAAATTTAGAGCTCAATACAAGTTATAGAGACTCCTCACGAATTTTTTTGGTGAAGGATTGAAATCTGTTTCGGGACAGCAACTCCCCAAATCTTACTTCCCTCTCAGTAGATGTCATTTTTGGCACAAAAAGCAAACAAAAAGGATAATTAGAGGTCATTAATGAAGTAATAACTTCCAAGACTCAAGGAAACTCTTGGGTTATCTCCCAACAAGTACTTTTATTTAACTCCTTTAAGATAGGCATAAGAAGCAAGAAGAATCAAGTATTTTCAAATGAGGCATTAATATCCATACTTGCAAGGTCTTCAACTATGAAAGGTATCTCATCCAAATGGGTTTTGGAGGATCCCTTCTCATCTCTCTTTGGTCTACTACTTTCATCAAAAAGACTTTCAGGAGCAATCCAATCAAAATTATTTTCAAAGGCTTCATGCATTCCAACAAGCTTGAAGGGTATGTGTATCTTAAATTCTTCTCTAGGCTTAGTTTTATCAGAAATACCCACAACATCTACACTTGATCCTATCATATTGAAACGCTCAAAGACCTTTTTGGCTTCTCTAGCAACGTCATGAAATTCTTTTGATAAAGTTTCAAGGATGAATTCCCTCTTTTCAGCATTCTTTTCTTCTTTTAGTTTTAGGAACAAGAACTGTATTAAGGCATTAAGCTAACAAACCTAGCCTCCAACATATGAACTAAAGAAGCTGCAGCAATCTCATAATTAGGAGAAAGCTCTGCTATAGATTTATCCTCAATATCCTCATGCTTGCTAACATAATTAAATAATTCTTCAATATTATCTTTCCCAATTATGGAGCCACTAACTATTGCAAGATCTTTCAGGGCGAACTTGGGGAGCAACATGGTGAGCTAGAGCAAGGTGGCAACTAGAGTAGGAACTTTTTTTTGCGTTTTTTTAATAAAGCAAGCAAACCAAACTAGACTACACTAATTTTTTGGGGGGTTTTTGGAAAGAGGCAAACAAAACCAAGCAAAATAAACGAAGCAAACTAAAAACAAAGTAAAGAGAAAGGAAGTGAAGGACTCCCCTTGTGAATACGTCCTTAGCCTCCCCGGCAATGGCGCCAGAAATCTTGATGCATGCACCCAGTGTTGACGTGGGACACTTTGTTGGAACCCCAAGAGCAAGGTGTGATGAGCATAGAAGCAAGTTTCCCTTAGTAGAGACCGAGGTTATCGAAACTGAAGGAGGAAGGAAACGTCTCAAAGGTGTTGCAAGCAACGTGGAGACCTGCACAAGACAAACTCAAGACTTTGTCCCAACGAATCAGTGAGGTTGTCAAGCTCACCGGTTTGCTGTAACAAAGGGTTAAACATATGGTGTGGAAGGTAATGGTTTGCAGCAAGTAAACAAGTAACAGTGGAAGATGTATCAATGGTAAAGATTGGACAGGGGTCCATAGTTCACTAGAGGTTCTCTCCTTAGATAAACAACATGGCATGAAGGGTAAAGAAATTACAGCAGGGTAGTTGACAGGAATTGAGCAAGGCATAACAATGCAATTACTAGTCAGAAAGATCCTATGAGATTCGATTGGGCAATACAATAAGATACATAGACCGCCATCCAACTGCATCTATGACTAGAAGTCCACCTTCAGGTTATCATCCGAACCCCCTCTAGTATTAAGTTGCAAGCAATAGACAACTACTTTAAGCAAAGTGTGTAAGGTAAACAGTCCACATGTTACATGAACAAGAGACCGTTGTTTTCTCCCTAGTAGCAACATCACATCTATAACCGAAGATATTTCTGTCACTTCCCTTGGAAACTAGAGGCATGAACCCACTATCGAGCATAAATACCCCCTCTTGGAGTCACTAGCAACTACTTGGCCAAGATAGCTACTAACAACGGAGAGCATGCAAGATCACAACCAACACATACATGATAGAATCATAAAGGCAAAACCATTAATCAAACCAACATAGTAATCTCAATATCCATCGGATCCCCGCAAATACAACATGCATGATTACCAATAGATTAGATCTTGATCATGAACGGAGCTCACAAGATCTATACATGAAAGCACAAAGGAGGAGATACAATCATCTAGCTACTACATGGGCCCATAGTCCAAGGTGAAACTACTCACGCATCATACCGGAGAGAAGGCCTCCGGGATGATCTCCCCTCCGACAGGGTGCCGGGAAGAACTTCAGACCCCCCCGATCTAGGGACGGTTTCGTGGATATTTGATCGGGTGCTTAGGGTTTCTGCATCAGGGGCTTCTTATAGGCGAAGGGGGAGGCCGAGGCGGCAGCCAGGGGCCCCACACCCCTCCCAGGCGCGGGGCAGGGCCCACCCGCGCCTAGGGTGGGTCTGGCCGCCCTGGCCGGCCTCTCCGGCTCCCCTCTAGACTTCTTGTTCCCCACGGAAAGTAATTGACTTTGATGTTTGTCCCGTCCAATTCTGAGAATATTTCTTTACTAACTTTTCTGAAACCAAAAACAACAGAAAACATGCATCTGACACTGTTGCAACTTGTTAGTAGGTTAGTACCAGAAAACATGTAAAAAGCACCTCAAAGTGTAGACAAGGCAAAGCAAAGTAGGTACTAAACAAGCATGGAGCATAAAAAATTATAGATACGTTTCCAACGTATCACCATGTACCAACAATTTATAAAGGAAGTAGAACCTAAGGTACGTGATATAGATATGGAGTATTAAGAAGCTAGCCGATAAACCTATGGCTAAGATAGATGATACTTTTGATCCCACTGTTAAAATTAAAAGAGGAGTTAATGAGATAACTACACTTTGTGATCTTGGTGCAAGTGTTTCAACAATTTCTCAAAGTTTATTTGATAAATGAAATCTAGATCCATTTGGAACTACTGAAATGAGGAAATGAGACTCCATCTTGCCGATTCAACATATAAACAAGCTGTTGGGATCAAAGAAAACATAGTGGTTGAAATTAAAGGATGTCCTTCTCTTATTGATCTTTTTATAGTGGACATGCCTGAAGATTCCATAGAAACTATAATTCTAGGTAGGTCATTCCTAGAACTATTAAAGCTTTGATTAATTTACATGAAGTTTTGATTGTTTTTCTTTCTTTCCAGTGTTTTGGTTCTTCCCTATAGAATTCGAGGACAAGTCAGAGATCAAAGTCAGAGATCAACACCATCGAAGATCGAAGATCAATACTTGACCAACCATGATCAAGTGAAGTACAACGTCTCTGAAGGTCTGCTTATTGGTTATCAATGGAAAAGGCAAGCATAGACCCACCATGATACAATCCCATGCATTTGAAGTATCTCAATTCTTGCCATGATGCACATGATTACAATGTCTCCTATTGATAGATAGAGTAACCTATCTATTACATTAATCCCTTTGAAGCCTCTAGCATAACTAGGTTTGTCTTGTGTGCACTGATGGAGCTTTTGTATGTGTCCTTGTTGGCCATGCTTATTTGTTGAGTCTAGTTCATTCGGAAGATGCATCAGAGATGCAAATGAATCTAGTATGATAGGAGAGCAATGTATGATGGTAATGTGAGGTTAAACATGCTAAGGCTTGTATGGGAGGCCACGGTGGTTCTTAGTTCCATACTGACCACCCCTAGGACCCAAGTTCTTGCCTTAGGAACCAATATGAGGGTAAAGCCACACGAGGCCTGGAAAAACCCTCGACTCACTAACTTTCATAGTATATTCCATGAGTAACATAGTTTGAGCACTCCATTTGGCATAAACATTGAAAAGGTTTATGAAAAAGGTGCATTGCATATAGGGCGTGGACGAGGTTGCTTGAGGCATATCCTCTGGTAAACCAACCTCACCTCACATCCCTAGGGGTTGGCTTCGGGATTTTAGCCATTATGGCAGAACCCTCCTTAGGGCATGACTCATGATCTCGGTGAAATCAAGGTAAATGTCATGTCTAACCACCCTCTTTCGGCCTTCCAAGGAAGAGGGCTAATTATGTGGCATTAAGAGTTAGTTGGTATGTGTGGGTAAATTTTTACACCCCTGTAGGGTCAAATATTTTGGAAAACGGTGTTCACGGTTATGGACGACTTGGGAATGAAAGTGAAGATCATAGAGAACATTAACCTAATACTAAAACTTGGCAGATCAACATGTGCTTAAATATGCTTACTTAGGGTACGGGGGTAATCCTAGTTGAGAGGTGATGATGATGATTTGGTGACATCAAAAAATGATGATCATTATAGTTGGAGATGTCGCTCTCTTATCCCCTTCTAAAATGATATATTAGTCGAGCTTCTACTCCCTCTTGTTTTACAAGTGATGATTCCAATTTTGAAGCATATTTATCTTATGCTTTTGCACAAGTAGAGTAGGATTTTTGGTATTTTACGGCGCTCGCGTGCATCTTTTGTCCTTTGTTTCAACAGGATCCCAAATTACTAAGTCTTTTGTTAATATATCAATTGGGACTGTTATGTTATGCAATAATATGATACTTCTAAGTGATAAATGTCATTTGAATGATTTTTTCTACGCACCTGGGAGAAGAGAGTATGCAGGGAGAGGCTACATAGGGTTTAACGACCTGTGGTATGAGCGGAGCTTGCCCGTACCATCCGCCGGTACCACCTGTCAGCGCGTCCGCCTCGCAAAATCTTTCACCATGCAAAGACGGATCTGAGATTCGACATTCACAGAAACTTCGAGCCTCAAAATACCATGCCAAAGAGGGATCTAGAGGAGGAACTAGGAGAAGGGAAAATCCTTATTTCTTCATGGATCATCGGTGGACATCACATCATCCCTTCATCATCAACCGTTGCATCTCCATCACTAATACCATTCCCCTCTTCTATCCTTTAGATCTTGTTGTAATTCCAAATACGATTGTGGTTTGCACTAGATTTATCTTCATACTTGTATCCATCCATATGAATATGATGAGGTTGTGGATTGCTTCCATGTGTGAGTAGATCCCTTTGTTATTGGGGAGATTGAGAAACCCTAGCATTATTATGAAATGAAATAAAGATGATCTATTACTTTGGTCCATTGTACATTGATCTATCATATTGTGTTTGATCTCTCTATTTAGATGGTATGTGTAGTGGGCTGATGAGTGCAAATATGATGCATATTTAAGCATACAAATTATTCATATTGTCACTCATCACATGCTATATCTAGCTACAACTATGCCCATTATGCATGATTACTAGTTTTCATTCATTTTCACATGGACTTTGCACAACTAGTAGTTTAGTAGTATTTTATTACGTTTTCCTTGTCTTTGACTTGTGTGTAGATGCTATGGATACTCATGGACAAATGAGCCAAGAGGATGCAATATGGAGGAGCTGCAGGCACTACGAGGAAAATGCATGTTCGTGGCGCACCTGAAAAGGCCTTCCGTGGCGCACTAGCAGTGCGCCACTAGCCTCGCGCTGCGGCTATATCCTAGCTGTGGCGCACTGCATGGTGCGCCACGGTTGTGTCGAGATAGGCCAGGTGCGCCACGGGTAGGGGTACAGGGTGCGCCACAGATGTGTTTTTCAAAAAAAAAATGCAAAAAACACCCTCGTTTTGAATTGCAAAAGCAATCGGGTCCGTGCATTGCTGCCGTCGTGTCACCTCGCTGGAGCATGGTCGTGGCCACGACCTACCACCGTAGGGAGTTGCGGGAGGCCATGACCGCTCTAGTCCTCGTCGGTGTCGAGGTGGTAGGAAGGGAGTGGTTGGAGAAAGGGAGGTAGGAAGAGATGGAGGAAGAGAGGGAGGAAGGAAGGTCGGTGAGGAGAAGGATGTCGTCGTCGCCCGTTGTCACTGTGAGGAGGAGGAGAAGGCCGCCGTTGTGCTGCCGTCACTGCAAGGAGAGGAGGAGGACGCCTTCGCGCCGCCGTAGAAAGGACGTGGACATGCAAAGAGAGGAGGAGGCCGGAGAAAGGACGTCGGAGCAAGTTGGCCAGAGAAAGGAGAAGGGGAAGGAGGAGAAGGAAAAGGAGAAGGAAGAAGGAAGGAGAAGGGAGAAGGAAGAAGGAGAAGGGAGAAAGAAAAGGGAGAGGTAAAAGGGGAAAGGAAAAGGTAGGTGGGAGGGGTGGGGATTCAAATTTTGAATCCTGCCCAACTTACTCGTAGCGCACTAGGTAGTGGTGTGCTACGGGTAAGTTGCCCTTTATTTTTTTTGCAGGAAAAAACGGTCTTTTGACCGTAACTTTTTACTCTTTTCGAATTTTGAAAATCTAAATAATCGCTAAACAACCGGAGGCGGTTGCCAGCGGATGCGAAATCTCGTTCTCATCATCTTGGTATATTATACGATTTTTTTCGACATCGTATGCAAAAGTTATGGCCATTTTACCGTGGCATGACTTTTTTTTGCAAAAAACGTGGAAACTCATGTTTGTTAATTTTCCTAGAAACTATACCACATTATCTACCTAAATATGAATGGATTTTATTTTTTGAAGTGATTATCATTTTCTTTTATTTTTTGCAAGTCCTAAAAAGGTGATCCACGGGGGGGGGGGGGGGGGGGGGGGGGGGGAGTTGGTGCAGGGTAGTTAGGCGTAGGGCACTAGGGCAAGGTACCCTACTACTAAGTTTATACATCCGTGGCGCACATGACATAGTGCGCCATAGAACTTGCACCTACCCCATGTGCGCAACGGGTATGTGGCATGCGGCTGGCAGGCCCCTGGCCCATACATATCTATGGCGCACATATCCCATGTGCGCCACGGTTGTTCTAGTTACTAGTAGGGCACTGCCCACAGGTGAGCCACGCCTATTTTACCCGTGGGGCACTTCAACCATGTGTGCCACGGATGTGCGGATTATCTATAGCCCTTTTCCTAGTAGTGAGGCACCAGACTTAGACATTTAAGGGGAGGAAAAGGTTGATTTTTCCGTCAAATCCAAATGAATATCCAAGGCCATGGTGTTGTAGCCTCATCCATACAAATCTAACGAGCCAAAGAACACCTCAATCGGAGTCCATATCAAGAAATGGCGGCCAAAACACTACATCGTACAGAGGATTTAACGACCTACGGTAAGGGCAAAGCCCGTCCATACCATACGGTCGTACCACCCTCCTTCGGCCTCGTTTTGTCAAACGGAACAACATTTGTGAAGGCCCAATGGGCATATTCAGCCCCAATCTCCATCGGTTCGTGAAACCGACCTCCAGAATGCATATTTAAAGAAGGGAAACCCTAGCCGCCAGGGGGAGAGTCCATCCATGCTCCACCCTGTCGCTTCGCCGCCTCCATAGCTGCCGCACACAAGATCTCCACCACCACACCACTCCATACAAAGAGGGGACTTGCATCTTGAAGTTCTACGCATCGATCTTCATCATCATCTACATCAACAACGTCTCCAACATTGATCCCCTTTGTGTACTTTATTGTAATCCAAACTCTATTTTGGATTTGCACTTGTATTCAATTGTACCTTCATATATCATCCATATTATTTCTATCATGTTGATCACCTTCATGTATGAGTATTTTCCTTGTTCTTGGGGAGAGATGGTGAAACCCTAGTATTATTAAGCATTGAAATAAAGATGATCTATAACTTTGCTCTTTGATCCATTGATTTATGATATTGTGTTAGATTTCTTTCTTCAGATGGTATGTGTAGTTGGCAACATATCATTTTCCTTCGGGACTAAAGAGAGAGATACTCTCTGAACGTGTATGGTAGTATTTCCAGTGCTACTTTTGTGACTCCAAGCATGGGTTTATAACATGCATGGTCAAAGGGGGAACTAAGAGAGACTCACTAAGCTTATTACGATATCCATGGGGAAACCCTTAATTGTGGGTCTATATGAGTTATTGCTCGCAGGCATCATAGTGGTTATTTAGAGATGACCTCATTACCCGATTCAAGAAAGCGACTGCCCACACGTCTTATAGTGAACATCTTATTATTGAGCTCTCTCCATAATAACGAAAGATATAGATTATCCTAATCATACACAATTCTCCCATTGCAATGGTGGCCTCACTGACAACGTGGCTGCGAGGTTGTGTTGTTACCATTTGAAAAGCTTCCATGGGACGAACTTTCTATAATAAATAGTGCTGCTACAAGTACTGCAATAACCTATTGTTGATCGCAAGAACCCAAACATCATCGACCACATATCATTTGACTTGAGGTTTAAGGAGAGGGTGATACCCTTAGGACGTGTATGGGAGTATGCCCAGTGTTACTTTTGTGACAACAAGAATTGGCTTATAACCTAAACAGTCGAAGGGGGAATTAGGAGAGATTCACTAATCTTATTACGATATCCATGGAGAAACCCTTAATTGTGCTGGTCTGTGATGTCTACGCACTTCTTTTCTTGTAGACAGTTGTTGGTCCTCCAAGTGCAGAGGTCTGTAGAACAACAACAAGTTTCCCTTAAGTGGATTACCTAAGGTTTATCGAACTCAGGGAGGAAGTGGTCAAAGGTATACCTCTCAAGCAATCCCGCAATCAAGATACAAGAAGTCTCTTGTGTCCCCAACACACCTAATACAATTGTCAGGTGTATAGGTGCACTAGTTCGGCGAAGATATAGTGAAATACAAGTGGTATGGATGATTATAAGACAACGGTGCTAGAAAAGAGCTTGACGGCCTGGAAGATACTGGAAGCAAGAAAACATGCAACAAATCTAGTTGTGAATGGTGTTTCAATGTTTAGAAACAAGGCCTAGGGATCATACTTTCACTAGTGAACACTCTCAATAAATATATTCTCTTCATGATACTACCCTGAACTACTCTCTGGTTGGACACTCTAATCCACGGTAGGGCTATAATAGCACACCTCAAAGTCCGCCTTCCCCATCTAGATAACCCCACACTGTCACCTTGAGCGCTAGATGGTTCCAACAAACACCACAATTTCATAGAGACAACCAACTCAAAATATACTCATGATAAGGATTTATGAACTCTAGCCTAAGTGCCACCACGGCGTGCACATCGTCACTTTCACACACGTGGGGAGAGCAGAGATCTATTGAAGCACTTGAATAGCAAGGTAGATCTACATGATTACAAAGCTCATGATCACAATATGATCACGCATAGAGAGAGATGAACACAGCTACCGGTAGAGCCCTTAGCCTCGAGGAAGAACTACTCCCTCCTCATCATGGAAATCAGAAACGACGATGGAGATGGTGATGGAGATCGATGGAGATGGCTCCGGGGGCACTTCCCCGTCCCGGTAGGGTGCCGGAACAGAGACTTCTGTTCCCCGAATCTCCCCTTCGGTGGCGGCGGCGCTGCGGAACTTTTCGTGGCTTTTTCCCAGATGATATAGGGTTTCTGAGTCAGGGGCTTATTATAGGTGAAGGAGGCAAGGTCGATGGAGGCCCAGGGGGACCACACCCCCTAGTGGTGCGCCCAGGGTGGGCCCGCGCCACCCTAGGGTGTGGCCACCCTGGTTCCCTACTTCGTCTCTTCTTCGATTTTCTGTATCGTTCCGAAAAAAAATGAAGTTTGGCTTTTGTCCCGTCCAATTCCGAGAATATTCATTTTTTTAGCTTTTCTGAAACCAAAAACAGCAGAAAATAGGCAACTGGCACTGTGGCAACTTGTCAATAGGTTAGTTCCAGTAAGTGTATAAAAATACCTCAAAGTGTAGACAAAGCATAAGACAAATCATATAAAACAAGCATGGAGCATAAAAAATAATAGGTACGTTTACAACGTATCAAGCATACCCAAGCTTAACTCCTGCTCGTCCTCGAGTAGGTAAGTGATAAAAAGAATAATTTTTGAGGTGACATGCATCATCACAATCATGATCAAACCATTTGTAAGCATTGAAAGCTGGGATCAAAGTAGTCTAAACATGAGCATGAAAGATGTAGTTCTGACAATAAGACATAGCAACTATGTTGCAACATGAGAGGAACAAACAAAAGTCATGAATAACAGTGCATTGAAAGACGTTTGTTTGTTTCACATATATAAAACATAGCATAGTGGCATTCAGCTTGTCCGTCATGGAGTAGAAAAACATAAATGCATAGGACACCTTCAAAGTTCATAAGGGTGACTAGATACAAATAGTTCAAGAACAAGCAATATCAACATTATGAATCAATCAATAAGTTTTGGGACAATACACATATAACTAAGAATGATAACTATGCTCTCTTAATTGGTGCATAAATATAGAAGGTGGAGACTCAATATAAAGTAGGAAGAAAGGCCCTTCATAAAGGGAAGAAGGGATTTCAAGTTTCATAAAGAGCTTCCAAAAATTATGGTACTTGTTAGCTTTCAGCTCTCATTGCCCCTATCATAAGCATCTTGAAGTGATTAAGGTTAAAGTGAACAAAGTATGGAGTATATGCTTGACAAAGTATAAGTTGGCAATCTCATGTCACTTAAGTATGAGGGCCACTCCTCATGCTACTCAACTTTAGTTACCGGTAAGTTCTTGTCATAGTAAGTACATGTGTATCATAGAGAACCACCAACGGGGTACCCCCTGCCCCATGATACATGAGCTATCCCATAGAGAACCACCGATCTTCTTATTTACCATGATAAAATGGTGCTTTTTTCTCTCTTTCCTCTTTCCTCATCTCTTTTTTTTCTTTTTCTCAATCTCCTTTTTCTATCTCTCTTTTTTTATAAGAAGAATGCTTCATAGATTGCTCACTGTGGTGATGCTGTAAGTTTCCACCATGATTAGGCATGGCTTAGGCTAGCGGCCATGTCGTTTCTCTAACACACATACATAACTCCATGGACTTACAAGCTCCCCTTTTATTTCACACCGACGTCATCCACAAACAAAAGATCATGATATCAACTGGTTACAAAGTACATGTGCAATGTTGAAAGCGTTCCCCATGACAACACGGTTCTGCTAATTCCCAACTTATAAGTGCAAGCATATACAACATAGATGACACAATGATTCAAGTTTATTAGGGGAAAGAAAAATAAAGTGTGACATCAAGTTTGTGAGAGCATTAATCACTAAATTTCACATAACAAGTTTAATTTGGAAGATATATAAAACAATATACTTGGAATGGTGTAACCCACCATGCATAGGAATTTATAGTGGACACTTTGGAATAACTTGGTTTCTTGGGAGTTGGATGCATGATTAGAGCTTAATCATACAAGTGGAGGCTAGCAAAAGACTGGGAGCGACCAACTAAGAGAGCAATAATGGCAATAATCATGTAGAGCGACAAAACATTACTAATCAAAGCATAAAGTGGTATAACTAGTCAAAAACTAAATGATCATGGAGGCTAAGGTGACTGGTTCATAGTCATAACATGGCGTGAGAATGTGCCAAGTCAACCCAAACAAAGCATCAAAGGAGAATACCACAATACTATGCTTTTGTATGCTAAAACAACACATGATTCTTTCAAGGCACATTAAGAAATCCTAATTGTTTGGAACAAGTCATGCTACAGTAATAATCACTAAGCATAAGGTCAAAACAACATCTAGCATGACATGATAAAGTCTAAGCCACAGTCAAAACAAGCTCCCTTTTGTACCACTTAAGCATGAAGCTTCCTACTCTTTTCCAACACCCATCGACTTATTTGAAACAACTCAGAAAGATAATAATCAACAAAGATCAGTGAGCTTGTCACACAAATCTACAAAGAAGAACAAAAAATTTATAAGCTGAACGCACAAGAAAACTAAGGCTAAACACAGTGCTAGCAAAAGAGAACACTCACAAGACAATAAGAATGAAAACTGGAGTGTTATAAACAATGAAAATGGAGTGTGTCTCTCTCCAAAAGAATTGTGCTGAGATCCAACCAACTTATTGCATCAAACCAAACAAAATAAAACTAAAAACAAAAACAAAGATGCTCCAAAAACAACACAAAAGTGCATGAAGCAATAAAAACGAAGTGTCTAGAAAGACCTGAGATTTTTATTGATGAAGAAGGGGATGCCTTGGGCATCCCCAAGCTCTGACGCTTGTACCTCTTGAATATTTCTTGGGGTGACACGGGGTGGCATCCCCAAGCTTGAGCTTTTGTCCATTATTCATCTCATTACATCATTCTTCCCTTACACAATTTTTTCCTTCATACAAAACTTTACACAATCTTCATTAGCAACATTAGTGTAATCAAAAGTTAATATACCTTTGGGTTTAGTTTTAAAACATCAAAACTTTCATTAAAAACACAAGCTACTGTATCAATTACTTCAAAAAGCTCAATTTACCAAAGAGAACCCAAAAAGAAATCGATAAAGAGGCAAATGCAAATAATGGCAGAAATCTGTCAAAACAGAACAACAGGTAAAAACCTATTTTTTTGAAGACCTTATGTTTCTCAAATAAAAAAGTGTTGAACTAAAAAAAGTTATATAACTACCTGGGGGATTTACTCAGAAAATTACAGCTCAATCTGACTTACAGATAATTTTCAAGAATTTTTACAGTAAAGCACAAAAATCTGTTTCGGGACAGCAACTTCCCCAAATCTTACTTCTCTATCTCATTAGAGGTTATTCTTGATACAAAAATCACACAAAAATGATAAGGAGAGGTTATTACAGAAGTAATAACTTCCAAGACTCAATAAAACTATTGGGTTATCTCCCAAGAAGTACTTTTCTTTAACACCTTTAAGTCAGGCTTGATAGTTTGAGAAGATGCTCACATAAGAAATATGAATTGAAGTAAAAGAGAGCATCAAGAAGCAAATTCAAAACACATTTAAGTCTAACCCACTTCCTATGCAGAGTAATCTTATAAAGAAACAAGTCATTAAAGAACAAAGCAACAAGCATAGTAAAGCAAAACAAGTGCAACTTCAAGATTTGGGAAACTTAATATTGTTGAGATACATAAGACCATGTTTCCCTCTCTCATGAATAAAATTAACAATATAACTATCACATAAAACATTCTTATCATGAGCCACATGCATATAATAATTATTACTCTCCACATAAGCATAGTTATTCTTATTAATTGTAGTGGGAGCAAATTCAACAAAATAGCTATCACTATTATTCTCATCACCATAATCATAAAATATAAGAGGCATATTGTAATCACACTTAATTTTCTCCTCAATAGTAGGTGGACTGAAAATATCATGTTCATCATTGCAATCATCATACATTGGTGGTATAGTATCATCATAAGCAATATAATAGCTATCTTCCCAAGTGTGTTCACTTGTAAACATATCATCATTGGAAGGAACATGGATAACACTAATAGCACAACAATTATTAATATCATCATTTTCAGAATTGGTACCAAAGAGATTTTCAATATCAAAAGTAGTGTGCTTTTCCCAATCATGATCACTACTATAGGTAACGGGCATGGGAACATCATCTAGTTCAGACTCATCAGCAAAAACTATGATAGGAGCAACATGCTTAGGGGAATATACCGTTTCCTCTCTCCTTTTACTCCTCTTTTTCTTCTTCTCCTCTTTAGGAGGGAGAGGCTTGAAAGGAAGCTCCTCCCCATACCCTGGTTTATTGTTAGAGACAATAGAAGAAACTTTGGAGGATTCCTCCTTTTTATTAATAAGAACAAAACTCATATCAGTCCTGTCATATTTTGGTAAAATATCATATTTTATAAGATTTTGTATGTAAGTATTTGCATGGAAATTATCAACACAATAAAGATGACAACCATGCATGATGATATTCATATCAAAAGCACTCATGTCTACCAAAGAAAATTTTCTTGATAACTCTTCGCACCCCAAAACAATGTAAGTTCATCATGTTGATTATCAGTGATCGCGTTATCACAATACAAACTTGCAGTACTCATTGGATTAGAAAGGTTATTATTATGGCTTGAGCATTGAAAATTGAAATGACCCACTTCATAGCAGAGTTCACAAATAAAAGGATAGAGGGCACAAACTTTTTTACCAAGATCATCTAGAGCCTTATACCACGTTCTAGTTTTTTCACTCCAGTGGGTGATACAATATTCTTCTTCAATTTGATTCTTTTCACAAGGTCTATGTATTCCACAAAAATTAACATGCTTATAAGAAATAGTACTTTTAGAAGTTTGAGCATGTTTATTGCAATAATTAATAATAGTTTCATTTTTCATGCAAGTGTCTTTAAAAGGTTCATGATACATGTCCCACTTTTCTTTAGGAGCATTAATATGGGAAACAAAGGCTCTACAAATTTTAACAATAATTTGAGGATCAAGACCATATTTAGCACTAAGATCTTGAAAATCAGCAATTTCAGCGAAAGACTTAATGCAATCATACTCATAGTTTATACCTGGTTCTTTACCTTTGTCGTTATCCCAATCTTCGGTATTGATTTGAATTGTTTCAATAATATACCACTTATCTTTGACCTCCTTACTTGTGAAGGATCCCTCTAAACAGGTATCTAGATAGTCCTTGTAATGTCCTGAAAGCCTTGCATAAAAATTATTAATAAAAATATTACTAGGGAGCTCATGAATGGTACATTTGAGAATTAGTGACTTCAATAACCCCCAAGCTTGGGCAATACTTTCTCCCTCATGAGTATGAAAATTATAAATATAATTCCTATGTTTATAAATTTCATGTGGAGCATAAATTTTAGAGTAAAAGAGAGATTCAAGTTCCTTCCACTCCAAATGATGAGGATCATCTAGTAGCTCATACCACTCCCTTGCTTTGTCCCTAAGTGAGAAAAGGAATAACTTCCTATTAACTTGGTCCATTGAAATACCTTCAAACTTGAACAACTCGCATAATTCATGTATAAAGAGTAAATGATCACTAGGATGGGCAGTTCCATCTCCAAAATAGCAGTTATTCATAACACGTTCAACAATTTTCATAGGTATTTTAAAAGGGACACTTTCAGTATGGTTTTAAAATATCACAAGCATCATTAGAACTACCACATATGGGAGATAGAGTATCATAAGAGCAAATTTTCCTCCATAAAGCTGGGGAACTAAAAATATCCTTTTTATAAAAACTAGCTTCCCCAAGCTTAGATGTTTCCATAGCATTAGGAACAATGGTGTTCAAAAAATTCATACTAATAACATTGCTATTAGCATGCAAAGAAAGTTCCATAGGTTTTTCTTCAAACACTTCATGTCCTAACTCAAGATAGATACTATAAAGCTCTCTAATTTTTTTTGTTTTCCATTAAACCTAACTAGTGAAAACAAGAAACAAAAAGACAACATTGCAGAATCTAAAGGAAATAACTTTGAGCACTCACACACACACCAGGATGTGAGTACCTTTTACCTTACCTCCCCGACAACGACGCTAGAAAATAGCTTGATGTCTACGCACTTCTATTCTTGTAGACAATTGTTGGGCCTCCAAGTGCAGAGGTTTGTAGAACAGCAGCAAGTTTCCCTTAAGTGTATTACCCAAGGTTTATCGAACTCAGGGAGGAAGTGGTCAAAGGTATCCCTCTCAAGCAATCCTGCAATCAAGATACAAGAAGTCTCTTGTGTCCCCAACACACCTAATACACTTGTCAGGTGTATAGGTGCACTAGTTCGGCGAAGATATAGTGAAATACAAGTGGTATGGAAGATTATAAGACAACGGTGCCAAAAAAGAGCTTGCTGGCGTGGAAGAGACTGGAAGCAAGCAAACATGCAACAAATCTAGTTGTGAATGGTGTTTCAATGTTTAGAAACAAGGCCTAGGGATCATACTTTCACTAGTGAACACTCTCAATAAATATGTTCTCTTCATGATACTACCCTGAACTACTCTCCGGTTGGACACTCTAATCCACGGTAGGGCTATAACAGCACACCTCAAAGTCCGAGTTCCCCATCTAGATAACCCCACACTGTCACCTTGAGCGCTAGATGGTTCCAACAAACACCACAATTTCATAGAGAAAATCACCTCAAAATATACTCATGATAAGGATTTATGAACTCTAGCCTAAGTGCCACCACGGCGTGCACGTTGTCGCTTTCACACACGTGGGGAGAGCAGAGATCTATTAAAGCACTTGAGTAGAAAGGTAGATCTACTTGATTAGAAAGCTCATGATCACAATATGATCACGCATATAGAGAGAGATGAACACATAGTTACCGGTATAGCCCTTAGCCTCGAGGAAGAACTACTCCCTCCTTATCATGGGAATCAGCAATGGCGATGGAGATGGTGGTGGAGATCGATGGAGATGTCTCCGGGGGCACTTCCTCGTCCCAGCAGGGTGCCGGAATAGAGACTTATGTGCCCCGAATCTCCCCTTCAATGGCGGCGGTGCTGCAGAACTTTTCGTGGATTTCTCCCAGATGATTTAGGGTTTCTGAGTCGGGGGCTTCTTATAGGCGAAGGAGGCAAGGTCGGTGGAGTCCCAGGGGGCCCACACCCCCTGGTGGCGTGCCCAGGGTGGGTCCTGCCACCCTGGTGCCCTACTCCGTTTCTTCTTCGATTTTCCGTATCGTTTTGGGGAAATATGAAGTTTGGCTTTTGTCCTGTCCAATTCTAAGAATATTCATTTTTTTTAGCTTTTCTGAAACCAAAAATAGCAGAAAACAGGCAACTGGTACCGTGGCAACTTGTCAATAGGTTAGTTCCAGAAAGTATAAAAATACCTCAAAGTGTAGACAAAGCATAAGACAAATCATATAAAACAAGCATGGAGCATCAAAAATTATAGATACGTTTACGAAGTATCAGTCTCTATGAGTGATTGCTCTTAGTCATCGCAGTGGTTATTTAGAGGTGACCTCATTACCTGATTCAACAAGCAAGTGCTCACGAGTCTTGTAGTGAACATCTTATTATGGAGCTCTCTCCACACATATCATGATGAAAGAAATAGACTATCCTAATTATAATTAATTACCATATGCTAGTGGTGTATCCTACATCCTCGACAATGCTTTAGCCTTATTGAGTTCCAACGCTTTTATTACTTGCTTTTATTACTTTTCTGCACACAAATGAAAACCTTTCAAACACCCTTTACTTGAAATCAAAGGAAGCTTACAAGTATACTTTGGTAGATAGTGACGAGGGGCATAAAGATGTCAACCAAATAGATCTTCGTGGGTCCGATACTCGTATTTCAAAACTAGCTACAATTGATCTGTGCTCTTGTAGTCATCAAGCTATTTTCTAACGCCATTGCCGGGGAACTAAGTGCTTTTGGTCATGACTGCACTCGGGCAAATGAATCATCTTGATGCAACCAAACACCTCGGGAAGTTCAATAGAGGACTCGTTAAAGAATTACTTAGTGGGAGCGAACCAGAATATGAGGTTAACCCTCGTTTTATCGCTATTATTAAGGCAAAAATTGTAGGAGATGATCCAGATGAGGATCCTTACACTCATTTAATGCATTTTACCGAGTTATGTTGGACACTTAAATTGAGAGGTTATTCTGATGATAAAATTGGAACTTAAATTATTTAGCCAATATCTAACCAAAACTATTTAGCTTGGTATTGCCCTATAGAGAAAATTGATACTTGGGAAAAGCTCAAAGGAGAATTTCTATGTCGATTCTTTCCCAAAGTAAAGACTGCTGAAGTGAGGAGGATGATGCGCTCAAATCACTGTAGAGCTTAGTTGGGAGACCCCAAGAGGAAGGTATGATGATCACAACATCAAATCTTCCCTCAGAAAGAAGCCAAGGTTATCGAACCAGTAGGAGGAAGGAAACGACCCAAAGGTGTTGCTAGCAACTTGGAAACCTGCACAACACAAACTCAAGACTTTTCCCCAACGAACAGTGAGGTTGTCAATCTCACTAGTTTGCTAAAAATAAAGGATTAATTGTATGATGTGGAAGGTAATGGTGTTTTGCAGAAAGTGAACAATAATAGTGGAAGATGTATCAATGGAAAAGATTGGGTGCTCTCCTTAAGATAAACAAACATGGAATGTCGGGTAAACAAATTACAGCGGGGCAATTGACAGGACAGAGCAAGGCATAACAATGCAATACTAGACATTCATGATCCTATAAGATTTGATTGGGCAATACAACAAGATACATAGACAGCCATCCAACTGCATCTTTTACTAGTAATCCACCTTCAGGTTATCATCCGAACCCCCTCTAGTATTAAGTTGCAAGCAACGGATAACTGCTTTAAGCAATGTGTGTAAGGTAAACAATCCACTTGTTCCATGAACAAGAGATCGTTGTTTTCTCCCTAGTAGCAACATCACATCTACTGAAGGAAATATGCCCTAGAGGCAATCATAGAGATGATTATATTTCATATGTATCCATGAGTTATTGTAATGTTCCTTGAATATCCATATCAGGCAACTTGTATTATTGACAATTATGTGAATTGTTTGTGAAACTCTTTACTTGTATGGTTATTTAATAGTTGTCCCTAGTCGGAGTTCATGTGAGGACACATGTGAATATTAGACTAGCACATCGATTGGTTGATTACTATGTTTCGCAAGTCATAGACATGGAGATGTCAAACCAATGATGTGGACACATGTTATGAACATGGGGTTGGACTGACCCAACCTGAGACTGGCAATTAGTTCCAGCTCTCTCTCTACACATCGTGTACGTTTTGTCCTTAGACCTGAGATTGTCGCATGTACTTGATATGTGGATTGACCTACTTTGGGGATATCAAACGCTGCACCGTAACAGGGTAGTTATAAAGGTAGCTTTCGGGTTTGTACTGAAGCATGCTGCAAGGCATGGTCAATCAAGATGGGATTTGCCCCGCTCTACTTGAGAGAGATATCTCTGGGACCCTCGAGTGATCGGATCCAGAAATGCATGGCCGTGCTACATAAGGTTAAGAGTTAACCTAGTAAAGGGATTCCGAATCACGGTATCGAGAAAGGGAGGTCAGCTTGGAGCTAGACAAAATATCGTGAGGCAAAGGGAAAGACATGTACTAAACCTTGTGATGGTTCGTCCGATATGATCTTTGTATGCGTTTAGGAGTTGGCACGTCTTGCTAGAGGCCGGTACTAACTATTGACAGAATAAGTGTATTCGTGTCATGTCTATACGCATATGAACCTATAGGGTCACAACTTAAGGGTCTGGAAGCCTAATAAGGATTGGATCCGAATTAGACCAAGCTTAGTCTACTAATGGGCTGCTAATGTACAAGCCCACTAGGAACGCCTATATAAGATAGGGTGGGGCGAGCTGGCCAGGGTTAGACTTGAGATCATTCCACCCAGCCGCCACTCCTCACGCATGTGTCGCGCGCGCAGACCTAGCAGTCCGGCGTCTGACGCTTCCACCCTGTACGTGTGGATACCTCGGAGGAACTGCATCTGTAGCGCTTGGACGATCCGCGCAAGGGGAGATGTGATCGTTTATATGGCGGTGGTTCAGGATTGATCTATGATCTTGCTTTCTGTGATCGTGATTCTGAGGTTGTCGAACGACTTACCCTACCGGTCGTTTTCCGCCATCGGGGTAGACAGTGACACATAAATCCTGTTGAATCATGCGAAGATCAATATGATTGATCGAATCGGAACCTAGATCTAAAATCGATGTACCGTGATCAAAGGAGTTTGATTGAATCGGGACAGGAGTCGGTTTGTGGTAAATTTGATTTGCCGATCAAAATCCTTAAAGAAAATTGTGAAGATTTGTTCTCTCATTTTCACGGTATCCCGCAGGGGGAGACCCCCTAGACCCCCCTTAATCTTAGCCCCTTCTGTATCTCGTTAAGGTAACTAGGTGCTGCGATGTCACATGATCCGGTAGAATGCAATTCTATGCATAACTTGTTTTTGCGGGATGTATGTGATCAGTATGGCCCATATATGTATGTGATGCATGTATGAAATTTTGCATGACCTGCGTGTCGTGAGTAGGGCAACACGGCTGGAGCCATATGTGTTTTCATTTATTGTAATGGCATGCGTGCCAACTTGTGATGATCCCAATACTATGTAATTTTGGTTACTAGCTGTTAGGAGTAATAGCTTGTATTAGTTCTTGGAGGACTCGTCACTTGGAGGATGGCTCACATGGAACAGGAAGATGGAGATCACCATGAGAAAATGGGCCATACTATGTCACATCTATGTGAATGTTATTCTTATGCGTTTTACTACTATGCATGCTTAGATGATAGAAGTAGAACGATCCCTCACAAAGTTTAAGTTAAACCATGCCCTCCCAACCAAACCTTGCACCATCCTATGCCTTGTACAATCGTTGGTGGGCCTATGAAATTAGGGTGCCGCGGTTTTCCTTGGCTGGATGGGTTTGTATCGGATACCTACACGCATAAGGGTTGGTGAGCTTGACAAGGTCATCTTAACAGTTAAGGACCTTGGGGCATAAAGGTTGGGCACCTAGTTGTGACATAGAGATGTCACCCAACAACAAGAGTCATATGTGATATGATTAGCAAGTGTTTCTTACCGATTTACCTTGCCTTCTAGCAGTGATGCTAAAGCTCACTAGTCGACTTGTTAATTGTGGATCTTGAATCACTTAGTATCAATAGAGGGATATTGATTTAAGTGGGAGTATATGCTATTAAATTGTTTAATATGTTTTACTCTTTCATGGTTACATGGCTTAGTATTTTGCATGTTTTCTGTTGTAGATCAATGGCTCCGAACACTACATCACATTTTTCTTTGCGTTCGATTCTTGACAAAGATAAACTAAATGGAACAAACTATACAGACTGGGTCCGTAACCTGAGAATTGTTCTCAGGTCTGATAAAAAGGAAACGGTTCTGGATACCCCAATACCCGATGAACCTGCTAATAATGCATCTGCTTCCCTAAAGAACGCCTAAAGAGAGCATGTTATGATTCTCTTGAGGTTAGCTGTCTTATGCTTGCATGCATGGAACCTGAACTCCAAAAGAAGTTTGAGGATCAGGAAGCGTACGATATGATCGTCGCGCTTAAGGACATGTTCCAAGATCAGGCAAGGACTGAGAGGTACAATGTTGCTAAGTCCTTTGTTGAATGCAAGCTGGCAGAGGGAGCAGCTGTAGGCCCCCATGTGATCAAAATGGTTGGTTACAGTCAGACTTTGGAAAAGCTTGGTTTTCCACTAGGCCAAGAGTTGGCCACTGACTTCATTTTGGCGTCTCTTCCATCCAGCTATGGGCAATTCATTTCGAACTACCATATGCATGGGGTGGATAAGGGCCTTAATGAATTATGTGGGATGCTTAAAACAACAGAAAGTGATATGAAGAAGTGTGCAGGGCATAGCCATGTGATGGATGTGCAGAACAAGCCTAGCTTCAAGAAAAAGGGTACTTCTTGGAAGAAGAAGGGCAAGGCTAAGGATACGATCCCTAAGTCTGCACCCAAGCAAAAGGCTGGACCTGTAGAAGATACTGAGTGCTTCTTTTGTCATGAACATGGCCACTGGAAGAGAAACTGCAACAAGTACCAGGCTTCTTTGAAGAGTAGTGGAAGTAAGAGTACTTCCCACTCAGGTACGCTTGTTGCAAATGTTGTGGACATTCTTCTCACTGATTCCTATGTTAACTCTTGGGTATTTGATACCGGATCGGTTTCTCATATTTGCAATTCGATGCAGGGGCTAATAAGGACTAGAGAAGTGCAGAAAGGCGAAGTGGATTTTCGCGTTGGAAATAAAGCAAGGGTTGCTGCATTGTTCGTCGGCGTCATGCAACTTCACCTTCCGTCAGTATTTATTATGGAGTTGAATAATTGTTATTACATTCCTAGTATGGGTCGAAACATTTTATCACCTTCATGTTTGATGAGGGATGGTTATTCATTCGCAAGTGCAACCAATGGTTGTGTAATATCTAAGAATGCTATGTTTATGGTTAATGCTCCCATTGTGAATGGGTTATTTATTTTAAATCTTGATGATGCATCTGTTTACAGTGTTAGTGCTAAAAGGCTTCGGCCTAATTATTTGAGTCCTACCTATTTATGGCATTGTTGTTTGGGGCATATAAGTGAAAAGTGCATGAAGAAGCTCCATGGTGATGGTCTTCTAACTTCGTTTGATTTTGAATCATATGAGACGTGTCAGGCTTGTTTACTTGGAAAGATGTCCAAGTCACCTTTTTCGGATTTACCCGAGAGAGCGACAGACTTGTTGGAACTCATACATACTGATGTATGTGGACCAATGGGAATGACAGCCAGAGGAGGATATCACTACTTCATTACTTTTACTGATGATTTTAGTAGATATGGTTATGTCTACTTGATGAGGCATAAGTCTGAAACTTTTGAAAAGTTCAAGGAGTTTCAGAGTGAAGTAGAGAATCAACGTGGCTAGAAAATAAAGGCCTTGCGATCTGATCGTGGAGGTGAATATTTGAGTCACGAATTTAGCGATCATCTTAAGAGTTGAGGAATTGTTCCACAACTTACGCCGCCCGGAACGCATCAAAGAAACGGGGTCTCCGAACGGCGTAATCGAACTTTGTTGGACATGGTTCGATCGATGATGAGCCAGCCGGATTTACCATTATCATTTTGGGGTTACGCTCTAGAAACGGCAGCTTTCACACTTAATAGGGTACCATCTAAATCCGTAGTTAAGACACCATATGGGATGTGGACTGGAAAGAATCCCAGTTTGTCTTTTCTAAAGATTTGGGGTTGTGATGCATTTTTCAAGCGACTTCAGTCGGACAAGCTAACACCCAAATCGGATAAGTGCATTTTCGTGGGATATCCGAGGGAAACCTTAGGGTATTACTTCTACAACCGAGAGGAGGGCAAAGTGTTTGTCGCTCGTAGCGGTGTTTTCCTAGAGAAAGAGTTTCTCACAAAGGGAACAAGTGGAAGGTCGGTGCAACTTGAAGAAGTTCAAGATGAGCCAGTTGGGGATGCTTCTACGAGTGATGCTATTGTAGCAGAACAAGTTGAGGAACCCGTGGCAACAGAAGCACCACAACCACGAAGGTCGGCGAGGCTCCGCGAAGTGCATGAATTATTATTGTTAGACAATGATGAGCCTGTGACCTATGCAGAAGCGATGGTGGACCCAGACTCTGAGAAATGGCTGATCGCCATGAGATCCGAGATAGAGTCCATGGGAGACAATCAAGTTTGGAACTTGGTTGACCTGCCTGATGGTTTTAAAGCCATCGAGTGCAAATGGATCTATAAGAAGAAGATTGATATGGATGGAAATGTTCACATCCATAAAGCTCGACTTGTTGAAAAAGATTTTCGACAAGTTCAAGGAGTTGACTACGATGAGACTTTCTCGCCCGTAGCGATGCTGAAATCTATACGGATAATTCTAGCCATTGCTGCACATTTCGACTATGAAATATGGCAGATGGATATCAAGACGGCTTTCCTAAATGGAATCCTAACTGAGGACGTGTATATGATGCAGCCCGAAGGTTTTGTCGATCCAAACAATGCTGGAAAGGTATGCAAACTTCTGAAGTCCATTTATGTGCTGAAGCAAGCATCTTGGAGTTGGAACATTCGATTTGATGAAGTTGTAAAGGAGTTTGGCTTAATCAAAAATGAACAAGAACCTTGTGTTTACAAGAAGGAAAGTGGGAGAGCGCTGGTATTTCTAATCTTATATGTAGATGACATATTGCTGATTGGAAATGACATTCCTATGATCGAGTCTGTTAAGACCTCATTGACAAGGAGGCTAATTGGATTAAGGAGATAGATCAAGGAGGCTAATTGGATTAAGCCAGAGTACAAACATTGACAAAGTGTTGAAACGGTTCACCATGGAAGAGGCTAAGAAGGGGTTCTTGCCCATGTCTCACGGCATTAAACTCAGCAAGACTTAGTGTCCTTCGACTACTGATGAGCGTGAGCGCATGAGCAGGGTTCCATATGCTTCGGCTATTGGATCCATCATGTATGCAATGGTATGTACTCGCCCAGATGTTTCCTATGCTCTAAGTGTTACGAGCAGATACCAGGCTGATCTAGGTGAAGGTCACTGGACAACGGTAAAGAACATCCTTAAGTACTTGAAAAGGACTAAGGATGTGTTCCTAGTTTATGGAGGTGAGGATGAACTCAGTGTAAAGGGTTACACAGATGCGAGTTACCTTAACGACTCAGATGATTCGAAATCGCAATCAGGTTATGTGTTTGTCATGAATGGTGGTGCTGTGAGATGGAAAAGTTCCAAGCAAGATACAGTGACCTCCTCTTCAATAGAAGCTGAATATATTGCTGCCTCGGAGGCAGTAAAGGAAGCTGTTTGGATTAGGAATTTCCTGATTGCTCTTGGTGTGGTTCAAGGCACGTCCAATCCCATGGACGCTTATTGTGACAACAATGGTGCTATTGTACATGCCAAGGAACCTAGACAGCACCAGAAGAACAAACATATTCGCATGCGTTACCATCAGATTCGAGAGTTCGTTGAGGATGGTAGTGTCATGATATGCAAAATACATACGAACTCAAATGTTGCTGATCCCTTGACTAAGCCTCTCCCGCAGCCCACGCATGAAGCGCACACAAGAGCAATTGGTATTAGATACATTTTAGATTGACTCTAGTGCAAGTGGGAGACTGAAGGAAATATGCCCTAGAGGCAATCATAGAGATGATTATATTTTATATGTATCCATGAGTTATTGTAATGTTCCTTGAATATCCATATCAGGCAACTTGTATTGATTGGAAATTATGTGAATTGTTTGTGAAACGCTTTACTTGTATGGTTATTTAATAGTTGTCCCTAGTCGGAGTTCATGTGAGGACACATGTGAATATTAAACTAGCACATCGATTGGTTGATGACTATGTTTCGCAGGTCATAGACACGGACATGTCAAACCAATGATGTGGACACATGTTATGAACATTGGGTTGGACTGACCCAACCTGAGACTGGCAATTAGTTGCAACTCTCTCTCTCTACACATTGTGTACGTTTTGTCCTTAGACCTGAGATTGCCGCATGTACTTGATATGTGGATCGACCTACTTTGGGGATATCAAACGCTGCACCGTAACAGGGTAGTTATAAAGGTAGCTTTCGGGTTTGTCCTGAAGCATGATGCAAGGCATGGTCAATCAAGATGGTATTTGCCCCTCTCTACTTGAGAGAGATATCTCTTGGCCCCTCGAGTGATCGGATCCAGAAATGCATGGCCGTGCTACATAAGGTTAAGAGTTAACCTAGTAAAGGGATTCCGAATCACAGTATCGAGAAAGGGAGGTCATCTTGGAGCTAGACGAAATATCGTGAGGCAAAGGGAAAGACATGTACTAAACCTTGTGATGGTTCGTCCGATATGATCTTTGTATGCGTTTAGGAGTTGACACGTCTTGCTAGAGTCCGGTACCAACTATTGACAGAATAAGTGTATTCGTGTCCTGTCTATACGCATATGAACCTATAGGGTCACACACTTAAGGGGCTGGAAGCCTAATAAGGATTGGATCCGAATTAGACCAAGCTTAGGCTACTAATGGGCTGCTAATGTACAAGCCCACTAGGGACGCCTATATAAGAGAGGGTGGGGCGAGCTGGCCAGGGTTAGACCTGAGATCATTCCACCCAGCCGCCACTCCTCACGCATGTGTCGCGCGCGCGGACCTAGCAGTTCGGCGTCTGACGCTTCCACCCTGTACGTGTGGATACCTCGGAGGCGCTGCATCTGTAGCGCTTGGACAATCCGTGCAAGGGGAGCTTCTCGTGGGACGAGGACAAGGAGGAGACGTGGAACGTCTGCACTGCCTCGACGCGCTTCATAAATTCCGCAAATGCGCGTCTACTGGTAATCCCGTGATCTATGACAATAGTAATCCTGGTATATGCGGTAGAAATTTTTGATTTACGCTAGTGTAGCCTACCCGTATTCCTTCATCTACAACCTCAGAGATTTCTGTCGCTTCCACAGATTAAATAGAGGCATGAACCCACTATCGAGCATAAATACTCCCTCTTGGAGTCACCAGCATCTACTTGGCCAAGATAGCTACTAGAAACGGAGAGCATGCAAGATCACAAACAACATAGACATAATCTCAATATCAATCGGATCCCCGCAAACACAACATGCATGATTACAAATAGATGATTTTGATCATGAATGGAGCTCACACGATCTAAACATGGTAGCACAAAGGAGGAGAAACATCCATCTAGCTACTACATGGACCTGTAGTCCAAGGTGGAACTACTCACGCTTCATACCGGAGGCTGGCATGATGATGAAGAAGGCCTCCGAGATGATTTCCCCTCTGGCAGGGTGCCGGGAAGAGCTTCAGGTCTCCCCGATCTAGGGATGATGGTAGCGGTGGCTACGGACTATTTTGTTGAAGATTGATCGGGTACTTAGGGTTTTGGTATCGGGGGCTTCTTATAGGCGAAGAGGCAAGGCCGGGGGGCACCCAGGGTGGCCGCACCCCTAGGCGCGGGCCAGGCCTGGACGCGCGGCCATGGGGTGTGGCCCCCTGGTGGCTCTTCTTCTTCTTGTCTTTTGGCTCCGTGTTCCCCATGGTAAAATATTGACTTTGGCTTTTGTCCCGTCCAATTCCCAGAATATTGATTTTCTGCCTTTTTTGGAACCAAAAACAGAATAAAACAGGCAACTGGCACTGTGACATCTTGTTAATAGTTTAGTACCAGAAAACATATAAAAATACCTCAAAGTGTAGACAAATCAAAGCAAAGCGGATACTAAACAAGCATGGAACATCAAAAATTATAGATACATTTACGACGTATCAGAGGGCGATCACAAACTTCAAGAACCACCCAAGAGAAGGTTTGTTAAGAGCCTTCAAAAAGTATAAATCCATCCTTAATAGATGTCCCCGTCATGATATACATGAATGGTACGTTTTTATATATTTTCTATGGGGTACTTAATTAAGAGATTAAGTGTGAACTTGACACTAATTCTGGAGGTTCTTTTATGTACTTAACTATAACTAAAGCTTAGGAACTCTTAGAATGAATTCGTCGCAATATAGAAACTTGGGGATTTTATTTAGGCGGCGAAGGAGGGATATAAATTGAATATGATTGTCTCAATTCTTATAAGGAACCCGGTAAGGTTAACGAAATTTCTAACGAACTTTAACTTGATGATGATATTATTCTGAAAATCCTTCAGTCTTTTACATAACATATTGAAGCTCCCAAGAAAGATTGGCTTCAATACACTCCACCACCCGAGCAAGTTGAAGATGTTGAGATAAAAATTGTGGCCCCTATAGAGCCATTAAATAAAGAAGCACCTTATGTTGAACCCCTTCCTTTTCCAAGGACGGCAAGAAAATGTATGATAGCTCAACAACTCGAAGAACAACTAGAAGAGGAAGGAATGTTCCTCAAGAAGTTAGAGGAAGAGGCAAAGATAGGAGAAATTAATCAATAAGGTATACAAGAAATGGGTGATCCAACTAAAGCAGATATATTAACCATGTTTGCACATTGCAATGTGATCGAGCTAGACACCGAAGCTTCACGATTCATTGAAGGAAATGTAAAAGCTAAATATGTTGGTAAACCTATTTGAAAGGGCATGTATGGCCCTATGTGTGGTTTTGGTAATTAATGACAATCCCTATGGACTAATGTGCAAATTAAGTTTCACTTGTAGGTTTGTCCATTGGCATCGCATCTCAAGGTTGAAAGATGAATAAGGAGAAGAATAAATGTCTAAGGGCTTTGTGCCCATTGGAATCATGAATAAAGGAGCTTGAAGGTTGACCAAGACAAGTGCAAAGAGTTGAATCTTGATGGATCAACACTCAAGAAGGAATGAAAAAGTGCAAGCTCAAGATGTGTCATCTCTAGAAGATCTCATGCTTGAAGCTTCCCATCCTTGGTGATCATGGAGTGATGAAGACAAGTTCAAAGAAGGTTTCCCCATGGATTATGGAGGATCAAGTCGCAAGTTTTGATCAAGCAAAGCGCAATCAAGTGCAATCAAGAGAAAGGTGTTCCATCTTTAAGGAGACAAGATCGTCCACATCAAGCTCAAGTGGAATGCTCAAGACAAAGGTATGATCTTGATATCTTTTCTATTTTACCGGTATCTTGTAGTGTTGAGAGACCCGTTTTAGGATAGATAGACGTACTATCAAGAGGGGCCCTTGAGTGGGTGACTCAATCACATCTTTCAGAGAGAGCTCAAACCTTTTCATTCTTGGATATATATTGTCCATGTGAGGATCTAGAGCTTGTGGTTATCTTTATAACAAGCTCTAGTTCATCAAAACGGATTTTCCTTGCATATCTTTTTGCTTTTTTTATCTTGCGGGTTTTCCGGCTCCACACCTTGGGATATATCTCACATATATATTCATGGTATTTTCTCCCTTGGATTCTACATGTCATTATCTTTCAAACAAAATTTGTTTCATCTCGTTTGGAGTTCGGATGCAAAAGTTATGGCAGTTTTGGTTCTGAAGTTTCCCTGGGCAATGGTTCTACCGCTAGGGCACTTTTGCCTCCGGTAGTATTGGGGGAAGTACCAGTGCCACTTCCACTCATCCTGTTTTCACTTCAGTAGCCTCTTTGTTTGGTGAGTGCTATTTGACGGAACTTTGATCAGAATTTTAGGCAGTAGTACCATCCCCAATGGAAGTACCGATGCATCGGAGGTAGTACCGGCCATGCTCGTTTTTGTCTCTCTCTCACATTGCAGTTTTTTGACCGTTGGCTGGGTGCTAGCGGTAGTACCGGCCAAGGTCGTAAATGGCCCAAACGGTCAGATTTGGGAGCCCTTTAAAAGGGGCTCCTCTTCGCCTTCATGGGAAAGAGTTCTTTTGGTCTGTTCCCCTCTCTCTCTCCTCCATTGGACCTTGAAGAGTTTGTCCTCTCCCTTTCCCCTCCTATGACTATTGCATCTTTTGAGGAATTTGAGAGAGGATATCTAGATCTACAGCCCCACCTAACCAAATCCCTTCTTTGTGAAGGAATCCTTGGGATCTAGATTTTGGAGAGTTTTGTGTTCTCCTCTTGTGTTTTTACTCTCTTATTCCCCCAATAGCTTGTGTAGCCACTCTCGCAATTTGAGAGTGAAGGAATTGCCTCTTGCATTCGTTGCATAGGTTTGATTTCTCCACAGATATTCGGTGAGTTCAAGCGTGTGACCTTGTTACTCTTGGGTTCTTGGAACCCTAGACGGTTGTGTGGTTGTGGTGTGATTCCCTTGGGCCCTCCAATTGAGTTGTGGAGAAGCCTCAAGCTTGTAGCATTTTGTGTTTTTGTTGTTGGGAGCCATCAATTTAGTTGTAGAGCTAGCCCCAACCTTGTACAGGTTCGGTGACCGCCCACAAGTGTCACATAGTGGATCGAGTGCCCGCCTTTTGTGGTGCGCACTCGGGAGAATTGGGTGATCTATTGTGGCGTCGGTGTGTTGCGTGCCTTTGCATATTGGGGTCCCTTGTGTGGCGTTGGGTGATCATCTAGCCACCACACGCTTAGGTGAGCCATTTGTGGCATTTGAAGAGCATTGCTCCATCGCACCTCTCCAATGGAGACATAGTTTCTTTGGAAGTGAACTTCGGGATAAAAAATCATCGTCTTTGTGTCCATCGGTTATCTCTCAATCGAACTCCTTTACTTATGCAATTTACTTTGTGATATCCATCGTGCTTGAAGTTTTATATCTAGCTATCACCTTGTTGCTTGTCTTGCTTAGCATAGGTTGTTGGTGCATTTAGTTGAACCTAGTGGTTTTAGGTTTTGTGCTCAATAAATTAAACATTAGTTTTATTCCGCATTTATTAGAGCCTAAACCATAATAATTTTAAAAGCCTATTCACCCCTTCTAGGCGACGTCCGTCGCACTTTCACTATTATTCCTTGCACTTTTGGTGGATTTTATTATGGCCTCTGTGATATTGGAACATCTGTTAATGTAATCCCTTACAATTTTTACTTAAAATCCAAATTAATTAGAAGATACTGATATGAAAATAATGCTAGAGAATACGACACTCAGAATTCCTATGGGTATAATTAGAGATGTTCCAATTTGTATTGGACCATACAAGTACCTATAGATTTTGTACTTGTTGATATGCCTACTGATGTTTATTGTCCAATTATTTTTTGAAGAACTTTTCTGAACACCATAGGGGCAACATTGATTGTAAGAAAGAGACAATATCTCTCAAGTTTGGCGAGGATAAAATGAATTTCTATTTCTCTAAATTTCATCATAGGCCAACAATTGAAGAATTTGAAGAATATGAGCAAGGGAAAGAATAAGAAGGCAACATTACTAGTCTTTCCATCGTATTTATTGAAACTCCTGATGATAAGTTAGAAATAAGCCTATTTGATAATGACAACATTCCTTAAGATATAGATAAGATGTAAATGGATGAATATCTTAATCCAACCCCCTATAGTTGATCCTGAAATGAATCAAATCTATGAGACACCCGTGAGAAAAGGGGATGAGGAGCTTCCGCCTCCTACACTCAAAGCTCTTCCCAAGGAACTAAAATATGGGTTTATTAACAATACTAATAAATATCCTGTTATTGTAAGCTCTAATCTTGCAGAAAAAGAGGAGGATAATTTAATGATAGTCCTAAGAATGCACCGAAAGGATCTCGGATATTCAATGGATGACTTGAAATTAATTAGTCCGATAGCTAGCCATATAATATTTATGGAAGAAGGATATCAGCTGGTTGTAGACTTTCAAAGGCGACTTAAAGTCCATATGAAAGAAGAGGTAAGAAAAGAGGTAATACTCTTACTTGATGCAGGTATAACCTTTCATGTGGAGGAAAGCGATTGGGTAAGTCATGTTCATTGTGTTCCAAAGAAAGGTAGGTTCACTGTTGTCCCAAATGAACATAATGAGACGTTCCCAACTCGAACTATCATTGATCACAATATGTGCATTGATAATAGAAAACTTAATAAGGAAACTAGAAAGGATCATTACCCTTTACCATTTATAGATCAAACTCTAGAGAGGCGTGCTATTCATTCTCATTTTTGTTATTTAGATGGTTATTCCAGTTTTTCTCAAATAGTTGTCCATCCCGATGACCAATTAAAGACAACATTCATGTATCCTTTTGGTTTGTATGCTTACCGCCGTATGCCTTTTGTTCTTTGTAATTCTCTAGCCACCTTCTAAAGGTGCATGACCGCTATATTTGTTTATTATGTTGAAAATATTATGGAAGTATTCATAGACGATTCCTCGGTCTATGAAACTTCATTTAACCATTATCTCCATAAAGTTTTGTAGAGATGCAAAGATATGAACCTGGTCTTGAATTGGGAGAAGTGTAACTTCATGGTTCAATAAGGTATAGTACTTGGTCATAAGATTTCAGGTAAAGTCATAGAGGGGTTGATAAAGAAAAGATAGAAGCAACAGAAAGGCTTCCCCCTCCTCGTGATGTAAAAGGTATAAGGAGTTTCTTAGGTCATGCTGGATTTTATAGAAGGTTTATTAAGAACTTCTCTAAGACTTCTAGACCATTAACTAACCTTTTACAAAAGAGTGTTACTTTTAATTTTGATGAAAGTTGTCTTACTACTTTCACCATATTAAATAAGATCTTCTTGATGATCCTGTCATTAAACACCTAATTGGAAAAGGCCATTTGAGTTGTTTTGTGAAGCGAGCCATGAAGCAATGGGAGCTATTATATGATGGTGATGAACTCAATATCATTCATCATGCTAGTTGCACCTTAAACATTGCTCAAAATAATTATCCTATGGCAGAAAAATTCTTGATAAGTTTAGATCTTACATAATTGATTCAAAAGTAATATTCATAATGGCTTAAACGAAATTCTTGAAATAACTGATGTTAAGCCAAGAATGATCCGTTGTACTTTGCTTTTGCAAGTGTTTGGCCTGCAGATCCTTCAAAGAAGAGAAGAACAGGATGACACACCAATGGATATTGAAGAGACAAGATCATCAGAAAGGGTGTCATCGATATGCATACCCTCAGGGACTATCCATTCCAAATGAAAATTTTCTGTTTCTCTCTGTAGTGGTTTTAGCAACTTCTTGCGACCAACTATATTCAAAGGGAAAAATAAAAAGATAATCCAAATGCAAAAGGAAGGTAAGGCGTTAAATTAAAATTCATTACCACTAGATGAGTAAGATAACCCCAATCTTATTCCCATGTTCTAATTGTTGTTTTGCTGTTTTCATTTGCATCTTTGAACTCTTTGCATTTTTCTAAGTCAGGTGACAGTTTTTCTATGGGTTTGATACTCTTATTTAAAAACTAGCTAACATTTATTTGTGCTCTTGCAGTCATCAACAAGCAAAGATAGCTTTATGAAAATAACTTCACAAGCCATAAGTCTTGCGGAGTACACCATGTACTCACTCTTTCTTCGTTGATACTTTTGTGGCAGAGTAAGTGTTCCATGAAGTGAGTTCTTATGACATCTACATCGATGAGTAGCTTGGCGTTCCCGGCCGACAGCTGAAATCTTTGGGCTAGGACGTCATCTATATGCTTCAGGCCTCTTAGGACATTTGTTATGTTTTCTACGTCTAATAGCATAATTTGCCTTCCGTTGTTTGATGTTTGTGGTCAGTGGCATCTAATTGTAATATTTGGTTCTCTGGTCAGTTATGAGCTTGCTGTAATAATTTTTGTGTCGTATGGTCATTGTTGTGTTATCGATTCTTCACTATAAACTCTCGAGATCTAGGTTAGGATTCTATCAGAGTAAGGTCTGGGATTTTTCTAGCTCCGATCTCGGGGGTGTCACAATGATCCCTACCTTGTGTCTTACTTGGTTATTCACCTGACCACACAGGTTAAAGATGCTATGACCATGTTACATGGCACATATACACCTCTCAACATGTGTCCTTCGATGAACAAAAAATCCCTTTTGCTGAACTACCTACTATTGCGCACGAGCCAAACTCTTCCCCTCTGCCATGGCAGGCAAACCTATTGTGGCAGCCGATCACCCTGTTTCTCTACCGTGGCAGCCAACTCATGCTGTGCCAGCCAAATCACCTATTTTCTCTACCGCGACAACCCAACCACCTTCAGATCCATCATTATCCCCAAGTGAAAACGCCATGCCGTTGCCTCGCATGGCTTTACAATCTCCTCCACCAGGTCCACATGTGCACTTCACATGTATATGTGTGCCGCATGGCGATGGAATTCACAAGTTTGCATAAATCTTAATTAGTATCTCACTCTTGAAATCACAATATGTGCATGCATGTCAGTATCTCACTTTTTTTTGCAGATTCAGTATCTCACTTTTTTTTGCAAATTTAGTATCTCACTCTCTTCAGCCTTGAATTCACAATGTTTGCATTAACCTCCATATCTCACTATTTTTAAGAAGGAAAAATGAGGCTTTCTACCATTCTTAAAAAGTACCACAACAGTCCAATGGTCATTCCATATGCAATAGGTAAAACCCATATGGTACATGGTTAAGTTAGCAAAACATGCTTTGAACAGTATAATTATTCTCCTAGAAAAAAGGATCTCCCCATACCATGGATCCATCCTCTTAATAAATTTCTCCACATGATGCATAAACTACTCATTATAAAGTATATGGTGGTCAATAACAACACTCAAATAAGTTATGGGAACTCCCATTTTGCAATTAAAATATTGGATATTGTTTGCTACTCATTCAAGTCATAACCATAAACAACTGCCTGAATTTAATGATGATTAGTATTCATTCCTGACATTCATTCAAAGCACTAAAGTGAAAACTTCAGATGTAAGACATTGTTTTCACTCTTGCAAAGTAGGATTTTTGTAACATTTGCAGATAGTAGCAAAGATAATCCTTGATACAATCTATTACCCATCATGTCAGGAATCTGAAAACTATATCAGATTCTAGAATGTTATCCATACCATCTAGTACCAAGTCAAAAAGTAAAGGAAATAGTGGATCTCCATGCCTTACACCCTTATATGTGCCAAAAAAACTTGTTGCTCCTAGTGAATGGTAATACTTGCATGACCCCATCTCATTGTTGTTGAATTGTTGATAAAATCCTTCCATAATATAGCTTCACCACCTCTAAACCCTCGAGAAACTCTATCGTATGCATTCTAAAAGTATATTTAATCAGAATACCAAAGTATTTTATGACCCTTTTTCATGAACACCTTCATGCAGATCCAAAATCTAGTCCAAGACTGCCTTCAATGAAACTTGTATGAGTATGAGTAGTTTTATTAGCAACATGACCTAGCCTTATACTAAGACTAGTAACTCTGAATATTACATTTATGACCACAATTTTCCTGAGCTCATTGGTACATGTAGCCCTCTTGATTTTTTGAATTATAGATAACACTTCATAGTTACATTTTAATATCTCTCACTACATTCTACAAATACTTTTTTATTCACCAGACCCCTAATCAAATTCCCAATAAGTTTTAATAATAACACTGCAAAACAACCTGGACCAGGTGCAGAGTTGGTTTTCATGTTTTTGGTGGCATTCTCAAACTCTTGTTAGCTACAAGGTTGAGTAAAAAACGCATTATCTTTTGCAAAACTTCTTGATGGAATCCCCAAGAAGATAAAGATAACCTCTCTCTCATTGTATATTCACCACCCAATGGTGCTTTGTATAAACCATATATATGTCCCATAATTCCTTCTTTATAATATATATATACCCACCCCAATAAGTGTAGAGAGAATAAATGGCACATTTCATTTTTCTCCTGTTACCCACATCATGGAACGAAGTTGTATTATTATCCACTTTCTTAAGCCACAGACTCTTTTGCCTCCAATATACTTCATCCATGTTATAGATATGTATAAATTTATTTAAGTTCATATCTATTTTCATCATTGGTGTTATCCTCTGAAGAAACAGTTGTTACTCTCTCTTAAAACCGAGCCTAAGAATTAGCTCACCAACCTCTTACAAATTTTTCCAGATATTTGTTGCCTTATTTGGACCATGAGAAGAGGCTTCCAGATCCAACCTTTTTCTTACAAACTATGTCTTCAAAACCCACTTTAACAAACCACTGAATTTCAAATAAAGCTACTGATCTCTTCATGTGGAATCAACAAAGAGGGAAAATATGATGAATGCTTTAATGTTTCACTCGAAGTTTTCAGGAAAAAAATATGTCTAATACTGGTGGGATTTTCAGCTATCATTTGGTTGATTTGGAAGGCAAGAAACATAGATTGTCATCAAGAAAATGGTTGAGCAGCCTATTTTTTTTTTGGTTTCACATGAACCATTGGACTAACTGGAATGTATCATGCAGGGTGAATTCTTTGAAGTTAGAAGGAGCTTGATTTGGTCATGTTTACTATCTGAATGTAGATTGTACATGTTTGTTTTTATTTGCCGATGGCTGGAATTTAATGGAAATCGGTTGAAATCTTTCATCAACCTAGTTGTTTTCATTTGTTCCTTAATTTGTGAACGGGCCCCCACGTTATGTAGATCGAGATGCTTGTACGAAAGGATTATGGATTGCCATCATTTGGAATCCGAAATTCCAGAAAATAAAATCAGTGAGGTTTCTTGTTTGTTGATGAGGATTTAGTTCATTGAGATTTGAGAGTACTGTTTTTTTTTAAATACAGGCTCTAGCTTGCTGCGAGGGATCAGTGGAACCAGCCAGCAGCCCAGCAGGCATGAGGTGCACACAAGGTTCCGGCCTTACACTTTCCATGTAGTAATTCACTCTCCGAAGAAAAATCGGCGCCGTTGCTGACAAGTGGACCCGCGTCGACGTCACACTCGCTCCTTCGTTCTGTCCTGCCTCGTGCCCTCGCGTCGACATATATCCACGCGCCTTTGCACCCAAATCGCAAACCCTAGCCAGCTACCTACCGCTCCTGCGCTCCAGATCCCGCCTCCTCACTCCACTCCGTGTCCAGCGGCGACGAGCCATGAAGGTCCGCAAGTGCACTTCCCTCCTGCTCGGCGTCGCCGTCCCTGTCCCCGAGCCGCGCCGATTCGAGCTGCCCCCGCCGCCCGGATTCGAGCTGCCGGCGCCAGCCCACGAATCCCACGCCGGCCTCGCGTCCAAGGCCTCCTCCTCCTCCTCGCCGGAGCCCTGCGTCCAGAACTTGGATCCGTGGGACCTCTTTGACGAGCTCGACCTCTCGGATCCTCAGGTAACCAGTTCCCCTTCTTGCCACCTCGCTCCATGCTCGACTTCCGTTCAGATTCAGTGTACTGCCATGCGCACGTTCGGTCGTCGCTGCACGCGCGCGGGCCTTGTTCGTCGTCCCCGCGCTAGGGTTCCTCCGCGTTTGCTTGCTTAATTGCTTCTGAATGGCGACACAGATTAGGCCGGTCCTGTCCAGGCCCTTCTAGGTCCGTGGCGTCGGGCCGGCCGGAGGCGCCGCTGCTAGGGTTGAAATCGCCGGCCGGCGTTGCTTTCTTCCAAATCAATTGAGTCGTCGTGTCGATTTGTTCGCATAGGGCGTGTGTTAATTTGTTCGCTCGCGGCCGGTACACACATCCACGCGGTCCGTTTCAGTATACATACCACCGTACCTGGGAAGGAGTGTCTTAATTTTCTGAATCTTCATCTGGTTCAGGAGGAGGAGCGCTTCGTGGAGGAATACTCCGTCCCTGTGGCAAGGCGAGCTAGCCTGCTCCTCCCAGCCAGCATGTCTGTGGGCCCCATCAAGGAGGTCGAGGAGGACATGGTCAACGATATGGAGGAAGAAGACATGGCCGTTGACATGGTCAACGGGCCCATCCTTGAACCGACGACCCTCCCCAAGCAGCAGAACGTTGGCAAGACAGCCAGAAAGAAGCAGGAGAGCAAACCTAAGACGAAGAAGGGGAAGGAAAAGGCAGCAGAGGAGAGCGATGGCTCCGGCCGAGGAGAAACCATGTATACATGCAAGAAGAAGGACGGCAAGAAGTGGTCTTGCCGGCGGCCGGTGAGCCAGCCTGACACCCTCTGCTCGTACCACTCTGAACCCAAGCTCCCCGGCAGTTTGAGGCCGCGCAGGAAGAGGGTTGCCGCAGCACTTGGCAACGCTGCCGACGAGTTCTACTACTATGATGGATATGGCCCGTCCCGTAGCATGAGGCACCGTGGATCAAGCAGCCGAAGTGTGCCCGAACCTGCACCTGCACCTGCCGAAGTTGCCATTGTTACTGCAGGCCAGGACCGAGCCGATGTGCCGAGGAGGTGCGAAAACGACGACATGGCGGGCTATGTTGAGGACATCAGCACCGATGACGACGACGTCAAGAGAAAGAACCCGGTGAAGAGGAGGAAAAGGAAGCCTGTGAATACTAGGTCGATCAACTCGCTGATGTGAGCAATAGGACGCGCGCGCTTTGGGTGCCCGTTGGCTGGCTGAAGACAAGTGTGGCTTGGCTCGATCGGCTTAGTTATCTCAGCTTAGACTCCTCCAGCTTTTATTTGCGTTGAGTTTCCGTACAATTCCAAAACTGTTTGTACTTTTCCGTACTATATGTGTGCTAGCTGACGTGCTGGCCGTTATAAACCTGAGAATAATTAACTTATGGTATGTCATGTGTTGTCATCATGATCGGGTGAGATGCATTTTTGTTGTGGAAGGTTTAAGTCCAAGTCTGAGTACTCCTACTTGCTTGAGTTGTGAAGTAATTTTTGGCCTAGTTCACATGCATGCCTCGAGTGGTCAGATAAAATAAACCCGTAAATGTGGTAAGTTTTGCAAGGGGAATGTAGTGTCCAACTGCTCAATTTCTTCTTGCAGGAGATGTCCTACTTGTAAAATATTTGATAAAACTCCTTTGCTTGCACATGTGTATTATGATGTTATTTTATAATATTAGGCCAAAAAGACAAAACAGTATTAAACAAATACTAAGATAATCAAACACATATGGGGCAACGAGATTATGACTATCAACAACTCTGACAAAAAAAAACTTTTATCACACTCAAGGTTTGCATTCACAGTTAGCATTTTTTTTGGATGATTAGATCCCCTCCCTTATTTCTGGTATCAAAACAAACCAAATAAAATGTCTTACACTCTTATAGTTACCAAATTATAACTACAGAGAAGGTTTTTACAAGAAAAGTAAACAAACTTGGAAATGGATTTAACTAGGAAACCATCAGTCAACATCTTCCCAAAATACCAAGAGGGTTGATGTACAACTCTCAACACAAGGTGCAAAGACAAAGGCATGTCATCACTTGTGTGCATTATCTTGTAGCTAGGAGATGGCATGGGTGAGAGACCAACTGTGAGCATGGGATGACCATCCCGATCATCCTTCATGGTGAGTTCTTTCTCGGTTTAGAGTTATTCAATCTTGAGAAAGCAAGATGCATCATCGAGTGTAGCAGGGGAGGAGTGTAGGAGAGCAGGTTCAAATCCATACCCGACCAAAGGTCCACCCTATCTATACTGGACTTTCAAGAAGTAATGAAATTCAGAGACATAAAGAGTTCATCATCTTCAGCACATTCTCCTTGTACAGTACTATCCACCTCATCGTTGTTTTATGATTAGCCCCTAAACCTACTGAATATGCATCTAAACAACATTATTATTAAATGATGAAGAATTCCTAAACTTCCATAAACACAAGATGACACATGATAAAATGACAACCAAAACTTCATATTTTGCAAGAAACTCATAATTTAGTTATCAAAGACAAATGGGCATGTAAGGTGCATAAAATTCTAGGAAATATTTAATGGTGCCTATAGATGAGAAAAGGTTTGGGTCTTTGTGATTTCATATCATCTCTAGAAGAGGGTATAAATAATTAGGTTGTTGGTAACGAAAAACACACTCTATTGGTGGTAGAACAATCATATTTAACTCCTTTCTTTAAACTATCCCTTTAGTTACTCCAATTTAGGGTGTCAAAACAAATACTGATTTCTACATGATAGATTCCTTTATAGTGACAAACTAGAAGGCAATAACACCTGGTAAACTAGAACATGTGGGTTTGCTTGCCCAAAGGCAGGGAAATATTGGTTTACTGCAAGTGGATGTGAAATCTATAAAATGAAAATATTCTTTGACAAAAACACCTAACTAAGAAATACCTCAAAGGTTAATCCCTCTAACATGTGAAGATGAACTGAGGTCTCACGCTCTTTTTAGGTACTGATGGTGGTTAAAAAATGTTTTTGACCAGTTGTAAGCTTGAAGTTGGGAACGGAACAAAATTACATTCTGAGAAGATCAATAGTTCTCTGATCACATACAAATTTGTTAAATGGTATTCTTAAGTGGAATTATCTCTCTCAAGTTTCAGAGAGGTTTAGTGGGTGTTAAAAGAGAACAACTGTAAGGAGTTGGAACTTTGTATGATCACTTTTCCCTGAATGAAGGCCTGGATGTTTAATCAAAAGAAATGAATTCAGAGTGTGTGAAACTTTTATTTTCTTATGCAATGCAAACCAAGGGATGTTTACACTATATTTTTTTAGTAAAAAGTTAAAATAGATCTCTCATTAGAAATTTCTTCTCGCTGGTACTAAAGATATTTAGATTTTATATATGCACAAAACTGGCAATGTGATATAACATATCTCTACTGTGGAAATAATGAATCAATATATAAACCACTTGTTATTTTCTTGTCCACTTTTCACATATATATGGAACATTCTTAGTTCTGCTAGAGGCTCTAATACTAACTTTTGTGTGATGATGAATCCAATCTTATTTAGAGAAAAATGCTATTTGCAATGTTTATATTAAAGCAAACATCTATTCGGTTGGGATTACCGTGTTACATGAAGCACACGAAAGTATGAGGTCTACAGTTTTAGAGCTTAACAAATCCCAAGTTCACATACTTAAGCTCTAAAATAGTATTACACTTAAACTCAGAAACTGGAGAAGTTCATGCGAAGGCTGTAAAATAGCATCCCCTATCAGACCCACAGAAAAAAGGCTTGACACTACAGCCTTCGCACGAACTTCTCCAGTTTCTGAGTTACACACACTAATAATAAGACTGTATCATGATCCCACAGATTCACCCATTGTTTAAGTGGAAACATCAATTGTAATACACTGTCAATTAAATGACATAAGACCATCTCCACAATTATTAGCATGCTGTGCACCCTCCATATTGCCCTCCAGGTTGCAGCTAAACCAAGGCACGTAATTTTGGCAACACTCTCCTTATAAACTATACCTACTCAAGTACTCCAGAATGAGTTTGGGTAATCACTATGATGTAAAACTTCATGGATTATGTCCCAAGTAAGAATCACACTGTGGGGCATATGAATAGTAATTGGTGAACATATTCAGTATGTTCAGACATAGGATAAATATACTATAAGAAGTTCCATTCCAAAGTATATTTTGCTCCCCTGTAGAGAAGCCATCATGAATAACTTACCAAACAAAGATATGAAGTTTCAGAGGAAATTTTAGTATCTAAATAAGTTTTATATATGGCACTGATTTCCCCTGAAAAGTGTACCATATATACATGCATATGCAGAATATTTACCAAAATTTTGGAAAAAGCCACTTTACTGAATAAGAATTCCCTAGATATATGGTGTTTTGTAGTTAATCCATGAGGTCTTCCTGACATAATATTCCACAGATAATGATCTCTGAAAGTACTATTTTGTATAACTTTATCATCAAAATCTTCCAAACATAATATTCCATAAAGAATGATCCATGAAATCTTCCCAACAGTCAAAATCGTCTTTGTGAGATTCAGTTTCCCCTTTCTCTTTGTTCTCTGAACTTACTCTTTAGCCTCTCGTCTAACCTGTAAATACTCTACAAACTATTAACCAAAAATCCAGTGTTTGCTAGATCTTTCAGAAAGAAAAAACTTCAATGTCAGGTGAAGCATATTATGTAGTTGCACATATCCCTGAAGCATATTAGGCATTTGAATAGTAATTGGTTCAGACATAGGATACATATACTATAAGAAGGTCCATTCCAAAGTATAGCTCCACATAGAGAAGACATCATGAATAACTTACCAAACAAAGATATGAAATTTCAGAGTATCCAAGTAAGATTTGGATATGGCACTGATTTCCCCTGAAAAGTCTACCATATATACATGCATATGCAAAAAAAATACCAGAATTTTGAAAAAGGCCACTTTACTGAATAAGAATTCCCTTCTAGGTATGTAAAGTTTTGCAATGAATCCATGAGGTCCACCCAACATAATATTCCACACAGAATGATCTCTAAAAGTAATATTTTGTATAACTTTATCATCAAAATCTTCCAAACATAATATTTCTCAGAGAATGATCCATGAAATCCTCCCAACACTCTGAATCGTCTTTGTCAGACTGAGTTTCATCTTTCTCTTTGTTCTCTGAATTTACTCTTTTTAGCCTCTCGGCTGACCTGTAAATGCTCTACAAACTATTAATCGAAAAGCCAGTGTTTGCTAGATCTTTCCAAAATAAAAAACTTCAGTGCCAGGTGAAGCATATTAGGTATTGCACATATCCCTGAAGCTCAATGTTTTCTTATATAGTACATTTTGTTTATGTTCCCTCTTGACCCAAGTATAATTTATTGAAACTCTTTCATTGATAATAAATCAACCTAGATGTTTTCATTTGTTTCCGAATATGTGAGCTGGTCCTGTCAGCTAGAAAAGGGATTAGGATCGGCATTGCCATGATTTTAGATCCAAATTTTGATCACTATAGAAACTTGTTTATTTGTTTTTGGCCGAGAGAAAATATTCACTCTGGGGATTTTTTTTGATTGAGAGCACTGTTTTCCTTTTAAGAATTAGGCGCTAGCTTGCTGCGAACTGAGCAGAACCAGGCGCAGCACGTACGTTGATCGTTTCATGCATCAGGTGCACACAGAGAGTTCCGGTCGTACACGCCTTCATAACACACTCTCTAAGAAAAATCGGCGGCTTATCTGGCAGGTGGACCCTCCTTGACGCCACACTCGCTTCCTCCTCTTGTCCTGCCTCGTTTCTCCAGATATATCCACCTTCCACCCAGATCGCAAACCCTAGCTAGCAGATACCTGCTCAGATCTCCAGACCCTCCTCGCTCGACTCCGTCCGATCCCCCGGCGGCGAGCCATGAAGATCCGCATGTGCGCCAACCTCCTGCTTGGCGCCGCCGTCCCCGCCGCCCCGCCGCGCCAATTCGAGCTGCCGGCCCCGTCGCCCGGACTCGAGCTGCCGCCGCCAGCCCAGGAATCCCACGCCGGCTCCGCGTCCAAGACCTCCTCCTCCATGCCGGGGCCATGCGTGACAAACTTTTTTCCGCGGGACCTCATGGATCAGCTCGACCTCTCGGATCCCCAGGTAATCACTTCGCCTCCTCGTGAGTCGCGACTTGCTCTCTTGCTTTGCCTGCCACCTGACTCCGCCTCCGTAGCTGATTCCCCTTGATGCCGGGGTCCGAGCGCTAGCTAGGGTTCCCTGCGTGTGCGCCCTCCCTTTCCAAACGGATTGGGAATGGAGTCATGTCGAGTTATGCCTAGGATAGTCTTGCTTGCTTCCAAATTAATGGAATCTTGTCTGTGGGCTAACCACGGCCCATTCAGTATACTATACTAGGGAGTAGGGAGTAGTAGTACATACCATATGCTGGTAAGGTGCCGCAAACCTGTGTCTTAATTTTGCTGAATTTCCATCTCGTTCAGGAGGAAGAGCGCTTCATGGAGACTTACTCCGTCCCAGTTGCACGGCAACCTAGCATGGCTGCCGGCTTCATCAAAGAGGATGAGGAGGAGAAAGAGAAAGTGACCGTGGACATGGTCCACGAAGTCGTCAAGGATGCGGAGAAAGAGGAGGACATGGCCGTTGCCAAGGTCAACGCGTCCAACCTTGAACCGTGTGTCGTCCCCAAGGAGGTTGGGCAAAACACAGCCACAAAGAAGGAGGACAGCAAACCTAAGAGGAACAAGGGGAAGGAAAATGCAGAGGGGAGCAATGCCACCGGAGGACAAATGTATACATGCAAGAAGAACGACGGCAAGAAGTGGTCCTGCCTGCGGCCGGTGAGCCAGCCTGACACCCTCTGCTCGTACCACTCTGAGCCACGCAGGAAGAGGGTTGCCGCATTGGGCAACGCTGCCGACGACGAGTTCTATTACTATGGAGGATATGGCCAGTCCCGTTATAGCAGGAGGCACCGCGGATCAAGCAGCCGCAGTGTGCCGGAACCTGCTGCACCTGCTGCTGTTGAGAAAGAGGAGGCACAGCTTACTGAAGAGCATGGGGATAATAAGCCTAGGTGCGACGACAAGGACATGGATGGAATCGCCGGCTATGTTCAGGACACCAGCAGCGACGACGACGATGTCAAGAAAGCAGAGAGCTCCGTGAAGAAGAGGAAGAAGAAGCCTGTGAACACCAGGTCCATCAACTCACTCATGTTGGAGTAATAGCACGATTGCACCCGGTGTGCACGTGCGCGCGCACCCCGTGGCTAGCTGAAGAGAAGTGGCTTGGCTCGACCGGCTCACTTAGCTCAGCTTTAGTCTGCTCCAGTTCTTTTATTGCGTTGAGTTTCCGTACAATGCCCAAACTGTGTTTGTACTTTTTGGTACTCCCCTTATATTATTGTATCTGTGCTAGCTGACTCTCGTACTGGCCATTAGAAAACTGAGAATAATTAAATTCTGGTACTATGTCGATCGTGTCTTGTCATGATCGGTGGTGTGATGCATTTCAACCATTGCTTCGTTCCTATTGGTTTAATTGCCCAGTCTGAATGATTAAATTATGGTATTTCGTGTCTTGTCATCATGATCATGGTGTGATGCATTTCAAATATTGTTTTGTTTCTGGGGTGGTTTAATTCTTGCCCAGTCTGAATACTGGATGCGGGTCTTGCTTTGTTTGAGTTGTGAGGTATACTTTGCTTTAATTCACATATATACATGCCTCATGTGGTCAGGAAAAGTGAACCTGCAAGCAAGGAAATATAGTGGCCAACTGCTCAGTTTCCTCTCACATGAGATGGCCTGTTTACTATAAAATCATTTGATGCAACTGTTAGCTTTCAAAAGTGTGTCATGATGTGGTTATTTTTTGTAAAATGTTATCCACAAAATTTGACAAAGGAGGGTTATACAAATCCTAAGATAATATAAAACGGATGAGACAATGCAATCAGATTATGATAATCAACCACCTTGGCAAAGGTAACCTTTTTTTGGATCATAAAGCCTATGTTAGCTTTTCTAGAAGAAAATAAACACTCCAAATTGTTTGTATCGCATATAGCATTTTTTAGATGATCGGACTATGTCCCTTAATTCCATTATCATAATGAAGCCTAATACAATGTCTTACATGGTGATAGTCCACCAATTCTAGTTGGAGAAGTACTTTTACAAGAAAAGTAAGCAACTACTCCCTTCGTTCCATAATTCTTGTTGTGGTTTTGTTTAAATTTAGACTATAATCATGCCAAGTAATTATGAAACAAATGGAGTAGGATTCAGGGAGAATAAACACTGATGAAACTTTCTCAGTACATACTATGTTAACGGGAGGTGTAGATATGTAAGTACCACTTCTAACTGGTAATGCACCAAACAAGGGAAAATTATTTGCATGGCTCATGGTAAAAGGAAGGATCAAAGCGAGAAAAAATGCACTTTAAGAAAAAAATTATAGATAATGAGCTCTGCCCCTTTTTCTGTAAGAAAAGGAGTCAGTTGAGCATTTTGTATTAGACTGCCAACATACCAAATATGCCCTGAGCAGACTTGGTATTCAGTTATCTTGTATCACGGAAATATAAGAGATAATTTTGGAGGATAAGAATAAAATATTGGACGCAAAGATTTATGCATGGGATTTGATGACTAGTGCAGTTTAGTGGACCATATGGTTGGAAAGAAACAAGAAAGTGTTCGATGAGCTTGAGATATCTGTTGAAGTTGTGGCTCGACAATGTACTGAAATGGTGAAGCTCTAGACATTTAGAGATAGGAGGAAGGAAAAAAATAAGTGGCCAAAATTTGGACTGTCAAATCGCAGTGTTGGTCATTTTATTTTATTTTATCAATCCATTTTCCTTCTCTATTACCCTACCCCTTGTATTCTTTTGTAGTGTAAAACTTTGAATCCTAGTGGTTGTTTCTTTTTAATGAAAATTCAGGTAGGGGCCTCCCCTCACGATGCTGCTAACAAAAGGTAAACAATTGGGACATATAATTAATTAAGGATCCATCATTCTAAGTCTTATGAAGTACAACAGTCAACAAAACATGCAAAGCTAAAGGCATGTATTCATTTGTGTGCATCCAACTGTGGGAGATGATCTACCAGTGAGAGATCAAAGGTGATCATGGGATGAGTGTATTGAACTTACTCAACAATGAGTGTTTTCTGGGGAAGGGGGGGGGTCGAATCTGGATCCAGGCAGTGAGTCAAGGATCTTCAGTATTGAGAAATCTGCATGGATTAGCGAGGGCATTAGGGGAGGAGCATAGAAGAGCAGGAACCCAAACCCAGACCTGGCTGATAGGTCCACCTTATATGCAGTGGATTTTCAAGGAGTGGTGAATTCAGATACATGGTCTCAACCACACACACACACACACACACACACACACCCTTGTACACTACTATCCACCTTATTGTTGTCCTCATAATTAGCCACCAAACCTGCTTAATGTGCACCTAAAACATGATTAAATACTACAAAAAATTTAAACTTCCATAAGCACCAAATGGAAAGTGATAAAACGACAAATTGGCATTCAAATGTGATTTTTGTTTACTAGAAACTTCAAATACAGTTGTAGGAGACAAATCTGCACATATTGTCATGTAATCTATGCAGACTTCTGATGAAACACTTAGTGGTCCGGTTGTAAGCTTGAAGTTGAGATTGGCACAAAACTATATTATACAAAAACATTAGTTCTCTTATGGTTTTACCGGTACTTCACTGCTTAAAAAGTTTTCTTGAGTGGAATTAGCTCTATCAACTTCTGAGAGCAATATTGGGTGTCAAAAGAGAAACTGGTTAGGGCATTGGACTTCTTGTGTCACTTTGCTGTAAATGTAGAGCTAAAGGCGTGTATTCATTTGTGTGCATCCTCTTGTGGGAGATGACCCGGTGAGAGATCAATGGTGATCATGGGATGAGTGTATTGAACTTGCTCCATAGTGATTGTTTTTGGGGCATGGGGGTCGAATCTGGATCCAGGCAGTGAGTGAAGGATCTTACTCTTGAGAAATCTGCATGGATTAGCGAGGGCATTAGGGGAGGAGCATAGAAGAGCAGGAACCCAAACCCAGACCTGGTCGGTAGATCCACCCTATATGCAGTGGATTTTCAAGGATTGATGAATTCAGATACATGGTCTCAACCATACACCCCTTGTACATTACTATTCACCTTATTGTTGTCCTCATAATTAGCCACCAAACCTGCTTAATGTGCACCTAAAATACATGATTAAATACTACAAAATTTCTGAACTTCCATAAGCACCACATGGAAAGTGATAAAACAGCAAATTGCCATTCAAATGTGATTTTTGTTTACTAGAAACTTCAAATACAGATGGAGGAGACAAATCTGCACATATTTCCATGTAATTTGTGCATACTTCTGATGAAACACTTAGTTGTTCGGTTGTAAGATTGAAGTTGAGATTGGCACAAAGATAACAAATGGAGTAGGATTCAGGGAGAATAAACACTTATGAAACTTTCTCAGTACATACTATGTTAACGGGAGGTGTAGACATGTAAGTACCACTTCTAACTGGTAATGCACTACACCAAACAACGGCAAATTATTTGCATGGCTCATGGTAAAAGGAAGGATCAAAGCGAGAAAAAATGCACTTTAAGAAAAGAATTATAGATAATGAGCTCTGCCCCTTTTTCTGTAAGAAAAGGAGTCAGTTGAGCATTTTGTATTAGACTGCCAACATACCAAATATGCCCTGAGCAGACTTGGGATTCAGTTATCTTGTATCACGGAAATATAAGAGATAATTTTGGAGGATAAGAATAAAGTATTGGACGCAAAGATTTATGCATGGGATTTGATGACTAGTGCAGTTTAGTGGAACATATGGTTGGAAAGAAACAAGAAAGTGTTCGATGAGCTTGAGATATCTGTTGAAGTTGTGGCTCGACAATGTACTGAAATGGTGAAGCTCTAGACATTTAGAGATAGGAGGAAGGAAAAAAATAAGTGGCCAAAATTTGGACTGTCAAATCGCAGTGTTGGTCATTTTATTTTATTTTATCAATCCATTTTCCTTCTCTATTACCCTACCCCTTGTATTTTTTTGTAGTGTAAAACTTTGAATCCTAGTGGTTGTTTCTTTTTAATGAAAATTCAGGTAGGGGCCTCCCCTCACGATGCTGCTAACAAAAGGTAAACAATTGGGACATATAATTAATTAAGGATCCATCATTCTAAGTCTTATGAAGTACAATAGTCAACAAAACATGCAAAGCTAAAGGCATGTATTCATTTGTGTGCATCCAACTGTGGGAGATGATCTACCGGTGAGAGATCAAAGTGTAGGGGTTCGTAGCATGGAAAACAAAAAATTTCTATTGCATACAAACAAACAAGCCAAGATCTATCTACTAGATTGTAGCAACGAGTCGATGGAATAACTTACCCTCGAAGATTCCAAAGCGTTTAACGAGAGCGGATTCTCGTGGGTGATGTAGTCGTACTCTTCCCGATCTCAAGATCGTGTAGACGATCCTTCCGGCGCTGCGTTCCGGCAGCGCTCCCGCAGTCGGTCACACGTTCGGTACTCGATGAATACCTTCCTATCCCTTGTTCCAGCAGGCAGCGGAGGTTGTAGAACTCTCCTCGCGATTCCGGCAGCACAACGGCGTGGTACCGGAAGTAGAGGGGAAATCCCGCAGGGCTTCGCCTTAAGCCGGTGCGAGTATGGTGGAGTATGAGAGAGGCTATTAGTGGTCTAGTAATTAGACACACCAATTAGAAGGCTCTAAACCAATTAGAAGGCTCTAAACCGAAGGCTAAAGCAATTAGAAGCTCTAAACCCAAACGGCTCTAAACCGGAGGTAGAAGATAGGAACTTGTGTGTCCTAGGAGGGGAGCCCTGCCCCTCCTTATATAGATGGGAGGGGGCTTGGCGCGCCAGGGAGGGAGGGAGTCCCTCCCCAACTCGGCCTAGGGCTGGCCGCCGGCTTGGAGGAGAGAAACTCCTCCTCCAAGTCGGTTCCAACTCCTCTTGCTTGTTTCCCACAGTTTCTTGTTTTAGCCGTTTGACTTTCAAACTGGACATTTGACTTTTCTGTTTAGGATTCAATTTAATCCTTTATTTGGGACAGCAAGAACACTTAGTACATGATGCAATCATTCCAATATGTAATGACACATTCATGTACCCTCCCCCCGGAGTGCCGGACATTCCGGAACCTTCTAGAACATTCCCGATGAAAACACCGGAATCATTCCGCAACTCCGAAACGGGACTTTCCTTATATGAATCTTATTCTCCGGACCATTCCGGATCACCTCGTGATATCCCGGATCCCATCCGAGACTCCGAACAACATTCGGTCTCTTTCTCATAATACCATAACTACTCAAACAACGTCGAATCCTTAAGTGTGTCTCCCTACGGTTCGTGAATTATGCGGACATGATCGAGACACTTCTCCGAACAATAACCAATAGAGGAATCTGGAAATTCATATGGCTCCCACATATTTCTACGATTACTTTGCGATCGAATGAACCACTTACATACGATACCAATTTCCCTTTGTCTCACGATATGTTACTTATCCGAGGTTATGATCGTCGGTATCTCTGCATACCTAGTTCAACCTCGTTACCGATAAGTACTCTTTTCTCGTTCCCGTGATATGTGATCCCTTGTGACCAAGTCACATGCTTGCAAGCTAATTGGATGACATTCCACCGAGAGGGCCCAGAGTATATCTATCCGTCATACGGATGGACAAATCCCACTCTTGATCCATGTGTCTCAACCAAAACTTTCCGAACACTCAATGCCACCTTTATAACCACCCAGTTACGGTGTGGTGTTTGATGTCATCAAAGCATCCATCCGGTAAAGGTGATATGCATGATCTCATGGTCGAAGGAATTAGGTTACTATGTATCAGAAAGCATATAGCAATTGAACTATTGAAATGACTTGATCTTTATGCTACGCTTATCTATAGGAGTATGTCCACCATATCATTCTCCTAACGATATGATCTTGTTGTTGATAACATCTCAATGTTCATGATAGGGAAACCACAATCATTAATCAACCAACAAGCTAGTGAAGTATAGAGGCTATACTAGGGACTTCAAATTAAGTTTACAAATCACACAAGTATCAATGTTTCCTTGTTAATACTATTATAGCATGAATGCAAACATTTATCATAAACACAAAGATATAATAATAACTACATTTATTATTGCCTCTAGGGCATATCTCCAACAGTCTCCCACTTGCACTAGAGTCATCTAATCTAGATTACATGGTAATATACCGAACACCCATGGCAGTTTGGTGTTGGTCATGTTTTGCCCTCGGGAGAGGTTTAGTCAACGGATCCGCCACATTCAGATCTGTGTGTACTTTGCAAATCTTTATATCCCCATCCTGGATATGTTCTCGAATAGCGTGAAAACGTAGCTTGATATGCTTCAGCTTCTTGTGTGACCTTGGTTCTTGCGCATTGGCTATGGCGCCCATGTTATCACAGTAGATAGACATTGGGTCCAGCGCACTAGGAACCACACCCAGCTCTGTAATGAACTCTTTCATCCATATCGCTTCTTGTGAAGCCTCCGAAGCAGCCATGTATTCCGATTCAGTTGAAGATCTCACCACAACGCTTTGCTTTGCACTCCTCCAACTAACTGCTGCACCATTCAAAATAAATACGTATCCAGATTTTGATTTAGAATCATCCGGATCTGTGTTCCAACTAGCATCAGTGTAACCATTAACAACGAGTTGTTCATCACCTCCATAAGAAAGAACCATATCCTTAGTTCTTCTCAAGTACTTAAGGATGTTTTTGACCGCTGTCCAATGATCCACTCCTGGATCACTTTGATATCTGCTAGTTAAACTAACAGCATATGCAATGTCGGGTCTAGTACATAGCATGGCATACATTAGAGATCCTATGGCTGAGGCATAGGGAGTCTTACTCATCCTTTCTCTATCTTCTGCCGATGTCGGACTTTGAGTTTTACTCAAGGTCGTATTGGGCAACATGGGCAAGAAACCTTTCTTGCTTTCTTCCATTCCAAACCTCTTTAGAACTTTGTCCAAATATGTACTTTGTGACAATGATATTTGGCGTTTTGATCTATCTCTATAAATCTTTATGCCTAATATGTAAGCTGCTTCGCCAAGATCCTTCATTGAAAAACTATTATTCAAATATTCCTTGACACTATTAAGAAGGTCTACATCATTCCCAATCAACAATATGTCATCCACATATAGTATTAAGAATGCTACAGAGCTCCCACTCACTTTCTTGTAAATACAAGCTTCTCCATAAGTTTGTATAAAACCAAAACTTTTGATTACCTTATCAAAACGTTGATTCCAACTTCGGGATGCTTGCTTCAATCCATAGATGGACCGTTGAAGTTTGCATACCTTGTTAGCATCTTTAGGATCGACAAAACCTTTGGGTTGTATCATATACAACTCTTCATCAATGTCTCCATTGAGGAATGCTGTTTTGACATCCATCTGCCATATCTCATAATCATAATAAGCAGCGATTGCTAACATAATCCTCACAGACTTTAGCTTCGCTACCGGTGAGAAAGTCTCATCGTAGTCAACTCCTTGAATTTGTCGAAACCCTTTTGCGACAAGTCGAGCTTTATAGACAGTAACATTACCATCAGCATCTGTTTTCTTCTTGAAAATCCATTTGTTCTCGACAGCCTTCCGGCCATCCGGTAAGTCCACCAAAGTCCATACTTGGTTTTCGTACATGGATCCAATCTCGGATTTCATGGCTTCTTGCCATTTATTGGAATCTGGGCTCATCATCGCTTCCTCATATGTCTCGGGGTCATCGGTGTTGTCCACCAACATGACATTCATAACGGAATCATACCAATCTGGAGTGGTACGAGTTCTCGTTGACCTCTGAGGCTCTGTAGCAACTTCAACCGAAGTTTCATGATCACCATCATTAGCTTCCTCTCTTATTGGTGCAGGCACCACAGGAACTTCTTCCGGTGCTGCGCTACTCGCAATTTCGAGAGAAGGTTCGACAACCTCGTCGAGTTCTACTTTCCTTCCAGTCACTTCTTTCGAGAGAAATTCCTTCTCTAGAAAGGATCCATTCTTGGCAACGAAGATTTTGCCTTCGGATCTATGATAGAAGGTATACCCAATAGTTTCCTTCGAGTATCCTATGAAGACGCATTTTTCCGCTTTGGGTTCAAGCTTGTCCGGCTGTAACTTCTTTACATAGGCTTCGCATCCCCAAACTTTAAGGAACGACAATTTAGGTTTCTTCCCAAACCATAATTCATACGGTGTCGTTTCAACGGATTTAGATGGTGCCCTATTTAAAGTGAATGCGGCTGTTTCTAATGCATAACCCCAAAATGATAGCGGTAAATCTGTAAGTGACATCATAGAACGAACCATATCTAAGAGAGTTCGATTACGACGTTCGGACACACCATTACGCTGTGGTGTTCCCGGCGGTGTCAATTGTGAAAGTATTCCGCATTTCTTCAAATGCTCGCCAAACTCGTAACTTAGATATTCACCTCCACGATCAGAACGTAGAAATTTAATCTTCTTGTTACGTTGATTCTCTACCTCACTTTGAAACTCCTTAAACTTCTCGAAAGTTTCGGATTTATGTTTCATGAAATAGATATACCCATATCTACTCAAGTCATCCGTGAAGGTAAGAACATAACGATAACCACCGCGCGATGCTACACTCATTGGCCCACACACATCGGTATGTATGATTTCCAACAAGTCCGTAGCTCGCTCCATCATACCAGAAAATGGAGTCTTAGTCATTTTTTCCCATCAGACATGCTTCGCATCTTTCAAGTGATTCAAAATCAAGTGATTCAAGAAGTCCATCGGAATGGAGTTTCTTCATACGTTTCACTCCAATGTGACCAAGACGACAGTGCCACATATAGGTCGAATTATCGCTTGATTTCAAACGTTTAGCCTCAATGTTGTTGATATGTGTATTTCCACTATCGAGATTCAATAAGAATAGACCATCTATCAAAGGTGCATGTGCATAAAACATATTACTCATATAAATCGAACAACCATTATTCTCGGATTTAAACAAGTAACCGTCTCGCAATAAACAAGATCCCGATATAATGTTCATGCTCAAAGCAGGCACCAAATAACAATTATTTAAGTATAAAACTAATCCCGATGGTAGATGAAGGGGTAGCGTGCCGACCGCGATCACATCAACCTTTGATCCGTTTCCCACGCGCATCGTCACCTCGTTCTTCGCTAGCTTCCGTTTATTCTGCAGCACCTGTTTCGAGTTACAAATATGAGCAACCGAACCAGTATCAAATACCCAGGCACTACTACGAGTACTAGTGAGATACACATCAATAACATGTATATCAGATATACCTTTCTTCTTGATGTTGCCGTTCTTCAAATCCGCCAAGTACTTTGGGCAATTCCGCTTCCAGTGACCTTCTCCCTTGCAGTAAAAGCACTCAGTATCAGGCTTAGGTCCAGCCTTGGTCTTCTTCGTCGGCGTGGTAACTTTCTTACCACCCTTCTTGAAGTGTCCCTTTTGCTTAGACTTGCCTTTCTTGAATTTGGTGGTCTTATTGACCAACAACACTTGGTGCTCTTTCTTGATCTCCACTTCTGCAGATTTTAACATGGCAAAGAGTTCTGACAACGTCTTGTTCATGTTCTGCATGTTGTAGATCATCACAAAGTTCTTGTAACTTGGTGGTAGTGATTGGAGGACACGGTAAATCCCCAAAGCATTACGAATCACTATACCCAAGCTTTGAAGTTTGTTTGCGTGCCCAGACATCTTAAGCACATGCTCACTGACGGAGCTGCCCTCTTCCATCTTGCAGTTAAAGAACTTTTCAGAAGCCTCATAGCTTTCAATTGCCGCATGAGTCTCAAAAATCAATTTGAGATCCTCGACAATATCATATGGGTCTGAATCCTCAAACCTTTTCTGAAGCTCCGATTCCAAACCATACAAGATAGCACACTGAACTATGGAGTACTGATTCTTCCAAGCGAGGTAAACATTCTTTACTTCATCGGGAGCATCAGCTGCAGGTGGGTCACCTAGCGGTGCATCCAGCACATAGGTCAAATTACCAGCTGTGAGGACAATCCTCAAATTGCGGAACCAATCCGCGAAGTTGCTTCCATTGTTTTTCAACTTTCTTTCTCTAGGAACGCATTAAAATTGATGGTAGGGGCTGCCATTGATCTACAACATATTTGCAATAGTTTAGACTAAGTTTATGACAAATTGAGTTCAAATTAATTAATGTAATTAAACTAGGTGAACTCCCACTCAAAACAATATCCCTCACATTGTTTTAGTGATCACACGAACCAAATCCACTACATCAACACCGATCATCACGAGAGTTGATATAGTTTCAATGGCGAACAATCGTCATGTTCATCATATCTACTATATGATTCATGCTATACCTTTCGGTGATCCGTGTTCCGAGACCATGTCTGTACATGCTAGGCTCGTCAAGATCAAACCTTAGTTTTCCGCATGAGCAAATCTGGCTTGCTCACGTTGTATACACTTGCGGAATCTAACACACCCGATCATCACGTGGTGCTTCGAAACAACAAGCTTTAGCAACGGTGCTGACTAAGGGTGAACACTTTATGACTTGAAATTCATGTGCATGAGGGATCATCTTATAATGCTACCGTCGTCTACTAAGCAATACAAGATGCATAAAGGATTAACATCACATGCAATTCAATATATATGTGATATGATATGGCCTTTCTTCTTTGTGCTTCTGATCTCCATCTTCAAGCACGAACATGATCTCCATCATCACCGGCATTGCATCAAGGTCAATGACGCTACTCCATGGTTGTCGTCCACCGGCTTCAACTATTACAACTACTTTGAATAGACACGCGGGTCTTAACATAAATTAAAGACAACCATATGGCTCCTGCCGGTTGCCGACTTACAATAAGGAACATTGCATACATCAAATATAATTACAATCATGGCCATATCACATCACTGCACACCCCTGCAAAACAAAGTTAGACGCCTCTACTTTCTTTGCATATTTTACGTGGTTTGGGGCTTTCAATAAGTGTCGTTCTAACTTACGAACAAGAACCACAACATTGATACTAGTATTGTTAATCACCCGTTGTAAATTGGATCTTAACTATGCTAGGAGAAACAGGCACCCGCAAAGCCACTTATGCAATACAAGTTGCATGTCAAGCATGGAGCAAGTCTCATGAACGATGTCATGTAAGGTTAGCCCGGGCCGCTTCATCCCAACATACCGCAAGATGCAAAGTACACAAGAAGCAATCGACAATAAAAGCATCAACGCCCACAATGACCATTGTGTTCTACTCGTGCAACAGATCTACATATAGACACGGCTCTGATACCACTGTAGGGGTTCGTAGCATGGAAAACAAAAAATTTCTATCGCATACAAACAAACAAGCCAAGATCTATCTACTAGATCGTAGCAACGAGTCGATGGAATAACTTACCCTCGAAGATTCCAAAGCGTTTAACGAGAGCGGATTCTCGTGGGTGATGTAGTTGTACTCTTCCCGATCTCAAGATCGTGTAGACGATCCTTCCGGCGCTGCGTTCCGGCAGCGCTCCCGCAGTCGGTCACACGTTCGGTACTCGACGAAGACCTTCCTCTCCCTTGTTCCAGCAGGCAGCGGAGGTTGTAGCACTCTCCTCGCGATTCCGGCAGCACAACGGCGTGGTACCGGAAGTAGAGGGGAAATCCCGCAGGGCTTCGCCTTAAGCCGGTGCGAGTATGGTGGAGTATGAGAGAGGCTATTAGTGGTCTAGTAATTAGACACACCAATTAGAAGGCTCTAAACCAATTAGAAGGCTCTAAACCGAAGGCTAAAGCAATTAGAAGCTCTAAACCCAAACGGCTCTAAACCGGAGGTAGAAGATAGGAACTTGTGTGTCCTAGGAGGGGAGCCCTGCCCCTCCTTATATAGATGGGAGGGGGCTTGGCGCGCCAGGGAGGGAGGGAGTCCCTCCCCAACTCGGCCTAGGGCTGGCCGCCGGCTTGGAGGAGAGAAACTCCTCCTCCAAGTCGGTTCCAACTCCTCTTGCTTGTTTCCCACAGTTTCTTGTTTTAGCCGTTTGACTTTCAAACTGGACATTTGACTTTTCTGTTTTAGGATTCAATTTAATCCTTTATTTGGGACAGCAAGAACACTTAGTACATGATGCAATCATTCCAATATGTAATGACACATTCATGTACCCCTCCCCCCCGGAGTGCCGGACATTCCGGAACCTTCTAGAACATTCCAGATGAAAACACCGGAATCATTCCGCAACTCCGAAACGGGACTTTCCTTATATGAATCTTATTCTCCGGACCATTCCGGATCACCTCGTGATATCCCGGATCCCATCCGAGACTCCGAACAACATTCGGTCTCTTTCTCATAATACCATAACTACTCAAACAACGTCGAATCCTTAAGTGTGTCTCCCTACGGTTCGTGAATTATGCGGACATGATCGAGACACTTCTCCGAACAATAACCAATAGAGGAATCTGGAAATTCATATGGCTCCCACATATTTCTACGATTACTTTGCGATCGAATGAACCACTTACATACGATACCAATTTCCCTTTGTCTCACGATATGTTACTTATCCGAGGTTATGATCGTCGGTATCTCTGCATACCTAGTTCAACCTCGTTACTGATAAGTACTCTTTTCTCGTTCCCGTGATATGTGATCCCTTGTGACCAAGTCACATGCTTGCAAGCTAATTGGATGACATTCCACCGAGAGGGCCCAGAGTATATCTATCCGTCATATGGATGGACAAATCCCACTCTTGATCCATGTGTCTCAACCAAAACTTTCCGAACACTCAATGCCACCTTTATAACCACCCAGTTACGGTGTGGTGTTTGATGTCATCAAAGCATCCATCCGGTAAAGGTGATATGCATGATCTCATGGTCGAAGGAATTAGGTTACTATGTATCAGAAAGCATATAGCAATTGAACTATTGAAATGACTTGATCTTTATGCTACGCTTATCTATAGGAGTATGTCCACCATATCATTCTCCTAACGATATGATCTTGTTGTTGATAACATCTCAATGTTCATGATAGGGAAACCACAATCATTAATCAACCAACAAGCTAGTGAAGTATAGAGGCTATACTAGGGACTTCAAATTAAGTTTACAAATCACACAAGTATCAATGTTTCCTTGTTAATACTATTATAGCATGAATGCAAACATTTATCATAAACACAAAGATATAATAATAACTACATTTATTATTGCCTCTAGGGCATATCTCCAACACAAAGGTGATCATGGGATGAGTGTATTGAACTTACTCAACAATGAGTGTTTTCTAGGGAAGGGGGGGGTCGAATCTGGATCCAGGAGTGAGTCAAGGATCTTCAGTATTGAGAAATCTGCATGGATTAGCGAGGGCATTAGGGGAGGAGCATAGAAGAGCAGGAACCCAAACCCAGACCTGGCTGATAGGTCCACCTTATATGCAGTGGATTTTCAAGGAGTGGTGAATTCAGATACATGGTCTCAACCACACACACACACACACACCCTTGTACACTACTATCCACCTTATTGTTGTCCTCATAATTAGCCACCAAACCTGCTTAATGTGCACCTAAAACATGATTAAATACTACAAAAAATTTAAACTTCCATAAGCACCACATGGAAAGTGATAAAACGACAAATTGACATTCAAATGTGATTTTTGTTTACTAGAAACTTCAAATACAGTTGTAGGAGACAAATCTGCACATATTGTCATGTAATCTATGCAGACTTCTGACGAAACACTTAGTGGTCCGGTTGTAAGCTTGAAGTTGAGATTGGCACAAAACTATATTATACAAAAACATTAGTTTTCTTATGGTTTTACCGGTACTTCACTGCTTAAAAAGTTTTCTTGAGTGGAATTAGCTCTATCAACTTCTGAGAGCAATATTGGGTGTCAAAAGAGAAACTGGTTAGGGCATTGGACTTCTTGTGTCACTTTGCTGTAAATGTAGAGCTAAAGGCGTGTATTCATTTGTTTGCATCCTCTTGTGGGAGATGACCCGGTGAGAGATCAATGGTGATCATGGGATGAGTGTATTGAACTTGCTCCACAATGATTGTTTTTGGGGCATGGGGGGTCGAATATGGATCCAGGCAGTGATTCAAGGATCTTAGTCTTGAGAAATCTGCATGGATTAGCGAGGGCATTAGGGGAGGAGCATAGAAGAGCAGGAACCCAAACCCAGACCTGGTCGGTAGATCCACCCTATATGCAGTGGATTTTCAAGGATTGATGAATTCAGATACATGGTCTCAACCATACACCCCTTGTACATTACTATTCACCTTATTGTTGTCCTCATAATTAGCCACCAAACTTGCTTAATGTGCACCTAAAATACATGATTAAATACTACAAAATTTCTGAACTTCCATAAGCACCACATGGAAAGTGATAAAACAGCAAATTGCCATTCAAATGTGATTTTTGTTTACTAGAAACTTCAAATACAAATGTAGGAGACAAATCTGCACATATTTCCATGTAATTTGTGCATACTTCTGATGAAACACTTAGTTGTTCAGTTGTAAGATTGAAGTTGAGATTGGCACAAAGATAACAAATGGAGTAGGATTCAGGGAGAATAAACACTTATGAAACTTTCTCAGTACATACTATGTTAACGGGAGGTGTAGACATGTAAGTACCACTTCTAACTGGTAATGCACTACACCAAACAACGGCAAATTATTTGCAAGGCTCATGGTAAAAGGAAGGATCAAAGCGAGAAAAAATGCACTTTAAGAAAAGAATTATAGATAATGAGCTCTGCCCCTTTTTCTGTAAGAAAAGGAGTTAGTTGAGCATTTTGTATTAGACTGCCAACATACCAAATATGCCCTGAGCAGACTTGGGATTCAGTTATCTTGTATCACGGAAATATAAGAGATAATTTTGGAGGATAAGAATAAAGTATTGGACGCAAAGATTTATGCATGGGATTTGATGACTAGTGCAGTTTAGTGGAACATATGGTTGGAAAGAAACAAGAAAGTGTTCGATGAGCTTGAGATATCTGTTGAAGTTGTGGCTCGACAATGTACTGAAATGGTGAAGCTCTAGACATTTAGGGATAGGAGGAAGGAAAAAAATAAGTGGCCAAAATTTGGACTGTCAAATCGCAGTGTTGGTCATTTTATTTTATTTTATCAATCCATTTTCCTTCTCTATTACCCTACCCCTTGTATTTTTTTGTAGTGTAAAACTTTGAATCCTAGTGGTTGTTTCTTTATAATGAAAATTCAGGTAGGGGCCTCCCCTCACGATGCTGCTAACAAAAGGTAAACAATTGGGACATATAATTAATTAAGGATCCATCATTCTAAGTCTTATGAAGTACAACAGTCAACAAAACATGCAAAGCTAAAGGCATGTATTCATTTGTGTGCATCCAACTGTGGGAGATGATCTACCAGTGAGAGATCAAAGGTGATCATGGGATGAGTGTATTGAACTTACTCAACAATGAGTGTTTTCTGGGGAAGGGGGGGGGGTCGAATCTGGATCCAGGCAGTGAGTCAAGGATCTTCAGTATTGAGAAATCTGCATGGATTAGCGAGGGCATTAGGGGAGGAGCATAGAAGAGCAGGAACCCAAACCCAGACCTGGCTGATAGGTCCACCTTATATGCAGTGGATTTTCAAGGAGTGGTGAATTCAGATACATGGTCTCAACCACACACACACACACACACACCCTTGTACACTACTATCCACCTTATTGTTGTCCTCATAATTAGCCACCAAACCTGCTTAATGTGCACATAAAACATGATTAAATACTACAAAAAATTTAAACTTCCATAAGCACCACATGGAAAGTGATAAAACGACAAATTGACATTCAAATGTGATTTTTGTTTACTAGAAACATCAAATACAGTTGTAGGAGACAAATATGCACATATTGTCATGTAATCTATGCAGACTTCTGATGAAACACTTAGTGGTCCGGTTGTAAGCTTGAAGTTGAGATTGGCACAAAACTATATTATACAAAAATCATTAGTTCTCTTATGGTTTTACCGGTACTTCACTGCTTAAAAAGTTTTCTTGAGTGGAATTAGCTCTATCAACTTCTGAGAGCAATATTGGGTGTCAAAAGAGAAACTGGTTAGGGCATTGGACTTCTTGTGTCACTTTGCTGTAAATGTAGAGCTAAAGGCGTGTATTCATTTGTGTGCATCCTCTTGTGGGAGATGACCCGGTGAGAGATCAATGGTGATCATGGGATGAGTGTATTGAACTTGCTCCACAGTGATTGTTTTTGGGGCATGGGGGGTCGAATCTGGATCCAGGCAGTGAGTCAAGGATCTTAGTCTTGAGAAATCTGCATGGATTAGCGAGGGCATTAGGGGAGGAGCATAGAAGAGCAGGAACCCAAACCCAGACCTGGTCGGTAGATCCACCCTATATGCAGTGGATTTTCAAGGATTGATGAATTCAGATACATGGTCTCAACCATACACCCCTTGTACATTACTATTCACCTTATTGTTGTCCTCATAATTAGCCACCAAACCTGCTTAATGTGCACCTAAAATACATGATTAAATACTACAAAATTTCTGAACTTCCATAAGCACCACATGGAAAGTGATAAAACAGCAAATTGCCATTCAAATGTGATTTTTGTTTACTAGAAACTTCAAATACAAATGTAGGAGACAAATCTGCACATATTTCCATGTAATTTGTGCATACTTCTGATGAAACACTTAGTTGTTTGGTTGTAAGATTGAAGTTGAGATTGGCACAAAGATAACAAATGGAGTAGGATTCAGGGAGAATAAACACTTATGAAACTTTCTCAGTACATACTATGTTAACGGGAGGTGTAGACATGTAAGTACCACTTCTAACTGGTAATGCACTACACCAAACAACAGCAAATTATTTGCATGGCTCATGGTAAAAGGAAGGATCAAAGCGCGAAAAAATGCACTTTAAGAAAAGAATTATAGATAATGAGCTCTGCCCCTTTTTCTGTAAGAAAAGGAGTCAGTTGAGCATTTTGTATTAGACTGCCAACATACCAAATATGCCCTGAGCAGACTTGGGATTCAGTTATCTTGTATCACGGAAATATAAGAGATAATTTTGGAGGATAAGAATAAAGTATTGGACGCAAAGATTTATGCATGGGATTTGATGACTAGTGCAGTTTAGTGGAACATATGGTTGGAAAGAAACAAGAAAGTGTTCGATGAGCTTGAGATATCTGTTGAAGTTGTGGCTCGACAATGTACTGAAATGGTGAAGCTCTAGACATTTAGAGATAGGAGGAAGGAAAAAAATAAGTGGCCAAAATTTGGACTGTCAAATCGCAGTGTTGGTCATTTTATTTTATTTTATCAATCCATTTTCCTTCTCTATTACCCTACCCCTTGTATTTTTTTGTAGTGTAAAACTTTGAATCCTAGTGGTTGTTTCTTTATAATGAAAATTCAGGTAGGGGGCTCCCCTCACGATGCTGCTAACAAAAGGTAAACAATTGGGACATATAATTAATTAAGGATCCATCATTCTAAGTCTTATGAAGTACAACAGTCAACAAAACATGCAAAGCTAAAGGCATGTATTCATTTGTGTGCATCCAACTGTGGGAGATGATCTACCAGTGAGAGATCAAAGGTGATCATGGGATGAGTGTATTGAACTTACTCAACAATGAGTGTTTTCTGGGGAAGGGGGGGGTCGAATCTGGATCCAGGCAGTGAGTCAAGGATCTTCAGTATTGAGAAATCTGCATGGATTAGCGAGGGCATTAGGGGAGGAGCATAGAAGAGCAGGAACCCAAATCCAGACCTGGCTGATAGGTCCACCTTATATGCAGTGGATTTTCAAGGAGTGGTGAATTCAGATACATGGTCTCAACCACACACACACACACACACACCCTTGTACACTACTATCCACCTTATTGTTGTCCTCATAATTAGCCACCAAACCTGCTTAATGTGCACCTAAAACATGATTAAATACTACAAAAAATTTAAACTTCCATAAGCACCACATGGAAAGTGATAAAACGACAAATTGACATTCAAATGTGATTTTTGTTTACTAGAAACTTCAAATACAGTTGTAGGAGACAAATCTGCACATATTGTCATGTAATCTATGCAGACTTCTGATGAAACACTTAGTGGTCCGGTTGTAAGCTTGAAGTTGAGATTGGCACAAAACTATATTATACAAAAATCATTAGTTCTCTTATGGTTTTACCGGTACTTCACTGCTTAAAAAGTTTTCTTGAGTGGAATTAGCTCTATCAACTTCTGAGAGCAATATTGGGTGTCAAAAGATAAACTGGTTAGGGCATTGGACTTCTTGTGTCACTTTGTTGTAAATGTAGAGCTAAAGGCGTGTATTCGTTTGTGTGCATCCTCTTGTGGGAGATGACGCGGTGAGAGATCAATGGTGATCATGGGATGAGTGTATTGAACTTGCTCCACAGTGATTGCTTTTGGGGCATGGGGGGTCGAATCTGGATCCAGGCAGTGAGTCAAGGATCTTAGTCTTGAGAAATCTGCATGGATTAGCTAGGGCATTAGGGGAGGAGCATAGAAGAGCAGGAACCCAAACCCAGACCTGGCCGGTAGATCCACCCTATATGCAGTGGATTTTCAAGGATTGATGAATTCAGATACATGGTCTCAACCATACACCCCTTGTACATTACTATTCACATTATTATTGTCCTCATAATTAGCCACCAAACCTGCTTAATGTGCACCTAAAATACATGATTAAATACTACAAAATTTCTGAACTTCCATAAGCACCACATGGAAAGTGATAAAACAGCAAATTGCCATTCAAATGTGATTTTTGTTTACTAGAAACTTCAAATACAGATGTAGGTGACAAATCTGCACATATTTCAATGTAATTTGTGCATACTTCTGATGAAACACTTAGTGGTTCGGTTGTAAGATTGAAGTTGAGATTGGCGCAAAACTATATTATACAAAGATCATTAGTTCTCTTATGGTTTTACAAGTACTTCACTGGTTAAAAAGTTTTCTTTAGTGGAATTAGATCTATCAACTTCTGAGATCAATATTGGGTGTGAAAAGAGAACACTGGTTAGGGCATTGGACTTCCTGTGTCACTTTTTTGTAAATGCAGAGCTAAAGGCGTGTATTCATTTGTGTGCATCCTCTTGTGGGAGACGACCTGGTGAGAGATCAATGGTGATCATGGGATGAGTGTATTGTACTTGCCCCATAGTGAGTGTTTTCTGGGCGTGAGCGGGGTTCAAATCTGGATCTAGGCAGTGAGTCAAGGATCTTTAGTCTTGAGAAATATGCATGGATTAGCAAGGTCATTAGGGGAGGAGCGTAGAAGAGCAGCAACCCAAACCCAGACCTGGCCGATAGGTCCACCCTATGTGCAGTGGATTTTCAAGGAGTGATGAATTCGGATACATGGTCTCAACCACACACCCCTTGTACACTACTATCCACCTTATTAGTGTCCTCATAATTAGCCACCAAACCTGCTTAATGTGCACCTAAAAAACATGATTAAATACTACAAAATTCCTAAACTTCCATAAGAACCACATGGAAAGTGATAAAATGACAAAATTCCATTCAAATGTGATTGTTTTACTAGAAACTTCAAATACAGTTGTAGCAGAAAAATCTGCACATATTTCCATGTAATGTGTGTCGACTTCTGATGAAACACTTAGTGGTCCGGTTGTAAGCTTGAAGTTGATATTGGAACAAAACTATATTATACAAAGATCATTAGTTCTCTTATGGTTTTACTGGTACTTCACTAGTTAAAAAGTTTTCTTTAGTAGAATTATCTCTATCAACTTTTAGAGAGCATTACTGGGTGTTAAAAGAGAACATTAGTTAGGGCATTGGACTTCCTGTGTCACTTTTCTGTAAATGCAGAGCTAGGTACATTAAGTTTATATACTCAAATTTATGGAGCACGTGAAAGCATTATGTTATATGCAATGCAAACCATGGGAATGTGTCTCTATATTTTCGTGTGGAAAGTTAAGATAGAACTGGCCATTAAAATTTACTTTTTGCTGGTGCAAAAGTATTTAATGAAAACATTCTAGTGTACAAAGTTGGAAAATATGATGTACCGTGTCTTTGTTGTGGAGGTAATGAATCAAATACAACACTTATTGTTTTCCTCTCCACTTGCTAGATATATGAAACATTTTTTTAGCAATATATGGAACATTGATAGTTTTGATATTAGTGCTAAATGTTAGTTTTTACATGATGATGAATGGATTAATCATATTTACAGAAAATATTGATCGCCCTCCTTTATATTAAAGCAAACATAGATTCAATTGAGGCTATGAGTTGCATGGACGAATTAGCACACCGGAGGAAGAGGTCTAAAATTTTACATATTAGCAACTCCCGGTTGAACAGCCTTAAAGCAATAGAGAGGAAAATGACAGAAAAAGGCCATTCTATGTGCCAACTCCTCTAATTTCTAAGTTGCACCGTCGTAGAATTTCCTTATATCATGAACCCTTGTGTTCTCTCATTTTAAAGTAGAAATAACACATGTCTTTTAACATTAGTGACATGGGATTCTTGTCCTCAGATATTAGCTTGTATTTAACTACGCCCATTAGGTTGCACCTAAATAAAGGCACATACTTTGGCAATACTCTCCCTTCTAGAGCACACCAAGTCAAGTACTCCCAGAATTAAGCTAGGGAAATCGTTAGAATGTAGAACTTCATGGATTATAGCCCAAAAATCATTACTATGTCAAAATAAAATAGTAAGTGATCAATAGATTTAGTATCTTCACACACAGAATAAATATGATAAGAAGGTTCATTCATATGCATAGTTAGATCCGTTGTAGAAAAGTGATCATAAATAACTTTCCAAACAAACATAAAAAGTTTCAAAGGTCCATTTACTTTACAAATAAATTTTAGACAGGTCACCTACCTCCCCTAAAAAGTCAACCATTTATACATATATCTATGGAGTATTTCCTGGAATTTTGAAAATTCCATTGTACTGTATCGGAACTTTCCCTTAGGTTTGAAGTTTTCCAAGAAATCCATTAGGTCAACCGAACACTAAAATCTTCGACACAAAATGATGTCTTAACAATAATATCGCAGGTGCTAAAATTAAAATTGAATCTATGTCTAACATTGTTATAATGGTTTAGAATTAGCTCAACTGACAAGGAAATTGTAAATTCAAGGGTATCATTGCAGCCTAAACATCATACTAGAAAAGAATATTTATCCCTACCCCCAAAGTATGAATTTATCCATCAATAAACTAATCTTTATTTTTTGTGACCCACTTCAGGACTTGAAACCATATTTTGACTCTGCATAATTGATCCCCTTCTTCCTCTTAGATATTTTCTCGTTGTCATCATGCTTCGAAGAAGTCCTAACTCCTGATTTTCTTTTAACATAACTTAACCATAAGATCATGTACCAAGTTGGAAAGTAAAGGAGAGAAAGTGCATTTTCCTACTTTACTCCCTTGTAAGTGTTGAGAAAAGCTCCTTGGTACCCACTAAAGTTAGTAGCTAAATCACTCCCTATCATTGTGCCATCACCTCGTTGATCCAATGTTGAGAACACCCTTTCTTTAATCATCAACTCCTCTAAACCCCTCTAAGAAACTCTATCTTATACCTTTGCAAAATTGAATTTGGTAAGGATGTCAACACGCTTTATAATACTATTTTTGTCTAGAGCTTGATGCATAACCAAAATGTCATCCAAGATGAATCGAGCTTATTTAAACATTTTTAGTATCCTGATGGTTTTATTAGAAACATGACCAAGTCTTACTAAGAGTAGAATCTTTGAATATTTCATTTATGGAAACAAATGGTCTAATTTGTTTGAAGCAGGAGTCCCATTTTGGTTTTTAGATTAGAGATAGCACTCCATAGTTACTTTTCCTAATATATGCCACTCTATTACATAAAACATCTCAGAGTTCCTTCACTATAGCTCTAATCAAGCTCCAACACCTTTCAAAAGAATAATACTCCCTCTGTCCCAAAATAGATGTCTCGGATTTGTTAAAATTTGGATGAATCTGTATACTAAATAGTGTCTAGATTCATCTAAATTTTGACAAATCCGAGACATCTATATTGGGACGGAGGGAGTACCAAAAAACAATCTAGACTAGGTGTAGAGTTGGGTCTCATGTCTTTGATTCATTCTCAAAATCCTCCTAGAAAATCTATAGATTCTATCAGGGGAATAAAGGAGTTGGAAGAGGATAGAACTTTAGTTTTATTACAAAAAATATTGATGATTCTATAGATGGGGATATTGGCCCTTGTTTTAATGGTTTTGAAAATATCAAGCCCATGCGAGGATCTGATTGATGAGGAGGAAGATGAGGATGTTTTGGATGATAAATTGGTCATCCATTTATGGACTCTAACTCTAAGAAAAGTCGTAAGAAAAAGGTATACTATCTGTCTAATGTGTGGAGAGGCGCTAGGAGAACTAAAAAACATTTTCATGATGCAGAATCTAAAAGGAATGACTTGTAATAGTGAGGGTTTTAGAGATCCAGCGAAATAGCTGATTGGCAAGAAATCTATTAGAGAACATCACTTAGACTTCTTAGCCTTGTTGGAGATAGGAAGGTCTAATTTTGCGGTCCCTTTCTTAAAAAATCTTGCAACTGGGTTGGATTTTGTTGGGTTTTGTCTACCGCCTCATGGTAGGTCTAGTGGTATTTTGGTTGGAATTAATATGGATACTCTCTAGGTTCTAAAGGTGAGCATTGGGGATTACTATATTAAATTACATATTAAATGTAAAAATATGGTTTTCAATGGTTTTTTGTGCCTATCTATGGGTTTCCTAGTGAAATGGATCGTATGGGCACCTAGAGGGGGGTGAATAGGTGCTACCAAATTTTTAGTACTTTTTCAATTTTAGGCTTGACACAAAGTAAATTCTCTAGATATGTAACTACGAGAATTTTCCTATATGCAAACCTAGCTACTAAGCACATAAAGAGAGGAGTGAGGGAACCATAGTGGAGCACACGGAGACACAGGGATTTGTTTTACCGCAGTTCCTTCCTTGTTAAGGGAAGTACATCTGCGTTGGAGGGGTGGGCGGTTCTAAGACCACCACGCCACAATAGGCCTCACCCTATTCCCCGATGGATCTCGCCACGAGAGGCCTGATCCACCTTCTCCACTATTGGTACCCTTCGAGGCAGGAACCAGTGCCTTTTACAACGCTACCGGGCCACACACCCACAACTGAATTGGGGGCTCCCGAGATGAGAACAAGTTGTCAAAAGAACAAGGTTTATCAATATAAACAAAACAAGGATCTAGGTATTTGCAAGAAATACTAGCTCGGTGATTCTCCAAATAAATGGAGAGGAGATGAAGCTCTTGATTGCTGATGATGAAGATCGAATTCTCCTCCTTCGATTCCCCAAGGGACGGGGCCTTTGGGTGGATCTAGGTGGAGCTCTCTTGGATGAAGGTTGTAGATCAGATCTTGAATTTTTCGAATGAACCAAGAGATCTGGAAGGAGGGGGAAGGCTGGCTTAAATACCCCCTGCCCAGATCTGGCCGTTGAACAAGTTTGGGGGCGGATTATCCGCCCCTACTAGGGGCGGACTATCCGCCCCCTAGGTAAACTCTGCCCCCAGGGCGGATATTCCGGGGAGAAAATTTGCCCCCTCTCTGGGGCTGGCGCCTGCAGAACTTGATGAAGACCTTGGGGGGCGAATTATTCGGCCCCCTCCAGGGGCGGATTATCCGGAGTGGCCGGAAAGTCCAGCCGAAACTCCACCCCCTCCTCTGGGTCTTGCGCCTTGGCAGTTAACATGAGGGTCGGATTATCCGCCCCCCTGAGGGGCGGATTATCCGGCGGGGCCAGAAAATCCGGCTGAAACTCCGCCCCCCTTCTGGGGCTTGCGCCTATCTGGGAAAAGGGTGGGGCGGATTATCCGCCCCCAAAGGCAGATTCCTTTTCCTTTTATCCTTAGAGAGAGCTGCAATACTTCAACACACATTAAATAATCCTTGATATTGTTATCTAACACACAAAACACTAGGGATTATGAAATGTTCTTTCAATCTCCCCCTTTTTGGTGTTAGATGACAATACTAGGATTTGTAATGAAACCGGCTAACGCCACCTTAACAAAAATGAAAGAAGCTCCCCCTAGATGTGTGCATATTTACAATTTGCATTTGAATACAAATACACACACTAGAGAGAACACAACTTTCATAGCAAAGATAATTGAAACAAGGTGGGTTGGTAAACAAGGTCATACCACCGGGATGTGATTATAGCCAAAGAAAATAATGATATTGTTAGACTCCAAGCACATCCCACAATATTGATGCATACACTAGATAATCCCATGATTCCATATGCCATCAAACAGACTCCATAGATAAATCCAGAATTCCATGAGAGTAGACCCACAATATAAATCCGGGATTCCAGAAGACCAAACAGAGTAGAGCACGACATAGTCTTACATAATCCAAGCACAAATAGCAAATAAGTTCACGCTAAAAAGAGCACAAGCTAGAAAATAAAACGATGGAAAGACAAGTGCTTGCGCCCGACCCTTGCAAATCCACGAGACCTAATAGAATTACTTCTCCCCCTTTGGCATCGAAACGCCAAAAAGGAAGAAGATCGATGCTAACGCCCCTGAAGATCATGCCTCCTCATCCTCGTCATAGTCATCCCCTTCCCCTTCCTCTTCATCATACTCATCATCATCGTCATCGGCTGGAGGAGTGGGTGCCCTCGGAGGTGGAGGAAAGTGTAGGGTTTCGTAGCATGGAAAACAAAAAATTTCTACCGCATACAAACAAACAAGCCAAGATCTATCTACTAGATTGTAGCAACGAGTCGATAGAATAATTCACCCTCGAAGATTCCAAAGTGTTTAACGAGAGCGGATTCTCGTGGGTGATGTAGTCGTACTCTTTCCGATCTCAAGATCGCGTAGACGATCCTTCCGGCGCTGCGTTCCGGCAGCGCTCCCGCAGTCGGTCACACGTTCGGTACTCGAGGAAGACCTTCCTCTCCCTTGTTCCAGCAGGCAGCGGAGGTTGTAGCACTCTCCTCGCGATTCCGGCAGCACAACGGCGTGGTACCGGAAGTAGAGGGGAGATCTCGCAGGGCTGCGCCTTAAGCCGGAGCGAGTATGGTGGAGTATGAGAGAGTCCCTCTACGATCTAGGGTTTAGACACGCCGAGGAGGGGCAAGCTGGCGGCTAGGGTTTATCTAGGCGGCGGCGGTTTTCCCTAGGGCCAGCGGAGGCTATGGAGGCGGCGGCGGCTTGGGGCTAGGGTTTGGAGGAGAGGATCTTGTGTGTCTCTAGGAGGGAGCCCTGCCCCTCCTTATATAGATGGAGGGGCCGGACGGCCAAGGGGAGGGAGGGGAGTCCCTCCCCAACTCGTCTTGGTGGTGCGCCAGCGGTGGGGAGGAGGGACTCCTCCCCAACTCGGTTTCCTCCTCCTTTTCCACTTCCCAAAAAATAGCCGTTTGACTTTCAAACTAGGCGTTTGACTTTTCAAACAAGGATTTGAATTAATCCTCTATTTTTTTCACTGATGACACTTAGTACATGATGCAATCATATCAACTTGATACAAACACATTCATGTAACCTTCCCCTCCGGAGTGTCGGACATTCCGGAACCTTCTAGAACATTCCCGATGAAAACACCGGAATCATTCTCCAACTCCGAAACGGGACTTTCCTTATATGAATCTTATTCTCCGGACCATTACGGATCTCCTCATGATATCCCGAATCCCATTCAAGACTCCGAACAACATTCAGACTCTTTCTCATCATTCCATAACTACTGAAACAACGTCGAATCCTTAAGTGTGTCTCCCTACGGTTCGTGAATTATGCGGACATGATCGAGACAGTTCTCCAATCAATAACTAATAGAGGAATCTGGAAATTCATATGGCTCCCACATATTTCTACGATTACTTTGCGATCGAATGAACCACTTACATACGATATCAATTTCACTTTGTCTCACGATAGTTTACTTATCCGAGGTTATGATCGTCGGTATCTCTGCATACCTAGTTCAACCTCGTTACCGATAAGTACTCTTTTTCTCGTTCCCGTGACATGTGATCCCTTGTGAGCCAGTCACATGCTTGCAAGCTAATTGGATGACATTTCACCGAGAGGGCCCAGAGTATATCTATCCGTCATATGGATGGACAAATCCCACTCTTGATCCATGTGTTTCAACCAATACTTTCCGAACACTCAATGCCACCTTTATAGCCACCTAGTTACAGTGTGGTGTTTGATGTCATCAAAGCATCCATCTGGTAAAGGTGATATGCATGATCTCATGGTCGAAGGAATTAGATTACTATGTATCAGAAAGCATATATCAATTGAACTATTAAAATGACTTGATCTTTATGCTACGCTTATCTATAGGAGTATGTCCACCATATCATTCTCCTAACGATATGATCTTGTTGTTAATAACATCTCAATGTTCATGATATGGAAACCACAATCATCTATTAACCAACAAGCTAGTATTATATAGAGGCTTTACTATGGACTTCAAATTAAGTTTACAAATCACACAAGTATTAATGTTTCCTTATTAATACTATTATAGCATGAATGTAAACATTTATCATAAACACAAAGATATAATAATAACTACATTTATTATTGCCTCTAGGGCATATCTCCAACAGTCTCCCACTTGCACTAGAGTCATCTAATCTAGATTACATGGTAATATACCGAACACCCATGGCAGTTTGGTGTTGGTCATGTTTTGCCCTCGGGAGAGGTTTAGTCAACGGATCCGCCACATTCAGATCTGTGTGTACTTTGCAAATCTTTATATGTTTCTCGAATAGCGTGAAAATGTAGCTTGATGTGTTCTCGAATAGCGTGAAAACGTAGCTTGATGTGTTACAGCTTCTTGTGTGACCTTGGTTCTTGCGCATTGGCTATGGCGCCCATGTTATCACTGTAGATAGACATTGGGTCCAGCGCACTAGGAACCACACCCAGCTCTGTAATGAACTCTTTCATCCATATCGCTTCTTGTGAAGCCTCCGAAGCAGCCATGTATTCCGATTCAGTTGAAGATCTCGCCACAACGCTTTGCTTTGCACTCCTCCAGCTAACTGCTGCACCATTCAAAATAAATATGTATCCAGATTGTGATTTAGAATCATCCGGATCGGTGTTCCAACTAGCATCGGTGTAACCATTAACAACGAGCTGTTCATCACCTCCATAAGAAAGAACCATATCCTTAGTTATTCTCAAGTACTTAAGGATGTTTTTGACCGCTGTCCAATGATCCACTCCTGGATCACTTTGATATCTGCTAGTTAAACTAACAGCATATGCAATGTCGGGTCTAGTACATAGCATGGCATACATTAGAGATCCTATGGCTGAGGCATAGGGAGTCTTACTCATCCTTTCTCTATCTTCTTGCCGATGTCGGACTTTGAGTTTTACTCAAGGTCGTATTGGGAAACATGGGCAAGAACCCTTTCTTGCTATCTTCCATTCCAAACTTCTTTAGAACTTTGTCCAAATATGTACTTTGTGACAATGATATTTGGCGTTTTGATCTATCTCTATAAATCTTTATGCCTAATATATAAGCTACTTCGCCAAGATCCTTCATTGAAAAACTATTATTCAAATATTCCTTGACACTATTAAGAAGGTCTACATCATTCCCAATCAACAATATGTCATCTACATATAGTATTAAGAATGCTACAGAGCTCCCACTCACTTTCTTGTAAATACAAGCTTCTCCATAAGTTTGGATAAAACCAAAACTTTTGATCACCTTATCAAAACGTTGATTCCAACTTCGGGATGCTTGCTTCAATCCATAGATGGACCGTTGAAGTTTGCATACCTTGTTAGCATCTTTAGGATCGACAAAACCTTTGGGTTGCATCATATACAACTCTTCATCAATGTCTCCATTGAGGAATGCTGTTTTGACATCCATCTGCCATATCTCATAATCATAATATGCAGCGATTGCTAACATAATCCTCACAGACTTTAGCTTCGCTACTGGTGAGAAAGTCTCATCGTAGTCAACTCCTTGAATTTTTCAAAACCCTTTTGCGACAAGTCAAGCTTTATAGACAGTAACATTACCATCAGCATCTGTTTTCTTCTTGAAGATCCATTTGTTCTCGACAGCCTTCCGGCCATCCGGTAAGTCCACCAAAGTCCATACTTGGTTTTCGTACATGGATCCAATCTCGGATTTCATGGCTTCTTGCCATTTATTGGAATCTGGGCTCATCATCGCTTCCTCATATGTCTCAGGGTCATCGGTGTTGTCCACCAACATGACACTCATAACGGGATCATACCAATCTGGAGTGGTACGAGTTCTCGTTGACTTGCGAGGCTCTGTAGAAAATTCAACCGAAGTTTCATGATCATCATCATTAGCTTCCTCTCTAACTGGTGCAGGCACCACAGGAACTTCTTCCGGCACTGCGCTCCTCGCAATTTCGAGAGAAGGTTCGACAACCTTGTCGAGTTCTACTTTCCTTCCAGTCACTTCTTTCGAGAGAAATTCCTTCTCTAGAAAGGATCCATTCTTGGCAACGAAGATTTTGCCTTCGGATCTATGATAGAAGGTATACCCAATAGTTTCCTTCGGGTATCCTATGAAGAGCATTTTTCCGCTTTGGGTTCAAGCTTGTCCGGCTGTAACTTCTTTACATAGGCTTCGCATCCCCAAACTTTAAGGAACGACAATCTAGGTTTCTTCCCAAACCATAATTCATACGGTGTCGTTTCAACGGATTTAGATGGTGCCCTATTTAAAGTGAATGCGGCTGTTTCTAATGCATAACCCCAAAATGATAGCGGTAAATCTATAAGTGACATCATAGACCGAACCATATCTAAGAGAGTTCGATTACGATGTTCGGACACACCATTACGCTGTGGTGTTCCCGGCGGTGTCAATTGTGAAAGTATTCCGCATTTCTTCAAATGCTCGCCAAACTCGTAACTTAGATATTCACCTCCACGATCAGAACGTAGAAATTTAATCTTCTTGTTACGTTGATTCTCTACCTCACTTTGAAATTCCTTAAACTTCTCGAAAGTTTCGGACTTATGTTTCATGAAATAGATATACCCATATCTACTCAAATCATCCGTGAAGGTAAGAACATAACGATAACCACCGCGCGATGCTACACTCATTGGACCACACACATCGGTATGTATGATTTCCAATAAGTCCGTAGCTCGCTCCATCATACCAGAGAATGGAGTCTTACTCATTTTACCCATCAGACATGCTTCGCATCTTTCAAGTGATTCAAAATCAAGGGATTCAAGAAGTCCATCGGAATGGAGTTTCTTCAGACGCTTCACTCCAATGTGACCAAGACGACAGTGCCACATATAGGTCGAGTTATCGCTCGATTTCAAACGTTTAGCCTCAATGTTATTAATATGTGTATTTCCACTATCGAGATTCAACAAGAATAGACCATCTATCAAAGGTGCATGTGCATAAAACATATTACTCATATAAATCGAACAACCATTATTCTCGGACTTAAACAAGTAACCGTCTCGCAATAAACAAGATCCCGATATAATGTTCATGCTTAACGCAGGCACCAAATAACAATTATTTAAGTATAAAACTAATCCCGATGGTAGATGAAGGGGTAGCGTGCCGACCGCGATCACATCAACCTTTGATCCGTTTCCCACGCGCATCGTCACCTCGTTCTTCGCTAGCTTCCGTTTATTCTGCATCACCTGTTTTGAGTTACAAATATGAGCAACCGAACCAGTATCAAATACCAAGGCACTACTACGAGTACTAGTGAGATACACATCAATAACATGTAGATCAGATATACCTTTCTTCTTGATGTTGCCGTTCTTCAAATCCGCCAAGTACTTTGGGAAATTCCGCTTCCAGTGACCTTCTCCCTTGCAGTAAAAGCACTCAGTATCAGGCTTAGGTCCAGCCTTGGTCTTCTTCGTTGGCGTGGTAACTTTCTTACCACCCTTCTTGAAGTGTCCCTTCTGCTTAGACTTGCCTTTCTTGAATTTGGTGGTCTTATTGACCAACAACACTTGGTGTTCTTTCTTGATCTCCACTTCCGCAGATTTCAACATGGCAAAGAGTTCTGGCAACGTCTTGTTCATGTTTTGCATGTTGTAGTTCATCACAAAGTTCTTGTAACTTGGTGGTAGTGATTGGAGGACGCGGTAAATCCCCAAAGCATTAGGAATCACTATACCCAAGCTTTGAAGTTTGTTTGCGTGCCCAGACATCTTAAGCACATGCTCACTGACGGAGCTGCCCTCTTCCATCTTGCAGTTAAAGAACTTTTCAGAATCCTCATAGCTTTCAATTGCCGCATGAGTCTCAAAGATCAATTTGAGATCCTCGACAATATCATATGGGTCTGAATTCTCAAACCTTTTCTAAAGCTCTGATTCTAAACCATACAAGATAGCACACTGAACTGTGGAGTACTGAGTCTTCCGAGTGAGGTAAACATTCTTTACTTCATCGGCAGCATCAGCTGCAGGTGGGTCACCCAGCGGTGCATCCAGCACATAGGTCAAATTACCAGCTGTGAGGACAATCCTCAAATTGCGGAACCAATCCGCGAAGTTGCTTCCATTGTTTTTCAACTTTTCTTTCTCTAGGAACGCATTAAAATTGATGGTAGGGGCTGCCATTGATCTATAACATATTTGCAATAGTTTAGACTAAGTTTATGACAAATTGAGTTCAAATTAATAATAAAATTAATCTAGGTTAACTCCCACTCAAAACAATATCCCTCACATTGTTTTAGTGATCACATGAACCAAATCCACCACATCAACACCGATCATCACGAGAGCTGATATAGTTTCAATGGCGAACAATCGACATGTTCATCATATCTACCATATGATTCATGCTTTACCTTTCGGTGATCCGTGTTCCGAGACCATGTCTGTACATGCTAGGCTCGTCAAGATCAAACCTTAGTTTCCGCATGAGCAAATCTGGCTTGATCACGTTGTATACACTTGCGGAATCTAACACACCCGATCATCACGTGGTGCTTCAAAACAACAAGCTTTAGAAACGGTGCTAACTAAGGGTGAACACTTTATGACTTGAAATTCATGTGCATGAGGGATCATCTTATAATGCTACCATCGTCTACTAAGAAATACAAGATGCATAAAGGATTAACATCACATGCAATTCATAATATGTGATATGATATGGCCTTTCTTCTTTGTGCTTTCGATCTCCATCTTCTATCACGAACATGATCTCCATCATCACCGGCATTGCATCAAGGTCAATGACGCTTCACCATGGTTGTCGTCCACCGGCTTCAACTATTACAACTACTTTGAATAGACACGCGGGTCTTAACATAAATTAAAGACAACCATATGGCTCCTGTCGGTCGCCAACTTACAATAAGGAACATTGCATACATCTAATATAATCACAATCATGGCCATATCACATCACTGCACACCCCTGCAAAACCAAGTTAGACGCCTCTACTTTCTTTGCATATTTTACGTGGTTTGGGGCTTTCAATAAGTGTCGTTCTAACTTACGAACATGAACCACAACATTGATACTAGTATTGTTAATCACCCGTTGTAAATTGAATCTTAACTATGCTAGGAGAAACAGGCACCCGCAAAGCCACTTATGCAATACAAGTTGCATGTCGAGCGTGGAGCAAGTCTCATGAACGATGTCATGTAAGGTTAGCCCGGGCCGCTTCATCCCAACATACCGCAAGATGCAAAGTACACAAAAAGCAATCGACAATAAAAGCATCAACGCCCACAATGACCATTGTGTTCTACTCGTGCAACAGATCTACATATAGACACGGCTCTGATACCACTGTAGGGTTTCGTAGCATGGAAAACAAAAAATTTCTACCACATACAAACAAACAAGCCAAGATCTATCTACTAGATTGTAGCAACGAGTCGATAGAATAACTCACCCTCGAAGATTCCAAAGTGTTTAACGAGAGCGGATTCTCGTGGGTGATGTAGTCGTACTCTTTCTGATCTCAAGATCGCATAGACGATCCTTCCGGCGCTGCGTTCCGGCAGCGCTCCCGCAGTCGGTCACACGTTCGGTACTCGACGAAGACCTTCCTCTCCCTTGTTCCAGCAGGCAGCGGAGGTTGTATCACTCTCCTCGCGATTCCGGCAGCACAACGGCGTGGTACCGGAAGTAGAGGGGAGATCTCGCAGGGCTTCGCCTTAAGCTGGAGCGAGTATGGTGGAGTATGAGAGAGTCCCTCGACGATCTAGGGTTTAGACACGCCGAGGAGGGGCAAGACGGCGGCTAGGGTTTAGCTAGGCGGCGACGGTTTGCCCTAGGGCCGGCGGCGGCTATGGAGGCGGCGGCGGCTTGGGGCTAGGGTTTGGAGGAGAGGATCTTGTGTGTCTCTAGGAGGGAGCCCTGTCCCTCCTTATATAGATGGAGGGGACGGCCGGCCAAGGGGAGGGAGGGGAGTCCCTCCCCAACTCGACTTGGTGGTGCGCCGGCGGTGGGGAGGAGGGACTCCTCCCCAACTCGGTTTCCTCCTCCTTTTCCACTTCCCAAAAAATAGTCGTTTGACTTTCAAACTAGGCGTTTGACTTTTCAAACAAGGATTTGAATTAATCCTCTATTTTGTTTGGCGATGACACTTAGTACATGATGCAATCATATCAACTTGATACAACACATTCATGTACCCTTCCCCACCGGAGTTCCGGACATTCCGGAACCTTCTAGAACATTCCCGATGAAAACACCGGAATCATTCTCCAACTCCGAAACGGGACTTTCCTTATATGAATCTTATTCTCCGGACCATTTCGGATCTCCTCGTGATATCCCGAATCCCATTCGAGACTCCGAACAACATTCGGACTCTTTCTCATCATTCCATAACTACTCAAACAACATCGAATCCTTAAGTGTGTCTCCCTACGGTTCGTGAATTATGCGATCATGATCGAGACACTTCTCCGATCAATAACCAATAGAGGAATCTGGAAATTCATATGGCTCCCACATATTTCTACGATTACTTTGCGATCGAATGAACCACTTACATACGATATCAATTTCCCTTTGTCTCACGGTAGTTTACTTATCCGAGGTTATGATCGTCGGTATCTCTGCATACCTAGTTCAACCTTGTTACCGATAAGTACTCTTTTTCTCGTTCCCGTGACATGTGATCCCTTGTGAGCCAGTCACATGCTTGCAAGCTAATTGGATGACATTTCACCGAGAGGGCCCAGAGTATATCTATCCGTCATATGGATGGACAAATCCCACTCTTGATCCATGTGTTTCAACCAATACTTTCCGAACACTCAATGCCACCTTTATATCCACCCAGTTACGGTGTGGTGTTTGATGTCATCAAAGCATCCATCCGGTAAAGGTGATATGCATGATCTCATGGTCGAAGGAATTAGATTACTATGTATCAGAAAGCATATAACAATTGAACTATTAAAATGACTTGATCTTTATGCTACGCTTATCTATAGGAGTATGTCCACCATATCATTCTCCTAACGATATGATCTTGTTGTTAATAACATCTCAATGTTCATGATATGGAAACCATAATCATCTATTAACCAACAAGCTAGTATTATATAGAGGCTTTACTAGGGACTTCAAATTAAGTTTACAAATCACACAAGTATTAATGTTTCCTTGTTAATACTATTATAGCATGAATGTAAACATTTATCATAAACACAAAGATATAATAATAACTACATTTATTATTGCCTCTAGGGCATATCTCCAACAGAAAGAGGCAACTCTCGAGCTCACCATAGTTGATCCCTGAAGTGTTCCACTGAGCATACGGTTCCGAAGCAATGGGAGGAGTTGGATGGCCAGTGGCACCTGAGACATGGTGAAGAATAAGCTGCCGAGTGTGATCCCTCTCATGATCCCTCCGGTACGCCTCATACTGGCCCTTGTGAGTGTCAATGACCATGCAAAGGATGTGCCGCTGGAACCAAGTGAGCTGTTTAACCTCGCGTGCCATTGGGGACACCGCGGAAAGACGACCACTAGCCTATGCATCACGCATGAAGGACTCAGGGGCAGTGGAAGGGTGATGGGTCTTCTAAGCCTTGTTGTAGATTTTCTTGGGCTTGTGAACCCCATCCAAAGCAGTGCCAAAGTCCTCAAGAGGCAACATATGCTTGATGAGCATCATAATGAAAGAAGCATATGGAATAGAGAGCCTGTTTATCATAGCATCCGTCATCTCATGATATATGTAGTCCATGACATCCAGTTTGTAACCTGTAGCTGAACCAGAATTGGTGGCACACTCGTGAGCAAAAGCAAGGAGGGGAACCAGGTGACCATGGATCTTGTCATTGTTGCCTCCACTCGGAGAAATGCAATCCCTAAATATGCCAACGAGGGAGGCATACAAGGGAGAGAGTCTAGAGAAACTACCAGCAATACCATCAGGAGAAAGGCAAGGAGCGAGCATAATATCCTTGGATGGCTTCAGTGGAGAAATGATACGGTGGCCATAAGGGGTGTCACGGCCATGGAAGGCATATCCAAGAACCTGCCCAAAAATGCGGAAGTCTGACTTAATCATTGTTGTCCCGGTCATCCACTTCATAGTACGGCGCTCATCACCGCAAATCACAAGTGTCGAGAAAAATTGCCTCACAACGGAGGAATCGTAGTTGCATTGGAGAGTCATAAGGTGGTGAAGCCCCATCTTGTTGGTCACATCCAATGCCTCAAGAAGCCTTGCCTTGGATTGAGCCTCAGTCAAATTGATGGGGTGCATGGGGCGAAGCTTGAGAGTGGCATACACATCATAATGAATAGCCCGAAAGTGGGCATTCCAAAACATAGAGTCCTCTGGGGGACCATCACTGTCAGCCTCATCATAGTAATCAGTCTGGCAAATGGAGGCATACTGAAGACTGTCCATAGCCTTGTAGTTGGGCCGAGACTGTTTGCCCTTGCGAGATGTAGTCCTCTTTGTTTTCTTTCCTGCCTCTGCCATCCGTTCAACCTCTCTTGCTACTCTGCTAACTTCGGTTTCATCAATGAATGTCCCTTCTGAAATGGGCTTGAGATAACGGGCACGGGGACGATGAGAGAAGGTCTTAGTAGGCTTGGAACCACCTGTGAAAAGCCTGAGAGGGATAGCATGGAGATAAGCACACACACAAGTCCAGGAGAAATGGTAGAAATAATAGAAAAGCAATCCATAAGCCAAAGATTTGCATTGCAGGAATCAGGACCAAACCAGACCAGAGGTAAATCTCCATGACGGATTATCCGGCCCTGGCAGGGGCGGATTATCCGCCCCCCGCAGAAAATTTCTGGAACGGCCCAGATTTACCATAGCAAAACAGATCGGGCACTAGGGTTGCAATACTACTGATTCTAGCAAGAAAGGAAAACACCAAGGATCTTCTACAACGAGTTTTCCACCAAAAAAATGCATCCCATACAAAAGGAGAGAGATGAGGGAGTTACCCTCACTCATTGGAGGAAAATCGCGGAGGAGAAGATACACGGAGGCGAGGTGAAGAAGATCCGTGGAGGGCCTAGAGAATCTGGTGGTCAAATCGTCTCCGGGAGAGGCGGAGGCTCTGGTGGCGGCTGGGGGCTGAGCGAGGGTTGGGGGAGGGATGGCTGCTCTGTTTGAGCCTGGCCTCCCCGACCCAGCCCTTAAGAGGTAGAATTCGCTCGGGGCGGATAATCCGCCCCCACTTAGGGCGGATAGTCCCCCCCTCCCCTCTGAATTTTCTGTTAAGAACAGATTCAGGTCGGAGCACCCTTGCAAAACCCCTCGCTGGTGTATAGAGGACTTGTGTGCAAGAATAGATGAATAAGGCTTGGGTTTAGAGAAACAAACTGAGATGGTACTACGCACCCAAATTTGCAAGAACCAAATCAAACAAAAACCAAAGTTGAGTGTGTTTTCCATAAGAACAAGAAATATGCAAGAAAATCCAAAGAGATCCATTAGAAGCCAACTCTTCTCAAGGAAGAGGGCGGTGGCCGAAGCCACCATGTTGGAGCGCATGGCATGACACCGCGAAGATGTATCTTGAGTTCAAAACCAATTCTCATCGATGACCCACATATCACAAAATGATATTAAGGGAAATGATTTTTCTTGCTTTCGACATTGTGGGGGGAGGGTTAGCCCAATCAATTAGGACCACACTCCCCCTATGTCTAAGCCCGCATCTAAACCAAATACATGAATAAGAGCAAGTGAGTGTGCAAGGGTAGTCAAGCCAAACTCCTTGAATCTATGATATTTAGCTCATTCCTCAAATAACAAAATCTTGCTTCATCAAGGGGCTTCATAAAAATATCAGCAAGTTGGTTCTTCGTGCTCACAAAGGATAGGGAAATATCGCCATGAGCAACATGATCCCGAATGAAATGGTTGCGAATCTCAATATGTTTTGTTCTTGTATGCTGCACGGGATTGTAAGCAATTTTGATAGCACTTTCATTGTCACATAATAGAGGAACTTTGTCACAACCGACACCATATTCCTTTAAAGTTTTCCTCATCCATAATAACTGTGTACAAGCACTTGCAGCAGCAACATATTCAGCTTCGGCGGTTGAGAGTGAAATACAATTCTGTTTCTTTGAAGACCAACACACTAGAGACCTGCCCAAGAATTAACATGCACCAGAAGTTGATTTTCTATCATCTTTGTCACCAGCCCAATCTAAATCAGTGTAACCACATAGAGAGAAACTTGAACCCTTGGGATACCATAACCCAAAATTTGGGGAATGAACCAAATATCTGAAGATTCGTTTGACCGCCACTAAGTGGCTTTCTTTAGGAGCGGCTTGGTACCTTGCACACAGTCCTACACTTAACATGATATCAGGCCTAGATGCACAAAGGTAAAGAAGAGAGCCGATCATGGATCGGTATACCTTTTGGTCCATGTCTTTACCCTTGGGATTGAGCTCAAGATGACACTTTGTTTGCATTGGAGTAGAAACACCATTGAGATCCGTCATCTTGACCCTCTTGAGCATGTCTTGAATGTACTTAGCTTGATTAATAAAAGTTCCCTCTCTAAGTTGTTTGATCTCGAATCCAAGAAAGAACCTCAATTCACCCATCATCGACATCTTAAACCTGTCAGTCATAATCTTTGAAAATTCATCGATAAAAGCTTGGTTAGTAGAGCCAAAAATAATGTCATCTACATAAAGTTGGCATACAAAAAGCTCCCCATTAACCTTCTTAGTAAAAAGAGTGGGATCGATTGGCCCAACTTCGAATCCATGGTCTAACAAAAGCTCTTTAAGGTGCTCATACCACGCACGTGGGGCTTGTTTAAGGCCATAGAGCGCCTTATCGAGTTTGGAAACATGGTTCGGAAATTTGGGGTCCTCAAAACCCGAGGGCTGCTTGACGTATACCAACTCATGTAGTGGACCATTAAGAAACACACTCTTAACATCCATTTGTTGTAATCTAAAATTATGATGAGCGGCATAGGCAAGAAGGATACAGATGGACTCAAGACGAGCCACAGGAGCATAAGTCTCGCCAAATCAATTCCTTCCACTTGAGAGAATCCTTGAGCCACGAGTCTTGCTTTATTCCTCACAACAATGCCATTTTCATCTTGTTTGTTCTTGAAAATCCACTTGGTGCCGATATCATTGCGGCAATCCTTGGGTTTCTCTACGAGCTTCCAAACTTTGTTGCGCTCGAAGTTATTTAATTCTTCATGCATTGCAACAACCCAATCGGGATCTTCAAGAGCATCAAAGACCTTCGTCGGTTCAACCATGGAAATGTGAGCTTGATGATCACAGAAGCTTGCAAGTTCTTTTCTAGTAGACACCCTTCTTCGTAGATCACCAACAACCTTGTCAAGAGTGTGACCTCTTAGTTCAAGGTTCCGATCAGCACGAGCCTTGCGATGAGCCTCAATGTCCTTATTGTTTCTAGGAGTTGATTCAATATTTGTATCCTTGTCTTGTCCACTAACTTGCCCTTGATCTTGATCTGAGTTGACAACAGGAGCCTGCTGCTGAACTTGTTCTTCAGGGCTGGATAATCCGCCCCTTGGTGGGGCCGGACTATCCGGCCTGGGAGATGAGGCACCAGTTTCCTCTTCCTGAGAATGCCTGATAGAGCTGGGAGATCCAGAGCCGGATAATCTGCCCTCGGGGCCGGAGAATCCGGCCTGGAGTCTTCTTGGCTGTTGTCTTCTTATTCGGATCCCCTGGGACAAGTTGGAGTGCCAGGGGCGGATTGTCCGCCCCTTGGAGGGGGCGGATAGTCCGGCCTGGGACTACCATTTTGTCTAGGAGACTAATGATCTTCAGTAGGTTGCGGTGTCGATGCAGAGTTTTCTTCAACAGTAGGAGATTGTTGATCTTGTGTAGATGAGGGCTCCACTTGAGTGGAGAATTGTCCTTCCCGATCCGTCACAAGGGGTTCCTCAATGGGGCGGAAAAATCCCACGCCCATTATTCTTATGGCATCTTGGGGTATTTCAACATCTGCATCACAAACATCAACTTGCCCTACATAGGAGCCGTTATTTTCATCGAACTCCACACTACAAGTTTCTACAACAGTCCCGGTGAGCTTTTTGTAGACTCTATAAGTCTGGGATTCGGCACCGTAACCAACAAAAATACCTTCTAAAACCTTGGACTCAAATTTAGACAAGCGGACACCTTTAATAAGAAAGAAACACTTACACCCGAATACCCTGAAGTATGAGATGTTGGGCTTGTCACCGGTAAGTATTTCATATGGAGTCTTGTACAAAATCTTTCGGAGGTAGAGCCGGTTCGATGAGTGACAAGCAGTGGACATGGCTTCAGCCCAAAAATTGTAAGGAGACTTGAATTCAGCCAACATTGATCTTGCCATATCCATCAAAGTCCGGTTCTTCCTCTCGGCTACACCATTTTGTTGAGGGGTGTACGCAGCGGAATATTGATGTCTAGTCCCCTCTTCGCTTAGAAACTCATTCAAAGTGTAGTTCTTGAATTCGGAGCTGTTGTCACTTCCTATTGCCAACATAGGAACATTGTGTTGATGTCGAACTTCATTGGCAAAGTAAATGACTGTTTGTTGAGTCTCACTCTTTAGCTTGAAGAAATAGACCCATATATATCTTGAGTAATCATCGACAATGACCAAGCAATATTTCTTCCCACCAAGACTTGCATGAGAAGGAGGACCAAATAAATCCACATGAAGTAATTCCAAGATCCTCTTTGAAGACACAATAGTCATCCTCTTGTGGGGAGAGTCATGCATTTTGCCTTCAACACAAGCCCTGCAAACACGATCTTTGGCAAAGGAGACATTGTCTTTTAGTCCAAGGATGTGTCCACCCTTGTGGAGACTTTGCGAAGTTTTCATGTTAACATGGGCTAAACGGCGATGCCATAACCAGCCCACGTCGGCCTTTCCGAAAAGGCACATCGGACCCGAAGTGGTTTTCCCCGAAAAGTCCACCACATACAGGTCATTTTCGACGTACCCAACGAAAGCGACCTTTAGAGACTTGCTCCACAAGAGTACCACCAAATCATCATCGATAAAAATAGCAAAACCCATCTTGCCAAGGAAACGAACAGAAAGAAGGTTATAACCGAGGGTCTCAACAAGCATGACGTCCACGAGAGAGATTGGGCAACCACAACCTTGCCAAGACCCAATACCTGAGATTTAGACTTATCACCGTAGGAGACTATAATATTATCATGATTTGGACGCATCTCCGTGATGATCTCCTTGCTTCTGGTCATATGACTAGTGCATCCACTATACATCACCCATTTCGACCCACCGGAAGCATAGCCCTGCAAGAGAATTACTTCTTGGTTTTAGGTACCCATTTTTTAATGGGTCCTTTCATGTTAGTAACAAGGGTATTTGGAACCCAAATAGACCAAGCAATATATTCATCAAAGGGACCGACATAATAAGCATAAACATCGCCATAATCATCACAAAAGAGTTCATAATTTGGATTGTGAGACCCTGCAAAACCAATATTGTTAGTTTTGTCTTTGGTGACATTCTTCTCAGTGGTGCTTGTCTTTGATTGAACATTCTTGGTCTTGTTTTTCCTTTTCTTGGACTTGGTGACATATCCAAGTCCCTCTTTACCATGATTTGACCTTTGCTTGCCAAGAACTTCATCAAGAACACCCTTATCCTTCGGAGTGATGTCCTTGACCAATTCTTCTTCCACACTAGCATTTTCCTTGTGACTATATGTTGAATTGGAAGTGCTAGGAACATCATACTTGGCCAATCGAATTTGGAGTTGATCATGTGACTCAATGAGAGTGGATAAGTCGCTTTTCAACGCCTTGTGAGCGTTGTCAAGTTTCTCCAATTCCTCGGAGAGTCTATCATGAGCAGCCCCAAAGTCAATATTTTCCTTGTTTAGCTTCTTTGCTTTGGTGAATGCATTGTCACGTTCCTTAACAAGTTTGGCCACTATTTCTTCATGTGAATCCTCAAGGGACTCAAGCCTCTATTCAAGAGAGACCCGAGCCTCTTCTTCTTCTTCAAGAGTATTTTTTAAGGATGCAATTTCCATTGCATCCTCCCTTTCAATTCCGCCCTTTTCTTCGAGGAGAGATTCATTTTGGGCAAGCTGGTCCATAAGAGCTTCAAAACGTATTTTGTGCTCACCTTGCAAGTTAGTGAAGAAATAATCCAAAGCAATAATCTCTTCTTTAACCTTAAGACTAGTAGGATCATCCATGTCAATCATAGCCTTAGGAAAAGAAGAGTTAGAAGAAGTTACCTCAGAGCTTCTTGCCATGAGACAAGTAGCATTCTTGTTGATGATGTTTTCGTTCGGAGAGTCGAAGAGAGATGTTGATGTAGATGTGGTGGCTATAGAAGCCACCTCTTGAGAGCTATCATCCTCGTCCTCATCTTCACTTCTCGAAGAACATTCTTCTTGAGCCACTAGAACAATCTTTGGTTGCTTCTTGAAGGGAGCATTCTTATTTACAAACTGTTTCTTGCGTGGAGCCTTTGACTTGTCTTTAAAAATAAGTCTTCCTCCATTATCTTCCCTACTTTGATATGGACACTCAGCTACAAAGTGCAGCTGGTCACCACAGTTGAAACATGTTCTCAGCTTGGGACCATTTTCCTTTCTTCCATAGGCTCCACTCTTGCGTTCTAGTTCAGCTTTAGCCTTGGCCAGATCTTTCCAAAAGTTTCTAGCATAAAGAGCCAGGTATTGTCCGTGGATCCTTTTTATATCATCGGGACAGTCCATACCTTCTATGGCATATTCATCATGATCAATCACACTAGTCTTCAAGGCCATGTTGACCCCCTTTTGCATCCCCATAGCTCGTGCACGAGCATCTTCGGCATTCTTGGGAGCTACTTTGAAAGCGGCCATTTCTTGCATTACCTCATTGGATGTCATGAGGTGGTAGTTATTCCTACCTTGGAGATTTCAAATCTGTGGGCTCAAATGGCATAAGCGGCACCATGGTTTCTGAAAGTTGTGGCTATAGCCTTCAGCCTCCTATACATGTCCTCGTGGTTTTCTCCATCCAACATATAGAATCTTTCAGCTTCGTTGCTCGAAGCATCATATCTATTCCTTCTCATACTTTCATTTCCGATGAAGAGCTCGGTGAGAGCATCCCAAGCTTCCTTAGCTGTACTAAGATGTTGAATGTGTGGCATATCTTTGTCACCCACACCAAGCTGTATCATGTGTAGAGCTGTAGCATTGAGTTGGCTATCGACAACTTCTCTTCTTGTGAGATTGTTGGGGTTTCCAACATGAAGACCATTTTCGATGATTTTCCACAACTCAATGGAGGAACTGCACACATGAGACTTCATAAAAAATTGCCATTGAGTAAAATTAGATGCTGAAAGTTTGGGTGGATCACCCCTATTATGTATATGTGGGTGAGGGATAGATGGATCAGGAGAATACACATGAGAAACCTCATTGTATCCATCCTGACCACTATCCTTCTTTGAGGAGGATCTCTTGCTAGTGTCATCACCAACCAATTTGTTATCTTTGGAATTGGTTTTACCCGTTTCCTTGGATTGCGGAGTGGTAGCCTCAGAGTTAGATGGAGATGATGATGTGGATGTGGAGAGATGCATTATCAATTGACGCATCTCTTCCATCTTAGCCTCCATTGAACTCACCAAGGTTGTTTCCAACATCTTGAGATCGTTCATGGTAACTACCTCCGGAGCATCACTCCCATCTACCTTGGAACCCATACTTCTCTTAGGCGGTTAAGCCCAAAATAAGAGCCGGGGCTCTGATACCAATTGAAATGGATCGTATGGGCACCTAGAGGGGGTGAATAGGTGCTACCCCAATTTTTAGTACTTTTTCAATTTTAGGCTTGACACAAAGTAAATTCTCTAGATATGTAACTACGAGAATTTCCCTATATGCAAACCTAGCTACTAAGCACGTAAAGAGAGGAGCGAGGGAATAGTAGTGGAGCACGCGGAGACACAGGGATTTGTTTTACCGCAGTTTCTTCCTTGTTAAGGGAAGTACATCTGCGTTGGAGGGGTGGGCGGTTCTAAGACCACCACGCCACAATAGGCCTCACCCTATTCTCCGATGGATCTCGCCACGAGAGGCCTGATCCACCTTCTCCACTATTGGTACCCTTCGAGGCGGGAACCGGTGCCTTTTACAACGCTACCGGGGCACACACCCACAACTGAATTGGGGGCTCCCGAGATGACAACAAGCTATCACAAGAACAAGGTTTATCAATATAAACAAAACAAGGATCTAGGTATTTGCAAGAAATACTAGATCGGTGATTCTCCAAATGAATGGAGAGGAGATGAAGCACTTGATTGCTGATGATGAAGATCGAGTTCTCCTCCTTCGATTCCCCAAGGGACGGGGCCTTTGGGTGGATCTAGGTGGAGCTCTCTTGGATGAAGGTTGCAGATCAGATCTTGACTTTTTCGAATGAACCAAGAGATCTGGCAGGAGGGGGAAGGCTGGGTTAAATACCCCCTGCCTAGATCTGGCCGTTGAACAAGTTTGGGGGCGGATTATCCGCCCCCCACTAGGGGCGGACTATCCGCCCACTGGGAAAACTCTGCCCCCAGGGCGGATATTCCGGGGAGAAAATTCGCCCCCTCTCTGGGGCTGACGCCTGCAGAACTTGATGAAGACCTTGGGGGGGATTATCCGGCCCCCTCCAGGGGCGGATTATCCGGCGTGGCCGGAAAGTCCGGCCGAAACTCCGTCCCTCTCCGGGGCTTGCGCCTTGGCAGTGAACATGAGGGGCAGATTATCCGGCGGGGCCGGAAAATCCGGCCGAAACTCCGCCCCATTCTGGGGCTTGCGCCTATCTAGGAAAAGGGTGGGGCAGATTATCCGCCCCTAGTGGGAGCGGATTATCCGCCCCCAAAGGCAGATTCCTTTTCCTTTTATCCTTAGAGAGAGCTGCAACACTTCAACACACATTAAATAATCCTTGATATTGTTATCTAACACACAAAACACTAGGGATTATGAAATGTTCTTTCACCTAGGACACACATAAAGCGGGGTTTCTTGCGGAAATGGTTTGTTTGTGTGAGTCTAAACCTTTACCTATGCTGGTAGGTGGAGATTTCAACATTATTCGATCCAGGGATAAAAAAAATAATTACAATTTTAATGCACATTGGCCTTTTGTTTTTAATGCCATCAACGCGAGCCTCGACCTTAGAGAAATTGTTCTCTCAGAAAGGTAATTCTGTGGGCTAATCATAGAGAAATTCCAACCTACGAAAAATTGGATCGTATATTGGCTACTGTTGAACGGGAGCATAAATTCCCCCTTGGAAATGTGTGTGCACTTACCGGCATTGGGTCATATCATACGTAGCTTCTTATTGACTCCAGAGTTAAGTCACATTAGGAAACAAACCCCGCTTTTCCTTTGAGTTGTATTGGATACGACAAGAAGCTTTTTCGAGATGGTGGCAGATGAATGGGATGCTGTTATAGTTGGACGTACTTCGATGGAGGGATGGAAAAAACAAAATTCGTCACTTACGATGCTTTCTCAAAGGATCGGTAAAAAACTTGAGTGGGAAATACAAGAAAGATAAAGAAAGGTTGCTTTCTATTATTGATGTGCTCATACTAAGGCTGAAAATAACCCTCTAAGTGTGATTGAGTGTGAGACATTAAAGGATGCCAGTGATCGCGTCGCCTCCCTTAGGAGGGACAAGAAAACAAAGTAGGCTCAACGAGCAAAAATACACCATATACAAGAGGGGGTAATAATCCTATACTACCATTTAATTGCAAATGGCAAACATCAAAAGAAAAGGAAGTTTCAACTAGAACATGATGAAAGAACCATTGTGGGAGAAGAAAATTTAAAAGTCTATATTACTGAATTCTACAAGAAACTATTTGAGGAACCATCCCCAACAAATATTAATATGATGGAGGGGATGACTCAAGACATACTACAGCTCACCACTGAGGAGAATAGATTTCTTACAGAACCTTTTTCTTAAAAGGGGTGTATGAAGCTATATTCCAAATGGAGCATAATAAGTCACATGGCCCTGATGGTTTCCCATCTGATTTCTATCAAAAGTTTTGGAAAGTAATTAAAATTTATATTTTGGCACTCTTTAGTCAATTACATATAGTGAATTTTGGTGCCATCACTTTACTTCCAAAAAAATAAAATATGGTGCAAATACAACAATATAGACCAATATGTTTATTGAATGTTAGTTTCACAGTCTTCACTAAAGCATATAATTATTTCTCATAAGTAGAATAGTTTAGACTAGCCCCACTCAGATTCTCACTAAAGTACATAATAGGTTTACCCTATTGTAATAACACACCTCCTAACCCAATTCCACTAGCATCACATTAAAGTTCAAAAGTTTTAGTAAAATCAGGAAGTTGGAGTAAAGGATCATGTGTTAACCTCTATTTCAGTAGAATGAAAGCATCGTGTTGTACCTCGCCCCAAACAAAAGGCACATCTTTCTTTGTAAGCTCATTCAATGGCGCGACAATGGAACCAAAGTCTTTAACAAAGAGTGTAACATCCCAAAAATACTGAACTTGGATCATCAAACTCTAACCTTCAAAATTAGGGTTAACAAAAACTTTTCTAAATAAAAATATGAAAGCATGCATGTGTGTATGCATCCCATTTTGGATTCTTTTGAATTGCCTTGTTTATGTGTTTCTTTGCTTGTAAAAGGATTCTTAGGTGAAATAAACATCATCTAAACAATCCCCACACTTTTCCCAAAGACAAATAAATCAAAACAAACAAAATAAAGGAATGGTCACTTTTGCCAAATTAACTCCCATGCCTACTTTGGTTGTCTCTAACTTTCAGAACTTAACAGAAACTTGTTTGGATCTTTGCACCCCTTGATAGTACTCATAACAAAGTATCAAGGCCCACTTTGTGACCATCCAAAAACATTCAAATGCATAGTTTAAAGGACAGTTTAAAATTGAATCTATATCATATGGGAAGATCCCACTTTTTCAAAAACCACTCAAACAAGCTCAACTTTCAAAACCCAAGCATCTGCAGACTCACCAGCACCTACCTAGCGCACCCACCAAAAATATTTTCAAAATTCAAAACTTGAATTCATGCGGCCATTTCATCAAACACCTTGTAGATGCAAATCAAATAAAATCCAAACACTATTTGGAGCAGTGATTTGAGCCTAACTTGTTCCCTCTCTGGTTGCAACTAGGGTTTAGTAGATCATCTAGCTCATTTGTAAACGTCTAGCACCACTATAATCTTGGCAATGTCATCAATGGTGAACAGCCGAAGCCACCCATGCCACCCCAGTGTAGACAGCAAGGTAGGAGAGGAACTAGCCGTGCCAACCTTGTCTGGGAGATCAGCCATGCCTCACCGCCCCCTCTCGACCAGCCCTGCCTCGAAGACATCGACCAGAGCACCCAGGAACGCCGCGCCCATGCCTCTGTCAACCATTCCGAGCGTGCGCCAGAGCACCATCCTCGACACACGCACACAGACCGCGCGCCGCCCTCGCCGCGTGCATACACGATCACCACCGTCCCAGGAAACCGCCAGACATCCCCGTTCGCCGCCCCATGCCTCACAGTCACCGCTCGCCGTCGAAAACGCCGCCTCTGCCGCGCATAGCATCACATGTTCCAGACAATTTGCCACCACCCCTACACGCGCATTAAAGCCATAGAGCATCGCCAGGAGACCACCGATCGATCTCCACCACCGGCCATGCCTCTAGAAGCCCATAGCCATGTCGCCATCGTCGCCTGCCCATCCCGTTCGGTCTCGTCGTCGAGACTATAAATAGAGGCCTCCCCCGCTCAAACTCTTCACACCATCTCACTCCCCTCTCCTCACTGATCGTTCCACCCCGTTCCCGGAGCAAGGCGAGCAGATCAACGCCGAAATTTGGCCGGAGCTGGCCGCCTCTGGAGAAGAAGGGCGCCGTCGATTTCGTCCACCCCAGGAGAAGCTGCCGGTACAAGGAGATTTGCTGTCGTCGACTTTGGCGTTCGCCCGCATCGCCGACCCTCGCCTGAGCCCCGGTGAGCCCCGGACGACCCCCACATGTCGCGTTAGTTTTTTGTCTCGCCGGCGCCGCCCGACGTGGACGATGAGTAGCAGCCGTTCGATTAGACTTAGATCGTGTGGTCGATATTGCCCCGTACCGCTTCGCGTTTAAAGAGCCACTGACTGGTGGAACCCCCCTGTTAGTTGAGCCTCGTGCCGCGGAGTGACACTGGGCCGGCCCACTAGCAGTTCCCGCGCAGCCCACTCGTTTGAATTTGGATTTTCCCTTTTTCATTCAAACACAGTTCTGTACCTAGTTTCAAAAATCAACCCAGATCGATTCAGTGAACCAAATTGAATGAAACCAATTTTGTTAGAAAGATATTGAAATGCTTAATCCAAACCCGTTGGATTCAAATCATTTGAATCTATGGATCAACCTTGGTAAAAATAACAAGGCAAAGCCTTTTATGCATTCAAAAAATTTTCAAATTTAAACCATAGTAGCTTTTGAGTTGATTACAACTCTCAAAAATCACATTTGATCATACCTTTCAGAATATATAAAAACATTTGGGTTTACTTATAGAAATATTGTTCAAGTAATAAAAGAATGCCACATAGGCATTTCTAGTCACTTTATTTACGTAAAATAAAAGGTTAAACCTTATTAAATTGTGACACCACTTTAAATCACATTCCCATGGACTAAAATATGTGGTGATGACATGTGTCAACATGATCCCATGTTTGGTTTGGAGAATATTAAATCTTAAGTACTTTTTCAATGAGTAGAAATTACTTTTCTAAAAATAAAATAAATTAAACCAAGCTTTAATCTTGTAATGTTAGTGATGATGCTAGATCATCTATAGGACCCTTTTGTGTGATGATTGAAAGTAGTTAAGTATTGTTTGGTGATTGTGTACCTCGTATTTATTCATAGACGCTAGTACCGACCAAGGATACGAGGAAGAAGGAGGATACTACGAAGAAGAAGTCGAGGAGAACTTCAACCACTGCTCTGCATAAGGCAAGCTAACACTTGCAATTTAGCAAGATTATACTGATACTTGTGCAAGCTAACACTTTCAAGATACTATACCTATGCAAGAAAATACTTCCTTGTTACCATGCCAACTATATGTCTTAAGCATATATGATCATAACCACTTGATAAACCAATCCTAGTTTTACTTACAAGCTTTATACTTTATTTCTTTATCAAAGCTATTACTTAGAATTTACTTAAGTGAATTGTAGATTCTAGAAAGATATTTGAAGGTTGCATAAAGAGCATAAAACTTGGCCTAAGATAGATAATCTTTATGTCATCCCAAGGCATGAGATTAAACTTAGTTAAACTCCACTAGTTTACCACCCCTCATTAGTACTTACCCCCACTTGTAGATGCTAGTGATAAGCATAAAACTTGATCAACTTTAGATGGGAATACTTGGTGGAAAAATGGTTATGAAAACCTTGGAATGATGGATCATTCTATTGAGATGTTTTGGACATGTGTTTCCGAACACTAGAGGATTTTGATGATGAAAATGTTGAGGCATGAGCCTTAGCCCTTTATAAAACTGATGGTTGTCTGGATGCGATACCATTCCAATTTTACCGTACAACCACAATACCCGAGAATTGGGTAGGGCTTGACTGGAAGCTTATATACCTTAGTATTGGTTCCCTCATGGCCAAGGACTGAGCTGAGGCTACCTTGTGAAGATTTTCCACCTATGCAGTACCCAAGATGACAGTTGGTCATGGTTGGGAGGCCAAAATCAGAGGAGAGGTGCTTATACTAGGGCGTGTAATTGAAAGGTTAGGATTGATTATCCGCATACTGAGTATGGTGAATTCAGGATTTGTTCCTGACAGATGTATCGAATGTTGTGGTGAAAGTGTACAATCTCTGTAGAGTGTCAAACTATTCGAATAGTCGTGTCCGCGGTTATGGACAGTTGGAGTGGCCATACTGTTCCCCCGTCAGATGTTTTCAAAATGACTTTTGAAATGAATTGAGACTTTGACTTTACCACAACAGAGTTGTGATATGAAATACAATTTCCCACTTAGGTGTTATAAAACTTCAACTAGCATTCGTTGCTTCTAAACTTAGTAGATGTAAATCTGGCTTTTTGCAAAACAACCCTAGAGCTTAGAGTCCTACTACAAAAAACCCCCTTCACTTGTTAGTATTAGTTTGCGAGTACTTAAAGAGTACTCATGGCTTTGTCCCTGGCTATTCTCATGGCCAGACTATGAAGAGGAGTACCTGGAGGATGGACGCCATGAAGGTTACGACAACTAGGATCATCTCCCATCGTCAGCATTGCCTGTGACCCCGAAGATGGAGCTTCGCCTACGCTACCTTTATTATTACGTATTTCCGCTGCTTGAGTTGTATTAAGAACTGGATCATGAGATCCTTATTTGTGTAAGACCTTATGTATGGTTTGTAATGGATGATGTACTGTGGTATCCAATTCTATTATGTCTCGCAAAAATGGTAATCCTGGGATTGCGATGTATGGCATAACAAGCATCTGGGATTAAAAATCCGGGTGTTGACAAAGAGCCTATAAAATCTAGCGAGACCAAGAAAACTCCTCACTTGTGTGACCATTATGGGAGGCAGCCAACTCAAAATTGCGTCAATCTTGGCTGGATCAACCTCAATATCCTATGCTATAACAACATAGCAAAGAAAAGCAACTTGATCGGTGCAGAAGGTGCACTTCTCGAGATTACCAAACAAACATGCATCGCGTAAAGCATTGAAAACAACATGTAAATGTTCCAAATGATCCTTCAAAGATTTGTTATAAATCATAATATCATCAAACTAGACTACCACAAAACATCCAAGCAAAGCACGTAAAACTTCATTCATTAATCGCATGAATGTGCTGGGTGCATTAGTTAAACCAAAAGTCATGACTAACCACTCATATAAACCAAACTTAGTTTTATATGTTGTTTTCAGTTTATCCCCTAATTTCATACGAATCTGGTGGTAACCACTATGCAAAATAACCTTAGAAAACATAGTAGATTCACTCAATTCATCAAGCATGTCATCTAAATGTGGTATGTGATGACGGTAACGAATAATAATATTATTGATAGCTCTACAATCAGTACACGTGCGCGACGAACCATCTTTCTTAGGTACCAAAATAATAGGAACAACGCAAGGGCTAAGAGACTCACGAATGTGATCCTTATCGAGTAATTCCTGAATTTGGCGTTGTATCTCCTTTGTCTCCTCTAGATTGGTTCGATATTGTCACATCCCAAAATTTTCCAAATTTTGAAATGTGAAAAATAAATAAACAAAATAAATAATTGTTGAAATTTAGGGTGAAAAGAAACTTTTTGATTCCAAATGGAAGCATTAAAACCCATCTTGAACAAATTTTGAATAAAATTTGAGTCCAACTAAATTCAAATCAAGTGAAATGCATTCTTCATAAATGCATCTTGAAATTTAAACACTTGGAAAATAAACCAAATCCCTAAAACCCCAATGGAAGAAAAACATTTCCAAGTTATCTCAAATACTAAGGATTTGATCCATATAAAAATTTATCAAAAAACATTTATAAATGATCAAGATTGATAAATAAAAGTATTATGAAACCATAGAAATTAATTTCATTCAAATTGGATCCATAGATAAAAACTTATGAATAGATTAAGATAAAAGGAATTAATTTCCAAAGCTAATAATGCTCCTATGTGAAATCCGTACCCAATTATGATCAAATTAATCCAAAAGAGATATAAAAGGATAAAAAGATATGGATTTTAAAAAAATATCAAATAAGATTTTTCAAATTGGAATCACCAAGTTTGGATCTTTAAATAAAAAGATATGGATTTTATAAGGTAAAGAAAGAAATAAATAAAGGATATTTAAAAAGCCAAAATTAAATCTTGGCCAAATCCATAAGCAAATGAAAATAAAGATAATCCAACTAAAATAATAGGATAAAGAATTATTCCAATAAAATTATATAGCATTAAACCATATTCTACATATATATGGATAAAGATAAAATCCTTAATAGAAATGATTAATTAAATCATGGGAATATAATAAATGGAATTTGCCCTAGTGGAATAAAATTTATTTTAACTTTAATGAAATAAAAAAATCATTTAAATAAAATTAATATGGGTTTAAAACCATATTGAATAGTATTTGAATTAAGGGAATTACCCAATTTAATTGCCTAATAAAACATATTAAAATGATTCAAAAAGAATTATTTTGACACCCTACTGAATAAATAAATCCTAGTGAAAAGGTTTTGGATAAAAATTTGAATTTAAATAAGAGTCGAAATTATATTTGAATAAAGGCAAGTTCCTAATTTAAATAAAATATAAACCATAAAATAATAAAAGAATTATTCTAAAATGGACTTAAAATAACTATTTAAAACAATATAGAAATATACTGAACATTTAAAAAGGGTTTGAATTCAAACAAGGTTTGAAATCATTTGGACAAAATCAAAACAGAATAAAAGAAATAGAAAAATAAAAATGAAACTGAACAAAAAAAGGGAAAGAACAGCCTAGCCCAACTAAGCCCGGTCTAGCCCAGCAGCAACCCCCTCTCTCCCCTGAATCGCTTTCTCTCACGTGCGAAACGACCCGCTTAGCAACTGATGACCCGACCCCACCCTTTCTCTCTCTCTCACGCTGACGAAGCAGCCCCACCTACCAGTCGTCTTCTTGACCCACGCGACCTGTTCCTCCCCCTCCTCGTCGTCGTTTCTGCCCATAACTTCCTCATGTTAATTCGCTTCAATGCAGGAGTAAACCTCGCCCCCGGCCGTGCACACTTAATCGCCCGTGCCTCCTCTAAATTTACCCCCCAGAAGCAACCCACCCTCTGCCACCAAACCGCTCGGAATTTGCTCGAAAACTCTCTCTGCTCCGACGAGCTCCCACTCCGATTCCGGCCAGCACCCTCACCCCCACAAGCCCTGCTTCACACGAACGTGATCCCCATCGTCATGCGAACCTCCCAGTACCCCCCACTCGCCCGCACGAGCACCGTAGCCTCGACTACGACCTCGACAATACACCACCGCCGTCTGCCTCCACTCCAGCGAGCTACTGACGTCGACCCCGAGCGCCCCTCGTGTTCTGGTGAGCATTCATGCAACCCTCGAGACTGTGTGCACCTCTTTGACCTGCTGCCTTTCCTTCTTGCGCCCCAGGAGCTCGTCCTCGTCAACAAACAGTACGTGCCCGACGTCGCGACAACTCCGGCGAGGAATTACGATCGTCCTCGAGTGCCCCTTCGCCAACGACTACCACCTCGAGCTTCAACACGAAGCGGCTAACCCAGTGAGCCTTCTCTCCCTCTCCCACGCTTCCTATTCTGCCAGTAACTCCATCGTCTGAGCGCGCCACCACCACTCGCCGCCGCCAGCGCCGCCCGTTCCTGGTCATTCGGTTTAGGCCGTAGGATTTTGATCGCGTGGCTACGATAGAACATAACCCGAATGGGTATGATTGATCCTGTGCCGCACGATCTGTTTTAGATCCAACGCACCGCGTAAGCCGATCTGAGCGAACCGGTATGAGCCAATGAAAACATTCCACGTGGCCTGGAGTTGTTTTAAAACCAGAAACTTTTCTATTACATATGTGAATTTGTAAATTGCATAACTTTAAATTTACACGTCCAGATTTTACAAATTTTATATCAATGGAATCATCAAAACAAGTAATTTCCAACCATGTACTTTGTTTAGTAAATTGCTTCTGTTAAATTGGTTGTTTTTATAGAAACTTGTGTAGGCATAATTTGAATATAAAAATTATTCTACAAATATTTTTAAGGTAAAATCTTTGGCAAGTGGATTATTTTGAACCTACTGACCATAGAAACCAACTTATGGATTTAAAAGTGTATTTTGTGGAGCTAAAGAATAAATATTTGAATAAAAGCATTTCTAATTAAATAAAAATTGTTGAATATGTTTTAAAATGCTTTTTGAGTAAAAACTTTGGAAAATGATTTGATTTAAACTCTCTTACCCTAAACACCAAGTTTTAGGATTCAAAAATATATTTGAGGAACCCTATAAATTATTACTTTGTTAAAAAGCATTTTTAACAACATAAAATATTACTTTGGCATACAAATGGTTTATAGGTAAAACCATTTGCAAATGGTTTCAATATTAAACACTTGACCTTAAAACACTAACATTTGTGTTAAAAGTATATTTGGTAGACACTAGAAATATTCCTTGGATTTAAATCATTTCTAGCAAAACAAAAATGATTTATATGGCCTTTTTCACTAACTTGATATCCAATGGTTTTGCCACTTTTATAAATGACCAATATGTGTTTTAAAATGTTTATAACCTATTAGAAACCACTTTTCCAAATAAAACAATCTTTGGCATGCTTGCATGCATTAATTTGTTTTTATTATTCTATGTGATGATTGCTTGAATGGTAGATTGAATATTTGCTTGCTTGATTGAATTGTAGTGGAATTTGAAGAGTGTGACTATTGCAAGATCAAGGAGTGAACTTATATTCTCTACCAAAAAGGCAAGTGGTGCTTCATATTTTTGTCCCAATATTTTGACTATGCATTAGAAATATTTTGTATAGGGCTTGCATGATAATTTTTGCTAAGTATCTATATGCCATGCTTGGGAAATCCTAGTAGTTGTAAACTTTTTAGAATTTTCCTCTAAGTTAAGATACTTGCTATTACCATGCTTAGCCTATCTAGTAGCAACCAAGGGTGGATTATTTACACATGCTATGGAAAAATATTTTTAAGTATTTGACTTATATTTTTGATTAATAAAACAACTAAGTGAATGAAACACCTGGGTGGAATGGTAATTGCTTGGTGGTTTTTGGTTGAGTGGTTACACAAGGCCCATTTCTATGGTTTACCTTGTGTATCTCACTTGTGGATTGCCACCCACGAACAAAGGGATTGAGATGCCAAATGTTAAGAAGCTTCTAGTGCAACCACATGGCATTATGGGCTCTGCCTGGATCATATAGGTTGCAATAACTTAGCCATTTGGACAGTTGGTGGTAGTGGGTTTGATAGGATGGAATGCGTCCATTCTGGTCTAAGGAAAGGCTTCTGAAAGATCTTGTCTCGATGTATGTCGAGTCTTGTGGGGAAAGTGCACCACCTCTGCAGAGATAAAAATCTAAGTACTTAGCCGTGTCCCCGGCAATGGACAATTTGAGCATCAAGACATGGAAGCTATCAAGAATCTCCTCATCCCAAATTTCTAAGTTAAAACTTGTGGTTGAACAAGGGTTAAAGGATCACCAATTTCTATTGGGAGATGCCTTGGGTGATTTTGACAAACAAAAACTTAGTGTTTTCAAATGATAAGGAAAATATATTTTGAGCAATGCAAGCCTAAGCTCCACTTAGCCAAATGCATATAGATGATAGACTCCACTATACTACCATAGTATCACTTGCCAATACAATTCAAATGTATTGACCCTTGTGGCTGTAACTTATTATGTTGCAGGTTTGTTTGGTGTTAGTGAAGTATGTTGATTAGGATTACAAGTCTACAACCAACATGATTGTCTGTGGCACTTTGAAGATGAAGGACTCCATGCTATAGTTATTTCTGCTGCATTGTAATGAGATAGCCAAATGAGCTATGTAAGATGTAATGAATTATTTTATTCCTGGTTATAAAGTTGTATTATGACCTTTGTTTCTTGATATTACATCTTAACTGTGGATGCTAGCTATTGATCCAGGGACTAGCATTGCAATCACAGGGATCTTTACCTTTATAAAGGTGGGATCTTACAGATGGTATCAGAGCACTGTGGTGCCTGTAGGATTGTAACCCTAGGATTGAACAAAACCCCTTAAAAAAATAGGAGTTGTATTTGTTCCAAAACTTATTTACAAACAATCTTGTAAACTCTTTCCTCAACCTTTTTGGTTTTGATTCTACATCTCTTCTATTTCAACTTGATGGACAAGACCTCAACCATGAGCAAAGACCTTACCATGAGCAAAGGACTTCACCAACTCAAATGACTTCAACTTCAACATCATCAAAGACTTCAACTTTATTTTCACCAAGGACTTCAACTTGGATATCAGTAAGGACTACAAGTGAGACAAGAAATATTACTCAAGACTTGAAGACTAAGGAAGCACAACTTAGAAGGAACCATCATCACCTTTGAAGTTTTCTGACCAAGATACAAGAATTTCTCCAAAGATACAATGATCTTGTTCATGAAGAATCAACTAAGAAGGATGGAATGATCTCAATTGAACCATATAGTTGGACCACCATACTAGTGAATAGATCAAACCCACCAACTTATGTGGTGTAGAAAAACTATTTTGTTGCCTAAAATGTGTTTGAACCTTGTTGTTTGAGTGGAATGTTTGTTTGTGATTACTTGAACATTGCTTGTATAAATTGTTGTGTGTGATTAGACTTCTTCCTTAGAAATATTTTGCCTATTCTAATCCCAGTCCAACCCAAACAGATGACTTCCCCAAGAAACTCCAACATCAAGAATGGGACAACAACAACAACAAACAAGAGATGCACATGAGAGAACTCATAGTAACCCAAACCCAGTTGAACCAAGTGACAACTCAATTTTGGGCCAACAATAATGAGTTAGACCCAACCATGCAAAGGCTTTTGGAAACCCAAACCCAATTTTTGCAAAGGATGACAAATCAAATGATAAACATGGGAGACAACCTTTCCCAAGGAGTTTGTGACAACAATGATGTCAAGGATGATATTATAGAAGGAACTCAAGCTTGCAATATTTGTGGAGACATGGATCACACTTCCAAAGAGCATGAAGATCAATTCCCCAATTGTGAAGAGAAACATCCAACTAAACAATGCCCCACATCTCAAGTGACTTGTTTCCTATGGGAAGGAAATAATCATGTCCCTATCCAATGCCCCATCTATTCTATAGTTCAACAAAGGAAACAAGGTGGAGTGCATCAAAAGTTTGGAAACCCCCATGAGGAGACAACTTCTATCAAGAAGGATGAAGACAAAGGAAAATATCAGCTTGCACCTCCATGCACTACGACTCCCATTGATGGACAAAAGAGGAAACACATGTATTATCCAAGAAAATGATTAAGGAAACAAGGAGACTTTCCCACCTTTGAGGTGAGATATGAAGAGCATGAACTAGAAGGACTCCTAGATTTGGAGAAACCCAGGAAGAAGAAGGACAAAAGCCAAGTGCAATGTTGCAATTGCAAAGAGATGGGACACTATGCCAATGAATGTCCAGAGAAGAAGAAGAAGTATAAGGAAATTAGCCAAGTGTGGTGCAACAACTGCAAAGATCTAGGCCCTTATATATCAACTTGTCCACAGAAGATACGTGAAGAACTCAACCTTGTCACATGTTACAATTGTGATAACCAAGGACATTATGCAAGCAATTGTAGAGAAAAGATGAAGTACAAGACAGGCAAGCCTATGAGGGATCTCAGCCTTGTCACATGTTTCAGGTGTCGAAACAAAGGACACTATGCAGATGTTTGCCTAGAGAAGTTTCATCAAGATCCCAAGCAAGCCAAGATGTAACCTAGTTGAAAACTTTTAAGGGTGGTAGTACCCTAGTTGTTTTGAAGCCAACTTTTAACCTCTAGCTTTCCCAAATCTCGGGACAAGATTTCTTTTAAGGGTGGTAGCCTGTCACATCCCAAAATTTTCCAAATTTTGAAATGTGAAAAATAAATAAACAAAATAAATAATTGTTGAAATTTAGGGTGAAAAGAAACTTTTTGATTACAAATGGAAACATTAAAACCCATCTTGAATGAACTTTGAATAAAATTTGAATCCAACTAAATTCAAATCAAGTGAAATGCATTCTTCATAAATGCATCTTGAAATTTAAACACTTGGAAAATAAACCAAATCCCTAAAACTCTAATGGAAGAAAAACATTTCCAAGTTATCTCAAAGACTAAGGATTTGATCCATATAAAAATTTATCAACAAACATTTATAAATGATCAAGATTGATAAATAAAAGTATTATGAAACCATAGAAATTGATTTCATTCAAATTGGATCCATAGATAAAAACTTATGAATTGATTAAGATAAAAGGAATTAATTTCCAAAGCTAATAATGCTCCTATCTGAAATCCATACCCAATTATGATCAAATTAATCCTAAAGAGATATAAAAGGATAAACAAATATCAAATAAGATTTTTCAAATTGGAATCACCAAGTTTGGATCTTTAAATAAAAATATATGGATTTTATAAGGTAAAGAAAAAAAAGAAAAAAGGGTATTTAAAAAGCCAAAATTAAATCTTGGCCAAATCCATAAGAAAATGAAAATAAAGATAGTCCAAATAAAATAATAGGATAAAGAATTATTCCAATAAAATTATATAGCATTAAACCATATTCTAAATATATATGGATAAAGATAAAATCCTTAATAGAAATGATTAATTAAATCATGGGAATATAATAAATGGAATTTTCCCTAGTAGAATAAAAGTTATTTTAACTTTAATGAAATAAAAGAATCATTTAAATAAAATTAATATGGGTTTAAAACCATATTGAATAGTATTTGAATTAAGGGAATTACCCAATTTAATTGACTAATAAAACATATAAAATGATTCAAAAATAATTATTTAACACCCTACTGAATAAATAAAACCTACTGAAAAGGTTTTGATAAAAATTTGAATTTAAATAAGAGTTGAAATTATATTTGAATAAAGGCAAGTGCCTAATTTAAATAAAATATAAACCATAAAAGAATAAAAGAATTGTTCTAAAATGGACTTAAAATAACTATTTAAAACAATATAGAAATATAGTGAACATTTGAAATGGGTTTGAATTCAAACAAGGTTTGAAATCATTTGGACAAAATCAAAACAGAATAAAAGAAACAGAAAAAGGAAAATTAAACTGAACAAAAAAAAGGGAAAGAACAGCCCAGCCCTACTAAGCCCGGTCTAGCCCAACAGCAACCCCCTCTCTCCCCCGAATCGCTTTCTCTCACGCGCGAAACGACCCGCATAGCAACTGATGACCCGACCCCACCCTTTCTCTCTCTCACGCTGATGAAGCAGCCCCACCTGCCAGTCGTCTTCTTGACCCACACGACCTGTTCCTCCCCCCTCGTCGTTGTTTCTGCCCGTAACTTCCTCGCGTTAATTCGCTTCAATGCAGGAGTAAACCTCGCCCCCGACCGTGCACACTTAATCGCCCGTGCCTCCTCTAACTCCCCCCCCAGAAGCCACCCACCCTCTGCCACCAAGCCCCTCGGAATTTGCTCGAGAACTCTCTCTGCTCCGGCGAGCTCCCACTCCGATTCCGACCAGCACCCTCACCCCTACAAGCCCTGCTTCACACGAACGTGATCCCCATCATCCTGCGAACCTCCCAGTACCCACCACTCGCCCGTGCGAGCACCATAGCCTCGACTACGACCTCGACAATACACAGCCACCGTCTGCCTCAACTCCGGCGAGCTACTGACATCGACCCCGATCGCCCCTCGTGTTCTGGTGAGCATTCCTGCAACCCTCGAGACTGTGCGCACCTCTCTGACCTGCTGCCTTGCCTTCTTGCGCCCCAGGAGCTCGTCCCCGTCAACAAACAGTACATGCCCGACGCCGCGATAACTCCGGCGAGGAATTACGATCGTCCTCGAGCGCCCCTTCGCCAACGACGACCACCTCGAGCTTCAGCACGCCGCGGCGAACCTAGTCAGCCTTCTCTCCCTCTCCTGCGCTTCTTATTCTGCCGGTAACTCCATCGTATGAGCACGCTGCCGCCACTCGCCGCCGCCAGCATCGCCCGTTCCTGGTCATTCGGTTTAGGCCGTAGGATTTTGATCGCGTGGCTACGATAGAACATAACCCGAAGGGGTACGATTGATCCTGGGCCACGCGATCTGTTTTAGATCCAACGCACCGCGTAGACCGATCCGAGCGAACCGGTATGAGCCAATGAAAACATTCCACGTGGCCTGGAATTGTTTTAAAACCAGAAACTTTTCTATTAGATATGTGAATTTGTAAATTGCATAACTTTAAATCTACACGTCTAAATTTTACAAATTTTATATCAATGGAATCAGCAAAACAATTACATTCCAACCATGTACTTTGTTTAGTAAATTGATTCTGTTAAATTGGTTGTTTTTTACAGAAACTTGTGTAGGCATAATTTGAATACAAAAATTATTCTAGAAATATTTGTATGGTAAAATCTTTGGCAAATGGATTGTTTTGAACCTACTGACCATAGAAACCAACTTATGGATTTAAAAGTGTATTTTGTGAAGCTAAAGAATAAAACTTTGAATAAAAGCATTTCTAACTAAATAAAAATTGTTGAATATGTTTTAAAATGCTTTTTGAGTAAAACCTTTGGAAAATGATTTTATTTAAACGCTCTGACCATAAACACCAAGTTTTAGGATTCAAAAATATAATTGATGAACCCTATAAATTATTACTTTGCTAAAAAGCATTTTTAACAACATAAAATATTACTTTTGTATAAAAATGGTTTATAGGTAAAACCTTTTTCAAATAGTTTCAATATTAAACAATTGACCTTAAAACACTAACATTTGTGTTAAAAATATAATTGGTAACCACTATAAATATTCCTTGGATTTAAATCATTTCTAGCAAAACAAAAATGATTTAAATGGCCTTTTTCACTAACTTGATATCCAATGGTTTTTCCACTTTTATAAATGACCAATATGTGTTTTAAAATGTTTATAACCTATTAGAAACCACTTTTCCAAATAAAACAATCTTTGGCTTTCTTGCATGCATTGCTTTGTTTTTATTATTCTATGTGATGATTGCTTGAATGGTAGATTGAATATTTGCTTGCTTGATTGAATTGTAGTGGAATTTGAAGAGTGTGACTACTGCAAGATCAAGGAGTGAACTTATATTCTCTACCAAAAAGGCAAGTGGTGCGTCATATTTTTGTCCCAATATTTTGACTATGCATTAGAAATATTTTGTATAGGGCTTGCATGATAATTTTTGCTAAGTATCTATATGCCATGCTTGGGAAATCCTAGTAGTTGTAGAGTTGTTAGAATTTTCCTCTAAGTTAAGATACTTGCTATTACCATGCTTAGCCTAGCTAGTAGCAACCAAGGGTGGATTATGTACACATGCTATGGAAAAATATTTCTAAGTCTTTGACTTATATTTTTGCTTAATAAAACAACTAAGTGAATGAAACACATGGGTGGAAAGGTAATTGCTTGGTGGTTTTTGGTTGAGTTGTTACACAAGGCCCATTTCTATGGTTTACCTTGTGTATCTCACTTGTGGATTGCCACCCAGGAACAAAGGGATTGGAGATGCCAAATGTTAAGAAGCTTCTAGTGCAACCATATGGCATTATGGGCTCTGCCTGGATCATATAGGTTGCAATAACTTAGCCATTTGGACAGTTGGTGGTAGTGGGATGATAGGATGGAACGCGTCCATTCTGGTCTAAGGGAAGGCTTCTGAAAGATCTTGTCTCTATGCATGTCGAGTCTTGTGGGGAAAGTGCACCACCTCTGCAGAGATAAAAATCTAAGTACTTAGCCGTGTCCCCGGCAATGGATAATTTGAGCATCAAGACATGGAAGCTATCAATAATATCCTCATCCCAATTTTCTAAGTTAAAACTTGTGGTTGAACAAGGGTTAAAGGATCACCAATTTCTATTGGAGATGCCTTGGGTGATTTTGACAAACAAAGACTTAGTGTTTTCAAATGATAAGGAAAATCTATTTTGAGCAATGCAAGCCTAAGCTCCACTTAGCCAAATGCATATAGATGATAGACTCCACTATACTACCATAGTATCACTTGCCAATACAATTTAAATGTATTGACCCTTGTGGCTGTAACTTATTATGTTGCAGGTTTGTTTGGTGTTAGTGAAGTATGTTGATTAGGATTACAAGTCTACAACCAACATGATTGCCTGTGGCACTTTGAAGATGAAGGACTGCATGCTATAGTTATTTCTGCTGCATTGTAATGAGATAGCCAAATGAGATATGTAAGATGTAATGAATTATTTTATTCCTGGTTATAAAGTTGTATTATGACCTTTGTTTCTTGATATTACATATTAACTGTGGATGCTAGCTATTGATCCAGGGACTAGCATTGCAATCACAGGGATCTTTACCTTTATAAAGGTGGGATCTTACAGATATGGTGCGCTATTGGTCAATGTGGCACCAGGAATTAGATCAATTTGGTGCTCAATTTCTCTAATAGGAGGTAGCCCTGGTGGCATCTTAGGTGGGAATATGTCCGTACATTCCTGCAAAAGGTTAGCAACCACAGGTGTCAAATAGGGAGGCATATCCTCAAATGAAAGCAAAACCACTTTGCAAACAATTGCATAACAGGGAGTAGTGTTCTCATCTAGTTCAGCAACATCAATTTTATTGACAACCATACATGGACCTTTCAAACGAATTTCCGTAGCATGTTTAGAATCATATTTAGTAGTCCTAGGTGGTACAAAATCAGCAGCAACAATCTAAATTTCACTATTGATTTTCTCCTCAGTTTTAGCTCTACTAGCTCTAGTAAGAACCTCTTTTAATATTTGTTCAGGATTCATAGGTTTGAGACCAATTTTCTTTCCATTATGCATAAAACAATAATGATTAGTTTTACCATTATGAACAGATTCTCTATCAAATTGCCAAGGTCTACCAAGTAACAAAGAACAAGCTTGTATGGACACAACATCGCAATCAACCAAATCATAATAGTACCAATAGTAATATGCACGCATACCATTCTTGTTACCTTGATCTTTCAAGAACTCTCAAACCATTGCATGTACTTGTTGTGTAGGTAGAGAAAGCTTGTCCACCATATCAATACTAGCCAGATTATTGCAACTCCCTCCATCAATAATGATCCGTATAGCTCTCTCTTTGACAACGCCTCTTGTTTGGAAAAGATTGTGGCATTGATCATGTTTATCTTGGCTCAATTGCACACTCAACACATGTTGTGCAACTAGACTCTTGTATTGATCAGCAGTTTTAGCTTCCATTACCTTTGTTTCTTCTTCAGAATCAGAATTATCTCCATATCGTGCAATAATAAGAGCCAAACTATCTTCTTCAAATTCACTAATTGAATCATATTCACCATCTTCACGTACGAACATAACACGCTGCGTTTACGCATTCTCTCAAGATGACCATATCCCCAGCATTTGCGGCATTGTATATCCTTTGTCTTTCCCGTGGAAGCCATAGAAGAGGAACTATGAGCGGGGCCATTGGATGATCGTGGAGGAGCAGCCGAAGGAGGTCTTGAAGTAGGCGTGGTAGTTTTGGACACGGTAGGTGCTGGTGGAGGACCACGAGAACAAGGTGTTGATTGTAGGGACGTCCAGGAGGATGTATGACCTTTAGAATTATTAGTCTTCCTCCAAGGTGGTTGGCGATCCTGCACTTCACGTTTAGCTTTGCAAGCAAGATGAAACAAACAAATGATGGTAGTATATTCCTTATAGTCTATGTTTTGAATGTATAACCCACCAAAGAAACGTGCAAGCATTTGTTCAGTATTTTCAATAATACCACACCGAACCATCCCTGTTTGCAATTCCCGATAATACTCTTCTATAGATTTTTTTCCTTGTTCTAAACGTGTCAATTTCTTTAGTAAATCACGTTGATAAGTAGGAGGTACAAAACGAACATGCACAGCAGTTTTTAAAGAAGTCCGAGTATTAGGAATAGTAGTAGGATTTAAGCGACAATGTTCAGACCACCAAAGTGAAGCAAAATCAGTAAATTCACATATAGCAGCACTAACACGCATATGCTCAGGATATCTTAAACACCCAAAGCATTGATCTACTTCCAATTCCTATGTAAGATATGCATCAGGATTATATCTGCCCTCAAAAGATGGAATGTTTAATTTAAACTTTGGAACATGATCATCATCATGTGCCGGTGGTAGAGCGTTGCGGTGGTAATGTCGGGGTCGGCCAGCAGGGTGTGAAGGTTGTTCAACCTACGCCTCGAACATATGTTGTCCTCAAAATCGTACTCATCCCCTTCATATTCCTCAAATGCTGCAACAGCAGCCGCGTTGGCAGCCTGTGGTGAATCAGCTGCAGTAGTAGCGGCAGGAGGTGCCGCGGCAACAGAACTAGCAGTACGACCCATGAGTGGAATGCGTCATACATGACCCACATTGTCGGGTCCACACCGAGGTGCTGCCGGGGCTGGTGCATGTGCAGACAATCTGTCCAAAACCTCCTGAAACCGAGCGTTGAGCTTGTCGTTGAAGGATTTCGCGAGCCCTTCGATCTTGTCAATGGTGTCGGTGAGCTTGTTATCGAAATCCTCTAGTCTTGAATCAACATCATGAGCACGCCCTACCAAAATCTTGGTAAAGTGAGCATGCATCTCTTCATTTGTCATATTTGCAGGGTCAATCGGTGGATCTAACATGGTTAGTCCTCAAAAGAATAGGTATATATGCCTACAGTACGGAAATATGGTGGGAACACGCGTAATCTGTCAAGCAATATACAAAGATCTTACAATTTCTTACCAAACAGTAGGAAAATGATGTGCAAACTGTAAATATTAGTTTCTCCCAAGATTGCACTGAGCGATTACCAGGTGTTGAGACAACGCACGTAGATAAATCTGTGGAGCTTTGCGAAGGCTTAGCAAGGAGTTAGCAATTATCAAACATCAATGCAATGTTAAAGGAATGCTGACGGTACTGTGCTGGTCCTAGACTAGAAAGTACTGGATACGTGATCTTAGAGCACCAACGATGTCACTACGTAGCACAACAAGCAATGATATGATAATATGGTGCCCTGAAAAGCGAACCAAGATTTCCAAAATCACTATGATGGCGATGGTCTAAAACTGATCTACGGGGTCTAAAAATAGTATAGCCCGTCAAAATTTCTGTATTGTGCTCTACAAAGCGCGCAGGTGCCAAAAAAATGTCGCTATAACGACGACTGATGGAGAAAAGTGATCCCCAAGATCGAAAACTAGTATAGCCAGAAAAAATCGGAGGCATTTCTAGAATTTTTCTCTCCTTCTGGACTTGCGACCAAACTTTAACTCAACACAGACTTAGATTAGTGCATGAAAATAACAAGGAAGGAAGGAAAACATAACTAGGAAATAACAACTCTACTCGGACTCGTGCCACGGCAGGAAAATAGATCGGATCCGTGTCGCGGTAGGAAGGTGGTGACGAAGTCTAGGGATTATTGTGGTATGAGTATATGGCGGCGGAATATGGTGGTGAGTGTATGGCAAAGGAGGAGATCTGCAAGCGTGGCAGCGGTGACTAATGTGACCAGAACTCGAAACTCTAAAGGACGAGACACTAAGACCAACAACTCGGCATGACGATGCAGAAACAAATTCAACGATGCAAAAACTGAAAAAATAATGCAAGGAAGAGATTTGTAATAGAATAGGTCTAACTCTAACTATGTTTTTAGCTTTTTTGTGGATTATAGGGAAAACAAATCTATACTATGAAAACAGTAAATCTCACCGAGCAACCTAAAATATGATAAGTATAAGAGGCCTATGCCACACTCGAGCCTTGGCGTAGTTGCAATAATGGCTAACTTTTAGTCTAAACGATGACCTAAAGGACGTATATGTGCAGGGACGGAGGGGGACACGGCCAGTCTTGGGAGAGGCGTCCGGAAATCCTTCCTAAGTCGGTTTCCCACACATATACGGACTCTAAAAATTCAGCCTAAAAAGTTTGGACGAAAATTAATGGACCTGGCCCATTAATAAAAGGTGACGCAGCACCATATGACTATATGGACGAAATTATCAAGTGGTAATATCTTGGTTTCGCCCATCTCTTCATCTCTCATTATGGTGGCTACAAAGTTCCGAAATCTTTACTTGTAGCATCATTTTTCATTCTCTCAAGCTTGTGGCCATCACCATGCATGATCATGCTTCATTGATTATCCTTCTTGTCGTTGCTAGGTCCATCATTCCTAAGTAACATAAACACATCTGATTTAGGCAGTATCATATTCTCATGCACATTAGAAGAGTTTCTAGAAACGAAAGTACCTGATAATTAAGTAGACATGCGCGAGCTCTTGTGAGAGGTCCTTGCAATAGTACTGTAGGTGCAGTGGTTGTATCAGTAGTAGGGATGTCCTCATCATTGGTACCCTGTGGAAACTCGACTGGAAGGGAAGTTGGGTTGCTGGAAGGGCAAGATATTATCTTATGGTGATCGCTTGGTTCTAATAATTCTATTTTAACGAGTTTACCTATGTCTATGCTATCGTTTCAGAAGATACCTAAAAGGGTAAGTAAACGATTGGATTTTTATACGTCTCGTTTTTTTCGGCATAGTGATGGAAATAAGATGATGTATAGATTAAAAAATGGAATATAATTTGTAGACCAAAAGATCAGGGTGGTCTAGGTACTAAGGTCTTGGAAATCAAAAATAGATGTCTATTGAGAAAATGGCTTTTTAAACTACTAAAGGAAGAAGGGGTGTGGCAAGAGTTATTAAACAATAAATATTTAAGTCAAATAACATTGTCCGATGTCCAAGCAGAGCCGACTGACTCGCCATTTTGGAAGGGACTTATGCGGGTAAAGAATGAGTTCTTTGGTAGAAGTCATTATAAAATTGGGGACAACGCTAATACTAGGTTCTGGGAGGATACATGGTTGGGCGATACACCTTTAGTACAACAATATCTATATTTATATAATATTGTGCAATAGAATCGTGGCAGAGGTTTTAGCTCAAGTGCCTCTAAACATTGGGTTCACAAGAGTACTTAGTGGTAATAAGTGGAATGATTGGTTATATTTATACCAAAGGCTTATGATGGTGCATGTATCAGAGGATACTGATAGGTTTATGTGGAACCTAACACATCTAGGGTATTCTTAGTGAAATCCATGTACGAAGACCTTATGAACGATCATACGGTCTTTCTCCATGTACCAAGTGTTGTTTTTGTGGGTCGCAGAAAACCATAGAGCATTTGTTTATTTTATGCCTTTTTACTTATGATTTACCCTTCCATCTAATGTAACAAATATGTTTGGAATTTGACTAAACGGAGTTGACAAAATATCTAAGGCTAGAATTCATATTGGTGTTTCAGCCTTATGTTGGTCTATTTGGACATACAGAAATGACATTATTTTTAACAAATAAAAATATTATTTTACAGGTTATTCACATGGTGGCACATTGGGTACAACTTTGGGCACTGGTACAACCACAAGACCAACAGGATACTATGGCTATTGGGTACAAACGGCCCCTTATGATCGCGTAGGATATCTGTAGTTAGTCTGGTCGTAGTTTTTGAGTTGACTGCATGATGTTTAGTCGTTACTTCTTATTTTTCGTTGGTTGATTCATGTATCAACTTTAAGCGATCCATGATATGTAATACCTTTGGATGATAAATCTTTAATAAAAGATTGAGTACATCAACCGATGCAGAGTACAGGGTTATACTCCCCTTTTCGAAAAAGTGTTACAAGGGTGAGTCAACATCACATCATGTCTTGCAAAAACTTGCTGATGGACTCCCCAAGAAAATAAAGATAATCTATATCATCTCTCTTCCCTACCAAAGACTTTCTTTATAAATCATATTTTTCACAATCCTTTATTATCATATACTCGACCACTATCGTCGATTTAGTAAATGGCACATTTCCATCTTCTACCATTAATTAGTTACTAGAAAAGATGGCGCAGCGACACGCCGCACCCGCGTTGTTATTTTGGGGGATGTTCGAGTTAAGATTAGCTCGTAATTATGTTGGTCAGTGTGAGGGTCAGTGCGAGGAGATGGCAGTGTTTGCAAAGTTGATTCAGAACATATTTGACAACATTGTGCTAGATAGTGTCGATCCATATTTACACTGTACTGAGCCAGGCAGTGATGCAAGTATTTACAGAACAAACCAAGTAGTACTTGCTTTTACATAATTCAGCCACATGAGTTCAAGCAGCTACATTGCTGCTCACATTGTATCACTACTGGCATGACTCCCTTGTGTTTGTTCTACATCATCGTGATCAAACGACATGGGAAGCACCAGCCCTACTTAGTGATCCACGACATTCATCGCTACCCTCTAGACCACCCATGCGCTTGCCCTTGAAACAGCGTTCACGCATGAACGACTACCGCGAGGCAATGGGAGATGGTGCGGCTATGTGGGAGTACGATGGCGGGGGAAGTTGGGGGAGAGTGGCGTCTGACGCGTGAATGGGAGGCATAGTTGCTGGCCTTCACCCCGTGCATGAGGTGGGAGAGGGCAGCGGCTGATGCACGGGAGGTTGGGAGGAGGGGCCTGCCGGTGGCACGCAGGATCTTGGGGGAGGACAGTGGCCAACACGGGGATCTTTCAGTAACGCAGGATGGGGGAAAGGCGGCGGGCAGTGAACAGGAGGCACGGAGGGGGCGATAGAGGTCTGCGGGGGACTTTGGGAGAGAGATGAGGAGGCGAGGGGGAGGCACGACATCTTTCAGACGCAAGGATGCGGGATGGATCCCACATGGAACGGCGGGAGGCAAGTCGGGTCAAGATATGGCGGTGCTTATCCACCCCATGCCTTGGGCTGCCATCATGGTCGAAGGAAAAAGATCGTATACACCCCATGCAATTTCGTACTGTTCAGCATTGTATGTGTCTACAGTGAAGCAGGTCAATGATGTAGGCGATTCTCAGGCCTCTATTTTATCCATCTTTCATATAGTAGGTATGACACGAAAGGTAGATGTCTTAGTATCCCCTTCCTTAAGCACCGACTTATTACTCTTAAGTCTCCAATATATTTCTTCCATGCCATATAAGTCTAAACAACCATTTTACGCTTTGTTCGACAATGGTTGTAATCCTCTCAAGGTATTGTTGTTTTTCTCTCCTAAACTTGAATCGGATAATTAGGCCCTCCAACCTCTTACGAATTTTTTCAAGCCTCTGTTAGAATGATTTCAGATGCTTGTTTCCATGTTTGGACCATGATAAGAGGCTTTCAACTCCAACCATTTATCTCAAATTATTTCTTCAAAACCCACTCAAACTGAACCATTGAATTTCAAAATAAAATCTATTGGATTTCTTAATTCCCTGTTTACCATAGCAGACCACAAGAGAAGAGCGATCAGACCCTAGTCTTGTCCCCACTTTGACTCTACAAAGAGGGATAATTTGAATAACGGACTAATGTTTAGCCAAAAGATTTTAGAAGAAAAAAAGGCTTGATAGTAGTCAAAAATTCGGCTGTCATTTGGGCGACTTGTGAGGCGAGAGACATAAATTGTTTTCTAGAGAAATGGTTGAGCAACCTTTTTCTTCAAGATTTACCATTCACACCATTGGACTAAATATCATGGACACGTGCAGTTGACTTCTTAAAAGCCAGAAGGACGATGATTTGATCTCGTTTACTATCTGAATGTTTAGATAATATTGGTTGTAATCAGTTTAGATGATATTGGTTGAGTCGTCGGTAACAAATTCTTCCTTCGTTTAATAGAAAGCCATGGAAAGAGAGCGGCGTAATGGGACCTGGGCAACACCGAGCCCTTCATTTATTTTCTTCTTGAAAACTTTGAAAAAAATATCAAATTTTAAGATTCAAAAAATACAAAACAAATACAAGCATGTAGATCATGATATATATACTAAGTGCGTGCCAAAAATCGTATGAAAATACGTTGTATTTTGGGCTTAGTGAAAAAGAGAAAATTTTAAATCTAGGGCATGAACAGTACACCTGCGAAATGCATTAAAATTTGTCCTTTTTGCTGCACTCGAAATATAAGTAATTTGAGATTGAAGCTTTTCATATGTGTGTGGTGCGAGTACTTGGCTACATGCAAAAAAAAACACATTTTTTAAGCTTTTTTGAAAAGAAGAAAATCATCAAAAGTGGAGATGAATGGCCGGAATACAAAGCTACCGTTTAGCCCCGCCTCAGATAGGTATGTGGAAACCCTTCCATAAAAAATTAGTCTAGCTACTCCCTCCGATTCATATTGTTTGTCGTTGAAATAGATATATCTAGCACTAAAACATGTCTAGATAAATCTATTTTAGTGACAAGTAAAATGTATCGGAGTGAGTTGTTGTTTATATTTGCTCCTGAATTTGTGAAGGATTGCTATCATTTGCAAAAGGGTATTCATTGAGGATTTTGTTGATTGAGAGTACTCCTACGCACTGGCGGAGATTCAAAGAAATAACTGGGTGGGCCGACTAAAGGATATCACAGATTTTTTGGTTGACAAGCAAGGAATTTTGGGGGAAATATGGTAAAAATATCAATCATGCTAGTATCAAATATCGGCGAGTGAATAATCAGGCGCTAGGCCAGGACAAACATTGATGGGCTGTTACCATCAGGTGCGCACAAGGTTCGCGCTCCACCTACACGTGTCGAAAACTAACTCAGAAATATCGGCGCTTTCGCTTACAACTGGGCCCACCTCAGCACCATCCGAGCTTCTTTGTCCTGCTGCCTCGTCTCGTCTCGACATCCCCACCTTCCAACCCTAGCTAGCTCCCGCTCCAGATCTCTTGCTCCGCAGCAACGACTCGCCCCGCCATGCGGATCCGCACGAACGCCTCCCGCGAGCTCGGCTCTGCCGCCACTCCGACCCGATTCGAGCCGTCCGCGCCGCTCCCAGTCGAGCTGCCGCCGCCAGCCCACGAATCCCACGCCGGCTTCGCCTCCAAGACCTCTTCGTCCTCACCGGAGCCCTGCGAGGAAAGCATCTCGCCGTGGGACCTCGTGGACCATCTGGACCTCTCGGATCCCCAGGTAGGCAGTCCTCCCCCTGCCTCCTCCGTGCTGCCCCATGCTCTCCTGCAGCTAGCTTGTCCGTCTCCAGTCTCCAGTCTCCAGTCTCCAGTCTCCAGTATTGCACATGTGTACGACGCCGCCTGTGTTCGCCGTCCCCGTGCTAGCAAGCTAGGGTTCCTCCGCACGCGTTTGCTTGCTTCGGAATGGCGAGAGGGATCGAGTCGTGTCAAAGTTTGTGTGCACTGTGCAGTAATCTGTGCCACGTGCCGCCGGGGCTCGCTTGGGCTGAAATCGCCGGCGCATGCTCGCTTGCTTCATAGTCAACTGAATCCTGTCGTGTTGAGGCTCATCCGTGTAGGGCGCGTCAATTAATTTGTTCCCTTGCCGGCCGGTGCCGGCGCGGTGGTGGCAATCAAGGCCGTCCATCGATCTCCGATCGAGCACTACCTACACCCATCCACGCCCTCATTTCAGCATCCTAGGTAGTACTAGTATCAGTATGTGCTACTAGCCAGTACTGTATTTTATTTTCTGAATTTATTTCCATCTTGTTCACAGGAGGAAGAGCGCTTCGTGGAGACTTACTCCGTCCCTGTGGGCTGTGGCATGGCGAACTAGCTGGCTCTTGGCACCAAGCATGCCTGCCGGCTCCATCAAGGATGACGAGGAGGAGGACGGCAAGAAAGGGGTCATCTTTGAACTGCACCTAGCCACCAAGTGGAACAAGCAGGCTCCAAGAACAACGATCGAGGCCGAAGACAAAGATGGTGAAGATAGAGGAGAGTGACGCTGGAGGTGGCGGAGCAGGAGTCTGGACGTGCAAGAAGAAGGACGGGAGGGGGTGGTTCTGCCGGCGGCCCGTGAGCAGCCCAGACTCCCTCTGTCTGTACCACTCCGATGAGAAGAAGGTCGCAGCGTCCAGCAGCTCGAGGAAGCCACGAAGGAAGAGGGCTGCTGCTGCTGAAGCGGACGGACGAGGGGTTCGGCCCGTCGTCACGCAGCACCAAGAGGCGCCGCAGATCAAGCAGGATTGATGAGGAGCTGCCTCCGCTACCTGCTGAACGGAAACAGGAGGCGGTGCATCAGGTTCCTGGAGAGCACATTGATTGAGGTCGATAACGAGCCTAATAAGACCGGCCGGCCGGTGTCGCGGGCTGCGACGAGGTGATCAGCGCCGATGAAGACGACACGGTCGGCTGCAACAGTGAATCGGCCGGGGTCATGAAGAAGATCGAGGAGGATCATCAGGAAGCCTCGTCTGAAAGCCGCCCGATCTGTGAACGCACTGATGTGAGATGAGTGATATATAGCAGTAGGCTACAACATTATATGCAGTGCTATCTAAAGTACTGGCCGTTGGAACTGATGAGATACTAATTTCGGGTATATATATATAAATGATGTGTCGCCATCGTAAATTGCAGTGAACTTGTACGTTCCTCGAGTTCTTTTTTTTTTGACGGGTACGTTCCTCGAGTTGATGAGCGGCCGGGTTCTGTTTGTTTTGAGTAATTAACCATGCATGCCTCATGTGTGGGCCGATAAAAGTGAAGCCGTGAACGTGGCACCTTTATGAAGTTGTGGCAAACTGCTCCAACGCAATTTCGTCTCGCACGCAACGACACCGTAGTTCCCCACATTTTCTGCAACTCTTTATTGAATGTTAGAAAACTTCTTTTTTTTTAAAAAACAAACTCTTCTTTTGTCACACTAATTAAATGCAGTAGAAAAGACCCGTACTAAGTCATTTCCGTTTAATAAAATGCTAATGTACATATGGCAGGTGGAAACAAACAAATGAAGAAAAAATATTAATCATCAACCCAATATTACATGCCTAGCTAGGCATACCTCTGTATCTGACCATGTAACCATTCCAAGCTCTCTATCAAGATCCCTCTACCCCTTTGAAAATGATTTTGTTTGCAACAATATGCTTTCCTTGAAATTAAACCAAATGGGAGGCCTCAAATGAGAAGAATATATGCCTCTCATTAGTGGCATCATCACATAGGCACAGTTTGTGCTCTCTACATCGAAATTGTTCATTAAGATAAGGTCTTTGGTGTTGGGTCCGTATTCCATAAGAAGCCAAAAAAAGGTTGATTTTGTCTTTAAAGAGAACATGAATATGTAGCTTTGTACATATGATTCATCATTGGGTAGGCAAATCGCGCCATTTCCATGTAGTGTTGATTACATCTTGAAGAAGCTCTGTAACAATGACAAAAATCAATTGTCATAATGGGTCACCTTGTCTGACCTCTTTTGCGAGACATTTTTTTCCTAGAATACCATTTAGAATAATTGAGTGCAGGCACTTTTGAGAATTTTGCTAATCTAAGAATTTCATTTAACCCTAAAAATCCAGGATGAGTCATCATTGTGATAATCGATACCTCTTGTCAAATGCTTTTCAAAATCCAACTTCATGATAAATTTTCATTCGTACCAATTATGCAAAGGCCCATGCAAGAAAGAGCACACTTTACATATTTAATGTAGATTTCATTCATCAAAGTTTTTATCTTAGATTTTGTCGTGGACCCGCTAAAACTTTGTAGAACCGTACCAACGCTCACTTGACAACTTGTTATTCAAGAGCTTCTTGTAGGGGTTCGTAGCATGGAAAACAAAAAAATTCTACCGCATGCATACAAACAAGTCAAGATCTATCTACTAGATTATAGCAACGAGTCGATAGAAGCACTCACCCTCGAAGATTCCAAAGCGGTTAACGAGAGCAGATTCTCGTGGGTGATGTAGTCGTACACTTGCCGATCTCAAGATCGCGTAGACGATCCTTTCAGCGCTGCGTTCCGGCAGCGCTTTCGCAGTCGGTCACACGTTCGGTACTCGATGAAGACCTTCCTCTCCCTTGTTCCAGTAGGCAGCGGAGGTTGTAGCACTCTCCTCGTGATTCCGGCAGCACGACGGCGTGTTGTCGGAAGTAGAGGGAAGATCTCGCAGGGCTTCGGCTAAGCCGGAGCGAGTATGGTGGAGTAAGAGAGGGCCTTGGCGATCTACGGATTAGAGGCACCAAGGGGTTTGGCTTGGCCGGCGGCTAGGGTTTAGAGAAACCCTAACTCGGCGATTTGAGGAGCCCTAGGTGGCGGCAGCACTTGGAGAGGTGTAGGTGCCTTGCTAGGGTTTGGAGTTGTGTGGGAGAGGGGTGCCCTACCCCTCAATATATAGGAGGGGAAAGGCGGTTTGGGAGGAGGGAGTCCTCCTCCAACTACTCCTCCTTGGTCGGCGGGTGGAGGGAGTGGGATTCCTACCTTAGGTAGGTTTCCTACTCTCCCTCCACCAAGCAATGTTCGTATTTGACTTTTCAAATTGGCGTTTGACTTTCAAACTTGAATTTGATTTCTCTCTTCATATTTCCCAGCCAAGTGACCTAGTACATGATGCAACCATTCCACATTGTTATGACACATCCATGTACCCTTCCCCTTCCGGAGTGCCGGACCTTCCAGACCCTTCTAGATCATTCCCGGTGAAAACACCGAAATCATTTCCGAACTACGAAACAGGACTTTCCTTATATGAATCTTATTCTCCGGACCATTCCGGATCTCCTAGTGATATCCCAGATCCCATCCGAGACTCGAAACAACATTCGGTATCTTACTCATCATCCCATAACTACTCAACAACATTGAATCCATAAGTGTGTCTCCCTACGGTTCGTGAATTATGCAGACATGATCGAGACACTTCTCCGATCAATAACCAATAGAGGAATCTAGAAATTCATATGGCTCCCACATATTTCTACGATTACTTTGCGATCGAATGAACCACTTACATACGATATACGATACCAATTTCCTTTTGTCTCACGATAGTTTACTTATCCGAGGTTTTGATCGTCGGTATCTCTGCATACCTAGTTCAACCTCGTTACTGATAAGTACTCTTTTCTCGTTCCCGTGATATGTGATCCCTTGTGAGCCAGTCACATGCTTGCAAGCTAATTGGATGACATTCCACCGAGAGGGCCCAGAGTATATCTATCCGTCATATGGATGGACAAATCTCACTCTTGATCCATGTGCCTCAACACATACTTTCTGAACACTCAATGCCACCTTTATAGCCACCCAGTCACGGTGTGGTGTTTGATGTCATCAAAGCATCCTTTTGGTGATGGTGATTAGCATGATCTCATGGTCGAAGGAAGTAGGTTACTATGTATCAAAAAGCTTATAGCAAATGAACTATATTAAATGACTTAATATTTATGCTACGCTTAACTATAGGAGTATTTCCATCATATCATTCATCTATTGATATGACCCTGTTGTTAATAACATCTCTATGTTCATGATCAGGAAACCATGATCATATATTAACCAACAAGCTAGTTCAACAAGAGGCTTTACTAGGGACTTTTTTATGTTTACAAATCACACAAGTATTAATGTTTCCGTTTAATACAATTATAGCATGGTATGTAAACATTTATCATAAGCATGAAGATATGATAATAACCACTTTATTATTGCCTCTTGGGCATATCTCCAACAGTCTCCTACTTGCACCAGAGTCAATAATCTAGTTTCAAATCTTTGTGCATTCAACACCTATGGCTTTCCGGTGCTGTATTTACACGATTGCTAGTGGTCAACTGATCTCCGGATCTGACACTTCCAGGTCCGTGTGTAATTGCATGTCTTTGCGTCTCTACGCATCACTCATTCTCTAATGAGATGGCTTCGTATAAATTTGGTCCTTTGGTGTGACCTTTAGTTCTTTGGGGTTAAAACATGTTGATAATATTGTCGTACAATATATCTTCATAGTACTATCCCGCTGTGAACCACACCTAGTTTGATAACAAACTTCTTGACACAAATGCCCTCTTTTGCTGCTATTATAGCAGTCATATACTTAGCCTTTTGTTGTAGTATCTGTCACAATGTCTTAACTTTGGAACTCATCCAAATCCATTATGGAACTTACTTTCCATTATATTGTGCCACCCTTAGTTTAGATTGAGATAAACTTAATTTGTACTTTGTGACAAAACTAGTATCAATGTAGTACTTTTATAACGAACTAACCATCTATTTGTCACTTCTACAAAATAATATACTCTTAGTTCTTCCAAAAGATCATAAGAATACACTTACTATCGTCCAATGATCATCTTATGAATCATTCTAGTATTTGCTCATAACATTTAGAGCATAGGACATATCTGGATTTGTACATATCACAGTATGATTGATATAAATACTCTTTGTGATTTCATACATCAAGTATCAATCTATACTTGAATCTTTGTTTCACTTACCAAGTGTCAATACACTTGAATATATCATCAATATTGAACTCATTCAATCCTTTCTGTGCGACAAGAACCTTTCTTGCAGTTTCTATATTGAACTCATTCAATACATCATCTATGTACTTTCGGCACAACCATATTAGCGTATATTGATGCCAAATATTTGGGTTTTGCCTAAGTCTTTCATCGGGATGAAATTCTTAATATGTGTTAATAAAAGATACATCATTTTCAATCAACAATATGTATTCCACATAATGTATTAGAAATATGTCTTAGCGTTCTCACTTAATTTCTTGCAAATGCAAGCATCTTCATCGTCTCTGATGAATTTAAACTCTTTTAACAATTTCATCATGGTGAAGATTCCAACTCCGCGATGCTTACTTCAACCATTGAAGTTTTCATATGCTTTTAGCATCCTTTGAATTAACAAAACCCTACGGACCGTGTTAAGCACATGTCCTAGGTAACAATTCTATTAGAAGAACTTGTTTTGTTTATTCAACTACCACATAACAAAATTATATGTAGTGGTTGCTACATTAATCTGTCTCGACTAAATATCGCTATGAAAGATCAAATCTTGTCATATACAACCTTTGAACATTGTTGTGAACTCTTTCCCAACATGTCGACTATTTCATAGATGTGAAACATCTATGTCAATTTCTTTATAGATCCAAACACGACAGTAAGGTCTTGCACCTTTCTCGAGGGTTCTTCAAGTTCCAAGCTTGATTTCTCGTGTATGAAACTATCACGGATTTTTTGGCTTCAAGCCATTTGACGGAGTCAGGGCCCATCATCGCGTCTTTGCATGTAGTCGGTTCATTATTGTCAAATAATGATTCAACCCTCAAATCTTGGTATTTGATTGTTTACCCGACCTAATAGGTTCAATAGAAACTTAGACCTCCATGACCACAACCTTTGAGGCACGTGAGCCATGAGCATTGTTGCTGCCTCCGGAACACTTTTCAGCGCTGCGCAACTTTGCACATATAGCTTAAGGTTCTTTTAACCTTATCGAAGTTCTATTGTCCTCCCGCTTATCTTTTCACGAAAAATTCCTTCTCAAAGAAACTTGACGTTCTAAGCGACAAACACTTTTGTCTCCGATGTTATGGAGGAATACTTAATAGTTATTCAAAATAACATACAAAGACAGCTTCATCCGACTTTGGTTGCAAACATCTTTCTTATGCATAGCATACCAATGTTTAAGAAAGGACAACTTGGGTTTTATCCCAAACCATAACTTTATATGGTGTCATTTCAACGGATTATGATGGAGCTCTTTTCAGTGGAAAACGGTAGTCTCTAAAGCTTTTAATCTTTAAAATATAATGGCAGTTTTATGAATTACACCTTTGATCTTACCATGTCAAACAAGGTTTAATTACATATCTCGAACGCTCCATACTCTTATGGTGTTTCGGGAAATGCAAATCCACGGAACGATTCCTTAAATCTTAGGTATTATGCTAAACTTGTAACTCAAATATCTTCCTTCATGATATTATCATAAACTATTTATATTCTTGTTATAATGATTTTGCACTTCATCTTGAGTGATTAACTCCTTAACTCGTTCCGTAATCTGATATCACTTTGTGATTAACTCCTTAACCACGTGCGTGCAAGCGGTGTCGATATCGATTACCGAGTGGACCCGAAGTATATCTCTCTGACTCGGGAGGAACAAATTCCATCTCGATATATACAACCCAACAAGTACTTTCCGATCACCTGAGAGACACCTTTATGATCACCCTCACATAGGATGATGTTTGATGACCTCAAAGCTTTCTTCCGATACCAGGGAGTTGTATTATCTCATGGTCTAAGGAATACAATACTTGACATAGGAAAAAGCTTCGCAAATATGAACACAATGACATGATCTAATTGCTCTGCTTAATTTGGGTCTGTCCATCATATTATTATCCTAATGACATTATCTAATTATTAATAGACAACGCATGTCTATGATTAGGAAACCTTAACCATCATTAATCAATGAGCTAGTCCATAGAGGCGTACTAGGGACACGGTGTTGTTCATAAACCACACAAGTATCAAAGTTCCCGTTTAATACAATTCTAGCATGGAATATAAACTTTATCATGAACAAGAATTCTAATAAATAACATCTTTATTATTGCCTCTAGGGCATAATTCCAACACAGAATACTCCAAACGGTGTGATGAACGCTGTTTTCTCCTGGTCTTCGACTTTCAGTCGGATCTGGTTGTAGCCTGAGTAAGCGTCGAGGAAGGAGAGTTTCTCGTAACCTGCAGTCGAATCGATGATCTGATCGATCCGTGGTAGAGGGAAGTGGTCCTTGGGACAGTGTTTGTTGAGCGACGTAAAGTCCACACGTATCCGCAGGATGTCCGTGTCCTTTTTAGGGACCAGCACAATGTTGGCTAGCCACTCGCTCGCCTTGATTTCCTGGATGAAGTCGGCATCGAGTAGTCTGTTGACTTCGATTCCAATGGCTTCGACTCTTGGCTCGGACAATCGCCGGATGGACTGTTTGACGGGCTTTGCGTCAAGAAACACATTGAGTGCATGCTCGGCGAATTCCCTAGGAACTCCTGGCATGTCCGTAGGACACCAGGCGAAGATTTCCGAGCGCTCACGGAGGAATTCGACGAGCGCACTTTCCTATGCGGCGCTGAGGTTGTTGGCGATCAGCGCCATTTAGGAGGCATCTGTTGGGTGGATGTGCACCTTTTTCGTGTTGACTGTGGAGTCAAATGACATGTCGGGTGCGTTTTGCCTGGAGACTGGGGGTGCCCTGTTGTCTATCACTTCTCGAAGCCTCGTGAGATCCTCCTGCATACCGAACGACTGGAAGATTCTGTTGAAGTCTCTATTGTAGTGGTCGGGTCGGGTGAAGCTGCCTTGGACGGTAATGATGCCCCTGGGTCCTAGCATCTTGAGTAGCAGGTAGGTGTAATGTCGTACTGCCAGGAATCTTGCGAATGCCACGCGCCCGAGGATGGCGTGGTACTGTGATGGCCAGTCCACCACTTCGAACTCCATCCGCTCGTGCCTGAAGTTTTCAAGTTGGCCGAATATGACGTCGAGCCATATCTTTCCTAGGGGGTATATGCCCTTTCCTGGGACTATGTCGTGGAACGTTGTGTCGGATTGTTCCAGGCTGCACAACGGGATCCGCATTGCTGCTAGGGTGCTGGAGAACATCAGGTTGATGCCGTTGCCTCCGTCCATGAAGACGCGACTCATTTCGAACCCTCTGATCTGCGCCTCTAGCACCAGGGCAGCATGACCTAGGCGAGGGATCTGGCGCAGGTGATCCAAACGATCGAACGTGATGCAGGACTCCGAGCCACTGACGTACTCGGGTATGGCAGGCAGAGCAGTCACGACCAGGCTAACTTGGTGGGTGATCTTCTTTTGCACCCTATTTGTTGGGCGCCCCTTCTGGATCACCAGGGCCCACTTTGGTGGTGGGTACCCTCCTATGTCGTTGTTTGGTGCGGGTGCGATTGCTGGATTCGAAGGTCCAACAGGTGGTGGTGGAGGAGATCTGTGGGCGATATCACTCAGTGCAGGTGTGGGCCCAAACCCGGGGTTCACGATCTGGCATCGCATTTAGTTGAGGCTCTCGCTGAGTTTCTGGAACTCGCGGCAGTCCTTCAGCATGTGGCTGGCCTTCTTTTTGCCATCCTGCTTGTCGATGTAGAAGTGGATGGTGCAAGTACCCGACAAATTGTCGTATGCAGAGGGCTCATCATCGCGGCTGCGGCGTTGCCATGTCTATGTGGTCCATCCTCCGTCGCGGAAGTTGCCACCGTGGTATCCGCTGCTGCGGTTGCTATCGTTGTGTCGGTCGGCGTAGCCAGCCGCAACCATGTCGACTCCATCGCGATCATTGAAGACACGCGATATGCGTTTGCTGTGGCATTCGCACCTACGGCCATAGTCATCCTCATCATCCGAATGCGTTCGGTGGAGGGAATCCTCGCCATCTGACCATCTGTTGGCGATGTCCATGAGGTGGTCGAGTGTCTTGGGCTTGACGCGACCAAGTTCTTCCTTCAAGTCCGGGCGCTTGACACCGTCCTTGAAGGCGTCGACCGTCCTCTCCTCGGACATGTGCGCGGCGGAGTTCTTGATGTTGGACCAGCGTAGGATGAACGAGCGAATGAATTCGTCGGTACGTTGGGTGCAGGCTCCTAGTTCCTCGATCGAGGCTGGCCTCTTGCTGGTGCCCTTGAAGTTTCGGTTGAAACTATAAGCTAGTTCTTCCCAGCCTCGAATGGAGCCTGAGGAGAGGCCGCTGAGCCAGATTCGAGTTGCGCCTGTCAGCTGCAGTTGAAGGCATTGTAGGGCAGTGTTCCTATTACCGCCGTGCAACTTGACGGATGAGAGGTGGTCACTGAGCCAGGCCTTCCGGTCCTGCGTCCCATCGAACTTCGGAGTCTCTGAAGGGAGCTTGAAAAATTTTCGGCATACGCGTTCGCCGAACAGATCTGCTGAAGCATCTGGCTCTGCATAGCTCTCCGTCGTCTTCCTCCTTAGATTCGGCCGAACACGCGCTCTTGGCGCGTGCCTTGTCGATCTTGCGTTGAGTGAGGTTGTTTCGAGCGTCGTAGTCGCTGCTGCGATGCCTTGGGATCTTGCGACGTCGAGGCAGATCGTGATCGTCCTCTTCGGATGAGGGTGTGGGGCTATGGTTGTATCTGACCGCAACTTTCTTTTTTGGCTCCGCAGGAGCCTCATCATGGAGCGCAGCTCCTACGAGTCCGAGTCCGGCTAGCGCAGACTTGTGCATGGCACTCTTCGGGTCATCCGTCGGAGGCGGGTGATACACGAGATAAGTGGTGGCTGCCATGATTGCAGCCTGTGGCGTTTTCGGCGTGACGTTGACGTTGGCGTCCATCGCCATGAAGGACGCGTTCAGGGTTCTGGTGACCTCACATCGCGCGGCGAGGTCCATGTGCTCTGTGCGAGAGCGATGCTTGTTGGCATGGTTGCCATGCGAACTGGATCCTCCAGCGGCGGAGAGCGCAACTCGCTGCATGCTAGACTCCAAAACCACCTTCTTGCGTTTGTCGAGGTCCTCCTGCAGTTTTACCTGTCGGTTATGCTCGTCGATGAGGAGGAGATGGTATGTCATCAGCAGATCCCGTGAAGCATTCACAAGTAGGATCATGTTGCCCGCCACGGCTTCGCGTGCCTGGCGCCATCCGTCCTCATTGAGGTTGATCTTCTGGTAGGCGTTAGCGTCGCCTTCGTTAGGATGGAGGGCTGGTGTCCTCCGTTTCCTTCGTTCTCGTCCTGTGGGTTGGGCGGTGGATTGGGTGGTGGTACGTGGGCACCCGAACCTTGTGGCATTTTCGATTCACCCTGGATGACCACGGCGCATTGGTAACGCTCGCGGATTGGATCGCTGCTGTCGCAGCTTTCGGATCCGGAACCGTAGGTTCCTTCGTTTGATGGAGGGCCGCGCAGATCTGAGTTGCAAATGTTGTTGTCGTATGACTCGTCTGTCAGCGTCGACGTGCGTAACACGCTGATGGGTGGGACCCACGAAGCGGGCATGATGGATGGTGGCGGCACCCGCTCTAGGAGGCGGAGAGTGCCGGTCTGCCCCACCTGGAAGCAGAAGCTCCCGAACAGAATCTCGTGCCCATCGCCTACGGGCTCGAAATCCCTCATGGTGGCTGGCGAGTGGGCGGTGAAGTCGAAAGCGCCAAAGAGGAGGTGGCTCTCCGTCGCCGAGGAGTTGTAGATCGCTTTGGATGGGACTGTCACGATCGCACAATCAGCGCCCCCGATTCCCACAGACGTCGCCAATTGACGAGGTTCGATCTCGTCAATGCTTATTGTTATGAACTTGGATTTTGGAGAAGATGAGGATGCTGGAAAACGCGGAACGGTTAGCAAACAAGCAACACGGGGACACAAGGTTTACCCAGGTTCAGGCCTCCGTAGGGAAAACCCTACTCCTGCTTGTCTGCTCTTGATTACGGCGTAACCGAAGATTACAGGGGTGCGCAGATGCAATCTGGCGTGAGGTGCGTATGAGGTGAGTTGATTCGTCCTCCTCGCCGTGCCCTCCTAGCCTTTATATAGACAGGCAGGTCCCGGGCATCAGATCGAGTCGGTTACAGATTAGGGTTTGCCCCTTTGAAATTATATCTACTTTAGTCTTGTTCTCCAAGGATCCGAAGGTGTCATGGGCTTGGGCCACCCGAAAGTCTCCGCAGACCGCGTATGTTGTCGTAGGCCTTCCTTGGGCTGAACCAGGTATACTAATATTGTGTACTCGTAGGATATAACCATGTCAGTTATAATGATGTGGTGTTTAAAAAAAAATCCAAGCATTTGCTTGCTATATTCTTGTATATCAGGTGGTTGTAATCTTGGTCTACATTGAAATTATAGGAGCATAAAAAATGATAGTCAGGGTCTCGAGGAGCATCAGATTTGAGTACATTTACAACGACATCATGCCCTGAATTTTGGATGGTGATTTAGCAATAGGCTCTGTAATGCATGTATTTTCTGCATGTTCAGATTGTTGCATTTTCTTTTCTTCATTCCCTTTTTAAAATTTACTACTTAAACCTCGTATATACGTATACATACAGATACAAAGGCTAAGAGGACGTACCAGGGTGCTCCAATCCCCTTGTGGTGCTCCTCGTGCTCCCAAACCTAAAAACTCACCTTAATAAAGTTGTGAAGAAAAACATGAAAGCAATCTAGCACATACATAGAACATGAATACCATGACATAACAATGGTTTGATATTCTATTTGCATATGGAGTAAGAAAAGGTGAAGGATAGCAAATTTAGGTTGGGCTATGAGTTCGACCCATGAGCCATGACCACTATCAACCCAAAATCGTCCTTTTTGTTTCTCTAGATATAGTTAGCTTGTTGTTTTTCCTTTCTTTTTCATGACTCTAAGACTTGAACGTACTTTTGGATACAGATGCCAGAAGAGCTGAAAAAAAAGGCTGGGAGGATGTATCGGGGTGCTCCAAGCCTTGTGGTGCTCCTCGTACTCCCAACCTCAAAAATCACCTTAATAAAGTTGTAAACAACCATGAAAACAATCTAGCACATACTGCACAGAAGGGTATCTGTTAATCCTGACCGTCCTTGTGTTTTCAGTTTGATAAGTTTATAGGAGAGGGGGGACAGAGACCGAAGCACACCTCGTGAAGGATAGCAAATTTAGGTTGGGCTACGAGTTCGACGTCCCATGCCCACTATCAACCCAAAATCGTCCTTTTCGTTTCTCTAGCTAGAATGTAGTTAGCTTGCTGTTTTTGGTTTCCTTTTCACAACCCTGCTGAGACTTGAACGTCATAATAACTAGGCTGAGCTGAACGTACCTTCGGATACAGAGAGCCGGAAAAACAACTTGAAACTGCACCGAGAGGTTCACGCAAATCATAAGGCGAAAGAAGGGCATGGGGCTTTATTTGCGTCCTGGATGTGTGTCTGCATGATCTTGTTGCATCAATCTCGGTCACGGGCGATGGCCGATGGTACATGTATCTGCGTCCACGCGCTCTCCCGACCGTTCGTTTTCGTGTCTGGTTGGGGCAGACACGGCGCGCAGTGAATGCTGACCGTTGGGGGCGAGAGGGTCTCGACAAGTTGAGAAATGGGGCCTTTGCAACTGGAAATTTAATAGTATAGACTCTTATCAGCTGCAATACACACATATATAGGCTGATATATATACTAGTACTGCTCTAGAAAGCGCTGACTTCGAGATAGCTCATGTTCTTTATACAGCTATCCAAGTGCACATGAGAGGTGTGTATCGATCTTCCTAAACGGCTAACACATGCATGCATGTACATGTACATCCAAAATCGTAGATACTTTCTTGTTTGAAAAATAACATATTTTCTACTAGTCGGTGGCACGCAGGTTTGCCACAAGAAACCGGGTTCCTCACGGACCAGCTATCCAGGGTGCGTTTGGTACCCGGTCAAACCAGAAATTCCCATCTCAACCGAGATTTCTAAAATTTAGGTGTTTGATAGCCCGGGTTTTCCATCTAGGAACTGCTCACCTCATACGAAAAGGGTCTCTCTGCCTTGCCCGATAGAGAAACTCAAATTGAGCTCCGCTACTTAGTCAGGCTGGAATCGCTCGAAATTTTGTCTCGAACCAGCTAGGGTTAGCGCCCTGAACACTCCCAGCGAACCATTTCCCTCCACGTCCCATCTCCATGCGACCACACCGACCCTACCACCCTGACAACGCACCTCGGCGTGACCAACCAGCGCTGCCTCTTGCGCCGCCCTGGCAACCACCAGCATTGCCATGGCAGCAAGCTAGCGTCGCCTCCTCGTGCCGCTATGGCCATAACCAAGCATTGTCTCCTTGGGCCGCCACAACAGCCATCCATCGTCGCCAACGCTGCTATGACCGCCACCACTCGCCCCTACGCCCGCCAGGACGCGTCGTCTCCATGATCTTCGTCCACGTGCTGCCATGGTCGGAGTATCTCCTCAGTGTGGTGGTCGGATGAACAAGGACCTGATTGTCTTTTTCTTTTTAGGGACCTTTGTGTAACTCGGCTGCATCTCAACTCATACAACACACCAAACAACATCTCACTTAGCATCTCTGAACGAATACAAGCTACCAAGTAGGCACAAAATATCAACTCAACCCATCTAAGATGAGCATTTCTAAGGTGGGAAACACATGTTGCGGTGACTCAACCTACCAAACACACCCCTGGCTGTTGTCGGCATTAGGCCACTATAATGTATTACCTCTGTCTTTAATGTAGTACTACTATCTCCGCTTCAAAATAGTATTGTATAGCACTATAAAATATTTTGGTATGCTATATTTTGGAACATAGATTGTACGAGAGATATGATGTTCGTATCGATTGGGGTGGGCGGCGGTGGTGGAGCTGCACAAAATTTGTGTGTTCAAGCAACAACACACAAAAAAATAGGAAGCATTTAAACCTTGCTATCAATACACCATAATTGATTCCATAAATCTTAATTTTTGATACCACTACGGTTTCTTTTGAGTTTTGATATCACTGGCTGCCAATCCCAGCTCCTCCACCGTTGGGCTGTTGAAAAGGCTCTATCAAAACCTTCAATGTTATTAGTTGTGAGGCCCGGTTTTTTTTACTTTAGTCATATTAGAAGGTGTAGATGTAAAAGCTAAAAAAACTACTACTCCCTCCTTCACGGACCTAGGCGTGAACGTATTGGATGAAAATTAGGCAATTAGTGAGCGATTAAGGCGCATGCAGTGGTAGGAGACTGTTGCATGCATAGAAAGTTGGGAGAAAAGCTGCCACATTAATCAATAATTAATGCTTATGCGCCTAGGAACGTTGTAGTTTTAAGAAAACCCAAATTTAATTAGACGCTCTGCAAACCGTGAAGGAGGGAGTAGTGATGATGACTTCCAAGGTTCTTTATGTGACTTTTGGTATTATCCTGAATCTGTTGTGTTTTTCTTTATTCCAATTTATTTTATTTGTCATTTATAAAAATGTGGAAATGGGTACTGTTTCTCAAAAGAAAAAACATATGGAAAGAGGATTTGCACTAAAATACCATGTGAAGAGAGGACTACACGCCAAGAAAAAGAAAAAGGCGTGAAGCACGTACGTGTCCATGCAAAGGCCAGGAAAATCATTGTGCCTTCGGACACATAAAAATCGTTTGTTTCCACGGTTGGCGGCCATCCCGATAGACTCAACTTTGCACTAGGTGTAGGACAGATCACCTCATTTATTTCCACGTCCTTTATACCGAAGCAGAGGGAGTACTCCGTACGTACTTGCGTGTTGTGTACGTACGCTAGCCACCGCGATCACCTCAAGCAAACAAGCGCTGGCCGGAGTAGTATTAATCTGAGAAATGCTAAGTTGTCTTGTCAACTTGTACAGTACGTATTTCCTATTGTTGTGCCTTTGTGGTCGTTAATTAGGCTCCGGAGCTTACAAAAAAAATCGAAGTTTTATTCTCTGATGATTTCTCTTTCCACGCTTCGGCCTTAGCTTTCAACACCGTATGTTCCTGCAACAGAAATAATTAGACCATGTCAACATAAGATCAGTTTGGACCGTGGTTGACCGCTGTCGGAACAAAACGTAAACAATACTAGTACCTCCGTTTTAAGGCTTAGGGCGTACATGCTTTCTAAAGTAAAGTTTGACCAAAAAATTGAGCAACAAAATCTTGATTATTTGTATATAATTTTTCGTATTGAAAAATATTTTCCAGTGATACTAGTTTTATACTAAAACTCTTTACGTATTTAAAATAATTCTTGATCAAAGAAAAACACGCAAAACGAGAACGCCTTCCGCCCTGAAACAAAGGAAGTAGTTAAGAGAGTGAGATATAAGAAGCAGAGACACGTAAACTATACAACGACAATAATTCAGACCAAAAATCAACTTTTTCTTTGTTTGAATGGATCGTTGATGTGGCAGCTTCAGTTATGAGCAACATGCATGTACTGTGCACGATGATGATGATCATGCATGGAACATCGATAAGGTAAGAGCATCTCCACTTGGCTATCCAAGACGCTGATTCGGACATTGAAAATAGGTCTGGACGCTAAAATTTTGCTCAGTCGCGTCCCCAGGAAGCTGTTTTCGTTCAGATTGGGCAAACTTTGGTCCGGACTTCTCAGGCCGTACCCAGGATCCTGGGAACGCCCTGAAAACGCCGGACGAAGAGAATTCGGCGAGTGGACCCGCCCAGTCAGCATATATTCGCCCATATTCATCCAAAGTTCGTCCATATTTGACCATATTCGCCGAAAGTTCGTCCATATTCGCCCAAAGTTCGTCTGTATCGCTCATATTCGTCCATAGTTCGTCCATATCGCCTATATTCGCCCAAAGTTCTTCATATCGACCATATTCACCCAAAGTTCGTCCATATTCGATCAAGACCGCTTATATTCATCCATATTCACTCATATTCGCCAAAAGTTCGTCAATATCGACCATATTCGCCCAAAGTTCATCCGATATTCACCTATATTCGCCCAAAGTTCATCTATATCAATCATATTCGCCCAAAGTTCGTCCATATTCGCTCAAAACCGCTTATATTCGCCCAAAGTTTGCCGAAATTTGTTAAATTTTAATCAAACGCGTGAACTCGCCTAGAAACGCGAGTGGGAAACTCGGCGTTCCCAGCCCGAAAACGAGTTTCGTCCGGCCAAAATTTGGTCCGGATTTCGGTTTGAGTTCGCCCAACGAGTGAAGATGCTCTAAGCCATAGATGGAACACTATTCGTTGATCTACGTGTTGTAGTCACCTAGAAATGCAATACATATAGAACCATCCAGAGTGTTCCGTACTTGTTATCAAAATTTCGTTCTGTCTATATATATACCCTATTATTTGTACACGTAAGATTAGATATCCTGTGAAAATGTGGCGATGTGGACCCCGAGCTCCAAGGAGCCCCCATCTCTAAAACAAATCATATTTAAAATTCTCAAACAATTCTGATTTTTCCACACATATACCCAGATCTTTTCTAGGAACCTAATTTTCTTTGTGGAATATCCATTGTATTCCGGGATATACAAAAAATCACAGAACTGTTGCTCTAAATAGGTTTTTTAAATTTGATTTTGGTCTTCATATTGGTATTTATTTTTGCAGTTCACATCTAAAAAGATAATTTGAATAAAATTTAAACATACATACTGCACATTATATCTGCTTGTATATTTTTTCAAAATTTCATGAAGAGTGAAAAATGAAGTTTTGATCTTTTTTTTCCAGAAAACAAGCTCCTATAACCCACGCTCCTTTTGAAGTTATTTGATCTTGTGTTGCCTTTTGAAGACCAAATGTCCAAATTTCAAGGTAAACTCAAAGTTCCAGGCCTGAAGTCGAACATCTAGAACGATATCTCCCCAAGAGCAAACTACAAAGAGGCATTCTTGGAAGTTGCAGCCTACGCCAGCGACTTTCCAAGAGCCTTGAAGACCACAAGCTTGGTGCCTCATGAGCTCATTGAAAAAATATTTGAACCATCTTAGAGCATCGAAATCCAAATCTCTCAGAGTCAGATATATGGTTCCACTTTGAAGCAATGGAGATTTTTGTATATGTGTTCCATGTAGTGTGGCTTAATGGATTCGTGATTTGTTTTGGTACAAACCTCCATAGGATTGCAGGTTAACTTAAATGTATTTTCATCACCTATGCGTTGTAAATGCATATATTCCTTTTGAATGTTAAAAATCAAACTTTCATTTTATTTATTAATTGTTTAATTAAGTTTATTAAACCACTAATATTTCCTAAAGGAAGCAATTATATTCTGTTGGGTTGATATTTTTAGTAACCTTCATGAACAAAATGGAGGAAACTAAGGAGACAACCACAAGCCCCCCCCCCCCCCCCCCCCCGCCGTGTCACCATAGTGGGGAGTTGAGGCACTCCTTCCACCCTAAAATACATGCCTTATTTATGAAGGTTTTATTCTACCGGATGGAAGAGCAAGAGACCCCGGACAAAACAACAACTCATCGGCGGGATGCGAGGAACCGTTGATAAAAGCATCCTCAAATGCATCTACACCAGCCTCATCGATACCCTACCTTACACCTCCATGAATAGGGAGTAGTTCACCCGAGATTACAGGTTTGTGGCAGTCGTTTGTATTATATATTGTGCTTTGGTGTTTATAAATCACATGAGCTATCCTACATGATTATGATCAACTATTTATATCTTTGATGGTGGATTCTTGTTTATGAGATGGATTATTCAATGAAATTATTGTTATGATTGATTATGAGATAGTTCTATTGTTGTTACATTCTTGATGCTAGATCTAACCAATTTAGAAGCTATAGGGGTAGAAGGTGGAGTGTGCATTCTTTGGAGTGAATTGAGGGGTGCAATAATTATCCCGGTGATAGAATCGGTAAAAGCTCTTATGTCAGTTGGTATTTTCTCAAATATCATCACTAAGGATAAGAAGGCATAATTACCATACCAACCACAGTAATATACTCATTTTAAACTTCATGCCTCATATTACTTAAAGTAATATTCTTTATAATCCACTGGATTTGCACCGTGGTTCATACGCCCCGTGAGTTGCAAGTGGTGTTGTCAGTGGGATTTTTTCAGTTACAAGTGGTTTTACAATTTAGATATTTCTAGTTGAAAGTGGGTTTGCCACTGAGACTGCAAAACATCACCTAACTACTGAGAATTAGACACGGCCGAATATAAATGATGTGAAATTAACATAAAGTCGTATCCAATAGTACTTGACTTATGGCTTTGTATCACATAAATCAAAATTGATAAGGTAGATATTGGTCAAAGACATTGTGTGCGGTTCTTCCTCTTAATCGGCAAAACGACAAATCCTGCTTGTTAACCCTTAAATGTACTATTTCCTCCGATCCATATTAGTTGACTCTAATTTATCTAAATTCATATGTATCTAGTTAAGTATCTAATCTAGATGCATTTGTATCTAACTAATATGGTCGGAAGGAGTACTAGGTGCGAGTACCTACCATTTCTCTCTCTCCTATCTATATAAACACATGCACCATCTGCTTCCTCTTAGCACCACATCGCAACACACTCTCAATATTCGCGCTAGCTCTGGCTGCCGGCCGCCATGTCCAAGGCCTTCATCAATTCTCTCCTCCTCTACAACAAGATCCTAGTCCGGCGGCTCAGATACGTCATCACCCGCGCGGCGCCACCTTTGGCCACCACCACAGAGAGGCAGCCACCACCGCACAAGAACGCGTCGTCCATGGCGCCGTCGCCGCCACTAGAAGCGCTCACGGCGCCGGAGACGACGACGGACAGTGGCGCCAGTGCCGGCACTGTGGTCTGCGCGGTGGAGGGCGGCCTGCTGATGTCCGCTTCCACCTTCCCGTACTTCATGCTCGTCGCCCTGGAGGCTGGCGGGCTCCTCCGGGGCCTCCTCCTCCTCATGCTCTACCCTCTCCTCCGCGTCCTCAGCCACGAGCTTGCCACAAAGGCCATGATCATGCTGGCCTTCGCCGGGCTCCGGAAGGACGCGTTCGGCCGGATGGGCATGGCCGTCATGCCAAAGCTGTTCTTGGAGGACGTGAGCGCCGAGGTGTTCCAGGCCGCGACGTCGTCAGCCGCGGCGGCGCGGCGGGGACGTCGGAGGCGCTGCGTGTGCGTGAGCGGCATGCCGAGGGCGATGGTGGAGCCGTTCCTGAAGGAATACCTCGCCGTCGACGCCGTGGCGGCGCCCGAGCTGAAGGAGCTCGGGGGCTACTACCTGGGCCTCGTGGAGGACGAAGGCGATGTGGTAAGGAAGATGGACGTGGACGAGGTTATCGGGGACAAGGGCGGGGCCGTCGTCGGTATTGGTGGACAGGGGTGCCCGTTTCAGCAGCTCTTCCAAAAGTACTGCAAGGTGAGCAACCACCCGTTGAAGACGTTGACTACTTCGTTTCAAAACACAAAAGATTGTAAAAACAAAACTGGGTGAATCACACGAATATACATTATGCATGATAAACACGAAAAAAATAGTCAAGTCAAGTCAAGTCAAAGTTATAAATATGCAAAAGTAAGATGAGGTCGTTACTACTCCCTCGTTTAGAAATATAAGATTCGTTTAGAAATATAAGATGTTTTAGGTTTGTGAAGGAGATGTATCTAGACATCTTTTAGTGTATAGGTTCAAATAAATCTAATTAAATACTAAAAGGTGTCTAGATACATCTTATTCACAAACCTAAAACATCTTATATTTCCAAACGGGGGGAGTAGTATGCAATCTGGCATTTGCCTTGTTCTTTGTGCACATCAATGGAAAAAAAGTACTGGGTGAATTTTGAATTCTTTTGTTTTTTCCTCTGAAACCGGATATAAAAATTTCTCCATTTTCCTCTCTTCCATTCATTTGAACCAAATGGGTGAATGGTAAAAATCTCCCATTTTATATGTTTTCCTTCACTTATGATATCAACCAAAGAGGTCTTTAAGTGTGACCGTAAAGTAGTAAATATTTAAAACGGAAAAAAGGAGAAATACGGTAGAATATATTACTTCTTCCATTTGGGAATAGAAGATGTTTTGGATGACTCGGTGGTACCGGTGCGGCAAATGGTATTTTTTAATATGAATTTACTAATAATGTACAGAGTTTCACATGACCAAAACATGAGTCAAAGTTAGCATAAGCTAGATTGACTACACGCATTCTAGGGTTAAAGTCTAGGGATGGTGCTAGTACTCCCTCAGACTCATATTAGTTGGGTCGTAGGGAGTAATAAATTTACATCCAAGCCCACCTTTTGTTAACTGAGATGCCAAGGCTAAATTCTCATGGAAGAAATTTTGGAAGTCTGGCCATTTTGTTAGCCAATATCTTTCTAGGTTTTATACTATGCTAGTTCTTGGATGCTTTTGTAAATCTCAAGCAAACAAAATTGTGCATTACTAATTAAACCTACAATTACTGCATTACTAATTAAGCCTTGACGTCCTCAAAGTGTGCACTTTTAGCAAAATGTTGGTGCAACTTAAGAGTATGGATACAACCCAAAAACGCATGTTGTCCTAGTTAAGTAGGACTATGTACTATTATTTCAGATGATTTGCTTTCCACCTACTTTAGTCATACGTGTTGGTTGATCTCCATGATGTTAATTAGCTAGGTTTGTGTCGACTTCAATGAGTCAAGCCTATAGGTATACTATATTTCTCCATGGATGCCATGAAGCAATTAATCAACATGCTGCTATAGCTAGACCTCTCTAGGAGTGTTTTCCTGATTGTATGGTTGATTTCTTTTTTGTGCGGAAACAAGAAAAGAAAAGAAAAGTGGTTGAACTCGGGCCGTACGTGTCAATGTCGGCCATGAACTGCATGGATCATACGTCTACTTGACTGAACGCCACATGCACCTCGATCAGTAAATGCAAACCACCAGACAGATGCAGCTAGCTACACACAGTGCTGCTACAGTACGTGTAGTTTATATATAGATAGTTTTGTTGTACATGATCCTGCCACGTGGCTAGAATATAGTATTTTCTAAGGGAAAGGCAGAATGAGAAAGTGAAGTCTTTTCTAAATTCTTAAAAACAATATTTTAAAGTTTAAAAATATAGATGTAGGAAATGATGTATTCTATCAAAGTGCAAATCTAAATTAGAATTTGAAGTAGTGAATAATGCAACTTTTCGAACATCTAAATTTTTTTAGATTTTTTTATTTTTTGTGTAGCCCAGAATTTAAAGTGTTTGGGTTGAGGTTTTGTACGTAGAATACGTCATTGTCAACATTTAGGATTTTTCAGAATTGTATGAAACTTTTAAATGTAGTGGTTTAAAAAAAGGGAGCTACAGTAGTTCGGGATACGTTTGCAGTTTTCGGACATATGTGAAAGTAGATGTTAATCATCATATGTGATCGTGTAATCATGGTTTAATACATACTGCCCGGTGGATCTATGTTGCTGTCCCCTACAGTACACGAAAGCTAGAGATACTAGTTCTTCAACGCCTTTCGGAAAATGACTTCTACAGCTGGTTCTACTAATATTGACATCGATCTGGTCCTTCGCGCATAGTATTATATTTGAGAAAAGAATATAGGTCTTTTAGGGACATGGACACAACTTCTTTACCTTTTATCATCATGTCATTGCCTCACATAAAAGTATTTTTTGGCGCATATTATATTCTTGTATGATTGTACTAGCATCCAAAACATAAAATATTGATACGGCAATTAATTTTTTATAGCTGGCCAAATCGAAGATAAACGTTTAACAACTGAAAATGCTAAAGGGTGCCTACATTTTTTCGGACCTTACTGAATATCTGAAATTTTAGAAATTTGGGGATTTACTTCGGAACCCCTTTTTTATGTAAGTTTCATCGAGTTTTTTTGGTTTTTTGTTTCAAAAAAATTGAGATTCAATCGAAAGAGTGAACTGTCGTTAACTGTCTATTGCACGCGTGCCTATGCAGGAGGTGTACGTGCCGACCGAGTCCGCGCGGCGACGGCGTGGAGCGCTCCACCCCCGGCGGTACCCGAAGCCCCTCATCTTCCACGACGGCCGCACGGCGTTCCGGCCGACACCCGCCGCCACGCTCACCATGTTCATGTGGCTCCCGCTCGGCGCGCCGCTCGCCCTGCTCCGCACGGCCGTTTTCCTCCTCCTCCCCTTCTCCCTCTCCGTGCCCCTCCTCGCCGCCCTCGGCATGCACAACCGCATGATCGCCTCCTCGTCTTTTCCGTCTCCGTCGCCAGTGACCAACGCCGGAGGTAACAAGAAGGACAACAACCTCTTCGCGTGCAACCACCGGTCGCTTCTGGACCCGCTCTGCGTGTCCGCGGCCGCCGGCCGGCGTGACCTCGCGGCGGCCACATACAGCATCAGCCGCCTGTCGGAGCTGCTCTCCCCGATCCCCACGTTCCGCCTCACCCGCGACCGCGCCGCCGACCGCGCGGCCATGCAGGCACAGCTCTGGCGCCGCTCCGGAGGCGGTGGACTTGTGGTCTGCCCGGAGGGGACAACGTGCCGAGAGCCGTTCCTGCTGCGGTTCAGTCCGCTGTTCGCGGAGCTGGCGGCGGGCGGCGTCGACGTGGTGCCGGTGGCGCTGCACCTGGCGGTGGACATGTTCCACGGCACGACGGCGGGGGGCAGGAAGATTCTGGACCCGCTGTACCTGCTGATGAACCCCGTGCCGTCCTATCTGGTGCAGTTCCTGGACCCCGTCGTGACCGGCGATGGCGCCGAGGAGGAGGGGGCGCGCGCGGTGGCGAACGAGGTGCAGCGGCGGGTGGCGGAGGCGCTCGGGTACGAGCGCACCGGGCTGACGAGGAGGGACAAGTACCTCATCCTCGCCGGCAACGAAGGGGTCGTCGGCGGCAAGAAGAAGAATTAGTCGCTGCTGATCGCCGCCGACGGACGGAGTAATCATACATTGACGACCGACTAGTAGTAGTGGAGTAGTACAAGCTTTAGTTTGTGTCGCTGCATGCTGATGTTGTACATCGTGTCGTGGCTCGCGCAAGGGTTTATGTGTGTTTATTCTTGAGTTGAGTTGTCCGGAGTTCTTTGTGCAAATGTCACACAGATATAATGTACTATAACGGTTTTGCTTAATTCTTCGAAAATTTCGAATTATCCTACTCCTAGTACTACAAAAAAAACGATCGAATGTCACTGTGCATGCATTTGTGCTTAAAATCATTCAATTTGGTATCAACGAGAAATCTGAATAATGATGCTTACTTGACAAGGACGATGCACAGCTGACACACACACACACCAACACCAAGACCAGAGATGGGGATCGATGTGTTCTGGAATGCTCTCCAAAATTTCGAACCATAGCCCATTGTGATGCTTAAGTTGACTAGATGATGCTTAGGGTTTCAAGGTATGCGTCATCGTCGACCTTAATCATGGCGCGAAGCAGAAGCACGTCGGTGCCATGGTGGCTAGGCAGAGACGCGTCACTGTTGCCGTGCCGCTCTGCTCCTCCACACAGCTCAAATGGTACCGATGAGTGACGGCGACGTACAACTTCAGACTTCAGCAGCTAGCATTCATCATGTATGCGACGCAGTGTTCAGTCAGGGACGACGAGAACTGCAGAAAAGTCGAGCTAAAGAGTTTAGAGTTGATTCCAGCACTAATCCTCAGAAAATTCCCTTTTTTTCGCAATTTTTCCCTCGGAAGAATAGATAAGTTCGCACATAAGTACATACATTAAATCGGTAGCAACCCTGGCACTAAACGTAGAGAGGAACATAGTGGCGATCCATCCATCCCTGGCTGTACTTTCTTCTCACTCTTCTTCTTCTTCCTCTTCCCCTTCATCCTCCTATTCTTCGTCTGTCCCGCCCTGTTTGAAATACCAGAAAGTATACAAAGCATGAGGATTTACTGAGTTCACGCTCAGGCTGATTGGACTGGACTGGGTATAGTTGATGATGGTGGTTCATTCCATATAGTCCGTGCAGGAGGATATAATGCACAGAGGAATGTTCGGTTCAAGAGAAAGGACTTACTAGCACCCTCAAATTTGACATGTCAAAAGAGGTTCTCTCACTTCTCAGACTACTATCGTCTGGCCCTCCATCCACCTCTTCAGTTTTGTAATCTGAAAAACACTCCTGATTTAACTGGTGAAAGCTACTTCGCTGTTTTCAGACACCAGAAGAAAAATGAAAACAAAGCCCACATAAGAGTCACGAGTGCAGAGTTGCAAAAAAACTTCTGGGATGAAATTCAGAAATAAATCTATACACTAAAAGATGTCTAGATACATTAGCTTCACAAATCTAAAGCATCCTATATTTCTAAACGGAGGGAGTAGTAGAGAAAAAGAAAACTGAGAACACAAACTTCAATCGGTACCAATTTTTTGTTCAGAGAACTTACTTCTTCTATGTAATCTTCAAAAGACATGAACCACCTTTCGCTAACATGCACCGACAATAATGATATGGCTGTATTGAAGTGAAGCGTCCCTATGAGAGATTTAACAATGCTTAAGACCTGAACGTTTGGCACCCATGTGTGACTCTTCCGGTCAAAGACCATGGAATCAACAACGACATCAAGCTTAATTAGTCAGGGCCAGGAGGTGCTTGATACCAAAGTCTGAAACACCATTCAGGCACCCAATCCTGTGCACAGGAAGTTCCAACTCAAGATGCTCAAGCTTTGGCATAGCTCCTTCTTGAAACTCCAGTGAGGTCCCACGTATCGAGAGTTTCAGGTTGAAATATTTCAAACCTGTGAACCCACGGATGACTATCCTCCCGTTAGTGCCATGAACGGTGGATAGTGTCAAAAAAAGCAAAGCTGGCATTGCTCCAAGGATGGCAACGTCTTCTGGTGTTATACTGACTACTAAGAGTTCCAATACTGTAAGATTTCCAAGCAAGATCATCCACTTTGGAACCTTGTCGATGAACCACTTTGGTATGCGGAGCTTTCGAAGGCTACAAGGGAGTAACATGGCACCCCAATTCTAGTGGCATTGGGTAGGTATCACGTTCCCCAGAGAAATATAGATGATGAAGATTTTCAGAAGAAATTAAAGTCGCCACACAATTGTATACTTCTTTGCATTGCCTTCTTGCTGCATCTATGCTCTGTGGGACCATGTATTCAACTTGAAGTCTCCTCAGATTGGTGAGTTGAGATAATTCATGCACAGATTTTGCTGAAGACATACCAAACTTCCTAAGGTCTTCTAAGCTCCGCATCTGTCCAATTAATCCATCCGGAAATCTTGTCATCCTTCCAACATATAGACGGGCCAAACTTTGAAGCCTTAACTTGCAACAGATGACGGCAATTCTTCAATCCATGTACCTTCTAAGTCCAATGTTTCTATATTCTGCAATTGTCCAATGTTTTCTGGGAGCTTTTGTTCTGTGTATGTGTATGATGGGAGACTCAGATACTTCAGAAGAAACATCTTCTCAATATGTCCAAGATAAGAGTTATCTAAAATACGGGAATTCTTTAGGTCCAGTGAAATAAGGGATGGATCCAACAACGAAAGGTTATTCATGAAATCACCGAATACAGTAAATGATCGGACATGACAGAGTTCCATGTTGTCCAGCACTGGAGACCACGGGTCTTCCCCCATTTCCGGATAAACAGCGTATTCCAGCCTTCTGATGAGTCCGTCACTGGGATAGTTGACAGAAAGCATGCGCACCTTGCAACCTGAGTTATGTCTCAGCTCTATTCCATCGAATGAAGTCGTGAAATTCTCTTCAGTAGCCTTGCATGTGATGAAATCAAGAATGATGTCATGAACTCGGCATCGCCTCCGCCTCACCATATCTTATATGGTACGGCTGTAGCAAGCTTCTGTTGATGAGATCATTAAAATAGCTCTCCCCTACTTCATATTTGCTTCGCCCTTCTTCTTCATGAATGAATCCTTTCAGCGATCCATCCACTTATCAATCTTCGTTTCTTGATAATACTACTCCCTCCGTCCAAAAATAGATGTCGCAGGTTTGTCAAAATTTGAATGAATCTATATACTAAATAGTGACTAGATTCATTTAAATTTTAACAAATCTAAGACATCTATTTTGGGACGGAGGGAGTAGTTGATCTTCTGGAACACAGTCAAGTACAGCAAACAAGTTCTCACATGGTGAGGAAGAACAGTGTAACTCAGAGACAGAATCTTTGTCATGTTTCCAGCAAGTGGGTCCTTTGCAAGGGAAGAACCAATAACAGCTAGCACCCTATTCCATTCTTCCACAGCAAGCTGATCAGCCAACAGGCTAGCGACAGTAATAATGGCCAATTAATGGCAGACCGGCACATGTGGGAACCGCCCTCAACTCTGAATTTCTCTGTTTAGCTGTTCAGTCTTTGTTCCAGTTTATTATTATTATTATTATTATTATTATTATTATTATTATTAGCCCTTATGTGACATTTCGTTTTCGTTTTTCTTCTGGTGTTTGAAAACAGCGCACCTTCTTATACGGGATGGTGTCAGGGAGGAAAGTCAAAAGTACCTGGGTTTGCGCTCAAATGGCCTTCCGAGGGCTGTACTGTAGGTGCTCAAACGAACCACATGTAATTCACATCCGTAGCCTGCTTTCAAAGTAATAGCACCAACAGCCACTTCTACTCCAGGAGTCTTACAATTTTTCAATAAGTAGTATGCAAGTCTGATCCAGAATCGATACAGTGCAGTACACCAATTATTACAGACCAAATTTCAACGCAAACTACAGATGACCAGCTAGTAGAACATCTCTAAATACAACAACGAAAATGGAGCAGCATATTAAATCGGTAGCAACACTGGCATTCATTGCAGAGGAATATAGTGACGATCCATCACGAACTGGTTGTACTTTCTTCTCACTCTTCTTGCCCGCCTCGTTTTGTTAGTGGCGATCCATCCCTGGTTGTACTTTCTTCTCGTTCTTCATCTTCGTCGTCGTCGTTGTCTGTCTCATACCAGACAGCATCGTCCTGTTTGAAGTATCAGAAAGTATATGAGCATGAGGATTTACTGAGTTCACGATCAGGCTGATTGGACTGGGCTGGGTGTAGTTGATCAGTGTCGATGATAGTGGCTCATTCCACATGGAAAGTTTAAAGTGAGTAGAATAAATGCTATTTGGTCCAGTCATAGCTCATGCGGGAGGATATATGCACAATGTTCAGTTAAGGAGAAACGACTTACGAGCACCCTCAAATTTGACATGTCCAAAGCGTTTTGCTCACTTCTCCGGCTATTCTCTGGCTCTCCATGTCCATGCACCTCTTCAATTTCACAACTTAAAACATCCTCCGGCTGCAGCCCGTGAAGAGTAAGCTGTTTTCAAGACATCAGAAGGAAAAAAATGAAAACAAGCCCACATAAGAGAGTCACGACTGTAGAGTTGCAAGAACTTTTGGGATGACAGTCAGAAATACAGCAGCAAATTGAACTAACAGCACGAACTTCAATCGGTGTCAATTTTTTTATAGACAACTTACCAATTTCATATGATCTTCAAAAGACATGCAGCCCCTGCTAGTGCCAGAACGAGTATGTTCAAATGATGATATGGTTGGACTGATGTGAAGCGTCCCAATGAGAGTTTCCATTAGCCTTGCAGCCTCATCATCTTTCAGGTATGTGTCAGACATGTGAGGATAGATCTCCAAATGAAGAACGACCTCGAGCTTGGTCAGGGCCGGGAGGTGTCGGATACCAAAGTCCGAAGCACCATTCAGGCACCCAATCCTATGCGCAGGAAGTTCCAACTCGAGGTAGTCAAGTTTTGGCATAGCTCCTGCTTGAAACTCCAGTCTGGTCCCACATAACAACAGATTTAGTTTGAAATATTTCAAACCTGCGAACCCATGGATGAGTATCCTCTCATTAGTGCCGTGATTAGTGGATAATGTCAGAAAAAGCAAAACTGGCATTGCAGCAAGGATCGCAACATCTTCTGGATTCACACTGAAGATTAAGAGCTCCAATTCTCTGAGATTTCCATGCGAGTTCATCCACTGTGGAACCTTGATGATGAACCACGTTAGCATGCGGAGCTTCTGAAGATTACAAGGAGTAACATGGCACCACGATTCTAGCGACATTGGCACATGAAAACCATAGGTTTCACGTGTGCCAAGGAAATATAGATGATGAAGAGTTTCAGAAGAAATTAAAGTTCCCACATAACTGTAGAATTCTTTGCATTGCCTTCTTGCTTCATATACACTATATGCCCAGTGTAACTTGCGGCATCCTACTTTCAGTGTCCTCAGATTGGTGAGTTGAGAGAGTTCTTGCAGAGATTTCGCTTCTTCACAGGAAGAGATACCAAACTCACGAAGGCCTTCTAAGCTCCGCATCTGTCCAATTATTCCATCCGGAAATCTTGTATCCTCATTAACATATAGACGGGCCAACCTTTGAAGCTTTGCAACACATGACGGCAATTCTTCAATTTTTGCATCTTGTAGGTCCAATGTTTCTAGATGCTGCAACTTTTCAATGTTTTTTGGGAGCTTAGTTATTTCATATGATGCGAGACTCAAATACTTCAGAAGAAACATCTTTTCAATATGTGCAAAATCACAGTTATCTAAATCACTACAATCCTGTAGGTCCAACGTAAGAAGGGATAGGGCAAACAACGAAAAATTCTTCTTGAGAAACCCAAATACAGTAAGTGATCGAACATGAGAGAGTTCAATGTTGTCCAGCATTGTCAGGTCTCCCCTGTAGGGACTGTTGACAGAAAGCCTGCGCACCTTGCAACCTGGGTTATGTCTAAGCTTAGTTCCATCGAATGAAATCATGAAATTCTCTTCAGCAGCCTTGCAGGTGATGAAATCAAGAATGATGTCATGAACTCGGCATGCCCTCGCCTCGCCATATTTTACATACCATGGCTGGATCAAACTTCTATTGATGAGATCATTAAAATAACCCTTCCCTACTTCATATTTGCTTCGCCCTTGTTCTTCATGAATGAATCCTTCAGCAATCCATCTACATATCAATCTGCGTTTCTTGATAATAGTATCTTCTGGAAACACAGTCAAGTACAGCAAACAAGTTCTCAGATGGTGAGGAAGATCATTGTAACTAAGAGACAAAATCTTTGTCATGTTTCCAGCAAGTGGGTCCTTTGCAAGTGAAGCACCAATAACAGCTAGCACCCTATTCCATTCTTCCACGGCATGCTGATCAGCCAACAGGCTAGAAATAGTAATAATGGCCAATGGCAGACCGGCACATTTTCTCAATATTTTATCTGATACTTCTTCTAGGTGAGGATAGTATAAATCTTCGGAACCAAATGCTCTTGCAAAAAGCAACCTTCTGGAGTCAGCACAACTAAGGGGCTTCATCTGGTAAACATGACCGCCTTGAGAAGAAGAACATGATGCAACTTGACTAACACGTGTTGTAGCAATAAGTCTGCTCCCACAATTATTATTCACTAATGCAAGCCTGATAGTTTCCCATGCTTCTGCCTCCCATACATCATCAATTACAACAAAGTACCTGCAAAATGCAATGGTAATATTAGATGCGGCTAGAAGTACTGAAATCGAATCATGATAAGAACCTGAAAAAAAGCCTTGTCTGACAGCAAATATTTTCATAACATTGTATTATATTTTTTTCCCAAAGGAGGCAGGAATTCAATATATTGTCCTTTTAATTAGAGAAGAGAGCAAGAATATATGCACAGAATCAAGAATCAAAGCCGCAAAGTCCAAACCCAAGGCCAAAGGCAAAAATAGAGATATTTGAACATAGTTAATGTGAATTCTGCATTTCCGTTATTAATTTATAATTCAGTTTTAACATATAGCAATTAAATTTGTAGTTCAGTTGTTAATACTTGGTTTACAACTATTGGTCATCTCCGTTGGAGTGTCCCGTGTCTGCTCCTCCCATAGCAATCACGGGTCTTCTCTCCAGCATTGGTGGCACGCTGTCTGGTACTGGCAGAGGGGTGTTTGGGCTTGGCCCTAGTTGTGTTGGTGTTTGTGTGGGCTTGGCCCTGTTGTACCACTATTTGCCCGTTTCTTGTTAATTAACCCGGCAACTCTCTAGTTAATTAATGGAAACGAAAAAGCTTTTGCCTCGCTTAAAAATATAGATTGTAAATACCATCACTAATGGATTAATCATGAGATCCCTTTCTAATAAGTGTTGCTAGTCACCTAACAAATGCTACCTATCTAAAGTCAGAGCATTTCTAAAAGGAATTGGTAAAATATTGTTTCATTTAGAACTGAGTTGGTCAAATCATGCCATCTACGCAGATACATCATTATAGTAGGTGTATATCAGCTTACCTTTTATCTTTGAGGTATTCTCTGATCCTATCAATGAGTTGCTTCACATCATCATCAGGTTTGTAGTCTACCCCCACTCCTTTAGCAATCTCTCTCAGAATCTTTGTCAAATCAGGATGCTGAGAAACTGACACCAAAGTTGCACAAGAGTACTGGCTTTTGATGGTATTGTAGACTTGGTTGGCCAAAGTTGTCTTACCAAGACCACCCGGCCCAACAATTGACATCACTTTGAGCTGTTTGGAAGAATTGTTCTTCTGAAACCACTCAATAATCTCCTCTTTCGGACCTGCAATGCCGACAAGTTTGCCGACCTCCACATAAAGGGCATGCAGCCTAGGATCGATGCCAGGGATGCTAGAGGAAGGTGTTGGCCGGTCAATTTTATACCTCTCGTGCCTCTTGCTCACCTCAATAGCACGGGCCTTGAGTTCTTTAATCTGGCCAGCGATCTCGTGGCGAGGTTTGAGCTTCTTCAGCTTCTGAAAGAACCCCTTGAAACCTGTAGGTTCATCATGCTCGTGGTAATCAGCACGAACCATAAAGTCGTTGATACAATCTTCCATGTCATAGGAGAGCTCGCGAATCTGCTCCTTCCAGATCTTCATCTCAGGGTCGAGGTCCTCTGAATCAGCGAGTATCTCAAGCGTGGCACCCATGGTGCCCAGCTCATCCCTTATGAATCTGGTGTTCCGGCGCACACCTTTGAGCTTGGCGCTCTCTTCCTCCAGCAGCTTGGTGAGCTTGGACATGAGCGGCCTGATCACCCCCGTGGCAACACTGACAAGAGCAGCCTCTGCCATTGCTGCGTCACTCAAACGAGCTTCGTGGTATGTGAGCAGGGAGAAATGTGGTGGTATGGTCAGGACTTTTTTTTTGGTATAGATATGGTCAGGACTTGGGAGCAAGAGATTGCATAGAGGACTTGGTTGCCGTAGACTTTTTGTTCTCAGAGATCCATTTGGCTTGGCACAGACAACCCATGTTCTCATCACTTGCCGAGCATTGGGAGGCACAAAGACAATACAAAAATAATTGTAGAGGGCCGATACTTCAGTGTTTGATCGAGAAAAAGAAATTGATCAGTCGGCATTGTGACAAGTAATATGGGTGCCCTCTCACGCTACCCACATGGCGATCATTGTAGAGTGAAATAAAAAGAGAAAGCGCCTACGGCTTCATCTTCCTTCTCTAATTGTGCTACTTCCTGGGGGAACTTCCGTAAATTCGCCTTCCTCAAATGGCCCGAGAGATAGGAGGAAACAAAGTTGAGACGAGATTTGTGGTATGTGAGATTCTAGAATGTGTGAGCAGAAAAATGCGGTGGTATGATAGCAAGAGATTGAGTTGAGGATTTTCTGGGTGCCCTCTCAGTCTCAGAGATCCATCTAGCTTGGCACAGACACGAGACAACCCATGTGCTCATCACTTGCGAAGCATTGGGGGGAACAAAGACAATGCAGGAGTAAGCATAGAGCGACGATTCTTTGCTGCAGATCGAGATAAAAGAAATTGATCAGTCAGGCATAGCGTTAACACTATAGTTGGCTTTGTCAGGCCAACTGGATGGATCATAGCTTGGAATAATGCAATTTGGAGTAGTTTTTCTGTGATATTGGGAAGCAATGGAGCCATTGTCTGAAAATATACTTACGTTTTAGATCTCGGGAGAGACTGGAGTTGCAAAAAGAAACTCCGCCTGACCCCCGCATCGTGTCCTTGCGTCGCGAGTCAGGGGATTAGGTTTCCGCGAAGCCGCCACCTCTCGCCCTCGCCGCGCCGGAGCCGGCGGCGGTGGCGAGGCCTCTCCCACCTCCTTTCTCCCTGCATCCTGCGCTCTGTTCTCCGAGCGCCGCGTCACACGACGGCGCGGATCTGGGCCTCAAGGCAGCGACGGAGGCAGGTCTGGTTCATGGAGGCATCATCCCTCACCCTTTCTCACACACTACCTACACACTACCGACTCTGGCCATCCTTCAACTCTGGAAGATCCGTCGTCGTCATTCAGAACAACTATCCATCCATCCTCAAAAAGAAAATAAAAAAATACCACCATAACACAAAGCTTAAAAGGTAAACCATATTATCGAATTCGCCTCAAGTATAAGAGAGAAGGTGTTTGCTTGCATTAGAAATTGATTAGTGTTTCTTATGATCCAAGATCCAATGGAAGTTTTCAATGAGTCATTGCCAACTGCAATTTCTGCGCCACTGCAATTAGGGGACCTTGCGCCTAGGTGAAAATTCAATTAACCAGTAGAAAGGTGATTGTGGCCTTTGAAAGAATCATATCATAATAATCTTGCGACTATGGATTCAACAAAGGGCTAAGATCATTGTACCTCTCTAACACACACATTTCAACAACCCATTGGTGGATGTTAACAAACCTTGTGTTAGATAGGAACCAAAGCGGGTATTACAAAATCATGCGTGTTTTGTACTCACTTAGGTTTGTATTCGAATCTAGAAGCATTTTAGTGTATAGATACATTTGAATTTAGACAAACTCAAGTCAGTTATTTCTGGATGGATGGAGTATAAGAGTATGTTATATATAAACTGAGGCTGGGATGAGAACAGGAACGTGACTAAGGTTTCAAACTTGCAAATAGACACGTCAAGCAGATGATGATAATAACGGTTTAAGGTTTATTTTATCATGTAACTCAAGCAAAGCAGAGACGCGTCACTCTTGCCATGGCGCTACCTACTCCACTGTAGTGTTTAGTGGATGTGTCTGATATATTTCAGCAATTAGGGAATAGAGAAGTTTGCAGATACTCATGATATATTTCTTGCACTTGGGCTAACATTTTCCGCGATTCAACAAGTTGGTAAGAAAGTCATATATCCACCAGCACCACCGCACATACATGCTCTTTTTCGTCTGAATTTCGATTCTCGAAATTTTGAAACCTTGCCAGGTTGAATCAGGATGCTCGATGGCGTCTCACCATACCAGCTGTTTCACCATACCGGCTGTTGTCTTGCATGGATATACTCAAAATCGTTTATTTATCTTCCCCTGTCCCGAGGAGTGACCATCATCAACCTCCTTCAGTTACCATTGCTTCTTGCCCTTCTTCTTTTTCTTGTTACCACCGCCGCCGCCACTACTACTCTTTGCATTGCTTCCGCTGCCAGGAGATGGAGGGTCGCCGGAAGTTTCAAAAGCACCAGACTGCATAGCATTCTGCAGCCACTCGAAGAACTCCTCGTCGACTCCATCCATGTTCGCACCGCTTGGGAACCCTCCACCCCTCGGCCCTGAGGTGCTCCCTTTGCCACTACCTTGCTTTGCCAAACTCGCGTTGACATGGAAGCTTGGCTTGTGGGTGTTTGCTGGACATCTCATTCCCTGGAGAAGAAAACAGAAATTTGTATGACAATTCAGAAATTTATTTATTACTTTTCCATCTAATCACTAGGTGGAGTGCGACATCAAAGCATGGGAGTGTGCTTTACCCATTGGACACCTCAAATATGATGCATATTTTCTCTAGTTGTAACTACAGTCATTAATCAGTTTACTGCTTTCCTATCCATGGTGTATATTTTTATCTTCATCGATTACATGGAGAGCTGGAGACGGTCCAAACAAGATGTCTGGCTAAACTTCAAACTAACATTGGCAACTGGTCCCATTACTGAAATTAAGGCGAGTTAGCAAGAAGTCTTTGCTCACAGCTCTAACAGAGGATTTCAGTGGTTGAAATAGGTAATCATTTAAGGATACTGTATAGTAGTCATGCCTAACAAGTCACAACCCATGAATATGTACAGACCAGACACCATATTTACGAGCATTCAATCTACAATACAGAAGTATTCATAGAAACATCTAAATTTTCATGAAAGATCTGAATCACCTGACAGCTGAACCACTCGGTGACATCAAAAATGTTGCTTTCAGCACAAACATATGCATGAGGCGAATCGGGCTGCATAACAGTATATATTATAACACGTCAGTCACAACAAATTTTTGATGGCTAAAAATTGAAGTGTTTGCATCATGAGTTTCAATAAAATGGCATTACCTTGTGCAGCATCCCGAACAGAACAGGTTGAAATGACTGTTCAACCCATCCATCGCCATCTTTAGCCTGATGAAACTCTTTGCAATCCTGTGATGCAGAAAATAAAATAACTTTTAGAGAACATTTACTAGTAGCACAGAATCAAAAGCAACCACAACCATATAACAAAAGAAAATACCTGACACCATCTACCCTGCAACTTCGCTCTTCCTGTGTAAATCCACAGATGGAAATCACCACATTTCTTGCACGCTATTCTTCTTGATAGACCAGAAGGTCCTTCATCAACACCTTCAGAAGGGCTAAACCCTTGTTGGAACGTACCATGTCCTCCTTTCTAGTAAAATTAAAATTAAACAACAAAGAAATCACAGCTATCAGATGACTACACCATATTTGTTGCTTTGTAAGGAGGATAAATTATAGCAAATTGTGAAGACTATGAAGCTTTATTAGTGTGTAGATACTTTATATATTGTTGTCTTTATATATTGTTGTCTGCTATTTTTATCTAAGAGCATCTTCATGGAATGGATTGTTAAACCAATATAAACATTTCCCAAACACTAAACTAATATGAACAATTGATGGCAAATTTGCAAGAATAAATTTTACATTTCTGACATAAAATGATTAAGAATATTACAAATGTCACATTATTCAGACAAAAAATATGGCTGCACTGAAAACACATGAACCTATCACGCATTCATCTATAAGATGATTTTATATTTATTTCCAACAAAGCAAACTGTTGCATAAAAAGCAACTCCATTTGCGTCCTGGAGGTCCTGGGTTCAAATCAGCTCCTTTGCATAAAAAGCAATGGCAAGACCTGCTAGAAATACCCTTCCCCAGTGCCTGGCTCGCCAGATTGTACGTTGCACGGGGTTAACTGCTCAATGCTCACTTGCATGCGATGACTTCAGAAAATAAGAATGGTTGTTCATATTAACAGGCTAGAGGAGCGACAGTGATAGGTCTATACTTCTCAAATTCTCCCGGCGTATCCTATTCATAGTAATTATAGCAACTGGATCACGGGATGTGATCCGGCAACTGTCATACTGTATCCAGACCCCACAATGTGTGGGAGCTTTCAGCACTGTGCACGCCCTTTTAACACAAACTGTCTACTGTATAAAGTCATTTTCACATCAAAACCATGGCAGCAAAACCATCATGCAAACTGCATATTTGCATCCGAATAATCAAGGAAACTGCAGTGATGTTGAAAACAATTGAGTAAGTGTTTCCATTGAAACCATTAGGTGACCATGTATATATCAGTGCTCGAGGACAGCAAAATATGATGTTTTTCCAACACACGGCATGCACCCATAAACATTTAACTTAGCAAAACTGACCAGTAAAATCCATACAAATTCCTCAGTCAAATCAACTTTCACTAACTATACTAAGAAAATTCCTGGGCCAGGCTTTTTAAATTCAAATAGGTCCTAGAATAATTGAGACCAAATGAAAAAAACACATACTGTAATATTGCAAATCCAATAACCACAAATCAGCCAAAGCCTGATTCCGCTGGTTAGTCAAGTGACTTCTGCCGGTTTCATTTTACTCCATGCAAACTCTTCTCATATGCACTTCAAAAACATGTCAAACTAATCGAAACTTGACCAGAATTGGGTAATTCTTCAGTCCTGCTAAACTGGGTACCTTTACTCTAACAAGAGCAAACTAGTGTGGACAGATTAGCAGCAGTTGAAGGTAGTTACAAGAATGATGCATGGAACTACTTTGAAGAAAAGATTTAAGGGAAGTCAAGAAAAGCATGAATATGAAACATCTTCATTTGGTAAAGAATAACTAAGAAACCTTTTGAGAAGCACCCTGAAACCGCCGGAAGTAGTTTAATAGCTCCTCTCTTCTTAACTCATCGTCATATGTCTTTCGTTTCAAAGAATCAAGAAGAACCTGTGTGTTGAGTTGCGACCTCATGAATACATGATCTCTTACAAAGATGGATTTTAATTAGATACTCGACTATTTCAACAAGGAATAGCTGCAAACCTCGTATGCGTTTTGAAGCTTTTTAAATGCATCGGCAGCTTTATCATTGCCCATGTTCTTGTCAGGATGGACTAACATAGCCTGCAAAATCAGTAATCAGAATTAATATAGGTATTGTCGAACCTTGCATCGGATGAATATTCATATCAAAATGCATCATTTGAGAAATAAAAGCACCCATACAGCTGACATCAATTTATATTTAGCATCACCTTTTTCTTGTATTCTCTCTTGAGTAATGACACGTCTATCACTTCATATGGACGGAATCCAAATGCTGAATAGTGATCAGTGCAGTTCAATAAACGTGTCACTTCATCTTCAGAGGTTAACTCTTTCTCAACCCCGCTTGTTGACGGATCACCTGGGCCACGATCAGATGATTGGCCATATCCAGACTGTGAGGTGCTATCTTTTGATGATTGTTGAAATCCCCCAAAGAAGTTGCCTGGTCTTTCTGGATTTGGCTCAAAATTCCTTGAAGAACCATTAAATTTTTCATTGTCTACATTTTTCTTCAGGAACTGGACTAGAACGTCACTTGAAAAGAAAGACAAGTTCAGGCTCAAAAGTAAACCAAGCCATCCAATGTAGCTTCTTGCACAATACATCGAATATAGGCAGGTCACAAAGAGAGCAAATCGTTCATGCTTCAACAAAAAGGAAGCACCTGTATTTGAAGCAATGTTAGAAAATTTCACACACTATGAAATGTTTAGTAAGAGTGGTCTCAGAGGAACAGTAAACAAGTTGTAGAATATGACCTCCAACAATTATTACAGTGCTTGTTATCCAAAAGCTTCCATACATCCACAAAATCACCACCGCAAGCACAGCGACAATCAGGACAGCAAAACCAAGACCAACAAAGGCAGTCACAGAAGCAGCAATCACCTATATAGATCATAAAGAGAAGATAGCAAATATGAAAACATCGCCAAAGCATTAAGCGCATCTGCTTTCATTGAAAATTCAAAATTTCAAGCAAGGGAGTATAGTAAAAGCTTTAAAAGGCATTCGTCGCCTGCAGAAAAACACACATGTTACATGGACAAAACGGACTGGTGATCAGAATACAGAAACTACTTTTACACTCATGAGAGGGAAGTGCAGAAAATAAATATTGACCAAGTGAAAAAATACTGTAGACAGCCTCATAAACATTTAAATTGCCAGCAAGTTGACTAAAAGGAAGAAAGTAGTTGAGACATACCATGAATATGAGCATTTTGCTTATCCCGATCATTGCAAATATTGACAACATGCTGCACCAAATCACTGCAAGAAGGGAGTTTGTCCCCAGACGTAGCAAAGAATCGAAGCCCCTTATGTTGCAGTCTAACCAAATAGTCAATAAGAGCAACATCAACTTTCCAGCACTAAACATCCAGGCTCGAACAATAGGAGAAACATACTCAATTTTGCTAAGGACATAGGCACGCCCTTTCTCTGTCTTAGCCATGAAAGCTGTGATAGCTGGCCTATTTCTCTCAACCAATATTTTGCTTTCTTCCATCACATACATCATCGAGGCTCTAAAAAAGGATGCAGCCATGGAAGCAACCTGCCTGGTCTTCTCCTTGACTTGTGCTGTCAAAATACGCAATGGAGTTTTTTTACCAAAGCCACGCCGTGAGGATTTCTTGCTGTCTCTTCTTAATTTGGTACTGTTAAAAGGTAGATCATGTTCTTCTGAATTTTTCGTATCAGTACTGGTATCCGCTGGTTGCTGTTTACATGAAGCTATGTCATCTGATTTACCCAAGGAGGTGCCATTGCTTCTGTTATTCTTCTTGTTGCTTCTTGTTTTCTGGCCACTGTTCCCTCCAGAACCATCTGATTTACCTTGAAGATGTGAACTTGGATCTTCACCATGCACTGCATCTCTTTCTGGTGTATTTAGTATATCACCATTAGTTGTATTTTGTCGGTTAGGTGAAGTGTGATTCGGACCACTTTTACTTTGACTTCCTTTTCGAGCCATGATTTCACTCAAGACGCAGCAGATTCACAGTTTAGTCGAAGCGTCACAGCAGTTCACACGCAAGGAGTTCCATCTTCCCTTGGTCAAAGCCTACCTGCAGATACAGAACAACATATCAGAAATATTGATTTCAAAATTGATCCAGTAAAAGCAGCAACGATTATGCTAACACTCACATACTTCAGCAAGTAAAGGTCAAGACTCAAGATTATTTATAACTAGTATCAGGTTTTTTTCTTTCTCTTCTGAGTTGATCTTTCTTGATCCATATAGATTCGGTGCCAATGCCAACACAGCTTGACATTATCCACTGTGCTGATAATTTCATAATCATCCACTTCTTGTTACAAAATTGTATGTCATTAACATTGTTTTCTTATATTTCCTTTTCTTATTTGTTAGTTCTCGTGCATTATGCTGTTGCCTATGCCACCACACATCATGCCACTATGTCAATGTGAGGCTCCACTGCAACAGGACCTAGCGGAACTCTGCCAGATCTTCATTGGACTTTAAAACAGTATCTTACATGGATCGTCAATTTACAGTGGCACTCATAATTAGCAAAAAACTGTATTGAAAAAATCATAGGGCTGGACTAATCGTGCGAAAAAGCAAGTGGATATTTTCCTTTGGGGTTTAAAATACGTGGTTTCAGAATCAGGATGGGATCAGATCTTGGTGAACTAACTTCCGCTAGAACTAGTCACTAGACAAGCCAACTGTTATTTATTATTTCACACCTGATCATACTAACTAACGTTCTATAGGATTTGTGTAAATTTTTCTTCAAAGTGAGTAGCGAAGCAAAATCTCAAAAGCAGCTGTAACCAAAAAGGTGCATTGCTAAAAAAGATGCTGGCACTTGCATGGACAGCTATATTTTTAGAGTGACAAATGTATAATCCAGCCAATCAGGAAACTTCCAGTACACGATGAGGACTTCTTCCAGATACATTTAACCCTACATGGCAGGCCAACAAATAACCAAAGAAGTATGCTCCTACTCCCTCTGTGCCAAATTATAAGACGTTTTAGGTAGCAGAGGGAGTAGATGCTAAGGTGCAGTACTCATCCTGATACCCGGACCACGCAATATCACTTAAACCAAATTTTGCTTGCTAAGTTGCTTGCCTAATGGCATGGAGCTTGAGCTCATCACTTCCCCAAGAGCAATCCCATGACTCCAACTAACTCCAAATCGACAAATTCACTAGGCCATGGCACAGAAGTTCCCCCAAAACTAGACGACCAAAAATAATCTCTCTACTTGACAGAAAAAGAACAGATCAGTTGATCCGAGACAACCCAGGAATACATAGCTCATGGAAATAACTTAGAACTATTCATTGACAAATAAATTCACTCTCAAACATGGGTTCCTCGCACAGGGGCAGTCGCATTCTAGAAAAAAGTTCATGAGTCAACCAGATAAGTCTACGGGTCAGAAACAAAGCAGCTTCTCATCCCATCCACGTCTCCGATCAACCTCCACCGCAAAACCTAGGGTTTATTAAGGGATTGCAGAAATCACGCAACGGAACATACAGGGAAGCGAAGGAACGGCACCTGGAGCCTTGGTTCAGCGGCGGCAGAGCTCCAGGGGTAGGGCCGCGTGCGCCGGGGACGGGGAGGCGCGGCGCCGGGGCTCACGCCGGAGGAAGCGGGGTTGCTAGGCAGCGTCGGGCCTCCGCGGGAAGGGCGTATTCGGAGCGCGTGAGCGGCGCCGGAGTTGTGCGGGGAGGGCAGCGTCGGCGAGGGCGGGGGCGTGGGCGGCGCCGGAGAGCGGGGAAGAGAGCGAGAAGACAGCACGGAAGGGGGACCAGAGCGAGATTGGAGGGGGTGCTAAGCGGGGGCGGACAGGGGTAGTCTTGTCTTTCCACGTCGGAGCGATGGTACGGTGAAACCGGGTTTACGTGGAACCTTATCCGACCGTCCATGGGATTCTAGTCCAAATCGGATCACCGGATCCCTCGTGTATAATTAGGCGTGCACACGTGTTGATCAACTCAAATCAAAAATAGTGTGGCTTGAAGAATCAGAGCATAAATGAGTGAAAAAAATTGACGCAAAAATGAGTGAAATTGCAGGATATCGTCCTTTTTTCCTTCCAATGGGCCTTCATCAGAATGAGACTACAGTCATAAAGTTCAATAAAAGTTACATGAAAAAGCACGCATACAAAAGTAGACATCATGAGTGCAAATTTGTTTCTTCAAAACCACACCAAGCTACTCTAAATTACTCCCTCTGTTTCAAAATATAAGATGTTTTAGCTTTGTAAAGCAAATGTATCTAGACTTCTCTGAGTACGAGGTTCACTCAGGTTTAGTGTCGTGGTGGTATCACGGCATATGCCATGGGTAGGCTAAAGTTTTGGCAGATGGACGTGGAGGAATCCGGGGAGAGATGATGCAATGAAGACCGCACTCGCATGAGCAGAGAAATACGATGTATATATGATTGAGGCTCTCAAGTGGAGATAACACCTCATTCTCTACATCTAATCTCTTATAATCTTGTCATACTTGTAGCTACAATCATGCTCCTTGAGCTGTATCTCATATGCCTCTATCTAGATCTCTCTGTGAGATTGGAGGAGGAAGAAGAAAAGGAGCTCCTATTGAGCAGAGAGGGGAAGAGCCCTTCGGGGCCTCCTCTGTAACGATCCCCCTAGTGCTCCTTATAAAGGGGAGTCCGGGGGACAAATCTTGTTCCCTACGATTGACATCTAGAGAGCATATTCCTGGCATCTTCTTAGATGCTCAGGAGATGCCAAGGGATATTCCTTAGCATATTCCTGGATGCCATGGGCATATTCCTTAGCATATTCCTGGATGCCATGGGCATATTCCCTAGCATATTCCTGGATGCCAAAGGCATATTCTGTATTCAATACGTCAGTCTGGGTCGTGGTTATCCCAAGACTGGTATGAGGCTGAAGGAGTTCGCCTATGTCGTTGTAGTAGTTAAGGTTGCGCCCTAAAATAAATAAAGAAGCGTTTGGGCTGTTATTATTCGGCCCATGCACCCTAGGACGAGGTGGAAATTCGGCCTGGTGTATGGCCAATTCGGCCTGAAGGTGCAGGAGGCCCAGCCGGGTGAAGGGGTTCCTAAGACGAGTCATGGGCCAGCCTAGCCTGGTCCTAGAGAGGCCCAGCCGAGTTATTTGACTCGGCCCAGTCGCAGATTGAGCTTCGGCGTAGAGAGCTCCCGGGTGGGCCGCGTCTCTGACCCACCCGGGTTGCTGGTGGCGATCCTGCGGGAACAGCCTATGGTGTTGGCGTCTGCACGTAGTGGGCCGACTAGGTTGATGAACGTGTTGGCCCACCCGGGGTCGCAGTAGTGCCGTGCTGGCGACGTAGCTCCGCGATGGGCCGAGTGACCCTCTCTCTGGCCCGTCCGGGTGAAGCAGCGTAGGAGCTCGGCGCTGAGGTGGACTCGAGTTTGGCGGGGCGTCGGGGAGGATCCCGCTATAGACCTCGGTGGAGGCGCTGGCGGGAGTGATGCCGAGGGGTGGGCCTAGTTAGATGATTCGGCCCAGCAGTATGTGATTCGGCCTTTAGCATTCTGACTCGGTTCTGAACTTATGTAATTCGGCCCAGCGGCTCTTGGTTCAACCTAGAAAAGATTGATTCGGCCTGGGTAGTCCTTGGCCAGGCCGAGTTTGCTCTGTGTCGGCCCAGATTCGTTTTTCCTTCTCTCCCTTTGTATTTCTCTCTCAATGCCCCACATCTTGTTGTTATATCTATTTATATCTCTATATTCTTTTATCAAAATGTCGATTGCTCTTTAGTAGTCTATTTATACCTCGACTCTGGGGTATCCGGGGTTATATCCCCGACATTAGTCCCCGAGACTATGTGGGACTCGTAGAGTCGTGCATAGGCTTTATATTAAATATTCCCAGAGTTGTCTTCTGACTTATAACCTCTGGTTTATACACTTTTTAGTCACATAATCCTTTTATGTAAATTTATGACATCTGGCCTTCATGGGCACTAGTCTTTTAACCCTTTTGGGAAAGTCATGAGTTCTCGCCATTTTTGGCACTGCTCATTTAACCCCTTTGGGTAAGTTTTTGACTTATGGCCTTCTTGGGCATTGGTCATAACCCTTTTGGGTAAGTTTTTGACTTCTGGCCTTCTTGGGCACTGGTCATAACCCTTTTGGGTAAGTTTTTGACTTCTGGCATTCTTGGGCACTGGTCATAACCCTTTTGGGTAAGTTTTTGACTTCTGGCCTTCTTGGGCACTGATCATAACCCTTTTGGGCAAGTTTTTGACTTCTGGCCTTCTTGGGCACTGGTCGTAATCCTCTTGGGCAAGTTTTTGACTTCTGGCCTTCTTGGGCATTGGTCATAACCCTTTTGGGTAAGTTTTTGACTCCTGGCCTTCTTGGGCACTGTCATAACCCCTTTGGGTAAGTTTTTGGACTTCTGGCCTTCTTGGGCACTGGTCATAACCCCTTTGGGTAAGTCATAATCGGGGTTATCTGTTTCCAAATCCGAGTTACGTTACTCAAAATTGACTTATGTCTCAAATCTGAGTCATCTGACTCAAATCCGAGGTATGTGACTCAAATTCGAGTTATTTGATTCCAAATCCGAGTTACTTTGCTCAATTCTGACTTGCATCTCAAATCTGAGTCATCTGACTCAAATTCGAGGTATATGACTCAGATCCGAGTTATCTGATTCCAAATCCGAGTTACTTTGCTCAATTCTGACTTGCATCTCAAATCTGAGTCATCTGACTCAAATCCGAGGTATATGACTCAAATCCGAGTCATCTGATTCCAAATCCGAGTTACTTTGCTCAATTCTGACTTGCATCTCAAATCTGAGTCATCTGACTCAAATCCGAGGTATATGACTCAAATCCGAGTTACTTTACTCAATTTTGACTTACATCTCAAATCTGAGTCATCTGACTCAAATCCGAGGTATATGACTCAAATCCGAGTCATCTGATTCAAAATCCGAGTTACTTTACTCAATTTTGACTTACATCTCAAATCCGAGGTATATGACTCAAATCCGAGGTATATGACTCAAATCCGAGTCATCTGATTCAAAATCCGAGTTATTTTACTCAATTTTGACTTACATCTCAAATCTGAGTCATCTGACTCAAATCTGAGTTATATGACAAAAATCTGAGTCATCTAATTGCCAAGATACAATTTGATCCGATGATATGATGTCAATTTGCCTCTGATATGGATCCGAGATATAGATCCGAGATTAACTTTTGGGATATGATAATAGGGCTAATCGCTGAGAGGTCTGACTCGAGATGTTGATATGAGATATAGATTCGAGATATGATAAGCTGGCAAATAGTCATCCGTGATACGAGATAACCTGGCAAGATAGTGAAATATCAATCCGAGATATAGCATAACCTGGCAATCTGGCGAGCTGAATCAAACTTTAGTCTGAATCAGAGATGAGCTGGTACGCCAAGTCCGAATACAAATCCGAATTATAATATACCCTGGCAAGCTGAATCAAATGTTAGTCTGAATCAGAGATAAGCTACTGAGCTGAGTTAAAGGTTAATCCGAGGCATAAATAAACTGACTCAAATTATATCCGAATCATCAATAAGCTGGCTGGTGAGCTGAGTTAAGGGTCAATCCAGAGCATAAATAAACCGACTAAAATTCTGTCAGGATCATAAATAAGCTGACTCAAATTCTATCCGAATTATAAATAAGCTGGCTTGTGAGCTGAGTTAAAGGTCAGTTCAAAGCGTAAATAAACTGACTCAAATTCTATCTGAATCATCAATAAGCTGGCTGACGAGCTGAGTTAAAGGTTAATCCAAAGCATAAATATACTGACTCAAATTCTATCTGAATCATCAATAAGATGGTCAAATTCATACCCAAACCTATATAAGTTTTTCTCCATCTAAAGGTGATTCTATGGATACGCTGTCTAGTCCCCGGGTTGAGTTATTTTCTCCCCGGGGTGAAGGATCGGATGCTGGTGGGTGAGTTATCTGTTACTTACAGTAAGGTTGGAGAAGAGTTTGAGTCACTCTTGCTGAGTCTTACCTGCCTTACCGAGTCAGACTTGGAGATCCTTGCGCTTACCTCTCTGTTCTCTTATTCGCCTGGAGGAGCTGAAGGTGCTCTCTCTGTTCTCTGTTCGCCCTGATGAGTTGAAGGTTCTCTCTCTGTTCTCTGTTCGCCTGGATGAGCTGAAGGTGCTCTCTCTGTTCTCTGTTCGCCTGGAGGGGCTGAAGGTGCTCTATGAAGATGAGGTTGATGAAGATGCTCCCGTCCAGATGGAAACCCAACCAACGCCACTAAAAGGCCCCATGGTGGGCGCCAAATGTCGTGGTGGAGCCACGACATATGCCATGGGTAGGCTAAAGTTGGGGCCGATGGACGTGGAGGAATCCGGAGAGGGATGATGCAGTGAAGACCGCACTCGCATAAACACGGAGAAATACGATGTATATAGGATTGAGGCTCTCGAGTGGAGATAACACCTCATTCTCTACATCTAATCTCTTATAATCTTGCCATACTTGTGGCTATAATCATGCTCCTTGAGCTGTATCTCTTATGCCTCTATCTAGATCTCTCTGTGAGGTTGGAGGAGGAAGAAGAAGAAGAGCTCCTATTGAGCAGAGAGGGGAAGAGCCCTTCGGGGCCTCCTCTGTAACGATCCCCTGGTGCTCCTTATAAAGGGGAGCCCGGGGGACAAATCTTGTTCCCTGCGATTGGCATCTAGAGAGCATATTCCTGGCATCTTCTTAGATGCTCAGCATATGCCTTGGCATCTTTGGAGATGCCAAGGGATATTCCTTAGCATATTCCTGGATGCCATGGGCATATTCCCTAGCATATTCCTGGATGCCAAAGGCATATTCTATATTGCATACGTCAGTCTGGGTCGTGGTCATCCCAAGACTGGTATGAGGCTGAAGGAGTTCGCCTATGTTGTTGTAGTAGTTGAGGTTGCGCCCTGAAATAAATAAAGAAGCGTTTGGGCTATTATTATTCGGCCCATGCACTCTAGGACGAGGTGGAAATCCGGACTGGTGTATGGCCAATTCGGCCTGAAGGTGCAGGAGGCCCAGCCGGGTGAAGGGGTTCCTAAGACGAGTCATGGGCCGGCCTAGCCTGGTCCTAGAGAGGCCCAGCCGAGTTATTTGACTTGGCCCAGTCGCAGACTGAGCTTCGGCGTAGAGAGCTCCCGGGTGGGCCGCGTCTCTGGCCCACCCGGGTTGCTGGTGGCGATCCTGCGGGAACAGCCTATGGTGTTGGCGTCTGCACGTAGTGGGCCAACTAGGTTGATGAATGTGTTGTCCCACCCGGGGTCGTAGTGGTGGCGTGCTGGCGATGTAGCTCCGTGATGGGCCGAGTGACCCTCTCTCTGGCCCGTCCAGGTGGACTCGAGTTTGGCGGGGCATCGGGGAGGATCCCGCTGTAGACCTCGGTGGAGGCGCTGGTGGGAGTGATGCCGAGGGGTGGGCCTAGTTAGATGATTCGGCCCAGCAGTATGTGATTCAGCCTTTAGCATTCTGACTCGGTTCTGAACTTATGTAATTCGGCCCAGCGGCTCTTGGTTCAACCTAGAAAAGATTGATTCGGCCTGGGTAGTCCTTGGCCAGGCCGAGTTTGCTCCGTGTCGGCCCATATTCGTTTTTCCTTCTCTCCCTTTGTATTTCTCTCTCAATGCCCCACATCTTTTTGTTATATCTATTTATATCTCTATATTCTTTTATCAAAATGTCGATTGCTCTTTAGCAGTCTATTTATACCTCAACTCTGGGGTGTCCGGGGTTATATCCCCGACATTTGGAGTGAATCTACACACTAAAATAAGTCTAGATACATTTTCTTCACAAACCTAAAACATCTTATATTTTGAAAAAGAGGGAGTATATTACTCCCTCTGATCCATATTATTTGACTTGGATTTTTAAAAATTTGGATGAACCTATATACTAAATAGTGTAAAAATTCATCTAAATCTAGAAAAATCTAAGCAACTAATATGGATCGAAGGGAGTACTATTAAAGAAAATAACTTCACTTCTATAGAGAAAAAGAAGCTAAAAATTACCTTGAAATAATTTACGACAACATGCTTAAGAACTGATTTACATGGAAAGCTATTGACAACGGGAAAATTAGCCATGGTACATATTTTTGTCTGATGGTACAATCTACTTCTAATGGTTTTGAGCAATCCTTGCCACCCTAGTGACATACACTATAACATCCCAACATTAGAGCTTAGAAATAAGCTGAACACAAATGTGTGCATTGCATTCATGCATAGAAAATCTGAATAATTTTCGCGTTTTAAAATAAAAAAACTTGCCAAAGTGATTGAAGCTTCTATCACCTTGATGGAATTGAAGTAGATCATCAAGTTGACCGCGATAAGTTTTAATATGACCTTTGCTAAAACCTTATTTTGGGTAAACATGATTTGATCTAAGGGTAGATCAAATATAATAAAACTAAACCATCAACACATTGCTTAATGACTAATAGTTGATCCTTAATAAAGCATATCATACTATTCATTACACACTCATGAATACCAAGTTATAAACATAACTTAAGTAATAGGAATGGAACAACTAAATCTTGATCTATCTTAATCTCATCTACTCATACCATGAGTATCATGGTAATACCTAACCTTAACTCTTTTAGTGAGATTGAGTAGGAAAGCAACCAAATCAAGATCATTCATCATATATCTTTCTTTCCATATCAATCTTTATCATCTCTAATGAATCCTGTCTTAATATCTGTTGTTCATCAATGTTGAGTAATCAACTATTGATTCACCAATTCTTCATCTATCAACTCTTGACCATATTATAGCATTCACTTAAGGCCTATAAAGAAATAAGTAAGAAGGGGTAAATAGTAATGCTAGATTTGAGGTATCATCTATAGGATGGGAGAGTTGGAAGAGAATAAGATCAATGTGATAATTGATGGAGTTAACCCACTCCTATAATGATAGAAGAGTTAATTGGAATATATATTTATATGGTGATAAAGAAGATTACAAGGATGAATGCTGAAGATAAGATACGAGGAGAAATCCTATTGAATAAAGCAAGTATAGTAAATGAAAAAATCTCTTAGTTAGATAGATACACTGAGAAGATAATTATAATACAACTGTAGTGTTGTATTGATGAAGGCCTTGATTAGCCAACTGTAAACCTAAGACATAAAGGAACAAAGGATTACAATGATCATGCTTTAGTCACCAAGATTAAATGCTTATATCATGTATAAGTGACATTGGTGGATAGAACATGATTAAACCCTGGTATAGATATATTATCCTAGATTAGTCATCACAAGTCACATTAATATAATGTGAGGTTGGAATGTTAGATACTGGAGTTAAGTAGAGACAAGATAGTATGATTAAGATGATGTTAGAGCAACATTGGATTAAATAAGTAGTATTTTCCTCTTTGGAAATACTAAGCACTTGAGGTGAAGTAGGATTTGATGTATACATATATTGAAGTAATATTAGAGAAGGATGATTATGTAAGAGTATGAATGGAGTTAGAAGTAACTACTTGTTGGATTGGAGATTATTAGTAGTAGAATAGTTGGATAAACAAATATAGATATGAGAAGATTATGAAAAGCTTTAATGTCAAGCTCATTGCATTTATAAATGGATTTAGAAGAATAAAGGGTGGATAAGAATATTCTTGTGAAGTAAAGCTCATCATGTTAACACATGATGATGGATAGGAAGAAGTAATATATCTAGGAAAGGAATTCCTTAAACAGAAGTCTAGGATTGTGAATTATGGAAGATAGGAATTCTTGGTAAAACATTCAACCTTAAATCTATAATCAAACTCATTATCTATTTTATCTATTTGAATCAATCATCTTGTTTCCACAATGCTTTATAGGAATATTTTCCTATAGCAAATCCCTTAAGCACATCTTTATCATTTCTAATTATCATAACCATATGTTCTTAGGAGTTATATTTATCAATTCTTTCCATAAGACATTCCAGAAAATAACTTTCTGTTTTAAAGGGTGATATCATTAAAGATCACAAATCTAAAGACAATAGGTTTAACCATTAATTTTTATTCCCATCAACAAAAGTATACAAGTATATTAAGTACCCTAAACCCTAGGGTAAGCATTTTCAATTCAAACATCTAAATCATATTTACCACATAAATGGAAATTAATATAAACCATTATGCCCAATATTATATCCATATATTAATCACACTTAAGCAAGTAATGATTAGCTAGTTCCAAAAAACAACTATGCATATTTTAAATAAGAAGAGTGGTTAAGATTTACCTGTTATTAGATTTTGCATAATAGAATTCACCATATAAAAATTTCCTTAATATTATGAGTTAATGAGAATCAAATCTCACGAGTTAATAGTAATGCATTCTATAATAAGTTTATGGATATTAGCTCAATAAATGCATATCAAAAGCTCTTACAAATAATAATAGGAAAATTATATATATAAAGAAAATAAAGAAACTATAGCACTATATAATAAAAACTCACAAAATGATTTTAAATACCATTTATCATTGCTGCAAGTATTCAACAAATAAAATTCCATAAAGAAAAATTCAAAACAAGTATTCAAATACAAAAGCTTAAAAGAAAAGAAAACAGAAAATATACAAAGAAAAGGAACAAGGAAAAAACAAAAGGAAACTGTTTCGAGCCATGGCCCATTTCCCTCTCCTTATCTACTACTCACGTGCAGCCCGTAGCAGCCCACTTCGGCCCACACAGCCCACACAACGGCTCACCTGAGACTGATAGATGGGACTAGAGAGGGGGATCGCGTGTTGAGTTTGAATTGTTGCCACGGGGTTTTCTGTGAAATGTCCATCATCGTCTTCCTCGTGCGTCACAAGCACCCCACTGGAGGGGTCCGCCGCCGCCCGATGCCATCGCCGTCGACAGCCGTGTGTCGCGATGCCCGCCATCGTCCCATAGGAGGATAAGAAGACCAGCACGATGTCCCTGCTCATCCCTATCTCCATTTCTTCCTCTTCCGCTCTGTCTCCTCTCAAATGTCGAACCCTAGCTCGCCGGAGCCGCTTATCGCCGCCGATAGAGACCATCCCTTTGCCATCTAAGCTTACCAGTGAACTCGCCATGCTCGACTCGTTTATCTCCCTAGAGGAATCGAAGCCGTTCGACCTAAATCGAGCTCGCCATCACCGATGTTCCGCCGCCAGTCACGCCATTCCCATTGATTCCGGCCGAGCCTCGACTCACCAACACCTCTACTAGCTTCCTGGTAAGGTTCTGCTTCCGATGGTCCTCTCCGATTCATTGTCCGCTCGCTGTAGCCGTCTGTCCGCGTTGATACCGACCGCACCACCACCAGAGCTCGTCGCCGACGAGGTTCTGACGACCATTTCTTGGCAGCGCCACCACACTAGGGTTCAACACGTCGTGCTTATTCGATCTTGGTTGGTCACGTTGGCTGGGGCACCGTTGATCGCCGTCGGCAACCTCATTCTGGTAGTGGAGACCAGACTGGCGTCATGTTGACGTCATGCCTGCGTCTGTTGACCAGTCCATGCACATGTGGCATGTGACCCCACCAGTCAGTGACCTTGGGTAGGTTTAGTTTAGGTGTAAAAGTTCAGTGTCTGTTTAGTAAATTGATAAAACAATATTAATTCAAATATAAACATTCCAGAAATTTAAATAAAGTAATTAAATCTTGTAAAATTAATATCTTTAGTTTTGTAATTCAGAAAAATACATGTAATATATTAAAAAATTAGAAAAATAAAATCTATAAATTAAAACCATTATCAAACATTATTATGTTAACAATTTAAATAATTATTATTTAATAAAGATTTTAAAAGTAATAAAACTTTGATAATTCATATTTTAATAATGGTAAATGTTAAAAATATAAATAAAATATCAAACATCTTAGAAAAATAAAAAATACTTTAAAACTATAATCATACATTCTTACTTCACTTAATTAAATATTTATTGTTTATTAAGTATTTATAAAATAGTAAATCTTATAAAAATCATATCTTATTATTTATAAATCACAAAAATAAATGTAATATACCAAAATGATCACAAAAATAATACCTACATGTTAAAAATATGATATTGTACTTTTGAGGTAAATACAAATTTAAACAACTTAATAACTTGAATTTAAACTTATTTCCTTAGTTAATAATTCATATAAAGGTAAATAAAATTTGTTAATATTCCTAAAATTACCAATTTAGGTCTAATAAGTAATACTAGTCTTAAATATTTATAATATAAAGTCAAATTGGTCCAACACATTTTAAATACAATCTTATTGAATTATCCTTCAACCATATGTGTAGTTTATATTCTAAAAGAACCTTTAACAATTATAAAATCTTCAAGAATGATATTTTTTACCAAATAAAAAATATTTTACCATTTTGTCACTCCCAACTTTATAATGGACTAAATCCAAAGATAATTCATTAGTGATAAATAATATTGTTTACTTTTCCACAAGCCATAACCATACCCTTGTAAGGAGATAAATCCTTTTATACATTTATATGGTTAGGAAAACACTATTCATATAGAAGTGTTAACATTCTTAAAGTATCCTTAGAGAAACCTTATAAAGTGAACAAAGTACAATACCATAAGCATTACACCTTAAATCCATCTATGCCTTTAAAGTTAACTTTAGTCTACAAAACTTTAGATATAATGTTAAAGACTACATTACATGCTTTATAGTTAACTTTGGTCTGTTATAGTTAAGTCATAAAACATCTCAAGTCCAAACTATTCAAGTAAGCACAAACAACATCGACCACCGCTGACTAACCACAAGAGTTTTTTAGACCTTAGAAAATGAATCTTTTCTTCAAAAGTTATTCGTTTTTCCACTTCAATCAACAAACATTATAATAATATTTCCCAACTCTTAACAAATTAAATTCAAGGACTCTAATCATAATCATCTGATGACAATTAATCTTAATCACATTACTTTATACTTTACTTGTATACTTAGGATCGATAACACTTAAGTTCTTTATAAGTGACCTTACTTGTAAAGTAAAGTTTGAAGATAAAGAATTAAAGTGTAAACAATCTTGAATAGCATTCCATATGTGTATATTTTATTGTTGTATAAATATGTGTTGTTCACACACACTCACAAGCCCTAATAAGAAGCACCAACGTGAAACTTATCTAAAAGGACAACACATTCTAAAGAAACCATTTCCAGTTTCCAAACCCTAGAACAAAGTTATTCCCGGGATTCACGTTCATAAAGTGCATTACAATAGTTATGCATAAAAGCATCTTGCTTCTTTAAAAATTAGTCCTTACCGGACCAATGATGCTGATTTCAGATATTGGATCTTTTATATTGTCTCGAAGACCGTGAGTGAATAATCTTGCAATCACAAAAGGCAAGTTCACACTTGCTCATGTCCTTTTGATTATTTTCTGTAAAGTATTTTGCAAATCAAGTGTTGTCATCACCTGCATTCCAAAAAGGTCAGAAAACACTATTTTTTATAATAATGTGAACTATTGGTTACTGATCCAGGGTGATCAGCTAATCTATTAAATCTGGCAGTCGGAATACCACTGCTTAGGAATATATCCCCTAGGACTTAACAACCAATGTCGCCAGTGATTCTTGCGCCGTATATTACGCGTTGACCATGAGATTTGAAATGGGACGGAGAGGTCAGCTGTATCCTTTTCCTCTCGTATGGAGGCAAGACGACCTTAACATGACGTTGCGATTCCTTGTGCGGATCCAACATATGGGTGGGCACCCTTACGCCCCACACTTTTGGTGTCTAGATTATCTATGGATGGTGTTTAGTGGATGGACCATTTAATATGGCACTTGCCAGGGCAACACCAGGTCATAGAGTCTTCGGGAACTCATCAGGGTTTTAGCCTGCCCGAAAGGGGGCTTAACGGAGGTGAGCCGGCCCCGAAGGATCGCGCGAACATATGAGGTCGCGGAGAGGGCAATGATTGGCTTGGGTCTTAGTCTGGGCCTCATACCAAGGAAGTATGAACGGGTTGGCCGCTCGGATGTGCAACAAAGCTAAGATCTCTCATGGGTAAAGTAATGCACCTCTGTAGAGTGTAAGAACTATAACTTGTTACTCCTTGTTCCGGGAAGGAGCTGCGAACGTTGTGGGAAAGGAACTCCATGAAAGTTCTGGTAAACCCGTGAAGGCTGACGGACATAGCTTTTCAGAATAAAAGCAACTTTTTAAGAAATGTTTACTAAAACTTGCATTGCCTACGACCTACGTTCTGTGACTGTAGATATAGTGCATCAAACACTCCTTTTCTAGTGAACTTGCTGAGTACGCTCGTACTCAACGTATCTTCTTAACCCTTGCTAGATTCTGAAGCCATTAAGACGACGTCTACATCAAGTCATGCTCCAGGAATTATCATCAAAAGCTAAAGCTCTTCAATCAAGTCAAAAAAGTCAACATATACATCAACTCAAGTGAAGACAAAGTTACTGATTAGATAGGAATATAATCCTTATCCATAGAACCTATTCTGTAGCGTATTGCAATAGCAGCAATGCCAGACCTTTAGTTAATATACTAGTCTTAATAGTATGATAGTTTTTGAGTTGTTTATTTCTGATTCTTCTTTGTAAGAAGTTCTTTCTCTCTCTTTAACCTTGAGTGTTCTCTGGATCTTGTGTAAAGAGTTGAGTTGTAACCTATAGTCATGTCTTGGACCTGCTGTGTTTCTGTTGTACCACTCTAAGGGATGTAATACTAGTGAACGGTGTTTCATTGGTGTTATGTCAATGACTATAGTGTACTACATCATGCAGTTGTATGCTGGGTCGCCACAGTTGGTATCAGAGCATATGCTTTGACCTTAGGATTAAAACCCTTTTAGGAAGATCTGTAGGTTGGATAGTGACTATAGGAGCCATCTTATCTAAACCAAACATTTATATGAATTGTGGTGAGTATCCACTTGAGGATAACCTTGTCACACCTAAGTCAGATGCTTAAGTCGTTCTTTCTTAGGAGTAGTTATTTATCTTTCTCAGTATAGCACTATTTAGTGTTTTCCGAAGGAGACATAGCCCACCAAGATGCTTTGGGAAAGTCAATTGTCCACAGTAGATTAGGATCAAGTGTAAGACATTAATTGAAGTAGTCCTAATGGTGTAGCCTAACCCTCGAATTTAAGTAAGACAGTGGAATCTTATGGTTAGTTGATAACCAGAGACAACATGATGAATATCATTAGGATAAATGTTGATGCAATGAGTAGTAATCATGTGGTATTCTTTTGAGAATTCTACGTGATGAAGTGAAATTATGTTAAGACTTCATGATAGTACAGTAAGAAATAAAATCATCATGATGTGATTAGCTCTTAAATCATGATGAATAGGTAGAACATAACAAGATCATGGTAAGATTAGCTCCGGAACCATGATGTAGGTGTAAATATGACCAGTAATTAGTAAAGCATTCTAATGAAGTAGTAAGAAAGTAAAATGGTAACTATGATAGAAGTCATAGGTGTCATAAATTTTTAATAATCTCTGGTTTAAGTTAGAAATAGAATCTAGTTAAGTCATTTGAAGAAATCATGTGAGGTGAGTTACTAAATAAGAAAGGTTGGTGATAGTTAATCCTTTCAAAAGTGAGACCAGAGGTTAGTTTGACCCGAAGTGCTAAGTATCACCATGTAAACCTAGATGAGGAGGTGTCATATACTACACAACTAAGCCTGAATTCTAGAGATATTATACTCAACTACTATATTCTGGGCTTAGAATATTGTGTGCTATATGTACCACACTTGGATTTATTGGTTTTTCTTGGATCTTATTGATTGACTGGATCTGTACATGAAGTTTGACTTGGTGTGCAAATGCATGTTGCAACATCCTGTTACTACTTGATGTTATAGACCTAGATAGAAATGGGAATTCGTCTAAGGGAGTGACGAGTTCCAAAGATCAAGATGAAGACTACATGAAGAACGAAGCAAAGTATAAGGAGTATTAACGCAATTTTAAGGATGGATCAAGATCAGATCATTACTAAATAGTAATAATAAGAAAGATTAATGTAGGGAATACATGGAGTAACAAGAAGTGATGAACTTAAGGTTCAATCAAAGTAGGTGATGTTGCTAAGAAATTAATGAAGTAGTAGTACCCAATTCATGAAAGCATCATGAATTAGTATAAAGAATAAGCTTTGGAACCAAAATGGTATTCAAGCTCTGACAGTTCAGAGAGAATGCCAGTGGTACGTTGGAAGCCGTAGGGTAATAAATACAACCTAGGATGATCCGCAGCTGGTATTTGATCCACAGTTGGTAACTTGTCCGTAGCCGGTGTTGGTTGACATAGTTTACCAGATCATCTTAAAAGTTGCATAAAGAGCATAAAACTTGGCCTAAGCTAAGTAAGATCTAAAGGAGTATAAAATTTTATGCGATCGTCTTTCGAGACTCTTCGCGAAAATTGACATATCAAAGTGAAAATGTCCAAATAGTAAGTAAGACAAATAATGCTGAAAGATTTACTTCGGAGATCCATAAATGTGTGGATACACCGTACAATCTTTCATGAGAACCCAACTAGGTAGAAAATAAGCTAGACAAAGACCTACATCCTAGTTATTAAGCCAATGGTTACTATATAGACAGTTTAGAGACCATTAGTAAACCCTAAGGGGGAGAGTAAACAAGTTGTGGAAATATTGTTATCTGACTTTCCGAGTAAAGGTTGGAGAGGAAATACTAACCTATGCCAACATTAAGCCTTATTTTCAGAAGGGTAAAAGAAACCATCATTATAAAAGTACTCTTAGAAGTAAGTCTGGATGAAATATAGAAGTTTATTTCAAGAGAGTAGTACTCAAACCTTAAGGTAGTTAATAAATGGAAGTTAAAGAAGTACTTCGGGTGATAATAAAATATTATTCAAAGCCTGCAAAAATAAAAGCTTGAAGTAATAAAATAGAATAGTCCTAACAGACTAATTCTAAAAGAAACAACTCTTAAGTGACCCTTAAGAGGGAATGAAACATATCCAATTGGATATGTGTAGAGAAACAAGAAATTCCAATGGGTATGGACTAAATGAGTTCAAATCCAAACTCTGTAAGGATCACCAGTATGAACCATACAATAACAAATCAAAAGTTAGTCTTTTGACCATAGTTATTGTTTAATAAAATTTAAAACCCTGTTTAGTGAAACTTCTTAGACCTTGCATAATACAGTAAGGAAATTCGATGATCAAGTGAAGGAGTTGGATTAGGATACCTAATTAGGATAAGGAACTAAAGAAGAGCCCCAAATTAAGGAGTTTATAATAAGGAAATATCCCTAAGGGATTAAAGAAAAAGGAACTTTGGGTATTGGAGACAACAAGTTGGAGATTGCCAAGTATGGTGTGAATTCAAGGAAATTGTTTGGATATATAATACTATAATTATTCCCATTCGAGGTTACCATGGAGTTGAGAAATTTTGTAACCAATACAAGTTAATTCCTCATTCCAAAACATGAGAGTATACGAACTTCGAGGACGAAGTTTATTTTAAGGGGGAGAGTCTGTAACATCCCAGCATTAGAGCTTAGGAATTAGCTGAACACAGATGTGTGCATTGCATTCATGCATAGAAAATCCGAATAATTTTTGCGCTTTTAAATAAAAAACTTGCCAAAGTGATTGAAGCTTCTATCACCTTGATGGAATTGAAGTAGATCATCAAGTTGACTGCGATAAGTTTCAATATGACCTTTGCTAAAGACTTATTTTGGGTAAACATGATTTGATCTAAGGATGGATCAAATATAATAAAACTAAACCATCAACACAGTGCTTAGTGACTAATAGTTGATCCTTAATAAAGCATATCATAGTATTCATTACACACTCATGAATACCAAGTTATAACCATAACTTAAGTAATAGGAATGGAACAACTAAATCTTGATCTATCTTAATCTCATCTACTCATACCATGAGTATCATGGTAATACCTAACCTTAACTCTTTTAGTGAGATTGAGTAGGAAAGCAACCAAGTCAAGATAATTCATCATATATATTTCTTTCTATTTCAATCTTTATCATCTCTAATGAATCTTATCTTAATATATGTTGTTCATCAATGTTGAGTAATCAACTATTGATTCACCAATTCTTCATCTATCAATTCTTCATCTATCAACTCTTGACCATATTATAGCATTCACTTAAGGCCTATAAAGAAATAAGTAAGAAGGGGTAAATAGTAATGCTAGATTTGAGTATCATCTATAGGATGGGAGAGTTGGAAGAGAATAAGATCAATGTGATAATTTTTCGTGGGAATGGTCACGGCAGATGCTGCGATTGGCAGCGAGTAGTAGAACGAGGGGCAAGGGCGGCCAGCCATCTGTGGTGCGAGATGAGGGCAAAGACACAGGGTTTTACCCAGGTTCGGCCCCCCGGAGGGTAAATACCTACTCCTGCTAGATTGTATTATGGAGGTGGTGCAACGGGGGAGCTCGGCGGCTAGGCAGCGAGTCGCTTGGGTGTATGATGGAACGTCTCTCTACTCACCCTATAGGGAGGTTTATATAGGCTCACCTCCCCTAGGGTTTACATATCTCAACCGATTCAGTTAGAGCTTCGGTACTCGTTTAACCTAATCCGACTAGGCCTATCTACTCGCCTGGGCCTTCAGCTTCCAGTCGCTTGGCTCCTTGCTGGGCTTTAATCCAGTCGCCGTCTTGCAGGCCCACTCGCCAGTTCTTTGGGCCAGTCGGAAACGTCCTGCTGGGTATACCCCGGTAGGCATATCCCCATCAGTAGTCCCCGAGGCCGCCGTCGATTAGGCGTAGGTGGCTGCTGGCAGTCGGAGTATACGGCTTCAGAGTAGACATCCAGTCGAATCGTCGGCGGGCTCGTGTATAAAGGAGAAAACTAGCCATCCTGATCGCAGCTTTGGCGAATCGAGTCGGCGAAACACTGTCATAGTGATCGGGTCGGCGAGTCGAGTGGCCGAAGTTGGACCGTTTAACCATGGTCAAACTAGCCGTTGGTGTAATCCAACGGTAACCTTTGGCGTAATCACCGTGTAGTAACGGCTCCCTGATTTGGCGGGTAACAACCGCTATATAAGAGGAATGGTAGGCGATCAGAGAACCACTTTCTCACCATTCCCTCCGACTGCGCGCACCTTTCGCCTCCCTTCGCATCGCGATCCAGCCGACCCAAAATCCCCCGACCCCCAGCAAACCTCTCTGCCATGGCCCTTTCGACCGAGCCGTGGGGTAGATCTAAGTGCACGAGGGCGCAACTGGCTTCCTTCGAGGAGGCCAGGATCTTGCGAGCCGGCTGTTGGCGTATTCCTGCAGCCGGAGAGACGACCCCGAATCCGCGAGAGAGGGAGTTCATCTGCTTCACCAGCCATCTCGAACGGGGGCTAGGGTTCCCCACATCCCTGTTCTTCCGGCGCTTCTGCGCCTACTACGGGATCCAGCCTTCGGATCTGGGTCCCCACAGCATCGAGCAGCTCGCCATCTTCGTGGCGTTCTACGAATGCTACTTGGGCTGCCGGTCCTACTTCCCCTTGTGGCAAGATATGTTCCACGGACGGATCAGCCACGAGGAAGCAGGCGGCCCAATGCTAGCCGCGGGCGGCCTAACCTTCCAGCTCAAGTCAAAGGCTTCATTCTTCGATCTGATGCTGCCCGCCAAGGCAACGAGCGACTGGAAGAAGTCGTGGTTTTACGTGGCTGAGGCGACCTCGAAGGGCGAGGCGGCGATCCTACGGTATTCCGCCAATCGGTCCGAGCCGCGCCATCTCCAAGTTGGCAAGCTCCCCAACGATCAGCGGATGGTCGTCGACGAGATGCTCCAGACCATCCGCGGTCTGAAAAAGAAGGGCCTCCAGACGATAAACCTGTACAACTGCTGGCTCGGGAGGCGGCTCGTCCCGCTCGCTCAGCGCGAGCACTACATGTACCAGTACACAGGCCGGGGAGACTCGACGAAGGCCTGCCTCGACGAGTGGAAGCTGGACTACCTCCCAGCACTGAAGAAAATTACCCAGGCGGTGTACCTGGATGTGCAGGCTGGGGTCGCCCCCTATACCGCAAAGCGTCCAGCTCCAACGGTAATCGTTTCACTTCGCTCGCAGTCGCAGTTTATGCAGTCGCGGTAATTCTAATTTCATCTTGTATTTATTGCAGCTATTCCAAGTGGTGGAAGGATGGCTCCCACCTTCGGACGATGAGAACTCGAGCTCGTCCGTCCAGGACGTGGGCGAGTCGCCTCCCGCCAAGGGCAATGCCGGGAGCGACGAGGACGACAGCGACGACGAATCCGAAGAAGAAATTGCCCCACTGCTCCGCAAGACCCGTGGGCAGCGTCAACGAGAGCTTGAGGCAAGTAAAAGCCTCGAGTGCCATGATGACGACGACGAGCTTCCAGAAACCACCTCGCGCCGCCAGGCGACTCCATCGAAAAAGAAGAAGAAGGAAAAGGAGGTGAAGGCACCTCCAAGGAAGACAAAGACCAGACCGACGAGGCCGGCCTCGCTGCCACATTCAGCGAACAGTTCTGACGCCCCCAGCCCGGCCAAGGACGAGGCGCCACCAACGACAGCCGTGCTGGACACGGCGACCGTGGAGGTGCCGCTGGCTTCAATGCCTCCGCCATTCGCCCCAGTCTCTGGGCTAGGGGATGCTTCGGCTGCAGCGGCTTCGCCTCGCCAGGAAGCTCCTACCGAAGATATCCCAGAGGCTCCGGCTACAGCCTCAACAACGAAGAAGCCGTCCGTGTCTTGGGCACGCGACGTCCTGGACATGGGGCTCAGTCGCAAACTAGGCCCTAAACTGGAAAAACCAGCCGGCCTCCGTACGGGGCTACGCTTTATTCCAGTCGCCAAGTGAGTACACTCACCCTTCTTTGTCTTTCATAATTACTTGAATTATTTTTGCTTATACGATTGATGCACAGGACCGGAGTGAAGAGAATGGGCCATCCGACCGTGGCTAAGGTGCCACCCGTCGTTAGCGAGGAGGATCCTTCCCGCAAGAGGAAGGCGGACGAGGTCGTCGTCTCTGCGGATGGCAGCAAGAAGGCCAAGGGTGACGACGTCGTCACTATTTCTGACGACACGGCGGTTGCGCCAGCCGGACCCGTGACGGAGGCAGCCGCGTCTACGAAGGAGGGCGCTCCCTTGCCTGGAACGGCCGAGCCGACCTCTTTTGGAGCAGGTGCCTCTATCGCTACCTTCCCACGCTTCATGACCAAGGCGGCCGCGGCGAGTGGGACTTCGCCCTCAAGCCACGCTCCTGGGACCGCCGATGCTGAAGTCGACCAACGTCGTGGGCATACGCCGGCTCTCCTCGCGTCTGTGGACGCGATACAACTCCACGACATGCTTGGCGCAGCCATCCAGGTACATCCAGTCCCCGAGGATCAGGTCGGTGCTTTGCAGCGGCCTGATTCTTATAATATCTTAACTTTATTTTTCGCATCCAGTCCCCGAGTGCGCACGCGCTAAATTTCAGCGGGTGGGCACTTAGGAATTTCTTTGAGTACCAGTCCCCGAGTGCGCACTCGCTGAATTTCAGCGGGTGGGCACTTAGGAATTTCTTTGAGTACCAGTCCCCGAGTGCGCACTCGCTAAACTTCAGCGGGTGGGCACTTAGGAATTTTGCTTTGATTAACCTTTTTGGTGCTATGCAGGGTCTGCAACTTGAATCAGCTGACCGATTGGCGGCGAAGCAGCGCGCGGAGAAGGAACTGGCCATCGTCCAGGAAGCGAACAAAGGGCTTCAGGCTGTTGCCGCGAAGGCAGAGGAAGCTCGCCAGGGGCTTGTCCCCGCTGGTGATTTTGTGGCGGCGCAATCGGCTTTGAGTGCGGCTGAACAGCGGGTCGCCAACCTCGAGCGCGAGCTGCGGGAGGCAAAAGAAGAAGCGAGCTCGGTTGACGGGCGAGCCAAGGCCGCCATTGCAGCCGTCGAAGAGGATCACAAAGTGTCCGATGCCCTTGTTGCTGGGCTTCAGGACGACCATACGTCGCTTCAAAGCTTCATCGCGGAACTCGCCCGCCCGTTGATTGGTAAGTGCATCTGCCCCTTCCGGTGGTTGTGCCTTTTGTGGTGTTCGTCGTATTCATTATTGTCTTCTACTCGCAGGTCGCATCATTGATAGCGAGGAAGAGGCGAGCTCGTTCGACGCGAGGCAGTGTGTAAGCATGCTTGTCGACTCGGCAACATTGTCGGCGACGTGCATCCGCGCCTATCTCCAAGAGATATCGCCCACGGAGTTGATTCCCAGCGACCTCGTTGAGGTGTGGAAGTATTTGGAGAAGGCACTCGCGGTCGTTGAGTTCATGACGCGGTCGGTGTTTCGGCGCGGAGCGTCGACGTCACTTAGTCTTGGACTTGCCCACTTCCCCGAGGACTTCTACATCGACGATGTGACGAGTGGATATCCATCGTCGACTGGCGCGGTGGAGCTGTCCGAGGTTCTCAAGTTGCAGGACCGCGCCGCCACGTACTCGGAACGTGTCTGGGCAATGGGCAACCTCCTTCCGTATCAGGAGATGGTCGTCGTGCCTAGCGACCCCGAGCCGCCGCATCGTGACTTCAAGGTCGAGCAACCCTTTCGTGCGGCGATGGCGGGTGAACTGACGACGTATCCGTCGAACCCGTACACGCCGTTCATCCGCAATCGCCGGGATGTTGGCGAGTCGTCATCAAAGCCTGTAGAGTAGGATAGTTTGCCTTGTGGCGTTAGCAGCAGGTCTGCCATGCGGGCATATTTTGTAACATGAGACAATGCGACATGCAATCGAATGAGACATCGTGTCTATTTTGGTATTTGTCATGTGTTTATGATTGATGTTTGAACGAGTCCCCGAGCGCGTCCGCCCTTTTTGCGGGTTTTACCTCGTATGTGATATATTTGTTGTTGTTATGTGTTTTGTCATTGTGGTCGACTCGCCCGAGCTCGGAGAGCCAGTCGCTAGGCGACTCCCTTGAGTGCTCTGTACTTTGCCGTTTTCCCTTGCGCGAACGAGGTCGGGTGGCCGAGTCCCCGAGCGTGGTACTTGGTTGTTCTAGGCGCGACTCGAGGGTGGTTGAGGACTTAGCGCGTTAGTTTGAGCGCGTCACTCCTGCCTGGCCCATGGGGTCAGTCGCGTGGCGAGTCCTAGGCATGCTCTCCTACTTGGCGTTTTCCCGGACCGCTCGCGATGAACTGGTCTTCAGTCCCCGAGCGTGGTACTTAGCCGTTCAAGTCGCTATGCCCAGGATGCGGAGGACCATGGTCGCTGTAAGAAGCGAAGGCAGTTGTCTTGGTTCGTAGAACAAGTCGAGCTAGGCGACTCCAATGGGGCTCCGGGTAGGCGTTTTTCATGGACGATGCAAGACCTGTTGTGACTCAGTGTTCTTGCACCGCACTACTTGGCTGTGCCGATCGCTGTACCAAAGGTTGACTTCTGCGGTTAGCGTAAAGCTGTTATTATGAGTTCGAGTGGCACAAGACATGGAGAGTAGGCGCAATTTTGCGGTACGTGTCTTTTTATTTCATAGCGACTGGAGAGTACATGTGTGGGGTTCTAGGAGTAGAACTTCCGTAGGAGGTTTACATTCCATGGTCGCTTGACGTCGAGTTCGCCGTCCCCGCGGACGTCGATGAGGTAGTAGGCGTCGTTGCCGAGTACGCGCCCGATGGCGAATGGCCCTTCCCACGGAGGGGAGAGCTTGTGCATGCCCTTCTTGTCCTGGATGAGGCGTAACACCAGGTCGCCTTCTTGGAAGGTGCGAGTTTTCACCCGCCGGCTGTGGTAGCGGCGGAGTCCCTGCTGGTAGATGGCGGTGCGTGACCGAGCGAGGTCACGTGCTTCGTCGAGTTGGTCGACCCCTTCTTGGCGGGCGAGCTCGTTCGCAGCCTCCGTGTAGTGGACGACCCGCGGCGAGTCATGCTCGAGGTCGGTGGGCATGACTGCCTCGGCGCCGTAGATCATGAAGAAGGGGGTGAACCCTATCGACCTGTTGACTGAGGTGCGGATCCCCCAGATGACAGAAGGCAACTCCTCAACCCAGCACCCGGCGGTGCGCTCAAGTGGTACTTGGAGTCGCGGCTTCAGTCCGTGGAGGATGCTTTGGTTGGCCCTTTCTGCCTGGCCGTTGGATTCCGGGTGGGCGACCGATGCGAGGTCGAGCCGGATGTGGTGCTCTTCGCAGAATTTGGCCATGGCTCCTTTGGCGAAGTTGGTGCCATTGTCCGTGATGATGCTGTTTGGGATCCCGTAGCGATATATGAGCTCGCGTAGGAATTTGGTGGCGGTATTCCCGTCGCATTTCCGAACTGGCTTGGCCTCCACCCACTTTGTGAATTTGTCCACTGCGACTAGCAGGTGGGTGTAGCCGAAGGGGGCCTTCTTGAAGGGGCCTACCATATCCATGCCCCCACACAGCGAATGGCCAGGTGATGGGGATTGTTTTGAGCGCTGAGCTCGGCACGTGCGTCTGGTTGGCGTACTTCTGGCACCCGGCGCACCGCTGGACAATGTCGACGGCATCGGCGTGTGCGGTGGGCCAGTAAAAGCCATGTCGCATAGCCTTGGCGACCAGGGAGCGGGCGCCGGCGTGGTGGCCGCAGTCGCCGGAGTGGATATCGTGGAGGATCTTGCGTCCTTCGGCGGGTTGGACGCAGCGTTGAAACACGCCGGTGACACTGCGCTTGTGGAGCTCGTCGTCGATGATGGTGTAGGACTTGCAGCGGCGGGCGATCATCCGGGCGTCCGTCTCGTTTGCTGGCAAGGTGCCGACTTCTAGGTAGGGATCGAACCTTGGCTTGTTCTTGTAATTGCCGCCGTTGCCCTCCGTCGCGGCGGTAGCTTTTGGGCTCGCGTTGCGCGTGCCCAGCGTTGGCGACGAAGTCGACTCGCCCGTCGTTGCGGCGCTTGCCTGTGAGGCGGGTGCCGCTGTAGCGCAGGTCGGTTCGTCGTCCGCCGTCGTTGCCGCTCGTGCGGCGTTGCCCCCCTGACTCGTCATCGATGTCTTGGTTGGGATCCTCCTCGGCGTACCGTTTGGCGATCTCGAGGAGGTCGGGGATGTTGTCGAGCGTGCGGGCGTGTCGCTTGAGCTTGGCGACTAGAGGCTCGTAGCGGCACGAGGTCTTGAAGCAATGGATCGCGGTGTCCGGGTGGATGCCGACCGCGTTGTACCAGAGCTCTTGCCACCGTTGGACCCAGTTGCGGGTCGACTCGCGGGGTCCCTGGACGCATCGTTCCAGGTCCTCGATGGTAGTGGCGCGGGTGTAGGAGCACTCGAAGTGCCTGACGAAGGCGTCTCGCATTTCCTCCCAGGAGTCGATACTGTCCTGGGGAAGCGTGTTGATCCATTGCCTGCACGTCCCCTCCATCATCAGTGGGAGGTAACGGGCGGCGAGTAGGTCAGTGTGACCCGCGATCCCCATTGCCATGAGGTATGTATCGAGCCAGACTGCGGGGTCGTATGAGGAGTCGTACTTTTCTATCTCCTTTGGCGCCTTGAAGTTTGGCGGGTACTTTTCGCCTCGGATCATTGGTCCGAAGCACTTAGGCCCTAGTCGACTGAGCGACCCCATAGGCTCGCCATCGCGGCGATTGGCTAGGGTGTGCCGCAAGTCGTCGGGCTGGCGTGCGCGCCAGTTTTGGTTGTTTATGATGTGAGTGCGGGCGTCGATGGGTTCTCCGTTAGTGGAGAGTGCCGCATTCGCGGGTCGGCGTTGGAGCTGCAGTGGCTCTGGCGGCGGGCAATTGAGGGTATTTGCCGCCGCTGGGCGGCCGCTTGAGGCCGCCCTGCTTCCTGAGGAGCGTGAGTATACTCGCCCTTGCGAGTCGGCGCCCGCTTTTTGCTGCTCCACGGCCTTTGCAAGCAGGGCCCTAATGTACTGGATTTGCAAGGCGCCGTCGCCGGTGGCCGTGATGCTATCGGCTGCTGCTCGGCCTGCCACGAGGTTGTCCATCGGGGTGGAGAACAGTGGTAGGCCATTCGCGTCTCGCTCCCGTGAGGAGACGACTATGCGCGGCTGGTCCCTGGGAGGGGTGCGGTTGGGTGGTGGTGGGGCGCCCATCGCCGTTGATCCTGGCGGGGGCCGAGCGCTTCCTCCTGGTGGCGCGTTCTCGCAGATCGCGCGCTCGGCTATGCGAGCCGGGTCGTTCTCGTCGTCGAAGTTCAGGGCGCGCCCCTGAACGGTGGGGTTCAGGCGTGACCTGATCCGCTGCTGGTGCTAGCGTGACAGTTCCTGCGCTGTCACTTGCTCGAGGCGAAATTTTTCGCGCTCGGCCTGCTCCTTGCGTACCGCCTCCGCTAATTTCAGGCGGAGTTCCTCGACCTCCGTTGCCGTGGCGTTGGGAGGGATTGGGGTGGAGAAAGGATCCTCCGGCGGATCGGCACCGGTGGCCATGTAGGTCGCGGCGTGGCGACCGGTTCCGTCGTGGAGGTCGGCGGAGTTTTCCGACCCGGAGTCAAAGTCGAAGATCCCGAGGATGGAGGGGTCCTCGAAATCTCCCGCGTTGGAGACCTGAGCAATGGAGCCCGCGGAGGAGGCCGCGGTGATGGATCCGGCGAGTGACGCCGGGGTCGCCGAGTCGGCGTCGTCGGTGAGGGCCGCATCTTCTGCGGCCGCTGAGTTCTCGGCCACGTTGCTGTGGGCCGAGTTGTACTCGGAGGCGAGGCGGTGGATCGTGCGGACCTGGCTCTCGGAGAGCCGATCGCGTGGTGGCGACTCGCGGATGCGAGCCGAGTCCTCCGAGGTGGTGACGTCGGTGAGGCCGACGAAGAGGCTGATCGTGCCGATCGGCAGGATCATGCTGTGCGTGACGGGTCGTGCCGCCGGGACGTAGCTGCTCGGCAAGATCTGGAGCATCTCGCCGATCGCTATCATGCGGCCGGTGGCGACTGTCTCGTTGACGGGCAGATTGGATCTCGCCGCAGAACACCGGACAGACCGGCCAGGCCCCACGGTGGGCGCCACTGTCGTGGGAATGACCACGGCAGATGCTGCAATCGGCAGCGAGTAGTAGAACGAGGGGCAAGGGCGGCCAGCCATCTGCGGTGCGAGATGAGGGCAAAGACACAGGGATTTACCCAGGTTCGGCCCCCCGGAGGGTAAAGACCTACTCCTGCTAGATTGTATTATGGAGGTGATTACAATGGGCGAACTCGGCGACTAGGCGGCGAGTTGCTTGGGTGTATGAGGGAACGTGTCTCTACTCACCCCTTAGGGAGGTTTATATAGGCTCACCTCCCCTAGGGTTTACATATCTCAACCGATTCGGTTACAACTTTGGCAATCGTATAACCTAGACCGACTGGGCCTATCTACTCGCCTGGGCCTTCAACTTCCAGTCGCCTGGTACCTTGCTGGGCTTTGATCCACTCGCCGTTCTGCAGGCCCACTCGCCAGTCCTTGGGCCAGTCGGAAACGTCCTGCTGAGTACACCCCAGTAGGCGTATCCCCATCATTGGTCCAGTCGTCTGGCTCGTTGACGAGTGCGACCAGGGCTGCCTCTGGTTGGAGCGGGACTCCGATGTCGATCTCCCTCGGGGGAGAGACTGATGGCTTGGTGATCGTGTCGAGGAAGACGCCGGTGGGTGGGGCGAGTCGAGCTGACCCGATGCGAGAGAGTGCGTCGACCTCCTCTTTCTTCCGCCTGTCGATCCACTCGATGGAGTAGCCTGTAAAGTGTCCGCCTAACTTGTCCACTTCTTGGCGGTACGCCGCCATGGTGGGGGAGACGGCGTCGCAGGTGCCAGCGACTTGCCCCGCGACGAGGTCGGAATCTCTGTAGCAGCGGAGGCGATTGACGTTCATCTCCTTGGCAGCTCGCATGCCGTGGAGTAGGGCCTCGTACTCAGCCATGTTGTTGGTGCAGGGTGTGAAGTCGAGGCAGAGGATGTAGCGGAGCTTGTCGCCCTTTGGTGAAGTTAGCACGATCCCTGCGCCTGCGCCGTCCGCGTTCTTGGAGCCGTCGAAGTGCAGGCTCCAGTAATGGAGGTACGGCAGCTTCTCTGGCTGCTGGGCCTCTTCCTAGTCGACGATGAAGTCTGCCAGTGCCTGCGGCTTGATCTCTTTTCGTGGCACGTATTTTATGTTGTGGACGCCGATCTCGACGGCCCACTTGGCGACCCGCCCGGTCGCCTCACGGTTGCGGATGATGTCCTGCAGCGGTGCCGAGGAAACGACCGTGATCGGGTGCTCCTGGAAGTAGTGCGGCAGGCGCCGCTGAGCTCTGAAGACCGCGTATACCAGCTTTTGGTACTGGGGGTACCACTGGCACGACTCGGTGAGGACCTCGTTGATGTAGTACACCGGTCGCTGCACTGGGCGCTCCTTTCCTTCCTCCGGTCGCTCTACGACCATCACGGCGCTGACGACGCGCTCGGAAGCCGCGACGTAGACCAGCATGGGTTCTTTGTCGGCGGGGGCGACGCATAGCGGTGCGGCGAGTAGCACCTTTTTGAGATCGCGGAGTGCGTCGTCCGCCTCCTTGTCCCACTGGAAGGTGGGGTTCTTGCGCATCAGGCGGTATAGGGGCATCGCCTTTTCACCCAGGCGGGGGATGAAGCGACTGAGAGCCGCTACTCGCCCGACCAGTTTCTAGACGTCACGCAGGCACTCGGGTTTGCCGAGCCGGGCGATCGTGTCGATCTTCGTGGGGTTCGCTTCGATCCCTCGTTTGGAGACGACGTACCCTAGTAGTTGACCTGCAGGTACACCGAAGGTGCATTTGCCCGAGTTGAGCTTTATCTTGTATTTTCGCAGGTTGGTGAATGTTTCCGCCAGGTCGGCGAGTAGGTCGTCCTGGCGAGCGGATTTTACGACCACGTCGTCGATGTAGACGTGGATGTTGCGGCCAATTTGGCTCGCGAGGCATTCTTGCATGCACCGCTGGTAGGTCGCCCCGGCGTTTTTGAGGCCGAAGGTCATGGCGGTGTAGCAGAAGGCTCCGAATGGCGTGATGAACGTCGTCTTCTCCTCGTCTTCGACAACCATTTTGATCTGGTTGTACCCAGAGTAGGCGTCGAGAAAACATAGCGACTCCGAGCCCGCGGTTGAATCGATTATCTGGTCGATCCGCGGGAGGACGAACTGCTCCTTTGGGCAGGCCCTGTTCAGGTTTGTGTAGTCGATACACATCCTCCAGGTCCCGTTCTTCTTCTCGACCAGGACTGGGTTTGCCAGCCACTTGGAGTATTTGATTGGCCGGATGAAGCCTGCAGCTAGTAGACGCTGCACCTCCTCGGCGATTGCTCGGCGGCGCTCTTCATTGAAGGGCCGCAGCGACTGCTTGACAGGTCGCACTTTGGGGTCGGAGTTTAGCTTGTGCTCAGCGAGCTCCCGAGGGACACCGGGCATGTCAGAGGGCTTCCATGCGAAGATGTCCCTGTTCTCACGGAGGAACTCGATGAGCGCGCCTTCCTATGCTGGGTTCATGCCCGTCCCGATCGTCACCGTCTGGCTGGAGTCGCCTGGGACCAGCTCGACGGTGCGGGTGTGCGTCGTGGCCTCAAAGGTTGAGGTGTTTGCGCCCTCTGAGTTGGGCTTCTTGAGTATGGTGGGGTCATCGTTGTTGACCCCGCTCGCGTACTTGGCGAGCTCATCAGCGTGGTTGGTCTCTGCCGCGATGACGGCGTCAGCGAGTTCGGCTCCTTTGGCCTCGCACTCTGCGGCCATGTCGGGGTCGCCGTTGATGGTGATGATGCCGCACGGCCCGGGGAGCTTCATCGCGTTGTACGCGTAGTGGGGCGCTGCCATGAATTTAGCGAACGCCTGGCGCCCCAGGACGCAGTGGTAGGGGCTGTCGAAGGGCACCAGCTCGAAGACGATCCGCTCGGTGCGGAAGTTTGCCGGTGTGCCGAAGGTGACTGGCAGCGTGACCTTGCCGATCGGGTACGCCTTCCGACCGGGGACGATGCCATGGAACGTGGTGTGGGTCGCCTCGATCATCGACTGCGGGAGCCGCAGCCGCCTGAAGGTGTCGAGGTACAGGATGTTGACGGAGCTGCCGCCGTCCATCAACGTCTTGGGGAGCCAGTAGTCGCCGACCTTGGGCTTGACCACCAGGGCGACTCGTCCTGGGTACTCGATGCGTGGCGAGTGGTCTTGGCGGCTCCAGGTGATGGGCTGTTCTGACCAGTTGAGGAACTGGGGAACATCCACCTGGGCCACCACGTTGACGGCGACGGCGCGGGCGATGACCTTCTTCTCGCGCTTCGTGTTGAAGCCTATGAAGGTATGGAGCGAGCCGGCCACTTTGCCGAATTTTCCGCCGTTTGGAGGGTCGTTGTCGGGGTCCTCCCGCGCTCGCCGTGCCTTCTCGATTTCCCTGAGGGTGTGGCAGTCGGCGGTGGTGTGCGTTGCGGGCTTCCCTTCCCTGCTATGAAACGCACATGGTTGGTTAAGGAGAGCCGCGGGGTCGAACCTTGGCTTGGCCTTGTAGTTGCCACCGTCGCGGCGTTGTCCTCCGTCGCGGCGGAAGCTCTTGGGCTCGCGTTGCACGTGCCCGGTGTTGGCGACGAAGTCGACTCGCCCGTCACTGCGGCGCTTGCCGGTGAGGCGAGTGTTGCTGTAGCGTAGGTCGGACCGTCGTCCACTGTCGTTGCCGCTCGTGCGGCGTTGACCTCCTGACTCGTCGTCAGTTTCCTGGTTTGGATCTTCCTCCGCGTACTGTTTGGCAATCTCGAGGAGGTCGGGGATGTTGTCGAGTGTGCGAGAGTGTCGCTTGAGCTTGGCGACCAGGGGCTCGTAGCGGCACGAGGTCTTGAAGCAATGGATCGCGGTGTCCGGGTGGATGCTGACCGCGTTGTACCAGAGTTCTTGCCACCGTTGGACCCAGTTGCGGGTCGACTCGCGGGGTCCCTGGACGCATCGCTCGAGGTCCTCGATAGTGGTGGCGCGGGTGTAGGAGCACTCGAAGTGCCTGACGAAGGCGTCACGCATCTCCTCCCAGGAGTCGATACTGTCCTGGGGGAGGGTGTTGATCCACTGCCTACACGTCCCCTCCATCATCAGGGGGAGGTAACGGGCGGCTAGCAGGTCGGTGTGGCCTGCGATCCCCATCGCCATGACATATGTGTCGAGCCAGACGGCGGGGTCGTACGAGGAGTCGTACTTTTCTATCTCCTTTGGCGCCTTGAAGTTTGGCGGGTACTTCTCGCCTCGGATCATTGGTCCGAAGCACTTGGGTCCGAGTCGACTGAGCGACCCCATGGGCTCGCTGTCGCGGCGATTGGTTAGGGTATGTCGCAGGTCGTCGGGCTGGCGTGCGCGCCAACTTTGGTTGTTGATGATGTGGGTGCGGGCGTCGATGGGTTGCCCGTTGGCGGCGACAAAGTTGGTCGCCGGCCTGGGGTCGTTGGTGGAGAGTGCCGCGTTCGCTGGTCGGTGTTGGAGCTGAAGTGGCTCTGGTGGCGGGCAGTTGAGGGTGTTTGCCGCCACTGGGAGGCCGCTGGAGGCCGCTCTGCTTCCCGAGGAACGCGAGTATACTCGACCTTGCGAGTCGGCGCCCGCTCTTTGCTGCTCGACGGCCTTCGCGAGCAGGGCCCTGACGTATTGGATCTGTAGGGCGCCGTCGCCGGTGGCCGTGATGCTGTCGGCTGTTGCTCGGCCTGCCACGAGGTTGTCCATCGGGGTGGAGAACAGTGGGAGGCCATTTGCGTCTCACTCCCGTGAGGAGACTACTATCCGCGGCTGGTCCCTGGGAGGGGTGCGGTTGGGTGGAGGTGGGGCGCCCATCGCCGTTGATCCTGGCGGGGGCCGGGCGCTTCCTCCTAGTGGCGCGTTCTCGCAGATCGCGCGCTCGGCCACGCGGGCCGGGTCGTTTTCGTCGTCGAAGTTCAGGGCACGCCCCTGAACGGTGGGGTTCAGGCGCGACCTAATTCGCTGCTGGTGGTAGCGTGATAGTTCCTGCGCCGTCACCTGCTCGAGGCGAAATTTTTCGCGCTCGGCTTGCTCCTTGCGCACCGCCTCCGCCAGTTTCAGGCGGAGTTCCTCGACCTCCGTTGCCGTGGCGTTAGGAGGGATTGGGGTGGAGAATGGATCCTCCGGCGGATCGGTGCCGGTCGCCATGTAGGTCGCGGCGTGGCGACCGGTTCCGTCACGGAGGTCGGCGGAGTTCTCCGACCCGGAGTCGAATTCGAAGATCCCGAGGATGGAGGGGTCCTCGAAGTCTCCCATGTTGGAGACCTGAGTGATGGAGCCCGCGGGTGAAGCCGCGGTGATGGACCCGGCGAGTGACGCCGGGGTCGCCGAGTCGGCGTCGTCGTCGAGGGCCGCGTCTCCCGCGGCCGCTGAGTTTTTGGCCACGTCGCTGTGGGCCGAGTTGTACTCGGAGGCGAGGCGATGGATCGTGCGGATCTGGCTCTCGGAGAGCCGATCGCGTGGCGGCGACTCGCGGATGCGAGCCGAATCCTCCGATACGATGACGTCGGTGAGGCCGACGAAGAGGCTGATCGTGCCGATCGGCAGGATCACGCTATGTGTGACGGGCCGCGCCGCCGGGACGTAGCTGCTCGGCAAGATTTGGAGCATCTCGCCGACCGCTATCATGCGGCCGGTGGCGACCGTCTCGTTGATGGGCAGATTGGATCTCGCCGCAGAACACCGGCCAGACCGGCCAGGCCCCACGGTGGGCGCCACTGTCGTGGGAATGGTCACGGTAGATGCTGCGATTGGCAGCGAGTAGTAGAACGAGGGGCAAGGGCGGCCAGCCATCTGCAGTGCGAGATGAGGGCAAAGACACAGGGTTTTACCCAGCTTCGGCCCCCCGGAGGGTAAAGACCTACTCCTGCTAGATTGTATTATGGAGGTGGTACAATGGGCGAGCTCGGCGGCTAGGCAGCGAGTCGCTTGGGTGTATGATGGAACGTCTCTCTACTCGCCCTATAGGGAGGTTTATATAGGCTCACCTCCCCTAGGGTTTACATATCTCAACCGATTCAGTTAGAGGTTCGGTACTCGTTTAACCTAATCCGACTGGGCCTATCTACTCGCCTGGGCCTTCAGCTTCCAGTTGCTTGGCTCCTTGCTGGGCTTTAATCCAGTCGCCGTCTTGCAGGCCCACTCGCCAGTTCTTTGGGCCAGTCGGAAACGTCCTGCTGGGTATACCCCGGTAGGCATATCTCCATCATAATTGATGGAGTTAACCCACTCCTGTAATGATAGAAGATTTAATTGGAATATATATTTATATGGTGATAAAGAAGATTACAAGGATGAATGCTGAAGATAAGATACGAGGAGAAATCCTATTGAATAAAGTAGGTATAGTAAATGAAAAAAATCTCTTAGTTAGATAGATACATTGAGAAGATAATTATAATACAACTGTAGTGTTGTATTGATGAAGGCCTTGATTAGCCAACTGTAAACCTAAGACATAAAGGAACAAAGGATTACAATGATCATGCTTTAGTCACCAAGATTAAATGCTTATATCATGTATAAGTGACATTGGTGGATAGAACATGATTAAACCCTAGTATAGATATGTTATCCTAGATTAGTCATCACAAGTCACATTAATATAATGTGAGGTTGGAATGTTAGATACTGGAGTTAAGTAGAGACAAGATAGTATGATTAAGATGATGTTAGAGCAACATTGGATTAAATAAGTAGTATTTTCCTCTTTGGAAATACTAAGCACTTGAGGTGAAGTAGGATTTGATGTATACATATATTGAAGTAATATTAGAGAAGGATGATTATGTAAGAGTATGAATGGAGTTAGAAGTAACTACTTGTTGGATTGGAGATTATTAGTAGTAGAATAGTTGGATAAACAAATATAGATATGAGAAGATTATGAAAAGCTTTAATGTTAAGCTCATTGCATTTATAAATGGATTTAGAAGAATAAAGGGTGGATAAGAAGATTCTTGTGAAGTAAAGCTCATCATGTTAACACATGATGATGGATAGGAAGAAGTAATATATCTAGGAAAGGAATTCCTTAAACAGAAGTCTAGGATTGTGAATTATGGAAGATAGGAATTCTTGGTAAAACATTCAACCTTAAATCTATAATCAAACTCATCATCTATTTTCTCTATTTGAATCAATCATCTTGTTTCCACAATGCTTTATAGGAATATTTTCCTATAGCAAATCCCTTAAGCACATCTTTATCATTTCTAATTATCATAACCATATGTTCTTAGGAGTTATATTTATCAATTCTTTCCATAAGACATTCCAGAAAATAACTTTCTGTTTAAAAGGGTGATATCATTAAAGATCACAAATATAAAGACAATAGGTTTAGCCATTAATTTTTATTCCCATCAACAAAAGTATACAAGTATATTAAGTACCCTAAACCCTAGGGTAAGCATTTTCAATTCAAACCTCTAAATCATATTTACCACATAAATGGAAATTAATATAAACCATTATGCCCAATATTATATCCATATATTAATCACACTTAATCATGTAATGATTAGCTAGTTCCAAAAAACAACTATGCATATTTTAAATAAGTAAAGTGGTTAGGATTTACATGTTATTAGATTTTGCATAATAGAATTCAGCATATAAAAATTTCCTTAATATTACGAGTTAATGAGAATCAAACATCATGAGTTAATAGTAATGCATTCTATAATAAGTTTATGGATATTAGCTCAATTAAATGCATATCAAAAGCTCTTACAAATAATAATAGGAAAAGTATATATATAAAGAAAATAAAGAAACTATATCACTATATAATAAAAACTCACAAAATGATTTTAAATACCATTTATCATTGCTGCAAGTATTCAGCAAATAAAATTCCATAAAGAAAAATTCAAAACAAGTATTCAAATACAAAAGCTTGAAAGAAAAGAAAACAGAAAATAGACAAAGAAAAGGAACAAGGAAAAAACAAAAGGAAACTGTTTCTGGCCATGGCCCATTTCCTTCTCCTTATCTGCTACTCACGCGCAACCCGTAGCAGCCCACTTTGTCCCACACAGCCCACACAACGGCTCACCTGAGACTGACAGATGGGACTAGAGAGGGGGGTCGCGGGTTGAGTTTGAATTTTTGCCAGGGGGTTTTCTGCGAAATGTCCATCATCGTCTTCCTCGTGCGTCACAAGCACCTCGCTGGAGGGGTCCGCCGCCGCCCGGTGCTGTCGCTGTCGTCAGCCGTGCGTCGCGATGTCCGCCACCGTCCCAGAGGAGGATAAGAAGATCACCACGATGTCCCTGCTCATCCCTATCTCCATTGCTTCCTCTTTCGCTCTGTCTCCTCTCAGATGCCGAACCCTAGCTCGCCGGAGCCGCTTATCGCTGCTGCTAAAGACCATCCCTTTGCCATCTGAGCTTACCAGCGAACTCGCCATGCTCCACTCGTTCATCTCCCAAAGGAATCGAAGCCGTTCGACCTAAATCGAGATCGCCATCACCGATGTTCCGCCGCCAGTCGACACCGTTCCCATCGATTCCGGCCGAGCCTCGAATCACCAACACCTCTACTAGCTTCCTGGTAAGGTTCTGCTTCCGATGGTCCTCTCCAATTCGTTGTCTGCTCGCTGTAGTCGTCTGTCCGTGTTGATACCGACCGCACCACCACCAGAGCTCGTCGCCGACGAGGTTCTAACGACCATTTCTTGGCAACGCCACAACACTAGGGTTCAGCATGTCGTGCTTATTCGGTCTAGGTTGGTCACGTTGGCTGGGGCGCCGTCGATGTTGTCGGCGACCTCATTCTGGTAGTGGAGACCAGACTAGCGTCATGTTGACGTCATGCCTGCGTCTGTTGACCAGTCCATGCACATGTGGCATGTGACTCCACTAGTCAGTGACCTTGGGTAGGTTTAGTTTAGGTGTAAAAGTTCTGTGTCTGTTTAGTAAATTTATAAAACGATATTAATTCAAATATAAACATTCCAGAAATTTAACTAAAGTAATTAAATCTTGTAAAATTAATATCTTTAGTTTTGTAATTTAGAAAAATACATGTAATATATTAAAAAAATAGAAAAATAAAATCTATAACTTAAAACCATTATCAAACATTATTATGTTAACAATTTAAATAATTATTATTTAATAAAGATTTTAAAAGTAATAAAACTTTGATAATTCATATTTTAATAATGGTAAATGTTAAAAATATAAATAAAATACCAAAAATCTTAGAAAAATAAAAACAATACTTTAAAACTATAATCATACATTCTTACTTCAGTTAATTAAATATTTATTGTTAATTAAGTATTTATAAAGTAGTAAATCTTATAAAAATCATATCTTATTATTTATAAATCACAAAAATAAATGTAATATACCAAAATGATCGCAAAAATGATACCTACATGTTAAAAATATGATATTGTACTTTTGAGGTAAATAAAAATTTAAAAACTTTAATAAATTGAATTTAAACTTATTTCCTTAATTAATAATTCATATAAAGGTAACTAAAATTTGTTAATATTCCTAAAATTACCAATTTAGGTCTAATAAGTAATACTAGTCTTAAATATTTAAAATATAAAGTCAAATTGGTCCAACACATTTTAAATACAATCTTATGAATTATCCTTCAACCATATGTGTAGTTTATATTCTAAAAGAACCTTTAACAATTATAAAATATTCAAGAATGATATTTTTAACCAAATAAAAATCTTTTACCATTGTTTCACTCCCAACTTTATAATGGACTAAATCCAAAGATAATTTATTAGTGACAAATAATATTGTTTACTTTTTCACAAGCCATAACCATACCCTTGTAAGGAGATAAATCCTTTTATACATTTATATGGTTAGGAAACCACTATTCAAATAGAAGTGTTAACATTCTTAAAGTATCCTTAGGGAAACCTTATAAAGTGAACAAAGTACAATACCATAAGCATTACACCTTAAATCCATCTATGCCTTTAAAGTTAACTTTAGTCTACAAAACTTTAGATATAATGTTAAAGACTACATTACATGCTTTATAGTTAACTTTGGTCTGTTATAGTTAAGTCATAAAACATCTCAAGTCCAAACTATTCAAGTAAGCACAAACAACATCAACCACCGCTGACTAACCACAAGAATTGTTTAGACCTTAGAAAAGGTATCTTTTCTTCAAAAATTATTCTTTTTGCCACTTCAATCAACAAACATTATAATAATATTTCCCAACTCTTAACAAATTAAATTCAAGGACTCTCATCATAATCATCTGATGACAATTAATCGTAATCACGTTACTTTATACTTTACTTGTATACTTAGGATCGATAACACTTAAGTTCTTTATAAGTGATCTTACTTGTAAAGTAAAGTTTGAAGATAAACAATTAAAGTGTAAACAATCTTGAATAGAATTCCATATGTGTATATTTTATTGTTGTATAAATATGTGTTGTTCACACACACTCACAAGCCCTAATAAGAAGCAACAATGTGAAACTTATCTAAAAGGACAACACATTCTAAAGAAACCATTTCCAGTTTCCAAACCCTAGAACAAAGTTATTCCCGGGATTCGCGTTTATAAAGTGCATTACATTACTTATGCATAAAAGCATCTTTCTTCTTTAAACATTAGTCCTTACCGGACCAATGATGTTGATTTCAGATATTGGATCTTTTATATTGTCTCGAAGACCGTGAGTGCATAATCTTGCAATCACAAAAGGCAAGTTCACACTTGCTCATGTCCTTTTGATTATTTTATGTAAAGTATTTTGCAAATCAAGTGTTGTCATCACCTGCATTCCAAAAAGGTCAGAAAACACTATTTTTTATAATAATGTGAACTATTGGTTACTAATCCAGGGTAATCAGCTAATCTATTAAATCTGGCAGTTGGAATACCACTGCTCAGGAATATATCCCCTAGGACTTAACAACCAATGTCGCCAGTGATTCTAGCGCCGTATATTACGTGTTGACCATGAGATTTGGAATGGGACGGAGAGGTCAACTGTATCATTTTCCTCTCGTATGGAGGCAAGACGACCTTAACGTGACGTTGTGATTCCTTGTGCGGATCCAACATATGGGTGGGCACCCTTACGCCCCACACTTTTGGTGTCTAGATTATCTATGGATGGTTTTTAGTGGATGGACCATTAAAAATGGCACTTGCCAGGGCAACACCAGGTCATAGAGTCTTCGAGAACTCATCAGGGTTTTAGCCTGCCCGAAAGGAGGCTTAACGGAGGTGAGCCGTCCCCGAAGGATCACATAGACATATGAGGTCGCAGAGAGGGCAGTGATTGGCTTGGATCTTAGTCTGGGCCTCATACCAAGTAAGTATGAACGGGTTGGCCGCTCGGATGTGCAACAAAGCTAAGATCTCTCATGGGTAAAGTAACGCACCTCTGTAGAGTATAAGAACTGTAACTTGTTACTCCTTGTTCCGGGAAGGAGCTGCGAACGCTGCGGGAAAGGAACTCCATGAAAGTTCTGGTAAACCCGTGAAGGCTGACGAACATAGCTTTGTTGGAATTATGCCCTAGAGGCAATAATAAAGATGTTATTATTATAATTCTTGTTCATGATAAAGTTTATATTCCATGCTAGAATTGTATTAAGCGGAAACTTTAATACTTGTGTGGTTTGTGAACAACACCGTGTCCCTAGTACGCCTCTATGGACTAGCTCATTGATCAATGATGGTTAAGGTTTCCTAACCATAGACATGAGTTGTCAATTGATAATGAGATCATATCATTGGGAGAATGATATGGTGGATAGACCCAAACAAAGCAGAGCAATTAGATCGTGTCATCGTGTTCGTCTTTGCGAAGCTTTTCCTATGTCAAATATTGTATTCCTTAGACCATGAGATAATGCAACTCCCTGGTATCAGAAGAAAGCTTTGAGGTCATCAAACATCATCCTATGAGAGGGTGATCATAAAGGTGTCTCTCAGGTGATCGGAAAGTATCTGTTGGGTTGTATGTATCGAGATGGAATTTGTCCCTCCCAAGTCGGAGAGATATACTTCGGGCCCACTCGGTAATCGATATCAACACCGCTTGCAAGCATGTGGTTAAGGAGTTAATCACAAAGTGATATCGGATTACGGAACGAGTAAAGTACTTGCTGTGAACGAGATTGAACTAGGTATGACGGTACCGACGATCGAATCTCGGGCAAGTAAAATATCGCGAGACGAAGGGAATATATATATGGGATTGATTGAATCCTGGCATCGTGGTTCATCCGATATGATCATCGATGAATGTGTGGGAGTCAATATGGGTGCCCAGACCCCGCTGTTGATTATTGATAGAAGATCATGTCTGCATATTCTCGAACCCGCAGGGTCACACACTTAACGTATCTCGACGCTAGGATAGATTGGATAATTGGTTTATGAATTTTTGTTCGGAGTCTCGGATGGGATCCGGGATATCACGAGAGGTTCCGGAATGGTCCGGAGAATAAGATTCATATAAGGCAGTGCAGTTTTTGGAGTTCGGAATTGTTCCGGGTTAATCGGTATTGTACCGGAAGCTTCTAGAACCTTCCGGAAGGGGACCAACGTGGCCCCACCTTCCGGGAGGGGGCATGGGCCTATGAGGGAGTGTCCTGGCCACATTGGGCCAGGGGCACAAGGCCCCATAGGGCCCAGCCGATTCTAGAGAGATTTGACTCGTTTAAATCTCGGGATAGAATTTCTAGATAAGGGAGAGTTTAAATCGTTTAAACTAGAGATAGGATTTCTAGATAAGGGAGAGTTTAAATTGTTTAAACTAGAGATAGGCTTGGAGGAGGGGCAAGGGCTGGCCGCCCCCCCTCTATATATAGAGGGGTGGTGCGCCCCCTCCCTCCCACACACCTTCCTCCAAGCCCTAGCAGCCTTGCTATCTTCCTCTCTCCCTCCCGACTGTTTGTAGGCGAAGCCCTGCAGCAGAAATTCTCCACCATATACACCACGCCGTCGTGCTGTAGATCCAATCTATCTCTCCACCATACTCACTGGTCCGAGGAAGGAGGAGACGTCGAGGTGCTGCACGTGTGCATCTCACGGAGGCACCGCCACTTGTGGTGCTAGATCGGATCGGATCGCGAGGAGGAGAAGCGAGTACGACTACATCACCCACGTTCCGACGAACGTTCCGTTGTGCGAATCTTCAAGGGTATGAATATCTAATCCAATCTCTCTCGTTGTTTGCATCTCCTAGATTAGATCTTGGCTTTCCCTCTGTTCGCTCCGTAGAAAATTTTGATTTACTATGCCGCGAAACCCTTCAGTGGTATCAGAGCTAGATCTATGCGTAGATGTGATTCACGAGTAGAACGCAACATGGTTGTTGCGGGCGTTGATGTTTTCTGTTGCAAGCCTCTTGTTTGTGTTCTTCTTATGACGCGGGATAGTGAGATTGAAGCGGTCCAGGCCAACCTTACGCGACGTCGTTCGCGAGACCGGCTCCGCACTTGACGTGTGGCTTGTTCCACACATGCGGCTGGTGGATGTCAGTTTCTCTCACTATAGTTGTCATGGGATTAACACCGGAGTTTGGCAACCATAATATCACCGTTGTGGCTTTCCGTAGGTAAGAATCGTTCTTAGCATCTACTCCCATAAAGCCACGTAAAACATGCAACAACAAAGTAGAGGCGTCTAACTTGTTTTTGCAGGGAGTGTTTTCTGTGATATGGTATGGCCCAATATGTGATGTGTATATTGTATGCGATGATCATGTTTTGTAATGTTTCACGACTTGCATGTCGATGAGTACACAACCGGCAGGAGCCGTATGGTTGTCTTTATAATTGTGTATGACCTTCGAGTCAACTTCTTATACGCCATGTAATAGCTTTACTTTATCGCTAAGTAGTTAGCAATAGTTGTAGTTGCTATTCGTGGTGGAGGCAATCATGGTGGAGTGATGGAGATCATGCCGGAACGCACAAGATGGAGATCATTGCGCGAAGATTGGCTATACCATGTCACATAAAGTTATATGCATGTGATGTTTATCCCTTTATGTATCTTATTATGCTTAGATCGCGACGGTAGCATTATAAGATGATTCCTCACTTAAAGATCAAGATAAAAACTGTGTTCTCCCCAAGTATGCACCATTGCGAAAGTTCGTCGTTTCCAAGCATCACGTGATGATCGGGTGCTATAGACTCTACGCTCACATACAACGGGTGCAAGCCAGTTTTGCACACGCGGAAATACTTGGGTCTAACTTGACGAGCCTAGCATGTACAGACATGGCCTCGGAACACAAGAACCGAAAGGTTAAGCATGAGTCATATGAATGATATGATCGACACTTCGTTGTCCACCATTGAAACCACATCTCTTCTCGTGATGATCGGATTAGGTGTGGTGAATTTGGATCGTGTTCACTAAACAACTTGAGGGATGTTGAATTTAGTGGGAGTTCATCTAGTAATTTGATTAAGTTGAACCATTTATCATGAACATAGTCTAAATTGTACTTGCAAATACTGTAGATCCAATGGCCAAGTCCAACTTCAACTTCAACGTTTTTGCTGAGAAAGAAAAGCTTAGAAACAATGGGTCTAACTTCACCAACTGGTTCCGCAATCTAAGAATCATTCTGTCTGGCGAACAAAAGGACTATGTCCTTGAGAAAGCGTTAGGTAACCCCCCTGCTGCAACTACGCCAGCTGATGAGAAAGCTGTCTATCAGTCGCGCAAAGATGATTATGGTGTGATTAAGAGCACCATGTTGTTTGCTATGGAACCGGAGCTTCAAAATCGTTTTGAAACCTATCCCGGGCCCTTTGAGATTCTCGAGGAGCTGAAAACCATGTTTCAGACTCAAGCCCGTTCTGAGAGATATGAGATCTCTGAGAAGTTCTTTAACTGCAAGATGGAGGAAGGGAGTTCCGTTAGTGAGCACGCCATAAAGATATCGGGCTACACTCAACGCCTTGAGCAACTGGAATGCACGATTCCAGAGGAGCTCAAGATTGACAGGGTTCTGCAATCACTCCCTCCCAGCTACAAAAGTTTTGTAGTGACTCATAATCAGATTGGTTCCACTGATACGATCACCGAGCTCTTCGCAAAGCTGAAGGCTGCGGAAGTGGACATCAAGAAGGATAATCATGTGTTGATGGTCAACAAGCCCTCCTTTAAGAAAGGTAAGGGAGCAAAGAAGCCCTTCAAGAAGGGCAGCGGCAAGCGCAATGCCCCTGCTGAGAAGAAGCTCAGGTCTGGTCCCAAGCCGGACACTGAGTGCTTCTATTGCAAGGACAAGGGTCACTGGAAGCGCAACTGTCCGAAGTACTTAGCGGACAAGAAGGCTGACACCATCAAAGGTATATTTGATATACATGTTATTGATGTTTTCCTTACTAGCCCTCGTTGTAGTGCCTGGGTATTTGATACCGGTTCAGTTGCTAATATTTGTAACTCGAAACAGGAGCTACAGAATAGACGGCGGCTTGCGAGGGATGAGGTGACGATGCGCGTTGGCAACGGATCAAGAGTTGATGTGATGGCCGTCGGCACGCTCTCCTTAGTTTTACCTTCGGGATTAGTTTTAAACCTTAATAAATGTTATTATGTGCCTGCGTTGAGCATGAACATCATTTCCGGATCGTGTTTATTGCAAGACGGTTATTCATTTAAATCGGAGAATAATGGTTGTTCTATTTATATGAGTAACATCTTTTATGGTCATGCACCTCTTGTGAATGGTTTATTTCTTCTAAATCTCTAAAGGGATGAAACACACATCCATAACATTGAGGCTAAGAGATGCAAAGTAGATAGTGATAATACTACTTATTTGTGGCACTGTCGTCTAGGTCATATTGGAGTAAAGCGCATGAAGAAACTCCATTCTGATGGACTTTTGGAGTCTCTTGATTTTGAATCATTTGACACATGCGAACCATGCCTCATGGGCAAGATGATCAAAACCCCGTTCTCCGGTATGATGGAGCGAGCAACGGACTTGTTGGAAATCATACATACCGATGTATGCGGACCGATGAGTGTTTCGACGCGCGGTGGATATCGCTATTTCCTCACTTTTACCGATGACTTAAGTAGATATGGGTATATCTATTTAATGAAACATAAATCTGAAACGTTTGAAAAGTTCAAAGAATTTCAGAATGAAGTGGAGAACCATCGTAACAGAAAGATTAAGTTTCTATGATCCGATCGTGGGGGCGAATATTTGAGTTATGATTTTCTCACGCATCTTAAAGCAAGCGGAATTGTTTCGCAACTCACGCCACCCGGAACACCACAGCGCAATGGTGTGTCTGAACGCCGGAATCGAACCCTATTAGATATGGTCCGATCGATGATGTCTCTTACTGATTTGCCGTTATCATTTTGGGGTTATGCATTAGAAACCGCTGCATTCACTTTAAATAGGGCTCCATCTAAATCCGTTGAGACGACACCGTATGAACTGTGGTTTGGTGCTAAACCTAAGTTGTCGTTTCTTAAAGTTTGGGGATGCGAAGCTTACGTCAAGAAGTTGATGCCGGACAAGCTCGAACCCAAAGCGGAGAAATGCGTCTTCATAGGATACCCTAAGGAAACTATTGGGTATACCTTCTATCACAGAACCGAAGGCAAAGTGTTTGTCGCAAAGAACGGTTCCTTTATTGAGAAGGAGTTTCTCTTGAAAGAAGTGAGTGGGAGGAAAGTAGAGCTAGACGAGGTTATTGAACCTTCTCTTGAATTGGAGAGTAGCGCAGCACCTGAAATTGTTCCAGTGCCGCCTGCACCAACAATAGAGGAAGCTAATGACAAGGATCATGAAGCTTCGGACGATGCTGCTACTGAACGTCGCAGATCGACAAGGTCGCGTGCCCCTCCTGAGTGGTACGGCAACCCTGTCTTGACTGTCTTGTTGGTAGAAGACAGTGAACCTACGAACTATGAGGAAGCGATGATGAGCCCAGACTCTGAGAAATGGCTGGAAGCCATGAAATCCGAATTGGGATCCATGAGCGAAAACCAAGTGTGGACTTTGGTGGATCCTCCTAGCGACCGAAAGGCCGTTGAGTGCAAATGGATTTTCAAGAAGAAAACGGACGCGGATGGTAATGTTACCGTCTATAAAGCACGGCTTGTCGCAAAAGGTTTTCGACAAGTTCAAGGTGTTGACTACGATGAGACTTTCTCTCCCGTAGCGATGTTTAAGTCCATTCGGATTTTATTAGCAATTGCTGCGTTTCATGATTATGAAATATGGCAGATGGATGTCAAGACTGCTTTCCTCAATGGCAACATTGATGAAGAGTTGTATATGATGCAACCCGAGGGTTTTGTCGATCCTAAGGATGCTAGTAAAGTATGCAAACTTCAGCGTTCCATTTATGGGCTGAAGCAAGCATCTCGGAGTTGGAACCTTCGTTTTGATCAAGTGATCAAGAGCTTTGGATTTGTTCCAAATTGCTACGAAGCTTGCATCTACAAGAAAGTGAGTGGGAGATCGGTGACGTTTCTGGTACTGTATGTGGATGACATATTGATTATCGGAAATGACATCAACATGCTTAACGATGTGAAGAGTTATTTGAACAAGTGTTTTTCAATGAAAGACCTAGGTGAAGCTGCTTATATATTGGGCATCAAGATCTATAGAGATAGACAAAGACGCCTGATAGCTTTAAGCCAGAGTACATACCTAGACAAAGTTCTGAAAAGGTTCAGAATGGATAAGGCAAAGAAAGGTTCAGTGCCTATGTTGTCAGGTAAGATATTGAGCAAGGCTCAGTGTCCAGCTACGGTAAATGATAGGGAAGCTATGAGCAAAGTGCCTTATGCCTCGGCCATAGGTTCCATCATGTATGCCATGCTGTGTACTAGACCGGATGTGTCCAATGCTCTTAGTTTGACGAGCACATATCAAAGTGATCCAGGAGTGGAACACTGGACAGCCGTGAAGAACATCCTAAAGTACCTAAATAGAACTAAAGAAATGTTCTTAGTCTATGGGGGTGATGAACAGCTTGTCGTAAAAGGTTACGTCGATGCTAGTTTTGACACCGACAAGGATGATTCTAAATCTCAGACAGGATACGTTTATATTTTGAATGGAGGAGCTGTGAGCTGGAGAAGCTGCAAGCAAAGCGTGATCGCGGGATCTACAGTAGAAGCGGAATACATGGCTGCTGCAGAAGCGTCAAGTGAAGGAGTTTGGATCAGAAACTTCATCACTGAGCTTGGCGTGGTTCCAAGTGCATTGGACCCACTGGAGATATTGTGTGACAACACTGGCGCCATAGCACTCGCTAAGGAACCAAGATATCATCCAAAGACCAAGCATATCAACCGCAAGTTTCATATAATCCGAGATTATATAGCAGATGGAGATCTGAAGATTAGCAAAGTACATACGGATCTGAATGTCGTAGATCCATTGACTAAACCTCTTCCACGTGCAAAACATGATCAACACCTCAGTGCCATGGGTATGAGATTGTTGCCAGATGTAAACTAGATTATTGACTCTAGTGCAAGTGGGAGACTGTTGGAATTATGCCCTAGAGGCAATAATAAAGATGTTATTATTATAATTCTTGTTCATGATAAAGTTTATATTCCATGCTAGAATTGTATTAAGCGGAAACTTTAATACTTGTGTGGTTTGTGAACAACACCGTGTCCCTAGTACGCCTCTATGGACTAGCTCATTGATCAATGATGGTTAAGGTTTCCTAACCATAGACATGAGTTTTCAATTGATAATGAGATCATATCATTGGGAGAATGATATGGTGGATAGACCCAAACAAAGCAGAGCAATTAGATCGTGTCATCGTGTTCGTCTTTGCGAAGCTTTTCCTATGTCAAATATTGTATTCCTTAGACCATGAGATAATGCAACTCCCTGGTATCGGAAGAAAGCTTTGAGGTCATCAAACGTCATCCTATGAGAGGGTGATCATAAAGGTGTCTCTCAGGTGATCGGAAAGTATCTGTTGGGTTGTATGTATCGAGATGGAATTTGTCCCTCCCAAGTCGGAGAGATATACTTCGGGCCCACTCGGTAATCGATATCAACACCGCTTGCAAGCATGTGGTTAAGGAGTTAATCACAAAGTGATATCGGATTACGGAACGAGTAAAGTACTTGCTGTGAACGAGATTGAACTAAGTATGACGGTACCGACGATCGAATCTCGGGCAAGTAAAATATCGCGAGACGAAGGGAATATATATATGGGATTGATTGAATCCTGGCATTGTGGTTCATCCGATATGATCATCGATGAATGTGTGGGAGTCAATATGGGTGCCCAGACCCCGCTGTTGATTATTGATAGAAGATCATGTCTGCATATTCTCGAACCCGCAGGGTCACACACTTAACGTATCTCGACGCTAGGATAGATTGGATAATTGGTTTATGAATTTTTGTTCGGAGTCTCGGATGGGATTCGGGATATCACGAGAGGTTCCGGAATGGTCCGGAGAATAAGATTCATATAAGGCAGTGCGGTTTTTGGAGTTCGGAATTGTTCCGGGTTAATCGGTATTGTACCGGAAGCTTCTAGAACCTTCCGGAAGGGGACCAACGTGGCCCCACCTTCCGGGAGGGGGCATGGGCCTATGAGGGAGTGTCCTGGCCACATTGGGCCAGGGGCACAAGGCCCCATAGGGCCCAGCCGATTCTAGAGAGATTTGACTCGTTTAAATCTCGGGATAGAATTTCTAGATAAGGGAGAGTTTAAATCGTTTAAACTAGAGATAGGATTTCTAGATAAGGGAGAGTTTAAATTGTTTAAACTAGAGATAGGCTTGGAGGAGGGGCAAGGGCTGGCCGCCCCCCCTCTATATATAGAGGGGTGGTGCGCCCCTCCCCCCCACACACCTTCCTCCAAGCCCTAGCAGCCTTGCTATCTTCCTCTCTCTCTCCCGACTGTTTGTAGGCGAAGCCCTGCAGCAGAAATTCTCCACCATATACACCACGCCGTCGTGCTGTAGATCCAATCTATCTCTCCACCATACTCGCTGGTCCGAGGAAGGAGGAGACGTCGAGGTGCTGCACGTGTGCATCTCACGGAGGCACCGCCACTTGTGGTGCTAGATCGGATCGGATCACGAGGAGGAGAAGCGAGTACGACTACATCACCCACGTTCCGACGAACGTTCCGCTGTGCGAATCTTCAAGGGTATGAAGATCTAATCCAATCTCTCTCGTTGTTTGCATCTCCTAGATTAGATCTTGGCTTTCCCTCTGTTCGCTCCGTAGAAAATTTTGATTTACTATGCCGCGAAACCCTTCAAGCTTTTCAGAATAAAAGCAACTTTTGAAGAAATGTTTACGAAAACTTGCATTGCCAACGACCTACGGTCTGTGGCTGTAGATATAGTGCATCTAACACTCCTTTTATAGTGAACTTGCTGAGTACGCTCGTACTCAACGTATCTTCTTAACCCTTGCTAGATTCTAAAGCCATTAAGACGACGTCTACATCAAGTCATGCTCTAGGAATTATCATCAAAAGCTAAAGCTCTTCAATAAAGTTAAGAAAGTCAACATATACATCAACTCGAGTGAATATGAAGTTACTGATTAGATAGGAATATAATCCCTAGCCATAGAACCTATTCTGTAGCGTATTGCAATAGCAGCAATGCCATACCATTAGTTAATATACTAGTCTTAATAGTATGATAGTTTTTGAGTTGTTTATTTCTGATTCTTCTTTGTAAGAAGTTCTTTCTCTCTCTTTAACCTAGAGTGTTCTATGGATCTTGTGTAAAGAGTTGAGTTGTAACCTATAGTCATGTCTTGGACCTGCTATGTTTCTGTTATACCACTCCGAGGGATGTAATACTAGTGAACGGTGTTTCATTGGTGTTATGTCAACGACTATAGTGTACTACATAATGAAGTGGTATGCTGGGTCACCGCAAACATTAAAGAGCACTTCTTAGGTGATAAATTTTTGATGTGGATGTTGACTTTTCTAAGGGTTGACTCTGGTGGGGTGTGATGGGACGCAAGCTCCATGTCGTCCTTGAGAACACAGAGGCTGGTAACTACCCTCGCCTCGAGTACCTGACGACGACGGTCTCACTCTCCCGTCATCGCAGCAGTTCTTGGCTACCGAGGAGGATGAATGGCACGTCCTCATGTAAGGGCCGATAATTGTTCATAAGTGTGATTTTGGTAACTAATGACAATCCTCATGGTCTAATGTTTTCATTTGAGTTTTATATATAGAATATTCTTTAGGTCATGCTTAGTCATGTGTTGGATTAAAGTATGGATGCCATGAAGATAAAGATATACCTCGACTATTGGCATCAAGATCACCAATCTCAAGAGAAGAATTCAAGATATGACTCTAAGTCGGTGTCATGATAGCCCCATGAGTTGAGCTATGGTTGACTAAGTTTTAGAGCATGCAATCAAATGAAGAATTATTTATGTATCTCAAGATATTGAGATAGAGTATGAGAAGATACATGGTTGACCAATACAAAAGGTGAAGAGTGAATTCAAGTTGGTCAACACATGAAGTAGCATAAAGAATGTATCGCATGAATCTTGTGGTATGGTAAGCTTGTAAATTATGCTTCATGAACTAACCCATCATATATGTGCCGTTTGGGTTTTATATGTGGGTTAGGTATCTTTCATGGGCATGCATCAAAAGTGGAGATTTTATATAGTCCATGAGAGGATGACATCAAGTGGTGATCTCATCAAGGTTGAGAATTGTCTCAAGAAGATCATATGTTTGAAGCTTGTTGTCCATATTGGTGATAATAGACATGTGAAGATGTGCCTTAATGAATCTATTTCATAGTGGTGTATGGGGAGCAAATTATGAGTCTTCACGAAGCAACTTTGATCAAGTGATGCATTCCATATTGAATGGAGTTTGAAGTGTTGTCATCAAGATCAAACGGGATGCGCAAGGAAACAGTATGGCCTTGCTAGGTTTTCCTTTTACCTGTCTCAAGGTGGTTGTCAGGATACCGGGTTATAAGATAGATAACAATACTATCAAGAGGGGCTTTCAGTTGGGCAACTTAATCACAATGTCTAAGGAAGATTAATCCTTTGCACACTATGCATCTCCCTACTTTCAGGGCTGGCCCTGGGGGGACGGAGGGGTGGCCGCCCTAGGCCCAAAATTTCTGGGGGCCCTCCCAGATATGTGTTGCATATATAGGCTATAATAGATTTTAGAAAAGATAAAAAATAGCAGTTTCGAGTTTCTTATTGGGCTGTATTGGGCTCTCTACTTTGCTAGACATACACATACGATTTCAGATCTAGAGTCCATCACAACAACACGTAACAAACCTGCGATCATATTAGTTATCGATCTTTTTGATCGTATCGTACGAAGGCACGCCGCATGCCGGTTCCTGCCTCGACCTCGACTCGACGCTGCGCTCTCGATCGTAGGAAGGCCTGCACGCGGCAAGCAACAAGCTGATGGCGCGTGGTAGCGCTTCGTTGGGAGACCCCAAGAGCAAGGTGTGATGAGCATAGCCGCAAGTCTTCCCTCAGTAAGAAACCGAGGTTATCGAACCATTAGGAGGAAGGAAACGTCTCAAAGGTGTTGCTAGCAACTTGGAGACCTGCACAATACAAACTCAATACTTTGCCCCAACGAACAGTGAGGTTGTCAATCTCACTGGTTGATATAACAAAGGATTAACTATATGGTGTGAAAGGTGATAGTGGTTTGCAGAAAGTAAACAGGAATGGTGGAAGATGTATCAATGGTAAAGATTGGACCGGGGTCCATAGTTCACTAGAGGTGTTCTCTTTAAGATAAACAAACATGGCATGCTGGGTAAACAAATTACAGCAAGGCGATTGACAGGACTGAGCAAGGCATAACAAGGCAATACTAGATATTCATGATCCTGTGAGATTCTATTGGGCAATACAACAAGATACATAGACCGCCATCCAACTACATCTATGACTAGAAATCCACCTTCAGGTTATCATCCGAACCCCCTCTAGTATTAAGTTGCAAGCAACAGATAATTGCTTTAAGCAAAGTGTGTAAGGTAAATGATGTCTACGCACTTCTATTCTTGTAGACAGTTGTTGGGCCTCCAAGTGCAGAGGCTTGTAGAACAGCAGCAAGTTTCCCTTAAGTGGATCACCCAAGGTTTATCGAACTCAGGGAGGAAGTGGTCAAAGGTATCCCTCTCAAGCAACCCTGCAATCAAGATACAAGAAGTCTCTTGTGTCCCCAACACACCCAATACACTTGTCAGGTGTATAGGTGCACTAGTTCGGCGAAGAGATAGTGAAATACAAGTGGTAACGGTGCCATAAAATAGCTTGACGGTGAGGTAAGGACTAAAGGCAAACAAATGGAAGCAAGCAAACATGCAACAGATCTAGATGCAAATGGTGTTTCAATGTTTAGAAACAAGTCCTAGGGATCATACTTTCACTAGTGAACACTCTCTCATATAAATATATTCTCTTCATGATACTACTCTTAACTACTCTCCGGTTGGACACTCTAATCCACGGTAGGGCTATAACAACACTCCTCAAAGTCTGCCTTCCCCAATCTAGATAACCCCACACTGTCACCTTGAGCGCTAGATGGTTCCAACAAACACCACAATTTCATATAGACATCCAACTCCAAATATAACTCATAAAAAATATTCAATCTAGCCAAAGTGCCACACACGGTATGCACGTTGTCATTTTCACACACGTGGGGAAAAGCGTAGATCTATTAAAGCACAAAGAGTATTTATGTAGACTCAAACCTAAGTGCCACCATGGCGTGCACGCTGTCACTTTCACACACATGGGGAGAGCAGAGATCTATTGAAGCACTTGAGTAGCAAGGTAGATCTACTAGATTACAAAGCTCATGACCACAACAAGATCATGCATAGAGAGAGAGATGAACACATAGCTACCAGTAGAGCCCTTAGCCTCGAGGAAGAACTACTCCCACATCATCATGGGAATCAACAACGGCGATGGAGATGGCGATGGAGATCGATGGAGATGGATCCGGGGGAACTTCCCCGTCCCGGCAGGGTGCCAGAACAGAGACTTTCTGTCCCCCGAATCTCCCCTTCGGTGGCGGCGGCGCTACGGAGGTTTTCATGGATTTCTTCTGGATGATTTAGGGTTTTTGGGCCGGAGGCTTCTTAGAGGCGAAGGAGGCAAGGTCGATGGAGGGCTAGGGGGCCCACACCCCCTGTGGGCGCGGCCAGGGTGGTACCCACGCCCACCTAGGGTGTGGCCACCCTGGTGTCCTCCTCCATCTCATCTTCGATTTTCCGTATCGTTCAGGAAAAAATATGAACATTGGCTTTTGTCCCGTCCAATTCTGAGAATATTCATTTTTTAGCTTTCTGAAACCAAAACAGCAGAAAACAGGCAACTGGCACTATGGCATCTTGTCAATAGGTTAGTTTCACAAAGTATATAAAAATACCTCAAAGTGTAGACAAAACATAGCAAAGTGGATACTAAACAAGCATGGAACATCAAAAATTATAGATACATTTACGACGTATCAGTAAACAATTCACTTGTTCCATGAACAAGAGACCATTGTTTTCTCCCTAGTGGCAATAGCACACCTACAACCTTAGAGATTTCTGTCACTTCCCTTAGATTAAATATAGGCATGAACCCACTATCTAGCATAAATACCCCCTCTTGGAGTCACTAGCATCTACTTGACCAAGATAGCTACTAGAAACGAAGAGCATGCAAGATCACAAACAACACAGACATGATAGAATCAATAAGACAAGACCATTAATCAATCTGACATAGTAATCTCAATATCCATCGAATCCCCGCAAACACAACATGTATGATTACAAATAGATGATCTTGATCATGAACGGAGCTCACAAGATCTAAACATGGTAGCACAAAGGAGGAGATACAACCATCTAGCTACTACATGGACCCGTAGTCGAAGGTGGAACTACTCACATTTCATACCAGGATGATGAAGAAGAAGGCCTCCAGCATGATGAAGAAGAAGGCCTCCGGGATGATCTCCCCTCCGGCAGGGTGCCGGGAAGAGATTCAGATCCCCCCGATCTAGGGACGATGGTGGCGGCGGCTATAGACGGTTTCATGGAATATTGATCGGGTACTTAGGGTTTATGCATCGGGGGGTCTTTATAGGCGAAGAGGCGAGGCAGGGGGCGGCCAGGGTGGTCACACCCCCCAGGCGCAGCTATCCCTAGCCCGTGCCGCCAGGGGGTGTGGCCCCCTGGTGCCTCCCCTCCATCTCGTACTCTGGCTCCGTGTTTCCCACGGTAAAAATTGACTTTGGCTTTTATCCCGTCCAATTCCGAGAATATTGATTTTCTGCCTTTCTGGAACCAAAAACTAAAGAAAATAGGCAACTGGCTCTGTGTCATCTTGTTATTAGGTTAGTACCAGAAAACATATAAAAACACCTCAAAGTGTAGACAAAGCAAATCAAAGTAGATGCTAAACAAGCATTGAACATCAAATATTATAGATACGTTTCCGACGTATCACAAGCCGTCCCCGTCGGCTGATCGTCGCCTATCGCCTCACACCCTCGCCCTCTGCATGTGCCTGCGGCCTGCCTCTCGTCTCGCTTTGGCTGTTCAGCATCTGCATGTCCGAATTCTGAATTTCCGATCTCGATCTTCTACAGTCTAATGTTGCCCCTATTTTTTTTATAATTAGTAGTTTTTATTTATATTTTTAGTGTGGTTAATTGGTTATGGCACCTTATTCCGGTGCTAAGAAAATAAAAAAGAGAAAGGAATAACAAAAGTTGATTGGCTCATAGAGAGGATCCCTTCATAATTTTTTAGAGAGTAACACGAGAACTTTGAGGAATCCAGTTGAGTTAACACTAGTTCTTGTTGGGGAATAAAGTAATGTTGATCTAGAGGATGAGATTGGTATAGAGGAGAACGATACCATCAACGCGGGTAATAACAATGTAAGTGATCATGATATCGCATTTGATTCATCTCCTACAAAATCTGCTAGTGTTGATGAGGAACCAATTAGTATGGTTATTTATGATCCGACATCGAGAAGAAGTTATTGGACGAGATTGATATTGATTCTATTATCACTGAATTCGCTTCTAAGAATATACAGAGAAATTTTGAAGGTAATATGTAAACATTATCATTTTTATATGAATATTGCAATGGGTATACTTGAAGTATTTATTCTTCATCATTTCATTCTTGTATATCAAAAAAAAGGAAGGGGCCCTAAATTTTAGTTTCGCCACGGGCCCCTGAAATCTCAGGACCGGCACTGCCTACTTTTTTGCTTCTTGGTATTTATCTATGTGAGATTCTTGAGCTTGTTGCTATCTCTTCAACAAGCCTAAGTTTATTCAAAACGAAATTCGTATGCATCTTCTATTGCATTTTCGGGTTTGGAAGTTTTACCGGTTCGTCTCTTAGGGAGGTTTCATACCTCTCCTTATTTCGTACTTTACCTCTTGATCTTTCTTATGTCTTATAGTATCTACTAGATAGAGATTGTTTTTAGCTTTTCAAAAAGCCCAAGTTTGCTAAAATCGAAGTGCGAACATAAAAGTTATCATCATTTTTCTAAACTATGTTTTCATTTGAAAAAACGGGCAGGCAAACCGGCGCCACAGGCTTTGTCACCAAACCACGCCATGGGGTACCGGTTAAAACTGGTTCCTACTGAATAGTTATACCGAGTTGTAGTTCGGTAGGGCACCGATTCAATTGGTGCAGTGCTGGATTGTTCCGGTGTACAACCCAGCGGTGCCGAAATTTTCGCCAATATGGACTAGACTACACATTTTGGTCCCTAACAATTATATTTGCTTCTTCTATAAAAGGGGATTCTTTCCCAGCAGGTTTCTAAGGTTCTTGAGTACAAAATCGACCTCCATTGTTGACCCCTTGAGCTTGCTTCCTCTCTATTCTCTCCTATGATTTTTGCATCTTTTTGTGAGCTTTGGAAGAGGAGATCTAGATCTACAATCACTACCAATCATTTTGCGAAAACCATTAGATCTAGATTTTGGAGTCTTTTTTTGATTTTCATCATTGTTCTTCCTCTCTAATTCCTCTCTAGCACTTGTTGCTTTGGTGGGATTTGAGAGCGAAGGATTTGAGCACTCTTGGTGTTCTTTCTTTGCATTCTTGCATAAGTGTTGAGTTCTCCATTACAATTGGTTCTAGTGAGAGATCTTGAGCTTGTTATTTTTGGAGGGTGACCTCCTAGTTTGCTTGGCGGTTGGTGCTGCGGTGTCCTCTTCATGGAAGAATGTGAAGAGGCCCGGTCTTCTCCTTGAAGGAGTGTGTGAAGTGGTTGTGGAGCTTCCATCTCTAGAGTGGAGGAAAATCTAGCCATAAGGAAAGTGTTTATTCCTTCATCGGGATAGCCTCGGAGATAAGGTGCCCTTCTTGGCTTGGGAAAATTCTTCGTGGGATCTCACACCTCTCCAAACATGACGTACCTTACTTGTAAGAGAACACGGAAATACATCTTCATCACCGTGTGCCTCGGTTATCCCTATACCCGAGTTTACTTTGCTTGTGTAGCCATCGAGATTAAAGTACTTATATATTGCATGATTATCACTTGTGGTATCTATATATATCTTGTGATATCTTACTTAGCTTAACTTGTTGGTGAGTTGAGCCTAATGCATTTAAGTTTTGTGCTTGAAAAATAAACGTTAGTTTAATTCCGCGTTCTTTTAAGCCAAAATCATAATAGTTTGAAATTACCTATTCACCCCCTCTCTAGGCGACATCTCTGTCCTTTCACCTCCTCTTTGTCGGCCTCCGCTTCCCGCTCTTCTGGCTCGGCACCGGCGTCAAGCTTTCCCCTTCTCCCGGTGAAGCGTGAGCCGCCTTCACTGTCGTCGCGGGTCGTGCTGGTGTCGACGCGCATGTGCTCACGTGCAATCACCATCAACGAGCCTCGGGCTCCCTTCTCCCACGCAGTCGTCTCGACGTGGTCTGGTCGAAGCCGAAGCCGGTGAGCACGCCGGAGGACGACCAGGACGCCTACACCCTAAGGATGGCGATTGAGGCGTCGTTCAATGATGTCCCGCCGAGGCTCTCGCCTGGTCCAAGGCGGAGCACGAGTGGGAGGAGGCCGAGCGCTAGCGGCAACTCCTGTGCGCCGCCCTACGCCATCCACGTGCAAACTTGGTCATCCTCGATGACATCGACGAGGACAAGGCCGGGCCAAGCACACCTCAGTGCATCGGAGACACCGGCCACGGCAGAAATCGTAGCCTTGTGAAGGATGAGCCGCGGCGACAGCGATGACGACGACGACTACACGGAGTTCTACCGACGCGTCGGCATGTACCAGGCCACCCTGCCGCCGGCGAGCCTTTAAATATTTTTTTTAAGTGTTTTAGTTAACTATCGGCCGATCCCGCCTATATATGAACTAAATTCGTCTAAATAGTATGAATGTCCTCTACTTTGTATGAATGTTCCCTAAATTTGCATGAATTTCGCCTACATTTCTACGAATTCGATTTTGTTCGCCGACAAGCCCTGGGCTCGCAACTGGAAACATATAGGCCCCAAGGCCAAATGTTCGCCCAATTCAGCTTTATGAAACGCCAGATTTTGGTATGGAAACTTACAAACAAGAACAAAAGAAAGAAAATGTGTATATACAATGATTTTGACCTTGTAGAGCAAATCCTGCATGGAAAAAAATTGAGTGGATCCGAATCCCCACAATCAGAGGATCCCTAATTCCTAATTTTGTAGGCATAGCTTTGTTTGGCTTTAGGATACTTAACGAGTAGTAGAATGGAGTTCCACGATCACAATATTCCTTCCTTTACATGAACTCCTGTAACGTGTCTATTACATGCCTACTTATTTGCTTCATCAGCTTACATAGAATTTTTAACCATATTTCCGCAGCAACGTATGGAGAATCATCTAGTTTTATGCAAAGGGCACACCGGAAAATACAAGATAACACCAATCTCTGCTGTGGGATGAAAAATAAGGTCAGACCAAGACCAAAGCAAGGTTTAGACATATAGAACAACAACGAAATTTAGTACACATGCACAGTACATTTGTGATCCAAACTTTGAATTGTTTCTATGCGGAAAATGAAACCTAATCTGGTCATCATCGAAAATACGTCGGTAAACAATCAATCAATCATAGACAAATAGTTACTTTACTAAATACACATATATGCAAATCCTGAATGGCAAGAAATCAGTGGATCTTAATCCCAACACTTAGAGGAGCCCTAATCCAGATCCTTAATTAGGAGAATAGCAAAATGGAGCAGGACTTCCTCGGCCCCGGAGATGGGGGACGAAACAAGCGAAATCCACTTGGACCAGGTGAATACTGGTCATTGTCATTCCCTAGCCAAGTCGGCCTGACGTGTGGGCCCGAGGTGTCGGAAACAGTGTGGGTATTTTGTGCAAAATGTTTAAGGTGGTTAGCAGAGCACGAGAGTTTGCACGCGGGCGGCCTCCTTTCCCCTTCCTTCCCTGCATTCTTGATCCTCACGCGCGACGTCGGCCGTCGATCGCCGCAGCCGGCAGGACCGCCGAATCGGATTGCCGCAGCCCGAGGACGGCGCCGGCTAGCAGGATCCCCGGCCGAGCAGTTCCGGCCGTGAGTTCGCCCCACGCTCTGTCTCCTCCCCCTCCCCGATTTATTAGACTATGCTATTGCTAGCTAGCTAGTTCTACGATGTACTAGTGTGACTTCAAGCACCCAAGCAGTTCCTTGCCTCCTCACACTCACACAGGCACCGGCCGAGTTCCTCCCCTCACCCAAGCAGTTCCTCACCGATTTATTTCAATCGCCGCAGCCCTCCTGCAACCTCAGCTACTCCCAAGCTTTAGCTTCCTGCAACTCTCCCTCCAATGAGGTCACTGATTGCTTATCCACTGTTAGATTCGTCGTCATCGTCTAATTCACGATTCAGAAACGCCCACAACCTTGCATGCTTAGCTTGGTCGTGCTGAACATTGGATCCATTTTCCGCGGCACCGGCAGTTTGCTAGCTAGTTCATCGTGTAGCTTCAAGCAGCAGCTCATGCGTTGACATACAGTATTTGTAGTTCAGTTACCGGGTTATGCATTCAGACAGTTTATCACTGCATTTTACTACTCCATTTCAGCGCTTCGAATACAGCTTGCAACGCTGACTTAACTACGACTAGGATCGGGCTACTGAAACTGATTGGATGCTCTATACCGTCTGTCAAAGTTCACTAAATATGCTCTATACTGAATTTTTTAAGATCTTGCTAGCTTTGTGTCCAGTAGTAGACTTGCTACACGCCATCTTGTCATGCCTCCAAGCAGCAGCAGCAGCAACATCGGCGCATTTCTGTCAGCTCTTGAAACAACATTATTTCCTTGCCATGGACTAAACCACTGAACCAACCAGGCTGAATGAATAGATTCTGTACAAAATATGGTTTGCTACAAGTTAAAATGTTACTGGGTTATGCTAGGTTCACATAGTTTATTTGTGCATCTTACCGCTCAATTCAAACCTTCACGCGTGTATACGAATCCTTCTTGGGTAATGATCTCAAATAAGCCCTGTGTATTATTACTAGGGACTCGGAGATGAGATGCTTCTCGGCTTCCCCTAGCTACCATGGACTACATACATACCTTGTAGAGCAATATTTGTGCTACCTGGCCAGTTCATCCTACTGTGGCTTCAAGCAGAAACAGCAGCAGCTCATTCCCGTCAGCTGTTTATCAGTGTTTGAAGTTCAGTTACTTGGTTATATATATTCAGATAGTTTTTCACTGCTCCATTTCAGACATGGACACAAACCGTTCCCTGCAGTTGTATCAAAATCATGTGGATCTCAGATAAGCCTTGTGCACAAGGGAGATGAGATGCTTCTCCTAGCGGCAATCACCTACATAGATATTTTAACCGAAAGAGAATGCCATTGAACACACATCTCTTTCAAAGTTTCAGCGTTTTCAAATCACTTCACTGACTTAACTACTGCACACTAGGAATTGGGGCTATCGAAATTGATTATCTATGGATGCTCTATACTATCTCTAAAAGTTCACTAAATGCGCAGCATATCCACTTTGTAGCCCTCTACTGTATTTTCAACATTCACACTTGTATACAAATAGTTCTGAAGTATTGGTCTCAAATAAGCTTATCGTGTAGTACTAGACTTGCTACATGTCATCTTGCCATGGCTCAAAGTAGCAGCATTTCTGTCAGCTGTTGAAATACAATATATTGGCTGAGTGACTAAACCATTGAACCACCCAAGCTGAAACAAAATAATTCTTTACAAAATCACTTTTGCTTCGGTCCCCCCCCCCCCTCTTTTAAACTTTGACAAACAAAAACTCGATACGATTGTTTAGAGGACCGTATGAACTCACACAAAGTCCGTATGGTCCTTTTAGACGTATACTCACCGGATACGTATACTCATGTGCCAGCGGAAGGCGAAAATCGGAAGTTATATAACAGCAATAAAAAATTAAAATATGACATGCAAAGACATAGATCGCGATAATGGGAGGTGGGATCAGCCGACCGCCGGAACGTGGATTATATCCAGTTCGACCGAGTACACATATACGGAGATATACGTAGCCTCGATATGGGTTTCAACGGGTTAAAAAAATAAAACGGCCCATGCAGCTTAAGTTTAGGGGGGGGGGGGGACCGAAGCACACCTCTTACAAATACGGTTGCTTCAAGTTAAAAGATTATTACTGGGTTATAGGTTCAGATAGTTTATCACTGTTTACTGCTCAATTTCAGCATGAATAAGCAACAGACGCCATGCATTTCTGCTACCACTTACTTTCTTATCTCAGTTTATGCTAACCGTTATACATGCTTTCTTCAGCAGACCACCCTCTTCTTCAGCGATCACTTGCAAGTATGTTCACTGCTGCTATCAAGATTTCTCTAGTGAGCCAAGATATCTAGCTAAGGAGATGGTGGGATCAGTGGTGAGTGTGGCGACTGGGGTGATGAACCCCCTCATTGGGAAGCTCACCGCGCTCATGGGCGACGAGTACAAGAAGCTCAAAGGGGTGAGGAGGCAGGCGTCCTTCCTTGAGAAGGAGTTCAGTGCTATGAACGCTGCCCTTCACAAGCTGGAGCTCATGGATGAGCTCGATCCAGCGGTCAAGGATTGGAGAGATCATGTTAGGGAGATGTCCTACGACATGGAGAACTGCATCGATGACTTCATGCATCAATTCGGGCGTGAAGATGCCGAGGCAGGTTTTGTCAAGAAGACCACTCGACATCTAAAGAGGCTGCGGCAGCGCCATCGGATCGCCGCCCAGATCGAAGAGCTTAAGACTCTTGCGATAGATGCAAATGCTCGACGGGAGAGGTACAAGATTGATGATTGGAAGCCTAGCTCTGGCTCTGTCACTGTTGACCCGCGGCTGCGAGCAGTTTACAAGGAGGGAGCCATCCTTGTGGGTGTTGATGTCCCAACGGAGCATCTGGCTAGTTGGTTGATGGACACTCAGGAGAAACTCAAGGTGTTGTCCATTGTGGGATTCGGAGGTCTCGGAAAAACTACACTTGCCAAACATCTGTATGACAAGTTCAGAGGGTAATTTCATTGTGAGGCATTCTTCTCTGTTTCACAAAAACCTAATATAAAAGTGCTTCTCAACCGTCTAGAAGCGAAACTTTATATGACTCAGTCTTCCCATGCTCGCCGGATTGAAGACATCATTGAAGACATAAGGAAGCATCTAAGATAAGAGGTAACTGTTTACTTCCAATTGTCACGTAATTGTTTGGGCACCTATGCCAGCAGTGAGAATACTCGTTTCAACTTTCGAATGCAATGTGTTTGGTATGTGCTAAACATGCCTGAAGTTTTTATTTAGTTTGTTCATTCAGTATGGTAACTCCTAGGGTACTGTCATCATTATATCCCTCCTGTCAAAAGACTAGTTACTTTAAATGAAAGTAACTGAATACAAAGAGGTAACTTTTGCTTCCATAGTCACTTGCATGGGCGGCTTGTCATGTTAAATGTTGAGTAGTATCTATGCCTACTACTTTCGACTCTGGAATGCTATGTGTTCCAAACACTAGAGAATGTGTCGCGGCGACACGCCGCGTCTGGCACATTTAAATAGTTGTCCAAAAGAATATTAGAGATTATTAGGTATGTAATTTAGTAAAATCTATTGTCCCAAAGTTACCATATAAGATACTTGCACTATCTTTCCCGATAAAAAATACGAAGGATGGTAAAATTACTGCCAAAGAATTAGAAGGATCAAAAGAATCCGAATTATCGATGGCATATTACGACCCAAAAATTACTCGCTGTCGAAAAATTATTGAAAGATCGTTACCATATGAAAAATTGCGGCAGATAAAGTGTGATGCCAAAATAATGCCAAAGAATATGAAGAAAACCTAAAAGCAATATCATCGATGAAATACGGTTAGAGAATATTTACCGGCAAGGAGGTACCATGGGGTAACAACCAGTGGAAAATTACGGCCAGGAAGTTAAATACAGTTGCAAAATCGTCGTCGGAGAGCCGGGATCCGTACCAAGAAATTATTGATATGCCGTGAAAAGTACTGTAAATGTCACACACATGTTGTACTGGAAGAAAAGCTACGATTCAGCAATCATCGTCGATTATTATTGTCTAAGCCAGGATTTGTATAGAAAATTAACTGATAGAAAATTGCGGTGGAAAGTACTGTACCACACATGTTGTATTGGGAAACTATTGTAAATAGTCTAAGGTTTTTCTAAATAAGTTCTGTTGCGACATTACCGTCAAAGAATTGCGCATTGTCGAACAATCACCGTTGAGTAATTACAACCTTAAATCACTATGAAAGTTAAAGATATGTACTGAAAATTACAGTTAGCAAACCGTTAGTAAAAATACTGTAGCATGCACTTTTACTATTGTGCACCCTAAAAATTACCGCAGTGTAATAGATTGATTTTGGCCACTGAATTAAATTCTTACGATCGAAGGAACATGGAATTGTTTTAGCCACTTGATTAAAATCCAACGGTCCGCGCAATATGAGTCACTGCTCAAACCGGAGGCACTGTTCATGTGAACAGTGTACGGGATGTTGAAAGGAGATCCCACGCGGTTTAATATATAGGTATATGTGTGCTAAACAGGTGTGAAGTTTTTGATATAGTTTTTTCATTCAGTATGGTAACTCCTAGGGTACTATTGAAACACAATAATGTATCCTTTTTAAGTCAAAAGACTGCTAGTTATTTTAAATGGAGACGCTTCCGATGCAACATAGTGCACGTGGAAAGAGCATAGAGAGGGAGGGTCGGTGAGTAGTGGGAGCACAACTGTCCTAGGGGAGGAAGGTACAGCGAGAGAAATACAGGCATATACGCATGTCAAATGATGATGAACAGTTCTTTGCTAAACAGTGCGAGTACAAGTCGATAAGATATTATATGATCCTCCTAGTTTAGTTATATCAAATTTCTTTCCTTAAATTTTAGTCACATTTTACTGTATAATTTAAATTGTATATGACCCATGCAAACAATTCTACAGGTACCTTATCATCATACTTATATATTAATGGCCGCAGGCTTCACGCACTCTGGATGCTCTGGCCACTGTTCATTGAACGGATGAACATCATCATCTATCTATATATTAAGGCGGAACATTTTCAGGCCCTGTCCTTGCCCGTTTAAGCTCGTTCACTGTTTATGATCTATTTTTGTCCAATTCACGTTTGCCACGTATGTCCGGCCGCTCCGTGCACGAGCTGAAGACACGTACGTACGTTGATTCCGCTCAATCAGAAACCCACCACCGCTTTGTGTGTCGTCTCTAGAAGAGTCATGTGCGTATCTCTCTTTTCTGTTTCTTTTTTTTCTGTGTTCTCCCGTTTCCTATGAGTCTCCACCAACGCCAACGGGGACCGAGCTGCTAGGGTTGCTCCGGGAGTCACGCATGGCGGCACGGAGTGGAACGGGGTCCTGACAGTGGCAAATCGGCGGAGGAGTCCAGCTTGGTGCTGTGCCGGCAAGCACCATCTTGGGAGGATTTTGGAGATCGCCGGAATCATGTTCATGGCGAGGACATCGATGGGGAATAGGCAGGGAGATCTCCGCCATGCCGGCCGGTGAGCAGGACGGTTGGAGGAGGTCCGAGCTGATTCATGGTGCGGGGGCATCTGCACGAGGAACGATCGATGGATAGCGCTCCATACTGAGTGCCTCTCCTATTCTCAGCACGCCCGCCCGTCACCTCGCACAACCCGCCTCGCTCACCCCATCGCCGTGGACAACGAAGAGGCCCGCCATGGCCGACGGCTGCGGGGAGCTACCAGATTGGCCGCACGCCGCCCATTAATTCCACCGAGGTCACGCGGCTCGCAATGGGACGGCGGCCTGAAGTTTCCTGCCAGCAGGTATGTTTCACATTTTCTATGCTTAATGTGAACATCATTTTGAATATCATCACAGGTGTGTTGGTTTCCTTTGTTATCTCTAACTAATTATTTCCAAATGTTCTTTGCACTTTTATCTGATTTGAATGTTGTGATGTCCTTTCTTGCGGTTAGGTTAATTTCTAAGGTTGTCTTCACTGCATTCGTACCATTCTAAAAAGTGGGCACACCTCTGATCTGTAATACACTTGGGTTTCTTAACTGTTAGTGAACTCTGTATATCCCCATCCATCCCTTGGTCATATTTGAAGTTTAGATGCATTCTTATTTCAACCTGCAGCGCTATAGAGGCCTTTTGATCCATCAGACGTCCTATGTTTGCAGATTTTTATGAAAAATACTTACATACCAATTTATTAATCGCTTTTTGATATGTAATTCTAAGCCAATCATTGCATATCACCAGCACCTCTTACACTAACCAATAAATATTGCAAATCAGGTTCAGTAGGTAAATATTCACTCCAAAGTGTTCAAGCATCAAGAGCCGAGTAGATAAAATCAATCAGCCTATTGAAAAACATTTTATACCTACAGAATGAACATGTCAATGACAAAACTGACCAAGATATTAATACCATTATTGGTTTGTTGACAAAATGTAACATTCTATACATTTTCTTATTTTTGTGCATGGAGCGACTATAACCCCTTAACATATTTGCTTGCAGCAATCTAACCAAACGGTCGCTGAATATACAATGGGAAATTCCATGGTTGCTCCAGATGTATCTCGCTAAGGATGGGTGTCCAAACATGAAGGCCAGCTATGTTTTTTGCAACCATGCTCGAAGGCTAACCGTGTTTTTTCTTATCCAAATTATGTGTTACCATTCAGCCTATCTTAAGCATTTGCTGATGGTCCCAATAAGATTGTTTCTGCTGCAGTAGTTTTGCATTCCTACATACACTTCAGGACTCACATGTAATTGCCTTCAATACATGAGAGCTCCTGATATGAATTTTTGCAGACGTAGTAGAGAGTGAGTATTTGTGTATGGATGAGCTTATCGTGTGAAACCAAATTCTCAACTCTTGATGTGAAGAGACGTAGTTTCTGCTTGCTATTATAGATTATCAAATTATTATTTTTTGTTAAATCTCAGTTGAAAGTCATATAGTTTCTACTTGCCACTACTTTTGATTAAGTTCGTATTTATTTCTAATTTTGCAGGCATTGCTACAAATATGTAGAGGATAAGATGTAGAGTAATTCTTCAATCTGCAGTTTAATTTGCTGGTTATATATAGATATAAACATCAGATGGTGTAAGTGGTGAGAGGGAGATTGACTTCATTCCTGTTGTTATTGTTATAGTTGGGGATTTTTATTGGTATTGCAAATTATTCTTATGAAGGAAAGGCTTGAGCTATATTGTTTCTCAAGCTCTATTGTTGTGTTTTCCTGTCAATTTTCTTTCGACTTTTCCAGTTGTTCTTGCTCCTTTTATTTTTTGTGATATTTTTCGACTTTGTCTCAGCTACTTTCTCCGACTCGTGGTCATTTCTGATGGAGGGAAGAAACAGGTGACCCTAAATAGGACGATGTGATCTTGCCGCCAGTTCGCTGTCGGCAGCGCAAGGAAGAACCGGATCCTGCCAAAGGTTGAATCCTTGACCAGGATACTCAATGATAGTAAGCCTTATTGTTCAGTTCTACTTTACAATCAAGAATGCTCTACCGATATCTATTTATCTCTTTGCATTTTCTCCATGATGTGCTAGATTATATACCAAGCAAAAAGCAATCCTAATTATGACTATTTATTTCTTGCAGTTTATCCATATTGTACTAAGTTCCATTTTCCCGTGGTCTATCTACTGTCTAATTCCTGCTGTTATACGCAAGTTGCTGATTCATTATTTTTGGACTATATTTTTATGACCTGGCGAAATTACTTAGTTATTGTGTTTGTTTTCTTTAGCTTACATGAACCTTCTACAACCCACATATTCTTTTCCGATCACAAAAAAAAAATCTTGCAGATAAGTATCGTATACATATGATCAGAGATGAATCACGTCATCAAACACTGCCAGAAAATCAAGGAGATTTTTTGCGAGTGACGAACAAGGTCTGTACCTGCTTCCATTCCTGTAATCCCTACCTGTTTTACCAGCGCTACAACACGCCAATATGGTCACAACTACGCATTCCACTCGCCACCAACGTGAAGAGGCCAGCCAACCACCACCTTACATTCCTGAAGAAAGCAACAAGCTGCCAGGAGCATGCGCCGAGATAAAATGTATACAATACTAAACTAGACACTACCTACTTTCTATGTATCCTGTTAGTATCGCATGAACTATGTAAGACAAACCCACAAATTATGTATCACATCTATATGTACTCTATACTTTCACGGATACATATATCCTCGAGTTTTTAGATGATACTATTTAATGTTCAGCTACTAGACTCTTGCAAGTGTCTACAAACCTGTCCAAACTCAGGTTGATGTCATCAACAGATATAATTCAAAAAAACACGGGAGCCGGCGTGTCGCCGCTCCTACTTCCCTAGTACTATATATTAAGGGCCGTAGGGTTCGCGCGCTCTGGATGCTCTGGCAACTATTCATCGATTCAATGAACAGTGCACAGACGGATGAACAGTGCGTGGTTTGTTTCCTGTCGTTTAGCTTAGATTCGGCAGTCTGTGTTCGCACGGTGTATTTTTATCGTCTAATTTTGTTAAATATTGCGCTGCCATGCCATGTATATGAAACGTAACTTTTTGGCTAAATTCTTTTTTGCTCTAATCAATATTTTTTTATCTTCATCTTTCTAACTAATTGTTTTTTACCTTCATCTTTCTAACTATTCGGCTAAATTTTTTTGGCCCACCTTTTTCAGCCGTTTGATCCGACGGTCCGCGTCCACGCGTGTATTATTTATCGTCTAATTTTGTCCAATCGCGTACCACATTACGTAGATGCAACACAATTTTTGTCTAAAATTTTCTTGCCCTAACCAATATTTTTTGGTTCATCTTTCTGAATTATTCGGCTCAAATTTTCCTGACCACCTTTTTCAGCAGTAATTTTTTTACTTATTTTGTGGACACAACTTTTGGGCTTCATTTTTGTGGCGGTAGTTATTCTATGTCTACGGTAATATTTTCTGGTTCTATTTTTTATTATTCGAAGATACTTTTTAGAGATAACTTTTGTAGTTAACCCATGGTAACTTCTCTCCATTTATTTCATATTCGGAGGTATTTCTTTTAGGTTATTTTATATTCTTTAGCAGTAATTTTTTCTCGCACTTTCCTATCTATAATTTTCATATGGTAGTTTCCTTTCGGTACTTTTCCAGGGGTGAATTATTTTCTAGCTATAATTAACAAGCAATGATTCAGTTTTTAAATAGTACTACCTATTTTCCGCCGCAACTTCGGACAACAATAATACACTGCATAGAACATATTCTCCGGCAACAATTTTAACCGATTAATTTACATCATTGCCTCTCACGGACGCGGCGTGACGCCGCACCACATTCCCTAGTTGTGGTTGATGACTTGTGGGATCAATCAGTATGGAATGTTCTGTCGTGCCTTTCCAAATGAAGGTAATGGGAGTAGACTGATACTGACAAGAAGAGTGGAAGGTGTGGCCGGCATGGCTTGTCACAATGATCAGGCATGCATCTACAGAATGAAGCCCCTCAATGAACAACACTCAAGAATGCTATTCTTCGACAGAGTATTTGGTGTTGGATTCAGTCTAGCTCTAGATCTTGTCGGTAGAAGCTACAGGGTTCAATCTATGAGATTTGAGAGAGAGAGAGAGAGAGAGAGAGAGAGAGAGAGATTGGAGAGGGAAAGGTTGTATACCTGCGCCCTAGCTCGAGGAACACGAGCCAGAGGGGATGCCAGTGGTGGTGTCCATGGCGGAGAGGGGCGACGGCGTGGGCGTGGTGGTTAAGGGTGGCGGTGGCGGAGCTTCCCGTCGGCCTAGCGCGAACCCTAATCGGTGGGTGTGTAGGTGGGGGCTGCAGCGCATGGTGAACCTCGTACTGTGTGCGGCCGGCCCCCCACCTCTTTATATACGTGCTGGCGACAGGGGCCCACCAACCATGGATAAGGTTGGGCGCCCCCGATTAGGGCGCGATGAGGGACTCCGTTCGGGCCGTTGGGCCCGAACGTGGGAGAGATCTATCTAACATTCTCCCCCTAGATCTCGACTTTACTTTTAACTTTGTACTTTACTCGTTTCATCACAGATCGATACATAGAGCATGTTTCATCGTCTCAACTCAATCACCGATAGAATTAGACAGCCACTATATACTTTTCTGTTTTGAAACAGATCCTGTTACTTTTGGGCCTCTGTAGTCCAGGGATCATAGACTTTCCATTAAACCCATGCCGGCTATGTGTTCCTTGAACACATTGGGTGGTAAGCCTTTCGTTAGCAGATCCGCAAGCATATCCTTTGTCCTTATATGCTCGAGTCTTATAGTTTGATCCTGGACTTTATCCTTCACAACATAATACTTTATATCTATAGACTTTGTAGCATTACTCGATTTGTTGTTGTGAGCATAGAATACTGCGGGATCGTTGTTACAATACATCTTTAGTGGCCTGCTGATGCAGTCAACCACTTTTAAGTCGGGTAAAAAATTCTTTAACCATAACGCCTGTTCCATGGCCTAATAACACGCTATAAATTCTGCATACATCGTAGATGATGCAACTATCGACTGTTTGACGCTTCTCCATGAAATAGCACCTCCTGCGAGAGTAAAGACATATCCTGTCGTTGACTTTCTATCGTCTTTATCTCCCGCAAAATCTGCATCTGAATACCCTTTTATCTCTAGGGAATCAGATCTTTTATATGTTAGCATGAGGCCTTTTGTGCCTTGCACATAATGCAAAGCTTTCTTTACCATCTTCCAGTGCTCTATGCCTGGATTCTCTTGATATCTACCGAGTACCTCGGTGATAAAATCTAAGTCAGGGCGAGTGCGCACTTGTGCATACTGTACGCTTCCAACAGCCGAAGCATATGGTACTGACTTCATTTGATCGATCTCATATTGATTCTTTGGACATTGGGACTTCCCAGAACTGTCGACCTTGACTATGGGAGCAGGTGTTGCATTACTCGCATGCATATTGTATTTCTTTAGAATCTTTTCACAATACGCTTTCTGCGACAGTCCTAACACTCCATTCTTTCTATCTCGGTGAATTTTTATGCCCAAAACATAAGAAGCTTCACCAAGGTCTTTCATGTCAAAATTTGATGACAAGAACTTCTTTGTCTCTAGTAGTAGACTGACATCACTGCTAACAAGCAATATGTCATCAACATACAGAATTAGGACAATATATTTCCCACTTTTGAACTTTGCATAAATGCAGTTGTCCTCAACATTCTCTTTGAATCCAAATCTTTTAATTGTATCATTGAACTTTAAATACCACTGCCTAGAGGCTTGCTTTAACCCATAAATGGATTTCTTTAGGCGGCATCCCATATGTTCCTTCCCCTCCATGAAAAAACCCTTGGGTTATTTCATGTAAATATTTTCTTCTAAATCTCCATTTAGAAATGCCGTCTTAACATCCATTTGATGTAACTCTAAATCAAAATGTGCAACTAGTGCAATTATGATTCTGAAGGAGTCCATACATGAGACCGGAGAAAAAGTCTCATTATAATCTATGCCTTCTCTTTGTGTAAAGCCTTTTGCCACAAGTCTAGCTTTGTACTTTTCTACTTCCCATTGGAGTCATACTTTGTTTTGTAGACCCATTTGCATCCTACTGTTTTGGATCCTTTAGGAATTTCCTCTAAGTCCCAAACATTGTTGGAACTCATTGATTTCATTTCATCTTCCATTGCCTCCACCCACTTGGCTGAGTGAGGGCTACTCATGGCTTCTTCATATGAGGTAGGATCGCCCTCCATATGAACAATGTTGTAGACTTTGTAAATTTCTTTGGAAATGTCTCGTCTTCGTTCTCTTTTAGACCTTCTAAGTTCATCAGACTCTTGCTCATTTCTTGCCTCGGGTTCAGGCACATTTACAGTATGTGGCTGTTCTGGCTCCCTTTCGTGCTCAATAGTGGGTTCGGGTGGCTCCTGATGGACAGGTTTAGAACTTTCGCCCATTGTTGTCACGTGTGGAGTCACAACAGGTGCCGGCACCACAACCTCAGGGGTTGTAGATGGTGGCACAACAGGTAGCGAGAAAAATGGCTCCTGAGTCATCGGATTAGATGCATGCACCCTCTTCTCCTCAAGATCAATTTCCCGAGCTACCGTGCTCCCCATCATCAATTCGTCCTCCAAGAAGACTGCATGTCTCGTTTCTACAAACTTTGTGTATCTGTCAGGACACTAGAAACGATAGCCTTTTGATTTATCTGGATAGCCAATGAAGTGGCAAGATACTGTTTTGGGGTCTAACTTTGCAATGTTTAGATTGAAAACTTTTGCCTCAGCTGGGCTCCCCCAGACCCTCGAGTGGTGCAGAGAGGGGACTCTGCCTGTCCACAATTCATATGGTGTTTTGGGCACCGACTTACTTGGTACTCTGTTGAGAATGTGAATGGTGGTTTTAAGCGCCTCCATCCACAATCCCAATGGGAGGGTGGAATAGCTCATCATGCTGCGCACCATATCCATAAGGGTACGGTTACGCCTTTCAGCTAGTCCATTTTGCTGAGGTTCGCCCGACAGAGAATAATGGGCGAATATTCCATTTTCCTGTAGGAACCTTGCAAAAGGTCCTGGTACTTGACCATATGGAGTATGCCGACCATAGTACTCCCCCCACGGTCAGACCGGACTATCTTAATTCTTTTATCATGCTGATTTTCTACTTCAGCTTTGAAAATTTTAAATTTATCCAATGCTTTAGATCTTTCTTTAATTGGATAAATATAACCATACCGGGAGTGATCATCCGTGAATGTTATGAACGAATCATAGACATCCACACTTTTCACCGGAAATGGTCCACAAATATCAGTGTGGATTATTTCTAGTGTAGCTATACTTCGGTTTGCACCCTTTTTAATTTGTTTTACATACTTTCCTTTGATGCAATCTATGCATTGCTCAATGTCTAAGAACTCTAACGGAGGAAGAATGTCATTTTTAACGAGCTTTCTATTCTTCCCCTCGAAATATGGCCTAATCCGCAGTCCATAACTTCGATGAATCAAGAGTTCGCTTTCTTTTGTTTTGTTCTTTGTTCGACAAGGGAACTTGTTCATTCACATCACACATAGAAAATACTTTCTCATGCAAAGATAATAAATAAATCTTGTCATGTAGTGTAGCAACACCCATACAAGTATCTTTCAACCAAATGGCACATTTGCCATGTCCAAAATAGCATTCATACAAATCTTTGTCCAAGCACAACACACTTATTAAATTTCTATGAATGGAAGGAACAAAAAGAACATCCTTAAGCAAAAGAGAAAAGCCATCAGCCAGCTCCAGAGGAATGTCGCCAACAGCCTCCACTTCTACTTCAATCCCATTCGCCACTTCAATGAGTCTTTCTCTTTTTGGCAAAATCCTTGTCGAATGGAACCCCTGTAAAGATTTGGCAACATGAACAGTTGCACCAGAGTCAATCCACCAAGTAGATTTAGAAAACTTTTCATACAGAGATTCATTAACAAAAGAGACTATATCTTTACCCTTTTTGGCCATTATGGACTTTAGCCATATTGGGAAATCCTTTTTGTAGTGGCCAACCTTCTTACAATGGTGGCACTGGTCTTTGTCCCCAGGGGTAGACTGCTAGTACTGGTGCTGGTGCTGTAGTGGTCCCTTGACATGTGGCTTGGAAGGTGAGCCACCATGGTTACTGTTGGTGAAGTTCCTCTTCATATTGTCCTTCACGTAGTTCAAGGAACCACCGTGAATGGACTTTAGCCTTTCTTCCTCTTGAGAACACATACCTATGGTATTTTCAATGTCCCACTTTTCAGGGGACATGTTATAGTTGATGACGAAGTTCTCGAACTGTTGGGGAAGAGAGGCCATGACAAGATGCACCAGAAGAGCAGGCTTGAGCTCGAGGTCCGCATCCACGGGCTTCAACTTAGCCGCCATGTTGGACATCCTCAAGATGTGCTCTCTAATGCCATGTGGCCCTCCCGTATACTTTTCTGTCACCAGCTATTTGAGCAGCTGGGTCGCATACATCTTTGAAGAGCCAGTAAACTGGCTCTTTATCTTTGCAAGGTACTCACCAACAGAGGCACACTCTTCAATTGAGCCCACTATTGCGTTCTCAATTGTGTTCTTTACAAAAGCCAAGCATTTCTTGTTTGCATTGACCCACTTTTGATTGTCTATTGAGTATGCCAGCTCCAAAGAAGCATGGTCTCTCTTTCTCTTTTCAAATGCAACACTTTCCTCAGCATAATCCCTCACTGGCTCCTCGGGCTTGACTGGTTGTTTAGTGTCAACCACCCAGTCCACCTCGGCGCAGACAAAGGCCAGATCAACCTTTTTCCTCCATTCGGAGTAGTTATCCCCTCTGAGCAGTGGGATGTCCTTCAGGCAGCTCATGAGGTTGAGACATCCTGAAAACCACAAAAGATGTGAGATAACCAAAAACAACTGTATGCATTAATCCAACGTTGGTATAAATTAAGCATGCAATTGTTTGTGCCATTTAAAGTTATATCACCGTTGGGTAAAATTAAATTAAATGCACCATTAATACTCAATGAAAAAGACCATGATCATGTTTATTAATAACGTTGGTCAATTAATAACATGGGACACAATCATCTTTAATTACTTTGTCACATCTTTTCACACAAAAATTAACACACTTTTATTGCATTCTAGCAATTTAAAACAACTATTTGCAGCGGAAACAATTATAATAACTTTCATAAGACTTTTAAATTTTACAGAAAAATCTGCCTCTATTCCATTTTCTAGTCAAATATTTTCTTGAAATAAATTGACTAGAAAAAAAACTGTGCAAGAATCTATAAAAAAACATCAAAATAGCTTCTGTAAAAAAATTTCAGAAACAGAAAACTGTACTGAAATGCCCAGCGGCCCGGCAGCTATCTGCCGCGCGGGGCGCCCGCTGGAGTGGCCAGCAGCCCGCGGCCTGGGCCCGCCAAGGCCTACCCACGCGCTGCCCCGCCCGCGCGCTCGCTAGCCTATACGCCGCCCATGCGCAGCATAGAGCACTCCAGCTGCGGCCCAAACAGCAGCCCGCCAGCGCCCTGCGGCCTGCTCCGCTCGGCCTGCTTGGCCCGCCACCCCCCAGCAGCCAGCAGCCAATCTCAGCCGTACGATGCGGCTAACCTAGATCCTAGGGCTCCCCGGGAACCTCGCGGGGACAAAAAACCCACCCGCCGCATCCCCCACAAACCCTAGCCCCATTTTCCCCCGATGCACCCCCCTCTCCTCTCATCTGTCTCTTAAAGATTTGTCGTTACCATTTTTGGTTTATGCATTAGAAACCGCTGCATTCACTTTAAATAGGGCACCATCTAAATCCGTTGAGACGACACCGTATGAACAGTGGTTTGGTGCTAAACCTAAGTTGTCGTTTCTTAAAGTTTGGATCATGAAGAGGAAGCTAATGACAAGGATCATGAAGCTTCAGACGATGCTACTACTGAACGTCGCAGGTCGACAAGGTCGCGTGCCCCTCCTGAGTGGTACGCAACCCTGTCTTAACTGTCCTGTTAGTAGATGACAGTGAACCTGCGAACTATGAGGAAGTGATGATGAGCCCAGACTCTGAGAAATGGCTAGAGGCCATGAAATCCGAATTGGGATCCATGAGCGAAAACCAAGTACGGACTTTGGTGGACCCTCCTAGCGACCAAAAGGTCGTTGAGTGCAAATGGATTTTCAAGAAGAAAACGGACGCGGATGGTAATGCTACTGTCTATAAAGAACGACTTGTCACGAAAGGTTTTCGACAAGTTCAAGGTGTTGACTACGATGAGACTTTCTCTCCCATAGCAATGTTTAAGTCCATTCGGATTTTATTAGCAATTGATGTGTTTCATGATTATGAAATATGGCAGATGGATGTCAAGACTGCGTTCCTCAATGGCAACATTGATGAAGAGTTGTATATGATGCAACCCGAAGGTTTTGTCAATCCTAAGGATGCTGATAAAGTGTGCAAACTTCAGCGTTCCATTTATGGACTGAAGCAAGCATCTTGGAGTTGGAACCTTCGTTTTGATCAAGTGATCAAGATCTTTGGATTTGTTCCAAATTGCTACGAAGCTTGTATCTACAAGAAAGTGAGTGGGAGCTCAGTGACATTCCTAGTACTATATGTGGATGACATATTGATTATTGGAAATGACATTGACATGCTTAACGATGTGAAGAGTTATTTGAATAAATTTTTTTCAATGAAAGACCTAGGGGAAGCTGCTTATATATTGGGCATCAAAATCTATAGAGATAGACAAAGACGCCTGATAGCTTTAAGCCAAAGTACATACCTAGACAAAGTTCTGAAAAGGTTCAGAATGGATAAGACAAAGAAAGGTTCAGTGACTATGTTGTCAGGTAAGATATTGAGCAAGGCTCAGTGTCCAGCTACGGTAAACGATAGAGAAGCTATGAGCAAAGTGCCTTATGCCTCGGCCATAGGTTCTATCATGTATGCCATGCTATGTACTAGACCGGATGTGTCCAATGCTCTTAGTTTGACGAGCAGATACCAAAGCGATCCAGGAGTGGAACACTATACAGTCGTGAAGAACATCCTAAAGTACTTAAATAGTACTAAAGAAATGTTCTTAGTCTATGGAGGTGATGAACAGCTCGTCGTAAAAGGTTACGTCGATGCTAGTTTTGACACCGACAAGGATGATTCTAAATCTCAGACAGGATACATTTATATTTTGAATGGAGGAGCTATGAGCTGGAGAAGCTGCAAGCAAAGCGTGATCGCAGGATCTACAGTAGAAGCGGAATACATGGCTGCTGCAGAAGCGTCAAGTGAAGGAGTTTGGATCAGGAACTTCATCACTGAGCTTGGTGTGGTTCCAAGTGCCTTGGACCCACTGGAGATATTGTGTGACAACACTGGCGCCATAGCACTGGCTAAGGAACCAAGATATCATCCAAAGACCAAGCATAACAACCACAAGTTTCATATAATTCGAGATTATATAACAGATGGAGATATGAAGATTAGCAAAGTACATACGGATCTGAATGTCGCATATCCATTGACTAAACCTCTTCCACGAGCAAAACATGATCAACATATTAGTGCCATGGGTGTTAGATTGTTGCCAGATGTAAACTAGATCATTGACTCTAGTGCAAGTGGGAGACTGTTGGAATTATGCCCTAGAGGCAATAATAAAGATGTTATTATTATAATTCTTGTTCATGATAAAGTTTATATTCCATGCTAGAATTGTATTAAGCGGAAACTTTAATACTTGTGTGGTTTATGAATAACACCGTGTCCCTAGCACGCCTCTATGGACTAGCTCATTGATTAATGATGGTTAAGGTTTCCTAACCATAGACATGAGTTGTCGATTAATAATGAGATCACATCATTGGGAGAATGGTATGATGGACAGACCCAAATCAAGCAGAGCAATTAGATCGTGTCATCGTGTTCATCTTTGCGAAGCTTTTTCTTATGTCAAATATTGTATTCCTTAGACCATGAGATAATGCAACTCCCTGGTATCGGAAGAAATCTTTGAGGTCATCAAACGTCATCCTATGAGAGGGTGATCATAAAGGTGTCTCTCAGGTGATCGGAAAGTACTTGTTGGGTTGTATGTATCGAGATGGGATTTGTCCCTCCCAAGTCGGAGAGATATACTTTGGGCCCACTCGGTAATCGATATCAACACCGCTTGCAAGCACGTGGTTAAGGAGTTAATCACAAAGTGATATCGGATTACGGAACGAGTAAAGTACTTGCTGTGAACGAGATTGAACTAGGTATGCGGATGCCGATGATCGAATCTCGGGCAAGTAAAATATCGCGTGACGAAGGGAATATGTATATGGGATTAATTGAATCCTGGCATCGTGGTTCATCCGATATGATCATCGATGAGTTTGTGGGAGTCAATATGGGTTTCCAGACCCCGCTGTTGATTACTGATAGAAGATCATGTCTGCATATTCTCGAACCCGCAGGGTCACACACTTAACGTGTCTCGTCGCTAGGATAGATTGGATAATTGGTTTATGAGTTTTTGTTCGGAGTCTCGGATGGGATCCAGGACATCACGAGAGGTTCCAGAATGGTCCGGAGAATAAGATTCATTTAAGGCAAAGCAGTTTTTGGAGTTCGGAATTGTTTCGGATTGTTTGGTATTGTACCAGAAGCTTCTAGAACCTTCCGGAGTGGGACCAACGTGGCCCCACTTGTCGGGAGGGTGCGTGGGCCTACGAGGGAGTGCCCTGGCCGCATTGGTCCAGGGGCACAAGGCCCCATAGGCCCAGCCGGCCAAGCCCTAGGGGAAACCCTAGGGAGAGCTTCTAGAAGGAGGGGGGAAACTTGCCCCCCACTCCTTCCCCTTGGCCGCCGGCCCTAGGCTTGGAGGAGGGGCAAGGGGCAGCCGCCCACCCCTCTATATAAAGAGCGCTGGGGGCGCACCCTTCACCACACACTTTCTCAAGCCCTAGCCGCCCTGCTTCCCTCCTCTCTCTCTCCCTCCCGACTGCGCGTAGGCGAAGCCCTGCCGCGGAAACTCTCCACCGTTTGCACCACGCTGTCGCGTTGTAGATCCAACCTATCTCTCCACCCCACTTTCTAGACCGAGGAAGGAGGAGACGTCGAGGTGCCGTACGTGTGCATCTCTCGGAGGCATCGCCACTTGCGGTGTTGGATCGGATCGGATCGCGAGTAGGAGAAGCTAGTACGACTACATCAACCACGTTCCGTTGAACGTTCCGCTATGCGAATCTTCAAGGGTATGAAGATCTCATCTATCCCCCCTCATTGTTTGCATCTCCTAGATTAGATCTTGGCTTCCCCGTTCGCATCCGTAGAATTTTTTTGATTTACTATGCTGCGAAACCCTTCAGTGGTATCAGAGCTAGATCTATGTGTAGATGTGTTTCACGAGTAGAACGCAACATGCTTGTTGCGGGCGTTGATGTTTTCTGTTGCAAGCCTCTTGTTTGTGTACTTCTTATGACGCGGGATAGTGAGATCGAAGCGGTCCAAGACAACTTTACGCGACCTCGTTCGCGAGACCGGCTCCGCACTTGACGTGGCTTGTTCCACACATGCGGCTGGTGGATGCCAGTTTCTCTCACTATAGTTGTCATGGGATTTACACCGGAGTTTGGCAACCATAATATCAACGTTGTGGATTTCCGTAGGTAAGAATCGTTCTTAGCTTGTTACTCACATAAGCCACGTAAAACATGCAACAACAAAGTAGAGGCGTCTAACTTGTTTTTGCAGGGAGTGTTTCTGTGATATGGTATGGCCCAAAATGTGATGTGTATGTTGTATGCAATGATCATGTTTTGTAATGTTTCGCGACTTGCATGTCGATGAGTATACAACCGGCATGAGCCATATGGTTGTCTTTATAATTGTGTATGACCTGTGTGTCAACTTCTTATACGCCATGTAATAGCTTTACATTATCGCTAAGTAGTTAGCAATAGTTGTAGTTGCTATTCGTGGTGGAGGCAATCATGGTGGAGTGATGGAGATCATGCTGGCACGCACAAGATGGAGATCATTGGGCGGAGATTGGCTATACCATGTCACATAAAATTATATGCATGTGATGTTTATCCTTTTATGTATCTTATTATGCTTAGATCGCGACGGTAGCATTATAAGATGATTCCTCACTTAAAGATCAATATAAAACTGTGTTCTCCCCATGTATGCACCGTTGCGAAAGTTCGTCGTGTTCAAGCATCACGTGATGATCGGGTGCTATAAACTCTACGTTCACATACAACGGGTGCAAGCCATTTTTGCACACGCGGAAATACTTGGGTTTGACTTGACGAGCCTAGCATGTACAGACATGGCCTCGGAACACACGAACCGAAAGGTTAAGCATGAGTCATATGAATGATATGATCGACACTTTGTTGTCCACCATTGAAACCACATCTCTTCTCGTGAAGATCGGATTAGGTGTGGTGAATTTGGATCGTGTTCACTAAACAACTTGAGGGATGTTGAATTTAGTGGGAGTTCATCTAGTAATATGATTAAGTTGAACTAGTTATCATAAACATAGTCTAAATTGTACTTGCAAATTTTGTAGATCAAATGGCTAAGTCCAACTTCAACTTCAACGTTTTTGCTGAGAAAGAAAAGCTTAAGAACAATGGGTCTAACTTCACCAACTGGTTCCGCAATCTGAGAATCATTCTCTCTGGCGGACAAAAGGACTATGTCCTTGAGAAAGCGCTAGGTGACACCCCTGCTATAGATGCGCCGGCTGATGAGAAAGCTGTTTATCAATCGCGCAAAGATGATTATGGTGTGATTAAGTGCACCATGTTGATTGCTATGGAATTGGACCTTCAAAATCGTTTTGAAGATTTCCCCGGGCCCTTTGAGATCCTTGAGGAACTGAAAACTATGTTTTAGACTCAGGCCCGTTCTGAGAGATATGATGTGGCATCCCGCAAAAACCACTACTAGAAAATCGCTTGGTATTTTGTTTTGTGCATCATCATGACATCATCAGGCATATTATTTTTACTTGAAACTATGTTGCGAAAGACTATTGTTTTCTGAAACTAGCCCTCCTTCTATTTCAAATTAAATCCCCGGATGTTTCCGGATATTTTGTTTGTCTAAAACTAATTACAAAAGTTATTTTAAATTAAATAAAAATCTATATTATTTTTAGGGGGCAGCCAAACCGGGCCGATCCGACCCATTCGGCCGCCCCCAGATCAAACCGGTCTAACCCCAAACCCTAATCTATTCCTACCCAATCCTAGTCTACCCAAACCCCCTCCACCTCACCCCACCCAATCCTCTCTCGCCACCTCACCCTCATCCCTCCTCCCCACCACTCAACTGCCGCCACCTCAGCCTCAGACTCTCTCTCCCCATCCAGCACACACCACGCACGCACACAACCCACTCCCCAACCCCTCTCCCTTCCACTCCGGCCCCACCCCGACAGACCCCCGGCCCCACCCGCTCGGCCCCTGCGCGTCGCCCCAACAACCCCTCTCTCTCCTTCCTCTCTCTCTCTTCCCCAACTTCGCCTCCTCCCTTACCGCCGGAGCCAGACCCCGCCTCTGGTCTGCCCCGCCTGCACCCCAACCGCCGCCCCAGGTCTCCTCCTCTCCGTCGGACCGCCGTTCTCCGCCTATCCCAACCCTATCTCCCACCTCGTCAGCAGCCGCCCCTGCAGCGGAACCGCCTCCCCCGGCCGCGGGCACCTCGTCGTCGTTCCCTGTCCCCGGCCGCCGTCCTGCACGCCCGCGACCTCGGCCGCGTGCGCCTCCATCCTCGCCGCCGGCGTCCCCTCCACCGCGTCGGCCCGGTCTTCGCCCTGCTCTCTGTGAGCCCGTGCGCGGCCGACCTCGCCGGCCGTCGGGCCTCCTCCTTCCCGCGAGCTCCCCGGCCGCCGCCAGGAGCTCGAGGCCCCGCCAGCTGCGACCCCGCCGCCGTCCTTGGCCGGCCCCGCCCGCCTCTGCACCACCACCGATCTCTCCTCCACCTCGCCGGTCTCCTCTGCCGCGTCGTGCGCCACCGCCTGCGTCGCTCCCCTTGGCAATCGGGCGCCACCGTGGACCCCACCCAGTGGGCCTGCTCTGACCCCGCCTCGCCCGCGCCGCTGCCCCATCTTGGCAGCTTCGGTTTTGCCCATAGGGTGTTTGTGGTGATGTCCAGGTGGGACATGCCCCCGTGCAGCCTTCTGGTGTTGGTCCCTTTGCAGATGGCCACCCGCGAGCATTGCGTGGAGGTGTCGATGCAATTCGAGCGCCACACTCAAGTTCGACCCGACCCGACCAAACCCGATGAACGCCGCCGTTGAACCTGACTCCGACGACCGTGGCCTCGAAGGCATCTCCTTCACAAAAACCGCAAGATCTTCACGGTACGCCAAGTTCGCCAACATGGCAAGTCCGAACCCGGAGACCTCCGTCACGGAACCACAAGGCTTCGGGGGTGGAACCGACAAGATCTACCTCACGGAACACCATGGTCTCCAACCCGGAACACCGAGTGCACCGACATGGATCCGAAGGCTGAGCCCTTGACACGCCAAGACCTTCTCCCCGGAACGCCGAGTTCTCCATCGTGGACGCCAAGCACGTCGACATGAAACCGAAGGACGCCAAACGCCAAGCTCTTCATCTTGTATCCGACCTGCGAAGACCGATCCCGTCGAACCCTGAACCCCGAGACCTGACCCCGAACCCCCGAAACCAAGATCGCCGAACCCTAATGTGTGATTCCCTTCCCGAGCCCTATTTTATAAAATGAAATATAAACTTGTTGCATATTAAATTGTCATATTCGCATGCATATTGTCATGTGGTTTGGGGGCCTTCTGCCGATTCACCTCATAATTAAATATGGGGCCCCTATGCGGGCAAATCCAGCCTTATATTGGCCTCATTTAAATTTGTGTAGGGAACCGGTGATATATTTTGCCTTGTTAAGACAACATTTAAATTGCGGGGTATCTAAATAACTTGAACCGTTTAATTAATTGTCGGGACCCCGGTTCCGCTTAATATGGCCTAATTGCATCGCACCTTTGCCATGTCATACATCATACATGCATCATGCCCGATTTTCTACCGTAGTATTAAATAGTGCATCCGGTGTTTCTTCTAGTGTTTTGGTTCTTCGCGGATAAGGCCGTTGAGTTGATGCGAGTGTCGACCCGATCTTCGGATGACCCTTCAACAGTGTTTTCAGGCGAGCATCTCCCCCTTTTCTACCTATCTTGCTTTTATAGTATTTATTCCCTCCTGTTGATCTATTGCTATCTGTGTTGCGATGCTCTAGCTTTCGTACCCGTGATATCCCTTGCAGCCTTGTATTGCTTTGGACACATCCTATTACCTGTTGTTTGGTAGATAGTTGGACCGCGCGTCGTAGTCGCTTGCTCAAGTGTCGTTGCGTGTCGTCAAGTACCACAGTTGTTGGAGTATTGCCGTGTGTTTATTGTTGGAGATGATCAAGACTTTAATTACCGTTTAACAACTAAAATTGAAGTAGGTAAGCAGAGGCACAGGTGGGCAATAGATGTTATTTGGTTGTTAACCGTCCACTTGTGTCCCGTAGGACCCCGAGTACTTGATACCTGTTCCTTGAATATTCGCGCTATCCACATCCGGGAGGATTATGGGACCCCCCTGAGCCAGAGCTTGATTCATTCTTATTTCTTGGGGCCACAAACTAGTTTGAGGTTTTATTTACTATCCTGTACTTATGCCATGCTTTACTGCTTTATTTAAATTGTGCGAGGTACTGCACACTGTAATGTTTAGGATCGGGACACGTTTTCGCGGTATCGACAAGCCCAGTTTTGGGTTCCCAGTCGTTTACAGCCGTCCACCCAAACCTTGAGTCCGTCTCGGAGTCAGCTAGCTTCGTTGCGGGTGTACTCAACGGGGTGGCCCCCGGAAATATTTCTGAATCCTGTGATTGCTTTGTCGTGAAGGCCTCGTTGGGTTTTGATTTGGTTTTTCCGAGGTTGATCGAGTGTGTGTTGCTATTTGTGCACCCCTGCAGGGTAAAACTTTCTGAAAGCCGTGTCCGCGGTTATGGACGACTTGGAGCACAGTATCTCGATCATAGACAACTATAACTAAAGTAGTGCTATAAATTTGACTTTATAATGACTAGTAATCAGCTTCACTATAATGGAATGGCTAAATAAAACTGCCAACAATTGCTTGTTTGGGTTGTCGCTTGCGACCATTGTACCTGACTAGTAAATATTGCAACTATAACGGAATGGCTAAATAAAAGTACCAACAACTGCTGGGTTTTGGGTTATCTCATGCTAATTGTATCTGACTAGTAAGTGTTGCAACTACAACGGAATGGTTAACTAAAACTGTCCACTGCTTATTTTATCAGGATGACTATCTATACTTGACTAGTAATTGCTGCAACGATAACTGAATAAATAAAACTGCCAACTGTGTGAGTTCCTCGGTTGACTTCCTCGTTTGGTCTCGAGGGGGAAACACCAGGATGGGTTTGTTTGGTGGTAGTATCAGGTTGGTTCCGGATAGGTCTTTCTTACCCCTCTCTGATGGCCGACAGTTATATCGAGTCTCTATAGGTTGTTTAGTGCATGCTGCCGCTGCCGCTTCAGTCCACCATACCTATGTAGGCGAGGACCGCCGAATTCTAGCCTCGCCGTGTACTGGCCTCAGTACTGACGCTCCTCTTTTTCCTTTGCCCTTTGTCGGCACCCCTTTTGTTTAAGCAGGTTTTGAGATCGACGTCGTTAGCAGGGTTACCCTTCCGGCTTGGCCTGGGCAGGGTTATGGACGCCATTGGTTATTCTTCAGGGCTCTTAGCCCCATTTGCATCTTGTCCGTAGTTGGACGCTCTATCGTTTTCAAGGTGATTTGGATCTTTGTTCTGTATATCTGTATTCTTGACTCATGGAGTCGTGTTGTATATATATATCTGTTCTGTGGGTCCCATCGAGGACTGTTGTGTAATGTTATTACTTCGTTTTCCACCCGCACGAAAGTGCCTGGTGGGCACCTTTGAATCGTTTCTATGCGGGTTTGGCGGGAATCGCTGAAACTTGCATAGGGTCGATTCTGAGGGTGTTACAGAGTGGTATCAGAGCTCAGCAGTTACGATACCCCACAAGTCCAGCCTGTAGGATAACCTAGCTAACGGCCGAAGTAGAGTGTTAAAACTATTTTGCAAAATTGGTTGGATAGTTCTGATTAGGTCTAATTTTACTCCTTACCCCTCTGCTATTCTCCTCTTACCTCTACGCGTTTTGGATCCGCTCTCTTCTCTCTCTTCGAGTCCAGGATTTCTCGTGGTTGGGTTCCATCGTACCTTCAGGGTTTCGCTTCCTCTTTTGGTAACGGTGCTTCTACATCCGGTCCTTCTGCTATCTGACTGGCCCTTTATCTGTGGTACCATCCTTTGTTCCTTGTTTGTGCCTTCCGGTGTTTTCCGACGCGACGACATCATCTATGCCAGATCCGGTGCAGGGCATGCATCACTCCTTTGTTCCGACCCTCGCTTGTCGAGATCTACAATCTGAATTCTGAGAGTTGGTTGCATAATTTCCTATTCATGAGCAGAATAATGCTTTGGGTGCGCGATGGATTGATCACCATCCGACTACTCTTATCATTCGCTCTTGCACATTGAATGGTGAATCATTGCAGTTATACTCCTTTCCATGGAAGTTAGAGGTCGCCTTATCTTTTGGATACCTCTACCTTCGTCCTTTGTTTCTCCGGAGTGTTCTCTCGATGGACGTGAACCCCGACCCTTGTTGGTGGTGTCGCCATTTTCAAGCTGAGAAAGAACCCTTGTTAGTGGTGTCGCGAGGATCTACACGAAGCGCGAAGGATCAGATCGTCGTCCTTCTTCCCTGTACCATGAGGCGGATCTCGAGGGCGAGATCCATTGTTAGTGGTGTCGAATTGTGGCATCCCGCAAAAACCACTACTAGAAAATCGCTTGGTATTTTGTTTTGTGCATCATCATGACATCATCAGGCATATTATTTTTACTTGAAACTATGTTGCGAAAGACTATTGTTTTCTGAAACTAGCCCTCCTTCTATTTCAAATTAAACCGCCGGATGTTTCCGGATATTTTGTTTGTCTAAAACTAATTACAAAAGTTATTTTAAATTAAATAAAAATCTATATTATTTTTAGGGGGCAGCCAAACCGGGCCGATCCGACCCAGTCGGCCGCCCCCAGATCAAACCGGTCTAACCCCAAACCCTAATCTATTCCTACCCAATCCTAGTCTACCCAAACCCCCTCCACCTCACCCCACCCAATCCTCTCTCGCCACCTCACCCTCATCCCTCCTCCCCACCACTCAACTGCCGCCACCTCAGCCTCAGACCCTCTCTCCCCATCCAGCACACACCACGCACGCACACAACCCACTCCCCAACCCCTCTCCCTTCCACTCCGGCCCCACCCCGACAGACCCCCGGCCCCACCATCTCGGCACCTGCGCGTCGCCCCAACCACCCCGCTCTCTCCTTCCTCTCTCTCTTCCCCAACTCCGCCTCCTCCCTTCCCGCCGGAGCCAGACCCCGCCTCTGGTCTGCCCCGCCTGCACCCCAACCGCCGCCCCAGGTCTCCTCCTCTCCGTCGGACCGCCGTTGTCCGCCTATCCCACCCCTATCTCCCACCTCGTCAGCAGCCGCCGCGGCCGCCCCTGCAGCGGACCGGCCTTCCCCGGTCGCGGGCACCTTGTCGTCGTTCCCTGTCCCCGGCCGCCGTCCTGCACGCCCGCGACCTCGGTCGCGTGCGCCTCCATCCTCGCTGCCGGCGTCCCCTCCACCGCGTCGGCCCGGTCTTCGCCCTGCTCTCTGTGAGCCCGTGCGCGGCCGACCTCGCCGGCCGTCGGGCCTTCTCCTTCCCGCGAGCTCCCCGGCCGCCGCCAGGAGCTCGAGGCCCCGCCAGCTGCGACCCCGCCGCCGTCCTTGGACGGCCCCGCCCGCCTCTGCACCGCCGCCGTTCTCTCCTCCACCTCGCCGGTCTCCTCTGCCGCGTCATGCGCCACCGCCTGCGTCGCTCCCCTCGGCAACCGGGCGCCACCGTGGACCCCACCCAGTGGGCCTGCTCTGACCCCGCCTCGTCCGCGCCGCTGCCCCATCTTGGCAGCTTCGGTTTTGCCCATAGGGTGTTTGTGGTGATGTCCAGGTGGGACATGCCCCCGTGCAGCCTTCTGGTGTTGGTCCCTTTGCAGATGGCCACCCGCGAGCATTGCGTGGAGGTGTCGATGCAATTCGAGCGCCACACTCAAGTTCGACCCGACCCGACCAAACCCGATGAACGCCGCCGTTGAACCTGACTCCGACGACCGTGGCCTCGAAGGCATCTCCTTCACAAAAACCGCAAGATCTTCACGGTACGCCAAGTTCGCCAACATGGCAAGTCCAAACCCGGAGACCTCCGTCACGAAACCACAAGGCTTCGGGGGTGGAACCGACAAGATCTACCTCACGGAACACCATGGTCTCCAACCCGGAACACCGAGTGCACCGACATGGATCCGAAGGCTGAGCCCTTGACACGCCAAGATCTTCTCCCCGGAACACCGAGTTCTCCATCGTGGACGCCAAGCACGTCGATATGAAACCGAAGGACGCCGAACGCCAAGCTCTTCATCTTGTATCCGACCTGCGAAGACCGATCCCGTCGAACCCTGAACCCCGATACCCGACCCCGAACCCCCGAAACCAAGATCGCCGAACCCTAATGTGTGATTCCCTTCCCGAGCCCTATTTTATAAAATGAAATATAAACTTGTTGCATATTAAATTGTCATATTCGCATGCATATTGTCATGTGGTTTGGGGGCCTTCTGCCGATTCACCTCATAATTAAATATGGGGCCCATATGCGGGCAAATCCAGCCTTATATTGGCCTCATTTAAATTTGTGTAGCGAACCGGTGATGTATTTTGCCTTGTTAAGACAACATTTAAATTGCGGGGTATCTAAATAACTTGAACCGTTTAATTAATTGTCGGGACCCCGGTTCCGCTTAATATGGCCTAATTGCATCGCACCTTTGCCATGTCATACATCATACATGCATCATGCCCGATTTTCTACCGTAGTATTAAATAGTGCATCTGGTGTTTCTTCTAGTGTTTTGGTTCTTCGCGGATAAGGCCGTTGAGTTGATGCGAGTGTCGACCCGATCTTCGGATGACCCTTCAACAGTGTTTTCAGGCGAGCATCTCCCCCTTTTCTACCTATCTTACTTTTATAGTATTTATTCCCTCCTGTTGATCTATTGCTATCTGTGTTGCGATGCTCTAGCTTTCGTACCCGTGATATCCCTTGCAGCCTTGTATTGCCTTGGACACATCCTATTACCTGTTGTTTGGTAGATAGTTGGACCGCGCGTCGTAGTCGCTTGCTCAAGTGCCGTTGCGTGTCGTCAAGTACCACAGTTGTTGGAGTATTGCCGTGTGTTTATTGTTGGAGATGATCAAGACTTTAATTACTGTTTAACAACTAAAATTGAAGTAGGTAAGCAGAGGCACAGGTGGGCAATAGATGTTATTTGGTTGTTAACCGTCCACTTGTGTCCCGTAGGACCCCGAGTACTTGATACCTATTCCTTGAATATTCGCGCTATCCACATCCGGGAGGATTATGGGACCCCCCCTGAGCCAGAGCTTGATCCATTCTTATTTCTTAGGGCCACAAACTAGTTTGAGGTTTTATTTACTATCCTGTACTTATGCCATGATTTACTGCTTTATTTAAATTGTGTGAGGTACTGCACACTGTACTGTTTAGGATCGGGACACGTTTTCGCGGTATCGACAAGCCCAGTTTTGGGTTCCCAGTCGTTTACAGCCGTCCACCCAAACCTTGAGTCCGTCTCGGAGTCAGCTAGCTTCGTTGCGGGTGTACTCAACGGGGTGGCCCCCGGAAATATTTCTGAATCATGTGATTGCTTTGTCGTGAAGGCCTCGTTGGGTTTTGATTTGGTTTTTCCGAGGTTGATCGAGTGTGTGTTGCTATTTGTGCACCCCTGCAGGGTAAAACTTTCTGAAAGCCGTGTCCGCGGTTATGGACGACTTGGAGCACAGTATCTCGATCATAGACAACTATAACTAAAGTAGTGCTATAAATTTGACTTTATAATGACTAGTAATCAGCTTCACTATAATGGAATGGCTAAATAAAACTGCCAACAATTGCTTGTTTGGGTTGTCGCTTGCGACCATTGTACCTGACTAGTAAATATTGCAACTATAACGGAATGGCTAAATAAAAGTACCAACAACTGCTGGGTTTTGGGTTATCTCATGCTAATTGTATCTGACTAGTAAGTGTTGCAACTACAACGGAATGGTTAACTAAAACTGCCCACTGCTTATTTTATCAGGATGACTATCTATACTTGACTAGTAATTGCTGCAACGATAACTGAATAAATAAAACTGCCAACTGTGTGAGTTCCTCGGTTGACTTCCTCGTTTGGTCTCGAGGGGGAAACACCAGGATGGGTTTGTTTGGTGGTAGTATCAGGTTGGTTCCGGATAGGTCTTTCTTACCCCTCTCTGATGGCCGACAGTTATATCGAGTCTCTATAGGTTGTTTAGTGCATGCTGCCGCTGCCGCTTCAGTCCACCATACCTATGTAGGCGAGGACCGCCAAATTCTAGCCTCGCCGTGTACTGGCCTCAGTACTGACGCTCCTCTTTTTCCTTTGCCCTTTGTCGGCACCCCTTTTGTTTAAGCAGGTTTTGAGATCGATGTCGTTAGCAGGGTTACCCTTCCGTCTTGGCCTGGGCAGGGTTATGGACGCCATTGGTTATTCTTCAGGGCTCTTAGCCCCATTTGCATCTTGTCCGTAGCTGGACGCTCTATCGTTTTCAAGGTGATTTGGATCTTTGTTCTGTATATCTGTATTCTTGACTCATGGAGTCGTGTTGTATATATATCTGTTCTGTGGGTCCCATCGAGGACTGTTGTGTAATGTTATTACTTCGTTTTCCACCCGCACGAAAGTGCCTGGTGGGAACTTTTGAATCGTTTCTATGCGGGTTTGGCGGGAATCGCTGAAACTTGCATAGGGTCGATTCTGAGGGTGTTACATATGAGATCTCTGAAAAATTCTTTAACTGCAAGATGGAGGAAGGGAGTTCCGTTAGTGAGCACGCCATTAAGATGTCGGGCTACACTCAACGCCTTGAGCAACTGGACTGCAAGATTCCAGAGGAGCTCAAGATTGACAGAGTTCTGCAATCACTCCCTCCTAGCTACAAAGGTTTTGTAGTTACTCATAATCAGATTGGTTCCACTGATATGAACCGAGCTCTTCGCTAAGCTGAAAGCTGCGGAGGTGGACATCAAGAAAGATAATCATGTGTTGATGGTCAACAAGCCCTCCAGCTTTAAGAAAGGTAAGGGTGCAAAGAAGCCCTTCAAGAAGGGCAGCGGCAAGTGCGTTGCCCCTGCAGAGAAGAAGCTCAAGTATGGACCTAAGCCGGACACTGAGTGCTTCTATTGCAAGGACAAGGGTCACTGGAAGCGCAACTGTTCGAAGTACTTAGCGGACAAGAAGGCTGGCACCATCAAAGGTATATTTGATATACATGTTATTGATGTTTTCCTTACTATCCCTCGTTGTAGTGCCTGGGTATTTGATACTGGTTCAGTTGCTAATATTTGTAACTCGAAATAGGAGCTACGAAATAGACGACGGCTAGCAAGGGATGAGGTGACGATGCACATTGGCAACGGATCAAGAGTTGATGTGATGGCCGTCGGCACGCCCTCTTAGTTTTTCCTTCGGGATTAGTTTTAAACCTAAATAAATGTTATTATGTGCCTGCGTTGAGTATGAACATTATATCTGGATCGTGTTTATTGCAAGACGGTTATTCATTTAAATCGGAGAATAATGGTTGTTCTATTTATATGAGTAACATCTTTTATGGTCATGCACCTGCTATGAATGGTTTATTTCTTCTGAATCTCGAAAGAGATGAAACACACATCCATAACATTGAGGCTAAGAGATGCAAGGTAGATAGTGATAATACTACTTATTTGTGGCACTGCCGTCTAGGTCATATTGGTGTAAAACGCATGAAGAAACTCCATTCTGATGGACTTTTGGAGTCTCTTGATTTTGAATCATTTGACACGTGCGAGCCGTGCCTCATGGTCAAGATGATCAAAACCCTGTTCTCCGGAATGATGGAGCGAGCAACGGATTTGTTGGAAATCATACATACCGATGTATGCGGACCAATGAGTATTTCGACGCGCGGTGGATATCGCTATTTTCTCACTTTTACTGATGACTTAAGTAGATATGGGTATATCTATTTAATGAAACATAAATCTGAAACGTTTGAAAAGTTCAAAGAATTTCAGAATGAAGTGGAAAACCATCATAACAGAAAAATTAAATTTCTACGATCCGATCGTGGAGGTGAATATTTGAGTTATGATTTTCTCACGCATCTTAAAGCAAGCGGAATAGTTTCGCAACTCACGCCACCCGGAACACCACAGCGCAATGGTGTGTCTGAACGCCGGAATCGAACTCTATTAGATATGGTACGATCAATGATGTCTCTTAAAGATTTGCCGTTATCATTTTGGGGTTATGCATTAGAAACCGCTGCATTCACTTTAATTAGGGCACCATCTAAATCCTTTGAGACGACACCGTATGAATAGTGGTTTGGTGCTAAACCTAAGTTGTCGTTTCTTAAAGTTTGGGGATGCGAAGCTTACATCAAGAAGTTGATGCCGGACAAGCTCGAACCCAAAACGGAGAAATGCGTCTTCATAGGATACCCTAAGGAAACTATTGGGTATACCTTCTATCACAAATCCGAAGGCAAAGTGTTTGTCGCAAAGAACGGATCCTTTCTTGAGAAGGAGTTTCTCTCGAAAGAAGTGAGTGGGAGGAAAGTAGAGCTAGACGAGGTTGTTGAACCTTCTCTTGAGTTGGAGTGTAGCGCAGCACCTAAAATTGTTTCAGTGCCGTCTGCACCAACAATAGAGGAAGCTAATGACAAGGATCATGAAGCTTCAGACGATGCTACTACCGAACGTCGCAGGTCGACAAGGTCGCGTGCCCCTCCTGAGTGGTATGGCAACCCTGTCTTAACTGTCCTGTTAGTAGATGACAGTGAACCTGCGAACTATGAGGAAGCGATGATGAGCCCAGACTCTGAGAAATGGCTAGAGGCCATGAAATCCGAATTGGGATCCATGAGCGAAAACCAAGTATGGACTTTGGTGGACCCTCCTAGCGACCGAAAGGCCGTTGAGTGCAAATGGATTTTCAAGAACAAAACGTACGCGGATGGTAATGTTACCGTCTATAAAGCACGGCTTGTCGCGAAAGGTTTTCGGCAAGTTCAAGGTGTTGACTACGATGAGACTTTCTCTCCCGTAGCGATGTTTAAGGCATTCAGATTTTATTAGCAATTGCTGCGTTTCATGATTATGAAATATGGCAGATGGATGTCAAGACTGCGTTCCTCAATGGCAACATTGATGAAGAGTTGCATATGATGCAACCCGAAGGTTTTGTCAATCCTAAGGATGCTGATAAAGTGTGCAAACTTCAGCGTTCCATTTATGGACTGAAGCAAGCATCTTGGAGTTGGAACCTTCGTTTTGATCAAGTGATCAAGATCTTTGGATTTGTTCCAAATTGCTACGAAGCTTGTATCTACAAGAAAGTGAGTGGGAGCTCAGTGACATTCCTAGTACTATATGTGGATGACATATTGATTATTGGAAATTACATTGACATGCTTAACGATGTGAAGAGTTATTTGAATAAATTTTTTTCAATGAAAGACCTAGGGGAAGCTGCTTATATATTGGGCATCAAAATCTATAGAGATAGACAAAGACGCCTGACAGTTTTAAGCCAAAGTACATACCTAGACAAAGTTCTGAAAAGGTTCAGAATGGATAAGACAAAGAAAGGTTCAGTGACTATGTTGTCAGGTAAGATATTGAGCAAGGCTCAGTGTCCAGCTACGGTAAACGATAGAGAAGCTATGAGCAAAGTGCCTTATGCCTCGGCCATAGGTTCTATCATGTATGCCATGTTGTGTACTAGACCGGATGTGTCCAATGCTCTTAGTTTGACGAGCAGATACCAAAGTGATCCAGGAGTGGAACACTATATAGCCGTGAAGAACATCCTAAAGTACTTAAATAGGACTAAAGAAATGTTCTTAGTCTATGGAGGTGATGAACAGCTCGTCGTAAAAGGTTACGTCGATGCTAGTTTTGACACCGACAAGGATGATTCTAAATCTCAGACAGGATACATTTATATTTTGAATGGAGGAGCTGTGAGCTGGAGAAGCTGCAAGCAAAGCGTGATCGCAGGATCTACAGTAGAAGCGGAATACATGGCTGCTGCAGAAGCGTCAAGTGAAGGAGTTTGGATCAGGAACTTCATCACTGAGCTTGGTGTGGTTCCAAGTGCCTTGGACCCACTGGAGATATTGTGTGACAACACTGGCGCCATAGCACTGGCTAAGGAACCAAGATATTATCCAAAGACCAAGCATAACAACCGCAAGTTTCATATAATTCGAGATTATATAACAGATGGAGATATGAAGATTAGCAAAGTAGATACGGATCTAAATGTCGCAGATCCGTTGACTAAACCTCTTCCACGAGCAAAACATGATCAACACCTTAGTGCCATGGGTGTTAGATTGTTGCCAGATGTAAACTAGATCATTGACTCTAGTGCAAGTGGGAGACTGTTGGAATTATGCCCTAGAGGCAATAATAAAGATGTTATTATTATAATTCTTGTTCATGATAAAGTTTATATTCCATGCTAGAATTGTATTAAGCGGAAACTTTAATACTTGTGTGGTTTATGAACAACACCGTGTCCCTAGTACGCCTCTATGGACTAGCTCATTGATTAATGATGGTTAAGGTTTCCTAACCATAGACATGAGTTGTCGATTAATAATGAGATCGCATCATTGGGAGAATGGTATGATGGACAGACCCAAATCAAGCAGAGCAATTAGATCGTGTCATCGTGTTCATCTTTGCGAAGCTTTTTCTTATGTCAAATATTGTATTCCTTAGACCATGAGATAATGCAACTCCCTGGTATCGGAAGAAATCTTTGAGGTCATCAAACGTCATCCTATGAGAGGGTGATCATAAAGGTGTCTCCCAGGTGATCGGAAAGTACTTGTTGGGTTGTATGTATCGAGATGGGATTTGTCCCTCCCAAGTCGGAGAGATATACTTCGGGCCCACTCGGTAATCGATATCAACACTGCTTGCAAGAACGTGGTTAAGGAGTTAATCACAAAGTGATATCGGATTACGGAACGAGTAAAGTACTTGCTGTGAACGAGATTAAACTAGGTATGCCGATGCCGATGATCGAATCTCGGGCAAGTAAAATATCGCGTGACGAAGGGAATATGTATATGGGATTAATTGAATCCTGGCATCGTGGTTCATCCGATATGATCATCGATGAGTATGTGGGAGTCAATATGGGTTTCCAGACCCCGCTGTTGATTACTGATAGAAGATCATGTCTGCATATTCTCGAACCCGCAGGGTCACACACTTAACGTGTCTTGACGCTAGGATAGATTGGATAATTGGTTTATGAGTTTTTGTTCGGAGTCTCGGATGGGATCCAGGGCATCACGAGAGGTTCCGGAATGGTCCGGAGAATAAGATTCATATAAGGCAAAGCAGTTTTTGGAGTTCGGAATTGTTTCGGATTGTTCGGTATTGTACCGGAAGCTTCTAGAACTTTCCGGAGTGGGACCAACGTGGCCCCACTTGTCGGGAGGGGGCGTGGGCCTACGAGGGAGTGCCCTGGCCGCATTGGGCCAGGGGCACAAGGCCCCATAGGTCCAGCCGGCCAAGCCCTAGGGGAAACCCTAGGGAAAGCTTCTAGAAGGAGGGGGGAAACTTGCCCCCCACTCCTTCCCCTTGGCCTCTGGCCCTAGGCTTGGAGGAGGGGCAAGGGGCAGCGACCCACCCCTCTATATAAAGAGGGCTGGGGGCGCACCCTTCCCCACACACCTCCTCAAGCCCTAGCCGCCCTGCTGCCCTCCTCTCTCTCTCCCTCCCGACTGCGCGTAGGCGAAGCCCTGCCGCAGAAACTCTCCACCGTTTGCACCACGTCGTTGTGTTGTAGATCCAACCTATCTATCTACCCCACTTGCTGGACCGAGGAAGGAGGAGACGTCGTGGTGCCGTACGTGTGCATCTCTCGGAGGCATCGCCACTTGCGGTGTTGGATCGGATCGGATCGCGAGGAGGAGAAGCTAGTACGACTACATCAACCACGTTCCGTTGAACGTTCCGCTGTGCGAATCTTCAAGGGTATGAAGATCTCATCTATCCCCCCTCGTTTTTTGCATCTCCTAGATTAGATCTTGGCTTCCCCGTTCGCATCCGTAAATTTTTTTTGATTTACTATGCTGCGAAACCCTTCAGGACGGTGCGCCCTTTCCATGGGATTTCCTTGGGGTTTTGGGGTGTTTTCCTTTGAATCTGGGAGGGTTTGGTGTCGAAACTAGGGGTTTTTCCTTTTGGGACTTTAGATCTGGGATCTTGGGGAATTTTCTTTGCCTTTTCCTTTGCCCCGTTAGGGGTTTGTTCTTCTTCCCGACCTCGGCTTGCCGATGCGTCGGGATGGAGAGGAACGGCGCGGCCGTGTGGGCTGATCGCTCTGTGGGGTATGGGATCTAGGGTTTTCCTTTTCTTTTCTATACGAGAAATATCTACGGAGCCCGTGGCTCTGATACCATTGTTGGAGTCAGTCTAGCTCTAGATCTTGTCGGTAGAAGCTACAGGGTTCGATCTATGAGATCTGAGAGAGAGAGCAGAGAGATTGGAGAGGGAAAGGTTGTATACCTGCGTCCTGTCTCGAGGAACACGAGCCAGAGGGGATGCCAGTGGCGGTGTCCATGGCGGAGAGGGGCGACGGCGTGGGCGTGGGTGGTTAAGAGTGGCGGCGGCGGAGCTTCCCGTCAGCCTAGCGCGAACCCTAATCGGTGGGTGTGTAGGTGGGGGCTGCAGCGCACAGTGAACCTCGTACCGTGTGCGGCCGGCCCCCACCTCTTTATATACGCGCTGGCAACAGGGGCCCACCAACCATGGATAAGGTTGGGCGCCCCCGATTAGGGTGCGATGAGGGACTCCGTTCGGGCCCCGGACGTGGGAGAGATCTATCTAACATTTGGGTCCGGTGATGGATGCCCATTTTGTCTCGAAGATACATCAGCTGACATTTTGAAGAAGTGTGGCGGATTACCACTTGCAATCATCACTATAGCTAGCCTGTTAGCTAGTCAAGAAGTGTCAAGGAGTGGTTGGGAGAATATAAGGAATCCTCTAGATGCCCGTTCTACCATAAATCCCACCTTGGATGATATGAAGAATATACTGAATCTTAGCTACATGCATCTTCCTCTTCATCTCCGAGCTTGTTTTCTACATCTTGGTATGTTTTCTGAGGATGAGGAAATTTTGATGTCTGTTGTGATTCAGGAATGGGTAGCTGAAGGCCTTGTCAACAATTTGCATGGACCCGATTTGATGGATGTTGGCAAGAGTTATTTCAATGAACTAATCAGCAGAAGCATGATTCAGCCTGTAACAAACTATGAAGGAGAGATGATGTTTTGCAGAGTACATGATTTAATGCTTGATTTGATCCGAAGAAAGTGTGCAAAAGATAATTTTTTAAGTGTGGTGTCCAGTTCTGAAGACATCGCAAGACTACAAGGCTGCAAATACAAGGTTCGCCGGTTATCCCTGAGGTCCATGGCTAGCTATGGGTGCTAGCTTTCTGTCAGAAGTTCGATCATGTGCATGGGCCAGGAACTCCATGCCCCCTCTGTTGTTGTTCAAGTATCTCAGGGTGCTCACCCTTGAAGGCGGTTATATGGATTTGACAGTTGACCTCACTGCTATCAAGCAATTGTTTCAGCTAAAGTATTTGAGGGTTGTAGCATCCTATGGTAGCATAGAGCTCCCCTGTGCACTTAAAGGGCTTGTTTACTAGTTGGAGACGCTGGATATTTTTGGCAGATTGAAAAACAAGCTCCCGTCAGATATTGTTCACTTGCCCTGCCTGTCCTATCTGCGTCTTCCAAGTGGTGCACTTGTTATCCAAGGAGTCGAGAATATGAAATCGCTACGGACTCTGCTTCGGTTTGACCTCAACAAGAACTCGACTAAGAATATTAGGGGTCTCGGCGAGCTGACCAACCTGAGGGAATTGGAGTTGTGCGGCATCCGTGTGGAGACGTCAAAGATTGAAGCTTTGGTCTCCTCTGTTGGAAAGCTCCATAACCTGAAACATTTAGACATCAGTACCGACCTTGTTACAGATGAGAGTAACCAGTTGGGTTTATTATCTAGGTGTCCTTTTAAACATCTCGAGAGACTTGAGCTGTTGCGTTGGGAATTACCCAGAGTCCCCGAATGGATGGGTGATCTCCATTGCCTCTGTGTCCTCTATTTGTGTGCTATGAAGACGTCGGCCGAGGATGTTCGTGCTCTTGGAAAGCTGCCTTCCCTCGTCTGGCTCAACTACAGCGTGACAAGAATCGCCGCTGCTGCAGAGCGGGCTATATTGGGCAAGGGGGCATTCCCTGTTCTGGAGTATTTCGGATTCTGGCCTTCTAAGGGAGACGCTACGGCGTTCTTGGTGTTGGAGGAAGGTGCTATGCCCAAGGTGCGAAGCCTCTGGCTCCAGGTGAATGAGTGGGGTGGCAGTACACCAGTCGGCATAGAGCGCCTGATACTGCTGGAGAGAATTCGTTTGCATGTGGACCGTGATGCCAAATCCTCATGGACCAAAGATGATGTACTCTCTGCTTTCAGGAAGGCCTCACAGCTGCACCCAAACTGTCCTTCCGTTGAAGAATTGTAATTTCTGTTGCCGGAAGAAGGTCTTAATTTCACAGGTTCTCCAGGCACCTTTTTTTGTACGGAGTTGAGCCCATTAATATGGACCGGAGGGAGTATTATTGAATCTTGGATCAACGAACTCGGTCGCCTCACTCATCGGCTAGCTCGAGCACAACTTAGACAAGGATGAGGCCGTCCTAAAGGAGACGGCAATGTGCGATATGTCCGTGGCCGCAGAGCAAAGGAGCACCAAGATGAGTTGGCAACGCGGTTGCGAAGACTGGGCGAGCGCTCCCCCGGTCGAACAACATGAGGAACCACGGATACCGGTCAGGGACGCGAGCCAACGCGACGAGAAAGGCGGGCTACCCCGGTCAGAGGCGGAAGAACCTGGCGGGAGGGAGGCGCGCGATACCACACTGGCCGAGCTCAGGTGCAGGCCGGTTGCGTACATCCGTTTCTAGCTTAAGCGTTGATGAACCTCTTCAATCTGTGCCGATTTAGGCGGCCAACACGGTTGTGACCTACACGATCAGGATACACACAAAACGTTACATGAGTTGAAACACATATCTACTCCCTCCGTTTTAAAATATAAGATGTTTTAGATTTATAAAGAAAATGTATCTAGACTTGTTTTATTGTGTAGGTTCATTCCAAACATGAGTGAACCTACACACTAAAACTAGTCTAGATACATTTTCTTCACAAATCTAAAACATCTTATATTTTGAAACGGAGGGAATACTTGTTAACACGTCTCCTCAATCACAACTTATCTATGTTGAGATTGTTTCTAAAGGCTTCGAGTTGGCGTACCGTAAAATCCAGGTTTTGGTGAAAGCTCTTAAGTCAAACTCCCATGAGCTGGCTGAAGTTGGTGTTCTTTTGCGTGAGATAAGGAGTAGCTGCATTGGCTCCTTCGAGTTCAACTTCTGTCCACGAAACTTGTAACAAAGTGGCACATTCTCTTGTCCAATTTGGGTATAGGGATGCATCCGAATGTAATGGTTGGGTAGATGATGCCCCCTACTTCGTATCTGAGCTTGTCGCTAGCGACATAGCTTCATACTCTGGTTAATAAGTTATCTGTTTACCCGTAAAAAAAAAGGCTTCGAGTTGGCGTACTGTAAGTTCCCTCCTATTGAGATGAACTTGATTTCTAGCAATTTTCGAGCTACTCTTTTTGTCGAACAGAATGATAATCAACTTCTATGTGTTTAGTTCTCGCATGGAGGACTAGATTAGCTAAGAGGTAAGTTGCACCCATATTATCACACCATATTATCCCCAATTCATCGAGAAGGGTTTGTGCCCACGTAACTTCAGCTATGTGGCATTAGCGAGAGACTTATTACTGTACTGAGAGCCGCTGAGGTGTTGCATGTAGGCTGCGGCGTAAAAAGGTTGGTAAACCATGGTGCTCTAGGACAGCAAGATAGAGAAGCTGATAGAGTATATGCTTGAACAGCAGCGGCACCAGCAGCCTGTCGATCATGACAATTTGAAGATTACATCACGAGCAATGGAAACATAGAAAAATCAAATAAGTAGGAGTACTTGTACCAGTCAAAGTAATGTTTCAAAAATGGTTTTCAAAGGGGCAATATACACTGCTGCAGTAGATTTTCATTTCCTAAGCTCTGCGTACACTATTCCAGATATAAAAAAAGCGTGGGTTCTGTGCACACAATTGACAAGTCCGTCGGTGAAGAGGGAAAGGTTTTCTAGTACAAGTAACACGCGGACAGACTATTGCCAAGTACTTATACTCCGAGTATACTCAGGCGAGAAGCTATTTGCTGTAGCTTCTTGAGACCTGAAGCAGTGCAATCATTCATATTGCAGCGCGGTCATGAGTTCTCCGCCTTGACTGAGAAAGCAGTTTTTGGAGTTCGGAATTGTTTCGGATTGTTCGGTATTGTACCGGAAGCTTCTAGAACTTTCCGGAGTGGGACCAACGTGGCCCCACTTGTCGGGAGGGGGCGTGGGCCTACGAGGGAGTGCCCTGGCCGCATTGGGCCAGGGGCACAAGGCCCCATAGGTCCAGCCGGCCAAGCCCTAGGGGAAACCCTAGGGAAAGCTTCTAGAAGGAGGGGGGAAACTTGCCCCCCACTCCTTCCCCTTGGCCTCTGGCCCTAGGCTTGGAGGAGGGGCAAGGGGCAGCGACCCACCCCTCTATATAAAGAGGGCTGGGGGCGCACCCTTCCCCACACACCTCCTCAAGCCCTAGCCGCCCTGCTGCCCTCCTCTCTCTCTCCCTCCCGACTGCGCGTAGGCGAAGCCCTGCCGCAGAAACTCTCCACCGTTTGCACCACGTCGTTGTGTTGTAGATCCAACCTATCTATCTACCCCACTTGCTGGACCGAGGAAGGAGGAGACGTCGTGGTGCCGTACGTGTGCATCTCTCGGAGGCATCGCCATTTGTGGTGTTGGATCGGATCGGATCGCGAGGAGGAGAAGCTAGTACGACTACATCAACCACGTTCCGTTGAACGTTCCGCTGTGCGAATCTTCAAGGGTATGAAGATCTCATCTATCCCCCCTCGTTTTTTGCATCTCCTAGATTAGATCTTGGCTTCCCCGTTCGCATCCGTAATTTTTTTTTGATTTACTATGCTGCGAAACCCTTCAGGACGGTGCGCCCTTTCCATGGGATTTCCTTGGGGTTTTGGGGTGTTTTCCTTTGAATCTGGGAGGGTTTGGTGTCGAAACTAGGGGTTTTTCCTTTTGGGACTTTAGATCTGGGATCTTGGGGAATTTTCTTTGCCTTTTCCTTTGCCCCGTTAGGGGTTTGTTCTTCTTCCCGACCTCGGCTTGCCGATGCGTCGGGATGGAGAGGAACGGAGCGGCCGTGTGGGCTGATCGCTCTGTGGGGTATGGGATCTAGGGTTTTCCTTTTCTTTTCTATACGAGAAATATCTACGGAGCCCGTGGCTCTGATACCATTGTTGGAGTCAGTCTAGCTCTAGATCTTGTCGGTAGAAGCTACAGGGTTCGATCTATGAGATCTGAGAGAGAGAGCAGAGAGATTGGAGAGGGAAAGGTTGTATACCTGCGTCCTGTCTCGAGGAACACGAGCCAGAGGGGATGCCAGTGGCGGTGTCCATGGCGGAGAGGGGCGACGGCGTGGGCGTGGGTGGTTAAGAGTGGCGGCGGCGGAGCTTCCCGTCAGCCTAGCGCGAACCCTAATCGGTGGGTGTGTAGGTGGGGGCTGCAGCGCACGGTGAACCTCGTACCGTGTGCGGCCGGCCCCCACCTCTTTATATACGCGCTGGCAACAGGGGCCCACCAACCATGGATAAGGTTGGGCGCCCCCGATTAGGGTGCGATGAGGGACTCCGTTCGGGCCCCGGACGTGGGAGAGATCTATCTAACATTTGGGTCCGGTGATGGATGCCCATTTTGTCTCGAAGATACATCAGCTGACATTTTGAAGAAGTGTGGCGGATTACCACTTGCAATCATCACTATAGCTAGCCTGTTAGCTAGTCAAGAAGTGTCAAGGAGTGGTTGGGAGAATATAAGGAATCCTCTAGATGCCCGTTCTACCATAAATCCCACCTTGGATGATATGAAGAATATACTGAATCTTAGCTACATGCATCTTCCTCTTCATCTCCGAGCTTGTTTTCTACATCTTGGTATGTTTTCTGAGGATGAGGAAATTTTGATGTCTGCTGTGATTCAGGAATGGGTAGCTGAAGGCCTTGTCAACAATTTGCATGGACCCGATTTGATGGATGTTGGCAAGAGTTATTTCAATGAACTAATCAGCAGAAGCATGATTCAGCCTGTAACAAACTATGAAGGAGAGATGATGTTTTGCAGAGTACATGATTTAATGCTTGATTTGATCCGAAGAAAGTGTGCAAAAGATAATTTTTTAAGTGTGGTGTCCAGTTCTGAAGACATCGCAAGACTACAAGGCTGCAAATACAAGGTTCGCCGGTTATCCCTGAGGTCCATGGCTAGCTATGGGTGCTAGCTTTCTGTCAGAAGTTCGATCATGTGCATGGGCCAGGAACTCCATGCCCCCTCTGTTGTTGTTCAAGTATCTCAGGGTGCTCACCCTTGAAGGCGGTTATATGGATTTGACAGTTGACCTCACTGCTATCAAGCAATTGTTTCAGCTAAAGTATTTGAGGGTTGTAGCATCCTATGGTAGCATAGAGCTCCCCTGTGCACTTAAAGGGCTTGTTTACTAGTTGGAGACGCTGGATATTTTTGGCAGATTGAAAAACAAGCTCCCGTCAGATATTGTTCACTTGCCCTGCCTGTCCTATCTGCGTCTTCCAAGTGGTGCACTTGTTATCCAAGGAGTCGAGAATATGAAATCGCTGCGGACTCTGCTTCGGTTTGACCTCAACAAGAACTCGACTAAGAATATTAGGGGTCTCGGCGAGCTGACCAACCTGAGGGAATTGGAGTTGTGCGGCATCCGTGTGGAGACGTCAAAGATTGAAGCTTTGGTCTCCTCTGTTGGAAAGCTCCATAACCTGAAACATTTAGACATCAGTACCGACCTTGTTACAGATGAGAGTAACCAGTTGGGTTTATTATCTAGGTGTCCTTTTAAACATCTCGAGAGACTTGAGCTGTTGCGTTGGGAATTACCCAGAGTCCCCGAATGGATGGGTGATCTCCATTGCCTCTGTGTCCTCTATTTGTGTGCTATGAAGACGTCGGCCGAGGATGTTCGTGCTCTTGGAAAGCTGCCTTCCCTCGTCTGGCTCAACTACAGCGTGACAAGAATCGCCGCTGCTGCAGAGCGGGCTATATTGGGCAAGGGGGCATTCCCTGTTCTGGAGTATTTCGGATTCTGGCCTTCTAAGGGAGACGCTACGGCGTTCTTGGTGTTGGAGGAAGGTGCTATGCCCAAGGTGCGAAGCCTCTGGCTCCAGGTGAATGAGTGGGGTGGCAGTACACCAGTCGGCATAGAGCGCCTGATACTGCTGGAGAGAATTCGTTTGCATGTGGACCGTGATGCCAAATCCTCATGGACCAAAGATGATGTACTCTCTGCTTTCAGGAAGGCCTCACAGCTGCACCCAAACTGTCCTTCCGTTGAAGAATTGTAATTTCTGTTGCCGGAAGAAGGTCTTAATTTCACAGGTTCTCCAGGCACCTTTTTTTGTACGGAGTTGAGCCCATTAATATGGACCGGAGGGAGTATTATTGAATCTTGGATCAACGAACTCGGTCGCCTCACTCATCGGCTAGCTCGAGCACAACTTAGACAAGGATGAGGCCGTCCTAAAGGAGACGGCAATGTGCGATATGTCCGTGGCCGCAGAGCAAAGGAGCACCAAGATGAGTTGGCAACGCGGTTGCGAAGACTGGGCGAGCGCTCCCCCGGTCGAACAACATGAGGAACCACGGATACCGGTCAGGGACGCGAGCCAACGCGACGAGAAAGGCGGGCTACCCCGGTCAGAGGCGGAAGAACCTGGCGGGAGGGAGGCGCGCGATACCACACTGGCCGAGCTCAGGTGCAGGCCGGTTGCGTACATCCGTTTCTAGCTTAAGCGTTGATGAACCTCTTCAATCTGTGCCGATTTAGGCGGCCAACACGGTTGTGACCTACACGATCAGGATACACACAAAACGTTACATGAGTTGAAACACATATCTACTCCCTCCGTTTTAAAATATAAGATGTTTTAGATTTATAAAGAAAATGTATCTAGACTTGTTTTATTGTGTAGGTTCATTCCAAACATGAGTGAACCTACACACTAAAACTAGTCTAGATACATTTTCTTCACAAATCTAAAACATCTTATATTTTGAAACGGAGGGAATACTTGTTAACACGTCTCCTCAATCACAACTTATCTATGTTGAGATTGTTTCTAAAGGCTTCGAGTTGGCGTACCGTAAAATCCAGGTTTTGGTGAAAGCTCTTAAGTCAAACTCCCATGAGCTGGCTGAAGTTGGTGTTCTTTTGCGTGAGATAAGGAGTAGCTGCATTGGCTCCTTCGAGTTCAACTTCTGTCCACGAAACTTGTAACAAAGTGGCACATTCTCTTGTCCAATTTGGGTATAGGGATGCATCCGAATGTAATGGTTGGGTAGATGATGCCCCCTACTTCGTATCTGAGCTTGTCGCTAGCGACATAGCTTCATACTCTGGTTAATAAGTTATCTGTTTACCCGTAAAAAAAAAGGCTTCGAGTTGGCGTACTGTAAGTTCCCTCCTATTGAGATGAACTTGATTTCTAGCAATTTTCGAGCTACTCTTTTTGTCGAACAGAATGATAATCAACTTCTATGTGTTTAGTTCTCGCATGGAGGACTAGATTAGCTAAGAGGTAAGTTGCACCCATATTATCACACCATATTATCCCCAATTCATCGAGAAGGGTTTGTGCCCACGTAACTTCAGCTATGTGGCATTAGCGAGAGACTTATTACTGTACTGAGAGCCGCTGAGGTGTTGCATGTAGGCTGCGGCGTAAAAAGGTTGGTAAACCATGGTGCTCTAGGACAGCAAGATAGAGAAGCTGATAGAGTATATGCTTGAACAGCAGCGGCACCAGCAGCCTGTCGATCATGACAATTTGAAGATTACATCACGAGCAATGGAAACATAGAAAAATCAAATAAGTAGGAGTACTTGTACCAGTCAAAGTAATGTTTCAAAAATGGTTTTCAAAGGGGCAATATACACTGCTGCAGTAGATTTTCATTTCCTAAGCTCTGCGTACACTATTCCAGATATAAAAAAAGCGTGGGTTCTGTGCACACAATTGACAAGTCCGTCGGTGAAGAGGGAAAGGTTTTCTAGTACAAGTAACACGCGGACAGACTATTGCCAAGTACTTATACTCCGAGTATACTCAGGCGAGAAGCTATTTGCTGTAGCTTCTTGAGACCTGAAGCAGTGCAATCATTCATATTGCAGCGCGGTCATGAGTTCTCCGCCTTGACTGAGAATGCTGTCCAGGAACACAATTAGTTGCACTTTGCAATGAAACTGCTTGGCTGAGGAAAGATCATTGTCCAAAATGAACGACACGCCAGCAACGCTACGAATTGCCACCCAATGCCTGCCAGACCAGAGCCCCCTAAACCTCCTGACAGGTACATTGATCTTCTGCATCCAGATCTATCGAAGATGCACCCTTCCGATGATCGTGCCAGACTACCTTCTTCTTTCTAACTTCTAATGCCGCAATAAGTACCTTCTTCTTTTTAGTGCATTGTGGTGGGGCTTCCAAATCAATAATAGGGGAGTCCATTTGTCCTTGTTTGGATCAGTAAGAGCAAGGTTTTCAGAAATACCATCCAACTCAGCTCGGGTGAAAGATTCCTTTTCCTGAGCAACAAAAAAGACAATTGAGACAAAAAAAAACATGGTAACACATGATAAAACAAGGTTTGAACTATGCTGTTTCCAGTAAGAATGTAAGATCATGCTGCTTGTTCGTCTGCGATGATAAATAGTCTACTGATTCACTAGTAGAAATAAAAGGGAAATGAAATAACAGCTAAAATATGGGAGCCCGTGTTTCGTCTCCCGTGAGGATGCTCTCCCAGCACAAACAGTAAAATCGTTAAAAAGTACTAAAAAAACCTGGTGCTCTGAAAAGCATTTTTGAAGCACCAAATTTGGGAGCCAATTTGAATATCTGCTAAAATAGTTGTTACAGGTGTGCTAGTCATGGCAAAACACAACATAGTTTGAAAGACAAAAAATACCGGCAGCGAGCTCGCGCCATTGTCGGGAGGGAGATTGAGCCGTCCTCCCTAATACCTATAGGTTCCATGCCTTTCCACAGAACATCAGTGTTGGGTTGGTGCCTCTGATGAAAGATTTCTCAAGTTAATCTTCAATTTGGGCTAGATCACAACACTGGCTCTTGATTTTACTAGGTGCACCTGGGATCCTGCATCGATTGTAGAGTCCTTTTCTGTTAAATGTGTGTTCGGGGCCCTAGCATGTTTTTTTTTCTGTTGCTATTTTCCGTTCGAGTTTCTGCTAGTAGGTTTTTTGCGAGAGATAGTAGGTAATATATTGTGAAAACAGAATAGAGAGATAGGTCACACCATGATGATTAAGGAACAACCCATTTTTTACGCAAGCTGTCACAACTTGCCAGCATGCCAGAGGTAATCACAGGAGGATGTACACAATTCATTCAGGGCAACTTTTAATTAATAAATACTCCCTCCGTCCCACAATAGATGTCTTAGGTTTTTCAAATTTTGGATGAATCTATATACTAAATAGTGTCTAGATTCATTCAAATTTTGACAAATTTGAGACATCTATTTTGGGACAGAGGGAGTAGATAAGTTGGAACCTACACTCTCGTGTACGGAGACCGAAACTAACTTTTTGGTGTCACTGATCTTGTTGGGTTAAAACTAAAAATAATAATACGCAAGATGTCTGGACAGGCTCTCGGTCCTAGCATCTTCATCCTAGTTCAATGTGTTGTTCATAATTAACTTGGACGGCAACATTGACGTAAGCCAGTGTTTTGTTAGGTAATGGCAAGTGCAAGCCTATGTCAATGATGCCTTTCATGTTATGAATAATGCATTGAACTAGGATGACAATGCTAGGAGCAGGAGCCAGTCCGAAGAGGTTACCATATTATTATTTTCAACTTCGGTGTAACAAGCTCAGTTCCATAAAAAAAAAGTATTCGATACACGAGAGCATAGATTTAATTTATTAATAAGAGCAGCCCACATTGTCTTGTTTATATCCTCCGCGTGTTACCTGCTCGCATGTATAAACAGACAGTGGTTTGCTTGTGGAAAAATTTGTCATTCCCTCCTCATCATGTGCAACATATCTCTCTTTGCTATTCTCACAGGAGATGATCTACACATATCTTCTTAAAAAACCACGAGCATAAACACTGAAAATACCTAGCCATGATACGGGATCCTGAACACACACTTGACTGAAAAGACTCCTCGCTCGATACAGATTCCTAAACGCCCCTGGTAAAGCACAAGTGCTCGTGCTCACTAAGAGTATCTATTCCCTCACACCTAGCTAGTCTTCACTAGCTATGGAGAGCGTGAGCGTGCAGAACAGATGGGGAATACACATAAACGCGTTGGTATCTAATGGCCAACATTCCCCACTAGACGATGGGCCAAGAATTGACAAAAGTGACTTGCTTGCAATCTCTTTCTGATGAGAAAGATTATTGATTCCATCTTCTCAGTATGAGAAGGCGGACTTAATCACATGAAAATCGTGCCCGCCGTCGTCAGTACAGACGGAGTAGAGCACAACGCTCAACTAGTATACCAAATAACCAAGCAAGCGGTAGAGACAGGATTTAGACTAAACTATAAAGCCTAAGACCACGCAAAGTTCTCAACTGAATCACCTGCATAAGGTTGTTGAGGGCGTGGAGGAGGCAGAACTGCCATTCGTGATACACCTTGCCGCCGCTTTCCGCCGAGGCAGAAGCCTTGAGTGCCTGGGACCAGGTGAGGCCACAGGTATCAACGAGCTAGTCCTCAACGACGAAGCTAGCAGAAATTACTAGGAGTAGTAAATTCCTTCCGAATTTTCTTTGTCGATTTGGTATAAGAAGCAATCTCACGTGTGCTTATGCTCTGAAGTCTGAACAATATTCAGATGCCATACAGGAATGCTTGCGTCAAGAAAAAATATTCTTATCAAAACTCTGGTTTGCATAAAGCATAGCCTGTAAATGTAAAGCATGAGGTGAATCTAGGTAGACTGGATAACACGCTAAAACAGAGGATAAATACTCAAACCATATTCAGGTTGTAAATAAATTATATGACATAACTACATACTTTACTTATACTCCGTACCTGTTAGGTTTCTGGGCATAAAGAAACAGATGCCCTTGATTGATCTAAACCTGAGGCTTGGTTTCTACTAGCCATAGACCAATAGTATCTTGAGGTGATTCAGATGTTAGGCGGCATACAGTACTGCATTATTCAGTTCTGAAATCAGTTGTCCCTATAACTGAAAGTATCAGCCAGTTAGGACATTCAGAAGTACAAAAGAAATGCAAAGGAAAAACAGATATAAACTAGTAAAACATGAATTACTTTCACAACATTTAATCTAATCAGACTGCAGAAAGAAAGATGTTCAGCTTACAAGAAGCTAGCAACCAACAAAGTAAATCAAAACTGCACACTCGCAGTGCTCAATATATTGTGATCATCGATAAGTTCAAATTTGTTCCCCACAAAATAAAAAGCTCCAGAGTTATTTCAGATGAAACTCTCATCTCCATGGCTAAATTGAACAGCTTCTTTCGTGGCAACGTAGATCAGAGAAATGCACTCGAAACTGCAAGGACCATTTGAGAACACTCTGCTGCTTCCACATCAGTATCCACACAGATATCAATAGTGCAGACATACTGCTACTCGGTGATACTTTGATGCATTTGCAGAATGGCCTGATCTCACGCTCATTTAGTTCCAATATTTATCCATATTACATGGGGATTAATAAGTTCACAACCATATCACACTCACTTCTCTACTAACTGATGTAATGGACATAAAGACTCACAAATCAAATATCCACTTTCAGTTAGCCACGGGCGAACCAGCATGTACCAGACCTACAATAGCAGACAACCAACATCCAGTTAGGCGAAGAACAATGGAACATGAATGACCAGCTTACACAGCAGAGAGAAACCTTTGTTGTGCAGTATGCATTCTAAAAATTCAATACCTTATTCTTGGTTCAAGCAAACACGAATCTAGCAGGCACTTGTCCTCTGCAAGCAGTTGCATAGTCTTCAGCAAGGTGCGGTGCAGCTCCACAGTGAGGGGATATGTACTTCTCCATGAAGACCTTCTCGGTCACCTTGGCAATTGTATAGTACCCCAAATTGCGATCTAGCAATCCCTTTTCCTTAAGAAACTTTAGAACATAGTACCGGGGCCTGAGCCGTCCCTCTAGGCTAAGATTGAGTATTACCGGCTGATGAGCAATGTATGCCGGTTCCAGCCCCACCACAGACATAAGAAACTCTGATTTTCTCTGCAGCATATCCTTAGATTTCGTCAGCAGCATTGGAGCCCTACAAACAGCAATGCGCACCTCGGCATCCGACCACCTGAAAGTCGTTTTCATGTACTCCATTTTCAGGGCGATCTTTTCCTTGTCGAGAAAGGCAACAGCGTGCATCGCGTGCCTGAACATCGGCGAGCCGGGGGACAGGCCTAAGCCTTCGGCGCAAGACACAATCATCCGGACACGCTCCAGGCTTGTGCTGAGCATCCTGGGCATAGCTATGCTCAGCTTGGCAATATCGCAGTCACCTAGACCGCGCTCCTGCAGGACCGTGATGTTGGGCTTTACGATCCTCTCAATGCTGTATGCGAGGAGATTACCGTCATATTTCAACGCTCGGAGGAGATTCTCGAAGGAGCCGCAGAGCGACAGGTAGTACTGTAGATTGGGGACGACGGACCTACTGCGGAGGCTGGATGGGACGAGCGCGGCGAGGCGCGCGATCTCGGTATGTGATAGGCCGATTCCTGCGAGGCCGGCGACGGTAGGGGCCAGCGTTCTCTCTACGCCGGTGCAGAGGAACTTGGGGTCCAGGGCGACGACGGCGGCGACGTCGGCGCTGGAGAGGCCGAGGCCGGTGAGGAAAGCAAGGACGGCGTCCGGTTTTGTGGGGGACTTGACGTGGGAGATCTTGGTGGAGGCCTTGAGGGCCTGGGTTCGGGTGAGGCCGCAGGCGTCGATGAGGTACTGCTCGACGGAGAACGCGGGGCTTGGAGAGGCAGCAGGCGTGGCCGCGGCCGCGGAGAGGAGTCGGAGAAGATGGGAGATGGAAGAGGTGGAGGGAGAGGATAGGAGACGGGTGAGGACGCCGCTTCGCAGGCTGAGCATGGCGGCAGCAGACGGCGCGGCGGCGCCGGCGGCAAGCGGAGAGTTTTTTCTTTTTAAGGAAGCGGACTGCCTGAGTTTTTTTTTTTTTTTTTGACCTCCGGACTGCCTGAGTTGGAAACTGAGAAAGGGGAGAGACTTCTTCAGTTGTGTCGAGAAACGAAGAGATGGGCCTCCATCGTCAACTTAGACGAGGTAGATGGGCTCCCGTACTCGTGGGCTCCATTTTCACAACTATATGTATTTTGGGTACTTTATACCATGTATATTTTGGTTATTTTTTCACAACTATATGTATTTTGGGTATGAGAAACTAACTGTCGATTGAAATTTTCACAGGAGAGTATCAGACCAAGAGAGTACATAGATTCTCAATAATCTTCCACATTGGAAGGCCAGATATCACAAACAGTATTACACGCTACAACGAAAAGTTTTAGTATTGATTTTCCGTGCTGGTTCAATTTCAATGAGCAGGAGATGACTGCAGGGGTACTGTTCGGTGAGCTTCCCTTGGAGGCTTGGACCAGCATCCAGGCTGATGGAGAGAGGGAGACAAATTTCTGGTACTCCATTAGAGCTGCTTTACAAGGTAGCAAACGAACAGAGTATGTAGATACTGCGGTGGCATTTCCAGCTTACAGGGTATCACACCAAAACACAACAACGAAAACCAAAGCCACGAAAGTAGGCACTGATCCACTCCCTCAACACACTCATGAGCTCTCCGCACCGCATTGCGTCACGCTCATTGCTTATTAGAACAGGATATGCAGATAGACATGGGCACTTGAAAGCAACACAAAATATTTTCAGACAGTCACTGAGCATAAATAAACAGATGCCCTTGATTGAAGCAGATGCCCTTGATTGATCTAAACCTGAGGCTTGGTTTCTACTAGCCATAGACCAATAGTATCTTGAGGTGATTCAGATGTTAGGCGGCATACAGTACTGCATTATTCAGTTCTGAAATCAGTTGTCCCTAGAACTGAAAGTATCAGACAGTTAGGCCATTCAGAAATAACAGAGAAATATAAAGGAAAACGAATACAAATTAGTAAAACATGAATTACTTTCACACGACTTAATCTAATCAGACTGCAGAAAGAAAGATGTTCAGCTTACAAGAAACTAGCAACCAACAAAGTAAATCAAAACTGCACACTCAGCAGTGCTCAATATATTGTGATCATCGATAAGTTCAAATTTGTTCCCCACAAAATAAAAAGCTCCAGATTTATTTCAGATGAAACTCTCATCTCCATGGCTAAATCGAACAGCTTCTTTCGTGGAATGATAGATCAGAGAAATGCACTCGAAACTGCAAGGACCATTTGAGAACACTCCGCTGCTTCCACATCAGTATCCACACAGATATCAATAGTGCAGACATACTGCTACTGAGTGATACTTTGATGCATTTGCAGAATGGCCTGATCTCACGCTCATTTAGTTCCAATATTTATCCATATTACATGGGGATTAATAAGTTCACAATCATATCACACTCTCTTCTCTACTGACTGATGTAATGGACATAACACGACTCACAAATCAAATATCCACTTTCAGTTAGCCACGGGCGAACCAGCATGTACCAGACCTACAATAGCAGACAACCAACATCCAGTTAGGCGAAGAACAATGGAACATGAATGACCAGCTTACACAGCAGAGAGAAACCTTTGTTGTGCAGTATGCATTCTAAAAATTCAATACCTTATTCTTGGTTCAAGCAAACACGAATCTAGCAGGCACTTGTCCTCTGCAAGCAGTTGTATAGTCTTCAGCAAGGTGCGGTGCAGCTTCACAGTGAGGGGATATGCACTTCTCCATGAAGACCTTCTCGGTCATCTTGGCAATTGTATAGTACCCCAAATTGCGATCTAGCAATCCCTTTTCCTTAAGAAACTTTAGAACATAGTACCGGGGCCTGAGCCGTCCCTCTAGGCTAAGATTGAGTATTACCGGCCGATGAGCAATGTACGCCGGTTCCAGCCCCACCACAGACATAAGAAACTCTGATCTTCTCTGCAGCATATCCTTAGAGCTCGTCAGCAGCGTTGGAGCCCTACAAACAGCAATGCTCACCTCGGCATCCGACCACCTGAAAGTCTTTTTCATGTACTCCATTTTCACGGCGATCTTTTCCTTGTCGAGAAAGGCAACAGCGTGCAGCGCGTGCCTGAACATCGGCGAGCCGGGGGACAGGCCTAAGCCTTCGGCGCAAGACACAATCATCCGGATACGCTCCAGGCTTGCGCTGAGCATCCTGGGCATAGCTATGGTCAGCTTGGCAATATCGCAGTCACCTAGACCGCGCTCCTGCAGGACCGCGATGTTGGGCTTTACAACCCTCTCAATGCTGTATCCGAGGAGACTACCGTCATATTTCAACGCTCGGAGGAGATTCTCGAAGGAGCCGCAGAGCGACAGGTAGTACTGTAGATTGGAGACGACGGATCTACGGCGGAGGCTGGATGGGACGAGCGCGGTGAGGCGCGCGATCTCGGTATGTGATAGGCCGATTCCTGCGAGGCCGGCGACGGTAGGTGCCAGCGTTCTCTCTACGCCGGTGCAGAGGAACTTGGGGTCCAGGGCGACGACGGCGGTGACGTCGGCGCTGGAGAGGCCGAGGCCGGTGAGGAAAGCAAGGACGGCGTCGGGCTTTGTGGGGGACTTGACGTGGGAGAGCTTGGTGGAGGCCTTGAGGGCCTGGGCTCGGGTGAGGCCGCAGGCGTCGATGAGGTACTGCTCGACGGCGAACGCGGGGCTGGGGGATGCAGCAGGCGTGGCCGCGGCCGCGGAGAGGAGTCGGCGAAGATGGGAGATGGAAGAGGTGGCGGGAGAGGAGAGGAGACGGGTGAGGACGCCGCTTCGCAGGCTGAGCATGGCGGTAGCAGACGGCGCGGCGGCGCCGGCGGCAAGCGGGGAGATTTTTTTTTTTTTGAAAGGAAGCGGACTGCCTGAGTTGGAAGCTGAGAAAGGGGAGAGGCTTCTTCAGTTGTGTCGAGAAACGAAGAGATGGGCCTCCATCGTCAACTTAGATGAGGTAGATGGGCTCCCGTAAGCATGGGCTCCATTCTCTACATAGGCACTTTATACCATGTATATATATTTTGGTATCCCCTTCCCCTAAAAAAAATGTATATTTTGGTTATTTTTTCACAACTGGTATGTATTTTGGGTATGAGAAACTATTAGTAATAGAAACCCTCAATTAAAATTTGCACAGGAGAGTATCGGACCAAGAGAGTACATAGATTCTCAATAATCTTCCACATTGGAAGGCCAGATCTTACAAACAGTATTACACGCTACGACGAAAAGTTTTATCGATTTTCTCTGCAGGATCAATTTCAATGAGCTGCAGATGACTGCAGGGTGTACTTCTCGGTGAGCTTCCCTTGGAGGCCTGGACCAGAATCCACGCTGATAGAGAGAGAGGGAGACAAATTTCTGGTACTCCATTAGAGCTGGTTTACAAGGTAGCAAACAAACAGAGTGTGTAGATACTGCGGTGGTATTTCCAGATTACAAGGTAGTATCACACCAAAACACAACAACGACAACCAAAGCCGCGAAAGTAGGCACTGATCCACTCCCTCAACACACTCATGAGCTCTCCGCACCGCATTGCGTCACGCTCATTGCTTATTAGAACAGGATATGCAGATAGACATGGGCACTTGAAAGCAACACAAAAAAAATTCAGACACTCACTGCGCACCTTATCCAGCTACCATAGCTAAGCAGGCAGGCAGGCAATGGAATTTTTTGAGCTGCAATGCTGTAGGCTGGCAGTAATCTAGTCTAGCCAGCGAACCAAAATATATACAGTAACAGATGCTGAACTTGCTTCTCCAAGAGGGGTTTTTGCTACCACACACCCAGCTGCCAAGAAAGAAATGCAGGTCTGCCCACATTTTCTTCGATCCAAGGTCTTGCAAGGCGTCTCTGCTCCATGCAAAACAGACAAAGAATCTGGATGGAAATAATTAACCGTGACAAGATCAAAACGACTGGACTGTACAACGGAAGTCGACTGTCACACGGCACTCAAGTCAAAGTGCTGGATGAAGATCACACACTCCTGGCTGGGTTAGGTTTCTACATACAACACATAATATATAGTACTACTTTTCTTCTCGTTTTCCTTGTGGATGCTGCTAGCTATTAAACATAAAATTGTTTTTACCCGGTACATATTCTCTCCTGTCCAATGTAATGATAAGAATTTGGTAATGAGCAGAGATGCACTGGAATTTGGAATGACTTTTAAAAACAAATCGGCCATTTTTATTTCCGAACACAGTTTTCCAGACGAAAACAAAAGAATCCGAACACTGATGTTTTTTCAAGTAGAACAATGTTTCACTTATTCCAGTATCATTTGTACGACCGAGAATGCAAACTACAAGCAAAGCATTTTCTATACATGATACTGACAGCAGGCTTCACTTCGATCATGTACATACTAGCACTTGGGTAAAGCAAAACTGTGGCAGCAGCAGCAAATGACACACTTATCAAATTGCATGACTAAGTCCTACAAGTCCATTTCACAGGTCACGTCGTGCAAGACAGAACAACCTAAACACTACATAAAGCATCAATTTCAGCGTCGGCCACACCATACATAACTGGAAGATCCTACAGCTTTTATGGAATGTAAGAACTAGCCTGTTAGAAATGTATCATACTCATGCGTAGAGATCTCAAACAAAAGATCACTCATCATCTTCTTGATTAACCAAACAAAAACATATAGATACAACAGATAGATAAATTTATATCACCTGTTCATTCAACATTGCATATTAGCAGATCTCATGTGTTAAAATTTACAGCTCCACCACTACCTCCACCAGCATCGCCTCTAACTGTTAGCAAAAGAAGTCCAATAAACCGATGTTAAAAGGTGAATCGCTAGGAAGACATAGGTGCAAACCGCCATATATTCTGTATAAGATGTAACTTGAGGGGGAAATCCTACTTTTTGCGACAAAGGTGCAGTATGTTAATGAAGCCACATATATTTGTTCCAGTTATGCCAAATGGACAAAATAAAAGATGTTCAAGTTGAGAAAGTTCAGTGGAAAAATGGACATTATGTAGCATTCTAAGGATTTATGATTACTATCATGATCAAATGGAGATAAATATTACTAGATATGCCAATCAAATAACTAATTCACAAGAAAAAATATTGACTGAATTAGAATGAATCTTGTTACACGAGGAAAAAGGTATTACCTGCAGTATAGAAATTTCTGTATGGATAATGGATCTTGATACTCCAGCAATTTCTTTTAGAAATAGTTTTGAACTGCATCGACTCAAGTTGGAGCATGAAGTCGCCAATATATGTAGCCAGAACAATCACATTTGAGTCCTCGTCATACCCCACCATTTTTGCCACTTTGAGGCCGCTATACATTTCCCGTGGAAATAACCCCTCCAGTTGAACGATTTTCTGCAGCAGCACCCATTCGACAACATCATCGCAGTTCAATTTCCTCTTCCACAATTGGATGCTCAGTTCTGACAGAACTGCGAAGCCAAGGGCACTATCATCTGTTCGTAAGAGCTGAAAGGAAAAGCAGTCGGTAGCGCGGGCATCCACTGGCTTCTCAATCACACTGAGGCTCTGACTTTCAGTATCAAACATAAGGACACCACCTCCACGTAACAACCAGAAAAGTGCATTCCCAATGAGGATGCTGGGCCTTATACGAAGAATCTCATCTGTAGTCACCGTTGAGACAATATTTCCCCATACACCAGATATCGACTCGTAGAGGCAAGCGAATGTCTGTATTTCTCCAACAGATACCAAAACCAACTTAAAGGGGCTCGAGAAGCAATCGCCGTGCACATGCCCATCCTCGGCATCAGCACACAGCACCGCAGCGTGCCGGAACTTGCTTCGAAGGCCCGGTGGAAAAGTAACACGGTGCTGTTGGGCGGATAGGGGGTCCCACACAACGGCCTCGCGCTTCGACCGGTTGATTACGGCAGCGAGACCGTGGCGGCAGCCCATGAAGTACCAGTCCCAGTGGCGCAGCCAGAGGGAGAAGCGCTGGGCGGGGATGCGGTCGGGTTTCGTGTCCAGAAAAGGAACAAAGTGGCTGCCGGTAATCCCTGTGAAGAAGCCCAATAGAGGAGGCTCGTGGTGGTGCTTGCGGAAGCGTGCGAGAAAGCCAGGGTCAGAGAGGATGGTGCGCCAGCGCTTGCAGGCTACGGAGGCACGAGGTAGTGAGGATGGCTGTGGAGGGAGGCGGAGGAGGATCTCCTGAAGAAGATTCTCGTCGTCAAGCGGGGGCGTCGCTGCCATCGACAAACTAGTATTGTCGTCGTCGGGTGCCTTGGATATGGGGTCAGCCGGCATTGTGGAACACCACATGCTCTTGGCATCCACACATGTTGTACTTGGAATGGGATCAGCCCTGAAACAGCAGAAAAATGCAATAATCAGTGGACATATTTCTTCAATCAATGTGGTTGCAAACACAACAAAAAAAATCCAATCAACTTATGTTAGAAAGCATCCAACACATAAAAAAGCAAACATCCATCTAAACAGCGCGCTGTGTATGATAGAGAGAAATGGGTGGCCTTTAATCAATGTGGTGGCAAACAAACAACAGGAGCGTCATCGAAATGCAATCAAACCTACTGATTTCTTCAATCAGTGTAGTTTCCTAACACATCAAATACAGTCAATGTGTGTTGCAAAAACATCCAACGAGAATACATTATCTATTTCCCCCTTAGACACAAGACGCGGTGCGCAAAACAAAGAGAAATTGGGTGGCCTTACCCGTGGGCAATCTCAGCGGGATCCATCATCTTTTTTCTTTTTCTCCCCCTGTTGCAGCACCCTCTTCTCTGTCCACTATCTCAACAATCAAACATTGGGGTTAGTTATGAGGAAAAATTGTATTCCTACCTAGGGATTTCCGCAAGAATATACTAGAAGAGAAGAAAAGGAAAAACGCCGACCTCGAATCGTCCGTGGCTGCCGAGGACGGAGTGGCTGAGGTCGCCTGCGACGCCGCTCCTCCTTTCTCTCGCTCAGGCGGTGCCGTCGACCGCCGTTGTGCACTGGAGGCTCTGGGGACTGAAGAGATATATGCTGCGTTGGGGAATGGAGAAAGGGGCACCTCGAAACCCTGCTGGGGCCTTGGAAAGGGGATCTCGCCGGCGCCGCCGCTCCTCTGGCTCGGCTCCGGCCGCCGCCGTGCCGTGGAGACTTGGGTGACCGGCTAAACGGGAGTGGGACTATCCTATCCTATGATTCCTATCGTGTACCTGTTTGTTCAGCCCTATTGAAGCCCAGCCCAACCCAAAAGCTGAAGCCCATCTACAAACTTGAGAAATAAAAAGCTGAAGCTCATTCCGTCTCATGGCTGTTTGTTTGGACAGTGGCTGGAGCTTCTTCAGCTTTTGGGTACTCAGAAGTTTTACTGAACAATCAACCTCTATTTATGTTTTTGGTAGTACTAATACTAGTATATACTCCCTTCGTTTCAAAATATAAGATGTTTTAGTTTTGTAAAGCAAATGTATCTAGACTTGTTTTAGTGTGTAGATTCACTCCAAACTTGAATGAACCTACACACTAAAACAAGTCTAAATACATTTTCTTCATAAAGCTAAAACATCTTATATTTGAAGTGAATCTGCACACTAAAACAAGTCTAAATACATCTGCTTCACGAAGCTAAAATATCTTATATTTTGAATAAGGGGGATTATAAATAATTGCATACTGAGTCGAGTTCTCTCAGCTACTTCAAATCATATTCTGCATTTTGGCCATCACCAAACCATGCCTTCTCTCAACGCGATTCACCCCTGCATAACGCACCTGCAGATTGTCAGTAGACTACGACATCATCATCACATACAGCAGAATTCATCAAAGCATGATGGCATCATATCATCCGCAGCATAGATCAAGGCATAAACGCTGCCATAACATATATAATAATTCCTGCATCTCTGATACCACGATTCTCAATTCTCAGATGTTCCGACACTTCTCTCCTGACACTTCAAGTTCAAAATAAAACAAACTGTTGCCAAAGGCAATAACACAGATACCACACGACACGACCCGACCCGACCTTGTTGTTCCGACCCCTAGTCTAGGTACGATAGGAGCTATCCGCTAGCATGACCGACATCACCGCGCAAGTGGCCAGTAGGCCAGATTCTACAGCACTAGGAAGGGGCACTGGTTCCTCGCATGCTCCGGGACCAGCTTCGTTGCGACCTCCATTGGAAGCCCCTTCAGCTCTGCCAAACATGACATACAAAACAGTTAGAAACTCGGCGACTGATCAATGCCGGTGATTCTGTAGAACAGATAACCAATGCGTGTAATTACCGTGAGCCTTGAAGTTGAAGAGAGGAGGCAGGAACCGACCGTTGGGGAGGCGGGTGTTTGGGTCACGGAGCTCATCAAAGAATGGATGAGTCAGAGCATCCAGCTGCAAGAACATCAGAACACAGCGTTAGAGTTAAAGACATGCGAAACTGCGTTTCTTTCTGCATGGAAGAAAGATCGTGGTAAGTAGGCACTCACAGCTGAGGACCGCAGGTGTGGTGAGTACTGAAGAAGCCTGGAGACCAGATCCACTGCTTCAGGTGGCATTCTTTTGCTGAACACCTAGAGTTGAGTGGAAAATTGTCAAAACTTCAGCATACAGTAATTACCTAGGGAGCACCAAAGTTCCATTCATAAAGGAAGCCATACCTTATGCCAAGGATGAGCTTTGATTTGGGGAAACTTGAATTCTGTGTAGTTCGGGTTCATGCACTTAATTTCTTCCCTTGTAGGTGTGCCCAGAATCTGCACAACAATCACAAACTCGCGCATGAGTGACCTATAAACAGTATGAATTGATAGCAAGATCAAGCCGCAGAATCACCTTGATAATTTCAACAAGCTGATCAACTCCACTTTCACCAGGAAAGAGAGGCTGTAAATCAGACCAGATTTAGATGTGAGCTTCATAATTTCTACTTAAACAAGATTATCTATTCACAGTGGCTTTCCCAAGAGAAAGATAACAATCAGGACTCCTGGGTTTTAAGTTCACCTGTCCTGTTAGAAGTTCAGCAAGAACACATCCAGCAGACCAGACGTCAATTGCTGATGTGTACTCAGTGGCACCAAAAATAAGCTCAGGTGCCCTATAGTACCTAGAGCAGATGTATGATATATTTGGTTCACCTTTCACCTATACAAGAGTGTAAAATAGCATATATTAAGCTCAAATACAACAATATCGAGAAGACTCGAATACAACAGTACCAAGAAGGGTCAAGATAAATACCAGAACTTTTGCACTTCCAAAATCACAGATCTTTAGCTGATGAGTGTGTGGGTTAACCTAGTAAAAAGAAGCAAAGTTGTGAATACAGCAAGAGGCATGGGAAGCTGATGAAGTACATTGAAAATAATGCCTAGATACATCCAGGTGCCTGAGATGCTTGATATTATCTTCATGGACTATTATGGATTGTCTATAGCTGTTAGAGTTAACTACAAGGCACATGACAACACATCTAGGGCCAGATATAATCAAAGCCATGTGCTTATTTAAACTAGCATGGAAAAAGTTTTTGTGTTTTGGATCTGATCCTGAACTTTCAAATGAACCATAAACAACACGAGAAATGAAATTACAGTAAGTATTGTTACGAGCAGTGTAGAGTTAGTCAACATAGGACAGCACCGACATACCACATTTTGATCCTTGGTATTAGAAATGAAATAATGTATACCCTATAGATCTACCCAAAAGAAGCTCAAAGAAAGGATATGATGTCTTAAATTTACCAGAAGATTTTGTGGTTTTATGTCCCTGTGACAAACACCAACAGTCCGATGGATATAGGCCAGTGCCCTAAGAATCTGTCAAGGTAAATAAATAAGAAATCATCCAAATAAAAATGGGTTGGAGAAACAATATTTAAATAAGGGTATTCATCACATATGTTCATACGAAAGTAAAGCCAGGTCCACTTGAACTATGTATGAAGTTTGACATATTAGTGTTGCAGTGCAAGCAGTTAAAACTAGGTGAGTAGTAGACAGTATCCTTGTGAAGTTCACTTGCCAGGTCCACTTGAACTATTTAAATAGGAAGCACTCAATCCAAAATTCTGAATAGATCGAAAATCTGCCTAACGGAAGTAGTAGACAGTATCCTTGTGAAGTTCACCAAGTAAACCAAAAATCTAAAATAGGACCCATAATATAAGACTCTAAACTATATCAAAATCAATTTAGTGCTTGCAAACACTACGTGCTCACTCGAGTTGCATCAGCAAGTCAACATAGCATATCAAGCGAAAGAAACATAACACTGAAGCTAATGGTTACCTGATAAGTATATAGCTTCACATAGATGAGTGGCATGCGTTGGTTCATCTTGTTGTAGTGTCTGATGACACGGTGGACTGTCTCAGGAACATACTCAAGCACAAGATTCAGATAGAGTTCGTCCTTTTCAGTGGTTGAGAAGAAGCAGTGTTTCAAAGCAATGACATTTGGATGGTCAAGCAGACGCATCATCTGCAACTCACGGTTCTTGTATCTCTTATCCTGAAGGACCTTCTTGATAGCTACTGTCTCACTTGTCTCCAAACATTTTGCCTGTCAAGACAGAAGTAAAATCATGCACTTATGCTTAAATTGTGTGTTCCACGACAAAGTAAGAGAAGGAGCAGCTTTAAATGCCCTCGATAGATGTTTATTTTGCAAAGATACCTGAAACACAGTTCCAAATGACCCTTGCCCAATAGCTCGCTCCGCCATGTAACTTATGGTCTGCCATTCACAACAATTGAATATTAGTGTCAGAAGCTGTAGAAACCTAAGTCAAGTAATAAGCAATAATCAAAGAAAATTAAGCTCCATCCACCTGCTTCATTTGGCCATCTTTGCCTCCAATAGTTGTGACTATGATATGACCAGTCTCTGTTCCATTCCCATTGATGACTGTTGCCTCAACTTCCTGCAACAAATGAACAAGTTAGATCAAGCGTAAATTTCCAGAAAATCTGGTCTAACAACGTCAACAGAGAGACCATAACAGATAGGTCATACCTTCTCATCTCTTAGTTTCATATTACTCATTGCATCCGGCAGTTTATCCGCTGCGAGAGTACTGCCACCAGCATCTCTCAGCCCAGATGCCGCTGCAACACCAAGTGAGGCCATTGCTAGCTGACTTGGAATCACAACACTGAAACCAAAAGAAGCACAAGCAAGGAACTTGAGTTACTATTACAAGTCTGTCAGTGCAAAGTATAAAAATCAGAGGTGCGTATATCTGACATGACCAGCAATAGACCCCCAACTTCAGAATAACTAGCATCAGAAGGAAAGCAAGTCTTTCTTATTGCTAAACCAAAAAAACGTGAGTGAAGGGTTGCATAATGATTCATAGATACTTAAGAGGGCAATTCCTGAACCGAGAATACTACATACAGAATGGATAAATGCAGACGCAGGTACTACTGAATATAATAATAATAAATAATTAAAGGATGGACCTAGTTCACTTGCTCGTTAGTTTTTCCCAAATTAAGAAACTCCAACGAGTAATGCCTCATTATTAAAAGAAAACTCCACGGTACCAAATTTACTTTCACTCTTTTGTATCGAACTCTGAAAAATCAAAGGATGGACAGATAATTTATAAGTGGTAGCTGCGAGCTATGCATCTGCTACAAATGGACTGTAAAATTAATGCTTGCAAACTGCAATTCCATGGTTCTGGAAGAGAACACGGACGAGACAGCAGAAAATCACAGCCGTGAGAACTCAAGGACACGCTCCTCTCTCCCCATGCCGCTTAGCCCAGGAACCCAATGCTGCCCCAGCCGAACGCAGCGATCGCGCCTTCCCCCTGCCAAAACAAAAAGCCCGCGGAACCTACGCGAAATTCGAGCGGTCTGGAGCGATCCCTCCATGGATCTGGCTGGTTGCGGGTTTCAGCGAGGCCTGGTTCGGGGAGCGTACCGGGTTGCTGCTGCGGCGGCGGCGGCGCTCCGGCGGACGGGACCATAGGGCTGCGGCCGCGGGCGGATCGGAGAGCGTCGATCGAGGAGGACGAATGGGCTGCTTGGGTTGTCTCCACTGCCGTCCGCTCCACTCCAGTCCAGTCGCTGCGGGTGCGGGGGGGTCGCGTCGCGTGCTGTGGTGGTCGGCGTGGGCCGGTGGGTGGAGAGAGAAGAGAGAGAGAGGAAAAAACAACGATTCCGCCTCGCTCTTTTTCCTTTTTGTTTTTTTCTATCCAAGTAAAAGAGTTCTCAAAAAAAAACAAGGATAGGGACCCGAAGGACCTAACAAAAAAGAAAAAAATACAACCATGCCCTTTCAATTTGCAAAAAAGACCTAAAAAGATATAGCAAAAACGCCATCAAGTCCCTAAGCAAAGAGTTCTCAAAATAACCTAGCCTTCTCAAATGACTGTCTTGCTTGCACCAAAAAGAGTGCATTTAGATCCACGATGACCATAGATCCATGACCAACGTATAACAACCTCCGACCATGATCATCTTTGTAGCACACACCGACCACGACAACTTCCACTGAGGGCCAGATCCATGAGCAAGGGAATCGGATCCGCCGGTGGCGACCTATGCAAGGACTACAATAACAACCCATGTAACCACTCTCTTCCCGCAAGCGGCTTGACGACCACCAACAAGCGGAAAACATTAACATAAATTTAAGCGAAAGTTGATTCGGATAAGGAAGCATATCATTCTCCAAGCTATGCTTCCTACCAAACCATGTTGACCCACCGCTATCGTCACATGAACATCTGATGTCTGGACATAGATATGCCAGCCACCAAGAGACAGATCCATGACTGTCTAGCAACCTCTAACCAGGATCATTGTTGTATCACACATTGACCACAACAACTTCCATAGAGGGTTAGATCCACGAGCAGAGGCACCAGATCCGCCCATGGCGACCTATGCAAGGACTACGATAGCAAGCTGCGTAACCATAACACCCCCACCCCCACCCCCACCCACACACACACTCCCAAGCGGCCCGACAACCATAGTCACCTAAAAAACATTGACATCAGTTTAAGCAAAAGTTGGTTTGGAGTGTGTACCGGGTTACTACTACGGCGGCGGCGCTCTAGTGGAAGGGCGCTAGGGTTGCAGATTGGATGGGTCGAGGAGTGCGAACCTACCGCTTGAATATATATCTCGGTTGAACTCCACTTCAGGGAGTCGCTATGGGTGAGGAGGTAGTGAGGGTCAGGTTTCGGCACTCTTTATCATATTCCTTTTCTCTTTCTTTAGATAGAAATAAAAGAGTTCCAAAGATAGCATAACCTTATCAAACTACATGGCTAGCTTGCAGCAAAAAAACGAGGGATATATCTAGATTGAACTTTTATTTAGGAAAACATTGAAACAGCGAAGCGCTCCTCAATTCGTATAGATGGAATAGATCTGATTACAAGGAAAACGTGCCAAAATGCCTAATCACGAGGATTACGAGGAAAACATGTCGAAATGCCACAGAGACAATGAAGAACGACTTGCCACGTCATGCGGCCTGGCGGCTGAACACACATCCTGACCATTTGCGGGTTTCTGAGTGATATTTTGCCATGCTACCATTCGGTTGGTTCATTTAGAATGATATGTATCCACACAACCACGCAGAAAAATCGTTCAAATAGTCAGCATAACAGCTAAGAGGTTCATCGTCTCTCAAACTTCGTGTTAATCAGATCATGTTGGTCATTTTTTAAGATGGTGTTGTACTTCGACACTATACTTGCAGTAGCCAGGCACATATCCCTGAGAGGATTATGCTCATGAATCAATGTTGGTTTCAGACAAAATTATGCATTTTTATTAATTCTAAAGTTTTATTCTCTCGTGGTTTATTTGTAGGTTCCAAGTGTGTCCACATGTAATAGCTGAAAAAAAATGTTCGAAAATCATCTTGGAGCCCGTCCACCATGGTGGAATTTTTTGAATTTTTGAAAAATGTTAAATATTTTCAAAACAAATATATTTAGGTCGTCAATAATACAAAATACAAGTGTGCAAAGCAGCAAAAAAGATAGATATAACAAATTTTGAAAAAGTCTGAGGCCCATAACAAAGTTCCACTGTTCACATCCAAATCTATACTTTTGTCTTTTCCGCAGAGAGCAGAATACAAAGTTTTTCACATGCTGTTTTTTTCGTGCGTGTATTATAAATTATTATCTACATCCTAATATTTTTTTAGATTTTTTAATCTTTAAATTTAAATTTTTGAGAAAATAAATATATAAAGTCCGTCATGGTGGACGAGCACCAAAACGACGCTGCCCACTCTTTGGCATATTTGTTTCCCTCTCAGCTTTCGATAAAAGAGATGATCCTTTGTTGCATTTTTGCTCGATGAGGAGTTAAGCACATGGTATCTCGGTGGAGCTGTCTTCCCGGTGGTCGGGTCGTCCGACTATATCGGCATATGTGGCCTGTGTTGTAATTTGGTGTTTTGTTACGTGTTGCCCATAACACAAAGCTTTGGCCTATTTATGCATGACATAGTATATGATTGTGCCATGGAGCTAAAGTTTAGTCTCATATTACGTTAGTAAGAGTTGCACCTTGTTATATATTAGACTATTCTACCACTCACTAAGACGTGATAAAAAGAGCAGCTCTCCCACACTCCTCCAACGACGACGTCCGTCACGCCATGTCACGCCTCGCCTCGTCATGACGATACGCGTTGCGGGAACGAGCCAAACTCGTTTTTTGCATTATATTTATATTTTACTATTTGGGAAAATTAATTATACGAGTCATCAACAAATGTGTTAATCAATTGTTTTCAATTTTAAAAGTGCAATGAACGTCTCCTAAAGAGGGATGAATAGGCTTCTAAAATTATTATGGTTTAGACTCAAACAAATGCGAAATAAAACTAACGTTTAATTTATTGAGCACAAAACCTAACCATTAGATTCACCTAAGTGCATCAACAACCTATGCTAAGCAATATAAGCAACAAAGTGATAGCCAGATAAAATACTTCAAGCATGATGATATCACAATATAAAATGCATAATTAAAGGGCTCGGTTGAGAGATAACCGATGGACGCGGAGACGAATTTTTGTATCCCGGAGTTCATTTCCAAAGAAGCTACGTCTCCGTTAAAGAGGTGTGTTGGTGCAATGCTCTCCGAACGCCACAAATGACTCACCTCGGGGTGTGGTGGCTCGATGTTCACCCAACGCCACACAAGGCCTCACCCCGGATGCGGAAGCACGCAACTCACCAACGCCGCAAAAGGCTCACCCTATTCTCCCGTGAGCTTGCCACAAAGGCCTACTCATGATCCACTATGGGACACTTGAGGGCAGTCATCGAACCCGTGCAAGATTGGAGCAATCTCCACAACTCAATTGGAGGCTCCCAACAATAACGCCACAAAAGGCAACAAAGCCACAATAGGCAACAAAGACCACAAGAGGTCAACACTCCAACCACACAACCGTCTAGGGTTCCAGGAACCCAAAAGTAACAAGTCCACGAGCTTGTACTCGCCGAATCTCCAAGGAGAACTCAAACCTATGCACCAAATGCAAGGGCAAGTCCTTCACTCCCAAATTCCAACAAAGCTACAAAAGCTATTGTGGGAATAATAGAGAAAGAACAAAAGAGGAGAACACAAAACTCTCCAAGATCTAGATTCCAATGATTCCTTCACAAAGAAGGGATTTGGCTTGAGGAGGGTTGTAGATCTAGATCTCCTCTCTCAAATCCCTCAAAAAGATGTAAGGATCGTGGAAGGGGGAAGGAGAGAGGACAATCTCTTCAAGGTCAACAATGGAGAGAGAGAAAGAGAAACAGACCAAAGAACTCGTACACAGGAAGGGGAAGAGGAGCCCCTTTTAAAGGGATCCCCGATCTGCCCGTTATGGGCATTTACAACCCTGGCCGGAACTTCCGGTGGGAGGCCAGAATTTTTGGTGGCATGAAGCCAACGGTCAGAAAACTGCAATGCGAAAGACAGGAAAAAGAGTCTGGACGGAACTTCCGCTGAGAACGGTACAACCGGTAGAAATTCCGACCGAAGTTCCATCAAATAGAACACCCAAAAACAGAGAGGTTATTGAGCGTGAGCGGAACAAGAGCCAGATTTTCAACCGAAACTTCCGATGGCAACTAGGCCTGAGCGGAATTTCTGGTGTGATACGTCCATTTTGCATCACTATTCTATATCATAATTTTTTGTTATTCATTGATATATTTCATATTATGAGGTGATACTTATGTTGTTTCATCTATTTTTGCATGTTGGATGATTCTTGGAGGATGAACTGCCGGAGTCAGGATTCTGATGGAAAAAGCGGAGTTTTGATGCAATTTTCACGAAGATTGGAAAATACCAGAAAATACATGGAAAATCATATTTTTCCATAAGACGAAGGAAGCCAGAAGGGGAGGCTGAGATGGGCCACAGGGGGCCCACACACCCCATGCGCGGGCACCCTTGGCCGCGCCACCAGGGGGTTTGGCCACCCTGGCCCACCTCCTGCTCCGCCCTTTCACCTATATCTTCTCCTCGAAACCCTAATACACGGGGGGCGACCACATAAAGATTATGTTGCCTCTGCGGGGCGGAAACTATAGAGATAGAAAGAGCTCTTCGATAGACAGATTTCTGCCAGGGAAATTCCTTCCTGGAGAGGGGAGATCGTCGCCATCAACATCGTCATCAAGCAAGACTTTATCGGGATCATCATTATCCACACCACCATCTCTACCAGCACCATCATCACCACTCCATCCTGCTGTAAAAATTGTGTTGAATTTTGCATAGTTCTTAGGGGAAACTTTCGCGGTGTTGATTATTTTTGTAGTTGATGCTTGTGAGTGGAACCATTGAATTATTGTTTATGTTCAGATTGTTATTCATCGTCATATCATCTCTGATCTTGATCCATATAATGTCTCGTGAGTAGTGTAGGCGTCCGTAGCATGGAAAACAAAAAATTCTACCGCATGCACACAAACAAGCCAAGATCTATCTACTAGATTGTAGCAACGAGTCGATTGGAGTACTCACCCTCGAAGATTACAAAGCGGTTAACGATAGCAGATTCTCGTGGGTGATGTAGTCGTACACTTGCCGATCTCAAGATCGCGTAGATGATCCTTCCGGTGCTGCGTTCCGGCAGCGCTTCCGCAGTCGGTCACACGTTCGGTACTCGATGAAGACCTTCCTCTCCCTTGTTCTAGCAGGCAGTGGAGGTTGCAGTTCTCCCCTCGCGATTCCGGCAGCACGACGGCGTGGTGTCGGAAGTAGAGGGAAGATCCTGCAGGGCTTCGCCTAAGCCGGTGCGAGTTATGGTGGATCTAGGGTTTTTCCAGTGATCTAGGTTTAGAAGGCCAGATAGGAGGAGGAGGTGTCCGTGGCGGCTAGGGAGATGGCGACGTGCCGAAGGCGGCGGCGTGCGGCAGCGGCGGTGCACGGTGGGGAGGACTAGGGCTTGTAATCTTTAGGGCAGCCCTCCCCCTCTATTTATGAGAGGGAGGGCAGCCTTGGGAGAGGGGAGTTTGAATCCATACCCAAACCCAAGTTGGATATAAGGAGGACTCTTTCCTTCTTCCACTAGGAAACTATTGTTCCAGTTTGACTTTTCAAACCTCCCTTTTGACTTTAAATTTAGAGCTTTAATTCTCTCTCACAAATGCCCAACCAAGTGACCTAGGACATGATCCAATCATTACACTTACCCATGACACATTCATGGACCATTCCCCTTCTGATCCGGTGAACCTTCTAGACCCTTCTAGAACCTCTCCAATGGAAACATCGAAATCATTCCCGAACTCCGGAATCGGACTTTCCTTATATGAATCTTATTCTCCAGACCATTCCGGATCTCCTCGTGATATCCCGGATCCCATCTGAGACTCCGAACAACATTCGGTATCCCTACTTACATTCCATATCTACTAAACAACATTGAATCCTTAAGTGTGTCTCCCTACGGTTCGTGAATTATGCGGGCATGACCGAGACACTTCTCCGATCAATAACCAATAGAGGAATCTGGAAATTCATATGGCTCCCACATATTTCAATGATTACTTTGCGATTGAATGAACCACTTACATACGATACCAAATTCCCTTTGTCTCGCGATAGTTTACTTATCTGAGGTCCGATCGTCGGTATCTCTGCATACCTAGTTCAACCTCGTTACCGATAAGTACTCTTTTCTCGTTCCCGTGATATGTGATACCTTGTGAGCCAGTCACATGCTTGCAAGCTAAATGGATGGCATTCCACCGAGATGTCCCAGAGTGTAACACCCTCAGAATCGGGCCTATGCAAGTTTTAGCGAATCCCGCCAAACCCGCATAGAAACGATTCAAAGGTGCCCACCAGGCACTTTCGTGCGGGTGGAAAACGAAGTAATAACATTACACAACAGTCCTCGATGGGACCCACAGAACAGATATATATACAACACGACTCCATGAGTCAAGAATACAGATATACGGTACAAAGATCCAAATCACCTTAAAAGATGGTCGCGTCCGACTACGGACAAGATGCAAATGGGGCTAAGAGCCCTGAAGAATAACCAATGGCGTCCATAACCCTGCCCAGGCCAAGCCGGAAGGGTAACCCTGCTAACGACGGCGATCTCAAAACCTGCTTAAACAAAAAGGGGTGCCGACAAAGGGCAAAGGAAAAAGAGGAGCGTCAGTACTGAGGCCAGTACACGGCGAGACTAGAATTCGGCGGTCCTCGCCTACATAGGTAGAGTTTTATTTATTCAGTTATCGTTGCAGCAATTACTAGTCAGGTAGAGGTAATCATCCTGATAAAATAAACCGTGGGCACTTTTAGTTAACCATTCCGTTATAGTTACCACACTTACTAATCAGATATAGATAGCATGAGATAACCCAAAACCCAGCAGTTGTTGGTACTTTTATTTAGCCATTACGTTGTAGTTGCAAGACTTACTAGTCAGGTACAATGGTCGCAAGCGACACTCCAAACAGGCAATGGTGGGCAGTATTGATTAACCATTCCATTATAGTGAAGCTGATTACTAGTCATTATAAAGTCAAATTTATAGCGATAAACTTTAGTTGTGCTTGTCTATGGTCGAGATACTGTGCTCCAAGTCGTCCATAACCGCGGACACGGCTTTCAGAAAGTTTTAACCCGGCCGGGGTGCACAAATAGCAACACACACACGATCAACCTCGGAAAAACCAAATCAAAATCCAACGAGGTCTTCACGACAGAGCAATCACAAGATTCAGAAATATTTCAGGGGGCCACCCCTTAAAGTAGACACACAAAGAAGTTAGCTGACTTCGAGACGGACTTAAGGTTTGTGGGGCCGGCTGTAAACGACTGAGAACCCGAAAGTGTGGCTGGGCTTGTCGATACCGCGAAAACGGGTCACAATTCCTAAACAGTACAGTGTGCTATCTGTCGCACAATTTAAATACAAAAGTAGCATGGCATAAGTACAGGATCGTAAATAAAACCTCAAACTAGTTTGTGGCCCCAAGAAATAAGACGGAATCAAGCTCTGGCTAAGGGGGGCCCATACTCCCCGTATGTGGATAGCGCGATAAATCAAGGAACAGGTATCAAGTACTCGGGGTCCTACGGGACACAAGTGGGCGTTCGGAAACCAAATATTTTCTATCACCCACCGATGCCTCTGCTTACTTCAGTTTTAGTTATTAAACAGGAATTAAAGTGAACGATAAGTAAAACTATGAGCATCTCCAACATCAACATGCGGCAATACATCAACAACTGTGGCACTGGACAACACGCAACAGCACTTGAGCAAGCGACTACGACGCGCAAGTCCAACTATCTACCAAACAACGGTAATAGGATGTGTCCAAGGCAATATAAGGCTGCAGGGGATATCACGGGTACGAAAACTAAAGCAACGCAACGCAGATAGCAATAGATCAACAGGAGGGAATAAATACTATAAAAGTAAGATAGGTAGAAAAGGGGGGATGCTCGCCTGAAAACATTGTCGAAGGTTCCACCGAAGATCGGGGCGAAGCTCACAACAACTCAACGGCCTTATCCGCGAAGAAGCAAACGCTAGAAGAAACACCGGATGCACTATTTAATACTACGGCAAAAGATCGGCATGATGCATGTATGATGTATGGCACGACGAAGGTGCAATGCAATTAGGTCATATTAAGCGGAACCGGAGTCCCGACAATTAATTAGATGGTTCATGTTGTTTAGCTACCCCGCAATTTAAATGTTGTCTTAACATGGCAAGATATGGTACCGGTTCGATGCACAAATTTAAATGAGGCCAATATGAGACTAGATTTGCCCGCATATGGGCCCCATATTTAATTATTAGGTGAATCGGCGTAAGGCCCCCAAACCACAGACAAGGATGCATGCAAGTATGACAATTAAATATGCAACAAGTTGTTATTATATTATAAATAGGGTTCCGGGAAGGGGTTCACACATTGAGGGGTCTCGACGAACTTGAGGTTCCGGGGTTCGGGGTTCGGTCTCAGGGTCCAGGGTTCGACGGGATCGTTCTCGGATAGCGGGGGTAGGTCTTGTCGCATCCGGTAGCAGGACTTGGTTCGCGTGGGGGCGCATCGGATTCTTCCGGGTCGGTGCCGATCTTGTCGTTGCGAGGATCTTGTCGGGTCCGCGCTATCGAGTCGGTCTTGGCGTTCGGGAGCGTTCTCGTGGCAATCTTGGCGTCCTGGGGGCGATCCTGTCGCATCCGCGGTCGTGGGGTCCTGTCGACGGTCATTGCGTTCAAGGTGGCGAACTTGGCGTTTCGGGTATCTTCGGCCCTCGGATCCGAGAGTGGGGGTACTTGTCGTCTGCGTCCTTCGAGGTCATGTCGTGGTACTTGTCATCCATGATGAAGGTCTTGTCTATGGTTCGTCAGTGCTTCCGGTCTTGGCCCTTTGCGAAGAACTTGTCGACGAGACAAGGGGCCGAGACGAACTTGGTGGTCCCGAGGATACGGTTCGAGAAGGGGAACTTGGCATCCATCTAGACGATCTTGTCGGTTCCTTGTCGAAGACCAAGGCGATGCGGCCACCGGGTGCAGGGCTCAGGAGAGCGACGCCACGGCTGATGAAGAGCTCGAGGACGGGTCCCGCACGGCTGCAAGGCAACAGGAGGCGGCCGAGAGGGGGCCACGCTGCAGCGCCCTAGGCGGCAGAGCACCACGGACGCGCGCGGGGCCGCTCAGGGGCGAGCCGCGGGAGGAGGCATGCGGCGGTGCTCGAGCTAGGGAGGCGAGGGCGCGGGCAGACGAGGCCCAGGCGGACGGCGGGGAGGGCGGACCGGCCCTGGCGGCGGTGGACGGAGGCGGCACCGCGGGGCCGGAGGCGGGGAAGAGGCGCGCGGCGGAGGGGCTCGACGGAGGTTGAGGCGCGGCGGCCCACGGACGCGGCCTGCGGAGAGAGCGAGGCGGGGCGGGCGCGCCGGCGAGGGTGGCGCGCGCGCGGAAGGACGTGGCCGGCGGGAGGCGCGGCCGGGCGCGGGGAGGGCGGTGCAGAGGCGGCGGCGGGGCGCCGTCGAGCGCGGCTGCTGGCGGACGGGGAGGCCGACGCGCGAGGGATGGTGAGGGCGAGCGCGAGGTGGCGGTGGCGGCGACGGGCGACGATGCGGCGGGGCGGAGGAGGACCGGAGGGGCGCGGGCGAGCGCCGGGGAAGGAAGAAGGGGCCGGCGGAGGGGAAGGAAGAGGGAGACGGGCGGCGCTCGCGTCGGGGCGAGGGTGACGGGGTGGGGAGGGCCGCGCTGAGAGGAGCTAGACGCCGGAGGGAAGAGGGGGAGGTGAGAGCCGGCGGCGTCGGGGCTCGGGGGGGCTCGCGGTCGGGCGGAGAGAGGGAAGGGAGGAAGAGGATGAGGGCGGGACAGGTGGGGCCAGGGGGTCCCGCGGCCAGGGGGCCAGGCGGCCTAGGGGCGCGGTCCAGGGGTGGCTGGTTGGGCGCGTGCATGCATGGTGTGTCGTGTGTGTGGTCTGAGTGAGGTGGAGGGGAGTGGGGGTGAGAGGAGAGAGGGGCTGCTGAGGTGGCAGCACCGGATTGGGTGAGGGAGAGAGGGGAGATGAGGTGGAGAGGGGCTATTGGTTGGGGTGAGGTGGAGAGGGGTTGGGTAGGATAGGATTGGTAGCTGTAGGATTTGTCTGGTGGACCGTTTTGAAAATGGGGGTGGTCGTTCGGGTCGAGTCGGCCCGTTCGACTGCCCCCACTAAAAATAATTCAATATTTTATTTGTTTTAAACGGGCCGTTTGCAAACCGATAGCGGCCAAAACAAAATAATCCGGAGGCCCGGGTTTGGCGTTTGAATAAAAGACGGGGCGTTTAGAAAACAAAACCAGGCTTTTCAAAAATAGTTTTATGCAAGCAAATGCAAGATGATGACGATGCTCAAATGCAATGTGGCATGATGACATGAGCATGCGGTCATGACGATGCAATGCACAAAAACAACGCGATTTTCTAGTAATGGTTTTGCGGGATGCCACAATTCGACACCACTAACAATGGATCTCGCCCTCGAGATCCGCCTCATGGTACCGGAAGGAAGGTCGGCGATCTGCATCTTCTCGCTTCGTGTAGATCCTCGCGACACCACTAACAAGGGGTCGTTGTCCGTGATCGTCGAGAGCACACTCCGGGAACAAAGGTCGAAGGTAGAGGTATCCACAAATAAAGTCACCCCTAACTTCCGTGGACGAAGTAAAACTGCTGGATCCACTGATTCAATGTACAAGAGCGAATGATAAGAGTAGTCGGATGGTGATCAGTCCATCGCGCACCCAAACCATTACTCTGCACACGAATAGGCGGATTATGCAACCAACTCTCGGAATCAGACTGAAGATCTCAACAAACGAGGTTCGGAAACAAGGGAGTGATGCAGACTCTGCATCGGATCTGGCGTAGAGGATGTCGTCGCGTCGAAAAGCACCGGAAGGCACAAACAAGGAACAAAGAATGGTAACACCGTAGACGGATTCATCAGGCAGCTTGAACACCGGACGGTAGAACACCGTTGACAAAGGAGGAAGCGAAACCCTGAAGGTACGACGGAACCCAACCACGAGAAATCCTGGACTCGAAGAGGAAGAAGAGAGCAGATTCAAAACACGTCGAGGTAAGAGGAGAATAGCAGAGGGGTAAGGAGTAAAAGCAGACCTAACCAGAACTATCCAACCGATTTTGCAAAAATAGTTTTGACACTCTACTGCGGCTGTTAGCTAGGTTATCCTACAGGCTGGACTTGTGGGGTATCGCAACTGCTGAGCTCTGATACCACTCTGTAACACCCTCAGAATCGGACCTATGCAAGTTTTAGCGAATCCCGCCAAACCTGCATAGAAACGATTCAAAGGTGCCCACCAGGCACTTTCGTGCGGGTGGAAAACGAAGTAATAACATTTCACAACAGTCCTCGATGGGACCCACAGAACAGATATATATACAACACGACTCCATGAGTCAAGAATACAGATATACGGTACAAAGATCCAAATCACCTTAAAAGATGGTCGCGTCCGACTACGGACAAGATGCAAATGGGGCTAAGAGCCCTGAAGAATAACCAATGGCGTCCATAACCCTGCCCAGGCCAAGCCGGAAGGGTAACCCTGCTAACGACGGCCATCTCAAAACCTGCTTAAACAAAAAGGGGTGCCGACAAAGGGCAAAGGAAAAAGAGGAGCGTCAGTACTGAGGCCAGTACATGGCGAGACTAGAATTCGGCGGTCCTCGCCTACATAGGTATGGTGGACTAAAGCGGCAGCGGCAGCGTGCACTAAACAACCTATAGAGACTCGATCCAACTGGCGGCAATCAGAGAGGGGTAAGAAGGACCTATTCGGAACCAACCTGATACTACCATCAAACAAACACATCCTGGCGTTTCCCCCTCGAGACCAAACGAGGAGGTCAACCGAGGAACTCACACAGTTGGCAGTTTTATTTATTCAGTTATCGTTGCAGCAATTACTAGTCAGGTAGAGGTAATCATCCTGATAAAATAAACCATGGGCACTTTTAGTTAACCATTCCGTTATAGTTACCACACTTACTAATCAGATATAGATAGCATGAGATAACCCAAAACCCAGCAGTTGTTGGTACTTTTATTTAGCCATTACGTTGTAGTTGCAAGACTTACTAGTCAGGTACAATGGTCGCAAGCGACACTCCAAACAGGCAATGGTGAGCAGTATTAATTAACCATTCCATTATAGTGAAGCTGATTACTAGTCATTATAAAGTCAAATTTATAGCGATAAACTTTAGTTGTGCTTGTCTATGGTCGAGATACTGTGCTCCAAGTCGTCCATAACCGCGGACACGACTTTCAGAAAGTTTTAACCCGGCCGGGGTGCACAAATAGCAACACACACACGATCAACCTCGGAAAAACCAAATCAAAACCCAACGAGGTCTTCACGACAGAGCAATCACAAGATTCAGAAATATTTCAGGGGGCCACCCCTTAAAGTAGACCCGCAACGAAGTTAGCTGACTTCGAGACGGACTTAAGGTTTGTGGGGCCGGTTGTAAACGACTGAGAACCCGAAAGTGTGGCTGGGCTTGTCGATACCGCGAAAACGGGTCACAATTCCTAAACAGTACAGTGTGCTATCTGTCGCACAATTTAAATACAAAAGTAGCATGGCATAAGTACAGGATCGTAAATAAAACCTCAAACTAGTTTGTGGCCCCAAGAAATAAGACGGAATCAAGCTCTGGCTAAGGGGGGCCCATACTCCCCGTATGTGGATAGCGCGATAAATCAAGGAACAGGTATCAAGTACTCGGGGTCCTACGGGACACAAGTGGGCGTTCGGAAGCCAAATATTTTCTATCACCCACCGATGCCTCTGCTTACTTCAATTTTAGTTATTAAACAGGAATTAAAGTGAACGATAAGTAAAACTATGAGCATCTCCAACATCAACATGCGGCAATACATCAACAACTGTGGCACTGGACGACACGCAACAGCACTTGAGCAAGCGACTACGACGCGCAAGTCCAACTATCTACCAAACAACGGTAATAGGATGTGTCCAAGGCAATATAAGGCTGCAGGGGATATCACGGGTACGAAAACTAAAGCAACGCAACACAGATAGCAATAGATCAACAGGAGGGAATAAATACTATAAAAGTAAGATAGGTAGAAAAGGGGGGATGCTCGCCTGAAAACATTGTCGAAGGTTCCACCGAAGATCGGGGCGAAGCTCACAACAACTCAACGGCCTTATCCGCGAAGAAGCAAACGCTAGAAGAAACACCGGATGCACTATTTAATACTACGGCAAAAGATCGGCATGATGCATGTATGATGTATGGCACGGCGAAGGTGCAATGCAATTAGGTCATATTACGCGGAACCGGAGTCCCGACAATTAATTAGATGGTTCATGTTGTTTAGCTACCCCGCAATTTAAATGTTGTCTTAACATGGCAAGATATGGTACCGGTTCGATGCACAAATTTAAATGAGGCCAATATGAGACTAGATTTGCCCGCATATGGGCCCCATATTTAATTATTAGGTGAATCGGCGTAAGGCCCCCAAACCACAGACAAGGATGCATGCAAGTATGACAATTAAATATGCAACAAGTTGTTATTATATTATAAAATAGGGTTCCGGGAAGGGGTTCACACATTGAGGGGTCTCGACGAACTTGAGGTTCCGGGGTTCGGGGTTCGGTCTCAGGGTCCAGGGTTCGACGGGATCGTTCTCGGATAGCGGGGGTAGGTCTTGTCGCATCCGGGAGCAGGACTTGGTTCGCGTGGGGGCGCATCGAATTCTTCCGGGTCAGTGCCGATCTTGTCGTTGCGAGGATCTTGTCGGGTCCGCGCTATCGAGTCGGTCTTGGCGTTCGGGAGCGTTCTCGTGGCAATCTTGGCGTCCTGGGGGCGATCCTGTCGCATCCGCGGTCGTGGGGTCCTGTCGACGGTCATTGCGTTCAAGGTGGCGAACTTGGCGTTCCGGGTATCTTCGGCCCTCGGATCCGAGAGTGGGGGTACTTGTCGTCTGCGTCCTTCGAGGTCATGTCGTGGTACTTGTCATCCATGATGAAGGTCTTGTCTATGGTTCGTCAGTGCTTCCGGTCTTGGCCCTTTGCGAAGAACTTGTCGACGAGACAAGGGGCCGAGACGAACTTGGTGGTCCCGAGGATACGGTTCGAGAAGGGGAACTTGGCATCCATCTAGACGATCTTGTCAGTTCCTTGTCGAAGACCAAGGCGATGCGGCCACCGGGTGCAGGGCTCAGGAGAGCGACGCCACGGCTGATGAAGAGCTCGAGGACAGGTCCCGCACGGCTGCAAGGCAACAGGAGGCGGCCGAGAGGGGGCCACGCTGCAGCGCCCTAGGCGGCAGAGCACCACGGACGCGCGCGGGGCCGCTCAGGGGCGAGCCACGGGAGGAGGCATGCGGCGGTGCTCGAGCTAGGGAGGCGAGGGCGCGGGCAGACGAGGCCCAGGCGGACGGCGGGGAGGGCGGACCGGCCCTGGCGGCGGTGGACGGAGGCGGCACCGCGGGGCCGGAGGCGGGGAAGAGGCGCGGCGGAGGGGCTCGACGGAGGTTGAGGCGCGGCGGCCCACGGACGCGGCCTGCGGAGAGAGCGAGGCGGGGCGGCGCGCCGGCGAGGGTGGCGCGCGCGCGGAAGGACGTGGCCGGCGGGAGGCGCGGCCGGGCGCGGGGAGGGCGGTGCAGAGGCGGCGGCGGGGCGCCGTCGAGCGCGGCTGCTGGCGGACGGGGAGGCCGACGCGCGAGCGGATGGTGAGGGCGAGGCGGTGGCGGCGACGGGCGACGATGCGGCGGGGCGGAGGAGGACCGGAGGGGCGCGGGCGAGCGCCGGGGAAGGAAGAAGGGGCCGGCGGAGGGGAAGGAAGAGGGAGACGGGCGGCGCTCACGTCGGGGCGAGGGTGACGGGGTGGGGAGGGCCGCGCGGAGAGGAGCTAGACGCCGGAGGGAAGAGGGGGAGGTGAGAGCCGGCGGCGTCGGGGCTCGGGGGGCTCGCGATCGGGCAGAGAGAGGGAAGGGAGGAAGAGGATGAGGGCGGGACAGGTGGGGCCAGGGGGTCCCGCGGCCAGGGGGCCAGGCGGCCTAGGGGAGCGGTCCAGGGGTGGCTGGTTGGGCGCGTGCATGCAGGGTGTGTCGTGTGTGTGGTCTGAGTGAGGTGGAGGGGAGTGGGGGTGAGAGGAGAGAGGGGATGTTGAGGTGGCAGCACCGGATTGGGTGAGGGAGAGAGGGGAGATGAGGTGGAGAGGGCTATTGTTGGGGTGAGGTGGAGAGGGGCTGGGTAGGATAGGATTGGTAGCTGTAGGATTTGTCTGGTGGACCGTTTTGAAAATGGGGGTGGTCGTTCGGGTCGAGTCGGCCCGTTCGACTGCCCCCACTAAAAATAATTCAATATTTTATTTGTTTTAAACGGGCCGTTTGCAAACCGATAGCGGCCAAAACAAAATAATCCAGAGGCCCGGGTTTGGCGTTTGAATAAAAGACGGGGCGTTTAGAAAACAAAACCAGGCTTTTCAAAAATAGTTTTATGCAAGCAAATGCAAGATGATGACGATGCTCAAATGCAATGTGGCATGATGACATGAGCATGCGGTCATGACGATGCAATGCACAAAAACAACGCGATTTTCTAGTAATGGTTTTGCGGGATGCCACACAGAGTATATCTATCCGTCATATGGATGGACAAATCCCACTCTTGATCCATGTGCCCCAACACATACTTTCCGAACACTCAATGCCACCTTTATAGCCACCCAGTTACGGTGTTGTGGTTGATGTCATCAAAGCATTCTTTCGGTGATGGTGATTAGCGTGATCTCATGGTCGAAGGAATTAGGTTACTATGTATCAGAAAGCTTATAGCAAACGAACTATTGAAATGACTTGATCTTAATGCTTATCTATAGGAGTATGTCCATCACACCATTCTCCCAATGATATGATCTTGTTGTTAATAACATCTCAATGTTCATGATCGGGAAACCACGATCATATATTAACCAACAAGCTAGTATTACAAAGAGGCTTTACTAGGGACTCTAATTTAGTTTACAAATCACACAAGTATTAATGTTTCTGGTTAATACTATTATAGCATGAATGTAAACATTTATCATAAACACAAAGATATAATAATAACCACTTTTATTATTGCCTATAGGGCATATCTCCAACAGTTTCCCACTTACACTAGAGTCAACTAATCCAGATTATATGGTAATATACCGAACACCCATGGCGGTTTGGTGCTTGTCATGTTTTGCCCTCGGGAGAGATTTAGTCAACGGATCCGCCACATTCAGATCTGTGTATACTTTGCAAATCTTTATGTCACCATCTTGGACATGTTCTTGAATAGCGTGAAAATGTAGCTTGATGTGCTTCAGCTTCTTGTGTGACCTTGGTTCTTGCGCATTGGCTATGGCGCCCATGTTATCACAATATATAGACATTGGGTCCAGCACACTTGGAACCACACCGAGCTCTGTAATGAACTCCTTCATCCATATCGCCTCTTGTGAAGCCTCCGAAGCAGCTATGTATTCCGATTCAGTTGAAGATCTCGCCACAACGCTTTGCTTTGCACTCCTCCAGCTAACTGTTGCACCATTCAAAGTAAATACGTATCCATATTGAGATTTAGAATCATCCGGATCGGTGTTCCAACTAGCATCGGTGTAACTATTAACAACGAGTTGTTCATCACCTCCATAAGAAAGAACCATATCCTTAGTTCTTCTCAAGTACTTAAGGATGTTTTTGACCGCTATCCAATGATCCACTCCTGGATCACTTTGATATCTGCTAGTCAAACTAACAACATATGCAATGTCGGGTCTAGTACATAGCATGGCATACATAAGAGATCCTATGGTTGAGGCATAGGGAGTCTTACTCATCCTTTCTCTATCTTCTGCCGTTGCAGGACTTCGATTTTTACTCAAGGTCATATTGGGCAACATGGGCAAGAATCCTTTCTTGCTATCTTCCATTCCAAACATCTTTAGAATTTTGTCCAAATATGTACTTTGTGACAATGATATTAGGCGTCTCGATCTATCTCTGCAAATCTTTATGCCTAATATGCAAGCTGCTTCGCCAAGATCTTTTATTGAAAAACTATTATTCAAATAATACTTGACACTATTAAAAAGGTCTACATCATTCCCAATCAACAATATGTCGTCTACATATAGTATTAAGAATGCTAAAGAGCTCCCACTCACTTTCCTATAAATACAAGCTTCTCCATAAGTTTGTATAAAACCAAAGCTTTTGATTACCTTATCAAAACGTTGATTCCAACTCCGGGATGCTTGCTTCAATCCATAAATGGACCGTTGAAGTTTGCATACCTTGTTAGCATCTTTAGGATCGACAAAACCTTTGGGTTGTACCATATACAACTCTTCATCAATGTCTCCATTGAGGAACGCCGTTTTGACATCCATCTGCCATATCTCATAATCATAATATGCAGCGATTGCTAACAAAATCCTCATAGAATTTAGCTTCGCTACTAGTGAGAAAGTCTCATCGTAGTCAACTCCTTGAATTTGTCGAAACCCTTTTGCGACAAGTCGAGCTTTATAGACAGTAACATTACCATCAACATTTGTTTTCTTCTTGAAAATCCATTTGTTCTCGTCAGCCTTCCGGCCATCCGGTAAGTCCACCAAAGTCCATACTTGGTTTCAGTACATGGATCCAATCTCGGATTTCATGGCTTCTTGCCATTTATTGGAATCTGGGATCATCATCGCTTCCTCATATGTCGCAGGGTCATCGGTGTTGTCCACCAACATGACACTCATAACGGGATCATACCAATCAGGAGTGGTACGAGTTCTCGTTGACCTGCGAGGTTCCGTAGTAACTTCAACCGAAGTTTCATGATCACCATCTTTAGCTTCATCTCTTATTGGTGTAGGCGCCACAGGAACTACTTCCGGTGCTGCCCTACTCGCAAGTTCAAGAGAAGGTTCAACAACCTCGTCGAGTTCTACTTTCCTTCCAGTCACTTCTTTCGAGAGAAACTCCTTCTCTAGAAAGGATCCATTCTTGGCAACGAAGATTTTGCCCTCGGAGCTATGATAGAAGGTATACCCAATAGTTTCCTTCGGGTATCCTATGAAGACGCATTTTTCCGCTTTGGGTTCAAGCTTGTCTGGCTGTAACTTCTTTACATAAGCTTCGCAACCCCAAAATTTTAAGAAACGACAGTTTAGGTTTCTTCCCAAACCATAATTCATATGGTGTCGTTTCAACGGATTTAGATGGTGCCCTATTTAAAGTGAATGAGGCTGTTTCTAATGCATAACCCCAAAACGATAGCGGAAAATCTATAAGTGACATCATAGAACGAACCATATCTAAGATATTTCGATTACGACGTTTGGACACACCATTACGTTGTGGTGTTCCCGGCGGTGTCAATTGTGAAAGTATTCCGCATTTCTTCAAATGCTCGCCAAACTCGTAACTTAGATATTCACCTCGATGATCAGATCGTAGAAACTTAATCTTATTGTTACGTTGATTCTCTACTTTACTTTGAAATTCCTTAAACTTCTCGAAAGTTTCGGACTTATGTTTCATGAAATAGATATACCCATATCTAATCAAGTCATCCGTGAAGGTAAGAACATAACGATAACCACCGCGTGATGCTACACTCATTGGACCACACACATCGGTATGTATGATTTCCAATAAGTCCGTAGCTCGCTCCATCATACCAGAAAATGGAGTCTTAGTCATTTTACCCATTAGACATGCTTGGCATCTTTCAAGTGATTCGAAATCAAGTGATTCAAGAAGTCCATCGGAATGGAGTTTCTTCATACGCTTCACTCCAATGTGACCAAGACGACAGTGGCACATATAGGTTGAGTTATCGCTTAATTTCAAATGTTTAGCTTCAATGTTATTAATATGTGTATTACTACAACCGAGATTCAATAAGAATAAACCATCTATCAAAGGTGCATGTGCATAAAATATATTACTCATATAAATAGAACAACCATTATTCTCGGACTTAAACAAGTAACTGTCTCACAATAAACATGATCATGATATTATGTTCATGCTCAACGCAGGCACCAAATAACAATTATTTAAGTATAAAACTAATCCCGATGGTAGGTGAAGAGGTAGCGTGCCGACCGCGATCACATCAACCTTTGATCCGTTTCCAACCCGCATCGTTGCCTCTGTCTTTGCTAGTTTCCATCTATTCTGCAGCACCTGTTTCGAGTTACAAATGTGAGCAACCGAACCAGTATCAAATACCCAGGAACTACTACAAGTACTAGTGAGATACACATCAATAACATGTATATCGGATATACCTTTCTTCTTGATGTTGCCGTTCTTCAAATCCGCCAAGTACTTAGGGCAATTCCGCTTCCAGTGACCTTCTCCCTTGCAGTAAAAGCACTCAGTATCAGCCTTAGGCCCATCCTTGGTCTTCTTCGCCGGCGCGGTAACTTTCTTACCGCCCTTCTTGAAGTTTCCCTTTTTCTTAGACTTGCCTTGCTTCTTGAATTTGGTGGTCTTATTGACCAACAACACTTGGTGCTCTTTCTTGGTCTCCACTTCTGCAGACTTTAACATGGAGAAGAGTTCGGGCAACGACTTGTCCATGTTTTGCATATTGTAGTTCATCACAAAGTTCTTATAACTTGGTGGTAGTGATTGGAGGACACGGTGAATCCCCAAAACATTAGAAATCACTATACCCAAGCTTTGAAGCTTGCTTGCGTGCCCAGACATCTTAAGCACGTGCTCACTGATGGAGCTGCCCTCTTCCATCTTGCAGTTAAAGAACTTTTCAGAAGCCTCATAACTCTCAACTATCGCGTGAGCCTCAAATATTATTTTGAGTTCACAAACAATATCATGTGGGTCATGGTTCTCAAACCTTTTATGAAGCTCTGATTCCAAACCATAGGATTACTAATTCTTCCGAGCAAGGAAAACATTCTTTACCTCATCGGTAGCATCAGCTGCAGGTGGGTCACCCAGCGGTGCATCTAGCACATAGGTCAAATTACCAGCATTGAGGACAATCCTCAAGTTGCGGAACCAATCCGCGAAGATGCTTCCATTGTTTTTCAACTTTTCTTTCTCTAGGAACGCATTAAAATTGATGGTAGGGGCCACCATTGATCTACAACATATTTGCAACAGTTTAGACTAAGTTTATGACAAATTGAGTTCTAATTAATAGTTAAATTAATCTAGGTGAACTCCCACTCAAAACAATATCTCTCACATTGTTTTAGTGATCACACGAACCAAATCCACCACATCAAAATCGATCATCACGAGAGTTGATGTAGCTTCAATGGCGAATAATCAACATGTTCATCATATCTACTATATGACTCATGCTTTACCTTTCGGTGATCCGTGTTCCGAGACCATGTCTGTACATGCTAGGCTCGTCAAGATCAAACCTTAGCTTCTGCATGAGCAAATCTGGCTTGCTCCCGTTGTATACACTCACAGAATCTAACACACCCAATCATCACGTAGTGCGTAGAAACAACGAGATTTAGCAACGGTGCCTACTAAGGATGAACACTTTATAACTTGAAATTTTGTGAGAGGGATCATCTTATAATGCTACCATCGCGAACTAAGCAATACAAGATGCATAAAAGGATTAACATCACATGCAATTCATAATATGTGATATGATATGGATTTTCTTCTTGTGCTTCCGATCTCCATCTTCAAGCACGACATGATCTCCATCATCACCGGCACGGCATAAAGGTCAATGACGCTGCTTCATGGTTGTCTTCCACCAGCATCAACTATTACAACTACTTTGAATAATAGACACGCAGGTCTTCATGGAATTAAAAGGACAACCATATGGCTCCTGCCGGTTGCCGACTTACAATAAGGAACATTTCATACATCATATATAATCACAATCATGGCCATATCACATCACAACACACCCTGCAAAACAAAGTTAGACGCCTCTAATTTTCTTTGCATGTTTTACATGGTTTGGGGCTTTCAATAAGTGTCATTCTAACTTACGAACAAGAACCACAATGTTGATACTAGTATTGCCAATCACCCGTTGTGAATTGAATCTTAATTATGTTGGGAGAAACAGGCACCCGCAAAGCCACTTATGCAATACAAGTTGCATGTCAAGCGTGGAGCAAGTCTCATGAACGATGTCATGTAAGGTTAGCCCGGGCCGCTTCATCTCACCATCTCGCAAGATGCAAATTACACAACAAGCAATCAACAACAAAAGCATCAACGCCCACAATGACCATTGTGTTCTACTCGTGCAACAGATCTACATATAGACACGGCTCTGATACCACTGTAGGGGTTCGTAGCATGGAAAACAAAAAAATTCTACCGCATGCACACAAACAAGCCAAGATCTATCTACTAGATTGTAGCAACGAGTCGATTGGAGTACTCACCCTCGAAGATTACAAAGCGGTTAACGAGAGCAGATTCTCGTGGGTGATGTAGTCGTACACTTGCCGATCTCAAGATCGCGTAGACGATCCTTCCGACGCTGTGTTCCGGCAGCGCTTCCGCAGTCGGTCACACGTTCGGTACTCGATGAAGACCTTCCTCTCCCTTGTTCCAGCAGGCAGCGGAGGTTGTAGTTCTCCCCTCGCGATTCCGGCAGCACGACGACGTGGTGTCGGAAGTAGAGGGAAGATCCTGCAGGGCTTCGCCTAAGCCAGTGCGAGTTATGGTGGATCTAGGGTTTTTCCGACGATCTAGGTTTAGAAAGCCGGAGAGGAGGAGGAGGTGTCGGCGGTGGCTAGGGCGACGGCGGCGTGCAGCGGCGGCGCACGGTGGGGAGGACTAGGTCTTGTAATATTTGGGGTAGCCCTCCCCCTCTATTTATGAGAGGGAGGTAAGCCTTGGGAGAGGGGAGTTTGAATCCATACCCAAACTCAAGTTGGATAGAAGGAAGGACTCTTTCCTTCTTCCACTAGGAAACTATTGTTCCAGTTTGACTTTTCAAACCTCCCTTTTGACTTTCAATTTACAGCTTTAATTCTCTCTCGCAAATGCCCAACCAAGTGACCTAGTACATGATCCAATCATTCCACTTACCCATGACACATTCATGGACCATTCCCCTTCCGGTCCGGTGAACCTTCTAGACCCTTTTAGAACCTCTCCGATGAAAACATTGAAATCATTCCCGAACTCTGGAATCGGACTTTCCTTATATGAATCTTATTCTCCAGACCATTCTGGATCTCCTCGTGATATCCCGGATCCCATACGAGACTCCGAACAACATTCGGTATCCCTACTTACATTCCATATCTACGAAACAACATTGAATCCTTAAGTGTGTCTCCCTACGGTTCGTGAATTATGCGGACATGACCGAGACACTTCTTCGATCAATAACCAATAGAGGAATCTGGAAATTCATATGGCTCCCACATATTTCAATGATTACTTTGTGATCGAATGAACCACTTACATACGATATCAATTTCCCTTTGTCTCGCGATAGTTTACTTATCCAAGGTCTGATTGTCGGTATCTCTGCATACCTAGTTCAACCTCATTACCGATAAGTACTCTTTTCTCGTTCCCGTGATATGTGACCCCTTGTGAGCCAGTCGCATGCTTGCAAGCTAATTGGATGACATCCCACCGAGAGGGCCCAAAGTATATCTATCCGTCATATGGATGGACAAATCCCACTCTTGATCCATGTGCCTCAACACATACTTTCCGAGCACTCAATGCCACCTTTATAGCCACCCAGTTACGATGTGGTGTTTGATGTCATCAAAGCATTCTTCCGGTGATGGTGATTAGCATGATCTCATGGTCGAAGGAATTAGGTTACTATGTATCAGAAAGCTTATAGCAAACGAACTATTGAAATGACTTGATCTTAATGCTACGCTTATCTATAGGAGTATGTCCATCACACCATTCTCCTAATGATATGATCTTGTTGTTAATAACATCTCAATGTTCATGATCAGGAAACTATGATCATCTATTAACCAATAAGCGAGTATTACAAAGAGGCTTTACTAGGGACTCTAATTTAGTTTACAAATCACACAAGTATTAATGTTTCCGGTTAATACTATTATAACATGAATGTAAACATTTATCATAAACACAAATATATAGTAATAACCACTTTTATTATTGCTTCTAGGGCATATCTCCAACAAGTAGTTCGTTTAGTTCTTGATGACATGGGAGAAGTCATGTTGTTAGTAGTGGAATTGTGTTGAGGTATTATTCAATGGTTGATATTTAAGTTGTGGTGCTATTCTTCTAGTGGTGTCATGTGAACGTCGACTACATGATACTTCATCATTTATGGGCCTAGGGGAATGCATTGTGTACTTGGATACTAATTGTGGGGTTGCCGGAGTGATAGAAACCTGAACCCCCGTTAGGAAACCTTTGCACAAGGGAGTGTAGGATCTTAGGGTTTAAGGTTGTGGTTAGGTTTTTATATTAATTACTTTCTTGTAGTTGTGGATGCTTACAAGGGGTTTAATCACAAGTATGTATTAGTCTTCGTAAGGTCAGTACATTAGCACAGGTTCACCCACACAACACTTATCAAACCAAATAATATTAATCAACTATATGAAGCGAAAGCACTTGACAATATACCCATGTGTTCTTGAGAACGTTTGGTCCTCATAAGCATTACAACCGGCCTGTACTTTGCTAAGAAAGGATTGGGCCACTTGCTGCAATTATTTGATGTCTTTATTTACTTGCACTTTATTTCCTTGCATTATCAAAAAAAAAAACTAAAAATCCGTTTGCTAAGTATTTACAAATATTTCCTGCTCCAAACCACTAGTCAACACCTTCTTCTCCTCGTTAGGATCGACACTCCTATTCATTAAAAGTACTACGATACACCGCTATACTTGTGGGTCATCAAGACTATTTTATGGCGCTGTTGCCGGTGAGTGAAGCTACATTGAAGAGTGGAACTTGTATAGGATACTTCTACTGTGAGTGTTGCTTTTTATTTATGTTTGTTACTTTGTTTCCAATATGGATAAACCACTTGGTTTCCTATTTGGGAAAGATACTACAACTGCTAGGGTAGTAGATGAACCACCACTTGTTGAGATAGATCCTTTCAAGGTACCTACGAGAATTGTTGATTGTCTTATGGATAATTATTATTTTGGGGATGGAACTGTCCATCCTGGTGATCACTTGCTTTTTATCCATGAATTATGCAGGTTGTTTAAGTGTGCATGTATCACAATAGAACAAGTTAAGAATAAGTTACTCTCTATATCGTTGAAAGGAAGAGCTGAAGAATGGTATAAGCTGCTGAAGAATGGACAATCTATGGAATGGGAGGAAATTGTACCTCTCTTTTATTCTAAATTTTATCCTCCCAGTGAGATTCATAAGGATATGAATCAAATATATAAATTTTGGCCTCGTGATGGAGAGAGTACAGCCCAATCTTGGGGGAGATTGAAGTTACTAATGCCTAAATGTCTTATTCATGAACTCCCTAATAATATTATTATCAATAACTTTTATGCAAGGCTTTCTCTTCATGAAAAAGATTTATTAGATGCTTCTTGTGCTAGATCATTTACACGTATGAAAGAAGAAGCTAAATGGGATCTTCTAGACCGTATTCAAGAGAGTACCGAAGCATGGGAGAATGACAAAGGAAGAACGTCAGGTACAAATTATGATTATGAATGCATTAAATCTTTTATGGGAACTGATGACTTTCATGATATTAGTACTGAGTATGGTCTTGATTCTCAAAGTATTGCCAATTGTTTTAAGGCCTTTGCCTCTTATATTGAAATTCCCAAAAAGAAGTGGAACAAGTACCATGCACCTTATAAAGATATTGTTAATCATGTTCCTGTTAGAAATACTGAAGTTTGTATTGTTGATCCTATTTTGCTTATATTGAGAAAATACCTTTCCCTGCTAAGGTAAAGGAACATTCTATTATAGCTAATGTGGTTAGAAAAAGTACAAACAAAGCCGTTGAACCTGATGAACAAATAAATATTGAACCTATAGTAGCCATTGTGAAAGATCTTGTCACTAAAAATGTAGAAGATGGGCACATTATCTTTTGTGAAGATGCTTCTAATATTGTCTCTCATCCTAGCAAAGCTAGTGTCCATGTGCTTTCTGTTAGTATTTGTGATCATTGCTATTATGGTTTATGTGACATCGGTGCTAGTTCTAGTGTTATTCCTTATGAGCTTTACAGGAAATTATGCATGGAATTGGTCCTTGTGAACTTGAGGACATTTATGTGGTTATTCACCTTGCTAATAGAGAGACAGTCTGTCCAATTGGCATTGTGAGAGATGTGGAAGTTCTTTGTGGTAAGATTAAATATCCTGCTGATTTTCTAGTGCTTGGTAAGGAAGCTAGTAAAACTTGTCCTATCATTTTTGGTAGACCTTTCTTGAACACTTGTGGAGCTATTATAGATTGTAAGAAGGATAAATTTTTAACTAAGTTTGATGGAGATTCTTATGAGTTTAACTTTTTCAAATTTTCTAAAGCTCCTGAATGAAAATAATTTGCATAATGAGGATTTTAGGGTTGAACAACTTGCTTCTATTGATCCAGTTTATGACCTTAGACCTCTTTTTGATGATTGTAAGTATGCTCATTCTGATGATAAAGTTGTTTCTTGTGACAGTTATATTTTCAACTTTATTCAGAGTGCTACTGAAAGTTATTATGAGAGAGGGAAACATGGTTTTATGCATCTCAATAATATTAAGTTTCCCCGCTTTATGTTGAAAGTTTTGATTTGCACTTGTTTTGTCTTCCTATGCTAGTGTCCTTTTGTTTCAATAATTTGTTTTCTTATGAAACTGCCTTGCATAGGAAGTGGATTAGACTCAAATGTGTTGGATATTTGCTTCTTGATGCTGTTTTTCATTTCAAATCCATATCTCCTATGTGGGCATATTTGAGATTATCATGCCCATCTTAATGGCTATAGAGAAAGAGCTTTTGGGAGACAACCCATTTTAGTTTGTTTTGCGTCTTTGTTTTTTTGAGTCTTAGAAGTTATTACCTCTGTAATAACCGCTCCTTATCCTTTTTATTTGGTTTTTGTGTAAAGATCAACCTCTTTTGAGAAGTAGAGGAGTTGTGAGAAGTTGCTGTCCTGAGATAGATTTTTGTGCTGCATTGTAAAAATGCGTGAAAGATCCCAGTACGTCGGATGGAGCTGTAATTTCCTGTGCTTGTGCCCCAAGTTGTTATCCAACTTTCGTTAGTTTTGCACTTTTTTATTTGAGCAACGGAAGATTTTCGAAAAAATCAATCTTTACCCGCTGGTATGTTTTGACAGATTTCTGCCATCCGACTGATATACACTAATGTTGCTAATGAAGATTGTGTGAGGCTTTGTATGAAAAGAACTTTCAAGTGTTGTAGAGAAGGAATCTGCAGAGTCCGTTCCCAAATAGGTAAAAGTGCTGAAAACAGAAGGTTCACGAAAAACTTTTCTTTTTATATTTTTTGCAGTTTTTATTCCATATGGAAGGTAACAAGACAAAACAGGGGAGGAAACGGAGCCCGCGTGGGCCACACCTCCCAGTGGTGCGGGCCCTGCCTGGCCACGCCACCAGGGGTGTGATCACCCTGGATCCAGTCTCTGTCCCGTTTTTTTCCAGTAGCATCCTTATGTCGTAAAACTTCGTAATATATAACCCCCCCGGATCCCCCGAGGTTCATATATCGTGTTCTCGTCGTGTTTTCGTTTCGATATGTTTCTGTCAAGAAATATTCTCAAGTTTAGAGGCACCATGGTCTCCACCAACGACAAGGGCAAGAATCCCATGGAAGATGATCTTCGAGACCCCAAGAAGGAGGAGGAGATCTTGGTTGAGGATGAAGAAGTGAAGGGAGACAAGCATCCGGACACCCACGCTACCGTTGCAAGCATTGGAGTGGTGGAAAACCCTATCAAGCTCAGGAGGACAACATGGATGTCTACAGGAGGGAAACCTTCGCTTCATTGCCTCGCTCCACAGTCACTTCCTCCATGCGCCAAGAACCCCTTCCAAACTCTTATACATGAGCAGCAATTCCAAATGTTGCCCAAAGGGAAGTTGCCCTCTAGTTGGGATATGCCTCGTTCTAACCATGCGGGGAAAGAACACTCTAAGGAGGAAGAGTGAGGAAAGAATAACAAGGACTGGGATTCTCGGTCCAACATGATCATGAATTGCATTGAGCATAATTCAGAGTTGATTCGTACTCTAACCTTCGAGATTGAGGATTTGAGGATGCTGATTGAAAATCTTATCAAGGGAACACCACCACCACCGAAGGAGTGATTCGTCATCGGGTTTGGCATCCCCTTGGTTTGTTCTAAACTTGGGGGAGTGTCGCGGTATCACATCATCATCTTTCATCTTTTTACCTTTTTCGTAGAGTCATATCTTGAATAGAGAAGTTATCATATATGATGGTTTGCATTATGGAAATATCTCTCCTTTAGTTGGTTATCTATGTATCCCTTGGTGTGAGTGCCTTTATGGAATATTAATGAGAAGTTTCATCTTTTACCTTTTGCACATCTTATTTTAGTTTGCCATATCTATTATATGATTGATCTTATTGATTAGTATTGGTATCACTTTGGGAGCATCAAGTAAATCTAAATTGGTTTTGGCAAACCGATCTCTGGTCAGTAGCAACACCTTTTGAGGTTTGAAAGGAAAATAGAAAAGCACTTACAGGTATTTTATATCATTTTCTTTCTTTCTTGATTGGCTCATAAGCTTAGTATTCTTTAGTTAAGATCTTTTGTGTTTTCAAGGAAGATTGCATGTTTGACTTTATCACTTGTATGTTTGCTTGTTTACTTCAACTCTTTTGCTTGCTACCCAGCCTTGGTAGCTAAAAACATGTACTGAGAGGAAATACTTCTCGTGCATCCAATCCTTAAAACCAAAACTTATGCCATATGTGTCCACCATATCTACCTATTAGAATTATTTGCTATTCCAAGTAAATTCTTGAGCTTCATCTACCTTTCAAATTCAAAATTCTTTTGTTATGTGAAAACTAGTTAGTAAAGCTCTCACGAACTTGATGGCACACCTTATTTTTCTTGCCCCTAATAAACTTGAACCATTGTGTCATCTATGTTGTATATGCTTGCACCTATAAGTTGGGATTAGAAGAACTATGCTGTCACGGGGAACACTTTCAACACCTGTAAATATCTACCCCGTTGATATCATGCTCTTTTGTTTATGGATGTCGGCGGTATGAAATAAAAAGGGAGATTGTAAGTCCATGGAGTTATGTATATGTGTTAGAGAAACGCATGGGCCGCTAGCCTAAGCCATGCCTAATCATGGTGGAAACTTGCAGCATCACCATAGTGAGCAATCTATGAATCATTCTTCTTATAAAAAAGAGAGAGATAGAAAAAAGAGAAGAAAAAAAGAGGAAAGAAGAGAAAAAAGCACCATTTTCCCATGGTAAATAAGAAGATTGCTGAGATGCCCACTGTCTGTTGCCTTGTCGTTTTGATATGGGATAGCCCCTGTATCATGGGGCAAGGGGTACCCCGTTGGCGGTTCTCTATGATACGCATATATTTACAATGACAAGAACTTACCGGCAACTAAAGTTGAGTAGCATGAGGAACGACCCTTGTACTCAAGGGACATGAGATTGCCAACTTATATTTCGTCAAGCATATACTCTACCTTTGTTCACTTTAACCTTAATCACCTCAAGATGCTTATGATAGGGGCAATGAGAGTTCAAAGCTAGTAAGTACCATAATCTTTTGAAAGCTCTTTATGAAACTTGAAGTCCCTGCTTACCTCTACGAAGGGCCTTTCTTTTACTTCTTAGTTGAGTCACTAAACCTATTCCTCTTTATATCCAGAAAGCATTTGAGTTGTTGTGTTTCAGTCATTCATATGATAATTTATTCAACCATGTTTCTTATCTTCCTTGTTTTGCACAAAACTCTTATCTGAATGAGTATTACTTTGAAAGCCATCATTGTGAAAAGCCTTTTATGTTTGAGCAAAAAGGACTCCTGTTATAAACTTCTTTACAAAAGCTTTGCTTGAAAAACTATGATTTGTCAACTGTTCTCTGACCAAGAACAAAGTTTGCCATTACCAATTATGATTTGTCTTTATGCATCTCTATTGTGACTCCCATACTCATTGCAAGTTAAGTTATATAATGGTGAGTTGCTTTCTATTATGAGTTGTGTATTGGTAAATGTGATGCTTCTTGTCCATATTCTTTTTATTGACACATCGATCCATAAACCTATGGACATGTTTACTGAGCTCAGTTTTCGCTTGGGGAGAAGCGAGGTCTAAGCTTGGGGGGAGTTGATACGTCCATTTTGCATCACTATTCTATGTCATAATTTGTTGTTATTCATTGATATATTTCATATTAAGAGGTGATACTTATGTTGTTTCATCAATTTTTGCATGTTGGATGATTCTTGGAGGATGAACTGTCGGAGTCAGGATTCTGATGGAAAAAGCGGTGTTTGGATGCAATTTTCGCGAAGATCAGAAAATACCAAAAAATACATGGAAAATCATATTTTTCCAGAAGACGAAGGAAGCCAGAAGGGGAGGCGGAGATGGGCCACAGGGGCCCACCCCCCCTGCGCGGGCCACCCTAGGTCGCGCCACCTGGTGGTGTGGCCACCCCGGCCGACCTCCTGCTCTGCCCTTTCGCCTATATCTTCTCCTCGAAACCCTAATACACGAGGGGCGACCATAGAAATATTCCGCCGCCTCTGCGGGGTGGAAACTACAGAGAGAGAAAGAGCTCTCCGGCAGACAGATTTCTGCCGGGGAAATTCCTTCCCGGAGAGGGGAGATCATCGCCATCAACACCATCATCAAGCTAGACTTCATCGGAATCACCATCATCCACGCCACCATCTCCACTAGCACCATCATCACCACTCCATCCCGCTGTAACAATTGTGTTGAATCTTGCATAGTTCTTAGGGGAAACTTTCCCGGTGTTGATTACTTTTGTAGTTGATGATTGTGAGTGGAACCATTGAATTATTGTTTATGTTCAGATTGTTATTCACCATCATACCATCTCCTATATTGATCCATATGATGTCTCGTGAGTAGTTCGTTTACTTCTTGAGGACATGGGAGAAGTCATGTTGTTAGTAGTCGAATTGTGTTGAGGTATTATTCAATGGTTGATATTTAAGTTGTGCTGCTTGATACGTCATAAACATATCTTTAATTTTTTTATGTTCCATGCTTGTTTAGTATCTACTTTGCTTTGCTTTGTCTACACTTTGAGGTATTTTTATATGTTTTCTGGGACTAACCTATTAACAAGATGCCATAGTGCCAGTTTCCTGTTTTCTTTTGTTTTTGGTTCCAGAAAAGGCAGAAAATCAATATTCTTGGAATTGGACGGAACAAAAGCCAAAGTTAATATTTACCGTGGGGAACACGGAGCCAGAATACGAGATGAAGGGGAGCCACCAGGGGGACACACCCCTGGCAGCGCGGCCAGGCCTGCCCCACGCCTGGGGGTGCGGCCACCCCGGGTGCCCCCTGCCTCGCCTCTTTGCCTATAAGAAGCCCCCGGTACCAAAACCCTAAGTACTCGATCAATCTTCCACGAAAAAGTCTATAGCCGCCGCCACCATCGTCCCTAGGTCGAGGGGATCTGAAGCTCTTCTCGGCACCCTGCCGGAGGGGAGATCATCCCAGAGGCCTTCTTCATCACCATTTCAGCCTCTGGTATGATGCGTGAGTAGTTCCACTTTGGACTACGAGTCCATGTAGTAGCTAGATGGCTGTTTATCCTCCTTTGTGCTACCATGTTTAGATCTTGTGAGCTCCATTCATGATCAAGATAATCTATTTGTAATCATGCGTGTTGTGTTTGCAGGGATCTGATGGATATTGAGATTACTATGACAGATTGGTTAACGGTTCTGTCTTATTGATTCTATCATGTCTGTGTTGTTTGTGATCTTGCATGCTCTCCGTTTCTAGTAGCTATCTTGGCCAAGTAGATGCTAGTGACTCTAAGAGGGAGTATTTATGCTCGATAGTGGGTTCATGACTCTATTTAATCTAGGGAAGTGACATAAATCTCTAAGGTTGTAGATGTGTTGTTGCTACTAGGAGAAAACAACGATCTCTTGTTCATGGAACAACTAGATTGTTACTGTACACACTTTGCTTAAAGCAGTTATCCGTTGCTTGCAACTTAATACTGGAGGGGGTTCAGATGATAACCTGAAGGTGGATTACTAGTCATAGATGCAGTTAGATGGCAGTCTATGTATCTTGTTGTATTGCCCAATCAAATCTCATAGGATCATGAATGTCTAGTATTGCATTGTTATGCCTTGCTCTGTCATGTCAATTGCCCTGCTGTAATGTGTTTACCCAGCATGACATGTTGTTTATCTTAAGGAGAACACCTCTAGTGAACTATGGACCCCGGTCCAATATTTACCATTGATACATCTTTCACCGTTACTGTTTACTTTCTGCAAACCACCATTACCTTCCACACCATACAGTTAATCCTTTGTTTTCAGCAAACCGGTAAGATTGACAACCTCACTGTTCGTTGGGGCAAAGTCTTGAGTTTGTGTTGTGCAGGTTTCCAGTTGCTAGCAACATCTTTGAGTCGTTTCGTTCCTCATACTGGTTCGACAACCTTGGTTTCTTACCGAGGGAAAAACTTGCTGATGTACTCATCATACCTTCCTATTGGGGTCTCCCAACGAAGCTCTATAGTGATCTTAGCTGCATCAATGCTATTCTTCTAGTGGTGTCATGTGAACGTCGACTACATGATACTTCATCATTTATGGGCCTAGGGGAATGCATTGTGTACTTGGCTACTAATGTGGGGTTGCTGGAGTGACAGAAACCTGAACCCGTTAGGAAACCTTTGCACAAGGGAGTGTAGGATCTCAGAGTTTAAGGCCGTGGTTAGGTTTTTACCTTAATTGCTTTCTTGTAGTTGCAGATGCTTGCAAGGGGTTTAACCACAAGTATGTATTAGTCCTAGTAAGGTCAGTTCATTAGCATAGGTTCACCCACACAACATTTATCAAACCAAAGAAGATTAATCAACTATATGAAGTGAAAGCACTTGACATTATTCCCATGTGCCCTCGAGAACGTTTGGTCCTCATAAATATTACAACCGGCTTGTCCTTTGCTAATAAAGGATTGGGCCACTTGCTGCAATTATTTGCTGTCTTTATTTACTTGCACTTTATTTCCTTGCATTATCAAAAAAACCTAAAAATCTGTTTGCTAAGTATTTACAGAGATTTCCTGCTCCAAAACACTAGTTAACACCTTCTGCTCCTCGTTGGGATCGACACTCCTATTTATCAAAAGTACTACGATACACCCCCTATACTTGTGGGTCATCATGGTGCAACTTCTAATCCAAATTCCGTCAAATACAACAAACCAGACAAAGAGGATACAATACGTGAGCGAAAGAAGAACCAGATCTTCCACCGGAACTACCGGCGGAAAAATGCCCTAACGGTACTACCGGTGGCTAGCCGGAACTTTCGGTCAGTAAAACTTCAGAAACCAAAATTGCAATAACTTTCGCGTACAAACTCCAAACAAGATGAAACCACTTTTGTTGGAAAGATAATGACGAATATAATCTCTCCCAAGGTGTGGAGAAAATTTTATTGGAAAGATAACGACGAAGGGGGAAATATTGGGTATCACCTAGGGATAAAATACCATGAATATATATGTGAGGTCTCTCCCAAGGTGTGGAGCCGGAAAACTCGCAATATCAAAAACCGCAATAAGAAATGCAAGGGAAATCCTTATTTGATGAACTAGAGCTTGTTATGATGATAACCACAAGCTATAGATCCTCTCATGGATAATAACCAAACAACAACCAAGAAATATGATGCTAAGTATGCAAAGGTTTGAACTCTCTCCGGAAGATGTGAACGAGTCACTCACTCGAGAGCCCCTCTTGATAGTACGACTATCTATCCTAAACCCGGTCTCCCAACTAACAACACGAGACCGATAAAAGAGAAACCCTAACAAGATCATACATTTGCCTTGAGCATTCCACTTGAGCTTGATGTAGACCGTCTTGTCCTTCTCAAGATGGAACTCCTTTCTCGATTGCTCTTGCTTGCTCTTGCTTGATGAAGACTTTCATGCTTGATACCCCATAATCCTTGGGGAGGCCTCTTCTTTGAACTTGTCTTCATCACTCCATGATCACGAGGATGTCAAGCTTCAAGTATGGGATCTTCTAGAGATGGCACATCTTGAGCTTTCCCTTCTTCATTCCTTCTTGAGGTTGATCCATCTTGATACGAGTCTTCGAACTTGACTTGATCAACCTTCAAGATCCTTCTTTCTTGAGGATTCCAAAGGGCACAAAGCCCTTGGACATTTCTTCTTCATCTATAAACCTTGAGACCAATACATGGCCCAAGCGATGCCAATAGACAAACCTACAAGTGAAGCTCAATTTATACATTAGTCCATAGAGATTGTCATTAATTACCAAAACTACACATGGGGGCATGTATGCCCTTTCACATTTTTTTTCTAAATCGTGGGTTGTTATCGAATCAGACGTGGGATGTGCCACATGACTTCCCCGACCTGCACTATATAAACCCAATCACGAACCCTAATCGGTATCCATCACACACACCTACTTTCAGAACCTTGCTTGTCTCCTTCGTCTTCCTCATCCCGGCTTGCGACGTGCACCGTAGACCGAGACAGTAGGCCTCCAGAACCCTGCCTCTCATGAACTTGTAAAAGTGAGGGGCGATCAGGTTTTTGGGAGCGCTCTAGCGCGACTACTGACAACCACGACGTCATCTAACGATGAGTTCCCCAATGACGACTTCGTTCCGGATGTCAGCGACCTTTTCGGCAACCTCGACATGGGCGACAATACGAACGATGTTGCTACCGCTACGGCTAATGTTGCTGGCGCTGCTACTGCTCAGGCTACACCACGATTGATCCTAGAGTTTCTCTCTCGGATTTTGCTAGAGTTTCTTATTCTAGCATTTAGAGTAGACGTGATCAGTTTATCATGTTTAGATGCAATCTGTTCATCTACTTTTTAAATATGCATGCTTAGTTTAATTACTATTTTTATAACAATGTTGTATAATTTTATTATTCGAGTTAAATCAAATGGATTTTTTATTATATTTTCAGCAATGCAAAACCCTGATTATAGGCAACTCAATCGTAGTGGCATTGCCACGGCTAATAGGCGGACTCTTTTTGATGGTATGCATTATAAGAGATGGTGCACAGGAGCATTTCTTTGGTTTCAAAACTTGAACTGCTATAGCATAACTCTTGGCAAACCCGTGGAAGAGCTTTCTCCTGAGCAAGAGGAAGATATTTAGAAAGCCAACACCATGTTTATGGCGTCTCTCTTCGGTGTTCTTGTGGATAACATTGTTAATCCATATATGTCATTTTATAATGACAAGGATGCGTGGGATGCCCTCGAGGCCAAATTTGGGGTCTCGGACATAGGCATGAGTTGCATACCATGGATCAATTCTATGACACAATAGGATGGTCGATGAGCATTCCATCTTGGAGCAACCTCATGATATACAATCACTTGCCAAAGAACTTGAGAAATTCAATTTTGTGTTATCGGACAAGTTCGTTGCCGGAGGCATCATTGCCAAGCTTCCTCCCTCGTGGAGAAATTTTGCTACTTCTCGAAAACATAAGAGACAAGAGTTACTATTACGTATCTAATTGGGTCTCTTCATGTTGAAGAAAAGGTGAAAGCAAAGGACACACATTCTCGAGTATTTGAGGGAGGTTCTAGTGCCAACTTGGTATAGAAGAAAAGTTTCACATCCCACGAGTTAAAGAATAAGAACAAATTTGAAGGCAAAGAAAAGTTTGATGGAAATAACAAGGTCACGCACTCAACTAACTTTAATAAGAAGAATGATAAGAAGAAAGGCACTAGCCACGTTTGTGGTGATCCTGATCATTGAGCTCCGGGCAACCCTAATCGCTTGGCAAGCGTCAATATGGGAATAGCGGCAAGACCGCTAATATTGTTATTGGTGATACTGAGATGAAGGATGTTGGGCATGATATTTTCCCTAATATCCTTTCAGTATGTCAATCCCATAAATGGTGGATAGAAACATGTGTCAATACACTTGTATGTTTTGATATTTTTATGTTCTCTTTTTATCGGGTCACAAGTACTTATACCGTGCTGGTGGAAAACAGCTCGCGTGCTTCCGTTTATGGTGTTGGTATGGTAAATCTGAATTTTACTTCGGAAAAGACCGTACAACTGAAGAATTTGCAACACGTTCCCTCGGTCAATAAGAATCTCGTCGACGTATCGCTTTTATATCAAGGTGGTTTTAAGTTGGTTTTCTAGTCCAATAAAGTTGTAATATCTAAGTACAGACAATTTGTTGGTAAATGTTATGAGTGCAGAGTCTTATTTCGCTTATCTTTTCAATACTCATGTACTAAAGTTATTAACCATGTCTGTAGTGATAATGAGCTCAATATTTGGCATTTACGACTCTGTCATATTAACTTTGATTGAACTACGTGGCTAGCCAATATGAGTTTAATTCTGAAATTCACCACTATTTCAATACCCAAGAAGCGAAAGCTTGGACCCAAGACTGTGAATTGTTTTTTCTAGGATATGCTTTTCATAGAATTGGATATATATTTTTTATAATAAAATCTTAGGTATCCTACCCACATGTTGGTACAATTATGGAGTCGAATGATGTGACTTTCTTTGAGGATATCTTTTTCATAAAAGTTATGTCTAGATCATCAAATCAGGAGATGACTAGTTCATCTAGTCAGGAATTTGCTATAATTCTTGAATCAACTACAATGATAGAACACTATGATGATCCTATGGAGGATGACTATAAAGATCCAAAAAGAAACAAGATCTAGAGGGCTACAAAGTCCTTTTGTGATGATGTTATTGTGTACCTTGTGGATGATACACCTACTTCTATTTCAGAAGCCTATGCATCTCAATATGCTGACTAGTGGAAGGAAGTTTTCCGTAGTGAGATGGACTCCGTATTAGCTAATGGAACTTAGGAGGTAACTAATCGTCCTTATGAGTGCAAACCTATAGGATGTAAGTGGGTGTTCAAGAAAAATCTTAGACCTGATGGTACTATTGAAAAGTATAAGGCATGTCTTGTGGCCAAGGGTTATGTCGAGAAAGAAGGTGAAGACTTCTTTGATACCTACTCACATGTTGCCAGATTTACAACTATTTGAGTATTGCAATCCTTGGCTCCCTCACATGGTCTTATCGTTCATCAAATGGACGTTAATACATCTATTCTAAACAGAGAGCTTGATGAGGAAATTTATATGGAGAAGCCTGGTGGATTTGTAGTAGATGGTCAAGAAGGAAAGTTGTGCAAGTTAGTGAAGTCATTGTATGGTATTAAGCAAGTTCCTAAGCAGTGGCATGATGATTTTAAAAGAACTTTAACTGTTGAAGGCTTTATTGTTAAAGAAGTTGATAAGTGTGTGTATTATCCCATAGTGGGGCGAGGGAGTTATCCTTTGTATCTATTTTGATGAAATATTGATATTCGATACCTACCTCACTATTATTGAGGAGTTCAAATAGTTCTTTTCCATTGCTTTGAGATGAAGGACTTGGGATTAGATGATGCAATCTTAAACATCGAGCTACTAAAAGAAGACAATGGTGGGGTTACACTGTTTCGGTCCCACTATGTGGACACGATATTGAGTCGCTTTGGGTATAGCGACTACAAGCCTTCTCCAACGCCTTATGATACGAGTGTGATACTTCAAAAGAACCAAATGAATAAATATTAATTGATATATTCTCAAATCATTGGCTCGCTCGTGTACTTAGCCAGCACTACGAGGCATGGCATCTCCTTTGCTATAAGCAAATTGAGTGGATATGTGTCACATACTGGATATGATCATTGGCATGCTCCCGAGAGAGTCTTAAACTATTTGAAAGGCACCAGTAGTAATGATATTCACTATACTGGGTATCCACGTGTACTTGGTGCTGATGAGATAAAGCCTGAGGAAAGAAGTCAAAAGGATGCAACATGGAGGAGTTTCATGCATCCGACTTAGCCATATGAGGAGGGGAAAGTGATATTTATCCATAAACACAAAATAAAGATCCAATACAATGGTTTTTAGCTCCCAACCATACGAATCCAATGAGCCAAAGAACACCTCATTCAGAGTTCGTATGAAGAAACAACAACCAGAATACCAAAATTACTAAAGTTTTAACGGTCATCGGTATGGGAAAGGCATGTACACATTGTGCGCTCGTACCACCATCCGTTGGCCCCAGAACGTCGAAGGACCAAAGGTAATATTCACTATGGATCTCCCTAGAACCACCTCACGAGCCATCAAAAGCCTATTTCAAGTGGGGAAATACTAGGCGCCAAAGGGGGAAGTCATCCAACATCCATATCTACCACACACCATCTCCACGACGGAGCCCTATCGCCATAGCCATTTCCACCACCATCTCCACCATTTCCAAGCCAGTACAAGATCCATATCAACCTTGAAGGAATACTAGGGAGGAAGACACCGAGGATCCACCACTGGGATGCACCTGATGCATCGCCACCATCGTCACGCCATCTCCATCACTACCACCACTACTCCTTCCTTATACATCATGGTCTCCTTGAAGGGTTGCATTATGGCTTGAACCCTCTTTTAATGTTATGATTACTTAAGTATATTTGATTGGTGTTGTGACCCATTATCTATGATTGAGTTATTGTTTGTGTGATTCTAATCATGTTATGATATATCTTAGTGGTTAGATATGTCCAATCCATCAGTGTAGTTGGAGACATCCAACTCTCCAAGTACAAACATGTATTAGATGGGTATTTTGTGCGAATTATTTGAGCTTATTAGTGACAGGTTTGATATATCTTAAGATGCACATATATGTAGGATACCGGTTGTTTATAAAACTTAATGCCTTTTGTTCTGGTCTTTATGATCTTAATATCTTCCATGGCTGGTGTGTAATGGAGGGAGGACAATTGAGTTTTCTTATGCCATTCGCATAGGATACAATGGTATTTGAGGGACCGCCACATGTATAAGATGAAACTCATAGATGTTGATCAACACACCTAGACATCACTTTACTTGAGAACCATAGTATTAAAACTCTCTCATCGCATTCACTCCTTTTAGTATTTACTTCTACTCTAGTTTACTTCCAGTCCTAGTAGTAGTTGTTTACAAACCCTTTCTTTAAATATTTACCCTAGCAACTTATAAAATAGCTATTTTAAAACACTGTTTTGGGTACGAACATGGCCGCACTAATAACGTGGTCACGGTATTGAGTTATTTCCATTCTACAAAAAACTTCCAAGGAATGATACATACTGGGATATATTTGCCGCTACAAGTATTTTGCAATAACGATATGATAAAAATGTATTGCAATAACCCTGATACTGTAGTAGATAAAACAACAACACATTTTTTTTTGGAAAGGAGCATATATTAATATCAGAGGATACCAATTACACCTAGCCTTTGCAGCCATACGGATGCACACAGCCAAAAAATAAAGAGAATTACAAAAAATAAAAGTCCCGCTATAGTGACTCATTCATTGAAACAACAGTACTACCACCACCAAGACAACACCAGAAGTCCATCTTCTCCAAAAATGATGCCTCCAAGAAGGAAACAGTGCACGAGAATCGTCATCGCCCGATCAAAAGATCTAGGTTTTCACCCTGAAGAAAGTCCATACTCTCAAAACAATACCTTCAACAAGGCCATTGCCGGGCACAACTAACTAAGGCTAGACCCTGGGTTTTCACCCTGAAAGGTAGGACCATGAACCTCTCATGTGCAGTCGCCCCCACCTGCATGCCACTGCTCCAAGTCAGGAGTCACCAAGCCAATTCCTCATCACCACCCAGACTCGAACCCCCATTGTTAGTTCTCAGATCTCGGTCTCCATGACTTTTTCCGTCGACACCATGGAACGGGACACATGCCCCATGATAATAATATCCAATAGAGCTTTGAAGCGCACCCTCTGAAACCAAACGGTTAGAGTAAAACATGGGTGCACAAGACCGAATCCCATCCGATCCAGCAATATCTCGGCATGAGCGCACTATGGAGTTCGCCGGTGGAGGCTTCCGGAACACGACACATAAACCATATCAATGGAGACAAACATCAGGCAGATCTTCGTCTTGGCTTGAGAGGGATCCAGGACCGCCACCTTTATTGAAACTGAGCCAGTAGCCCCCATGCCACCCACCGGAAACTAGTGTGATCCGCTGCTGAACGGCAAGACCACCCGACCGACCACTCCAATGGAGAAAAAGGTCACCACCACCATGCCAGGGGCAGAAGACCCAAGCGCCCTAGTGTCTCAAACATGGCCCGAGAATCCTGGGCACCGACGTCGGGCGACGAACGAAGCAGATTGAGGCCCGTAGGCCTGGATCACTGCCACCGCTTGCAGCCATCTGGACCAAGGACCTCCGTTCGCCGTCAGCCACGCCGCCGCCGTCGAACCAGCGTGGGCGCGGATGACGCTGCCATTCCCCTCCAGATCGTAGCCAGGGACACCGCCGCCGCCACGCCACCAGGTCTTTGCTCGGCGATGCTTTGGGTGGCGGCGGGCGGGGGGTCGCGAGAGGGATGTCGACCGGGGATCTAGATATGAATGTATCTAGTCAAGTTTTAGTGTTAGATACATTCGAATATAGACAAAATTGAATCAACTAATATGGATCGGAGGGCAGCAACACAACTATAGCTCATCATGTATCCAGAAGTGTACACACGATGGAGTTAGTGTCAAGATCAAGTGACATGTTACTCCAACAACAACTATGAAGGGTTTGACATTATGAAGGAGGCATATGAGGCTCTCAACAACTTCCAGGTTGATGAGATCAACTACTACCGGCTTCATGGGAACAACAACGATCATGGAGAACATCAGGTAGAGAATATTGTCGAGGGAGGACAACATGTGCATATTGTTGCCGAGGAAGAACATCAGTAGGGAATGTTGGCGAGGGAGAACTACAGGTGCACATTGCGGAGGGAGAACAACATCACGCTCGACATGATCGCCTCAAGGATTTCATAATGGTCGTTCTCCTGGTGGTCATCGTCAAGTTGATATTGTACTAGGGTCGTGTGTATAATCGGATGTAGTTGTTTCTCCTTATGGTTACCACACCCGAATTTTAGCAAGGTAACCATAATGGATCAAATGCAGGCTACCAAACATGTTGTTCTTGCATGACAATGGACCAAAAGCGTTGTGTGCAGACAACGAAATAGAGTGGGGGGAAGTAGCCCAACCCATGCACCCACCCATCACGCGGGCTACCAAACGGGTTGCAAAACATTGCGCAAAGGTTGTTTTCAGCTAGCCCTGCTACTCTTGGCACCGCCAGTCCAGGCCCAAAATCGAGTGTAGGCTACCAAACACGCCTTAGGTATTTGTCGGCTGATCGGGGGGAGGGGGTATTAGTAGGCTCCCTAGTCGTTCAATTTATTTTTGATGAAATCTCATGCACCCAATCAATGCAACACCCTCATGAAACATTTTTTTAGGAATGCAACTTAGAAAGTGCAATATCTTTCCGTAAATCTACAAAAAAAAACTTGAATTATAGCAACAAATGGTGTAGCATTTTGAACACACCAATATAGCAAAAAAAAAGCAACATTGTATGCGAAAAATCCTTATTGTTTGTAGCAAAACACTTGTAAATCGTGCCACCGGTTGCAACAAAACAAATTCAACATATCCAATATATGTGCCCAGCTGATCTGACATTATAGAAACGCATCCACCACAATGAAGAAACTCTTTGTAGCATGCATGCATGCACAAAAACGTTGCAGCATTTACACGTGGGTTCACACGAAAAATACATATGAGTTTGCAGCAATTGACCAAATCACACCTACATCCAATAATCAGAATGGTGGCACCTAGCTCATCATCTCTGACTTGCCGACGACGAATCTGCCTCGCCGAAGTACCACTGGCGCTAGATCGATCACCCCAATTCGTTCCTAGCAATCCTTGCATCTCCTTGAAACATGGTGGGGAAAAAACGCGTTCATCACATATACCACATGGAAACCACCGTTTTATTAGGGCAGGAAGGAGGATGGACCCACTCGCCAGGGTGGGATAAAAATGACGGGAGGGTGTCACTTGCTGGAGAATGGGGGCTACGAACAGTGAAGGCGTTGATGCGTGGAAGAAGCGGTGGAGTTGTCAGAAATAATGCAGAGCGAGCAAGACGTGACTATGGAGCAAATCCTTTTGGTTTTTTGTTATCAGGACGAAAACATCCAACGCCAATGTATAGTTACGCTTACACTTTGCAACTTTGTAAATACCACCAAGTTTCCGTTCCTCAAAAAAAACGACTCGTAATTCCAAAAATACCTAATTTTCAGAAGAAGAAAAAAGTGCAGTTTATAAAGCACCAAAAATTCCAGTGAGACGTGACCTCACATCACATGCACCGTCAAGGGGGAGGCCAGACACTGAGACCGTCAGAGAGATTAAATCAAACAAAGGCATCAAGCAGCAGAGCTTTAACCACCCATTTGACTTTGTACATAAACCCCGAGATCATGACGACGACGAACGACGATGATGATGGCGCGAGATCCGATGCGCAGGCCCGTTGACCGTCGCCGTCGATCGGGCAGACAAGCAACTCTGTCTCTTCTCTGGATCTGAGCCGTGCGTGTACGACCCTGGGGCCGGCAGGCGACCTGTCGCCATCAGGTAAGCAGCCGCGCGAGGCGCGACGGACGACGAAGTGCCTGAAGCAAGCAAGCGCAGAAATTCCAGCGCTGCCGGCGCCGCACGCCGCGCACCCTTCGCGTTTTGATTTGACCGCGCGAAACGTAGAAATGTGGGATAGAATTTGAAAGCTCTTCCGCCGACATGACACGGCCCAGGATTCAAGCCACCATAGATTTATTTACTTATTATTATCCAAACTTCTTTCTTTCTAGAACAAGGCAGAAACTGGTTGGATCGCAGATCGCAGATCCAGCTTTAGATTTATCCATCGATTATCCTATCTCAGTAATCAAGCAAAACATATGAGACGACATGATAATGCTGTAATGTTACTGCTGCGTGTGTCTTGTCTAGAGCAGCTGCTGGCACAGGGAGATCAGCATGCCAGGCTCAGCCGAGGAAGGTGTGTGTGTGTCCATGGCCACTGTATCCACATGCTCCCCATCACCCACTGTTCCTGCCAGCCGCCTCCACAGATTCCTCTTGCTTCAAAAAGTTGTCTCTCGACAGCTCCCGATTCTCCATTCAACGCTCATCCAAATTCTTGCTAGCCAGTAGTTTAGTACGAATTGCAGACGTAGGTCGAACTGCTTATCTGGATTAAACATTGCTTACTTTACTGATCTGTGTACAACGCCGACACTGCTGGATTAGTTTGAATAAATTAAGCCCTATATAAACGCATCCGAAGCACATCGATCTCGGCCATTATGTTATAGTGAACCGTGTCCAGGCAGTGCAGATCAAAACAGCTAATAAGTCGGCAACATGTCGAAGCCAAGGTGAGTGCTCTGCTCTCGTTCTGCAATCCTTCCTTTTTCTGGCTCGATCGAGCTGTTTGATTTGACAAGACGTGCGATCGATGGGCGCGATAATGATGGTGCGATGGTCTGCGCAGGTTGGACGGCAAGGTGGCGATCGTGACGGGCGGCGCGAGCGGCATCGGGGAGGCGATGGCGCGGCTCTTCGCGGCGAGCGGCGCCACGGTGGTGGTCGCGGACATCCAGGACGCGCTGGGCGAGGCCGTGGCGGCCTCCATCGGCCCGCCATGCACCTACGCGCGCTGCGACGTGACGGACGAGGCCCAGGTGGAGGCCACGGTGGCGGCCGCCGTGGCGGCGCACGGCAGGCTCGACGTCATGCTCAGCAACGCCGGCGTGCTGCTCCTCACGGGCTCCGTCACCGACATGGACCTCTCCGCGCTCGACCGCGTCATGGCCGTCAACTTCCGGGGCGCCGCCGCCTGCGTCAAGCACGCCGCGCGCGCCATGGTGAGCGCCGGCACGCGCGGCGCCATCGTGTGCACGGGGAGCGTCGCCTGCGTGCAGGGCGGGTACGGCCCGGCATCGTACACGGCGTCCAAGCACGCGCTGCTGGGTCTGGTCCGCGCCGCGGCAGGGGAGCTGGGCCGGCACGGCGTGCGCGTCAACCTCGTGTCCCCCGGCGGCGTCGCCACGCCGCTCAGCATGGCCGTGGCCGGGATGGGCGCCGAGGAGATAGAGGCCAGCACGGAGGCACACAGCGTGCTGCGCGGGAAGGTGCTGCGCGCCGCCGACGTGGCCGAGGCCGCGCTGTTCCTCGCGTCAGACCAGGCTGGCTTCGTCAGCGGACACAACCTCATCGTCGACGGCGCCACCACCGCCGTCAACCCCGCCGTGATGAGATCCGTCGGGCTGTGATGCCATCTTTGTTGCTCCCCGCACGTCGGTGGTCTTTCTGCCGCCGCCTCTCTTGCATTTTTATCTGTTCATACTACTCCGTACTACAGAATTTAATGTATTTTGTAAGCTCGTGATATTCAACACATCAGAATATGAATACATGTTATACTGGAGAGCATATCGAATTATTTTCTCCAACTGGCAAAATAGATAAAGAAAACAAAACCAAAGTGGCAGTGCACGAAATCGCACGTCTGAAAACAAGAGAGCAGCCGACACAATAGTTTAACTCACTTACCCAACAAGGCTGTCAGAAAGAGAGAAAAAAACCTATGCTCGATCGGACTCGGCTCACTTAGAGCAGGGCCGGCTCTACATTTTGCGAGGCCCTAGGCAAAGTTAACAACATGGATGCATACGGAGACATCAATGCTACTTGCGGCTTTGTTCCGTTTATGATTGAATAAGCTGATGCTTTCGTTTTTGGTTTTCTTTTATTTTTATTCATAGGAAGTGATTTATGTTTACGCATTATAACACCTATATATGTGGAGCGAGTAGGCTATAGGTGCGCCCGAGCCAGGGTCGAGTGGACGTGAGGCATAGTCTTGTACTCGCGTAGACCACCGACAGGAGTAGACTAGTTGAAAACGAAAGATAGACCAAGCCTCAATTGCTAAGACGCTAATAGTGAGTACCAACATGCTTTTTTGGATTACCTATGCTGGGTTGTTGTTAATATTTTTTACCCAATATAAATAATATGTACATAGGAAGATGAAATTATGGACCCCCTTGTAGGCGTGGGCCCTAGGCCGTTGCACAAGGTGGCCTAGGGTCAGAGCCGGCCCTGACTTAGAGTCTCGGTAGGTTCAAGCATGGCTCGAGTCTCACATGTACCGAGCCTCTCAATGTAGCATGAGCTTGAATAGCTCAACATGAGCACATGAAAATTGGTTTAGGCTACCACCTTTTGGATCTCATGGCATGAAATTTAAGCACCCGTTTCAGATGATGCAAAATAGGGCTTGGCCTAGTCTTTAGATGACGTCGAATAGAGCATCGGCCAACATATTCAAACATTCAAATATCGGAACTTTGTTGACACATTCGAACACATAAACTTCAACACATTCAAACAAAGACCATCCTACATAGTTCGACAATATTTCGACATGTTCAAACCCAAATGCTACTCGTCGGAACTACTGGAGCATCAATGCTTATTTTTATATGACTGTTGCTCAATTAAGCATCTTTTTATATATATATAGAAATAAGCAATTGGTGCTTGAGAAAAAAGATTTATTTCTATAAGTATTTCTCTAAGCATCTGCTCTGTACATGCTGTTGTGCATCCTTCTATCGATGTATCCAAGTGGGTTGCATCATTCTATCTTGTGTGGGAAGCGTGTGCTGGAAGGAGTTCAGCGACAAAGAGGTGAGAAAAGATAGACCAAGAGTGAACCTGTACATACACTGTTGTCTTGTGTTTTCCAGGAGGATAAGGCCTTGTTCGGTTCATAAGGAGTTAAAGAGGATTGGCAGGAATTGGGGTGGATTAAATCCCATGTAAGTCAAAATCCACCCCAATCCACCTCATTCCACTTCAATTCTCTTGAGAAGAGGATTAACCGAACATAGCCTAAAGAGTATGATTTGCTGGCAAAAACATATCAATCCAAATTTGTTATGGAGTTTAAACAAACGAATGCCCCCCAAAGTATTACTAGAACAAATGAAAACTAAGAAAGTCAGGCGCCATTGTCGACTAATGACTATTATCATCCAAGAACTCCATGCCCTCTTTGGACCCCAATTAGCAGACTGCCAGTGAACCAAGAGCAGTCCGGTCACAAAACGACACACAACCAAGCACGCTTGTCACAAAATTAGTTGCTAAATCGCACTGAATAGAACGGAAAGAAACCAAGAAAAGCAGCATGGTTATAATACATTGCACAAAATACTGTCTCTCGGCTCTTCTTCAGTTTCGTCAGAGAAATTCAGAGACAGTTACAAACTACAGCGATGAAAATGATTAAATGAGCCCTAACAATGTTCAGCTGACACAAAACATTATACTGATTGATGTTTCAAACATGCCATTCATTTGTTCACCGGAACCTACTTTCTTATTTCTGGAAATACAGTGCCTGGCATCTTTTAGCAGACTGCAGGAAAAAAAAATGCAAGGGTAGCCAGACCTGCTAAATCCGCCCCAAACTCAACTGCTTCAGGGTATAAACCACATTGGAAGAGAGCAGCACTCTGAAGTAAATTCATACGGAATCCCGCACCTAGCATGACGCGTCTCATCGAGTGTTTTGCGGAAGCCGTGCACGCCCATGTCAGTACTGGAATTCGTACTCCCGTTGCTCAACGCCAAGGACAGGCTGAAGCTTGTATCGTCCAGATAATAGATGTTACCCGCTGGGAGCCTGTCGGACTGCGACACCTCGAAGGCCCTGGAGCAGCCTCGACCAAGCAAGAGCACCCGGCCAGGAAGAGCGTGGAGCTCCACCCAGGAGGCTTCAGAGCCCCCAGCACCGGCAAGGTTCATCTCAAAGATCCTGAACTCGCGACGCTGCTCTGGCCTGAAGAGCCGCAGGACCATTAGCAGTTTTCCACGGGACTCCACCAGATAGCGGGACATTCTGAACGACTTGGGAAGGCGACTATCGGGCTTGTAGTCATCGCGCTTCTGAATCAGGCAGGAGGTACGGGACATCACCAGAGAGGCGCCGTTGACGACGTTGGGAGTGTACACCACGACATCCTCTGTGTTGGAGAGGACATGGAAACCTCCCTTGTAATAGATGATGTCCTGGATATGGTCCACATCGCCCCTGTATGCGATCCAGTGCCGGTCCATCCCCGTCCGCCAGAACGCTATGCTGCAAGTGCTGGAGACGTGCGCGGCGGCAAGGCAGCCCTCTGCCGACGGTGTGCCCGAAAAGGTGATGGTGCGGATGACCATAGGGTGCTCGCGGTCGGCGTCGATCCAGCGCGAGCTGGGGATCCTGAGCCTGTCAGGGAGAGGAACCTTGGCACCGGAGCAGAGGTTCACGGCTGCGTACCCTCGCCACTGGTCAAAGGCGAGGGCGACCCAGCCGCCCTCATGGGAGCCGCATAGGCGCGCGGCACGGACGCTCTCCGGGAGGTATAGGCGTCGGGTGGCCCCAGAGTGGAGGCTTAAGAAGGAGGGTGCAACAGGGGACGGGAGAAGGAGCCATGGAAGCTTGCACGGCGGGGCTTTATGGACATGCGCCGCAGAGCGCCACGCGCGGCAGACAGCAGCGAAGTAGACACGATCGGCGTGGCAGGTGAGATAGCGGAGGATGATGTCGAGAAGCTCAGGTGGGAGGCCATCCGACCATGGACAGCAAGGTTCGCGGGCGCGGGGCATGGCAGGATTTGGGGGCAGGCGCAAAGCGCTTCTTTGATTTGGCCACAGCCTCGATACCAATGCCAAAAATAGATTTCCAGTCACGTTCAGCAGTTGAAACAAACCGGATCAGCTCTCCAGCTGCCACAACAAAATCTTGATTCTCACGAGATGCCGCAACAAACCTGTAAATATGGATCCCTGTCAAAAAAAACATGAAAATATGAATGCGTACATACTTTAGTGTGGCAAAACAGAAACAAAGGTTGCGTTTGGATATATAGAGAAACCAAGTTCCAATCTCCACTCATCAGAGAAAAGAAAAATGAGTGCTAGTCACATTTCTTATAAGTTTCAATCTCACACGTAAGCTTGCAATGTTCCAATAGTCACAGAAATCAGGTCCAGAGAACAAATACAGAAACCAGGATGATAATGACGAACAATCGAAAAGATGTACTCTAAAATCCACATTTTGTCTGACTGTATTCTTAAGAATTCTTCACAGACCGAAAGAGCTAGATAATGTAAGAGTGCAAAGGATAATACCATGTACTGGTGTGTCCGTGCTTAATCCAAAATGGACTTCACAGCGGCTGAAACGACAACCACAGGAGTCTCTCCAAGTTCAGTTCAGCCAGGATAGATGTCCATGGCTGCAAGATATGTTAACAGAGTTAACAATGTACTCACAGTCACTTGGTAATGAATTTAAGAGAAAACACAGAAAACCAAGAAAAATGGCTAAGTCATATGAATGTAATGGGTGAGGATAATGCAAATAACTTGTAGCATACAATACATTGTATGACAATAAACGATCATGTCTCTCGAACATTAGCTGTTTGCGCTGTGACAATAAATGATGAACCGAACATGTTGATATACTTTGTGTGCCCAGACATAAATTCTCCCACGTATGCCCACATGATTAATGAACTAAAGAGATTGTGCCTGCAATTTCAACGTATCCAGAACTAAGTAAGCCATACTCTTGCTAATTATGCTAGAGAGGTGAAGCCAATTGCTGTTTGGTTGTTGCACAGGTCCAAGCCAAGCATTGTTTCTCAAAGTACGTGGTCCAGATCCATCCCCTAGGAAAGAAGCTACCATTGCCCACTACTGAAGAAATTGGTGTAAACTTAGGCAGCAACTATGAGGCATGAAACATGCATTTTTTGTCAAAACCAAAGGCCATGGCTTTTAAGGCGGTAAGGCATTTTATCCACGCTCTGACACTTGCCGCGTAAGCGCCTAGTCAAGATTCCAAGGCGAGGGGGGCTCTATCGCCTAAGCGTGTCCTTAGAGAAACCTTATAAACCATGCTAAAGAAAAATGGCATATGAAGTCCATAACTTAACCTATATAGGTACTGGTGCTGGATTGCACTCACTCACTGTGCCACCGGATGCTTACAAAAAACTCAAAATCGAAAAGGGTAGGAAAAACATGAATCAAATCTAGTTATGAAAGACTATATGCTTATGTCTGCTTCAGGGCACTATGAGGAGAGACGAGGAGCCCATGTCATGTACAGAAGCACGCCATCTTGATTGAAATGTATTCTAACTGAACTAAGATACATAATGAAGATACAGTAATAATCAGAATGAAAAACATGCATGAAAACATTAGAAATAATAGGGGCTGCTACTCGCATTTCTTACAAGTTCCAATCTCACTCTGTCCAGCGCAAATAAATTAGTCTGACAATCGTATGCGTAGTGTCGCTGCGATCCCTCTCATCCTCTCTCTGAATTTCTCTGACGAAAGAAGAACAGGCAAGAGACAGGGTTTTGGCGCAGTGTAATGCTTACTGCTTTTCTTGGGTTTCTTTCCTTTTATTCATAGCGGCGCTCACCCCATTACCGAGTCATGCTGTCCGCCTGTCCCACGACTGAAGTGTGTGCCGATCCGATCCTACAGTGGTGGAAGGAATCGCACAAAGTCGGCGTCCTCATCCGGCTAAGCAAAGAGCTAACAGGAAAAAACGACCTGAGTCCTAACTGAACCTGCCACGCTAACAACAGACAGGTGCAGTGTTATTGCTTAACTGAAACTAACTAACCATGAGCTTAGACAGGCTAACACGTAGTGCCTCCCATTGTTACTTTAAAATAAAAACGCGCATCAATTCTGAAGAATGATTGTTACACCTCCCAAATAATATGTCAATTTACTAACTGAATACGAACTCTCAGGAACTCATCGAAACCATACTGACTGAAGTAAGAGCACAAGGTAGGGCAGGATGACGTGCAGTACCTTCCCTCTTGGGGATTTCCGAGCGGCTCACGGTGATGGTGCCTGATAGGTCGTTTTCCGTCGGTGCGGGGGCCAACGGCGACCTGGTAAAGCGGCCTAGGGCGGTTCCTCTCTGGGGGTGGGGTACCGGCTGGTGCTGGACGTCTTTGTGCTCCGTCACGAGCTCGTTTAGCTGGGCGATCACCGGATCTTCCACCACGCCGCCGGGAGGGTTCAGCGGGAGCACTTGGAGGGCTCTGGATCTTCCTCCACGCCGCCGGAGGGCTCTGAATCCGCTTGGAGGAGGGCTGGGTATCGGAGGGGAAGGAGGCGTGTGAGCGGGCGTGCCTGTTTGTTTTTCTTTCGAGATTGACGGGGATCGGGGAGTGAGATTCCCACCGCTTCGTCCGGGCAGATCTGGGTCGGGCTCGGGCGGGTCCCGGCTGTCAGTCACTCCCCGATGGCGACCGTCCTTGCCGTGGGTGCTTTTTTGTTTTTCAGCTGGGATGCCTCGTCCTGGTTGCGGCGCGGACGGTGAAGAGGTTGAAAATTGCACAAACCATCAAACCATTGCGCGTGTTCCACAAAATACTCACTTTGCCTGTTGTTTGCATAGAACACCAGCTATACATGTAATTCATTATAGAGAGGTCTAAATTTGGTAATAGTTTGCTTAACAACAAACCTGCCCGCTAGGGCTCACATGTCAAAGATGACGTGGCATCCACGTGTCATCGCTACTTTTTTTCAAACATTTAAAAAAATATATAAAAAAAATCAAGAGCTAATATAATATATACTAGAAAATCTGGGAAAGTCTAAAACTGTTTAGATCATTGGGTTAAAATATTTATCACTTTTTGTAAGATTTGGCCTAAATTTGGTGAATTTTTTGAATTTTTCAAAAAAGTAAGGAAAATCTAGTAACAAAAAAATATGACTTAAATAATCTGGGAAATTTTGTGCTTGGTTCGGGGCAGAGATGAGAGACCAGAGATGGAACAGAGACAAGCTAGCTGGTTGCCTGGTTCGATTCAACCATATTCGCTGAGGAAAAAAGTAGCTAAACAAAAAATAGCTTATGAGATGCCACATAATTTTTGACATGTGGGTCCTAGCCGTCAGGTTTGCTATTAATCGATTTATTACTAGATTTGGACCTCTATGCAACGAATTACACGTATAGCTGGTGTTTTGTGCAAACAACATGTAAAATGAGTGTTTTGTGTAACACACACAACAAAAGATGGTGGTTTATGAAATTTCCTCCATCTAGAGGCCTTGCGTGATGAGCATCTAGATGGACCCCTTTCCTTGGGGTGAACTGTTCAACAGCTAGGAGCATCTCTAGCAGAAGCTAAAAAATACAGCACAAATCAGTTTTGGAGCGCGTGCTAACGCATTCGAACGCTATAGAATCGCGCAACCTCTGTTGGAGACGCTAAAATATAGGGTTCACAACATAGAAAACAAAAAAATTGCTACGATGGGAACAACTATATACCAAGATCTATCTACTAGATACAAACAACGGGCGGATGTATGTCCGTAGAGAACATACCCTTGAAGACCGACAAGGCTTAACGAGTTAAACTCGTGGTTGATGTAGACGATCTCATGTCGATCTCAATATCGAGAGGAAGTCCTAGCGCCGCAAATCAGTAGCGCATCCGTGCTCACACACACGTCCGAGGCACCGAGCAACCTCCGCCTCCTTGCTCCAGCGATGCAGCGAAAGCACAACTCTTTCTTGCTGAATAGCCACCGGGAACATGTATCTCGCTAGTCTGAGACCATGGGGGATAAATTCTAGAGGGGGAGAGATCCTTCACGAGGAGGTGTGAGTGAGAGAGAGGGAGAGGGGTGCCTTTTATAGGAGGAGGGGGCACCCAAGGGGGTGGCCGCCGTCCATGGGGGCTGCCCCCTCCCCTCCTTCATTCATGTGGGTGGACACTCCACTCACAAAAACCTCTTCATTTCCCTCCACTCAAAATCCCACTCAAACTTGCTATTAAATTTCCACCAAATTTAATGCAAACTCTCATTAAATAAAACTCTTTTTATTTATTCAGAATTTTGTCAATTACTTTAATGACAAACATTCTCATATAACCCCTTTCTAGAATTCTATTTCACATGCAAAACACTTTCTGCAATTTCACCCGAAAACTTGTTTCGGTATCTAGTGAAATAAATTCCTGCGCTTGTTATTTTTTCCGGGCAGAATGGACAAAAATAACCCAAACTCAAAAGGATTTCACAAAATGACCCATCTGGAAAACTATTTCCCTGGACTAACCCTTTGGGTAACTCCCAACAGCTAGGCTACACTGTAGAGTGTAGCGCCTTTCAGCTAGGCGCTATGCCCCCTGCCAGCGTGGCACCGCCTGGCCCCTCCCTGGCCCCACCCGACCGTGTGACGCCCAGGCGCTATGCCTGGGGCGAGTAACGCCCAGGCGCTATGCCCAGGGTGTAGCGCCTATCTGATAGGCGCTACTCTTTAAAGTGTAGCGCCTAGCAGACAGGCGCTACACTTTAGGACTTAGCCTGTCGCACCCAAGCCCCCTCCCCACCCCTCCCATTCACTCCCATACGCCAGGAAGAACAGAAGGGAGGCGCCTTGTTGCCCCCTTCTCCCCTCCCACTCAAATCCCTAGCAAAAATCAACAGATCTGAGGGATTTCACCGTGGATTTGCTTCTCCATCCCTCCCTCAAGGTAATCCCCTCCTTTTCCCTATCTTTCATCCCATGAATCTTGCACATTATCCTCAAACCCTAGATCTAGTTGGATTCATAATATGACCTATTTGTGTATGTTTTTGGTTATTTGGAAGTTATATATTAGTTGCATTTGATGCGGAATGGAAGTGTGTTGTTTATTTTCATTGTGTATGATGGTTTTATATGGATTTGTATGGATGCGTGAATAATATGCTCCCATATTATTTGTAGTTTATTGTATAAATTAAAACAATGGCCACATACCACACACATTTTATTGATGTTTGGAATATATATGTAGGATGGTGTGGCTACTTGAGGATTACTATGATCATGAACACCGGGCATACTTGATGGCGGAGAAGCATATGGTAATAAAACCATGGTTGGACTTCTTTGTTTTTATTTTTCTATTGATTCAATTGTGTTGGAAAAAGCATAATGTTCGATCTTGTATGTATGCAGAGGCTTCGTCCCCTCAAGCTTCGGTCTCATGGCGCGTCTTCGAATGACATGCCGTACGACGAGCGGTACACCGAGTACATAAAGCGGCTAGGCCTCCTCCCTTTCATCACGCTTGTGAGCCGGTCGACGTCGAACCTCAACGCGGCTGCTATCACTGCACTTGTCGATCGGTGGAGGCCGGAGACGCACACTTTCCACCTCCGGACCGGCGAGATCACTCCTACTCTTCAAGATGTTTCCATGATCTTTGGACTTCCTATCGCGGGGGAGCCTCTCTGTATGAGCACAGATTCTGATGGGTGGCGCAATGCGATGCAGCTACTTATTGGCATGGCTCCTGAAGAACTTGAAGATAAGAGCAAAGATAGAGTCCCAGCAGGAGCGACATATGCGTAGATCGTGGAGAACTTTAGGGAATGCCCGAACCCCGCCGAGGTTGAGGTGATCGAGACACATGCTCGTGTGTACGTGTGGTATGTCCTTTCTAGGACTCTGTTTGCTGACAACGGAGGTAGGACCGCTCAGTGGATGTGGCTCAAGGCACTAGCAAAATGGGATAGCAATATCAGCTGGGGTTCGGCGGCTCTTGCCTACTTATACCGGCAGGTAATCGCTCCCAACAACCTTGGGATTCGGTTATAAGATTCCTCCCAATCACTGTACAACATCTTGAATGCGGCTTGCTTAGCCTTCCATGCCTCCCCGTACTTCACCTCATAGTTAAAGAGGGCTTTCACAAACTCCATGACCTGCTTGATGCTCATTATTGGAAACGACGCGATGTCATTGGAAAGCCTATAAGCGAGGAACTCGGAGGTGAGTTGTCGGTGCTCATGCTTTGCATCCTTGCCATCCACCATCGGGCCTCGGCACATGTGAGTTGATACGCAACTAGATATGTGCCAATCGGGACCTCCCTTGAATGGTCTAGCACGCACAATCCAAGGACATCCTTCCGCCTCGCACTTCACCGTGTAATGCTTCTTGATATCCGAGTGCACGACCGTGTAAGGACGATGATGCTTCACCGAGAAGTCCTTTATCCATTGCTTAAATTCCAACAAGGTCTTAAACCTTGATCCTTTTCAAAAGCCATTATTCACTTCATTGCCATCCCGGTAAGAACTTGTCCTTGGTCCAAGCACTATGCCTTTGCCACCATCAATCGTGGCTTCATCCGTGAGACTAAGATCACGAAACAAAAGCACCCGATGGTCCCGCCCCAATACGGTATGGTGGATTTCGGCCTCTCTAGCCGTGAACCCTTCCTCGTCAACTTCTTCTTCGGGACCATCATCATCCGAGTCCGAAGCATAGCCTCAAGAATACGGGAGTTCACGGTCCATGTCATGTTGAGTGATATATTTCTCCAAATCACCAACATTGTTGTCATGGAGTTCAACATCATCATCATCTTCACCCTCACAATCATCATTGTCCTCTTCCAACACTTCGTCTTGGTGTCTTGAGATCGGGCTCAATGTTTGGCTCAAAGGAGGTTCAATCCATAGCTCTTGCTCCACGGGTGGAGGACTCCTACTATCCAATGGGGAAGCACGACGATTTAAGTCCAAAGGCAATGAACTATCAACCTTCTTGGTGACAAATAGCTCAAGAGCCTTGTCTAGTGATTCGGCCACCACCTCCTTGTATGCAAGCCAACGAGCCTCAGAGAAGATACACATGGTCTTCCAACGGATATGCATTCCAAAACCCACATTATGTCTTCCTTCCAACTCAACAACATCACATGGGTCCATCCATTTCAATTCAATCCTCACTTGCTCCAAGACCTCGGCATAGGTGGGACTACGCTCAAACACAATATCTAGCTCATCCGGGTCCGGTTCTATGTTTCCTTTCAAAAAGGCATCCTTGTCCACATGATGAACATGAAAAATTCTTGCCATCCCTAACACATAGGAGAATATGTTCATTAACTAACCATGACAAGATAAACAAAACTATACTAGACACATTACCAAACCATAAAGCTAACAAGAACACCCTCTCTTACATAAGCAAACCCTAACCCTAACCCTAGCCCTAGCCCTAACCCTAGCCATAACATACAAAACAATGTTATTTCAACAACCCTAAACCTAACTAAATGCTTCATACACATCTTTATAACCAACATTGGCCAATGAATCTAACAAATTTCCAAACATTTCTCTCCAAATCAAATTTCTAGGGTTTCAAGCCAAGTCCAACCAAAATGAAAGATTTCAAGAGGTCAAACGGAGGGGAATGAGGGAGGGTACCTTTAGCAGCTGGGGAGAGGCACAAATCCACCAAATAAAGCTTCCAATGCGAGAGATTTGAGGGGGAGAAGAGAGGGGAGAAGGGGGCACCTCCTTGCTGTTCTTCTTGCTTGGGTCGAGCTGGGAGTGAATGTGGAGGGGTGGGGAGGGGGGATGGGCACGATAGCATAAGTCCCAAAGTGTAGCGCATATGTGCTAGGCGCTACACATTAGAGCATAGCGCCTATCAGATAGGCGCTACACCCTGGGCATAGCGCCTGGGTGTTACTCGCCCCAGGCATAGCGCCTGGGCGTCACACGGCCAGGTGGGGACAGGGAGGGGCCAGGCGGTGCCACGCTGGCAGGAGGCATAGCGCCTAGCTGAAAGGCGCTACACTGTAGAGTGTAGCGCCTAGCTGTTAGGCGCTACCCAAAGGGTTAGTGCCAGTGAAATAGTTTTCCAGATGGGTCATTTTGTGAAATCCTTTTGAGTTTGGGTTATTTTTATCCATTTTGCCTTCTTTCCGGCATGAACTTTTGCTCCAATTGGATGTCGGTGTCTCTTAAGTGTGTCACCCTATGGTTCGTGAATAATGCGGACATGATCGAGACCTCTCTCAGATCAATAATCAGAAGCGGGATCTGGAGACCCATACTAACTCCCACACATTCAACGATGAATTTCTTGTGATCGTCGGAACCTTTTACGCTAGTATCTTAATCCCTTTGTTTCACGATATATTACATGCCTGAGACTCGATCATCGGTATATCCATACCTAGTTTGATCTCGTTACTGACATGCACTCTTTTCTCGTTCCCGTGATATAACATTCTAGTGATCAAATCACTTGCTTGCAAGCTAACCAATGTGATATCACCGAGAGGGCCCAGAGTATATCTATCCGTCATCGGGATGAACAAATTCCACTCTCTATCCATGGGCCTCAACATAACACTTTATTAGTTCTGAACCCATCTTTATAATCACCCTGTTACGGTGTGACGTTTGATGTTATCAAGGAACTCTTCAGGTGTTAGTGATTGACATGATCTCATGGTCTAAGGATTAGGATTACTTCGTAAGTTGTTATAACAATATAAACTAAATGACTTTGATCGTAATGCTATACTTTGGATGAATGTTCATCACACCATTACACTAATGTTGTGATCCCGTTATTAACAACATCCAATGTCCATGATCAGGAAACCTTGATCATCTTGTTAATCAACGAGCTGGTTTATGAGAGAGACATAACTAGGAACTTTCTGTTTGTTTATTAAACACACATGTATTAACATTTCCGTATTAATACAATTATAGCATGCAAAATAAACATCTATCATATACTTGGGATACACATAATAAACACTTTATTATTGCCTCTCGGGGCATATTCCCTTCAGTCTCCCACTTGCACTAGAGACAATAATCTAGTTACATAGTGATGAATCTAACACCCATGGAGTTCTGGTGTTGATCATGTTTTGCTCTAGGGAGAGTTTTAGTCAACGGATCTGCTACATTGATATCCGTGTGTACTTTACAAATCTTTATATCTCCATCCTTGGCATGCTCGCGGATGGAGTGAAACCGGTACTTAATATGCTTGGAATTCTTGTGAGACCTTGGTTCTTCGGCATTGGCAATGGCACCATTGTTGCCACAATAGATCACCATTGGGTCCAACGCGCTTGCAATCACACCTAGTTCGGATATGAACTCCTTCATCCAAACCGCTTCCTGAGCCGCTTCCGAAGCAGCAACATATTCGGCCTCCGTTGTTGATCCCGCCACCACATGTTGTTTGGAACTCCTCCAACTAACCGCTCCGCCATTCATGAGAAATATGTATCCGGATTGAGACTTAGAGTCATCCGGGTCGGTGTCAAAGCTTGCGTCGACATAACATTTAGCGATGAGCTCTTCTTCACCTTCGTACACAAGAAACATATCCTTAGTTCTTCATAAGTACTTAAGGATATTCTTGACCGCTATCCAGTGTTCCGAACCTGGATCCGATTGGTACCTACTAGTCAAACTAATAGCATGTGCCACATCCGGTCTTGTACATAGCATGGCGTACATTATAGATCCTATGGATGAAGCATAGGGGACTTTTTCCATTATCTCTCTTTCTTTCGCTATAGCCGGACTTTGAGTCTTACTCAATGTCTTGCCTTGCAACATAGGTAAGAACCCCTTCTTACTTCCGTCCATTTTAAACTTCTTTAAAATCTTATCAAGGTATGTACTTTGCGATAGCCCTATTAGGCGCCTAGATCTATCTCTATAGATTTTATGCCTAATATATATGACGCTTCACCTAGGTCCTTCATTGAAAATTTGTTGTTTAGATAACTTTTAACACTGTTTAAAAAATCTATATCATTTTTGATTAATAATATGTCATCCACATATAATCTCAGAAATGCCACATTGCTCCCACTCACTTTCTTGTAAATACAAGCTTCTCCATAAGTTTGGACAAATCCAAACTCTTTGATCACCTCATCAAAGTAGAGGTTCCAACTTCGTGATGCTTGCTTCAATCCATAGATGGATCGCTGAAGTTTGCACACCTTATTAGCATCCTTAGGATCGATAAAACCCTTTGGTTGTATCATATACAACTCTTATTCAATATTACCATTGAGAAACGTGGTTTTGGCATCCATCTGCCATATCTCATAATCGAAATATGCAACAATTAATAACATAATCCTAACTGACTTTAGCATCGCCACGGGAGAGAATGTCTCATCGTAGTCAACTCCTTGAATTTGTCGAAACCCCTTTGCGACAAGTCGAGCTTTATAGACGGTCACATTACCATCAGCATCAGTTTTCCTTTTGAAAATCCATTTGTTTTCCACGGCCTTTCGGTCGTGAGGTAATTCCACCAAGTTCCAAACTTGATTTTCATACATGGATTCCATCTCGGATTTCATGGCTTCTAACCATTTGTTGGAATCCGAGCTCATCTCTTCTTCATACGTCGCAGGGTCATCAATTTCATCAACCATGAAATTCATAACAGGGTTTCCGTACAGCTCGGGAGCTGCACGCGCCTGCTAGACCTGCGAGGTTCGGTAGTACTCTCTTTCAGAGTTTCATGATCATTATCATTAGTTCCCTCTTCAATTGGTGAAGCCAACTCCAGAACGTCTTTCGGCGTTGCGCTACTCGCCATACTATCTTCGATTTCTACCTTCCGACTACTCACACCTTTCGCGAGAAACTCTTTCTCTAGAAAGGATCCATTCTTGGCAACAAAAACCTTGCCCTCGGATTTGTGATAGAAGGAATACCCAATTTTTTCCTTAGGGTATCCTATGAAGACGCATTTTTCCGCTTTGGGTTTGAGTTTATCCGGTTGAAGTTTCTTCACATAAACATCGCATCCCCAAACTTTAAGAAATTACAGCTTAGGTTTGTTTCCAAACCACAATTCATACAATGCCTTTTCAATGGATTTAGATGGTGCCCGATTTAAAGTGAATGCAGCAGTTTCTAGTGCATAACCCCAAAATGACAACGGCAAGTCCATCAGAGACATCATAGATCGAACCATATCCAATAAAGTACTATTACGACGTTTCGACACACCATTTCGCTGTGGTGTTCCGGCGGGCGTGAGTTGTGAAAAAATTCCACACTCTTTCATGTGATTGCTAAACTCGTAACTTAGATACTCACCTCCACGGTCGGACCGTAGAAATTTGATCTTTCTATTACGATGATTTTCCACTTCATTCTGAAATTCCTTAAACTTTTCAAAGGTTTCAGACTTGTGTTTCATCAAGTAGATATAACCGTATCTACTCAAATCATCCGTGAAAGTAACAAAATAATGATATCCACCTCGCGCCGACACACTCATTGGACCACATACATCAGAATGTATAATTTTCAATAAATCTGTTGCCCGTTCCATTGAACCGGAAAACGGTGTTCTAGTCATCTTGCCCATAAGGCATGGCTCACATGTATGAAATGATTCAAAATCAAGTGATTCCAAAAGTCCATCCGAATGGAGCTTCTTCATGCGTTTAACGCCAATATGACCTAGACGGCAGTGCCACATATATGCGGATATATCATCATTAAGTTTAATCCTTTTAGCATCAACATTATGAATATGTGTAACATTATTATGAAGATCCAATAGAAATAAACCATTCATCATCGGTGCATGACCATAAAAGATTTCATTCATATAAATAGAACAACCATTGTTCTCGGATTTAAATGAATAACCACTTCGCATCAAACACGATCCAGATACAATGTTCATGCTTAGTGCTGGCACCAGATAACAATTATTCAAGTTTATTACTAATCCCGACGGCAAGTGGAGAGGTAGCGTTCCGACGGTGATCACATCAATGCTTGATCCATTGCCGACACACATCTTGACCTCACCCCTTGCTAGAGGTCGCTTGTTCCGCAGCCCCTGATTCGAGTTACAAATATTAGCAACTGAACCGGTATCAAATACCCAGGTGCTACTGCGAGCACTAGTCAAGTACACATCAATAACATGTATATCATATATACCTTTGTTTGCCTTGCCGGCCTTCTTGTCTGCCAGATACTTGGGGCAGTTGCGCTTCCCGTGTCCAGTGCCTTACAATAGTAGCACTCGGTATCAGACTTAGGACCAACTCGGGGTTTCTTTTTAGGCACGGAAACCACCTTGCCGCCCTTACTTCCCTTCCGTTTTCCCTTCTTGTCTTTCTTGAAACCAGTGTTCTTATTGATCATCAACACTTGATGTTCCTTTTTGATCTCCACTTCTGCAGTTTTAAGCATTGACAGAAGCTCGGGGAGAGACTTCTTCATGCCTTGCATATTATAGTTCATCACAAAGCTCTTATAGCTAGGTGGCAGGGACTGTAGAACATGATGGATGCCTAAGTCAATGGGAATCGATATTCCCAAGGACACAAGCTTATTGGCGTAACCCGACATCTTGAGTACATGCTCACTTACGGAGTTGTGCTCTTCCATCATGCAGCTAAAGAACTTTTCTGAAGCATTGTAGCTCTCTACAGCAGCATGTGTGTCGAAAATCATTTTCAACTCACCCATTGTATCAAATGCATTGCTGTTTTCAAAACGCTTTCGAAGTTCCGGCTCTAGCCCATACAATATGCTGCAATGAACTAAGTTGTGGTCCTCCTGACGAGTCTGATAGACATTCTTCTCCTCGTCAGGGGCATTCTCAAAAGGTGGGGGGCCTAGCGGCGCTTCTAGCACATATTGCTTTTGTGCGGCGGAGAGGAGAATCCTCAAATTCATGGCCCATTCGGTAAAGTTGCTACCGTTCGTTGCAAGTTTCTCTTTCTACATGAACACATAATTAAAAGCAAGTGGTGCCATCTACAACGGAATTTGTAAAGTTTAGACTATGTTTATGATAGATTGAGTTCAACTAATCCACATTACGAATGAACTCCCACTCAAAAACGACATCCCTCGTGTCTTTTTGGTGATTACATGAACCAAATCCACTACACCAAGTCCGATCATCACGTGAGTCAGTGTAGCTTCAAAGGCGAGCATCAGATGGGCATCATATATACTATATGACTCATGCTTAACCTTTCGGTCCGTGTTCCGAGGCCATGTCTGTACATGCTAGGCTCGCCAAGTAAGAACCTTAGTATTCGCGTGTGTAACTGTCTTACACCCGAAATATGGTCGTGGATCCAAGAACACCCGATCATCACGTGATGTCTTGGAACGACGAAAACATAATCGGTGCATACTAAAGGAAGAACACATTCTTATCTTGATATTTAAATGAGGGATCATCTTATTATGCTAATAAAACGCCAAACAAGCAATATAAGATGCTATCAAACATCACATGTTTATTAGTGGAATGATATGGTTCACGCATATGATCTCTATCATGTGCACCGTGGTATGATCACTATCATACCTTTATGTGTAAGGCCAAGGTCTATGGAACTTACACGTTATGTATGTTGTAAGAGTATCATCTCATACTTCTACTTACAACATCACCATATCATAAAACTAGCCCAGCAACATACTAAACTAGACGCCTCTAATTTATCCATTGCAAGTTTTACGTGGCTTAGGGCTTTCGAGATAGAACCGTTCTTACCTACGAACATGAACCACAACAAGGATAACCAAATTGTTGACAACTCGTTGCAAAATAGATATTGACTATAGTAGGAGAGACAGAAACCCGCTAGCCACTTATGCAAACTAGTTGCATGTCAAGCGTGGAACAGGTCTCATGTGCGAGGACATGTAAAGTTTGTCCGGGCCACTTCATCCCACTATGCCACCAATATCCAAAATTACAACTAAGGGGCAACAACATGATCATCATCACCCACATACTCATATGTGTACTACCCGTGTAAAGCATCTACGCATAGATCCGGCTCTGATACCACTATAGCGTTCGCACCATAGAAAACAAAAAAATTCCTACGATAGGAACAACTATGTACCAAGATCTATCTACTAGATACAAACAACGGGCAGATGTATATCCATAGAGAACATACCCTTGAAGACCGACAAAGCTTAACGAGTTAAACTCGTGGTTGATATAGACGATCTCTTGTCGATCTCAAGATCGAGAGGAAGTCCTAGCGCCGCAAATCAGCAGCGCATCCGTGCTCGCACACATGTCCGAGGCACCGAGCAACCTCCGACTCCTCGCTCTAGCGATGCAGCGGAATCACAAATCTTTATTGCCTAATAGCCATCGGGAACATGTATCTCGCTAGTCCAATACCATGGGGGATAAATTCTAGAGGGGCAGAGAGATCCTTCACGAGGAGGTGTGACTGAGAGAGGGGAGAGGGGTGCCTTTTATAGGAGGAGGGGGGCACCCAAGGGGGTGGCCGCCGGCCATGGGGGCTGCCCCCTCCCCTCCTTCATTCATGTGGGTGGACACTCCACTCACAAAAACCTCTTCATTTCCCTCCACTCAAAATCCCACTCAAACTTGGTATTAAATTTCCACCAAATTTAATGCAAACTCTCATTAAATAAAACTCTTTTTATTTATTCAGAATTTTGTCAATTACTTTAATGACAAACATTCTCATAACCCCTTGCTAGAATTCTATTTCATATGCAAAAACACTTTCTGCAATTTCACCCGAAAACCTGTTTCGGTATCTAGTGAAATAAATTCCTGCGCTTGTTATTCTTTCCGGCATGAAACTTTTGCTCCAATTGGATGTCGGTGTCTCTTAAGTGTGTCACCCTACGGTTCGTGAATAATGCGGACATGATCGAGACCTCTCTCGGATCAATAATCAGAAGCGAGATCTGGAGACCCATACTAACTCCCACACATTCAACGATGACTTTTTTGTGATCGTCGGAACCTTTTACGCTAGATCTTAATCCCTTTGTTTCATGATATATTACATGTCCGAGATTCGATCATCGGTATCTCCATACCTAGTTTGATCTCGTTACTGACATGCACTCTTTTCTCGTTCCCGTGATATAACATTCTAGTGATCAAATCACTTGCTTGTAAGCTAACCAATGTGATATCACCGAGAGGGCCCAGAGTATATCTATCCATCATCGGGATGAACAAATTCCACTCTCGATCCATGGGCCTCAACATAACACTTTATTAGTTCTGAACCCATCTTTATAATCACCCTGTTATGGTGTGACATTTGATGTTATCAAGAAACTCTTCCGGTGTTAGTGATTGACATGATCTCATGGTCTAAGGATTAGGATTACTTATTAAGTTGTTATAGCAATATAAACTCAATGACTTTGATCGTAATGTTATACTTCGGATGAATGTTCATCACACCATTACATTAATGTTGTGATCCCGTTATTAACATCCAATGTCCATGATCAGGAAACTTTGATCATCTTGTTAATCAACGAGCTAGTTTATGAGAGAGGCATAACTAGGAACTTTCGGTTTGTTTATTAAACACACATGTATTAACGTTTCGTATTAATACAATTATAGCATGCAAAATAAACATCTATCATATGCTTGGAATACACATAATTAACACTTTATTATTGCCTCTCAGGGCATATTCCCTTCATAAAATGCAGCGTCCGAGTGTCCGCGAGTTTTTTACCCTCACCAGGCGTTGTAAAATAGAGCGGGCGCTACAGACGCAAACACAAAAACAACAATTCCATACATTTAACATGATCAAATAAACACTGAAAAATTAACAATAAATTGTGTAGAAAATTTATTACAACAAGTTTTGCATCACCAATAGCACAAATAGTTTTACAACACATCAACAAATAGTTTTACAACAATACAATAATGTCGTTCATCAACAAATACAACAAATTGTTTCACAACAATACAACAAACATACAAATGAACTACCGGCCTCTAAACCATTTCCACCACTCCTCGATGAGATCATTTTGAAGCTCATCATGTGTGTCATTGGACCGGATTGCGTGATAAGAGGCCATGAACCGTGCAATCATATGTTCTGAGCGTTGAACTTGTACGGGGACATCCATCAAATAATAGTGAGTGGTTTCTTCTACATCTTTTCCATGGTCATCCTCTATGATCATGTTATGCATGATGACACAAGCATTCATGATATACCAAAGGCACTCTTGTCCCAAAATCTAGCCGCTCCTCTCACAATAGAAAATTGGGCTTGCAAAATCCCAAATGCTCTCTCCACATCTTTCCTAGCTGCCGCTTGCGTTACGTGAAAGTCGGTTTGTTTCTTACCTTTGGGCTTGTGGACCGGCTTCACAAATGTTTGCCACCTTGGGTAGATGTCGTCGACAAGATAGTAGCCATAGTTGTACTTACAGCCATTTTCTTCAAACTCCACTTGTGGACCTTCACGCAACGCGATCCTTGTCATAAGAGGAGACCGTTGGATGACATTGATGTCATTGCAAGACCCGGGCATACCAAAAAATGCATGCCAAATCCAAGTCTCGTAGTCGACCACCACTTCAAGGATTATAGTTGAATCATTTTTATGCCCTTTGAATTGTCCATGCCATGCCGCATGACAATGATACGTTGGAAATGTATCTATAAATTTTGATGCCCCATGCTTGTTTAGTATCTACTTTGCTTTGCTTGTCTATACTTTGAAGTGCTTTTTACATGTTTTCTGGTACTAACCTATTAACAAGTTGCAACAGTGCCAGATGCATGTTTTCTGCTATTTTTGGTTTCAAAAAAGTTAGTAAAGAAATAATCTCGGAATTGGACGGGAATTACTTTCCGTGGGGAACAAGAAGTCCAGAGGGGAGCTGGAGGGGCCGGCCAGGGCGGCCAGACCCACGCTAGGCACGGGTGGGCCCCACCCCGCGCCTGGCTAGCGTTTGACCCCCCTGGTCACCTCCTCGGCCTCCCCTTCGCCTATAAGAAGCCCCTGATGCAGGAACCCTAAGTACCCGATCAAATCTTCATGAAACCGTCTGTAGCCGCCGCCACCATCGTCCCTAGATCGGGGGATCTAAAGTTCTTCCCGGCACCCTGCCGGCGGGGAGATCATCCCGGAGGCCTCCTCTCCAGTATTATGCGTGAGTAGTTCCACCTTGGACTATGGGTCCATGTAGTAGCTAGATGGTTGTATCTCCTCCTTTGTGCTTTCATGTATAGATCTTGTGAGCTCCGTTCATGATCAAGATCTAATCTATTTGTAATCATGTATGTTGATTTTGCGGGGATCCGATGGATATTGAGATTATTATGTTGGTTTGATTAATGGTTTTGTCTTTATGATTCTATCATGTCTGTGTTGTTTGTGATCTTGCATGCTCTCCGTTGTTAGTAGCTATCTTGGCCAAGTAGTTGGTAATGACTCCAAGAGGGGGTATTTATGATCGATAGTGGGTTCATGTCTCTAGTTTCCAAGGGAAGTGACACTAATCTCTTCGGTTGTAGATGTGTTGTTGCTACTAGGGAGAAAACAACGGTCTCTTGTTCATGGAACATGTGGACTGTTTACCTTACACACTTTTCTTAAAGCAGTTGTTTGTTGCTTGCAGCTTAATACTGGATGGGGTTCGGATGATAACCTGAAGGTGGACTTCTAGTCATAGATGCAGTTGGATGGCGGTCTATGTATCTTGTTGTATTGCCCAAATGAATCTCATAGGATCTTTCTGACTAGTAATTGCATTGTTATGCCTTGCTCAGTTCATGTCAATTGCCCTGCTATAATTTGTTCACCCTTCATGCCATGTTATTTATCTAAGGAGAGCACCTCTAGTGAACTATGGACCCCGGTCCAATCTTTACCATTGATACATCTTCAACTGTTACTTGTTTACTTGCTGCAAACCACCATTACCTTCCACACCATACATTTAATCCTTTGTTACAACAAACCGGTGAGATTGACAACCTCACTGATTCGTTGGGGCAAAGTCTTGAGTTTGTGTTGTGCAGGTCTCCGCGTTGCTTGCAACACCTGTGCGACATTTCCTTCCTCCTACTGGTTCGATAACCTCGGTTTCTTACTGAGGGAAACTTGCTGCTGTGCTGCTTCACACCTTGCTCTTGGGGTTTCCAACGAAGCGTTCCACGACAAGTGTTGGGCGCCATCAAGATATTTTCTGGCGCCATTTCCAGTGAGGCTAAGGACGTCTTCACTAGGGGAGTCATTCACTTCCATTCTCTTTACTTTGTTTTTAGTTTGCTTTGTTTCTTTTGCTTGGTTTTGTTTGCCTCTTTTCAAAAAACCCAAAAAAATTAGTCTAGTTTAGTTTGCTTGCTTTATTCAAAAACATAAAAAAATAGTTTCTGCTCTAGTTGCCACCTTGCTCTAGCTCACCATGTTGCTCCCCAAGTTCGCCCTGAAATATCTTGCAATAGGTAGTGGCTCCATAATTGGGAAAGATAATATTGAAGAATTTTTAACTATGTTAGCAAGCATGGGGATATTGAGGAAAAAACTATAGCAGAGCTTGCTCCTAATTATGAGATTGTTGCAGCTTCTTTAGTTCATATGTTGGAGGCTAGTTTGTTAGCCTTAACTCCTTCATACAATTCTTGTTCCTAAAACTAAAAGAAGAAAAGAATGTTGAAAAGAGAGAATTCGTCCTTGAAACTTTATCAAAAGAATTTCATGATGTTGCTAGGGAGGCCAAAAAGGTTTTTGAGTGTTTCAATATGCTAGGTTCAAGTGTAGATGTTGTGGGTATTTCTGATAAAAAATAAGCCTAGAGAAGAATTCAAAATACCCATACCCTTTAAGCTTGTTGGAATGCATGAAGCCTTTGAAAAGAATTTTGATTGGATTGCTCCTGAAAATCTTTTTGATGAAAGTAGTAGACCAAAGAGAGATGAGAAGGGATCCTCCAAAACTCATTTGGATGAGATACGTTTCATAGTTGAAGATTTTGCAAGTATGGATATTAATGCTTCTTCATTTGAAAATACTTGATTCTTCTTGCTTCTTGTGCCTAACTTAAAGGCGTTAAAGAAAAGTACTTGTTGGGATATAATACAAGACTTTCCTTGAGTCTTGAAAGTTATTACTTCAGTAATGACCTCTCCTTATCCTTTTTGTTTGTTTTTTGTGCCAAGAATGACCTCTAATGAGAGAGAAGTAAGATTTGTGAAGTTGCTGTCCTGAAACAGATTTTTGTCCTCCACCAAAAAAAATCGTGAGGAGTATCTGTAACTCGGATTGAGCTGAAAATTTACGAATAAATCTCCCAATATGTTAGATAACTTTCGTTAGTTCAACACTTTTTGATGTTCGAAAAAATCGGTTTCTACCTGTTGGTCTGTTTTGACAGATTTCTGCCATTATTTGCATTTGCTTCTTATTGATTCCTTTTTTAGTTCTCTTTAGGTGAATTGAGCTTTTTGAAGGAGTTACTACAGTAGCTTGTGTTTTTAGTGAAAATCCTTGCTGTTTCAAAGCTTTGCCAGAGGTCTAATATCTTTTGAATAAGCTAATGTTGCTAATGAAGATTGTGTGAAGTTTTGTATGAAGGAAAAAAATTCAGGTGTATAAAGAGAATGATGCAATGAGATGAAGAATGGACAAAAACTCAAGCTTGGGGATTCCACCATGGTGTCACAGCAAGAAATATCCAAGAGGTACAAGCGTCAAAGCTTGGGTATGCCAAGGGCATCTCCTTCTTCATCAATAAAAAGCTCAGGTTTGTCTAGACACTTTGTTTTTATTGTTTCATGCACAATTGTGTTGTTCTTGGAGCGTCTTAGTTTTCGTTTGCTTTGCTTAGTTTGCTTAGTTTTCTTGAGTAGTTTGGACTCCCGTTCTCGCTGTGTTGCCTTTCAAATAAGTTGTTTGGTGTTGGAAAGGAGTAGTAAGTTCTTGCTTGAAGTGCGAGAGGAGCTTGCATTGATTGTGATTTAGACTTTAGCATGACATGCTAGGTGTTGTTTTGATCTTATGCTTAGTTATTATTGCTGTATCATGTCTTGTTCCAAACAATTGGGATTGCTTAGTGTGCCTTGAAGAAATTATGCGTTGTTTTAGCATGCAAAAGCATAGTATTGTGGTATTCTACTTTGATGCTTTGCTTGGGTTGATTTGGCACATGCTCACACCATGTTATGACTATGACAAGTCACCATTAGCCTCTATGATCATTTAGTCCTTGACTTGTAGTACCACTCTTTGCTTTGATTAGTATGCTTTGTTGCACTGCATGATTATGGCCATTATGCTCTCTTAGTTGGTTGCTCCCAGTCTTTTGCTAGCCTCCACTTGTATGAGTAAGCTCTACTCATGCTTCCAACTCCCAAGAAACCAAGTTTTTCCAAACTTTTCACTATAAACTCCTATGCATGGTGTGTTACACCATTCCAAGTATATTCTTGTTTTCAATTATCTTTCAATTAAAAACTATTTTGTTATTTGAAAACTTAGTGATTAAAGCCCTCACGAACTTGATGGCACACTTTATATTCTTTGCCCCTAATAAACTTGAACCATTGTGACAACTTTGTTGTATATGCTTGCACCTATAAGTTGGAATTAGCAGAACCGTGCTGTCACGGGGAACGTTTTCAACATTGCACTTGTACTTTGTACTCAGTTGATAGCATGCTCTTTTGTCTATGGATGTCACTAAAGGGAATATGCCCGAGATGCAATAATAAAGTGGTTATTATCGTATTACTTATTTATGATAAATGTTTATTTTGCATGTTATAATTATATTAATACGGAAACGTTAATACATGTGTGTTTAATAAACAAAAAGGAAGTTCCTAGTTATGCCTCTCTTATAAACTAGCTCGTTGATTAAGAAGATGATCAAAGGTTTCCTGATCATGGAGATTGGATGTTGTTAATAATTGTCACATCCCAAAATTCTCCTAATTTTGGAATGTGAAATAAATAAATAAGTTTGATTGATTGTTTGACTATGTTGAAAATTCTCAATGAGAAGAAACTTTTTGAATAGAAAATCCTCTCAACCTTGAATTCAAAATCTTATATTCTTTTGTTATGACCTAAGTAGCCATATAGGCAAAAGGGCATGGATTGATTATGGATTGTAGAATTGGTGTGCAAGATTTCAAAATGAAAATCATGAAGCATTCATAAGCATTTCATTACATCCATGCAAAGTTCTCACAAACTAAATCCAAATCCTGGTATCTAAATCCTATAGTTGATTCGCCCAAATGTTCCTAAGGGTAATTAAATTGACTTATTAAAACCCACGGTTGCTAAGGCATAAATTATTGATAATTATAGCCTAAAGAGATCCAATTAATACTACAAAATTTTAGAAACAAAATTGATCTCATTTGGAGCTAGTATGAAAAAGTTATGAAATAAATACAAACACATAAAGATATAAATAAAATAAAATATACAAGGATTTGTAAATCCACTACTTCCAAACTAGTAAAAAGATTACAAATTTGATCCTGCAATGATCTATTCAATTTTAGAAACAAGAATCATGTCATTTGGAGTTCGTATGCAAAAGATATGAGGGAAACAAGTAAAAAAAACTAAACGGGCCGGCCCACCCGGACCGACCCGACCGACCAGCCAGGAACGTATGTAGGTGCCCAAGTTTGCTTTAAAATTCGTGCAAAAATCTGTTTTCTAGACCTATCTCTACTCAAACTCTTACAACTTTTTATCTACAATTCCGAATCGACTTTCGTTTGTTTCTACTTGTTCCCTACTCCAAGGCCTATCTCTAAACCGTCCCAAACCTCCATATAATCTCGTGGAGCCACAGCTGTACGAGTTTCCCTTTTCGAAATCCCGAATCTACACATGTCCGAATCTTATTTCGCTTTTTAACCCATCTAGACTTCGTCGTTTGCCTTCGGTCAAAAAACGAAAGTTGTAGGAATCGTCGAAATATTTCAATCCCGACAAACCTCACCTCTTTTCATCCACCATAGCCGGAGAATTTCGTATCGCAATATTTCAGATCTTACGGTGTAAATCCAAGATGTACTCGCGCTCGTTTCTTCAAATCCAAATTCCTTTGGTGAGAAGGTAGGAATAATGATTCCTCACAACTTTCGTGTTCTAAGTATTTCAATTTGACCTACGAATTTATCTCTCTAACACAGATCTGTTTCTTGTCTATTCTGAGCCAAAATCGGGTCAATCTCTTCTTCTAGCCATTGGATCCTATCCAGACGGCCGAGATCCAATCAAACCGGTGTGTGCCATGTTGTCAACCCGGTCAGCTTCCTTATCAACGTCACGTCAATGTCAGGTCAACATCTAGTCCAAGTCGGCATGCAAAGTCAACCTGTCCAGTCAGCGGAATATTCCCTGAAATATTCCGTTCGAATTTAAAATTGCATATTATAGATCTAACTTGTAAAATTCTTTAGAAATTTATACCACGTCCAAAAATTGCGTATAATATATCAAATTGAAGATAATTTTACGTAGAATCATCTTACAAGATTAGATACAACTTTTAATCTACGTGGTTACTGCAGTAATTTAATTAGTTTTAATGGTCTTTTAGGTTAATAAATTCATAGAAAATTATCTGTAGCTCCGAAAAATATAAATAATATATCAAATTGAAGCTACTGTAATGTACTTTAATAATATCTTGTTGGATATAGCCTTTCTAGATTATTTAACCCGTAGCTATTTAATTAGTTTTAATGTCTTTATAAATCATTAAATTCATAGTAAATTAATTGCTTGTCACAAAAATATAAATGATATACCGATGGAAAGATGGTTCCATGTAGATCATCAATATGCAATTATTTCAGCATTTTACTGTAAGGTTTTGCCGTGAAGATTTAAATGGTTTAATGGCCTATTTAGAGTAATAAATTCATAAGAAAATAAATACTATTCAGAAAATTACAAATAATATGTCCCTGAAATAACAATTCCGTGGAGATTACAGATATAATTTTAGTTTGATTTTTAGACAACAGAAACTATATGAATCATTTAAAACCATTAAACACTATTTAAATTATACAAAAAGATCTATAACTCCGATTAGGGTGAATCCAAGTGCTAATATTTTGTATTGACAATATCTATACAGAGAAATTGCATGACAAATTATTTGGTACTGTTAAAATAGAAATTCATACAGAAATATTTAAACCCATTGAAATAGTGTTTTAATCATAAGAAAATATCTATAACTCCTTTTTAGGTGATTCAAATTGCCACTGTCTCTAAATTGCATTACCTCTATCCAGTAGCATCTAGTTCACAATTTAATACGACATAAACATATTTGGTTCAATTAAAGTGGTATACACCATATTAAATCGATACAACTTTAGTAATAAAAGCTTTAGTGCATTAAATGACTTTCCACATGCATCATGTAATCTAACTATGTTCAGAACTAAAGTAACAACCATTGTGACTTATTAAATTGTCATGCATGCATTTGTTATATTTGTTTGATCTCTATGTGCTATTGTTTATGTTGTATGCAATTGTTTGATCGATAGATTGCGAGGAGTGCAACGTGTGTGATTGCAACTACTATGATTGCAAGTATTGTGGTTATGACGAGAGCAACCATTATATCTATGAGAATTGTGAGGATTATCTAATCGACTACATCTACAACAAAGGCAAGTGGTGCTATCTTGGTCATAAATGTCCTATTGTTTTCCTATGCATTATAGATGTTTTTGTAGAATTGCATATGTAGGAATTGATGTGTATATGCTATGCTATGTCCCATATTATTCCCTAACATTCCTTGTTTATGAGCCACCGTTGGTAGATGTGCTTAGCCCATGCTATGATGAACGAGGGCTGGGTTACATCACTGAAGTTGTTTCTAAATGTGTTGGTTTGCGAAAACTAAAACAACTTAATCAATGAATCTCCTGGGTGTGATGGGATTGATAATTTTTGGTGGTATCATTGCGGAAAGTCACCCAGGACATCGAGAAATGATTGGTTTCTTTGTTTGGAAGCTTTCGTGTGCAACCATGTGCCAATAATGAAATGGGCGGTTGGCTAAACTCAGTAGGTTGTGGTAACTCGAACCCGCGTATCCAGAGATGTAGATAGTGTAGGTTGGACCGGTGCGCGTCGGGATTGGGGAGCTACTTCCCGAACGGTTCCTTCTTGGACTTCTCCCTATCATCACCCAATATGAGAGTGGTGGTACGAGCTGGGTTGGCCAAGTCACATGGGTAAAGTGTACTTGTAGGGGTTCGTAGCATGGAAAACAAAAATTTTCTATCGCATACAAACAAACAAGCCAAGATCTATCTACTAGATTGTAGCAACGAGTCGATGGTATAACTTACCCTCGAAGATTCCAAAGCGTTTAACGAGAGCGGATTCTCGTGGGTGATGTAGTCGTACTCTTTCCGATCTCAAGATCGTGTAGACGATCCTTCCGGCGCCACGTTCCGGCAGCGCTCCCGCAGTCGGTCACACGTTTGGTACTCGACGAAGACCTTCCTCTCCCTTGTTCCAGCAGGCAGCGGAGGTTGTAGTACTCTCCTCGCGATTCCGGCAGCACAACGGCGTGGTACCGGAAGTAGAGGGGAAATCCCGCAGGGCTTCGCCTTAAGCCGGTGCGAGTATGGTGGAGCTTATGAGAGAGGCTATTAGTGGTCTAGTAATTAGACACACCATTAGAAGGCTCTAAACCAATTAGAAGGCTCTAAACCGTTGGCTAAAGCAATTAGAAGCTCTAATCCAAAACGGCTCTAAACCGGAGATCTAGAGGTGAAAGTTGTGTGTCTAGGAGGGAGCCCTGCCCCTCCTTATATAGGTGGGAGGGGGCTGGCGCCAAGGGGAGGAGAGTCCCTCCCCAAGTCGGCTTGGTGGTGCGCCGGCCAAGGGAGGAACCCTCCTCCAATTCGGCCCCACCAATCCTCCTTCTCCTCTTTCCGAAAACTGGCAGTTTGACTTTTCAAACTTGCCGTTTGACTTTTCAAACTAGGATTTGATTTAATCCTTATTGGAACAGCGATGACACTAAATACATGATGCAATCATTCCAACATGCAATGACACATTCATGTACCCCTTCCCCTCCGGAGTGCCGGACATTCCGGAACCTTCTAGAATGTTCCCGATGAAAAACACCGGAATCATTCCCGAACTCCGAAACGGGACTTTCCTTATATGAATCTTATTCTCCGGACCATTCCGGATCACCTCGTGATATCCCGGATCCCATCCGAGACTCCGAACAACATTCGGTCTCTTTCTCATAACACCATAACTACTCAAAACAACGTCGAATCCTTAAGTGTGTCTCCCTACGGTTCGTGAATTATGCGGACATGATCGAGACACTTCTCCGAACAATAACCAATAGAGGAATCTGGAAATTCATATGGCTCCCACATATTTCTACGATTACTTTGCGATCGAATGAACCACTTACATACGATACCAATTTCCCTTTGTCTCACGATATGTTACTTATCCGAGGTTATGATCGTCGGTATCTCTGCATACCTAGTTCAACCTCGTTACTGACAAGTACTCTTTTCTCGTTCCCGTGATATGTGATCCCTTGTGACCAAGTCACATGCTTGCAAGCTAATTGGATGACATTCCACCGAGAGGGCCCAGAGTATATCTATCTGTCATGTGGATGGACAAATCCCACTCTTGATCCATGTGTCTCAACCAAAACTTTCCGAACACTCAATGCCACCTTTATAACCACCCAGTTACGGTGTGGTGTTTGATGTCATCAAAGCATCCATCCGGTAAAGGTGATATGCATGATCTCATGGTCGAAGGAATTAGGTTACTATGTATCAGAAAGCATATAGCAATTGAACTATTGAAATGACTTGATCTTTATGCTACGCTTATCTATAGGAGTATGTCCACCATATCATTCTCCTAACGATATGATCTTGTTGTTGACAACATCTCAATGTTCATGATAGGGAAACCACAATCATCTATCAACCAACAAGCTAGTGAAGTATAGAGGCTATACTAGGGACTTCTAATTAAGTTTACAAATCACACAAGTATCAATGTTTCCTTGTTAATACTATTATAGCATGAATGTAAACATTTATCATAAACACGAAGATATAATAATAACCACATTTATTATTGCCTCTAGGGCATATCTCCAACAGTCTCCCACTTGCACTAGAGTCATCTAATCTAGATTACATGGTAATATACCGAACACCCATGGCAGTTTGGTGTTGGTCATGTTTTGCCCTCGGGAGAGGTTTAGTCAACGGATCCGCCACATTCAGATCTGTGTGTACTTTGCAAATCTTTATATCCCCATCCTGGATATGTTCTCGAATAGCGTGAAAACGCAGCTTGATATGCTTCAGCTTCTTGTGTGACCTTGGTTCTTGCGCATTGGCTATGGCGCCCATGTTATCACAGTAGATAGACATTGGGTCCAGCGCACTAGGAACCACACCCAGCTCTGTAATGAACTCTTTCATCCATATCGCTTCTTGTGAAGCCTCCGAAGCAGCCATGTATTCCGATTCAGTTGAAGATCTCGCCACAACGCTTTGCTTTGCACTCCTCCAGCTAACTGCTGCACCATTCAAAATAAATACGTATCCGGATTGTGATTTAGAATCATCCGGATCTGTGTTCCAACTAGCATCGGTGTAACCATTAACAACGAGCTGTTCATCACCTCCACAAGAAAGAACCATATCCTTAGTTCTTCTCAAGTACTTAAGGATGTTTTTGACCGCTGTCCAATGATCCACTCCTGGATCACTTTGATATCTGCTAGTTAAACTAACAGCATATGCAATGTCGGGTCTAGTACATAGCATGGCATACATTAGAGATCCTATGGCTGAGGCATAGGGAGTCTTACTCATCCTTTCTCTATCTTCTGCCGATGTCGGACTTTGAGTTTTACTCAAGGTCGTATTGGGCAACATGGGCAAGAACCCTTTCTTGCTTTCTTCCATTCCAAATCTCTTTAGAACTTTGTCCAAATATGTACTCTGTGACAATGATATTTGGCGTTTCGATCTATCTCTATAAATCTTTATGCCTAATATGTAAGCTGCTTCGCCAAGATCCTTCATTGAAAAAACTATTATTCAAATATTCCTTGACACTATTAAGAAGGTCTACATCATTCCCAATCAACAATATGTCATCCACATATAGTATTAAGAATGCTACAGAGCTCCCACTCACTTTCTTGTAAATACAAGCTTCTCCATAAGTTTGTATAAAACCAAAACTTTTGATTACCTTATCAAAACGTTGATTCCAACTTCGGGATGCTTGCTTCAATCCATAGATGGACCGTTGAAGTTTGCATACCTTGTTAGCATCTTTAGGATCGACAAAACCTTTGGGTTGCATCATATACAACTCTTCATCAATGTCTCCATTGAGGAATGCTGTTTTGACATCATCTGCCATATCTCATAATCATAATATGCAGCGACTGCTAACATAATCCTCACAGACTTTAGCTTTGCTACCGGTGAGAAAGTCTCATCGTAGTCAACTCCTTGAATTTGTCGAAACCCTTTTGCGACAAGTCGAGCTTTATAGACAGTAAACATTACCATCAGCATCTGTTTTCTTCTTGAAATCATTTGTTCTCGACAGCCTTTCGGCCATCTGGTAAGTCCACCAAAGTCCATACTTGATTTCGTACATGGATCCAATCTCGGATTTCATGGCTCTTGCCATTTATTGGAATCTGGCTCATCATTGCTTCCTCATATGTCTCGGGGTCATCGGTGTTGTCCACCACCATGACATTCATAAAGGAATAATACCATTCGGGAGTGGTACGAGTTCTCGTCGACCTCCGGGGCTCTGTAGCAACTTCAACCGAAGTTTTATGATCACCATCATTAGCTTCCTCTCTTATTGGTGCAGGCACCACAGGAACTTCTTCCGGTGCTGCGCTACTCGCAATTTCGAGAGAAGGTTCGACAACCTCGTCAAGTTCTTCTACTTTCCTTCCAGTCAATTCTTTCGAGAGAAATTCCTTCTCTAGAAAGATCCATTCTTGCAACAAAGATTTTGCCTTCGGATCTATGATAGAGGTATACCAATAGTTTCCTTCGGGTATCCTATGAAGACGCATTTTTTCCGCTTTGGGTTCAAGCTTGTCCGGCTGTAACCTTCTTTACATAGGCTTCGCATCCCCAAACTTTAAGGAACGACAATTTAGGTTTCTTCCAAACCATAATTCATACTGGTGTTTCAACGGATTTAGATGGTGCTGGTGCCTATTTAAAGTGAATGCGGCTGTTTCTAATGCAAAACCCCAAAATGATAGCGGTAAATCTGTAAGTGACATCATAGAACGAAAATATTCTAAGAGAGTTCGATTACGACGTTCAGGACACACCATTACGCTGTGGTGTTCCCGGCGGCGGTGTCAATTGTGAAAGTATTCCGCATTTCTTCAAATGCTCGCCAAACTCGTAACTTAGATATTCACCTCCACGATCAGAACGTAGAAATTTAATCTTCTTGTTACGTTGATTCTCTACCTCACTTTGAAACTCCTTAAACTTCTCGAAAGTTTCGGACTTATGTTTCATGAAATAGATATACCCATATCTACTCAAGTCATCGTGTGAAGGTAAAGAACATAACGATACCCACTGCGCGATGCTACACTCATTGGACCACACACATCGGTATGTATGATTTCCAATAAGTCTGTAGCTCGCTCCATCATACCAGAAAATGGAGGAGTCTTAGTCATTTTTCCCATCAGACATGCTTCGCATCTTTCAAGTGATTCAAAATCAAGTGATTCAAGAAGTCCATCGGAATGGAGTTTCTTCATACGTTTCACTCCGATGTGACCAAGACGACAGTGCCACATATAGGTTGAATTATCGCTTGATTTCAATCGTTTAGCCTCAATGTTGTTGATATGTGTATTTCTACTATCGAGATTCAATAAGAATAGACCATCTATCAAAGGTGCATGTGCATAAAACATATTACTCATATAAATAGAACAACCATTATTCTCGGATTTAAACAAGTAACCGTCTCGCAATAAACAAGATCCCGATATAATGTTCATGCTCAACGCAGGCACCAAATAACAATTATTTAAGTATAAAACTAATCCCGATGGTAGATGAAGGGGTAGCGTGCCGACCGCGATCACATCAACCTTTGATCCGTTTCCCACGCGCATCGTCACCTCGTTCTTCGCTAGCTTCCGTTTATTCTGCAGCACCTGTTTCGAGTTACAGATATGAGCAACCGAACCAGTATCAAATACCCAGGCACTACTACGAGTACTAGTGAGATACACATCAATAACATGTATATCAGATATACCTTTCTTCTTGATGTTGCCGTTCTTCAAATCCGCCAAGTACTTTGGGCAATTCCGCTTCCAGTGACCTTCTCCCTGCAGTAAAAGCACTCAGTATCAGGCTTAGGTCCAGCCCTGGTCTTCTTCGTCGGCGTGGTAGCTTTCTTACCACCCTTCTTGAAGTGTCCCTTTTGCTTAGACTTGCCTTTCTTGAATTTGGTGGTCTTATTGACCAACAACACTTGGTGCTCTTTCTTGATCTCCACTTCTGCAGATTTCAACATGGCAAAGAGTTCTGGCAACGTCTTGTTCATGTTCTGCATGTTGTAGTTCATCACAAAGTTCTTGTAACTTGGTGGTAGTGATTGGAGGACACGGTAAATCCCCAAAGCATTAGGAATCACTATACCCAAGCTTTGAAGTTTGTTTGCGTGCCCTGACATCTTAAGCACATGCTCACTGACGGAGCTGCCTTCTTCCATCTTGCAGTTAAAGAACTTTTCAGAAGCTTCATAGCTTTCAATTGCCGCATGAGTCTCAAAAATCAATTTGAGATCCTCGACAATATCATATGGGTCTGAATCCTCAAACCTTTTCTGAAGCTCTGATTCTAAACCATACAAGATAGCACACTGAACTATGGAGTACTGATTCTTCCGAGCGAGGTAAACATTCTTTACTTCATCGGGAGCATCAGCTGCAGGTGGGTCACCCAGCGGTGCATCCAGCACATAGGTCAAATTACCAGCTGTGAGGACAATCCTCAAATTGCGGAACCAATCCGCGAAGTTGCTTCCATTGTTTTTCAACTTTTCTTTCTCTAGGAACGCATTAAAATTGATGGTAGGGGCTGCCATTGATCTACAACATATTTGCAATAGTTTAGACTAAGTTTATGATAAATTGAGTTCAAATTAATTAATGTAATTAAACTAGGTGAACTCCCACTCAAAACAACATCCCTCACATTGTTTTAGTGATCACACGAACCAAATCCACTACATCAACACCGATCATCACGAGAGTTGATATAGTTTCAATGGCGAACAATCGTCATGTTCATCATATCTACTATATGATTCATGCTTTACCTTTCGGTGATCCGTGTTCCGAGACCATGTCTGTACATGCTAGGCTCGTCAAGATCAAACCTTAGTTTCCGCATGAGCAAATCTGGCTTGCCCACGTTGTATACACTTGCGGAATCTAACACACCCGATCATCACGTGGTGCTTCGAAACAACAAGCTTTAGCAACGGTGCTAACTAAGGGTGAACACTTTATGACTTGAAATTCATGTGCATGAGGGATCATCTTATAATGCTACCGTCGTCTACTAAGCAATACAAGATGCATAAAGGATTAACATCACATGCAATTCAATATATATGTGATATGATATGGCCTTTCTTCTTTGTGCTTTGATCTCCATCTTCAAGCACGAACATGATCTCCATCATCACCGGCATTGCATCAAGGTCAATGACGCCTCTCCATGGTTGTCGTCCACCGGCTTCAACTATTACAACTACTTTGAATAGACACGCGAGTCTTAACATAAATTAAAGACAACCATATGGCTCCTGCCGGTTGCCGACTTACAATAAGGAACATTGCATACATCAAATATAATCACAATTATGGCCATATCACATCACTGCACACCCCTGCAAAACAAAGTTAGACGCCTCTACTTTCTTTGCATATTTTACGTGGTTTGGGGCTTTCAATAAGTGTCGTTCTAACTTACGAACAAGAACCACAACGTTGACACAAGTATTGTTAATCACCCGTTGTGTATTGGATCTTTACTATGCTAGGAGAAACAGGCACCCGCAAAGCCACTTATGCAATACAAGTTGCATGTCAAGCGTGGAGCAAGTCTCATGAACGATGTCATGTAAAGTTAGCCCGGGCCGCTTCATCCCAACATACCGCAAGATGCAAAGTACACAATAAGCAATCGACAATAAAAGCATCAACGCCCACAATGACCATTGTGTTCTACTCGTGCAACAGATCTACATATAGACACGGCTCTGATACCACTGTAGGGGTTCGTAGCATGGAAAACAAAAATTTTCTATCGCATACAAACAAACAAGCCAAGATCTATCTACTAGATTGTAGCAACGAGTCGATGGTATAACTTACCCTCGAAGATTCCAAAGCGTTTAACGAGAGCGGATTCTCGTGGGTGATGTAGTCGTACTCTTTCCGATCTCAAGATCGTGTAGACGATCCTTCCGGCGCCACGTTCCGGCAGCGCTCCCGCAGTCGGTCACACGTTCGGTACTCGACGAAGACCTTCCTCTCCCTTGTTCCAGCAGGCAGCGGAGGTTGTAGTACTCTCCTCGCGATTCCGGCAGCACAACGGCGTGGTACCGGAAGTAGAGGGGAAATCCCGCAGGGCTTCGCCTTAAGCCGGTGCGAGTATGGTGGAGCTTATGAGAGAGGCTATTAGTGGTCTAGTAATTAGACACACCAATTAGAAGGCTCTAAACCAATTAGAAGGCTCTAAACCGTTGGCTAAAGCAATTAGAAGCTCTAATCCAAAACGGCTCTAAACCGGAGATCTAGAGGTGAAAGTTGTGTGTCTAGGAGGGGAGCCCTGCCCCTCCTTATATAGGTGGGAGGGGGCTGGCGCCAAGGGGAGGAGAGTCCTCCCCAAGTCGGCTTGGTGGTGCGCCGGCCAAGGGAGGAACCCTCCTCCAATTCGGCCTCCACCAATCCTCCTTCTCCTCTTTCCGAAAACTGGCAGTTTGACTTTTCAAACTTGCCGTTTGACTTTTCAAACTAGGATTTGATTTAATCCCTTATTTGGAACAGCGATGACACTAAATACATGATGCAATCATTCCAACATGCAATGACACATTCATGTACCCCTTCCCCTCCGGAGTGCCGGACATTCCGGAACCTTCTAGAATGTTCCCGATGAAAACACCGGAATCATTCCCGAACTCCGAAACGGGACTTTCCTTATATGAATCTTATTCTCCGGACCATTCCGGATCACCTCGTGATATCCCGGATCCCATCCGAGACTCCGAACAACATTCGGTCTCTTTCTCATAACACCATAACTACTCAAACAACGTCGAATCCTTAAGTGTGTCTCCCTACGGTTCGTGAATTATGCGGACATGATCGAGACACTTCTCCGAACAATAACCAATAGAGGAATCTGGAAATTCATATGGCTCCCACATATTTCTACGATTACTTTGCGATCGAATGAACCACTTACATACGATACCAATTTCCCTTTGTCTCACGATATGTTACTTATCCGAGGTTATGATCGTCGGTATCTCTGCATACCTAGTTCAACCTCGTTACTGACAAGTACTCTTTTCTCGTTCCCGTGATATGTGATCCCTTGTGACCAAGTCACATGCTTGCAAGCTAATTGGATGACATTCCACCGAGAGGGCCCAGAGTATATCTATCCGTCATGTGGATGGACAAATCCCACTCTTGATCCATGTGTCTCAACCAAAACTTTCCGAACACTCAATGCCACCTTTATAACCACCCAGTTACGGTGTGGTGTTTGATGTCATCAAAGCATCCATCCGGTAAAGGTGATATGCATGATCTCATGGTCGAAGGAATTAGGTTACTATGTATCAGAAAGCATATAGCAATTGAACTATTGAAATGACTTGATCTTTATGCTACGCTTATCTATAGGAGTATGTCCACCATATCATTCTCCTAACGATATGATCTTGTTGTTGACAACATCTCAATGTTCATGATAGGGAAACCACAATCATCTATCAACCAACAAGCTAGTGAAGTATAGAGGCTATACTAGGGACTTCTAATTAAGTTTACAAATCACACAAGTATCAATGTTTCCTTGTTAATACTATTATAGCATGAATGTAAACATTTATCATAAACACGAAGATATAATAATAACCACATTTATTATTGCCTCTAGGGCATATCTCCAACAGTACTAACCCCTGCAGGGTGTATAAACTAAGTGCTTAGCCGTGTCCCCGGTTATGGACAATTTGAGCGACCTGATACTGATGCTATGATATTTCTCACTCATCCTTATTTCTTAATTACTTAAAACTTGTTGGGTAAACATAATTGGGTAGGAGCACCTAGGAGTGAACCAGAGTGTCCTATTTATCGTATTGGAAAACTATTTTGTTACAAATGTTAGGATAAAACTGTTGCTTTATGCAAATGAGCCTGAACTCCACTTGGCCAAATAAGCATGTAGTTGATAGACCTGTTGTTAACCACTTTCGCCTACTTGCCAAACATTCAATGTATTGACCATTCGTGGCTGCAACGTTTCATGTTGCAGGTTATATCGTATCTGAGTGATCGTTCATAGGTCGCGAGACTCCACTCAACAATTGTTCGCCTGTGGCACATTTGAAGGATGGAGATCTACCTTGTATTCGTTTTCCGCTGTGTACTTGAATAAATAATGTAAATTCTGGATCATATTCGTTGTATTTATGATGCATAGTTATATTTGGTATTATTTTGTACTGTGTGTGCCAATGAACCGATCCAAGGATTGGCACTATACACATGAACTCATCCTTATTAGGCGAGGGTGTTACAAGATGGTATCAGAGTCGTGTGTTGACTGTAGGATCTTGACCTTAGAAATGGATTAGCAATAAAAGACCTCTATTAGGGGAACTATCATATTTTCTACTTATTAGATGTTCTTATATTCCTTGTCTATCTTTTCTGTAACCTCTTCTTGTTCAAAATTTATAGCTGTCCATTCTTATGATACCTATATGAGGGTTAGCATATAAGTAAAACAATAAATAATATGACATAAATAAACATCTCACCAAGTTTGGTTAGTTCTGGACCACCATATTTTATCTCTTTAGAAGATCATCGCTATCGTGTTAGCATATTGTTCTTACCAAGTTATGTGGTATGACAATATAGGTTGCTTGCTTGTTTGTACTGAACCATATCGTGTGATCCCTTGTTTAGGATCTGTTGTTTTGAAACTCTAAAGTTGCTGGAGTTTTCGTGTGGTTTTAAAATTATTTTAATGGTGTGAATTGATTGAAATTCGTGGAATAACTGCTGCAGTTTTCTGCCTGACCTGTTGTACCGCGCGATTTTTCATATTTTACTGGTAACTCAGAAAAATCTCAAACAATAGGATCTGGAGCGTAATTACCTGTAGTATATGCACAAAAATTGGCTAAAATTACTGACGCGTTTAAGTCGGTCAGAAAATTTCGTGAAACCTGCTGTACTGTTTTGACAGATTTTGTTTGTTGCTTATATGTTGCTCTATTTTACTCTATTATTGTTCCCAATGCTTTCAAACTATTTTGTTGTTATATACTACTAAGTTTAGACCTCTGTATTATTGTTATGCAAGTGCTTGCTTGTGTGTTGATTTCTTATGATTGTTTCCTTGTTTGTAACATTGATTGCTTCATATAGTTATGGGTAGGATTATTTTCTTAGTCGTTTCTTTCCTATAAAATCTATTATTCCCTATCTTGAACCCTGGGAGATATAATGATGTGTTAAGCAGAAGGTTTGACAACACAATGCATTTAGGAAGGAGAATGCTTTATCTAATGGAAAAAATGTGGGAGTATGAAGTGTTGAAATGATGTTATGTAGTAGATTACGCAACCTGAAAGTTGAAGTATCGTTAGTTTAGTTTTAGTAGTAGCTTTGTTGATTGAATACATGGGAGTATACATAGAGCATTAGTTCGTGCCCATGGAAACATTCTTCAAGGCAAGTGAGAATGCCCGAGTGATAGAAAAACATGATTCACCTATCCTCATACAGAGTAATGATTTGGGTGCAGGATGGATTGATCACCATTCCTACTACTCTTATTATTCGCTCTTGTACTGTTGGCTTTGCGAATCTTGAGTGCCCTTTTCAACCTTAGCAGAGAGTCGACGTTAAGCCTAGACCTTAGAATGGTATATTTCCCCCTTTATAAAAGCACCCAGTGCTTAGCGTAGGAATATACGGTAAGAATGAATCTCAACCATGATTAATGGGTTCCGGGAAGTAAATATCCCCTAATTGACCACCATGAGAGTTCTACTAGTTCAAGTAGTGCTTTCTCGAAAACTATCAATCATGATGTTTAGAATGTGCTAGAGACATTGTGCCAATAAAAGTCTAAAGGAGAACCAATCTGAGCTAAGTGAATCCTCGAGAAATGACCTAGTCAATTTTATTTTAAGGGCGGTAGCATCCTAATGGATCACGAACCTTTCTTTCTTTCTAGCCTTCCCAAATCTCAGGACGAGATTTTTTTTAAGGGTGGTAGTCTGTCACATCCTAAAATTCTCCTAATTTTGGAATGTGAAATAAATAAATAAGTTTGATTGATTGTGTGACTATGTTGAAAATTCTCAATGAGAAGAAACTTTTTGAATAGAAAATCCTCTCAACCTTGAATTCAAAATCTTATATTCTTTTGTTATGGCCTAAGTAGCCATATAGGCAAAAGGGCATGGATTGATTATGGATTGTAGAATTGGTGTGCAAGATTTCAAAATGAAAATCATGAAGCATTCATAAGCATTTCATTACATCCATGCAAAGTTCTCACAAACTAAATCCAAATCCTGGTATCTAAATCCTATAGTTGATTCGCCCAAATGTTCCTAAGGGTAATTAAATTGACTTATTAAAACCCACTATTTCTAAGGCATAAATTATTGATAATTATAGCCTAAAGAGATCCAATTAATACTACAAAATTTTAGAAACAAAATTGAGCTCATTTGGAGCTAGTATGAAAAAGTTATGAAATAAATACAAACACATAAAGATATAAATAATATGAAATATACAAGGATTTGTAAATCCACTACTTCCAAACTAGTAAAAATATTACAAATTTGATCCTACAATGATCTATTCAATTTTAGAAAATTTTAGAAACAAGAATCATGTCATTTGGAGTTCGTATGCAAAAGATATGAGGGAAACAAGTAAAAAAAACTAAAACGGCCGGCCCACCCGGACCGACCCGACCGACCAGCCAGGAACGTATGTAGGTGCCCAAGTTTGCTTTAAAATTCGTGCAAAAATCTGTTTTCTAGACCTATCTCTACTCAAACTCTTATAACTTTTTATCTACAACTTCGAATCGACTTCCGTTTGTTTCTACTTGTTCCCTACTCCAAGGCCTATCTCTACACCGTCTCAAACCTTCATATAATCTCGTGGAGCCACAGCTGTACGAGTTTCCCTTCTCAAAATCTCGAATCTACACATGCCCGAATCTTATTTCGCTTTTTAACCCATCTAGACTTTGTCGTTTGCCTTCGGTCAAAAAACGAAAGTTGTAGGAATCGTCGAAATCTTTCAATCCTGATAAACCTCACTTCTTTTCATCCACCACAACCAGAGAATTTCGTATCACAATATTTCAGATCTTACGGTGTAAATCCAAGATGTACTCGCGCTCGTTTCTTCAAATCCAAATTCCTTTGGTGAGAAGGTAGGAATAATGATTCCCCACAACTTTCGTGTTCTAAGTTTTTCAATTTGACCTACGGATTTGTCTCTCTAACACAGATCTGTTTCTTGTCTATTCTGAGCCAAAATCGGGTCAATCTCTTCTTCTAGCCACCGGATCCTATCCAGACGGTCGAGATCCAATCAAACCGGTGCGTGCCATGTCGTCAACCCGGTCAGCTTCCTCATCAACGCCACATCAACGTCAGGTCAACATCTAGTCCCAGTCAGCGGAATATTCTCTGGAATATTCCGTTCCAATTTAAAATTGCATATTATAGATCTAACTTGTAAAATTCATTAGAAATTCATACCATGTCCAAAAATTGCGTATAATATATAAAATTGAATATAATTTTACGTAGAATCATCTTATCAGAATAGATCCAACTTTTACTGTACGTGGTTACCGCAGTAATTTAATTAGTTTTAATGGTCTTTTAGGTTAATAAATTCATAGAAAATTATCTGTAACTCTGAAAAATATGAATAATATATCAAATTGAAGCTACTTTAATGTACTTTAATAATATCTGGTTGGATCTAGCCTTTTCAGATTATTTAACCCGTAGCAATTTAATTAGTTTTAATGGCTTTATAAATCATTAAATTCATAGTAAATTAATTGCTTGTCACAAAAATATAAATGATATACCGATGGAAAGATGGTTCCATGTAGATCATCGATATGCAATTATTTCAGCATTTTACTGTAAGGTTTTGCCGTGAAGATTTAAATGGTTTAATGGCCTATTTAGAGTAATAAATTCATAAGAAAATAAATACTATTCATAAAATTACAAATAATATGTCCCTGAAATAACAATTCCGTGGAGATTACAGATATAATTTTAGTTTGATTTTTAGACAATAGAAACTATATGAATCATTTAAAACCATTAAACACTATTTAAATCATACAAAAAGATCTATAAATCCGATTAGGGTGAATCCAAGTGCTAATATTTTGTATTGACAATATCTATACAGAGAAATTGCATGACAAATTATTTGGTAGTGTTAAAACAGAAATTCATATAGAAATATTTAAACCCATTGAAATAGTGTTTTAATCATAAGAAAATATCTATAACTCCTTTTTAGGTGATTCAAATTGCCACTGTCTCTAAATTGCATTACCTCTATCCAGTAGCATCTAGTTCACAATTTAATACGACATAAACATATTTAGTTCATTTAAAGTGGTATACACCGTATTAAATCGATACAACTTTAGTAATAAAAGCTTTAGTGCATTAAATGACTTTCCACATGCATCATGTAATCTAACTATGTTCAGAACTAAAGTAACAACCATTATGACTTATTAAATTGTCATGCATGCATTTGTTGTATTTGTTTGATCTCTATGTGCTATTGTTTATGTTGTATGCAATTGTTTGATCGATAGATTGCGAGGAGTGCAACGTGTGTGATTGCAACTACTATGATTGCAAGTATTGTGGTTATGACGAGAGCAACCATTATATATATGAGAATTGTGAGGATTATCTAATCGACTACATCTACAACAAAGGCAAGTGGTGCTATCTTGGTCATAAATGTCCTATTGTTTTCCTATGCATTATAGATGTTTTTGTAGAATTGCATATGTAGGAATTGATGTGTATATGCTATGCTATGTCCCATATTATTCCCTAACATTCCTTGTTTATGAGCCACCGTTGGTAGATTATCTTAGCCATGCTATGATGAACCAGGGTTGGGTTACATCACTGAAGTTGTTTCTAAATGTGTTGGTTTGCGAAAACTAAAACAACTTAATCAATGAATCTCCTGGGTGTGATGGGATTGATAATTTTTGGTGGTATCATTGCGGAAAGTCACCCAGGACACCGAGAAATGATTGGTTTCTTTGTTTGGAAGCTTTCGTGTGCAACCATGTGCCAATAATGAAATGGGCGGTTGGCTAAACTCAGTAGGTTGTGGTAACTCAAACCCGCGTATCCAGAGATGTAGATAGTGTAGGTTGGACCGGTGCGCGTCGGGATTGGGGAGCTACTTCCCGAACGATTCCTTCTTGGACTTCTCCCTATCATCACCCAATATGAGAGTGGTGGTACGAGCTGGGCTGGCCAAGTCACATGGGTAAAGTGTACTAACCCCTGCAGGGTGTATAAACTAAGTGCTTAGCCGTGTCCCCGGTTATGGACAATTTGAGCGACCTGATACTGATGATATGATATTTCCCACTCATCCTTATTTCTTAATTACTTAAAACTTGTTGGGTGAACATAATTGGATAGGAGCACCTGGGAGTGAACCAGAGTGTCCTATTTATCGTATTGGAAAACTATTTTGTTACAAATGTTAGGATAAAACTGTTGCTTTATGCAAATGAGCCTAAACTCCACTTGGCCAAATAAGCATGTAGTTGATAGACCTGTTGTTAACCACTTTCGCCTACTTGCCATACATTCAATGTATTGACCATTCGTGGCTGCAACGTTTCATGTTGCAGGTTATATCGTATATGAGTGATCGTTCATAGGTCGCGAGACTCCACTCAACAATTGTTCGCCTGTGGCACATTTGAAGGATGGAGATCTACCTTGTATTCGTTTTCCGCTGTGTACTTGAATAAATAATGTAAATTCTGGATCATATTTGTTGTATTTATGATGCATAGTTATATTTGGTATCATTTTGTATTGTGTGTGCCAGTGAACCGATCCAGGGATTGGCACTATACACATGAACTCAGCCTTATCAGGCGATCCTTAAACTTGTCCACAAAAACCAGTATGGATTCCTAAAACAAAGATCTATCCAGGATTGCTTAGGATGGGCTTTTGAATTCCTTGATCAATGTCACAAGTCCAAAGAAGAAATTTTAATTCTGAAACTTGACTTTGAAAAGGCTTTTGATAGAATTGAGCATTCAACAATCATCAATATTCTCAAAGCCAAAGGTTTTGGTGAAAAATGGATTAATTGGATTCAGTTAATCTTTGGATCTGCTTCATCCTCTGTTTTGTTAAATGGAGTGCCTGGGAAGAAATTCTATTGCAGAAGAGGTGTAAGGCAAGGGGATCCTTTATCCCCACTCCTATTTGTCCTGGCTGCTGATCTTCTCCAATGCATCCTCAACAAAGCAATGAGCCTTGGGCTTCTCTCCCTTCCTCTTGAAGGTGTGTTCTGTCCTGATTTCCCTGTAGTACAGTATGCAGATGACACCTTATTAATCCTTAAGGCTGATTCAAAGCAATTAATGTGTCTTAAGGCTCTACTTCATACTTTTGCCCTTTCCACTCGACTCAACGTGAATTATTCTAAATCTAGTATGATGCCAATCAACATGGATTCTGAGAGGCTAAGACACTTTGCTAGCACACTTTCATGCCTCACTGGTTCACTACCCTTCACATATCTTGGATTGCCTTTAAGCATCAATAAGCCTGCAGTGGAGCATTTTCTGCCTATTGTTCAAAGAGTGGAGAGAAGATTGTGTGGGATTGCTGATTTCCTAAACTATGGGGGAAAATTACAGTTGGTTAAATCTGTCTTATCCTCCCTTCCCATATATTATATGAGTTGTTTTGAACTTCTTGTCTCTATTAAAGATCATTTGATTAAGTATATGAGGCAGTGCTTGTGGAGGAAGAAAACCACTAATGTCCAAGATAGAGGACAAGCTCTAGTGGCCTAGAATAAAGTTTGTAGACCAAATAATCATGGAGGTTTGGGTGTTCTTGATCTTAACATTCAAAACTCAGCACTTCTTTTGAAAAATTTGGATAAATTCTACAATCACAAGGATATTCCATGGGTTCATCTTGTCTGGAACACTTACTACTGCAATGGTAAATTGCCTAGTCGAAGTCTGGAGGGATCCTTTTGGTGGAAGGCTCATCTGAAATTAGTGGACATATTTAAAGGAATGGCAAAGTTCTCGGTGGGAGATGGAAAATCCACTCTCCTCTGGACTGACATGTGGATAGATGAATGCTTACAACACAAGCTTCCTCATCTTCTTTCTTATGCAAAAAATCCACACATTTCGGTTTGTGAGTTCTTACAGACACCCAACATGCAAGATCACTTTTCTCTTCCTCTGTCACAACAAGCTTACTTTGAATACCAATGCCTTGAGCAAATTATCAGTGATGGAATGCAGAGAGAAACAGACAGCTGGAGCTATATTTGGGGCAGTGCTATTTTCTCAGTCAAAAAGGCCTATTCTTCATTATCTGGATACCAGTCAGTGCAACCACATTTTTCCTGGTTGTGGAAGTCCTCTTGCCAGCAAAAAAACAAGTTCTTATTCTGGCTTTTGCTCCTTGATAGACTGAACACCAGAAATCTTTTGAAAAGGAAAATATTCGCTCTGGCTTCATATGATTGTGTGTTCCATGGTTGCACTAGTGAGGAAACTTTACTTCACTTATTTTAGGACTGTTCTTTTGCAAAAGAATGCTGGGATGAAATTTGTCCTGTCCGAGACAATGTTCTAAATCTCTTCGAGGCGTTGACGAGTATTAAAAGCAGCCTAAAAGTCCCCTTTGCAATGGAAATCATTATTCTTGGGGCTTGGGGCATATGGATGTGCAGAAACAATGAAATCTTCAATAACAAGCATGCTTCCCTTGATGAATGGAGGGCTATTGTTTCTCAAGAATTAAGATGGGTCCTATGTATAATTAAGAAAAAGTATTATCAGGACCTCAAAGACTGGATTAGCAATAACTTAGACAGGAGATAGCTAGCCATGGTGTTTCTTATACCTCATTGAGGTGGCCTGGAACTTGTAAATATGCACTATTTGTAACTCTTTATGATTTATAAAAATTGCAGTGGGGTTTTTTACCATACTGTTTTACCCTAAAAAAATGTATATCCACTCGTTGCTTGTATCTAGTAGATATATCTTGGTGCTTTGTTCCCATCGTAGGATTTTTTTTGTTTTCTATGCTGCGAGCCCAACAGTGGTATCAGAGCCGGATCTATGTGTAGATGCTTTGCACGGGTAGTACACATATGAGTATGTGGGCGATGATGATCATTTTATTGCTTCTTAGTTGTACTTTGGATATTGGTGGCATAGTGGGATGAAGCGGCCTGGACAAACTTTACATGTCCTCGCACATGAGACCTGTTCCACGCTTGACATGCAACTAGTTTTGCATAAGTGGCTAGTGGGTGTCTGTCTCTCCTAGTATAGTCAATATCTAATTTGCAACGAGTTGTCAACAATTTGGTTATCCTCGTTGTGGTTCATGTTCGTAGGTAAGAACAGTTCTATCTTCGAAAGCCCTAAGCCACGTAAAACTTGCAATGGATAAATTAGAGGCGTCTAGTTTAGATTGTTGCTGGGCTAGTGTCATGATATAGTGATGTTGTAAGTAGAAGTATAAGTCGATACTCTTACAACACACATAACATGTAAGTTCCATAGACCTTGGCCTTACACATAGAGGTATGATGGCGATCATACCATGATGCACATGATTGAGATCAAGTGCAAGAACCATATCATTTCACTTATTAACATGTGATGCTTGATTGCATCTTATATTGCTTGTTTGGCGTTTTATTAGCATAATAAGATGATCCCACATTTAGATATCAAGATAAAAATGTGTTCTTCATAAATTAAATCAAAGTGAATTTGCATAATTTGTTGTAGTCATTGGCATTCGTTCACCACCTTATGCTTAGTTGTAATTGAGATAATAGAACAATAGAATTCTGGATATTTACTTTACGAACTGGTATAGTATTGTGTTGAGTGTTAATCTAAAGTTTAAAGTCCTATTGCAAACTTTCAGAAAAATCTGTTTACTCCGTGAAATTTAATAATTGGTATTAAATCTAGAGTAATAATTCCAGTGTTAGTATCTTAAGTATCATGTTTGCCTCCATGATTCTTGATTGTTTTAATATCAAGTTTATCTAGTAGCTGAAAGAATTGTTTCAGAAACCATCATGTGTGACAGATATAACGATATCTGAAACAATGTTTTGGTTGCAATATGATAGAGTATAATGTATGTTCTCATATTGGATGAGAATTTACAAAGGTTGGAGATGCTAGACATCCTAATCATCCAAAAGGGTTTTGGAAAGTAACGTTATACTCACGATTCGTCTTTATAAGCTACATTAGCTTGATCATGAAAGTCGTCATGATAAGGATGAATAGAATATGTATGTAAAGTGTTTACTACACTAAAAGATTACTAAAGAATGGATTTTGAAAGAATGCCGATCATTTTGATGATGGTGATCTACTTCAAAGTGCAAGTCCAAAGGTATTATTATTTGAATATACACGCTTTGGACTATGTGTCATGTATATGGCGCCACTGTTGATGTTGATAGATTCTTTTAAAAGGAAAAGGAAATGCTGAAAGAGAATCTATAAAATATATTTGGCAGAAAAGAAAATATTGGAAATATCCAATTTAGGTATATGGATGATATATATGTTATGGTTGTATTCTTTGCTTGTTAAACAATGTGGTTCTTGGGTATTGGATACCGAAATGGTTGGTATGAAATTTCATACGGAACGACGCAATTCATGAACCACAATGGCCTAAGTAACTAGCAAGATAATATGTGATGATGTTCATCGAAAACAAACAAACCGTTGTTTGTATTTCTCGTTGACATCAAAGCTTGACTTCAAGATTTGTTTTAATAATTGTTATTTAAATCAGGTATTATGAGAACAAAGGTTGTTCAAATAATTACCGTATTCCATATAATATGGATGATTTACAAATCTAGTTGGAGAAATCACATCCATAAAACCTAATGCTAAAATGTTGCAAGACAAATGATTAAAAGATCACTTACAAAGTGACATCACCGTTTAAATTATATTGGAAAGAAAACATGAAGAATCTCCATTTTCATGGATTTTTGGAGTCTTTGATTTGATCAAGTAACGCTTGTGAGACTTTCCTCGGGATAATTGAAACTTCGTTCAAAGGCCAAAGAATAACGAACGACTAAATATTGGAATTTATACATATCGATGTATGTAGTCCATTATGTATAGTCGTAAGCGATGGATTTCAACTTCATATGCTTTCTCCGGAAATTTGAGTGAATGTTCACTTAATGAGAAAGAAGTATGAAATATTTGAAAACATTCAAAGACTTTCAAGATGAAGTGGAAAATCATTATAACAAGAAAATAAATGGTTTATGATTTTATCATAAGGGATTTATTTGAGTTGCAAGTATAACAAGAAAATAAATGAATTATGATTTTATCATAAAGGGATTTATTTGAGTTGCAAGTTTAGCAAAACACCTAGATTTATATCTCCTGAAACACCATAGGAGTATGGAGTGTTTGAGATTTGTAATGAAACCTTGTTTGACATGGTTGGATCAAAGGTGTTATTTATAAAACTACCATTATGTTTTAAAATATTAAAGCTTTAGAGACTACCGCTTTTACACTGAAAAGAGATCCATCTTGATCCGTTGAAATGACACCATATGAGTTATGGTTTGGGGTAAAACCCAAATTGTCATTTCTTAAATTTTGGTATGTTAAGCATAAGTAATATGTTTACAACAAAAGTCGGATGAGCATGTCTTTGTAGGTTATTTCGAATAACCATTGGATATTCCTCCATAACACCAAGGACAAAAGGGTTTGTCGCTTGAAATGTGAAGTTTCTTGAAAAAGGAATTTTTTCGCAAAAGTTAAGTGGGAGGAGAATAGAACTTTGATAAGGTTAACGAACCTTAGCTAAATGTGATGAGTTGCGCAGCGCTGGAAATTGTTCCGGAGGCTGCCATAATGCTCATAGCTTATGTGCCTCAAAGGGTGTGGTCACGGAGATCTAAGTTCTTATTGAACCAAGTCGGTCGGATAAACAATCAAATACTGAGATTTGAGAGTAAATCATTATTGTTTGACAATGATGAACCGACTACATGCAAACAAGCGATGATGGGCCCTGACTCCGTCAAATGGCTTGCAGCCATAAAATCCGTGATAGTTCCATACACGAGAAATCAAGTTTTGAACTTGGAAGTCCCTCCGGAAAGGTGTAAAAACCTAGCAGTCGTATTTGGATCTATAAAGAAACAGACATGGATGTTTCACATCTATGAAATAGTCGACATGTCGTAAAGTATTTTACGACAATGTTCATGGAGTTGACTATGACAAGATTTGAGCTTTCATAACGATATTTAGTCTGGACGGATTAAAGTGGCAACCACTACATATAATTTGATATATGGTAGATGAATAAACAAAACAAAATTCTTCTAATAGAATGGTTACCTAAGACGTGTACAAGACACGGTCCAAAGGGTTTTGTTAAATTCAAAGTATGCTAAAAAGGCATGCAAACTTCAATGGTTGAAGTAAGCATCGTGGAGTTGGAATCTTCACCGTGATGAAAAATGAGTTTCCATCTGGAGACGATGAAGATGCTTGCATTTGCAAGAAATTAAGTGGGAGCACCGAGACATATTTCTAATACATTATGTGGAGGACATCTTGTTGATTGGAAATGATGTATCTTTTATTGACAAAAGGTTAATAATTTCATTTCGATGAAAGACTTAGGCAAAAACCGAATGTTTAGCATGAATGTCTATAGTGGATAGACTGTGACGCTAATATGGTTGTGCCAAACGTACATATATGAGATATTGAAGGAGTTCAATATAGAAACGACAAGAAACAGTTCTTATCGCATGGAAAGGAATTGAATCAAGATTCAAGTGTATCGACACTTGAGAAGTGAAACAAGATTCAAGTGCTTTGACACTTGACGAGTGAAATCACAAGGATGTTTTGATCAATCATACCATGATATGCATACATCCAGATATGTCATATGCTCTAAGTGTTATGAGCATATACCATAATGAATCATAAAATGATCATTGGACGATAGTGAGGATATTCTTATGATCTTTTAGAAGAACTAAGAATATATTTGTGTAGAGATGACAAACAATTACAAATAGTTCATTATAAAGCGTTACATCGATACTAGTTTTGTCACAAGATACAAATTAAGTTTATCTCAATTTAAACTATGGGTGGCACAATGTAATGGAAAGGAGATTCCATGATGGATTTAGATGTATTCCAAAGTTAAAACATTGTGACGAATACTACAACAATAAGGCTAAGTATATGACTGCTATAGTAGCAACAAGGGAGGGAATTTGTGTCAAGTAGTTTGTTATCAAACTAAGATGTGGTTCGCAACGGGCTAACACTAAATATATAGTGTACGACAATAGTATTGACATGATTTAACCCCAAGGAACTAAAGGTCTCACCAAAAGACCAAATTTATACAATGCCATCTCATTGGAGAATGAGTGATGCGTGGAGACGCAAAGACATGCAAATACACATGGACCTGAAAGCGTCAGATCCGTAGATTATGTTAACCACTTGCAGTTGCGTATATGGAACACCAGAAAGCCATATGTGTTCAAATACGCAAAGTTTTCAAACTAGATTATTGTCTCTAGTGCAAGTGGGAGACTGAAGGGAATATGCCCGAGAGGCAATAATAAAGTGGTTATTATCGTATTCCTTATTTATGATAAATGTTTATTTTGCATGCTATAATTGTATTAATACGGAAACGTTAATACATGTGTGTTTAATAAACAAAGAGGAAGTTCCTAGTTATGCCTCTCTTATAAACTAGCTCGTTGATTAACAAGAAGATCAAAGGTTTCCTGGTTATGGACATTGGATGTTGTTAATAACGAGGTCACAACATTAGGGTAATGGTATGATGAACATTCATCCGAAGTATAGCATTACGATCAAGGTCATTGTGTTTATATTGCTATAACATCATACGAAGTAATCTTAGTCCTTAGACCATGAGATCATGTCAATCACTAACATTGGAAGAGTATCTTGATAACATCAAACGTCACACCGTAATAGGGTGACTATAAAGATGGGTTCAGTGCTACGAAGGTGTTATGTTGAGGCTCATGGATCAAGAGTGGAATTTTTCCATCCCGATGACGGATAGATATACTCTGGGCCCTCTCGGTGATATCACATTAGTTATCTTGCAAGCAAGTGATTTGATCACTAGAATGTTATATCACGGGAACAAGAAAAGAGTACATGTCGGCAACGAGATCAAACTAGGTATGGAGATACCGATGATCGAAACTCAGACATGTAATATATCGGGAGACAAAGAGATTGAGTTACATGCGTATAAGGTTCACACGATCACAGAAGTCATCGTTGAATATATGGGAGTCGGTACGAATCTCCAGGTCCTGCGGCTGATTATTGATCAAAGAGGGGTCTCGATCATGTATACATTATTCGTGAACCGTAGGGTGACACACTTAAGGGATACCGACACCATTTGGAGAAAATAATATGCCAGAGAAAGAAAAAGGAAATAGCAGGAATTTATTTCACTAGACACCGAAGCTGTTTCGGTTGAAATTGCTGAAATTGGTTCTACATGTGAAATTGAATACTAGGAAGGGGTTTTATGTGAATGTTTGTTAATTAAAGTAATTAACAAAATTCTGAATAAATAAATAAAAGAGTTTTATTTAAATGAGAGATTGCATTAAATTTGGTGGAAATTTAATGCATGTGAGTGGATTTTTGAGTGGAGGCTCTTTTATGGGAGTGGAGGCTTTTCATTTTGAGTGGGAGCTCCACCCACATGAATGTGGAAGAGGTGGGGGCAGCCACCATGGCTGGCGCCATGCCCCTTGGGGTGTCCCCCTCTCCCTATAAAAGGCCCCTCTCCTCCTCTCAAAGCACACCTCCTCGCGAAGGATCTCTCTCCCCCTTTAGAATTTCCCCATGGTCTCGGATCAGCGAGATACATGTTCCCGGTGGCTTTTTCTGGAAGGATTTGTTGCTTCCGCTGCTTCGCTGGAGCGAGGACGCGGAGGTTGTCGGGATACCCGGACGTGTGTGCGATCACGGATGCACCACTGCTTTGCGGTGCTGGACATGATGGTGCTGGACCGGCTGGACCATATGGACTTCATCACGATCTTGAGATCAGCAAGCGTTCGACTACATCATCCACGAGAACAACCTCGTTAATGCTATACGGTCTTCGAGGGTATGTATTCTATGGATGTATATCCACCCGTTGCTTGTATCTAGTAGATAGATCTTGGTGCTATGTTCCCATCGTAGGATTTTTTTTATTTTCTATGCTGCGAACCCAACAGTCACCAGTGTGAAATAAATAGGGAACTTGTAAATCCATGGATTTTGTATCCTGTGTTAGAGAAACGCCTGGGTATCTAGCCTAAGCCATGCCTAATCATGGTGGAAACTTGCAGCATCACCATAATGAGCTATCTATGAAGCATCCTCAATAAAAAGCTATGCATAGGGTAAATAAAAAAGATTGCTAAAATGCTTATTGTCTGCTTGCCTTGTCATTTTGGTTATGGGAAAGCTCCTGTACCATGTGCAAGGGGTAACCCATTGGCGGTTCTCAATGATATGAAAATACTTACAGTGACAAGAACTTACCTAGACCCAAAGTTGAGTATGCATGAGGTGTGGCCCTCGTATTCGAGGGACTTGAGATTGCCAACTTATACTTCGTCAAGCATATACTCCATCTTTGCCACTTTAACCTTAACCACTTCAAGATGCTTATGATAGGGGCAATGAGGGCTAAAAGCTAACAAGTACCATAATTTTTGGAAGCTCTTTTTTTGAAACTTGTAATCACCGCTTCCTTTACAAAAAGGTCTTTCTTCCACCATTATTGAGTCTCCACCTTCTACCTTTAGGCACCATTAAGAGAGCATAGTTGTCATTCCATGTGCAGTGTTCCAAAGTTTATTAATTGATGCATATTGTGATATTACTTGTTCTTGTGCTATTTGTTTCTAGTCACCCTTGTAAACTTTAAAGGTGTCCTATGCATCTATATTGCTACTCTATGAGGGACAAGCTAATTGCCACTATGCTATGTTTTCTGTATGTGAAACAAACAAACATTTTTCAATGCATGTTATTCATGATATTTGTTTGTAGCTTTCCATGTTGCATGCATAGTTACTATGTCCTATCGTTAGAACTCCATCTTTCATGCACATGTTTAGAGTTCTTTGATCCCAGCTTTTAATGCTTGAAAATGGTTGGATCTTTATTGTGAGGGTGCATGTCACCTTAAAAATTATTCTTTTATCACTTACCTACTCGAGGACGAGCAGGAGTTAAGCTTGTGGATGTTGATACGTAGGAAACGTATCTATATTTTTGATGCTCCATGCTTGTTTAGTATTTACTTTGCTTTGCTTGTCTACACTTTGAGGTGCTTTTTACATGTTTTCTAATACTAACCTATTAACAAGTTGCAACAGTGCTAGATGCATGTTTTCTGCTGTTTTTGGTTTTAGAAAAGTTAGTAAAGAAATATTCTCGGAATTGGACGGGACAAACGTCAAAGTCAATTACTTTCCGTGGGGAACAAGAAGTCCAGAGGGGAGCCAGAGGGGCCAGCCAAGGCGGCCAGAGCCACCACAGGCGCGGGTGGGCCCCACCCCACGCCTGGCTAGCGTTTGACCCCCTGGTCACCTCCTCGGCCTCCCCCTTCGCCTATAAGAAGCCCCCGATGCAGAAACCCTAAGTACCCGATCAAATCTTCATGAAACCGTCTGTAGCCGCCGCCACCATCGTCCCTAGATCGGGGGATCTAAAGTTCTTCCCGGCACCCTGCCGGCGGGGAGATCATCCCGGAGGCCTCCTCTCCAGTATTATGCGTGAGTAGTTCCACCTTGGACTATGGGTCCATGTAGTAGCTAGATGGTTGTATCTCCTCCTTTGTGCTTTCATGTATAGATCTTGTGAGCTCCGTTCATGATCAAGATCTAATCTATTTGTAATCATGCATGTTGATTTTGCGGGGATCCGATGGATATTGAGATTATTATGTTGGTTTGATTAATGGTTTTGTCTTTATGATTCTATCATGTCTGTGTTGTTTGTGATCTTGCATGCTCTCAGTTGTTAGTAGCTATCTTGGCCAAGTAGTTGGTAATGACTCCAAGAGGGGGTATTTATGCTCGATAGTGGGTCCATGTCTCTAGTTTCCAAGGGAAGTGACAATAATCTCTTCGGTTGTAGATGTGTTGTTGCTACTAGGGAGAAAACAACGGTCTCTTGTTCATGGAACATGTGGACTGTTTACCTTACACACTTTGCTTAAAGCAGTTGTCTGTTGCTTGCAACTTAATACTGGAGGGGGTTCAGATGATAACCTGAAGGTGGACTTCTAGTCATAGATGCAGTTGGATGGCGGTCTACGTATCTTGTTGTATTGCCCAAACGAATCTCATAGGATCTTTCTGACTAGTAATTGCATTATTATGCCTTGATTAGTTACTGTCAATTGCCCTGCTGTAATTTGTTCATCATTCATGCCATATTGTTTATCTAAGGAGAGCACCTCTAGTGAACTATGGACCCTGGTCCAATCTTTACCATTGATACATCTTCCACTGTTACTTGTTTACTTGCTGCAAACCACCATTACCTTCCACACCATACGTTTAATCCTTTGTTACAGAAAACCGGTGAGCTTGACAACCTCACTGATTCGTTGGGGCAAAGTATTGAGTTTGTGTTGTGCAGGTCTCCGCATTGCTTGCAACACCTGTGTGACGTTTCCTTCCTCCTACTGGTTCGATAGCCTCAGTTTCTTACTGAGGGAAACTTGTTGTTGTGCTGCTTCACACCTTGCTCTTGGGGTTTCCAACGAAGCGTTCCACGACAAGTGCTGGGCGCCATAAGACAATTCTTCCAACTCCAATGCATGCAATCTATGGAGCCAAGCATTCCGGGAAATCCCCGAGCCGCGTTCTCCTCCAAGAGCCTAGCAGTGTCCTTGGCATTGGGGGCTCTGAAATGTGTGGCTCCAAACACTTGCACAGTGACCACAACAAACCGCTTCATGCACATGATAGCGGTGCTCTCACCCATGGCCAAGTGTCCATCAATGAGATCCACCGGTATACCGCATGCCAACATCCTCGAAGCGGCGGTCACCTTCTGATAGGTGCTATGCCCGAGCTCTCCGGCGGCATTCCTCCTCTGCAGAAAGTATGTATCATACTTGGCCACCTCCCACGCGATGTGCTTGAACAAACCGGTGCTCATCCGAAAACGACGACGAAAATAGCTCTTGGGAAATGTTGCATCGTCATTGAAATACATCTGCATCAACTTGTTGTGGCCTTCGATCCGTTCCCTCCATAATTTCAGCCTACCAAAAACCGATCCACCTATCTTAGGCTTCTTGTTAGCTCGCCAAGCCAATAGCATGGAAATGGCCTCATCTTCCTCCATATCGAACTCATCATCAGAGTCATCGTAGGATGAACTCATCTACACGTGTGCAAAATAATTGAAATAACTTCTACCATCTAAAATGCACAAAAAATGAGCGCGGGCGCGGCGGAACGAACCATGCGGTAATTTTGATGAACACCTTGATAGCGGTGTCCGGGGCGATGGGCGGGGGCGGTAGCCGGGGTAGGTGAGCGCGGAGCATGGGCCAGCGAGCGGGGGCGGCGCCGAGAGGTGAGAGGAGCGCCGACGTGTGGGTTGGAGGTGGCGGCGGCGCCGACGGGGTTGGTGGGCGACGCTGAAGTGGGTGGGGGGGGAAGAGAGTGCATGCGCGGGAGTGAAATGTCAGGCGGTTGGTTCTTCCCGCGCGTCGCCAGCGATAGCACGCACTGTAGCCGGAGCCCAATATTTTATGCTCCAAATAGCGCAAAATGCAGCGCCGCGCTAAAAATTTGCCACGCGCATCATTTTAGCGCATCTGCTAGGGGCGTTTATAGTGCGTGCGGGGTAAAAAAATAGTTATTTTAGCGATGCGCTATTTTGACGCCTCTGCTGGAGATGCTCTAAGGTTGGTCATAGTAACATAGACTAGTAACATGCACAAGTTACTACTCTATGTTACTATCTTCATAATGAAGAGTAACATATAAGTGGTGTCATGCAAAGTATCATTTATTAGATGATAGACTCATCTTGCATTGGTATGTGTGATGTTACAATAACTAAATATGTTACTCCACCCTCCACTATCATTAATTCACTGTCACATAAGCAATTTTGCTGAGTTAGACCCTTAGTTACTCTTAAAGTTACTTGCACTATTACCAGCCTAAGCATGCATGTCGGTCTCGTCGTGAGACCGGACCTGCATGCTGAACATGTGAATGAAGGGGAAAAGACCAACTTTAGACTATGGTAATGTTGGTACCGCAAAGAGAGGAGAGATGGCGACACGAGCGCCAAATGAGCATGAAGATGGGGACACACCCCGATGTCCATCATGCCGCCTCTAGAGAGGTCAGCGACTCCCACGGGCACCATTGTCTTCATGCTTTTTCCTGGACCAAGATTCTCCCAGGGGCAAACGAACAAGCCGTGGGAGGTGCATATCCTTTGCCGCGCCTCTAGGGTTGGTGTATACCAAACAATTGCAATGTCGTGGCTGCTCAGACACGATGTCTGAGTAGATATTTTCTACGAGAGCGAGCACCTCACCTCAACCGATGCCATTTGGGAGGTGCAACACATACGACATCGAGGGAGACAACGAATGGCGACTCTAATGGGGAGGCGCAAACCACCATAGAACCAACAATCGCATGAGCAGCGCGCCTTGCGCCATGTAGCTACCGGATTTGAAGGCCTCTAGATCCATAGCCGACACCTGCCCGCCCTCTGGCCGACTAGCGCCAAGTGTGCTAGGGGCTTTCTAGAGTAGCTTGTAGTCTAGTAGTGGAGCACGTCCTCGTGCCACAGGGAAACATATGTCAATTTAGAGGAGGTGGAGGGTTAGGGTCTTAGGGATTGATGGACGAAGGTGGGCAGTGCGTCGAGGAAACAATGCCCCTCTACCGCCGTCCCTCGGGAGCGGCCTCCAACGATGACAACAAGGGAGCTATGAATGGAAGGGACTTGCAATGCGGTGCAAACACTTTAGGGTCGCCTAGGAGCGACATGAAGGCAGCTAGAGTTTTCCCTCATAGTAAATAATTCAGCATCAACAGTGTTAAGTAAGTACTCCCTCCGTTTTAAAATATAAGATGTTTTAGGTTTGTGAAGAAAATGTATCTAGACTTGTTTTAGTTTGTAGATTCATCCTAAACTTGAGTGAACATATATACTAAAAGTAGTCTAGATACATTTGCTTCACAAAGCTAAAATATCATATATTTTGAAATGGAGTAGATGTTTTTCTTGTGTAATTTTGTTATACAAACTGCTTACATTATGGATAAGTAGCTAATTTCAAACGACCAAACATGTGCCAATGTCACAAGTACACTTCGTCCTTTTGCTCGATGTGCGAGGCAGACTTAACAAGTGATACAGTAGAAGGTTGCATTGGTGCTCTTAAGTATATATTAGATTTACTTATTATCATCTTCTCAACATTATATGTTTTTCGTTTCCAAGCAATTATTTAGGTTTCTAGCGGTAGTTAGCAATTTCATGTTACATAGTTAATACATGTCCAGTCTGTTGGAATTTTGGCCCAAATAGTCTAGCCCATTTTCTATTTCAATAATTCCTGAAAATCCTAGAGGCCCATGTGGCCCATTCATGCAAGACAAGAGCTGGGACAAATGTTTAGTCCCACATTGCTAGTTGAGTGGAAGTTAGACCAGCTTATAAGGTGAGCTCTCCTACCACTTGGTAAAAGGATGAGAAGAAGAAGGAGAGAGTTCCACACGCGCGCTCCTCCTCCTCCTCGCTCGCCTCGCCACGCCTCGTCTCGCCTCGCCTCGCCTCGTCACGACGCATGAATGGTATATGAACAGATGTACAGAAGGTGAAACGTTTGCTTTGAATGGACTTCAATGGACTATTAATACGAGTTAAATGAATTAAATGAATACGAATTGAGTGGAGGTTGTCCGTTGGGCTGCCGCCTGTTCGCTTCATCTTCCGTCCATTCGTTTCATCTTCTGCACGGTCTGCCTTCCCTTCTGCGCGCCTAGCCTCCTCTCGGTTACGCTGCCACACATCCCTTGCGCCTTCAGTTCCAGAGCACTGCGCTACTTTCATCTTCCCCATCCCGTCTTGCGGCGTGCACCGCGAGCCGGGACAGTAGGCCTCCGAGACCCCGCTGCTTCGAGTCCTGTACGGGAGAAGGGCGATAAGGTTTTCGGGGAGCGCTATCAGCGCGACTACTGGCTTCGTCACGGACTCCCTCACAGATAGCGACGTCTTCCCCGACGAGGACTTCTTCCCCGACATCAGCACCCTCTTCCTCGACGACATGGCCAATGACGGTTCCAACGCCGGCGGTTCTACTTCTGCTACTGCCGTGTACATCTTCTGTCTCAATCTTGTTCTTATCCTATCCAAAGTTTTATGTCTTGCAGTTTGTTTGACTATATGCCTTAATTTGTATTCGCTTTTTTAGCATGATTAGTATATTGCCTTTTATTCTAGTCATGTTTTATCTAGCGTTTATTTTGGATAATTCGCTTGGTAAATTGCTCTATTTCTCAACAATCCAAAAACCTTATTTCAGGCAATTTGCCCCAAGTGGCTTTGTTGCTTCTATGAAGCCACCTGTGTTTGAAGGTGTGAATTACAAACGGTGGCGTGCGAGAGCAGTGCTCTGGTTTCAGACCATGAGCTGCTATAACGCCATCTATGGCGCACCTGAGGGGGAACTTAATCCCGCTCAGGAAGAGGCGTTCCAAAAACTTGATACTACTTTCAAGGCTGTCTTGATTAGCATCCTTGGCGACAATATTGTCGATTCATATATGTCATTTAGCAATGGCAAAGATATGTGGGATGCGCTCGAGAGAAAATTTGGAGTCTCTGATGCTGGCAGTGAACTGTATGTCATGGAACAATTCTATGACTACAAGATGATTGATGACCGCTCTATTGTGGAGCAGGCTCATGAGATACAGTCACTTGCCAGGGAGCTTGAGCACTTCACTTGTGTGTTACCGGACAAGTTTGTTGCCGGAGGCATCATTGCCAAACTTCCCCATTCATGGAGGAATTTTGCTACTTCTCTGAAGCACAAGAGACAAGAGTTCTCCGTGACGGATCTCATTGGGACTCTTGATGTGGAAGAGAAGGCGAGAGCAAAAGACACACGTGCTCGAGGTACCGAGGGAGATTCTAATGCCAACCTGGTACAGAAAAGGAACTTCCAGCCTCACAAGTTCAAGAACAAAGGAAAGTTTGATGATAAAGGAAAGTTCGATGGAAAGAACAAGGCTTCACAGTCCACCAGCTTCAAGAAGAAGACTGATAAGAGGAAATGTGCTTGTCATGTGTGCGGTGATCCTAATCATTGGGCTCCTGCTTGTCCCAACCGCTTTGACAAGCGCCAGCATGGGAAGAGCAGCAAGACTGCTAATGTAGTCATGGGCGACGTTGAGATGAAAGATGTTGGGTATGGTATATTACCTACTGTTCTTTCATTATGTCATTCTCCTGATTGGTGGATTGACACGGGCGCTAATGTACATGTCTGTTCTGATATTTCCATGTTTTCTTCATATCAGGTCAGAGGGACTCAAACCGTGCTGATGGGGAACGGCTCGCATGCTTCTGTTCATGGTGTTGGTACGGTCGATCTGAAGTTCACTTCGGGAAAGACTGTGCGCCTGAAGAACGTGCATCATGTTCCCTCAATTAATAAAAATCTTGTTAGCGGATCTCTTCTGTGTCGAGATGGCTACAAGATTGTATTTGAGTCCAATAAATTTGTAATTTTGAAGTATGGAACTTTTATTGGTAAAGGCTATGAATGCGGAGGTTTGTTCCGCTTATCTCTGTCAGACATTTGTAATAAAGTTGTTAATCATATTTACACAAATTTTGAATCAAATGTCTGGCACTCTCGTCTTTGTCATATTAATTTTGGTTGTATGACGCGGCTAGCCAAAATGAGTTTAATCCCTGGTTTCTCAACTCTTAAGGGATCTAAGTGCCAAGTCTGCGTGCAAGCTAAACAACCTCGCAAGTCACATACGACTGCAGAAGTAAGAAATTTAACACCACTAGAGCTCATACATTCTGATCTTTGTGAGATGAATGGTGTGTTGACAAAAGGTGGAAAGAAATATTTCATGACTTTGATCGATGACTCTACGAGATATTGTCATGTGTATCTTCTGAAATCAAAAGATGAGGCTTTGAGTTTCTTCAAAATCTATAAAGCTGAGGCAGAAAATCAACTTGATCGAAAGATTAAGAGGCTTAGGTCTGATCGTGGTGGAGAGTATTTTTCCAACGAGTTTGATTTCTTTTGTGCGGAACATGGCATAATTCATGAGAGGACGCCTCCCTACTCACCCCAGTCAAATGGAATAGCCGAAAGAAAGAACCGTACTCTAACAGATTTGGTTAACGCCATGTTAGACACATCGGGTCTTCCTAAGGAATGGTGGGGGGAGGCACTATTGACCGCGTGTCATGTCCTAAACCGAGTTCCCACAAAGAACAAAGAAATTACTCCATTCGAAGAATGGGAGAAGAAAAGACTAAAACTCTCTTACTTACGTACTTGGGGTTGTTTGGCAAAGGTTAATGTACCAATCCCCAAGAAGCGCAAGCTTGGACCAAAAACCATTGATTGTGTTTTTCTGGGCTATGCTTTTCATAGCATTGGTTATAGATTCTTGATAGTAAAATCTGAAGTACCTGACATTCATGTCGGTACAATCATGGAGTCGACTAATGCGACTTTCTTTGAGGATATCTTTCCAATGAAGGATAAACCTAATTCCTCAAATCCGGAGATACCTAGTTCATCTGATCAGGAATTTGCTATATTCTCTGAACCTATCATTCCGATTGAACACTCTGAAAGTCCTAAGGAGGATGATAATGAAATTCCTAAAAGGAGCAAGAGACAAAGGACTGCAAAGTCTTTTGGTGATGATTTCATTGTGTACCTTGTGGATGACACTCCCACTTCCATTTCAGAAGCTTATGCATCTCCTGATGCTGACTACTGGAAGGAAGCTGTTCATAGTGAGATGAATTCCATCTTAGCTAATGAAACATGGGAGATCACTGATCGTCCTTATGGGTGCAAACCTGTAGGATGTAAATGGGTGTTCAAGAAGAAACTAAGGCCTGATGGTACTATTGAGAAGTACAAGGCAAGGCTAGTGGCCAAGGGTTATACCCAAAAGTAAGGTGAAGACTTCTTTGACACTTACTCACCTGTAGCAAGGTTGACCACCTTTCGAGTACTACTTTCTCTGGCTGCCTCACACGGTGTTCTCGTTCATCAAATGGACGTTAAGACGGCTTTCCTAAATGGAGAGTTGGATGAGGAAATTTATATGGATCAACCAGATGGTTTTGTAGTAAATGGTCAAGAAAGAAAAGTGTGCAAGCTACTGAAGTCTTTGTATGGTCTTAAACAAGCACCTAAGCAGTGGCACGAAAAATTTGATAAAACTTTAACCGCTGCAGGCTTTGTTGTAAACGAAGCTGACAAGTGCGTATACTATCGCCATGGTGGGGGTGAGGGAGTCATCCTTTGTTTGTATGTTGATGACATACTGATTTTCGGAACCAACCTTAATGCAATTAAGGAGGTCAAAGATTTCTTATCTCGTTCCTTTGAGATGAAGGATCTGGGAGTAGCTGATGTCATCCTGAACATCAAGCTATTGAGAGATGATGATGGTGGAATTACATTGCTTCAGTCCCACTATGTGGAAAAGATCTTGAGTCGTTTCGGGTATAGCGACGTCAATTTTTCTCCTACACCGTATGATCCTAGTGTGTTGCTTCGAAAGAATCGAGGAAATGCTAGAGACCAACTAAGATACTCTCAAATCATTGGCTCGCTTATGTATTTAGCTAGTGCCACGAGACCTGACATCGCCTTTGCTGTAAGCAAACTCAGTCGATTTGTCTCAAATCCAGGAGATGATCACTGGCATGCTCTTGAAAGAGTTATGCGATATCTAAAAGGTACTGCGAGCTATGGCATACACTATACCGGGTATCCGAGGGTACTAGAGGGTTATAGTGATTCAAATTGGATTTCTGATGCTGATGAGATAAAGGCCACGAGTGGATATGTTTTCACACTTGGTGGTGGCGCTGTTTCTTGGAAGTCTTGCAAGCAGACCATCTTAACGAGGTCAACTATGGAAGCAGAACTCACAGCACTAGACACGACCACTGTTGAAGCAGAGTGGCTTCGTGAACTCTTGATGGACTTACATGTGGTTGAAAAACCTATACCCGCAATTCCAATGAACTGTGATAATCAAACTGTGATTATTAAGGTGAACAGTTCTAAGGATAATATGAAGTCCTCAAGACATGTGAAGAGGAGACTGAAATCTGTCAGGAAAATGAGAAACTCCGGAGTTATTGCATTGGATTATATCCAAACATCTAAAAACTTGGCAGATCCCTTCACAAAGGGTCTATCACGCAACGTGATAGAAAATGCATCGAAGGAGATGGGTATGAGACCCACAATTTGAGCTTTCCACAGTATTAAACCACTCTATGTGATCGGAGATCCCGTGAATTAGAATTGGGAAACAAGCTGTTGGTTAGCTGAGAGGAAAGTATCCCTACTTTAATAAACACCACTCCATAAAGATGCAATACTTTCCTATTCTGCATGGCAGGTTGATTTATTATCTTAATGTGTTCTAAGTGGCTTATCCTAAGCAAAGATGTTGTCCTGCAGAATATCTTTTGAAGAACACACCTATATGAGTCTGACTGTTAAAACGTCGCAGTCTATGAGAGTAGGGTGCTCTCTAATAAACTCATGAAAGGTCATGGAGTATGACGTATAAGCTCCACCCGCGGGGAAGTCCCACGGTAGCCCAGTATCGGTCAAGACTTCGTGTGAAGCTAGGTTGCAGCAAACTTGCAGTTCAAGGCATAGTCCACTGTACAAGTCGCAACCTAGTGTAGCATAGAATTCTAGGTGGAAGTTCAACTTAACAGTCTCCACTATAGTACCGGTATATAAACAAGTGTTTTGGAACCAAAGGCAAATTACATGTGCCTCTGGGATCCGGTGGGGGATTGTTAGAATTTTGGCCCAAATAGTCTAGCCCATTTTCTATTTCAATAATTCCTGAAAATCCTAGAGGCCCATGTGGCCCATTCATGCAAGACAAGAGCTGGGACAAATGTTTAGTCCCACATTGCTAGTTGAGTGGAAGTTGGACCAACTTATAAGGTGAGCTCTCCTACCACTTGGTAAAAGGATGAGAAGGAGAAGAAGAGAGTTCCACACGCGCGCTCCTCCTCCTCCTCCTCCTAGCTCGCCTCGCCACGCCTCGCCTCGTCACGTCGCGCGCGCCGCGGGTTGCGGGAATCTCGCCGAGCCGAGCTTTATTTTGCTGGACTTTTAATACGAGTTAAATGAATTAAATGAATACGAATTGGAGTGGAGGTTGTCCGTTGGGCTGCCGCCTGAAGCGCGATCGCGCCTCCTCTCGGTTACGCTGCCACACATCCCTTGCGCCTTCAGTTCCAGAGCACTGCGCTACTTTCATCTTCCCCATCCCGTCTTGCGGCGTGCACCGCGAGCCGGGACAGTAGGCCTCCGAGACCCCGCTGCTTCGAGTCCTGTACGGGAGAAGGGCGATAAGGTTTTTGGGGAGCGCTATCAGCGCGACTACTGGCTTCGTCATGGACTCCCTCACAGATAGCGACGTCTTCCCCGACGAGGACTTCTTCCCCGACATCAGCACCCTCTTCCTCGACGACATGGCCAATGACGGTTCCAACGCCGGCGGTTCTACTTCTGCTACTGCCGTGTACATCTTCTGTCTCAATCTTGTTCTGATCCTATCCAAAGTTTTATGTCTTGCAGTTTGTTTGACTATATGTCTTAATTTGTATTCGCTTTTTAGCATGATTAGTATATTGCCTTTTATTCTAGTCATGTTTTATCTAGCGTTTATTTTGAATAATTCACTTGGTAAATTGCTCTATTTCTCAACACAGCCATGTCAGTATCCATGGCTGCTAATCAACGTTGACCCTATGATTCAAAAACCAGCTAAATCACATGAGCTAGGAAATTTTCTAAATTTGCAAGTTCATTGTGTGCCCTCTGTTCGACGGCAAAAGTAAATTTTGTTTTTGTATTTTCTAGTGAGTAAAATTGGTTACATATGAAAGGCAACCCAGGGGCCACAATCCCTTTACAAGTTGCCAAAATTAAAAGAGACAAGGAATTTTTAACCAAAATTTTGGCTAGCGGATAGTTGGAAAAATCTCAAATGTGACTCTCCAATCACTCCCCGGCCGTATCTACTCTCCGTCGGCTCCGTCTATGCTTCACTCCCGGTGTTGGTCTCCTCCGCCTCGGTCGTCTCGTCCGACTCGTCTTCGTCTTTCTCTGCGTCACTCCAGTTCACCGTCTCCTCACCTGCCGTGTCCGTATCGCTGTCCGGGTCCGTCTCTTCCTCGCCGTCGTCCACCACAATGTCGTTGTGGCTGCCGTCCGAGAACACCGGAAAGCCGTTCTTGAACCTTATCTCGAGGATCGTCCTGGCCTGGACGACCGGCGCGGCGGGCTCGGACCGGCGACGAAGACAGACGGGCGCGTATTGTTGGCAAAGCTCGTCGAACTGCTGGTCGGTGAGGTCGTCGTCGCGTGCCATCGGCCGGAAGTCGTTGCCCGGGTCCGTCTCCTCCTCGGCGTCGTCCGCCGCCGCGATGTCGTCGTAGCTGCCGTCGGAGAACTTCGCGAAGCCGTTCTCGTAAGTGATCGCGAGGATCGTCCTGGCCTGGACGACCGGCACGGCGTGCTCGGACCGGCGACGAAGACAGACGGGCGCGTATTGTTGGCAAAGCTCGTCGAACTGCTGGTCGGTCATGTCCTCCTCCTCGCGTGCCATCGGCCTGAACGAGCTGGTGCTGTCGTGGCCGCCGGCTTCCGTGTTCATGGACGACGGCGATCAAAGTCAGAGCACACGTCCGTCCGTCCGTCCGTACCGTGGGTTGTGATCGGGACTCCAATGTGGAGCAAAGCGGACGGGTTCTTGCTGGATTTGTAGGACGGGTCACACGACTCAGACGATGAATCGGATCCGGCTCCGTGTCCGTGTCCTCCTCGCGCGGGGACAGGAGCAGGTGGCGGTCACGAAACCTGCCCGGTAATGAGCCAGTACTCGGAAGGCACAGGATCTCTTTTGTTTCCGTGGTGACTCACTGACCTGTACTCGAAAGGCCCAGGAGTATCATCCGGGCTTACTGGGCCGCGCATCCATTCGGTTAGGCTTTCGGCTCCACCGGCACGTTGGATTTCTCTTCCCACTCCGGCTCCGCCACCGCCGCCGTCAGCGAACAATGGACCGTCCTGCTCCTCCGGCGAACGGAGAATCCGCGCCGCCCCCACGGCCGGGCCCTACTCCGGGCCGTTGCCACTTCTGGCTTCCCAACAAGCGCCGCTACTGCGCCAACTCCCCCCTCTCATCCACTCAGTAAGCAGCCCCCAGCTGACCTCCCTCACATCCCTCCATTGAACCCTATACTCACCAGTCGCCCACCCCATGTGCTCCTCAGGTACTGCGGGAACCACCCGCCGGAGTCCTCCTCCGCCTCGCGCCGCCGCGTCCCCTGCCCCGTCGACCCCTCCCAGTAAGTCCCGGCACCACTCCCACCTAGCTCCAGCCCCTGTACCCACCCCGCTGACCCCCCGCCTTCTCCCGCGCAGCACGGTGTTCGAGGAGAACCTGGAGGCTCACGTCGGCAAGTGCCCCTTTCGGAAGCATGCCGACGCGCTCGCCGCGCAGCCCTACTACTCCAAGGGCATCAACTCCGGCGGGGGAGAGGCCGATGTCACCTCCGCCGCCAAGCGCGCCTCCGTGCACAAGCTCTCCGAAGAGGAGTTCTGGGGCCTGCTCGCGAAGATCCGGTCGGCGCATGCGGCGGCGGCCGTCCAAATGCGCGAGTCGCACGTAGCACCCGATGCCTGCGACAAGTGGATGAGGGGGCAGGTTGATAGGTGGGTGCATTTGCACTTTCAGGCTTTAGGGAGCGCAATCGTGTAAATGCTGGGTTTCTGTGAGGGATTTTGGAGTGATTTTTCTCTTGGTGCATTGGACAGGACGGTGCCGTACCAGGAGAAGCACGTTGTGCAGCAGGTGTCCATTGTCGGGAACATGGAGACATTTGGTTTGCTGCCGAGGGGATGCGCCGAGGATGCAGCGGAGGCGGTTGCTGCGGAGAATGCTCCTGCAGTTGTTGAATTTGGTGCTGGGAGGGGTTACTTGACTCAGATGCTGGCAGACTGTTATGGGATCAGGAACATCTTCTTGGTCGAGAGACGATCGTACAAGCTCAAGGTCAGTTTATGTGCACAAACTACCTTGCTTTGGGGATTAATTTACAAATTCACATTTCATGGATAATCCCTGTCGGTTACCCCATCTTTACTGAGTGCAGCTTAATTTCAGTGTTGACCTTTGCAACCATAGAGCATAATTTTTGTGCCTTGTTAGCTTGTTAGAATTCAATATGTAGCAGACTTGATATAGTCAACTTAAAGGTGCCCAAACTTATGTAATGGCTGGTCTTTTATGCCATAATTCATAGCTGTATTGTAACCTATCTCTAAATCCGGGAACAAGAAACTGCTTACAATATGTCGATCTATAGTTATGCTAAGCAATAATCGTTAACTCATTAGTTTGCAATCAGCCATTAAAGCTAAAACACCTCGGCCTGTGCACCTTAATGTAGGTCATTGTACAGGTTGTTATAGTGGTTACAACTATGATTTCAAAGAACTATCTTCACTGCATATAAGACCATCTCAGATTGATTGAATTTAGTTCTGAGGCATTGCTAGCATATGCTGCTAAATGTAGTACTCCCTCCGATCCTAAATAAGTGTCACGGTTTTGAACTAACTCTAGTTCAAAATGGCGACACTTATTTAGGATCGGAGGTAGTACTAAATATGATATCTTCAGTTGTTTCGGAAGCCAAACAACTTGTTATGTTAAATCTAATCTGTGGATTATTCCCTTTCTTGAAGTAATTCAGGATTAGTTCTTTTAATTCCTCGTTAACTGCTGTTGCTGTGTCTTCCTTTTCTCTACAATTTGTAGGCTGACCGAAGTTTAAGGCAAAATGAGGGTGTTATGTTGGAGCGTTTGAGAATAGATAGTAAGATTTCTTTTTATTTTATTTAATGCACAGTTGACAAAGGGCACTTGAATAGCTTGCGAGCACCTTGTAGCGCTGAGTACTTTATCTGCGTGTTTGCTCATTTATCTGTGTGCTACATATATGCATTTCCAAACCAAAAATTTCATACACTAATATCTGGTACTTTGATATAAATGCAGTTGAGGATTTGAACCTGCATGGTGTACAAGCATTGAGTGGAGTTCAGTATCTAGCAATTGGGAAACATCTATGTGGGCCTGCAACAGGTGATTGTGGTTTTGAACATTATGTGGTTTTTCATGTTTGGGTATACTGATACAGACATGTGTGAGACTAGCTGAATGTACCTTTTATTTCCTCCCCAGATATGACCATAATGTGCTGTCTTCATGAACAATACGATCACAAAAAAGAGAAAGGCCATGACAATCATCGTCTCCGAGGTCTTGCTTTAGCCACCTGCTGCCACCATCTTTGCCAGTGGAAGCATTATGCAAGTAATTCCCAGTCGCCTTTCAGTTTGGGATATATCATGCCACATAATGCTCATTGCTCAGTTACATATGTAATACTAACACAATTTGTCATATACTCATTTTTCGGAAATTATATGAAAGCTGTTTGAATTGTTTTGATGATAATACCTTTTTCTTGCAAATTGCAGACAAAGCTTTCCTCTTAGGACTAGGGATTGCAGAGGAAGAGTTCCATGCTATGACATGGTTTAGCAGTTGGGCTGTGGATGGTGATCACAGCTCCCAGGACTCTTTGGAGACTGAAGACTTGTCTTCTGAAGTCAGGTAAGGAATCACTAAACAAGTCAAGTAAGCCTTAACTCTGCTCTGCATTTCAATAATTGTAGAAGGCCTTCTGTTAGAATCTCGGCAGGATCTTTATTATCACCCTCACAGTATGTCTGTCTAGCAAAAGTTTGAACTCGAGAAACAATGCAAAAACTTAACATGTGTCTACTAAACCTTAACTCTACTGTATAGTTTGATAGTTGTATAGATCTCGTGTTACTTTCTTCGTAGAATCTTTGTTATCTCACGATCTTGTGTTACAATCTTGGTAGAATCTTTGTTATCAAATGATCTTGTGTTACATTCTTGTTAGGATTTTGTTTTCACCCTTGCACTATGTGTATCTTGCAAAATTTAAATTTGACCAACATTGCAAATTTTAGTATCGTCATTCTGAAACCTAGGCACAGCTAATGGTTCCACTGAAAACTTGATATTGTTCTAATATATGGACATTGAACAGAGAAGCCAAGAAGCCTGATCGGGAGATCGTCGGAATCGAGAGAATCATCCGCGGTATACCGGGCGAGGAGAGGAGCGCTCTGGGATTTATGTGTAAAGATATTATTGACACGGGAAGGCTGCTATGGCTTAGATCCAAGGGCCTAGATGCAGACCTTGTAAGTTATGTTTCATCGGATATTTCGCCGGAGAACCATTTACTCGTCGCCAAGTGTAGGTCTTGATTAGGATAAGAAACTTGTATCTCAACTCTTAGAAATTTGGTGGAGTAGTAGAATTTTGTTGTAAAATGTTGTTGCGTTTACAAGTATAGTCATCAAGATTTTGGACTCCAAACCAAATGGATTTCATCATGAGAATATTGCGATGACCATTCAAATTTTGGATGTTGGAACTCAGGAGTGCCTCTCATAATTCAATATTTTTAAAAGAGTTTATGCATGAGACCGACACAAAAATGTGTAAAAATTTAAGGTGGAATGTATGCATATATTAAGAGATCTTTTCTTGGTCATAACTTAGCACCTCTGAAATATGCATGTTGACGACATCATCCTTGTCAGCTCCTGGGCTCCTGCTGCTTTGAGTACTGATTTTGCCGTCAAAGAACTGGGTAAACTCACACTGATCATGGTCTGACTCTTACGCTGGCTGATGGTGGTGATCCTCTCCCTTCCGATGATGCTACAAAATACCGCAGTATTATTGGTGGTCTTCACCAGGCCTAACATATGTTGAGGATGCTACAAAAGTTTTTCAGAAACTGCATTAATACAGATTCAAATCCTCAATTTCCGATATTGCGGTATTGAACTTTGCTGATGAGAGTATTAGCCTGGTGGTGTATTAATGCAGTATAATAGGCAGTCTTCACCAGGCCTACAAAATACTCTCACCTTTTTCTTGCAGATTGCAGATAAAGCTTTCCACTCAGTACTAGGAATTGCGGAAGCAGAGTTCCATGCCATGACATGGTTTAGCAGTTGGGATGTGGATGGTGATCACAGCTCCAATGACTCTTTGGAGGCTGAAGACTCGTCTTCTAAAGTCACGTAACGAGTTAAGGAGTTAATTAAACAAGTGTCAACTAAGCGTTAACTTTGCTCTACATTTTCCATATTAATGGTCCCAACTTTATCTAGATTCATATGTACTCCCTTCCGTTTTAAAATATAAGATGATTTAGGTAATCTAGACTTTTTTTTAGTATATAGATTCACTCCAAATCTGAGTGAATCTACATACTAAAAGAAGTCTAGATACATTTGCTTCGTAGAGCTAAAATATCTTATCTATACCTAATAATAAAGCACGAAGTGTTTCTCCCGATCCAACACTTTTTTGGACAATTTTACCCTTCCACCAAATTAAATAATACAGACCACTGCCAGACTACCGTTTCGTTTGTTTTTGTCTCGGTCGTTTTGCCCACCGTTTAGCACGCGCTGATTTTCTGACGGAGTGTCCATCCCCACAAAGCCGATAGGCGTTGATCCATTGTGCGCTGATTTTCTGACCGATCTCAAGGTGCTAATTTCTTTGCAAACTCGCATAAAACTCCAGCCAGATCCTTCTACGCCTTTGCCACGCGCAAATCAATAATCAGCGATGAGCTTGCCTCTCCCCTACCCTCCCAGGCTAACGGGACACAAGGATGGGAGGAACAGAGCTCCCAAGCGGTGGCCCAGATATCTGGTTTGAGACGCCTGAGAGATGCCTGCTTCTTTGATATGGCAAGGCACTCGCTCACTCGCGTACCCGTCGCCGTGCAAGCCAGTCGCCACCACCTGCCCACGCAGGCCATCCTCCCCACCACTGAGAGCTCACGCCCGGGGTGAACCCGCCCGTCGCCACGCAAGCCACTCCCTGCGCCGCCCGCTCGCGGACGAGGATGTAGAGGTGGGTGGCCGAGCTCGCGCCCAGGATGAAGCCGCCCGTCGTCGCGCACCGACGGCATGACTGGTCGCCCGTCGCTGCGCAAGGCAAGGTCCGCCAGCGTGTCTTAAATGGCGCGTTGGCCCGCCCTGAACGGCATAGACGTCGCTCGCGGCCGAGGATGTAGATTTCGGGGGGAGAGAGACGAGGGACCAGAAAAGCATGCAGACATGGTCTTGTGGTATGGCCTCTCGATCGAAAGGATAAGGCTAGGTTGCTTCGGATGGGCCTCTTCTGCTGGTATAGCTGGGCCGGTTAAAGGGCACTGGGTTGCTGCATTCAGACGTCAGAGCGATATACCGAGACGAGACTTCTATTTATGTTCATGAATAGTCCCACCTCGTTCGGCTAGAACAAATATCACCAGTTTATATAAGTTTAAAATTTTCCTGTCAGCAAGCAGCAACAAAGTTGATTGGTGTGTGTCGATGATGGGCAAAAGATTAAAAGGGACACTATGTCGCGGACTGCTTGGACTAAATAAAAAGCCTATATTAGGCAAAGAGTTAAACGGTGCTGAGGTGAGATCAGATTAAGAGGATGCTTGAGCATAAAAATGGAAGTTAAGACGGGATCCTTTGAAATGAAAGGAGGACTCTGAGCTGAGATTAGATTAAGAGGATGCTTGAGCATAAAAATGGAAGGAAGATGGATCCTTTGAAATGAAAGGAGGACTTGAGGTGAGATCAGATTAAGAGGATGCTTGAGCATAAAAATGGAAGGAAGATAGGATCCGATCCTTTGAAATGAAAGGAGAACTCTCAGGTGAGATCAGATTAAGAGGATGATTGAGCATAAAAATGGAAGGAATAAGGGATCCTTTGAAATGAAAAGAGGACTCTGATTAAGAGAATGCTTGGGCTAGCATGATAACGACCGTGAACTTCTCTGGTTGAGAAAGGGGTAGAAATTTTTCGAGGATGTTTTTTTAGAGTGATTTGCTACGCAGTTTCAAGTCATGGATGTGTCAATAAAAGAATAAGAAAAAAAGATAGTAGAAAGAAAGAGAAAAACTAGAAAAACAGTCTCAATAAAAAACATATTTGTCGTGGTATATTTTTGCCTAAAAGTTTGGCTATAGCTATTTGTCTTGCGCGCCGGTGTGTTAAAGCTACCTGATTTTCGTGACACATTTGTGAACTACTTCTATAAAAACTTGTGTTCCGTGCTTATATAACTATAAGCGCAAGCTGCCTGATTTTTATAACAAATTTGTGAACTACTTCTATAAACCTTTGTTCCGTACTATACGCGCTGGACGTGTTGAAGCTATCTGGTTTTTATGACATGTTTGCGAACTACTACTATAAAAGCTTGTGTTTCATACTCATATAACTATATTGTTTTTTCTTTCGCAGCAACGCGCGGGCATTTTGCTATATAATAATAAAGGACGAAGTGTTTCTTTCGGTCCAACATTTTTTTGTTTTGCCCTCCACAAAACCACTTCGGTACCGATTCGTTATTGTTTAAACAAGCCCGCACTCTCGCAGGCCCCGCGACAACCCCGCAGGCCCCGCGACCTGTGTTCACGCGCAACGCAACGGCAGATCGAAATTGGCCCGGCAAATCCCCCGCCTAGACGAATAGTACCACCCTGCTCCCTTACAATAAATTCGACCAATTTATATACTTTCGGGGATCACCCGTCAACAAGCCAAGCATCAATATTTGGGTGAGATAGCCGGAGAAACAGAAGCAAGAGAGCGCTAAGGCTGCCGCCGGCGGAGGCCATAGACGTGAGCGGTCGGTGACCCGAGGTTGTTCCACTCAACAGTGAGCTCGATGGAGTTGACTTGACCCTCTCGGGTGTGAGGCCAGGACCCATCCGGATCAGGAGAGAGAAAAGCAGAGCGACCCATCCGGATCAGGGGGAGAAGAGTAAAGAGATTCTCAAGCTTCCTGAAATCAGCAAGCTGGTAGGCTTGGCAGCTGGAAAGGGATCCTCGGCATACGACAGCGACGCAGAGGAGGGATTCCCGGCGAGGCGATGCAGAGTAGGGAGGGATCCGAGGAAGGTGAGCCTGCGCCTGGTGGTTTTGCTTGTTGGGTGGCCATGCGAAACGAGGTGAGGGGCAGATGTACTAGGCCGCGTTGGACCCTCAACATCTGTTGGCTTGGGTCTATGTGGGAAGGAGCTGGGTTTCCGTCTAAGTGGGGGGAGAAGAGCGAGAGTTGGCAGCGGCGCGCGATGGGAGCGGTGTATATACAGCCTCGCGATGGGCGCGATGGGAGCCTTGCTCTTTCCTGGACTAAATCGAGCAGAACTGTGTTAATTAGAGAATGTCGTACACATGTGTGTGTGGGTGCCGGTGGGGTTGGGTCTAATGGTGCACATATTTTTTTGTCCAAACATTTCTATTATTCTGATTTTATTATTACACAGTGAATAAATAAATTGATAAAGAGAAAATTAATAAAATAGGTATTGTTGGAAGCCGGAGAGCGAGATATACGAAGGCCATTCAAGTCCACGGGGAAAATAAATGAGGTTTGTGAAGCATCTTCAAACAAGGATATTATATGGAGGGATCGACCCATACCAACGCATATACAACTTTCATATAAAGTGTATAGTAGATCAAATTTAGGTTAAAGATATGCGAATCAAGTGATATTAGTGCAAAATATAGGCGGTGCTAAAATCTTATCTTTTTCCTCTTCCGGTGCAACGCACGGGTCTATCTGCTAGTATTTTAAAATGGAGAGAGTATCTAGTTAAAAATTTAGTCTAGATGCATTTGTATCTAGATAAAGTTGAGTCTATTAATATGGATCGGAGGGAGTAGCTCTAGAATACCAGAAGACCTTTTCTTACGACAGTAGTATGCCAACAACGTCTCATATTTTTATACTAGAAGATAGAGAATATTTACAAGATCATGAATCCTCGCAAACGACTAGGCAGAGTTACACCAACCAAAGACAGAAAAAGGGCTACTCTCTTACAATGTTCTCATGAGCACCAGCACTCAGTAGACAGCAAAGTCTAAACTCCTCTAAGATCTTATTATCGGTAAGTTGGGCTTCATTGCACTGTTATTGCTGGTTAGAGAACATACATGCATTTCTGTTGTATTGCCATAGTGACCATCAGATGAGGATTACCAGCGAATCAAAGCCCCACTTGTCCTTCCCAGAGAACCTAGCTCTTTCCTGAAGCCACCTAATCTCCGACTGATCCGTCAGTAGAGGGTGCCATGCCGTAATCTGGAGCGCACCGAAACACAAAACATGCTGCTGGATGCTCCTCCAATGCATGGCTCGCCCGCCTATCAGAAGTCCAAAGCCGATGTTGGACTGCCAGCCACATAAAATTCTTGCACTTCAGAGGTGCTCTGTTTCTCAATCCCTTCAGCATCAGCGGCAAAGCGCGTGGCACATTGGGCATTTTCATATAACATTCTGTACGTGGAAGCGCGCTTTGTAACCTCCGTCTCTGCACCACGGCCAGGAGAAGAGGCCAGGGGCTTGCACATCAAGCTAGCAATTTTGGGTAGCCGTCCATAGCTGATTACATTGCAGGGGTTCAGTGATTACACTGCAGGCGCGCCGCCGTCGCTGGAAGCCATTCTAGCGGCGGTGGGTGTTGGCTGTGGAATTGAGCTTGTGACCTGGAGCGCGGTGCAGGACAAGTGAAGTACTGGTAGAAGTAGAAGACGGACCACTTAACTGCAAATTCAAGCTTGGCAGTGGTGATCGCGCGAACAGGGCACACGAGTTCGTTGTCGATCACCCTGACGAGGACAAGGAGCAGGACCGGCAACTCCCTGTTGAGGATAAATGTATGTACTACTTTGATAAGGAAAGGAAACCCATGTTACGATTGAAAACAAAGTGTCAGTTCGGTTGCTGTAATTTGTGTCTGCCTTGTTTCTGTTTGCTGGTTTCCAGTATGAAACCGGCAGAGAATCTCGATATTCCCAACCGCACTAGTAATTCCAGGCTTCCAGCTATGCCTGTAAAACACATATTCTGTTACTGGACACACTAGAACTACCGTTAGCAGACTCAAGGCACAGCACACGCAGATCACCAGCAAATCCTCCTAAGCCAAACAGTGTTGTAGGCGTGTGATCGAAGCCAACACATGCACCAGGATGAACCGAGGCCGCTCCCCGACTCTTTGCAATTCCACGTGCACCAGGATGAGCCGAGGTCACATGTACAGGTGGCTACTCTTCTGGTTAGGACTACGAAAGTCGCTGCCGCTTCTTCTCAGGTCCGTGGAAGTTCTGTGGGGCGGCATCACAAGCATTTTGCAATCCTACCTGAGCTCCATCTAATGCACAAAAGAGCAGAGAACCATTAGATTCATGACCACTCGCTACTTAATAGACATGATAACAGTAAGAAAGTACCAGACTGAATTGAAGTCCATGTTTCTAGAGACATCTAACAGCTGACCGGTCATACAAAATTAAAACAAAGGGGTGACGTAACAGGTCGTTTATATTATACCCAACCATGTCTCATGCAATTTAAGAAATGTGCAAGAAAAGGTATTTTCATGGCTTAAGTCTGGAGTATTATTGTCAGACAGCACAAGCAAATAACATGTGCCATTCGGTACGTATTATCGATGCCACGCAATAGAGATGCATCTCAGCAAACAACGTCCCCAGTTGTGACCAATTTAACAGGGGGTATGCTTTAGCAAACAACACTTCCAGTTGTGACCAATTCGACATGGATTACAGACAGTGTAGGTAATGAAATGAGAATCGTTCAGACTGAAACGAATTGAAAGTGCCAGTACATATTACATTATTAAAAAACAGAAGAGCAAACATCCGTAGGAGTGTCATAGGATAAACAAGTGACTGTATATAGCTACCTGATTTAGGATCCAGATATTTGATTCAGTAAGAAACTACTAGACTGAATTGAAGCCTATATTACTACACATACAAATTTAAAACAAAGGGGTGACGTAAAATGTCGTTTATTATACCCAACCATGTCTCACACAATTTAAGAAATGCACAAGAAAAGGTCTTTTCATGGTTTAAGTCTGGACTGTTACTGTCAGACACCACAAGAAAATAAAGGGGGCCATTCCGTACATATTATCGATGCCACGCAATATAGATGACAACATCATCCCAGATTGTGACCAATTTAACATGATGTATGCTTTAGCAAACAACGCTTCCAGTTGTGACCAATTTAACATGGGTTGTGCTTTAGCAAACAACGCTTCCAGTTGTTCCCAATTCAACATGGATTATACAGTGTAGGTAAGGAAATGAGAATCGTCCAGACTGAAATAAATTAAAGTGCCAGAACCACATGTATTGAGACACACACATACATATTATATTATAAAGAAACAGAAGAGAAAAACATGTGTAGGAGTGTCATAAGATAAACAGGTGACAGCATATAATTACCTGATTTAGCATCAGGAAGATATTTGGCCAGCACACATGAAACGAAGGTTGGATCGTAAATGAAGGAGCCATGTGCAGAACACGGGATAACCTCTCCAAGTGACTTCCTCTTCATGTAAACCGTGACAATCCACGCAGCTTGGTCGTCCTCTTCCAGCATGGACACGAGGTAAACAACATCGTGATCGCCACACAGAGTGGGAGAAGCTGTTTTCAGGTTCTTGAATGACACATTTAGATGAGCACACGCACCACCTCCTAGCTGGGGCAAGGAGAAGGTACCAAGGTCATCTGAGTGAACCATGCTCCCCTTGCGCCAACCATTCCAAGTCAGTCCCCTATACCATGTGATGAGCCTCCAGCCAACGACATCATATACTTCCTCTTCTTCCTGGGGTAGACAGATGGAAAGTTCTGAGTCGTGGAGTTCATCCCTGTCCCAGGGATCAGCGACAACTGGTACGATTGTGGGTCTGAGTTTTACTACTTCCTCAAACTCGACACACCTGATGTAACCATTACTGAAGGTGACATCACGAAGTGGTCGTGCCGAATACTGGTTGCCGTATAGTTCGTTGTTGTTGGGCAGCAGCTTGGGCATGGGGACAAAAGACGCCTTGGCTTCGGGGTTGAGCACGTCGCAGATGACGATGCCCTTCCAGAGATCAACCCAGCCAAGCAGTCCGCCGCCTCCAAGGGAAATCACCTTGGTGGGATGAATCACAGCCGAGTTCACGGGAAGGCCGTCAGGGATCTCCACCTGCAGCAGCTTCTTGGACCAAGTAGAAGAATGTAGCCCAGAACCGATGGTGTGGAGATTGTACTGCCCATCCCCTGTTCCGTAACTAAGAGCCGCCATGACGAATTGCTTGCGGTCGTGGTCATGGGAGGCGAAACCAAGGTGTAGAAACAGAAACTCTGTCCGAGAATACACATGTATGTCCGGGAGCTGGTCAAGCGACGGCCTGCCGTTGGGCCCTCTGGCCCGGTAGAGGAAGTGCTGCGGCGAGTCCTCGGTGGTGAGCAGGACATGGATGAGGGCCGTGTCCTCCACAGAGGAAACGACCTCCGGCGCTTCCGCGAACGGGATCTCGTCGCGGTGGTTGAGGCAGTAGACGCAGAAGTAGGAGAGGCGCGGCGGATCGGCGGAGACGAAGGAAACCTGGATGGTGAGGCCCGCTGCCGTCAAGGTTCCCGCGGTGGTTTCGTTCCGGAGATCGCTGATGAATGCCGTCGAGTTGAGGAGACCCCAGTCGTGAGGGCGGGGGTTCCTCGCGGCCGGTGGAGGGAATTGCGCGGAGCCGTGGAGGGCGGACATCGTCACCGGCCGGGGTTTGGGAAATTGGGATTTGTTCTCCCTCGGTCAGGATTGAGGGTTTGGGGAGCGGGACGCCGAGCTGGATGGTGAGAGGGACAGTGAGCAGGACGCCGAGCGGGAGGAGCCGGAGACAGCGCCGCCGCGGCGGTAGAGATGACGGGGGGTCGGGGGCAGCGATCGCCTTGGGTCGACCCTGCCGATCCAGTGGGTCCACCAGTGCCGGCTTTACTGGACCGATTCCTAGACAGAATCTCCTAGACGAAGCCGACCCGGCATACCCAATGGCCTCGATTTTTTGGGGGCCCGGCGGGTTGACTCGGCCCGTTCTCTTCTTGAACTTTATTACAGTACGTAATCGATTCAGTTTTGATCTGGTACGGTTCGGGCTCCTTGACTCAGAGCATTTCTGTGTTCGAGTCGAACTGATAAAACTTTTGATCGATCAACATGATTTTTATAAAAAAAAATTCCTTTAAATTGCTATATTTGTTGGTAGCTAGGCGCTTGTACTACATAGTTGTGTGAAGGTTTATGTGCATCACTTGAATGCTAATCCACACTTTTCTCTAAGAGCATCTTCACTCGTTTCCAGGAGGGCCTTTCTAGAACGTTTTTTATCCGAATGACAAAAAATGTCAAGTAGTGTTCCTTGGCGCCTAGTTTTTGTTAGATTTGACCCATTTTATATCCGGGGTTCCCAGGCCGAACACGGAATGCCGATAACTTTCTGAAAATAACGGATGAAGTGAAAAAAGGGTGGCTGGGTCAACCCTGTCGGCGACACAAGTCCAAGCTCCCACCTTTTTCTCCCCCTCGCCGCCATGTCGTTGAAGGGAATATGCCCTGAGAGGCAATAATAAAGTGTTTATTATGTATATTCCAAGTATATGATAGATGTTTATTTTGCATGCTATAATTATATTAATACGGAAACGTTAATACATGTGTGTTTAATAAACAAACAGAAAGTTCCTAGTTATGCCTCTCTCATAAACTAGCTCGTTGATTAATAAGATGATCAAGGTTTCCTAATCATGGATATTGGATGTTGTTAATAACGGGATCACAGCATTAGTGTAATGGTGTGATGAACATTCATCCGAAGTATAGCATTACGATCAAAGTCATTATGTTTATATTGCTATAACAACTTACGAAGTGATCCTAATCTTAGACCATGAGATCATGTCAATCACTAACACCGGAAGAGTTTCTTGATAACATCAAACGTCACACCGTAACAGGGTGATTATAAAGATGGATTCAGAACTAATAAAGTGTTACGTTGAGGCTCATGGATCAAGAGTGGAATTTGTTCATCCCGATGACGGATAGATATACTCTGGGCCCTCTCGGTGATATCACATTGATTAGCTTGCAAGCAAGTGATTTGATCACTAGAATGTTATATCACAGGAACGAGAAAAGAGTGCATGTCGGTAACGAGATCAAACTAGGTATGGAGATACCGATGATCGAATCTCGGACATGTAATATATCGTGAAACAAAGGGGTTAAGATACTAGCGTAAAAGGTTCCGACGATCACAAGAAAGTCATCGTTGAATGTGTGGGAGTCAGTATGGGTCTCCAGATCCCGCTTCTGATTATTGATCCGAGAGGGGTCTCGATCATGTCCGCATTATTCACGAACCGTAGGGTGACACACTTAAGAGACACCGACATCCAATTGGAGCAAATGTTTCATGCCGAAAGAATGAACAAGCGCAGGAATTTATTTCACTAGATACCGAAACAGGTTTTCGGGTGAAATTGCATAAAGTGGTTATGCATGTGAAATAGAATTCTAGCAAGGGGTTATTTGTGAATGTTTGTTATTAAAGTAATTGACAAAATTCTGAATAAAAATAAAAGAGTTTTATTTAATGAGAGTTTGCATTAAATTTGGTGAAAATTTAATGGGAATTTGAGTGGACTTTTGAGTGGAGGGAATTTAAAGGAGATTTGTGAGTGGAGTGTCCACCCACATGAAGAGGGGAGGGCAAGGGGGCAGCCCCATGCGCCGGCCACCCCCTTGGGGTCCCCCCTCCTCCTATAAAAGGAGCCCCCCTCCTCACTTGTCTCTCACACCTCCTCGTGAAGGATCTCTCTCCCCCTCTAGAATTTATCCCCCATGGTCTCGGACTAGCGAGATACATGTTCACGGTGGCTATTCGGCAAGAAAGAGTTGTGCTTCCGCTGCATCGCTGGAGCGAGGAGGCGGAGGTTGCTCGGTGCCTCGAACGTGTGTGCGAGCACGGATGCGCTGCTGATTTGCGGCGCTAGGACTTCCTCTCGATCTTGAGATCGGCAAGAGATCGTCTACATCAACCACGAGTTGAACTCGTTAAGCTTTGTCGGTCTTCAAGGGTATGTTCTCTACGGATATACATCCGCCCGTTGTTTGTATCTAGTAGATAGATCTTGGTATATAGTTCACATCGTAGGAAAATTTTTGTTTTCTATGCTGCGAACCCTACAGTGGTATCAGAGCCGGATCTATGCGTAGATACTTTACACGGGTAGTACACATATGAGTATGTGGGCGATGATGATCATGTTGTTGCTCCTTTGTTGTAATTTTGGATATTGGTGGCATAGTGGGATGAAGCGGCCCGGACAAACTTTACATGTCCTCGCACATGAGACCTGTTCCACGTTTGACATGCAACTAGTTTGCATAAGTGGCTAGCGGGTGTCTGTCTCTCCTACTATAGTCAATATCTATTTTGCAAGCGAGTTTTCAACAATTTGATTATCCTCGTTGTGGTTCATGTTCGTAGGTAAGAACGGTTCTATCTCGAAAGCCCTAAGCCACGTAAAACTTGCAATGGATAAATTAGAGGCATCTAGTTTAGATTGTTGCTGGGCTAGTGTTATGATATGGTAGTGTTGTAAGTAGAAGTATGAGATAATACTCTTACAACACACATAGCGTGTAAAATCCATAGACCTTGGATTTACACATATAGGTATGATAGTGATCATACCACGATGCACATGATAGAGATCATCTGCGGGAACCATATAATTTCACTAATAAACATATGATGTTTGATAGCATCTTATATTGCTTGTTTAGCGCTTTGTTAGCATAATAAGATGATCCCTCATTTAAATATCAAGATAAGAATGTGTTCTTCCTTTAGTATGCACTGATTATGTTTTCGTCGCTCCAAGACATCACGTGATGATCGGGTGTTCTTGGATCCACGACCATATTTCGGGTGTAAAACAGTTACACACGCGAATACTAAGGTTCTAACTTGGCGAGCCTAGCATGTACAGACATGGCCTCGGAACACGGACCGAAAGGTTAAGCATGAGTCATATAGTTGATATGGTGCCCATTTGATGCTCGCCTTTGAAGCTATACCGACTCACGTGATGATCGGACTTGGTGTAGTGGATTTGGTTCATGTAATCACCAAAAAGGCACGAGGGATGTCGTTTTTGAGTGGGAGTTCATTCGTAATATAGATTAGTTGAACTCAATCTATCATACACTCAGTCTAAACTTTACAAATTCTGTTGTAGATGGCACCACCTGCTTTTAATTTCAATGTGTTCATGGAGAAAGAGAAACTAGCAACGAACGGTAGCAACTTTACCGAATGGACCATGAATTTGAGGATTCTCCTCTCTGCTGCACAAAAGCAATATGTGCTAGAAGCGCCGTTAGGCCCCCCACCTTTAGATGATGCCCCTGACGAGGAGAAGAATGTCTATCAGAATCGTCAGGAGGACCACAACTTAGTTCATTGCGGCATATTGTATGGGCTAGAGCCGGAACTTTGAAAGCGTTTCGAAAACGGCAATGCATTTGATACAATGGGTGAGTTGAAAATGATTTTCGACACACATGCTGCTGTAGAGAGCTACAACGCTTCAGAAAAGTTCTTTAGCTGCATGATGGAAGAGCACAACTCCGTTAGTGAGCATGTACTCAAGATGTCGGGTTACGCCGATAAGCTTGTGTCCTTGGGAATATCGATTCCCATTGACTTAGGCATCCATCGTGTTCTGCAGTCTCTGCCACCTAGCTATAATAGCTTCGTGATGAACTATAATATGCAAGGCATGAAGAAGTCTCTCCCCGAGCTTCTGTCAATGCTTAAAACTGCAAAAGTGGAGATCAAAAAGAAACATCAGGTGTTGATGATCAATAGGAACACTGGTTTCAAGAAAGACAAGAAGGGAAAATGGAAGGGAAGTAAGGGCAGCAAGCCGGTTGCCGCGCCTGAAAAGAAACCCCGAGTTGGACCTAAGTTTGATTCCGAGTGCTACTATTGTAAGGGGACTGGCCACTGGAAGCGCAACTGCCCCAAGTATCTGGCAGACAAGAAGGCCGGCAAGGCAAACAAAGGTATATATGATATACATGTTATTAATGTGTGAAGGGAATATGCCCGAGAGGCAATAATAAAGTGGTTATTATCGTATTCCTTATTTATGATAAATGTTTATTTTGCATGCTATAATTGTATTAATACGGAAACGTTAATACATGTGTGTTTAATAAACAAACAGAAAGTTCCTAGTTATGCCTCTCTCATAAACTAGCTCGTTGATTAATAAGATGATCAAGGTTTCCTAATCATGGATATTGGATGTTGTTAATAACGGGATCACAGCATTAGTGTAATGGTGTGATGAACATTCATCCGAAGTATAGCATTACGATCAAAGTCATTGAGTTTATATTGCTATAACAACTTACGAAGTGATCCTAATCCTTAGACCATGAGATCATGTCAATCACTAACACCGGAAGAGTTTCTTGATAACATCAAACGTCACACCGTAACAGGGTGATTATAAAGATGGATTCAGAACTAATAAAGTGTTATGTTGAGGCTCATGGATCGAGAGTGGAATTTGTTCATCCCGATGACGGATAGATATACTCTGGGCCCTCTCGGTGATATCACATTGATTAGCTTGCAAGCAAGTGATTTGATCACTAGAATGTTATATCACGGGAACGAGAAAAGAGTGCATGTCGGTAACGAGATCAAACTAGGTATGGAGATACCGATGATCGAATCTCGGACATGTAATATATCGCGAAACAAAGGGATTAAGATACTAGCGTAAAAGGTTCCGACGATCACAAGAAAGTCATCGTTGAATGTGTGGGAGTCAGTATGGGTCTCCAGATCCCGCTTCTGATTATTGATCCGAGAGGGGTCTCGATCATGTACGCATTATTCGCGAACCGTAGGGTGACACACTTAAGAGACACCGACATCCATTTGGATCAAAAGTTTCATGCCGAAAAGAAAAGGAAAGCGCAGGAATTTATTTCACTAGACACCGAAACTGTTTCGGTTGAAATTGCTGAAACTGGTTCTGCATGTGAAATGGAATACTAGCAAGGGGTTTTATGTGAATGTTTGTTAATTAAAGTAATTAACAAAATTCTGAATAAATAAATAAAAGAGTTTTATTTAAATGAGAGCTTGCATTAAATTTGGTGGAAATTTAATGCATGTGAGTGGATTTTTGAGTGGAGGCTTTTTAATGGGAGTGGAGGCTTTTCATTTTGAGTGGGAGCTCCACCCACATGAATGTGGAAGAGGTGGGGGCAGCCCCATGGCTGGGCGCCATGCCCCTTGGGTGCCCCCCTCTCCCCTATAAAAGGCCCCCCTCTCTCTCTCTCACTCACACCTCCTCGTGAAGGATCTCTCTCCCCCTCTAGAATTTATCCCCCATGGTCTCGGACTAGCGAGATACATGTTCCCAGTGGCTATTCGGCAAGAAAGAGTTGTGCTTCCGCTGCATCGCTGGAGCGAGGAGGCGGAGGTTGCTCGGTGCCTCGAACGTGTGTGCGAGCACGGATGCGCTGCTGTTTTGCGGCGCTAGGACTTCCTCTCGATCTTGAGATCGGCAAGAGATCGTCTACATCAACCACGAGTTTGGACTCGTTAAGCTTTGTCGGTCTTCAAGGGTATGTTCTCTACGGATATACATCCGCCCGTTGTTTGTATCTAGTAGATAGATCTTGGTACATAGTTGTTCCCATCGTAGGAAATTTTTTGTTTTCTATGCTGCGAACCCTACAGTGGTATCAGAGCCAGATCTATGCGTAGATGCTTTGCACGGGTAGTACACATATGAGTATGTGGGCGATGATGATCATTTTATTGCTTCTTAGTTGTACTTTGGATATTGGTGGCATAGTGGGATGAAGCGGCCCGGACAAACTTTACATGTCCACGCACATGAGACTTGTTCCACGCTTGACATGCAACTAGTTTTGCATAAGTGGCTAGCGGGTGTCTGTCTCTCCTACTATAGTCAATATCTAATTTGCAACGAGTTGTCAACATATCCTCGTTGTGGTTCATGTTCGTAGGTAAGAACGGTTCTATCTTCGAAAGCCCTAAGCCACGTAAAATTTGCAATGGATAAATTAGAGGCGTCTAGTTTAGATTGTTGCTGGGCTAGTGTTATGATATGGTGATGTTGTAAGTAGAAGTATGAGATGATACTCTTACAACATACATAACGTGTAAACTCCATAGACCTTGGATTTACACATAAAGGTATGATAGTGATCATACCACGGTGCACATGATAGAGATCATATGCGAGAACCATATCATTCCACTAATAAACATGTGATGTTTGACAGCATCTTATATTGCTTGTTTGGCGTTTTATTAGCATAATAAGATGATCCCTCATTTAGATATCAAGATAAAAATGTGTTCTTCCTTAAGTATGCACCGACAATGTTTCGTCGCTTCAAGACATCACGTGATGATCGGGTGTACTTGAATCCACGAGCATATCTCGGGTGTAAGACAGTTACACACGCAAATACTAAGGTTCTTACTTGGCGAGCCTAGCATGTACAGACATGGCCTCGGAACACGGACCGAAAGGTTAAGCATGAGTCATATGTTTTGATATGATGACCATATGGATGCTCGCCTTTGAAGCTACGCCGACTCACGTGATGATCGGACTTGGTGTAGTGGATTTGGTTCATGTAATCACCAAAAAGACACGAGGGATGTCGTTTTTGAGTGGGAGTTCATTTCTAATTTGGATTAGTAGAACTCAATTTATCATAAATTAAATCAAAGTGAATTTGCATAATTTGTTGTAGTCATTGGCATTCGTTCACCACCTTATGCATAGTTGTAATTGAGATAATAGAACTATAGAATTCTGGATATTTACTTTACGAACTGGTATCGTATTGTGTTGAGTGTCAATCAAAGTTTAAAATCCTATTGCAAACTTTCAGCAAAATCTATTTACTCCGTGAAATTTAATAATTGGTATTAAATCGAGAGTAACAATTCCAGTGTTAGTATCTTAAGTATCATGTTTGCCTCCACGATTCTTGATTGTTTTAATATCAAGTTTATCTAGGAGCTGAAAGAATTGTTTCAGAAACCATCATGTGTGGCAGATATAACGATATCTGAAACAATGTTTTGGTTGCAATATGATAGAGTATAATATATGTTCTCATATTGGATGAGAATTTACGAAGGTTGGAGATGCTAGACATCCTAATCATCCAAAAGGGTTTTGGAAAGTAATGTTATACTCACGATTCTCCTTTATAAGCTAAATTGGCTTGATCATGAAAGTCGTCATGATAAGGATGAATAGAAGATGTATGTAAGTGTTTACTACACTAAAAGATTACTAAAGAATGGATTTTGAAAGAATACCGATCATTTTGATGATGGTGATCTACTTCAAAGTGCAAGTCCAAAGGTATTATTATTTGAATATACACGCTTTGGACTATGTGTCATGTATATGGCGCCACTTTTGATGTTGATAGATTCTTTTAAAAGGAAAAGGAAATGCTGAAAGAGAATCTATAAAATATATTTGGCAGAAAAGAAAAGATTGGAAATATCCAATTTAGGTATATGGATGATATACATGTTATGGTTGTATTCTTTGCTTGTTAAACAATGTGGTTCTTGGATATTGGATACCGAATTGGTTGGTATGAAATTTCATACGGAATGACGCAATTCATGAACCACAATGGCCTAAGTAACTAGCAAGAGAATATGTGATGATGTTCATCGAAAACAAACAAACCGTTGTTTGTATTTCTCGTTGACATCAAAGCTTGACTTCAAGATTTGTTTTAATAATTGTTATTTGAATCAGGTATTATAAGAACAAAGGTTGTTCAAATAATTACCGTATTCCATATAAGATGGATGATTTACAAATCTAGTTGAAGAAATCACATCCATAAAACCTAATGCTAAAATGTCGCAAGACAAATGATTGAAAGATCACTTATGAAGTGACATCGCTGTTTAAATTATATTGGAAAGAAAACATGAAGAATCTCCATATTCATGGATTTTTGGAGTCTTTGATTTGATCAAGTGACGCTTGTGAGACTTTCCACGTGATAATTAAAACTTCGTTCAAAGGCCAAAGAAGAACGAACGACTAAATTATTGGAATTTATGCATATCAATGTATGTAGTCCATTATGTGTAGTCGTAAGCGATGGGTTTCAACTTCATATGCTTTCTCCGGAATTTTGAGTGAATGTTCACTTAATGAGAAAGAAGTATGAAATATTTGAAAATGTTTCAAAGACTTTCAAGATGAAGTGGAAAATCATTGTAACAAGAAAAATAAATAAATTATGATTTGATCATAAAGGGATTTATTTGAGTTACAAGTGTAACAAGAAAATAAATGAATTATGATTTTATCATAAAGGGATTTATTTGAGTTGCAAGTTTAGCAAAACACCTAGATTTACATCTCTCGAAACACCATAGGAGTATGGAGTGTTTGAGATTTGTAATGAAACCTTGTGAGACATGGTTGGATCAAAGGTGTTATTTATAAAACTGCCATTATGTTTTAAAAGATTAAAGCTTTAGAGACTACCGCTTTTACACTGAAAAGAGCTCCATCTTGATCCGTTGAAATGACACCATGGAAGTTATGGTTTGGGGTAAAACCCAAGTTGTCATTTCTTAAATTTTGGTATGCTAAACATAAGTAAGATGTTTACAACTGAAGTCGGATGAGCATGTCTTTGTAGGTTATTTCGAATAACAATTGGTTATTCCTTCATAACACCAAGGACAAAAGGGTTTGTCGCTTGAAACGTGAAGTTTCTTGAAGAAGGAATTTTTCATAAATGTTAAGTGGGAGGACAATAGAACTTTGATAAGGTTAACGAACCTTAGCTATATGTGCTGAGTTGCGCAGCGCCGGAAAATGTTCCGGAGGCTGCCATAATGCTCATAGCTTATGTGCCTCAAAGGTTGTGGTCACGGAGATCTAAGTTCCTATTGAACCAAGTAGGTCGGTTAAACAATCAAATGCTAAGATTTGAGAGTAAATCATTATTGTTTGACAATAATGAACCGAATACATACAAAGAAGCGATGATGGGCCCTGACTCCGTCAAATGGCTTGAAGCCATAAAATCCGTGATAGTTCCATACACGAGAAATCAAGTTTTGAACTTGGAAGACCCTCCGGAAAGGTGTAAAAACCTATCGGTCGTATTTGGATCTATAAAGAAACAGACATGGATGTTTAACATCTATGAAATAGTCGACATGTCGTAAAATATTTTACGACAATGTTCAAGAGTTGACTATGACAAGATTTGATCTTTCATAGCGATATTTAGTCTGGACGGATTAAAGTAGCAACCACTACATATAATTTGGTATATGGTAGATGAATAAACAAAACAAAGTTCTTCTAATAGAATGGTTACCTAGGACGTGTACATGACACGATCCAAAGGGTTTTGTTAATTCAAAGGATGCTAAAAAAAGGGCATGCAAACTTCAATGGTTGAAGTAAGCATCGCGGAGTTGGAATCTTCACCGTGATGAAAAAGAGTTTTCATCAGGAGACGATGAAGATGCTTGCATTTGCAAGAAATTAAGTGGGAGCGCTAAGACATATTTCTAATACATTATGTGGAGGACATCTTGTTGATTAGAAATGATGTATATTTTATTGACAAAGGTTAAGAATTTCATTTCGATGAAATACTTAGGCAAAACCCGAATATTTAGCGTGAATGTCTATAGTGGATAGACTGTAACGCCAATATGGTTGTGCCAAACGTACATATATGAGATATTGAAAGAGTTCAATATAGAATCAACAAGAAACGGTTCTTGTCGCATGGAAAGGAATTGAATCAAGATTCAAGTGTATCGACACTTGATAAGTGAAACAAGATTCAAGTGCTTTGACACTTGATGAGTGCAATCACGAGAATGTTTTGATCAATCATACCATGATATGTACACATCCAGATATGTCCTATGCTCTAAGTGTTATGAGCATATACCAGAATGAATCATAAAATGATCATTGGACGATAGTGAGGATATTCTTATGATCTTTTGGAAGAACTAAGAATATATTTGTGTAGAGGTGACAAACAATTACAAATAGTTCATTGTAAAGCGTTACATTGATACTAGTTTTGTCACAAGGTACAAATTAAGTTTATCTCAATTTAAACTATGGGTGGCACAATGTAATGGAAAGGATATTCCATGATGGATTTGGAAAAGTTCCAAAGTTAAGACATTGTGACGGATACTACAACAAAAGGCTAAGTATATGACTGCTATAGTAGCAGCAAAGGAGGGAATTTGTGTCAAGTAGTTTGTTATCAAACTAAGGTGTGGTTCGCAACGGGCTAACACTAAAGATATATTGTATGACAATAGTATCGATGTGTTTTAACCCCAAGGAACTAAAGGTCTCACCAAAAGACCAAATTTATACAATGCCATCTCATTGGAGAATGAGTGATGCGTGGAGACGCAAAGACATGCAAATACACACGGACCTGAAGCGTCAGATCCGTAGATTATGTTAACCACTTGCAATTGCGTATATGGAACACCAGAAAGTCATAGGTGTTCAATACGCAGAGTTTTCAAACTAGATTATTGTCTCTAGTGCAAGTGGGAGACTGAAGGGAATATGCCCGAGAGGCAATAATAAAGTGGTTATTATCGTATTCCTTATTTATGATAAATGTTTATTTTGCATGCTATAATTGTATTAATACGGAAACGTTAATACATGTGTGTTTAATAAACAAAAGGTAGTTCCTAGTTATGCCTCTCTTATAAACTAGCTCGTTCATTAACAAGATGATCATAGGTTTCCTGATCATGGACATTGGATGTTGTTAATAACGAGGTCACAACATTAATGTAATGGTGTGATGAACATTCATCCGAAGTATAGCATTACGATCAAAGTCATTGAGTTTATATTGCTATAACAACTTACGAAGTGATCCTAATCCTTAGACCATGAGATCATGTCAATCACTAACACCGGAAGAGTTTCTTGATAACATCAAACGTCACACCGTAACAGGGTGATTATAAAGATGGATTCAGAACTAATAAAGTGTTATGTTGAGGCTCATGGATCGAGAGTGGAATTTGTTCATCCCGATGACGGATAGATATACTCTGGGCCCTCTCGGTGATATCACATTGATTGGCTTGCAAGCAAGTGATTTGATCACTAGAATGTTATATCACGGGAACGAGAAAAGAGTGCATGTCGGTAACGAGATCAAACTAGGTATGGAGATACCGATGATCGAATCTCGGACATGTAATATATCGCGAAACAAAGGGATTAAGATACTAGCGTAAAAGGTTCCGACGATCACAAGAAAGTCATCGTTGAATGTGTGGGAGTCAGTATGGGTCTCCAGATCCCGCTTCTGATTATTGATCCGAGAGGGGTCTCGATCATGTCCGCATTATTCGCGAACCGTAGGGTGACACACTTAAGAGACACCGACATCCATTTGGAGCAAAAGTTTCATGCCGAAAAGAAAAGGAAAGCGCAGGAATTTATTTCACTAGACACCGAAATTGTTTCGGTTGAAATTGCTGAAACTGGTTCTGCATGTGAAATGGAATACTAGCAAGGGGTTTTATGTGAATGTTTGTTAATTAAAGTAATTAACAAAATTCTGAATAAATAAATAAAATAGTTTTATTTAAATGAGAGCTTGCATTAAATTTGGTGGAAATTTAATGCATGTGAGTGGATTTTTGAGTGGAGGCTTTTTAATGGGAGTGGAGGCTTTTCATTTTGAGTGGGAGCTCCACCCACATGAATGTGGAAGAGGTGGGGGCAGCCCCATGGCTGGGCGCCATGCCCCTTGGGTGCCCCCCCTCTCCCCTATAAAAGGCCCCCCTCTCCTCTCTCTCACTCACACCTCCTCGTGAAGGATCTCTCTCCCCCTCTAGAATTTATCCCCCATGGTCTCGGACTAGCGAGATACATGTTCCGGTGGCTATTCGGCAAGAAAGAGTTGTGCTTCCGCTGCATCGCTGGAGCGAGGAGGCGGAGGTTGCTCGGTGCCTCGAACGTGTGTGCGAGCACGGATGCGCTGCTGTTTTGCGGCGCTAGGACTTCCTCTCGATCTTGAGATCGGCAAGAGATCGTCTACATCAACCACGAGTTTGGACTCGTTAAGCTTTGTCGGTCTTCAAGGGTATGTTCTCTACGGATATACATCCGCCCGTTGTTTGTATCTAGTAGATAGATCTTGGTACATAGTTGTTCCCATCGTAGGAAAATTTTTGTTTTCTATGCTGCGAACCCTACAATGTGTACTTGACTAGTGCTCGCAGTAGCACCTGGGTATTTGATATCGGTTCAGTTGCTAATATTTGTAACTCGAATCAGGGGTTGCGGAACAAGCGACCGCTAGCAAGGGGTGAGGTCAAGATGCGTGTCGGCAATGGATCAAGCGTTGATGTGATCGCCGTCGGAACGCTGCCTCTCCACTTGCCGTCGGGATTAGTTATAAACTTGAATAAATGTTATCTGGTGCCTGCACTGAGCATGAACATTGTATCTGGATCGTGTTTGATGCGAAGTGGTTATTTATTTAAATCCGAGAACAATGGTTGTTCCATTTATATGAATGAAATCTTTTATGGTCATGCACCGATGATGAATGGTTTATTTCTATTAGATCTCGATGATAATGTTACACATATTCATAATGTTGATGCTAAAAGGATTAAACTTAATGATGATATATCCGCATATATGTGGCACTGCCGTCTAGGTCATATTGGCGTTAAACGCATGAAGAAGCTCCATTCGGATGGACTTTTGGAATCACTTGATTATGAATCATTTGATACATGTGAGCCATGCCTTATGGGCAAGATGACTAGAACGTCGTTTTCCGGTTCAATGGAACGGGCGACAGATTTATTGGAAATCATACATTCTGATGTATGTGGTCCAATGAGTGTGTCGGCGCGAGGTGGATATCATTATTTTGTTACTTTCACGGATGATTTGAGTAGATACGGTTATATCTACTTAATGAAACACAAGTCTGAAACCTTTGAAAAGTTCAAGGAATTTCAGAATGAAGTGGAAAATCATTGTAATAGAAAGATCAAATTTCTACGGTCCGACCGTGGAGGTGAGTATCTAAGTTACGAGTTTAGCACTCACATGAAAGAGTGTGGAATTGTTTCACAACTCACACCTGCCGGAACACCACAGCGAAATGGTGTGTCGGAACGTCGTAATCGTACTTTATTAGATATGGTTCGATCTATGATGTCTCTGACGGACTTGCCGTTGTCATTTTGGGGTTATGCACTAGAAACTGCTGCATTCACTTTAAATAGGGCACCATCTAAATCCGTTGAAAAGACACCGTATGAATTGTGGTTTGGAAACAAACCTAAGCTATCATTTCTTAAAGTTTGGGGATGCGATGTTTATGTGAAGAAACTTCAACCGGATAAACTCGAACCCAAAGCGGAAAAATGCGTCTTCATAGGATACCCTAAAGAAACTATTGGGTATTCCTTCTATCACAGATCCGAGGGCAAGGTTTTTGTTGCCAAGAATGGATCCTTTCTAGAGAAAGAGTTTCTCGCGAAAGGTGTGAGTAGTCGGAAGGTAGAACTCGAAGAGGTTGTGGAACCTTCTCTTCAAAGTATGGCGAGTAGCGCAGCGCCGGAAGTTGTTCCGGAGTTGGATCCACCTGTTGAAGAGGGAACTAATGATAATGATCATGAAACTCCGAAAGAGAGTACTACCAAACCTCGCAGGTCAAACAGGACGCGTGCAGCTCCCGAGCTGTACGGAAATCCTGTCATGAATTTCATGGTTGATGAAAATGATGACCCTGCGACGTATGAAGAAGCAATGATGAGCCCGGATTCCAACAAATGGTTAGAAGCCATGAAATCCGAGATGGAATCCATGTATGAAAATCAAGTTTGGAACTTGGTGGAATTACCTCACGACCGAAAGGCCGTGGAGAACAAATGGATTTTCAAAAGGAAAACTGATGTTGATGGTAATGTGACCGTCTATAAAGCTCGACTTGTCGCAAAGGGGTTTCGACAAATTCAAGGAGTTGACTACGATGAGACTTTCTCTCCCGTAGCGATGCGAAAGTCAGTTAGGATTATGTTAGCAATTGCTGCATATTTCGATTATGAGATATGACAGATGGATGTCAAAACCGCGTTTCTCAATGGTAATATTGAAGAAGAGTTGTATATGATACAACCAAAGGGTTTTGTCGATCCTAACGATGCTAACAAGGTGTGCAAGCTTCAGCGATCCATCTATGGATTGAAGCAAGCATAACGAAGTTGGAATCTCCGCTTTGATGAGGTGATCAAAGAGTTTGGATTTGTCCAAACTTATGGAGAAGCTTGTATTTACAAAAGTGAGTGGGAGCAATGTGGCATTTCTGATATTATATGTGGATGACATATTATTGATCGAAAATGATATAGATCTTTTAAACAGTGTTAAAAGTTATCTAAACATCAAATTTTCAATGAAGGACCTAGGTGAAGCGTCATACATATTAGGCATAAAGATCTATAGAGATAGATCTAGGCGCCTAATAGGGCTATCGCAAAGTACATACCTTGACAAGATTTTAAAGAAGTTTAAAATGGACGGAAGTAAGAAGGGGTTATTACCTATGTTGCAAGGCAAGACATTGAGTAAGACTCAAAGTTCGGCTTCGGCGGAAGAAAGAGAGATAATGGACAAGTCCCCTATGCTTCAGCCATAGGCTCTATAATGTACGCCATGCTATGTACAAGACCGGATGTGGCACATGCTATTAGTTTGACTAGTAGGTACCAATCGAATCCAGGTTCGGAACACTGGATAGCGGTCAAGAATATCCTTAAGTACTTACGAAGAACTAAGGATATGTTTCTTGTATACGGAGGTGAAGAAGAGCTCGTCGCTAAGTGTTATGTCGACGCTAGCTTTGACACCGATCCGGATGACTCTAAGTCTCAATCCGGATACGTATTTCTCATGAATGGCGGAGCGGTTAGTTGGAGGAGCTCCAAACAACCTGTGGTAGCGGGATCAACAACGGAGGCCGAATATGTTGCTGCTTCAGAAGCGGCTCAGGAAGCAGTTTGGATGAAGGAGTTCATATCCGAACTAGGAGTGGTGGCAAACACGTTAGACCCAATGGTGATCTATTGTGACAACAATGGTGCAATTGCCAATGCCAAAGAGCCAAGGTCTCACAAGCATTCCAAGCATATTAAGCGCCGGTTTCACTCCATCCGCGAGCATGGCAAGGATGGAGATATAAAGATTTGTAAAGTACATACGGATCTCAATGTAGCAGATCCGTTAACTAAAACTCTTCCTAGAGCAAAACATGATCAACACCAGAAATCAATGGGTGTTAGATTTATCACTATGTAACTAGATTATTGTCTCTAGTGCAAGTGGGAGACTGAAGGGAATATGCCCTGAGAGGCAATAATAAAGTGTTTATTATGTATATTCCAAGTATATGATAGATGTTTATTTTGCATGCTATAATTATATTAATACGGAAACGTTAATACATGTGTGTTTAATAAACAAACAGAAAGTTCCTAGTTATGCCTCTCTCATAAACTAGCTTGTTAATTAACAAGATGATCAAGGTTTCCTGATCATGGACATTGGATGTTGTTAATAACGGGATCACAACATTAGTGTAATGGTGTGATGAACATTCATCCGAAGTATAACATTACGATCAAAGTCATTGAGTTTATATTGCTATAACAACTTATGAAGTGATCCTAATCCTTAGACCATGAGATCATGTCAATCACTAACACCGGAAGAGTTTCTTGATAACATCAAACGTCACACCGTAACAGGGTGATTATAAAGATGGATTCAGAACTAATAAAGTGTTATGTTGAGGCTCATGGATCGAGAGTGGAATTTGTTCATCCCGATGACGGATAGATATACTCTGGGCCCTCTCGGTGATATCACATTGATTAGCTTGCAAGCAAGTGATTTGATCACTAGAATGTTATATCACAGGAACGAGAAAAGAGTGCATGTCGGTAACGAGATCAAACTAGGTATGGAGATACCGATGATCGAATCTCGGACATGTAATATATCGTGAAACAAAGGGGTTAAGATACTAGCGTAAAAGGTTCCGACGATCACAAGAAAGTCATCGTTGAATGTGTGGGAGTCAGTATGGGTCTCCAGATCCCGCTTCTGATTATTGATCCGAGAGGGGTCTCGATCATGTCCGCATTATTCACGCACCGTAGGGTGACACACTTAAGAGACACCGACATCCAATTGGAGCAAATGTTTCATGCCGAAAGAATGAACAAGCGCAAGAATTTATTTCACTAGATACCGAAACAGGTTTTCGGGTGAAATTGCATAAAGTGGTTATGCATGTGAAATATAATTCTAGCAAGGGGTTATTTGTGAATGTTTGTCATTAAAGTAATTGACAAAATTCTGAATAAAAATAAAAGAGTTTTATTTAATGAGAGTTTGCATTAAATTTGGTGGAAATTTAATGGGAATTTGAGTGGACTTTTGAGTGGAGGGAATTTAAAAGAGATTTGTGAGTGGAGTGTCCACCCACATGAAGAGGGGAGGGCAAGGGGGCAGCCCCATGCGTCGGCCACCCCCTTGGGGTTCCCCCCTCCTCCTATAAAAGGAGCCCCCCTCCTCACTTGTCTCTCACACCTCCTCGTGAAGGATCTCTCTCCCCCTCTAAAATTTATCCCCCATGGTCTCGGACTAGCGAGATACATGTTCCCGGTGGCTATTCGGCAAGAAAGAGTTGTGATTCCGCTGCATCGCTGGAGCGAGGAGGCGGAGGTTGCTCGGTGCCTCGAACGTGTGTGCGAGCACGGATGCGCTGCTGATTTGCGGCGCTAGGACTTACTCTCGATCTTGAGATCGGCAAGAGATCGTCTACATCAACCACGAGTTGAACTCGTTAAGCTTTGTCGGTCTTCAAGGGTATGTTCTCTACGGATATACATCCGCCCGTTGTTTGTATCTAGTAGATAGATTTTGGTATATAGTTCACATCGTAGGAATTTTTTTGTTTTCTATGCTGCGAACCCTACAGTCGTCGCCGAGTTAGGCCGAACTAGGCCGAATTTGGCAAAATTGGGAGAATTAGGCCGAATTTGAGCCGATTTTAGGTGAATTAGGCCAAACTATGTCAAACTAGGCCAAACTATGCTAAACTAGGCCGAATTTGGGCGAAATATCGCCGAACTAGTCCAACCTATACAGAACTAGACCAAATTTTAGCCAAATTTATGCGAAATGTCATCGATTTTTTCTTGCATGGGAACCACATTTGAAAACACGAGTTGAAAATTGGATATTTTCAGACCAAAATTTGCATTCATCATGAAAACGCCGAACAATAGGTGCTCTAAATCTATATACCTAATATTAAATACGAAATGTTTCTTACGGGTTCTATATATTTTTTCTTGAACGAATTTACCCTCCCACCAATTCGCTTAATCCAGGAAATACCATATCGTATCGTACGGGTTCCTACGTTACAATCGATCCAAAACAGTTCCCGTACAATACAAGTGGTCCACCGCGCAGCCGAACAAGAGGTGACGAGTGTTCGCTGGCAGCCTGGCACGGCCTATCGATCGAGTACTCTGGGAGGTTCGGCGGCAGCGGGGCAGGCTCCGCTACGGACGTGTGGCACGTGCCGGAACTCTCAGTCCAGACACCACACTGGATGTCTCGTCCGGTAAAAGCGTTGCCGCGCAAGGCTCCGCTGAGGACGTACACGTGTGTGTCACGTACGTGCCGGAACTCATGTCCATGCAGAGTGTTTCGCGCGGTGGAAGTGCAGCCGTGCGAGTTTATATGCGACGTATATGAACCTGTCGGGCGTACATGAACGAGGAGAACTCAGGCGTGGTGGATATGCAAACCGAGGTCGGGAGGAGGTATATATGCTGAACAATACAGTAGTATTAATATAAACTACTGTATATTCAATTCTCCGTGGCCTAGAAATAGTATATTCAACAAAATACTTTCGCAGCTTTCTCCGGGCACTTTCCCTGATAAGAAAGTAAAATGAGAAACCAACCAATCTTTAAAATATATATATTGCTTCAATCCTCCTAGTCATCGAAATACCAACTAACCTTGTTTTGGTATGAGTGCAAAGGAGAATACCGGGTTGTTGCACACATCGTAGCAAAAAAGTTGTTGGATCCCCACAGTCTACAAGAAATTGCGCAACATATTCGATAACAATTATACGATGTACTAAAATTTCTAAATCATTTGATTCACTAAAAGACATTTTAGTTTTGTGAATCGAACGTATCCACGGCCAAAATGGATGCAAACTTCAATATGTTTTCTGTACATTTGTTAGAACTAATGGGCTAGTGCATTGACGCCCATGTGTATTTTAGATTTTCCTTAAATCTTAAAGCACAGATTTGGGGCAACCCATATGTGTTTGAGTCCATCTTTATGGCAGCTCACATGGGAGTGGAGTGGGAACTCAAGTTTAGTCCCACATAGAAAGTTGAAGGAGAGTTACAACACCTTATAAGATGAAGTGTTGCACCACTTTGTAAGTGAGTGGCAATAAGTGAGATACACGCGCGCTCCTCCGACAACGACACCCACCCGTGTCGTCACCATGCGCGCGCTGCGGGTTGCGGGAATCTCGCCGAGCCGAGCTTTATAACATGCGTAACGTGGACTCAAGCCACGTTTGATGACCCACAAATATAGAAGATGTATTGTAGTACTTTCGATTAATAAAAGTGTCGGTCCCAACGAGGAGCAGAATGTGCTGAAGAGTGATATGGAGCAGGAAATCCTTATAAATACTTAGCAAACGGATTTTTAGTGGTTTTCTGACAAAGTAACAAAATAAAGAGCAAGTAACAGAAGTAACACTAGTGGAAAAAGGGCTTATAATCCCGGTCTGCAAGGGCCTTTATTCCCGGTTTTGCACCCGAGACTGCGAAATCGGGACTAAAGGCCCCTATTTCTAGTCCCGGTTTGTTACAACCTGGAACTAGAGGGCCACCGTATGGGCGTTTTTTGCTGCAGGGGGATGAAGGACCTTTAGTCCCGGGTCGTAATACGGCCCTGGACTAAAGATTTTTTTTTCCGTTTTTTTTTCAAATTTTTTCTTAAACTTTTGAATTGTTTGACTCGTAATCATCTCACTTGGAACATTTTTAGCACTAAGTATATTTAACCTTAGGTCAAATTACACTTGTGGTCAAACTACCCATTCGGTCACTCATCCTAGCACTACTCCACCCTCAGCACGCTTAACTTCTCTGTTCCATCCAGATGTCCTTGCGCGAAGCCCTTTTGTACCTTTTTGTCAACACTATTATATCAATCCTATTAGCCCATATCAATATGTCATACATCTTTATTTATTGAAACTACAAACAACTATTTTAGTAAACAACAATAAACAAGTAATAATAATATTTTCATATAATGAAAGTAAAAAACTAAATAAAATAATATTTTATTTATTTTTTGCCATTATTCATTTAATATGGTATAAATAATATCTTTAAATCTGTAAATCGAAATTCGATAAATAATATATTCATTATTATCAGAAAAATGTGAGGAATCAAAATATGGAATAAAAACTTGCTAAATAATAAAAAATTAAATAACTTTTTTCCCTTTTCAAATTTTAAAAACGTAAAAGAATCAGAAAAATATGAGGAATCCATTATTTATAATTTCAAAAATCTAAAAATGTGAGGAATCCAAATAAGACTGTTAAAATCAAACTCAAAAAAAATTTCCACACATTTTGATAGGTTGTACATTTTTTTCCGACATCGTACGCAAAAGTTATAGCAATTTTAAGTTGCCCGCGTCGCACCCCTTTAGTTCAGGGCCGTATCACGACCCGGGACTAAAGGGTCCCTTTAGTCCCGGGCTGTATCATGGTCCGAGACTAAAGGGTATTGCCAGCGCCTGCACAACTTTAATCCCGGACCGTATCACGACCCGGGACTAAAGGTCCGAAATAACCCGGGACTAGAGTTTTCTCGGTCTGCTAACCACTAAAAACGGTACGAACCGGGACTAGTGCTCATACTAGTCCCGACCGGTAATAAATCGGGACTAGTGTCAGACTCTAAATCGAACCGAAGCCTCTTTTTCTACTAGTGTAACGAGCAAACGGAGCAAGTGGCTCAATCCTTTCTTAGCAAAGGACAAGCCGGTGAAAATACTTATAAAGACCAAACGTTCTCGAGGACACATGAGAATTCTGTCAAGTGATTTCGCTGCAAATAGTTGAGTACTCTTCTTTGGTGTTTGTAAGTGTTATGTGGTAAACCTGTGCTAACATACTGCCCTTTCTAGGACTTATACATACTTGTGATTATACCCCCTGCAAACATCCGTAACTATAGAAAAGTAATTAAGATATAATTCTAATCACAGCCTTAAACTCTGAGATCCTACGCTTCCTTGTGCAAAGGTGTCCTAATGGGGGTTCAGGTTTCTGTCACTCCGGCAACCCCATAATTAGTAGCCAGATACACAATGCATTCTCCTAGGCCCATAAATGGTGAAGTATCATGTAGTCGACGTTCACATGGCACCACTAGAAGAATAGCACCACAACTTAAATACTAAACCATTGAATAATAACTCATCACAGATTCACTACTAATAACATGACTTTTCCCATGTCCTCAAGAACTAAACGAACTACTCACGAGACATCATATGGATCAAGATCAAAGATGATATGATAATGGATAACAATCTAAACATAAACAACTACAATAGTAATTAACACCGGAAAAGTTTCCCCTAATGAACTAAGCAATATCCAACACAATTGTTACAGCGAGACGGAGTGATGATGATGGTGCTGGAGGAGATAATTGTGTGGATGATGATGATCCCGATGAAGCCTAGCTTGATGACGGTGTTGATGACGACGGTCTCCCCTCTCCGGGAAGGTATTCCCCCGGCAGAAATCTGTCTGCCGGAGAGATCTTTCTCTCTCGGTGTTTTCCGCCTCCCATAGGCGGTGGAAGTCTATCTGTGGTCGCCCTCCTGGTGTTAGGGTTCCGTAAGGAAGATATATGCGAAGGGGCGGAGTCGGAGGCCGAACAGGTAGGCCAAACCCACCCTAGGCGTAGGGTCAGGTGGGCCCGCGCCTAGGGGGTGTGGGCCCCCTAAGGCCCCCCTTCGCTCCTCCTTCTGGCTTCCTTCGTCTTCCGGTAAAATAATACGTTTCTATATTTTTCTGGTATTTTTTTCTGATCTTCGCGAAATTGCACCGAAACGCCGTCTTTTCCATTAGAATCCAGACTCCGGCAATCCATCCTCCAGGAATCATCCAACATGCATAAACAGATGAAAAGCCATAAGTAATACCTCATAATAAGACAAATATCAAGGAATAGAGGTAAATTATGATATAGAATGGTGATGCAAATTGGGCGTATCAACTCCCCCAAGCTTAGACTTCGCTTGTCCCCAAGCGAATACTCAGCTCAGTAAACATGTCCACAGGTTTATGGAGTGAAGTGTCGATAAAAAGAATACGAACAAGAAGCATCACACTTACCTTTGCACAAATCATAGAAGAAAGCAACTCACCATTATATATCTTAGCTTACAACCAAGTACAGCAGTCACAATAGAGATACATAAAGATAAATCATAATTAGAATTGGCAAACTTGTTCTTGGTCAGAGAACACCTGATAAACAGTTTCACAAAAGCTTTTTGTAGAAGTTTCAAAACAGGAGCGCTATTTTCTCAAAAAGGTTTTTCACAAGTGAAGGCTTTCAAAGTAATACTCAATAGATAAGAGTTTTGTGCAAACAAGGAAGATAAAGAACATGATTGAATAAATCACCATATGAATGCTTGAAACACAACAACTCAAACTTGCTGGAGATACAGAGGAAGTGGGCTTACTGACTCAACTGGTAACTGGAGAAAGGTCCCTTTATAGAGGGTAGCAGGGATTACAAGTCATAAAGAGCTTTTGAAAGATTATGATACTTACTAGCTTTGAGACCTCATTGCCCCTATCATAAGCATCTTGAGATGATTAAGGTTAAAGTGAACAAAGATGGAGTATACGCTTGACGAAATATAAGTTGGCAATCTCATGTCCCTTGAATATGAGGGCCACTCCTCATGCATACTCAACTCTGGATCCAGGTAAGTTCTTCTCATTGTAAGTATTTGCATATCATTGAGAACCGCCAACGGGGTACCCCTTGCACATGGTACATGAGCTTTCCCATAACCAAAATGACAAGGCAAGCAGACAATGAGCATCTCAGCAATCTTTTTATTTACTATGCATATAGCTTTTTATTGAGGATGCTTCATAGATGACTCACTATGGTGATGATGCAAGTTTCCACCATGATTAAGCATTGCTTAGGCTAGCGGCCCAGGTGTTTCTCTAACACAGGATACAAACTCCATGGACTTACAAGTTTCCTCTTTATTTCACACCGGTGACATCCATAGACAAAAGAGCACGATATCAAATGTGTACAGAGTACAAGTGCAATGTTGAAAACGTTCCTCGTGAGAACACGGTTCTGCTAATCCCAACGTATAGATGCAAGCATATACAACTTAGATGTCCACAATGGTTCAAGTTTATTAGGGGCAAGTAAATAAAGTGTGCCATCAAGTTCGTGAGAGCTTTACTAACTAGTTTTCACATAACAAAATACTTTTTAATTCGAAAGGTAGATGAAGCTTGAGAATTTGCTAGGAATAGCAATAGCTATTAGGTAGATATGGTGGACACAAGTGGAAAACGTTTTTGGTTCAAAGGGTTTTGGAAACATGAGAAGTATGCCTTCTCAAAACAAGTTTTTGGCTAGCAAGGCTGGGTAGCAAGCAAGAGAGTTGAAAGAAACAAGCAAACATACAAGTAATAAAGCCAAATATGCAATTTTTCCTTGAAGACATAGAAGAATATTAAATAAAGAATACCAAGCTTATGAGCCAACAAGAAAGAAAACAAATGATACCAAATACCTGTAAGCTTCTTTCTTTCTTTTATTTCAAACTAATGCCACTGACCAGAACCCGGTTTGCCAAAACCAATTTAGATCCACTTGATGATCCCAAAGTGGTTCCAATACTGAACAACAAGATCCATCATATAATAGATTGCAAACTAAAAATAAGAAGTGTAAAAAGTAAAGATGAGACTTCTCATTAATATTCCAATAAAGGCACTCACTCCAAGGGATACATAGATAATCAAATAAAGGAGAGAGACTTCCACATGCAAACCAAATTATAAGATAACTTCTCTACCACAGATATGAATCCGCTAAAAAGGTAAAATATGAAAGATAATGGTGGTGATACCGCGACACTCCCCCAAGCTTGGAACAAGCCAAGGGGATGCCAAACCTGATGACGATTCACTCCTTCTATGGTGGTGTTCTTCCAACTCTATCTCCACGGGCTTCTTGCCTTTGTCGTTGGCGGAGGCCATGGTGCTCTAAACTTGAGAAGATTTCCTGACAGAAACAGATTGAAATGAAAACACGACGAGAACATGATGCACGAACCTCGGGGGATCCGGGGGGTATTTATTATGAATAATCAATACATAAGGAAGGTTTTGACATGGAAATGAAGCGTAGATGGAGTATGGGGGTGGAACACCCCCCTCAGGCGCGACCAGGCTAGGCCCGCGCCTGGGGTGGGTTTGTCCACCCCGGGCTTCGTTTCCTCTTATGTTTCGTCTCGTAACTTCACATATGTATTAAAAACATAAAAAATATAAAAAGATTGGAGATTCGCAAACCTTCTGTTTTCACCACTCTTTACCTATCTGAAGACGAACTCTGCAGTTTCTGGTGTTTGGTTCTTGATAAATTCTTCTGGAGTCACCATTTGAATGACATCCAATTCTTCATTATAAGAATCTTCAGAAATATAATGTTTTAGTCTTTGACCATTAACCACCTGTATTGTGTCATCTTTCAGAGAAGAGATTTTGATGGCAGCTAAACGGTACACTTCCTTGATAACAAAAGATCCTTCCCATTTGGAGAGTAGTTTTCCTGCAAAAAATCTGAGACGAGACCTATACAAAAGAACTTTCTCACCAACATGGAACTCCCTTTTGAGAATTCTCCTATCATGCCATCTTTTTACTTTTTCCTTAAAGAGCCTAGCATTTTTGTAAGCTTACCCTCTCCACTCATCGAGATTACTTAAATTGAGCAGTCTTTTCTTACCAGCAAGTCTAAAATCTCTATTCAACTCTTTTACTGCCCAATAAGCTTTGTGTTCTAATTCTAAAGGCAAGTGACAAGCTTTTCCATAGACCATTTTGTAAGGAGACATCCCCATAATATTTTATAAGCAGTTCTATAAGCCCACAAAGCGTCATTCAAATTTTTAGCCCATTTTTTCTAGATCTATTGACAGTCTTCTGCAAGATAGATTTGATTTCCCTATTGGAAATTTCTAGTTTCCCACTAGTTTGGGCGTGGTAAGGTGAAGCTATTCTGTGGTTTACGTCATACTTAGCGAGAGTTTTTCTAAAAACCCCATGAATAAAATGGGAGCCTCCATCAGTCATGAGATACCTAGGTACACCGAACCTAGGAAAAATGACATCTTTGAGCATTTTCAAAGAGGTCTTACCATCAGCACTGCTCGTAGGTATGGCTTCTACCCACTTTGTAACATAATCAACAACAACAAGAATATGAGTATACACTTTTGAAGGAGGAAAAGACCCCATAAAGTCGAATCCCCAATAATCAAAAGGTTCAATAACAAGAGAATAATTCATAGGCATTTCATTGCGTCTAGAGATGTTACCTACTCGTTGGCACTCATCATAGGATAAGATAAACTTCCTTGCATCTTTAAAAAGAGTAAAATCGAGATTGTAAAACCTTCTCTGCAGTCCTATCTCCAGCATGATGTCCTCCATAAGCACTGCCATGGCATTTTCTCAATATCTCTTGTTGTTCAAATTCTGGAACACATCTTCTCATAATGCCATCTACTCCTTCCTTATATAGGTGTGGGTCATCCCAAAAGTAATGCCTTAGATCATAGAAGAATTTCCTTCTTTGTTGGGCTATAAAGGTTGGAGGCAAATACTTGAAAACAATAAAGTTAGCATAATCAGCATACCAAGGATTCTCATGTGGACTTACCCTTATTGTAGCTAACTGCTCATTTGGAAAATTATCATTAACAGGCAAAGGGTCAATTTTTTTCCAAACGAGATAAATTATCAGCAACAGGATTATCAGCACCTTTCCTATCCATAATATGCAGATCAAACTCTTGCAAAAGTAACACCCACCTTATAAGCCTAGGCTTAGCGTCCTTCTTTGTCATAAGGTACTTAATAGCTGCATGGTCAGTATGAATAGTAACCTTAGAATCAACAATATAAGGTCTAAACTTATCACAAGCAAAGATTACAGCCAATAACTCTTTTTCATTAGTAGCATAATTTTTTTGAGCAGCATCTAGAGTCTTGCTGGCATAATGAATAACATTCAGCTTCTTGTCAACACGTTGTCCAAGGACAGCACCCACAACAAAGTCACTAGCATCACACATGATTTCAAAAGGTAAACTCCAATCAGGTGGTTGGACTATAGGAGCAGTTGTTAAAGCTTTCTTCAAAGTTTCAAAAGCTTCCTTACAATCATCATAAAAAACAAAAAGGTACATATTTTTGAAGAAGATTAGTAAGGGGCTTTGAAATTTTGGAGAAATCTTTAATAAATCTCCTATAGAAACCAGCATGACCAAGGATACTACGAATACCTTTGATATCCCTAGGACAAGGCATCTTCTCAATTGCTTCAATTTTGGCTCTATCAACTTCAATACCTCTTTCAGAGATCTTATGTCCAAGAACAATTCCTTCATTAACCATGAAATGACATTTCTCCTAGTTAAGAACAAGGTTTGTTTCTTCACATCTCTGCAAAACTTTATCAAGGTTGTGCAAACAGTTATCAAAAGAAGTTCCATAGACGGAAAAATCGTCCATGAAAACCTCCACAATTTCTTCACAAAAACCATGAAAGATAGCAGACATACATCTTTGAAAGGTAGCACGAGCATTACACAAACCAAAAGGCATACGCCTATAAGCATAAGTACCATAGGGACAAGTGAAAGTGGTTTTCTCCTAGTCCTGTGCTTTCACAGCGATTTGAGAAAACCCAGAATAACCATCAAGAAAGCAAAAGTGAGTCTTTTTGGACGGCCTCTCAAGCATTTGATCAATAAAGGGCAAAGGATAATGATCTTTCTTAGTAACTTTATTAATCTTTCTAAAATCAATGCAATTCTATACCCAACTACTACTCTCTGGGGTATAAGCTCATTATCCTCATTAGGCACAACAATAATTCCTCCTTTCTTGGGAACACAATGAATAGGCTAACCCATTGACTATCAGCAATAGGATAAATAATACCACCATCAAGGAGTTTTAATACCTCATTTCTTACCACTTCCTTCATTTTAGGATTTAAACGGCGCTGGTGATCAACAACTGGTTTCGCATCAGGCTCAATATTAATAGCATGCTGACATATAGTGGGAGAAATTCCTTTTAAATCATCAAGAGTATAACCCATAGCTCCTCAGTTGTAGCATCCCAGTTGTCTAACACCTGTAATGCTACTTGTTCTAGTAATAAAGTACCACTTCCTACATATAATTGTTGCATCAACATCATATCATGCTCATGTCATCATGCCACCTTGCATTTGAGCATCATACAAAAACCCTTTTGCTTTGGTTCTTATCTCATATGCATTAATATCTGTATTTGCCTCTTGATATTGTATTTGGTTCTTGATATATTGTTAAATGCCCAAGTTGAGTTGGGGGCATATCTCTTATTGACTCCACCACTTTTTCTTTCACCACCTTATAATCCCACCATCCAACTAAATATGAGCTTGGCATTTATGGGTTTTACTTCTAGCTCATGTGGGTTGGGATGGATCCAATTCTTTTCCACATGCTCCCATGTATGCACCATGTTGTTTTCACAATATTGGTATATGAGAGCCACATGGCCACCTTTGCATGCCTTGTGAGTGGAACCTTTCCTTAGTCTCCATATGGGTTGTTTTGGGGGTTATTATCATATTGGGATATTTGGACTATAAAATATCTAGTGGCACATACACACTAGCAAGTCCCAAATATAATCCAATGTGATCATCTCCTTAGACTCCACTTGGAATTCTTTCTAAATTCCTTTGCTTGGGCCTTACTCCATACTTTGGAATGCATAAGAAAATGCCATGTAAATAATCTTGTTTTCACAAAGATAAATATGGTATTAATTAATTATGCATGGCCCATGCAAGTACCCCTTTAGCTTGACATTTGATTTTTATTTGGATTTTAAAATGGATCATCTCTCTCTACCCCTTAGGCTTGGTCTTGTTTGATCATGCCAAAACCTCATCACCATACCCATCCTTGCCATCATCACCTTTTCCTCCCTTTTTCTAGTCTTGGTCTTGTTGGGGTTTGGTTGGTGCTTGGTTTGATCTTGTCTAAAGAACCCCCTAGCATCTAACTTTCCCCTCTCTAAACCTAAACTCTAAGCCACCCCCCTCTCTCCTTAAATCCCACCTAATTCTAACCCGAGCCCCTCTAGCTAAACCCTAGCTTTCCCCCTCTCTTCCTCGGCCTCTCTCCTCTTTTCCATGCAGGCCCCACCCCAGCAACCTCCTACTCATCAAGCCCATGCCACACCGAGCCCCCTCAAACCTAAACCCTAGTCCAACCCTACAACCCGAGCCGGCCCCCTCTCCCTCTCTTCTCTCCCTGCCCTAGGGGCCCCTCCAGACCAGCCTGCCCCGAACCTTCCTTCTCCTCCCCCTGGCCCTACCTGGCTGCCAGCCCGTGCCCAGCTACCCCCCTGGCCGAACCATGCACGTGAGGGAGGGTGCAAAAAGCGGCCGAAGCCACCTCCCCTCCCCCACGCCATCTACCTGCCCCCTCCTGTTCTTATCCACCCCCCTCCGTCTCTGCCTCGCCCAGATACTCCCTGTCCACCCCAGGAAACCCCTCCTCCCTCCTTCCCCTTCCCCAAGCAAGGCCATGGCCGCCCCATGCCCCTCTAAGCTCTAGCTCGACCAGGCCAGAAGGAGAGCGGGAGGAGCCGTGCTAGAGGGTGCCCAAGGCGTCCAGGCGTTCCCTCTCGATCTCCTGCATCGTACGGTACCGGAGATCGCCCCCGAAGTTCGCCGGAGAAGCTCGCCGCCGCCGTGCCCGTGACCGCCAGGACGCCCCCGACCTGCTGCCCCCTCGCTGATCCCCGCCACCTCAACGCCCCCGGCCACGCCGACGACACCGCGGTAAGCTCCTGCAGCCCCTAGACACCCCCTTATCCTCTCTAGTTCGCCATAGCTCCGCCGGCCTCCGTCGAACACCATGCGTGCGCGCTCGTCACCACGGTCACCGCCTGCGCGTGCGTCAGCAGCAGCTGTGGCGTGCGCTCTGCCTCTGTTCTTCGATGAAAACCGCGCGCTGCAGCCCTCCTCCGAACTAGCCCCCTAAACGAGAACTGTAGCCCGTAGCGCCCTCTTTGTTTTTGGTTTTTGCGGCTTGGCCGGAGACGCCGTGGTTCGCTCGCCATCGTCGTCCGAAGTCCGGCCAGATCCACCGCCGCGGCGCCGCGTTCAGCAGCAGACAGCGACAGCCCTGCGCGTTTTGCAAAGAAGCCCTCCCCCTTTTTCCCGCCTAAAACCCGCAGCCCACCGACCCCACCTGCCAGCGCCCGCGAGAGTTTGGCAAAAAGGGTCCTCAGCTTCTTTTGTTTTCCGCCCGCGATCCCTGGACCGCCCACGTGTCGCCACTGGATGGCTGCGCACGAAGGGCTAGGTTAACCTGAGTGCAAGAAGGGTTTTATGCGTGTGTGTTTGCCCAGTCAGCTAAGAGGCCCACCTGTCATTCTCTGGGGTAGAATCTGCTGAGTGTCAAAAGTCCAGGAGTTTGCTGATTCAAATTTCAAACATTTCAAATCCATTCAATTCAGTTCAAATTCAATCTGTTCAAATTTAAATAAATTCATAACTTATTAATGGTTTGGAATTTGAATTCAAACCTTATATGAAAAATGTTTAGTTTTTGAATTATAATTCAAATCCTTATTCAAATATTTTCAGAATTAATTTATTTAATCAACCTTTGACTTTGACCCTAATTAATTAATTTTGACTTAAAATAAATTTAAATTCATATTTTCAAATAATACAAATAATATATGTTTTTGAATCAGAAAAATGTGAGGAATTCAAATATGCCATTCAAAATATTATTTGAACACTTTAAAATTCCAAGTTGAGTTAAATTACCACAAATGCCACTAGAACTTAAATAATTAATAACTTTTGGAATATAACTCCGAATTTAACAAATGATATGTCTAAAATGATCAGCGCGACGAGACCTTTCTGTTTATGCTGTCCTTGACTTCAAATGCAGCATGCATCATGTAAATATATAGTATACAACAACCAATATGACAACAAAATGGGACTAAAACCCCATAAAAATGTTACTTCTTGTGTTCGACACCTCACCCATGCCATGCTACTTTATTGCCATGCAACTTGTGCATCATTCATCATGGCATGATTGTTTGCTTGATGCATTTTATTCCTATGCTTGTGCACTTTATTTATGTTGGCCCTTGCTTGTTTGGTTCTTCTTCCGAATAGACGCTGAGCAGGGGATATATCAAGAGAACCAGGAGCACTACCCAGATCCGTCTCTCGCTTCAACTGAGTTGCCAGGCAAGCACTACCACATGCTCGCATACATACAGTACCTATTGCCTCTATCTTATTCTTGCATCATTGAGTCGCGATTGCATTAAACTGAATCCCAAGTATTGCATAGCCTTTACTTTTAAACCCCACCAAGCCTGTTCCTCCATCCCATGAGCCATTACTACAGGAGTTTTTTGAGCCATGCGAGTCGTAGAACAGCATGTGTAGGGTTTGTGAGTGTCTGATGGATAACGAGGTACCTAAACAACTTAACCTGAGTAGTAATGGGATAACTAATGATAGTGGCACCGGTGAGCAACATCTGCTATTTGGTTTTTCCTGCTCACTTGTGTCCCGTAAGACCCCGAGTACTTGATTCTTGTTCCAAGATTATTAGCGCTATCCACATCCGGGAGGCTTATGGGACCCCCCTGAGCCAGAGCTTGATTCAGTCTTATTTCTTGGGGCCACAAACTAGTTTGGGGTTTATTTATTATCCTGTACTTATGCCATGCTTTACTGCTTTAATTAAATTGTGCGACAGATAGCACCTGTACTGTTTAGGATCGGGACACGATTCCGCGGTGTCGACAAGCCCAGTTTTGGGTTCCCAGTCGTTCACAGCCGTATACCCAGACCTTGAGTCCGTTTCGGAGTCAGCTAACTTCGTGGCGGGTAGCTTAATGGGGTGGCCCCCTGAAATATTTCTGAATCCTGTGATTGCTTTGTCGTGAAGGCCTCGTTGGGTTTTGATTTGGTTTTTCCGAGGTTTAGCGAGTGTGTGTTGCTATTTGTGCACCCCTGCAGGGTAAAACTTTCTGAAAGCCGTGTCCGCGGTTATGGACGACTTGGAGCACAGTTTCTCGACCATAGACAAGCATAACTAAAGTACCGCTTTAATCTGACTAAGTAACTTGACTAGTAACTAGCGCAACACTCATGGAATGGTTAATAAAATTGCCAACGGATGGGGGGTTGTTCGTCCGCTTCCTCGTTGGTAAGCGAGGAGGAGGATGGATCTGTGGTATTACTGTTATAACTGTTGTCATTGATTCCCGGACACCCGTCTATCTCTGGTTAGGCGGATGGTTAGCGTTTATCTGTAGAACTGTTAGGGATTATTTTCGCTGCAATTGCGTCACCCCAGGTTGTGTCCCCTTTAGAGGCATAAAGGCTTGCTGAGTACCCTTAGGGTCTCACACGATAAATTATTGGTTCAGATGAACAGGTACCCTCGCAGGACGGATACTGGGTGGAAGAGGCTGATGATGTGGGCAATGATCGTTCGGTGTAGAGATTCCGGGAACGGGGATCCGTGAGATCTGTGGGCGGGATGTGCTTATTTCTATGGCATCTTATGCCGATTTGCTTCTTATCCGTACTCGGACTTTGTTTTGCCGCTTCCGCCTGATACTCTGATGTGTGTTGTATGAGGAATTATCCTAAAATATTATATCTATCTAGGTCATTTGAATCTTGCCGTATGGCGTTGCTATATTTCCTTTCTTTTTAGATGGAATGGCTCTGATGTACTTTTGTATGGTGGCTTGCATACATACCCATTTGTGTATGTAGTTGATCCCTTCGCCTGCCGATTACGCCGCCCGTACAGGTCCCGATGGATTGGAAGTGGTTGGGACGGCCGAAAGGTCTACCCGTGAGTGGCTTTTAGGGCCCCACCGTACTATTTCAACCACTACCGTTCATCCAGGCTTGTATCTAGGAGCGTAATTCACCGAGGTAGTTACAATTGGTATCAGAGCCATCCCGACCTTCAGGGTCTCAGCCAAACGGTCGTTGTCAGTCTAGCAAATATTTTTGGTAGTTATGTATACTAGGGAAAAACAACACGCGAGAGTAGGACTGCTTCCATTTTCTTCTTACCCACCCACCCACCCTTTTCTCGTAAGGAAGTGCAACGTTTTCAATCCTCTTCTTAAAAATTCAAACTAGGATTCACGTGTTCTGGGTTTCCGTAGTACCATAGGTTGTGTGTGTGTATGTGTAATCCCTTGTCTATCTGTTGCATCCTAGTTGTTATCTAATCAGCCTTTGGTTATCAACTGTTGGTACATTCCATACCGACAGGCTTTTGCAAACCGACGCGACCTATCTGATTCGTTGTTTACCGACGCGATCTGTCTTACTCTTTGTTATCCGACGTTATCTTGTTTGGGGTGTTCGTTTCCGTAGTTACTAATCTTAGGTTCAACGTGAGAAGAAGGGGTTAGGATATGTGTTCCACTTGTTCATGTGCGGAGTAATGATCTGAGTGCGGGATGGAGTCGCGACCATACCACTACTCTTATCATTCGCTTTTGTATATTGAATCGGTAGAGTCACTAATCTTGATTCGTTAAGTAATTTTGCGCATCTATTGGTATTTTAATGCCGAAATTTGTGGAAAATTTTTCTTTGATATATTTGTGTACCACACTCCTTTTCAGTCGTGTGCTATATGCTTAATATCTTCTAGGTGCTTTGAACTTTGTTGATATTTTAATATCATCTTAGTAAATTGTATCCTTTAATCTTGGTTAATTCCATCTTGGTACTATTTTGGGATTATTATCATTCTCCATTATAGTACTGACTTGTGTTTTATATCAATCTCAGGATGGCTCCACCACGCCGTTCAAATGAGGACATACCACCAGAACTTGGGGCCTCATTGTCAAACATAGCCAATGCCTTGGCAGCAATGCAGCAGAACCAGCAGCGTCTGGAAGAAAGCGTCAGAAGAAATGAGTTTGCTCCACTCCCTCCACCTCCCAAGCGAGGAGACATCAAGAGCTTCCTGAAATTCAACCCTCGTCAGTTTGATGTTTCTGATCGACCACTGGACGCGGATTATTGGCTGCGTGAGATGTCAAGGTTTCTCGAGACTGCTGATGTTCCTGAGCAGGAGTGGGTAAAGTGTGCTACTCACCTTCTGAAGGGAGATGCAGCGCTCTGGTGGGAGAATTACTTGAAGGCAAGATGCATTGGTTTTCAGCCTACTTGGGAAAGGTTCACTGCAGCTTTCAAAGAGCAGTTTCTCTCAGAGATTGTAATGGAAAGGATGAAGGAAGATTTTCTCAACCTGAAGCAAGGAAATGATAACGTCAACACCTACATCAGGAACTTCATGAATCTATCTCGTTATGGTGGCGATGAGGTAGCTGATGACAAGAAGAAGCAGAAGAGGTTCAGGCAAGGGCTCAATGCATCGATCAAGTATGCAATCACACATGCAAGGCCGGCATCTTTCCTGGAACTCCAACACACAGCTCTGCAAGAGGAAGCAAGTCGGCAAGTGTTTGAGGAGTCCAAGAAACACAACAGGGATGCATCAAGCTCTTCAGTTATGGCAGCTCCTTCTAAGCGGCGTGTCTGGGTTCCTAACACCCCACCGTCGCTCCCGGCTTCACCAAGACCTGCAAGTTACGCGTCAAGGCCACTAAACTCCATCACTGCTGCTCCCAGGGGCTACACCCACAACTACCCTGGAGCGCCTGGCGGAGTCCCTGGCTATGTTGCTCCACGTCCACCTGGTGCCTGCTTCACGTGTGGAGATCCTGGACATCTCAACTGGAACTGTCCGTTAAGAACAAAGCTCTCCCTCCACCCCCGCCAAGATCTGCAGCAAGCTCTCCTATGGTTCGTGCACCACCACCTCGGGCTCTCAACATCAACACCAAGCCCGGGTCTATGGTTGCTCGTGCCAATTGTGTCAACGCCGCTCAAGCTGAGCATGCACCTGGAGTCGTGATGGGTATGCTTTCCGTTAACTCAGTCCCTGCACGAGTTTTGTTCGATTCTGGTGCATCACATTCATTTGTTTCTCACAAGTTTGCAAATGCAAATGAGTTAGCAATGGATCCTATACTTAAGCGGTTAATGGTTCTTTCTCCTGGAGCAAATATGATAGCATCTAAGATCAGTCATGGCAATCAAGTTGAGATTGGTGGCTCTTCGTTCTCGGCTTCTTTAATTGTTCTGGGCAATTCTGACATTGATGTCATCTTGGGCATGGATTGGTTAACAGCAAATGCAGCTGTGATTGATTGTGCTGAACGCTCGGTTTCTCTGAAGATTCCTGAAGGCCATATAGTCTTTTCTCCAAGTCTGACTCCTGCTGTCCAGCTTTTCTCTTTGGCGGCTCTGAATGATGATGCTATGGAAGCTATTCAGAGTGTACCGGTGGTCTGTGAGTTCCCAGATGTTTTTCCTGAAGAGTTGCCGGGTATGCCTCCGGATCGTGAGGTTGAGTTTGTAATTGAGCTTGAACCTGGAACGGCTCCTATCTCCAAGCAGCCTTATAAAATGGGTCCTTCTGAGTTGGCTGAACTCAAACGACAGCTTGATGAACAAGAGAAGTTGGGTTTCATTCAACACAGTACTTCTTCTTGGGGTAGCCCAACAATCTTTGTGAAGAAGCGTGACAGGACTGATAGACTTTGTGTTGACTATCGGGCTCTCAATGCTAAAACCATCAAGAACAAATATCCCCTTCCGCGGATTAATGATCTCTTCGATCAGCTAGCTGGAGCTGTGGTATTCTCTAAGCTGGATTTGAGGAGTGGTTATCACCAAATCAAGATTCGCAAGGAAGTTGGTATTCTCTAAGCTAGATTTGAGGAGTGGTTATCACCAAATCAAGATTCGCAAGGAAGATGTGCCTAAAACAGCTTTCACCACCCGCTATGGCCTGTATGAGTACACAGTCATGTCTTTCGGTCTCACCAACGCACCTGCTACCTTCTCGAGGCTTATGAACTCGGTTTTCATGGAGTACCTTGATAAGTTCGTTGTGGTCTATCTGGATGATATCCTGGTCTATTCTAAGTCCAAGGAAGAGCATGAAGAACACATTCGTTGTGTCCTAAACAAGCTTCGTGAGAACCGCTTGTATGCAAAGTTCTCAAAGTGTGAGTTTTGGTTGCCTGAAGTAACCTATCTTGGTCATGTTATCTCTGCCAAGGGCATTGCAGTCAACCCGGAAACTGTGAAGACAATTGTTGAATGGCTTCCTCCTGTTAATGTCAAAGAAGTGCGGAGTTTCCTCGGTTTGGCTAGTTATTGCCGTCGCTTCGTTCAGAACTTCTCGAAGATAGCGAAGCCTCTTACCGATCTCCTCAAGAAAGGCAAGAAATACCTTTGGACTCCTGCCTGTCAAGCAAGCTTTGACACACTCAAAGAGAAGCTCACTTCCACACCAGTGTTGGTTCCTCCGGATACATCTAAACCTTTCCAGATATTCTGTGACGCCTCTTTGCAAGGATTGGGTGCGGTCCTTATGCAAGAAAAACAAGTTGTTGCTTATGCCTCTCGACAGTTGAAGACGCATGAGATCAACTACCCCACACATGACCTCGAGCTCGCAGCAGTTGTCTTTGCTTTGAAGCTATGGAGGCACTACTTGCTTGGCAACCGTTGTGAGATCTTTTCTGACCACAAAAGTTTGAAGTATATCTTCACTCAGCCTAATCTCAACCTTCGGCAGAGGAGATGGATCGAAGCAATCAATGACTCTGATGTGACCATCAACTACACCCCGGGCAAAGCTAATGTCATGGCCGATGCTCTCAGCCGCAAAGCTTATGTCAACAACCTCATGATGGAAGAGCAGCAACCTCTCTTGTGCGAGGAATTCCGTCAGCTCAACCTGGAAATTGTGGAACAAGGGCATCTCCTGAACCTTCTGGCTACTCCTCTCTTGGAAGAAAAGATTCGTTTTCGTCAGCGTGGTGATCCGCACACCAGAAAGATCATCTCTAAACTTGAGCTTCCGAAGTATGAGTCCTTCCACGTTGATGATCAAGGCACGCTTTTCTTTGAACACCGGATGTTTGTTCCGAACTACCCGGGTTTGAGAGAGCAAGTTCTCAAGGAGGCGCACGATTCTGTTCTATCTATCCATCCTGGCAGCACAAAGATGTACATGGACTTGAAAACACAATATTGGTGGCCTGGTTTGAAACGGTATTGTGCCAAGTATGTCTCGGAGTGTGATGTCTGCCGCAGAGTGAAAGCTGTCCATCAGAAACCTTTCGGTCTTCTTCAGCCATTGAAACCTCCGGAATGGAAATGGGAGAAAGTAGAGATGGACTTCATCACTGGCTTTCCAAGGTCGCAGAAGGGCAACAATGCAATCTTTGTTGTCATCGACAGGCTTTCTAAAGTGGCTCATTTCTTCCCCGTCAAGGAAACAATTTCTGGAATTCAGTTGGCTGAGCTCTATATCAACAGAATTGTCTCTCTGTATGGGGTTCCGCTTGAGATCAGTTCAGACCGTGGGAGCATCTTCACTTCAAAGTTCTGGGAGAGTTTCCAAAAGGCTTTGGGGACAAAGTTGAACTTCAGCACTGCTTACCACCCTCAGTCGCAAGGACAAGTCGAAAGGATCAATCAGATTCTGGAGGATATGCTTCGTGCTTGCGTCATCTCTTTTGGCATGAAGTGGGAGGAATGTCTTCCATATGCTGAATTCTCCTACAAAAACAGCTTCCAGAAGAGTCTGAAGATGGCACCATTTGAGGCTCTCTATGGTCGCAAGTGCAGAACTCCGATTGGTTGGTCAGGTGCAGGAGAAAGAATTTGGTTTGGCCCTGACATTGTAACTCAAGCAGAGGAGAAGGTGCATATCATTCTTGAGAACCTGAAGATTGCTCAAAGTCGTCAGAAGAGCAACTATGACAGGAAGCACACGGACATGGTGTATGCCCCTGGTGATCTCGTGTACCTTCGTGTCACTCCCATGAGAGGCACACACCGCTTCGGTATCAAAGGAAAGTTGGCTCCTAGATACATCGGTCCTTTCAAGATTCGTGGTAGAAGAGGAGAAGTTGCGTATGCCCTTGAGCTTCCGGAAAAACTCAAAGTCCATGATGTTTTCCACATCTCTCAGCTCAAGAAGTGCTTCAAAGATCCCGGCAGGACCGTGGATCATGAGCTAATCGATCTCCAAGAAGACCTGTCTTATCAAGAACACCCCACCAAAATCCTTGAGACCGCAGAAAGAAGGACTCGCAACAAGTCCATCAAGTTCTGCAAGGTGCAATGGTCACACCATTCTGTTGATGAAGCCACTTGGGAGCGTGAAGATGAACTCCGTGCCAACTATCCTACCCTCTTTGTGTCTTCTTCTTCTTCCTAGAATCTCGGGGCGATATTCCTGTTAGTGGGGGAGAGTTGTAGCATCCCAGTTGTCTAACACCTGTAATGCTACTTGTTCTAGTAATAAAGTACCACTTCCTACATATAATTGTTGCATCAACATCATATCATGCTCATGTCATCATGCCACCTTGCATTTGAGCATCATACAAAACCCTTTTGCTTTGGTTCTTATCTCATATGCATTAATATCTGTATTTGCCTCTTGATATTGTATTTGGTTCTTGATATATTGTTAAATGCCCAAGTTGAGTTGGGGGCATATCTCTTATTGACTCCACCACTTTTTCTTTCACCACCTTATAATCCCACCATCCAACTAAATATGAGCTTGGCATTTATGGGTTTTACTTCTAGCTCATGTGGGTTGGGATGGATCCAATTCTTTTCCACATGCTCCCATGTATGCACCATGTTGTTTTCACAATATTGGTATATGAGAGCCACATGGCCACCTTTGCATGCCTTGTGAGTGGAACCTTTCCTTAGTCTCCATATGGGTTGTTTTGGGGGTTATTATCATATTGGGATATTTGGACTATAAAATATCTAGTGGCACATACACACTAGCAAGTCCCAAATATAATCCAATGTGATCATCTCCTTAGACTCCACTTGGAATTCTTTCTAAATTCCTTTGCTTGGGCCTTACTCCATACTTTGGAATGCATAAGAAAATGCCATGTAAATAATCTTGTTTTCACAAAGATAAATATGGTATTAATTAATTATGCATGGCCCATGCAAGTACCCCTTTAGCTTGACATTTGATTTTTATTTGGATTTTAAAATGGATCATCTCTCTCTACCCCTTAGGCTTGGTCTTGTTTGATCATGCCAAAACCTCATCACCATACCCATCCTTGCCATCATCACCTTTTCCTCCCTTTTTCTAGTCTTGGTCTTGTTGGGGTTTGGTTGGTGCTTGGTTTGATCTTGTCTAAAGAACCCCCTAGCATCTAACTTTCCCCTCTCTAAACCTAAACTCTAAGCCACCCCCTCTCTCCTTAAATCCCACCTAATTCTAACCCGAGCCCCTCTAGCTAAACCCTAGCTTTCCCCCTCTCTTCCTCGGCCTCTCTCCTCTTTTCCATGCAGGCCCCACCCCAGCAACCTCCTACTCATCAAGCCCATGCCACACCGAGCCCCCTCAAACCTAAACCCTAGTCCAACCCTACAACCCGAGCCGGCCCCCTCTCCCTCTCTTCTCTCCCTGCCCTAGGGGCCCCTCCAGACCAGCCTGCCCCGAACCTTCCTTCTCCTCCCCCTGGCCCTACCTGGCTGCCAGCCCGTGCCCAGCTACCCCCCTGGCCGAACCATGCACGTGAGGGAGGGTGCAAAAAGCGGCCGAAGCCACCTCCCCTCCCCACGCCATCTACCTGCCCCCTCCTGTTCTTATCCACCCCCCTCCGTCTCTGCCTCGCCCAGATACTCCCTGTCCACCCCAGGAAACCCCTCCTCCCTCCTTCCCCTTCCCCAAGCAAGGCCATGGCCGCCCCATGCCCCTCTAAGCTCTAGCTCGACCAGGCCAGAAGGAGAGCGGGAGGAGCCGTGCTAGAGGGTGCCCAAGGCGTCCAGGCGTTCCCTCTCGATCTCCTGCATCGTACGGTACCGGAGATCGCCCCCGAAGTTCGCCGCCGCCGTGCCCGTGACCGCCAGGACGCCCCCGACCTGCTGCCCCCTCGCCGATCCCCGCCACCTCAACGCCCCCGGCCACGCCGACGACACCGCGGTGAGCTCCTGCAGCCCCTAGACACCCCCTTATCCTCTCTAGTTCGCCATAGCTCCGCCGGCCTCCGTCGAACACCATGCGTGCGCGCTCGTCGCCACGGTCACCGCCTGCGCGTGCGTCAGTAGCAGCTGTGGTGTGCGCTCTGCCTCTGTTCTTCGATGAAAACCGCGCGTTGCAGCCCTCCTCCGAACTAGCCCCCTGAACGAGAACTGTAGCCCGTAGCGCCCTCTTTGTTTTTGGTTTTTGCGGCTTGGCCGGACGCCGTGGTTCGCTCGCCATCGTCGTCCGAAGTCCGGCCAGATCCACCGCCGCGGCGCCGCGTTCAGCAGCAGACAGCGACAGCCCTGTGCGTTTTGCAAAGAAGCCCTCCCCCTTTTTCCCGCCTAAAATCCGCAGCCCACCGACCCCACCTGCCAGCGCCCGCGAGAGTTTGGCAAAAAGGGTCCTCAGCTTCTTTTGTTTTCCGCCCGCGATCCCTGGACCGCCCACATGTCGCCACTGGATGTCTGCGCACGCGAGTGGCCCCGATAGACCCCTGGACCCACACGTCAGTGCCTCGGGCTAGGTTAACCTGAGTGCAAGAAGGGTTTTATGCGTGTGTGTTTGCCCAGTCAGCTAAGAGGCCCACCTGTCATTCTCTGGGGTAGAATCTGCTGAGTGTCAAAAGTCCAGGAGTTTGCTGATTCAAATTTCAAACATTTCAAATCCATTCAATTCAGTTCAAATTCAATCTGTTCAAATTTAAATAAATTCATAACTTATTAATGGTTTGGAATTTGAATTCAAACCTTATATGAAAAATGTTTAGTTTTTGAATTATAATTCAAATCCTTATTCAAATATTTTCAGAATTAATTTATTTAATCAACCTTTGACTTTGACCCTAATTAATTAATTTTGACTTAAAATAAATTTAAATTCATATTTTCAAATAATACAAATAATATATGTTTTTGAATCAGAAAAATGTGAGGAATTCAAATATGCCATTCAAAATATTATTTGAACACTTTAAAATTCCAAGTTGAGTTAAATTACCACAAATGCCACTGGAACTTAAATAATTAATAACTTTTGGAATATAACTCCGAATTTAACAAATGATATGTCTAAAATGATCAGCGCGACGAGACCTTTCTGTTTATGCTATCCTTGACTTCAAATGCAGCATGCATCATGTAAATATATAGTATACAACAACCAATATGACAACAAAATGGGACTAAAACCCCATAAAAATGTTACTTCTTGTGTTCGACACCTCACCCATGCCATGCTACTTTATTGCCATGCAACTTGTGCATCATTCATCATGGCATGATTGTTTGCTTGATGCATTTTATTCCTATGCTTGTGCACTTTATTTATGTTGGCCCTTGCTTGTTTGGTTCTTCTTCCGAATAGACGCTGAGCAGGGGATATATCAAGAGAAACAGGAGCACTACCCAGATCCGTCTCTCGCTTCAACTGAGTTGCCAGGCAAGCACTACCACATGCTCGCATACATACAGTACCTATTGCCTCTATCTTATTCTTGCATCATTGAGTCGCGATTGCATTAAACTGAATCCCAAGTATTGCATAGCCTTTACTTTTAAACCCCACCAAGCCTGTTCCTCCATCCCATGAGCCATTACTACAGGAGTTGTTTGAGCCATGCGAGTCGTAGAACAGCATGTGTAGGGTTTGTGAGTGTCTGATGGATAACGAGGTACCTAAACAACTTAACCTGAGTAGTAATGGGATAACTAATGATAGTGGCACCGGTGAGCAACATCTGCTATTTGGTTTTTCCTGCTCACTTGTGTCCCGTAAGACCCCGAGTACTTGATTTCTGTTCCAAGATTATTCGCGCTATCCACATCCGGGAGGCTTATGGGACCCCCCTGAGCCAGAGCTTGATTCAGTCTTATTTCTTGGGGCCACAAACTAGTTTGGGGTTTATTTATTATCCTGTACTTATGCCATGATTTACTGCTTTAATTAAATTGTGCGACAGATAGCACCTGTACTGTTTAGGATCGGGACACGATTCCGCGGTGTCGACAAGCCCAGTTTTGGGTTCTCAGTCGTTCACAGCCGTATACCCAAACCTTGAGTCCGTTTCGGAGTCAGCTAACTTCGTGGCGGGTAGCTTAATGGGGTGGCCCCCTGAAATATTTCTGAATCCTGTGATTGCTTTGTCGTGAAGGCCTCGTTGGGTTTTGATTTGGTTTTTCCGAGGTTTAGCGAGTGTGTGTTGCTATTTGTGCACCCCTGCAGGGTAAAACTTTCTGAAAGCCGTGTCCGCGGTTATGGACGACTTGGAGCACAGTTTCTCGACCATAGACAAGCATAACTAAAGTACCGCTTTAATCTGACTAAGTAACTTGACTAGTAACTAGCGCAACACTCATGGAATGGTTAATAAAATTGCCAACGGATGGGGGGTTGTTCGTCCGCTTCCTCGTTGGTAAGCGAGGAGGAGGATGGATCTGTGGTATTACTGTTATAACTGTTGTCATTGATTCCCGGACACCCGTCTATCTCTGGTTAGGCGGATGGTTAGCGTTTATCTGTAGAACTGTTAGGGATTATTTTCGCTGCAATTGCGTCACCCCAGGTTGTGTCCCCTTTAGAGGCATAAAGGCTTGCTGAGTACCCTTAGGGTCTCACACGATAAATTATTGGTTCAGATGAACAGGTACCCTCGCAGGACGGATACTGTGTGGAAGAGGCTGATGATGTGGGCAACGATCGTTCGGTGTAGAGATTCCGGGAACGGGGATCCGTGAGATCTGTGGGCGGGATGTGCTTATTTCTATGGCATCTTATGCCGATTTGCTTCTTATCCGTACTCGGACTTTGTTTTGCCGCTTCCGCCTGATACTCTGATGTGTGTTGTATGAGGAATTATCCTAAAATATTATATCTATCTAGGTCATTTGAATCTTGCCGTATGGCGTTGCTATATTTCCTTTCTTTTTAGATGGAATGGCTCTGATATACTTTTGTATGGTGGCTTGCATACATACCCATTTGTGTATGTAGTTGATCCCTTCGCCTGCCGATTACGCCGCCCGTACAGGTCCCGATGGATTGGAAGTGGTTGGGACGGCCGAAAGGTCTACCCGTGAGTGGCTTTTAGGGCCCCACCGTACTATTTCAACCACTACCGTTCATCCAGGCTTGTATCTAGGAGCGTAATTCACCGAGGTAGTTACATTAGTGCTTCTTCAATACCTCCAATAGCCTTTCTTCTTCCTTCCCTGAAAGTCTAGAACTAATAATAACAGGATATATCTTCTTATCATCAAGATAAACATATTTAAGATCATCAGGTAAAGGTTTTAATTCGAAAACAGGATCCCCTTTGGGTGGTAGTGTGGTACCCAAATCTTCCACATGTAAATTATGCTTAAGCAACTCAGGCTGACTAAGGAAAACCTCATCAATCTCATCTCTTTCCTTCATAAAGGCATCACTTTCATGATCTTCCATGAATTGCTACAAAGCATTGTTAGAAGCAAGAGAAATAGAAGACAGTTGTTCAACCTTGAAATCCTCATCAGGTAATTCATTTTCATAAGGGGTTTTGGCAAATTTAGAAAAATTAAACTCATAAGATTCTCCATCAAACCACATTAGCCAAAATAGAGCGCTCCCTTATCTTGGAGGGAAAAGGGATCTTCTCAACATAAGGTTCAGACAAAATAGGATCAATAGTACAAACCTCTAAACTAGCAGGAACGTGGATAACAACGTCTTTATAAGGAGCATGGTACTTGTCCCACTCTTTCTTGGGAATATCAATATAAGAGGCAAAAGCATTAAAACATTCCACAAGAACTTGAGGATCAAGGCCAAACTTATTGCTAATATCACGGAAGTTATTAGTTCCCATAAAATATTTAATGCACTCATAATCATAGTTTATACCTGACTTTCTTCCTTTGTCATTCGCCGAATATGGTCTAGGAGACCCATTTAGCCTTCTTCCTTCATACTTGTGAATGATCCAGCACACGAAGAATCTAGTAAACCTTTATCCTGAAGAGAAAACCTAGCATAAAAGTTATTGAGAATAATATTGTTAGGGAGTTCATGAATAGGACATTTAAGCATTAGCAGCTTCAATCTCCCCCAAGCTTGAGCTATGCTTTCTCCATCAAGAGACCAAAAATTATATATAAGGCTTCTATCCTTTTGGATTTCACTGGGAGGATAAAATTTAGTGTAAAATAGAGATTCCATCTCCTCCCATTCCATGGGTTGTCCATTCTTCAGCAGCTTATACCATGCCTCAGCTCTCCCTTTCAAGGACATGGAGAGTAACTTCCTTTTCACCTGTTCAGTTGTGATACCTACACACTTAAACAACCCGCATAATTCAAGGATATAAAGCAACTGATCACCATGATGGACAGTTCCATCCCTAAAATAATAATTATCCATGACACGATTAACATTACTCGCAGGTATCTTAAAAGGATCTATCTCAACAGGTGGTGGTTCATCTACTACCATAGAAGTGGTAGTAGTTTTACCAAACAGAAACCCAAGCGGGTTATCCATATTGGAAACAAAGCAACAAATAGTAACAAAAGGAAATACTCACAGTCGAAGTTTCTCTTACCAGTTCCACTCTTCAATAGCGCTTCACTCCCCGGCAACGGCGCCAGAAAATAGTCTTGATGACCCACAAGTATAGGGGGTGTATCGTAGTAGTTTCGATAAATAGGAGTGTCGATCCCAGTGAGGAGCAGAAGGTGCTGAACAGTGGTATGGAGCATGAAATCCCTGTGAATACTTAACAAACGGATTTTAGTGGTTTTCTGACAAAGTAACAAAATAAAGAGCAAGTAACAGAAGTAACGAGCAAACGGAGCAAGTGGCCCAATCCTTTCTTAGCAAAGGACAAGCCGGTGGAAATACTTATAAAAACCAAATGTTCTCGAGGACACATGGGAATTCTGTCAAGTGCTTTCGCTGCAAATAGTTGAGTACTCTTCTTTGGTGTTTGTAAGTGTTATGTGGGTGAACCTGTGCTAACATACTGCCCTTCCTAGGACTAATACATACTTGTGATTAAACCCCCTACAAACATCCGTAACTACAGAAAAGTAATTAAGATATAAATCTAACCACAGCCTTAAACTCTGAGATCCTACGCTTCCTTGTGCAAAGGTGTCCTAACGGGGGTTCAGGTTTCTGTCACTCCGGCAACCCCACAATTAGTAGCCAAATACACAATGCATTCCCCTAGGCCCATAAATGGTGAAGTATCATGTAGTCGACGTTCACATGACACCACTAGAAGAATAGCACCACAACTTAAATACTAAACCATTGAATAATAACTCATCACAGATTCACTACTAACAACATGACTTCTCTCATGTCCTCAAGAACTAAACGAACTACTCACGAGACATCATATGGATCAAGATCAAATATGATATGATAATGGATAACAATCTGAACATAAACAATAACCCAATGGTTCCACTCATAAGCATCAACTACAATAGTAATTAACACTGGGAAAGTTTCCTCTAATGAACTAAGCAATATCCAACACAATTGTTACAGCGGGACGGAGTGATGATGATGGTGCTGGAGGAGATGATGGTGTGGATGATGATCCCGATGAAGCCTAGCTTGATGACGGTGTTGATGGCGACGGTCTCCCCTCTCCGGGAAGGAATTCCCCCGGCAGAAATCTGTCTATCGGAGAGATCTTTATCTCTCGGTGTTTTCAGCCTCCTAGAGGCGGCGGAAGTCTATATGTGGTCGCCCTCCTGGTGTTAGGGTTCCGTAAGGAAGATATAGGCAAAGGGGTGGAGTCGGAGGCCGAACAGGTGGGCCAAACCCACCCTAGGCGCAGGGTTAGGTGGGACCGTGCCGGGGGGTGTGGGCCACCTGAGGCCCCCCTTCGCTCCTCCTTCTGGCTTCCTTCGTCTTCCGGTAAAATAATACGTTTCCATATTTTTCTGGTATTTTTGTGATCTTCGCGAAATTGCACCGAAACGCCGTATTTTCCATCAGAATTCGGACTCCGGCAATCCATCCTCTAGGAATCATCCAACATGCATAAACAGATGAAAAGCCATAAGTAATACCTCATAATAAGACAAATATCAATGAATAGAGGTAAATTATGATATAGAATGGTGATGCAAATTGGGCGTATCAAATGTTCGCCTCCGTTACGGTTTCCTGAGCCGCTCTATATAAAGTCCCGCGCGGCTACCGCCACAACACTACCAAAAAACAATCTAGGGTTTTGCCATCCTCTCTGCTTGCGCCGCCACCGTAGTCTACTTCATTCCGCTTGCCGGCGTGCACCGGCGGTCGGGAGAGCAGGTCTCCGGAACCAATCGCCTTTGCGATCCTGTACGGGAGAGGGCGAATAAGGTTTTTGGAAAGCGCTTCGCGCGACTGCTCAAGTTCGTCATCACGGCGCGTCTTCCCGGTCATCAAGTCGGACTTCGTGCACATCGTCTTCAACGTCGACTTCTTCGACAGACTGCACCAAACTCTGCACCAACAGTGACTTCATCGGCAATCGATCAGTACGTATACCGTCATCAGATCTGTTGCTTTACTATGACTGTTAGTACGTATGCTCTGCTATTGTTCATGTTTATCAATACATCTAGTATATTAGAGGTTCACGTGATTGTAGTTGTTGCTGTCATGATTTATATTATGGAATTAATCATGGAAATTATGTCTAATAATCCAACATTATTCATATTTTCTGTGTTGGCAAGGTTCAGGTGTCCTAGATAAACTGAACCTGAAAAATTCTGATCGGGAGAGACAGCAAAACGTATTCCATACAAGGAACACACTTGGCGAAACTGATACTAGATAAGTAAACTCGATATTTATACCAACTGGCTCGCGCCATTAAATCCTAAAACAGATACTAGAACAAGTGCTTGCAAACATGAAATTAAACATAGATAGGGGACTTGTTGCGTTTTAATCGGGGCGATGGATCCGCTTACCGGATGCGAGTCATCAATACGTTTGACTGACTAACGTATAATGTCTTACTCGGGTTATCCCGAAAGGACAAATATGATGCACCTCAATGCGTTTCTAGGAGGCCGATCTCACCGCAGGATATGCAATACAGTGATCCGACGCTTTTAGAATCAGAAGCCCTTTTTCTTGGGAGGACCCCGTCTGAGATTCCAGCGACTATTGGCTGAGTTAGTCAACCTAATCGCTCTAACTTGGTTATCAATTCTTCGAAACATGGAGTTATTGAAGAAATGGAAGCAAAAAACAAGGGTCTACAAGTAAAAGGTAGATTGTATTAATTTTGTCGATCGTGTACTTAAATTCAATTTGCAGTCACCCTCACAATTTATATGGTGTCTCGAATTTTAGAACTCTCGTATGATATTTAAGGATATTAAATATAAACAAAACATACATACAATACACATATATATATAATAATTCATGTACCTTTTCACAATATAGTGTTTAGATTTAGCACAATGCCATTTTTCAGTAAATATACAATACAAGCAAAAGAAACAATGTAATTTATATTAGCAACATTCATATGCTGTTAACTTCACACCTAATTAATTGAAATTATAGTCATTAAAACTATGTAATGGTAAAAAAGGTTATACAATGGTATAGAAGTTTATTATAAATATATTTATCCACTAGAAATTAAAAATATGTTCAGATCGTCCTTCCTCACAAGAGTTGGTATAGCTCCGATGATGCCATTACTCTCATTCTTTACTCAACAGGTTTTGGATTAGTCTCGCTTCTTGGTTTTGGAGCGCTTGCGCGCGTCTTTCATCAGTTTATGATGATAGACTTTGTTGGGTAATCAATCGAAACTAGCCTCCTTGGTCATCACTCTTGCAAGTGTTCGTCGGAGGTCATTTAGAACTTTCTCCGGCAAATAGTTTTTACACTGCTAGAAGGGTGACTATCCTTCCAATCCAAGCCAAGCATTTTTTAGTAGATGTGCAATATATGGAGGCTAAGGAGCTGTATACAATTGGTCAATCACATTATGCACCACACATTCAAATTTTTCTATGCGTTCTCCAGCTTGTCTGGCTAGCACCTTAATCACGCAGCAGCCTCATGTAACCCGGATATCATGTTACTTCCACGCTCCTCCCCACGATTTGTCATCTTACAGTGAGTCGACATTTTTGCTAACAAGAGAACAGGTAGTAAATGACAATTGTGTGTGAGCGACGACTCTTGGGTGTTGGGTGGGATATAGGTTGGAATGGCACCAACAAAGACACTTTGGGTTTGCAGTTGCCTACTATAAAGATTATGTTTTTGTATTGAGGACCTCAAGCACTCGTATCGCTTTATTTTCCATTTTGATTTGCAATCGGAAGAAATAATTATTTACATGCAGTGTTGGAATTGCAAATGAAAGTTGAGGTATAGCGAGGTATGTTTCCAATGATATAACTACATATCGTTTGATATCGGACATCTAATATACAATAGCCAAGTGATAAAAAACTCGATATACAATAGCTCAACAAAAATGAAAACACAATTTCTCTCAAAGAGCCTAACAAACCTGACTTGTGATCATTTGTACGAAGAACCAGAGATCGCTGGAGAAACGAAGTCATATAGGAAAAAACTAGCTACAGTTGATATCTAGCAGGGCGACGAAATGGCTTGACCTAGAAGCAAAGATAGGTGTAGCACAATTACGTGGACATGGTAGGCAGAGACATGGATCAACCAGAAGCGAACATTGTGGATCTTCCCGGCGTATTTTTTCTTTAGTTAAAGAGTTTCTTACTCCATTATACATAAATTTGAATCAAGTTATTTATGGAGCTCAAATGAATTTTTTTGTAACATCCTATCATTTAGGACCAAAATACGGGGTAGAAATGGGAATTGTATATTGCATTCACACATCTTAAAATGAGGGGGATTTTTCTCATGTTGCTCAATACAGAAAGTGATTGTGATTGGAATATCAGATGGCTTAGGTTAAGATAATCAGGTGAGTGCTATAAACTTTTAGATCTCCTTCCCTCTAGCCTTGATCCTCTACGCCCGATTCCGTGCTATCCCGGGTTTGCTGTAGAGCTGCTTAAGCATTTCCCTGTGAGCCATGTGTCTGAGAACCACCTCCCTAGGAGCCTGTGATCCGGCCGCCGTCCATCATCGACCATGTGGGAGGGGCTAATGGATGATATGCAAGAGTGGCGACTTGTAAAAATCAAGTGCAGTCGGTGCAAAGCATCAAGGAAAAGTTGTATGTGACTTCTCAAGAGGCGATAGAGGCGGTGGCTAAAAACCCCATCTAAGGTTCTTTCCCCCTGCCGGTGTTACCACTCCGCCTCGGGTGGCCTTGGGTCTTGGAGATATGACGGATCACGGTCCCAGCCAGCGGAGGGTTTCCTTCTTTGTTATCCTCCTACATGTGGGGCCCATGTCCCGCATGTCATCCATGTCACCATGATTTCAACGACCTAGCTAAATTTAGACCAAATCCGAGTCAAAATATCTGAATTTCATATCAACAATTATACAATCCGTGAGTAGGAGCACTATATAAATCGAGTCACACACAAAAAATACAAGGATCGCAGAAGCATATCCATGTTGTCTCGGGATGGGATTGTGGACAAGACATGCGCGTATCCAATCTTAACCTGAACTGAATTGATCAAGAGTGCTGAAGCCGCACCAAACCGAATCGATAAAAAGAAGCTCAAGCCACCACCAGCTTCTCCGCGATGAGTAGAGGAGACCGTCGATCGAATCGTCAAACCCTTAACCCTCGATCGAGGGGAAACGAACCCTAATTCTCCAATCCCCGTCCGGCAACATAGTCCGCCCTCCTCGGCTCTACGCGATACCTTACATAGGCCGCTGGCGGCTCACGCTTTCCTATCTTCTTCCTCAACATGAGGGCCACCACCACCGATCTCCGGAATGAGACAACTGCGTTAGCCTTGAAGGCAGCGGGCCTCACCATCTAGGTTTCCTTCATCTTTGCTAGTCCGTCGTGCCTCTCCTACTTCTGCATATGTTGCATCAACGTCTGCGAGGAGATCCCGTTCGCAAACACGCCGAAGTTCATTTCCTCTGTGGAGGACACGACCCTCATCCAAGTCGGTCGCACCACCAGAAAGTCGGCCCTCATTCTAGTTACTTGGTATTTAGATAAATATGCCACGATTAATTTGGAACAAGGGAGTCTCTTTCATTTTACGCTTGTCATCATTAACGATGGTTGCGGCTCGGGTGAGCTTTTTCGATCTTTAACACGGTTAGTCTAGTGTAACAAGGTCTACAACAACGCTTTGTCCGGCTTCCGCAATGGAGGGCCGAAGACGACGGTGCGCCTTCGGCTCACGCTAGTAGTCGTAGTCGTCATCAGGTGGTTTAAAGACCTATTTGTAATATTTTTAGTTCTCTTTATACTCAGTGGTTGTAGTCCTCGCTAGAGTACTAAGCTAGGTTAATGATTATTAATGAATCAGTTGAATTTGAAAAAAAAAAAGGAGTACTAGTACTAAGCTTCTCCGATGCTGAGCATTGAAAAAACATACAGTCAACGCGAGTTGGCCAGATAGGATAGGAGACGGAGTCCCGAGCCGAAAACGACACAGTGTTCCAGAATCCAGATCAACCACTCTACTCAAAGGGCGAAGAGAAGGAACCCCAAGGCCCCAAAAAAAGAGAGAGAGAAGGAACCCAAATCCCCAACCCCTTCGGTGGGAAGACGAAGCCCCCAAATCCCCAATCCCCGCCGGCGACGATGTCCGTCCTCCACGGCTCCGCGCAACTCCCTCCACCGTCCGCGAGGAACCCCCGCCTGCACGACTGGGGTCTCCTCAACTCGACGACCTTCATCAGCGATCTCCGGAACGAAACCACCGCGGCAACTTTGACGGCAGCGGGCCTCACCATCCAGGTTTCCTTCGTCTTCGCTGATCCGCCGCGCCTCTCCTACTTCTGCGTCTACTGCGTCGACCGCCGCAACGAGATTGCGTTCGCAAACGCGCCCAAGGTCGTTTCCTCTGCGGAGGGCACGGCCCTCATCCGCGTCATTCTCACCACCGAAAAGTCGCTGCAGCACTTCCTCTACCGGGCCAGAGGGCCCAGCGGCGCGCCGTCGCTCGACCTCCTCCCGGACATCCGTCAGTATTCTCTGTCAGAGATTATTTTTCGACCCCTTGGTTTCGTCTCCCATGACAAGAGCACGCAGTTGGTCATGGCCGCTCTTAGTTACGGACCAAGTAACGGGCAGTACTACAATCTCCATACTAGCATCTGTTCCGAACAGTACTATTCTACATGGTCCAAGAAGCTGCTGCGGGTGGAGATCCCTGACGGCCTTCCCGTGAACTCGGCTGTGATTCATCCCGCCAAGGTGATTTCCCTTGGAGGAGGCGGACTGCTTGGCTGGGTTGATCTCTGGAAGGGCATTGTGATCTGTGACGTGCTCAACCCCGGGGCAGTGACGGCGTCTTTTGTCCCTATGCCCAAGCTCCTGCCCAGCAACAACGAACTCTACAGCAACCACTATTCTGCACGGCCTATTCGCGATGTCACCTTTAGTGGTGGTTACATCAAATGTGTCGAGTTTGAGGAACTGGTAAAACTCAGACCCACAACTCTACCAGCTGATCCCTGGGACAGGGATGAACTCCAAGACTCAGAACTGGCCATCAGTCCACCCCAGGAGGAGGAGGAAGTATATGATGTTGTTGGCTGGAGGCTCATCACATGGTATAGAGCACTGACTTGGAATGGTTGGCGCAAAGGGAGCATGGTTCACTCTGATGACATTGGTACTGTCTCCTTGCCTCAGCTAGCAGGTGGTGCGTGTGCTCATCTAAACGTACCATTCAAGGACCTGAAAACAGCTTCTCCCACTCTGTGTGGCGATGACGATGTTGTTTACCTCGTGTCCATGCTGGACGAGAATGACCAAACAGCATGGATTGTCACTGTTGACACTAAGAGGAAGTCACTTGGAGAGGTTATCCTGTTTAATGCTGAGCACTCCTCGGTTTACAATCCATCCTTTGATCCATGTGTGCTGACCAAATATCTGGATGCTAAATCAGGTTCATAACTATGTATTGTCACTTGTTTATCGTATGATACTCCTAAGGTTCATTTCATTCTGGATGGTTATTCTCATTTCGTTATCTACATTGTAGCCCATTTTAAATTGGCCACAACTGGGGACATTATTGTTTGCCGGAGAGTACAGTGTGTTGTGTGGCATCAATAATCTGTACCAATTTGCCCACTTTCTTCACTTGCGGTGCTGAAAGTAATAATTAAGGCTTAAATATAATGATTAGATCCCTTTTATGCATGTTTAAGTTTAGAAATTGCTTGAGACGGGGTTGGATATGCTTAACGACGTGTTAATTCAGCCCCTTGTTTTAAAATGGTAATGATCAGTCAGCTGTTTGATTTCATTAATAATATGGGGCTGAATTCAGACTGATAGTTTGTTATTGACATCATTGTTACCATATCTATTGAGTAATGAGTGCTCATGAATCTAATGGTTTCCTGCTCTTTTATGCATTAGATGGAGCTCCAGTAGGTATGCGAAATCCTTGTGATGCCGCCCCACAAAACTTCACCAGGTGTGAGAAGAAGCGGCAGTGACTTTCACAGTCAGAACCAGAAGAGCAGCCACCTGTATTGTAGCATTCACCAAGTTTGTGATGTAGTACTTGAACAGTTCTTAGACATGATACTTGATAGAATACTCCCTGCATTATTGCTCTCTAATGTGTAGAATTCATGTCTAACTGATATTTCTTCTTGTGTGATTTTAGGGTTGATACCTTTTAACTCGTGCAGCTCTAGGGAAATGTTGATGATATAATCATGAACTTTGAGGGATAGTGATGAGGCTTGTTCAACCTTTCAGGCGTGCACTATGTCGAACCAACAAGGCTCCAAGGACATCGTACATTCATAATGGCGGTCCCCGTTGCAGGATTGTGATGTGTGCAATGAGACGGGCGTTGTGGAATTGCGAAGAGTCCCGGCTTCAATGAGACTGTAATTTGTCACGCACCCACGCACACTACAATACTGCTTGGTATAGGAGCAGCTATGAACAAATTCATGCAGGTGCATGCGTGTACGGTGTACCTCTGTACTCTATAAATACAAAGAAAAAAACAAATCTGTGGCAAACAAAATTCAAGGCCAAGTGCAAAAAGGATGTTCTGCCTGGCTAAACGATTTGGTCATACTCTATTGGCTGGCTTATGTAGAACTGGTCTCTGTCAGTGATTCTAGTGTATACAGTAACAGAATATGTGGTTTACAAGCATAGCTGTAGTTACTATGGGTATTTATGACGTATAAAGCACAATATGTAACTTGATCCGCTAGCTGGGGATCTCCTTGTGGAGATTGAAGTGCCGCTATAATTTCAATGGATCCGTAGCCCATGTATCGTAGTTTTGACTTGTGAGTTGTGACCATCGAGAGAAAGCTCATCGAATTCTTTCCCGGCCATCTTGACTTGGGAGCCAAAGACTTCCTCAATTTTCTCGTGAGTAAATTATAAGTTGTCATGGTAATGTCCTGAAAACATTTGCGAAAATTTACGAGCTCTCCTGTGAAAACTTGGAACTATTAGGTGTAGTCCTCTCAAATTATCAAGCATAACATATGGAGTACGTCTCACAAAGTAGTAGGAGGCACAATAATGCGTTATGTTATACTTTTAGTTTAAATATTCAAAAGAGTTGAAAAAATGTAGACCTTACAATAATGGCAGATAATCTTCAATTGTGTAGTACATGCCATTAACTTGTGTTCCCAAATTTTTGAGTTGGTCACTTTTGAGTTTTGCACATTATTTTAGCTCGGGTTAAGCCAATCGGACTTAATTTAAAGTGAATCAATCGTTAATTTTGCAAGAAATAAATTGCGGGTTGCAAAACTAGAATGGTTGTTGGCATAATTAAATTCATTCTGTAGGGATTGAACATGTCACAATTCTAGAATACATGGTCCCAAGAAAATGACTTACAAAATGTAAATGCAATAAAGGATGGCATGAGGGTCTCGTGTAAATTTGGAATGAAGCGAAGGGTCTGAATGGCATTTGTTAGTAAGCCTGATATCTTATTTTCATTGCCATAAAGTCTTGATGAATAACCTGTAAAGTATGAGAGGAGTTCACTGCGAAGTATAGACAAGCCAAGGACTGAAGCCTTAAGATCTGGAATCGGAAATTGATAGAAAGTACACGAAAGTGACAAATGAATGCTCGGGAGTGAACACATTTGCAGTAAGTTATCTTTCTTGATTACTTGGATATGTACACATGGTGAACACATTTGCAGTAAGAGAGATGAGTGCTCGGGAGTCCCTCCCGAAAAACCAGTGAATGGGCGACTACTACTAGTTGTGAACGATCAACAGTTTCACTAATTCTATCAAAGTTCAGAAAATCCAATATATTTATGCATAAGAGCAACAACACAAGTTGAATAAACTTGGTATCACGATCAACAACAAACACAAAACATATCATATAACACAACACCAAACACAGGAGAATAGAAAATGATACGGTTTTAAACCATAGTCATGTCCACCTAAACAACTTAAATAAAACCATATCACACATGTTAACTATAGTTATATGTTTAAACTTTGTGCATTGTTGTATAAAGCCTTGCACATATGAAACCAAACACATTGTAGTGAGTATATTAACAATAATATGTATATGTATATGCAAAATTAGATTAACAATGATTATTTCAATTGATACTATCTTAATACAAAGAAGAAAGCAATGCATATATGTTAATTTAGAACTGAATCTAACTTGCAAACACATTCTTTGGTGGTTCAGTTTAGGTTATAAAAGTTAAATATAAATATAATTACCTAATCATGCACTACAAACAACTATTAAGATATTTGATAGACTGTCCACTTAGAACTCTCTACTATGATATGTAAGGATATTAAATATAAAGAAACACATACATTGTATATAGTAACAAAATAGTAATTCATGGAAATTATACATAATATAGCGTTTAGATTTTGGCACAATGCGGGTTTTTTTCCAGTAAATATACATTACAGGTGCATAGCAAAAGAAACATATAAATTATATTAGCAACATTCAAATGTTGTTAACTAATTAATTTAAAATTATACTCAATAAAACTATGTAATGATAGAAAAGGTTATACATAGGTATAAAAGTTTATTATAAATACATTTATTTTAACTCACCACGGGTCAACTTCTTCCGCTATTTGTTCATGTCATATTCACAAGGGACATCAATAAGTATTTTTTAATAGATGTGCAATATGAGTAGTGTCTAAGGAGTTGTACACAACTGGTCAATCACATCATGCACCGCCTTCAAATCTTTCTTTGTATTTTCCAGTTTGCTCGGCTAAAAACTTAATCACGCAATGACCTTTCGTAACAAGGACACCATGCTACTGCCATGCTCCTCCCCGTGATTTTGTTACCTAACAGTGAGTCGAAAATGTGGTCAACAATATAATCAAGCAGTAGCCGACAACCGTGAGCGACGAGTTCTATGTGTTGGGTGGATATCGACTAGGATGGCACCAACAAAGGCACTTTGCGTTTGTAGTGGTTTGGTCGTCTTCACAAATTCACATCATGTTTGTGTATTGAGGGCCTTAAGAACTTAGAAAGCTTCATTTAATATATCAATCTATAATTGGAAATAATAAGATTGGCATGTTGTGCTGGAATTTCAAATGAACGTTGAGGTTTAGCGAGGTATGTTTACTACTACATAACTACATAATGTTGTATCACATTAATAATTCGTATGGACTTAGGCGCTTTCTTTCCTTGTGTCTGACAGTAATTGTTAATACATACATTGTGATAACTTTTTTGTTGCGCATCTTTTTGAAATTGCGCGAGGTTGGGTATAATTGAGGACATGCTATTTTAGCCCCTTATTTTGAATTAGTATGATCATCCAGCTTTAGATATCTACTAGTATGGAGATGATAGAGTGGTAGTTTATTATATCTATTGAGCAGCGGGTGGTCGTGAATATAATGGTTTTCCGCTCTTTTACCAACGAATGTTATTTTTGTATTTTTTTTAATATAATGTATGTTTCTCAATATATGTGGTCTGGCATAGTTCAACCCATTTTGGTATAGAAGTTTCTCATTATATTATCTACAATGTAGCTCGTGTTAAATTAGTCACAACTGAGTTTGTTGTTTGTGGAAGCATACACTATTGTGTGGCATCGATAATACTGTACCATTTGGCTCACTTTCTTCACTTGTGGTGACAATTATATTTAAGACTTAAACATGATATACCTTCTTTTTGTGCATGTTCAAGTTTTTGAAATTGTTTGAGGTTTGATTGGGTATAATTAACTATGTGTTACTTCATCCGGCCCCTTGTTTTAAATTGGTATATGATGATTTACCTGTTAGATGTCGCTGCCAATATGGACCTGAATTTCAATCCAGACTAGTAGTTTCTTATGAAATCATTGTTGTCATATATCTATTAAGTTGCGAGTGATCATGAATCTAATGGTTTTTGTGCATTAGATGGAGCTTTGACAGGTATGCAAAATGCTTGTCATGACGCCCCACAAAACTTCATCATGCCTGAGAAGAAGCGGCATCAGCCTATAGGGACAGAACCAGAAGAGCAGGAACCTGTATCGCAGCTCCTGCAGCCCACATCAGGTAATAAATAGTGACACCGACCAAGTTTTTGATGTACCACTTGAACAATTCTTTCTTAGGCATGCTACTTGATAAATTGCTTCTTGCATTATTGCTCTCTAAGGCACATGTATGTATATTTCCTATCCGTAATTTTGGGGCTGATAGTTTTTGCTTTGACTTGTGCAGCTATGCCAAGTCAACTCTGCACAACATGCCTTCACCTAAAGTCTAATATGTTGATGTATAATACTCCCTCCGTTTAGAAATATAAGATGTTTTAGGTTTGTAAAGAAGATGTATCTAGACACCTTTTAGTGTCTAGATTTATTGACACCTTTTAGTGTATAGGTTCAAATAAATCTAGACACTAAAAGATGTCTAGATACATCTTATTCACAAACCTAAAACATCTTATATTTTCAAACGGAGGGAGTAAGTCATTATAAAGTAATGTGAGGATTAGTGACACGGCTTGTTTGACTGTCTCTGGTGTGGCAACATACAATGTAACACCTTCATTGCATGGAGGGGAGGTGACTCCGAGGACATCTGCCCAGCGCGTAATCAGAGTGTTCGACAATGAGTCTTAGGTGGTTGGCAAGCAACACGGATATTACCTAATTGAGGCATTGAAGAATTGTGTGTGTGGAGGATGGGGCGGGTGACGGAACTGTGAAGAGAACGTCGTGGCTTGTTGTGTAACAGAACATGGGCTCAAGCATTTTTTTCATTGCACTTTCTCATTGATTAGAGTACATCTCAACAAGTTCGATCCAACCCTCTTCAAATACTGTTCGGAAAAAAAACCTCTTCAAAGGTTGAAGATTACACATAAGGAATAGCGATAACTTCAAAGAAAATGGGAGTACCAGTCCTGAGATTTTCGTAGTGGTGCACCGTCTATGACCATTACTAATGACCTTAACATAGATAAAAGCAATGCATATTAGGCACGTAAATTTGTCGGTGAATAACATAATGTTAGTAGTTGTGCTTGCGAATGTTTTTTTTCCTTAAAACGGTGCACTGACAAAATGGTTCAGATAACCGAGCGGTCCTACGATATCAAGATATCATACGTAGGTGGAATATGAAAAGTAAAAGGAAACCAAACTTGACCAGGTCTGAATTAAAATCTGTAGCCATCGAAAGTTGGACTGTAATCCATCTATTCAGTATAATTTGGCTAACTAATCTTTACTAACTCAAAATAACTGACACAGCTTTGTCTACATACACATGTATATAGACATATCTCTACACAAAGTTGCAACATATGAGTATGAAATTTTCCAAATAAGTGATGCAACTTGGTCCTAGCATGGGAACGTGAAAGGGGACATTTGTGTCCACGACAGAACATTTAAGGCCTAAGTTGTTCAAGACTTGCGACCATAACACCGTTGAACTTAAATAATTTCATCATATGTATCTTTTTCTGATTCTCTTCTAGACACACTGCTCTCAGCAAATGAATGTTACAGCCTAAATATCAACTAAAAAGAAATTAACAGCGGCATGTGTACTGTTCACATGTGTGTTCGGCTGTAAATACAATCAATTATTATTGACGGCATATAACGCTTATATCAACAAAACAACCATGTCTTTAAATACAAAAGATCTTTCTCCCCGCACACAATTTCATGTGTTTCATCTAACGGCCACACTAGGGACTCTTTTAACTTAACAACAGATTTATACTTATTTTGACCGACACTTTTCACATTGCTCCACGCTCTAACAATTCCCATCTAAAGTTAGGTGCCGCGTAAACCTTGGGGAGAGTATGGAGGAGTATGCCGACACAAACACAGATCACGGCGACGCCCATCACCGTGAACATTGCTGGCCTGTACAGGAAGGTCTTTGCAAAGGAACTGGGGTACATCCGAGACTGACGACTGCAGATGTTGCACCTTGGCGCGGATGATGGTGACATTGTCATGCTTTTGGAGATCTCCAGGCTAATATCACCAGGTTTCATCCCATCAGTTATTACAGGGCACATGCTGCTGGGAACACCAAGGACAACATGACCTTTGACAAGGTGCTTATCTATCTTCTTCTGGACCAGATTCATGTAAGCATCGTTGCCTCTCTGACGAGCGTAATCTTCAGGGGTGAAGCCTATCTCATCTCTCACATTTCTCCAGGCGTTGAGTCCAACCTACAAGAAGCAACAGTAGGGAGATTAGACAGGATCCTCAGAATTAACTAAACAAACTAGATTTAGACAAGTAATGCATGTAGAACAGCATCATTAATTTGTTGTTCATCATTTAATTGGTGTCGCTCTGTGCTAGTGTTAAAAGATCAAAAAGAATGTCTCAAATAATAAGTTGCCATTGGTGTATATGCCTGCAGGGCTATATTTTAAACATCTGGTCAATGGAATTTTGAGGTCGAGAAAATAGGCAAATTAGAACATGAGGAAGTATTTGAATTGTATTGCACAAAGTAAATGAGGGAATACCAGTCCAGGGTCATCAGTGAGTGCATCCAATACATCCTCTGAATCACTAGTAGCAGCTGCTATATGGAGGGGTGTAAATGTAGAAGGGCCCTGAGCATCAGGTCTGAATAGGTATGTCTCTGCGGTTTCCTTCAGATTTTTTTTCGGCTTGTATCTCAGCAGAAATCTAACCATTAGGACAAATTTCCCTCGCACAGCAGTGTGCAGCAAATTTTCCGACAATACCACCTCTTTTGGAGACTGCAACCCAGTATCAACAAATCCATCAAATAATAAATCTAACAGCATTTTGGTCACAGCACACCACTCCTGCTCCATGGCGAATATACCAAGATTCCTGAATCTCAACAGGTTAAAGGTCGCTGCAGGAAGCTCCGCTTTATCATGCTTTGAAATTATGTTTACTCTATGAAGAAGCCAGCCCAGTTCATTTAGAAACTCAAAAGCTTGACTCCTGGCATTGTCATCATCTGCCTGTTCATGACTAGATGACTTAAATATGCTCTCCAGCTCACAAACCTCAGAGCATACATCCTGCTCAGCAATTATGAAGGGGAAGAAACCATTACTAAATCCACCATCTTCAACCTGAAATTGCCAATGAAACAAATTCAAAATAAGTTAAGAGTTATGATTGGAAAATGAAAACTCCATCAAAACAAAAAGCTAACAAATCGTACTTGTACCTCTATGAATCCTCTTCCTCTTGAACCAGGGAGAGAACAGCAGAAGCTGAGATATTCAATATCTTCATGCTCAGTGTCATCAGCCACAACAGCCGTGTCTTCCTCAAATACACAACGCCCTTCAATTGAGCAAATTAGCCTGCGAACATGGCATTGTGTATTTTTAGATAACAACATATTTGCTGAATTAAACATCAAGATGTACTTGTCTTATGCAAGAATCAGTATATGTAAATTGTATATGATAAAGTACCTTGAGGAATTACTGACTAAGTTAACGCCTTCTACCCTGAAATTAACTGCCGCTGAATAAGGAGCCGCAACCGGACTAACACATAAAACCTTGCAGTAATGATGAGAATTAGGTGCCAGTGGTCTGTCCAACATAACTTGACCTGCAGTAATATGACCATAAGGAAATATTAGCAAAATCCCGAAGTAAAGCATAAATAAAACCTGAACAGATATGCAAAAATATACAAGAGCTTGGACTCACCATTGTGCATAAAAGCAAGTTGGTGCCGCACCATCATGAATACCAAGCCAGATGCCCAAAAGTTATCAGTGGAACAACTCAAAAGCTTATCGAGGTATAAGCTCATATTCTCGGAGAGCTGCAGAAAAGAAAGATTATCCACCAGCCAGAAAAAAGATCACTATGATGACATGGAATGCTTATCATATGAGAAAAAGGTACCTCCCTCCATGAAGACTCATCTAACCGAAGATATACTGTCAGGATAATACATCCAGGTCTAATATAGCTCTCTATATCAGTAGGGCTAGTGGACAACCAACCAAGAATCTGAAATTCAGGTTTAAGTGTTAAATTCAAGATATGCTCTTGTGATTTTGTGAGAGAATGCATATTTACCTGTGATCGCAAAATTGGAGGCAAATCGCTAGGAACTTTCTCAAAAAGCTTGAATACAATTTTATCAGTCCGACACTGCAAGCAGAATAGTAACAGTGTATGTCAGAGAGAGGTAGACAGATGTTCTGGGAGAAAAATACAATGTTCGGGCATATTTTAGGTGTGAATCCACACTGAAATATTGAGATGTCAATGACATTTTAAATGTCTGCAAGTATACAACAATAAGACAATTGTTGTCAACCTCTTTCATGATACCCTAACATACAGGTTTACAAGCTGCTCAGATAGCTTTGAGACTTTGGAGTATTCATGTGGCACGATGCACCAAAGAGATGTGATGAATTGGTTATTTATTAGGTACTCCCTCTGCCCCATAATATAAGATGTTATAGTAATGGGACAGAGGGAGTAGAAGTCAGTATCTTTGACACCTATTTCGTTGGCCAATAAACTTCAGTCAGATTTACTCTTGCAGATTTGTTGAGCTTGGTTCTTGATATCTATCACTATTTCTAGTACAGTAATTGAAACGTTGTGCACGCATAGACGTACATAGGTTCCAACTTCCAGCACTACAGGTATATCCCTCAAAGCACGGCAAGTGGAATAACAATCTAGTCCTGCATAAACTAAAGATATTTTGACATATCACTCCAGCCCTCACCTTCAGCATCGAACATCCCATCTGAATTCAATATCACCTTAAAGGCTTAAACTAACCATCTACCTTCGTACCATATTAGCAATGAATCTTCATCCCTTATTAGCTTGTTCTGTAATTTGTCGCATGCTCAGTTGTGAACTGTTTGTAAACTTGTGGTCAAATTATCAAGTTGGGAGTTGCATGCTGAGCATTTGGCACAACCATATCAATCATCAATACAGAAACGTATCGCCGTATCCTGAGCAACCTAGTTCTTGTAGTCAGTGGCTTTTATTTTATTTTTAGTTGTGGCCACCATGAGTCATGTTGTACACGCACACCTCTTTGGCATTTTCTTCTAATACAAAGTGTACCAAGTTTAGGGGTGTATTCTATCATAAATCTAATAGCAAATTGGCAGGTACTGAATTGCTAATATCCCTTTGAAAAAAATTGTATGTAGGCTGATGGTTACTGTTGCCAATAGATAAGGTTTCTGCTATATACACTGACATGTCATACAATAATTGGAAATTAACCATTTAACTTTCATTTATGAGCACGTCTAAAGGAGAAAATTGATAAACCTGAGCATCTCCATTTGAGCTTGACAATGACTGAGCTGACGTTGAATCTGAATTACCACTAGTCTGTGGTGGGCTTTGAGTCGAATCTTGCCGTATCCAAGATGGGCAATTTGAACCATCCTCAAAGCCTTCCATATCATTGCAAGTGTCATTCAAATCAAAATTCTTAAGCTTGCAAGCTGGATTCTCTGTAAACACACAATGCATATGTAAGTTAATTTTTTCATGGGCAAACGTTTCCTCAGAGTTAAAAATGGTTATATGTATTACCAGGAGTTGCCGCCATGGTAGCTTTTGATTGTACTGGTACAACAGCACATGGTGTCTGGCCACATTGACCACCATTTGCAAAAGGCGCCTTGGAGTTAGATGGTCCTGCAGCCTCTGCTGCAGCAGTATTCACCAAAGCATTAGCTACTTCAGGGGTCCCAGTATTTGATCCATTTTGCATGCTCTGACATGCCTCCAAAAGTTTACAGAGTTCTTTTGGATCCAATGCTTTGGCAACAGTGCCCAGGTTTCTCCAAAGGTTGGATAGCAACTCCTGACCTTGTAAATGCTCAGCGTTCTCAGCTACAAGTACAATTTTGAGTGTTATGTCTTTTCCTGAGTATTACCATCAGAGTTGTTTTGAAGAGCATTACGTATGCTGATAAAAATTCAGTTTAGCCATAGATAGTGTTTCTAAACTCTATTTAAGAGACAAGTTAACATAGACAACAAATGGTAGCCAGTAAAGTACAAAGATTCTAAGCTCAGACAATCTAAAATTGTAGCATTATATCACTGCAAATTAATGGACAGCATAGTCATACTACACCGCTGGTGGTACAGCCTGTTGTGAGCAATTCAGAAATTGGACATCAAGCAATAGTAAGCTTAAAGTACACCAGGACCCTATTATATAGCCTTTACAGTCCAAGTAACTCTAGTATTTCAGTCAAAATGTCCGATAAATTAGCAAAAACATTGACATTCATGTTGCAACTTGCAACTACATCTACAAGAAAACAATTAAGAACACTGTCACAAGTCCTATTTTAAGTCAAGGCAAGTAAAATTCAGTCAAAGCTATGAGTCAAACATATTTTCCCATGATTTAAGGGAATATAAACTATGCGAGTGCCAGTACTTTCGTATGCACAATGGTTAACTATATATTTTACTCTAGCAAGTTTGAAACTTTCAAAACATCACTTACAGTTCAAATTGGCACATACTCCAAGAAGACTCAACAACAAATAACTGCTAACTTTTTCTTCAATAGGACTCCCAGCAACAGCAATTTCAGGGCGGGTTTTTCTCCTCCGCTTATTATGGCCTGCTAGACGCCGACGGCAACTTCGCTTTCCTTCATCAAATTCTTGAAGAAGGTGGAATCTGGACACAATGTACAGTAGTCAAGACGATTTGCCAATATTTAAAAGACAAACACAGTGCATGCTCTATAATCATACCAGAAAAAAACATTATGTAAATCAAATGCTGTCAAAAGCAGTTGTCGGCTATGCCCAGGCCAGGATGAATTCAGTATCTCTTCCAAGTGCATGGAGTCTACAGAGGTATAAGTTGTACAAGAACAGGAAAGAGTGAACTATAAAAGGCCATTATTGTTGGCCATGTACTGTCTAAAATATGTGTCCGATGAGATAATTACTTTTTACGAAAAAGTATATGATACTTAGTCCTTAATATAGTTGGATGGACGGCTTGGTTGCTAGAACAGCATATAAAAATATTTTTATAAGATTCTTCATTTTTTTAATACCTGAGTAGCACATAGGTTTCCTAGTTTATCCACATCAGCTAATCCTCATACATAGGGGCCCAATTTGTAAATTCCCAAATGAAGAAATTATTACATGTAAACGAAAGGTAATAGCAGTTCAATTTGTAAACTAACCTGCTACATTGCTGGCAGAACCGCTGCACAGTATTTCCGACAACAGCAGTGTTAGCCTTAGCGTGCATCTCGCAGACCTTGTGTCGCCGATGGTAATCCTTGGCCACACTAAGGTCCGCCCAGCAGCCCTCCACCTGGCAAGCCGGACCATTCGAGCTTCCCCCCTGCACCCTGATCTTCTTACCATTTCTGTCCTCCTCATTAACACCACCATCATCCACCGCTCCCCCGGCAGCTCCCCCGATTCTCAAGCTGAGCACCTCCCGACTGTTCTCCACTGGGTCCTCGTCCTCGTCATCGTCAATGACCACCACTCGCTTCCTCTTATCAAAGTCACCTCTGACGCTACCATTTCTAAGCACCTCGACCTCGGCTTCCTCGGAGGAAGAGGGCGAGCTATTTAGCGACAGACCGTTTGCCACTGCCGTGGGCACCGGCGTGGCGACAAAGCGCTCGCTGTCCCAGCTCCAGTCGTTGAGGTCCCAGCCAAACACCCTCTTCTCGCGTCTGGCCTGGTCAAGCTCACCACCTAACCCGCCGCCGTACAGGTGGCGGCTCTGCGACCCGACCCTGGCCGCCTCCATGCCCTGCCCCTAGAAACGCTAGCGGAAGCTGCTACCGAAACCAACCTACCTCAAACCGCCGAAATGCACGGCAACCGCAGGGGCCGAGAGATCTAGTCGCCTTCCCTCCCGCCCAAGCAGTCGACAAACGTGACGCCGACGCAGCCGCGGATCCAGACCAGCGAAACCCACATGCCCGCGGCGGGAATCACCGCGAACCCGAGCTCATGCAGCTGGGACCGCCGTGTGGCGGCCGAAGAGGGAGCGGATCAGCGGAGCTGACGGAGCGATCGAATTGGCGGCGGAGGGCGCTGGTTCGGGGAACGAATCGAGCTCCGGGAGGGTCAGGCCGGGCGAATTCCGCCGGCGCGGCGGCGAATTTGGAAGGCGGGATTCTGGTGGGAATGGACTGGGGAGCAACGGAGTCGAGGGAGAACAGAGGAGGACTGGGAGGGAGGGAGGGAGGGGAAAGAGCGAGGCAAGAGATGGTGGAGGCGATGGGGACGCGTAGCGCGACGGCTCGGGTACAAATAGCCCCGCGAAAATGCTATGGCCACGCGTTAGGCTACACCTACACGTAACACTACACTTGTCACCCGAGACTGTTATTTTGGTTTGATCAAAATCTTCAAACAAACGGTCCAATTTTATCTGTTTGTAAACGTAGCACTGCCATTGTTTCTCCCTTTTTTTGTATTCAGACTCACCTTCAGCTTTAGAGGCATGATCTTTGTTTGAGAAACATAGGGTGACCACGGTGTTATATGGTAAGTGAGGCCACCGATTAAGGAAATATAAAAGTGCTCATAACATGGAAATACCCATGCCAAATTACGCGGCCCTTGAAAGAAGGATCTTTTGAACAGTCAGATTCACGCCATTTGAAATCGATGAAATGAAGCCCGTCCAAATTGGGTTATGTAAGAGAGGCAGAAACATCCAACCGCTGACGTAATGTGATAAGTAGTCATTATGTCGTATATGATGGTTTGATAGATAGATAACGGGTAACCCCCCATCACGACGCACTATGTTGGAGATATAGTCTTGAAATGTACGCTATCTAAGGGGTGGTGGTCGTATATATGGAAGTCAGACCTTAAGTCTTGGGTTTATAAAAAATAGTGATTACACAAATATCATTATAAAAATAGAAGAAGAAAATATGACATATGATAAGTGAGGACAAGGATTAAAGAAGCATCATGATGTTCATGATATTTGGACATACATGTGCCAAAGTATGCAGCCCATGAAAGATGTGGGTTGCAACCAACTGCCACGATCGTGTGCAATCCCTAGTGAGGAAGGTTGCTGCAAAGATTGCGAGGGAGAAGAAGGCTGAGAAGACGCACAAGGATGACGTGGCTGAGAAGTGCATTGAAGGGTACCATGAAATGGTTGCCCTCCATTTACACCTTTGTCATTGAGAAGATGTGTGAAATCATCAAGAACGGCGTTCGAACTGACAAGGGCATCAAGGAGGTCCATCTGACTGCCTTTGGAAAGGCTCTGTTCGAGCACTTTGGAGTAGATTCTAGCCACACCCTGGTGTACAATCACATGAGGAAGTGGAGGGTAAGGCTCACCATTAGTAGGATGAGGGATATGAGGGGTGCTCAATGGTGTGAAGACATCAAAACCATCATCCTAAAGAGTAAGCACTATCTTGGACATGTCACGGTTAGCACATTGTCTTATAAATTCTTTGCACACCATTAACAATCACGATCATGCACAACTTACACAATCTTGCAATCATAGGATCATTTGAAGGATGTTGAGTTCCTGAACATGCCCATCCCCAACTACACTGAGATGCAGACAATCATCTCGTTTGGCCTAACCATTGGCAAGTACGCCATAGGCTCAAGTCAGGTTCTCAGGACACCTCCAACAACACATGCACCTTCAACTAATGATCAAGACACCTACCAATCAAACATAGTGATAATCGATGGCCCTGACAAGCCATTGGAAGACATCCCTGATAGGCTAGCTTCTGTAGGGAATAGGAAGCGGGGACGCCCTTGCCGATGACGAGCTCATGGCCTACAACATCATGACCTCCGCCGTGAAGGATGTTCCCTAGGTCATCCGGGAGAACAAGCCAACATACATGCGCCCAAATCTCTACAGGGTCTTCATGGACATGGTTGGCTTCACTAAGGAGTCTCTCATGGCGGCTCCCAGCCACCTTTGTTAACAACAAGGCCGAGGGTACAAGCTCCGTGAGCATGGTTGAGGCACAAAGGGTGTTGTGGCTTAGGACCTACCTAGGCAAGTACTACGACAAGCTGTAGAGCTTGGGTTCACGGGGAAGGGAAACATAGGACATGGCGGTCGGGCCCTAGAGCTTGCCCGATGAGGTGCGCCTCCGCCGTGACCCCGCTTGCCCCCGCGCCCATCGGCTCCACCGTGACCGCGCTCAAGTCTAGCACCTGTGGACACGCGAGCTAAGCAAGCTGGATCGATTCATCTTGCAAAACTAGCTAGCTCAAGATAGCAGTTGAAATTCGATTTATCTAGTAAGCTGCATGATGTTTTCACAGCCCGATGCGGCAAAGTCGGCAGCAGATCGACTTGCTCGCCAATCTAGCTGCACGCGTGCCCTGTCTCACATCGACATGGAGGAGCTGACGTCCACATCCTAGGAGGTGGTGGCCACCGCCCGCATGTCCTCGTGGTGCTGAGAGGCGCGAGCGAGCCCGAAGGCTGCCGTCGAAGTGTCGCCTCTGGCCGAGGCATGGCGACGGGCAGGAGGTGGCACAGCGAACCAGAGAGAAGGAGCGATGGGGTGGGACTCGTCGGCGACAGCGGCGGCTGGCTAGAGAACGCACTCGTCAAGAGGAGGAGGGGATAAGACATGATTATGGCAATTAAGAAAAAGGCTTGCATGCACAACGCCAATCGCATGTACCATAGAGAAAAAGGTGCTCGCTTTAAAGTTCGTGCGGGCATGTCTTTGTAAAAACACCCAGAATCGACGTTTCCAACAAGCCAAGCTTTAAAACTTATGGCATTCGTAGAAAAATGCGACTCAATACAACAACGTCCTTGTTTATTTCCGGCGCGCATGACAAGCAAACCCAGGTACTTTTCCTCATTCATAAGACGAAGATGCATCTCCACAGAAAAAGTAAGAGCAAGTTTAATAGGGGAGTGGGCTGTTGGCTACAACGACATGCCATGTCAGATAAAGTCTTCATAAAAGCCCAGAATACAATAGAATAGCTATTAGATGGGCTATTAAGCAGACTTTAAATACTATTTATTTATTTAATGAAAGCATCCATTGGGTCAAGGCTGCATGCGCTGTACTTTTCCTCGATTAGTGTCCTATAGCCGGGCGATTGGTGAAGGATCGGCTCTCTCCTCTCTATTCCTTTCTCTTCCACCTAAGATCTTGATGACATGGTAAGTGCTATAGTCAGCTGAGTAGACATTATTATACTTGCTCTAATACACGAACGCGTTCTCCAAGAGTCAAATCAAACATGGCTTCCTGAGTTGCAAACTTTTCGGTAGTTAACTAATCTGCAAATTACAGGTTGCATAGGTTATAGGTTAGTTCACTAATGTGCAAATCACAGCATAGGTTCTCTGGCGGCATAGGTTCTCTTGCGAGTCGCAACGCACGTGCGTTCCTCTTGAAAAGTGGGCTGCTACGAACGAGGGGCGTTTCTCTTTGTACGAGACTGCCATGCCTGCAGGTACCGGCCTACTCCCTCCGTTTGGAAATATAAGATGTTTTAGGTTTGTGAAGAAGATGTATCTAGACATATTTTAGTGTCTAGATTCATTTAAACCTACACACTAAAATATGTCTAGATACATCTCCTTTACAAACCTAAAACAGCTTATATTTATAAACGGAGGGAGTACATGTTGGGACTGGCCGGCCTTTTCATGTTGCTGCGCAACACGTGCGCTCAGGAAAAAACAAAATAAAGATACGCAGCAGCAGCACGTGCATAGCGTATAGGCAGGGGAGACGAACCTGATTTGCAAGGGGGCCTAGGCGTCAACACGAGCTCTGGTCCGGTCGTCGGTGTACCCGAGTGGTGGAGCAATGGTCAATGTTCAATCCTGCTCGATTTTTTCTTTCACAAAGACATATATATGTACTAACGTGAAATCTAATAATCAACTGACCTTATTTTGTCTTAACTCGAGGCCACGTTTCTGCGCCCCACGATCTTCATTGTACGGCGCGCGAGGGCCCCGGCCGCAGTGTCTTTTGTTGGTGCCCAGAGAGACGTTTGGTGTCGTGGAGAGAAACTCCATTTTCGTATCCGCGCTATCGCCGGCGCATCCACGGAGATCAGGGGGGGACTGTTAACATCCTTTTTTTGCGCGCGTTGCTCCCCGCAGCTCGTCTCTGCGGATAGATTTTCGGTGGAAGGGGGAGATGGGGGGTGGTCAGGTTGTCGGGGCACATCCGGGCTACATCCTCTCGTCCGCGTCCATATATTCTCGCCGCTGGCCACATCGTTGTTCCGCGCAGCCACATCATCAAATCCCTTGGCTACATCGTCGAGATTTAATTCGAATCATCGAGCGGTCGGCCAGATTCTTGTTCTTTTGGCTACATCCCCACTACATTTGGTAAGTGTACTCTTGGTTTCTGGCCAGATTCTTATTCTTCTGACTATATCCCCACCACATTTGGCCACACTCAGTCTCATAATTTGGTGATGTTAGTTTTCCCTAGTGGGATGTTTTCTCTTGAGTTTGGCAGAATGTTGCTTAGTTTTTGACGGATGTTGCTCTTGATTGATGTCAATAGTTGTCGGTGGGTATGTTGATTATTTTTGCTCTGGATCAATGTCAGTAAATATCGGGGGATGTTGCTTAGTTTATATTAATTTGATGACAGTAGCTATTGGGATTTTGTGATGTTGTTTAGTTTTCATTGCTTAGTTTCAGTTCCGTTGATAAGGAATATGGTGAGCATCCATGAGATAATTTCGATGACAGTAGCTACTGGTAGATGTTTTATCTAGAACAAACTACTTGGGGGATGTCAGTACCTATGGGGAGATTTGAATATGTATCGAGGGATGTTGCTTAGTTTATCTTACTTTCCATGACAGTAGCTATTTAGGGGATGCTAGTTTTTATGGATCAATGTTGGGGGGGGGGCGTGGGTGTTGCTTACTTTATCGTACTTTCCATGACAATAGCTATTTAGGGGATGTTAGTTTTTTGGGATGTTGCTTAGTTTATCTTATATCAACACCCGGATTTTTAATCCTAGATGTCTGTTATGTCATACATCGCAATCCCAGGATTTCCATTTTTGTGAGACATAATAGAATTGGATACCACAGTACATCATCCATTACAAACCATACATACAGTCTTACACAAATAAGGATCTCATAATCCAGTTCTTAATACAACTCAAGCAGCGGAAAATACGTAATAATAACGGTAGCATAGGCGAAGCTCCATCTTCGAGGTCACAGGCAATGCTGACGATGGGAGATGATCCTAGTTGTCGTAACCTTCCTGGGGTCCATCATCCTGGTACTCCTCTTCATAGTCTGGCCACGGAAATAGCCAGGGACAAAGCCATGAGTACTCTTTAAGTACTCGCAAACTAATACTAACAAGTGAAGGGGGGTTTTGTAATAGGACACTAAGCTCTAGGGTTGTTTTGCAAAAAGCCAGATTTATCTCTACTAAGTTCAGAAGCAAGAAAGGCTAGTTGAAATTTTATAACACCTAAGTGGGAACTTGTATTTCATATCACAACTCTGTTGTGGTCAAGTCAAAATCTTAATTCATTTCACAAGTCATTTTGAAAACATCTGACGGGGGAACAGTATGGCCACTCCAACTGTCCATAACCGCGGACGCGGCTATTCGAATAGTTTGACACTCTGCACAGATTGTACACTTTCACCACAACATTCGATACATTCGTCAGGAACAAATCCTGAATTCACCATACTCAGTATGTGGATAATCAATCCTAACCTTTCAATTACACGCCCTAGTATAAGCACCTCTCCTGTGAGTTTGGCCTCCCAACCATGACCAACTGTCATCTTGGGTACTGCATAAGTGGACAATCTTCACAAGGTAGCCTCAGCTCAAACCTTGGCCGAGAGGGAACCCATACTTAGGTATATAAGTTTCCAGTCAAGCCCTACCCGATTTTCGGGTATTGTGGTTGTACGGTAAAATTGGAATGGTATCGCATCCAGACAACTATTAGTTTTATAAAGGGCTAAGGCTCGTGCCTCAACATTTTCATCATCAAAATCATCTGGTGTTCGGAAACACATGTCAAAACATCTCAGTAGAATGACTCATCATTCTAAGGTTTTCATAACCATTTTCACCAAGTATTCCCATCTAAAGTTGATCAAGTTTTATGCTTAGCACTAGCATCTACAAATGGGAGTGAGTACTAATGAGGGATGGTAAACTAGTGGAGTTTAACTAAGTACAATCTCATGTCTTAGGATGACATCAAGATTATCTAGCTTAGGCCAAATTTAATGCTCTTTATGCAACCTTCAATTATCTTTCTAGTATCTACAATTTACTCAAGTAAACTCTAAGTAATAGCTTTGATAAAGAAATAAAGTAGAAAGCTTGCAAGTAAAACTAGGAATGGGGTTATCAAGTGGGTATGATCACATATGCTTAAGGCATATAGTTGGTATGGTAACAAGCAAGTATTAGCTTGCATAGGTCAACTTGCTTAGTAAGGCTTGCATCAGTATCAGTATAAGCTTGCTAAAGTAGAGTATCTTGCAAGTGTTAGCTTGCTCAATCAACTAGTAGTATTAGGCTTGCCTTGTGCAGAGCAGTGAAGTTCTCCTCGGCTTTTCTTCGTAGTATCCTCCTTCCTCCTCGTATCCTTGGTCGGTACTAGCGTCTATGAATAAATACGAGGTACACAATCACCAAACAACACTTAGCTAGTTTCAATCATCACACAAAAGGGTTCTATAGATGATCTAGCATCATTACTAACATTCAAGATTAAAGCACTTGCATTATTTATTTATTTTTAGAAAAGTAATTTCTACTCATTGAAAAAATACTTAAGATTTAATATTCTCCAACTCAAACATGGGATCATGTTGACACATGTCATCACCACATATTTCAGTACATGAGAATGTGATTTAAAGTGGTGTCACAATTTAATAAAGTTTAACCTTTTTATTTTAAATAATTAAAGTGACTAGAAATGCCTATGTGGCATTCTTTTATTACTTGAACATTATTTCTGTAAGTAAACCCATATGTTTTTATTTATTCTGAAAGGTATGATCAAATGTGATTTTTGAGAGTTGGAATCAACACAAAAGATATTATGGTTGAAATTTGAAAAATGTTTGAATGCATAAAAGCTTCTGACTTGTTATTTTTACCAAGGTTGATCTATATATTCAAATGATTTGAATCCAATGGGCTTGGATTAAGCATTTCAATATCTTTCTAACAAAATTGGTTTCATTCAATTTGGTTTACTAAATCGAGCTGGGTTGAATTTTGTAATTAGGTATAGAACTGAGTTTGAATATAAATAGAAAAAGCTAAATTCAAATGGTTGGGCTGCGCGGAAAGGGTTATTGGGCCGGCCCAGTGTCACTCCGCAGCGCGGGGCGTAACTGACAGGGGGGGTCTACTGGCCAGTGGCTCTTTAAACGCGAAGCGGTACAGGGCTAGGTGGTGCGTTGGATTAGAATGAAGATCGACGGCTGAGGGTCGTCGTCGACGATGAACAAGTAACTGGCGAGCTCGAACCCTAGCGTCTCAGTGGGGGTGCATAGGGGGCATACCGGGGCTCCAGTGTTGACGGCGAGGCGGGCAAACAACTAAGTTGACGACGGCGAACTCAGGGGTGGTCGCGGCAGCTCCAGGGGTGGACGAAATCAACGGCTCCTCTTCTCCTCTGCAGCGGCGAGCTCCGACCAAATTCCGGCGATGCGCTGCTCGCCTTGCTCCGGCTAAGGGGTGGAACGATCAGTGAGGTGAGGGGAGTGAAATGGTGTGCTTCAATCGGCTGGGGGTCGCCTCCTTTTATAGGCCTGACGGTGAGACCGAGAGGGATGGGCAGGCGACGGTGGCGGCACGGCTACGTGCAGCTAGAGGCATGGCTGAGGTTGGCGATCGACGGGCGGTCTCCTGGTGATGCTCTATGGTTTAAATTCGCGTGTAGGGGCGGTGGCAAACGGTCGGGAACGTGCGGTGCTCTGCGAGGCAGAGGCGGCGAACTCTGCGGCGAGTGGTGGCTACGAGGTATGGGCGATGAAACGAGCATGTATGGTGGTCTCCTGGGACGGTGGGGTGCATGCTGGCGGGCGGCGAGGGCTCGAGGTGGTCGGGTTGCGTGGGAACGGCGCGTGCTCTGCGGTGCGCGTCGGCATGGTCGACAGCGGCGCGGACGCGGCATTCCTGGCGGTTCTGGTCGCTGTCTTCGAGCTAGGGCTGGTCGAGAGGGGGCGGTGAGGCATGGGTTGCATGCTAGTCAAGGTTGGCATGGCTAGTTGTTTTCCTAGCTTGCTGTCCACACAGGGGTGACATGGGTGCTCTCGGCCTGTTCACCATTGATGACATTGGCGAGCTTACAGTGGTGCTAGGGCTTAGTTAAGGTTGCTAGATGATCTACTGAGGCTAGTGTAACCAGAGAGGGAACAAGGTTGGCTCAAAACACTACTCAAAATAGTGTTTGTGATTTTGTTGATTTGAATCTGCAACCTGTTTGATGAAATGGCCGCATGAACTTAAGTTTTGAATTTTGAAAATATTTTTGGTGGGTGTTCTAGGCATGTGTTGAGGATTCTGTGGATGCTTGGTTTTTGAAAATTGAGCTTGTTTGAGTGGTTTTTGAAATAGTGGGATCTTCCCATATGAAATAGATTTAATTTTAAACTGTCATTTAAGCTAAGCATTTAAATATTTTTGGATGATCACAAAGTGGGCCTTGGTACCTTATTATGAGTACTATCAAGGGGTGCAAAGATCCATACATGTTTCTGTTAAGTTTTGAAAGTTAAGGATAGCCAAAGTAGGCATGGGAGTTAAATTGGCCAAAGTGACCATTCACTTAATTTGTTTGTCTGGGGGGAAAGTTTGGGGATTGTTTAGATGATGTTTATTTCACCTAAGAATCATTTTACAAGCAAAGAAACACAGAACCATGGCAATTCAAAAGAATCCAAATTTTAATACACACACATGAATGCTTTCATACTTTGAATTGGGAAAGTTTTTGATAATCCTAATTTTGATGATTAGAGTTTGATGATCCATGTTTTAATATTTTTGGGATGTTACAAACCTTCCCCCCTTAAACAAAATCTCGTCCCGAGATTTGAAAAAGGACGAAAAAGATTACCTAGGATTTGAAGAGATCGGGAAACTCCGTCCTGATGTGATCTTCGCGCTCCCAGGTAGCTTCCTGTTCCCTGTGGTTGCTCCACTGAATCTTAAGAAACTTGATGCTTCGGGTTCTGGTAGTTCTGAAGGCTTCTTCTAAAATACGGATGGGTACTTCGGGATAGGTCAGGTCATCGTTGATTTCTATGGTCCGGTGATCGATATTATTGAACACTTCAGTCTTCTCTGGAACTTCGAGGCACTTGCGAAGTAATGAGATATGGAACACATTGTGCACGGCTGACATCTCCTCGGGTAGTTCCAATTGATACGACACTTCTCCTCGACGGTTCAGAATCTTGAAGGGGCCGATATATCTGGGGGCTAACTTTCCTTTGAGATGGAAACGCTGCATTCCCTTCAATGGCGACACTTTCAGGTACACAAAATCTCCTATGTTGAAGGAGAGGTCTCGACGTCTCTTGTCGGCGTAACTCTTCTGTCTGGACTAGGCTGTCTTGAGGTGCTCATGAATCTTGTGAACCTTCTCTTCTGCTTCTCGTAGGATGTCGGGTCCGAAAATCTGACTCCCTACTTCCGACCAGTTCAAAGGGGTGCGACACTTTCTTCCATACATGAATTCAAATGGGGACATTTGAAAACTAGCTTGATAACCGTTGTTGTATGAAAATTCTGCAAACGGCAGACAGTCTTCCCACTTAGATCCATATTCTAACACGCATGCTCTTAGCATATCTTCGAGTATTTGATTTACTCGCTCCGTTTGTCCATCGGTCTGAGGGTGATAAGCGGTGCTGAAATCTAGTCGAGTTCCTAAACCTTCTTGGACTTTCTTCCAGAATCTCGAGGTAAACTGAGTTCCTCGATCCGATACGATGTTCTTAGGGACTCCATGCAAACTAACGATTCTAGCGATGTATAACTCCGCTAGATTCGAACTCTGATATGTGGTCTTGACGGGTAAGAAATGGGCGACTTTGGACAATCTGTCCACTATGACCCAGTAGAATCATTTCCCCTACTAGAAGTAGGCAATCCGGTGATAAAGTCCATTCCAACAGAATCCCATTTCCATTCCGGAATCTGCAATGGTTGCAACAATCTTGCGGGTCTTTGATGTCCTGCCTTGACTCTCTGACATATATCACACTTGGCGATATAGATTCCGATTTCTCTCTTCATCTTATGCCACCAAAATTGTTCCTTCAAATCTTGATACATCTCCGTTCCTCCGGGGTGGATAGAATAAGAGTATCATGAGCTTCCTTCAGAATAACTTCTTTCAACTCAGAATCTGCTGGTACACAAAGGTATCCTTTGTACCACAGAACTCCTTCTTCGTCTTCGGTGAATCCGGGTACTTTGCCTGTACCGATACGACGCTTGATTCCGTCGATACTAGCATTTCCTTTCTGTGCCTCTTTGATCCGGCTGATCAAAGTGGGTTGAAGTTCTATTCTAGCCAAAAATCCTTCACTCACTAATTCCATTCGGAAATCTTCCATCTCCTTGTGCAAGCTTGGTTGCTCCTTCAAAATCATGGAGTTCAAGCGGCACGGCAATCTGCTAAGGGCATCTGCTACCACGTTGGCTTTACCGGGGTGATAGTGAATGTCCAGATCGTAATCCTTGATTAGCTCAATCCATCTTCTCTGTCTCATATTTAGCTCCTTCTGAGTGAATATATACTTCAGGCTCTTGTGATCCGAATAAATCTCACAATGGTTTCCCATCAGGTAATGCCTCCATGTCTTCAGGGCTAGAACTGCGGCTGCGAGTTCAAGGTCATGGGTTGGGTAATTCTGCTCATGTTGTTTCAGTTGTCGAGATAGATAAGATATAACTTTGCCTTCTTGCATTAGCCACATCCGAGACCGATCTTGGATGCATCACAATACACATCGAAGGGCTTCGTGATATCCGGCATGATTAAGATTGGGGCTAAAATCAATCTCCTCTTGAGTTCTTGAAAACTCGCTTCACATTTGTCTGTCCATTCAAACTTCTTGTCCTTCTTTAGCAATTGGGTCATGGGTCTGGCAATACTCGAGAAGCCTTCTACGAACTTGCGGTAATATCCCGCTAATCCGAGAAATGCACGAACTTGGGTTTGAGTGGTTGGGGCTTGCCAATCTTTGACATCTTTCACTTTTGCAGGGTCAACGACAATTCCTCCGGCTGATACAATGTGGCCAAGGAATCCTACCTCCTGTAACCAGAATTCACATTTGCTAAACTTAGCATACAACTGATGCTCTCTAAGGGTTCGAAGAATGGTCCTTGGGTGTAGCTCATGTTCTTCTTCTGATTTGGAATAAATCAGAATGTCATCGATGAAAACAACGACAAACTTATCCAGGAAGTCCATAAAAATCTTATTCATGAGATTCATGAAATAAGCGGGGGCATTGGTTAATCCAAAAGACATGACAGCATACTCGTATAATCCATATCTGGTGGTAAAGGCAGTCTTGGGAATATCCTCTGTGCGAATCTTGAGTTGATGATAGCCTGTTCTAAGATCAATCTTAGAAAACACTTTGGCACCGGTCAACTGATCAAACAAATCTTCTATCTTGGGCAATGGGTATTTGTTCTTGATAGTGACGTCATTCAACTTCCGATAATCCGTACACAAACGGCTACCTCCATCTTTCTTGTCCACAAATAAGACAGGTGATCTCCATGGTGACGCACTTGGTTGAATCAATCCAATTTCCAACATGGCATCCAGTTGCTTCTTCAGTTCTTATAGTTTAGACGGGTTCATACTATATGGTCTCTGGGCTATGGGTCCTGTTCCGGGGATTAGTTCGATGATAAACTCGATATCCCTATCTGGGGGCATACCGGGCAAAACATCTGGAAATACATCGGGGTATTCACAGACTATCCGGCTTGGTCAATGGTAGGTTGGGATATACTCTTGTTGTACTTGAATTGACGAGGTAAGGTTTCTGATACATGCTCGACTAATATTCCGGCCGTACTGGTCATGGTTATGGCTTTCTTGGCGTAGTCAATTAATCCTTTATGTTTGGACATCCAATCCATTCCTAGTACTACTTCCAAACCTTTAGTTCCGAGTACTATCAGATTAGCATAAAAATCTATGCCATGGATTCGGATAGGGACGGCTTTGCAGATTTGCCTAGCTTTGGTGGTTGAACCGGGGATTTGAACAATCATAACATGCTTCAGTTTGGTTGGTTGAATCTTACTAGTGCATGCAAATTCTTCGGTGACAAATGAGTGCGATGCACCAGAATCAAACAACACTCTATCAAGTACTGAATTAACAGAAAACATACCCAGCACGATATCAGGCGCTTCCTAGGCTTCTTCAGCATGCATGAGAAAAAGACGGCCGTTGCGGTTGAGCGAGTTCCCTGGGGCAAACCTTCTTCCAGGCTGAACACGACGCTGCTGCTGAGCTGGGGCATTTGCATTGGGGCTGCGGCATTCTTCTTAGGGCACTCATTGGAGTAGTGACCCTTATTTCCACAGTCATAACAAGTCACTTGCGACTTGTCTTTTGCTGCAATAGGTACAACATTGCTTCCAGTCCTCGGGGCAGTGTTGGTGTTGGCGGTAGCATTGTTGTTGTTGAACTTGGGAGGTGCACGGTTGAAATTGCCAGAGTTGCCGGGGTTGTTGTCATTTCCTCCGGGCCTTGGGTTTCCACGGTTGGGATAGGTCGAACGGTTCATCGGGGGTCTGTTGGTTCTTGGGGCAAAACCTGGAGATGGGTTAGGGCGATACTTTGGGGTCTGATGGGTTCCTGGCTGATGCATCATGCGACGCTTGTGGTTCTCATTGGCTTGGTTGATCTTTCCTTCCATATGGATGGCAGAGTCGACAAGGGCTTCAATATCAGCAAAGGGGATATTGACCAACACAGTCTGCATCTCATCATGCAGACCATTCAAGAATCTCTCTTTCTTCTTGGCTTCGGCGTCGATCTCATCCGGGGCATACCTATCTAATGACAAGAATTTGTCACGGTATTCCACTACGGTCATCCGTCCTTGCTTCAGTTCTCTGAACTCGTCTCTCATTCTCTTGATCAAACCCGGTGGCACATGGGTTCTGCTGAACTTGACTTTGAATTCCTCCTAGGTAATCATCTGTCCTCCGGTCATTGCACGAACGTTGTTCCACCATGCTCTTGCATCTCCGGCTATATAGTGGGTGGCAAACAGAACTTTCTCGTTAGCTTCCACTCCGGCGACTTCCAGGTTGTTTTCCATGGTTTGCAGCCAATCATCAGCGTCTAAGGGCTCTTCTGACTTAGTGAAAACAGGTGGGTTGGTGTTCTGGAAATTCTTGAGCTTAGATCCATGGTTATCCTGATTTCCTTGGCCTTGATTGTTGTTGGCCATCTGAGATATGTGCTGAAGGGTGGCTAAGTTGGCTTGACGTTCTGCTCTTTCAGCTTCGCGGTCAGAAACCAACATTTGCAGGATCTGCAACATCGGGTCCGGGGATGAACCACTTCCTCCGCGTGACATCTGAATATTGAGATAGATCGTGAGAAAAGAGGGAAATTTCTAAGGTTCAGGGATTCTAGAAAGTTTTTAAAGTTTGACTCATATTTTCTAGCAACTTGCTTTTCATTGGGTCTCATAGAATTACCCCTCAAAGGTAGAAAGTTCACTTGGAGTAACATGCAAAAAGAACCCCTTTTGGAAAGGCTGGACTGCTTCTTTACTTCTGCTTCCTGGACTCAGAGCTTTCCTTCAACTTTTGTTGCTCCTCTTACAAAGCCTACCTCTGATCATTTTCCTTGTGTCATCTCCATTGGCAAAATGATACCCAAAGCTCAGGTTTTGAGATTTTAAAATTGTTGGATGCATCATAAGGATTTTAAAGCAATTGTTCAAAATGCCTGGAACATTCCTGTTGGCTTTTTGGATTCTGCCAAAATAATTAATGCTAAATTCAAAAATGTAAGAAGGGGGCTGAAGCTCTGGGCAAAAAATCTGCCCTGCCTAAAATCACAAATCTGCAATGTTAATGCCACCATTGATCTACTATATGCTATGGAGGAAATGAGAACTCTTACTATCCTAGAATGGAATCTCAGCGATCTCCTGAAGAATCTTATAATTTCTCTTTTACAAGATCAAAATGCCTATTGGAAGCAAAGGGGAAAAATTAAATGGGTCAAGCTGGGTGATGAGAACACAAAATTCTTTCATTCCAAAGCTACCATAAGTTTCAGGCATAACTACATTTCCATGCTCAAAGATGATTCTAATGAGGAGATTCAAGATCATGATGGTAAAGCAGATCTTCTTTGGAAAGCCTTTAAAGATAGATTGGGTACATCTGATAAGCCTGAAATGCACTTCAATCTTAGTGACTTGGCAGGGGAATGTTTAAGGCAAGAGGACAAGGATGCTTTGGAAAAACCTTTCTTCGAGGAGGAGATTGAAGATGTAATTAAAGATCTTCCTAATGATAAATCCCCTGGACCAGATGGTTTTAACAATGAATTCATGAAACAATGTTGGCCTATTATTAAGGATGATGTGAAACAACTCCTTATGGATTTCTATGAGGGGCAGAGTTCCTTGGAAAGCATTAATGCCTATTTTATCACCCTCATTCCAAAAATTGAAGCTCCTTTGACACCTGCTGATTTTAGGCCTATTTCTCTGCTAAACAGTGTCCTCAAGATTATAACCAAAATTTTGGCTAACATACTACAAAAGTTTATCCTTAAACTTGTCCACAAGAACCAGTATGGTTTTCTCAAACAAAGGTCTATTCAAGACTGTTTAGGTTGGGCATTTGAATTACTTGATCAATGCCACAAGTCCAAAGAAGAAATTTTAATTCTTAAGCTTGACTTTGAAAAAACTTTTGATAGAATTGAGCATTCAACAATTATCAATATTCTCAAAGCCAAAGGTTTTGGTGACAAATGGATTTCTTGGATTCAGTTAATCTTTGGTTCAGATTCCTCCTCTGTTCTGTTAAATGGAGTGCCTGGCAAGAAATTTTATTGCAGAAGAGGTGTAAGACAAGGAGATCCTTTATCTCCTCTCCTGTTCGTCTTGGCTGCTGATCTTCTTCAAAGCATCCTCAATAAAGCAATGAATATTGGTCTTCTCTCCCTTCCCATTGAGGGTGTGTTTGTCCTGATTTCCCTGTTGTGTAGTATTTTAGATGACACTTTATTAATCCTTAAGGCTGACTCAGAGCAATTATTGTGCCTCAAGGCTCTCCTTCATACTTTTGCTCTCTCCACCGGACTCAAAGTTAATTATTCTAAATCTAGTATGATGCCAATTAACATGGACACTGTGAGGCTTGAGCACTGTGCCAATACACTCTAATGCCTCCCTGGCTCATTGCCATTCACCTACCTTGGTCTGCCTTTAAGCTTTAATAAGCCTGCAGTGGAACATTTTCTGCCTATTGTTCAGAGAGTTGAGAGAAGATTGTGTGGGATTGCTGATTTTCTTAATTATGGGAGGAAATTGCAGTTAGTTAAATCTGTTTTATCATCCCTTCCCATATATTATATGAGCTGTTTTGATCTTCCTGTCACTATTAAAGATTAGTTGATTAAGTATATGAGACAATGCTTGTGGAGAAAGAAAACATCTGATGTTCAAGCTAGGGGTCAAGCTCTTGTTGCATGGAATAAAGTTTGTAGACCAAAGAACCATGGGGGATTGTGGGTGCTTGACCTTAATGATCAAAACTCAGCACCTCTTTTGAAGAATTTGGATAAATTTTACAATCATAAGGATATCCCATGGGTTCACCTTGTCTGGAACACTTATTATTGCAATGGTAAACTACCTGGAAGAAGTCTGGAGGGATCCTTTTGGTGGAAAGCTCATCTGAAATTGGTTGACATATTTAAAGGAATTGCAAAGTTCTCGGTGGGTGATGGAAAATCCATCCTTCTCTGGTCTGATATGTGGAATGATGGATGTCTACAACATAAGCTTCCTCATCTTCTTTCTTATGCAAAAAACCCACACATCTCTGTCCATGAGTTTCTACAGACAACTAACATACAAGATCACTTTTTTCTCCCTCTGTCACAGCAAGCTTACCAGGAATATCAAAGCCTTGAGCAAATACTCGGTGATGGCATGCAGGGGGAAACTGACAACTGGAGTTATATTTGGGGCAGTAATATTTTTTCAGTCCAAAAGGCTTACTATTCATTATCTGGTTATCAGCCTGTGCAGCCACATTTTTCCTGGTCGTGGAAATCCTCCTGTCAACAAAAGCATAAGTTCTTCTTCTGGCTCTTGCTCCTTGATAGGCTAAACACACGGAACCTTCTGAAAAGGAAACGATTTACTTTGGCTTCATATGAATGTGTGTTTCATGGCTGCACTAGTGAGGAAACTATTCTACGCTTATTTTGGGGCTGTCCTTTTGCAAAAGCTTCCTGGGCTGAAATTTCCCATGTCCAAGTGGCTGATCACAATCTTTTTGAATCTTTAGCCAGTATTAAAAAAGATCTTAAAGTCCCTTTTGCAATGGAAATTATTATCCTAGGAGCTTGGGGCATATGGATGTGCAGAAACAATGGAATTTTCAACAACAAGCATGCTTCTCTTGAGGAATGGAGGGCTATTGTCGCCCAGGATTTAAGATGGGTCCTGTGTAGAATTAAGAAAAAGAATTATCAGGTCCTCAAAGATTGGATTAGAAATAATTTAGACAGGAGATAGCTGCTCAGAATGTTATCCCTCTTTTGAGGTGGCCTGAAACTTGTAAATACTTATTTGTAACTCTATATTATTTATAAAAATTGCAGTGGGGTTCTTTACCCTACTGTTCTACCCTCAAAAATTCATAGCACACGATACAAACACACACCACAACAAAGGAAAACAGATGGTTTTAAGAACCATTCTGGAAACTACGATACAGTGGGACCGAATATAACTCACTACGCTAGTGCACAAGTGCTACTACTCCTCGGAGTCGATGTAGTCGTCATCCTCCTCATCCTCATCGTCATCGATGAAGGCGAAATCATCCTCATCGGTGAAGAAGTCCATAGCCTGATCCTCCATAAAATCATCATCATCGCTGAGATAGGAGTATGGGTCCCCACGAAGACTCTCTCCGGCATTCTCCCTTTCCTCCAACTACATGTCTCTCTCATGGATGGTCTCCTCCAAATCCGAGATACGGTGACGAAGACGGGCAATGATGCTCTCCTTCTTGTTGAGCTGACGGCGGCGAGACTTGCGATCCTTTGCTAGCATGGCGATGGTCTGATCATTCGTCTTGATGATGGCGGACTTGTGGTTGGAGTAGTCACGGCAATTGTCCAATTCCTGCTGACGATCGTACATCATGAAGCTAAGGTGGTCCAACTGAGTCTTCAGCTCGTGGTGGTATGGGGCTTCCAGTGGATGTCCCATAGCATCACGCCTTGGACAAAACTCAAAGCGGGTACCCTTAATCTGGTTGATACTCAAGGCGTATAGGCAGGGGAGACGAACCTGATTTGCAAGGGGGCCCAGGCGTCAACACGAGCTCTGGTCCGGTCGTCGGTGTACCTGAGTGGTGGAGCAATGTTCAATGTTCAATCCTGCTCGATTTTTTCTTTCACAAAGACATATATATGTACTAACGTGAAATCTAATAATCAACTGACCTTATTTTGTCTTAACTCGAGGCCACGTTTCTGCGCCCCACGATCTTCATTGTACGACGCGCGAGGGCCTCGGCCGCAGTGTCTTTTGTTGGTGCCCAGAGAGACGTTTGGTGTCGTGGAGAGAAACTCCATTTTCGTATCTGCGTATCCGCGCTATCGCCGGCGCATCCACGGAGATCCAGGGGGGTGCGAGGTGCTATCACTGGGGGGACTGTTGACATCCTTTTTTTGCGCGCGTTGCTCCCCGCAGCTCGTCTCTGCGGATAGATTTTCGGTGGAAGGGGGAGATGGGGGGTGGTCAGGTTGTCGGGGCACATCCGGGCTACATCCTCTCGTCCGCGTCCATATATTCTCGTCGCCGGCCACATCGTTGTTCCGCGCAGCCACATCGTCAAATCCCTTGGCTACATCGTCGAGATTTAATTCGAATCATCGAGCGGTCGGCCAGATTCTTGTTCTTTTTGCTACATCCCCACTACATTTGGTAAGTGTACTCTTGGTTTCTGGCCAGATTCTTATTCTTATGACTATATCCCCACCACATTTGGCCACACTCGTCTCATAATTTGGTGATGTTAGTTTTCCCTAGTGGGATGTTTTCTCTTGAGTTTGGCAGAATGTTGCTCTTGATTGATGTCAATAGTTGTCGGTGGGGATGTTGATAATTTTTGCTCTGGATCAATGTCAGTAAATATCGGGGGATGTTGCTTAGTTTATATTAATTTGATGACAGTAGCTATTGGGATTTTGTGATGTTGTTTAGTTTTCATTGCTTAGTTTCAGTTCCGTTGATAAGGAATATGGTGAGCATCCATGAGATAATTTCGATGACAGTAGCTACTGGTAGATGTTTTATCTAGAACAAACTACTTGGGGGATGTCAGTACCTATGGGGAGATTTGAATATATATCGAGGGATGTTGCTTAGTTTATCTTACTTTCCATGACAATAGCTATTTAGGGGATGCTAGTTTTTATGGATCAATGTTCGGGGGGGGCGTGGGTGTTGCTTAGTTTATCGTACTTTCCATGACAGTAGCTATTTAGGGGATGTTAGTTTTTTGGGATGTTGCTTAGTTTATCTTATATCAACACCCGGATTTTTAATCCTAGATGTCTGTTATGTCATACATCGCAATCCCAGGATTTCCATTTTTGCGAGACATAATAGAATTGGATACCACAGTACATCATCCATTACAAACCATACATACAGTCTTACACAAATAAGGATCTCATGATCCAGTTCTTAATACAACTCAAGTAGCGGAAAATACGTAATAATAACGGTAGCATAGGCGAAGCTCCATCTTCGAGGTCACAGGCAATGCTGACGATGGGAGATGATCCTAGTTGTCGTAACCTTCCTAGGGTCCATCATCCTGGTACTCCTCTTCATAGCCTGGCCACGAAAATAGCCAGGGACAAAGCCATGAGTACTCTTTAAGTACTCGCAAACTAATACTAACAAGTGAAGGGGTTTTTTGTAATAGGACACTAAGCTCTAGGGTTGTTTTGCAAAAAACCAGATTTATCTCTACTAAGTTCAGAAGCAAGAAAGGCTAGTTGAAATTTTATAACACCTAAGTGGGAACTTGTATTTCATATCACAACTCTGTTGTGGTCAAGTCAAAATCTCAATTCATTTCACAAGTCATTTTGAAAACATCTGACGGGGGAACAGTATGGCCACTCCAACTGTCCATAACCGCGGACGCGGCTATTCAAATAGTTTGACACTCTGCACAGATTGTACACTTTCACCACAACATTCGATACATCCGTCAGGAACAAATCCTGAATTCACCATACTCAGTATGCGGATAATAAATCCTAACCTTTCAATTACACGCCCTAGTATAAGCACCTCTCCTGTGAGTTTGGCCTCCCAACCATGACCAACTGTCATCTTGGGTACTGCATAAGTGGACAATCTTCACAAGGTAGCCTCAGCTCAAACCTTGGCCGAGAGGGAACCCATACTTAGGTATATAAGTTTCCAGTCAAGCCCTACCCGATTTTCGGGTATTGTGGTTGTACGGTAAAATTGGAATGGTATCGCATCCAGACAACTATCAGTTTTATAAAGGGCTAAGGCTCGTGCCTCAACATTTTCATCATCAAAATCATCTGGTGTTCGGAAACACATGTCAAAACATCTCAGTAGAATGACTCATCATTCTAAGGTTTTCATAACCATTTTCACCAAGTATTCCCATCTAAAGTTGATCAAGTTTTATGCTTAGCACTAGCATCTACAAATGGGAGTGAGTACTAATGAGGGGTGGTAAACTAGTGGAGTTTAACTAAGTACAATCTCATGTCTTAGGATGACATCAAGATTATCTAGCTTAGGACAAATTTAATGTTCTTTATGCACCTTCAATTATCTTTCTAGTATCTACAATTTACTCAAGTAAACTCTAAGTAATAGCTTTGATAAAGAAATAAAGTAGAAAGCTTGCAAGTAAAACTAGGAATGGGGTTATCAAGTGGGTATGATCACATATGCTTAAGGCATATAGTTGGTATGGTAACAAGCAAGTATTAGCTTGCATAGGTCAACTTGCTTAGTAAGGCTTGCATCAGTATCAGTATAAGCTTGCTAAAGTAGAGTATCTTGCAAGTGTTAGCTTGCTCAATCAACTAGTAGTATTAGGCTTGCCTTGTGCAGAGCAGTGGTTGAAGTTCTCCTCGGCTTTTCTTCGTAGTATCCTCCTTCCTCCTCGTATCCTTGGTCGGTACTAGCGTCTATGAATAAATACGAGGTACACAATCACCAAACAATACTTAGCTAGTTTCAATCATCACACAAAAGGGTTCTATAGATGATCTAGCATCATTACTAACATTCAAGATTAAAGCACTTGCATTATTTATTTATTTTTAGAAAAGTAATTTCTACTCATTGAAAAACTACTTAAGATTTAATATTCTCCAACTCAAACATGGGATCATGTTGACACATGTCATCACCACATATTTCAGTACATGAGAATGTGATTTAAAGTGGTGTCACAATTTAATAAAGTTTAACCTTTTTATTTTAAATAATTAAAGTGACTAGAAATGCCTATGTGGCATTCTTTTATTACTTGAAAATTATTTATGTAAGTAAACCCATATGTTTTTATATATTCTGAAAGGTATGATCAAATGTGATTTTTTAGAGTTGGAATCAACACAAAAGATATTATGGTTGAAATTTGAAAAATGTTTGAATGCATAAAAGCTTCTGACTTGTTATTTTTACCAAGGTTGATCTATATATTCAAATGATTTGAATCCAATGGGCTTGGATTAAGCATTTCAATATCTTTCTAACAAAATTGGTTTCATTCAATTTGGTTACTGAATCGAGCTGGGTTGATTTTTGTAATTAGGTATAGAACTGAGTTTGAATATAAATAGAAAAAGCTAAATTCAAATGGTTGGGCTGCGCGGGAAGGGTTATTGGGCCGGCCCAGTGTCACTCCGCAGCGCGGGGCGCAACTGATAGGGGGGGTCTACTGGTCAGTGGCTCTTTAAACGCGAAGCGGTACATGGCTAGGTGGTGCGTTGGATTAGAATGAAGATCGATGGCTGAGGGTCGTCGTCGATGATGAACAAGTCACCGGCTCAGTGGGTGTGCATAGGGGCCTTACCGGGGCTCCAGTGACGACGGCGAGGCGGAAAAACGACAAAGTCGACGACGGCGAACTCAGGGGTGGTCACGGCATCTCGAGGGGTGGACGAAATCAACGACTCCTCTTCTCCTCTGCAGCGGCGAGCTCCGACCAAATTCCGGTGATGCGCTGCTCGCCTTGCTCCGACTAAGGGGTGGAACAATCAGTGAGGTGAGGGGAGTGAAATGGTGTGCTTCAATTGGCTGAGGGTCGCCTCCTTTTATAGGCCCGACGGTGAGACCGAGAGGGATAGGCAGGCGACGGTGGCGACACGGCTACGGGCGGCTAGAGGCATGGCCGAGGTTGGCGATCAACGGGCGGTCTCCTGGTGATGCTCTATAGTTTAAATTCGCGTGTAGGGGCGGTGGCAAACGGTCGGGAAAGTGCGGTGCTCTGCGAGGCAGAGGCGGCGAACTCTGTGGCGAGCGGTGGCTACGGGGTACGGGCGGTGAAACGAGCATGTCTGGTGGTATCCTGGGACGGTGGGGTGCATGCTGGTGGGCGGCGAGGGATCGAGGTGGTCGGGTTGCGTGGGAACGGCGCGTTCTCTGCGGTGCGCGTCGGCATGGTCGACAGCGGCACGGGAGCGGCGTTCCTGGCGGTTCCGGTCGCTGTCTTCGAGCTAGGGCTGGTCGAGAGGGGGCGGTGAGGCATGGGTGCATGCTATACAAGGTTGGCACGACTAGTTCTTCTCCTAGCTTGCTGTCCACACAGGGGTGACATGGGTGATCTCGGCTTGTTCACCATTGATGACATTGGCGAGCTTAAAGTGGTGCTAGGGCTTAGTTAAGGTTGCTAGATGATCTACTGAGGCTAGTGTAACCAGAGAGGGAACAAGGTTGGCTCAAAACACTGCTCGAAATAGTGTTTATGATTTTGTTGATTTTAATCTGCAACCTATTTAATGAAATGGCCGCATGGACTTAAGTTTTGAATCTTGAAAATATTTTTGGTGGGTGTGCTAGGCATGTGTTGAGGATTCTGTGGATGCTTGGTTTTTGAAAATTGAGCTTGTTTGAGTGGTTTTTGAAATAGTGGGATCTTCCCATATGAAATAGATTCAATTTTAAACTGCCATTTAAGCTAAGCATTTAAATGTTTTTGGATGATCACAAAGTGGGCCTTGGTACCTTATTATGAGTACTATCAAGGGGTGCAAAGATCCATACATGTTTCTGTTAAGTTCTGAAAGTTAAGGATAGCCAAAGTAGGCATGTGAGTTAAATTGACCAAAGTGACCATTCAATTAATTTGTTTGTTTTGATTTGTTTGTCTGTGGGAAAAGTTTGGGGATTGTTTAGATGATGTTTATTTTACCTAAGAATCATTTTACAAGCAAAGAAACACAGAACCATGGCAATTCAAAAGAATCCAAATTTTAATACACACACACATGAATGCTTTCATACTTTAAATTGGGAAAGTTTTTGTTAATCCTAATTTTGATGATTAGAGTTTGATGATCCATGTTTTAATATTTTTGGGATGTTACATCTTACTTCCAAGACAACACCTATATGGGGATGTTAGTTTCTCTAGATCAATGTGAGTAAATATCGGGATGTTAGTAATCGCCGCTAACTGTATCCGGACTCGTCTCATAATTCTGTGATGTTAGTTTTCTCTAGCGGGATGTTTTCTATTGATCTTGGAGGAATGTTGCTTAGTCTTTGAAGGATGTTGCTCTTTGATTGATGCCAATAGCTTTCCGGGTGGGGATGTTGATTATTCTTTCTCTGGATCGATGTTAGTAAATATCAGGGGATTTTGATTAGTTTATCTTAATTTTATGACAGTAGCTACTGGGATATGTTGCTTAGTTTTAGTGCTTAGTTTATCTTTACTTCCATCAACACCTATTTCGGGATGCCGCCTAGTTTGTCTAGATCGATGACACTAGCTTTTTTTGGAGTTTAATATAAAGTCTTTTTAAAATTGTATGGAAAAGCTTGACCAGAGGGATCCCACAGAGGAGGTACCTGGAAGCTATTGCCGTGCCACCCCATGGTCCGTCGGCCGGATACAGTTAGCGGTGGTTACTCTTCATCTCTTGGTTTTTTGATCACTTAGATTACTTTTTACCTTTTTACTAGGTTTTTTGTACATGGTAAATTAATCACAATAGTAGGTTAGGAACATGTACAGAGATAGAGAGCTTGAAGCTCTAGAAGTGTTGTCTATACAAGGTGTTGAGACCACAGCTGGTTTCTGCTTTTTCCTATAGAGAGAGAGAGGGACTGAACTGAACCATCCAGTTTGCCTGCAGTGATCTGAATTGCATATGAGGTGTTTTTTGGCGTGGGGGGGGGCACAATTGAACTCCTTCATTTATTATTGTGACATCCTAGCAGCAGCAATAAAAAACCATTGATCATGTCCTTCCTCTCCACATATCATATACTCCTTCATGTCACTAAGAACTCTGTTTTTTCTACCGGATGGTTGTGTGTGCTCACAATTGTCAATAGATATTTTGGGGGGTGTTAGTTTCGATGGATTCATTGTCAATAGATTTTTTTGGGGGGTGTTTCTTAGTTTATCTTACTTCGCTGCCAGTATCTATTTTTGGGTATGCTGTTAAGTTTGTCTGGATCGATGTCCATAGCTATTTTTGGCGGGATGTTTGATTACTTTTTATATTACTTCGATGATGGGTTATTTATTTTGAATCTTGATGGTGAGTCGGTCTATAACATAAATATTAAAAGGTTAAAACCAAATGATCTGAATATGACTTACTTTTGGCACTGTCGACTTGGTCATATAAGTTGGAAACGCATGAATAAGCTCCATGATGATAGACTCCTAACTTCATTCGACTTGGAGTCGTTCGAGACATGCGAATCTTGCCTACTTGACAAAATGACCAAGACACCTTTTGCAAAGAGTTGCGAAAGGGCGTCCGACTTGTTGGGACTAGTACATGGTGATGTATGTGGACCAACGAGCACGACAACCAGAGGTGGTTATGAGTATTTTATTACCTTCACTGATGATTTGAGTTGGTATGGATATATCTACTTGATAAAACATAAGTTGGAAGCCTTTGAAAATTTTAAAGGATTCCAGAATAAAGTACAAAATCAACTCGGCAAGAAATTAAAGTTTTTTGGGTCAGACCGAGGGGGCGAGTACATGAGCCACGAGTTTGATGACCATCTGAAGAGTTGTGGAATAGTTCCCCAACTCAATCCGCCGGGAACGCCGCATAGAAACGGTGTCTCGGGACGGCAGAATCGGACCTTATTGGACATGGTACGATCAATGATGAGTCAGACCGATCTGCCTTTATCATTTTGGGGTTATTATCTAAAAACTGCAGCGTTCACACTAACAGAGTTCCATCAAAATCGGTAGAGAAGACACCGTATGAGATGTGGACAAGCAAAAAGATGAATTTGTCTTTTCTTAAGATTTGGGGTTGTGAAGCTTTTGTCAAGCGACTTCAGTCAGACAAGCTTACGGCCGAGTCGAATAAGTGTATTTTCATGGGTTATCGGAGGGAAACCTTGGGTTACTACTTCTATAATCGAGAAGAGGGCAAAGTGTCTATCGCTCGGAACGGTGTATTCCTTGAGAAAGAGTTTCTAAGTCAGGGAGTCAGTGGGAGCATGGTGCAGCTCGAAGAAATTCGAGAGGAACTGTCTAGTAGCGAGTCGGCAAAAACCTTGGAGGTTGAGCAGGTCGTGGTAGCTAAGCCGGCAGCTGCACCGACCCGCGAAGATCGGCAAGATTACAAAGTGCTCATGATGTGTTACTGTTAGACAATGATGAGCCAGAAAATTATTCGGAAGCAGTGGTGGGATCTGATTCCGAGTCATGGCTTGGAGCCATGAGATCTGAGTTAAAGTCCATGGATGAAAGTCAAGTTTGGAACTTGGTTGATCTGTTAGATGGTGCAAGACCCGTCGAGTGCAAATGGGTCTTTAAGAAAAAACTGATATGGATGAAATGTTTCTATCTATAAAGAATGACTTATTGCGAAGGGGTTCCGACAGGTTCAAGGAGTTGACTACGATGAGACTTTCTCGCCCGTAGCGATGCTTAAGTCAGTCCGGATCATGTTAGCTATAACAGCCTATTTCGACTATGAGATATGGCAGATGGATGTCAAAACGGCTTTCCTTAATGGAAATTTAACTGAGGACATGTATATGATACAACCCGAGGGTTTTGTCGATCCGGCTAGTGCTGACAAGGTATGCAAACTTCAGAAATCCATTTATGGGTTGAAGCAAGAATCTCGGAGTTGGAACATTCGCTTTGATGAGGTAGTCAAATCGTTTGACTTTATCAAAAGTGATCATAATTCTTTTTATACAAGAAGTTTAGTGGGAGCAAAGTAAACTTTCTAATCTTATATGTGGATGGCATATTATTGATTGGAAATGATGTCCAGATGTTGCAAGAAACCAAGGAATCATTAGAAAGGAGTTTCTTAATGAAAGACTGGGTGAGGAAACATACATCCTCGGAATCCGGATCTATAGATATAGATCAAGGCAACTCATTGGATTGAGTCAGAGTACTTACTTGGAAAAAGTTCTAAAGAAGTTCAACATGGAATCGTCTAAGAAGGGGTTCTTACCGATGTCCCATGGCGTGAAACTTAGCAAGACTCAGTGTCCTTCGATAACTGATGAGCGAAGTCGGATGAGTATGATTCCATATGCTTTGGCAGTCGGATCCATCATGTTTTCCATGATTTGTACTAGGCCGGATGTTTCCTATGATCTAAGTGTTGTGAGCATATACCAGGCTGACCCTAGATAAATCCATTGGGCAACGGCTACAAATATCCTAAAGTACTTGAGAATGACTAAGGATATGTTTTTAGTTTATGGAGGTGAAGATGAACTCAATGTAAAGGGTTACAAGGATGCGAGTTATCTTACCGACTTGTTCGCAATCCGGATATGTGTTTGTTATAAACGTAGGGGTTTTGAGCTGGAAGAGTTTCAAGCAAGAGACTGTGTCAGCATCTACAATAGAGGCTAAATATATTATCGCATCGGAGGCAGCAAAGGAAGCTGTTTGGATGAGAAATTTCCTCATGGATCTTAGGGTGGTTTAGGGCTCGTCCAATCCGTTAGACATGTATTGTGACAATAATAGTGCTATTGCACAAGCCAAGGAACCTAGACAACACCATAAAACAAGCACATACTCATGCGGTACCACCTGATTCGCCAGTTCATGGATCAGGGTGATATCAGCAAGGTACACACGGATGCAAATATTGTGAATCCGTTGACAAAGCCATTACCACAGCCAAAGCATGAGGCGCAACTCAGAGCCATGGGCATTAGATGCCTAGACATGTGATGTCGGAAGATTGATTCTAGTACAAGTGGAACACTATTGGAAATATTTCCTAGAGGCAATCATGTATGATGATATTTCCCATTGTATTCGTAAAGTTATTAAGTTGTCCTTGCATGAACATCTGATGTATATCGTTGAATATGTGATTCGGTTGTGGAACTATACATTCATGTTCTTCATACTAAATATCCTTGGTCATTGAGGTTTTGCTGGGCACACAACTTAGACCAATGTAAAAGTCGGCAGATGACTCGGTTTCATTTGTCATAGGTATGGTAATTCTATTCCGACTTACACATATTCGGCTAATAAAGAGTTTAGCGATTCGGATTGACCCATATTGAGGTACAGCGAAGAAGTCGTCATCTGTATATCTCAATCAATGTAATCCTTAGACCTGAGGTTATTGCACAATCCGAGTTGAGGATCATAGACTTAGGTTCTATCAAATGTTGATCCATAACAAGGCAATTATAAAGGCAGAGTTCGGGTCAACTGAGAATCAAGTTGCGTCATGTGAATAACCAAGATGAGATTTTGCCCCTCCACTCGAAGAGATATTCTCTGGACCCTCTCGTGAGATATGATTCAGAAAGCATGGTCATGCGCGACTCGGTTAAGTGTTAACTGAGGTGATCGACTAAGAATTAGTCGGATGAATCACTTATCTCGGATCGAGAAGAGAGTCGGACTATTTAAGGGATGACGATTATTCGCCTATAGTTTGACAAGGTATATCGTGAGGCAAAAGGGACTCAGACGCAAGTCACATTGGGAAGGCAAGTCGTCATGACTCTTTGGTACTTGGGAGTTGGCACGTTCTGTTAGGAGCCGCTACCGATTGATCGATTGAGAGTCGGGCTCTAATCGTGTCCAAGTTTCCATGAGCCTGGGGGTCACATACTTTAGAGCGGGAGCAAGTTCGGATTGGATCTGAACCGGATATCTATTTGGATTGGACCCGAGCCGGATTTGGACTGAGTCAGTGAGTTGCTTTAGTGAATGGGCCACGAGTGAGTGGAGCCCACTTTCACTCCCTATATATAGTGGGGCGCAGAAACCCAGGAGGGTTGAAGGGTTAGGTCATTTCATGCGTTGAAAACCCTAAATCTACAGTAGTCCTGCCGCCGTACTGGACCTAGCAGTCCACCACCGGCGCTCCTTCTCGTACGTGTGGATACCAGAAGCGGTGATGTACGATCAGCACCAGGACGATCGTGATCAGATCGGATCCTGAGGACTGCACTGCATTCAACAGACGTGCTTCATCAATTCCGCAACTGCGTGTCTAGTGGTAATTCTCGTGGCCTTCTACCTCAGCTAGTTCTTGGGATCACCACGTTAGAGGGAAAAAGCTATTACATGACGTATAAGAAGTTGACTCGCAGGTCATACACAATTATAAAGACAACCATATGGCTCCTGCCGGTTGTGTACTCATCGACATGCAAGTCGTGAAACATTACAAAACATGATCATCGCATACATTATACACATCACATCTTGGGCCATACCATATCACAGAAAACACTCCCTGCAAAAACAAGTTAGACGCCTCTACTTTGTTGTTTGTTTTACGTGGCTTATGGGAGTAGATGCTAAGAACGATTCTTACCTACGGAAAGCCACAACGGTGATATTATGGTTGCCAAACTCCGGTGTTAATCCCATGACAACTATAGTGAGAGAAACTGACATCCACCAGCCGCATGTGTGGAACAAGCCACACGTCAAGTGCGGAGCCGGTCTCGCGAACGACGTCGCCTAAGGTTGGTCTGGACCGCTTCAATCTCACTATCCCGCGTCGTAAGAAGAACACAAACAAGAGGCTTGCAACAGAAAACATCAACGCCCGCAACAACCATGTTGCGTTCTACTCGTGAAACACATCTACGCATAGATCTAGCTCTGATACCACTGAAGGGTTTCGCGGCATAGTAAATCAAAATTTTCTACGGATGCGAACAGAGGGAAAGCCAAGATCTAATCTAGGAGATGCAATCAACGAGAGAGATTGGATTAGATCTTCATACCCTTGAAGATTCGCACAGCGGAACGTTCGTCGGAACGTGGGTGATGTAGTCGTACTCGCTTCTCCTCCTCGAGATCCGATCCGATCTAGCACCACAAGTGGCGGTGCCTCCGTGAGATGCACACGTGCAGCACCTAGACGTCTCCTCCTTCCTCGGACCAGCAAGTATGGTGGAGAGATAGATTGGATCTACAACACGACGGCGTGGTGTATGTGGTGGAGAATTTCTGCAGCAGGGCTTCGCCTACAAACAGTCGGGAGGGAGAGAGGAAAGCTAGCAAGGCGGCTAGGGTTTGGAGGAGAGGTGTAGGGGTTTGGTGTGCCCCCACCCCTCTTTATATAGAGGGGGGGGCGCAGCCCTAGCCCCTCCCCCAAGCCCAAAGGATAAGGAGTGGGGGGCATGGACTCTCCCCTCTTCTAGAAACACTATCTCTAGTTTAAACGATTTAAACTCTCTAGGATCGGCTGGGCCCTATGGGGCCTTGTGCCCCTGGCCCAATGCGGACAGGACACTCCCTCATAGGCCCATGCCCCCTACCGGAAGGTGGGGCCACGTTGGTCCCCTTCCGGAAGGTTCTAGAAGCTTCCGGTACAATACCGATTAACCCGGAACAATTCCGAACTCCAAAAACTGCACTGCCTTATATGAATCTTATTCTCCGGACCATTTCGGAACCTCTCGTGATGTCCCGCATCCCATCCGAGACTCCAAACAAAAATTCATAAACCAATTATCCAATCTATCCTAGCGTCAAGACACGTTAAGTGTGTGACCCTGCGGGTTCGAGAATATGCAGACATGATCTTCTATCAATAATCAACAGCGGGGTCTGGGCACCCATATTGACTCCCACACATTCATCGATGATCATATCGGATGAACCACGATGCCAGGATTCAATCAATCCCATATATATATTCCCTTCGTCTCGCGATATTTTACTTGCCCGAGATTCGATCGTCGGTACCGTCATACCTAGTTCAATCTCGTTCACAGCAAGTACTTTACTCGTTCCGTAATCCGATATCACTTTGTGATTAACTCCTTAACCACATACTTGCAAGCGGTGTTGATATCGATTACCGAGTGGGCCCGAAGTATATCTCCCGACTTGGGAGGGACAAATTCCATCTCGATACATACAACCCAACAGATACTTTCCGATCACCTGAGAGACACCTTTATGATCACCCTCTCATAGGATGACGTTTGATGACCTCAAAGCTTTCTTCCGATACCAGGGAGTTGTATTATCTCATGGTCTAAGGAATACAATATTTGACATAAGAAAAGCTTCGCAAAGACGAACACGATGACACGGTCTAATTGCTTTGCTTAGTTTGGGTCTGTCCATCATATCATTCTTCAAATGAAATGATCTCATTATCAATTGACAACTCATGTCTATGGTTAGGAAACCTTAACCATCATTGATCAATGAGCTAGTCCTTAGAGGCGTACCAGGGACACGGTGTTGTTCACAAACCACACAAGTATTAATGTTTCCGCTTAATACAATTCTAGCATGGAATATAAACTTTATCATGAACATGAATTATAATAATAACATCTTTATTATTGCCTCTAGGGCATAATTCCAACAGATAGTTTAAAACGGACATAAGAAATTCAAAAAAGATCCAAATAATGCGAAACCTTCGCGTGGTGTCATATTATGTGACATAGTTAAAAGAAAAAAATATCAAACTTGGTATATTGATTATGTCTCAAAAAATCTTCACAAATAACCTATCTCATTCAAGATTTCTTGGCTTTTCATGTCAAATGACCAATGTTATGGCTATAATCAATACATAGTTTGTGATAATGTATCCATATTGTGTATACATTTGCATCATGGGACGACGGACAATGTTGCAGGAGGAAGTTTTTCTTTTTGTCGTATCAAAAATCCATTTTCTATTTTCCGAGTGTAAAAAACAGGCGGTTTTGTGAAGCAACCACTAAATGGCTAACTCAAAATGCTACCACCACATTTTTCAAATGATATAAGAGTTAATAGGATTGATATCATAGTATTGACAACAATGTGTAAATTGCTTTGCGAAAACAGATTCCGAAGGAACGGGAAAGTTAAGCGTGCTGGAGATGGAGTAGTGAGGATGGGTGACCGACCGGGAAGTTTGACCAAGATTTCAAGTGTTAAAAATGTTCAAAGTGAGAGAATAACGAGTCAAACAATTCAAAGATTATTTTTTTTTGAAATTATTTTTGCAACCGGCCGTTAGGCTATGCCGACGGCCTGGCTCTCGATGTAGAAGGCCGATGTGGCAAGATCGTGCTGCTCCTAGGCTGGGCCTGCGCTGGCGGTCTGGCCGTCGGCGTAGCTCCAGGGCTGGGCCATTATCAAACAGTCGTCGCCTGACATCGTGGGGCCCGCTTCAAGCACTATGTCGAGGGGATCTTCTACGCCGATGGCCGAGGGGGCTATGCCGATCATAGTTTTAAAAACCGGACCTGACAATGAACCGGTGAGACGACTGGTTCAGTGGTTTGCTGGTCGGACCACCGTTCATTTTGTTCGATGGCATAAAAAACCCGTTGTTTTTCATCAAAATTTAAACAAATTTTAGAAAAAAATAACCATAAAAGATACATATAATGTATATTTCAATATGTAATCACAAAAACATGGCGTGTCCAAATGGTATTGGGCTTTACATGTAGTGTCATGGGCACCTCTATCCAACGCAATACAAAAGAAGAAGGTACCTAGAAAAAAAAATCTCAATACCTAAAAAACAACATGCTTACTTTATTTTTAGGTTACATACATATAATATTATGCACGCACGATTTATTTTCTAGTGGATGCTATCTCTTCAACATGTTAGTGGTGTCTAGCCAACAGGGCAGCAACAGTCACTGGGGTTCCTGCATTTTGCTCTCTCATTCTGGCATAGACCCTTGCATCTTTCATACGTGCACCCAGGCATGTCCAACCCATAGCACTCCGCAGGCAGAGGGAAAGCATCTATCTGTATCTGCACCAAATCAACACATTCCGTTAGCCCAATTGTGTGCATGATAGATCGCCACCTTATATTTCGGCATTGCTAATCATACATTAGTTATCATGGGGTTCTCGCCATTACAAGAGGGGACGCACAATAAGCTATGATCACGGGGGGGGGGGGGGGGGGGGGGGCGCGTTAGCCCAATTGTGTGCAAGATAGATCGCCACCTTATATTTCGACATTGCTAATCATACATTAGTTATCATGGGGTTCTCGCCATTACAAGAGGGGACGCACAATAAGCTATGATCACCGGGGGGGGGGGGGGGGGGGGGGGGGTGACATAACCTCGTTTTTCGCGTCACATGAAGAGAGAAGAGTAGCCATAACCATGAGAGCAACCAAAAACAGGGCACCTTCTTTCTTCTTGAAGATAGCCATTTCGAGAGGCTACAGAGTTCTTTCTGTATGTCCGTGTTCTTTAGATGTATATAGTTTTGGCATGTCGAAGTATTCTCACCTCTCACACGGTTATATAGATGCGTATTGAGGTTTTTTTTTTTGTTTCAAAGTTTAATGGAAATTAATAATTTGTCAATATTTTGGTTATCAAATCAATTAATTTGGGAATCAATGCCATAATACGCTGCATTTCATGTCAATATTTATTGTAATAAAATGAATGGTTTGATTGTGATAAATAAATACCATATCATTAGGTTTTTCACCTAGAGAATTAGTTGGTGTACAATATTGATAAACTGTATCTTTTTTTTACCTTTGGGACTTGTATTCCTCTCCAAACAAAATTATGACCCACCCCAAAAAGGGACTGCGACGAAACGGACACATAAAATACTATTCGTAGATGATTGTGATTGCAATTTACAACCAAGAATGTAGAATGGAAATGTGGTTCTTGGGTCACTTAGGCTTGCGTCATCAAATTCCAGTTCGAGCAAGCTCTCAACTTTTTAGATAAAAGGGCAAAGTAGAGCGGGCCAAACTTAAATGTGATCTAAAAATGCAACTTTGTAGATGACATAACACTCTAGATAACAAATTGATTAAGACTCGTCCTAATATATCTTCTCTTTTGTTATGGCAGAAAAAAGAAAGAAAAACCAGAAAAAGGAAAAAAAAACAAGAAAAGAAAATATAAAAGAGGATATATCTAATGGGCCACAACCAAACCGGACGCTGCGGGGTGGGCGAGTAGGAACCCCTCGTTTCTCTTGTTGGATATGGCTAGCTACCAGGCACCCATCCTAGCACCGCTAGGGAATTTGGGCCTGGCCCATCAACCAGAGTTAATCACTTTTTTCGACTCAGGTCATACGCATCTCACCCGGTGTAAGAGCAACTTCAACAGCCACGCCAAAACTCGGCGCTGTAAAAATAATCACTGATATAGCACGCGTGCAGCACTTTTCCCTCCTCCAGCAGGCGCGCGATAGTCGCGCGCGCTGTAAATAAATTCCGGCGTGCGTCAATTTGCCTCCGCGCGCGCCACAAATTTGGTGGCCGACCGCCAGCGCGCGCTATCTCTCTTGCACGCGTACGAACGCCCAACCGCTGCTGAAACTTCCCTACGTCACGATTCCCTCCTCGCCTGCGCGCACGTCGACGATTTTCCGGCGATGGATCTGTCCCCAATGTCGCCACAGTACTTGGTCCCCGGCGATGGCTTCGGCGCGGGAGTTCCGGCGGCGGCGAACCCTAACCCTAACCCTACAGCTTCCGGCGCCGCCGCGAGCTCAAGCGCTCGCCAACTCTTCAACTTCGTTCCACCGCGCCCGACCACGACTGTCATCGCCGTCAGCGCTGATGCGCCTTCGCCGCAGAAAGGAAGGGCCAACACGGGAAAACGCCCTGCCACGGCCGCGGTAGTCGGCACCAACAAGCCGGCCAAAAGAGTTACCGCGCGGCGCCCTCCTGCGGTCGCGTGTGCACATGCGACCGAGCCATCTTCTCGCCAGCACAGCAGCCGACACCGACTCCGCAAATGAGCACGCGCCAACTGCTCGATACATTGACAACAAGGTAAAAATCGTATTTTCGGTGTGATAGATGCATGTGCCATGGATTCTAGTGTTGGCATATTCATATGTGGTCATTTTGCATTGTAGTGTTGACAATGAGACATTCATGGAACACATGATGTTGGCTCATCTTTCATCGCCAAGCAAAGAAATGGCGAAGAAGAATAAGAGTATGTGGTAGATGAGCACGGTGCAGGTTTTATTGAGGAGCCGGTTGGTAGGACGGTCAACTACAACGCCGAGGAGGATAGGTTGCTATGCCGAGCATGGTTGGTGGTTGAGGAGGATAAGTTGCTATGCCGAGCATGGTTGGCGGTTGCCATGGACCCGGTGGTTGGCACCGACCAATTAAGAGGCACCTTGATATGTTGGAAACGTATCTATAATTTTTGATGCTCCATGCTTGTTTTGTATCTAGTTTACTTTACTTGTCCACACTTTAAGGTGCTTTTTACATGTTTTCTGGTACTAACCTATTAACAAGTTGCAACAGTGTCATATGTATGTTTTCTGCTGTTTTTTGTTTCAGAAAAGTTAGTAAAGAAATATTCTCGGAATTGGACGGGACAAACGTCAAAGTCAATTACTTTCCGTGGGGAACAAGAAGTCCAGAGGAGAGCCAGAGGGGCCATCCAGGGGGGCCAGACCCACCCCAGGCGCGGGGGTAGGTGGGCCCGCACCTGGCTAGGGTTTGGGCACCCTGGCCGCCTCCCGGTCTCACCCCTTCGCCTATAAGAAGCCCCCGATGTAGAAACCCTGAGTACCCGATCAAATATCCACGAAACCTTCTGTAGCCATCACCACCGTTGTCCCTAGATCGGGGGGGTCTGAAGTTCTTCCCGGCACCCTGCCGGAGGGGAGATCATCCCGGAGGCCTTCTCTCCGGTATGATGCGTGAGTAGTTCCACCTTGGACTATGGGTCCATGTAGTAGCTAGATGGTTGTATCTCCTCCTTTATGCTTTCATGTATAGAACTTGTGAGCTCCGTTCATGATCAAGATCTAATCTATTTGTAATCATGCATGTTGTGTTTACGGGGATTCGATGGATATTGAGATTATTATGTTGGTTTGATCAATGGTTTTGTCTTTATGATTCTATCATGTCTGTGTTGTTTGTGATCTTGCATGCTCTCCGTTGTTAGTAGTATCTTGGCCAAGTAGTTGCTAGTGACTCCAAGAGGGGGTATTTATGCTCGATAAAAAGTGGGCTCATGCCTCTAGTTTCCAAGGGAAGTGACAATAATCTCTTCGGTTGTAGATGTGTTGTTGCTACTAGGGAGAAAACAACGGTCTCTTGTTCATGGAACATGTGGAATGTTTACCTTACACAAAGCAGTTGTCTGTTTCTTACAACTTAATACTGGAGGGGGTCGGATGATAACCTGAAGGTGGACTTCTAGTCATAGATGCAGTTGGATGGCGTTCTATGTATCTTGTTGTATTTCCCAATCAACCTCATAGGATCTTTCTGACTAGTAATTGCATTGTTATGTCTTGCTCAGTTCCTGTCAATTGCCCTGCTATAATTTGTTTACCCTTCATGCCATGTTGTTTATCTAAGGAGAGCACCTCTAGTGAACTATGGACCCCGGTCCAATCTTTACCATTGATACATCTTCCACTGTTACTTGTTTACTTGTTGCAAACCATTACATTCCACAACATATGTTTAATCCTTTGTTACAGCAAACCGGTGAGCTTGACAACCTCACCGATTCGTTGGGACAAAGTCTTGAGTTTGTGCTGTGCAGGTCTCCGCGTTGCTTGCAACACCTGTGTGACGTTTCCTTCCTCCTTCTAGTTTGGTAACCTCGGTCTCAACAGAGGGAAAACTTGCTGCTTGCTCTTCACACCATGCGCTTGGGGTTACCAACGAAGTTCCACATCGAGCATCATCAAGGTCTTTATGGCGTCGTTGCCGGGGATCTACAGGACAACTTTAACCTCTTCCTCCCCGTCAAGCACCAAGTCTTACTGGCGCCGTTGCCGGGGAGGCTATGGACGTCTTCACTAGGGGAGTCCTTCACTTCCTTTCTCTTTACTTTGTTTTTAGTTTGCTTTGTTTCTTTTGCTTGGTTTTGTTTGCCTCTTTCCAAAGAACCAAAAAAATTAGTCTAGTTTGGTTTGCTTTCTTTATTCAAAAACACAAAAAATTAGTTCCTACCCTAGTTGCCACCTTGCTCTAGCTCACCATGTTGCTCCCAAGTTCACCCTGAAAGATCTTGCAATAGGTAGTGGCTCCATAATTGGGAAAGATAATATTGAAGAATTCTTTAATTGTGTTAGCAAGCATGAAGATATTGAGGAAAAATCTATAGCAGAGCTTGCTCCTAATTATGAGATTGCTGCAACTTCTTTAGTTCATATGTTGGAGGCTAGGTTTGTTAGCCTTAACCCCTTCATGCAATTCTTGTTCCTAAAACTAAAAGAAGAAAAAAATGTTGAACAAAGAGAATTCATCCTTGAAACCTTATCAAAATAATTTCAAGCTGTTGCTAGGGAGGCCAAAAAGGTTTTTGAGCGTTTCAATATGTTAGGCTCAAGTGCAGATGTTGTGGGTATTTCTGATAAAACTAGGCCTAGAGAGGAATTCAATATACCCATACCCTTTAAGCTTGTTGGAATGCATGAAGCCCTTGAAAAGAATTTTGAATGGATTGCCCCTGAAAATATTTTTGATGAAGGTAGTAGACCAAATATGGATGAGAAAGGATCCTCCAAAACCCATTAGGATGAGATACCTTTTATAGTTGAATATTTTGCAAGTATGAATGTTAATGCTTCTTCATTTGAAAATACTTGATTCTTCTTGCTTCTTATGCCTAACTTAAAGGCGTTAAAGAAAAGTACTTGTTGGGAGATAACCCAAGAGTTTCCTTGAGTCTTGAAAGTTATTACTTCTGTAGTGACCTCTCCTTATCCTTTTTGTTTGATTTTTGTGCCAAGAATGACCTCTAATGAGACGGAGGTAAGATTTGTGGAGTTGCTGTCCCGAAACAGATTTCTGTCCTCCATAAAAAAAAATCGTGAGGAGGATCTGTAACTCGGATTGAGCTGAAAATACACAAGTAAATCCCCCAGTATGTTAGCTAAATTTGCATTTGCTTCTTATTGATACCTTTTTGAGTTCTCTTTAGGTAAATTGAGATTTTTGAAGGAGTTACTACAGTAGCTTGTGTTTTTAGTGAAAATTCTTGCTGTTCCAAAGCTTTGCCAGTGGTCTAATATCTTTTGAATAAGCTAATGTTGCTAATGAAGTTTTGTGTGAAGGAAAAAAATTTCAGGTGTAAAGAGAGAATGATACAATGAGATGAAGAATGTACAAAAGCTCAAGCTTGGGGATTCCACCATGGTGTCACCCAAAGAAATATCCAAGAGGTACAAGCGTCAAAGCTTGGGGATGCCCAAGGCATCCCCTTCTTCATCAATAAAAAGCTCAGGTCTGTCTAGACACTTCGTTTTTATTGTTTCATGCACAGTTGTGTTGTTCTTGGAGCGTCTTAGTTTTCGTTTGATTTGCTTAGTTTGTTTAGTTTCTTAAGTAGTTTGGACCCCCATTCCCGCTGTGTTGTTTGCAAATAAGTTTGCTTGGTGCTTGGAAAGGAGTAGTAAGTTCTTGCTTGAAGTGCAAGAGGAGCTTGCATTGACCGTGTATTAGACTTTAGCATGACACGCTAGGTGTTGTTTTGACTTTATGCTTAGTGATTATTGCTGTAGCATGTCTTGTTCTAAACAATTGGGATTGCTTACTGTGCCTTGGAGGAATTATGCGTTGTTTTCACATGCAAAAGCATAGTATTGTGGTATTCTCCTTTCATGCTTTGCTTGGGTTGACTTGGCACATGCTCAAACCATGTTATGACTATGACAAGTCACCATTAGCCTCTATGACCATTTAGTCCTTGACTTGTAGTACCACTCTTTGCTTTGATTAGTATGCTTTGTTGCACTGCATGATTTTGGCCATTATTGCTCTCTTAGTTGGTAGCTCCCAGTCTTTTGCTAGCCTCCACTTGTATGAGTAAGTTCTACTCATGCTTCCAACTCCCAAGAAACCAAGTTATTCCAAAGTGTCCACTATAAACTCCTATGCATGGTGTGTTACACCATTCCAAGTATATTCTTGTTTTCAACTATCTTCCAATTAAAAGCTATTTTGTTATGTGAAAACTTAGTGATTAAAGCCCTCACGAACTTTATGGCACACTTTATTCTTTGCCCCTAATAAACTTGAACCATTGTGACAACTTTGTTGTATATGCTTGCACTTATAAGTTGGAATTATCAGAACCATGCTGTCACGGGGAACGTTTTAACATTGTACTTGTACCTTGTTGTACTTAGTTGATATCATGCTCTTTTGTCTATGGATGTCGCCGGTGTGAAATAAAGAGGTAACTTGTAAGTCCATGCAGTTTGTATCCTGTGTTAGAGAAACGCCTGGGCCGCTAGCCTAAGCCATGCCTAATCATGGTGGAAACTTGCAGCATCACCATAATGAGCTATCTATGAAGCATCCTCAATAAAAACTATGCATATGGTAAATAAAAAGATTGCTGAGATGCTCATTTTCCGATTGCCTTGTTATTTTGGTTATGGGAAAGCTCCTGTACCATGTGCAAGGGGTACCCCGTTGGCAGTTCTCAATGATATGCAAATACTTACAGTGACAAGAACTTACCTGGACCCAAAGTTGAGTATGCATGAGGTGTGGACCTCGTATTCAAGGGACATGAGATTGCCAGCTTATACTTCGTCAAGCATATACTCCAGCTTTGCCACTTTAAACCTTAACCACTTCAAGATGCTTATGATAGGGGCAATAAGGGCTAAAAGCTAACAAGTACCATAATTTTTGGAAGATCTTTTTGAAACTTGTAATCCCTGCATCCTTTACAAAAAGGTTTTTCTTCCACCACTATTGAGTCTCCACCTTCTACCTTTAGGCACCATTAAGTGAGCATAGTTGTCATTCTGTGTGTAGTGTTCCAAAGCTTATTAATTGATGCATATTGTGTTATTACTTGCTCTTGTGCTACTTGTTTCTAGTCACCCTTGTGAACTTTGCAGGTGTCCTATGCATCTATATTGCTACTCTATAAGGGACAAGCTGATTGCCACTATGCTATGTTTTCTGCATGTGAAACAAACAAACGTTTTTCAATGCATGTTATTCATGATCTTTGTTTGTAGCTTGCCATGTTACATGCATAGTTACTATGTCCTATTGTTAGAACTCCATCTTTCACGCACATGTTTAGAGTTCTTTGATCCCAGCTTTCAATACTTGCAAATGGTTGGATCTTTATTGTGAGGGTGCATGTCACCTCAAAAATTATTCTTTTTATCACTTAGCTACTCGAGGACGAGAAGGAGTTAAGCTTGGGGATGTTGATACGTTGGAAACGTATCTATAATTTTTGATGCTCCATGCTTGTTTTGTATCTACTTTGCTTTACTTGTCCACACTTTGAGGTGCTTTTTACATGTTTTCTGGTACTAAATTATTAACAAGTTGCAACAGTACCAGATGCCTGTTTTCTGTTGTTTTTGGTTTCAGAAAAGTTAGTAAAGAAATATTCTCGAAATTGGACGGGACAAACGTCAAAGTCAATTACTTTCTGTGGGGAACAAGAAGTCCAGATGAGAGCCAGAGGGGCCAACCAGGGGGGCTGACCCACCCCAGGCGCGGGGGTAGGTGGGCCCGCGCCTGGCTAGGGTTTGGGCACCCTGGCTGCCTCCCGGTCTCGCCCCTTCGCCTATAATAAGCCCCCGATGCAGAAACCCTGAGTACCCGATCAAATATCCATGAAACCTTCTGTAGCCACCGCCACCGTCGTCCCTAGATCAGGGGGGTCTGAAGTTTTTCCCGACACCCTACCGGAGGGGAGATCATCCCGGAGGCCTTCTCTCCGGTATGATGCGTGAGTAGTTCCACCTTGGACTATGGGTCCATGTAGTAGCTAGATGGTTGTATCTCCTCCTTTGTGCTTTCATGTATAGATCTTGTGAGCTCCGTTCATGATCAAGATCTAATCTATTTGTAATCATGCATGTTGTGTTTGCGGGGATCCGATGGATATTGAGATTATTATGTTGGTTTGATTAATGGTTTTGTCTTTATGATTCTATCATGTCTGTGTTGTTTGTGATCTTGCATGCTCTCCGTTGTTAGTAGCTATCTTGGCCAAGTAGTTGCTAGTGACTTCAAGAGGGGGTATTTATGCTCGATAGTGGGTTCATGCCTCTAGTTTCCAAGGGAAGTGACAATAATCTCTTCGGTTGTAGATGTAATGTTGCTACTAGGGAGAAAACAACGATCTCTTGTTCATGGAACATGTGGACTATTTAACTTACACACTTTGCTTAAAGCAGTTGTCTGTTGCTTGCAACTTAATACTGGAGGGGGTTCGGATGATAACCTGAAGGTGGACTTCTAGTCATAGATGCAGTTGGATGGCGGTCTATGTATCTTGTTGTATTGCCCAATCAACCTCATAGGATCTTTCTAACTAGTAATTGCATTGTTATTCCATGTTGTTTATCTAAGGAGAGCACCTCTAGTGAACTATGTACCCCGGTCCAATATTTACCATTGATACATCTTCCACTATTACTTGTTTATTTGCTGCAAACCATTACCTTCCACACCATACCTTTAATCCTTTGTTACAGCAAACCGGTGAGCTTGACAACCTCACTGATTCGTTGGGACAAAGTCTTGAGTTTGTGTTATGCAGGTCTCCGTGTTGCTTGCAACACCTTTGTGACGTTTCCTTCCTCCTTCTGGTTCGATAACCTTGGTCTCAACTAAGGGAAAACTTGTTGCTTGCTCTTCACAACCTGCGCTTGGGGTTACCAACGAAGTGCCACGTCGAGCATCATCACACCTATTGGGCGATGATGGAGTTCTTTGATGCATGCAACACAAGTGGCAATGAGCGCACCAATCGTTCTCTTTGGTCCCGGTGGTCGGTCATAAACATCGATTGTCAAAAATGGGCAAGTGCTTTGGCGGGGGTCGACACAATCATTCCAAGTGGCACGACTTTGGACGATAGGGTAAGTTGTTCATTGGGTGATTCTATCTCATGTTTATGCGCATATGTTTGTTCATATCTGTGACTTATTCTTCTCTTATGTTCACCATGTAGAACACCATTGCCCAAAATTTGTTCAAGGATCAAGGGAGGAAAGACAAGAAGGGGAGGAAGATTATTGGTTAGTCATTTGTGCTCCACCATTGATATGACGATCCGGGGAACGAGGAGAAGTGGAAAAGCCGTGATGGGTTGGATGTGCACAACTTAGGGATGAATGCCACCGAAGCAAAAGCCACCAAAGCAAAAGCCACCACAATCATAGATGATGATGCATCAAGTGATAAAAAATAAGAAGACAAGCTCCACTCCTCACTCGGTTGCATTCACGAAGAGGCCCGCTCTTGGAAGGAAGGCCGCCGAGGAACTGTTGAGGGGGAAGAAGGCCGGTGATGATGACATAGCAAAAGCTATGGATATGATGGCCAATGCAAGGTTGGAGTACAACGAAGATAAAGAGGTGGCAAGGACTATGGAGGACGAGGTCGAGGCGTGTAGGATAACTTTGGAGGAGAGGATTGCGGCCACCGAGGATAGGCAGTTGGCTTTGGAGGAGAAGAAGGTGGCAGTCTCCGAGCAAACGCGCCTATTGGAGGAAGAGATGAACCTCTTTACCATTGACAGGTCCAACATGGATGAAAGACAAAAGGAGTACACAAACCTTGCTTGTGATGAAGTGTTGGCCAAAAAAATAATGACGGCAAACCACTTGAAGGCCCAAAGTGAAGGAATAAATGCATTTGGAGGTATTGGTGGCTTTGGAGGCTTTGGAGGCATGAGAGCAACACCGTTTTTTTTTAGGCATGGGAGCAACACCAGAGGCTTTTGGAGGCTATGGTGGCATGGCTAACATGGGGCTCGGAATCATGGGAGGCTTCGGTGACATGGGATTTGGAGGCATGAGAGCAACACCGGGGGGATTCATGACCTCCATGGTGAATCCATCACCTAGGATCAATGTTGATGCGTATGGCATGGCCTCCATGATGAATCCATCACCTTCTATCAATGTAGATGGCTATGGAGATTCATCACATGCCAACACCACCGTCCAAGACTCCCAAGGAGAAGACACATAAGATGGAAGTGGCAATGGAAATGGCTATGATGATGTTGACAAATGATGTGTCATGTGTGTTCAAGTCAAATTAGTGTTGAACTTGGTTGTGTGAAATTATAATTTTCATTTGAACTATGTCCTAAATTTGTGTTGAACTTGGTTGTGTGAGACAAGCATTTTGTAATTGTTGAGGGACATTTGTTGTTCTATTTATTTTGTTTTGTTTGATCTTGTTGATGCATTGTGAGTTGTGAAAGTTGTTCGCGCCGGTGCGCGCTTTGCATTTTAGCCGTGTCTGGTGGTGGGACACATTTTGCTTTATTTTAGCGCGTCAGTTTTAGCGCCTCCTCCGGAGGAGAAATAGACGTCACGCACGTAACACAAATCGCGCGCTGCAAAGCCAATATGGCGCGCCGAGTTTTCGCGCAGCTGTTGGAGTTTCTCTAACGGTGACGGAGAGTTAGGTCGCGTCCCATTATGGTTTCTTTGGTTTTTTCTTTCCTTTTTCTTTTTCTTCTGCTATTTCTTTTTTTCCTTTTTATTTCATATAAGTTGTTTTTAAACTATGAGGATGTTTTTATTTCTTTTTGCAAAATGTATAATTTCAACTTCAAAATATCTTAACTTAAAAGGTAGGGTCATCTAGAAAATCTGAACATTTTCAAAATGGAACATTTTTTAATCTAACCAATTTTTTAAAAATAGTTTTAAAAAATAAGAGTAAGTAAAAACAAAAAATAATAGAAAAAACGAAAAAGGGCCGCCCAAAATGCGGCGACGGGGTGTGTAAGGGCATCTCCACCGGGCCGACCCAAACGGTCACCCCAAACTGTCTGTTTGTGTCCGTTTGGGTCGGGTCGCGGTCAGTATGGATAGGGGGTCCGGCCAGACGCGCCCAGCGCCGCGACACATTTGTCCGCGCTGGGCGAGACAACTTTTTTTTAAACAAAAACAGTTCACGCTAAAACATGCCAGATTCAAGCTTAATTTACATTCAAATTATATAAAAACGGAATTTAAACTACTACTAGCCCTAGGTACTGAACTACACGCGCCGGCGCCGCCTCGATCATCTACGGGTCAAGGTCGATGTACTCTGGCGGCGTCCAGAGGTTGGGCGGCGGTAGGGCCGGAGCGGGAGCGGGAACAAGCGGGTTGACCACCTGTCCAGGCCACGACTCCCAACCGTGCTGGAGGTGCGCCAGCTCCATCCCCACCTGCGGCGCGATCATAGGTGCCCAACGCGGCAACAACGGTGGTGGAGGTAGCTGCGCGTTCGTCTCCGCTAACATGCGGGTGAGCTGGAGGGCCTCCTCGTAGTCACGCCACTAGGCCTCCTCCTCGCGCGCGCTAGCCGCAATGACCTTCTCGGTGAAGACGTCCTCATCGTAGCCCCAAGCCAGCACCTCACGTCGTCCTGCGCCTCCTGTTTGACGATGTCGTCGTCGTAATCGTCATTACCGTCCTCACTGCTGAGGTCAGCGTCGGAGTGGTTGTGAGCGCCCTCGTCATCCGAGTCGATGTCAGGATGTCGTAGACCTCCCAAGGCTGCAGGTCGCGGCGGACAGTGGTGGCGCGCCGCGCCTTGTGCTCCCACTCGAGGAACTTGACCTAGTAGGCCTCGGAGTGGTAGTCCCTCTCCCACTGTTGGTCCTGGGAGAGGTTGCTGATGCGCCGGCGGATCTCCTCCGCCAGGCCTCTGCCTGGGCGGTGGCGGTACCGGGACACGGTCCCGATTGAGGTGCCAGCCGGTGGGGAGGGAGACATCCCTGCGCTGGATGCCGCGACCCTCCCTCCAAAGGCGCTCGCACTCCCCGACGCGGTAGTACCTCCGGGTGCGACGTTCCCGCGGTGGCGGGTAGTCCCCCACGGGGTCGTTCCGGAACTCGTCCAGCCACGGCAGAGGCGGCAAGGACGTGCCACGGAGGAAGGCCGACAACCGAGAGCCACGGCTTCCAGATGCTTCGTGGTCGTTCTTGCTCCACTTCAGCCACGACGGGGTCTTCACTGTTGATGGTGGTGGTGGTGGCGGCGGGCTAGGTTTTGTAATGGCGAGAGGTGAGGATGACAGCACCGATGGGCACAGAGTTAAATAGCTCAGCTGCCCGTGAACGCGCGCAGCTTCCCGCTCCTTCGCCATCAATACCGGCGCGGGAACACGTGCTGCGTTAGCGTGTCGTCTCATCACCATTGATGCGCGCAGGCTGCCGCCGGTCAGCCTTCCGTGCAGCGTCTCTGAATCGCTGCCGTGGTTGCGTCTGAATGGGTGCCGCTGGCCGTGTGAATCAATGTCACCGGTAAGCGATAGCTAATGGGTGGGCCTGTGGACGAGTCCCTACGCTGTCCGCGCGCGTTCGGTCCGACGCAACCGAGCCCCAGATTAAATACATAGATGGATCGGACCGGACGTGTTTCGCCGGATGGGTAGCCCTGCTGGGGCGCCGTGCATGCCACGCGCGCACAGTTTTAGACACGCGAAGACCGTTTAGGTCGGGCCAGAGGAGATGCCCCCCGTGCTGCATTTGGGTATCTCTTTCGCCATTGCACTCAGGGAAGAAATGCTTGGCTTCACCGTCACTTGATTATGCTGGCCGAAAAAGGCACGCGATTCGTGCGACGGCCCTCGTGTCACTTGATTATGAATGTTCCAGACTTCCAGTAATTCGACATTTGAGAGGCGAAAAGCACAACTGGTCCTAGCCTCCAAGGCGAGTGAGAGTGAGGACAAGCAAGTGTTAGTCCTGTCCTGTTAGAATATACTAGATTTAGGGGTGCGCCAAGGCGCACGACCCCGTAGAATTCTTGTCGCAAAACAGTATAAAGAAACTTCATATTTATACTGAGCATATTTTTTTTGTCTCAGGACGAAAACAGTACTTTCAAGAAAAATAAACGATATTATTTTAGTCAAGCATAGTTCAGTTAATGGTTATGTCTACAATCTATTTGTATTTGGCTAAAGCATCTTTAATTCAGCTATATTACGATTTGCTGGTAAGTATTGTCCTGGTCGAGAGAAAGACCTTCTCAATCCAATCACCAAACACACAAGTAATGCTTAGGAATAATTCGTGATAGCATGCACAGCTCGTGCGAGCATGTTTGTGTTGTTGCCGCCTACCAAACAGAGGAGAATCTATTACATCATGTTGAAACAAGTAACCAGAGTTGTCTGTGATTTATTACACATAACTTTAGGCAAAGTAGTGGACACGAACAACCTGATGATAATCGACATCACCGGCCTGATTAGAGAAGTAGAGACAGTAATCTTAATCAGAGTTGTAATCATCGGACTTGTAATAACATCCATATGAGTCCAAGTCGTAGGTGTCAGATTTATGATGATGTGCCTTGAGTCGTAGCATTCAGGGAAATCGTCATCTTCAGAACCCTCTTTCACCATATGGATGTACTTTTGTAGCTTTTAACTTGTTAATTATCGCAACTGAATATTGACTAAGATAAGTGGCCATAGACTTGATATCAAGCAGGGTAGCAGCAAGCCTGACACACAGAAAATTTCAGCTGGGAGCCAAGCTACTCGATCCTATGTCGTCGGAAGCAAATGTCACCTCTGTCAGCTGCTTACATGTAAAGAATCTTCTGATGATTGTTGGTACTATAGCTGAAAGTTATTTCCTGTGATGTATTTTAGCTAAACAAATAATAGCACTTTTTAAGGGAAAATGTAACATAATAAGGCCTTTGCAAACCAATAAAAAAGGGTTGTGAGCAAAAGAATCTCAAGCAGTGATACAGTATTGTAGAGGTTACCGTGAATGTCACACGACTTCTATAGAAAGCAGCGTGGACACTGATAGGTAATAAGATAATATAGGAGCGTGGAATCAACCAGTTATAAGTGTACATTTTATGTAAATGGTAGCAGATATTAGGAGCAAGCGGACGAACAATAATCTGGAACTTCCTACCCACATGCTGTGATCTTTTAAAAAAAGCGAACTGAATATGGACAGGTAATAAACTAACATATATGATTTGAAGCACTTTCAGATGGACTATGAAAATAAGCATCAATAGGCAGTGGATTAAAGGAGAGTAGTTTACACATGAATAGGAAAAAATGAGAGCTACATGGATAGGCTAGATGACTGAATGTTCGAGAAGTTTTGCCAGGCCAAGCATGTAAAAAACATCTAATGAACAACAACAAGAAATAGGTCAGTACAATTATATGTAAAAAGAACTATGAATAGAGGCTTGAATTACGTTTAAGCATACTGATTAGATCAGTGAGGAGAGGCAACTCCATACCGGCGGGCCGATACCCCGCTCGAACATTGAGTCATATGGACGCAAGGGCATACGCATCCGGTGATTTAGACTGGCTCTAGGTGTAGAGACCAAAGGTGTAGGAGCAACTAAAAAGAATCAACGGCCAACAGAGCAGAGTAACCTAAGATAGAAGAGTGCGTAGCCAGTAGAGGAAACCGGGAGCTTGAGCCGGACATGCGAGTCATAAAATTAGTATCTATGTGATGCCAAGCACTCAGTGAGTCGTAATAATTCACGGCCTAGAGACAGCCCAACCGCATGAGGCTCGTCATCAGAAGAATCAACAGACGGCACTACAAAAAAGGAAGAAAATTAAACTGGAGGCCCACCACCAAAAGACAATTATCCTGAATAGGGATGACATGAATCATACCAAGGCAGCATTGGCCCAGACTAATATTTTTCTCTTGCATGACAATGCAGACATATCACCATAAAGTTTTTTAGTATTAACACAGAGCAACCACTATGACTACGATGAGTGCATACGGATGGTAACCGGATCACTAATGTCGTACGCACAGATCAAGGAACATATTTTAAATTTTAGTGCTCATATATATGTCCAAAACCCTGAAAAGTATGATAAAACTGAGTTAAATGCAACCTTCATTGCTCAAAGTATATAATTTTAAAATATGGTTTACAAATTGATAAAAAAATATTCAAATATCTGACTGAAACTGTTTGGTGCGCTCAGATAGGGACATAATGGAAATCGAAGGTTTTTACCTGAATGCCAAAATGACGTTGTCCTAAAACCACTCTCAGTTTAGACCAGTTTGCACCTGTACACATGTCAGCGTGAAAGGTCTAAACCTGAAAGCAATGTCATCATGAACTTAAGCTACAAATCTTTCATAAAAAACCTAATTCGCAATAATGGATTGACAGGAAACTGGAGAGAAATTAGCATAGTATAATTTTCATAGAACTGTAGTGTGTTGGCTTTCATCAACCTGCAAATAATCTGTACCAAACAATAAGTGTTTATAGAGAGGAAGATACTAAAATGGGGAAACATGAAACCTTGGCAGGTCACATAGGCTATCAAAGAATCTTCAATTGGTTAGTTGAAAGCAAACATAATCTAACCAATTAAAAGGTGGGCTCGCAGGTCACATAGGCTATCAAAGAATCTTCAATTGGTTAGTTGAAAGCAAACAGAATCTAACCAATTAAAAGGTGGACTCATGAACATGGTGTCACCAGATTTGCTATTGTTGTTTCCTACATCACGTGGTGCAGCGAGGAGACATCGTTGGGGCTGAAGACATGGCACCATGACCCCTATCGTCGCAGCAGATCATTATAGCTCAAGGTGCATAAAAAGTAAATTATGTGGATTCTGGTCAGAATTAGATATGAATAAAACACATAAATATGAAAGCTTACCAATGAATTATTTTTAAATGGAGGGAGTACATGGGAACCTGACATAGCCACTCACATTCGTAGATGTTTTTGCCTACCTAGGTTAATCAATAACCATCAGCACCAAAGACCAGGACTAAATTACCCAATCAATCTAAAAATAAAATACTATTATCTTGGTCGGCAGTAAACGGTGTTCAATGAATAATAGATGGTTCAGAACCAAGAACAGAAAGAAGTGTGAATATATCCAAAAGCATAGGCAAAAATATACCTTCGTGGGACCAGTAACAAATGACCGACGGTTATTTTTCTTCGTAGAATCACATGGAAAGAAAATAGACGGCATAATGCAGGTTATTTATATTTGATTGACCTAAGCATTCAAATGTATATAACAAAATATTAGAACACAGAAAAAGGAGAAGATCAGCATGGTAACGTGTTAAGCTTGTATATAGCTGGTATACCTGTAGCCCCATATTAGACTCGAGGCTCATACTCATCATAAAATCGAGCATGAGGTTCAGGTCCAGCGATGCAAGAAGACCACCAGATGCCCTGCTTTCTCCTTTTTCTTGAACTATAAATCTCAATGTCTTTCATCGAGCAAGGGTGGTCAACTATACCAGCGGAACTCAAATTTGCAAGGATGTTTGCAAGTCATATGCATGCATGCCTGATATTTCTCTATCGGTCGTTGGCACTTTGGACAAGTCTCTTAGAATTGGCCAGTATCCTGAAATGAGCATCCTTACTTGTTAAACGCACAGTGAACGGGCCAATTCCACACAAATTATTGATACACCATTCTAATGTCTAATGATGATCTCGAAGCAAAATACCAGTTTCAATCCAATGGAGTTAAAATTACTAAGTAACCACTGAAGAAAAATGGAAAATTTAAGCAGATCATGCATTAATCTGCTAGAGTCCAGACAAAATGAGGAGCGTTTACATGCCCTATCTGAACTAAACACCATGATATCACAAGCAGAGTATTTGAGGTGAAAGCGAAAATCAGATGTATCACCTACAAACGGTAGATTATTACCTACTGGAAATTAATTCCATTTTACCTTCACCGGGGTAAAAAATCAATCGTGACCTGTAGGAAATGAAATGACGATATTAAGGCACTATCGATGGATGGGACAAAATGAACTGCAATATTATTCCATGCAGATTTATGCACTTTTTATTGCTTTCTTGTTAAGTTGTACAACACTAGCACAAATAAAGAAACAGTGGTACATTGTTGAAGAGTACATACTAAGTTTCTAATTCTATTTAGGAATCAAAATCTACAGTAACTCCGGAGGAATTCCTAAATATGTTTTACCATAGCAGTCCACAGCTACAAAACCAATAAAATATTAGTGATCATCATAGGAGTTACCAAAGAGCTTAGGGCATAGTTGAGAAAGGTAGTATACTGTTTGTAGCTAAATTTCGCATAACTGATGGCTTGTCAAATAATTCAGAAAGGCAATATGATGTGTTGGCTATAGGTAAATTTCAGAAAAATAGAAGTTACGGAGTAGAATGAATTACACAGATTAACCTTCCCCGTGGCCACTTGCCTTTTCATCGAAAACCAAAGAAGCTAGACAAACAAAGATGATATATTAAAAGAAATATAAAAAGGATTAGTGGAAGAGAGAGAGTGAGGAGCTCTTGGTATGGTGCTGCCCAATTGGCCAAGGAAGTACCTGAATGAGGAACCGATACAACCAATCATGCAGCAAGTGCAGAGAGAGGGGAAGGGAGATCGATTTTATGTGCTGCCCTCTTGACAACGTCGATGTGAACAGGGATTGAGTGCTGCAGTTACACGAGCTCGAGGGGGGAGGAATCGCCAGAGTAGAACTGTAGCAGGGGTGGGGATGTGGCGCGTGCCCCTCCTGCCCTGCATCGAGGAAGACGGTGATGTTGCTGGTGGGTTGCTGCTCCTGTGCCCCTTCCTAGAGTGGTCTTTTAGTTCACCTCTTCGTCCGCTCCACCTCCCCCGCCTGTTCCTCCTCCGTATGCCTCCTCCTCTCTCTCGCATCAGCAGCCGGACCATGGCGCGCTGCTGCTTCTCCTCCAGAGCCCGCCTCCTCTCTCCCATGTCAATTGCTTGGCCATGGCCGCTGCTTGAGAGACGAGTGGCGGCGGCAGCTCGGCCAGGGCGGTGGCGGCTCGGCAGCAGGCGGGAACGAGGGAGGCGAGGGAGCGGTGGCGTGGGGATTGGAGGAGGAGGCCATGGGGCTGGGCTAATCGTGGCGGCAGCTCGGCCAGAGAGACGGGCGGCGGCGGCTCAGCAGTAGGTGGGAACGAGGGAGGCGAGGGAGCGGGGATTGGAGGAGGCCATGGGGCTGGGCCAATCGTGGCTAGGGTTTTCACCCAATCGACGTGTGCGGGGTTGTGCCCCTGCCCAGACACAGAGCACCTACGTATTGCCCATTGTAAACATTACTTGTGAGGTGGACATGCAGGCCCAGTCAATTTTTGGCAGGAACGTGGCGATGTTGTACAGAGAGAGACACGTGTGTGGGTAGGAGTAGCTGGTACGCTCAGCATATTCTGTTTTTACTAATCATCAGGGTAAAACCGTCTTACCAGCAGCCAACGCTCCAGATCGTCTCTCAGGGCCCGATCCGACGGCCCACATCACCTGACCTCCCTAGGAGCCCAATGGGGGAGCACCAATAACACCTTTAGACTCCCTCCGTTTTAAAATATAAGATGTTTTAGACTTATAAAAAAATGTATTTAGACTTGTTTTAATATATAGGTTTACTCAACTTTGAAATTAATCTACGCACTAAAAGAAGTCTAGATTCATCTTCTTCATAAACCTAAAACATCTTATATTTTAAAATGGAGGAAGTACGTAAGAAGTTTAGATAAGAGGGTCATGACAATAAAACACAAAACATTAGGGTTCAATAAATTCCATATGGCATCAGATCAGTTTGACCCACTGCTTCCCAGCTTCAAAGTTCTACCGGTTCATAGACTTAAAGTAGAACCAAATCTTCCATTACCCATATGAATTTCTAGTCCTTCCAAATAGATCAATTTCAAATTTCTCAATTTTATGCTATATCCAGTCGGCCAAATAATTTCCTAGATCGCCATGCCCCTCGGAGGAATTGTACGGGCGGCATTCCACACGCCGTGTGGCATAAGGCTTGCTGTAGTGGAAGTATTGTAAATGGTATCATGCAATCTATGTCATTAAAAAGATTGACATGACAATGTAATTAATAAAGAGAGATGTGCTAGTGGTATCATGTTATGATATGGTATCATAACACATATGCCTATAAAAATGAATAGTAAATAAATCTTATTCATAAATTTTCATTGGAATTCTACAAAACAATAAATAGTATAATACTATTATACTACTATATAATATTATATACTATAGAATACATTAAACTAGTAGTATGGTACTTCCACTTATAACCGGACTAACGAGGCTGACTTAATCGGGTGAGTCATGAGCTCACCATGGTCACCACCGTAATTGGCTGAGATCCTGCTGCCGTGCATGCGCTGTGGTAGGCCCGATCGAGCATGCGTGCTACGGGATCTATGAGGTGAGCTCTCATCTACTCCTTCTGTTTCAAAATATAAAATATCAAGTTCTTATCTAAACCCTTGCTCTTTTTATTTTATTTTAGTGCAACAATCTAGTACTACTTCTATGATGGATGCTGTTCCGATTTTTTTTTATGTTATAGTGTTCTCCTCTCGCGTGTAGGGTTCTACTTTAAGTCTATGAACCGATTTTTTTATGCAATAATATATATAAGCGCTATTTGACACCTAGGGTGTAGAATAGATATTCTACACCCACCCTCTATTTTTAGAAGTGTATATTATTTTTACATCGTGTAAATTTTGTCTTACCTTGAGAGTTGAGAAGAACATAAGAAAATAGGCATGTCATAATTTTTTTTTATATGCCATATAAAAATATGACATAAAATGCATATTTTTAGTGTTTTTTCACTATAATTGCTCATAAACTATTTTTTATGTTAATTTTTTTGCATTGTGGATGAATATGAACATAATTATTTATATACAAAACATAAATTTCTAAATATGACAACATAAAGTTATGTTGGGTGCAAAATAACTATTCTGCATCCTGGGTGCTAAATAGGGTTTCTATATATACTAGATGATACCCCGCGCATTGCTGCGGTATATTAGCATGTTAAAGACATAAAAATGATGAGAACTCTTAGAGGATACCTCGGAAAAGATAAGAAATCAAAAATAATTTGCAACTATGGTTTGTACAACTCATATACATCCTCCCTATCAAATTATTTTTGCCAAATACAAAAATAAATTTGAGGTTGACAACATGAACAGTGAAGCGCATATCATTTTATTAGTTCATTGTACAATTATTGACATCTGAAATGAAGGGAATCATATGTTCATGTGAGCTCGACATCGACGAATGAAACTCTATTAGGAACCAATGCAAGATTATGATGATCTAAAGCTATATATGTTCCTGTTATGGAGCATCTCACATGTATATTTCATGGACCATAATTTAACCTTGAGAAGAACATCACTTCTTGGCCATGCAAGCACCAACACAACTTGTAGAAACTCTGGCTAACTTTAATTGTAAATGTTAAATATTGCATATATTTAACATAACATGTTATATTTTGCAAAGATAGAAGCAGACCAAAAAGAAAATAGTTTACTTCTATTGTAATAACACTTACAACAAAAGAGGAAGGGAAAAACTGAAATAAAACTATATGGGATAACCTTACATACATAAAAATAAATTAGAGGTAATAACGCTGGAGGTGCATAAACTTGTCCCACATGTGCAACCAGGTGCATTAAGTTGAAAATTGGTTATGTCAAATACACAAACTTGTCTCGTAGGTGCAGTTTGGTGCAAATTGGTCAAACAGGACCAAACTCCATCGATATGGCGTGCCATATAAGCGAAGAACTAACACCACGTGTCTCACATGATAACCGCGGCTGGTTGAAGTTGTGTGTTTAAGCCCTCCAGTTATCTCAAATTGTTAGACCGAAGTCTTTACCTATTTCCATCTAAATTAGACACGCCTGTGTAGCTTAAAGTCCCTACCCTTTTCCCAATTTTCGCTGATTCACGGCTTGAACGCCTATGCAGATTCCCATTGAAGTAGTGGTTGACGAGAAGGGAGATGGATCCGAAGAAGTGGTCTAGCTACGCGTTGAGCTTCAAGCAGTACCAGGAAATAAGAATCTGCATATGTTGTTGAGCTGTAGCAAAAAAAAATCATATTTCAATGAGAATATTGAATGGATTTGAATGAAAATAGTCACTAAATTTCATTGAGAACAAGTACTTAATTTGGCAAAGAATATATACTAAATTTGACAAAGAATAATATGGACAAGTTTTACTGAATTTGAAAGCGACATAATGTAGAGTTCCATAGCATATAGTCACAAAAATATAGGATAATGTCCTAATAGTATAGAAGCTACTGGAATCTTACAAGAGTAATTTTCTAAGACAAAATATCCATCTATTATATTAAATCATACAATGAACAAGTGATCTCAAATTCACCAGGTGCATTCTGTGTAATGTCAATTTCATCAGCATTTTCAGTCTCATGTGCACCATCATCTAAATTCCAGTTGAAAACTCACTTCCAGAATACTTGGATCATCTTATTATCCGACCTCTTCAGCTTGAGGTTGAGTTATACTTGGTGTATGGTTTTTGCATCCATTTTTATTATGATCTGCACCAAACCCACCCAAAAAATCATCATCAGGGTCAGAGGAATGCGCAGTCAAGGGACTCACCGTATATGGGGCTGGGGTCACCAAGCCGTCGGCGCTTATCCAACTACGCCGTCTCGATCGTCGTTGGCATCCTGAACAAGAACGATCCCGCCTCCGTGGATACCTCTGCAACCGCCTCGGGCTCTACTCGGAAGAAACGGGATACACAAAAAGACCAGATCAAATCATGCTAGACAGACAAGATCTAGGGGCCTAGATGAAAACAAGTCACGTTGTTCACTTATAAAAAAACTGCGCTGATCCCTCCTCACGTGAGCCACGTGTGAGCTCCAACTGACCCCCATTTGACGACGTGGCATGACATGTACACAAGCGTAGACTGGGTTTGACCATTTTTCATATGATTTGCACCAAATTGCACCCACGAGACAAGTTCGTGTATTTGACCGAACCAATTTTCAACTTGATGCACCAATTTGCACATGCGGGACAAGTTCATGAACCACTAGCGTTATTACCTCAATAAATTAACTATGCATAATTTTTAGCATAGTGGTATTGCTCAAGATCTTAGGATATAATTCTATATACAACAAACAGCCAGAACCATCTGAAGATTTTACAGGCCTGAAATGTAGTTGTACATTCCAAAAAAATACACCATGCTTGCAATTCGTGTGAGCACTTCCAGAGATTATGCACGGTTTGCTGGCTGTATGCATCAGACTTATGTGTCAGCTTAAAATAGCAGTACTGAAGTTAAATCACTGGGGCTCTTCAATGTTTATAAAATAACCTGTCAACAGATTTTAGAAAACAATGTATAGGTAAGGGAATAACAAATGTGTGGCTGAAAGCTTCTCTCAACAAAATCAGTTGCATGGATCTGAATGAACAGTAGCAGCATAGATATATCATTCAGTTCAAACTTTTAATGGATACATGTTTAAGATAAATCAGAAAAGCCACGAATTATCAAATTGACCTTCAGACTGACTTTCAAAAAATGATTAAAAGGAACTTCCAGCCCATAACGATACACTAATGGGAACAGAAAAGGAATGGCTAAAGGTCGAATTTGGTGTTGGTAAACTGATGTAGATGATTCCTCATTTAACATAGAGTTATTGAAAGTTCTTATGCACATGTTGTAGTGTGATTGATATGAAGCATGTGGCAAGTAAATATGTCGATACGCATATCATATCAGGGAGTTTAACTGAATATTTGAAGACATATCGACTAACAAACCTCTATTCCTAAATTATGCATGCCGGCGATGTTTATCCGAAGAAGCGGAATGGGTTGGTTGAGTGGTGACATTAGGTTTTGACTAATGGCATGGTCGTCCACGACCGCGTGAGACTGAATGACTACCAGTATGGCTCGTACAATTTTCAGGATTTTCAGATCTATCCATATTAGAAGACGCAAGTGCTCATCTTGTCATCCAATCCAATATCATGTAAATTCATTTCTAAGAGTAGGAGATTAGAGGTTGCATACCAATCCAATCACATATTGTGCAGCGGCATTAGGCAGTATGTACACACCATGATGGCCGCTTTCTTTTCAACGACCAAATCATGAATCCAATAAATCAAAGGAAACGGGAGGCTTCAGGTAGCAGCACGCAGAATCCAATTAAATTGGCCGGAAGGGCAAAACGTCGAGTAGATTTGCCGGAGCGTAACCTGCCAGGTTGGGAAGATATGCTTAGAGATTGAAAATTAAGAAGTAAATTAAACGGGAAGGTCCAGATACCAGCGTGGGGGCTGCCGCCAGAGGTGGCTGCGCAAGAAGGCTGGCTTGCTTGATTTGAATGATAGTCTAGATTGGTTTTAAACCAGGAGGCAGCGGCGGATGAGTTCACTGGAGCAGTTTCTAGTCGTTGAATGTAAGATTTATCATGAGCATTTGTGAGAAGGCCTTAGGTCGTGGCGGGTACAATCATGGCAAGGAGCCGAGGAGGCCGGATGGTAGCAGTGGTGGAGGACGTACTGGTGGCGTTGATTAGCCATGACCAGGAGTGTACAAAGTGCGGTTGTATTTTTTCAGAAAACATCGGATGTTTTATTTTTCAAGACGAACGGTGAGTCCATGAGCCCACTTTCAGCCCACACAGGTCAACCAGCCAACGAAGCGAAGCAAGGAGCGACGGAGCACTGGGGTGAAAATAAGGGGTGACGTGGCTGCAGGAGGAAGCAGAGAAATAAGATAGTGGGGGTCTCCTATTTAGATATATATATATATATATACTAGCAGAATGCCCGTGCGTTGCTACGGGACAACAAAATTTTACAGAATCATTGATCTAAACAATATTGCAATTTACAACCTCAGCATCGCCTCCACCTTCAATTCTGGATGTAAATCTGATGTAGGTTTAGTAAAGCCATGTTAAACACAGATTGCTGTGATTATGAAAAAAATTAGTAGTAACACAATTCTAAGACAAAACATAGTGTATTCTAAAATTAATCCCTTCGTTACATAAAAATGACTTTAAGAGTTATGAATAATGAATTTTGGGATATGCGAAGGAAAAGATGAAATGTAACTTTTGGGGTATGTCCAAAAGAAGGACAGATGCCCGTGCATTACTACGGATGATCCCTATTGGTCGATGGTGCGAATATTTGACAAATTGATTGCTCCATTACAAGGACATTACTTATGTTGTGCTATGCGCGTAGCGAGCATGCTCTGTCGTTACTCTGTTTAGGCCCCTTTGCGTTTGTAATCTTTCCTTGGAGAGCCTATCCAAACTTCCAATCTATATTTCTCTTTGCGTTTCATTGGACTCTCTAGAATATTATTCTATATGCGCAAAATAGTAATAAAATTATAAACTTGAACTTTACAACAACAAACTCCAACGCATTCGCCCGTCCACGAGATCATAAAAACAACATCACTCTGGATCTCTCGTTTTCTCTTTGTTCCATGTTTCTCACACACGATCTGCAAGCAAGCATGGCATCTTAATTCCTCACACAACCATAGCATGCGTGATTCACATTCTTTGCCGTAAGGAAAAACCAGTTGTCGAAGTATCGTGATCTTGTGTCCCCTGGATTTTGGCTCATGCACAATGCTTGCATACATGTTGGTATGTACACGGTCTGACTTATTCTGAAACTAACCTTGCATACATGTTGGTATGTACACGGTCTGACTTATTCTGAAACTAACCTTGCATACATGTTGGTACGTACACGGTCTGACTTATTCTGAAACTAACTGCAATGGAAACAGTTTTACTTTTGATCACAAATTCATGTCACATTATAGCATATTTGCACGATGAATAAATGTTTTGTCCAGCAGTTCAGGCTAGTGTTATTTCAAGATTATAGTCGGCACTGAACCTGTTACAATTTTTTAGCGTGATTTCTTGGATTTCCATCTTCGTCGTAGTGCTTGTTGTCTTGAGCCTCTTTGAGCCGTGAAACTGCTTTTGTCGCCAAGCGTTGGCTAACTTCCTGCTGCCATGTAACAAACGTAAAGATCCATAATAGCAATACCTTGGGATTAATCTCGGAGATTTAAAGTTGACAGAGGAGGAATACTGTAGAGTAGGAGAAGCTTGCCGGGTTAGCCGAACTGCATGTCTTCCGTAAATACCCGAGAAAACCAGCCCATCCTCCTGAATCTGCTGAACTGAACCGGTCAACGCCACCTTCCTTCCTAGAACATCATCTCCCAGCACGGAATGAACACTCTACCGATCCCCCTCGATCTGCCGCCCTCCCACTCTCTGTTGAGCACGCACACGAAGAACATGAGGCCGCGCCTCCCTCGAGCTCCTCCGCCGACGGCCATTCCTCTCCGTCTTGCAGACAGCCCCGTCTACGCCTCCTGTAGATGGTGCTGACTATCGCGATGCTTCGTCCGTACCGTCCTCTTCTCGGTCTTGAATTGTTATCCTCGAGCTTCTGCAATGAGCGCTTCCCATATGCTAAGATCCTCTCAGCTGGAGAAAGTTTGGCGAGTGTCTGATCCTTTTCTCTTCTTGATATTTCAATTGCTTGATTTGCCACCTAGAAAAACTAAAAAATTTAGCTATTTCATCTAGGAACGGCATCGTATGGCGATACTGACAAATCCACCGCCGCCATATCGACTCCCAGCGGCAGCTTCTGGAATCCTGCCACGAATCCTTGGCATACTCGCTCGACAAGGTCCCAGGCCACGTCCTTGCACCTGTCGTCGCTCCCTGCTCGCCGTCAGTGCTCCGCTTCCCTTCTCACCGCCAGTGCTTTCCACCAAATCGACCGCCTCCCTGCAACAGGATGGAGGCTAGGGGCGGATTCTGCGGTGTGGAGGGGCACAGGAGTCTCTTGGAGCAGGGGAGGCGGCCTGGCTCCCACGGACCTTCAGACGGGCGGGCTGGGGCAGGGCCGACTACCGGGGCGGAGCGCAAGATCGCGTCGAGGGAGGGAGACGAGCAGGGTGACGGCCTTGGTCGTGCCGATGAGCGGGGCTCGCCGCAAGCTCGCGTCTAGGAGGGCCGACAGCAGGACGGCGGCTTGGGTCGCGAGGAGACGAGAAGGAGGCGAGGAACGGAGGAGAGGAACCAACCACGGGTGGCAGGGAGGGTAAATACTCTAAAACAGCAGGGGCAAAACCGTCTAGAAAAAAGCGGACGGAAATCCTAGTAGACAAACCTACCTGAGAAGAAATTAGTAGATAGATAGGAAATAACCAGCTAAACACAGGCATAGCTGCGCATAGCCTATCCACCATTGATTCTCTTTCCGTTTGATATAGGGAGCACATGTTTTCTGATCCAAAACGTTAGATTCTCATTTGATGCTAAGTAACGCCGTTACTTCATGACTTGCACGAAAACCGAGGAAACTAAGCTTATCTGATTTCATGCCTTTTTAGTCAAACCCTAATGTACGACAGAAGCAAAACCCTGACCCAAATAAGCCTTATTTTCGTTTTGTAACACTAACCCAAACAAGTCTTATTCTTTTTAGGTAGCTATTCCTTTTTGAGTCAAACCTTATTTCGTGTTGTAACCCTAACCCAAATAAACCTTATTCCTTTTAGGTAGTTATTGCATGCAGAACTTAACATTTTTTCACTTTATGTATAGTTTTACGAGCTGCCGGCCCAAGCCTCACTTATTTATTCTCTCTTTAAAATTTCTTGCTCATTTGATAAACAAGGCGGAATAGGCGATTGCTCTCTTCGTTCTACCTCATCCCTCGTCGTGCACGGCGCTGCCGTCGGCACATTTTTTTGGTACGTACCATTGCTTTCCCTAAGCAGAAGGAAATTTTTTATGCCAAAAATATAAGGCACTAAACCACTTACATGAAAAGTTAGGGTTTACATACTACCACAAGCTTTTATTAGGGTTTGCATAGTACGAAGCGATTTGCATGCAGAACTCAATTAATTAGGGTTTGCTCAGAAACCTAGGCATTGCATGCATGGACACAAAAGGTGTGGTACAACCGCGGTTAGAAACCGTTAGTCCTTCCAAGAGCCAACCACCACCATCTAAATAGCATTGCATGTGATCTATTTATCCAACGGACCTAAGCCTATTCACAGCTACGTCTGTGTGGCGCTATTTCACCCAGGGTGTAGAATACTTATTCTACATCCATATATTATTTTTACGTCACGTAAATTTTGTATTACTTAGTAAGTCGAGAAGAACATAATAAAATTTAGAAATGACATAATTTTTTTAGTTTACATGCCGTAAAAAAATTTGACGTAACATTCATATTTTTGGTGTTTTTTACACTATAATGACTCATAAACTTTATTTTTGTGTCAAATATTTTGGTTGTGGTGAATATATGAACATTATTATTCGTATACAAAATATAATTTTTTCAATTTAACAACGTAAAAATATGCTGGGTGCAAAATAACTATATATATATATATAATATATATATATATATATATATATTAATAATATCATCTACATCATAGTTTGGTTATCGAATCAATAACTATCTAGGAATTTAAATTTCTTCAGAATCAATCATTAACCGGGGAATCAAATATCTTCAAAATCAGAGGAATCAATGGCAAGGATGCATTAGATGTGAAAGAATAATACAATATCTTTTACATCAATAGTAGGGATGCATTGTTTTTTGTGACAATGAATAAATATAATACCTTATATTTTCAAATTAGAACATTAATTGATACAATATATTTTTCTAGATATAGTATACCTTCTGCTATAAAATGAAAGCACTGACGATGGTCCAAATATATGCTTAGTTGGCAAGAAAATGGAAAATTTCCTAAATCGAACTTGTAAGTACATGTATTCCTGAGTGACGGTATATATGTACTCGTATAATATTCTTACTACATAAGTAGCTAAGTACCCGTATGTTTCCTAAGATTATGTATTAGAGTAACTCTAGCTGATGAACTAAATTTTGAGTCTCTAAAATCCGTTCTATAGTGCCGTCTGGAAATTTTAGAGGCTCTAACGCAAGCGTGCATAGCAGCGCAAGAGCACTAGTTTAAGGGCGCCCTCTTGTGGATAGTGATGTTTTAGTCCCTCTCCACGCAACAAGTGATTTGGAAGGTTCTTTCACCATAAACCCTAAACCACAGTATGCTACTTGTCATGCTGGGGCGTAGTTGGTGCATTCTAGTGACCGGAGTTCGATCCCTGCCAGGGACGAATTTTCGGAATTCTCACGCCGTCCGATTTCTATTATATCAAAAAAGTGTCTAGTTCCTTCTAGCACTGCTTTATTTTTTTTATCATGCCGTGGGTAGCCCCCTAACGAGAGCTCGGTGGTTTTTTAAACCTCTTTTTGTAAATTCGAATCCAAAACATAAATCTTTCGAAGAGAGTGAATAGAGCCTTGCTAATTTGTTTATTTGAACTAACCTTCCATTTTTCCATCATCAATTATACTCCCTTTGTTTCAAAATATAGATGTTTTAGCTTTGTAAAGCAATGTATCTAGACTTTTTTAGTATGTAGGTTCACTTAGGTTTGAAGTGAATCTACACACTAAAATAAGTCTAGATACATTTTTTCACAAATCTAAAACATCTTATATTTTAAAACGGAGGGAGTAGTTTGTTATGCTAATCTGTCATGCTTGATTTTTGGCATAAAAGTCAAGCTAGATTTCACAACTTATATATATATATATATATATATATATATATATATATTTCATGAGAAAAGCATGTAATACTAGGAAATTAAGCAGTAACGCTATCATGGATGTCATGGTCGCAAAGGGAAGTTCAACCACGCGAGGTTGTTCAAGATCCTCGCCGTTGACTGGTAAGTGATCTGCGCTGGTAGATGGCTTTGGAGGACGACGATGTTGTATTCGGATTTCTCCCTTGTTGATCCCGCTTCCCCACCACAAACTGCACTTCTCTAACCAGCCTGCTCTCTGACTTTATCTGTAGGTTTCAGATCCCCTTATTGGGGTAAGAAAATAAACTTCTGTACTTCTTATATACCACTTTTTATGCCAATCAGATGATGTATACGCATAATTAATTATATCTTCTTAAGTTCAAAAAAAATTATACTGTATCTCCTTATTCTTTAGTTTTGAATTGGCAGCTCTTTTTGGTGCACACTTTTAAATTTTATTCTTCATTATTCTCAGAGTGCAATAAGAGTGGATATTGAATTCATGCCATTGTGGAAGTTGGGTATAATGTAGGTCTTACAGCAATTGGTGCGATGTTGAGCATTCTTTTTCCATTTTTCTTTTGTGGCCATGTAGGTCCTGATATTATTCCCCTACCATGCTTCCTAACGATTATTATGTTGTGTTGTGTTGCATTAAGCACATAACCCTCTGCCATGGTTTTTGTGCCTGGCTGCAACCTCAAATTTGGACAACATTGAAGCACGGGCACAGCCTGTTGCTGCGCCGAAGGCCACTAGCATGTAGTACTAATTAGCACACCATTGTTCTCAAGGTAAGCTTCAGGCTGTCCTAATGCTAGTATCATAAGGTGTATTATGCATGCTAACTTGACAAAAATTCTGATATGGCGTCATAATTAATGAAGAGAGAGGTGGTTAGTGTATCATAGGTAAATACCGTATCATAGCACGTAAAGCTAGAAATCATAATGACAAGTACATAGAGATTTTACAAATCAATAAATATACCACTACTATAATACTACTATATGATACAATGCACTAGAGACATAGTATCATGCACTAATATCATATGCATGATACTAGTGGTATGATACTACCACTAGGACCAGCCTCATACAAACATGTCTCAGTGGGCCATGACACATGGTTCTGACAAAGATTGTGAAGCTGCAATCCAGACACGCCGCTCCTCCCTAGGCCTTGTTCGGTTTGCTCGGGATTTATTGGGTTTGAAATGGATTAAGGGGATTAAATCCCATCTAAGTCAAAATCCCTCCCAATCCCCACCAAACCACTTCAATCCACTTCCCAAGTGGATTAACCGAACATGGCCTAACTAAATTTGGGCACTGTTCACGAGCGCCGGCTTCATTTCCCACGCCACCAGCTGTGACACCTTGATGTCTGCCCTGCCGTTGTTGAAGACATGAAGATGAGCGTTCTTGCCAGTGGCGAGCGACGGGTAGACCCGAGAGAGGATGCACGTCCTGCCTCCAGCCCCAAAGCTCTCCACCACAGACCGATCGATCTAGAAGAGTAATATAGGCGAAACGAAATCAGTAACATGATATTCTGTGAACTATATGTAGTACAATACGAGGTGAGAAAGATATGGTAGCATCCACATACCAAGCTTCTCAACGATATCTTGCCCTGTGCCATGTCAGTATCAACAAATCCTGCGAACGTCGGTCGGTACAGGTTCAGGCTCAGAGATGACCTGCACAGGTGTGACAAACCAAGAGTACATTATTAATTATTAAGGAGAAAGGACGAATGCCAGCCACGAGTTGCCATTAGTCAAGGCGCGCATGTACCTTGTGGGATCGGTGCACATGAGCACCACGGATTTTGTGTCGTTCCTGCCCACCGCCCTGAAAACCCTGAAGAACACCGCCGTTTTCTCCTCCAGTTTGGCTGAGGCGAGAACCCACAGCCCGAAAGGGCCCACGCCACCCTTCTTATCTGCGCCCCATAGGCTGCACAGCTTCTGGGCGTCGTAAGCAAGTGCCAGGTCCAGCACCTCCATTCCGTCCATGCTCGGCACCTCAAAAGTAACCTCGACGTCAGCCTGATGAACAATTACATAGACAGGATAAGTACACCAACTGGTTAAGCTGCTATAGTAAGTTATAGTTGATCTCAAGTATATCAAAACAAAGACTGATAGAAGGTGCCGCTGAAAACTAGTTTGTTGAACATGCTTAATAGTGACTGAAGAATCCGCTAAAATTTCACCATACTGAAGCACATTAGCCACTCAAAACAAGGAATGATTAGAAGGTGGCCATTAATTATGTGTGCTAAGCAAACTAACCTGTGCAGTTTGTAGGCCAGTGACCACAACGGAGTCTCCTGGCTTGATCACCCGGTCATGGAGAGTGACCAGCCTCCCTCTCAGCGCCTCCACCTCCTTGACCGGCCACTGCAGCAATTGTTTGCCACCATGATCAAGCCAGACCTTCCTTGGTATTGCCTGATAGTATCACACACATGTCGATTAAGTCTGGTCAGCTTTGGTTGTTTATTTTGTCTTGAATAGAGCATCAGGCAATGAACAAAACTTCCAAGCAGAACTTTTTTTGAGGAAGTGCAAAGCTTGAGTCTCAATGCATTGACAGAAAGAAAGTATTTTACAAGCCTAAGAATAGGACAAAGACCCAACTACTCAAGACCAGACCACGACAAACGATCGTTAGACATATTTTACAACCCACACCACCAAACTTCCTCTGGCCTACATGCCATCCACACAAGTGCACAGGACAGCACAACCCACCAAAGCCCCGCTACAGGAAGAAAAGCCCTACCGTGCGAAGAAGGGCAGAACTGGGTGCTCCCGCCATGGAAAGTGTAACTTCGAAGTAGAACTTGCTAACGATAATAAGCATACATGCAGTTTGATCATGGATGATATTAAGTTTAAACTTTCAAATTTTACTTAGTACTAAGGGGATAGTGTGTAATTATTTACTATTTAGCATGATGATTGATCATATTCAAGAATTGAAAAGTGCCAAAATACTACTCCCTCTGTTCACTAAGATAAGACGTTTTGGCAGTACTACTGTGTCTTTTGCTATTCTATTGAAAAGAACACATGGCATATCAGAAGTTAACTAAACACCATAGAAATTCCTTGTGATTGATTGGCTTGCTAACCAGGTTCAGTGATCACCCAAGTGGGTAATGCTACAGGAAGAAGATAATTAAACCTGAAGAGTCAACTCTATTGGTCAACTTATGAAGGAGATGTGTGAAAATGTATTCTACTGGACATTTTCCAGTGGAGCTAGTGGCATACCTAAATCTCGACCACTTGGTTTCAGTTGGGACTATGAGTATGCTAATCTTATGGCATAAGATTATATTTAAATCTCAGATATAATCACATATCATTACTTCTACAGCCTAAATGACTTGATTTTAGTGGTCCCCTGCTGAAAGACATTTAAGCTAAACCAGAACTATTTGTTCTATCAAGGGTTTCACATGGACTAATTTACTGAGTATTTGTATGAACAGCTAGCCTTGATAACCTGAAGCAGTTTCCAAGACACTAGCTCTAAATATGAAAAAAAAAATGATGCAAATACACCTTGATGATAAACCCAAACTGGTATCCGCATTTTCACACCCAAGCATCAGGTTAGTACACAAGAAACTGGAGATTATTTTTATTTAGATTTCTGGTACTTTTAAGTGCAAGGTTTAACCTGAATACTTGGGGATTACTGAAACTGGATGGAAATGGCTCTTGCTTGCTTATAACTTAGTAATATAAGGAGTTCTAAAATTACATATGCACAGTACCTGGATTCCAGTCCACCCCTTGGCCTTGTCGTCGCCGACGGTGTCGGACTCATTGGCCCAGCCCCAGAGTATCCTGCGTTGCTTCGACGGGTCGTAGAATGTCTTGGACGCGTAGAAGTTGCCGTAATCATACCGCAGGTGGTGCTCGTCACCGGCAGGGTTGTCGGGCACATACAGCTCAGTGGTACGGTCATAAGTGCCGACGGTGTAGTAGTCATAGCGGCGCGTGTCGAGGCTGTTCTTCAGGATATGTTTGATCCGTGCAGTATCCGTCACAGATGTATCAAGTCCCTTTTGCCAGCCGCCCACCATGACCGGATAGAAGTCAGGGCACTCCCACATCCCCGTGGGCGCCGAGTGCAGTGGCCGCCTCACTCGCGCCCACTGCTTGAAGTCGTGGCTTCTGTAGAGGTAAGCTACACCTCGGGTAGTCCCTTCGCGGCTGCCGACGAGCAGGCGCCATAGACCGTCGGTGCGCCAGGCGGTGGTAGGGTCGCGGAACAGCGTGGCGTTCATGTTGTGATCAGGCACAATCACTGGATTACCTGCAGGCTTGATCCACTCCCGGAGGAGCGGATCAGAGCTGTTCCTGGGATAGGCCAGGTTCTGTACCTGGTAATTCCAGTCCTTGATCTTCTGGGAAATTCCTGTGTACATGATCACTGGCGTGCCGTCAGGCAGCACTGTCGCTGATCCCGACCAGCAGCCGTACTTGTCCGCCTTGGTGCTGGGCCTGAGAGCTGGGTCGAGCGCCACCCAGTTGATGAGGTCGCGGGATACTGAGTGAGCCCAGACAATGTGCTCCCAGATGGCGCCCTTTGGGTTGTACTGGTAGAAGAGATGGTACCATCCTTTGTAGTACATGGGTGCTGCAAAGTGCAAACAGAAACACACGATTATTGTCTGAAAAAAATATGCATGCAAACAGTTGCGTCAGACACAAGTAAAGTTAACAAGACCATGATTTTCTCTGGGCTGCAAAGTGCAAACACAAACACACGATTATTGTCTGATGTGTTCCTAGAACCCATTTACTACAAGGGATTCATCTCACGATAGTCAACCGGTGAATCAAATGCCTTGAGGAATCTTCCTGTCGGAGTTTGATACTAGCAGAATGCACAAGTAGAAGGAACTCTAATGACCAAATAGATACTGTATAGTATACACCGCCTAACCAGGGCACATCAAGCAAGGTCCAGCAACTTGGGGACTTGTGTATATAATTCAGTCCATAATTCAGACGGGAGTTGGAGTGGATCCTCACCATCCTCAAGCGCAAGGAGGAGCAGATCGTGGCCGCTGCCTCAGCCATCGGCCGCCGGCTCCCCTTCTTGCTCTGTTTCTGCTCTCTCTGTTTCTGCAGGGGACGCAAGATCGACAAGCCGGCACCAGAGGAGTGGGATCGGCCAGGGAAGAAGGGCGTTCCAGGAGGCGATGTAGAAGGGGGCGTGGGCGGGGTGGCGAGCGTGGACTCTATCGGCACGGGCATCTGCGGTGGCGAGGCAGGGGAAGAGGATGTGGTGCGACGAGGCAGAAGAGGAGGGGAACGAGGTCCAGGTCAAGGAAGATGTCATGGTCGTCGGGCGAGTGGCGGCGGGGCTGGTCGGGACGAACGGCGGCGGGGGTCGCGGGCGCGGAAACCCTAGGAGAGTGCGCGGGGAATGGATGGATGCGGAGGAAGGAGCAGGACAGGAGACAGGTCGGGGGGAATTGAGCACGAAACATTTTTCTCTGACGATGATGGTAGTTCAGTGATTCAGTCGTAATTAGACAGACTTTCGCAGACAGGAGGTTCGATTTTTTTTTTTTTTTGAGAGAGAACAGGAGGTTCGATTTAGACAGGAAGAAATGCATTCGGGGTTTTGGGCACGTGAGGTTTACAACCTTTTAAAGCTGCTACAGAAGCCAGAAGAAGGGTTCATAGAGCATGTGCAATGTGGTGAAAAACATATGTCTAAGACAATTTTTTCAGTATTAGACCTATGTCTAAACATTGGAGGAAGTGATTCTAGTCAAGTTTTCTTAGACTCTAAGGACATGTGCAGTGTGAGACGTTGCTAGATTCGTGCTAAGAAAATTGCTAGACTCAAGTTTAAGAAATAAAATATGTTCCACCGTTTAGCACATGCAAAGACCCCACCAAACAGAATAGAAAAAATCAATATAAAAAGTCTACCATACACTGACAAGTGGGCCATTCTGACACATGATTCCCTTAGACATATGTTTAGTACTAGACTCAGAGTCTAAAAAAATTTGACTAGACTCACCTCCTCCAGTGTTTAGACTATATATATATATATATATATATATATATATATATATATAATTAATTAAGTATAATTACCCCCTCAACTAGTATACTCAGGACACTTTACACTAGTGGAGAACGTGTCATGCGTCCCGGTTGGTAAGGGGCATTAGTCCCGGTTGCCCAACCGGGACGGGGCAATCGGGACTAAAGCCCGAACCTTTAGTCCCGGTTGCCCCACCAACCGGGACAAAAGACCATACACGTGGCCGCTACTACGTGCGAGGGGGGAGGAGTTTGACTAAAAGTTTTTTTAATTTTTTTTTTTAAATAATTTTTTTTCAATTTTTTTAAACGTTTGAATTATTTGACTTGTTAATCTCCCACGTCTCTTATTTTTAACACTAATTATATTTAATCTTAGTTTAAATCGTACTTACAGTCAAACTTCCCATCCGGTCACCCATCCTAACACTAATTATACTTTATTTCTAGTTTTCACTTCTTAAAATGCAACGATGTTTCATATACTTTGCATATAAGTGAGAGGGGCGGCGGGGGGGCGGGGGGGGGGGGGGGGGGGGGGGGGTAAGGGGTATTAGTATTGGTCTAGGACTTTGTATTTGTCTAGATTTATCTTTTTTTACCCCAAGTCAGATGTACTATATATTTGCTAATTGGGCTATCAATAGATTTAAGTTGTTGGTCGTCTAACAAGTTGCACGTGCAGACTTGCTGTATGATTAAGTCTGAATACTAAACTTTGATTTGCGGGGACTAGTTTACACATTTAAAAAGAATAGAAGCGGGAGGCAGAAGTATAAGAAAGAAAAGATAATCAACTTGATACGGCTTGATGAATAGCATCAAACAAGTTCGACAGAAACGGGCGGGCAGGGTTCGAAGGATTTTATTTTTAGAATTTTTTATAACCTTTAGTCCTGGTTCGTATCACCAACCGGGACTAAAAGTGGTGCCTCAGTGCCAATCCCTTTAGTCCGGGTTGGTAATACGAACCGGGACTAAAGGTCACACCGATACGAACCGGGACTAAAGGTCCCGTCACCGGGGCACCCCTTTTAGTCCCGGTTGGTGATACGAACCGGGACTAAAGGTCCCGTTTGACCCGGGACTAAAGATTGCTGGCGTTCTAGCCGTTGGAACCGGGACTAATGCTCACATTAGTCCCGGGTCCAACCATAACCGGGATTAATGCTTCAAACTAGGGTGGACGTATGACTCTTTTTCTACTAGTGTTACCCCGTATAATAATGTAATTTTTGGTGCCAAATAGATAGTACGTATACGTGTTTTAGTGTGTATATCTAGACAAATCAGTACATCTAAACCCAGCAGCTAGCCAATTGAACCGTAGCATTGACAACCCGTACGTTAGACCACAAAGGCTGGCGGTAGAAAGATGATGCACAAGACAAGACAGATTGATCGTGGATGGCAATCTGCGCGCTAGCAAGCAGCTGGCCGGCCGGCCGGCGTGTTGGAGGCAAGGCATGCACCACGGCCACGGCGCGCGATGGAGCCGTCCGAGGAAGAGTACACACGACGTACGTACGCATCATCTCCCCCGTGGCTGGGCAAGCACAGAGCATGTACGGTGCGCTGGCCGGCCGCCGGTTGTCTATACATCTAAATCAAGCTGCTAAACGAAATCAACCGTATGAAAGTACGCGCTGGACGATTAATTCCATCTCCATCCATACCACATCAACTTGTCAATTACTGGTAATTAATTTCCCCATGTAGCCGTTGCAATCAAGATAGCCTATTGCGCTGTACTAATACACACGACCGATCGAGCTTTGGTCAGGCTTAATTGGAGGGGATGGCTAGCTAGCTGTACCGCTGGGGCTCGTCCTCGCCGGAATGCGCGGTGGTCGTGCGTGCGTGTGCTCCGGCCGGCCGGAGACCGGGGCCAAAAGGTCACCGACGACGCATCGACTTTTATCTGCATGTAGCACTTGCTGGCTCCTAGCTAGCTCTCGATCTCTAGCCAGAACTTGTGGATTTTATTCAGAATTATCTGAACACATTTTCCCATATGTGGTTGCAATAATCAACCTAGCTAGCCCAAGTATTGCAGCGAGTTTCGGTTTTTCTCGCAGCAGCAGCAGCAGCAGCAGCAGCAGCAAAGTAATGGCCAGGGACGGACTGGATCGAGGATTGCGACGCCCCTGCTGGTCAGGCTTGGAGGGGATGTGCGCTACTACTGGGGTTCGTCCTCGCGAACTCGAACTCGAAAGAAACACGCCGAGAAGAAGAAGAGGAGAAGCTCGCTCACCGTTCGGGTCATTCATCCAGTTTCGTCTCGGCTGGAAGTGGTACCCGGTCCGCGAGCCGTTGCCGCGCGGAGATCCACCGCCGCCCGCCGCCGTCAGCAGCAAAACCGGTGCTAGCAGCAGCAGAAGCATCAGCGGGAGGATCCCGACGGCGGCCGCCATCTCCTACAGGGCTCAGCTTCCCCAGGGACCGTGAGAGCGAGGAGTGATGCGGTCAGCGTGTGTGCCTAGCGAGGAGCTAGCGAGCGATCGATCGATGTCACAGCCCCTCTCAGTCTCAGCTCACGAGCAGGCGAGGCACACTGGACGCGCAATGCTCGAAATGGGACGTCGTCATACTGCATATGCATGGCCCAGCTGCAGCCTGCATGCGCTCCCGTTTCGGAGGGTTGAGTAAAGTTTGGGCAGGGCTTTTCTCTACTCTAGGTCATTTTCATGCAACCCCGGCCGGTTCCCCATGATACCAGCTTGCACGATGCCAGATGCCTTGTCTGACAATGCGTCCATACATGATGTTTATTTTAAAAAGGTTCTGCATTAGGTCAAATACAGTAAGGTCAAGTCAGCAGGGTATAAGAACTAAAGTAATATATATGTGCTTAGTTGGAGGAAAGAGAATAAGAAAGAGAAGGAGAGTGAGCTCTCATGCAAGAGCCAACTTTAGCACGCGCTCCTAGGTATTGTGTGAAAGTGTCAAGTGGGCCATATATTTATAAAGTAGTACACTTTTATAGCTAACTATTGTATATACAACCTCCATCCCAAGGCTTAAGGCCTATATTTTTTTTGAAAAGTCAAAGTATGTCAAGTTTGACCAAGTTTTTACCAAAAACTATTAATATACAAAATACATAATCAATATTATTAGATAGATAATAAAATATATTTTCTTATGATGTCTACAAAATAATGTTTATTGATAGTTTTTTCTAAAAGTTTGGTCAAAGTACAGTTAGTTTGACTTTTCAAAAAAAAAATAGGCCTTAAGCCTTGAAATAAAGGGAGTATTGGCTATAAGGTTGGCTCTAGATGACGTGGCATTGTCTTATAGCCCACAGCTGGCTCTACTATTGTTCTTGCCCTTACTAGTTGCTCTTATTAATTATATACTACTAGACCGGATGAGTTACAACCCAAGGTTATTTGTACGATCGACCAATGCAAACACACGATTTTATTTTATTTCTCGGGTCCGCTTCCCTATATCACCCTCGAAAAGTTTATAATAAAATGTAATAGTACGATATTTTGCGCTTAATAATGCCTTAATTATGAAATTATCCTGCGAAATTTAGTGTGGCCCGTCCACACCGACGTATTCGTATATGCTGAAACCATTGCCTGGCCGCACTTCCTCCTATATATTGAGCTGTTGACCTTTGGGATGCAAATTACATACGACCAACTTGAGAACGATCGATGTGGAGGACAACATGAATTAATGGAAGTTTCAATCAAATGGAGAGTATTCGGCATCATGCCGGTATCAACCTACAATGCTCAATTCTTTGGAGCCATATATCCACCAAAATGAACCCAATGGTGTAATCTTTTTTGTATACCATGGTAAAGAAATAAAGTGAGCGAGAGCCCCCTTCCCCTACCAACTAGCCTCGGTCACTCGAGGTCGGGGCGGCCATGTCCCATAGCTTCCACGCCGCCATCTCCTCCCACACCCCTGCCAGTGTTGTTGGCCTCAGGCTCCTCTTTGGATCCATTACTCCTGAGATTCTATCGAGATATATGCTGAGAGAGGGCATGGTAGGAGAGATGGGTTGCTGCCAAATTCTGCTCTGCCATCAAATTCTCTGGATCCGCCTATGTGGCCTGCCCGAGTCGAGGAGTTGCTGCACCCGCCTCCGCTCAGGCCGGTCAGAGGCCCACCACTACGGCAAGGAGTTGCTGCCCCCGCCTCCGCTTAATATTAGGTCAAATTATACTCATAATCAAACTTCTCCTTCGGTCATCCATTCTAATACTACTCTAGCCATAGAACGCTTAACTTCTCCGTTCCTTTCGAATGAGCTTTCGAGAAAGAAATCATACCTTGTCGATAATACTTTCATATCAATCCTATTAACTCTTGGACCATGATGTCACACATCTCAGTTTTAGATTTTAAACAATTATTTAAGTAGAGAACAATGAATAAGTAATAATATTCTTGAATCCAATTTAAAAATAAAATGATTTTTTTTTTGCCTTTTTCTATTTAATATGGAATAATTCATATATTTAAATCCGTAAATTAGAATTCGATAAATAAAATGTCTAAATTAATCAGAAAAATGTGAGGATTCCAAATATGACATTCATATAAACTTGTGAAAATGGGATGGTAGCATTTTGAATTAGCCATTTGGTGGTTGCTTCATAAAACCCTCCGTTTTTTGCGCACTGAAAATGGAAAATGGCTTTTTGGTGCAACGAAAAGGAAAATTTCCTCGTGCAATATTGTTCTCCATCTCATGATGCACATGCATGCATAATATGGGAACATTATCACAAACTATGTTTTGATTTTAGTCATAACATTGGTCATTTGACCCGAAAGCCATGAAACCTCGAACATGATAGCTCGTTTTGTGAAGATTTTTTTAGACATAATCAATATACCAAGTTTGATATTTTTCCTTCCAACTATGTCACATAATATGACACCAAGCGAAGGTTTCACATTGTTTCGGTCGTTTTTGAATTTTTTTATGCCCGTTTTAAACTATCGTCAAACTATTTCGAACGACGGACAAGAAGATTCTTAGCTCGGGGCCGAGCCTCGCTAAAATTGTATTGGATCTCTGATGAAATAGCATATTGTGAACCTAAAAATTATTTTTGTAAAAAATCATGAGCATCATATCATGTGCATGTAGTTCATATCTGACCCACTGCCCACTGATTCGGCAGGAATTTGTCTTTTTTGCCTAGGGTGGACGGAAAGGTTTGAGAACCCCTTGTTGGAACGTTGTCCATGTAAGGTGGTATAGTATTTTTTTAAAATGAGGTGGTAGCATTTTGAATAGCCATTTGGTGGTTGCTTCATAAAACTTCCCTTTTTTGCGCTCGGAAAATGGAAAATTGCTTTTTGGTGCGACGAAAATGAAAACTTCCTCCTGCAACATTGTTCGCCATCCCATGATACACATGCATGCATAATATTGGCACATCATCACAAACTATTTCTTGATTCTAGCCATAATATTGGTCATTTGGTACAAAAGCCATGAAACCACGAACATGATAGCTCATTTTGTGAAGGGTTTTGAGATATAATCAATATACCAAGTTTGATATTTTCCCTTACAACTATCTCACATGATATGACATCAAGAGAAGGTTTCACATTGTTTCGATCGTTTTTGAATTTTTATGCCCGTTTTAAACTATCGTCAAACTTTCTCGAACGACGGGCAAGAATATTCTTAGCTCGGGGCCGAGCCTCGATAAAATTGTATTGTATCTCTGATGAAATATCATATTGTGAACCTGACATGGTTATACCCTACGGGTACATGACTTCAGCATACCTGGTCCAGCCCAAGGAAGGCTCATAGCAGACGTACGCTGGCCCATGAAGATTTCCGGGGGCTACTCCCATAGGGAGGATGGATTTAATCATCCGAATTTTTTTGAGTCCTACAGACTTAACAACTAAACAATGCTTGGACTAAAGTCTCTGCTCGAGTCTACGACTCGAACAGACAATCAGGGGCTACTCCCATAGGGAGCGCTGGCCGCGCACCCTATGAAATCTTCGACTGCGATCTTTCGGATCAGTACGCAAAAACTTTTTGGCAACTCTGCCCCAACAAAACGCTGAGTGAGCGATAATCTCCTTGGTCACCCGAAGCACCTCCGTGGTGACAAATGTTCGGATGCTGCGTCTGCGACGCAAAGATAAAACCTGCAGATATCATCTGATGGCCTGACAACGTACATGACTACGCTCTGCTAGTAAAAATCCATGCCAACAGGCGTGATGAAAAATCCCGACAGACGCGTTGGGTACATCAATTAAAAACACTGGAATTCCACTCCTGTAAGTCCTCCGCGGCCTGAGTCGAATTACGCCAGCATATGTTCCGGGTTTAAGTTAAGGGACTCAAACCTGATGAAGATCATGTTGTTTCGTCCTAATACAGTTAACTGACCCTGATCCGTCAGGTGAGTCAGGCACATGTATCAACAATCCCTACACACATATATTGTTAGCACCTAGTTGCACCCGAAGGATTGAAGAGTCCTCAGCCGAATCTACGATTCGACTGATCACTCAGGGGCTACTGACATGGTTATACCCTACGGGTACATGACTTCACCATACCTGGTCCAGCCCAAGGAAGGCCCATAGCAGACGTAAGCTGGCCCATGAAGATTTTCGGGTGGCCAAGGCTCATGACGCCTTTGGATCCTTGGAGAGCAAAACTAGCATAGATAGGAAATTCAAAGGGGTAAAACCCTAAAACTTATAACCGACTAGGACTATGCCCGGGACCTGCCTAAGTCTATATAAAGGCCAGGAGGGCACGTCCTAGATCTCTCGACTCATACTTTCGCACGCACCTCCACGCCAGATCGAATCTGCGCACCCTGTAACCTTCGGTTCGGCCGTAATCAAGAGCAGACAAGCAGGAGTAGGGTTTTCCCTCCGGGGCCTGAACCTTGGTAAATCTCGTGTCCCCTAGTTGCTTGTCTGTTAACCGTGCCACGATCTCCAGCATCTCCATCTTCTCCAAAACCCAAGTCCATAACAATGGGCATTGATGAAATTAAACCTCGTCAGAACCTAAAAAAGATTTTTGTAAAAAATGATGGGCATCAGATCATGTGCATGTAGTTCATATCTGACCCACTTCCCGCCAATTCTGCGAGAATTTGTCTTTTTCACTTAGGGTGGACGGAAAGGTTTGAGAACCCCTTGTTGATATATTGTCCAGATAAGGTGGTCTAGTATTTTTTTTAAATAAGGTCGTTGCATTTTGAATAGCCATTTGGTGGTTGCTTCACAAAACTCCTCGTTTTTTGCGCTTGGAAAATAGAAACTGACTTTTTGGTGCAACGAAAAGGAAAAAATTCTCCTGTAACATTGTTCGTCATCCTATGATACATATGCATGCATAATATTGACACATTATCACAAACTATGCCTTCATTCTAGCCATAATATTGGACATTTGACTCGAAAGACAGAAAAGCTCGAATGAGATAGGTTATTTTGTGTAGGGTTTTTGAGACATAATCAATATACCAAGTTTGGTATTTTTCCTTCCAACTATGTCACATAATATGACACCACATGAAGGTTTCACATTGTTTCGATCTTTTTAAAAAAATTATGCCCGTTTTAAAATATGGTCAAACGGCGAGAATGAAGATTTTTATTCAACATAAATATCTAATATTTGAGTGTAGATAGATAGATCTTATTTTTTTGCAAATTTTGATATATTATTTATATTTTTCTGAATTAGAATAATTTTTTATGATTTTCCTAAGATTAATGTGATAAAAGGGAAAAAAGAAAAGAAAAAAAAGGACTTTGCCATGTATAATACGGAATACACACGGCAAAGGCCCTTTGCCGTGTATACCGGGAATACACATGACAAAGGGCCGACGAGGGCACATGGCAAAGAGGCCATTGTCTGTAGTCGTTAGCTTCTCCCCGTCAAGTGGACCTGTAGGGTCGCGGGTCCCACCTCATTGCCGTGACGACACCTATGTTGTGTGCCGCTGTTGACTTTGCTGGGTGTGTTTTCTTTGCGTGTTCCCTTGTGGGTCTTTATCATGTATATTTCTTCGCCTTTTTAAAAAAAATTATCGTATTCACGTACTTTGCCGTGTGCTTTCTAAATTACACACGGAAAAGACAAACTTTGTCGTGTTCCGATTCATTTGGCACACGGCAAAGCCGCGTCTACATGGAACGACATTTTTTCCTATAGTGCACGCACATGGCCAAGCCTGGCACCTCCAGCCTTGCATGCCCCGAGGTATGGCCACCGCCGTTCAGGCCTGGGGTGGCGTCGCATTCAATCCCCTTCCTAGGTTTGTGGTTTCCTCCCACCAACACTATAGGAAACCGACGAGGCGCCAACGGCCTTTTCCTACGCCGGAGGCTTTTAGTCAGGGTCGTCGGCGTAGGCCCTAAGCTGGGCAGCCTAGTAATGTGGTCGTAGGGATGAAGCCGTGACGACGAAGCAACAATGTCATATCTACGCTGACGTCTTGGCCATCATCCTAGCCGGCAGCACATGGTTTTTTTACTTTTCATTTTTTCCGTAGGCATAACCACCCCTTCCCCCACATCACATTTTCAGTCTTAGAATAATTAAAGGAAAATGGTAAAAACTTCAAATTTGAAAATCCTTTGAGATGTAGTTATTTAATGTGATTTAGTTCTTATGAAAATTAAAAAAAAAACGAATTTCAACATTTTTGCAAAAACAAACTTCATGTCTCGGTAAAACGGCCATAACTTTTGCATACGACCTCAGATCAAAAAGTTTTTATATGAAAGTCGATCTGCGCGGAAAGTTACATCCGATTTCAACCACCTATGGTTGTTTACCAATTTTTAGATTGATGACTGCAAGTGCAAAGATCGTTTGTAGCTAGTTTTAAAGTTAAGATGTCGATCCCATAGGAGGCCCAAAGATAAGTGTTTATTGGTGAAGTCTCTGTCACACCTGAAGTTGTTACAGGTCTTCGAGTGAATTGACTGCAAGCGTTGAAATAAGAATAGATTTTAGATTAAAGGATTGTATTTAAATAAAACTAAAATATAAAACTTCATAAATAAAAAGCATAAAAGTAAATAACGATTTGCTTGTTGTTTTCTGCAGATGACAAAGTAGACGCGGGGAGTTTCAGTTCATGGTGATAGTGAATGTGCCGGGTGGATGAGTGATAAGTGTAATAATTATAATCTTATAAGTATGTGTATAGGCGAGCAATCCATAATTAGTCGGAACTCCTCTTGGTAAATTTTATCCCAACTTCAATAATCCTACTAGCATGTTTACCACAACCATGGTCAGTCATTAGACGATTAAGATCCTTTAGGTTGCTTAACAATTAAGCTCCTTGGATCAGACTAATGCAATAAGCTCAGTGGTTTCTCGTGATCCTCGAGTCAAACTAGTTTCCCATTAATATCCCCGTGTCACTCGGAGGTCGCCGGTCTGCTAGCGAACAAGATTCTATATATGTAGAATAAAGCATCATGTTGTGTGGGTCTTTAATTGGCCAACAAGCATTATGCATCCCAAAAATATTCAAGCATACATAATATAGTAATTAAAATCAACCACAAACTTAATAGAAATTATATAGACATATCACATCTTACCAATCCCCTATATCTTCCACGCCCAAGAGAACTTACTCACACATGAGAGAAGAAAGCAATATCGATATAATTAAAAAAGGGAGTTCTTCTTAATATTATCATGGAGATCTACAATAAAGAATAGAAATAAATCCAACATAATTCAAGATGGGAAGAACAGTCTTAAACCCTAGTCTTGCAAGGTGGAGTTCTCTCTCTCTCAAGTACAAGTAATGGCTATGGATGTGTGGTGGCTAGGAGATCGAAGATCGTGGAGAGAGATAAAGAACGTCTTCCCCTTGTTCTTCAGATCCCTTTTTTCTCCCTTCTCGATGAGATGGTGTCTCGTGTGTTCTGTTTCTGTCCTTGGCCTTTTCACGAAAGTTGTCCCTTTTAATAAGACGAAGGAGATGACAGCTATACCTATATGGAGAGAACTATACGTCCAGCGAAATATTCCCGCCGTATAGTTGCTCGTTAAAGCTTCAGTAAACTCCCCTTGATTGCTTTCAAAAAAATACTTGCTTGTTTTCGTCTGAATATTGTTTTTTTGCTGTTAAATCCCTCTGTTGATGTTCAGAACCTGAAACACAAATTAAAAACCAAGTTTTCTTCACTACCAAAGTATTAGCGTTAGATAAAGCTAGAAAACAATCAAATCCAAACGAAAACCATCGATAAAAACCATAAGAAATATGTCGAATCTTACAGATTTGAAAAGAGCCAGAGCGCCACGATCGTCGGCCATGGGGATCAACGACCAAGAGCGTTGTTCAGTATCCCATCTTAGCTAGGGCCAGTGGCAGCAGAGAGCTGATCCAAAGAGACAAAGATTGAGGACGCCTAAGCCCCCAATTTGAGTCGGAACACATACTGTGGCCCCAGGCAGGAGTTAGTGACCTCCATTGATATCATCTTCGCCTTTCCAAACAAAACCTTAGCACCTACGATTAGGCCCCATTTTGTGTGAGAGTTTTGACAGGGTTTGCTCGATCTTATTCCGGTCCAACCTGAAAACACAGGAAACCACGAATTGGCCGTTTTGCGAGCCAGTTTTGGGCGGGATTAGCCCCAGCAATCCCCGCAAAACACCTCGGGTTGAAGTGGAAGAGAGACACGTCTATACCCTCGCGTTTTTCGTGGTTACTCGCGGTCGCCGCTACTACTCTTTTCTTCCTCGCCTTCGAAGAAGACCTGCAGTTTCTCCCTCCACACAACGGCGATAACCGTCTCGCCTCACGTGGACCTATCGCCAGCCAGCGAAGAAGAGACCTGCCGGCCTCGCCGCCACGCATCGACGGAAGCTGCGGACGAATGCTGATGCACAGCGTGTGACCGGACCGCCTCGCCGCTAAGACGCCACCACCGATGGACGGTGGTTGTGGCCAAATTCCGGCGCACACGTTTGACGGGCTCGCCTTGCTTGGACCAGCCACCAGGACACCGCCACCGACGGAAGCTGCGGACGAACGCCAACAACATGGACGCGCGCATGGGCCATGAGCACGTCGTGGCAAGCGTCCGCGCCTATCAGGCACCCGGCCATGCTCGACTCGACACGGTGGTGGGCTGGTGGCCATGGACCTGGAAGCTGGAACTCAAGGCCTGGGTCTGCGCTGAACTCATAACTTCGTCGATAGCCGCGTGCAGACATGAGGCATCAGCAAAGAGCTTTTACTGAACTTTTCTGCATGTTAACGTGCAGACATGAGGCATCAGCAAAGAGCTTGAGAGCTGCAACGATGACCTCCAAGCCCGAGGATCGGGTTGCATCCTACCCTCGGGAAAGGATTGGCTGACTTTACCGGCCGATTGATTCAACCGTAATAAGTGGGAGAAGGAGAGAAAAGGATAAAGTTCAGATGTTTTTTTAGGTACGATATGTTCGGTTTTAGAATAGCTTAACCCATATTAATCACGATATCGAAGAAACGACATGCTTGCTTTATTTGGAGGTTACATGTAGGATAACATAACAAAGTTACTCCCTCCATTCACTAATATGCTAATAGTTTGGTAAACTGTCTTATATTAGTGGACAGAGAAAGTATATTTGTACGTGCTAGAGCTCGCACATAGTTCACGTAGGCAATCTTTTTATTTCTAGTGGAGTCTAGGCAAAGGGGCAGCAACACTGGGTCTTGTTTCCTTGCACACTCCGCCCTTACACGCCGATGCATTGCATTTTTTATCCGTGCAATTAGGAAAGTGTATCTCATAGCAATCTTGAGGTACCGGGAAAGCATCTATCTGTACCTGCACCAGATCAACACATGTTGTTAGACAAATTATGTGCAAAATACCACCTTATATTTCGGTAATATTGCTAAATACTCCCTTCCCTTCCCTTCGGAATTGTTATCGTGATTTTAGTTCAAAATTTCAAGTGCAATCACGAGAAAAATTATGGAACCAAGAGAGTATACTAATAATTTCCATGGGGATCTCAACATTATAAAATGCACATTATTAAACTGTGATCGGGAGGAGTGAGAAAGGCATAAAAAAGAACGTAATTAATTAACCTCGTTCGTCGCGTCACATGAGGAGCTGAGAAGAGTAACCATGACCATGAGAGCTGCCAAAAGCAGGGCGCCTGCTTTCTTCTTGAAGATAGCCATTTGGAGAGGCTACTAGTGCTTTCTGAATTTTATTTTGGCACAAACAACCTAGAACCTATTCGAGGAGCGGTGCTCTCCTGGTATACTTTTTGCTTGCGGCACTGTTCACCTCTCTCACTGTTATATAGTAGAAGAATATTGCGGTCTATTTGCATCACGTGCTTAATATAATGGTAATTAATACTATCTTATATATCAATGTTTTCCTAATCAAATCAATCAATATTCAGGAAATCTAATTTGCTCCAATAGAAGCGAGGGGAATTAATTCCAGGTATGAATTAGATATGAAAAAAATACTAATAGAATAATTTTTATATTACTACCTCCGTTCAAAGGCTTAAGGCCTATAATTTTTTTTAAAGTCAAACTAACTAAAATTTGTCCAAATTTTTAGATAAAAATATTAATATTTACAATACGTAATCCATATTCTCTCATACATTATGAAACATATGTTCACATGGTATCTATATAATATAATAGTTCTTGATAGTTTTTTCTAAAAATTTGGTCAAACTTTACAAGTTATAGGCCTTAAGCTAAATTACGTTTACCTCCCGCATTTTCCCTCCCGAGCAGTGGCAGTGCCTTGCTGGAGAAGCATATCACCCCCTCCCTCGACCTCGACACGATGACACCCCTCTCACCATCTGCTTTCCGACGAGATCTGCACCGATGCCACGCGACGGTCTCGGCGAGTGCCCTCTCCTTGTGCCACGGCCTCTCCGCTCCTCCGGCGAGCAGCGATTCGTGCTAGAATGGAAGAATCCCATGATGGATGAACCCTAGACTAGACTAGAAGTGGGGAAGGGGACGAGCAGAGGAAAAGAGCAGATGCACTCGTTCGTGACGGCCAGGCCAGGCCCTAGAAGTGAGGAACTGCTCGCTCGAGATCAGACGGCTGCGCTCGCCCAGTCAGCATCCAACGGTAACCAACCACACGTTAAGAATTATGTGTTCTTCTTCTTCAGCGGTAAGGTAACGAGAGGAAGGCAGATGCAACGTTGGGAAGAAGGGAAACCGAAAAATACCGATTCTTGAAGGGCCTAAAAAAATTGATCTCTCGAAAGGAAACCGAACAACCAGGGTCGGCCCATAGGGCGGGGCAGAGGGGCGCTCGCCCTGGGCCCCAAGGAGTTAGGGGCCCCTGTCTAAGATTTATATGTGTATCTATATTTGTCTTTTACTCTTCGGATCCAACATGGTGAAATATTTTAGAAAATATGGATGGTCCAAGTCTAAGTTGACTATGTCTCTACTCCGACTTCTCTTTTCTGGAAAAAATAATCCAAAATTTTGTATATAAAATAGAAAAGCGCAGGTTTTTTTTCTCTGAAATCCATAGAGATATGTTATTAAGTTTTGATTGTAAAAAACAACATCAACGTCTCTCTAGCAAATACTCTATTATTTCTAAATATTTTTCTCGATGCCACCATTTTTGTAGCCTCGCCAAATATACAGAACAATACAAGACCTCGTGTGTCGCTTCAAAATTGTGAGTATTCGTTAGTGGATATTAACTACGCAATCTCATAACTATATCATTTCGCCAACAGTTCATCCCCAAAGGTTCTACTTGTCCCGATTATCCATGTTATAGAGACTATTTTATCCTCTCATTAATTCAGTGTCTAATATATCTACTCTTCTACTCATTCTTTTGAACATGCATATTAATCTATTACTTTCATAATTTTGTTTTATGATTAATTTTGGATATATATATATATATATATATATATATATACACACACACACACACACACATGTACACTAGAAGAAATTGATAGGAATAAGTATCATGGTAAATAGTTTGCTTGATCAATAGAAATAAGTAGTTTTAAATGTCTCTACCGAGATTCCAAAGATCATGGATCTATCAAATGTACGAATTATATAATTCTTTAGAAGCCTAATAATGCTAATTATGCTTAATACTAATTTTTAGCATAATACTAAAGATATTTTAAACATTTTTTTGAAATAAGGGGGCCATTGCCCCCTTCCCTTGACTTAGTGAAACCTTGCCACTTTAAAATAGGAATTTTGGTGTTGTGTTTTACTAGGGCCCTCAAAATCTATGGACCGGCCCTGCGAATAACACCGATTCCCGATGCTTTGTGTGAAGAAGAAACAAGCAAAAAAGAAAGAAATCTGACGGCATTGTCTACCTACACTAGTGCAGAGCCCCCCCTTTAACTCCGGTTGGGAGGGCCCTCTAACAGCGGTTCCCCAACCGCTGTTGAGGGTTCGGTGTTAGAGGGGGGGGGGGGCTTTAACACCGGTTCTTATACGAACCGGTGTTAAAGGGTGGCGCACGTGGGGCTGCCGCAGGCCTCAGCCCCCCCCTTTAACACCGGTTCGTATCTGCAACCGGTGTTAAAGGTTCTTCTGCCGCGGCAGAGATTTAGGCCGTTTTCCTGCTGCGGCAGGAAAACGGCCTAAATCTCTGCCGCAGCAGACTTCTGCCTCGTTCTGGGCGTATTTCTGCGGGAGGGGGGAGCGAGGGGGAATCGATCGGGAGCGGTATACACATAAATCGTCATCGATACATACGAGTACATGAATAATTAAGCAACTATTATTATACACAAACATCGTCATCGGCACATACATCGTCATCGACACATACATCGTCATCGTTCATTTTGGTGGATATCTAAAGAGTTCTCTGCCAGGCGTGACGACCTCATCAAGTATGAACCCCGCCAATTCCTCTTGAATGGCTCGTATGCGTTCAAATGGTAGGAGTTGGTCCCGCATCCGTTCGATCTGAATATATATGAAGAATGGGCCGTCAATATATATATAAGAATAAAACTCAACACAATTGATGGTAATAAAATAATGTTGTGGACTTCGTTTACTTACTCTAAGTTGTTCTAGTGCGGCTTGGCCCGTCGCACATATCGTGTTGCGAATGAATTCGCAAACATAGTACCCACATAAGTTATTGCCGTGTCCCTGATGCGCGCACTTTACGAGAATAGAGAGTTCAATCAAAATAATAATCAATAAAGCATGATATAATGGAATTGGAAGCTAGCTAGTATTACTTACATTTTGGTCTATAAATTTTAGTTCTTCTGACCATTCACCCACGGCCCTGCCCGTGAACCTTTTCCAAACCCTGTCCGACAAAGAAAATGGATAAAAGAGTAATTAATTACTTATTGTCACGAAAGTTGCCGATCTAGTGCGATAATATGATTGAAATTACCTCTGGAGCATCTCTCTAAAGTCTGCCCATAGCTCTTTTTCTTTTCGTAACGAGTCCATGACAAGGACTTTTTCTGAGTCGGGTTGAATGACTAGCAGAATAAAGTGGAACCTACGCACGCATAACTCATCATCAATTACACTTAACATCGAGTAAGCCGAAACAGAATGTGTACAAGAGAGAGGGTAACAGTACTCACGAGAAGTTGTAAGGCAATAGTATTTCCCTTTTGGTTTGCTGTCTCAGTAAAGACTTTAGCAAGTAATCTTCTGTTTGCCCGGGTTTGTCTCTTACCACTTGTTCATGAACTCTATTTGGGTCAACGAACCCAATGTCAAAAGGGCCTCCTTTCATGCATTCCATAACCTTTTTCCTGCATAATAGTATATACATATATGGTGAGCATATATATATATACATGCAATTAATGAAGTGAATGAGGTGAGATAAAAATTACAGAAATAGTACTTACACACAATAAAGGCTGATGGCAGATTTGTCGAGTTCCTTCTGATTGAATAGAAAATGCAAGTCTTGAATGTTGAAGTCGATTGCGTCGTCTCCGCACAAGAAAATCTGATCTCTTATATGCGCCGTGATCCATTCTACCTTTATCGTCTTGCAGAAATCAAGGTACCACTTGTGCAATTTTCGCATCTTTGTTGGTAGAGTCTTGAGCTCCTCTTTTTTTACGAGATTCTTCCCATACTTCCATGGCTGTATGGGGTTGGCATCGCATTTGGGCAAGTTGTCTCCCATGACGTTCAAGTATGCAATGTAAGTCATCCCCATCTCATTGGCCTTTCTTTGTAGCTCTGCCTCGTAATCATTTACGGGAGGAGCGTCTCGTGTGTCGAACATTTGGAGCGGGGCACATGATTGGTTTTCCTGCTCTCCGAGCATGGGAACTGTTTTCTGGGATGCCTCACGACTGCTACTTTCAGTCTCCCTACGGCGCCTTGCATCCGCCTTCAAAATCTGGCGCTCGTAGTCCGGCACAAGTGGGGTTTCAGGTTTCAAAAGATTATTGTAAAACTTCTCCACCACCGCCGGATCTATTTTCTCCTTTGGCTCGGCCCGTCTAGGTGCAAAGAATTTCTTGACCTGTTCTTCCGAGATCCTATTGGTCTCCTCGTCGCTGCGATTCCACGGTAAAACCAGCAATGGCTTGGCGGAAGACCGCGGGACGTAGTTTTTTGAACTCTTTGGCGTACGGTTTCCTGCGGATTTCTTTGTGGCAGTGCTACTGATGCTCCTCGTGGCAGTGCTCTTCCGCTTACGCTGAGGAGATGGATGAAGCACCGGAGATGGCTGACGGGCCGGAGATGGCTGCCGCGCAGGAGATGGCTGACGGGCCGGAGATGGCTGCCGCGCAGGATATGGCTGACGGGCCGGAGATGGCTGCCGCGCCGGAGATGGTTGTCGCGCAGGAGATAGCTGAAGCGGCTCAGACTGCTGACGCTGCGGAGACGGCGGGGGTGCCAGTGACCTCCAATTTGGAAGCACAATGTGTTCCTTCTTCCAAAGAATGGTTGTTTTCACTGCAAATTTGAGTTGAGTTTCCCCTTCACCTGTAGCATGGTCAAGCTGTGCTTCCTCATATTCCTTCACAACCTCATCCACCCCGACAATAGCATAGCCATCTGGAATCGGTCGGCAGTGGTAAGTTCCACCAGCTACAGGAGGTAAGGCATAGCCGACAGCCACCTTAATGGATAAGCCCATTAATCTCACATGCAGCTCAGCGTGTTCGCTCTCCGTGATCTCATCCACGGGGTATCGAGGACCCGTCATTTCAAGCATGGGCTGCACGTTCTCCATGGAAGCCACACTGCTTTTCCGCGCAGAGTCTAAGCCGCGGGCAGCTTCCAATGCAGGCTCTTCGTGCCGCTGAGATGGGCCGGTAGCTTGATGGCTCTGTTGTGCATTCACTTACGCCTGCAACATCGCAAGTGCATGTTCTATCCGTGTCATCCTCTCTGTACGCTCTTTTTCTTTTCTGCCGCGCCATCTGTAAGAGTCGCTCCAGTCGGCAAACCCATCCTTCCATGTCATACCCCCTGTGCCTCGTGCATGTCCAGGGTGTTCTTTTTTACCGATGGCGCGTGTGAGCTGGTCATTCTCTCTGTCAGGATGAAAGGTCATGGCGGATGTTTCCTCGTATGCCGTGATGAGTTCAGTGACGGGTTTGGCAAGGATGGTTGGGAAGATACACAATCCTGTTTCTGGGTCCAACCTTCCCTGATTCCGTAGAACCAAGTCTTTGCACGTAGGTCCCACCCATCTGTCTGGGGTGTGATCCCTCTCTCGCGCAGGGCCTTCTCAGCTTCCTCCCACTTAGGCCTCTGAGATATGTAGCCACCTGACCCCGTCCTCTGGTGATATTTCTTCTTTAGGGCATTAAGCGTATTGGTTTCTGACCTCTTTTTAGCTATAGCACTTTTTTTATATGTCTCAAATTCGGGCCAGTGAGGTCTTATCTTCGCATAATATGCGTCTTCGAAATTTGGAGTCTCGCCAGATTTGACAAATTTGTTCAATTTTGTCTTCCAGTTGCGGAAAGCGTCAGCCATCTTCTTTAGAGTCCACTCTTTGACCTTTTCCTTTATAACCGGGTTGTTTTCATCCTCCTCTGGCGGAAGGGTGAAATTTACCAACAACGAATTCCAAAGCGTTTCTTTGGATCTGTCATCGACAAAGGTACCGTCGCCCTTCTTTGGCTTATTCCAATTTTCAATTGTGATTGGGATTTGGTCCCTAACAAGAACTCCAGCCTGATGTACAAATTTGTCTGCGGCCTTCTTGGGATCCATCGGCCTGCCATCAACACGGACTGCTTCGATCGTGAACTTTGCACGATCTTTCAACCGCTGGCTCGCGCCTCGCTTGCTCTTTTTCGTAGAAGAAGATGGTTGCTGGCTGGTCGATCCAGAGGGCTAAAATAAGAAAGAAGCGTTAATTAATACATGTAGAAGAAGATTGTTTGTGGAAGTCAGCAGAGGCTTAATCAATGCATATACCTCGCCGGACTTTGTAACCATTAAATTGCGTTCACCGGAGTCTTCATCTTCTCCATGACTAGTACTTGAGCTGTCGTCATCATGTCCCTCCAAGTTCAGATATTGTGAGGTGTCCTCATCAATAATGTTCTCCATTATTTCTTCTTCTTCAAGGTTTCTACTAAGTGGATCCATAGTTTCTAAAACAATAATATTATCTAGAGTAAGAGTGTAAACATTCAAGTGGACTTGGATTCATAGACAAATATACATATTATTCATACAAAAATACACAAATGAAATTAAAACCCTAAGGATGCTTGATCATTTTAAACGAGTTCCGAGGGGTCCAAACCCTAATTCGGAGAAATCCCGGATGCATATGAGAGGGGCTAGCTATAGTGGCTGACCGAAGGCTGGCGGCTTTGGAGAGCGACCTAGGGAGCGCGAGGTAGCGTGATGCGGCCTACCTAAAACGGGCGTTGTTCGAAAGAGGAGGCCGAGGCAAACATTATAGCGACGGAAAACAACTTGGCAGAACAGATACAATGTGGAGGGGGTGTCCCCAAGATAGGCCCCAGACCGAGGAGGGATGCCACATCGGAGCTCGCACCCCACCTAGGCCGCATCGCGAGCTCGCACCCCATGGCCACCACCGGAGCTTGCACCCCACCTAGGCCGCCCCCGCAGCCGAGAGGGGAGGCCGTCCCCGTACCGCGCCTGGGCCCTGGGCCTCCCCGACGAATCCGCCTCCCTGACCCATCCCCTCCACTTCCCTGTCATTGGCCCCAATCCGTGGACGCGCTCGCGTAGCCGCTCCTGCCCGCCACACCCGATGACGCGAGCTACCACGTCAAAGTTGTCCTCGTGTCCGATTTGATCCTAGCTACTACTAATAAGTACAATGGAGGGGTTCGATTTCATCTTGGTACATCTGTTCGGAGGGGTTCGATTTCATCTTGGTACATCTGTTCGGAGGGCCCCAATCCGTGGACGCGCTCGCGAGAGAGCTCGCGTGGGGAGGCCGGCTCCGGCGAGGAACTGCTCGGGGGCGAGCACGGGGAGGCACGGGCGAGCACGGGGGCGAGCACGGGGAGGCAACGGGCGAGCACGGCGACGACGGGCAGCTGCAACAGCGGACAGAGGCGGCCGACGACGTGGCAGAGCGCAGCCTGCAAAGGGGGGCGCCGACGACGAAACAGAGAAGGGGAGGAAACAGAGGGGACGACCAGGCGCGGTCCGCTAGCTCACCACGGCGTCGGGGTTCTTGTAGGCGCCGGCGTCGTCGTCGGCTGTGGCACGTGCGGTGGCGGTCGTCGGCATCGGTGGCGCGCGCGGTCGTCGGCTTCGGTGGCGCGCACGCGGTGGCGAGGGCGGCGACGGCGAGGGCTGGAGGGCTTCGGTGGCGAGGACGACGGCGAGGGGTTCGGGGCTCTGGCGGCGGTGGCGCGATCTGGCTCTGGGGGGAAGAAAGGAGCGAAGGGCGCATTTAATACCCCCCCTTTAACACCGGTTCGTGGCTGGAACCGATGTTAAGGGGGGGAATTCGTTTGCGCGCGTATTTATTACCCCCCCTTTAACACCGGTTCCAGCCACGAACCCGTGTTAAAGGGGGGGAGGGGTGCGCGCGGGAAACGAAATAAATGCCCCCCTTTAACACCGGTTCCTGTCTGGAACCGGTGTTAAAGGGGGGCATTTATTTCATGCATTAAAGGGTCTTTTTTAATTCAAAAAATATGATATGAATTTAGAAAATTCATATCTTTTTCATTTCAACTCAGAAAAATATGAATATATATCATATTTTCAGAAAAATAATATCTATCGATTCATGTAAATCATTTTATATTTACTTTACATGAATTTTTTTAAAATAATTAAAACACTTACATATAAATTTTGATTATTCAATTGAAACAAAAATAAATTGTTAAACCCTAAAACTTTGAACATAAGAAATATTAAGGATCTAAAAATGATTTTTATTAGATCAAATCATATTTTAATGCCGCATCTTTTGTATTAACATTTTTGAATTGATTGGATATTTAAATGTCGCATCTTTTGTATACACTTGAATCTCACCAAGCCTCGCTCAACTTGCATTGTTTTTTGATAAAATAGCATATTGTGAACCTAAAAATGTGTTGGTGGTTTTTTGAATTAGCCATTTGGTGGTTGCTTCACAAAACCGTCCATTTTTTATGCTCGGAAAATGGAAAATGCCTTTTTGGTGCGATAAAAAGGAAAACTCCTCTTGCAAACTATGCCTTGATTCTAGCCATAACATTGGTCATTTGACCCGAAAGCCAAGAAACCTCGAATGAGATAGGTCATTTTGAGACAGTTACATAAAGCCGAACTGGAACTGAAAATTAAGATATATAAAAGAACTGAAAATTAAGATACATGGCCAGATTAAGTAACAATCGACCGAACTGGAACTGAAAATTAAGATACATAAAAGAACTGAAAATTAAGATACATGGCCAGATTAAGTAACAATCGGCCGAACTTGTTTCGGAATGTTGGAGTGATTCAGTCATGCTCCTGCCTACACCTGTAATACTCGCCACTGTAGTCGTCGTACTCGCCTCCGCCGTCATCGCTGTCGTCGTCGGGGTCGCCATAATTGAACCTCTGGAGAGTACGCGCGGGCTGGACTTGAGGTTAGCGCGTGGGCTGGACTTGAGGGTAGCGCAGACGGGGGTTAGAGTCGGCGGCAGTGTCATAGGCCATGATGCTCTGGAGAGTCCGACCGCGCCACCATAGCCGACGACCGGCCTCTTTGAAGTTAGGAGGAGGTGGGCCGTCCTCCTCGTACCTGGCGAGCGTCCTCTCATGCCGATCCACGAAGAAGGCTTCCCAAGTAGGGAAATAGTCGGGATGCCATCTGGGATTCCTCCGCTGCTCCGGCGTGAGCTCGAAGTAGTAGTGGTTCATGATGGCCATCCGACGCGCCACACCTAGAGGGACAGGAGGAACCGGCACGCCTCCGACGCTCAGCATCCAGCCGACGGGGACACAGTAGCCTGGCGGGCAGGGGTAGTTCGAGGCGCAAAGCGCCTCCGCCTCCCTGGGGGTTAGTGCTACGGTGGAAGCCATGGGAAAGAGTGATGAGGTTGCAGATATGAGTCTAGAGATGTGCAATGACAATGGAGGCCAACCCCCTACATATATATATATATATATATATATATATATATATAGTGAACTAGCGGGAAGAACTGGAGGGAAGAACTGGCGGGAAGAAAAATGGCGGGAAGAAAAATGGCGGGAAAAAATGGCGGGATGAACCTTTAGTCCTGGTTGGAGACACCAACCGGGACTAAAGATGAACCTTTAGTCCCGGTTGGAGACACCAACCGGGACAAAACACGAGTCATCACTAATAATAGGGGTGAGTGCATGTCGACATTATGTCGTGCGGCGTGTACCTTGTCCCGGATGGTGTCGCCAACCGGGACTAAAGATGAACCTTTAGTCCCGGTTGGAGACACCAACCGGGACTAAAGATGAACCTTTAGTCCCGGTTGGAGACACCATCCGACACAAAACACGAGTCAGCACTAATAATAGGGGTGAGTGTCGACATTATTTTGTAAGTGTCAACACTATGTCGAGCTGCTTATGCTATAAATAGGCATCCTTGTGAGTCCAGTCCTCCAGCCAGTTTGAGGCTGGGACACCACTACGGCCAGTTTCAGGGAGATGCCGACGGAGCCCAGTCCTCCGGCATCTCCGAGAAACTGGTCATAGAGGCACTCCCTAATATGTGAAATTAGTTAGCTCCCTGGTGTATTGATCTAGTTAGAGAAGTTACAAAGCTGCAAGATGTTTTTCGAGAGCAGGGACACCACTACGGCCAGTTTCAGGGAGATGCCGACAGAGCCTAGTCCTCCGGCATCTCCAAGAAACTGGTCATAGAGGCACTCCCTAATATGTGACCGCGCGCGTTTGGAGATCAGATCTTAATGGTAAGTACGAATCGGGACAACTTCTTCTCATAGTCACGGTCCATCCACAAAACATGACTAACACTCAAGACATGTATTAATATTAAAAACATGAACTAGAGTTACATAATATGAGCATGAACTTCTTGGCATATGCCCTTCCTTATGATCGCTTCAGACGTAACCATGGAGCATCTTCTTTACTTAACGGAATGCTTGGGTCAGTTTTCACTGTGAAGGGCGGAATTTCATCAAACTTATTATAATCTTCTGACATCTCTGTCTTGTCCTCGATTCCCACGATGTTTCTTTTCCCTGAAAGAACTATGTGACGCTTTGGCTCATCATATGATGTATTCGTTTGCATATTTTTTTTTTTTTGGTCTGGAGGACATGTCCTTCACATAGAAAACCTGAGCCACATCATTGGCTAGGACGAATGGTTCGTCTAAGTTCTTCATAAGATTGTTGAGATCCACCGTTGTCATTCCGTACTTCTTGTCTACCTCAACCCCTCCTCCTGTTAGCTTGACCCATTTGCATCGAAACAAGGGGACCTTAAAATTAGGTCCATAGTCAAGTTCCCATATCTCCTCTATGAACCCATAATACGTGGTATTTTGCCCATTGTCTTCTGCTGCATCGAAGCGGACACCACTGTTTTGGTTGGTGCTCTTTTTATCTTGGCCTATCGTGTAAAATGTATTCCCATTTATCTCGTACCCTTGGAAAGTACATACAGTCGAAGACGGTGTCCTAGCCAACAAGTACAGCTGATCCCCAACAGTGGTGTTATCCGTGAGAAGTCTTTGCAGCCAGCCGCCAAAACTCGCCATGTGTTCACTTATAATCCATTCATCAGACTGCCCCGGGTGTTTGAGGCGTATTAAATTCTTGTGTTCATTGATATACGGGGCAACCAAGATAGATCTTTGTAAAACCGTGTAGTGTGCTTGATTGAGAGAATGTCCGTCCCTACATATCATTGCTTTACATCCTAGGGTGCCTTTTCCACGCAGTCTCCCCTCATGTCGTGATTCTGGAACACCAATCGCCTTAAGGTCAGGAATAAAATCAACACAGAACTCAATGACCTCCTCTGTTACATAGCCCTTGGAGATGCTTCCTTCTGGCCTAGCACGGTTATGAACATATTTCTTTAAGACTCCCATGTACCTCTCAAAGGGGAACATATTGTGTAGAAATACAGGACCGAGAATGGCAATCTCTTCTACTAGGTGAACCAGGAGATGCGTCATAATATTGAAGAAGGATGGTGGGAACACCAACTCAAAGCTGACAAGACATTGGGCCACATCTGTTTGTAACCCTGGTAGGCTTTCTGGATCGATTACCTTCTGAGATATTGCATTGAGGAATGCACATAGCTTCACAATGGGTACTCGAACATTTTCAGGTAGAAGCCCCCTCAATGCAATCGGAAGCAATTGTGTCATAATCACGTGGCAGTCATGAGACTTCAGGTTTTGGAATTTTTTCTCTGCCATATTTATTATTCCCTTATATTCGACGAGAAGCCAGACGGGACCTTGATACTGCTCAGACATTCAAAAAAGATTTCCTTCTCTGCTTTGGTAAGAGCGTAGCTGGCAGGAGTTAAGTGGCATCGTTTACGCTTCTCGTTCTCAGGATGCATAGGCTCTTCAGGGGCCTTCAGACGTTGTTGGTCCTGTCGTGCTTCCGGTGTATCTTTTGTCTTCCCATACACTCCTAGAAAGCCTAGCAGGTTCACGCAAACATTCTTCGTCACGTGCATCACGTCGATTGAAGAGCGGACCTCTAAGACTTTCCAATAGGGTAGGTCCCAAAATATAGATTGCTTCTTCCACATGGGCGCGTGTCCGGCATCGTCATTCGGAACAGATAGACTGCCAGGACCTTTTCGAAAGATTACTTCTAGGTCCTTGACCATACCAAATACCTCCTCACCGGTACGGAGGACAGGCTTCCTCCGGGGTTCTGCCAGACGTTTGAAATGCTTGCCTTTCTTTCTTACTGGATGCAGGTTCGGAAGAAATCGGCGATACCCTAGGTACACAACCTTCTTACATTTATCCAAATATACACTTTCAGTATCATCTAAACAGTGTGTGCATGCATTGTATCCCTTGTTTGTCTGCCCTGAAATGTTACTAAGAGCAGGTCAATCATTGATGGTTACGAAAAGCAATGCTCGTAGGTCAAATGGCTCCCCTTTGTGCTCATCCCACATACGTACACCTGGTTTGGCCCACAGCTGTAAAAGTTCTTCAACTAATGGCCTTAGGTACACATCAATGTCGTTGCCGGGTTGCCTCGGGCCTTGGATGAGCACTGGCATCATAATGAACTTCCTCTTCATACACAACCAAGGAGGAAGGTTATAGATACATAGGGTCACAAGCCAGGTGCTGTGACTGCAGCTCTGCTCACCAAAAGGATTCATGCCGTCTGTACTTAGACCAAACCTTAAGTTCCTTGCGTCACGTGCGAAGTCCGGGTACTCTCGCTCGACTTTTCTCCACTGTGACCCATCAGCGGGGTGTCTCAACATCGCGTCTTTCTTACGGTCTTCCATGTGCCATCGCAATAACTTGGCATGCTCTTTATTTCTGAAGAGACGTTTTAACCGTGGTATTATAGGAGCATACCACATAACCTTGGCGGGAACCTTCTTCTTAGGGGCCTCGCCCTCAACATCGTCAGGATCGTCTCGTCTGATCTTATACCGCAGTGCAGTGCATACCGGGCATGCATCAAAATTCTCGTACTTCTCACCGCGGTAGAGGATGCAGTCATTCATGCAGGCATGTATATTCTGCACGTCTAATCCTAGGGGGCAGACAACCTTCTTTGCTTGGTATGTACTGTCAGGCAACTCATTATTTCTTGGAAGAAGATTCTTCATTTTTACCAACAACTTTGAAAATGCGCTGTCAGTCACACCATTCTCTGCCTTCCATTGCAGCAAATCCAGTGTGGCACCTAGCTTTTTGTGGCCATCTTCGCAAGTTGGATACAACAATGTTTTGTGATCCTTTAACATCTGCTCCAGCTTCTCCTTCTCCTTTTCAGTTTCACATTCTTCCTTTGCATCAGTAATGGCCCGACCAAGATCGTCATCAGCGGGCCCATCTGCTCCCTCTTGATCTTCATTATCTACCTCCGTTGCATTATCATCATATTCAGGATACATATTATGATAGTTTTCATCATCCTCTTCTTCTCCGTTGTCTTCCATCACAACCCCTTTTTCTCCGTGCTTGGTCCAACAATTATAGCTGGGCATGAAACCGGATCGAAGCAGGTGGGCGTGAATGGTTCTGGTATTTGAGTAGTCTTTCTTGTTCTGACAGTGAACACACGGACAGCACATAAAACCATTGTGACCACGGTTTGCATTAGCCACAACGATGAAATTTTGGAGGCCCGTAATGTACTCGGAAGTGCGGCGGTCACCGTACATCCATTGCCGATTCATCTGCATTAATATGTAGTATATATAAAAAAATAATAGGGAGATGACCATTTATATATATAGTACATCAATGACACATGAAACTATAGTTGCCGACCTCGACCGAGACGGAAAGAGCAACAAGAAAGCTTATTTTGAGCTCTCGGGCATTTCACCGAACACCTCTAGTGCATATGAAAAAAACACAAACTAGCACTCTTCACACCCTCTTGCTAGGCTCCAAAATGTGAAAGAATGGAAGAGTGGGGTGTGTGTGGGCTGGGGTGGTGTCTTATATAGCCCCCCCTTTAACACCGGTTCATGCCACGAACCGGTGTTAAAGTGGGGGGTGCCCGGGCCACTGGTGCAGGGACCTTTAACACCGGTTCGTGGCACGAACCGGTGTTAAAGGGGGGCTCCTTTAATGCCGCAGGGGCCACGCTGGTACGGACCCCCCTTTAACACCGGTTCGTAGAAGAACCGGTGTTAAAGCCCCTTTTCGGGATTAATAAAAGACCTCGTTTCCACTAGTGCTACAACGCTAGTTGTCTATACAAGGCCGACGTTTATTGAACTCAAATCAAAATCTAGCTTCATCAGGCCTGGCTCTGACCCTAGGCAACCTTGGACGGCGCCCAAGGGCCCATGCCTTAGGAGAGGGCCCATGACCGCTGCTCCTCTACACCCTACAAATGAAAAAAAATCAAAGGGCAAAAGCCCAGCCACACGATACACACACTAATCAGGCTGATACAAATAATGGATGGGGAACCGAAACGGTAACAGGAGAGGAATCGCGGTCGATCAATTGACAATTAATTTGGCCACCCTCGACTTCTCGAGATCCCTTGATCACGAATTCATGATAGGCCTTGGCGCCTCGCTTACGCGCTCTCTCTTGGCATGGCTACTCTCTTCACGAGACGTGTCCCTCGTGTCCTCTAGTAAGTCCACGATTTAATTCGTTTTCTTATTTCTAGTCTAATCCATGAATTAATCTTTTAATTTCTCGCCTTATTAGCAAGCATGCAAAATTAAGTCTAATTTTAAAGTTCTAATTTTATGTATCGAGACATCCGTCTTGGACAACATTGATTTTGATATTGCCCTCAATAATTTTGTATCTAAAGCTTTCCAAAGAAGCCTTTTTTTAATGAAAAACTGAAGTATTATCGTGGATGGACTCACTAGAATTTTATTCTTATTTAAGGTACTGACAGGGATACTACTTGTTATATTTGCAAATCTTTTAGTCCTTTGTTGTCATATGACATTGCATAAGTGCTTAACTACTATTTTGACATCTCGATCTAAAAATGTGTGGTTCGATGTTAACTTTTATTATTATAAAGTTCTATATATATCTAGATATACAGACATATATATTAGCCTTGTGGGCCCATGTCGTCAACTTCGCCCAAGGACCCTGCAAAATATAGAGCCGCCCCTGCGCTTCAACAGAGAACAGAAAGGGCTTACCGTTGGGGTCATTGGTCCAGTTCTTGTGCGGATAAAAATGGAAATCCGTGCGAAGATGCGTCGGCAACCTTGATCAGCAGGAGGAGCATCAACAGGAACCCCATGGTTGACGACTGCTCTGGCTGGCCGGGAGCTCGCTCAATCCCTCTTGGCTTCATGATCGATGTGCAAGCAGAAGCTGTTTTTATGCTAGTTGTGTTCGTGCTTGTGGCCGGGCAGGGTGGATCCAGACGCAGACCCAGCCATTTCGGGGCTGCTCTTCGGTAGTGCACGTTAAGGAGCCATTTCGGGGAGTGCATGGGCAGTTGAGACATCAGGAGTGTTTGATACATTGAGCGCATCGGCCTCGTGTATATACCGCTAGATTTACTAGCGAGAAATAATGCTCATTTTCCCTGAAAGCTTTCGATTCATACACAACAACACAAAGAACAAAAAATGCTGCTGCCAGACACGACTAATCAAAATCCCATGAATAAATTATATATCCATTTAATTACTATATTACCTCTATTCCAAAATATAAAATATTTTCGTAAACTATTATAGCCCGCGGAAACATGTTACATGGAAATTGGAAAAAAAAAACGAGCTCCCGCGAGCGGCGCAGAGCTCCCGGCAGCGCCCCCTCCCCGCCCGCCCCCTCCCCTCCCCTTCCTCGCCACCACTATAGGGTGTCACTGAGCGAAGCCTGTGCGGCTCCGGCGGCAGCTCCCTCTTCCCCCTCACACGGTAGTGGCAGCGCGGGCTTCTGCGACCGGTGAGGGCACCGTGCTGGGCGTCAGGCGCGGCGGCACGGAGCTTCGGCGGCGTGGTGGTGGAGGGATCGTGGTGGCGGTGACTCCCTGGAGCCTCCATGGCGGCGGACAGCGATGGCTCTACCCGAACCTCTAATGGAGGGTCGGAGCGGTGAGTTCGACGGTGGCTCGGCCCTGTGGTGTGCCGGCGGCGCGGTGACGATGGAGACCGGTTGGCTAGCTTCCTCGGGTAGCTCCGTCTAGCCCAGATCTAGGCACAATTGGGCCCGCTATGGGTTTGGGGCGGGCCTAGCACGATGCTGACACTTTCTGGAGCTGGTGAGGTGGTGTGGGGCGTGCAGGAGGGCGGCAGCGGCGGCTGTGGATGCACTGCAGCAGCGTGGCGGAAGTGACTTTACATGCCCTTTCTGGGCCTGGCCGGGCCAGACGGCTTGGTGTGCCCCTAGTGCCGCGTCTGGATAGCAACCGCCTTCGTGGTGGAGGTCGGTCTCCTCTAAGAGGTTGTGCTGCAACCGCCATCCTATGTCAACCAGACCTACCCCCTACGCCTCGCATGTCACGCAATGAACCTGGTTCAGTGGGTGTGAGTACGCGCTGGCCCCAGAAGGTGGTTTGCAAGGGTGTCCCTTCGGAGGAGGCGGCCCAGGGAGATGACTTGCGATGGTGATTCTCAAACCGGCAGAAGTCTGACAAGCTCGGGTGAGCTCAGCAGCGACGGATTTGTTGCTTGACGGCTGGGATTTACCGACGTGGCGGATCCCCTGGTGAACGATGGAGTTGGACCTAGTGTTGGGGTTGGTGTGTATGGGGGCACCCTTGCTGTAGTGCGGCGATGAGACTTCACGAGCCTATTCGGGTTTGGCCGGGCCAGGAGGGCTTGGTTTGTCTTACTGCTACATCTAGTCGATTATCGCCGTCTGACGGTGAAGGTAGTTCCCTCCTGCGTGCTTATGCCATGCCGACCCTTGCTGAAGTTTCTGCTCTCTCGGTCTTACCGGCCTCGCTCCATGGCTCATGGTGTGACGTTGGTGGCGACTACAAGATCGTGGTGGCGCGTGCACGTGCGCGACGAGCTTGGTGGAGCATTACAAAGTGTTCGGGAGTGTGATTCTATTGAGAGGTCGGGAGAAATCCTTCTCACTTCCATACCGATGCGGTAACGTTTGTGGGTATCACCGTCCTTTCAAGGGGTCGGGTGTATCTCTCTCCCACCTCCCATGGCGTATCGAGGAAAACCCTAGGACCTGTCCGGACAGTAGTGTCATGGTCGTCACTCCTCTTCTTGAAGGTGTTGCTTGGTACGCGGCTCTTTGGAATGCTAGACGTGTGGTTGTATGTCTCCAGAGGGCGCAACGGTGGCGAGTTACCTTCATTCTTGTCCCACCGCCGATAACGGCTTTATTATCTTTTCATTCTTCTTGTTTTTCATGGACTTGGCTTGTGCTGTTCTGTCCAAGCATTGTTTAGAACATTGTATCGGGTGGTTGTTATATTAATAGCGGGGTGTATTTCGAAAGAAACATGTCATTTAGAAACAGAGGTAAGTATTAAACAAAATATTGTGACATGCATGGCACCAGGGAAAGCAACTTCTCGTGCAACCCAGCCATACCCGGCACGTAACATACGGAGAGATAGTGTGTGTGTTCAGAGGCTGCACGACTAATTTTGCTCTTGGCGCTACAGGAAAATGTGTAATCCGAGTATTTGGCTGTTACCGAGTGTATTTTTCCAGGAACTCGGCAAACATCTTATATGCCGAATGACAGGCACTAGGCAAACAAACAACAATAAAGGGCACTGTGTCCATTCTCCCCCGCTCCATGTTTGCCGAGTGTCTCTACTCGGCAAATATTTATGTATTTTCTCGCCATCCTTTTCCCACCACATTTTTTTCAAGTGTAACACTTTGCAAAGCTACCTTTCGCCGAGAACCTCTATTTGGCACTCAACAAAGGCCTTCCTTTTTTCTTTTGATTTCTTTGTTTTCTCCATTTCCGTTGCATATTCTTCATAACGTGTCCGAATTGTGCTCGGTTGTGCACCTCGCCATTCCATACAATGTTGTCAAATAAAGTTTTCTATTTCTATGTACAAATAGAATTATTTTTATTTTCTAATTGCCAAAATGGGTTATTTTTGTGAATAAAAAATATGGTCCAAAATGTCACCAATCCTATCTTCAAATAAATTAAACCATATTTGAGTGACAATTCCAAAATTCTAAGAATTTTCAAAACTTTTACTTGCATACATTTAAATAACTTTATGCCGGTTTACACAAAGTAATTCAAATTTGAACCGCAGTTGTGTCATATGTTAGTCGTGAAAATCCTCAAAAATCATTTTTACATACACAAGTAGTGATTATATAGATGAAATAATGACAGTATTGAAAGATTTGACCCCGTTCTAAGAATAGTCAAGGCGGCCATTTTGACATATTTGAGAAAATGTGAAAGAAAATGAAAAAACAAATCAGAAAATGTAATCCTTCCGCATGGAATCCTTATATTTGTTCTAGTTACTAGGAAAATAAGAAATCTATTGTGGCAATTTTAAGAAATGTTTCTTCACAAAACGGACTATGATGTACAAACGTTCATGACTTTCAAGCCAAATGACCTAGTCATGACAATAACTATGACATAGTTTGTTCAAATGTTCACATACTGTGCACATGTATGCATCTCGAAATAGAAAGGGAGATTCTCATTTCCTTTCCACAAAAAATATTTTCCATTTTCTTAATTTCCAAAAGGTTTTTTTTAAGCACCTACCAAATCTTTGTTTTTAAAATAGCCAAACTTTAAATAATAGTAGACCATATTTTATGGACAATTGACCAATTGGTATCATCTGAAAACTTTCCAGGAAATTCTCATTATTTTATGGCTTTTTGTTGATTTAGTAGGAAATATATCAAATTTGAACTACAGGTGCTTCACAGTTTGCTCATGGTATTTTCAAAAATCACTTTGAGATACACACGTTTGTTCTTTAATTAGAGATACACTAAGATTTTTACAAGACTCAACTCCTAGTTAAGGACGGTCATACCCACCACCACATTTTAGAAACAACATAAGAAACTAAAAAAATCGAAAAAAATGGAAACCTTCCATTGTGTCAGTTTATGTGTACTAGTCGTCAAAAAATAATAAAATTGCAATATGACTATCGTAAAAAAATTATTACTACATAGTAAACTTGCAATATATTACTATGAAATAAAATTATCTATCATGCAACAAAAAAGTTAAAAGAAAACACAACTAAAACGTAGGAAATAAAAGCAACTCGAAGAAAAAGTGTACGCTGACGGCCTCCACTATTGACGTCGGTACTTGTATCTAACAATCTAGGGCGTGGTCACAGATTATAATATTAATGGTGGGTACATACAGAAGCGCGTCACTTGTGTTCAGATTGGGAATGGCGAGCGCAGGGCACTTGTGGAAAGACCTACAAGTGGACCAGCAATGGACCAGTATTCCTGCAATTCTCTGCCTTATTCACTCACATCAACAGACCAAACATTGAAGTAGGTGATTGTTGAGAGGAAGGGCAATGCATAGGTGCTTCCTTTGAATCACATTACTTGTGAGTTTTGACCAAGCTGAACGAGAAAGGGTGGCCTTGCTGATTACCGTCCTGAACAGTTGCATCCTAGACCCACCTACTCTGGGGACACAAGCAAGGGGTTGGAGAATGAACACTGCTGAGAGTTTCTCTGCCAGAAACATGTACGAGTACATGGTGTGTAATTGGGGAGGAGTAGAACAGGCTAGTGCCACCTCTTATCTGAAAAGGCAATATCTTTGCTTGGCTCATGGTAAAAGGAAGGCTAAAAGTAAGAGCAGTGTTGACTGGGTATGCAGTTAGATGATATCACCGAATTATAAGACACTCCTCCCAAGCTAAGAAACGAATTGCGTTTGGATGTAGGAGAACCCCCCGCCCCCTACCCGCTCTCACCCCCCCCCCCCTAGGGCAACGGGTGGGCTCCGCCTCCCCTCTCTCAAGAAACCCCCCTCATCCTCATCACCGGCACCGCCGCCGCCGGCGTGAGCCACCGAGGCTTCCTGCGCGGTGCTGGCAGCGGCGGTATTGCTTTCCCATGTCCGTGCAGATGGAGGCGGGGATCCCGACGGCGACGGTCCGGCTTGCTGGAGTGATTCCTAGGGGCAGGGTGGGCGGAGGCGTGCGCAACGCCGGTGTTGGCGGTGTGTAGCGTGGGATTCGGTGGCGGCTCGTGGTGCCCTTCTCGGCCCAGACCTAGGCATGTTTGGACCCCATCTGGGTTGGGGCGGGCTTGCTTCCGCACGGCCCCGTGCGGCTCCCTGGAGGTGGAGGAGGGGCGACAGTGGGTCTGGGTTGGTGGTGGCGGCCGCGACCGTCCTTGCTGCAACGTGGCGACGGGGGATTTGCGGGCCCACTTGGGCTCGACCGTGTTAGCCCTGGTGTGTGTCTGTTGCCGCGTCCGGTCGGCTACTGCCATGGCGGTGGAGGTAGTTCCCTCCCGCGTGGCTGCGGTGCTACTACCCCCGGTACCACTGTCCCCTTTCTCTGGACTTGAGGCCTTGCGTTGATGTCCATGGTGAGATGACGAAGATGGCGCATGTTCCGTGGTGGCGCGAGCTGGTTGGCGGTTGGTTGGGTGGAGCATTTTGGGACCGTCTAGGGGTGGTGGTTCTTTGGGGGTGGGAGAAATCCTTGTCGGCCCCGTCCGACACTGATGTGGTGACGCTTGAGGGTGTTGCCATTCCTTCCTCGAGGGCGTCGTGTACCTACTCCCCACCCTCCCTCCGTGTACTGGGGGAAACCCTAGGACTAGTCATGGCGGAAGCGGCGTCATCGTCGCATTCCTTGCTGAAGGTGCTATTTAATACACGGCGGCTCGAAATGCCAGGAGCGTAGTGAGAACTGTCGGGGGAGCGCAACGATAGAGGGCCGTCTCCGTAATGTTGGCATTTGTTCTTCTTTTGTTCTCTTTCTTTTCGTCTGGGCTTGACTGTGTTGTGGCCCCAGCATGTTCTTTGGGTGTTGTGCTGTATGGCCTAATAGCGATTTTATCGGTATGCTTTATTTATAAAGCTAAGGGAAAGGCTGATTCGAGGTAAGCTAAGAAAAAAAATTCGAGCACAAAATTTCTTGCATGGGATTCGGTCATTATCGCTGTGTTTTGGAAGCTCTGGACATTCAGAGGTAAGGAGGAAAAAGAAGTGGCCAAACTTTGGACTGCTGAATGGCAGTGCCAGTACGGTTGAGTATAGGTAAGTAATAAGGTCAGATCTGGCCTGTTTGGGTTTTTCGATGCTCTCGAAGGGATACCTCCCGACCCCGCGTCGCTCCTGTACGGGGCGACTCGGGGCAAACCTAGCTGCCGCCGCTGCCACAGATCCCTCACGCGGTGGCGGCGGGCGCCCTCGCCGCTGAAGGCTGGAGGGGGGAGGCTGCCGTGGAGGCGTGATGGCGGGTCGGGGCGACGGCGCGGCCTACTCTGGAGGTCGCGGGCGGCGCATGGTGGCTTGACGGAGGCGGTACGGGTGGTGCAGGGAGGGGCCTCGCTGCGACGACGACCGTCGGGTGCGCCGCGTGGGCTAGATCTGGGGCCATCTAGGCCAGGTCGGCCCTCGGCGGGGGCGCCGTGGTAGGCAGCGGTCAAGACGTGGTGCTGGGATCTTGTTGGGCGGCGGCTCCGACGCTGCTGCGGTGGTTCCCGGTTTGGCTCTCTTCCTTTTTGCCTGCTCGATCCGTCCTCCGGGAACCGACCGGCGGTGTGTGGATCGCTGTGTCGGATCTAATAAAGGTGGTGATCCTTTGATTTCTTTCGCACGAAGACGAAGATCTGCTTGATGTCTGCCCTCCTTGATCTGGTCTGGAGAGGCGGGTTCCGGAAGGCTCCGCCGGCGAACTTCCATGGGCGTATCATGCCTGGAGATTGCTGGATCGGAAGGTATTCGATCGCGCGCACCTTGTTTTTCTGGCCGATTGGTTTCAGCGGGAGCGGTGCGAAGCTCTGTTGTTTGTTCCCACCAAGTGCCATGCTTTGAGCCATGGTGATGTCAGATGCGGAGAATGTCAGGAAAGCGGAAATTTGAGGGTAGCGATGGTGATTTTTGTTCTTGTGGTGACGGAGATCTGGATGCGTGATCTGGGACTCGTTGCAGCGCTGTTGGTGCGGGAAGACAACACATGGGAGTTTTCAGTCTTGTCTTACAGGGTGAAAATCCAAGCTCTGGCCTTAGCTGGTTGTGACTGGCAATGATCTTGTTGAAGGCATTGTTTTGTGAGTAAGGACTTTCTCCAGGGTGAAAACCTATGACCTTTGGTCGGACAACGATGGCGCTTGGGCACTGTTTCCTTTTTTAAGGCGTAGTTATTGGAGTGGAGGACTACTGATGTTGTTCTGATGGTGTCACTGTCGTTTCTTTAGGGATTAGTTCTCTGACTTTTTTTTTTGTAATTTCTCTTTCTTTTTTTGAGCTGTGTGCGTCCGTAGAGCCACTAGTCATGCGTTGTTTCGGAGTCTAGGTGTAATTGATGTCCCTGAGATATTAATACATGCTCTTTTCAAAAAAATAATAATAAGGTCCACAGTACCATGGATGTATTCATTTTACCACGAGTAGCTGCCACTGTCAGTTTATCTATGCCCAAAAATTACAGCTTATTTAATCTCTATCCGGTACACATGCGAGTGCGAGAGATGAAATCAGGAGTTCAGGACGAAAGAAGCATGCACGTCGAGGCATCGAGCTACATGGCATCCTCACGAACAATGGCCGTCGTGATCTCTAGCTTATTCTTCTTCTCTTCCCATGCTTCTTACCCAGACGACTTCCTCCTCTGCCTCTCTGCGTCCATACTCCATACCGAGCCACCTTCTCTTCACCCAGAGCTCCCCGTCCTTCGCGCGGCTCCTTGCGTCCTCCGTCAGGAACCCCAGGTTCCTCACCCCCGGGACAGTGCGGCCGCTCTGCATCGTCACGCCCACGAACGCGTCGCACGCCCAGGCCGCCGTCCTCTGCGGCCGCCGGCACGGCGTGCGCCTGCGCGTGCGCAGCGGCGGGCACGACTACGAGGGCCTCTCCTACAGGTCGGCGCGGCTCGACGGTGCGGCGTTCGCCGTGGTCGACCTCGCCGCCCTTCGCTCCGTGCGCGTCAGCCAGAGAACCGCGTGGGTCGACTCCGGCGCGACGCTCAGGGAGCTCTACCACGCCATCGGGAAGGCGAGCGGGCGCCTCGCGTTCCCGGCGGGCCTGTGCCCGACGGTGGGCGTCGGCGGGCACCTCAGCGGCGGCGGCTTCGGCACGCTCCTTCGCAGGCACAGCCTCGCCGCCGACCACGTCGTGGACGCCACGCTCGTCGACGCGGAGGGGCGGCTCCTCGACAGGGACGCCATGGGGCGCAACGTCTTCTGGGCCATCCGCGGGGGCGGTGGCGGCGGGAGCTTCGGCATCGTGCTGTCGTGGAAGGTGAAGCTCGTGCCCGTGCCGCCCACTGTCACGGTGTTCACCGTCGCCAAGTCCGCCGAGGAGGGCGCCGGCGACATCGTCGCCCAGTGGCAAGAGGTCGCCCCAGCTCTCCCCGATGACCTGTTCGTCAGGGCGATCCTCGAGGGACACGTGGCCAGGTTCCAGTCCTTGTACCTGGGCACCTGCGACGAGCTCCTGCCGGTGATGCGCCGCCGCTTCCCGGCGCTCGACGTGACACGGGAGCACTGCAAGGAGATGGCCTGGCTGCAGTCCGTAGCCCAGATCTACCTCGGCGCCGGTGCCAGCGTGGAGGACATCCTAAATCGGACGGACCCCGTGGACGGCCTTTCCAGCAAGGCCACGTCCGACTACGTCCGGCGTGCCATCCCCAGGGACACATGGGCGGAGATCCTCACCAGCCAGCTCGCGAGGCCGCACGCCGGGCTGATGATCCTGAACCACTACGGCGGCAAAATCGCCCGCGTGCCTGAGTCCGCGTCGCCGTTCCCGCACCGTGGCGGCGTACTGTACAACGTGCAGTACATGAACTTCTGGAAGGCTCCCGGCGAGGAGGCTGCACACCTGAGGTGGGTCAGAGACGTGTACACGTTCATGGAGCCGCACGTGAGCCAGAATCCGAGGGAGGCGTACGCGAACTAGAGAGACCTCTGGCTCCGGGAGAACGTCGTCGGCGCCGCCGGCGACATCAGGAGCAGCTACGAGGTCAGCAGGGTTTGGGGCGAGAAGCAAGGATAGCTTCAGAAGGCTGGCCATGGTCAAGAGTGAGATCGATCCCGACAACTACTTGAGGAACGAGCAGAGTATCCCACCACTGACCAGATCATCTTGACTAATGGCGCGCCTTATTCTAGTACAGTACAGCATTTGAGTTGTCCGTGTCATATTCTGTTGGATGGGTCTCCGGCGAAGCTTATTAGCGATTAGCAGTAATGAACTAGCTATACAAGAAGCGGAGTACTACGCGATTCTGCGGGCATAATTCCCCCAAATCATTCCCCTCCGCCTGATGACACATGTTTCTCAAAAAACTTTCAAATCTCGCTTTTGTTACAAACATACCTATTTTTGTTTAAAAAAAATCTCTTTTGCTACATGTAGTAAAAAAAGGTTCCTGTCAAAAAATGGAACAAAAAGACTATTTCTGAGACTTCGCTGGAAATCTCGTCGGAGACTTTGTAGCAAAAAAGTTATCCTAATATAGCAAACCTAACCTCGTCGGAGACTCGTCGGAGACTTTTGCCGGAAGACCTTGTAGCAAAAACTTTGTGCTATTGTAGCAAACGACTAAACAGTTATAGAAAAAAAATATCCTACCATAGCAAATCCAACTTCACTGAAGACCTCGTCGGAGATCTCGTAGCAAAAGGTTTATACCATTGTAGCACCACCATCGGCCGCATGTAGCAAAACACGACACCACTTGTAGTACCACAGCCGACCGCACGTATCACCGTTAATGACCCTATGTAGCAAACCTCGACGACGTACGTAGCAGTGCTGGTGACCTTCGGCAGCAACGCTGGAGCCCTTGGGTAGAAAAGTCGGTGTCCTTGGGTAGCAACGGCGCCGCGCGACTGAGCAACTCCGCCAGAGCGAGGCCATGGCGGGAAGGCGGGCACGTCATCCTTGATGCCGGCTTGCGAGAGGGATCTGTGGACGAGGGTGAATGAGTTGCATGTTGCTCTGACGCATGCAACAAGGGGCGGTGGCACACAAAGCATGAGTGGCAAGGATCATGGCAGCGCGCGGCAGGGCCGGCCATGGCCGGAAGGCGGAAGGTGCCTGCTCCGACGGCACGGCCTAGTCCGGCGGCGGCGGCAGGTGCCTGCTCCGGTGTGCCAGATCCAGTGGCGGCGGGTGCCTGCTCCGGCGGCGAAAGCGACGGCCTAGTCCGGCGTGGCAGCAATTGCTCCGGTGGTCTGGATCTGAAGTGGTCAGGCGCCTTTCTAGATTGTTTAGAAATTTACCGCAATATTAGGGTTTACTTTCTGTCTATGTTACAATATGGTCAAGATGAACCTGTCGCGTTTCATCATGTCAAACAGTTTACTCGCATTGCAATGCCTGTGATAAAGGGGATGGTCTATTTAGACATGTCATCACCATTATTTATGACACCTATTTCGAAACCAATCAAAGAAAATGAAAGGGAAAATTAAAACTTGTGCATGGAGTCATTTTATGTGACCTAATTCCGAGGAAGTGTCAAACTTGAAACATGGAAATTCTAAAAAGTGTTATCAAAATTATCTATCATGTGTGAATTGATTGTCTTGGTTCAAAGCGTTCTTTAAAAAAAGCTCAAAGTGTACTGAAAACGTCACAAATAGAATTTATCCTTATTTTTAAGTAAACAAATTAGGGACGCTTCTCTATGATGTCCCATATCTGCTATATATGTTTTACATATAGTGAAAGTGTTGAAGGTTTATGCTTATAATACTTAACACTACAATGGCGTATGCGGACCCGGTGGTTATCAACGCTGAGACACACAGTGTAATCGCCACGACTCGTGTTATAGCAGCAAAAAAGTGAGCCGCCAGGGATAACTGTGTTGAAATTTTGCATACCCGGTTTTTTTCTCTGTTGGTGCATATCGATTCATTGTACAATCTGTGTAACGGCAACAAAGGAGCCTCAGTAGATTAAAACCTGGCGTGTTAAAATTAATATTGTGTCATGTATGGTGCGGCGGATTTATTATCACAATATGTACTAATAAATCTTTTGCTCAATCAAAATTTCTAGACTAAGTAAGATATAAATTCAATTATATTACTCTCTCTGATCCATATTAATTGACTTTAATTTGTCAAAATTTGAATGAACCTATATCCTAAATAGTGTCTAGATTCATTTAAATCTAGACAAATTTGAGTCAATTAATATGGGCCGAAGGGAGTACGTTAGAGGAGGATATATATATATCAACCATTGTGACTATACTTCATTTTCTTTTCTTTTAGATGTAGAAGTGTAGATAACATCTAAACCAGGAGTACACTTCTAAGCAAGTCACCCCTAATTAGGAACAAATTTTTAGTTGGAGCTCGAGTGTTGAGCATCTTGATCTCTGTTCTCGATGGCTTTAGCATCACGCCGCCTTCCACATTTTTTTAACGCTGATGACCTCATCATGGAAATATGCAGTGGCGGAGGACGGAGAAAATTCGAGGTAGGGCGAAATCCAAAAAGGAAGTAAATACCAACTCGGTCTTGATGACCTTTGATATGGAGAAATCCCTTTCAACTATTGTTGTTTTCACCAGTAAAATCAATACCAACTTAATAAGGTGATAAACGATATAAAACATGATGTATCATTCAAATATTAAGATAATCTCTAAAGTCTTTAATTCTCAGCATATGAATACATAATATCTCAAGGTTATCTTATATAAAGCTCATGCTCATAATAATATAAATCCCAATGATAACTCTCTGTAAGCTAAGAAATCTTATTCACATTGAACCTATAAAATGGGTTATTTTAGGCAAGACAAAAAGTTCTGAAGAAAGTGTAACGACAACTCATCAAATCAATGGTCAAATCAGTTGTAATAGATTTTATAGAAAAATAGAAGGTGTCCACATGCTGAAATAACCAATATTGACCTAGCTTCTCGCTTTTAATGACTTTTCACACATTTTTGTTACCATTTCGTCAATACTTAGGATTGTGATCCTATTTTTTTTTGCGCGAATTCACATCTTTAGGAGGGCTCTAAACCATTTCTCTAATTAAGAAAGCATGCAATTAGATTTTTTTATCAATAGTAAGTCAAAGTACAAACATAAAACATAAATCGTCACATAATAAGAGTTGGTTTTGGCCACATGCCATAATGTGGCCAAATACTCTCATGACCTCCTTAGATACCTCATTTAGGACATTGTCTAGAGTTGATTTTTATTAGATTGAGAATTAGCGATTGCAAAGAGAAAGGTTTGGTCTAAAACTAGACTACACCTAGTCCTTATTTCACTTCGAAATCAGTTTTGCACAGTCAGGGACGGAGCCAGGATTTTAGCATGAGGGGGCGAAGAAGACACCTATATTTTTATCTCGATATACTTGCATTAATTCGTGTCATTTTAGTATTAGAAAAAAAACTTGTGGAGATAAACATCACAATATATAAGATCTTAATATCATAACATAGAAATATAGTTTGAGAATAAAAAGTGAAAGTTTGATTTTCACTAAATTAAATTTAGCTCTAGGACTATAAAGCTCATCGAATCGACTCAATAATCTCGTTGGAGGTGATCTTCTAGCAATTTCTTTTCTGGTGAAATTATTGTGTAATTATCTCTCAATGAATGAAAGGTACGTCTAATATAAAAATTAATCAATTTCCCTATAAACTAATTGTAGATGGTGATCCAATTAATTATACTCCCTATATCTCAAAATAGATGTCTCAGATTTGTCAAAAATTTGATGAATCTATATACTAAATAGTGTCTAGGTTCAACCAATTTTGGACAAATCTAAGACATCTATTTCAAGTCGGAGGAAGTACTATAGGTTATGAACTAGAGAAGTGTTTGAACCAATTGGTCTACACAAGCACGAGCAGAAAACCGAAGGTTTTCTAATTAAGTTTTAGTTTCTACCATTCGACTTCCATGGTTTAGAAAGGCAAGAATTGACCTAATAGTAAGAGATAAGGACTAAAACTATAAGACAAATGAGAGTTAGATAGACGATTAAAATACCCTACTCCATGCCTTGTCGCCGCACAAACCTTGCGGCCGGCCGGCCTGCGCCCGCGCGTGCAGCTGCTGTTTGTAGATCACTGCTGGATCGTCCCGCTTGCTTTCCACCTTTTTGTTCGATCCAATGGTAATCTAAAAGTATAATAGGGGCAACCCCTGGGAGTTACCACAGAGATTAGCCCGTTTTGGCCGTTCGATCAGTTTATACAACAAAATCTGGACCGTTAATCTGTGGTTAGACGGTTTTATCCAGGCTAACAGTAAAACATCAATTCGCCATGTGCACCCGCTTTTGTACCCACAACTGTGTCTCCCTCTGTCCAGCCTCGTCCCGTCCTCACTGAAAATAGCCCGGACCCGCATGTCGGCCTAGCTGGTAACGATTCCTGTGGGAAATTAATGTGTGCCCCGGGTCTGGTAGGGGCAGAGCCCTGTAAGCGGCGATTGGGAAGGAAATGCCCGAGCCCCTGCTTTCTCTCCCCAATCCCCACATCCTCTCCAACCTAATTAATCCCCACGCCTCCTCTCCCTAATCCCCGTCCCAGAACCACCGCCGTGGAGCACGCGCCGCCGGTGCCTGCGTCGTCTCCCCCTGCTGCCGCCTCCTCCTCCTCCTCCTCCTCCTCTCGTCCTCACCACCAGCACGGCCACGCGTCGCCTCGCTGCACGACTCTTCTTTTCTTGGACATGGTGACAACGGAGGCGTCTGATTCGGTGACGACCGAGCTGGAGGGGCTCGCAGAGGTCGGCCATCCCGGCGCCACACGCCGTCACCGGGAAGAGCGGCCGGTAGGAGAAGCACAGATGCCTCAGGCCCCCTCTCCTCCGTGAGTTCCCTGCCCCTCATCCATGGTTCCCTCTCTCCCTCATGCGAACGTGCGTGCGCGCCTTCCTGCTCCATCGCTGGCTGCGCTCTCTAGGACTAAGCTTTCTTGCTCTAGGAAGCAAAAGAGGAGAAGACAGCGGCGACAGGCAGGAACCCTAATGGCGGATGAAGGGTGGGAAAATCGATGGCAGACGGCGGCGGGATCATGGGGTTCGTGGAGGCGGCGGCACCACAACAGCAAGGACGCTTGTTGTAAGTTTGCATACATGTTGTTTGATAAAAAAGGCAGGTGGGATGCATGTGTCGCAAGTTTGCAATCAGAAGTGTTGGTCAATTTGGTAATGTTTCTTAGTTTTTCACCTTTCCCCTTTTTGTTTTTTTCCCATGATCTTCCAGGTTGCAATCAGAAGTGTCGTCGAGAGTATGTTGCATGTGGGGAGAGTAACCGAGGCAAAATGAAAAGGTAATATGTTGTGCTCTGTTTGTGAAGTAAAAAAAACTAGAATTCAGCGAAGGAATTCTCCAAAGATTTAATGTTTTGTAGTATACTAGATAACTATGTAGGTGAGATCCAATTTTGTTTTTGATCTAGGATCACGAGACTGAAACTATAGCTTGCAATACTTTGAGTATGAGATTCAAGAGACCAGAAACCTTTCTATCTTACTAAGTTTTTCTATGTTTGTAATAATTTGAGTATGAGATTCGCGCATGCTGATGGAGGAGCACGAGAGGGCGCCACCAGGCGCAGGGAGGGCAGCTCCTCGACCTCTCCTCGGCACCCACCTTGCCTGTCTCCCTTTTGTCGCCAACATGTGAGGAGGAGCATCGGAGGGCGCCGCCGCACTTCATGGGAGAGCCGCCGCAGGCTGCTGATGGGTATGCCTACTTCACCTCTCCCAACTCTCCTCTTCCTCACCCCTTCCGCGCCTCTAGAAGCATGGAGGAAGATGGAATCACCACAACGGCCATGGCAAGAAAATTGGATAGCACACTGCACCACCTGTCAGGTTCACCCTCATGTTTAATCATATGTTCAGCTAATTAGCAGTGTTTAGTTCTTTAGGTGGATATATATTTGATTAGGTTGTTCGAAAAATGCATATGTTAGGAAATAAGAAAAGTTATTTTGTATCTGGAAAAAGAGACAACGTCGACACCATGCCATGACACATGGCAACATGTACACAATTAATTTGAAGATCTGTGCCCAACAACGGGGAGAAAGGTGTAAGTCGATTCAGTTGTGTAGCATTGGTTGTATTTATATCACGGGCCCCTTGTTCAAGATTGCTTGGTCATGTTTCTCAAAGTTTCCAATGTTATTTGCTCCATTAGGTCTTTGTACACACTGGCGGGCTGCTGATTCTTCCTCCTCAGTGTTTAGCAGACGAAGCGATGGCCTCAACAGCAATGGGAATGCGGTAGTAGTATTTATTTTAGTACCTCATAGTTTTAGAAAGACAAGGACCTTAGATTCAGGAGCCTGTCCACGTGCTCAATTATAGATTTTGTGTACCAGGTAGATCGGGAGGATTATTAACTCTCGTGCAAATTTGATTTGAGGGCTTTCGCGTTGACATTTTGCGGGACAGTTTATACTGCTTTGTTTCTCTCTGACTTAACAAAATGTATTCAGAAGATGTTCTTTAGTTTCTGGTTCCTGAAAAATCTTGGAAATTTTCCTAAATAGAATTTGTCAAGAAAAGTACTCAGATTCTGTTATGCATTTTTCAAGTTTTCTTGATGGCCCAAACAAAATAAACTATGATGGTAAAACGTGGGAAGTCTAATCAGGATGAGGTAGTAGGCTCTGAAAATGACTTGGTGTGGAGCGCTGATCAATCTGGGAGAGCATTGGGATTTTTTGGGGTTTGGCGTTTCTCTTGCCATCGAGATAGGGGTTGTCAATGACAGAGACAGAGAACGTGAAGCTTAATCAGCGCTAGGTCAGGTCAGCGTGAAGATATTTTTATTCTATTGAGATATTTCAAAGGTTTCCAAATTAATAAGTTGACGAATGAAAATGATATTAATCTGAGATGTCACTGAATCATTTTTTGGGTACTAGAAGGTAGAGTGTAATGCAATTTGATTTTCTTAGTTTGTCATAATGATTGATTTTTACATGTAAGCAATATATTCATAGAAAATTTGCGTTTTATTTTTTTTGTGCCAAAATTTGTGTGGATCGCTAAGTAGCATCACTATTCATTTTTCATGTGGTGTTTTTTTTTCGAAATGTGGAAAAAAGCCCCGGCCTCTGCATTGAAACAATGCATCCGGCCTTTATTAATATGTGGTGTGTGGACTGGACTTATAGTTTGGTGTCACAAAATAGACTACTCATTCAAATACCTTTTTATGTGTTATATAAGAGCGAACAATGACATTTGATTGGTATTTTATTTATGTGAGCAGTTCTTTATTTCTAACGAGTAAATATGCTCCTTGATATATATCATTTTTGCCTACCATCCGAGTGCCTCTTCTGTAGAGAATGATTATTAAGGTGTCCATCAGCTGGCACACTAGGTCTCCAGTGCTGCCTTATCGCTGATTTAGTCCTAGCTGCCACATCACCATCCTCAATTTAGTCACCCACAAGGTTCATTTCTCTCACACACACAGTGTGCCTCGCGAGATAAAATAATGTTGTACAAAGATCTTTAGTTTCTAAATAGTTTTGTAGTTTATTGTTGTCTCTTATAAGTACCTAATAGATGTCTATTTTGAGTTCTCTTGTGTATACTAAGGTATTTATCATGCCTACTTAGTTAGTGACAAACAATCATTTCAACAACTATAGCGGTTTAGTTTGTTACTCTGTTTTTTGTAAGAGGATGTTGTGGATTTCTTACGGCTATAATTAGGAAGAGTATACGGGTCACCACCAGATGCAGTTGCAAATTAATAAAGTATAATAACTTGATGTTAACACTACCGTGTTGGAACTCATGCTAAGCTTTGGGTTCCTTATTTATAGTTTTTTAGTTTCTCATAGTTTTTCCGTGCTTATCATTGCCCTACATGCAGTCCCATGCCTTTTTTTTGTTTCAGGTCTCTTCTTTTCATGGCTTGTCTCTGCCGTTTGTCTTCGGTACCTTCATTTCGGATTTCTTTCCTTGCGCTTTTCTCTGTTTGGGCTGCTTTTCTTTTTTTTTGTTTCCCTCATACTTGGCTCTTCTCCATTTTGCGAGTTCTTCCGTGTTCGATTTCATCCGGTTCTCTCCTCTCCTTTCCCTTATTTCCCTCATTCTCACTTATTTGTTTCTTCTTTGTTATGTTTCTTTTTGCAGGTAGTTTTATTGCTTGATGTTTTCCTAGGATTGCCGCGTCTTCTTTCCTGGATTCAAGGTCTTGCTGATTTCAAGGTGAGCTAAACCCCAATTTTTTTTGTTTGGTGGTTGTGCAGAATCGTCTCGCTGTTGTTTGTGCTTTGGTAAAGGATCCATGCGTTAGGTAGATACATAATTTGGTGGCTTGCTGCATGGGTGGAATAAGAGTGAATTCGTTTCTCGGGCCTAGTGAGTTGGTTAGTCGTGTTCTCTGTAGACGTTGCTGTAAATTTGCATCGGTCACTTATACCACTCATTAGCTGCTCCTCTAGAATTTGATTGTTCATAATATTTGATTCCTCTGGTTGATACCGTTTATTTTATAGTTTTGGTAGTATGATTTTCACTTGGTAAGATAAACGTGTGATGGCCTCTGATAATTAATAGGTATGCTATGAGTCAATCTGAAAGATTTTGGGTGTCCCAGATTGGTTGGCTATTAATTTTGCCTCTAAATTAGTTGTTCCTGTAAATTAGTCACGCCTTAAAATTATCTGCTTCTCTAAATTACTTATACTGCTCTAAATTTAGCTTGCTTGCCAGTTTGTTTCCAAATACTAATCAAGCATCTTTACTACTCACAACTTCTTTATGGAAGATCAGCCTGACGAGTCACCCTCCCAGGAAGAAATGAGAAGTGGCAAGCCGTCCCTGGCGGTCGATTCTTCGTCACCTGTCCTTTTCCAGGTGGTTCTACCGAGGGGGGCAAACGTCGTTCGTGCGCTACTGATCTCAGAGAGGTACAAATCTGCCTGAACTCTTAACTCCATTTGTGCATCCATAAATCCATAATATCCAGTTTGGGCACCTGATGTCCATCATGGTGTTCCATTTACCACCTTGGAACTGCAATGCTTTCCATTGGTGCTTATTCAACCAGAAATACTCCGACAACTTTATTATAATTATGATGGCCACTTGGTCAGTCCATTTCTTTTTTTTTTTTGCTTAGACAGGTCCATTGAAATTTTTATTTAGAGAAGTCCATTGGCATTAGCTCTATGGAGCTTACACCCTTGCTATCTTTTCTAAAATAATAGACACAATCGGTTATTACTTGAGTGACGGTAAGGGCTGAACCGTATGCCTTTCTGAGTTCGCTGACGTATGAACAAAATTAAAATCATGTTCATGTAACCCTAGAATAACATATATGTTAGACATCTAAATTTCAGGATAAATCTATTGTGCCTTTGATGCCTCAGTGCTTAGTGACTTGTGCCATTGACAACTCAGTTTAACTTTCAAGACATTATTTACATTCCTACTGCTGCATCATACCACTGATATACTGTGTACTCAACTATTACTTCTGTAGGAAGTTTTTTGTTTATGTAGACCATGGTGGTTCTATGCAAAAAAACAGGACCAGTTGGCAGCTACAGGTTTAGAGATAGATTGGAGAATTGGGCCTGGTGCATCCTATACATTCATAGTCGCACTAAGCATTGCATCTTTTAATACTAATTTAGCTTTTGCGTACCTTATCTAGAAGAAATGTCTATTCCGAGAAAACTAACTATCTCGGTAAACATCATGATGTTTCTAACCTTCCTCATGTAAATAGACCACCATCAGCTATATTTTTGGTTCATTAAACGCCCTGTATGGTTAACTACTGTACGCTATCACCTGATTATTGCCTTTGTTGTTACTCAACATCTGTCCATATTGAATCCTTGCCCGTTACTTTTGAACCATCTGTGCAGGTTTTGATTCATCAATAGAATTAGAAACTGAGTATGTACTACTTTTCCCTTGAATCATATGCCACTATGTATTTTTTTGGTGCCAATCTGGTACAGTTTAGCAAGATAGCTATAGCCAGTGCATAAATGTCCAAGTCTTCTTCACAAAGATTTTGATTCCTAAATAGAATTAGGAATAGAATTGCACTACTTATCACTTCAGATTGAGCCCAAGTCTTTATTTGTGCCAGTGTTGTCTCTAGAAAGCTATATTTTTCTTCAGATATAATGTTAAACGATTGAGGAAGCAAATTGAAAAATACTATTGAGTAATATATTTTAATGTGTTTTACCACTTGTATGTGTTCTTAACTGCTGGTTATTTGACTATTGCTTTTGTCTTAGGCCCATGGAACTATGTTTATATTTGGTAGTCATAGTTTTTTTATTCCATGATATGTGACATTTATTGAAACATTTATTGAAAAACATATATTGACTAATATTGATGTACATATAGGTCAATGATATTGATATGGCAAGCAAGTTATCCATGCTTTGTCAGTAATAGATGTAATATATTTTCCTATTTACTCTACATGTACTTAGCAAGTGTTTGTTTTGTAGATTTGTCAGCTTTTTTATTCACCTTTCATTTTCATCTTAGTTGTGTAAAAGTACATATACACAATCAAGATTTGTTGTCCATGTGAAAGGTAGGTGGCCCATGACACCATGCATCTACCACGCCTTCGACAGATAAGAGGTTGCATCTTATTGTCGAAACAATCTTCCATGTATGCATAAGTCTGTGTGGTATGTTTGTATGTATCTCCTATGCTAACCGAGGTCTTCTGTAAAATGTTTGTAGGTGCTAGCCGCTGTCATAGAAAGCACAGGTAGATGAACAAACCAAAAAAAAAGAAAACCTAGATCAGGGTCAAGTACAAGATCTGAAAAAAGGACTTTTGTAGATCTTATATGCAATCTTTCGATGTTCTCGCAAGTTTTGGTGAGCAGTAAGTAGTGTACCCCTGCATTTACTCTTAACCATTCACTCTAGAGGAGAAGTAGATGACACACCAGACCAATGCTCATGGTATCAAAGAGAAACAATGCCTATGCTCTTTGTCATTAGTCTTCTCTCTTCAACTTAGTTGTTGGCTGCTATATGCTTTGCAAGTGGATGTTCTTTATCTATTGTTTGTGTACATTGGACTCCAAAGATTGTATTCGCTGTTTTGTGGCTGGTCCGTAAATATGAACTAAGTGCGCATTGCAACTTGTGGATGCTTCCTTTGTTCTTGCTGTATGCAAATGGCATTCGATTCATCAATCTGCAATTTTTTGTATTTGCCATGTAGTTAACCCATCACTCCATGCCAAGGAACAGACAGTTGTAGACACCTTGATCGGTGCCATCCTCTTTCTATGGATCTACTTTTATTTATGATTGCTTAATACGGTGTGATTTGCTCTCACACCGTATTAATATGTGTAATATGTTCTACAATCTCTACATCTCATTATTTTCTTGCACTTATCATCAATTTAACATAGCTTTTAAGAATTCGGAAGACGAGGTCGTACCCCAAAATCTGCCTCGACGGAATCACGGAAGAGGTTGCTCATTGTGTCTAGGCATATATGCTTACTTTTGTTTTGTAAATACTAACACATTATCATTTTTCACCTGATTTTTTTAAAAATTATACAAAAAATTTATAAATTAGTGCAAAATTCATGGGGTCGTGCGCCAAGACGCACCCCTAAATCTAGTTGGCATTAAAACCGCCATGACCAGCAGCCGTCGGAAACAGCATGAATGAAGCGCAGAAACAAGGCGTGCGTGCTGCAAGTCTTCTGTAGTGGGCTATCTGTTACTTGGTTATCTGCTATTATCGCTAGATGGGCTGATGAGCAGATGGGCTTGTGAGCATGCAATCTGTTACACGACAACAGGGGGGCGAATTAAGCGACAGAGGCTGAAATTATCCTCTCGCCCCCGCTCGTCCCCCTCCGTCTCCGGTCCTGTGCACAGTATTCACTAAACCAATAATAACTTTCTCATACAAAGTCCGTTTTCAGCGTATGACCACTCAAACTGTTCAGAAAAAACATACGCATCTAAAGGATTTCTTTAAAAATCAAGATAGGGCGGCTGCCCTACCTTGCCCTACTGGGAGCTCCGCCCCTGGGTAGGGCGAGTCGGCCAGGGGCAGGTCCTTCACCTTCGGGCCTGACCTGGTGGCCCAATTCGTCGAGAAGCACGGGCTGCACATGGTCTGCAGGGCGCACCAGATGAAGCAGAGCAAGGCTACGAGTGGTTCGCCGACGGCAAGCTCGTTACCGTCTTCTCTGCGCCCAACTACGTTGGCCAGTGCGACAACGCCGGCGCCATCGATCATGACCGTGCACCACGACCTCACATGCTCCTTCCACATCCTCCAACCTACTCCGCTTCCACTTCTTGCTGCTATGGAGGAAGATGATGAACACATCATGCACGATTGATTCTTCTTATTTTAAGCACACACTACACGCGCGGGCAGACGCTTTTTCATTAGTCGAGCGTTCTAGCTGTTGAGATCTTTTGGTCTTGTCTGTTGCACTATATATGTGTTCTCTTTTGAAGTACTCTGTCCCCCGAATTGTTTAGGGCACCCCTACCCCGGGGGATCGATCGTTTTCATCCCCGGGTCCCCAGCCAACCACGTGTCCATTATTTTCTGGTTTAAACCTGCTTTTGCTATAAAACACTGGATTTTGCTACAAAATAACCCGTTTTAGCAAAAAACGGTTCAACCCCGGAAATATAAAAACAGACCGGATCTTGCCGGAGCTTTCGCCGGAGACCTCGCCGGCGACCTCGCCGGCGACCGTGTAGCAAAAAAGTATTCTAATGTAGCAAAACTGATTTCACCGGAGACATCGGCGGAGACTCTCGCCGGAAAAAATGTCGCCGAAGACCGTGTAGCAAAAATGTTACGCTATTGTAGCAAAACCGTAAAACGATGGTAGTAATTTTTTTTTGCTAATGTAGCAAAAAGAACGATCTCGCCGGTGCCAGCAGTAGCAAAACCGACTTTGCTGAGGATTTTTGTCAAAAATGTCGTAGCAAATACTTTGTGCTATTGTAGCAAAAACATAGAAAAGAAATAGCAAAAATTTGTTACTATTGTAGCATCACCCTATAGCAAAAAATCAAAATGCATCTATTGGTCGGTAGCGTTGCAACCCTTCATCTGTAGCAACGTCGTCCTGACTATGTAGCATCGGGCGGAGATGGCGACCACAACCGGCACGGGCGGAGATGGCGACCACGACCGGCACGGACGGTAGCACCACCGCGTGGGGTAACTCAACCCGTCTATGGTCCGATCTCTCGGCCATGGCGTGCGTGCAGAGAAAGGGGAGAAGGTAGGGAGCAGCAGGAGTCGTGGTCGAGCGGTGGCGCCGGCTGTCGTCCTTGTGGCCGGCCATTGTTGGATAGCGGGAGCGCGAGGCCGTGGGATGGCGGCGCTGCACGGGGAGTCGAGGACAAGGAAACTCGCAGCATTCTGGAGAATCGGAGCGTACGGCGGCGGTTGCCATAAGCAGGCAGCAGCGGCGATCCATTAGGGAAGGCAAACCGTGATGCAAATAGATGGAGATTAGAACTAACATGTGTGGGACCATCTAAAACGAGCCTCTATGTGGAAAGTGCGAGGCAAAACGAGCGGAAGTTGCGACCCGGGGGATTAGATCCTTCGATCCCCTGGGGACACTGTATCATTTTCCAATTGTTTAGGTGATGGTGATTCTACACGTGCCACATCCAACTTCCTCTGACTGTTTTAAGATTGGTCACCTTTTGGCATTTGTCTAATATAATAAATCTAATAATAATTGAAGTATAAATGAAAATTTTGTGAAATCAGACATAAACAAGGGCAAAATTGTGAAACATTTTTTTTTGTAGTGGGGGAGCTAGAGAACCGATGATCGGGCGACACACATGGTGAAAAATTGCTATTTTTAGAAAAAAATGTTTTTTACCATGTGTCATGCATGTTCCCCCCCAAGCACACACTCGCATCCGTCCCTGATATTTAGAAAAAGTGAAACTTGTGAAACTAGTAAATTTTTAAAAAGTTACTATATAAAAACATCTTATATTTTGAAACACATGGAGTACTACATAAACACGTGGTAAGAGCATCTCTAGCAGACACCATAGGACGGAACCAGAAAAATATCCGCTGCTATTCGGTTTTACGTGCTAAAAGTGGTCAGAACAGACGTCTCAAAATCGTCCGAACAGAAAAAAATTAGGGCCCCCGAGAAAACACCCCCCGCGGAACCACAAATCTCTAGGTTTCGAGCCCGGCCCGGAACCGACCTGGGAACCACGTATGCTTGGCGGGGCGGAAGTTTCAGCGCGTGCCCCTCCCTTCCGCATCCACCCGTCGCGCCGTCGTCGACTTAGGCCACGGCAGACAAATTCCGCCCGTCGACAAGGCCTCTGCCACTCGACGGTCACGTTTCCAACCCTGGTTGTGACAGAAATTGATCCGGAACGGAGATCTAACTCGAGGCAGAAACATAGTTGTAGTTTGTTGATCTAACTCGACGGTCAAGTTCCCAACATACTTGGTCCGTCTAGGGACGGACCAGAACCTCTCCCGCACTTCTCAGTTGCGGAGATCCGGGTGCACCACGCGCCCGTAAACGATGTGGTTGCCTATCTTGGCATTTGGCTCCTTCTTCAATAGCGCCAGCCAGTACGGGCTGGCCGCTGCGTACCGTGGCAACGCCCTCTTCCACGCGGGCATCTGGCGGCGGCGCGTCGCGATGTTGCTCTCCATCTCGTCTCGACCCGGGAGCGGAGCCAAAAGCACCCCCGCATAGCTGATGCGCCATCCGTGGGACACCGTCGTGGCCGGCGGCACGACGATGTCGAAGTGCGCGAACATCACCGCCTCGTAGAAGTTCAGCGTGGGCACCTCCATGGCGGCGCGGTGGAGATTGGAGAGGGAGGCCGGGGATGGATGGGGATGAACACGTCGATGCCTCCTATTTGTACACGAAGATGACGAAGCGACGGTCGGAATCTAAATCGAATATTCCCTTTTTTCGGTTTGGGTTTATGGTTTTTGTTCCGCCCGCCGTTCGCGGCCTGAAAAAAACGCGAAACGTGACCAGAAAACTCGTTTTCTGGTTGGGCCTTTTATGATGTCTGCTAGAGATGCTCTAAGCAATATTTTTGATTCTATGACGCACATGTTGCGAAGCAACACAAAAAGTGAGTAGGATAAAAAATGATTAGGGGATCTCCAGATGTGCGGTCCAGATGTGCGGTCTAAATGAACCAATAGCGCATGTTTTGGTACAATCATACCGAACCGGTACCCAAGATAAAGGCAAGCATAGGAAGCGGCAACTCCAAACCCATCTAGGGTTCCGTCCTCTCGCAGGTGACGACGGCACTCTACTCCTATGTTGGCTTTGGGGTCATGGAGGGGGCAACGGACCATGGCTTCTTCTTCGGGATGATAAGGCAATGGCTACATCTTGATGTTCGAATAATGTCCTTCCCGTCCTATCCTCCCTCCAGTGGTGCGTCTAGTGCAAGCGGAGGTCGCGCGGAGTCATGTGTCCGACGGATCTCTTGAGATACTGTCATTTTTCATATTCGTTGATGTGATTTGAGATCAGTCTCTTCAAATTTACGGTTGTCATCTTCGGCGATGGTTGCTCCACGTCTGTCTACTACAATAAGTTCTACTTTGACAAGCTTTGCCCGGCTCCAATGATGGATAGGTGAGGAAAGCGGCGCGTCTTCGGCCCATGCTAGTGTCAGTTGCAGGCCCGTATGGGAAGCAAGTGCAGAGTGTTCAGATGTACATGGCCTCCTAATTAGAAGGGCCTCAAAAAATTTTATGCTAGCTACTTATAATTAATGACTGATTTATAGTAGTTAGGACTAATGAAGGCGTTGAGTAATAGTAATACTTGTGTGTTTAGTTACAGGGGCCTCGACACACGCAAGCCTCTATATCTCCCTCTTTTCTTATTCACTTCCAAGTTCCAACGCGAGGGCGGTCCGCTACCCACGTCCGTCTTCCAATTGCTAGTTCTAGGTGGAATATTAACAAGTACTCTCTTTATTCAGAAATATAAGATATTTTAGTTTTCTGAAATAAATATATTTATATATTTATTTAGTATATAGGTTCACTCAGAATTTATACATAAAAATCGTTTAGATACATTCGTGTCATAAAGCTAAAATATTTTATATTTCTAGACGGAGGGAGTATACAGATACACTTCAGGTTGCACCCTCAATCTACCATCTATTGTTTTGGTGAAAAATTTCAAAAAAAATACGTTTGGGGAAAGTACTTAAAAAAAGAGTTAATAACGTTGGTGGTACATAAACTTGTCTCATATGTGCAGGCTAGTGCATCAAGTCAAAAATTGGTTCGGTCAAATGCACAAACTTGTTCCGTTGGTGCAGTTTGGTGCAAATCGGTGAAAAGCGGTCAAAAGTGGCCTTTCCTAGCCTACGTGTCGGGCCACGTCGTCAAGTGGGGGTAAGCTACAGCTCACACCTGGCTCACCTGATACGGGGATTGCGGTGGCTTCTTTGCATTTGTAACCCTGGAGTTTGTCTGCTTGGCAAGAATTAGCGTAGTCTGTTCCGGATACACCGTTCTGTTCAAGGAGAGGCCTAGGCGGTTGCGCAAGTAGCGACGGAGGTGGACACCATCGTCTTTCTGGCTGCCGGAGACAATCGAGACGGCGTAGATGAATCATCGGCGATGACCCGGCGACCCTGCTCCCATATACGGTTAGTGCCTGACGACGCAATCATCTTTTATATTTGAGATTCTGTGGGGATTTTGGTGTGGATGATCAACTCGTTTAAGTGAAGATTTGAAAGGGGATTTCATAGGGATTTTTGTGTAGCTAGTATTCCTATAATATTTCTGCCTAGGAAGAGCTTGATTTTTCCCGTTCTGACAGGACCAGTACTAGTATCTGGTGCCGCCGATTGCAACAGCAGCTGCCTCGGCGTGGCTTTCAGTTCCTCTCAGATTCATACTTCTGTTTCTCCTTAGATATTTAATCCTGACATGTTAATGCTTGATTCCTGATGGATCTCATTTTCGTGACAGTTATCATTGTTTTTCCTGTATTTTCCTGCTGGTTGCGATGGCTAGACTCCCGATCCTTCGTGCAAGTACTAGTATCTTGATCAATTGAATTTTTTTAGAAGAACTCTTGTTTTCTTCTAGTTAGTATTATATTCATTTAATGTGTCATTGCGGTGATGAGTTACGAACTTTCACATGTCAGACTTTGGAGATGTTTCTAGCATCCATGAGAAGTAGTTTTATCGTTTTAGTCTATTAACTGAACGTGTCCGTCAAATAACTGAATTTTCTGAATATTCTGTCATTCGTCGTTAGTTAGTAGTTTTTGTTAGTTTGTACTTAATTTTTGCATTGCACTGATGAAATTGTAGGTGCTAGAGATGAATTGTTCTCTGTAGAGTTACACCACAGAGGTTTCTTTTGTGGAATTGGAGTGAATAGGACATATGTTGATGAAAAATCGATTTCTTTGACAACTGCGAGACAGATACATGGTCAATGTTGTGGATGACTGAGTTTCTTGATCTTGTTGGAATCAACATAGTGGGAACTAGTGCTCTGTTATATTGGTGTTTGCCAGGGATTCCTACAGGTGTAGGATTGAAACCTCTGAAGGCTGATGCAGATTTTGTGGACATGATCAATGCTGCTAGTGCAAACAACACATTGCAAGTGTTTGTTGACCATGTGAATTTGCTAGGCAGGCAGATGGAAGATGATGTGCTAATGTATGCTCACAAAGAACCTCCTCCAGTCATATCCCAAACCAAAGGGAAAAACATTGCTAAAAGGAAGGCTGGTTGTGATGAAGGAACGAGTTCTAGTGCAGCAAACATAAGAGTACAAGAAGAAGATGCGGAGGAAAGCGAAGGTGATTCAGGAGAAGAAACTGACTCAGATTTCCATGATAGTGATTACGAGGTTGACAAAGATGATGATGACCTTTTCAATGAAAATGTGGATGAAGCTGATGATGGAGAGAAAGAAGCAGTACCTGAAGAAGTACAAGAAGCTGATGCACTAGATGATTCTTAGCTAGACATGCCAGAAGCAGCAAAGCATACAATAGCATACAAGTTTAGAACGTTTGAGCCAGAATTTGACATGAACAATCCTGTGTTCAAGATGGGGATGAGTTTTTCTTCTATAAAGGAGCTGAGACATGCCCTTGCTGCTTACACTGTCAGGAACAGAGTGAAGATAGTAAAAAACCAGAAACACTGCCACAATTCTAAATGCACATTGTGATGGACAAATTGGAAATACAAAATGTATTTGGAAGCTCAGGGCATCAGCAGATAGCAGAACACACAGTATTGTTATCAAAAAATTCAGCCTGAGCACAGATGCCAAAGAAAGTGGAATGTGAAAGCACTGACAGCTCCTTTTCTAACAAACAAATTTATAGAAGAATTCAGAGATGATGAGAAGATGAGTTTGAAGTCATTTGCAACAAAGGTGAGAAAGGAGTTCAACATGGCTCCTGATAGATGGAAGTTGGGGAGAGCTAGGAAAGCTGCACTAACAATTATTCATGGTGATGAGGAGGCTCAATTCACACATCTATGGGATTTTGGGAAGGAACTTAGAAGATCAAATCCAAGAAGCAAGTTTTACATGACTACTCAACTGATCAAGGAACATAGTGTTGCAATTCCAAAAGAGCATTTCAGCACACTTTATTTCTCTCTTGATGCTTGCAAAAGGGGTTTCCTTAGGGGGTGTAGGCCAATAATATGCATTGATGGTTGTCACATAAAAACCAGGTTCAAAGGAAACTTGCTTTGTGCAGTTGGTCTTGACCCCAATGATTGCATTTTCCCTATTGCAATGGGACTGGTGGAAGTAGAGTCAACATCTAGCTGGGAGTGGTTCTTGACAAATCTTAAGAATGATCTTAACATCATCAACACTGGACCCTACACGATTATGAGTGACAAGCAGAAGGTACTATAAATTACTTTGTCTATTTCTGTTCACACAAATGCAAATTATTTGACGTTGTTATTCGTTTCCAGGGATTAATCAAAGCAGTGCAAAAGATCTGGCCAGATGCTGAGCACAGGTTCTGTGTGAGGCATTTGTACCAAAATTTTCACAAGAAGCACAAGGGAGAAACATTAAAAAATGACTTATGGGCTATAGCAAGATCAACAAATCTACCGACATGGGAGACGAACATGGAGAAACTGAAGAGAGACAGTCCTGAAGCATATGCATGGGTTGAAGAGTTAGCACCAAACACATGGGTAAAGGCATTTTTTAATGATTTTCCAAAGTGTGACGTGCTGCTAAATAACCATTGCGAGGTGTTCAACAGGTATGTCTTGCCTCCATATGGTTATTTACAATTTTCCATTCTATATGCTTGCATTGTTCTCGACCATAAAGATCATCTATGTACACAATATTGACATGATTTGTTTGCCTTTGCAGCTACATATTAGATGCTATAGAGCTACCCATTTTGTCGATGCTTCACAAGATATTGTGCCAGATAATGAATAGAATAGCTAGCAACAATAAAAAGGCTACAGAAGAATTGTTGGAATTATGCCCTAGAGGCAATAATAAAGATGTTATTATTATAATTCTTGTTCATGATAAAGTTTATATTCCATGCTAGATTTGTATTAAGCGGAAACTTTAATACTTGTGTGGTTTGTGAACAACACCCTGTCCCTAGTACGCCTCTATAGACTAGCTCATTGATCAATGATGGTTAAGGTTTCCTAACCATAGACATGAGTTGTCAATTGATAATGAGATCATTTCATTGGAGAATGATATGATGGACAGACCCAAACTAAGCAAAGCAATTAGATCGTGTCATCGTGTTCGTCTTTGCGAAGCTTTTCTTATGTCAAATATTGTATTCCTTAGACCATGAGATAATACAACTCCCTGGTATCGGAAGAAAGCTTTGAGGTCATCAAACGTCATCCTATGAGAGGGTGATCATAAAGGTGTCTCTCAGGTGATCGGAAAGTATCTGTTGGGTTGTATGTATCGAGATGGAATTTGTCCCTCCCAAGTCGGAGAGATATACTTCGGGCCCACTCGGTAATCGATATCAACACCGCTTGCAAGCATGTGGTTAAGGAGTTAATCACAAAGTGATATCGGATTACGGAACGGGTAAAGTACTTGCTGTGAACGAGATTGAACTAGGTATGACGGTACCGACGATCGAATCTCGGGCAAGTAAAATATCGCGAGACGAAGGGAATATATGTATGGGATTGATTGAATCCTGGCATCGTGCTTCATCTGATATGATCATCGATGAATGTGTGGGAGTCAATATGGGTGCCCAGACCCCGTTGATTATTGATAGAAGATCATGTCTGCATATTCTCGAACCCGCAGGGTCACACACTTAACGTGTCTTGACGCTAGGATAGATTGGTTTATGAATTTTTGTTTGGAGTCTCGGATGGGATCCGGGACATCACGAGAGGTTCCGGAATGGTCCGGAGAATAAGATTCATATAAGACAGTGCAGTTTTTGGAGTTCGGAATTGTTCCGGGTTAATCGGTATTGTACCGGAAGCTTCTAGAACCTTTCGGAAGGGGACCAACGTGGCCCCACCTTCCGGGAGGAGGCATGGGCCTATGAGGGAGTGTCCTGGCCGCATTGGGCCAGGGGCACAAGGCCCCATAGGTCCCAGCCGATCCTAGAGAGTTTAAATCGTTTAAACTAGAGATAGGGTTTCTAGAAGAGGGGAGAGTCCATGCCCCCCACTCCTTATCCTTTGGGCTTGGGGGAGGGGCTAGGTCTGCGCCTCCCCCTCTATATAAAGAGGGGTGGGGCGCACCAACCCCCCACACCTCTCCTCCAAACCCTAGCCGCCTTGCTAGCTTTCCTCTCTCCCTCCCGACTGTTTGTAGGCGAAGCCCTGCTGCAGAAATTCTCCACCATATACACCACGCCGTCGTGTTGTAGATCCAATCTATCTCTCCACCATACTTGCTGGTCCGAGGAAGGAGGAGACGTCGAGGTGCTGCACGTGTGCATCTCACGGAGGCACCGCCACTTGTGGTGCTAGATCGGATCGGATCGCGAGGAGGAGAAGCGAGTACGACTACATCACCCACGTTCCGACGAACGTTCCGCTGTGCGAATCTTCAAGGGTATGAAGATCTAATACAATCTCTCTTGTTGATTGCATCTCCTAGATTAGATCTTGGCTTTCCCTCTGTTCGCATCCGTAGAAAATTTTGATTTACTATGCCGCGAAACCCTTCAGTGGTATCAGAGCTAGATCTATGCGTAGATGTGTTTCACGAGTAGAACGCAACATGGTCGTTGCGGGCGTTGATGTTTTCTGTTGCAAGCCTCTTGTTTGTGTTCTTCTTATGACACGGGATAGTGAGATTGAAGCGGTCCAGGCCAACCTTACGCGACGTCGTTCGCGAGACCGGCTCCGCACTTGACGTGTGGCTTGTTCCACACATGCGGCTGGTGGATGTCAGTTTCTCTCACTATAGTTGTCAAGGGATTAACACCGGAGTTTGGCAACCATAATATCACCGTTGTGGCTTTCCGTAGGTAAGAATCGTTCTTAGCATCTGCTCCCATAATCCACGTAAAACATGCAACAACAAAGTAGAGGCGTCTAACTTGTTTTTGCAGGGAGTGTTTTCTGTGATATGGTATGGCCCAAGATGTGATGTGTATATTGTATGCGATGATCATGTTTTGTAATGTTTCACGACTTGCATGTCGATGAGTACACAACCGGCAGGAGCCATATGGTTGTCTTTATAATTGTGTATGACCTGCGAGTCAACTTCTTATACGCCATGTAATAGCTTTACTTTATCACTAAGTAGTTAGCAATAGTTGGAGTTGCTATTCGTGGTGAAGGCAATCATGGTGGAGTGATGGAGATCATGCCGGAACGCACAAGATGGAGATCATTGCGCGAAGATTGGCTATACCATGTCACATAAAGTTATATGCATGTGATGTTTATCCTTTATGTATCTTATTATGCTTAGATCGCGACGGTAGCATTATAAGATGATTCCTCACTTAAAGATCAAGATAAAAACTGTGTTCTCCCCAAGTATGCATCGTTGCGAAAGTTCGTCGTATGCAAGCATCACGTGATGATCGGGTGCTATAGACTCTACGCTCACATACAACGGGTGCAAGCCAGTTTTGCACACGCGGAAATACTTGGGTCTAGCTTGACGAGCCTAGCATGTACAGACATGGCCTCGGAACACAAGAACCGAAAGGTTAAGCATGAGTCATATGAATGATATGATCGACACTTTGTTGTCCACCATTGAAACCACATCTCCTCTCGTGATGATCGGATTAGGTGTGGTGAATTTGGATCGTGTTCACTAAACAACTTGAGGGATGTTGAATTTAGTGGGAGTTCATTTAGTAATTTGATTAAGTTGAACTATTTATCACGAACATAGTCTAAATTGTACTTGCAAATACTGTAGATCACATGGCCAAATCCAACTTCAACTTCAACGTTTTTGCTGAGAAGGAAAAGCTTAGAAACAATGGGTCTAACTTCACCAATTGGTTCCGCAATCTAAGAATCATTCTGTCTGGCGGACAAAAGGACTATGTCCTTGGGAAAGCGTTAGGTGACCCCCCTGCTGCAACTGCGCCGGCTGATGAGAAAGTTGTCTATCAGTCGCGCAAAGATGATTATGGTGTGATTAAGAGCACCATGTTGTTTGCTATGGAACTGGAACTTCAAAATCGTTTTGAAACCTATCCCGGGCCCTTTGAGATTCTCGAGGATCTGAAAACCATGTTTCAGACTCAAGCCCGTTCTGAGAGATATGAGATCTCTGAGAAGTTCTTTAACTGCAAGATGGAGGAAGGGAGTTCCGTTAGTGAGCACGCCATAAAGATGTCGGGCTACACTCAACGCCTTGAGCAACTGGAATGCACGATTCCAGAGGAGCTCAAGATTGACAGGGTTCTGCAATCACTCCCTCCCAGCTACAAAAGTTTTGTAGTGACTCATAATCAGATTGGCTCCACTGATACGATCACCGAGCTCTTCGCAAAGCTGAAGGCTGCGGAGGTGGACATCAAAAAGGATAATCATGTGTTGATGGTCAACAAGCCCTCCTTTAAGAAAGGTAAGGGAGCAAAGAAGCCCTTCAAGAAGGGCGGCGGCAAGCGCAATGCTCCTGCTGAGAAGAAGCTCAAGCCTGGTCCTAAGCCGGACACTGAGTGCTTCTATTGCAAGGACAAGGGTCACTGGAAGCGCAACTGTCCGAAGTACTTAGTGGACAGGCTGGCACCATCAAAGGTATATTTGATATACATGTTATTGATGTTTTCCTTACTAGCCCTCGTTGTAGTGCCTGGGTATTTGATACCGGTTCAGTTGCTAATATTTGTAACTCGAAATAGGAGCTACAGAATAGACGGCGGCTTGCGAGGGATGAGGTGACGATGCGCGTTGGCAATAGATCAAGAGTTGATGTGATGGCCGTCGGCACGCTCTCCTTAGTTTTACCTTCAGGATTGGTTTTAAACCTTAATAAATGTTATTATGTGCCTGCGTTGAGCATGAACATTATTTCTGGATCATGTTTATTGCAAGACGGTTATTCATTTAAATCGGAGAATAATGGTTGTTCTATTTATATGAGTAACATCTTTTATGGTCATGCACCTCTTGTGAATGGTTTATTTCTTCTAAATCTCGAAAGGGATGAAACACACATCCATAACATTGAGGCTAAGAGATGCAAAGTAGATAGTGATAATACTACTTATTTGTGGCACTGTCGTCTAGGTCATATTGGTGTAAAGCGCATGAAGAAACTCCATTCTGATGGACTTTTGGAGTCTCTTGATTTTGAATCATTTGACACATGCGAACCATGCCTCATGGGCAAGATGATCAAAACCCCGTTCTCCGGTATGATGGAGCGAGCAACGGACTTGTTGGAAATCATACATAACGATGTATGCGGACCGATGAGTGTTTAGACGCGCGGTGGATATCGCTATTTCCTCACTTTTACCGATGACTTAAGTAGATATGGGTATATCTATTTAATGAAACATAAATCTGAAACATTTGAAAAGTTCAAGGAATTTCAGAATGAAGTGGAGAACCATCGTAACAGAAAGATTAAGTTTCTACGATCCGATCGTGGAGGTGAATATTTGAGTTATGATTTTCTCACGCATCTTAAAGCAAGTGGAATCGTTTCACAACTCACGCCACCCGGAACACCACAACGCAATGGTGTGTCTGAACGCCGGAATCGAACCCTATTAGATATGGTCCGATCAATGATGTCTCTTACTGATTTGCCGTTATCATTTTGGGGTTATGCATTAGAAACCGCTGCATTCACTTTAAATAGGGCTCCATCTAAATCCGTTGAGACGACACCGTATGAACTGTGGTTTGGTGCTAAACCTAAGTTGTCGTTTCTTAAAGTTTGGGGATGCGAAGCTTACGTCAAGAAGTTGATGCCGGACAAGCTCGAACCCAAAGCGGAGAAATGCGTCTTCATAGAATACCCTAAGGAAACAATTGGGTATACCTTCTATCACAGAACCGAAGGCAAAGTGTTTGTCGCAAAGAACGGTTCCTTTCTTGAGAAGGAGTTTCTCTCAAAAGAAGTGAGTGGGAGGAAAGTAGAGCTTGACGAGGTTATTGAACCTTCTCTTGAATTGGAGAGTAGCGCAGCACCTGAAATTGTTCCAGTGCCGCCTGCACCAACAATAGAGGAAGCTAATGACAAGGATCATGAAGCTTCGGACGATGCTGCTACTGAACGTCGCAGGACGACAAGGTCGCGTGCCCCTCCTGAGTGGTACGGCAACCCTGTCTTGACTGTCTTGTTAGTAGAAGACAGTGAACCTACGAACTATGAGGAAGCGATGATGAGCCCAGACTCTGAGAAATGGCTAGAAGCCATGAAATCCGAATTGGGATCCATGAGCGAAAACCAAGTATGGACTTTGGTGGACCCTCGTAGCGACCGAAATGCCGTTGAGTGCAAATGGATCTTCAAGAAGAAAACGAACGCGGATGGTAATGTTACCGTCTATAAAGCACGGTTTGTCGCGAAAGGTTTTCGACAAGTTCAAGGTGTTGACTACGATGAGACTTTCTCTCCCGTAGCGATGTTTAAGTCCATTCGGATTTTATTAGCAATTGCTGCGTTTCATGATTATGAAATATGGCAGATGGATGTCAAGACTGCTTTCCTCAATGGCAACATTGATGAAGAGTTGTATATGATGCAACCCGAAGGTTTTGTCGATCCTAAGGATGCTAGTAAAGTATGCAAACTTCAGCGTTCCATTTATGGACTGAAGCAAGCATCTCGGAGTTGGAACCTTCGTTTTGATCAAGTGATCAAGAGCTTTGGATTTGTTCCAAATTACTACGAAGCTTGTATCTACAAGAAAGTGAGTGGGAGCTCGGTGACGTTTCTGGTACTATATGTGGATGACATATTGATTATCGGAAATGACATCAACATGCTTAACGATGTGAAGAGTTATTTGAACAAGTGTTTTTCAATGAAAGACCTAGGTGAAGCTGCTTATATATTGGTCATAAAGATCTATAGAGATAGACAAAGACGCCTGATAGCTTTAAGCCAGAGTACATACCTAGACAAAGTTCTGAAAAGGTTCAGAATGGATAAGGCAAAGAAAGGTTCAGTGCCTATGTTGTCAGGTAAGATATTGAGCAAGGCTCAATGTCCAGCTACGGTAAATGATAGGGAAGCTATGAGCAAAGTGCCTTATGCCTCGGCCATAGGTTCTATCATGTATGCCATGCTGTGTACTAGACCGGATGTGTCCAATGCTCTTAGTTTGACGAGCAGATATCAAAGTGATCCAGGAGTGGAACACTGGACAGCCGTGAAGAACATCCTAAAGTACCTAAATAGGACTAAAGAAATGTTCTTAGTCTATGGGGGTGATGAACAACTTGTCGTAAAAGGTTACGTCGACGCTAGTTTTGACACCGACAAGGATGATTCCAAATCTCAAACAGGATACGTTTATATTTTGAATGGAGGAGCTGTGAGCTGGAGAAGCTGCAAACAAAGCGTGATCGCGGGATCTACAGTGGAAGCAGAATACATGGCTGCTGGAGAAGCGTCAAGTGAAGGAGTTTGGATCAGAAACTTCATCACTGAGCTTGGCGTGGTTCCAAGTGCATTGGACCCACTGGAGATATTGTGTGACAACATTGGTGCCATAGCACTCACTAAGGAACCAAGATATCATCCAAAGACCAAGCATATCAACCGCAAGTTTCATATAATCCGAGATTATATTGCAGATGGAGATCTGAAGATTAGCAAAGTACATACAAATCTGAATGTCGCAGATCCATTGACTAAACCTCTTCCACATGTAAAACATGATCAGCACCTCAGTGCCATGGGTGTGAGATTGTTGCCAAATGTAAACTAAATTATAGACTCTAGTGCAAGTGGGAGACTGTTGGAATTATGCCCTAGAGGCAATAATAAAGATGTTATTATTATAATTCTTGTTCATGATAAAGTTTATATTCCATGCTAGAATTGTATTAAGCGGAAACTTTAATACTTGTGTGGTTTGTGAACAACACCGTGTCCCTAGTACGCCTCTATGGACTAGCTCATTGATCAATGATGGTTAAGGTTTCCTAACCATAGACATGAGTTGTCAATTGATAATGAGATCATTTCATTGGAGAATGATATGATGGGCAGACCCAAACTAAGCAAAGCAATTAGATCGTGTCATCGTGTTCGTCTTTGCGAAGCTTTTCTTATGTCAAATATTGTATTCCTTAGACCATGAGATAATACAACTCCCTGGTATCGGAAGAAAGCTTTGAGGTCATCAAACGTCATCCTATGAGAGGGTGATCATAAAGGTGTCTCTCAGGTGATCGGAAAGTATCTGTTGGGTTGTATGTATCGAGATGGAATTTGTCCCTCCCAAGTCGGAGAGATATACTTCGGGCCCACTCGGTAATCGATATCAACACCGCTTGCAAGCATGTGGTTAAGGAGTTAATCACAAAGTGATATCGGATTACGGAACGAGTAAAGTACTTGCTGTGAACGAGATTGAACTAGGTATGACGGTACCGACGATCGAATCTCGGGCAAGTAAAATATCGCGAGACGAAGGGAATATATGTATGGGATTGATTGAATCCTGGCATCGTGGTTCATCCAATATGATCATCGATGAATGTGTGGGAGTCAATATGGGTGCCCAGACCCCGCTGTTGATTATTGATAGAAGATCATGTCTGCATATTCTCGAACCCGCAGGGTCACACACTTAACGTGTCTTGACGCTAGGATAGATTGGATAATTGGTTTATGAATTTTTGTTTGGAGTCTCGGATGGGATCCGGGACATCACGAGAGGTTCCGGAATGGTCCGGAGAATAAGATTCATATAAGGCAGTGCAGTTTTTGGAGTTCGGAATTGTTCCGGGTTAATCAGTATTGTACCGGAAGCTTCTAGAACCTTTCGGAAGGGGACCAACGTGGCCCCACCTTCCGGGAGGGGGCATGGGCCTATGAGGGAGTGTCCTGGCCGCATTGGGCCAGGGGCACAAGGCCCCATAGGGCCCAGCCGATCCTAGAGAGTTTAAATCGTTTAAACTAGAGATAGGGTTTCTAGAAGAGGGGAGAGTCCATGCCCCCCACTCCTTATCCTTTGGGCTTGGGGGAGGGGCTAGGGCTGCGCCCCCCTCTATATAAAGAGGGGTGGGGCGCACCAACCCCCCACACCTCTCCTCCAAACCCTAGCCGCCTTGCTAGCTTTCCTCTCTCCCTCCCGACTGTTTGTAGGCGAAGCCCTGCTGCAGAAATTCTCCACCATATACACCACGCCGTCGTGTTGTAGATCCAATCTATCTCTCCACCATACTTGCTGGTCTGAGGAAGGAGGAGACGTCGAGGTGATGCACGTGTGCATCTCACGGAGGCACCGCCACTTGTGGTGCTAGATCGGATCGGATCGCGAGGAGGAGAAGCGAGTACGACTACATCACCCACGTTCCGACGAACGTTCCGCTGTGCGAATCTTCAAGGGTATGAAGATCTAATCGTTTAGATACATTCGTGTCATAAAGCTAAAATATTTTATATTTCTAGACGGAGGGAGTATACAGATACACTTCAGGTTGCACCCTCAATCTACCATCTATTGTTTTGGTGAAAAATTTCAAAAAAAATACGTTTGGGGAAAGTACTTAAAAAAAGAGTTAATAACGTTGGTGGTACATAAACTTGTCTCATATGTGCAGGCTAGTGCATCAAGTCAAAAATTGGTTCGGTCAAATGCACAAACTTGTTCCGTTGGTGCAGTTTGGTGCAAATCGGTGAAAAGCGGTCAAAAGTGGCCTTTCCTAGCCTACGTGTCGGGCCACGTCGTCAAGTGGGGGTAAGCTACAGCTCACACCTGGCTCACCTGATACGGGGATTGCGGTGGCTTCTTTGCATTTGTAACCCTGGAGTTTGTCTGCTTGGCAAGAATTAGCGTAGTCTGTTCCGGATACACCGTTCTGTTCAAGGAGAGGCCTAGGCGGTTGCGCAAGTAGCGACGGAGGTGGACACCATCGTCTTTCTGGCTGCCGGAGACAATCGAGACGGCGTAGATGAATCATCGGCGATGACCCGGCGACCCTGCTCCCATATACGGTTAGTGCCTGACGACGCAATCATCTTTTATATTTGAGATTCTGTGGGGATTTTGGTGTGGATGATCAACTCGTTTAAGTGAAGATTTGAAAGGGGATTTCATAGGGATTTTTGTGTAGCTAGTATTCCTATAATATTTCTGCCTAGGAAGAGCTTGATTTTTCCCGTTTTGACAGGACCAGTACTAGTATCTGGTGCCGCCGATTGCAACAGCAGCTGCCTCGGCGTGGCTTTCAGTTCCTCTCAGATTCATACTTCTGTTTCTCCTTAGATATTTAATCCTGACATGTTAATGCTTGATTCCTGATGGATCTCATTTTCGTGACAGTTATCATTGTTTTTCATGTATTTTCCTGCTGGTTGCGATGGCTAGACTCCCGATCCTTCGTGCAAGTACTAGTATCTTGATCAATTGAATTTTTTTAGAAGAACTCTTGTTTTCTTCTAGTTAGTATTATATTCATTTAATGTGTCATTGCGGTGATGAGTTACGAACTTTCACATGTCAGACTTTGGAGATGTTTCTAGCATCCATGAGAAGTAGTTTTATCGTTTTAGTCTATTAACTGAACGTGTCCGTCAAATAACTGAATTTTCTGAATATTCTGTCATTCGTCGTTAGTTAGTAGTTTTTGTTAGTTTGTACTTAATTTTTGCATTGCACTGATGAAATTGTAGGTGCTAGAGATGAATTGTTCTCTGTAGAGTTACACCACAGAGATTTCTTTTGTGGAATTGGAGTGAATAGGACATATGTTGATGAAAAAATCGATTTCTTTGACAACTGCGAGACAGATACATGGTCAATGTTGTGGATGACTGAGTTTCTTGATCTTGTTGGAATCAACATAGTGGGAACTAGTGCTCTGTTATATTGGTGTTTGCCAGGGATTCCTACAGGTGTAGGATTGAAACCTCTGAAGGCTGATGCAGATTTTGTGGACATGATCAATGCTGCTAGTGCAAACAACACATTGCAAGTGTTTGTTGACCATGTGAATTTGCTAGGCAGGCAGATGGAAGATGATGTGCTAATGTATGATCACAAAGAACCTCCTCCAGTCATATCCCAAACCAAAGGGAAAAACATTGCTAAAAGGAAGGCTGGTTGTGATGAAGGAACGAGTTCTAGTGCAGCAAACATAAGAGTACAAGAAGAAGATGCGGAGGAAAGCGAAGGTGATTCAGGAGAAGAAACTGACTCAGATTTCCATGATAGTGATTACGAGGTTGACAAAGATGATGATGACCTTTTCAATGAAAATGTGGATGAAGCTGATGATGGAGAGAAAGAAGCAGTACCTGAAGAAGTACAAGAAGCTGATGCACTAGATGATTCTCAGCTAGACATGCCAGAAGCAGCAAAGCATACAATAGCATACAAGTTTAGAACGTTTGAGCCAGAATTTGACATGAACAATCCTGTGTTCAAGATGGGGATGAGTTTCTCTTCTATAAAGGAGCTGAGACATGCCCTTGCTGCTTACACTGTCAGGAACAGAGTGAAGATAGTAAAAAACCAGAAACACTGCCACAATTCTAAATGCACATTGTGATGGACAAATTGGAAATACAAAATGTATTTGGAAGCTCAGGGCATCAGCAGATAGCAGAACACACAGTATTGTTATCAAAAAATTCAGCCTGAGCACAGATGCCAAAGAAAGTGGAATGTGAAAGCACTGACAGCTCCTTTTCTAACAAACAAATTTATAGAAGAATTCAGAGATGATGAGAAGATGAGTTTGAAGTCATTTGCAACAAAGGTGAGAAAGGAGTTCAACATGGCTCCTGATAGATGGAAGTTGGGGAGAGCTAGGAAAGCTGCACTAACAATTATTCATGGTGATGAGGAGGCTCAATTCACACATCTATGGGATTTTGGGAAGGAACTTAGAAGATCAAATCCAAGAAGCAAGTTTTACATGACTACTCAACTGATCAAGGAACATAGTGTTGCAATTCCAAAAGAGCATTTCAGCACACTTTATTTCTCTCTTGATGCTTGCAAAAGGGGTTTCCTTAGGGGTGTAGGCCAATAATATGCATTGATGGTTGTCACATAAAAACCAGGTTCAAAGGAAACTTGCTTTGTGCAGTTGGTCTTGACCCCAATGATTGCATTTTCCCTATTGCAATGGGACTGGTGGAAGTAGAGTCAACATCTAGCTGGGAGTGGTTCTTGACAAATCTTAAGAATGATCTTAACATCATCAACACTGGACCCTACACGATTATGAGTGACAAGCAGAAGGTACTATCAATTACTTTGTCTATTTCTGTTCACACAAATGCAAATTATTTGACGTTGTTATTCGTTTCCAGGGATTAATCAAAGCAGTGCAAAAGATCTGGCCAGATGCTGAGCACAGGTTCTGTGTGAGGCATTTGTACCAAAATTTTCACAAGAAGCACAAGGGAGAAACATTAAAAAATGACTTATGGGCTATAGCAAGATCAACAAATCTACCGACATGGGAGAAGAACATGGAGAAACTGAAGAGAGACAGTCCTGAAGCATATGCATGGGTTGAAGAGTTAGCACCAAACACATGGGTAAAGGCATTTTTTAATGATTTTCCAAAGTGTGACGTGCTGCTAAATAACCATTGCGAGGTGTTCAACAGGTATGTCTTGCCTCCATATGGTTATTTACAATTTTCCATTCTATATGCTTGCATTGTTCTCGACCATAAAGATCATCTATGTACACAATATTGACATGATTTGTTTGCCTTTGCAGCTACATATTAGATGCTAGAGAGCTACCCATTTTGTCGATGCTTCACAAGATATTGTGCCAGATAATGAATAGAATAGCTAGCAACAATAAAAAGGCTACAGAAGAATGGCATGGTAGGATTTGCCCCAAAATAAAGAAGAAGCTGGATAAGAACATTGAATTTGCTGCTAGATATGGTGTAACATCTGCAGGTGGAGGAATTTATCAGGTCAGTAGGCATGATGGTGAGCCGGTAATTGTGGACATGGTTACAAGGTCATGTGATTGCAAGAGGTGGCAGCTAAGTGGAATACCATGTGGGCATGTCCTAGCTTGTTGTAGAGAAGATAGGATGCAGAGGATCTGGTCCATTCTTGCTACACAGTAGAGACATATTTAAAAGCCTATGGAACCTATGTTGTGCCTATGCGAAGCAAAGAGCACTGGGAAAAGATGAATGGCACTATTGTGTATCCACCCTTGTACAAAAAGACCATTGGCAGGCCAAAAAAGAACAGGAAGAAAGATCCTAGTGAAAAAACGGGAAACTGACCAAACATGGTGTCACAATGCACTGTTATTTGTGCAAGAATGCGGATCACAACAAAAATGGATGCAAAAACCATATGCTAAGCTCAAGTCAGCTGCATGGTGACGAGGGAGAAGAATATGATGATCCAAGCATTCTAGAAGTTAGTTATCAACTAAAATTCTGCATTATTCGATTATTTTGCCTTGCTGACATTATTGAATCCATTTCAGGAAATAATGCCTCAAAACGTGAATATTCAAGGTGAACCTTCTGACATGCAAGATACAATGGTTAACAATCTGCTTCATGAAGTAAGCAAGCTATATATGCACTAGTTATCACAATTTCTTATCACACTTTTTATCTGAATGTGTGAAATTTATGTACACAGGAAAGAACATCCAGAATTCCGGAAGGCGCACTGCCAGAAGAATCTCACTTTGTTGTTCAGAATAGAGAGAGCATGCCAGCTAGCAGGGTCACTACTGCAATGTCAAGGGGAAGGGAAACAGTTGGCACAAGAAGAGGAAGGAGCACTGAAACTATAGCAAAAGGGAGAGGACAAGCTACTGCCAGGGGAAGGGGAACAAAAAGATCAAGGGGAGCTACTGCTACTAATCAAGCCGGAACTGGAACAACTTCTACTACTGCTTCCAGGGGCAGGGGAGGAACAACATCAAGGGGAACCGTTGGAAGTGCAGCTACCGATCAAGCTACTGCTGCTACTATTGCTGCCAGTGGCATGGGAGCAACAAGAACAAGGGGTGCTGGTAATGCCAGGGACAGGGGAGCAATAAGAACAAATGAAGGTTACAATACGGGACCTGGGAGTGCATACTACCTTCTTGTAGGTGATGATGGTGCACGCAATCAAACTCCTGAAGAAATTGTGTCTACACAAAATGCACCTGATGGGTTGTAGAGATGCACTATTTAGTATCTACTACTCCCCCGATCAAAATTAATTGACTCAAATTTGTCTATATACAGATGTATCTAGCACTAAAACATGTCTATATAAATCCGAATCTAGACAAATTTGAGTCAAGTAATTTGGATCAGAAGGAGTAGTAGACTATATTTATTGGTCTCTTTTGTGGTAGAATGAAACTTTTAGAAGAATATGCAAATTATGTTGACATTGATCTATGCTACCTTCTAGATTTCTTCTATATTTCTATGACATAATCATCTACTTATGTTAGTATTGTGATATGAAAACATGTCTACATTATGTGTAATCCATAGATGCTCAATATTGGGGCTGCACACGCGTGTCAATTTCAGATGGCCACGGTCGCCTTGGAGGATTCTTCAGGTATTGTAACCACTTCCTCCGTTTTAAAATAGATGTCTCAAGTTTGTCAAAATTTAGACGAATCTAGACACTATTTAGTATATAGATTCATCTAAAATTTAAAAAACCTAAGACATCTATTCATGGACGGAGGGGGTACAACACTAGAAAAAAAGCACACACAAATGTGTGCAGGTGACCTGAGACGAACCGTACCTTCTCTAGGACATGAAACGGGTCAGCCCGTGGCTAGTCTTTGGTCTGCCAATTCGACAGAACTAGGAGGGCCTAAAGTGCAAAGGTTTAGCCCTCACTTGTAAACGTGGCATGCCAACGTGGCTGGGTTTGACCGATTTTCATCAATTTGCACCAAACTGCACGCGTAGGACAAGTTTGTGTATTTGACCATGCCAATTTTCAACTTAATGCACCAGTTTGCACATACAAAACAAGTTTATGCACCGCCAGCGTTATTATCTCTTAAAAAAACCACCACTATCTCAGAGTCAGAAACACGTTACGGAGCTAACCAAGCCAGTCAGCTTTTTTTTGAAACGAGCTTCCCCAAAAGGGGGACGACACGTGTCTTTCAATTTTACATCCCTCTGCCCTGCTACTTTCAATCCCTTTGTTGCTCGCTAGTGTCCCAGCGATCTAAGTGGATCTATTAGAGTTGAAGACCCGGCCATACACGTGCTGTCCAATGCTTCTAAAATTAATGAAACCTTGTTTCATGCTATTCTTTTGCAAAATCAATTTTTGATACATGAAATTTTGGATAAGGTTTCATAAGTAATTCAATATTCTGCCTCAAGGAATTGCTAGAAGGATGGAACATATTTGTAAGTAATTTGATAGCCGCTTACTTAGGATGTAATTTCTTTCAAATCTTGTTCAAATCAACATGATATGTACATTATAAAATCCTGTTTTCCTAATTGTCAATGATAGCATACAAGGCCTAGTTTATGGTTTTGCACAGGGCCTCCGATTTCTCGAGTACTGCCCTGGTCAGTTGTCTTCGCTAGATGATCCATTAACCTATTTATAATTTTTTATTACTTTTGAGATTCTTTGTACCGATGTTGCTGCTTATTAATAGATCCGTGGAATTTCACACAAAAGAAGATAGGAGGACACAAAAAATCCGGCCCAGCTATGCGACCTAAATGGACTGACAGACGTGGACCGAACCATACGGGACCCAAATTTAGGTTAGAAATACGTCCAACCTGACGCGCCTCACATCACACATGTGTTCTCCCGACGTCCGCCCAGGCCAGCCTGGCAGCGACCCATCGTCCTTAAGGACATGTACAATGCTAGAGAAGGCATGCATTCTCTTAGCTCTCCACATCATTTAGAGAAGACACAATATATAACTTGTACAATGCATTATCTTTTATTGCTATCTCTAGCAATTAATAGAATTAACTATTTTTAGTAAAAAATTGGTTGACTAAGAGAAGACATATGGTACAATGGAGAAAAATAGTCTTCTCTTATTCCTAAGAGATCATCCCTTAGCTAAGGGAAGACAACCCTCTCTCTCTTGTTTCTCTCTCCTCCAACTAAACAAAAATCCAACGTGGCGAGCATAAGGGAAGGCTGACGTCGCCGCATTGTACGTGCCCTAACACGTTGGCGTGGTGCCGGAATACTGGGCTGTGCTGTTGGCCGTTGGAGGCCTGGTGCTTGGAGGCCTGGTGCTTGGTGGGAGATAACGTGCCCACGGGATCTGATGAGTTCCCGTGAAAGAGATACGAGTGCCGAAAATCAGGGATTCGGTGAAACCCGATCCGATGGGAATGCATCCGCAGCTGCCTAGCTACATCTAGTTACTTCCTCCGTTTAGAAATATAAGATGTTTTACGTTTATAAATAAGATGTATCTAGACACCTTTTAGTGTCTAGATTCATTTAAAAGATATCTAAATGCATCTTCTTTACAAATCTACAACATCTTATATTAGTAAACAGAGGGAGTAATATGTAGCCCTGTCCATCATTAGCGATCTGCCGCCGTCGTCGTCAGCGCCCGCCCACTCACGACCGTCGACCATGGCTAGGGATGTAAATGACAGCTAAACGACAGCCGCAAGTCCCGTTTATTCAACTTGTTAATTCATTTTTTTAAAAAAAGCAAATTTCATTGAACTAGAGTATTGACAAATGGTATTATGCGGGATTAAATGGCGCGCCGCTTACATCCCTAACCATGGCTGCAGCCTACATGGATGAGGAGCAAGCATCTCCTGACATCCAGATCCAGGCCACCGCCGCTTCTTTGCACCCCAAAGAGTACGTATGATCGCAAAATCTTCTTCTCCTCAAATTGTGTTTCTGTTTCTCATCCGACGCTATCATCTACTGCATCTCCTCACATAATTAACATGCGTCCTGTTCTTCCTCTATATATACTCAATTGACCCAACTCGCCCACTTCAGGCGGGTTCCAGATGAGCCACCACCTCGGAACCCTAATCACGTCATGGTCTGGAGGGACCTGGACCTGCCCGCGCCGATCTACCTCAGGACCGACCGCTCCGGACCATTCCACACGTACCCTGCTCTCGGCGGCCCTTTCCGGAGCCTCCGCGAAGTTCGGACCGCCGTCGATGTCCATGCTCGCGGCACAGCCAAGTAACTAATAACTAAATATTCTTTTATCCCTCCGATTCATATTATTTGTCACAAAAAAATTGATATATCTAAACATGTTTTAGTGCTAGATACATCCAATTCAGTGGCAATCAATATGTATCAAAGGAACTGTTTTTTTTTTATACCTCACACATATCATGATAATCATATTTGAAATCATTAGAGCCCAAGAGGAGAGGAGGAGCATGCTAGACAAGCTCTCACACAGGGACCGCGCCATCCATGAGTACCTTTACTGTCCAAACGGCACCAAGAAGGTCTGCACGCCACGGCAGATAGCCGATATAGAAAGTGACAAGGTGCGCAGGCTGGTCGACGCTCTGCTCGACAAACACAACGACGTCGAGGTTCCTTTCTCCTCTTCTCCTTTCTTCCTTCTCGCTTGATCTCTCTAGGTTGCGATATTGTTCTATGAATTGTCGCCGCATTCCTTTCTGGATCGCAACATATTATTTGGTGATATCCGTTATGTGTGCCTTGTTCTAGGGTCACGCGTACGAGCTCGGAGATGTCGTGCACTGGCAATCGATCTGCGAAGGTGCGGATGAGTGGTACTACCATCTCAATATCACCGTGAAGACGGAAGGAGGTCCTGGTTCTGACGTGGGTGGCGGCGTTCTGTTCTTCGCCGAAGTCACACGGGATAGTGAAAGAGAGCCGAGATACTTACTCAGCTGTTTCTGCAGGGTTGAACCTGATGGTCATGGTATGGTTCACCCGTATAGATCCCATATTAAGCACTGTTACGTGTTGTTGCAATCATGCATTTTTTAATCATCTACTAATCATCTACTATATTTATTTGTCTGGGCCAAGTTAGTTATCCGAGAGACTTAATTGACACATTTACTTGCTGTGCGTCTTCTTTTAGATAACAAAGGCTGCTGCCATGGTTGTAGAATCAAGACGGTAACCCACTCAGAAGACATTACAACAAAAATCTCGCCTGCTCCGCGTCGCTCCCCGCGCGGGCGACCGGAGCGGCTCCCCCCAGCCCCTCCTCCCCTAGCGCCTCCCCGGCCTCTCCCTCCCCGCCGTCGCTGGCGGTCGCCGCCGGGCGTTGCCCGCGCGGTGCCGGCGGCGGCGGGCTCTCTTCTCCCCGCGCGCACGGGGCTCGGCTCGGGAGGGTCGGCCGGCGGCGGTGCTCCTCGGCAGCGGTGGTTCGGCATGGCGGCGGGGTAGCTCGACATCAGCTGGGAGCTCGCCGGTGGGGGCGCGGCCGTTGGTGGCGAGCCCTGCTGCGGTTGGCGGTGGCGCCCGCTCGGCCCAGATCTGGGCCCTTCGGGCCCCATCTGGGTCCAGGCGGGCCGGACGTCGTGCTGCTGCAGTGGTTCCCGGAGGTGGAGGTCTAGCTCGCGTGGGCATCCGGATGGTGATGGCGGTGCTGCTGACTTGCTGCAGCGGGGCAGTGGGGGCTTTGCGGGCCCGATCTGGGTCCGGCCGGGCCCGGCGGGGCCTGGTATGACCCTACTACCACGTCCGGTCGGCTACCGGGACACGGTGGAGGTAGTTCTCTCCCGTCAGCGGCACTGCTAGCACCTCCGATTCCTGCTGTGTTGTCCTTCTCCTCTAGGCCTCGTGCTGGTGATCTCAGGGAGACAGACAAGGGCGGCATCTCGATCGTGGTGGCGCATGTTGGTGGGCGGCAATGTGTGGTGGAGCACGTCGGAGCATCTGGGGGAGTGGTTTTTTGGGGGTCGGGAGAAATTCATGTCGGCTCGTCCGGCACTGACGCGGTGACGCCTGAGGGTGTCGTCGTTCCTTCCTGGAGGGCGTCGGGTGTACCCCTTCTCCACTCCCTTCCGAGTACCGGGGGAAACCCCTAGGACTAGTCCGGGTAACAGCGTCGTCGTCGTCGCCCCCCTTCCTGAAGGTGTTACTTGGTACACGGTGCTCCGGAATGCTAGGTTTGCGGTGGTACATCGTCGGAGGGCGCAGCGATTGCGGGTTTCCCTTGTTTTGTCGATCTGCCATTGTTGGCTTTCTTTTCTCTTTCTTTCTCTCCTTTTTTGTTTTGGGCTTGATTGTGCTGCTGCCCAGCAGTTGTATCGTGTGGTTGCTATATTAATATAGCGGGGCGAAAGCCTATTTCGAGGTTGTAGAATCAATGGAAGTGTTCATATGAAGCACCCTCTGGCTGATCTATACATGGGTGGTCACATGAAAGTAGGTTTCCCATGTGGTTTTGGTCCATGTAACGAGATGCAGTGGCGTGACTCCAAGAGCAATGTATGGTGATCTATATACTGGCCAGCGCTTTTATTAGTTGCTTCAATGTTACTTATCTCTTTATTTGCACCAAGAGCCGAATTGGATTTCCGGATCCGGAGGTGGTGTTTTGGCTCCCAGGTGCAAATGAACCCATTATAAAAAATACATGAAAAATAAAATTTAAATTGTTAAAAATATCTAAACGAAAATTTCGCATGTACATTCGGATATTCCAAGTATGTACACAAGTTTTCAGAAAAAACAAACATTTTATGTGGCTTGTGTATAAAAGATAAAAAAACATATTCGTAAATAGAGATATTAGAGCATTGAAATTTGCCTTTTTTACATGGGATATCTAAAATGTTCTTTTCCCATAGAAACTTGTGTAAGAATATATAATGTCTGGATGTACATACAAATATTATTTTGAATTTTTTTATATTGTAAAATGTGTTTTCACATGGCTTCATTTGCACCCATGGGCCGAATTGGATTTCCAGGTCCTCCCCTCTTCTTTCACAATTGCATTTTTCTTTGCTGCATTGATGTTCATTATGTTTTTCCTGTTTTGCAGCCAGCAGAGGAGGCGGATGAGATAAGAGCCGAGGAGGATAGGATAAGACATAGCTTTGATGTAGTGACATATGACGCGTGATAAGACAATATGCTACAGTAACTTGATGTTTGACTAATTATTCTTATGTGTGTTTATCATCTTCTGTAGAACTATGATGACGATGAGGAGTTTCTAGAAAAATTGCTTATGAAAAGGTATGACTGAATCGTAAGCACCCGAATTCCAAATATCATGTGACATTGATATCTAGGTCTAGATTCCTAGTCTCCATCAATATTTTTATGTTCCCATCAAGTTTTATTTGGAACTAAGCTTAAACAGAAGAGAACATCATAGACCATTGTACCACATTGTTACTATATATTTCGCCATTAGATACCCTCTTAAATACAAGTCGTCCCAGCGTTGGATTGTCCTATTGACCAGGCATATAAAAGGGTTGAATATGTGTTAGCATCACTGTAAACTCATTTAAATTATTCAAATTGTGTGTTCTTTACCGGTTGTTTCATTGCTGCCATTTTATAGGAAGAAACGTGCATTGAAGACCGAAGAGTGAACATCTCCCTCCTTATGTGATGTATATTTATTTGTAAGAGTAATTCGAACTCACTGGATTTTGTGACAGGTTGTTGTTTGTGAACTTGTTACTAAGTTAAACACTTAATTTATCTTTGATAGTTTGTGGATTTCCACGTGTGAACAAGTCTCAAAGACTAGTGCAATTTCTTGTGTTCACTATTATGTCTCTTAAGAGCGAAAATCCTAGTCTACATATAGGTGGGCATCCGGCGCTTATCCCAGGCGCCCATTTACACCGTGCAGCCAGATGTGTACATTTCAAAGAGCCCCATTACTATACTTTTTTTGTTTAATACAAGCACCTCTAATCTATAAACTATGTACAATGAGATCCTGTGCTGCTACTGGTTATGTACTACCTTTCGCATGAACAATCAACATCACTACAGATTCAATAGATCAATTAGTACATAATTATTTTGTTTGTACAACAGATTAGGTTGTGAATAGTTACGTTTTGACAAATATGACATGTGAAAGAATGAATCACTTCCGTATTTTATATGGTTGTGATTAACTTCATTTTTCACATATCAGAAATAGGTTCTGTTGAAGAACAAATCATTTTGATACAATTATATCTTCGGTTCAAGTATAGAAGAAGGATTAGAAATCTTCAGCATTTACATACAGAAATCCCATGCATTTAGCAAAATCGGGAGGAGCACAAGTGGTGACTGAAATTGAGGCAATTCAAAATCGGGAAGATACCAGCTCCATAATTTTTGGACACGAAAAGAATGAAACTAAATCAAGATATAAGGAAAAGAGGCAGCGAATAAGAATCAAAAAATGATGAAGAAATCAGCCTCCCTCCATGCTATCGCCCCTCTCCTCCCTTTACCAACCCTCCTTCATAACACCTGCCATCGAAGTTCCTGTTCCCGTCTGGCGACCTGGGGATCATCTTGGAATACAAGTCAAATTAGGATTGGTCGCATTGTTTTTTGTTTTGCATAGTGTGTTCCCCAACACAACCAAGTCTAGTGACTTCATTCTAGATTTACATCCCAGATTACAAGGACACTAGAAGATAAATAAATTAGAGTATGGTTCTAGATTAAGAGTGGAAACCATAAATATATATTGACAGAGTACAATTGTGTAGGGAGTTAATTTTCATCAAGGACTTACATGAGAAATTTATGGGTCATCTTGATACACTGGTGGAAAAAGGGCATATAGTCCCGGTTTGTAAGGGCCTTTAGTCCCGATTTTGCAACCGGGACTGCAAAATCGGGACTAAAGGCCCCTATTTCTAGTCCCGGTTTGTTACAACCCGGGACTAGAGGGCCACCGCATGGCCTTTTTTTTGCTGTGGGGGGATGAAGGACCTTTAGTCCCGGGTCGTAATACGGCCCTAGACTAAGGATATTTTTTTCATTTTTTTTTAATTTTTTTTTGAAATTATTTTTTGAATTTTTTCTTAAACTTTTGAATTGTTTGATTCGTAATCCTCTCACTTGAAACATTTTTAGCACTATGTATATTTAATCTTATATCAAATTACAATTATGGTCAAACTTTCCATTCGGTCAGCCATCCTAGCACTACTCCACCACCCTTTTGTAATTTTGGTAATCTGCATACAAAATTTTATTAACACTTCATTTTACCATTACATTTGCGGAAAGGAGGTTTCCTAAAATCAAGTCCTTAAAACCCTACATGATTCTATGATGACATAACAAGGTGGGTGACAATAGTAATTGAGAATCGTGTCATGGGGAAGTTTAATAATAAAGATATGATCGTGCACTTCATATCAAGAAATACTAGAGAAATGGTGATTTTCAGTAGAACATGAATTTGTTTATTAGTTTAGTGCTATGTTTACCCTTTTAACATGAATATACTACATATTTATAGACGTTGTTGTATGAAATAGCACATTCTGAAGTTATATGATTATAAGTAGTACGAGTTTTTCTAGTTCTCGCTTGACCAAGAATTAGCTTACACCTCGCTCACCTCCAAGGCCGTTAAATTGGCACAACGATCCGTACCTAGTGTGAGTTGTAAGTGGGTTGCAACCGAGTATTTTCAGCTACAATAAGGTTGCCGGATTTGCACTGTGATTTCGTGTTAGCTATGAGTTGCAACTTGCAAGTGGACAGAGAAATAGTCGCTCTCAAGTAAATCAAGCGCATGGTTCGTTTTGAGTTGTTGAGTTTCAAAAGGAGCCTCCAAAATCCTCAGCACCGCATGCAGTTCAAAGTAGTTTGATACATGTATATACATGTCGAAAAACTAACTCTACATATACGTGGCGTTCCGGGCTTATCCTGAGCGTTCAGTCGGCGGTACGATTCGTGCAAGGCCCTTTCACAATTTGCAGAAACCGCACTGTTCTATACCTATTTTTATGGCTAAGCCCCTTCCTGTTCTGTACTACTTCTGCCGCACGAAGTTAACATGATCTGGAATCAAGAGTAGCAGGAACCAAACGACGATTAGGAAGTCTCCATTTTTTTGGAAACGATGTCCAACCATCTAAGAATTAGGATCTGTTTTGGCAGAACAATTAAGGATCCGCAACAATAGCACGAACGGAAATCCATCTCCAGTTCACCCATCTGCATCAGTGAAGAGAACTCCATTTCCAAAAGCCCAAGATTCCATCTCCCATCTGCATAAGTGAAGAGAACTCCATCTCCAAAAGAGTCACACACAATCATGGGATCTGTTGTTGCCATCTTGACGGAGCAACGCAGCGGGCGTTGCCGCTGGCCAGGAGCTCCACACCTTATCCCCACACAGCTTCGGTATGTTGCTTGGTTCGTGGAGGCCGGGGCTGCCGCCCAAGGCCGGCTTCCGCCGTCGTCATCCTCTTCGGCGGAAAGCATAGAGTTGCAGCCTCACATGTCGGATTATGAGATTCAAAGATACGGTGGAGCGAGAAAAGAGAAAGAAGATGCCGTGTGTAGCTTATAAGATGGACTTGTATACCTTAGCCACAATAAGGAGAAGAAGTTGTACTTTGTACAGGATGAAAGTGCAAAATAAACTAGCACACATCTTAGAGCACTACAGGCCGTTAGATAAGCCAGAAACACCCACGACCTTGTAGAAAAATTGTGTTCGTACATGTCCGATGGAGTTGGTGTCCAGTCCGAGTCGGATCAAGTGTCGTTCCAGCGGCTATATGGTCGATCGCTGGGTAGTACTAACTTCCTTGGACAAGTTTGTAGGATTGGAGAAGTACTACATATCGGCAATGCCTGGGTTGCTAACATCCATTGGCATGGCTCTGAAGACGGCGAAGAGGGAAGGACTGTTATATGTTGATCCAAATTCTACAAAGGATAGGCCAACTTCTGACGAGTGGAGCGAGACCCGTCGCCGGAGGCTTGGGCCGAGTGTAACCTTAGCCGGAGGCTTGGCCCGTCGCCGGATCCAAATTCTCAAACTTATTGATGATTGTTGGAAGTTGCAGAATAAGGAGAAAAGGAACGGAACTTACCAACCGAAAGATAGGTCTGACGGTACTGGTAAGGCTGCTGTTGTTTCTGATAGTTCTGATGGTGAATGTTTAGCTGTTTTTGCTGCTTGTGTTTCTCGTGATGATGAATGGATACTTGATACTGCATGTTCGATTCATATTTGCTGTAACAAAGATTGGTTTAGTTCATATGAGTCTATACATACTGGAGATTTTATGCGTGTGGGGAATGACAACCCATGCCATATTGTTGGTGTTGGATCTGTTAAGATCAGGACACATGATGGCGTGACACGCACGTTGAGTGAGGTGAAGCACATACCAAGCATGGCCAGAAATTTAATCTCTCTGAGTACCATGGACGTTGATGAATACAAGTATGTCGGTGGGCATCGAGTTCTGAAGGTATCAGAAGGTTCTCTTATTCACATGATAGGTGATATGAATTCTGCTAAATTATATGTTCTTAGAGGTAGCACTTTGCCTGGTATTGATGTTGCTGTTACTTCTAATGATTCTGATGATTGTGGTAAAACACATCTGTGGCATATACGTCTTGGGCATATGAGCGAAAAAGGCATGACAGAGTTGGTCAAGAGAGAGCTGATTGATGATTGCAACTTGAGTAAGTTTGAGTTCTGTGAGCACTGCATCTTTGGTAAGCATAAACGAGTTACATTCAATGCTTCCGTTCATACCACCAAAGGCATATTAGATTATGTGTATGCTGTTGTATGTGGTCCGTCCCGTAAGACTTCTATTGGTGGTGCTAATTACGATGCTTACTATTATTGATGATTACTCAAGAAAAGTGTGGCCTTATTTTTCGAAGCATAAATCTAATGTTTTTATGCTTTTAAGAAGTGGAAAGTTATAGTTGAAAAGCAAAATGAGAAGAAGGTAAAGGTACTACGTACTGACAATGGTATGGAATTCTGTTCTAATGAGTTTGAGGAGTTTTGCAGTAACGATGGCATGATCAGGCATCACATCATCCCATATACTCGTCAGCAGAATGGCGTGGCAGAGCGCATGACATAACCATCATCTCGAGGGCTCGTTGTATGTTGTCTAATGCAGGTATGCATAGGCGTTTCTGGACTGAATCAGCCAACACATCGTGTTACCTCATCAACAGGTCACCTTCTATTCCACTTGAGAAGAAAACTCCCATCGAGGTATGGTCAGGTTCACCTGCTGATTATTCGCAGTTGAGAGTTTTTGGCTGCACTGCATATGCTCATGTTGATAATGGAAAGTTAGAGCCTAGGGCTATTAAGTGCATATTCCTTAGTTATGGTTCAGGAGTTAAAGCATATAAACTATGAAATCCTGAAACTAGAAAGATTTTGCTAAGTAGAAACGTTGTTTTCAATGAGTCCATTATGTATCATGATAACTTGCCATCAGATACCTCTCCTGTTGTTGTTGGAGAGGAGGGAGTTAGTGTGCAGGTGGAGAACCTGCAGAAAACTATTGATAATGATGTTATCGTTGAAGATACACATGAGGAAAATATTGATGATATTGTTGTTCAGCACTCAACTACTGTTTTGCAGCAGCCACATGAGTCCATTGCTGCTGATAGACCGATGCGTAACTGTGGTCCTCGTCCTCATTTAATTGAAGAGTGTAACCTTGTTCATTATGCTTTGAGTTGTGCTGAACAGGTGGAGAACGATTCTGAACCTGCTACATATAATTGTAGGGGTTCGTAGCATGGAAAACAAAAAAATTCTACCGAATACACACAAACAAGCCAAGATCTATCTACTAGATTGTAGCAACGAGTCGATAGAAGCACTCACCCTCGAAGATTCCAAAGCAATTAATGAGAGCAGATTCTCGTGGGTGATGTAGTCATACACTTGCCGATCTCAAGATCGCGTAGACGATCCTTCCGGCGCTGCGTTCCGGCAGCGCTTCCGCAGTCGGTCAGACGTTCGGTACTCGATGAAACCTTCCTCTCCCTTGTTCCAGCAGGCAGTGGAGGTTGTAGCACTCTCCTCGTGATTCTGGCAGCACGAGGGCATGGTGTCGGAAGTAGAGGGAAGATCCCGCAGGGCTTCACCTAAGCCGGAGCGAGTATGGTGGAGTAAGAGAGGGCCTTGGCAATCTACGGTTTAGAGGCACCAAGGGGGTGGCTTGTCCGGCGGCTAGGGTTTGGGGAAACCCTAGTCAGCGACTTGGGAGGAGCCCTAGGCGGCAGCACTTGGAGGGTGGTGGCGCCTTGTAGCTAGGGTTTGGGTGTGAGGAGTAGGGGTGCGCCCTACCCCTCCTTATATAGGTGGGGAGAGGCGGTTTGGGAAGGAGGGAGTCCTACCCCAACTCCTCTTCATGGCCGACGGGTGGAGGGAGTGGGATTCCTACCCTAGGTAGGTTTCCTACTCTCCCTCCACCAAGCAATGTTCCGATTTGACTTTTCAAATTGTCGTTTGACTTTCAAACTTGAATTTGATTTCTCTCTTCATATTTCCCAGCCAAGTGACCTAGTACATGATGCAACCATTCCACAATGTCATGACACATCCATGTACCCTTCCCCTTCCGGAGTGCCGGACCTTCCAGACCCTTCTAGAACATTCCCGGTGAAAACACCGGAATCATTTCCAAACTCTGAAACAGGACTCTCCTTATATGAATCTTATTCTCCGGACCATTCCGGATCTCCTCGTGATACCCCGGATCCCATCCGAGACTTAGAACAAAATTCGGTCTCTTACTCATCATTCCATAACTACACAACAACATCGAATCCTTAAGTGTGTCTCCCTACGGTTCATGAATTATGCGGACATGACCGAGACACTTCTCCGATCAATAACCAATAGAGGAATCTGGAAATTCATATGGCTCCCACATATTTCTACGATTACTTTGCGATCGAATGAACCACTTACATACGATACCAATTTCCCTTTGTCTCACGATAGTTTACTTATCCGAGGTTTTGATCGTCGGTATCTCTGCATACCTAGTTCAACCTCATTACCGATAAGTACTCTTTTCTCGTTCCCGTGGTATGTGATCCCTTGTGAGCCAGTCACATGCTTGCAAGCTAATTGGATGACATTCCACCGAGAGGGCCCAGAGTATATCTATCTGTCATATGGATGGACAAATCCCACTCTTGATCCATGTGCCTCAACCCATACTTTCCGAACACTCAATGCCACCTTTATAGCCACCCAGTTACGGTGTGGTGTTTGATGTCATCAAAGCATCCTTCCGGTGATGGTGATTAGCATGATCTCATGGTAGAAGGAATTAGGTTACTATGTATCAGAAAGCTTATAGCAATTGAACTATTAAAATGACTTGATCTTTATTCTACGCTTATCTATAGGAGTATGTCCATCATACCATTCTCCTAATGATATGATCTCGTTGTTAATAACATCTCAATGTTCATGATCGAGAAACCACGATCATCTATTAACCAACAAGCTAGTATTATTAAAGAGACTTTACTAGGGACTCTAATTTAGTTTACAAATCACACAAGTATTAATGTTTCCGGTTAATACTGTTATAGCATGAATGTAAATATTTATCATAAACACAAAGATATAATAATAACCACTTTTATTATTGCCTCTAGGGCATATCTACAACAGTCTCCCACTTGCACTAGAGTCAACTAATCTAGATTACATGGTAATATACCGAACACCCATGGCGGTTTGTTGCTGGTCATGTTTTGCCCTCGGGAGAGGTTTAGTAAACGGATCCGCCACATTCAGATCTGTGTGTAGTTTGCAAATCTTTATGTCACCATCTTAGATATGTTCTCGAATAGCGTGAAAACGTAGCTTGATGTGCTTCAGCTTCTTGTGTGACCTTGGTTCTTGCGCATTGGCTATGGCGCCCATGTTATCACAGTAGATAGACATTGGGTCTAGCGCACTTGGAACCACACTGAGCTCTGTATTGAACTCCTTCATCCATATCGCCTCTTGTGAAGCCTCTGAAGCGGCTATGTATTCCGATTCAGTTGAAGATCTCGCCACAACACTTTGCTTTGCACTCCTCCAGCTAACTGCTGCACCATTCAAAGTAAATACGTATCCAGATTGAGATTTAGAATTATCAAGATCGGTGTTCTAACTAGCATCGGTGTAACCATTAACAACGAGTTGTTCATCACCTCCATAAGAAAGAACCATATCCTTAGTTCTTCTCAAGCACTTAAGGATGTTTTTGACCGCTGTCCAATGATCCACTCCTGGATCACTTTGATATCTGCTAGTCAAACTAACAGCATATGCAATGTCGGGTCTAGTACATAGCGTGGCATACATTAGAGATCCTATGGCTGAGGCATAGGGAGTCTTACTCATCCTTTCTCTATCTTCTGCTGTTGCTGGACTTTGAGTTTTACTCAAGGTCGTATTGGGCAACATGGGTAAGAACCCTTTCTTGCTATCTTCCATTCCAAACCTCTTTAGAACTTTGTCCAAATATGTACTTTGTCACAATGATATTAGGCGTCTCGATCTATCTCTATAAATCTTTATGCCTAATATGTAAGCTGCTTCACCAAGATCTTTCATTGAAAAACTATTATTCAAATAATCCTTGACACTATTAAGAAGGTCTACATCATTCCCAATCAACAATATGTCATCTACATATAGTATTAAGAATGCTATAGAGCTCCCACTCACTTTCTTGTAAATACAAGCTTCTCCATAAGTTTGTATATAACCAAAGCTTTTGATTACCTTATAAAAACGTTGATTCCAACTTCAAGATGCTTGCTTCAATCCATATATGGACCGTTGAAGTTTGCATACCTTGTTAGCATCTTTAGGATCAACAAAACCTTTGGGTTGCATCATATACAACTCTTCATCAATGTCTCCATTGAGGAAAGATGTTTTGACATCCATCTGCCATATCTCATAATCATAATATGCAGCGATTGCTAACATAATCCTCATAGACTTTAGCTTCGCTACTGGTGAGAAAGTCTCATCGTAGTCAACTCCTTGAATTTGTCGAAACCCTTTTGCGACAAGTCGAGATTTATAGACAGTAATATTACCATCAGCATCTGTTTTCTTCTTGAAAATCCATTTGTTCTCGACAACCTGCCGTCCATCCGGTAAGTCCACCAAAGTCCATACTTGGTTTTCATACATGGATCCAATCTCGGATTTCATGGCTTCTTGCCATTTATTGGAATCTGGGCTCATCATCGCTTCCTCATATGTCACAGGGTCATCGGTGTTGTCCACCAACATGATACTCATAACGGGATCATACCAATCAGGAGTGGTACGAGTTCTCGTTGACCTACGAGGTTCCGTAGTAACTTCAACCGAAGTTTCATGATCAACATCATTAGCTTCCTCTCTTATTGGTGCAGGCGCCACATGAACTACTTCTGGTGCTGCGCTACTCGCAAGTTCGAGAGAAGGTTCAACAACCTCGTCAAGTTCTACTTTCCTTCCAATCACTTCTTTCGAGATAAATTCTTTCTCTAGAAAGGATCCATTCTTGGCAACGAAGATTTTGCCTTCTGATCTATGATAGAAGGTATACCCAATAGTTTCCTTCGGGTATCCTATGAAGATGCATTTTTCCGCTTTTGGTTCAAGCTTGTCCGGATGTAACTTCTTTACATAAGCTTCGCAACCCCAAACTTTAAGGAACGACAATTTAGGTTTCTTCCCAAACCATAATTCATACGGTGTCGTTTCAACGGATTTATATGGTGCCCTATTTAAAGTGAACGCGGCTGTTTCTAATGCATAACCGCAAAACGATAGCGGTAAATCTGTAAGTGACATCATAGAACGAACCATATCTAAGAGAGTTGGATTACGACGTTCGGACACACCATTATGCTGTGGTGTTCCCGGCGGTGTCAATTGTGAAAGTATTCCGCATTTCTTCAAATGCTCGCCAAACTCGTAACTTAGATATTCACCTCCACGATTAGATCGTAGAAATTTAATCTTCTTGTTGCGTTGATTCTCTACCTCACTTTGAAATTCCTTAAACTTCTCAAAAGTTTCGGACTTATGTTTCATGAAATAGATATACCCATATCTACTCAAGTCATCCGTGAAGGTAAGAACATAACGATAACCACCGCGCGATGCTACACTTATTGGACCACACACATCGGTATGTATGATTTCCAATAAGTCCGTAGCTCGCTCCATCATACCAGAAAATGGAGTCTTAGTCATTTTACCCAGCAGACATGCTTCGCATCTTTCAAGTGATTCAAGAAGTCCATCGGAATGGAGTTTCTTCATACGCTTCACTCCAATGTGACCAAGACGACCGTGCCACATATAGGTCGTGTTATCGCTCAATTTTAAACGTTTAGCTTCAATGTTATTAATATGTGTATTTGCACAATCGAGATTCAATAAGAATAGACCATCTATCAAAGGTGCATGTGCATAAAACATATTACTCATATAAATCGAACAACCATTATTCTCGGACTTAAACAAGTAACCGTCTCGCAATAAATGATCCAGATATAATTTTCATGTTGAATGCAGGCACCAAATAACAATTATTTAAGTATAAAACTAATACCGATGGTAGATGAAGAGGTAGCGTTCCGACCGCGATCACATCAACCTTTGATCCATTTCTAACGCGCATTGTCACCTCGTTCTTCACTAGCTTCCGTTTATTCTGCAGTACCTGTTTCGAGTTACAAATATGAGCAACCAAACCAGTATCAAATACCCAGGCACTACTACGAGTACTAGTGAGATACACATCAATAACATGTATATTGGATATACCTTTCTTCTTGATGTTGTCGTTCTTCAAATCCGCCAAGTACTTTGGGCAATTCCGCTTCCAGTGACCTTCTCCCTTGCAGTAAAAGCACTCAGTATCAGGCTTAGGCCCAGCCTTGGTCTTCTTCGCCGGCGCGGCAACTTTCTTACCGCCCTTCTTGAAGTTTCCCTTTTGCTTAGACTTTCCTTGCTTCTTAAATTTGGTGGTCTTATTGACCAACAACACTTGGTGCTCTTTCTTAATCTCCACTTCTGTAGATTTCAACATGGAGAAGAGTTCTGGCAACGTCTTGTCCATGTTTTTCATATTGTAGTTCATCACAAAGTTCTAACTTGGTGGCAGTGATTGGAGGACACGGTGAATCCCCAAAGAATTAGGAATCACTATACCCAAACTTTGGAGTTTATTTGCATGCCCAGACATCTTAAGCACATGCTCACTGACGAAGCTGCCCTCTTCCATCTTGCAGTTAAAGAACTTTTCATAAGCCTCATAACTCTCAACTGCCACGTGAGCCTCAAATATCATTTTGAGTTCACGGACAATATCATGTGGGTCATGGTTCTCAAACCTTTTCTGAAGCTCCGATTCCAAACCATACAAGATAGCACACTGAACTGTGGAGTACTGATTCTTCCGAGTAAGGTAAACATTCTTTATTTCATCGGTAGCAATAGCTGCAGGCGGGTCACCCAGCGGTGCATCTAGCACATAGGTCAAATTACTAGCATTGAGGACAATCCTCAAATTGCGGAACCAATCCGCGAAGTTGCTTCCATTGTTTTTCAACTTTTCTTTCTCTAGGAACGCATTAAAATTGATGGTAGGGGCTTCCATTGATCTACAACATATTTGCAATAGTTTTAGACTAAGTTTATGACAAATTGAGTTCTAATTAATAGTTAAATTAAGCTAGGTGAACTCCCACTCAAAACAATATCCCTCACATTGTTTTAGTGATCACACGAACCAAATCCACCACATCAAAACCGATCATCACGAGAGTTGATGTAGCTTCAATGGCGAACAATCAACATGTTCATCATATCTACTATATGACTCATGCTTTACCTTTCGGTGATCCGTGTTCCGAGACCATGTATGTACATGCTAGGCTCGTCAAGATCAAACATTAGCTTCCGCATGAGCAAATCTGGCTTGCTCACGTTGTATACACTCGCAGAATCTAGCACACCCGATCATCACGTGGTGCTTCGAAACAACGAGCTTTAGCAATGGTGCTTACTAAGCATGAACACTTTAAAACTTGAAATTGTGTGCATGAGGGATCATCTTATAATGCTACCGTCGTGAACTAAGCAATACAAGATGCATAAAAGGATTAACATAACATGCAATTCTTAATATGTGATATGATATGGCCTTTCTTCTTGTGCTTCCGATCTCCATCTTCAAGCACGAACATGATCTCCATCATCACCGGTATGGCGTCAAGGTCAATGGCGCCGTTTCATGGTTGTCGTCCACCAGCTTCAACTATTACAACTACTTTGAATAGACATGCAGGTCTTAACGGAATTAAAAGACAACCATATGGCTCATGTCGGTTGCCAACTTAAAATAAGGAACATTGCATACATCATATATAATCACATCATGGCCATATTTTACGTGGTTTGGGGCTTTCAATAAGTGTCATTCTAACTTACGAACAAGAACCACAACGTTGATGCTTGAACTATCAAGTGCCCGTTGTAAATTGAATCTATACTATGATGGGAGAGACAGACACCCACAAATCCACTTATGCAATACAAGTTGCATGTTGAGCGTGGAGCAAGTCTCATGAACGATGTCATGTAAGGTTAGCCCGGGCCGCTTCATCCCATCATACCGCAAGATGCAAAGTACACAAAAAGAAATTGATAATAAAAGCACTACCGCCCACAATGACCATTGTGTTCTACTCGTACAACAGATCTACATATAGATGCGGCTCTGATACCACTGTAGGGGTTCGTAGCATGGAAGACAAAAAAATTCTACCGCATGCACACAAACAAGCCAAGATCTATCTACTAGATTGTAACAACGAGTCGATAGAAGGACTCACCCTCGAAGATTCCAAAGCGGTTAACGAGAGCAGATTCTCGTGGGTGATGTAGTCGTACACTTGCCGATCTCAAGATCGCGTAGACGATCCTTTCGGCACTGCGTTCCGGCAGCGCTTCCGCAGTCGGTCACACGTTCGGTACTCGATGAAGACCTTCCTCTCCCTTGTTCCAGCAGGAAGCGGAGGTTGTAGCACTCTCCTCGTGATTCCGGCAGCACGACGGCGTGGTGTCGGAAGTAGAGGGAAGATCCCGCAGGGCTTCGCCTAAGCCGGAGCGAGTATGGTGGAGTAAGAGATGGCCTTGGCGATCTACGGTTTAGATGCACCAAGGGGGGTGGCTTGGCCGGCGGCTAGGGTTTGGGGAAACCCTAGTCGACGACTTGGGAGGATCCCTAGGCGGAGGCAGCACTTGGAGGGTGGTGGCGCCTTGTAGCTAGGGTTTGGGTGTGAGGGGTAGGGGTACGCCCTACCCCTCCTTATATAAGTGGGGAGAGGCGGTTTGGGGAGGAGGGAGTCCTCCCCCAACTCCTCTTCATGGCCGGTGGGTGGAGGGAGTGGGATTCCTACCCTAGGTAGGTTTCCTACTCTCCCTCCACCAAGTAATGTTCGGATTTGACTTTTCAAATTGGCGTTTTACTTTCAAAATTGAATTTGATTTCTCTCTTCATATTGCCCAGCCAAGTGACCTAGTACATGATGCAACCATTCCACAATGTCATGACACATCCATGTACCCTTCCCCTTCCGGAGTGCCGGACCTTCCAGACCCTTTTAGAACATTCCCGGTGAAAACACCGGAATCATTTCCGAACTCCGAAACAGGACTTTCCTTATATGAATCTTATTCTCCGGATCTCCTCATGATATCCCGGATCCCATCCTAGACTCAGAACAACATTCGGTCTCTTACTCATCATTCCATAACTACACAACAACATCGAATCCTTAAGTGTGTCTCCCTACGGTTCGTGAATTATGCGGACATGACCGAGACACTTCTCCGATCAATAACCAATAGAGGAATCTGGAAATTCATATGGCTCCCACATATTTCTACGATTACTTTGCGATCGAATGAACCACTTACATACGATACCAATTTCCCTTTGTCTCACAATAGTTTACTTATCCGAGGTTTTGATCGTCGGTATCTCTGCATACCTAGTTCAACCTCATTACCGATAAGTACTCTTTTCTCGTTCCCGTGGTATGTTATCCCTTGTGAGCCAGTCACATGCTTGCAAGCTAATTGGATGACATTCCACCGAGAGGGCCCAGAGTATATCTATCCGTCATATGGATGGACAAATCCCACTCTTGATCCATGTGCCTCAACCCATACTTTCCGAACACTCAATGCCACCTTTATAGCCACCCAGTTACGGTGTGGTGTTTGATGTCATCAAACCATCCTTTCGGTGATGGTGATTAGCATGATCTCATGGTCGAAGGAATTAGGTTACTATGTATCAGAAAGCTTATAGCAATTGAACTATTAAAATGACTTGATCTTTATTCTACGCTTATCTATAGGAGTATGTCCATCATACCATTCTCCTAATGATATGATCTCATTGTTAATAACATCTCAATGTTCATGATCGAGAAACCACGATCATCTATTAACGAACAAGCTAGTATTATTAAAGAGGCTTTACTAGGGACTCTAATTTAGTTTACAAATCACACAAGTATTAATGTTTCCGGTTAATACTGTTATAGCATGAATGTAAACATTTATCATAAACACAAAGATATAATAATAACCACTTTTATTATTGCCTCTAGGGCATATCTCCGACAATAATGAAGCCATTGCATCCGTTGACCGCGAGAAGTGAGTTTCTGCTATGCAAGAAAAGATGCAATCGCTTGAGAAAAATGGCACATGGGATGTTGTGCGCTTGCCTAAACAAAAGAAGGCGGTCTGCTGCAAGTGGATCTTCAAGAAAAATGAAGGTATATCTCCCAAAGAGCCTTCAAGGTACAAGGCAAGGTTAGTAGCAAAAGGGTTCAGCCAGATTCCAGGTATTGATTACAATGATGTGTTGTCGCCAGTTGTGAAGCATAGTTCCATTCGTATTTTCTTTAGTATTGTGGCTATGTGTGATCTTGAGCTTGAGCAGTTAGATGTCAAGACTGCTTTTCTGCATGGAGAACTTGATGAGGGAATATACATGGACCAACCATAAGGGTTCATAGTGCCTGGTAGAGAGGATTTTGTGTGCAAATTAAAGAAGTCTCTTTATGGCTTAAATCAATCTCCAAGATAGTGGTATAAAAGTTTTGATTCATGTATGATCTCACATGGTTTTGAGAGGTCTAAATATGATAGTTGTGTTTATATCAAGTTTGTTGATGGGTCACCTATATACTTGAGAGGTCTAAATATGATAGTAATTGCTACCAAGGGCATGAAAGAAATCACTACTTTGAAGACACACCTAAGTAGTGAGTTTGAGATGAAGGATCTTGGTGCTGCTAAGAAGATCTTAGGTATGGAGATTACCCGAGATAGAAAATCTGGTTTGTTATTTCTCAGTCAGCAAAGTTATATTAAGAAAGTTCTTCATCGTTTTAATATGGATGGTGCCAACTCAGTTAGTACTCCTATTTCTCCTCATTTAAATTGTCAGTTTCTCAATGTCCTACTACCGATGAAGAGTTTGAGTACATGTCAAAGGTGTCATATTCTAGTGTTGTTGGTTCTTTGATGTATTCCATGGTTTGTTCTCGTCCTGATTTATCATATGCTATGAGTTTGATAAATAGATACATGGCTAATCCTGGTAAAGAACATTGGAAGGTTGTTCAGTGGGTTCAATGCGTGTTTGAAGTTTGGTAGGACCGGTGAAGGACTCGTTGGCTATGTGGATTCAGATTTTGCTGCCGATTTGGATAAGAGAAGATCCCTCATAGGTTATGTGTTTAATGTTGGTGGTTGTGTTGTTAGATGGAAGGCTACATTGCAGGATGTTGTTGCACAATCTACTACTGAAGCTGAATACATGGCTATTGCTGAAGCTTGCAAAGAATCTGTTTGGTTGAAAGGTTTGTTTGCTCAACTTTGTGGAGATGATTCTTGCATTACTTTGTTTTGTGATAGTCAAAGTGCCATATACCTTATAAAAGATGATGCAGCCCATCCTACGACCGCTACTACATCTACTCCCACGAGCTCCCCAAGTGGACCCATGACTCGCGCCCGAGCCAAACTCCTTCAAGCTAAGGTGAACTCGCTCCTCTCCTTGTGTGACTTCGATACACCCTTGGATGGCCTGCTACTTCATACCCATACCTTGTGCATCATCAGGTACGAAGAGAAGGACCCACAGAACGGAGGAGCACCTGCGGAAGAGACCAAATGTTCTCTGTCGCCAGCGGTACTACCGGACCTGGCGACCGGTACTACCGCCCGGCGGCACTACCGCTCGGCCGCACTACCGCCCCCTGCTACTGCCACCAACAGAAGACCCCAGCGCAAGCCAAATGCTCTCTGTCACTGGCGGTACTACCGGCCCAGGACCCGGTACTACCGGACGACGGCACTATCGCCCCATGCTACCGCCACCAACAGAAGGCTCCAGCGGAAGTCCCAGGACGACAAGCGGTACTACCGGGCCAGGAAGCGTGACCGGTACTACCGGACGAGCTGGACCGGTACTACCGGACCTGGGAAAACCTGATCGTGTTAAGTCGGGCCAGCGCCCTGTAACCCTCTCTATATTTCTCTATTTGTTCCTAAAATACCCATGTTTTCGTGGTTGGCCTATAAATAGCCCCCACCCTCCATTGTAAACCCTAGACTTGGATAATAATAGATTAATGAAACCCTTTGAGGAACTTATATCTATTGGTCTCATGCTCCTACTAAGGAGCACCAGATTATCCACCCACCTCTTGGATCTTGCCTAGTGCGTTCAAGTTGTACAAGGCCTTTGGTTCTCGGTTTCTCGCCCCCAAGTCGTCAAGATCTCACCAAGCACCTCGTCCCCCGTTGTTGGCGTGGAGAGAGCTTCGCCCAACACCGATCCTAGATATTATGTTGGACCGGTTGCCACCGGCGTGAGTTATCGGCGTGTATCATGTTTTGTGTGCGTGAGTTCGTCGGGTTCTTCGTGGGCGTGTGTTCGTGGATTTCATCCCCTTTCCCCCTTCCACCGCTTTCCCCTCGTTTCCCGCGGAGATTCGTGAAAGATCGGGCCACCCCAAGGGGTTACCCCATAACATCTTGGTATCAAGAGCAAGGTTGATCACGAATTTCCCACCAATTTTTCTTTATCCCCCTTAAAATCGAAAATTCCACCAAAAAGAGCCCCAATTTGCCTTCGGATCGATCTTTGGATTTGGTGAGTTTTTCGTGGTTTTGGTCCATAGATCTGTTGCTTTGGGAGTCGATCTATAGCCCCTGTTGTTCCTAGCCCAGCCTTTCGGTCAGATTTCCCACGAATTTGAGTTTTTGGTCCATGAATTTTGGATCTCGTTCCTGTTCTGTGACCAGCGGTACTACCGGTGGATCAGGCGGTACTACCGCCGTCCGGTACTACCGCCCGTACTAAGCGGTACTACCGCGCGCCACAGAAGGTTTTCCTTCTTCTCTTGACACCTCAACTTCGTTTGCTGACTTTCCATCTTCAGTTTGTTCGTGTTTCACGTGTTTGTCACCAATTTAGCACAAGCTTCCGCATCAAAGTCACCCGCGCTCATCGACACCGCGACACTCGAACATCATCCCCACCAACGGTTGCAAGTCGTCAATAATACCAAAGGTATAACTTGCGCCCCTTTGACAGCCCCATATCTTCCTTTGTGTGTATCTATCCTATGAGAGCAACTCATTTTGTGTTTGTCTAAGCATTGTGCACTTGCCTTCGGAAAGTGAGAGTGTGAGGACAAATAGAAAAGTTAACATAGTAGCATAGAAAGGGAGAAAAAGGAAAAGAATCAAAAAAAGAGAAAAAGATACATAGTCTCCCAATACAAAGAGAATACCAAGCTTGTAAGCCAAGAAAGAGAGAAGAAAGAGTGCACCGAGGCAAGTGCACAAATCTATTGCTTATCCTCTTTTGGCAAACGAGTTGTGGTCTCTCCTTGAGTTGGCACGACATCCGAGCGTAGTCTTCGTTAGGACCTTTTGTGCTCATTTTCATAGTCGTGCTAACCCCGGTTTTCTCCACGTGTGTGTTTTCCGTGTTTTTGTAGATCGTATCCTTTTGCTTTTGATCTTTGGTTCTTTACCACGTAGGAGAATAACCTTTTGCTTGGATCGTTTCGTTTGGTTTTCCACAATCCTAACCTTCCACCAAAAGCTTTTGAGAGTTGTAGCATATTTGTGTGTGAGTTTCTTGGCCATTTCATTTTGCACGCTGTTCGCTCATTTGTGTGGCAATTGGTTTGATATAATCTCCAAGGTGAGGTAAAAGGCTAACTCTCCGCACCCTTTTTCTCCATATACAACCCTTGTTGGCTTTTCATCATGGACAGGCATGGAGAGCCATCCCAACCACCACAACCTCTGGAGGATGACACACAATTCATGACAAGATGGGACCATTGGAAGGTCCGAGGAGAATTCAACTATCGTTGTGAAGCTCTCGAGCGGCGCCAAGATGAACAATTTAGCGAGGCCCGTGTGGAATTCAAGAACATCGACAACCGCTTCGAAGAAGTCCGTGGCCAAATGCATGCCATGCAACACAACCTCGGTCATCAAAATGAAGCTCTTGGTCGTGCACTCGCCTCAACGGATGAGAAGCTTCAACGCCTCATTGATGGACTAGTAAGGCCACGCTCGCGCGAATCAAGCTCATCTCGGCACTCCTCAAGTGAATCAAGTGCACCTCGCCGTCACGCTTCAAGGCACCGGGATGGACCCGTTCTTCAATCCATGAGCTCTTCTGTGGCATCCCGCAAAACCACTACTAGAAAATCGCGTTGTTGTTGTGCATTGCATCGTCATCATCACGCATTATTTGTCTGAAAACTATTTTTCAAAACGCCTAGTTTTATTTTCTAAATAACCCCCGTCTTTATTTCAAATTAAAACATCGGTCTGTTCAGATCTTTTATTTGTCTAAAAAGTATTTACAAAAATGTTTTACAAATAAAATGAATAATAAAATATTTTGTCCGGGGAGGCAGTCCGATCAGTCAGGCCAGGGGCCCAACCTGACCAGACTACCTACCGCCCGGCCCATCTAAAGAAAACCCTAAACCCTTTTCTACCTAAACCTAGTCTACCCAGCCCCCTCCACATCACCCCGACCAATCCCCTCCCTCCACCTCACCGTTCCCTCCACCTCATCCTCCACACAGCCACCTCACCAATCCCACCAACCCGGTCAACACCACCCCACCTTCCCCAGGTCCCACCTTGCCCACCACCTCTCTCTCCCCTCGCTGAACCGAATCACACAACCACCACGCGCCCCTGTCCCAACCCACACACAACCACCACGCGCGCAGCACACACGCCTCCACCCACTCAGCGACCCACACCGGCTGACCCCACTCCCCCGGCCCCAACCGCATACCCACACATGCACACAACGCACACCGACCGCCCTGGACCCACCCCCTCTAGCCCACCTCTCACCTGCCCCGCGTCCCTCACGGGTCTCCCCGACCCCGCTCCTCCCTCTTCCCTCTCCACCAACCGCCCCCTTCTCCCTCCTCCCGGTCGCTGCCAGAGCGGCCGCCCTTGCGCCTGCGAGACCGCCGTCCGCCGGAGCTCGACCCCGCCCGCCTCTCTGCATCGTCTTCCCCAAGCTCCTCGCTGCCGAGCTCCCCGCCGCCTGGGCTCCCTCCTCCGTTCCGCCCCGCATCAGCTCTCCGGCCGTGGCCCAGCCCTGCTCCGGCGCCCCCACGCCGCCGCTCGGACCCGACCTCGCCCCGGCCTCCTCGGTCCCCTGAGCCCAGGCGCCGCCAGGGACCTTCTCCCCATCGCCCCTCCCCGCGGCTCTGCGACCTTGTTCGCGTGCCACCTCCCTCCTCGTCGGCCGCCGCGCCGCGTCGGCCTCCGGCACGCCGCCGCCGCGGTCCTGCAACCTCCTACCGGCCTCCTCTCGCCTCCCCGCGGGCCGCCGCCGCCGCGACGACCTCGGCCCCGCGCGCCGAGCCCAAGCCCGCCACCAGCCCGCTGTCTCCCTTCCCCGGCGAGCTCCCCTCCCTCGCTTCCTCGCTCGCGTCCGGCCGCCCGCCCGGCGCCACCCTGCGGACCCTGGCGCCTCCGCGTCAGCCTCCTCCGCCACCGCCGCCTCCTGTCATGAGGTCTGGCTCGAGCTCCTCCCCGCCACAGGCATGCCTCCGCCCTCCGCGACCTCCTCCCGCACCCCGCGCTCGAACTGGCCCCATGCGGCTCGGCCCCGCCTCCTCCGCCAGTCACCGCCGCCGCCAGAGATCCTCCCCGCGCCGTCGTCTCCTTCCTCCTCCGGCCGCCCGTCGCCATCCTTGCGGCCCCATCGCCTTCTCCTTTGGCCGGGCGCCCTCTTTAGCTATGGGACCAAGTGTATGAGTTAGTGTCTAAGAGGGACATTCCCCTGTGCACCATTCCTGTGTTCGCAAGTGGAGCTGACACCGAACCCGACGCCGTACCAACACCTCCTTGTCAGATTCAAGGTCGACACTGACTCAGGCCTATCGTGATGCCTAGAACTCCGTCGCGGAACCTCGAATACCCTAAGCACCGTTCCCGAACTGAGTTCTCCATCACGGATTCAAGATCATCGATGTGGAACCTGGAGACAACGTCGCCGGTTCGACAAGGTCGCCTTCACAGAATCCGAAGCCCGATCCCGGCGCCCGAAGCCGAGAACCCCGACAAGAACCACGACACGGATACACCGAGTTCTCCATCGTGGACGCCGAGCATGTCGACATGAAACCGAAGGACGCCGAACGCCAAGCCCTTCATCTCGGACCCAGTAGCCCTGATCCGCACCTGTTCCCCGTCGAACCCTGAGACCGAACCCCGGAACCCCAAGATCGCCGAACCCTAATGTGTGACCCCTTTTCCGAGCCCCTATTTTATGAATTGCCAACTATATAAATTGTTGCATTAAATCATTCATTTCGCATGCATATTGTCATGTGGTTTGGGGGCATTATGCCGATTCACCTTATAATTAAATATGGGGCCATATGCGGGCTTATCTAGTCTAATATTGGCTCCATTTAAATTTGTGCATCGAACCGGTACTATCTTTTGCCATGTTCAGACAACATCTAAATTGTGGGGTAGCTAAACAACATGAACCATTTAATTAATTGTCGGGACCCCGGTTCCGCTTAATATGGCCTAATTGCACCACATCTTTGCCATGTCATACATCATACATGCATCATGCCCGATCTTTTGCCGTAGTATTAAATATTGCATCCGGTGTTTATTCTAGTGTTTTGCTTCTTCGCGGATAAGGCCGTTGAGTTGATGCGAGTATTGACCCGATCTTCGGATGAACCTTCGGCAATGTTTTCAGGCGAGCACCTCCCCCTTTCTACCTATCTTACTTTTATAGTATTTATTCCCTCCTATTGACCTATTGCTATCTGTGATGCGTTGCTCTAGTTTTCGTACCCGTGATATCCCTTGCAGCCTTATATTGCCTTGGACACATCCTATTACATGTTAATTGGTAGATAGTTGGACTTGCGCGTCGTAGTCGCTTGCTCAAGTGCTGTTGCGTGTCGTCCAGTACCCCAGTTGTTGGAGTATTGCCGCATGTTTAATGTTGGAGATGATATTGGCTTTAATTATTGTTTAATTCAATTATCGTTTAATAACTAAAATTGAAGTAGGTAAATGCAGAGGCACAGGTGGGCAATAGATGTTATTTGGTTGTTAACCGTCCACTTGTGTCCCGTAGGACCCCGAGTACTTGATACCTGTTCCTTGAATATTCGCGCTATCCACATCCGGGAGGATTATGGGACCCCCCTGAGCCAGAGCTTGATTCATTCTTATTTCTTGGGGCCACAAACTAGTTTGAGGTTTTATTTACTATCCTGTACTTATGCCATGTTTTACTGCTTAATTTAAATTGTGCGAGGTACTGCACACTGTACTGTTTAGGGAAGCGGAGTGTTTTCGCGGTATCGACAAGCCCAGTCACATTTTCGGGTTCCCAGTCGTTTACAGCCACTGACGCAAACCTTGAGTCCGTCTCGGAGTCAGCTAACTTCGTTGCGGGTAGCTTAATGGGGTGGCCCCCTGAAATATTTCTGAATCTGGTGATTGCTTTGTCGTGAAGGCCTCGTTGGGTTTTGATTTGGTTTTTCCGAGGTTGATCGAGTGTGTGTTGCTATTTGTGCACCCCTGCAGGGTAAAACTTTCTGAAAGCCGTGTCCACGGTTATGGACGACTTGGAGCACAGTATCTCGATCATAGACAACTATAACTAAAGTAGTGCTATAAATTTGACTTTATAATGACTAGTAATCAGCTTCACTATAATGGAATGGCTAAATAAAATTGCCAACCATTGCTTGTTTGGGTTGTCGCTTGCTACCATTGTACCTGACTAGTAAGTATTGCAACTATAACGGAATAGCTAAATAAAAGTACCAACAACTGCTGGGTTTTGGGATATCTCATGCTAATTGTATTTGACTAGTAAGTGTCGCAACTACAACGGAATGGTTAACTAAAACGGCCCACTGCTTATTTTATCAGGATGATTATCTACACCTGACTAGTAATTGCTACAACGATAACTGAATAAATAAAACTGCCAACGGTGTGAGTTCCTCGGTTGACTTCCTCGTTTGGTCTCGAGGGGGAAATACCAGGATGGGTTTGTTTGGTGGTAGTATCAGATGGTTCCTAATAGGACTTTCTTATCCCTCTCTGGTAGCCGACAGTTATATCGAGTCACTATAGGTTGTTTAGTGCATGCTGCGCTGCCGCTCAGTCCACCATACCTATGTAGGCGAGGACCGCCGAATTCTAGCCTCGCCGTGTACTGGCCTCAGTACTGACCGCTCTCTCTTTTTCCTTTGCCCTTTGCCGGCACCCCTTTTGTTTAAGCAGGTTTTGAGATCGACGTCGTTAGCAGGGTTACCCTTCCGGCTTGGCCTGGGCAGGGTTATGGACGCCATTGGTTATTCTTCAGGGCTCTTAGCCCCATTTGCATCTTGTCCGTAGTCGGACGCTCTATCATTTTCAAGGTGATTTGGATCTTTGTATATTATATCTGTAATCTTGACTCCTTGAGTCGCTGTTGTATATATATACGTTCTGTGGGTCCCATCGAGGACTGTTGTGTAATGTTATTACTTCGTTTTCCACCCGCACGAAAGTGCCTGGTGGGCACCTTTGAATCGTTTCTATGCGGGTTTGGCGGGAATCGCTGAAACTTGCATAGGGTCGATTCTGAGGGTGTTACATCTTCTCAAGCGGTACCATCTCCGCGACACGCCGCAACGTCAAGCTATGATGGTGACCTCTCCGCAAGACCTCCACGACGTGAAGCGAACCGGCCACAACCAAGGGCACTTGTGATTCAACAAGAGCAACCTCACATGGACCACCAAGCCCATCGCCGTCGACATGTCCTTTCAACAACAAGTGAAGCACCCGAAGAGGACGAACAATATCACCATCGACGTGACGCACTCGAAGATCCTCCAAGGCGTCATCATCGACATGATCGTCCACGTCGACAACAACATGATGGTCATGACGAGCCTCCTCTACACCAAGAAGAAGAAGAGCAGCCCATTGCGCATGCGGCTCGACGTCCTCCTCGCCACAGGGCGCAAGACAACACTCCTCGGCATCAACCGCGACAAGAACAAGAGCAAGCTCCCCAAGCTCGTCGTGAGGACCATCAACCTCCTCCTTGTCCTCAACCGCGTCAACAAAACGAGCAAGCTCCCCAAGCTCGTCGTCAAAACCAAGTTCCACCACCAAACGCGGCACCTCAACAACCGCAAGATCAACGCAACCATCACCAAGCAAGACATGAGAGCTCGGATGATGATGATGACCGCCCAAATCATGGCAACCGCCGCAACCGGAACCACAATGGAGAAGAAACTTTCGGCAAGCTCAAATTCACCATGCCCAAGTTCACCGGTTCCAATGAACCCGAGGAATATCTCTCGTGGGAACTCAAGGTCGACAAGATCTTCCGCATGCACAACTATAGCAATGAGAAGATGATGGCCATGGCATCCCTCGAGTTTTATGAGTATGCCAACCTTTGGTGGGAACAAGTCCAACTCGCTCGCGAAGCAAAAGAAGAGCCTCCAATCGCAACTTGGCAAGATATGAAGGCTCATATGCGATCCCGCTTTGTTCCTTCACACTACACGCGTGACCTCTTCAACAAGCTTCAAACGCTTAGTCAAGGGACAAAGACCGTGGAAGAGTACTTCAAGAAAATGGAGCTAAACATGATCCGTGCCAACATTGAAGAGCGAGATGAACAAACAATGGCACGCTTCCTCAATGGCTTGAACCATCCCATCAAGCGCATCACCGAGTTCCAAAAGTACAACAACATGGTTGAGCTTGTGCACATCGCATCAAAGGCCGAGTGTCAAGTGCAAGAGGACATCAAGTACAACAAGCCAAAGACGTACTTCACCTACAAGCAAGCATCAACCACTACTCCAACAACAACAAGTGGAAGCTCCTCAAGTACCACCAAGCTTCCCTTCAAGCCAACACTCCCTCAAGGAAAACAGCCCCCAAGTGGAAAAAACACAAGGGATGATCAACCATTCAATGGTGAATGCTACAAGTGTGGAGGCAAAGGACACAAGTCGGCCGCATGTGGAAACAAGAAAGTTTTGTTCATCCATGACAACGGCGATGAAGAATACTTGAGTGAAGAAGAGTTTGATGCAAGGGTCAAAGAAGCCATGGAAAGGCAACATTTGGAAGAGGACCAAGAACTTCTTGTGTGTGAGCATGACGCAAGTCCATCGCTTGTGGTCACAAGGGTCTTAACTACCCAAGCCAATGAGAATGAAGACCAACGCTCGAACATCTTCCAAACTCGTGCTGGCATTAATGGTAAGTCCATCAAAGTTGTCATCGATGGAGGGAGTTGCCACAACCTTGCAAGCACGGAATTGTGTGAGAAACTCAACCTCACCCTCCATCTGCATAAACACCCCTACCATATCCAATGGCTAAGTGACCAAGGATCCGTCAAGATCAAGCACACCGTCTCGGTAACGTTCTCAATTGGGCCCTACAAGGACACGGTGGAATGTGACGTGGTCCCAATGACGGTTTGCCATATGTTGCTCGGAAGGCCGTGGCAATATGACAAGCGTGCTTTGCATAATGGTCACTCAAACACTTACACCTTCAAATGGCTTGATAAAACTTGTGTGTTGCAACCAATGACTCCTAGCCAAATAATTGCGGACAATGCAAAGGCTTTAGCGAGGGCGCAATACACAAAAACACCTTGTGAGAAGAGTGGAGATCGAGAGAACCACACCATAGTGAGTGAGAACTACAAGCCAAACTCGAGTGGAAAAACTAAGAGTGTTCTTCTTGCCACCAAAAGTGAGATGAGAGAAGTGCGGAACAACCCATCCATCTTGCACTATGTCCTTGTATGCAAGGGACTAGCGCAAGGAACTAACGAATTGACAAATTTTCCTCCTTATTTGATGGCTATTTTGCAGGAATTCCAAGAGGTATTTCCTGAAGAGATTCCTCATGGCCTTCCTCCTCTTCGTGGAATCGAGCACCGCATCGACCTCATAGCCGGCGCCCTACTCCCAAACCGCGCCGCGTATCGCACGAACCCGGAAGAGACAAAGGAGATCGAGCGTCAAATCAACCAACTCGTCTCCAAAGGTTTGATCCAAGTAAGCACTAGCCCAAGTGCGGTCCCCGTGATTCTAGTTCCAAAAACGGATGATACGTTGCGGCTATGCATGGACTGCCGTCCAATCAATGCTATCACCGTGCGTTATCGACATTCTATAACGCGTCTTGATGACATGCTTGATGAGTTATGTGGAGCCACTATATTTTCGAAAATTGATCTTCGTAGTGGTTACCACCGAATTCGCATGGCCGAAGGTGATGAGTGGAAAACCGCCTTCAAGACCAAGCTTGGTCTCTATGAATGGTTGGTTATGCCTTTTGGCTTATCTAATGCCCCATCTACCTTCATGTGTCTCATGAACCATATTTTGAGATCTCTCATTGGGAAGAGTGTAGTTGTTTACTTTGATGACATCCTTGTCTATAGCAAGTCACTAGAGGAGCATGTTACTCATGTTAAGGAGGTCCTTCAAATCCTCCGTCATAAAAAGCTTTATGCTAATCTCCCAAAGTGCACTTTTGCAAAAGACAAGCTAATTTTCCTTGGTTTTGTTGTGTCTTCTAATGGCATTGAAGTTGATGTCTCAAAAGTCAAGGACATACGAGATTGGCCCATCCCTACAAATGTTAGTGAACTTCGTAGTTTTCATGGGTTGGCTGGCTTTTACCGTCGCTTTGTGAAAGACTTTTCTACCATTGCTTGCCCCCTCAACGAATTGACCAAGAAAAATGTCACGTTCGTTTGGGGAAAAGCACAACAAAAGGCTTTCGATGAGCTCAAAAAGAGGCTCACCGAAGCACCACTTCTTGCATTACCGGATTTCACAAAGACCTTTGAGATTGAATGTGACGCTAGTGGTATTGGCATTGGTGGCGTCCTTATGCAAAATGGGAGTCCTATTGCTTACCATAGTGAGAAACTTGATGGCGCACGCCTAAACTATCCCATTTATGACAAAGAACTTTTTTCCTTGGTTCGAGTTCTTCAAGTGTGGCAACACTATCTTTGGCCCAAAGAATTTATCATCCATTCCGACCATGAGTCGTTGAAGTATCTTCAGAGCCAAGTCAATTTGAGTAAAAGGCACGCAAAATGGGTTGAGTTCATGGAGTCTTTTCCTTACATTGTCAAATACAAGAAGGGCAAAGAAAATGTGGTAGCGGACGCCTTGTCTTGCAAAAACACAAGCCTTCTTACACGACTCGAAGTAAATGTCTTGGGTCATGAAGACATCAAATCTTTGTATGCGTCCGACCCCTTCTTTGGACCAATTTTTGCAAAATGTTCAATAGACAAAGGGATTGATGATTTCTATTTGCATAAGGGTTTTCTTTTCAAACAAAACAAGCTTTGCATTCCGAAATCGTCTCTCCAACTTTTGCTTCTTCAAGAGTCCCATGGTGGAGGCCTTATGGGTCACTTTGGCCGTGACAAGACTTATGACATGCTCTCCACTCACTACTTTTGGCCAAAGATGAAGCGCGACGTGGAGCGCCACGTCCAACGATGCACTACATGTATCCAAGCTAAGTCTAAGTCCAACCCCTTTGGTCTTTATATGCCATTGCCTATCCCTCATGCACCTTGGTCGGACATTAGCATGGACTTTGTGTTAGGTTTGCCTAGATCTAAACATGGACATGACTCTATATTTGTAGTAGTGGATCGCTTTTCAAAAATGGCACATTTCATTCCGTGCCATAAGACCGATGATGCTTCACATGTAGCAAATTTGTTTTTCAGGGAAATAATTCGGCTACACGGTGTACCAAGAACAATCGTCTCCGACCGCGACGTAAAATTCATGAGCTACTTCTGGAAGACTCTCATGGCCAAGCTCGGCATCAAGATCCTCTTGTCGTCCGCCTCGCATCCTCAAATCGATGGACAAACCGAGGTCGTCAATCGAAGTTTTGGCACACTCCTCCGGGTGTTGATAAAGAAGAACCTTAAAGACTGGGAGGAATGTATTCCACACGCCGAGTTCGCCTACAACCACGCCAAGCACTCCACCACCAGGAGGAGCCCATTCATGATTGTCTACGGCTTCGAGCCTCTCACCGCGCTCGATATCCTTCCACTACCACTTCATGAACGTGCCAATATGGACGTTGTCAAGCGCGCCCACACAATGAAGAAACTCCATGAAGACACAAGAGCTACGATCGAGCAACAAGTCCTTCGCCAAGCATCAAGACTAAACAAGAACAAGAAAGAGATGATCTTCGAAGAGGGCGACCTTGTGTGGATACACTTAAGTAAAGACCGCTTCCCCAAGGAACGCGACTCCAAACTCAAGCCAAGGGGTGATGGACCATTCAAAGTGCTCAAGAGGATCAACAACAACGCTTATGTCATCGATATCCCAACATCAAAGTATCTTGTGAGCTCAACATTCAATGTCAAGGACCTCTCACCCTACCATGGAGAAGATGCAGTTGAGAAGGTTGAAGAGTCGAGGACGACTCTTTCCCAAGGGGGGGGAGCCGATGCAGCCCGTCCTACGACCGCTACTACATCTACTCCCACGAGCTCCCCAAGTGGACCCATGACTCGCGCCCGAGCCAAACTCCTTCAAGCTAAGGTGAACTCGCTCCTCTCCTTGTGTGACTTTGATACACCCTTGGATGGCCTGCTACTTCATACCCATACCTTGTGCATCATCAGGTACGAAGAGAAGGACCCACATAACGGAGGAGCACCTGCGGAAGAGACCAAATGCTCTCTGTCACCAGCGGTACTACCGGACCTGGCGACCGGTACTACCGCCCGGCGGCACTACCGCCCCTGCTACTGCCACCAACAGAAGACCCCAGCGCAAGCCAAATGCTCTCTGTCACTGGCGGTACTACCGGACCAGGACCCGGTACTACCGGACGACGGCACTACCGCCCCCTGCTACCGCCACCAACAGAAGGCTCCAGCGGAAGTCCCAGGACGACAAGCGGTACTACCGGGCCAGGAAGCGGTACTACCGGATGACCGGTACTACCGGACGAGCTGGACCGGTACTACCGGACCTGGGAAAACCTGATCGTGTTAAGTCGGACCAGCGCCCTGTAACCCTCTCTATATTTCGCTATTTGTTCCTAAAATACCCCTGTTTTCGTGGTTGGCCTATAAATAGCCCCCACCCTCCATTGTAAACCCTAGACTTGGATAATAATATATTAAGGAAACCCTTTGAGGAACTTATATCTATTGATCTCATGCTCCTACCAATGAGCATCGGATTATCCACCCACCTCTTGGATCTTGCCTAGTGCGTTCAAGTTGTACAAGGCCTTGGGTTTTCGGTTTCTCGCCCCCAAGTCGTCAAGATCTCACCAAGCACCTCGTCCCCCGTTGTTGGCGTGGAGAGAGAGCTTCGCCCAACACTGATCCTAGAGATTATGTTGGACCGGTTGCCACCGGCGTGAGTTATCGACGTGTATCGTGTTTTGTGTGTGTGAGTTCGTCGGGTTCTTCGTGGGCGTGTGTTCGTGGATTTCATCCCCTTTCCCCGTTCCACCGCTTTCCCCTCGTTTCCGCGGAGATTCGTGAAAGATCGGGCCACCCCAAGGGGTTACCCCATAACAAAAGATCAGATGTTCCATGAGAGAACTAAGCACATTGATGTCAAGTACCATTTTGTTAGAGACATTGTTGCTCAAGGTAAATTAAAGGTATGCAAGATCAGCACTCATGATAATCCTGTTGATATGATGACTAAACCTGTTCTTGTTGCTAGTTGGTTTAACTAATTAGCTCAAGTGGCTATTGGTGCCGAAAGTATTTGCTTTGTTTGTTCAGGGAGATGGTTGTTGTTGATGCTACAAGGAGAATTTTGTCTCAAGGTGGAGTTTGTTATATGTTGATCCAAATTCTACAAAGTATAGGCCAACTTCTGAAGAGTGGAGCGAGACCCGTCGTCGGAGGCTTGGGCCGAGTGTAAACCCCTAGGTTTCCACCGATATATAAACCCCCCGCGGTACGGTACGAATCGTCGAAGACCTAGGTTTCCACCAATATATAAACCCCTTGTAAGCCGCCGATTGGGATGAGTTGCATCTGTGAAATTCCCGGCGTTTGTAAACACTCCTCAATATAGTGAAGTTTCACTGGCTGGCGTCCGTGGTTTTTTCCTCTCTTTGTTGGAGAGGTTTTTCCACGTTAAATCTGTGTCCCCTTTGTTAGATTTTATGTGATACAGTTGTAATATGGCATATAACGTTTCAGCTGTTTAGATTAGGAAGGATATTGATCATAGCTGTTTAAACACTAGATAGGAGATTGATTCTATCTCCTCTTCCTGTAACCGATCGATCTCCTGCCTCTCTCTCTTGTACGCCACGGCGAGGGCTTTTCTCGCCTCATATAAACACGTACTCGGTGTCCCCAAAGGGACTACCGCTTCTCCCAGAAACCACGCGCTCGACATGGTATCAGAGCCTCCTTTTTCGTGACTCTGCTGCCGCAAAACCAATCTCTAAAACCTACAACCCAAATTTGCGCCGCCACATCCCTCTGCCGCGGTTGCACACAACCCAAGTCCGCCACTGTTGCATCCCCTTGCCGCCGCTGCCCTCCCATAAGCCAAAAACCACAACCAGATCAATCAAGCCCAAGAAATCCAAGACACAATCCCCCTGGTGGCCATGACGACTTCCGGATCATCCTCGCCGTCCTTGCTCTCCGCTGTGCTGGGATCACCACCCTCCCAAAAACTGACTCGGACCAACTTCCTCTTTTGGAAGACCCTTGTCCTACCCCCCCCCCCCTTCGTGGTGCTCAGGTCCTCGACTTGCTCGATGGCACCGACGCCGCACCGGTGAAGACTTTGGAGGTTGAAGACGCCAACAAGAAGAAGACCATCATCCCCAATCCTGCCTACACGACATGGTTGTATCGGGATCAAACTGTGCTTGGGTTCCTTGTGAACTCCCTATCCCCGGAGATGATCCCCCACGTCGTCGGGATCGACACTGCTGCTAAGGTGTCGTCTACCCTCACCGGCATGTTTTCGTCCCACTCTCGCACAAAGATAAACCATCTGTGGGGGTCCTTGAACAACACCAAGAAGCTCAACATGTCCGCGGCGCAGTTCTTTGCCAAGATGAAGAGCTTCGGCTCTGAACTTGCCGCCGCAGGCAACCCCGTGGAGGAAGATGAGATGGTGGGGTACATCCTCAAAGGTCTCGACGCCAGCTACAACGACCTCGTGTCCTCCTTCAACGCCAATCCTGGTACTACCCTTGATGATCTTTACAGTCAACTTTGTGCTCACGATCTTCGGCAAGATATGCTAGCAGAATCTGGACAGGGCACTGGCTTCACCTCCTCCGCCAACCTTGCTGCACGGCCTACACGTGACAACAACCGCGACTTCCACACTCGTGGAGACCGTGGTCGATCACCCGACCGTGGTGGTTACCGCGGTGATCATGGTGGCGGCGAGCGTCGTGATGGTGGAGGCGAGCGTCGCCGTCGTGACGATGGCGCCCGTGATGGAGGCCGCCGTGATGGACGGCGTGATGATGGACGTGACGGTCGTCGCGATGATGGAGGGCGCCGCCGTGATGATGGTGGGCGCCGCCGTGATGATGGTGGGCATTGTCGTGGCCATGCCCCTACCCCCTTTGTCGATGTCACATGCCAGATCTACAAGATCCATGGTCACCCCGCCAACGAGTGCTGGTGGCGCTATCAAGACCGCAATGACTCCAAGGATGATGGCGAGGAAAAGGGTGCTCATGTGGCATCCTATGGCGTCGACACCAACTGGTATCCTGATTCAGGTGCCACCCATCATGTCACTTCAGAGTTGAACAAGCTCACCACTCAGGAAAAGTACAGTGGACGTGATCACGTCCACACGACCAACGGAAACGGTATGCAAAACAGTCATATTGGTCATTCAACTCTATGCACCCCATGTAGTACATTACAACTCAAAAATATTCTTCATGTCCCTAGTGCATCTAAGAATCTTTTATCTGTTCATAAGCTCACACTCGATAATAATGTGTTTCTTGAGTTTCACCCATATTTCTTTTTTATGAAGGACCAGGCCACACGGAGAACTCTGTTTAAGGGACCATGTCATGATGGCCTCTACTCGCTAGTTCCTTCTGCTACGGGTCCTTCCAAGCAAGCTTTCATCACAATAAAGTCGTCATCTTCCACGTGGCATTGCCGTTTAGGACATCCTTCTTCTTTTGTGGTTCAACAAGTACTTAGAAAAAACAATATTTCTTACACTCCTGAAATAAACCCATACATCTGTAATCCTTGCCAACTAGCCAAGAGCCATCAATTGCCATACCCTGTCTCTACTAGTGTATCCATTGTTCCTTTAGAACAAGTATTCTCTGATGTATGGGGTCAAGCCCCTATTTCTGCTAGCAAACATTCATATTATGTGAGTTTTATCGATGATTTCAGTAAATTTACTTGGATCTATTTGCTCAAGAAGCGCTCTGATATTTATCAAGTTTTCCTTAATTTCCAGCAACTTGTTGAAAGGAAATTTGCTAGGAAAATAATCACCATGCAAACTGATTGGGGAGGTGAATATGAAAAACTAAATAGTTTCTTCCAAAAGATTGGCATCACCCATCATGTATCATGCCCTCATGCTCATCAACAAAATGGCTCTGCTGAAAGAAAACATCGTCATATTGTTAAAGTTGGCCTTGCCTTACTTGCAAATTCCTCTATGCCTCTTAAATTTTGGGATGATGCTTTTCTCACTGCCACTTTTCTTATCAATCTCCTACCAAGCAAAGTTATACATCATGACACTCCTGTAGAACGCCTCCTTCACACAAAACCCAATTATGAATCTCTTAGAGTTTTTGGCTGTGCATGTTGGCCAAATCTTCGTCCCTACAATAAAAGAAAGTTTTCTTTTCGTTCTACACGGTGCGTGTTCTTGGGCTATAGTCCTCGTCACAAAGGTGTTAAATGTCTCGAGATTTCTACTGGTCGTGTTTATATCTCTAGGGATGTTATTTTTGATGAAAACGTTTTTCCCTTTGCTGAGTTGCATCCTAATGCTAGCTCACGTCTTTGCAATGATATACTTCTTTTACCTCAAGAAACATCCAATAATGGGGTTGCAATTGTTGATGATTATATGCCTGTGCCTGTTGTTCCTATTGTTACTAATGAGCATCAAGAGATTGCAGATCACAATGTTCCAGTAGGTACTTCTGATGACCAAGAAGAGACTGCAAGAAATCTCACTCAAAACCTTGAAGAATTGGTGGAGAAATCAGCAACAGAAAATACCAACGCAAGCAGCAGTACCGAAACAGATTCTGATCCTGCTTCATCAGCCTCGGATCCTGCAAACGTCAATCCTGAGGTGGATTCTTCCCCAGCGCATGCGCACCCGCCGGTCTCCCGTGGGCCTGCATCCTCACCTCGGGTCCCACCGCTGCATGCAGGGTCGCCCTCACCTGCGCACCACCGGCCTCGTGCCACGTCGCCCCGGTCATGATCACCGACCAGGCGTGCGTGTGCCCGTCAGGCTGATCCTTGCCCTAGCCCGCAGTCGTTGTCCCCTGGTTGGACCACGACGCGTCTGCGCTCACGACGTCGTACGCGCTCTCCCTCGCGCGATTCCACACTGCGGTCGCGTGGGTCTGCCCGGTCGCTATCGCGGGGGCCTGGCTCACGGTCTCCCGCCTCAACAGACGACGCCAGGGACGCCGCCAGGGACGACAGGGAAGACGCCAGGGAAGATTCTGCTGACGCCAGGGAAGATGATTTTTCCTCTGATGCTTCTACACATGATATTATTACTCCTTCTACACATGATATTATTACTCCAGCTGGAGGATCCTCTGTGCCTACAACTTTGTCTGTACCATCGAATTCTCCTGCACCACTAGAACCTCGCACGAGACTGCAAAAAGGTATACGTAATCCGAAACAATATACTGATGGAACTGTTCGCTATTTTATTTTTACATCTACATGAGAACCTCAAACACTTTCGGAAGCCCTTGAGGATGACCGTTGGCGCAAGGCGATGAAGGAGGAATATGATGCACTGATGGAAAATAAAACATGGCAGCTTGTTCTTCCACATTTTACAAAAAATCTCATTGACTGTAAGTGGGTATATCGAATTAAGAAACATGCAGATGGTACAATTGATAGGTACAAGGCACGCTTGGTAGCAAAAAGATTCAAGCAAAGGTATGGCATAGATTATTAAGATACCTTCAGTTCTGTTGTGAAGGCAGCAACTATCAGACTTGTACTGGCAGTGGCTGTCTCCAGAGGCTAGATTCTGCGGCAGCTAGATGTCAAGAACGCGTTTTTGCACGGCGTTCTGGAAGAGGAAGTGTATATGAAACAACCTCCAGGTTTTGAGTGTTCCGCTACTCCAAACTATATTTGCAAACTTGATAAAGCTCTCTATGGTCTTAAGCAAGCCCCGAGAGCATGGTACTCCAGACTTAGTGCCAAGTTGCAGTAGCTTGGTTTTATTCCCTCTAAAGCAGATACTTCACTTTTTCTCTATCACAAATCAAAAGTTATGATATTTGTTCTAATCTATGTTGATGATATCATAGTCACCAGCTCATCTGATCAGGCTATTTCTGCTCTTCTTCATGATCTCAACACTGATTTTGCACTTAAGGACTTGGGAGATCTGCACTTCTTCTTGGGGATTGAGGTAAAGAAAACTCAAAACGGTTTGTTACTCACTCAGGAAAAATATGCTGTTGATTTGCTAGCTAAAGTTGGTATGACAAAGTGCACAACTTCTCCTACACCCTTATCACCTACCGAAAAATTATCCTTGAATGAAGGAATAGCTCTTGGTCCTGATGATAGTACACAATATAAAAATATTGTAGGTGCCCTACAATATTTGACACTTACAAGGCCTGGCATTTCTTTCTCAGTAAACAAAGTATGTCAGTTCTTACATGCTCCAACAACTATTCATTGGACAACTGCAAAGAGGATTTTAAGATATGTTCAGGGGACCATACATGTTGGATTAACTTTTCAACAGTCTTCATCTACTTTGCTTAGTGCTTTCTCAGATGCAGATTGGGCAGGTTGCCTAGATGATAGAAGATCTACATGAGGATTTGCTGTCTTTCTTGGACCAAACTTGGTCTCATGGAGTGCAAGAAAACAACAAACAGTCTCAAGATCTAGCACTGAAGCTGAATATAAAGCCTTAGCTAATGCTACAACTGAATTGATATGGGTTGAAGCTTTACTTGGTGAACTTGGTGTTAAACTAAAGGTAAAGCCATGTCTATGGTGTGACAATTTAGGAGCTACCTATTTGTCTGCAAATCCTGTTTTCCATGCCAGAACAAAACATATTGATATAGATTATCACTTTGTTCGAGAAAGAGTTGCAAACAAAATGCTCGACATCAGGTTCATATCAAGCAAAGATCAAGTTGCAGATGGTTTTACAAAAGCTCTGACAGTTAAAGATCTGAATGAATTTAAGCGTAATCTCAACCTTTCCGAAGGTTGTGATTAAGGGAGGCTGTTAGATTTTATGTGATACAGTTCTAATATGGCATATAACGTTTCAGCTGTTTAGATTAGGAAGGAGATTGATCATAGCTGTTTAAACACTAGATAGGAGATTGATTCTATCTCCTCTTCTTGTAACCGATCGATCTCCTCCCTCTCTCTCTTGTACGCCACGGCGAGGGCTTTTCTCGCCTCATATAAACACGTACTCGGTGTCCCCAAAGGGACTACCGCTTCTCCCAGAAACCACGCGCTCGACATCCTTGCTGTGTTTTTCGTTTTCATTCTTCGTTATCTTCTTGTCGCAATTGTAACAAGGACGCCGAGAAGCTCCGGCTCATTGAGGAGCTCACAAGAAATGTAGACGTCATGCAGGAGCGTGTCCTGGCCGAGATCCTCGGACGCAACGCCGACGCCGAGTACCTCACTAACCGCGGCCTCGATGGCGCCACCGTCGTCCGCGCAACCTTCCGGTCCAAGGTCCCAATCATGTCGTTCGAGGATCTGCAGCCTTACGTCCAACACATCGCTAACGGGGATCTTAAGTTGGTTGCAACCGAGTATTTTTAGCTACAAGAAGGTTGCCGGATCCTCTCAATTAAATCAAGCGCATGGTTCGTTTTGAGTTATTGAGTTCCAAAAGGTGCCTGCCAAATCCTGAGGATCGTTCTTTATAATTCCGCATGCAGTCCGAAGTAGTTTGATACATGTATATATGTACATGTGCGATCGAGTTGGTGTCCAGTCCGAGTCGGACCAAGTGTCTAGCGCCTATATGGTCGATCGCAGCTTCCTTGCACAAGTTTGTAGGATTGGACCAGTAGTACGTATCGGCAATGCCTGGATTGCCAACATCCATTGGCGCGGCTTCTGAAGACGGCGAAAGGGAAGGACGCCGAGAAGCTCCGGCTCATCGAGGAGCTCACAAGCAATGTAGAGTTGTAGACGCCGTGCAGGAGCGCGTCCTTGTTAGGAATAATAATCTCGATAGGGTATGGAACAGTGTCGTGTGCGTGTGTGTTCCGTATATTGACCGAGTAGGACTAGTAGTCTAACACCTATTCGTATTGACGCTGCATCATCTTGCCGGATATAGATACACCTATGTAATAGCCTTGTAAGACAATCGTGAGATTCAATACAAACAACAGGACCGAAAGGGCCCTGTAGCCATCAATATTATTTTTTCCTGTACGTACTCGTGTGAGTTGAGAGAGCTAGTTCTTTTGATCAGGCTAGATAGCTAGCTTGCTGATCGTTGTTAGCTGGTTTTTATACGTGCGCGCAACTCGCCGGAATACTTCGTCGTCATCACGCCGGACTGCACTCGACGTTTGGGGTTGGGCCAACAATTAGTATCAGAGCCTCGCGGAGGATCTCCTAGTAATTGGAGGCCATGACGGACAAGGAGCTAGGCGAGTACTCCGGTGCGGCTGTGGGTGCATCGGTGTCATCGCAGTACCCGCGGTATGATCGCGGCAACTACACGACATGGGCGAAACGGATGGAGTGGGCCATGGAGGGCAACGACATCTAGGAGGCTGTCGATCCCGGCGGCGACGAGTTCAAGAAGGGCGCGTCGAAGTACTGCAAGGACCGACAGGCACTCACGGCCATCGGCTCCGTGGTGCCGGCGGACGTGATGCAGCACCTGATCTCGAAGGTTTCTGCAAAGGAGGCGTGGGAGACACTCAAGACGTTGAATCTTGGACACGAGCGCGTCCGCAGGGCGACACTACAAATCTTGCAGAAGAAGTACGAGAACCTGGAGATGGGAGGAGATGAGACGCTAGACGCTTTTGACTCGAGGGTAGCCACAATTGTCAACGGGATTCGCGCGCAAGGTGAGAAGCTGGAAGATATCTCAGTTGTAATGCGTTTTCTACGTGCAGCGCCGCCGTGGTACATATCTGTGGTGTCGGCAATCGAGCAATGCATTGATCTCACCACCCTCACGATGGATGACCTGGTTGGACGGTTCAAGGCGCATGACGAGCGGATGAAGATCACCTACGGCGACGCGAATCAAGATGAGCACCTCACGCTTACACGTGCCCAGTGGCAGGCAATGGTCGCCAAGGAGAGGAGCGATAAGGCATCTGGCAGTGGCGATGGTTCGGTCCCGGCGAAGAAGTCGGACATCAAGCCGAAGAAGCCAAAAAAGAAATTCGACAAGAAGAATCTTCGCTGCCATAAGTGCAATCAGCTCGGGCACTTCAAATCGGAGTGTCCCAACCGTTCAAAGGAGAAGGCTCTCATGGTGAAGGAAGGAGATGATGGACCGATGATGCTTATGCTCGAAGCTTGCGAGTTAATGACCACCAAGGAATCAACTCCTCAGGAGTCCGCTACGGAGATCGTCACGCTCGTGGAAGAGAAGGTCTTCCCGCGGAGGATGCGGACGGCTCACGACGTTTGGTACCTCGACACAGGCGCTAGCAACCACATGACCGGCGACAAGGCTCAGTTTTATGAGTTGAACCTCACGGTTGGAGGCTCCATTCGATTCGGCGATGGGTCGAAGGTGGAGATTGCAGGACGAGGCACTGTCCTATTTGAGTTGAAGGATGGAGGTCACAAGGTACTCACTGACGTGTACTATATTCCCCATCTTAAGACCAACATTATCAGTCTTGGTCAGCTCGCGAAGCGTGGATGCAAGATCGTGTTGGAGGACGAGTTCCTGTGGGGATATGACCGCCAAAGGCAGCTCATCATGAAGGTGGAAAGGTCGAAGAATAAACTCTACATCCTCAATCTCAATCAGGCGGATCCAGTATGTTTGATGACAAGCATGGAAGACTCGGCGTGGAAGTGGCATGCACGCTACAGACATCTTAATTTCAAGGCTCTACGACAACTTGGACAGAAGGAGATGGTACGTGGCTTACCGTATGTTGATCATGTTGAGTAGGTGAGCAACGGTTGTCTCATTGGGAAGCAAAGGCGAGCCCCGTTTCCAAGGGAGGGACACTATCGAGCAAGTAAGGTTCTTGAGTTGGTGCATGGAGACTTATGCAGACCAATCACGCCGGCAACCCCCGCCGGGAACAAGTACTTTTTGCTCATCGTCGACGACTTCAGTAGATACATGTGGGTTGTGTTGCTGAAGAGTAAGGATCAAGCTTTGCAAGCATTCAGGATTGTGAAGATGGCATCCGAGGTGGAGTCCGAGGCAAAGTTGAAGGCCCTCCGTACCGATCGGGGTGGGGATTTCAAATCCAATGAATTCAAGGCGTTTTGTGAAGCTCATGGGATCCGGCGGTATCTCACCGCACCATATTCACCGTAGCAAAACGGCGTTGTGGAAAGAAGGAACCAAACCGTGGTGGCCATGGCACGCAGCATGATGAAGATCAAAGGCATGCCAGGCATGTTTTGGGGTCAGGCAGTTAGTACAGCTGTCTATTTGCTGAACAGGGCGCCAACTAAGAGTGTAGTTGGTATGACGCCGTACGAAGCATGGTACGGGCGCAAGCCCTCGGTTGATCATCTTCGCACTTTCGGGTGCGTGGCGCATGTGAAGACGGTGACCGGGCATACTAGCAAGTTGGCGGATCGAAGTACTCCAATGGTCATGATCGGCTATGAATACGGTTCGAAGGCGTATCGCGCGTATAATCCAGTGAACAAAAAGTTGGTGGTGACACGTGACGTCGTCTTCGAGGAGGATAAATCATGGAATTGGGGCTCTGCGGAACCGGTATAATCAATTTCTGATGAAATATTTAGTGTAGTCTACAGTGATTCGCATGCAGATGATCAAGAAACAGTGTCCCGTGGCGTTACGGATTTAGGCGCTAGTTCAGAAGATGGAGGTACGGAAGCGAGCAGCAACAGCGCTACGCCTGGAGACGTCTCTCCACGTGGGAGTCCCGGCACGAGCAGTAGCTCACGCGCTGCACCTGGAGGCTCGGCGTCGCCATCCAGTCCACGCGCGGACGAGAGCCCTGGCGCAAGTGGCCCATCAGCTGCACACTCCTGTCCAGGAGGGACTAGCGGTAGTCCAGAAGTGGACGCGGGTGACGATGTCACGTCACCAACATGCAGTACACCGACAGAAACTGCAGGAAATTCAGTAGACGCTGAAACAAGTACTACGTTAGCTTCCACGTCTCCTCCAAGTGCACAGGAAGAAAGGATACGGCCGCCTACTCAAGAAAAATTCCGAAGTGTACTGGAATTGTATCCGCCGGAGACCCTTCGTACAGTGCATGCGCGAGGGAGAGGACAAGGTCGGTGTTTACTCATCGAGGAGCCGACGAAATTCGAGGATGCTAAATACGGAGGAGTTTTGGCGTCGTGCTATGGATGAGGAGTTGGGATCGATCAAAGACAATGATACATGGGAGCTTGTCGATCTACCCAACAATCACAAGGCCATAGGGCTCAAGTGGGTGTACAAGATCAAGAAGGATGCCGAAGGGAAGTTGGTGAAACACAAAGCTCGGCTAGTTGCCAAGGGGTATGTGCAAGAGCAAGGTGTGGATTTCGAAGAAGTGTTCGCTCCCGTTGCAAGGATGGAATCGGTGAGATTACTTATCGCTCTCGCAGCTCAAGAATCTTGGAAATTGCATCACATGGATGTGAAATCTGCGTTTTTGAATGGGGAGTTAGAAGAAGAAGTTTATGTGAAGCAACCACCGGGATACATCAAAGAGGGAGAGGAACACAAGGTTTTGAAGCTACACAGGGCGTTGTACGGGCTACGGCAAGCTCCTCGGTCGTGGAACATCAAGCTTGATCGTACTTTAATCTCTCTCGGATTCGAGAAAAGCCCACTGGAGCATGCGATGTATAAGCGAGGTAAAGGAAGGGATCATCTACTAGTTGGCATCTATGTTGATGATCTATTGATACCAGGAGCGGATGAGAAGGATATTGCAAAGTTCAAGCTACAGATGAATGAGTTGTTCAAGATGAGTGATCTAGGCTTGTTGAGCTACTACCTTGGGATCGAGGTACATCAAATGTTGGGTGAGATCACGCTATGCCAAGAGGCATATGCAAAGAAGATACTTGAGAAGTGTGGCATGGAAGAATGCGATCCAACTCATGTTTCGATGGAACCTCGTCTTAAACTAAGCAAAATGAGTGAAGCACCTGCGGTTGATGCAACGGAGTATAGGAGTGTGGTCGGAAGTTTGAGGTATCTCATTAACACAAGACCCGACTTGGCCTATTCCGTTGGCTATGTGAGTCGCTTCATGGAAGCACCCACAATGGAGCATTGGATAGCCGTGAAGCATATACTCAGGTATATCAAAGGTACTACAAACTTTGGTATTGTCTACTCGAAAGAGAAGGAGAAGGTGAAGCTACTTGGCTACAGTGATAGCGACATGGCAGAAGATATTGACGACCGTAAGAGTACCTCGGGCGTGGCATATTTCTTGGGAAGAAGCATAGTAAGTTGGCTATCACAAAAGCAAAAAGTGGTGGCACAGTCATCCTGTGAAGCTGAGTATATTGCGGTTGCAACTGTGGCGTGTCAAGGTGTGTGGCTAAGAAGTCTACTCGGTGATCTCACTAATCAAGAGGCGGAACAAGTGGTGCTCAATATTGACAACAAGTCTGCAATTTCATTGTGCAAGAATCCGGTGCATCATGACAGGAGTAAGCACATTGATACGAAGTATCACTACATACGGCAGTGTGTAGAGGAGAGCAAGATTAAAGTCAACTATGTTTGCACCAATGATCAGCTTGCGGATATCCTAACTAAATCTTTGGGACGGGTGAAGTTTGCGGAGATGCGAGGAAGGATCGGCGTCCAAGCTGTGAAGATGGGCACATCGTGCTTAGGGGGTGATTGTTAGGAATAATAATCCCGATAGGACACGGAACGGTGTCGTGTGCGTGTGTGTTCCGTATATTGACCGTGTAGGACTAGTAGTCCAACACCTATTCGTATTGACGCTGCGTTGTCTTGCCGGGTATATATACACTCATGTAGTAGTCTTATAAGACAACCGTGAGATTCAATACAAACAACAGGACCGAGAGGACCCTATAGCCATCAACATTGTTTTTCCCCCTACGTACTCGTGTGAGTTGAGAGAGCTAGTTCTTTTGATCAGGCTAGTTAGTTAGCTTGTTGATCGTTGTTAGTTGGTTCTTATACGTACGCGCAACTCGATAGAATACTTCGTCGTCGTCACGCCGGACTGCACTCGACGTTTGGGGCTGGGTCAACAGTCCTGGCCGAGATCCTCGCGTGCAACGCCCGCGCGGAGTACCTCACTAACTGCGGTCTCGACGACGCCACCTCCGACCGCGCAACCTACTCCAAGGTCCCAATCATGTCGTACGAGGATCTGCAGCCTTACGTTCAACGCATCGCCAACGGGGACCGCTCGCCAATCCTGTCGACGCGCCCCGTCTCCGAGTTCCTCAGCAGCTCCGGAACCTCCGCCGGCGAGCGGAAGCTCTTCCCCAACGTCAGCGACGAACTCTATCGCCGTCGGCTTCTCAACAGCCTCATTATGCCCGTCATCAACCTGTAAGTTTACTACTCGTTGGCACGCATGTACTGATAATTTTATCACACAAATGACTACTAATGACGCCGACCGATGTTGTGTGCAGACATTTCTCGGAGATCGGTAAAGAGGGAAAGGGGCTCTTCTTCCTCTTCGTCATGTCGGAGACGACCACGCCGAGCAGCCTGGTGGCGCAGCCGGTCATGACTAGCTACTACAAGAGCGAGCAGTTCAAGAACGGATCGGACGGCCCATACTACCACAACACGAGCCCGCTGGCGGCCATTCTCTGCGAGGACGCGTTCGAGAGCATGTACGCGCAGATGTTGTGCGGTCTGTGCCAGCGGCATGACGTACAGCGCATCGGCGGCTCCTTCGCCTCCGGCCTCCTCCGCGCCATCAGCTTCCTCCGGCTAAACTTCGGGCAGCTCGCCGACGACATCGAGGCCGGCGCACTCACCCAACGCATTACGGACACGTCCGTGCGCGACGCGGTCGCCGGCATCCTGATCCGGCCAGACCCGATCTCGCGCGGTTCGTCCGGGCCGAGTGCGCCAAGGGGGATTGGGCCGGCATCCTGACAAGCATCTGGCCGAACACTGTTGGGGCTGCGTGTCCGCAGCCCCTCTTCTTCTACTCTCTTCTACCTCTCACAATCTCTCATGAACACACACACGCATGAGAGAACTCAGAAAACACACCCACTCACGCACGCACCAAGGAAGCACCAAGACTTTGCCCAAAGCACTCTTCCTTGGTAGCACAAAGACTACATTTTTTCTGGTGCCCTCACGGCCACTTTTCTCATTTATTTAAATAGTACAAGATGACTCGCACGTTAAACCGTTCACCTGATCCTAAACTCACGCCATGACCACATGCGGTACATGGTTCTCTCCATGATCCATAGGAATAGGCAGAACAGTTTGACCAGCCCATACTACTCGCTGCCTTATCTATGCATGCACTTGACTAAGCTAAACAAATTAAGACTATCTTCCACGTACACACATGCCATATCTCTGTATGTGTACGCTGCCGCATCTACTGCTACATACATGATATGTATTTAATTGTCTAAACTTAACACTAAAAACAAGATTAGTTTCAACAAACACGCGCTACCTGGACGTCATAATCACGGGCGCCATGGCACAGTACGTCACGGCGCTCCGGCACTACGGGCATGGGCGGGCACAAAGAGATTCATGGGTATTCAGCTGAATACCCATTATTTTTGCCAAAAAAAATCATATGTATATCATATGTACGTGTATAGTAGGTACCCAGCCCACGTAGCAAACAAAAACCACTAACGTGTCTGGCCCATTGCAACTACACCGAATAGGCCAAGGTCCAAATATCAATAGCAGTTTTGCTCCCGTCCATTCATCCCTGAACTGTTCCAGCGACACACGATCTAGCTGCAGCGAGGCGGAAGCGGCGGGCGAATTCGCGGCGGCTGACATGACGCGATTAGGGAGCGGAGGGATCCCGGAGGCCGGAGCAAGCAGGAGATTCCAGCATGGGGGCGTGATACTACAGAAACAGAGACGAATACGCTGAATTTTTGACCACACACTGCAGGTTAGGGTTCTAAATCCTCACCAATTTCTTTTCAATTTCTAAACTGGTAAGTCAGTAATATTGCTCTTTCAGTTTACATTAGTTAATGAACGATTGGTTAATTATCGATCCGATGATTATGTAGGTCGTAGCTATACTGAATTCTGATAGACCATGAGATGATTTTAGAGAAGTTGACAAGGTGGTTCTAAACAATGGTCTGCAAAAATGTAAAATGATAGACCATCAGATGATGTCGTTGTTATAGAATATATATATGTGAACCTATTTGTTTGATATTGAACAATTTCCATGCAATTTCTCTACTATGCTGTGATGATGTCGTGAACCATTCTATTTATATTGAACAGTTTGCGGATCTTTGCGCATGTACTTCTGTACTGATTTTTTTTTAAAACCTTCATGTTTTGCATCGTGTTTTTACTCTGAATACCCATTAAAAATACCCTGTGCCCGCCCATGACTACGGGGGCGGCCTGCCGCTGGTGTGCACCAGGTACGGGTCCTCCGAGTGCTTCTTCGGCATCAACTTCCGCCCGGCGTGCGACCCGTCCGAGGTGTCCTACACCATCATGCCCAACATGGTCTACTTCGAGTTCCTCCCCGTGGACGACACGAGGAGCCGGCTCGTGGACCTGGCCAAATTGGAGGCTGTTGAAATTTGCCAACACGCTCGAAAAAAAACTTGTGGCCACGGACACGTGTCCTCGAAATTTTCTTTTATTTCTTCTCTTTTCCCAACTCACACGGTACTATAAACTCAGACCCATAGTGTGCTTATATGCACGTACAAGGCCCATAGCCTAGACTTGATCGGACATAGTCCTAAACTGATTAGTACTCGACGCTCTACTACACTTCTATGGCAATATTAGCTTTGTCCAAACCTACACGGACTCATTAACCAAACCTAACTTGATTTACACTCGGACATGGTATGACATGTACCAAAAAACTTCAAAGACTAACATAATCAAAATTATCGCTAACAATCTCTCCCTAATTTTGACTTCTGGTCTTCCATGCATCTCTGATCTTGACTCCTTGCAGATCCGCGTCTTGTCTAGATCTCGCATCACAACAAGTCTAATTGGCTCTCCCCTATTTTAACTTGGCGAATTTACGGAACAACTCAAATATGATCCAGACTACCCAGCCACGCTAGCAACCTTATGGAATCGCACCATCCGTGGAACACACCGTCCACCCTAGCGCAATACATGCCGACCTCCTGGCGTGGACTAGACCATACACTTCGGCCTCATGTAGAGACATGGCCTCATTGAAGAGACTCACCTTCACTGGTTTACCGCGTACTTAAACTTGATCCTCTCGTCGAGACACATAGACGACCTGATCGAGGCACGCAAATTGCGTCTTCGTCCATACAATGCACAGTCTCTCAATCTTCATTCGCTTCAGCTGCAACGGATCCTCACAGAGACAAGCACTTGGACACAAGGCGACTTACAGACACAACATCGACTCAACGTGCTACCTTGCACACACTCGACTCTTTTACTTATACTCTCCCGGACGATGATCTTGACAAGATTCTCCAGCACCATACCCCGGTACCACCGCACTCATCAACGACCATCCCCATCCACCACCTTGCTGACAACACCTCGCCCGACTTCTTCCTCCTTGTCACTCCTCCGAGTGGCGATCGCCCTCCGTATAACCGATGACAGCATGCCTGCCGTCTTCACCCGATTGCCCGCCCCGAGGCGCTAGTCGGGTCGCCTCCCCGGGACAAGCTTCAAATCTTCTACCTCGCTCTGATACCAATTGTTGGAATTTGCCCACAGATCGACTAAATCAAACTAGACAAACAAACACGCTCGAAAAAACTTGTGGCCACGGGCACGTATCGTGCCCTCAAAATTTTCTTTTATTTCTTCTCTTTTCCCAACTCACACGGTACTATAAACTCAGACCCATAGTGTGCTTATATGCACGTACAAGGCCCATAGCCTAGACTTGCTCGGACATAGTCCTAAACTGATTAGTACTCGACGCTCTACTACACTTCTATGGCAATATTAGCTTTGCCCAAGCCTATACGGACTCATTAACCAAACCTAACTCGATTTAGACTCGGACATGGTATGACATGTACCAAAAAAATTCAAAGACTAACATAATCAAAATTATCGCTAACAATCTCTTCCTAATTTTGACTTCTGGTCTTCCATGCATCTCTGATCTTGACTCCTTGCAGATCCGCGTCTTGTCTAGATCTCGCACCACAACAAGTCTAATTGGCTCTCCCCAATTTCAACTTGGCGAATTTACGGAACAACTCAAGTATGATCCGGACTACCCAGCCACGCTAGCAACCTTGTGGAATCGCACCACCCGTGGAACACACCGTCCACCCTAGCGCAATACATGCCGACCTCCTGGCGTGGACTAGACCATCCACTTCGGCCTCATGTAGAGACATGGCCTCATTGAAGAGACTCACCTTCACTGGTTTACCGCGTACTTGAACTTGATCCTCTCGTCGAGACACATAGACGACCTGATCGAGGCACGCAAATTGCGTCTTCGTCCATACAATGGACAGTCCCTCAACCTTCATTCGCTTCACCTGCAACGGATCCTCACAGAGACAAGCACTTGGACACAAGGCGACTCACAGACACAACATCGACTCAATGTGCTACCTTGCACACACTCGACTCTTTTACTTATACTCTCCCAGACGATGATCTTGACAAGATTCTCCAACACCATACCCCGGTACCACCGCACTCATCAACGACCATCCCCATCCACCACCTTGCTGACAACACCTCGCCCGACTTCTTCCTCCTTGTCACTCCTCCGAGTGACGATCGCCCGCCGTATAACCGATGACAGCATGCCTACCATCTTCACCCGATTGCCCGCCCCGAGGCGCTAGTCGGGTCACCTCCCCGGGGCAAGCTTCAAATCTTCTACCTCGCTCTGATACCAATTGTTGGAATTTGCCCACAGATCGACTACATCAAACTAGACAAACAAACACGCTCGAAAAAACTTGTGGCCACGGGCACGTATCGTGCCCTCGAAATTTTCTTTTATTTCTTCTCTTTTCCCAACTCACACGGTACTATAAACTCAGACCCATAGTGTGCTTATATGCACGTACAAGGCCCATAGCCTAGACTTGATCGGACATAGTCCTAAACTGATTAGTACTCGAGGCTCTACTACACTTCTATGGCAATATTAGCTTTGCCCAAACCTACACGGACTCATTAACCAAACCTAACTCGATTTAGACTCGGACATGGTATGACATGTACCAAAAAAAACTTCAAAGACTAACATAATCAAAATTATCGCTAACAGAGGCGGGGCGCGAGTACGAGCTGGTGGTCACCACCTACGCGGGGCTGAACCGGTTCCGCGTCGGCGACGTCCTCCGCCTACCGGGTTCCACAACGCGGCGCCGCGGATCCGGTTCATGCATCGCAGGAACATGGTGCTCTCCATGGACTACGACAAGACCGACGAGGCCGAGCTCCAGCGCGCCGTGGAGCTCGCGTCGGCGCTGCTCCAACCGCACGACGCGTCCGTGGCGGAGTACACCAGCCGCGCCTGCACGGACCGCATCCCCGGCCACTACGTCGTCTACTGGGAGCTGCTGCCGATCACCAGCAAGGGCGCCGGGGCGATGGAGATCGAGGAGACTGTGATGGGCAGGTGCTGCCTCGAGATGGAGGAAGCCCTGAACGCCATGTACAGGCAGAGCCGGGTGGCGTTCGGCTCCATCGGACCATTGGAGATCCGTGTCGTGCAGCCCGGCACCTTCGAGGAGGTCATGGCCTACGCCGTGTCTCGCGGCGCGTCGGTCAACCAGTACAAGGTGCCGCGGTGCGTGACGCTTCCGCCAGTCGTCGAGCTGCTCGATTCGCGCGTCATGTCCAGCCACTTTAGGCTGGCCCTAGTGCATGTATATGATACTAGTGCATGATACTATGTCCAGCCACTTTAGGCGCGTCATGTATATGATACTAGTGCATGATACTATGTCGCTAGTGCATTGTATCATACAGTAGTATCATAATAGTGGTATATTTATTGATTTTAGAATCTCTGTGTAAAATGTTTGTACAAGATTTACTTGTCATTATGATTTCTAACTTTATGTGCTATGATACGGTATCTACCTTTGATACACTAACCACCTCTCTCTTCATTAATTATAGCGCCACATCAGATTTTTGCCAAGTTGGCATGTATGATACACCTTATGATACTAGCACTAGGACCAGCCTTAGCCCTGGCCTGCCGCACTGGACATCGCGCCCAGGCCGTGTTAGTACGTGTACCTCATGTATTTGTTTTATCCGGTCACACTTCAGAAGCTAATTCATTTCATTCGACGGCTAGTGCTAGGAAAGACATGGTAAATTTGCTTTTCGGAAAGAAAAAATATGGACCCTAACCCCCGCCTCCCTACGCCCCCCCTTTCCTCTCCCTCCCCTAGAGCCGCCGTTGTGCACCGCCGGGCAAAGCCCTCGCGGTGGCAGTGGGGGTGGCGGTGGGTCTTCCTTTCCATGGTGCGTGGAGGGCTAAGCAGGGCGGCGTTCTTTCATGGCGGTAATGCATCCCGGCGGTGGCCGTCGGGGTTGGTGTGGCGGCGGCCACCGTGTTGCGCTAGGGGTGGTCTCCCATAGTGGAGGTGGTGGTGGGTGGCGACTATTGTGTCTATTGTTGCTGGTCGGTGGTGGTGGATATAGGCTGCACTACAGAAGATCTGAACCAACGGGTGGTCTAGCACGGTGACAACACCCCCACAAGACCTGGTTGTGGTGCAAGACATGACGGTACCAGGCGGAGTTGGCTTGCGATGGTGGGGCTCCTCACTCCTTCCCTAGGCCCATATCTAGGCCCGATTAAGGCTAGGCTTACCCTGTTGTTCGTGGTTTCAAGGGCCCTTGGCAAGCCTAGGAGCGCATCCCTTGACCATGGAGTGGCTAGGCGCTGGATTCAGGCAATTGGGCCTAGATCCGGTGACCCCTGGTTGCTCCCCTCGGGAGCTGTGGACTTGGCTTGGCACTTCTTGCCCGCTGTTTTGCGTTGTCCATGGACTAATTGGCTCGCCTGACCTCTCCTGCATATTCCGATGGAGTTTTCATGGTGGTTTGCCATGTTGTCGGTGTGAGATCTTGGATGCTGCCCGGTAGAGTGTACTCTGGGGGCCTCTTTGGCAAGCGACGTGGTGGTGGTGATTGCCTTGCTCTTTGGTCATGGGAATAGCGAGGAGCGAGTGATAGGGGATTCTCGTGGTGGGGACGCTTCGGCAAAGTAATCTCCCTAATCATGTTTCGGAGGCCTGACTCGGGCATAGCGGATAGTCTGAAACCAGGTGTGGTTCGGGGGGTTTTTCAGGTGAAAGCTCAACGCTCTGGCGCTATTGGCGGCGATGTATGTGGGTGTCGTTCCCCTCTTGCGGGCGTCGATGTTGGCACCCTCTCCACATCTGGGTTTCGGGTAAAAAGCTTGTGACCATCTTGGTCTCGCTGATGAAAACTTTTTGTATCGTTACCCTCTTGGGGGCGTTAGTGTGGAGATCTGGTACGCGGTGGTCCTATTTCGGTGTCTTCATAGCAAGTTCGACTCTTCTTGTTATTTTTTGTTTATCATTGATCTGCTTTATAAGAGGATCTTTAAACTTGCTACTACTCTTTAGTTCGATTTGTTGAATTTATTATGGCATGATGGGGCAAGATGGAACTTAGGTGAACCCTCAGAGTCAAGAAAGGTTTCACACAGCTCTGTATTATAACAGGACTAGCTGAATGCCCGTGCGTTGCTACGGCACATGTGTTGCTATAAATAATAAATAATTATTTTAATTGTACAACAAATATACATAGTAAAATATTTAAAAACAGTATAATGATTTACTCGAGGACAATTGTTGTTGGTCTTATCTAAGAGTGAAAGCCAGTTAGGCCCAGCTATGTTTACAACCGAAGTAAATTGCATGGTCTAGTTCGCTTGAAATCCATCTGTGTACTCGGTAATATGAAATTAGTTTTTCAGAAAAATCTACTTTTTACAATTAAATGGACGCTTACATGTACATACAGCAAGGCCGCAAGGGCAATTAGACCACCGCATGAATTTGTATCATGGCCAAAAATCTCTTAAGAATTTAATTCTCCAACAAACAATCTGTCTATAAATGATGTAATAAAATATCCTAAGAACAAGCTGCCTTGTCTATAAACGATCTAGACCCCTAGTATATTCACTCTAATTGTAAGAAAATCGAATGCAACAATTACACAACATAATTACAAAAAAACTCAAAGGTACCACCCAATCGTCTTACTCTTCATGGATCAACTCTCGTGGAGAGTAGGAGAATAATGCAAGCATATAAAATTATACCTAATAATTAATACTCCGATAAATTTGTGTCTCATGTGTACCACGTATCCACAAATGAATCATTTCCTTCGCCTGCTAGTGAACTGAACCTAACGATGAATATAGCATAATACAATAAATCAGTGGTTATAGCAAATCTGAGAAGTTTCATAGATTTTAATAGAGAATAAATTCATAGTTTGACAAACAACAATAAAAACAATAATTTGGTGTAGTTGTATGAATTTTTTCCTACAAGCTCCAATCATACCAATGGTTATAAACATGGCGTGGAGCACCTCAAACCACTGTAGGTAGAAGGAATACAAGTGCGTCCCATGTGGCTCAGTTATTAATCGTCTGATAGTAAGTAACACCCTTGTAGTGATTGTGCAATAATTTTGCTTCATGTTTGTCTGCATATGAGAAGCTTGATGCATCGAGATCTGAAGCATTTGCTGCTGAGAAGTTGAGATAAAGAGCAAAACCAGCAGGGCATTAGTACAACGCCACAGCTCTTTGAGGTACCACCATGACATGCTAGATAAGTAAAGTAACTCCAATGATGGAGTCGCATTGAAATTACTTCCAAACAGCTATACTGCTACTTGATCTTGTCCAACGCTTCTTGCATCCAGTTGTACCAACATAGACAGCTCACCTCCTGGACTTGGACTGGTATCTGAATAAACTCAAATTCAGTTGCGGAAATTGCTCATATATAAACTCAAATACTGCCATGGGCGATCTTCTAAGGCCATAATTCCAGCACCCCAGTGACCTGGACTGCATATATGAAGCCATTGAATCCCCTTCTTGTCCACAACTGCTCTCTGCTTGCACTTGCTCCAGCACGACAGACTTGTTGAACATGTCGCGATTGGAGGTCACGCAACAGCCGTGCGACCTGACCTGTTCTCCGCGCGCACCTGCAGTGGCCCCGCATCTAGAACCACACGAATCCCGGGGACAGCGTCGCTGGCGGCCGATCTGGAGCAGGATATGGCGACCTAGCAGCTTTATAGCGGTGGCTAGGGTTCAGGGTAAACTGGAAAAGGACCCTCCGGCTCGACCCGCGCGTCGTCCAGATCGAGTATGCTCAAGACCTCAACATGTACCTCGCTGTCACGCCCGGATCCTCGCCGATGTCTTGGAGTCTCGGGGCAGAGTTGAAGTTGGAATGTTCGGCTACGCGCTGAGGTCTCCCCGGGGAATAAGCGAGCCAAGGGAGAGGAAGAGCACCGGACGGTAGAGAAGCAGGGGCGGCCTCGCACCGACGGGAGAGGAGAAGGGACGGAAGGGCGGGCTCGCTGCGTCTCCGGTCAGTCGGCACCGCTAAGAGCGGAGGGGATCGGGTTGAGCACCGGTCGTTCAGTTTCTTCACTTGGCAATTCTCAAAAAAAAAGTTTCTTCACTTGGCGGTGGCATCCCTCGTAATATCTTCAAACACTCAGGGGTAAAACAGTCCATAAAGGACAAACGTACCTCCGAGAAAATTAGATAGATAGATAGATTCATACCATTGTTGATAATTTTAGGTCGTTTAGGTACAGATGTTAGGCCATTTTACAAAAGAAGGAAATATATGTGTACCTAAATCCCAGTTCTTCCATGAGAGTACCACGGTCTACAAATCTCAGTTGGTGAAAGAAGATTTCAAAGAAATGGATAGAAATCTTCCTTCATATATATTTTAGAGCAACCTTCCAACTGTGAGCACTCATGCTTGCAGACTTATAGATGCCAAGTTAAGCATAGAGCAAGAATTGATGCAATTAGAGGTGATCCAACTTGAAAAACTGCAAAGTCAACAACAAAAAGAATGAGAAGTGGCAAGAACCACCTCCTACAAAGCTTCCAAAAGCGGTGCATGTTCACATTGTTGTACTCTCTCCGGCCTATATTAGTTTACGCAAATTTGTCTAGATTTAGATGAATCTAGATATTATTTAGTATAGACAGGTTTATCCAAATTTTGATAAATTCAAATCAACTAATATGGGTCAGAGGGAGTAACAGTTCTCAGTTATTGTTTTTCAAAGAATACAATGTGGGTGCTCGCATTCATCATTTCTCCAAGTCACAGAGGCCGGCTAAACCCTGGATTAGACCGCCTGGTGGATGGGTCAAGCTCTCAATCGATGGATCCTTTTGCGCATCGGGCAAGTGTGCTGGTGCTGGCTCAATTTTACGTGATGCTCATGGGCTTCCGATCTTCTCTTCTTGCCGCTATTTAGAATACTGTGATTCACCTCTTGAAGCGGAACTGCGGGTCTGCTTGGATGGCTTGGAGAAGGACATGGAATTCACTCAACTGCCCATTATTATTGAATTGTCTCCAACTGATCGAGACATTGAAGTCTAGATCTACGGATAGAACCCCGGTTTGTCATTTAGTTTCTAAAAATTAGAAATTTAGCCAAGTAAGATAGAGTTTGTGATTTTGTAAAAACGGAACGTCCGCCGGTTAGGGTTAGTCATTGCCTTGCAAACTTTGCAAAAGCAAAGCGCCGCACTGTCACTTGGTTACGTTTGGTTTCTGAGATTGTTCGTCAGGAACACGAACTTGACATCTCTATAACCCTTCCTGCTTAATAAAGTTTCATTTTACCAGCAATTTTTTTAAAAATTGGAGACATTTTTTTAGAAAATGAGGGCCACGTGCCCTGGTTGCATTCCAACTGAGAAGCGGGTTTGAACATAGCTCAGCAGTTAACAGTGTACTGAAACGTGTAGAAGAGCTCTATTACATGCAGATCGTACTGACTAGTTGTTAAACTACATACTTCCACCGTTTTTAAAATATAAGATGTTTTTAGATTTATGAAACAAATGTATCTAGATTTTTTTTTAGTACATAGGTTCTCTCGAATTTGAAGTGAATCTACACGTTAAAGAAAGTCTAAATGCATTTATTTTACAAACCTAAAACATCCTATATTTTAAGATGAAAGGAGTACATGCTAAGACTTAACATAGCCGAGACATAAACAAGGCCGGCCAGTGGATCTCCATGGGCACTGCCACGGTACCCAGGCCTTGATGCTCCTCCATGTCCCCGGCGTCGATGTCGACCCTGTACGTACACGCGTTTGTGCGCATAGTCTTGGATGAGCAATGTGCTAGTCTTCTCCCCAGACCACATGAGTCCAGCATCAAGCCATTGCACCTGTAGCTTGAGCACCCTGGTTCGATGCCAGCAGGATTCACCATCTGCTGGCGTCCAAATGTCTATCCGATGGTGGTGGCCAGGCCATCAGCTTTCTTGTACAAGCACAGGAGCAAGAGAGACCCGTCTACGGCCACACCAAGTGTCGGCTTGCTACCGAAAGCTGTTGGTTGGACCTGCCGGCCGCATCACGCTGGAGATGTCCGTCAGGGAGGCGTGGTCGGTCTCGGCGCAGACGTTATAGGTGTAATGTTTCAAGCCCTGCCGGTCGCCGCCGCTGTATGGGACGAGCCAATGCACCGTCGCGCCGCACACGACGCCGTGCGTGGTTGTCGTTCGTCCCTCCTCGTGGAAGCCAGAAACCCCCAGGCCTGTCCATCCCCCATGTTTCATCGAAGCACCTGGTAGGCGCGCTCCACACGGACTGGGTGGACGAGAACACATGGAGGTTGCAGCTCTTGTCCGGGCTAACAACGATGGTTAGCACCTTGAAGAAGGTCGAGTAGCCCAGCGGCGATTTGCGGCGCCTGTCGTCGGAGGGGCAGAGCAGGTCTGCGCCGGTTACTATGGCGCAGCTGACGTACTCTACTCTGCACTCGATCCGGGGGAGCACGTTACATGCGCCGGCGTCACGGTTTCCGTGGGCAAGCAGGCGGACGAGGAGGAGGCCGCCGCGCGCCGTAAGTGGCACGGCGCCGTCCAAGGGGCTGCCTTGCGGCGCGCCAGGAACCGGTGGTGGTGCCGCCGACGGCGCGACGAAGAACAACGGACGCCGGGTGCTGATGATTTCCGTGTGGCCTTTCGGTAGGTCGAAAAAGCAGAGAGAGGACGGATGGCAGGTGCTCTCCGGCCAGCATCGGAGAAGAAAGGACCGGTCGCCGATGAGCCCGCGCCAACGCTTGCACGCCGTGGCGCAGCGGAAGAGCGTGGTGAAGTCCGTGGACACGCGACGGAGGATCTCGAGCAAGACGTCTTCCGGGAGGAACCTGTGTAAGCTTAGCTTTGGATATGCTAGTCTAGGTACTCACGGTAGAAACTGTATTGCACGAGCTATTGCATCTGAGAGGGAGAGAGATAGAGAAAGAGAGAGGAGAAAACCACCTGCGCCTGTGTTCGACGAGCACGAACCGGAGGGGATACTGGAGCTAGCTCCAGTGTCGGTGGCCACGGGGAAAGGGTATGGGCGAGTGAGAGGTGAGCGTGGCGGCGGTGGAGCTTCCCGTCGGCGCAGCGCTAGCCTAGATTGGGTAGGGCTTGTAGGTGGGGCGGCTAGGGCACAACTAACCTCGTGAGGCGTGCTGCCGGCCCCCACCTCCTTTATATAGCGCTGGCGACAGGGGCCCACCCACCAGATGAGGTTGGGGCGCCCCCGATCAGGGCGCGGATAAGAGACTCCGTTCGGCCGTTGGGCTCGAACGGGGAGAGATCTATCTAACATTCTCCTCCTTGATCTCGACTTTACTTTTTACTTTGTATTTTACTTATTTCATCACAAATCGATACATAGAGCATGTTTCATCGTCTCAGCTCAATTACCGATAGAATCAGACAACCACTATATAACTTTATGTTTTGAAACAAATCCTGTTACTTTTGGGCCTCTATAGTTCAGGAATTATAGGCTTCCCATTAAACCCATGCCGGCTATGTGTTCCTTGAACACATTGGGTGGTAAGCCTTTCGTTAGCGGATCCGCAAGCATATCCTTTGTCCTTATATGCTCGAGTCTTATAGTTTGATCCTGGACTTTGTCCTTCACAACATAATACTTTATATCTATAGACTTTGTAGCATTACTCGACTTGTTGTTGTGAGCATAGAATACTGCGGGCTCGTTGTCACAGTACATCTTTAGTGGTCTGCTGATGCAGTCAACCACTTTCAAGTCGGGTAAAAATTTCTTTAACCATAACGCTTGTTCCATGGCCTCATAATATGCTATAAATTCTGCATATATCGTAGATGATGCAACTATTGACTGTTTGGCGCTTCTCCATGAAATAGCACCTCCTGCGAGAGTAAAGACATATCCTGTCATGGACTTTCTATCGTCTTTATCTCCCGCAAAATCTGCATCTGAATACCCTTTTATCTCTAGGGAATCGGATCTTTTATATGTTAGCATGAGGCCTTTTGTGGCTTGCACATAACGCAAAGCTTTCTTTATCATCTTCCAGTGCTCTATGCCTGGATTCTCTTGATATCTACCGAGTACCCCGGTGATAAAAGCTAAGTCAGGACGAGTGCACACTTGTGCATACTGTAAGATTCCAACAGCCGAAGCATATGGTACTGACTTCATTTGATCGATCTCATATTGATTCTTTGGACATTGGAATTTCCCAAAACTATCGCCCTTGACTATGGGAGAAGGTGTTGCATTACTCGCATGCACATTGTATTTCTTTAGAATCTTTTCACAATATGCTTTCTGCGATAGTCCTAACACTCTATTTTTTCTATCTCGGTGAATCTCTATGTCCAAAACATAAGAAGCTTCACCAAGGTCTTTCATGTCAAAATTTGATGACAAGAACTTCTTTGTCTCTAGTAGTAGACTAACATCACTGCTAGCAAGCAGAATGTCATCCACATACAGAATTAGGAAAATATATTTCCCACTTTTGAACTTTGCATAAATGTAGTTGTGCTCAACATTTTCCTTAAATCCAAATCTTTTAATTGTATCATTGAACTTTAAATACCACTGTCTAGAGGCTTGCTTTAATCCATAAATGGATTTATTTAGGCGGCATCTCATATGTTCCTTCCCCTCCATGAAAAAACCCTTGGGTTGTTTCATGTAAACATTTTCTTCTAAATCTCTATTTAGAAATGCCGTCTTAACATCCATTTGATGTAACTCTAAATTAAAATGTGCAACTAGTGCCATGATGATTCTGAAGGAGTCCTTACATGAGACCGAAGAAAAAGCCTCATTATAATCTACGCATTCTCTTTGCGTAAAGCCTTTTGCCACAAGTCTAGCTTTGTACTTTTCTACATTTCCATTGGAGTCGTGCTTTGTTTTGTAGACCCATTTGCATCCTACTGTTTTGGCTCCTTTAGGAATTTCCTCTAAGTCCCAAACATTGTTGGAACTCATTGATTTCATTTCATCTTCCATTGCCTCCACCCACTTGGCTGAGTGAGGGCTACTCATGGCTTCTTCATACGAGGTAGGATCACCCTCCATATGAACTACGTTGTAAACTTTGTAATTTTTTTTGGAAATGGCTGGTCTTCGTTCTATTTTAGACCTTCTGAGTTCATCAGACTCTTGCTCATTTCTTGCCTCGGGTTCAGGCACATTTTTAGTATGTGGCTATTCTGGCTCCCTTCCGTGCGCAACAGTGGGTTCAGGTGGCTCCTGATGGACAGGTTCCGAACTTTCGCCCATTGTTGTCACGTGCGGAGTCACAACAGGTGCCGACACCACAATCTCAGGGGTTGTTGATGGTGGCACAACAGGTAGCGAAAAAATGGCTCCTGAGTCATCGGATTAGGTGCATGCACCCTCTTCTCCTCAAGATCAATATCCCGAGCTACCGTGCTCCCCCTCATCAATTCTTCCTGCAAGAAGACTGCATGTCTCGTTTCTACAAACTTTGTGTATCTATCAGGACAGTAGAAACGATAGCCTTTTGACTTATCTGGATAGCCAATGAAGTGGCAAGATACTATTTTTGGGTCTAACTTTGCAATGTTTGGATTGAAAACTTTTGCCTCAGCTGGGCTCCCCCAGACCCTCAAGTGGTGCAGAGAGGGGACTCTGCCTGTCCACAATTCATACGGTGTTTTGGGCACCGACTTACTTGGTACTCTGTTGAGAATGTGAATGACGGTTTTAAGCGCCTCCATCCACAATCCCAATGGGAGGGTGGAATAGCTCATCATGCTGCGCACCATATCCATAAGGGTACGGTTATGCCTTTCAGCTACTCCGTTTTGCTGAGCTTCGCCCGGCATAGAATACTGGGCGACTATTCCATTTTCCTGCAGGAACCTTGCAAAGGGTCCTGATACTTGACCATATGGAGTATGCCGACTGTAGTACTCCCCCCCCCCACGATCGGACCGAACTATCTTAATTCTTTTATCATGCTGATTTTCTACTTCAGCTTTGAAAATTTTAAATTTATCCAATGCTTCAGATCTTTCTTTAATTGGATAAATATAACCATATCGGGAGTGATCATCCGTGAATGTTATGAATGAATCATAGCCATCCACACTTTTCATCGGAAACGGTCCACAAATATCCGTGTGGATTATTTCTAGTGTAGCTATACTTCGGTTTGCACCCTTTTTAATTTGTTTTACATACTTTCCTTTAATGCAATCTATGCATTATTCTATGTCTGAGAACTCTACCGGAGGAAGAATGTCATTTTTAACGAGGCTTTCTATTCTTCCCCTCGAAATATGGCCTAATCTGCAGTGCCATAACTTCGATGAGTGAAGAGTTCGCTTTCTTTTCTTTTGATTTTTGTTCGACAAGGGAACTTGTTCATTCACATCACACACAGAAAATACTTTCTCATGCAAATATAATAAATAAAGCTTGTCATGTAGTGTAGCAACACCCACACAAGTATCTTTCAACCAAATGGCACATTTGCTATGTCCAAAATAGCACTCATACGAATCTTTGTCCAAGCACGACACATTTATTAAATTTCTATGAATGGAAGGAACAAAAAGAACATCCTTAAGCAAAAGAGAAGAGCCATCAGCCAGCTCCAGAGGAATGTCGCCAACAGCCTCCACTTCTGCTTCGATCCCATTCGCCACTTCAATGAGTCTTTCTCTTTTTGGAAAAATCCTTGTCGAATGGAACCCCTATAAAGAGTTGGCAACATGAACAGTTGCACCAGAGTCAATCCACCAAGTAGATCTAGAAAACTTTTCATACAGAGACTCATTAACAAAAGAGACTATATCTTTACCATTTTTGGCCATTATGGACTTCAGCCATACTGGACAATCCTTCTTGTAGTGGCCAACCTTTTTGCAATGGTGACACTGGTCTTTTTCCCCAGGGGTGGACTGCTGGTACTGATGCTGGTGCTGTTGTGGGCCCTTGCCATGTGGCTTGGAAGGTGAGCCACCATGGTTACTGTTGGTGAAGTTCCTCTTCCTATTGTCCTTCACGTAGTTCAAGGAACCACCGTGAAGAGACTTCAGCCTTTCTTCCTCTTGGGAGCACATCCCTATGGTCTTTTCAATGTCCCACTTTTCACGGGACATGTTATAGTTGATTACGAAGTTCTCGAATGGCTGGGGAAGAGAGGCTATGACAAGGTGCACCAGAAGAGCAGGCTTGAGCTCGAGGTCCTCATCCATGGGCTTCAGCTTGGCCGCCATGTTGGACATCCTCAAGATGTGCTCTCTAATGCCATGTGGCCCTCCCGTGTACTTTTCTGTCACCAGCTGTTTTAGGAGTTGGGTTGCATACATCTTTGAAGAGCCAGTAAATCTTTGCAAGGTATTCGCTCACGGAGGCACACTCTCCAATTGAGCCCACTATAGCGTTCTCAATTGTGTTCTTGACAAAAGCCAAACATTTGTTATTGGCGTTCACCCACTTTTGATTGTCTATCGAGTAGGCTAGCTCCAAAGGAGCATGGTCCCTTTTTCTCTTTTCAAATGCAGCACTTTCCTCAGCATCACCCCTCACAGGGTCAGCAGGCTTGACTGGTTGTTTGGTGTCAACCACCCAGTCCACCTCAGCGCATACAAACGCCAGATCAACCTTTTTCCTCCATTCGGAGTAGTTATCCCCCCTTAGCAGTGGGATGTCCTTCAAGCAGCTCATGAGGTTGAGACCTACTGAAATTCACAAAAGATGTGAGATAACCAAAAAAAACAACTGTATGCATTAATCCAACGTTGGTATAAATTAAGCATGCAATTGTTTGTGCCATTTAAAATTACATCACCGTTGGGTAAAAGTAAAATTAAATGCACCATTACTACTCAATGAAAAGGACCATGATCGTGTTTATTAATAACGTTGGTCAATTAATAACATGGGACACAATCATCTTTATTTCTTTGTCACATCTTTTAAAACAAAAATTAACACACTTTTATTGCATTCATGCAATTTGAATCAACTATTTGCAGCGGAAACATTATTACAACATTCATAAACTTTGAACTTTATGGAAAAAACTTTGTCACTTTCATATTCTCTAATCAAGATATTCACAGAAATAAAATGAATAGAGAAACTTTGCAAAATTTTCTTAAAAAACTATGCAAAAAACAATTAAAACAGCTTCTGTAAAATAATAAATAAAACAGAAACTATTAAAAGGCTGGATTTGGCCCAGCGCTGCCCAGCAGCCTAGCGCTACCTGTCGCGCGTGCACTAGCTAAGCGCCACCAGCAGCCTGCCTAGTTCGGCCCGCCCGGCCCATGCTGCTAGCCCGACGTCGCTCGCTAGCTGCCGCCCGCGCGTAGCAGAGAGAGGTCGCGAGCTCGCTCGCCAGCGGCCCAGCTGCAGCCCACCAGCGCCGCTTGGCCCGCCTGGCCCGCCACCGCTCGCAGTCGCGCAATCACAACCGTCCATCGCGCCCACCCTAGATCCTACGGACGCGCGCGCGTTTCGCGGCAACAAAAAAGGCGACCCCGCGCCCCCTACTGAAACCCTAACCTCATCCCCCCCCCCACGCGACCCGCGACCCCCTGGCTCTGGCGGCGCACGCGCGAGCGGCCGAGGCGAGGTGGCCACCCCTCGGCGAGCCCTTCCCTCTCTCTCTCTGGCGGCGCACGCGCCAGCGGCCGAGGCGAGGTGGCCGCCCCTCCCTCTCTCTCTTTCTCACGCAGCGGTGGCATGCAACCCCGCGCTTGATGAGGCGGCGGGATCCTCGGCGGTTCTCTTCCCGGTGGCGCTGGGAGGCGAGGTGGCCGCCCGTCCGGCGACTGCGCCGGTGACGGCCCCTTCTCCTTCCTACGCCGCCACCCCTGTCTTCCTCTTGCCTCGTCCACCTCCCCCACCTAGCAGATGCAGAGAGGAGAGACGGCAAGTGGTAGCGCCTCCCTGCCCCCCTTGCCGGCGGTGCGTCCACCCGTGGGTGGGCGCACGACCGTCAAGAGGCGCAGCGGCGGCGCCCCTTTGCCGGCGCTCGGCGGCGACCGGTTGCTATTCCCCTTTTTTTGGATTTCGAATCGGGGTGGGATCTGGGGATAGATCTAGTGATAGGGATTCATCTTTGTTCGGGATCTGGGGTTTCTTTTAGGGTTTCTTTTCTTTCTCTTTGCCCTAGAGGGGTTGTCTTTCTTCCCTATGCCTCGGCTTGCCGATGCGCATAGGGATCGAGGGGGACGGCGCGACCATAGGGCAAGGCGCACTGTTAGATCTAGGATCTCTGTTCTTCTTTTGCTTTTCTATCAAAGGAAACTAGATCTAGGCTAGAACAGTAGCTCTGATACCAATGTAAGATTAGCTTTGGATCTGCTAGTCTAGGTACTCACGGTAGAAACTGTATTGCACGAGCTATTGCATCTGAGAGGGAGAGAGAGATAGAGAAAGAGAGAGAGAGGATAAAACCACCTGCGCCTGTGTTCGACGAGCACGAACCGGAGGGGATACTGGAGCTAGCTCCAGTGTCGGTGGCCATGGGGAAAGGGTATGGGCGAGCGAGAGGTGAGCGTGGCGGCGGTGGAGCTTCTCGTCGATGCAGCACTAGCCTAGATCGGGTAGGGCTTGTAGGTGGGACGGCTAGGGCACGACTAACCTCGTGAGGCGTGCTGCTGGCCCCAACCTTCTTTATATAGCGCTGGCGACAGAAGCCCACCCACCAGATGAGGTTGGGACTCCCCCGATCAGAACGCGAATAAGAGACTCCGTTGAACTCGAATGGGAGAGATCTATCTAACAACCTGCTTTCCGCCGCCGATCTTTCCATCTATCTCGTCTCGATATCTGTAGTAGCTCGGGGCACCGTCCGCGCATATATCTGGGTCTTCTCGTTTCCGTTTATGGCTCGATTAGAGTCCTCTACGGGCAGCTGGTCTGGTCGGCCCACGTACCAGCCCAACAGCTTTAACTATTTGTTGAATCTGGCTGTACAAATCAACTCTATATTGGAATAAACTCATTAAGATTTTCTCAAAGAAAATCTGATGAATTTTGCAATATGATGCCCGGTGAGGGAAAATATACTACTCACTCCATCCTACTAATATCTAATGTGCGCTGATATTTTTGTTGGTCTATGATACAAGACTTTGACCACTACTACATACTAAATTATAGTATGAATTGGGAATCTATAAATGTTATAGTTGGATTTTTCTTGCAAAATTCTTTCATTTCATATGCTTTTATACTTATTTTGTGGACATACAAATCATATTCAAATTTGTAAATAAATTAAGGCCGCATTATATTATAGGATGGATGGAGTACTACTATAATGTTGTCCAATGATATAAAATGCGTACAAAATCGGTGAAAATCGACAGGAAACGCGTGTGGATATACTCCCTCCATTCTGAAAAGGATGTCACAAATTTATATAAATTTGGATGTATGTTATACTAAATAGTGTCTAGATATATTTGAATTTTAAAAAAATTGCGACATCCTTTTTAGGACCAGGAGTGTAGAAATTTAGGCTAGCACCAATAAATTGACAATAGGATGCCTGATTAGGAAACACGTCAGGTACTACTAGAATGTTGCCCAAGGATATAAAATGTGTACACAATTGGTAAGAATCAACTCTTAGAATAATTTTTCCATGTCACTACACCTTGCTAATTTGGTAAAGATTGATCGTTGAACCGTCACTTGGTTAGGTTTAGGTCCTGATATTATTGTTCAGGTCCTTGAGTTTGAACGCTTTGTAATCCCTCCTGATTAATAAAGCTCCATTTATCCCGCAAAAAACAAGATGTTGTCCCTGTAAAAAAAGACGCTGAATATCAACAAGAGAATCCTGAGCCAATTGCGTGCATACCAACTGTAGAACCCTAAGGTTAGAGAGTTTACCAAATTAAAACTATGTAGGGGCTTGCTAGACAAAGTGTACAAGAAAGACCAGTCTGGGCTTCTTTATTCTCATGAATTTCACGCAAAAATAAAGGCGCCTAAAGATTAGTCAAAAATCAAATATTACTAACTTTGACCAAATATTTAGGAAAAAATAAAATATTTGCAATATTAAATGGCCATATTAGTAAAATATACTTTATGGTGAATGTAATGATATTGATTGGGTATTGCCAATAGTTTTAGGGTTCCAAAGCGATTTAGTACATGTTTAAGAGGTATGACCAAAAAATCATCGTCTTTGCTTTTTACGGCTGTTTTCATGACCTATTGCTCATAGTTTTGAGGTTTCGGAACGATTTACATGTTTCAGAGTTATGATAAAAAACTCATCATTTTTTGTGTTTTACGGCTATTTTCATGAGTTATTGTAAATGTTTATACTTTTTGGTATAAACTTAGTCAAACTTTAAAAAAGTTGATTTTAACTAATCCTTAGACGCCTTATATTTTGGGACCGAGGAAGTAGTAAATTATATGAATTGGGAATCTATAAATGGTAAGCTAGATTTGTCTTGCAAAAATCTTTCATTTCATATGCTTTTATACTAATTTTGTGGAGATAAGTATAAATCATAGTCAAATTTGTAAATAAAAAATTAAGGGTGCATTATATTTTAGGATGGATGGAGTACTTTAATGTTGTCCAATGACATAACATGCGTAAGAATCGCTGAAAATCGACAAGAAACTTTTATGTTGCGTTTGGATATAGGAATTTAGACTAACATTAATAAATTCACAATCCCTCGAAACAGGCTTTCGTCCCAATATATTAATATAGAAACACACCATACAACCAACAACATATCCGAATGGAAGGAAAAGCTAGGGCCACCTTCTCCAAAGAGCTCCACGTCGAGCAGGGCCGCCCGCCGCGCCCAGATCAGGTCAAAGGGCCTAGATCTGGGGCGAGAAGGCACCACACCGCCACTAAGACGTTGCCCCGCCACCACCGGAGTGCCGGCACCGCTCCTCGCCCAAGCCAGGGTCTCCCCCCCCCCTTTCGGCCCATGGGACCAACTGGGATATTAATAAATAATAATTTCTTATTTATTGTTAATATAAATATTTATTTCGAAGCTTTCTGAATTAACATCCGGACACCTCCAAATTAATTCAAAACCTTCGTAAAATATTCTCGATGTCTTCTTTCAATGTCCGGAACCATTCCTTCAACTCTTGGTGATATCCTAGACACCTCCGGAATATTCCGAGACACCTCGAAACATTCTTTTAGATTTACTTCATCCAATTATTCGCATTTACATTCTAAAATGCCGTAAACGTCTTAAGTGTGTGACCCGGCAGGTTCGGATATTTGCAAATATGTTTGAAACTCATTCCGTGACAATGATTACTATCAGTGTCCCGCAAATAACACGAAGTTCTTTATCGTGTGAACCATCTCACCGTCCAGATGTAGATAAAGTGTCTCCTACACATGCTCGGTAAATCGTCTTCGCCATTATGCCGGTCCATCTCTAAGGCGTAGATCGATGCAAAGACCCTTTAACACCACCACGATGCCAAATAGCACCACCGGCCGGCAAAGGAAGAGATACCGATGCATACGCGCTGCTAGAGTGTTCTTAACTTGTCTTTTGTTTGGAGTCAGCTGTTTAATTTAATCGAGGTTGCGTCCTCTGAATAGGGACTGAACAACTGGTGCTGGGTCTATTTTAATTCTTAAGGCCCCTATTGCAATTGAACAACCATTTTCGACAAAGTATGAAGCGCTGGCGAGCTCAGCTTTTAATTGGTCTCTACTTGTTCAGGTCAGGAAAAAGGGTAATAAGAGTTTACTAATTCTTATACTCTCTGGAAAATATCAAGATCTTTTTCATCGAATGAACAATTTCTTTCTTTTCACCTACCAGAAGCAGCAATATGACGGACCATACAAAGTCTGGCGCCCAAGGCCTCTGCTATTCCATTTGTTACAAGTAGGGCCAGAATTTGAATTGGAATTCTTTACGAGGTACAATTTGAGATGTGCATATGCATAAGAGCCATTTGGATAATGGAGTGGTTGAAGAGAGGCCATGTTTGGGACGCAAACTTTGTTTTAGTCAACCTTAGAATTTAGTAATTTGTTTCCATGACGTGACATGCACCTCAACAACTTCAGCTAAGACTCAGCTAGCAGCACATTATTCTCCTTATACTGTATATCAACCACGCCCAGCACATTGGCAAGCGCAATCCTTTATCGCTGCAGTGCATCTTTTGCAAGGTTGGTGTCTTTGTCATTACTATCTTCTGATCAGTTTTCTGTTGGTTTGACAACCTGATATATGCATGATCTTCACATATATAGCCTGATATTTACTGGTTAATCTGCGCTTGTTTTATGTGTAAGACCTAGCTAGCAGCGCATTCTCCTTCCATTCCATTGCGTCAACAAGTGTATTCTCCTCTCTCGCCGCGGGCGTTTTTGCAAGGTATGTGCCTCTACCATTACTATGTATCGAGTTTTCTTCTGCTTTCAGAACCTCTGCGCTAGTTATCTACAAATGGTTGGTGCCCTCAGCATAGCTCTCTTTCTAGTCTACTTCTTTAACAACCTGGTAGTTAATTACATACGTGCCTAGCTATTTGATCCTCTCGCTATTCTTTGTTATGAATGGATCTCTGATCTGCAGAAGCTCCACTTTTCTGCTGGTAGAGGACAACAGGGATTCTAGCTAGTGGTAAAATATAAACATGTATTTTCCTCCCATGCACCAGTTTGTCCTGCAGGGAGAACAGTAACATGGACCAAGCAAGTGCGTTGCCCAGGATTATGGCGTACCATTTATTGGAGCAGATGACAAATGGTTTCTCTGAGGACCGGGAGCTTGGTAGAGGCTCGTATGGAAAAGTCTATCTGGTACAATATATATGGTTCCGGATCACAGTTTCATACATTCATAAAGGGCATGATATAAAACTTGTGAATTCAGACACTCTGCACATTATTTGGTCAACACAATGTTGTTGGGTTCATTTTATGTATATATCTATGTAGGGAAAGACAGGAATTTTATGTAATTGTTTTCCTTTTTTCATAGCTGATACGTATATCGCTAGAAATTAACAGAAATTAAGCTAATAGTGTGACATATTCAACAGGGATTGCATAAGGATGGGGAAAAGATTGCTGTGAAGATGCTCCGTCCCATGCTAGGACTTGATGATGAGCAATTTGAGAAGGAGTATCACAACCTTGAACGTCTCCAAAACGAGAATATTGTGCGGTTAGTTGGCTATTGCAATGAAACTAGGCGAGAGTTTGTGCCATTCGAAGGAAAAAGGGTTCTTAGTGAAGTGACACATAGAGCGCTTTGCTTTGAATATATGCGAAATGGGAGCCTGGACAACTGTCTTTCCGGTATGATGCACTATGCGCTACTTGTATTAGTAGAATAGTAGGTAAACAATAATCTTGATGCATTGTGTTCTACCTTAATCTGATGTTCTCTGTTTGTTGCTACAGATGAAGCTAGTGGACATGATTGGTACACACGCTATGCAATAATTAAAGGGATTTGTAACGGGTTGAAATACCTTCATGAGGAATTGGAACCTCCGATTTTTCATTTGGATTTAAAACCAGCAAATGTACTTTTGGATGAAAACATGGTTGCGAAAATTGCAGACTTTGGATTGTCAAGGCTCATGGGACAAGAAGGAACTCGCATCACAACAAGTGCTATAGGAACAATGTAAGATGAATTCTACATATCAACTAATAAGTATTTCTGTAATCATGTAGTTATCTTGGATTAGACGCATGGTATGATTCCTAGTAATACTTATGGTGTGCCATGCAGTGGCTATCTACCGCCGGAATATATTAATCGTCATGTAATTTCAAATAAGTTGGACATATTCAGCTTGGGTGTCATAATCATAAAGATAATGACAGGACCTATGGGTTACTCTCGGAGTGCTGAAATGCCATCCCAGAAATTCATTGATCTTGTAAGAAAATTGTTTTCTTTTTTGAAGACAGTTGCGTAATTTTTCCATAAAATATACTTTGTTTTCTAATGTACTGCCCCTTATATTCATAATAACCAGGTAAATGATAATTGGAGGAATAGGCTACAAGCAACGGCATCATGTGCGGTAGAATCGTACTCGTATTGCGAACAAGTAAAGAGATGCATTGAAATAGCCTTAAGCTGTGTGGAGTACGATCGACACAGAAGGCCGACTATAGGGGACATAGTTCATGAGCTTAACGGGACCGAGACTGTGAGTACATTTCCTGATGTGTTACGAAATGTCCAAGGGTCATCAACGGAGCAGGTGTGATCATTAGCTGAACAATTACATTTTAGCGTTTTTTTCTCTTGGTATACAAATATTTTGTCAATATCCATAAAACCCTAGCCTATCCATTTGATTGTGATATGATTTGTTTTGAGCAGTTATTATAATTGGGATGAACACATGCAACATGTAGAGATTCATTATCTTAAATTAAATATGTGTGCTTCCAAATAATGTGCAGGAAAGCTATCAATCTCAGAGAAGAACAACACAAGTAGATCAAGGAAAAGATGCGAGAGAAGAAGAACCGATCGAGGGTGAGAATCTCTTTGGGAAAGTTGTGGACAACTACATGTTGGATCAAATGCCGAGGTATGTGGGCAAACCTAAGGCGCAGGAGGACCGAGCACGAGAGGCCTTGAATTTGGTGGATGAGGACGGAAAGCATGTGAAAGCTTCCAGGTACTTGTCCGGTCTCAGGTCGTCACGCAGCATTTTCCTTGTGCCCAACACGATGTGCCTCGTCTATAACGCGACCGGCAGCACTCTCTACTACATCGCACAACACGACTGGAATGGCCGTGTCTGCCGCCCTCGCTACCCTACAAGTATCGGGAATGGCCAGTGGGCTGCCTTCCGTCATGCCCCCCGGTACCCTGCAGGCTCCATAGGCGCCGTCGTGTACCGCGGCAAGAACAAGGATGGGATCAATAGCCAGGACTACCTCCTTGCCTGGCTCACACCGGTGAACACAGCCTTCTTCAGACCCAGCAACAAGGTACGTACATTTAGATTCTATACAAAAAATGGGACTATGATAGTATAATACTTAATACAATGCATTGTAGCAATAGTATCATACACTAGTATTATATGTATAAAACTAGTATGATATTGTCCACTGTGACCAATCCAATAAGGCCTTTCACAAAGAAATTTTCTTAGCGTTGTATCATATGGACTGCAGGTTACATAAAAGAAGAGAGAGAGAGAGTTGTTGTATACAACTTTGCACATCATCATAGGCAAAAAAAACCTATATCTAGTCAAACCACACAAATGCTTGTACCTAAAATCATTAAAATGCAACGCTCTAGGAAAACAATGTATTGCAAGAGTTGTTTCTACATTTCTAATTTCTCATATAAACATATGCTAAGAAACACTCCATTGTGAAACGCCCGATAGCAAATTTAATAGTGTACTTGGTTGTTGGCCATATGGCATGTCATGTCATCTATAACCAGTCATTTAGCCAACATGCGCAATTGTTAGCTATAGTTTATTAATATATATCCCACTTTCCACTCTTACAAAGCATTTAGGAGCATTTCCTAGAGCTGGATCTTAATTTACTACCATCATAGCCTCTCTCTCTCCTACCAATCAACACAAACACCATATTTTAACTCTTATAGCCAGTTGAAATGGATCTATTGTACTTTCGCTAAGTGGGCTTGGTGCACTTACTTGTGTAGAGATCGAGAGTAATAGAATCTCCTTTTCAAATTGGTTTTGACTATTGATTCATTCATATAGGCTTATTGTGAGATTGGTGTTGTCGATTGCTTTCAATCAAGTTGGCATAATATATTCGAAAAGATGAAGAATTCCGGTTACTCTTCGGTTGTCCATTCTGATGGATGCCAGATTGACTCAAAAATTGGTGAAGATCCTCTTACCCCTTGGTTTACTGCAAGAATCACCTAGCTCCTAGGTCATGTTTAGCATTGTCTATGACCTCTATGGATCCATATACGGTCAGTCAATTTGGGTTGTGATTGTATAATTTGTATGACAAGTGGTGGTGTGTATTGTTTTGATCGGCTGATTCTATCGTCGATCATTTCTCGTAATTATAGAAAAACTTGTTTATGGCAAGAAAACGTATCGGCGACACGGATGTGATGGTGACACGGTTTTGATGCATTGTATGATTTTGCTAATTCTAACGAGAATTAAATTAGAGGTCGTTTAACTCAAGCACTACAAGAAATACGTTAATTTTTTACCCTCATATTGGTCACTTTATGGTCATTGTTTTTCATTTATGATTTTTTTTCACCAAAAATAGATGTTCAAAAGTTGAGCATAACTAACACACAGTAACGACTTTTTAAAAAATGGCCGCAAACAGTTATGACCAAATTTTGGTTACGCGTGATATGGCATGTCCACATCCGGTCCTATGACCCCTTTGTCACCAAAAAAAGGTGTTCAAAAGTTGTGTGTAACTAGCAGAAGGTAAAGGTTTTTTAAATGATCACAAATAGTTATGACCAAAATTTTAGTTACTCGTGTGTTCACATCCGAATTGGCCGATCCTATGTGGCAGATCCGTGACCAAATCAAATGGTCGTAAATTAAAATAAGCCTAGTAAAGTTCAACCATTTATATGGGCCAAGCAAAAAAAAACTTAGCATTTTTCTTTCCTAGGCATTGGCCGTTTACAATGCATTCCAATTTGGGTCATGGCCTTTTACACTATATTTCATTTTGGGCCTCAGTCATTTTACATTTATTTCATTTTTGGGCCTCGAAAATTTTACGTTGCGTTCCTTTTTAGGCCTTGTTCTTATCAACAAGTTAGTCCCACTTGTTAGTTTTCTATTCTCACATTTTCACACTTCACAATAACATGTATTCAAAATGAAACAAAAATAAAACATACAAAAATTCTTGAAATAATAGTCTAAATTAGCCTACGAAATTCTTGAAATAATAGCCAATATTGGTCTATTATAGTCTTTATATAGTGTTCATACAACCAGATATGCTGACTAATATAATATAACTAGCACTAAATTATAACTAGTTACTCTTTGATTTGTCAAGCTTCATGCCTCTTCAAATTTCTTTGGCCTAGAGCTTCTCAACTAGGGAGGAAACATATACATTTAGAGCTATGTACTAGCAATTAGGAAAAACAGAGAAGAACAATCTACAAGCACATAAGTCTACATCACTTTGGAAGACACAAATATTCATTTGATTGGGCATGAAAATCATACTAGGACAACCACATGGAAGTATAATTATAAGAACAATTATAGTAACAGTCTTAATTCAAGCCAAGGATCGGCTAGTACATCAAGAAGTAAAATGCAACGGATAAACATGAGGTTTACAACAGCAACATCCCAGTCAATGATCTTAGACATGAATAATCGATATTCCGTGAATGAAGTCATGTATCTATTATTAAATTAATATGCTTCATATATCGTAAACGTATCTATAATTTTTTATGCTCCATGCTTGTTTTGTATCAACTTTCTTATGTTTTATCTACACTTTGAGGTATTTTCATATATTTTCCGGAACTAACCTATTGACAAGATGCCGCAGTGCCAGTTGCCTATTTTCTGCTGTTTTTGGTTTCAGAAAATCTAATAAAGAAATATTCTCGGAATTGGACGGGACAAAAGCCAAAGTCAATATTTTAACAGAGCAAACACAGAGATCGAAGGGCAGACGAAGGGGGGCCATGAGGTGGCCACACCATAGGGTGGCGCGGGCACACCCTAGGGCGCGCCACCAGGTGGTGTGGGCCCCTCGGGCGCCACCGACCTTGCCCTTCCGCCTATATATTCCCTCCGATGCGAAAACCCTATGACATCCAGCCTCAATCCACGAAAAGTTCCGCTATTTGATAAAGGTGATTTCTTGTTTATTAGAACAATATGATAAAGGTGATTTCTTGTTTATTGAGATGTTACACAAGATTATATTCAGTGCGTGGTATTTATATTAACTACCACTATTTGGTTTGAAAAATGTTTGTGACAACTTGACGATGGTGTGTGGCAGTGAAAATGGAGCAAATCGGTTGGAGATGACCCCTATCTTTTCTTTAATCTTTTATCATGACCAAAAAAATAGCAAGATAAATTATTGTTGACATATTAAATGGAATGCATTTGTTCGGTGTAATCTATCCTAATCACAATTTCTATCACACAGAACTAACTTTTAAAAATATGGTCGCACTTAAGAAAAATCTAGAACCTTGCATTGTTATAGAAAGGGTCCTATTTATTTGGTGCGCAGGGTATTATAGTTTGTTTCATCCCATGTAAAAGTACCATTGGGATCGTTGATCCATTTTACCCGGGGCTACAAGTGGGATCATGTCTGTAGCGGATCGACAACGCAAGTATGCATGCATCGAGCTCTCATTGTAGACAATGTCTTGGGCCGCTCCTGCGGTGATGTTCATGAGCAACAACGGAAGCCATCCTCGTCGCAGGCACACTTGGGCTCTCAGAGATAATGGCAGAACAAGGCGAGCAAAGGTGAGCTCGCACTCGTCAAAATACCATGACATTCCAAGGTGAGCCCTATTTCCGGAAGTTTCGTCTTCTGGGCCGGGCAGGAGACACCATGGCCACATGGAATTTTTAAAAACATATCGTGTGACTACTAATTTATCTTTTCCATATAAGGCGAGTTAAATAATCACTTTATTCTTTTTAAATGTTCTCATCCTGTCCGTTTCGTATTTCTTTAACAATCAATACCATATATATTATTCGTAGTAAATAGTACATGGTAATGGTAAAGACACATGAGCTGCCTTCAGCAATTACAAAATAAAGTCTAAAATAAATTATCCAATCATCTCGAAATAGGTTTTCGCCCCGCTTTATAAATAAAGCAACCAGGTGAAACCGCTGCTGGACCAGACAGCACAACGCCCAAAAGAAGAGACTCAACACGATACAAGTAGCACGGACGAACATGTGCAAAGAGAAAAAAGAAACACAGATGACAGTGAGTCGACTAAACAAGGGCGATCCGAGACCGCTGCGCCCACCGGCTATGTCCCACCACGCTCCAAGCCCTCCGATGCACCATGTACCAAGCAGCACCCTCGCAGAGGGAGGCGCCGACGCTCGACGCAGCTACTCGGACCAGTGAACTGGTCCTAGGGTTTCCCCCGGTACTCAGGGCACACAGGGAGAGGGAACTCCACAACGCCCTCCAAGAAGGAAAGGCGCCACTCGAAAGCGGCACCGCGGCGGTGTCGGCTAAGCCGACAAGGATTTCTCCCGATCCCCTCCCCACCAAGACGCCCCGAGGCACACCGGAGCACCACCACCAACCTAGCCACCCACTAGCATGCGCCACCACGCTCTCGAAAACACCCTTGCCGTCTCGTCGAGGACCTTGGAGTGAGTCCTGCAAGCCGGAGGACAATGCCGTCACGAGACGAGGAACCGCAGTACCGAAGCCGTGCGGGAGGGACCAACCTCCACCACCAAGAGGTGGTAGTCGGCCGAACAGGGTATCCGGGGCACACCAGGCCTCGGCGAGCCCGGCCGGGCCCGGAATGGGCTCGTGAAGCCCCAGTCACCCTGCTGCAACATGCAAAGCACGATAGCGCAGTCCCAAGTCCCAGCGGCGTCGCCGCCTCCATATCCAGGAGGTGCAGCACCCGCCAGCAGGGCGGCCTACCCAGGCCCAGATGGGGCCCGCGGGGCCCAGATCTGGGTCGAGCCCCTGCTTGCGCCACCGGAGCGCTCCACCACGCAGCAACCTGTGCCACCACCCCGCCGTCCTCCCGGCCGCGCGTCGGACCGCCGCCTGCGGAGGAACTACCGCCATTGACACCCGTCGTCGTTGCCCGAGATCTGCAGGGGCAGGCTTCGAGCCCCTGCCGCCGCCACGGGCCACAATAGCCACCAGCACCACCGCCCGCCGCCGCCTCCAGATGCGGGAAGTCGCCCCCGACGCCGCACGCTGGCCGCTGCCACGCCGGGACTCGCCGACCTCCGCCGAGCTGCACCGCGCGCCCAGGCTCACACCGCCCCGCCGGGATCACCTTGCGTCGGGGAAAGAAAGGCCGCCGCCGCCGGCACCGCGCGGACTTTGCCCGGCGGCGGGAGGGGAGGAGGGCGGAGAGAGGTAGGTCGAGGTCGGGTAGGGTTCGCCCGCTTCATCGCCCTGGGGAAGGACGAGCGAAGCATGCACCCAGCTAATCATCGAGGTCTTCAAACTCTTTATTCTTCCATGACACAATCTTGTGCTTTTTCGAAGGCACATAAAAAGACGTAGATACCAAATCATAGACCTGTAAATACCAGTGAGAGTTTTCCTATAATTTTAGTTTGAGCCGCGGTGCCAAGGCTACGTGAACGCGTGTAGCGATTATAGTAAACATCCAACATCGGCAAGAGTGCCAACACGAGTATTTCAGGGTCAACCGAATAGCCTTGTCGACGTCGCTAGGGAGCCGAGAGTATGAATCACCATTATCGAGAATGTGACAGCCGAGAAAGATATTGCGAGGACAAACCTCCTCGCGATAACCAACAAAAACCATCCAAGATCGATCCGGTAAAGTAAGATCTGAAAAACCATATCTAAAAAAATTGATCTTCCAACCCCACCATTGACGTCGAAAAGAAACTCTCGTCGTCGAACGAAGGGCTAAAGAACACTTATTGTAGACGATGTCATCTTTATCGACGCGGAGACCCAAAAGAAGGGGCAAAATTCTAATCTAATTTATTGAAAATACTACTTGTACAAAAACTTAACTCATAGATCAGGTTTCCTGCTCCTCTCGGCGCCGGCGAGGCCAGCGGAAGGAGGGGAAACCGACTATGGAGGAGGAGGAGGGTGGAGACAGCTAGGTTTTGATAAGAAAGAGGGAGGCGGCGGCTGTTTCTACTACCCCGTATTATGAGATACCGGGCAGCATTTGCGGCACGTGACGCGTAGTATAGCATTTGGCGGCAGGCACTAAGAGTGAAGCAACCAGTGAATTGTTCTTTTACTCCCTTGATCGGAGGGTAACAGAAGTTGAAACAGTATGGTGCAATGCCTCGCAGGGCAATGTACGGAATTTTGCTTTTTTAGATTGTATGGATTGTTGATCGATTGCTTGCTTGTGTACCTAAGAACAACACATGGAGATTGGTCATGAACGACTGTACCCATGGGACCTAGGGATGTCAAACGCCAGCGGCGCCACATATCGTCATTTAATTTTATCATAAACTTATTTTTTTCAATTAGTTTCTATAATCACATACCTATAACTAACAGCATATAAATGGCACTAAACGGGATGCCGTTTACATCCCTAATGGGACCATGACCTTGAGACACGCACACAACTTCAGTGGTCACATTTTGGCTATTTTTTAAAAATAATATATTTTTTAATTCAATTTTACAAATAATACATGAAATGGGGAATTTATGAATCTAACAGGCGGCGGGCCTCTTTTCTAATTAAAAAGACGACCAGGAGCTAATCATGCATGGTATTTGGAATCTTGGTCGTCTTTTCAATTAAAGAAAGGGTCCATCGTCTTTTAAAAAGAAGACCAGATTCGGTCGTCTTTTAAAAAGAAGACGGGCCGTTAGATTTGCAAAATTTTCATTTCATGTATTATTTATAAAATTGAATAAAAAAATGTATTATTAAAAAAAATTAGCCACATTTTGTTTCTTAAAAAAGGAGGTTAAAACACCGCTAGCTGGCCCAGCTACCAATGTCGATTCTAGTCTTTCCGTTGCTGGGCAGCATTTGCGATCGGAAATAAAACCGCTGCGCGTCACGTGCTTTTGTACGGTGGCATGGAAAAACGCATGCGACTCTCAACGGGCCCACGTGTCAACGCGATTTTTTGTTCAGCGGTACTCCCTCCGTTTGGGAACAGTGGAGATAACCACATTTTAGTATAGGTTTTAATGAATCAATACACTAAAATGTGTCAGATACATTTAATTATAAATTTAAAACATCGTGTATTTCTAAACGGAAGGAGTATTAGTTCGTAAGAGTGGGATCCCACATAGATCTCACTATTAGTTTATTTTAAATTTTATAGTAAGTTTTACACTAGAAATCTCAGAATAATCTAGAAGTAGGATCAAGGTGGGGTGGGATCGCAGATAACACCGTAGTGAATCCAGTCGAGGAATGTTCCGGTGACCCTCACTCGATTAGTATAGTGCTCCAATACTGCCATATCCTAAACATGCCGTGCATGCAATTGGTACTAATTAATTAGTTGGCCGTATAGTATCATATCTCTCGCTTTTCTCGTCTACCTTTTGGTCAAGTCAGTCACACCCGATCGACGTGTGCATGCATGCCAATATGCCATTGCTTTCCCAAATATCTTTCTCGTGCAGAGCAGTGCATGCATATCGTATCATCTTAATTAGTTTAAGGACCCCCGGTCCGGTCCGGTCTAGCCTCCCATCGATCCATTCACATTCCTCTTTGGCCTTAGCTGTTAAGCAAAGTGCACCTTACCTTTTCTCATCTCCTCGTCCACTTGTGGCTCGCCTTCCTCATCTCTTAGTTTCCGTCTCGCCATTGTACTTGAACTTGATCGGCCAATGGCTCGGTTGATACGTGTTCTTTCTTTCTTTCTCTCTTTCTCTCTTTACCTCGATGGTTAATCGCGGTGGAAAGAGCCACCAATCTTCGGTCGAGCAATCCCAGATAGACTATGGCGATGAACTGATGACAAACGGAAAGAAAAATTGACATTCTTGGCGGGACGTGGATACCTCGGATGCCTACTCGATTAGGGTCTGTTGATGCAAGTTGTGTATCTTCGGGTTGCTGACATGTGGGCCCCCATCTGGTGGCCCCGCATGTTCGAAACTCAAAGTCAGAGGGAATTACCTTGCAGAATTTGGGTGCCCCGGATGTAGTTTCGGCATGTGTCAGAAAAATTGGAAAGTCCTTTTGGATCCAATGCTCCCTGCATATTAAAAAGGTTCAAACAAGCGTATTTATATATTTTAAAAAATTGAAATAAAATCCTAAAAGTAGCTAATGATGTTCTAAATTTTAATTTGAAATGTTTTGCATTCTGAGCTACACAAAAATGACAAAGTCTCATTTTTTTATTTTAAATCACTATATGCTCAGATCTACAATTTTGTCTCTTTTTTTAGAAAACAATTTTGTCATTTTTATAGCTCAAAATTGCACATTATTTCAAATTAAGGTTTTCCATCTCTGTGGTACACGTGTTTGACTATATGCTGATTTATTTTTAGATTTTTCTGAAACTCATAAATATGATTTTTTTTTTTAAAAAAAATGGGATCACTATCAAAAAATTGCTTAATTTGAATATAACAGAAGAAACAATAATTATGTAGTACCTAGCATGTGTCGGATACCCGGATGCCTACTCGATCACAGGTACGAGCGAATATGGGCACTGTCATTTGATGCGAGCTATGTAACTTTTCTATCAACAAAATGTTATGTAACTTTGGGTCGCTGACATGTGGGCCTCCCGTCTAGTAGCCAACGTGTCAGCCACTCAAACTTAGAGTGGCCTAGGTTAGAGAATTTGGGCGCCTCGGATGTAGGTCGGCTTGCGTAAAAATTTGGTTAATTTGATAATAACAAAAAAAACAATAATTATGATATTTTTTAGGGATTCTATTATGATATTTTTACATAATTAATATAAGCACTTGAAACAGTGCCCGTCCTTGATTGGTTGCTTTTACAAGGAAAACATGAGCCAAGCAACATGTACGTTGAGGAGTTGAGGTGATCTCATCATGTGCACCATCAAGGTACCAATATGGCAATGGAGCATATGCCAGAATCACAGCATAATTGAGAAACCCTACTCTGCCTCTGCAAAGTTCTCTAGTCAGCACGCCTTTGGTGTGATCAGCAAAGGGACAACCACTCCACACGTCCACATGTGTGCTACGTAGGATCAACATATATTGTAGCCCTATCTACCTGTGATGATATCCTATGAAAAGATTGTCGCTGTTCGATTCGGCGACTTTTACGCAGATCCAAAGTGGTCCTAGACAAAATGTTGATAAGCAATGCAGCGAGTGCTGTCCTCCGGTGTGGCCATTTGCTGGGTTTGGATGGCTGGCACTGTTAGCATTGCTAACAAAAAGCAGGAGGTCAGGTCCTAACCCTAACTTTAGAAAGAGTAGAAGAGGTGAAGTTCTGCTCAGGATTGACTTGATGACACCGACGAATCTAGCAGCTAAATCCCTGCGATCCAGCCCTCTTAATTTTTTTTGAAAAAGCGCAGGAGAGCTGCGTTTTCATTGATAGAGGAAGGAGTACAAGGTACTCAAGCTATACAAAGTCAAGAGAAAGGACATGAACCACGTCCAGAAATCAAGAAAGGAGAAAAACAAAACGGCCCGGAGGCCGGAAAAAAACCACCGCACTACTCTCGCGCCCATAGGTGCCGGCAACCAGCCAGCGCCCAACTCGAGCGCTCATCCTGAGCCTCGGAAAAGACTACCGAAGGAGGCTTGTCGAAGCCCCGAAAAATACGGTCGTTGCGCTCGCGCCAAATGAACCAAACCAGGAGGAGAGCCAGGGTCTTGCTCCTCTTCGCCGCAGGAGAGCTTGCATCAGATGAAAGACCCTCCAGCCCTCTTAATTTTCGATGTCGAGTTGATGTGCCTCAAAAGTAGCCAATCATATAACACTCTGAATTTTCTTTCAAGAACTATACGCTCAAGATTATATTCCATGAAAAAAAATTATATATGTTCAAGATAAAATCTTCAAAAAAAAATTTTAAGGAGGAATGCAACAAACCTGGAGTCTTGCTGATGTATCCAATTAGGTACTGCTGCTTTCCGATTCTGGCAACCAACAAGGAATGCAACAGAATAGATTCCTCCGTGACATTTGCCTCACTCTTCAAGGCTTCGAAAGCCATGACAGCCTCACCCTGCATTGGTCCAATGGAACCTTTGTGCTATCAAAGAAGAATCATTTCAAGAGCTTGGTTTTAGTGGTTTATGTTCTCTATGCAACTACGTTTCCTACTGTACATGTAATCTTCTAGCTAAGTACTCCCTCCGTTTCAAAATATAAGATGTTTTAGGTTTGTGAAGAAAGTGTATCTAGACTTCTTTTAATGTGTAGATTCATTCCAAACATGAGTGAACCTACATACTAAAAGTAGTCTAGATACATTTGCTTCACAAAGCTAAAACATCTTATATTTTGAAACGGAGGGAGTAGATCTCTTGGGCCATCTTTGGCAATAAATAGCAAGAACTATGTCTAGGCAGAGAGGCACACATATACCTGAATACGTGTACACAAAAGTGATTCCAGAGTGCAAATGGAGGCAAGGATCAACGAGAGGTGCATGCACACACATGGCATGAGCAACCTTTTTGAAGGGCCCTGCATGCACGCATATGCATCCACGCCCACGCCCATCTGATCTGTCCAGCTGGCCAAAAGCCAAATGTTCCTAGTGTTTCCTTGAGAGCACAAGTCTTTCCTCGCATGCATGCATCTATTTGGATTGGATTGAGGATGATGGCTGATTGGGATGAACATATGCACACTGACCAGTACAAGACTGCAGGCACTAGATCAGGATCGTTGTGTGAGGGTCACCAGGCATCGAAAGCACCTTTGTCAACTGGACCTAAATAAAACTTTTGTCCAGAGCAAAGCACAATTTTTCCTTTTGCGTGTGTGTGTTGAGAGCATCACTAATAGGACCCTTAAAAATGGCAAAAACCACGAAATTCCGACGACTATATGGGCAGTGGCCTGCTAGTGCGAGCTAGCAGGACCCGTACTCGGCCCGAATTTTTACGGGCCCCTCTACTCGGCCTAACCAAACCTTTATAAATAGGGGCAGCGAGGTGTTTACGGGTTGCAACCCTTACTTTCTTCGCCGCGATAACCCTAGCGCCATCGCCATCCACAGCTCCGGCGAGTCATTCCGCATCGCCCGTAGGTAGATCGGAGCCACCGACGCCGACATGTCGTCGAGGGGTGGGGGATCTGGCCATGGGGGAGGTCGCAGTGGAGGGGGCCCTGCTGATGCGACGGGAGAAGCAGTGGCGGGCGGCGCCGGAGCTCGACGAGGACATGCGCCGTCGTTGGAATGCGTATGTAGGGACGACGAGGCGCGCGAGCCTCCACTACATCAAGCCCCCACAAGCCGATGCCGCGCAAGCTCCGTCACTACTACGAGGCGAACGTCTTCGACTCGACGGACTCGGGCACGGAAGCTGTCTGTGCTCCGCGAACTCCGGCGACGCCGCCTCAAGCGCGCAGGTACGCCGGCGAGAACTCGCAGGGCTCGAGCTCGTAGACGCGCGCCCTCTCCGATGAGGATTTCCTGCGCGACGAGCTCGAGGAGCGCTCGCTGCTAGAACGCGTCATGGCGGTGTCGGCGGAGGCTCGCGCGGCCGAGCTCCGGCGGGAAGAGGAGGAGCTGCAGCAGGTGCTGGCCTAGCTCCGCGCGATGGAGGAGGGCGCAATCCCTGTCGTCGTCCTCGACGACGATTAGCCGGCGTCGTCACATGCCCATAGAGCTATGGCGGAGGCGATTTTGGTCCTAGTGTGCCCCGCCGCCGCAAGATATGTAATTTTGCAATGATCACGTTGATATGTGAACAATCGAACCTAAATTTGAAATCCGCAATCTATGATCGTGTCTATATTTTTTCAGCGGGGTTTTGATTTTGAAAATAAGTGTCAGGTGCTGCTCCTGCACGGATGAACACTAACCCATAAACGCGGAGTACATGGCTCTATACTCCTCTTTTTACGGGTCGAAGTTTAGAGGTCTTGCTAGTGATGCTCTCACTAAGAACAAGAGGCGGGGTGTCGCTTGATCACCGGTGTGCAGTTACATCATACCCTCGTTGCCTTCTATCCACATGCTTTTCTCCTGAAAACAGGAATGCCACACCCTGTCTGAAAATATATAAAGATTTTTGCCATATTTCGTCGGCGCAATTTCCTTGCAACTGAAGGAGAATTGTCGGAACAAGAAAAAGATTGTCCAACACCAGCCACATGCCTGTGATGGACAACAAAGGATACATACATGTACTTTCAAACGGTAGTTTGAAAATTGAAAAGGGGCATCATGGGCAATTTGCAATAGTCTAGAACGAATTATGATCCACCTTTTTCCCGCTTTTTTTTCTCCCTATTGCTTATGCTTTTCCGCTTTGTTTTGTTATCACACACACAGGCTGCCTTTAAATTTCCCCCTTTGTTAGACCGCATTTGCTCCTTTCTCCCACACCTCCAGCTCCGCTTCCTGCATTTCCAGCTCCGTTTCCTCGCTAGCCTAGTCAGCCATAATACCTTCGCTCGTTGCTCCATCGATCAATGGCGGCTCCTGCTCTTAACTGCGTATTCTGTATTCTCCTGCTCTTGACCTCGTCTTCTGTATCGGGCCATGTCGCGGAGGCCTCGTGCCGTTCTCGGAGCCGGCGGGAGCTCCTTGGCGCGAAGACGACCGTGCACGACGGGTTCGCGCCGGTTACCAACCCGGTGACCGTGCCGGCCACGAACCCGGCCGGGGTCGTCACCGTCCCTGCCACCAACCCGGGCTTCGTCACCAGCCCCAACTTCCCGCCGCTGTACCCGGAGCCGTCGACGACGCCCGACCCGTCGATGACGATGCCGGCGCCGTTCACCGCGCCGATCACCAACCCGGCCACGACGCCGACGCCGTTGTCCGGCACGTCGCCGGTCACCAACCCCGCCACGACCTACCCGTACCCGCAGCAGGGTGCCGGCGTTGGCGCCGTGCCGACGACGCCGGCGACCACGGTGCCCACGCCGATGTTCCCTGCTCCGGCGACGACGGTGCCCACCGGCGCGGCGCCCACGACCGTGGCCGGCTCGGGGCAGTACACGTGGTGCGTGGCGAAGGCGGGGGTGATGGAGGCGGCGCTGCAGGCCGGGCTGGACTACGCGTGCGGCATGGGCGGCGCCGACTGCTCGGCGCTGCAGCCCATGGGCAGCTGCTACAACCCAAACACCATGCAGGCGCACGCATCCTACGCCTTCAACAGCTACTTCCAGCGGAACCCCTCGCCGGCCAGCTGCGACTTCGGCGGCGCCGGCATGCTCGTCGCCACCAACCCAAGTAGCCACACTCCCGCTCACTCACTACATCACTTGACGTTCGTTAATTGACTCTGAAACTTTTGTATACTGACAAGTTGGAGAATTTCTTCAGGTTCAGGATCTTGCATCTACCAGACATCTTCAGGGTAAGATTGAGAAACGATAACTTGCTCAAATCAATTCTGGAACGGATGAATTTTTTTTCATCAGCTTCATATGGAACAGTTAACATCTTGTATGCTGATGATCATGCACTCGTGACATGTGCTGCAGTTCGGGCGGCACCGGTTCCACTCCGGCGGTGACCGGTACTACCGGGCCAGTGGGCATGACTCCGGGCTTCGGTGCAGCGGGCATGACACCAGGCTACAGCACCGGCCCGACGACAGGGACAGGGCCGGCGGTCGGCGGAGGGTCGACGGTGCTGAACGCGAACAACAACCCCGGCGGGACCTCGATGTACGGCCCAGACAACCCGACCGGCTTCTCCGGCGCCAGCAGCGGCGTCGCCTCCCTGTCCTGCGGCGGGGTCTTGTCTCTGATCTGGATATTCACCTTCGCGTGTGTCAAGGAGAAAGTGTAGCAGCACCCATCTCTGTGCTGATGATCCTGTGATGTGTTCTTCTCTAGTTGATATTCAGCTGTGTACAGAGATGGGTGAATCCATAGGAGGGCAGAAGACTAGATGTTTTGTGCCCATGTGTATATTGGTTGGGCTGAGCTGAGCAGAACGATGTTCAGCCATCATATATGTGTTAGGTATAATCGTAGAGTTCATCCTCTGTGAACTATGATATGGTGTCAGTTGATCTCCTTGCCACCCACCCAATGACCTTCCGACACGGTGAAGAGTGACGATGTGTAGGGGCACATTCAGTTCGAAGCCAGATGCTGTACATGTTCCAGGCTAGTAAAGAGTGGGATCAACATCAAATGTACATGCTGAATGCTGACACCCAAATCTCTGTAACAGATGGCACCCAGTAGCAATCTACATGTGAAAGCTCACCTCCCACCCAAGTTTTCTCAAGAAACAGAAGCTGGAGTAGTTGCTCTATTAGATCAATGAGATACAGTTGAGAGCACATGGTTACTATGATATCAGGCAAATCCATTCCGGAGCAAATAGCTTACACCAAAACTTGCAACATAACTTCTACAGAAGCAACTAGGAAAATTGTTGTATTGCAGTTACAAGACAGCTCCAGCCTTCCAGCCTTGATGAGATTCAAGATCCTTCTGTTTATGAGATCTTCCGAGCAAGGTTCTTCACTCCCGCACCAACACATTTTAGAGTAACTGTGCTCGAATTTGGATCAGGCTTGATGATGAACTTGACGTCAAGGAAATCCCTGATGTTTCGAAGTGTTTCTATGGCGTATGGTGTCAGTTGTCCCACACGCACCTTTGACACGTCGGGAGGGCATAGAGCGCACAGCAAAAACAGAAGGCCCTGCAAATTATTTACAGGAGAAACATCATGTAACAAATAGAAGGTTGCATTCTGAAGAAAAGAACTGGACAAGGAAAGGCAAACACAACCTCAGAAATCATTTCACGAAAATAAACCAATGACTAGGTTGACAGAGGAACTTGCATAAAACAATCATTCCGGTGGACTAAATCTATATGCAAACTATGTTCAGCTTGAATTTGTAATCCATATACAGCTTACATGGCTCGCGTTTTTAGTGAATAACATAACGCAGAGCTGTCTAGGTGCTTCAAAGAGCAGATAAAAAAACATTGTGCTGGTCAAGAATAGTATGAGAGGGGTGTACATAACAAAGAAACACAGCCATAATTCAAAAATATCTGCAACCGGCCTCCTAATAATTTAAGGAAAAACTGGTATGAAATGCCAAACCTGATGTGTCGAGTCAACAACTCCTCCTTGAGCTACCTCTTCTAGCAGCATTGATGCAACTTGTTCACCAAGATCCTCTGGAGACATCAGCTCAGGCTTCTCCGATTCTTTACTCATTTCATCAACATTGGTACAACTCACAGTAGCATCTGCAGAAATTAGACAGCCTGTTGTGGTCTCGGCAACTACGGATACACCATAGCCTGGTGACCTGCAACAAAGATGAATACATTTAAACTTTTGAGTTGCAATACACAAGGAGATAACAGCACAGTGCACCACTAATAATATTCAACAAGTTCTACTTCTAACTGGAAAAGTACCTTCCACCAGATGAACCAGATCTATGATCAGTGAATATATGAACATCTGGAATAAACTTATTGAAGAGTCCACGTGCAGCATAGAGGATACGGTTTTCAATCTGTGGAGATACTCTGGTGGAGAATGTTACACCTCTTATCCTCTTTACCATGCCTTCGTCAACCCAATTAACTGCCTGTGTGAAAACAGTTAACGTTAGAGGGGGAATGTCAACAGGAATCATGAAGTGTTAGCAGAAGTAAACTCCAACACACCGTTAACATGCTGTTTATATTGGGAACTCGAAGAAGCACTTCACCGCCACCAAGAGGAGGAGCTCCCCGGCTTTCAATTTTTAGCTCCAGTCCCTCAAGAGGAACACCAAAATGCTTGAGCATATGCAGCGTAACCATCCGGAAAGTGTCCACAGAAGGGTCCTTTGTATCATTTGTGATTCCTGTAAACATGGCATCAAATTCAGAATCCATGGCCAGGTAAAAAATGGAAGAAATTATATGATCAGTAACAACAATGACCATAAATTGTATGCACAACATAACGAAAAGTACTCTATTCTTTCTGGTGCTTTGTTGATTTTGCCTTATGGAAGTTTATAAATCTTCATACACATACTATTGAGGATCTCATGTTAACAGGGCATCTTCACTTGATAAACAGAAATGGCCATAAGGATGATGGACTCATGAAAATGAGCCCAAGCTTGCTTACTCAGCAACACTGAATTCGACCAAATTAACTAAACCCAAATAAAACCACCCTTTCTCAACACAATATACACCAGAACAGGGTCCACTCACATAATTCACATACACCAATTTAAGCAACCCATTTTGACTGAACTGTCAAACAAACTCTATAGCTCACTGTTCTAAGGCAAGCTAACCCTACAACCTCTTCCTGAAGGGTCCTTTGTATCATTTGTGATTCCTATAAACATGGCATCAAATTCAGACTCCATGGTAGAAGTGTAAGACATCGTATGGTCCAGTAACAACAATGACCATGACTTTTATGCAGAAGATAACTAAAGAAGTATTGTTTTCTTTCTGATCCTTTCTAAATTGTGCCTTATGGACGTTTATGAACCTTGATACACATATTATCAGGCACCTCACATTAAGGGCATCTTCATCTGATAAACAGAAATGGCCGTAAGGATGATAGTTTCAAGAAAACGAGCCAAAGCTTGCTTAATCAGCCACACTGAATTCAGAAGATAACTACGACCATCGATTTTATGCAGAAGATAACTAAATTAGTAATGTTTTCTTTCTGGTGCTTTGTAAATTTTGCCTTATGGACGTTCATGAAGCTGCTTGATACACATATTATCGAGCACCTCATGTTAACAGGGCATCTTCATCTGATAAACAGAAATGGCCATAGGGATGATAGGTCCATGAAAACTAGCCAAACCTTGCTCACTCAGCCACACTGAATTCAACCAAATTAACCAAACCCCAATAAAACACCCCTTATCAAAACAATCCACACCAGAACAGGGTCCACTCACAAAATTCACATAGACCAATTGAAACAACCCATTTGACTGAACAATGAAACAAACTCTATACCCCACAGTTCTAGAACAGCCTGACAGTGCACAACCTCAGCAGCCTGAAATATTGAAATCCCAGGGTAAACATGACAATCAATCGACCTAAGAGCACAATAATCTCCCGAGTTTCTTGCTAATTCCACACCACCTTAAGCACAAATTAGTAGATAAGAGAAGGCTTTTCACCTTTGAGACGAATCGATATGGGTGACCTGGCGAAAAGGCCGAGCAGTATGAGCGGCTCGAGGAAGTAGCCGATCCCCCGCTGCAGCCCGCAGTCGTGCTCCAGGTCCTTCCCGCCGATGATCACCCCTGGCTTGTACCTCAGCTTCGTCCCTGCGAGCAAAACCGGGACCAATCAGCAGCCGAATCGAAGCCTCCCCTGGGATTGGGAAAGGAGACACGGGTCAGAGGGGAGAGCAGGTGCAGTAAGTACCTGTCTCGTTGATCTCGACGTCGCTGTGGTCAGAGATCTTGTCGAGGAGGCGGAGGAGGGAGACCTCGTGGTCGCGGAGGCCCGGCGTCCCGTCGGCGCGGATGTCCACGATGGTGACCGGGGTGGAGGTCAGCGTCGCCAGCACCAGCCGCTGCCGGAAGTGCCGGCTGCCGGAGAGCCTCCGGGTTTTGTCCCGCGCCATTCTCGCCGCCGGCGCCGGGGATGGACGGTTGGGTATTCGCTCGCTCGCGTCCCGGTGGGGTTTGGTTGGCCGTGCGGCGGAGGCGGGGAGGGGCTTGCTTTGCTAGGGTTTTGGCGGGAGGCCCGGATTCTCTACCTTGCCAACGACAGGTCAGAGGCGGCCCGATGCCATGGGTGGTGCTATTGCTATAGGCCGCTTGCAGCGGCAGACGTAAATCGCGCCGCCTGAAGCCAACATAAGATGGGCCGGCCCATTTTATTTCCGTTCGCTGGTTCCTTCGCTACCTTTCTTTTTTTGGAAAATTTGCTACAGACATCGTTATTTTTTGGCGTTTGCCAAAACACACCGCTGGAATGTGTCTTTGCTGAGTACCATTATAATTTCATGCCACATTTGCCAGGACATACTGCATGCCACAATGGAAAGTTTGACATATGTCCGGTTCGAACACTTTTTTCTCTAATTCAAATTCACCAAATCCAGCATATGTATATATCGAACATGAATTAGAAACTATACGTAAGTTCATATCAAGTTGGAACATCGCCAAGTCGCCATCCATTGCAGCATGCAGCATCGTGGTTAAGAAAAAAAATCAACGAGGGGATTGGGAAAAAGTTGAACAGATTTTTTTTATCTGAAACATCTTGCATTTCAATTAAAATTCTAGACATATTTGCAACAAGTTAAAAAGGTCTAAAACGTCAAACTTTCCGTTTTGGGCAGTACAGTGTGTTCTAGCAAATTGTCACGAAATAATAATGAAACTGGGCAAAGCCACATTCCAATAGTGTGTTTTAGCAAACGCGGAAAATAACGGTGTCCTCTAGCAAATTTTCCCTTCTTTTTTCCAAGTTTAACTCGGCCGACAAAATCTCTTTAGGCATTTGGATGTTTGACTCCTTCCCGTTACTACCTTGCATCTGTTTTCTTCTGGTTTTTGGTACGGAGTAGTAGATTTTTCTTCTTCTTTTGATTAACCTTTTCTTTCTAGCTTGTGCAGAACATAAACATTTAAGCTGTTAATATTTTTCTGAATACTTTCTCGGTTCCAAATAGTAACATGTTTTTTACTATTAATATAGGTTAAAGCAGTATTATACTTACTCTGTTCTGAATTTGATACAGAGGGAGTATTTTGGACCAAAGATAACATATAAACATTGTTAAAATTTCATGACTGTATTTATTTGAACCTATGGACTATTTGTTTGAACCTCGTGACTATTTTATTAAACCATGTGAACATTTTTCAATATTAAAGAAAATATTTTTCAAATCAATGGAGTTGTTTTTGAACCCGTGAACAATTTTTTACTTCGTGAACTACTGTTTTTGAACCAATGAATATTTTTTTAAATCTCATGAACAATTTTTTGAATTTGTAAACCAATTTATGGAGTCCATGAAAACATTTTTAAACATCATGAACATTTTTTAAATATACAAAACAAATTTGTGTTTCCATTTCGGTTTTACTTTTTATTTAATAAACTGACATTTTTTATTCACAAACCTTTCTTGAATCATGAACATTTGTAAAATCATGAATAATTTTTTGAGAAACTAAACCATTTTAAAAAATCATGAACAAAAAATTTAACGATCATGATAAAAAAAATCATCAACCAACTTTTAGAATCATGAACAATTTGCATTGTCATGAACAATTTTTCAAAATCATGAACAATATCTAATGTCATGAACAAATTTTCAAAATCATGAACCAACTTTAAGAATAATGAACAATTTCCAATGTCATTGACAATTTTTCAAAATCATGAACCAATTTTTAGAATCATGAACATTTTTTAAGTTATGAAGATTTTTTCAAAATCATGAACCAATTAGACTCATGAACAATTTCCAATGTTATGAACAATTTGTAAAAATCATGAAGCAATTTTATTATCGTGAAAAAAAAAAATCAAATGTCATGAACAAGTTTTCAAAGTCAAGAACAAAATTTCATAAAAAGCAATGAAGAATTTTTAAACATTGCGAATACTTTTCAAATCCTCTAACATATTTTCAAATCCATGAACAATTTTAAAACATCGTATAACATAATTTATAGAATCACACAAAAAAACCATGGCCTGTGTAACCAATTTATAATATGAAGAAACATAAAAGAGGGGACAAAAGAAAAGAAATCATGACAAACCACTAATTGTAGTAGAGCAAACTGGAGAAAACAAAATAAAAGAACCCGGTGTCGGGCTAGCTCTCGTCATCAATGGAACAAAGGAGAAAGCTAGAAAAAAAGGAAACAACCTCGCACTAAAAACTGGCCAGGCCCAAGTGGGCATGAGGATACGCTTAACCTTAATGAGAGGATGCACGACGCGGGCAACTAGTACCGCATTGAGCGCCATTTGTCTTTTGCCGATGACATCAACTCATGATCGCACATCTCACGCTTCCTTTTCCTCTCTCAACGCACACCAGCCAGACCGGCCCACATAAAGCCCGTTAGAAAGTAAAAAGAGCCCAGCTCGAGCGGACAACGGTATCAACAGTTTACTGAATTCAAACAACAATAGAGGACAAAATAGATATAGAGTAGACTGAACCGTAAACAAATGCTCTGTTTGCCATAAGAATTCCAGCAAAACACAAACGGTAATAATGATCTAAATAACCTCCAACAAGATCCACTACTAGAGCTACCGTATCTATGCAAAAGAACATCATTTTGCATCGTTTTCTACATAATTTCAGCAAGTGTTGAACACATTCAGGCCAAGACAATACGATAGACAATCTTGTGGTTGCGGGTAAGATCTTGAAAGGACATATCATCAATTACACTAGGACCCTGGGAACAAAGATATAAAATTAAAACATGGGAATACGAGACTATATTAGAGAAGTTGATAGAGCAATATTAAAAGTACCATTAGTAAATATGTGAAGCTAGTGAATGCATTGCTATCCTTATTAGCATTTTTTGTTGGTACTTGAGTATCTCCACCACCATTCTCGTGTTCCTGTGCAAAGCAACCAACTATGTTTTAAGAACTGAATGAACTTGAAATCTGATTTCTGATGTTTCTTCAAATCACTATTGAAACTCTCACTTAATTGTGTGCTTCTCATTCCTGAAATGAAAACATCCCTCATGTAACATTCAACCTATTGTTCTTTGAACTTGTAAATGCTATCTAGCCATGATGCCTTCTTCTTATCCACCTTATTATTCATGATGTCAAATGCTTCTTCAAAGGCTGCCTTGTCCTCAATATTATACATATAAGCGCGAAATCCAAAGGATGTGAGGTTTTTTATCTTACTCTATTTTTGAATTTGATTCTTCAACTTTGCAATTGCACAAGTGATTGACGACATTTTGCATGATGTCATAAGTGCACAATCCATGCATTTTCCATTGTCGTGTCTTGATCGGTAAATATAGTTGTAGGTTGCTTTCCATTTTGTTCCGCTAGAAAAGCCTAAAACAACCATTTGAAATATCCACATGTTTCATCAAACAAAAGAGCGACACCAAAAATAATGTTCTCTCTAAAATGATTGAAGCACATGCGGGGTAAATGGCAGGAGCGGTGTATCACATGCGGGGGGAAATGGTGGGAGGGGTGTAGAAGCTGAGGCACTGGCTCGCCGTAACCTTGCCACGTGGACGGTGATTGGACGCCGGCCTGCGCGCCCGGGGAAAATCTAACCACCGACGGCATTGATTCTCGTGAGAGCCGTGGCGATGCCTCACTCGCTGGCAGCTTGGCCCCACTTGGCAGGTGGCTGTTTCCCGCTACTTCATTTCCATCCGGCGCCCAGGCAAACCCCGGGGGCGCTGAGTTCGGTCTGAGTTCGCCGGATGATTTTTGGGCCCGATCTGATGAATTCCGGGCTCCTAAAGACATGACTAAGAAAGTTTTCGCCAGATGGAGCCGAAAATAGGCCCAGGGAGCATTCGTGTGGGGCGAGTGGAAATGCTCTAACCATTATGGACTGGCTCTAGCAACTTGGCTGGCCATTGAAAGACCCAATGGTACTCGGGGTCATTCTTTTTCTCTAGGTATAGAATTCTAGTAACTTTCTAGGACCTCGTGTGGTGAAGACGAAGCAGACAAGCAAGAACATGTTGGTTGGAAACTCGGAACACACTTGTTTTGTTGATTTCTTGGCGAATTATCTGGTACGGAGTACATTGCAAAAGAAAAGGAAATGCACGTTGCAAACAGGGCACTGCTACACATGATCCTCCCCAGGAGAGGGTGCCTGTGTAGATGATTTGTTGGCGAACACCAGCAGCCATGCCTCGCCGCAAGATCGCCAACTAGACCAAGATCAGGAAGATGTGCTCCACCCGCATCCCGGAGCTGATATCGACGTTTTCGACCTCTAGGCCACGTTGCTGGCCTAGTGCATGGCCATGGCGGAGGTGGTGGCCTTCAAGGTGGAAGGTTGTGTGGCCTTGGCAGCGATGGAGCAGGTGGTGGAGGTGGTTGCAAAGGTGGTCGCCCAATGGGCGGTGCGCGAGATTCACCATGTCGCCGACAAGGAGGTGGTGGTCATGGAGGCCGCATCAGCGGCCCTCCGCGAGATCCGTCACGAGAAGACAATGACCATGCTGGAGGAGATGGCCAAGGAGGCCGCAAAGATGGACACCAAGGTCTTCATGCGCGAGCTTTTCCATGCCCCGCCACGCGTATGGAGGTGGAAACGGCGCAATGCGAGCATGCCGCCAACATGGCAAAGGAGGAGGAGCGTGTGTCCACGGCCGCCGAGGTGGCGACCGCATGGGATCTCATCGACGGGAACAAGATGGAGGTGTAGGAGGACAACAAGGAGGGAGAGGAGGAGGAGGAGACGAAGGTTGCAGAGGAGGCGATCGCCGTCCCCCTGTAGGCGACTCCAGGGCTGGAGGCGGCTCCGGGCGACCAGGAGGCGAGGGACCACTGGGCCGCTGAGATGGAGAAGACACCGGCGCACTGGGCGGCGGTGGACCGCATGAAGGCGACATGCAAGATGGTGGCTCATGGCCGAGCATGCGACCGCTACCACGAACGTCTCTAGCAGCCGGCCATTTGGATGGCTAGGGCGGCGATCAACGGGGCCGACGATAGTGGCAATGGTGGCCGCGGCAACGACGCCGAGTATTCGTAGGGACGGCCTCCTCAGTAGTAATAGTAGTCTTTTTTATTTTGTTCAAATGTGCCTTGTTGTAATGGGCGGGGCCTAATCTAATGAAAATCAAGTTTAAGTATTATTGTTTCACTTACATGTGTGCCCAAGAGGTGGACTAGACCAAGGCAACCTTTGTTCAAATTTAATGTACGAATAAATCAAATCAGACGCATCCATCCAATTGGATTGTGCTGCTGAAACGGGACGGGTTGGATCAGTCCGGTCTTATTCGGGCAACCGAACGTCCTAGCGGGTTAGAGCATCTCCACTCGCCTACCCAGACGGCCGATCCGGACGCCGAAATTACGTCCGGACGCCGAAAATCGGCTCAGTCGCGTACCCAGGGACTTGTTTTTGGTCGGATTTGGACCAACTTTGGTTCGGACTACCCGGGCCGAACACAGGATCCCGGGTACGCCCTGGGGACGCCGGACTCAGCGAAAACCGGCGTGGGCCAGCTCTTTCGGCGACAGAAGCCGACTCGCCGCCATCCTTCCCGCCGTTTTCCTTTTCTCGCCCTCGCCGCTACACCCCTCCCGCCATTCTTCCGGCCTATAAAAGCCGTACATCTCGCCGTCTCTCTTCACAGTTCCTCACACCACCACAACTCCGGCGAACTTCGGACGTTCGCACCTTGCTTCCTCCCCAACTCCGCCGAGAAGCCATGGCCGGACGCCGCACGCTGTCGCTGTGGGAAGCCCGGCTCCTCCGGGAGGCGCGCTATACAGCCCCGCCGGACACTCGCCTCCCCCGAGGCTGGACACTCAGCGCCGGCGGGATCCCTGTTTCGCCGGTGCCTGATGGGAAGGACCTCGCCGGAGATATCCAGACGACTATTGCCGTCATGGAAGACCTAGACCTCGCCGGAGAGATCCAGGCCGCTATCGCTGCCATGCAAGACCCGAATCTCGCCGAGGATCAGAGCAACTTGGTCTTCTGGAGGCAGTTTTTCGCCGATAGGCGCCTCGAGGAACTCGCCCGACACGACGGACCGCCGGGCTCGCCGTCGCCGCCACGTAACAATATGGCCTACCGCCGCCGCTGGTGGAGCGTTCCAGGGCGGACTCTCGCCGGAGTCATGGCGCACATCGAGGCCGGTAACAACCCCCGCCTCGGCCTGTAGTTGCGGCGTCCGACGGCGACCACGACGGCGTCCTTTTCTAGTTAAACCGATGTACTATGTTCCCCTCGCCTAATTTAATGAAATTCCGCCTATATTCGTCCATATTCACCGAGTTTAAGTGAATTTAGCCGAACTTGGAAACGCGGCCTAGGTACGCAAGTGGGCGACTGGGCGTACCAAGGCCGAAAACACGATTCGTCCGACCCGGTCCGATTTTCGGCCTGGTTACGTCCGAACGAGTGGAGATGCTCTTGTGACCACCGGGGGTTTTGGTTCAGGTTCCGACTTTTTCCAGTTGAGCTCAGGTCCCATCCCGAACACCCGACTTTTCATGGACTCATCGTCGTACACAGGCATCCATGTGCATGTAGCAGCATGCAGCCATGCTCCACGCAGGTACCGTATACATATGCCAGATTGATGATGCCCATCGCCCAGGGCCAAGTAGTACTAAATCTCGCCATTTTCCCCAATGCGCATCAATGGCTTTTTCAGTACACGGTACGCCCACCACTCTGCATTTCCTTTGGGTCCATCTCCATCAGGCCCTCCAACTTCAATTCGATCTACGAGTACTTCACCGATTTGAGCCCAGTTCACGACCCAAACAGACAGATGGGATCGGCAGCTAGACTTAATTGAAGTAGCATGTCATTTCTTGTCCGGGCGATGCATATCTGTCAAGCTAGCTAGCTTGGTCTCCGAGTCCGTCTTGTCATGCATGCAGTGCAGGTCAGCAGCAGCTAGCTGGTGACCATGCTAGTAGCTAGCTAGCGTGCTGATTATTGGTGGACATGCATGCAGGAGCAGTGCCCTAACCTAATAATGGCCATGCAACTGCTGCCGTCCTGCAGTGACGACTGACGGGTGATCCATCAGCATCAGCGAGCCGAGCGATCGAAGCTAGGTGCTACTCTACATGCTTGCAGAGTTGATCTAGTTAGATGACTGAATGCTGCTATAGATCAAGTACTACTACATCCATGGAACATGGGGCAAACACCGGTGATCGATCAGTACACTCTACTAGCTACTACTAACACCAAAGGATCTTGCATTAACTGCTGGTTAAGCGTAAATAATACTCCTCCAATGTTGTGCATTCAAAATAAGTAGTAACACCAAAGGAGTACATATAGTATTTGTGAGTCATGGAATACTTTTTCTTAAATTGGTGCGACTAGACTAGCTAGCTAGCTGCCTTCCTTCAAGAAGTCTACTATTGTTTACTAGCAAATGGAACCTTCGTTCTTGTCAAGATCTGAATAATTCAGTCCATGTGCTGCATTTGACAGTACCATCCACAGCACGCACGAGTCACAAAAAAAAAAAAAAGATTTACCTATGCATGAATGATTGCCGCCCTTCCTTGCTTGCTCTGGTATGATCCAAGAAACCATCCACGCATGCATGTGCACCGGCCTTCTCTTGTTTTGGGGCTCACCGCCTGCCCTGTCCTCTGCGATGTAGTTTTGCAGGGTAGGCAGCAGGTCCCAATCAGGCTAATGATTCCTCCTCCGGTACGTGCTAATACCTAGCCATAATTAACTAGGAGGATCGGTGTCTCAGAAAGTGCCATTTTCTGCTCTTTTCGGCTCAACGCATGTCGCCCTCTCTGTCTGTCTGCTATGCTGCCGTCTAGCCTAGCCTTGCAGGTGGTGGCCAGCACGTCCCAATCAGGCTAATCATGAATGCATGCTTCTTCTTCTCCCGTTACGTACGTACCACCCCTCGCTTGCTAGCTAGCTGCAACTAACTATGAAGATCACTGTCGCGAAAAGTGCGTTCTGCATCCATTGGCCGGCCATATCGATCCATGCATCGATCTCTCCAAATTACTAATAACTAGAGAAAGATGATTGATTAGTACTGTTGACGGATCATTAGGTTTGCTCAGAGTGTCACTTTGCTGCTTTGTCCATGCATGATGCATGCAATGGGGCCTACCCAGCTAGCTTGTCAGCTAACCAAGATTCAATTATACGAGTACATACTTGAGCTATCCTTGCAACTCATAATCTTGATGGCTACTTTGTTGCATGCCTTGTGATGGCTAATCATCGATTACGATAACCACAGGAGAAAAGTGTGATGCTGTAATTACCATTCAGTTTTACGATAGTATAATGAGCAATTGGCATTCATAATGTACAATCTTCAGGCAGAGTTTTTTCTTCTTATACTAATTAAGATTGGCCGGCAAGGCTGGTTGGACTTGCCTGTCTGATCGAGGTTGTCATACGTACTCACACGCGTGCGGTCGAATTGGGGCCCTGCGGCTGCTGACGGTTGCAAAAGTTTCCGTGCCTTTGTACGCTAGTAGTGGCTGAAACTGTCCAGGCACTTGGCGATTTCATCAGTTCGAGGCTGCCACTGCTTTTTGAGCTAGCTAGCCTGACGGCGACTTGGAAATCAATTGAAGGACCGGGACAGGCCGGCTCGTTTGGTCCCTGCGCAATGTCAGGCATGGCTAAGGATATATAGTACAAGATCCACCGATGCCGGCCGGATAGCGTTGATCGTGTCAATCCAAAAATGCCAATGCTTCAGAACGTCTTGTCTTGGGAAAATAATACTCCCTCCCATCCTAAATAAGTTTAGAACTACTTTTTTTAAACTTTGGTTGTCAATCGAAAATTGCCAATGCTTGATATATAACGTTCTGAAAGCATTGTTATTTTCTATAACTTTATTAAAAAGTAACAATAAAACCAAGTAATCCAAACTAACATTATTTCAAGAGTAAAACATGAAGTTTACATTTCATTTTTGCCCAACCCATTTAAAGTTTTTATAACATTCTACCAAAATCTCGAAGAAAAAGTTATTACCACGTACTAGATCTGGCTAGTGGGACCATACTTTAGAAAATACAGTCAAGTTGACCGAATTGAAAAATCAAGGTTCTTTTGAATAAGTTACCTCAAAAGTAGTTATAGTTTTCAACGCAAAAAAAAAACCTTCTGCAGTGGTCTAATATTATTGTGACACCCTCGCCCAATGGCTGTGGTACAGTACATAAATCACTGGTGCACGTGTGCTGGCCGGCCGGTGGTGCACCATGCATGTGCTCTGCGGTGACCACGGACGACGAAGCTGACGAGTACTCCAGATATATACGCGCGGGAAAAAGCAATTGGTGGCATCCATCCATCACATCATCTGAAAACTAAGGACGACGACGCATATGAATGTCTTCTTCTGCGTACGTGTTTAATTCTTCCAGAGCGTGCACGTACACGTACACGTCGATCGTACGTATACACTGTAGAGCAATAATATGCTGCGTCGTCCGAAACAGGTTACTGAACAATGCAGCACGTAGAAAGATCGCGCGAGATATATATTGATTGATTGAAAAGCCAAATTAATGTTCAATGATAAGTCCACGTCGCCATGCCGTCCAGGGCATGTAACGCATACATACATTGCGTGACAATACATGACGGCATGGGTGGTCTCTCGCTAGTAGCTCGAGGTGATTGTGTGTCCGAATTATGTACGTTGAGAGCATCTTCATTCGTTTTCCATAGGTCCCCACACGGGTTTTAGAGAGGTCGGCGCTAAAAATCTTGTCCAGTCACATCTAACACGTCGATCCGAAGCTTCTAGGCCGAACCAACCCATTTAGAATGAACAAGGGCGCCCGATGAAAGGAAAAATGCGCGAAACATTTCAGCATCTAGTGGCCTCGTCCTGGCAGTGAAAGAGAGAGTCCTTATTGCCCGCGCCTCGTCTCCTGCATGTTGTTAATGGCCATGTCGCCGGTCAACTTTTCATGCAAGCGCCCGACACGTCCAACCACGGGGCGTAACACAGCGTATGTTGCGCGCCAACGCTACACTGTTCCTGCAATTTCTGCGTCTTCCCTTACTTGCAACACCTCTCCCGCCCCTATATCTACACATCGTATATGTCGTCGTTCACCATTTCTTGCCCTCTCGCCTCCCCTTCGTCCAAATCTCGCTAGCGAAGACACGCCGAGAGAACCTCCAGTCGCCATGGCCAAGCGATTTGATTGAGACTCAACGGCGGCCAACGGCTTTGGCCACCGGTGGCTCCACGAGTGAGAGGCACGCACACTCTACGAGGCCAACTACCTAGGGCCACTGGACCTTCGCTACCCATTGGGATCCCTATCCTGCCGGTGCCGCATGGCATGGAGCTGGTGGCAACCATCCATCGTCACTACTACGAGCAGCCAACGGCGGCGCAACGCTCAGAACCGACATGTGATCCCGATAACCAAACGGCGTGGACCGAGTTCTTCCGCAATCGCCATGACAGGGAGCTCGCCTGGCACGATGGCGATTGCCCACCGCCCATGAACAAGAACATAGTGGGCCGTGTGCTCTGGAGAGGCTTGCCGGGCCACATGCTCGCTAGCGTGATGGACTATATCGCTACGGGGAACCATTGGCGGTTGTGGTACCCCCTTCCCCTCCTCTGCGGGGAACCCCCCATGACAGTGAAGGCGACGACTACTCCGGAGTGTACCGCTACTTCGGCATACAGTAGTTTAGGTTTTAAATTCAAGTTTCTTTTACCATATTTTAATCCTTATTTATAAAAAACATCGTGTTTGCAACAATTACATCGTTCCGTATTTGTATTCGTGACTCAAAAATTAAATTCCTTATGGGGGTGTGGCTGGGAAGCGGCGTCCCCCGTTGGACCATTCGAGGCCTGCGCCGGACGCTGTTTGGGGACAGTTGGAGATGCTCTAACATAAAGAGGTTTTATTTTTTGAGGGATAATTAACATAAAGAGGTTAGCAGTAGCAATTTGGACATGGATGGCGACAACAGTCGGTGTTTAATTCTCTACTAGTGTCTCTTAGCTAGCTACCTAATCAAGAGCGGTTGGGCAGTTGTAATCCGCAGGCATTACGCGCGCGATTAATAGTATCAAGTAGTTTACCACCACTACCAGCAGGAAGATGACGGTGAGCAAGACCGATCGACCCCTCATGTCTTGGACGCTAATGCCATCGGAATAATCACAACACCCCAGATCCATTATCCAGAAGATCCCATCTCTCTCTCCCTGCACGGCGGGCCATGGCCATACCCTATCGTGCCGTGTCTTTCTCACCTCTGCTCCGCCTTCGTACCGTTTGGCTGCGGCTGTCGGTCGAGGCGACGCCCTCGGAAGGGCAACATACCACGTTCCGCCGCTGCCACCGCCGGCAGGCGCTGACCCGTAGGACCACCCCAGGCATGGCCCACGGGATACGCACACACACTTGCCTCTCTTTGCCTTACTTACAGTGGGCCAGCGGACAGCCCAAGTGCCCATTCCTGCTCAACCTAGCTAGCGTGCGGCGCTCTGACACAACGCACCGTGCCATGTCTACGCTGCTTGCATCTCGCTCTCTCTCTCTCTTTTGTCTCCTGCTCCTGCCCGTAATTGCACGAAAAGAGATAAACCCTAACCATGCATGGGCAGAACATCTATCAGAGTACGATTAGAAGATTCATGGGACATTTTTATTAAAAAGAATTCACAAAGAAATGTTTAGGGTTTTTTCGCAGGCTTCTTCAAAAACCTTCGTAGTGGACCACTGTAGCTTCGAGTTCATCGCATGTGACCACACTCCTAGGCGAGACGGGGAGAGACTGCAACTCCCTCACAAGTTCACTCAGGTGCTCCATGGGCAGGAGGAGCCAGCGTGCGTCAAGGTGCAGGAGTACAACTCCAGTCTCTTGGGACATGGAAGTGGTGTTCAACGGCGCATGCCATGTGTACCTCCAGCGCGGCTGGGATCTGTTCGCCCACGCATAGTTTATCTATCTATATGTAGTTGTTTATGCATTTCATCTTCTAAAAATATGTATACAAGCCATTATACGAATGAAAAAATGGGTCCACGCCGCTGGGCGAATCCCCAAACCAAACTGATCGAGCCGAAAAACCTGTATGGAGGCTGACCCCAAACGGACCGATTCGAACACATTCCAAATCTGAAACGAATCGGCCCGCTGGAGATGCCCTAATTAACTAAGACAAGAAGTTGCACTCAGAAAATGGAGATGCCCTAGGGTTTTCGTTCCCCTCGGCGGCGACGCCGGCAGTCCGTATCACCTCTCTCGTCCCTTTGGGGCCTAGCTTGGAGGTGCGACGGACCATGGTCTTTCGTCGGGGGAGGGTCTCCGATCCATTATTCTTTTAGGAAGTTTTAGTGTCTTATTCAAGATGATGAGGCGGTGACAACATCTTGAAGTCAAAATAATGTCCTCCCGTCCTATTTCTGTTCTGATGGTGCGCCTAGTGCTGACAAAGGGTACGTAAAATCATGTGTCCGGCGGATCTCCTGGCATCTAGCCATTTTTCATGTTTGTTAGTGTCGTTGCAGGTCCGTCTCTTTCGATCTACGATTTTATTGTTGGCAAGGGCTATTGCTCTTGTGCGTTGGTTCTTGCTTCGGGGCCTTAGCGCAACGACTTCCTGATGCAGCCCGTCCTATGACCGCTACTACATCTACTCCCACGAGCTCCCCAAGTGGACCCATGACTCGCGTCCGAGCCAAACTCCTTCAAGCTAAGGTGAACTCGCTCCTCTCCTTGTGTGACTTCGACACACCCTTGGATGGCTTGCTACTTTATACGCATACACTGTGCATCATCAGGTACGAAGAGAATGACCCAAAGAACGGAGGGGAAGCAACCAGTCGCTGCCAAACGCAAGCGGTACTACCGGTTGAGACGACCGGTACTACCGCTCCAAGCGGTCCTACCGCCCCCAGCTACCGGACGCTCCAGGAAGCACCGCTCCACGCCCCAGATGCAAGCGGTACTACCGGCCCCGCAACCGGTACTACCGGACAGCGGTACTACCGCTCTCTCCTACCGCTCGTCATTGGCGCCTCCGACGGAAGCTCCAGGCCTCAAGCGGTGCTACCGCTCCCGGAGCGGTACTACCGGTTGCGACCGGTACTACCGGTTGCCGGACCGGTACTACCGGTCCTGACTGATCCTGTGCGCCTGAGTTAGGCCCTGTGCCTTGTAACCCTTTCTTATAATTTACCTTTTGTTCCGAAACTACCCCTGTTTTGTGGCTGGACTATATATAGCCCCCACCCTCCATTGTAAACCCTAGACTTGGATAATAATATATATTAAGGAAACCCTTTGAGGACTTATATCTATTGGTCTCATGCTCCTACCAAGGAGCACCGGATTATCCACCCCCCTCTTGGATCTTGCCTAGTGCGTTCAAGTTGTACAAGGCCTTGGGTTCTCGGTTTCTCGCCCCCAAGTCGTCAAGATCTCACCAAGCACCTCATCCCCCGTTGTTGGTGTGGAGAGCGAGCTTCGCCCAACACCGATCCTAGAGATTATGTTGGACCGGTTGCCACCGGCGTGAGGAGTAGGCGTGTATCGTGTTTTGGTGTGTGTGTGTTCGTGGTTTTCATCGCTTTCCTCGATTTCATCCCCCGACCACCTCTTTCCCCCTCGTTTCTCGTGGAATTCGTGAAAGATCGGGCCAACCCACGGGTTCCCCCCTAACATATTGGTATCAAGAGCACGGTTGATCACGAATTTCCCCCCAATTTTTCTTTTATCCGCCTTAAAAACGAAAATCCTACCAAAAAGAGCCCCAATTTGCCTTCGGATCGATCTCTGGATTTGGTGAGTTTTTCGTGGTTTTGGTCCATAGATCTGTTGCTTTGGGAGTCGATCTATAGCCCCTGTTGTTTCTAGCCTAGTCTTTCGGTCAGATTTCCCACGAATTTGAGGTTTTTGGCAAGATCATCTCGTTCCAGTCCTGTGCCAAGCGGTACTACCGGCCGAGCAAGCGGTACTACCGCAAGTAACCGGTACTACCGGTAGTACAAGCGGTACTACCGCTCACCGGTACTACCGGTTGTCGCAAGCGGTACTACCGCTGTACCCTGACCGTTCTTCCTCGCCCGTTGACACCTCAATTTCGTTTGCTGACTTTTTCCACCTCGCTTGTTCGTGTTTCGCGTGTTTGTCGCCATTTTCACAACAGCTTCCGCATCAACGTTACCCGCACTCCTCGACACCGCGACACTCGAACATCATCCCCCACCAACGATTGCAAGTCGTCAACAATACCAAAGGTATAACTTGCACCACCTTGACAGCCCCATATCTTCCTTTGTGTGTATCTATCCTATGAGAGCAACTCATTTTGTGTTTGTCTAAGCATTGTGCACTTGCCTTCGGAAAGTGAGAGTGTGAGGCCAAATACAAAAGCTAACATAGTAGCATAGCAAGGGAGAAAAAGAAAAAGAATCAAAAAAAAAAGGAAAAGAAAAAGATAGAATAGAAAGATACATAGTCTCCCAATACAAAGAGAATACCAAGCTTGTAAGCCAACAAGAGAGAAGAAAGAGCGCACCGAGGCAAGTGCACAAATCTATTGCTTATCCTCTTTTGGCAAACGAGTTGTGGTCTCTCCTTGTGTTGGCACGACAACCGAGCGTAGTCTTCGTTAGGACCTTTTGTGCTCATTTTCATAGTCGTGCTAACCCCGTTTTTCTCCACGTGTGTGTTTTCCGTGTTTTTGTAGATCGTTTCCTTTTTCTTTTGATCTTTGGTTCTTTACCACGTAGGACAATAACCTTTTGCTTGGATCGTTTCGTTTGGTTTTCCACAATCCTAACCTTCCACCAAAAGCCTTTGAGAGTTTCTTGCCATTTCACTTTGCACGCTTTTCGCTCATTTGTGTGGCAATTGGTTTGATATAATCTCCAAGGTGAGGTAAAAGGCTAACTCTCCGAACCCTTATTCTCCATATACAACCCTTGTTGGTTTCTCATCATGGACAGGCATGGAGAGCCATCCCAACCACCACAACCTCCGGAGGATGACACACAATTCATGACAAGATGGGACCATTGGAAGGTCCGAGGAGAATTCAACTACCGTTGTGAAGCTCTTGAGCGGCGCCAAGATGAACAATTTAGCGAGGCCCGTGTGGAATTCAAGAACGTCGACAACGCTTCGAAGAAGTCCGTGGCCAAATGCATGCCATGCAACACAACCTCGGTCATCAAAATGAAGCTCTTGGTCGTGCACTCGCCTCAACGGATGAGAAGCTACAACGCCTCGTTGATGGACTCGCAAGGCCACGCTCGCGCGAATCAAGCTCATCTCGGCACTCCTCAAGTGAATCAAGTGCATCCCGCCGTCACGCTTCAAGGCATCGGAATGGACCCGTTCTTCAATCCATGAGCTCTTCGCAAGCGGTACCATCTCCGCGCCACGCTGCAACGTCAAGCTATGATGGTGACCTCTCCGCAAGACCTCCAAGACGTGAAGCGAACCGGCCACAACCAAGGGCACTTGTGATTCAACAAGAGCAACCTCGCATGGTCCACTAAGGCCATCGACGTCGACATGCCCCTTCAACAACAACTGAAGCATCCGAAGAGGACGAACAAGATCACCGTCGACGTGAAGCACTCGAAGATCCCCCAAGGCGTCATCATCGACATGAGCGTCCACGTCGCCAACATGATGGTCATGACGAGCCTCCTCTACACCAAGAAGAAGAATATCAGCCCATTGCGCATGTGGCTCGACGTCCTCCTCGCCATAGGGCGCAAGACAATGCTCCTCGACATCAACCACGACAAGAACAAGAGCAAGCTCCCCAAGCTCGTCGTGAGGACCATCAACCTCCTCCTCGTCCTCAACCATGTCAACAAAACGAGCAAGCTCCCCAAGCTCGTCGTCAACAACAAGTTCCACCACCAAACGCAGCACCTCAACAACCGCAAGAGCAACGCAACAATCACCAAGCAAGACATGAGAGCTCAGATGATGATGATGACCGCCCAAATCATGGCAACCGCCGCATCCGGAACCGCAATGGAGAAGAAACTTTCGGCAAGCTCAAGTTCACCATGCCAAAGTTCACCGGTTCCAATGAGCCCGAAGAATATCTCTCTTGGGAACTCAAGGTCGACAAGATCTTCCGCATGCACAACTATAGCAATGAGAAGATGATGGCCATGGCATCCCTCGAGTTTGATGAGTATGCCAACCTTTGGTGGGAACAAGTCCAACTCGCTCGCGAAGCAAAAGAAGAGCCTCCAATCGCAACTTGGCAAGATATGAAGGCTCATATGAGATCCCGCTTTGTTCCTTCACACTACACGCGTGACCTCTTCAACAAGCTTCAAACGCTTAGTCAAGGGACAAAGACCGTGGAAGAGTACTTCAAGCAAATGGAGCTCAACATGATCCGTGCCAACATTGAAGAGCGAGATGAGCAAACAATGGCACGTTTCCTCAATGGCTTGAACCATCCCATCAAGCGCATCACCGAGTTCCAAAAGTACAACAACATGGTTGAGCTTGTGCACATCGCATCCAAGGCCGAGCGCCAAGTGCAAGAGGACATCAAGTACAACAAGCCAAAGACGTACTTCACCTACAAGCAAGCATCAACCACTACTCCAACAACACCAAGTGGAAGCTCCTCAAGTACCACCAAGCTTCCCTTCAAGCCAACTCTCCCTCAAGGAAAACAACCCCCAAGTGGCAAACACACAAGGGATGATCAACCATTCACCGGTGAATTCTACAAGTGTGGAGGCAAAGGGCACAAGTCGAATGCATGTGGGAACAAGAAAGTTTTGTTCATCCATGACAACGGCGATGAAGAATACTTGAGTGAAGACGAGTTTGATGCAAGGGTCAAGGAAGCCATGGCAAGGCAACATTTGGAAGAGGACCAAGAACTTCTTGTGTGTGAGCATGACGCAAGTCCATCGCTTGTGGTCACAAGGGTCTTGACTACCCAAGTCAACGAGAATGAATACCAACGCTCGAACATCTTCCAAACTCGTGCCGGCATCAATGGGAAGTCCATCAAAGTTGTCATCGATGGAGGGAGTTGCCACAACCTTGCAAGCACGGAATTGTGTGAGAAACTCAACCTCACCCTTCATCCGCATAAGCACCCCTACCATATCCAATGGCTAAGTGACCAAGGATCCGTCAAGATCAAGCACACCGTCTCGGTGACGTTCTCAATTGGGCACTACAAGGACACGGTGGAATGTGACGTGGTCCCCATGACGGTTTGTCACATGTTTCTCGGAAGACCGTGGCAATACGACAAGCATGCTTTGCACAATGGTCACTCAAACACTTACACCTTCAAATGGCTTGACAAAACTTGTGTGTTGCAACCAATGACTCCTAGCCAAATAATTGCGGACAATGCAAAGGCTTTAGCGAGGGCGCAATACGCAAAAACACCTTGTGAGAAGAGTGGTGAGCGAGAGAACCACACCATAGTGAGTGAGAGCTACAAGCCAAACTCGAGTGGAAAAACTAAGAGTGTTCTTCTTGCCACCAAAAGTGAGATGAGAGAAGTGCGGAACAACCCATCCATCTTGCACTATGTCCTTGTATGCAAGGGACTAGCGCAAGGAACTAACGACTTGACAAATGTTCCTCCTTCTTTGATGACTATTTTGCAGGAATTCCAAGATGTTTTTCCCGAAGAGCTTCCTCATGGCCTTCCTCCTCTTTGTGGAATCGAGCACCGCATCGACCTCATACCCGGCGCTCCACTCCCAAATCGCGCCGCGTATCGCACGAACCCGGAAGAGACGAAGGAGATCGAGCGTCAAATCAACCAACTCGTCTCCAAAGGTTTGATCCAAGTAAGCACTAGCCCAAGCGCGGTCCCCGTGATTCTAGTCCCAAAAACGGATGATACGTTGCGGTTATGCATGGACTGTTGTCCAATCAATGCTATCACCGTGCGTTATCGACATCCTATACCGCGTCTTGATGACATGCTTGATGAGTTATGTGGAGCCACTATATTTTCGAAAATTGATCTTCGTAGTGGCTACCATCAAATTCGCATGGCTGAAGGTGATGAGTGGAAAACCGCCTTCAAGACCAAGCTTGGTCTCTATGAATGGTTGGTTATGCCTTTTGGCTTATCCAATGCCCCATCTACCTTCATGCGCCTCATGAACCATATTTTGAGATCTCTCATTGGGAAGAGTGTAGTTGTTTACTTTGATGACATCCTTGTCTATAGCAAGTCACTAGAGGAGCATGTTACTCATGTTAAGGAGGTCCTTCAAATCCTTCGTCATGAAAAGCTTTATGCTAATCTCCCAAAGTGCACTTTTGCAAGAGACAAGCTGATTTTCCTTGGTTTTGTTGTGTCTTCTAATGGCATAGAAGTGGATGTCTCAAAAGTCAAGGACATACGATATTGGCCCATCCCAACAAATGTTAGTGAACTTCGCAGTTTTCATGGGTTGGCTGGCTTTTACCGTCGCTTTGTGAAAGATTTTTCTACAATTGCTTGCCCCCTCAATGAATTGACCAAGAAAAATGTCACGTTCGTTTGGGGAAAAGCACAACAAAAGTCTTTTGATGAGCTCAAAAATAGGCTCACCGAAGCACCACTTCTTGCATTGCCGGATTTCACAAAAACATTTGAGATTGAATGTGACGCTAGTGGTATTGTCATTGGTGGCGTCCTTATGCAAAATGGGCGTCCTATTGCTTACCATAGTGAGAAACTTGATGGCGCACGCCTCAATTATCCCATTTATGACAAAGAACTTTTTGCCTTGGTTCGAGTCCTTCAAGTGTGGCAACACTATCTTTGGCCCAAAGAATTTATCATCCATTCCGACCATGAGTCGTTGAAGTATCTTAAGGGCCAAGCCAACTTGAGTAAAAGGCATGCAAAATGGGTTGAGTTTATGGAGTCTTTTCCTTACATTGTCAAATACAAGAAGGGCAAAGAAAATGTGGTAGCGGACGCCTTGTCTCGCAAAAACACAAGCCTTCTTACACGACTCGAAGTCAATGTCTTGGGTCTTGATGACATCAAATCTTTGTACGCGTCCGATGTTGGAGATATGCCCAAGAGGCAATAATAAAGTGGGTTATTATCATATCTTCATACTTATGATAAATGTTTACATACCATGCTATAATTGTATTAACCGGAAACATTAATACTTGTGTGATTTGTAAACTAAAATAAGAGTCCCTAGTGAAGCCTCTTGTTAAACTAGCTTGTTGGTTAATATATGATCATGGTTTCCTGATCATGAACATAGAGATGTTATTAACAACAGGGTCATATCATTAGAGAGAATGATGTGATGGACATACTCCTATAGATAAGCGTAGCATAAAGATCAAAGTCATTTCAATAGTTCAATTGCTATATGCTTTCTGATACATAGTAACCTAATTCCTTCGACCATGAGATCATGCATATCACCTTTACCAGATGGATGCTTTGATGACATCAAACACCACACCGTAACTGGGTGGTTATAAAGGTGGCATTGAGTGTTCGGAAAGTGTTGGTTGAGACACATGGATCAAGAGTGGGATTTGTCCATCCACATGACGGATAGATATACTCTGGGCCTCTCGGTGGAATGTCATCCAATTAGCTTGCAAGCATGTGACTTGGTCACAAGGGATCACATATCACGGGAACGAGAAAAGAGTACTTATCAGTAACGAGGTTGAACTAGGTATGCAGAGATACCGACGATCATAACCTCGGATAAGTAACATATCGTGAGACAAAGGGAAATTGGTATCGTATGTAAGTGGTTCATTCGATCGCAAAGTAATCGTAGAAATATGTGGGAGCCATATGAATTTCCAGATTCCTCTATTGGTTATTGTTCGGAGAAGTGTCTCGATCATGTCCGCATAATTCACGAACCGTAGGGAGACACACTTAAGGATTCGACGTTGTTTGAGTAGTTATGGTATTATGAGAAAGAGACCGAATGTTGTTCGGAGTCTCGGATGGGATCCGGGATATCACGAGGTGATCCGGAATGGTCCGGAGAATAAGATTCATATAAGGAAAGTCCCGTTTCGGAGTTCGGGAATGATTCCGGTGTTTTCATCGGGAACATTCTAGAAGGTTCCGGAATGTCCGGCACTCCGGAGGGGAAGGGGTACATGAATGTGTTATTACATGTTGGAATGATTGCATCATGTACTTAGTGTTATCGCTGTTCCAAATAAGGGATTAAATCAAATCCTAGTTTGAAAAGTCAAACGGCAAGTTTGAAAAGTCAAACGGCCAAAATTGGAAGGTGGGAAAGAGGAGGAGCTCCAAACCGAGTTGGGGAGGGAGACCTCCTCCAACCGGCGGCCACCAAGCCGAGTTGGGGAGGGTCTCCTCCCCATGGCGCGCCAGCCCCCTCCCACCTATATAAGGAGGGGCAGGGCTCCCCTCCTAGACACACAACTTTCACCTCTAGATCTCCGGTTTAGAGCCGTTTTGGATTAGAGCTTCTAATTGCTTTAGCCAGCGGTTTAGAGCCTTCTAATTGGTTTAGAGCCTTCTAATTGGTTTAGAGCCTTCTAATTGGTGTGTCTAATTACTAGACCACTAATAGCCTCTCTCATAAGCTCCACCATACTCGCACCGGCTTAAGGCGAAGCCCTGCGGGATTTCCCCTCTACTTCCGGTACCACGCTGTTGTGCTGCCGGAATCGCGAGGAGAGTGCTACAACCTCCGCTGCCTGCTGGAACAAGGGAGAGGAAGGTCTTCGTCGAGTACCGAACGTGTGACCGACTGCGGGAGCGCTGCCGGAACGTGGCGCCGGAAGGATCGTCTACACGATCTTGAGATCGGAAAGAGTACGACTACATCACCCACGAGAATCCGCTCTCGTTAAACGCTTGGAATCTTCGAGGGTAAGTTATACCATCGACTCGTTGCTACAATCTAGTAGATAGATCTTGGCTTGTTTGTTTGTATGCGATAGGAAATTTTTGTTTTCCATGCTACGAACCCCTACAGTGGTATCAGAGCCGTGTCTATATGTAGATCTGTTGCACGAGTAGAACACAATGGTCATTGTGGGCGTTGATGCTTTTATTGTCGATTGCTTCTTGTGTACTTTGCATCTTGCGGTATGTTGGGATGAAGCGGCCCGGGCTAACCTTACATGACATCGTTCATGAGACTTGCTCCACGCTTGACATGCAACTTGTATTGCATAAGTGGCTTTGCGGGTGCCTGTTTCTCCTAGCATAGTAAAGATCCAATACACAACGGGTGATTAACAATACTTGTGTCAACGTTGTGGTTCATGTTCGTAAGTTAGAACGACACTTATAGAAAGCCCCAAACCACGTAAAACATGCAAAGAAAGTAGAGGCGTCTAACTTTGTTTTGCAGGGGTGTGCAGTGATGTGATATGGCCATGATTGTGATTATATTTGATGTATGCAATGTTCCTTATTGTAAGTCGGCAACCGGCAGGAGCCATATGGTTGTCTTTAATTAATGTTAAGACCCGCGTGTCTATTCAAAGTAGTTGTAATAGTTGAAGCCGGTGGACGACAACCATGGAGTAGCGTCATTGACCTTGATGCAATGCCGGTGATGATGGAGATCATGTTCGTGCTTGAAGATGGAGATCGGAAGCACAAAGAAGAAAGGCCATATCATATCACATATATATTGAATTGCATGTGATGTTAATCCTTTATGCATCTTGTATTGCTTAGTAGACGACGGTAGCATTATAAGATGATCCCTCATGCACATGAATTTCAAGTCATAAAGTGTTCACCCTTAGTTAGCACCGTTGCTAAAGCTTGTTGTTTCGAAGCACCACGTGATGATCGGGTGTGTGTTAGATTCCGCAAGTGTATACAACGTGGGCAAGCCAGATTTGCTCATGCGGAAGCTAAGGTTTGATCTTGACGAGCCTAGCATGTACAGACATGGTCTCAGGAACACGGATCACCGAAAGGTAAAGCATGAGTCATATAGGAGATATGATGAACATGTTGATTGTTCGCCATTGAAGCTATGTCAACTCTCGTGATGATCGGTTTTGATGTGGTGGATTTGGTTCGTGTGATCACTAAAACAATGTGAGGGATATTGTTTTGAGTGGGAGTTCACCTAGATTAATTTAATTATTAATTAGAACTCAATTTATCATAAACTAAATCAAAGTGAATTTGCATAGTTGTTGTAGTCATTGGCATCCGTTTACCACCTTGCGCTTAGTTATAATTGAGATGATAGAACTATAGAATTCTGGTTAGTTACTTTACGAACTGGTATCGTATTGTTTTGAAGTGTTAATCTAAAGTTTAAAAGTCCTATTGCAAACTTTCAGTAAGTTCCGGTTACTCGATGAAGTTTAATAATTGGTATTAAAACAAGAGTAACAATTCCAAAGTTAGTATATAAGTATCATGTTTTTCTCCATGATTCTTGATATTCAAAGGATTGTCTTAATATCAAGGTTATCTAGGATCTGAAAGAGTTGTTTCAGAAACCATGATGTGTGGAAGATATTGTGATATCTGAAACGAAGTTTTGGTTACAACATGATAGAGTATAATATGGCAAAGTTCATGTTCTCATATTTTGATGAGAATTTGCAAAAGGTTGGAGACACTTGTTGTCCTAATCCTCCAAAAGGTTTTTGGATAGCAACATTATACTCGTAATTCATCGTTATAAGCTAAAGGTAGTTTGATCATGGACGATTCCATGATAAGGATGAATATTTGATGTAGGTAAAATGTTTACTACACCAAGAGATTACTAAATAAAGGAATTTGAAAGAACACCAAACATTTGATGATGGTGATCTACTTCAAGGTGCAAGTCCAAAGACATTGGTATTTAACTATACACACTTTGGACTATGTGTCATATGTATGACTCCACTATTGATATTGATAGATTCTTTCAAACAGAAAAGGAAATACTGAAAGAGAATCTCATAAATATATGGCAGAAAAGAAAAAACTAGAATTGTTCAGTTTAAGTATATAGATGATATACATGTTATGGCTATATTCTTTGCTTATTAAACAATGTGGTTCTTAAGTATTTGATACTGAATTTGTTGGTATGAATTGTCATACGAAACAACACAATTCATGAACTACACTAGCCTAAGTAACTAGCAAAAGAATATGTGATGATGTTCATCGAGAACAAATAAAGGGTTATTGTGTTGCTCGTTAAACATCAAAGCTTGCCTTCAAGATTTGTTTTATCAGGTGTTATGAGAACAAAAGGGTTGTTCAAATAATTGCCGTAATCCATAAAAGATGGATGATTCACAAATCTCGTTGGAAAAATCACATCCATAAAGCTAATGCTAAAGATGTCGAAAGACAAATTGATTGAAAAGATCACTTAGGAAGTGACATCGCCGTTTAAATTATATTGGAAAGAAAACATGAAGAAACTCCATATGTATGGAATTTTGGAGTCTTTTGATTTTGATCAAATGACGCTTGTGAAACTTTCCTAGAGATAATTAAAACTTCGTTCATAGGCTAAAAGGGAACGAAAGACTATCTTATTGGTATTTGTACATATTGTTGTACGAAGTCCATTATGTGTAGTCAAGAGCGATGGATTTCAACTTCATATGCTCTCTCCGAAAATTTGAGTGAATATATGAATATTTACTTAATAAGGATAAAGTAAGAAACATTTGAAATGTTCAAAGACTTTCAAGATGAAGTGCAAAATCATTGTAACAAGAATATAAATAGTTTATGATAAAGATCATAAAGGAAGATATTTGAGTTACAAAGTTTAGCATAATACCTAAGATTTATGGAATCGTTCCGTGGATTTGCATTTTCCCGAAACACCATAAGAGTATGGAGCGTTCGAGATATGTAATTAAACCTTGTTTGACATGGTAAGATCGAAGGTGTAATTCATAAAACTGCCATTGTATTTTAAAGATTAAAAGCTTTAGAGATTACCGTTTTTCCACTGAAAAGAGCTCCATCATAATCCGTTGAATTGACACCATATAAAGTTATGGTTTGGGATAAAACCCAAGTTGTCCTTTCTTAAACATTGGTATGCTATGCATAAGAAAGATGTGTGCAACCAAAGTCGGATGAACCTGTCTTTGTATAAACTGTTAAGTATTCCTCCACAAACACCGGAGACAATAGTGTTTGTCACTTAGAACGTCAAGTTTCTTTAAGAAGGAATTTTTTTCGTGAAAAGTTAAGTGGGAGGACAATAGAACTTTGATAAGGTTGAAAGAACATTAGCTATATGTGCAGAGTTGCGCAACGCCGAAAGTGTTTCGGAGGCAGCAACAATGCTCATGGCTCACGTGCCTCAAAGGTTGTGATCACGGAGATCTAAGTTCCTATTGAAACAAGTAGGTCGGGTAAACAATCAAATACCAAGATTTGAGGGTTGAATCATTATTTGAGAATAATGAACCGACTACATGCAAAGAAGCGATGATGGGCCCTGACTCCGTCAAATGGCTTGAAGCCATAAAATCCGTGATAGTTCCATACACGAGAAATCAAGTTTTGAACTTGAAGGACCCTCGAGAAAGGTGTAAGACCTTACAGTTGTGTTTGGATCTATAAATAAATAGACATGGATGTTGCACATCTATGAAATAGTCGACATGTTGGGAAAAAGTTCACAACAATGTTCAAAGGTTGACTATGACAAGATCTGATCTTTCATAGCGATATTTAGTCTAGACGGATTAATGTAGCAACCACTACATATAATTTTGTTATATGATAGTTGAATAAACAAAACAAGTTCTTCTAATAGAATCGTTACCTAGGACATGTGCATAACACGGTCCATAGGGTTTTGTTAATTCAAAGGATGCTAGAAGCATATGCAAACTTCAACGATTGAAGTGAGCATCGCAGAGTTGGAATCTTCACTATGATGAAACTGTTAAAGGAGTTTAAAAGTTCATTAGAGACAATGAAGATGCTTGCATTTGCAAGAAATTAAGTGGGAGCGCTAAGACATGTTTCTAATACATTATGTGGCAGACATATTGTTGATTGGAAATAATGTATCTTTTATTAACACATATTAAGAATTTCATCCTGATGAAAGACTTAGGCAAAACCCAAATATTAGGCATGAATAGACGCTAATATGGTTGTGCCAGAAGTACATAGACGAGATATTGAATGAGTTCAATAGAGAAACTACAAGAAAGTTTCTTGTCGCACAGAAAGGATTGAATGAGTTCAATGTTGATGATATATTCAAGTGTATTGACATTTGGTAAAGTGAAACAAAATTCAAGTATAGATTGATACTTGATCACAAAGAGTATTTATATCAATCATGCTGTGATGTGTACAAATCCAGATATGTCCTATGCTCTAAATGTTATGAGCATATACCAGAATAATTCATAAGATAATCATTGGACAATAGTAAGGATATTCTTATGATCTTTTGGAAGAACTAAGAGTATAATATTTGTAGAAGTGACAAATAGATGGTTAGTTCATTGTAAAAGTACTACATTGATACTAGTTTTGTCACAAAGTACAAATTAAGTTTATCTCAATCTAAACTAAGGGTGGCACAATATAATGGAAAGTGAGTTCCATAATGGATTTGGATGAGTTCCAAAGTTAAGACATTGTGACAGATACTACAACAAAAGGCTAAGTATATGACTGCTATTTTAGCAGCAAAAGAGGGCATTTGTGTCAAGTAGTTTGTTATCAAACTAGGTGTAGTTCACAGTGGGATAATACTATGAAGATATATTGTGCGACAATATTATCAACATGTTTTAACCCCAAAGAGCTAAAGGTCACACCGAAAGATCAAATTTATACAAAGCCATCTCATTAGAGAATGAGTGATGCGTAGAGACGCAAAGACATGCAATTACACACGGACCTGGAAGTGTCAGATCCGGAGATCAGTTGACCACTAGCAATCGTGTACATACAACACCGGAAAGCCATAGGTGTTGAATACACAAAGGTTTGAAACTAGATTATTGACTCTAGTGCAAGTGGGAGACTGTTGGAGATATGCCCAAGAGGCAATAATAAAGTGGGTTATTATCATATCTTCATACTTATGATAAATGTTTACATACCATGCTATAATTGTATTAACCGGAAACATTAATACTTGTGTGATTTGTAAACTAAAATAAGAGTCCCTAGTGAAGCCTCTTGTTAAACTAGCTTGTTGGTTAATATATGATCATGGTTTCCTGATCATGAACATAGAGATGTTATTAACAACAGGGTCATATCATTAGAGAGAATGATGTGATGGACATACTCCTATAGATAAGCGTAGCATAAAGATCAAAGTCATTTCAATAGTTCAATTGCTATATGCTTTCTGATACATAGTAACCTAATTCCTTCGACCATGAGATCATGCATATCACCTTTACCAGATGGATGCTTTGATGACATCAAACACCACACCGTAACTGGGTGGTTATAAAGGTGGCATTGAGTGTTCGGAAAGTGTTGGTTGAGACACATGGATCAAGAGTGGGATTTGTCCATCCACATGACGGATAGATATACTCTGGGCCCTCTCGGTGGAATGTCATCCAATTAGCTTGCAAGCATGTGACTTGGTCACAAGGGATCACATATCACGGGAACGAGAAAAGAGTACTTATCAGTAACGAGGTTGAACTAGGTATGCAGAGATACCGACGATCATAACCTCGGATAAGTAACATATCGTGAGACAAAGGGAAATTGGTATCGTATGTAAGTGGTTCATTCGATCGCAAAGTAATCGTAGAAATATGTGGGAGCCATATGAATTTCCAGATTCCTCTATTGGTTATTGTTCGGAGAAGTGTCTCGATCATGTCCGCATAATTCACGAACCGTAGGGAGACACACTTAAGGATTCGACGTTGTTTGAGTAGTTATGGTATTATGAGAAAGAGACCGAATGTTGTTCGGAGTCTCGGATGGGATCCGGGATATCACGAGGTGATCCGGAATGGTCCGGAGAATAAGATTCATATAAGGAAAGTCCCGTTTCGGAGTTCGGGAATGATTCCGGTGTTTTCATCGGGAACATTCTAGAAGGTTCCGGAATGTCCGGCACTCCGGAGGGGAAGGGGTACATGAATGTGTTATTACATGTTGGAATGATTGCATCATGTACTTAGTGTTATCGCTGTTCCAAATAAGGGATTAAATCAAATCCTAGTTTGAAAAGTCAAACGGCAAGTTTGAAAAGTCAAACGGCCAAAATTGGAAGGTGGGAAAGAGGAGGAGCTCCAAACCGAGTTGGGGAGGGAGACCTCCTCCAACCGGCGGCCACCAAGCCGAGTTGGGGAGGGTCTCCTCCCCATGGCGCGCCAGCCCCCTCCCACCTATATAAGGAGGGGCAGGGCTCCCCTCCTAGACACACAACTTTCACCTCTAGATCTCCGGTTTAGAGCCGTTTTGGATTAGAGCTTCTAATTGCTTTAGCCAGCGGTTTAGAGCCTTCTAATTGGTTTAGAGCCTTCTAATGGTTTAGAGCCTTCTAATTGGTGTGTCTAATTACTAGACCACTAATAGCCTCTCTCATAAGCTCCACCATACTCGCACCGGCTTAAGGCGAAGCCCTGCGGGATTTCCCCTCTACTTCCGGTACCACGCCGTTGTGCTGCCGGAATCGCGAGGAGAGTGCTACAACCTCCGCTGCCTGCTGGAACAAGGGAGAGGAAGGTCTTCGTCGAGTACCGAACGTGTGACCGACTGCGGGAGCGCTGCCGGAACGTGGCGCCGGAAGGATCGTCTACACGATCTTGAGATCGGAAAGAGTACGACTACATCACCCACGAGAATCCGCTCTCGTTAAACGCTTGGAATCTTCGAGGGTAAGTTATACCATCGACTCGTTGCTACAATCTAGTAGATAGATCTTGGCTTGTTTGTTTGTATGCGATAGGAAATTTTTGTTTTCCATGCTACGAACCCCTACATCCGACCCTTTCTTTGGACCAATATTTGCACAATGTTCATTAGACAAAGGGATTGATGATTTCTATTTGCATAAGGGTTTTCTTTTCAAACAAAACAAGCTTTGCATTCCGAAATCGTCTCTCCAACTTTTGCTTCTTCAAGAGTCCCATGGTGGAGGCCTTATGGGTCACTTTGGTCGTGACAAGACATATGACATGCTCTCCACTCACTACTTTTGGCCAAATATGAAGCGCGACGTGGAGCGCCACGTTCAACGATGCACTACATGTATCCAAGCTAAGTCTAAGTCCAATCCCTTTGGTCTTTATATGCCATTGCCTATTCCTCATGCACCTTGGTCAGACATTAGCATGGACTTTGTGTTAGGATTGCCTAGATCTAAACATGGTCATGATTCCATATTTGTAGTAGTGGATCGCTTTTCCAAAATGGCACATTTCATTCCGTGCCATAAGACCGATGATGCTTCACATGTAGCAAATTTGTTTTTCAGGGAAATAATTCGGCTACACGGTGTGCCAAGAACAATCGTCTCCGACCGCGACGTAAAATTCATGAGCTACTTCTGGAAGACCCTCATGGCCAAGCTCGGCATCAAGCTCCTCTTCTCGTCCGCCTCGCATCCTCAAACCGATGGACAAACCGAGGTCGTCAATCGAAGTCTCGACACACTCCTCCGGGTGTTGATAAAGAAGAACCTTAAAGACTGGGAGGAATGCATTCCACACGCCGAGTTCGCCTACAACCGCGCCAAGCACTCCACCACCATGAGGAGCCCGTTCATGATCGTCTATGGCTTCGAGCCTCTCACCGCGCTCGATATCCGTCCACTTCCACTTCATGAACGTGCCAATATGGACGTTGTCAAGCGTGCCCAAACAATGATGAAACTCCATGAAGACACACGAGCTACTATCGAGCAACAAGTCCTTCGCCAAGCATCAAGGCTAAACAAGACCAAGAAAGAGATGATCTTTGATGAGGGCGACCTTGTGTGGATACACTTGAGTAAAGACCGCTTCCCTAAGGAACGCAACTCCAAGCTAAAGCCAAGAGGCGATGGACCATTCAAGGTGCTAAAGAGGATCAACAACAACGCCTATGTCATCGATATACCAACATCGAAGTATCTTGTGAGCTCGACATTCAATGTCAAGGACCTCTCACCCTACCATGGCGAAGAGGACGTTGTGACGGTTGAAGAGTCGAGGACGACTCTTTCCCAAGGGGGGGGAGCTGATGCAGCCCGTCCTATGACCGCTACTACATCTACTCCCACGAGCTCCCCAAGTGGATCCATGACTCGCGCCCGAGCCAAACTCCTTCAAGCTAAGGTGAACTCGCTCCTCTCCTTGTGTGACTTCGACACACCCTTGGATGGCTTGCTACTTTATACGCATACACTGTGCATCATCAGGTACGAAGAGAATGACCCAAGGAACGGAGGGGAAGCAACCAGTCGCTGCCAAACGCAAGCGGTACTACCGGTTGAGACGACCGGTACTACCGCTCCAAGCGGTCCTACCGCCCCCAGCTATCGGACGCTCCAGGAAGCACCGCTCCACGCCCCAGACGCAAGCGGTACTACCAGCCCCGCAACCGGTACTACCGGACAGCGGTACTACCGCTCCCTCCTACCGCTCGTCATTGGCGCCTCCGACGGAAGCTCCAGGCCCTCAAGCGGTACTACCGCTCCCGGAGCGGTACTACCGGTTGCGAACGGTACTACCGGTTGCCGGACCGGTACTACCGGTCCTGACTGATCCTGTGCGCCTGAGTTAGGCCCTGTGCCTTGTAACACTTTCTTATAATTTACCTTTTGTTCCGAAACTACCCCTGTTTTGTGGCTGGACTATATATAGCCCCCACCCTTCATTGTAAACCCTAGATTTGGATAATAATAGATATTAAGGAAACCCTTTGAGGACTTATATCTATTGGTCTCATGCTCCTACCAAGGAGCACCGGATTATTCACCCCCTCTTGAATCTTGCCTAGTGCGTTCAAGTTGTACAAGGCCTTGGGTTCTCGGTTTCTCGCCCCCAAGTCGTCAAGATCTCACCAAGCACCTCATCCCCCGTTGTTGGCGTGGAGAGCGAGCTTCGCCCAACACCGATCCTAGAGATTATGTTGGACCGATTGCCACCGGCGTGAGGAGTAGGCGTGTATCGTGTTTTGGTGTGTGTGTGTTTGTGGTTTTCATCGCTTTCCTCGATTTCATCCCCCGACCACCTCTTTCCTCCTCGTTTCTCGTGGAATTCGTGAAAGATCGGGCCAACCCACGGGTTCCCCCCTAACACTTCCCGACTGTCTACTACCAACCATAAACTCCACTACGACAAATTTTGTTCGGCTCTAGTGAGGGAGGGGCGAGAACGGTGGCGCGCTTTTGGCTAGCTTGAGTGTTTGTTGTCGTCGCTAGGCGATCCAAATAATTGTTTGTAATTGTTATTACTTGAATTTTGTATGCTATTATCGATGATTATCGATAGATGGGAGGATTTTTGGTAAAAGTAAAATGAGCAACGAAGGCAATAGTTTCCCATAATCCAAATCCCACTACTATGCATCGAAATTTCTTTGAAAATATTGCCTTCGTTGCTACGCGCATTGAACATAAAATGATCAATGAAGGCCTCTGAGGTACGCGCAATGCACGTAAGGAAAAAGCTAACTGCATATATGTATGATCATGGTGTGGTGGTTTCGACGGTGCATATATTTTCGGAGCAACATCGTGTCGTGTCGGACAAACTTTTCATTTAATTTTTTATTAATGATGATCACAAACGGAAACCGGCAACTGCTCGTCGTTTATTTCCTTCCATCTAGTAGAGGAAAGGCTTAAAGCGTACACGCTTTCCAAAATAAAGTTTGACCAAAAGAATTGAGCAATAAAATCTTTATTATATTATAAATAATTAGTATAGTTGATCGTATTGAAAAATATTTTTCAGTGATACTAATTTTACACCAAAACTCTTTACGTATTTAGAGTAATTCTTCGTTAAAGAAAAAACACGCAAAATAAGGACGTCTTAAGCCGTAAAACGGAGAGAGTATTAGGTAAAAACTTATGCGTGATGATGCAACGTTGATATGGTTCCTAAAAAAGACATCTAGTTCCTTTAAAAAAAAGGACATCTAGTTTCACGGTGTGCCGACGCGACGGTGGCTGTAACAGAAGGTATAAATCCATCGCAAAAACAAATACGGAAAATAAATAAACCGTATAGGTCAAATGCCACATAATTAGGGCTGGGCTGGTTTGTTCCCGAAGTTTTGGCATTTATGAAGCGGTGAATGAATGACGGACGGCTGTCACGCGCCTTGTGAATTTTCGCAAATTGCAGATTTCCCCGTCTGTTTCCTCCTCCCCTGAACTGTCCCTGGCTGGCGGCTATAAACTCTGTTGGTCCGACTCGCCCCGCGCCCTCTCCGCCCCGCTCTGACTCCGCCCGCCCGTCCTGGAGCACCGATGCCGCGCACCACCACCACCACCACCGTGTCGGGGTCCATGGCCTAGCCCCTTCCTTCCCCTCTTACCCCCATCAGCCCCTGCCAAACTCTCTGTACCTTCTCCCCCTGACTCCTTCCTTCACTCGGCGGTCAGTCCACCGCAGCCGACTCCCTCTCCTTCCGATAACAGGGGAAGACCGTCGTGCCGCCGATCCATCTCCGGTGAGTGAGGCGGCCGCGCCATGCCACGCCGCCTCGTTATCTTGCCCTTTTTTTTTCTCCGTGTGTTTTTTGATCGATCTATTGACACGGCTGTGTTTGTTTGTTCGCAGGTCGCGGGCTCTGCTCTGCCGCCGCGGCGTCCGGCATCCATCTCCGGCGAGTGAGTCGGCCGCGCCACCCCGTCTCATTATCTTGCCGTTTTTTCCTGCGTGTGGTTTGTTCGATCTACTGACACCTCTCTGGTTTGTTCTCAGGTTTGTGTTCTCGCGGGCTCTTCTCTGCCGCCGCGGCGTCCGGCATTGAAGCCGCTCTCGCACTCCCGGAGTTAAGAAACCAAGGGACAATGAAGGGATCAGCGCCATCGGTAAATATTCTGATCTCTTTCTCGTGGGGCGTTTGCTGGGTACAGTTTTAGGGTCGGATCCGTTCCCATTTCCTTCCCCGCTCGTCCCGTACTCCCGTTGCCGGACTGTTGTGTGCTGTCGGCGGCGGTGATCCGGTGGCTGTTCGAAGACGGAGCGACCCAGCGATCCTCCTTGGTATCGTTCGCGTGATCCCTTCCGTAGGCAGGTCGTGTCGATAGTCAGCATTCATAGGCTGTGTGTGATGTTCATACCGTGTCTGTCGTTTCATCTCACCGTTGAATGGCTGCTATGGAAATTCAGGGTTGGCATATATCATATGGAAATTCATGGTAGCCGTGACTTATAATGTCATATGGTTGTTTCCGTGTTACTGATCCACAATGTATTATGATGCGAATGGTTCAGGGTTAGCTTGGGTTTTAGATTTTGTAAGAGGTGATTGCGACTGGACTAACTGAATTTTGTGTCTGTCTCTTCCAATACAATAGAGTGCAGCTCGGTTTCAGATTAAGTAGTTATTGCTGGTCAACAATCCTGCGATGAAAGTTCGGGAACTATGGTGTGGATTGTTCTGGTTAGCTGGGGATTGGTTTAAGTTTTGTACTCGCTTTCAAATTATAATATGATTTAAAACGTTGACACAGAGATACTAGACTAAGGGAGTTTAATCCACTGGCAATGTGGAAGAAAATGAAATAAAATTGTGCCGGAGTCTTCGATTACAATCTAGTATTACTACTACTTCCTCCGTTCACTAATGTAAGATCTTCTAGTTTTTCTTGAAAATTCATGTATCTAGACACGTTTTGTTGTTTAGGTTCATCCATTTTAGTCCGAATCTAGTCTACTTTGAAATATCTAGAATGTCTTATATTAGTGAACGGAGGGAGTAGTTAATTAAGATTTATATACTACTTTTTGGTCTTAGCGATTGTTGATAGGCAACATGGAAGAAAAGCTAAACGAAATTGTGCCAGCGTGTTTCGAAATGGAGCGCATGAAAACTTAATGAGAGTGTGTCTGTGCGTGTTTCAGTATAATAGAGCCTAGTCCAATTCCAGATTTAAGCATCTATCGGTCCACAATTCCGTGTTGTAAATTTGGAAACTGTGGTGTGAGCTGGCGTTTTAATTTTGCACTATTATTGGAGGAACATTCATCGATAGGCAATATGGGAGAGAACTAAATGAGATTGTGCTGGAGTCTTCCTTTTATAATCTTTACTAAATTCAGATTTTTTTTGTTCTCATCAAGGCATGATTTGAGTAAAATCGCATTGTTCTGTGTACATGTAGATGACAACCTTTTTGAGTTCCTTCTTTTCATCCGTCTGTACATGGTGCTAAAATCTTACTTTATCACATCTAATCTAAAATATGTAATGGCTGCTAATATTGTTTTTTCTTTAATTCTTCTAGGTATTTCAGTTTCTGCTGGTTTTCGTAATCATAGTTGAGTCGCAATGGTTGAGTGTATCCGGCATATACTGCAAGGACATGGCAGCGACAGTGTATCGACCCCATAGTGTCACGCTTACTGAATTTGGTGCTGTTGGAGATGGAAAAACTCCCAATACAAAAGCATTCCAGAATGCCATCTTCTACCTCAATTCGTTCGCGGACAAAGGTGGCGCACAACTCTTTGTGCCTGCTGGAAGGTGGCTAACAGGGAGTTTTAGTCTCATCAGCCATTTGACTTTGTCATTGGACAAGGATGCAGTAATTATTGGATCCTCGGTATATATAGTTCTTATAACTTTTGCAATTAATAATCCGCAGTCCGTTATTATTATAAATTGTATGTTTGTTGCATAGTTAACATGTACATTATATTTATATAATACTAGGTTGATCAAATTTTCCTTTTAACTGAAATAAAACATAACCAATTTAGTCGCAACTAAGTGTAGTTATGTATTCTTTATTATATTCTATATAAATACAGTTTTTGTAGAATTAAAGAGAAATAAGAATATGTACATCTATATCAAATTCCAACTTCCATGGACTCAAAATATTGTATTTGCAGGATTCGTCTCATTGGCCACTTATGGACCCTCTCCCATCCTATGGGCGTGGTAGAGAGCTTCCTGGAGAAAGACACCAAAGCCTAATTTTTGGGTGGAACCTCACGGATGTAATAATTACGGGTTAGTACTATTTTTGGCTCATCAATCTTGTTTACTTATTATTTGGTTTGCAAAAAAGTAAATTTTACTTTTGATAGGTGCTAACGGTACGATTGATGGCCAAGGAGACATTTGGTGGGATTGGTTCCAAAATGACAACCTGAACTACACTAGGCCGCACCTTATTGAGTTGATGTATTCCACTAATATTGTTATATCCAATTTGACCTTCAAGAACTCTCCATTTTGGAATATACATCCTGTATATTGCAGGTTAGTTTAACATCCATTTTATTTCTATTTAAGCATAACAATATATCTAGAAATGTCAATTTAATACCTATATTGAAGATTGATTTTGCTAAATAAACAGTCAAGTCCTGGTCGAGCATGTCACAATCCTAGCACCTTTGGATTCACCAAATACTGATGGCATTAATCCAGGTAATATAAATTTTGAATTATTTTTTCACTCGTACTTTATCCTTGTTCATAGTGGTGTACATGTTTATGTCCCCATTCATTGTCTTGGAAAACAAAAGGATAAGACACAGGTTCTTGTAATATTATTTCTCATGTTTTCTCTTTAGTGATATTTTCCTTCCTTTTGTTTCGGAAGTTACCTTCAACTTCCATGTATAATTGAGATTTTGGTAAGATATGGAAATATTTGTTAGTAATTGATATAGTTGTTAGTATAAATTACAGTTAGCCCGTTATAAGAGAATTTACTGTATTGGAAAAAGTTACCGTAAACTTTACCTAACATCTAAGAAAAATAGTACCAACAACTGAAAATAATTGAAATGTGAAAATCGGATAAAACTTTCAGTTCAGAATATGTGTATCTACATGCATGCTCTATATGTTTTTAGAATCATTGCTTAACTTGCAACATTAACCTAGTTATTTAGATATACAATAAACGTGTATCTGGTTGTACAATATAGCAACTTTAACATATTTATGACAACTCTCTACTAATGCAACTCAATATTCTTGTAGATTCGTCCACCAATGTTTGCATCAATCATTGTTATGTTAGAAACGGCGACGATATTATTGCCATCAAGAGTGGTTGGGATGAGTACGGTATTTCTTTTGCTCGTCCCAGCTCCAATATTAGCATCTCCAATATTACTGGAGAGACAAAGGGTGGTGCAGGAATTGCCATCGGAAGCGAGATGTCTGGTGGTGTATCCGATGTCCGGGCTGAGGGTCTCCGTATCATGAACTCATTGCATGGGATCAGAATCAAGACCGCTCCAGGACGCGGAGGGTATGTAACAAACGTTTATATATCGGACGTGAGCATGCATAATGTTTCAATGGCCATCAGGATCACTGGGAACTATGGTGAACATCCTGATAACAACTACAATAAGAATGCTCTCCCGGTGATAAGCAACATCACAATTGAGAATGTCGTTGGCGTCAATGTTGGTATTGCTGGCATCTTGGAGGGCATTCGGGGAGACAATTTCAGCAGGATTTGTATCTCCAATGTTTCTCTTAGTGTACAATCCATGAATCCGTGGAGTTGTTCACTTATCCAAGGCTATTCAAACTCGGTGACCCCAGAGTCATGCGAGGAACTCAGTTCAGATTCTGGACAGACACCAGTCTGCTATAGCGGTGCCAGTTCCTTACCACCTCGGATACAAGCGTACACACATCGGATCAGCGCCAGCGGATTGTTAGATACTTTACTGAAGTGGGCTTCGATGTAGCATAGATATATATATATATATGCTTATCTTTTTGCAAAGGATTTCTTAATGGCATGCGTACTATTAGTCGTGTACATCTTATTATTGTGGTAATTTTTTTGCTTAGAATACGGTTTGCTTCTTGTATATACCCGCGGATATGAACATTAGTGGATATGGCCAGTTCTGTTAGTCTTGGATTTGTGTTATATATATGTTTTGTTTTTTAGAGGATATATATATATATATATATATATATATATATATACATATATATATATATATATATACATATATATATATATATATATACATGTTTCAGAATATATTAGAACAGAAGCAAAATTATAGTATGATTTTTGAAACATGATTTTAATTTTAATAAGAACATAATAATATTAAACGTGTCAAAAGCGTGGGACACTGAATTGGTATATGATATTTTTTGTGCACACGATGTGGCTATGATACTGTCCATGCCAGTATTTGACGATGTTGACCGTGAATTATGGACATAGCTCACTTGGCAAACAATTGTGAAATTTCCTTCAGTTTGATGCCCAAAAAAATTGTCAATTGAGCTATTGATGTACAAAGGACTCTTCCATTTTCCTTCATTTGCTTTCAGTTTTTGTCATGAGCTACCAGCGGCAAGTTACATTGTACAAAGGACTCTTCCATTTTTCTAAGGCAAGAAAACATTTACGCATCTACGATGGGTGAAATACAGAACAAAATGTCAAACAGTTCATCCTTCCTCACGCAAACAACATGATATACTTCATGGGCCACCTGTTCATGTATGACTTCGCTTAAGAGGAACCTGGTGACAAGCAAGGATAATTTGATTTTGCTTGTCCAGTGGTCAGCGGAGTATGAACAGTCTTGTAGAAAATAGAATAAACCACATCCAAGCCATATTATTGATTGTAGCTTCTTGGTGTGGAGGTTGGGATTTCACAGTGAGAAATACAGGAGAACCTAGGTTCAAGTGCTGGCTGTGATGAATGCATTGCAAACTTGTTGCATTCCCATCCACATGGCCGGAAGGGGTTTCTGAATTTGTACGATGTTTAGTAGCCAGCGATGTTGTTGTGCTCACCAGTTAAGGGCATCTTCACCGGGCAGCCGACCCATCCGGTCCGTGTGGTCCGAACTTGTCCGAGCGGATTGACGTACAGGTGCACGGCAGCCCAGCGCGACGACCCATCCGGACAAACGCGCGCGGACCGATCCATTCATGCACCAAATCTAGGCCTCGGTTGGGTCGACCCAGACAATGTGCTTGTCCTCGCGTGTCCTCCCTCTACCTTTGGTGGCCCCTCCCGCTAGTGGCATAGAAAACACACCACTTCTTTCTCCAAAAAAATTCTCCCAAATTTTTACTGGCGGGAGCGGCAGGGAAGGCGATGGATCCCGCCGCCATGGCCAATGTTGCGCTCTCCACCGTTCCCACCGCCAAGAAGCACGGCCGGGCGAAGAAGCTTGCCAAGGACATGATGCCGACAGAGCGGAAAGTTGAGTCGGGGAAACGCGCTGACCGGCGGGTAGCGGCAAGAGCTCGAGCCGTCACTGCCAGGCTCGAGATGGAGTGCCGGGATGAGAACGAGTGCTTTCAGGCGAACCAGAACATGGTCGACGCCAACGAGCTGGCAATGGGTGCCGCCAGGTACGCTGTCGACATGATCAAGCAGGAGGCGATGGCCGCCGCTTTTGGCGGCTCCGTCGCTCTTCCCAGCATGTCCTCTACCAGCTCCGTCACTTCCACGCCTACCGGCCGGCACCATCTCTGTCGCACACGACCTCGCTTGGGGGCCAAGGTAGGAACACCCTGCTCTTCCAGTTCGTCCTTCCCCGCATGACATCGTCGGAGGCGGGGATCCCGCCATCGACCTGAACCGCACTCCAACCACCACAGACGCAACCCTAGAGGCGTCGACAAAGTAGCGGTCCATCTCCGTCGCGAACATGCCGACGCCAGTCAACCTATTCGGTGAAATGCGCGCCGAGGCGCGGGCCAACGACGAGACGGTATAGTCACCATATTTCTTCGCCATTGCCAACACACTGCTCCTGTCGCTTTATGATAGCCAACTTGGGTGTAGGATTTCGTGGCCAATGACGGAGAGGACACCCTGCATAACATGATCAACGAGAGTGGCGGGGGCTATGCCGACGACTGATACGTCGTAAATGAATCTATAATTTTTGATGTTCCATGCTTGTTTAGTATCTACTTTGCTTTGCTTTGTCTTCACTTTGAGGTAATTTTATATATTTTCTGGGACTAACCTATTAACAAGATGCCATAGTGCTAGTTGTCTGTTTTCTTCTATTTTTGGTTCTAGAAAAGGAAGAAAATCAATATTCTCGGAATTGGATGGGACAAAAGCCAAAGTCAATATTTTACCGTGGGAACACGGAGCCAGAAGACGAGACAGAGGAGGGCCTCGAGGGGGACACACCCCCTGGCCGCGTGGCTAGGCCTGGCCCGCTCCTGGGGGTGCAGCCGCCTCGGGCACCCCCTCAGCCTCCCTCTTCGCTTATAAGAAGCCCCCGATACCAAAACCCTAAGGACCCGATCAATCTTCCACGAAACAGTCTGTAGTCGCCGCCACCATCGTCCCTAGATCAGTGGGATCTGAATCTCTTCCCGGCACCTTGCAGGAGGGGATAGATCATCCCTGAGGCCTTCTTCATCACCATGCCAGCCTCTGGTATGATACGTGAGTAGTTCCACCTTGGACTACGGGTCCATGTAGTAGCTAGATGGTTGTTTCTCCTTCTTTGTGCTACCGTGTTTAGATCTTGTGAGCTTCGTTCATGATCAAGATCATCTATTTGTAATCATGCATGTTGTGTTTGCGGGGATCCGATGGATATTGAGATTACTATGTCAGATAGGTTAATGATTCTATCTTATTGATTCTATCATGTTTGTGTTGTTTGTGATCTTGCATGCTCTTCGTTTCTAGTAGCTATCTTGGCCAAGTAGATGCTAGTGACTCCAAGAGGGAGTATTTATGCTCGATAGTGGGTTCATGCCTCTATTTAATCTAGGGAAGTGACAGAAATCTCTAAGGTTGTAGATGTGTTGTTGCTACTAGGGAGAAACAACGATCTCTTGTTCATGGAACACGTGGATTGTTTACCTTACACACTTTGCTTAAAGCAGTTATCCGTTGCTTCCAACTTAATACTGGAGGGAGTTCGGATTATAACCTGAAGGTGGATTACTAGTCATGGGTGTAGTTGGATGGCGGTCTATGTATCTTGTTGTATTGCCCAATCAAATCTCATAGGATCATGAATGTCTAGTATTGCATTGTTATGCCTTGCTCTCTCCTATCAATTGCCCTACTGTAATTTGTTTACCCAGCATGCCATGTTGTTTATCTTAAGGAGAACACCTCTAGTGAACTATGGAACCCGGTCCAATCCTTACTATTGATACATCTTCCACTGTTACTGTTTACTTTCTACAAACTACCATTACCTTCCACACCATATAGTTAATCTTTTATTTTTAGCAAACCGGTGAGATTGACAACCTCACTGTTCGTTGGGGAAAAGTCTTGAGTTTGTGTTATGCAGGTTTCCAAGTTGCTAGAAACACATTTGAGTCGTTTCCTTCCTCCTACTGGTTCGATAACCTTGGTTTTCTTACTGAGGGAAAAAATTGCTGCTGTACTCATCATACCTTCCTCTTGGGGTCTCCCAATGAAGCTCTACAGTGATCTGAGCCGCATCAAGCCTTTTTCTGGCGCCGTTACCGGGGAGGCTAAGGACGACTTCACAAGGGGAGTCCTTCACAACCTTTCTCTTTACTTTGTTTTTGTTTTGCTTAGTTTCTTTTGCCTTGTTTTGTTTGCCTCTTTTTATCAAAAACTAAAAAAAAATAGTTTTGTTTGGTTTGCTTTCTTTTATCAAAAAACACACAAAAAATAGTTCCAACTTTAGTTGCTACCATGTCGGGTGCTGGTCCAATCACTGTGTCACCTATGGAAAGGATCTTTACTTTCAAACAAGAAAGTGAAGAGAGTTTCAAAGAAGCTTGGTCTAGAATCTCTGATTTACAAGGAAAAACAGAGCCTAAGATGTGTCTAAGCCTATTTATTAATAATTTCTACCATGGTCTTGCTTTTTGTTATAGATATGCTTTGGATGTTGTAGATGGGAAAGATATTTTTCGATGTAATGAGAATGAAGCTTTGGATGCCATAAAGAAGTTGATTATAATTTATAATATGCATAGCAAGTCTGATTCTTCCTTTATAAACATCTATGCTAGGTTGAACACTTTTGAGACCCATACAGTTGCTTTGAAAGATTGCTATAACATGCTTAGAGAACACCATGATTATGTTCCAATAAATTCTGAGCCTTCAAAATGGTTTCCTACAATAAAAGTTGTATAAACAGTGAAACTTTTGATGCTCGTTGTGATATCATGTCTGAATTTTGTCTTATGCCTAAAGATATCTATGAGTCTTTGAATATTTGGGGACTTTCTGAAGGAGGAGAAGAAATATCTCTTGCCAATAATGCAACTTTATTACCCATTGGAATAGCTGAAGGTGTGTTTACAAAGATTTCAGGGAAAGTGGTGTCTACTGATTATCTTGTTATTGAATGTGTAGGAAAAGGACAAATTACACTTGGAAGATCCCTGCTGAAACACCTTGGAGCAATAATAGATGTGGGAAAAGGCATGATGGATTTTGCTTCTCCAATAAGCAACCATATATTCCCTAAAGATAAGAAGAGAGGTAACAAAGGTAGGAGCAAGAAAGTTGATGTTAATGCTTCTTCATTTGAAAATACTTGATTCTTGCTTCTTGTGCCTAACTTAAAGGCGTTAAAGAAAAGTACTTCTTGGGAGATAACCCAATAGTTTTCTTGAGTCTTGGAAGTTATTACTTCTGTAATAACCTCTCCTTATCCTTTTTATTTGATTTTTGTGCTAAGAATAACCTCTAATGAGAGGGAAGTAAGATTTGGGGAGTTACTGCCCCGAAACAGATTTTTGCGCTCCACTGTAAAAATTCTTGAAAAATCTCTGTAATTCGGATTGACAACCTCACTGTTCGTTGAGGCAAAGTCTTGAGTTTGTGTTGTGCAGGTTTCCAAGTTGCTAGCAACACCTTTGAGTCGTTTCCTTCCTCCTACTGGTTCGATAACCTTGGTTTCTTACTGAGGGAAAAACTTGCTGTTGTACTCATCATACCTTCCTCTTGGGGTCTCCCAACGAAGCTCTACAGTGATATGAGCCGCATCAACGACAACGAGATCTAGCAAGAGACCCAGCAGTGGACCCAGTCAGATGCCTACAACATTGCGGATGAGGCATTGTTTGGAAATGATGGCACTTCCATGGCCAAGGGGGTCACGGCCTCGTCGTTGTCCACTTCACTTGCGGCCTCAATTGTCAATGGCAAGAAGGTGAGCCAACAAACCGGGGATACACCCCCGCTGAGGACAAGCTCCACTGCAAGGCATGGATGGAGTTTTCACAAGATCCACTATGCGGCGTCGAACAAAAGGGCTTTACCTATTGGAAAAAGATGGGCAGGTTCTTCCATGAGCATAGGAAATTCGAGAAGGATGCCTTCTATAGCGATCAAAACAATCTCTCCCTCTCCAAGCGGTGGGCACCATCCATGATGAGTGTATCAAGTTCCAAGGCTCATACGAGATGGTGAAGAAAAGGAAAATAAGCGGCATGCAGCCGGTTGACATGGTAAAACCTCTTCCTCTCTATGTCGATGTCTTGCCTTTGTATTGAGCCATTGTTGGCATCCATATGTGTATGTCATGAAAGAAATGGATCACTTCAAGACGGTGAATGATAACAAGGCCTTTGATACGTCGGAAACGTATCTATAATTTTTGATGTTCCATGCTTGTTTAGTATCTACTTTGCTTTGCTTTGTCTACACTTTGAGGTGTTTTTATATGTTTTCTGTTACTAACCTATTAACAAAATGCCACAGTGCCAGTTGCCTATTTTCTTTTGGTTTTGGTTCTAGAAAGGCAGAAAATCAATATTCTCGGAATTGGACGGGACAAAAGCCAAAGTCGATATTTTACAGTGGGGAACACAAAGCCAGAATACGAGACGGAGGGGAGACACCAGGGGCCACACCCCCTGGCCGCGCGGCTAGGCCTAGCCCGTGCCTGGGGGTGCGGCCGCCCTGGCTGCCCCCTGCCTCGCATCTTCGCCTATAAAGACCCCCGATATAGAAACCCTAAGGACCCGATCAATATTCCACGAAACTGTCTGTAGCCTCCGCCACCATTGTACCTAGATCGGGGGATCTGAAGCTCTTCCCGGCATCCTGTCGGAGGGGAGATCATCCCGGAGGCCTTCTTCATCATCATGCCAGCCTCCGGTATGAAGTGTGAGTAGTTCCACCTTGGACTACGGGTCCATGTAGTAGCTATATGGTTGTATCTCCTCCTTTGTGCTACCATGTTTAGATCTTGTGAGCTCTGTTCATGATCACGGTCATCTATTTGTAATCATGCATGTTGTGTTTGCGGGGATCCGATGGATATTGAGATTACTATGTCAGATTGATTAATGGTTTTGTCTTATTGATTCTATCATGTTTGTGTTGTTTGTGATATTTCATGATCTCTGTTTCTATTAGCTATCTTGGCCAAGTAGATGCTAGTGACTCCAAGAGGGGGTATTTATGCTCGATAGTGGGTTCATGCCTCTATTTAATCTAAGGGAAGTGACAGAAATATCTAAGGTTGTAGATGTGTTGTTGCCACTAGGGAGAAAACAACGGTCTCTTGTTCATGGAACAAGTGGATTGTTTACCTTACACACTTTGTTTAAAGCAGTTATCAGTTGCTTGCAACTTAATACTAGAGGGGGTTCGGATGATAACCTGAAGGTGGATTACTAGTCATATATGCAGTTGGATGGCGGTTTATGTATCTTGTTGTATTGCCCAATCGAATCTCATAGGATCATGAATGTCTAGTATTGCATTGTTATGCCTTGCTCAGTCCTGTCAATTGCCCTGCTGTAATTTGTTTACCCAACATGTCACGTTTGTTTATATTAAGAAGAACACCTCTATTGAACTATGGACCCCGGTCCAATCTTTACCATTGATACATCTTCCACTATTACTGTTTACTTTATGCAAACCACTATTACCTTCCACACCATACAGTTAATCCTTTGTTTTTAGCAAACCGGTTAGATTGACAACCTCACTGTTCGTTGGGGCAAAGTCTTGAGTTTGTGTTGTATAGGTTTCCAAGTTCTAGCAACACCTTTGAGTTGTTTCCTTCCTCCTACTGGTTCGATAACCTTGGTTTCTTACTGAGGGAAAACTTGCTATTGTGCTCATCATACCTTCCTCTTGGGGTCTCCCAACAAAGCGTCCACGCACCATCAAGACTTTTCTGGCGTCGTTGCGGGAGGCTAAAGACGTCTTCACAAGGGGAGTCCTTCACAACCTTTTTCTTTACGTTGTTTTTGTTTTGCTTAGTTTCTTTTTTTTTTGTTTGCCTCTTTTTATCAGAAACTCCAAAAAATTATTTTAGTTTGGTTTGGTTTCTCTTATCAAAAACACAAAAAATTAGTTCCTGCTCTAGTTGATGCTGCTGTTTGCTTGCTCCACTTTTGTCGAAATGTACTCTGCTGAGAACACCAAATTGTGTGACTTCACTAGCACAAACAACAATGATTTCCTAAGTACTCCTATTGCTCCACCTGCTCCTGATGCTACCTTTTATGAAATTAAGCCTGCTTTGTTGAATCTTGTGATGAGAGAGCAATTTTCTAGTGCTAGTTCTCATGATGCTACTGCCCACCTCAATAACTTTGTTGAACTTTGTGAGATGCAAAAATATAAGGATGTAGATGGAGATATTATTACAAGTTGTTTCCTTTCTCCTTGAGAGGAAAAGCTAAAGAATGGTTGCTATCCTTGACTAGAAATAGTATTGATTCTTGGATTAAGTGCAAAGATGTTTTTATTGGAAAATACTATCCTCCTGCTAAGATTATATCTATGAGAAGTGAAATAATGAAATTTAAAGAACTTGATAATGAACATGTTGTTCAAGCTTGGGAAAGAATGAAATCTTTGGTTAAGAATTGTCCCACTCATGTACTTACTACTTGGATGATTATCCAGACTTTTTATGCAGGTTTGAACTTCTCCTCAAGAAACCTGTTAGATTCAGCTGCTGGAGGTACCTTTATGACCATTACCTTGGGTTATACAACAAAGCTCCTTGATAATATGATGGTTAATTATTCTAAATGGCACACTGAGAGAGCTCCACATGGTAAGAAGGTAAATTCTATTGAAGAAACCTCCTCTTTGAGTGATAAGATTGATGTTATCATGGCTATGCTTGTTAATGGAAAAACTCCTTTAGATCCTAATAATGTTCCCTTAGCCTCTTTGGTTTCTCAAGAAGAGCAAGTTGATGTGACCTTCATTAGAAACAACAATTTCAACAACAATGCCTATAGGAATAATTTTGGTAGTAACAACAATTATAGGCCTTATCCTCCTAATAATGGAAATACCTATGGAAACTCCTACAACAATGCTAGAAGTGCTCCCTATAAACTTGAAGTCATGCTCAAAGACTTTATTAGCAAACAAACCACTTTCAACAAGACTGTGGAGGAAAAGCTTTTGAATGTTGAGAAAAATATTTCCTCTTTGTCTGAAGCACAATCCTCTTTGATTAATAAAATGGCTGCTAAACCTAAAACCTTGGAAACTACCTTTGCTGCTAATCATGCCATACAAGTTACTATTGATGAAATTGTTAGACTGTTAGCTCAACTTCATGCTAAGTGGGAAAGAGAAGCTGAAATTGCTAGAAACAATAGTGTCTGCACTATCACCACCACCAGTACGAATGCCACTAAACCACAAGAAGTACCTATTTCTCCTACCACAATGCCTAAACCCAATGAGCCTACTACTAGTGATGCTAAGTTTGATTTTGATCTTGATGGTTGCAATATTTCTGAAGTGATTATGTTCCTAGAAAAGCTTGCTAGAAGTCGTGATGCTAGTGATATGAATGTGGCTTTCACCAAACACATTACTGATGCTCTTATTAAAATTAAGGAAGAGAAGTTGAAACACAAAGCCTCTATTCCTAGGAAAGTAGAAGATAGTTGGGAACCCATTATTAATATGCAAGTAAATGAGTTTGATCTCAAAGCTTCATGTGACCTTGGTTCTAGTGTCTCTATTATTCCTAGAAAGATTTATGAAATACTTGATTTGCCACCTTTGGAAGATTGTTATTTGGATGTCCCACTTAATGATAATGCTAAAAAGAAACTCATGGGAAGTGTTAATGATGTTCTTATTATGGTTAACAATGCTTATGTCCATGTTGATTTCTATGTTTTGGATGTTGAATACAATGCTTCTTGTCCTATTACTTTGGGAAGACCTTTTCTTAGAAAAGTTGGTGCCATCATTAATATGAAAGAATGCACAATTAAATATAAATTTCCATTCAAAAAAGGTATTGAACACTTCCCTATAAGGAGAGAGAAGTTGCTTTTTGCTCCTCCTTTGAAAGCAAGATTTGATGTTAATACTCCTTCATTTGAAAATACCTGATTCTTGCTTCTTGTGCCTAACTTAAAGGCGTTAAAGAAAAGTGCTTATTGGGAGATAACCCAAAAGTTTTCTTGAGTCTTGGAAGTCATTACTTCAGTAATGACCTCCCCTTATCCTTTTTGTTTGTTTTTTGGCCAACAATGACCTCTAATGAGAGGGAAGTAAGATTTGGTGAGTTGTTGTCCTGAAACAGATTTTTGTACTCCACCGTAAAAATTCGTGTAAACTCTGTGTAAGTCGGATTGAGCTGATATTTTTTAAATACATCCCCCAGTATGTTAGATAAATTTAGTTAGTTTAACACTTTTTTATTTGAGCAAAAGAAGGTCTTCGAAAAAATTGGTTTGTACCTGCTGGTCTGTTTTGACAGATTTCTGCCATTAGTTTCATTTGCTTCTTATTGATTCCTTTTTGGGTTCTTTTTGTGAAATTGGGATTTTTGAGGGAATTGATACAGTAGCTTGTTTTTTAGTGAAAGTTTTGTTGTTCTAAAGCTAAACCCAAAGGTCTATTTGTAGGGGTTCGTAGCATGGAAAACAAAAATTTTCTATCGCATACAAACAAACAAGCCAAGATCTATCTACTAGATTGTAGCAACGAGTCGATGGAATAACTTACCCTCGAAGATTCCAAAGCGGTTAACGAGAGCGGATTCTCGTGGGTGATGTAGTCGTACTCTTTCCGATCTCAAGATCGTGTAGACGATCCTTCCAGCGCCACGTTCCGGCAGCGCTTCCGCAGTCGGTCACACGTTCGGTACTCGACGAAGACCTTCCTCTCCCTTGTTCCAGCAGGCAGCGGAGGTTGTAGCACTCTCCTCGCGATTCCGGCAGCACAACGGCGTGGTACCGGAAGTAGAGGGGAGATCCCGCAGGGCTTTGCCTTAAGCCGGTGCGAGTATGGTGGAGCTTATGAGAGAGGCTATTAGTGGTCTAGTAATTAGACACACCAATTAGAAGGCTCTAAACCAATTAGAAGGCTCTAAACCGTTGGCTAAAGCAATTAGAAGCTCTAATCCAAAACGGCTCTAAACCGGAGATCTAGAGGTGAAAGTTGTGTGCCTAGGAGGAGCCCTGCCCCTCCTTTTATGGGAGGGGGGGTCTTGGCGCGCCAGGGGAGGGAGGGAGTCCCTCCCCAACTCGGCCTTAGGCTGGGCGCCGGCCTGGAGGAGTCCAACTCCTCCTCCAGGTTGGTTCCAACTCCTCTTGCTTGTTTCCCACAGTTTCTTGTTTTAGCCGTTTGACTTTCAAACTGGACATTTGACTTTTCTGTTTTAGGATTCAATTTAATCCTTTATTTGGGACAGCAAGAACACTTAGTACACGATGCAATCATTCCAATATGTAATGACACATTCATGTACCCCTTCCCCCCCGGAGTGCCGGACAATCCGGAACCTTCTAGAACATTCCCGATGAAAACACCGGAATCATTCCGCAACTCCGAAACGGGACTTTCCTTATATGAATCTTATTCTCCGGACCATTCCGGATCACCTCGTGATATCCCGGATCCCATCCGAGACTCCGAACAACATCCGGTCTCTTTCTCATAATACCATAACTACTCAAACAACGTCGAATCCTTAAGTGTGTCTCCCTACGGTTCGTGAATTATGCGGACATGATCGAGACACTTCTCCGAACAATAACCAATAGAGGAATCTGGAAATTCATATGGCTCCCACATATTTCTACGATTACTTTGTGATCGAATGAACCACTTACATACGATACCAATTTCCCTTTGTCTCACGATATGTTACTTATCCGAGGTTATGATCGTCGGTATCTCTGCATACCTAGTTCAACCTCGTTACTGATAAGTACTCTTTTCTCGTTCCCGTGATATGTGATCCCTTGTGAGCCGTCACATGCTTGCAAGCTAATTGGATGACATTCCACCGAGAGGGCCCAGAGTATATCTATCCGTCATATGGATGGACAAATCCCACTCTTGATCCATGTGTCTCAACCAATACTTTCCGAACACTCAATGCCACTTTTATAGCCACCCTGTTACGGTGTGGTGTTTGATGACATCAAAGCATCCATCCGGTAAAGGTGATATGCATGATCTCATGGTCGAAGGAATTAGGTTACTATGTATCAGAAAGCATATAGCAATTGAACTAATGAAATGACTTGATCTTTATGCTACGCTTATCTATAGGAGTATGTCCATCACATCATTCTCCTAATGATATGACCCTGTTGTTAATAACATCTCTATGTTCATGATCAGGAAACCATGATCATATATTAACCAACAAGCTAGTTTAACAAGAGGCTTTACTAGGGACTCTTGTTTTAGTTTACAAATCACACAAGTATTAATGTTTCCGTTTAATACAATTATAGCATGGTATGTAAACATTTATCATAAGTGTGAAGATATGATAATAACCACTTTATTATTGCCTCTTGGGCATATCTCCAACAGTCTCCCACTTGCACTAGAGTCAATAATCTAGTTTCAAACCTTTGTGTATTCAACACCTATGGCTTTCCGGTGTTGTATGTACACGATTGCTAGTTGTCAACTGATCTCCGGATCTGACACTTCCAGGTCCGTGTGTAATTGCATGTCTTTGCGTCTCTACGCATCACTCATTCTCTAATGAGATGGCTTCGTACAAATTTGGTCCTTTGGTGTGACCTTTAGTTCTTTGGGGTCAAAACATGTTGACAATATTGTCGTACAATATATCTTCATAGTATTATCCCATTGTGAACTACACCTAGTTTGATAACAAACTACTTGACACAAATGCCCTCTTTTGCTGCTATAGTAGCAGTCATATACTTAGCCTTTTGTGGTAGTATCTGTCACAATGTCTTAACTTTGGAACTCATCCAAATCCATTATGGAACTCACTTTCCATTATATTGTGCCACCCTTAGTTTAGATTGAGATAAACTTAATTTGTACTTTGTGACAAAACTAGTATCAATGTAGTACTTTTTTAATGAACTAACCATCTATTTGTCACTTCTACAAATATTATACTCTTAGTTCTTCCAAAAGATCATAAGAATATCCTTACTATTGTCCAATGATCATCTTACGAATCATTCTGGTATATGCTCACAACATTTAGAGCATAGGACATATCTGGATTTGTACATATCACAGTATGATTGAAATAAATAATCTTTGTGATTTCATACATCAAGTATCAATCTATACTTGATTATTTGTTTCACTTTACCAAATGTCAATACACTTGAATATATCATCAATATTGAACTTATTCAATCCTTTCTGTGCGACAAGAACCTCTCTTGTAGTTTCTATATTGAACTCATTCAATATCTTGTCTATGTACTTCTGGCACAACCATATTAGCGTCTATTCATGCCTAATATTTGGGTTTTGCCTAAGTCTTTCATCAGGATGAAATTCTTAATATGTGTTAATAAAAGATACATTATTTCCAATCAACACTATGTCTTCCACATAATGTATTAGAAACATGTCTTAGCGCTCCCACTTAATTTCTTGCAAATGCAAGCATCTTCATTGTCTCTAATGAACTTTTAAACTCCTTTAACAGTTTCATCATAGTGAAGATTCCAATTCCGCGATGCTCACTTCAACCGTTGAAGTTTGCATATGCTTCTAGCATCCTTTGAATTAACAAAACCCTATGGACCGTGTTATGCACATGTCCTAGGTAACGATTCTATTAGAAGAACTTGTTTTGTTTATTCAACTATCATATAACAAAATTATATGTAGTGGTTGCTACATTAATCCGTCTAGACTAAATATCACTATGAAAGATCAAATCTTGTCATAGTCAACTTTTGAACATTTTGTGAACTCTTTCCCAATATGTCGATTATTTCATAGATGAAACATCCATGTCTATTTCTTTATAGATCCAAACACAACTGTAAGGTCTTACACCTTTCTCGAGGGTCCTTCAAGTTCAAAACTTGATTTCTCATGTATGGAACTATCACGGATTTTATGGCTTCAAGCCATTTGACGGAGTCAGGGCTCATCATCGCTTCTTTGCATGTAGTCGGTTCATTATTCTCAAATAATGATTCAACCCTCAAATCTTGGTATTTGATTGTTTACCTGACCTACTTGTTTCAATAGAAACTTAGATCTCCGTGACCACAACCTTTGAGGCTCGTGAGCCATGAGCATTGTTGCTGCCTCCGGAACACTTTTCGGCGCTGCGCAACTCTGCACATATAGCTAAGGTTCTTTTAACCTTATCAAAGTTCTATTGTCCTCCCACTTAACTTTTCACGAAAAATTCCTTCTCAAAGAAACTTGACGTTCTAAGCGACAAACACTTTTGTCTCCGGTGTTATGGAGAAATACTTAACAAAGACAGGTTCATCCGACTTTGGTTGCAAACATCTTTCTTATGTATAGCATACCAATGTTTAAGAAAGGACTACTTGGGTTTTATCCCAAACCATAACATATGGTGTCGTTTCAACGGATTATGATGGAGCTCTTTCCAGTGGAAAAACGGTAATCTCTAAAGCTTTTAATCTTTAAAATACAATGGCAGTTTTATGAATTACACCTTCGATCTTACCATGTCAAACAAGGTTAATTTACATATCTCGAACGCTCCATACTCTTATGGTGTTTCGGGAAAATGCAAATCCACGGAACGATTCCATAAATCTTAGGTATTATGCTAAAATTTGTAACTCAAATATCTTCCTTTATGATCTTTATCATAAACTATTTATATTCTTGTTACAATGATTTTGCACTTCATCTTGAAAATCTTTGAACTTTTCAAATATTTCACACTTCATCCTTATTAAGTAAATATTTATATATTCACTCAAATTTTCGGAGAAAGCAAATGAAGTTGAAATCCATCGCTCTTGACTACACATAATGGACTTCGTACAACAATATGTACAAATTCCAATAAGCTAGTCTTTCGTTCCCTTTTGGCCTACGAACGAAGTTTTAATTATCTCTAGGAAAGTTCCACAAGCGTCATTTGATCAAAATCAAAAGACTCCAAAATTCCATACATATGGAGTTTCTTCATGTTTTCTTTCCAATATAATTTAAACGGCGATGTCACTTCCTAAGTGATCTTTCAATCAATTTGTCTTTCGACATCTTTAGCATTTAGCTTTATGGATGTGATTTTTCCAACGAGATTTGTGAATCATCCATCTTTTATGGATTACGGTACTTATTTGAACAACCCTTTTGTTCTCATAACACCTGATAAAACAAATCTTGAAGGCAAGCTTTGATGTTTAACGAGCAACACAATAACCCTTTATTTGTTCTCGATGAACATCATCACATATTCTTTTGCTAATTACTTAGGCCACTGTAGTTCATGAATTCTGTTGTTTTGTATGACGATTCATACCAACAAATTCAGTATCAAATACTTAAGAACCACATTGTTTAATAAGCAAAGAATATAGCCATAACATGTATATCATCTATATACTTAAACTGAACAATTCTAGTCTTTTCTTTTCTGCCATATATTTATGAGATTCTCTTTCAGTATTTCCTTTTCTGTTTGAAAGAATCTATCAATATCAATAGTGGAGTCATACATATGACACATAGTCCAAAGTGTGTGTAGTTAAATACCAATGTCTTAGGACTTGCACTTTGAAGTAGATCACCATCATCAAATGTTTGGTGTTCTTTCAAATTCCTTTCTTTAGTAATCTCTTGGTGTAGTAAACATTTTACCTACATCAAATACTCACCCTTATCATGGATTTATCCATGATCAAGTTACTTTTAGCTTGTAACGGTGAATCACGAGTATAATGTTGCTCTCCAAAACTTTTTGGAAGATTAGGACAACTAGTATCTCCAACCCTTTTGCAAATTCTCATCAAAATATGAGAACATGACTTTTGACATATTATACTCTATCATGTTCCAACCAAAACTTCGTTTCAGATATCACAATATCTTCCACACATCATGGTTTCTGAAACAACTCTTTCAGATCCTAGATAACCTTGATATTAAGACAATCCTTTGAATATCAAGAATCATGGAGCCAAACATGATACTTATATACTAACATTGGAATTGTTACTCTTGTTTTAATACCAATTATTAAACTTCATCGAGTAACCGGAACTTACTAAAAGTTTGCAATAGGACTTTTAAACTTTAGATTAACACTTCAAAAACAATACGATACCAGTTCGTAAAGTAACTAACCAGAATTCTATAGTTCTATTATCTCAATTATAACTAAGCGCAAGGTGGTAAACGGATGCCAATGACTACAACAACTATGCAAATTCACTTTGATTTAGTTTATGATAAATTGAGTTCTAATTAATAATTAAATTAATCTAGGTGAACTCCCACTCAAAACAATATCCCTCACATTGTTTTAGTGATCACAGGAACCAAATCCACCACATCAAAACCGATCATCACGAGAGTTGATATAGCTTCAATGGCGAACAATCAACATGTTCATCATATCTACTATATGACTCATGCTCTACCTTTCGGTAATCCGTGTTCCTGAGGCCATGTCTGTACATGCTAGGCTCGTCAAGATCAAACCTTAGCTTCCGCATGAGCAAATCTGGCTTGCCCACGTTGTATACACTTGTAGAATCTAACACACCCGATCATCACGTGGTGCTTCGAAACAACAAGCTTTAGCAACGGTGCTAACTAAGGGTGAACACTTTATGACTTGAAATTTATGTGCATGAGGGATCATCTTATAATGCTACCGTCGTCTACTAAGCAATACAAGATGCATAAAGGATTAACATCACATGCAATTCATAATATGTGATATGATATGGCCTTTCTCCATTGTGCTTCCGATCTCCATCTTCTAGCACGAACATGATCTCCATCATCACCGGCATTGCATCAAGGTCAATGACGCTGCTCCATGGTTGTCGTCCACCGGCTTCAACTATTACAACTACTTTGAATAGACACGCGGGTCTTAACAGAAATTAAAGACAACCATATGGCTCCTGCCGGTTGCCGACTTACAATAAGGAACATTGCATACATCATATATAATCACAACCATGGCCATATCACATCACTGCACACCCCTGCAAAACAAAGTTAGACGCCTCTACTTTGTTTGCATGTTTTACGTGGTTTGGGGCTTTCTATAAGTGTCGTTCTAACTTACGAACATGAACCACAACGTTGACACAAGTATTGTTAATCACCCGTTGTGAATTGGATCTATACTATGCTAGGAGAAACAGGCACCCGCAAAGCCACTTATGCAATACAAGTTGCATGTCAAGCGTGGAGCAAGTCTCATGAACGATGTCATGTAAGGTTAGCCCGGGCCGCTTCATCCCAACATACCGCAAGATGCAAAGTACACAAGAAGCAATCGACAATAAAAGCATCAACGCCCACAATGACCATTGTGTTCTACTCGTGCAACAGATCTACATATAGACAGGGCTCTGATACCACTGTAGGGGTTCGTAGCATGGAAAACAAAAAATTTCTATCGCATACAAACAAACAAGCCAAGATCTATCTACTAGATTGTAGCAACGAGTCGATGGAATAACTTACCCTCGAAGATTCCAAAGCGGTTAACGAGAGCGGATTCTCGTGGGTGATGTAGTCGTACTCTTTCCGATCTCAAGATCGTGTAGACGATCCTTCCAGCGCCACGTTCCGGCAGCGCTTCCGCAGTCGGTCACACGTTCGGTACTCGACGAAGACCTTCCTCTCCCTTGTTCCAGCAGGCAGCGGAGGTTGTAGCACTCTCCTCGCGATTCCGGCAGCACAACGGCGTGGTACCGGAAGTAGAGGGGAGATCCCGCAGGGCTTTGCCTTAAGCCGGTGCGAGTATGGTGGAGCTTATGAGAGAGGCTATTAGTGGTCTAGTAATTAGACACACCAATTAGAAGGCTCTAAACCAATTAGAAGGCTCTAAACCGTTGGCTAAAGCAATTAGAAGCTCTAATCCAAAACGGCTCTAAACCGGAGATCTAGAGGTGAAAGTTGTGTGCCTAGGAGGAGCCCTGCCCCTCCTTTTATGGGAGGGGGGGTCTTGGCGCGCCAGGGGAGGGAGGGAGTCCCTCCCCAACTCGGCCTTGGGCTGGGCGCCGGCCTGGAGGAGTCCAACTCCTCCTCCAGGTTGGTTCCAACTCCTCTTGCTTGTTTCCCACAGTTTCTTGTTTTAGCCGTTTGACTTTCAAACTGGACATTTGACTTTTCTGTTTTAGGATTCAATTTAATCCTTTATTTGGGACAGCAAGAACACTTAGTACACGATGCAATCATTCCAATATGTAATGACACATTCATGTACCCCTTCCCCCCCGGAGTGCCGGACAATCCGGAACCTTCTAGAACATTCCCGATGAAAACACCGGAATCATTCCGCAACTCCGAAACGGGACTTTCCTTATATGAATCTTATTCTCTGGACCATTCCGGATCACCTCGTGATATCCCGGATCCCATCCGAGACTCCGAACAACATTCGGTCTCTTTCTCATAATACCATAACTACTCAAACAACGTCGAATCCTTAAGTGTGTCTCCCTACGGTTCGTGAATTATGCGGACATGATCGAGACACTTCTCCGAACAATAACCAATAGAGGAATCTGGAAATTCATATGGCTCCCACATATTTCTACGATTACTTTGTGATCGAATGAACCACTTACATACGATACCAATTTCCCTTTGTCTCACGATATGTTACTTATCCGAGGTTATGATCGTCGGTATCTCTGCATACCTAGTTCAACCTCGTTACTGATAAGTACTCTTTTCTCGTTCCCGTGATATGTGATCCCTTGTGAGCCAGTCACATGCTTGCAAGCTAATTGGATGACATTCCACCGAGAGGGCCCAGAGTATATCTATCCGTCATATGGATGGACAAATCCCACTCTTGATCCATGTGTCTCAACCAATACTTTCCGAACACTCAATGCCACTTTTATAGCCACCCTGTTACGGTGTGGTGTTTGATGACATCAAAGCATCCATCCGGTAAAGGTGATATGCATGATCTCATGGTCGAAGGAATTAGGTTACTATGTATCAGAAAGCATATAGCAATTGAACTAATGAAATGACTTGATCTTTATGCTACGCTTATCTATAGGAGTATGTCCATCACATCATTCTCCTAATGATATGACCCTGTTGTTAATAACATCTCTATGTTCATGATCAGGAAACCATGATCATATATTAACCAACAAGCTAGTTTAACAAGAGGCTTTACTAGGGACTCTTGTTTTAGTTTACAAATCACACAAGTATTAATGTTTCCGTTTAATACAATTATAGCATGGTATGTAAACATTTATCATAAGTGTGAAGATATGATAATAACCACTTTATTATTGCCTCTTGGGCATATCTCCAACACTATTATCTTCTGAATACACTAATGTTGCTAATGAAGATTGTGTGAAGTTTTGTATGAAGGAAAATTTTCAGGTGTAGAGTAAGAATGATGTAATGAGATGAAGAATGGACAAAAGCTCAAGCTTGGGGATTCCACCCCATGTCACCCCAAGAAATATTCAAGAGGTACAAGCGTCAAAGCTTGGGGATGCCCAAGGAATCCCCTTCTTCATCAATAAAAATCTCAGGTCTTTCTAGACACTTCGTTTTTATTGTTTCATGCACAGTTGTTCTTGGAGCGTCTTATTTTTCGTTTAGTTTGCTTGAATAAAGTAGTTTGGACCCGCATTCTTGCTGTGTTGTTTCAAATAAGTTGATTGGTGTTGGAGAGGAGTAGAAAGTTCTTGCTTGAATAGTATAAGAGGAGCTTGCTTTGACTGTGACTTAGACTTTAGCGTGTCATGCTAGGTGTTGTTTTGACCTTATGCTTAGTGATTATTGTTGTAGCTTGACGTTTTCCAAACAATTGGGATTGCTTAATGTGCCTTGAAGGAATTATGCGTTGTTTTAGCATACAAAAGCATAGTATTGTGATATTCTCCTTTGATGGTTTGTTTGGGTTGACTTGGCACATGCTCACACCATGTTATGACTATAAAAAGTCACCATAGCCTCTATGATCATTTAGTCCTTGACTTATAGTATCAATTTATGCTTTGATTAGTAATGTTTTGTCGCTCTGCATTATTATGGCCATTATTGCTCTCTTAGTTGGTTGCTCCCAGTCTTTTGCTAGCCTCCACTTGTATGAGTAAGCTCTACTCATGCATCCAACTCCCAGGAAACCAAGTTATTTTAAAGTGTCCACTATAAATTCCTATGTATGATGTGTTACACCATTCCAAGTATATTCTTGTTTTCATCTATCTTCCAATTAAAAAGTCTCTTTTTTATGTGAAAACTTAGTGATTAAAGATCTCATGAACTTGATGGCTCACTTTATTTTTTTTGCCCCTAATAAACTTGAACCATTGTGTCATATATGTTGTATATGCTTGCACTTATACGTTGGAATTAGCAGAACCGTGCTGTCACAGGGAACGCTTTCAACATTGAACTTGTACATTGTACACAATTGATATCGTGATCTTTTGTCTATGGATGTCGTCGGTGTGAAATAAAAGAGGATCTTGTAACTCCATGGAGTTATGTATGTGTGTTAGAGAAACGCCTAGGCCGCTAGCCTAAGCCATGCCTAATCATGGTGGAAACTTGTAGCATCACCATAATGACATCTATGAAACTTTCTTCTTATAAAAAAAGCGACATATTGAAAAGAGGAAAGAGAGAAAAAAAACACCATTTTACCATGGTAAATAAGAAGATTGCTGAGATGCTCATTGTCTTCTTGCCTTGTCATTTTGATTATGGGATAGCTCCTGTATCATGTGCAAGGGGTACCCCGTTGGCGGTTCTCTATGATACACATGTACTTACTATGACAAGAACTTACAAGTGACTAAAGTTGAGTAGCATGAGGAGCGGCCCTCGTATTCAAGGGACATGAGATTGCCAACTTATACTTTGTCAAGCATATACTCCATAGTTGAAGGGTTTCGCGGCATAGTAAATCAAAATTTTCTACGGATGCGAACAGAGGGAAAGCCAAGATCTAATCTAGGAGATGCAAACAACGAGAGGGATTGGATTAGATCTTCATACCCTTGAAGATTCGCACAGCGGAACGTTCGTCGGAACGTGGGTGATGTAGTCATACTCGCTTCTCCTCCTTGCGATCCGATCCGATCTAGCACCACAAGTGGCGGTGCCTCCGTGAGATGCACACGTGCAGCAGCTCGACGTCTCCTCCTTCCTCGGACCAGCAAGTATGGTGGAGAGACGAATTGGATCTACAACACGACGGCGTGGTGTATATGGTGGAGAATTTCTGCAGCGGGGCTTCGCCTACAAGCAGTCGGGAGGGAGAGAGGAGGGCAGCAGGGCGGCTAGGGTTGGAGGGGAAGGTGTAGGGGGTTGGTGCGCCCCACCCCTCTTTATATAGAGGGGGGGCGCATCCCTATACCCTCCCCCAAGCCCAAACCGGCGGCCCCAAAGGATAAGGAGTGGGGGGCAAGGAAACCCTCCCTTCTAGAAACTCTATCTCGAGTTTAATCCTCTCTAGGCCGGCTGGGCCCTATGGGGCCTTGTGCCCCTGGCCCAATGCGGCCAGGGCACTCCCTCATAGGCCCATGCCCCCTCCCGGAAGGTGGGGCCACGTTGGTCCCCTTCCGAAAGGTTCTAGAAGCTTCCGGTACAATACCGATTAATCCGGAACAATTCCGAACTCCAAAAACTGCACTGCCTTATATGAATCTTATTCTTCGGACCACTCCGGAACCTCTCGTGATGTCTCGGATCCCATCCGAGACTCCGAACAAAAACTCATAAACCAATTATCCAATCTATCCTAGCGTCGAGACACGTTAAGTGTGTGACCCTGCGGGTTCGAGAATATGCAGACATGATCTTCTATCAATAATCAACAGCGGGGTCTAGAAACCCATATTGACTCCCACACATTCATCGATGATCATATCGGATGAACCACGATGCCAGGATTCAATCAATCCCATATATATATTCCCTTCATCTCGCGATATTTTACTTGCCCGAGATTTGATCGTCGGTACCGTCATACCTAGTTCAATCTCGTTCACAGCAAGTACTTTACTCGTTCCGTAATCCGATATCACTTTGTGATTAACTCCTTAACCACATGCTTGCAAGCGGTGTTGATATCGATTACCAAGTGGGCCCGAAGTATATCTCTCCGACTTGGGAGGGACAAATCCCATCTCGATACATACAACCCAACAGATACTTTCCGATCACCTGAGAGACACCTTTATGATCACCCTCTCATAGGATGACGTTTGATGACCTCAAAGCTTTCTTCCGATACCAGGGAGTTGTATTATCTCATGGTCTAAGGAATACAATATTTGACATAAGAAAAGCTTCGCAAAGACGAACACGATGACACGATCTAATTGCTTCGCTTAGTTTGGGTATGTCCATCATATCATTCTCCCAATGATATGATCTCATTATCAATTGACAAATCATGTCTATGGTTAGGAAACCTTAACCATCATTGATCAATGAGCTAGTCCATAGAGGCGTACTAGGGACACGGTGTTGTTCACAGACCACACAAGTATTAAAGTTTCCGCTTAATACAATTCTAGCATGGAATATAAACATTATCATGAACAAGAATTATAATAATAACATCTTTATTATTGCCTCTAGGGCATAATTCCAACAGTCTCCCACTTGCACTAGAGTCAATAATCTAGTTTACATTTGGCAACAATCTCACACCCATGGCACTGAGGTGCTGATCATGTTTTACACGTGAAAGAGGTTTAGTCAATGGATCTGCGACATTAAGATCTGTATGTACTTTGCTAATCTTCAGATCTCCATCTGCTATATAATCTCGGATTATATGAAACTTGCGGTTGATATGCTTGGTCTTTGGATGATATCTTGGTTCCTTAGCGAGTGCTATCGTGCCAGTGTTGTCACACAATATCTCCAGTGGGTCCAATGCACTTGGAACAACGCCAAGCTCAGTGATGAAGTTCCTAATCCAAACTCCTTCACTTGACGCTTCTGCAGCAGCCATGTATTCTGCTTCTACTATAGATCCCGCGATCACGCTTTGCTTGCAGCTTCTCTAGCTCATAGCTCCTCCATTCAAAATATAAACGTATCCTGTCTGAGATTTAGAATCATCCTTGTCGGTGTCGAAACTAGCGTCGACGTAACCTTTTACGACGAGCTATTCATCACCCCCATAGACTAAGAACATTTCTTTAGTCCTATTCAGGTACTTTAGGATGTTATTCACGGCTGTCCAGTGTTCCACTCCTGGATCACTTTGATATCTGCTCGTCAAACTAAGAGCATTGGACACATCCGGTCTAGTACACAGCATGGCATACATGATAGAACCTATGGCCGAGGCATAAGGCACTTTGCTCATAGCTTCCCTATCATTTACCGTAGCTGGACACTGAGCCTTGCTCAATATCTTACCTGACAACATAGGCACTGAACCTTTCTTTGCCTTATCCATTCTGAACCTTTTCAGAACTTTGTCTAGGTATGTACCCTGGCTTAAAGCTATCAGGCGTCTTTGTCTATCTCTATAGATTTTGATGCCCAATATATAAGCAGCTTCACCTAGGTCTTTCATTGAAAAACACTTGTTCAAATAACTCTTCACATCGTTAAGCATGTTGATGTCATTTCCAATAATCAATATGTCATCCACATATAGTACTAGAAATGTCACCGAGCTCCCACTCACTTTCTTGTAGATGCAAGCTTCATAGCAATTTGGAACAAATCCAAAGCTCTTGATCACTTGATCAAAATGAAGGTTCCAACTCCGAGATGCTTGCTTCAGTCCATAAATGGAACGCTTAAGTTTGCATACTTTATCAGCATCCTTAGGATCGACAAAACCTTCGGGTTGCATCATATACAACTCTTCATCAATGTTGCCATTGAGGAACGCAGTCTTGACATCCATCTGCCATATTTCATAATCATGAAACGCAGCAATTGCTAATAAAATCCGAATGGACTTAAACATCGCTACGGGAGAGAAAGTCTCATCGTAGTCAACACCTTGAACTTGTCGAAAACCTTTCGCGACAAGCCGTGCTTTATAGACGGTAACATTACCATCCGCGTCCGTTTTCTTCTTGAAGATGCATTTGCACTCAACGGCCTTTCGGTCGCTAGGAGGGTCCACCAAAGTCCATACTTGGTTTTCGCTCATGGATCCCAATTCGGATTTCATGGCTTCTAGCCATTTCTCAGAGTCTGGGCTCATCATCGCTTCCTCATAGTTCGTAGGTTCACTGTCTTCTACTAACAAGACAGTCAAGACAGGGTTGCCGTACCACTTAGGAGGGGCACGCGACCTTGTCAACCTGCGACGTTCAGTAGTAGCATCATCCGGAGCTTCATGATCCTTGTCATTAGCTTCCTCTATTGTTGGTGCAGGCGGCACTGGAACAATTTCAGGTGCTGCGCTACTCTCCAACTCAAGAGAAGGTTCAATAACCTTGTCTAGCTCTACTTTCCTCCCACTCATTCTTTCGAGAGAAACTCCTTCTCAAGAAAGGAACCGTTCTTTGCGACAAACACTTTGCCTTCGGTTCTGTGATAGAAGGTATACCCAATAGTTTCCTTAGGGTATCCTATGAAGACGCATTTCTCCGCTTTGGGTTCGAGCTTGTCCGACATCAACTTCTTGACGTAAGCTCCGCATCCCCAAACTTTAAGAAACGACAACTTAGGTTTAGCACCAAACCATAGTTCATACGGTGTCGTCTCAACGGATTTAGATGGTGCCCTATTTAAAGTGAATGCAGCGGTTTCTAATGCATAACCCCAAAATGATAACGGCAAATCAGTAAGAGACATCATTGATCGGACCATATCTAATAAGGTTCGATTCCGGCGTTCAGACACACCATTGCGTTGTGGTGTACGGGTGGCGTGAGTTGTGAAACGATTCCACTTGCTTTAAGATGCGTGAGAAAATCATAACTCAAATATTCACCTCCACGATCGGATCGTAGAAACTTAATCTTTCTATTACGATGGTTCTCCACTTCATTCCAAAATTCCTTGAACTTTTCAAATGTTTCAGATTTATGTTTCATTAAATAGATATACCCATATCTACTTAAGTCATCGGTAAAAGTGAGAAAATAGCGATATCCACCGCGCGTCGAAACACTCATCGGTCCGCATACATCGGTATGTATGATTTCCAACAAGTCCGTTGCTCGCTCCATCATACCGGAGAACGGGGTTTTGATCATCTTGCCCATGAGGCATGGTTCGCATGTGTCAAATGATTCAAAATCAATAGACTCCAAAAGTCCATCAGAATGGAGTTTCTTCATGCGCTTTACACCAATATGACCTAGACGACAGTGCCACAAATAAGTAGTATTATCACTATCTACTTTGCATCTCTTAGCCTCAATGTTATGGATGTGTGTTTCATCCCTTTCGAGATTTAGAAGAAATAAACCATTCACAAGAGGTGCATGACCAAAAAAGATGTTACTCATATAAATAGAACAACCATTATTCTCCGATTTAAATGAATAACCGTCTTGCAATAAACACGATCCATAAATAATGTTCATGCTCAACGCAGGCACATAATAACATTTATTAAGGTTTAAAACTAATCCCGAAGGTAAAATTAAGGAGAGTGTGCCGACGGCCATCACATCAACTCTTGATCTGTTGCCAACGCGCATCGTCACCTCATCCCTCACAAGCCGCCGTCTATTCCGTAGCTCCTGTTTTGAGTTACAAATATTAGCAACTGAACCGGTATCAAATACCCAGGCACTACAATGAGGGCTAGTAAGGAAAACATCAATAACATGTATATCAAATATACCTTTGATGGTGCCAGCCTTCTTGCCCGCTAAGTACTTCGGACAGTTGCGCTTCCAGTGACCCTTGTCCTTGCAATAGAAGCACTCAGTGTCCGGCTTAGGACCAGACCTGAGCTTCTTCTCAGCAGGGGCAACGCGCTTGCCGCCGCCTTTCTTGAAGGGCTTCTTCGCTCCCTTACCTTTCTTGAAGGTGGGCTTGTTGACCATCAACACATGATTATCCTTTTTGATGTCCACTTCCGCGGCCTTCAGCTTTGCGAAGAGCTCGGTGATCGTATCAGTGGAACCAATCTGATTATGAGTCACTACAAAACTTTTGTAGCTAGGAGGGAGTGATTGCAGAACCCTGTCAATCTTGAGCTCCTCTGGAATCGTGCATTCCAGTTGCTCAAGGCGTTGAGTGTAGCCCGTCATCTTAATGGCGTGCTCACTAACGGAACTCCCTTCCTCCATCTTGCAGTTAAAGAACTTCTCGGAGATCTCATATCTCTCAGAACGGGCCTGAGTCTGAAACATGGTTTTCAGCTCTTCGAGAATCTCAAAGGGCCCGGGATAGTCTTCAAAACGATTTTGAAGTTCCGGTTCCATAGCAAACAACATGGTGCTATTAATAACACCTAATCATCCCTGCGCGACTGATAGACAACTTTCTCATCAGCCAGCGCAGTTGCAGCAGGGGGGTCACCTAACGCTTTCCCAAGGACATAGTCCTTTTGACCGCCAGAGAGAATGATTCTTAGATTGCGGAACCAATTGGTGAAGTTAGACCCATTGTTTCTAAGCTTTTCCTTCTCAGCAAAAACGTTGAAGTTGAAGTTGGACTTGGCCATGTGATCTACAGTATTGGAAAGTACAATTTAGACTATGTTCATGATAACTAGTTCAACTTTTAATCAAATTACTAGATGAACTCCCACTAAATTCAACATCCCTCAAGTTGTTTAGTGAACACGATCCAAATTCACCACACCTAATCCGATCATCACGAGAAGAGATGTGGTTTCAATGGTGGACATCAAAGTGTCGATCATATCATTCATATGACTCATGCTTAACCTTTCGGTTCTTGTGTTCCGAGGCCATGTCTGTACATGCTAGGCTCGTCAAGTTAGACCCAAGTATTTCCGCGTGTGCAAAACTGGCTTGCACCCGTTGTATGTGAGCGTAGAGTCTATAGCACCCGATCATCACATGATGCTTGGACACGACAAACTTTCGCAGCAGTGCATACTCGAGGATAACACAGTTTTTATCTTGATCTTTAAGTGATGAATCATCTTATAATGCTACCGTCGCGATCTAAGCATAATAAGATACATAAAAGGATAAACATCACATGCATATAACTTTATGTGACATGGTATAGCCAATCTTCGCGCAATGATCTCCATCTTGTGCGTTCCAACATGATCTCCATCACTCCACCATGATTGTCTCCACCACGAATAGCAACTACCACTATTGCTAACTACTTAGCGATAAAGTGAAACTATTACATGGCGTATAAGAAGTTGACACACAGGTCATACACAATTATAAAGACAACCATATGGCTCCTGCCGGTTGTGTACTCATCGACATGCAAGTCGTGAAACATTACAAAAACATGATCATCGCATACATTATACACATCACATCTTGGGCCATACCAAATCACAGAAAACACTCCCTACAAAAACAAGTTAGACGCCTCTACTTTGTTGTTGCATGTTTTACGTGGCTTATGGGAGTAGATGCTAAGAACGATTCTACCTACGGAAAGCCACAACGGTGATATTATGGTTGCCAAACTCCGGTGTTAATCCCATGACAACTATAGTGAGAGAAACTGACATCCACCAGCCGCATGTGTGGAACAAGCCACACGTCAAGTGCGGAGCCGGTCTCGCGAACGACGTCGCGTAAGGTTGACCTGGACCGCTTCAATCTCACTATCCCGCGTCATAAGAAGAACACAAACAAGAGGCTTGCAACAGAAAACATCAACGCCCGCAACGACCATGTTGCGTTCTACTCGTGAAACACATCTACGCATAGATCTAGCTCTGATACCACTGAAGGGTTTCGCGGCATAGTAAATCAAAATTTTCTACGGATGCGAACAGAGAAAAAGCCAAGGTCTAATCTAGGAGATGCAAACAACGAGAGGGATTGGATTAGATCTTCATACCCTTGAAGATTCGCATAGCGGAACGTTCGTCGGAACGTGGGTGATGTAGTCATACTCGCTTCTCCTCCTCGCGATCCGATCCGATCTAGCACCACAAGTGGCGGTGCCTCCGTGAGATGCACACGTGCAGCACCTCGACGTCTCCTCCTTCCTCGGACCAGCAAGTATGGTGGAGAGACAAATTGGATCTACAACACGACGGCGTGGTGTATATGGTGGAGAATTTCTGCAGCAGGGCTTCGCCTACAAGCAGTCGGGAGGGAGAGAGGAGGGCAGCATGGCGGCTAGGGTTGGAGGGGAAGGTGTAGGGGGTTGGTGCGCCCCACCCCTCTTTATATATAGGTGGGGCGCAGCCCTAGCCCCTCCCCCAAGCCATAACCGACGGCCCCAAAGGATAAGGAGTGGGGGGCAAGGAAACCCCCCCTTCTAGAAACTCTATCTCGAGTTTAAACCTCTCTAGGCCGGCTGGGCCCTATGGGGCCTTGTGACCCTGGCCCAATGCGTCCAGGGCACTCCCTCATAGGCCCATGCCCCCTCCCGGAAGGTGGGGCCACGTTGTCCCCTTCCGGAAGGTTCTAGAAGCTTCCGGTACAATACCGATTAATCCGGAACAATTCTGAACTCCAAAAACTGCACTGCCTTATATGAATCTTATTCTCCGGACCACTCCGGAACCTCTCGTGATGTCTCGGATCCCATCCGAGACTCCGAACAAAAACTCATAAACCAATTATACAATCTATCCTAGCGTCGAGACACGTTAAGTGTGTGACCCTGCGGGTTCGAGAATATGCAGACATGATCTTCTATCAATAATCAACAGCGGGGTCTGGAAACCCATATTGACTCCCACACATTCATCGATGATCATATCGGATGAACCACGATGCCAGGATTCAATCAATCCCATATATATTCCCTTCGTCTCGCGATATTTTACTTGCCCGAGATTTGATCGTCGGTACCGTCATACCTAGTTCAATCTCGTTCACAGCAAGTACTTTACTCGTTCCGTAATCCGATATCACTTTGTGATTAACTCCTTAACCACATGCTTGCAAGCGGTGTTGATATCGATTACCGAGTGGGCCCGAAGTATATCTCTCCGACTTGGGAGGGACAAATCCCATCTCGATACATACAACCCAACAGATACTTTCCGATCACCTGAGAGACACCTTTATGATCACCCTCTCATAGGATGAAGTTTGATGACCTCAAAGCTTTCTTCCGATACCAGGGAGTTGTATTATCTCATGGTCTAAGGAATACAATATTTGACATAAGAAAAGCTTCGCAAAGACGAACACAATGACACGATCTAATTGCTTCGCTTAGTTTGGGTATGTCCATCATATCATTCTCCCAATGATATGATCTCATTATCAATTGACAACTCATGTCTATGGTTAGGAAACCTTAACCATCATTGATCAATGAGCTAGTCCATAGAGGCGTACTAGGGACACGGTGTTGTTCATAAACCACACAAGTATTAAAGTTTCCGCTTAATACAATTCTAGCATGGAATATAAACATTATCATGAATAAGAATTATAATAATAACATCTTTATTATTGCCTCTAGGGCATAATTCCAACAATAGTTTGTTCACTTTAACCTTAATCACTTCAAGATGTTTATGATAGGGGCAATGAGTGCTGAAAGCTAACAAGTATCATAATTTTTGGAAGCTCTTTTTGAAACTTGAAATCCCTGCTTCCCTTTATGAAGGGCCTTTCTTCCACTATTATATTGAGTCTTCATCGTCTACCCTTAGGCACCAGTTAAGAGAGCATAGTTGCCATTCTTAGTTCTATGTGCATTGTCCCAAAACTTATTGATTGATGCATATTGTTGATATTACTTTTTCTTGTGCTATTTGTATCTAGTCACTCTTATGAACTTTGAAGGTGTACTATGCATCTATTTGCTACTCCATGAGGGACAAGCTGATTACCACTATGCTATGTTTTCTATATGTGAAACAAACAGACATTTTAATGCATGTTATTCATGATCTTTGTTTGTAACATTTCATGTTGCATGCATATTTACTTTGTCTTACTGTTAGAACTCCATATTTCATGCTCATTGATACGTCGGAAACGTATCTATAATTTTTGATGCTCCATGCTTGTTTTATATCATTTGTCTTATGTTTTGTCTACAATTTGAGGTGTTTTTATATCTTTTCTGGAACTAACCTATTAACAAGTTGCCATAGTGCCAGTTGCCTGTTTTCTTCTATTTTTGGTTCCAAAAAGGAAGAAAATCAATATTCTCAGAATTGGAAGGGACAAAAGCCAAAGTTATTATTTTTCCCGGAGCAACACGGACCCACGAAGCAAAGCCGAAGGGGGGCCACAGGGTGGCCAAACCCCCCTAGGCGCGGGCAAGCCCTGGAGGCGCCTGGAGGGGGTGTGGCCCCCCTAGACCCCCACCGACCTTGACTCATGCGCCTATAAGAGACCCCCGATGAGAAAACCCTAGCCAATCCAGAAGAAATCCACGAAAACCTCCGTAGCGCCGCCGCCACCAGAGGGGGATAAGGGGGACAGAAAGTCTCTGTTCCGGCACCCTGCCGGGACGGGGAAGTGCCCCCGGAGCCATCTCCATCGATCTCCATCGCCATCCTCATCACCATTGCTGATTCCCATGATGAGGAGGGAGTAGTTCTTCCTCGAGGCTAAGGGCTCTACCGGTAGCTATGTGTTCATCTCTCTGTCTCTCTCTATGCATGATCTTGTGGTCATGAGCTTTGTAATCAAGTAGATCTACCTTGCTACTCAAGTGCTTCATTATATCTCTTCTCTCCCCATGTGTGTGAAAGTGACAGCGTGCACGCCATGGTGGCACTTAGGTTTGAGTCTACATAAATACTCTTTGTGCTTTAATAGATCTATGCTTTTCCCCACGTGTGTGAAAGTGACAACGTGCATACCGTGTGTGTGGAACTTTGGCTAGATTGAATATTTGTTATGAGTTATATTTGGAGTTGGATGTCTCTATGAAATTGTGGTGTTTGTTGGAACCATCTAGCGCTCAAGGTGACAGTGTGGGATTATCTAGATGGAGAAGGTAGACTTTGAGGAGTGCTATTATAGCCCTACCATGGATTAGAGTGTCCAACCAGAGAGTATTTAAGAGTAGTATCATGAACAAATATATTTATATGAGAGAGTGTTCACTAGTGAAAGTATGATCCCTATGCCTTGTTTCTAAATATTGAAACACTGTTTGCATGTAGATTTGTTGCATGTTTGCTTGCTTTCATCTTTATTTCAGTTTGCCTTTAGTTTCTTCCATGTCAACAACAAGTCAGAAGCTCTTTTCTGGTACCGTTACCACTTGTATTTCACTATCTCTTCTATCTTGATTGCAGGGTTGGGGACACAAGTGCACCTATACACCTGACAAGTGTATTGGGTGTGTTGGGGACACAAGAGACTTCTTCTATCTTGATTGCAGGGTTGCTTAAAAGGGATACCTTTGACCACTTCCTCCCTGAGTTCGATATACCTTGGGTAATCCGCTTAAGGGAAACTTGTTGCTGTTCTACAAACCTCTGCACTTGGAGGCCCAACAATTGTCTACAAGAATAGAAGTGCGTAGACATCAAGCTCTTTTCTGGCGCCGTTGCCGGGGAGGTAACGTAAAAGGTACTCACATCCTCCGGTGTGAGTGCTCGAAGTTATTTCCTTTAGATTCTGCAATTTTGTCTTTTTGTTTCTTGCTTTCACTGGTTAGGATTAATGGAAAACAAAAACAAAATTAGAGAGCTTTATAGTATCTATCTTGAGTTAGGACATGAAGTGTTTGAAGAGAAAATTAAAAAACCTATGGAACTCTATTTGCATGCTAATAGCAATGTTATTAGTATGAATTCTTTGGACACCATGATTGCTAATGCTATGGAAAATACTAAGCTTCGGGAAGCCAGTTTTGATGAAAATGTGAAAGGATAGAGATGTCGCCTAGAGGGGGGTGAATAGGCAATTTCAAATCTATTACGGTTTTGGCTCGATAGAATGCGGAATTAAACTAACGTTTATTTTACAAGCACAAAACCTAAATACACTAGGCTCAACTAAGTGCACCAACAAAAAATTAAGCTAAGCAAGATAGCACAAGATATACCACAAGTGATAAGCAAGGTATAAGTACTTCAAGCTCGATGGCTATCACAAGGAAAGTAAGCTCGGATATAGAGATATCCGAGGCACGTGGAGACGAAGATGTATTCCCGTGTTCACCACCTTTGGGAAGCGGGCTATGTCACGTTGGAGAGGTGTGAGGTTCCACGAAGGATTCCTCACGCGCCACAAAGGCTCACCTTCTTCTCCGAGTCTATCCCATGAAGGAATAGACCCTTTCCTTATGGCTAGCTTTTCCTCCACTTCGGAGATGGCAAGCTCCACAACCACTTCACAAGCTCCACGAAGGAGAAGCCCTGGTCTCTTCACAATCTTCCACGAAGAGAACACCGCGACACTAACCGCCAAGCCAACTAGGAGGTCACCCTCCAAGAGTAACAAGCTCACGGTCTCTCACTCGAACAAATCGTAATGGAGAGCTCAACACTTATGCAAGAATGCAAAGCATGAACACCAAGGGTACTCAAATCCTTCACTCTAAAATCTCACCAAAGCAACAAGTTCTAGGGAGGAATTAGAGAGGAAGAACAATGTTGGAAACCAACAAATGACTCCAAGATCTAGATCCAATGGGTTCCCCTCACTTAGAGAAGGATTTGATTGGTGGGGATTGTAGATCTAGATCTCCTCTTCCAAAGCCCTCAAAAAGATGCAAGAATCATAGGAGGGAAGGGAGAGAAAGAAAGCTCAAAGGGGTCAACAATGGAGGTCAAAAACGTGCTCAAGAGCCTTAGAACTTTGGGGAATAAGCCCCCCTTTTATACCCCTTCAAGGGGATGGCCGTTGAAAGCAAGATGCGCTGGGCGAACACGTTCCGGCAACGAAACCGACGCCGCCGGATCAGCCGCCAGAATTTCTGGTCAAAACCGAAAGTTTCGGTACAAACCGAGACAGCATACAGAACAGTTTTTCGGCGGTTTGCCGGAAATTTCCGGCGGTCGCCGGAAATTCCGGCCATAGGCCCGGTCCCGCCGGAATTCCCGCCGGAACAAAACAAGGCACACGAAAACGGCGATAACTTTTGCGTCCGGACTACGATTTCGATGATATTGGGCTTGTTTTGACGAGGGCAACAAGCCCTACAATATGGTGCAGACAAACATCATAGTCCAGCAAATAAGGATAGAACCAAATAAAGAAAGGTAAGAAGCCTCCCTACACGAAGAACCGATAAAACCTTCAAACTCGAAAACGCCATAGAAGATGCATACGAATTCCGTTTTCGATGAACTTGGGCTTGTTGAAGAGCTAGAAACAAGATAAAGAACCTCACATGGAGAAACACAAAGAAGCAACAAAATAGGAAGATGCAAAGTATGCAAATGATTGAGCTCCCTATAACGATGTGATCAAGTTACCCAACCGAAAGCCCCTCTTAATAGTGCGGCTATGTACCTATAACCCGGTCTCCCAACAACCACCTTGAGACCGGTAAAAGGAAAACCTATCAAGGACATACCTTTGCCTTGCGCATCCCGCTTGATCTTGATGACAACACTTCAATCTCCATCCAAGCCGGAATGCATCACTTGATCATTGTTGCTTCGTGAAGGCTCCTAATTTTCTCTCCCATACACCATTATTGGATAGCTTCATTAATACATGTCTTCACATGTCCATTATCACCAATATGGACGGCAAGATTTAAGCAAATGATCTTCTTGAGATGCTTATCTTGAACTTTCCCTTCTTAACCTTGATGACGATCACCACTTGATGTCATCCTCTCATGTGCTATATAAGATCTTCACTTTTGAAGCATGCCCATGGAAAGATACATATCCCATATAGAAAATGCAAAGGCACATATATAATGGGTTAGTTCATGATGCATAATTGACAAGGCTTACCATACCACAAGATCCATGTGGTACATTCTTTATGCTTCATGTGTTGACCAACTTGAAATCACTCTTCACTCTTTGTATAGGTCAACCATGTATCTTCTCATGCTCCATCTCAATATCTTGAGGTACATAAAGAAACCTTAATTTGATTACATGATCTAAATCTTAGTCAATCATAGCTCAACTAATGAGGCTATGATGACACCGTCTTAGAGCCATATCTTGAATTCTTCTATTGAGATCACACTCTCAAGATATTGATCATGTCATATTCTTCTCTTCAACTCGATGGTCTTGATGCCAATACTCAAGGTATATCTTTATCTTCATGGCATCCATACTTGAATCCAACACATAGACTACAAGCATGACCTATGGAATATTCCTTCATATAAAACTTAGTGAAAACATTAGTCCATAGGGATTGTCATTAATCACCAAAACCACACATAGGGGCAATTACTCTTTCAATCTCCCCCATTTTGGTAATTGATGACAATCACAGCAAGAGGGTTTATATAATGAATATTAGAAACAAGTACGCAGCTTATCCGAGAATAAGTTGTGTACAAGAGGTTGCATTTGATATGGTCAAGTAACACAAAGCTACTAGCACATATCAAAACCAATTCTACTTACACAAACTACAACTAATGTAAGTGATGTGAGTAGAACCAACTTATATAGAGCAAACTCACCCACAATATATGCATGTGTGATGAACTTGAATTTCATTGCATACATTGTCAAGAATAATCTTTGGGAGAGTTTACACTATATATACAACCATGCAAAACATAATAAAGATGAAATGCATGAAAGGCAGACACTTAGGAACAAACCAATCTTAAGTATAAAACCATTTCCCTTAAACCCTCTAAACTTCTCCCCCATTGACAACAAGTGCCAAAATGGATGACAAAGTTAGAATGCCAATATTGTATGAGTTCATCCCCAAGGTGTGCATTTCTCATAATTTGAGTGAAATCAAATGCACGTATCCAATGATGAATATTTGGAGGAAATCAAGCTATATTGAGGATCAAAGATTGCTACAAGGATAAAATGGTGAAGAAACTTCAACGGATGAAGCAAGCAATCCAATGATCCAAAAATCAAATTGACAAATAGTGCTCTAAATGAAATAAGGAAGCTCTCCAAGGTTCGTGCATAAATTTTAATTATTGTATTTGAATACAATATGCACAGACATGGAATCCTCACTCCCTCTATATTATTTAGAACACAACCAAGATACAAGGAGTAGATATAAATAAATACACTTGTCAAGACAAGCTTAAGTACAAAAGAAAGCAAATATGAGATATGAGTGCGTGAAGATGCAATAAAAGTAAACCAAGCACTCCTAAATCAAGACCTTACTAATACCATTAAAAACCAAGAGGATAAGAGATATGGTTGGCAAAGAGCGATGATATCAAGGCGAGAGATTAACACTCTCGTGTTTATAAGTTTATAAGTGGACAAAACATGAGAATAATCCACAAATAAAAAACCATACATAAGAGGTTAATAAAATAATAAAACATGATATTCAAGAGGAAGTCATAAAATATACCAAACATGATTTTTTTTGCTTAAGTGCATATATAGCAATGGCTCTATTTTCTCTTATGGTATATCAATGAACTTCACCAAAGAAAAAATAAAAACCTCAAAAACATCACAACTAACACTAAGGGAACAAATGCTAGTTGGGATACTTTGAGAAAAGCAACAAGTAGCAAAAGGAAGGATTCAAAGCAATTTTAACAATATTGCACATGAGAGTACCTTGAGGAATTGATATGCAATAAATTGCTAGAAGGCATATTTTGAATTGGTGAATCATGAACATGATTTTATATACTCCCCATCATATGCATCATCTCAAATTACTCACATAAGCAATAAGGATAAAGAAGTCTTTCAAAGATCCTTGCAAGAACCGCAACATTTACAAACGGATAAATTCATGCCAAGATGCAACCTACAATAGATTGGATGGAAGAATAGTATGCATGAATAAGATACTTGTTACCGAGATAGCAATGGTATGATGTAGTAGATAAGAATTTTTCGATCATCCTAGCTTGGCTCCAATTATCATGTGGTGACAACACTTTCCTTATAGACGAGACAAGCATCCATTGCATCTCCAACGTACCTAAAACAACATTCAAGTACATCTTGGTCCCCAAACTTATTGGGTCCAAAGTGGTTATACTAACCACAACACATAGGACACACTCCATAAAATTATGTGCATATTTAGAGATGAAATTTGAATTTCATGCACATCTTAGCTGTTTAAGGATTTGATGGAGTATGCCCTATATATTGGATCAAACAAAGCAAAAATGATATGAGATATACATTTAGTAAGCAAGCATGCGCGAGACTTTCAAGATCCAACGAAGATATAATTTGGACAAATCACCCAAATATTCAATAAGGCATACAAGGTGTGACCAAACACATTTGTTGTCCAAACTATATCAAAGAATCAAATCAACACAAGATTTGTTCAACGAAGTTCAACCAATGAACTAAGCAAAAGCTATTGAGCAAAAATATGAAATAAAAACAAAAATACTCAACGATTTATCTCATTAAAGCAAATAAAATAGAAAATAAAGAATGAGATAACAAACTCCCAAAAGAGCAAGGTTTAAACAAATAAACCAAACCCTTAACACTTTTCACAATGGCACAAGGTTCTGAGAAGAAAAGGTTTGTATTCCACTAAAACACATTTTATAATAATCAAAAACATCATCATAGAGATGTTCAAAAGCCAAGGAATACAATGGGAGCCACAACAAATTTTTGGAAAGAAAATAATGCAATAAGAGGTGAAATCCAAGGTGAAGATGATCCGCAAATGCTACCACACATAAGTATATCAATTGTCGAAGACAATGAGTGTATTGGAATTGATTTCCGATGGTATATTGTACGGATATTAAAGATAAATCTTCACAATAAAAAGCATAGGATAGGAATAAAAATATTAAGCACTATGCAAAGATAGAGATTCTTGATAGCTTCAATCTAGTCACACAATCATGCAAAGCAATGATTAGAATAACTTGAAGCAAATGGTCTCCCCAAAATATATAAAGATATGTATTTGAGGAAGACCGCATTAAGAATTTCTTGCTCAAACAAAGACCAAAAAGACGAGCAATAAAAGCTTATAACAAAAATAGGACCTTTTTTTAGCCAACATGCCACCTAGAAATAAGATAATCAACAATATCAACTCTAAGTGGCACTACATCATATGTTCACATTTCCTAGGATTTTGATATGCAAAAGAAGCATATTACTCCCCCATAATGTGATATTCATTTTTTCTTAATAAGAGGAAAAGCAACCTCAACGAGAGAGAATTAATGGACATTTAGAATTTGAATTTCTCATGAGTATGACACACCACATAGTGACTAGATAAGCTTGCAATATCAATACTAAGTGGTGGTACCCATGTACACACATTTTAAGGTTTGAGAGATGCGTGGGGCATGTCACTCCCCCAAAATGGGATGTTCCATTAACCACTCGAAAAGAGCCAAATAAGATATCATCAAGATGCATTAGAGGCTCAAAACAAAACACACGAGTAAATGATGTGCCAAACACCTAGACATACTTGAATACACAAAATAATCAAGCATAAGGCACACCAAATACAAACACATACTTGGTACACAACCAAAACATGTAAAGGGGCAAGTAACTTACAAAATAAATGGGTTAAGTACAAGTTACCGCGAAGAGGCACATTGGATATAAGATAAGGAAATGATAATCCGTATGACTTGGCTAGATCAAATATAATATATGAAGATCCCTTAATTCTTCATGAGTTAGCCAAGTCTTCAATGCCCTCCATAAACACCTATTGATCAAGTTTGAGCTTGTTGGTCCCCAACAAAGTTGGGTCCTAAGAGGTTAGTCACAATAGGCTTGGCAACCCAAATGGCTCTTTTCTTAACACCACTTTGAGTTCCAACAAACTTGACAAACACAATGCCATCATTATCCTTCCTAAGATAATAATCATCATCAACAATGATAGGGTTAGATAAGGTACCGTTTGAACATGAAGAGGCAAAGTGCCCCTTCACACAACATATGTAGCAACAAGTGCTCCCCTTTCTCTTCTTCCTTGATTTCTTGGCTTGCGGAGCATTATCTTGATTCTTCTTCGGAAGTGTCCTAACTTCAACTTGGCCTTGACCTTGTACTTGTGGCCGCTTCCCTTGTTGCTTCTCACTCAAGTGCTTTTTCTTCAATGGACAAGATCTTACATGATGTCCTTCAACCTTGCACTTGAAGCAAATAATCTTGGCCGAATTCTTGACTTGGTTTTGGCCCTTCTTATTGTTTCTCTTGGACTTGTTCTTGTTACTGGAATTGAATCCAAGTCCACATTTATCATTAGGGGATTTTTGCACACTCAAAATATTATCGAGTGTGGATTTCCCTTCATGACTCTTTTCCAAGTCATTCCTCAAGGAAGTGACTTGGGCCTTGAGCTCTTTGATTTCCTCTACATGGTTAGTAGAAATACAAGTACTAGAGGAAGTAGAAGCTTCATTGTTAGAGCAACAAGGAAAAGCAAGTAATCCAACACAAGGTTTATCAATAGTATGGCTAGATGGATTACTAGGACTAGCACATGGAAAAATAGCATTTTGAGTAGAAGTTGTGCTAATGTCCAAAAGAGGCTCACACGATGTTACCTTGGTAATACTTTCCTCACGAGCTAACATTAGCCCATCATGGGAGATTAGAAGATCATTATGAGAGCCTGAGAGCTTTTCATGACTTTCTTCCAATTCCCTATACTTGCTAGTTAGCAACTCAAGTTGAGCCCTCAGCTCAACGTTCTCCTTTAGGGTAGATGCTTCACAAGAAGTAGAGTTAGTAGCACAAGCATCATTAATGGAATTTTTCTTTTCAAGCTCATAAGATTCAATTTTTTGTGTGAGGAGACAATTAGTGTGCTTCTCCTCGGCAAGCTCTTGCTTAAGGAGATTAAATCTCTGACTCCTATCATCAAGTTGGAAATCCAACTCCTATATGGTTCCCATTTGTTTAGTTATGGTGTCCATAACGTGTTTGAGACAATTAACGGCCTTATTATTACCACGAAGAGAGGTACACAAAAAAGTCAACTCAAGCAAGAGAGCACTAGTATCCTCATCAATGTCATCATCACTATCATCATTATCATTGCTATTATCTTTAGAAGATATATTGGGATCCAAAGTAGGAGATACCTTTGATCCTCTTGCCATAAGGCACATGTGAGCATGGGAGGATGAAGATGAGGATATTATTGAATCTTCATTCATGATCATGTCTTGCTCCATAGAATGTTTGATTTCCTCTACATTGTTAGATAAACAACTAGAGGAAATAGAAGCATTTTGTTCATGGGAACAAGGAAAATCAAGCATATCATCTACACTAGTACTCAAATAATTTCTAGATGATATACAAGGATGAGCAACAAAAGGGGATATAGCATCATTGTTTCAAGAAGTGCTTAAGTCCAAAGAAGAAACATTGCAATGGGATAGAGATGAAATATCATCATTAGTAAGCACAATATCAACATTGCAATTCCCAACACGACTCACCATATATTTACCTTGTGTCTTGCCACACGTTGGTGAAGTGGATGAGGATGAAAACTCATCGCGTCCGGAGGTGGAAGCAACTTGGAGCTCTTCATGATGTGAAGTACAAGAGATCTCCTCGGAGAAACCACCGACAATATTAGAAATGGAACCACCAAATATTTCTTTAAGCTTGGTACACTTCTCATGAGACGACTTGCGTTTTACAATGGTCAAGAACAAATTAACTGTGGGACTCAAAGATAAAATAATCTCATTAGATACTTGAGTTTCGAGATGTAAATTTTTCTCATCCGCTAAAGATAGATTTTGAAGATCCATCGGAGGAGAAAAACTTACATCTAGAAATCTCTCAATATTTGGACACAAGGTCCAAAGATTATAAAGCAAGCAATTTCTCCACAAAGTATAATTTGTGCCATCAAAGATAATTGTGTCATTGTGCACTATACTACTAGCCGACATCTTTACACTCTAGGCGGTGAAGCCTAAACAAGGAGAGACCTTGCTCTGATACCAATTGAAAGGATAGAGATGTCGCCTAGAGGGGGGTGAATAGGCAATTTCAAATCTATTACGGTTTTGGCTCGATAGAATGCGGAATTAAACTAACGTTTATTTTACAAGCACAAAACCTAAATACACTAGGCTCAACTAAGTGCACCAACAATAAATTAAGCTAAGCAAGATAGCACAAGATATACCACAAGTGATAAGCAAGATATAAGTACTTCAAGCTCGATGGCTATCACAAGGAAAGTAAGCTCGGATATAGAGATATCCGACGCACGTGGAGACGAAGATGTATTCCCGTGTTCACCACCTTTGGGAAGCGGGCTATGTCACGTTGGAGAGGTGTGAGGTTCCACGAAGGATTCCTCACACGCCACAAAGGCTCACCTTCTTCTCCGAGTCTATCCCATGAAGGAATAGACCCTTTCCTTATGGCTAGCTTTTCCTCCACTTCGGAGATGGCAAGCTCCACAACCACTTCACAAGCTCCACGAAGGAGAAGCCCTGGTCTCTTCACAATCTTCCACGAAGAGAACACCGCGACACTAACCGCCAAGCCAACTAGGAGGTCACCCTCCAAGAGTAACAAGCTCACAGTCTCTCACTCGAACAAATCGTAATGGAGAGCTCAACACTTATGCAAGAATGCAAAGCATGAACACCAAGGGTACTCAAATCCTTCACTCTAAAATCTCACCAAAGCAACAAGTTCTAGGGAGGAATTAGAGAGGAAGAACAATGGTGGAAACCAACAAATGACTCCAAGATCTAGATCCAATGGGTTCCCCTCACTTAGAGAAGGATTTGATTGGTGGGGATTGTAGATCTAGATCTCCTCTTCCAAAGCCCTCAAAAAGATGCAAGAATCATAGGAGGGAAGGGAGAGAAAGAAAGCTCAAAGGGGTCAACAATGGAGGACAAAAACGTGCTCAAGAGCCTTAGAACTTTGGGGAATAAGCCCCCCTTTTATACCCCTTCAAGGGGATGACCGTTGAAAGCAAGATGCGCTGGGCGAACACGTTCCGGCAACGAAACCGACGCCGCCGGATCAGCCGCCGGAATTTCTGGTCAAAACCGAAAGTTTCGGTACAAACCGAAACAACATACAGAACAGTTTTTCGGCGGTTTGCCGGAAATTTCCGGCGGTCGTCGGAAATTCCGGCCACAGGCCCGGTCCCGCCGGAATTCCCGCCGGAACAAAACAAGGCACACGAAAACGGCGATAACTTTTGCGTCCGGACTACGATTTCGATGATATTGGGCTTGTTTTGACGAGGGCAACAAGCCCTACAATATGGTGCAGAGAAACATCATAGTCCAGCAAATAAGGATAGAACCAAATAAATAAAGGTAAGAAGCCTCCCTACACGAAGAACCGGTAAAACCTTCAAACTCGAAAACGCCATAGAAGATGCATACGAATTACGTTTTCGATGAACTTGGGCTTGTTGAAGAGCTAGAAACAAGATCAAGAACCTAACATGGAGAAACACCAAGAAGCAACAAAATAGGAAAATGCAAAGTATGCAAAGGATTGAGCTCTGTAACACCCTCAGAATCGGCCCTATGCAAGTTTCAGCGCTTCCCGCCAAACCCGCATAGAAACGATTCAAAGGTGCCCACCAGGCACTTGCGTGCGGGTGGAAAACGAAGTAATATCATTACACAATAGTCCTCGATGGAACCCACAGAACATATATATACAACAACGACTCAAAGAGTCAAGAATACAAATATACAATACAAAGATCCAAATCACCTTTAAAACGATATAGCGTCCGAGTACGGACAAGATGCAAATTGAGCTAAGAGCCCTGAAGAATAACCAATGGCGTCCACAACCCTGCCCAGGCCAAGCCGAAAGGGTAACCCTGCTAACGACGTCGATCTCAAAACCTGCTTAAACAAAAGGGGTGCCGACAAAGGGCAAAGGAAAAAGAGAGAGCGGTCAGTATTGAGGCCAGTACACGGCGAGGCTAGAATTCGGCGGTCCTCGCCTACATAGGTATGGTGGACTGAGCGGCAGCGCAGCATGCACTAAACAACCTATAGAGACTCGATATAACTGTCGGCTACCAGAGAGGGATAAAAAAGACCTATTCGGAACCATCCTGATACTACCACCAAACGTACCCATCCTGGTATTTCCCCCTCGAGACCAAACGAGGAAGTCAACCGAGGAACTCACACAGTTGGCAGTTTTATTTATTCAGTTATCGTTGCAGCAATTACTAGTCAGGTATAGATAGTCATCCTGATAGAATAAGCAGTGGGCACTTTTAGTTAACCATTCCGTTGTAGTTGCAACACTTACTAGTCGGATACAATTAGCATGAGATATCCCCAAACCCAGCAGTTGTTGGTACTTTTATTTAGCCATTCCGTTGCAGTGAAGCTGATTACTAGTCATATCGGAAACAAGTCAAATTATAACAGTAAACTTTAGTTATAGTTTTCTATGATCGAGAACTGTGCTCCAAGTCGTCCATAACCGCGGACACGGCTTTTCGAAAAGATTTAACCCTGCAGGGGTGCACCAAAGTATCCACACGCACTTCGACCCTTTTTGCCGGATCAGTTAACATACACCCATCGGTATGTCGGCGGGGCCTAAGTCATGACGTTTTCCAGATCCAAAGCAAGTACATGGGGGCCACCCCACTAAGCTACCCGCAACGAAGTCGGCCGGTCTCCGAGACGGACTCAGGGTTTGTGTAGACGGCTGTAAACGACTAGGAACCCGAAAAGATGACTGGGCTTGTCGATACAGCGAAAACGTGTCATGATCCTAAACAGTACAGGTGCAGTACCTCGCACAATTTAAATTAAGCAGTAAAGCATGGCATAAGTACAGAATAGTAATAAAGCCCCAAACTACTTGTGGCCCCCGGTACAATACTTTGAAATCAGGTACTAATCGATGGGGGTGCCCATACACCCCACCTGTGGTTAGCGCGCTCGATCTTGGAACAGGTGTCAAGAACTCGGGGTCCTACGGGACACAAGTGGACGGTTAACAACCAAATAACATCTATTGCCCACCCGTGCCTCTGCATTTACCTACTTCAATTTTAGTTATTAAACAATAATGAAAGTCTTGTTCATCTCCAACATTAAACATGCGGCCATACTCCAACAACTGTGGTACTTGACGACACTCAACAACACTTGAGCAAGCGACTACGATGCGCAGGTCCAACTATCTACCAAACAACAGGTAATAGGATGTTTCCAAGGCAATATAAGGCTGCAAGGGATATCACGGGTACGAAAACTAGAGCACCGCAACACAGATAGCAATAGATCAACAGGAGGGAATAAATACTATAAAAGTAAGATAGGTAGAAAAGGGGAAGGTGCTCGCCTGAAAACATTGCCGAAGGTTCATCCGAAGATCGGGTCGATACTCGCATCAACTCATCGGCCTAATCCGTGAAGAAGCAAAGCACTAGAAGAAACACCGGAGGCACTATTTAATACTACGGCAAAAGATCGGGCATGATGCATGTATGATGTATGACATGGAAAATGTGCGATGCAACTAGGCCACATTAAGCGGAACCAGGGTCCCGACAATTATTCAGATGGTTCAAGTTATTTAACTACCCCGCAATTTAATTGTTGTCTTAACAGGACAAAACATGGCATCGGTTCGCTACACCAATTTAAATGGAGTTCGGAATGAGACGCAGATATCCCGCATAAACACTCCATATTTAATTTAGGTGAATCGCCTAAATACCCCCAACAACCACATTATGTATGCGAGTATGACAATTAAATATGCAACAGTTTGATATTACATTTATAAAAATAGGGCTCGAGAAAGGGGTCACACGTGGACTTCGGTGATCTTGTTCGATGTGGTTCAGGGTTCGGTCTCGCCGGGGTCGGTCTTCGGGGTGTCGACCAACGGATCCTTGAAGAAGTACTTGGCGTTCCAGCTTCATGTCCATGTCCACGACCTTCAGGTTACGATTTCGAGTGTCGTGATGATTTTGGATCGATGTCGGGATCTCTAGATGACACCATCTTATTCACATGATTGACGCCGCAACATCACGACCTTTCCCTCACAGGATCCAAAATTGTCATACTACACCATCCTCAAGGGGCCTTCAAAGCTGCAACACCATACCATCCTTGCCATCGTGAGAAGACAAGCAGCAACCAAGCAACTTGAGGGCCACTAGCTTCAAGTTACTCCAAGGAGGGGTGACCCCTTTCAGACCAACGCTCAAACACGTGCTCGACACCGCAACTACAGGGAGATGGTGAGGACGCGGCGAGGCCAGCGAACAGGGGTGGCTGCGAGCTTGAGACCGCAGAGGAGCAGTGCGGAGCTCACAGAAACGACGGAGAACGACGACGGCATCGCTGGACGGAACAGGGAGGCGGGCATCGGCATCCATGGAGGAGAGCTGGGAGAGGAGCATAGGGCGCATGCCCGCTGGTGGCGCGACACCGACAGAACCTCGCGGGGCAGAGGATCTTAGAGCCCGACCCGGTGGTGGCAGAACAGAGGCCGGCAGGGCTCGCGAGCTGGGGCCTGGCGACGCACTGCGAGGTGGCGCCGGAGGGCGCAGCTGCGGGAGGAAGAGAGGGCCGCATCCCTGGCGGTGGCAGAGAGGGAGGCCGGCAGCGGCGAGGAGCAGGCCCGGGGCGACGCCTAGCCTACGGCGGCTCGGGGACGGGCCGACGAGGCAGGGCTCCTGGCGGCGGAACGAAGGAGCTCCAGGGAGGAGGCGCGAGCGGGAGAGGTCGGTGGTGGTGGCGGTTGTCGGGGAGGAAGAGGTGGGCGGCGGCGCTGCACTGGATGAAGCAGAGGGAGCCGAGGGCGCCCCTAGCGGAGTCGGCGAGCTCTAGGCGCTCGTGCGCGGCTGCTGAGCCCGAGAGGCGGCCGGAGACGGAGGCGGGAAGGCGGCGTGGCGCTGAAGAGGAGCCCCGGTAGGAGACATGGCAGTCGCGGCCGGGCTTGCTGACGGCGGTGACGCTGCGCTGCGGGGTGGAGGCCGGAGCGAGGTCATGAGGAGGACGGAGCAGCGGGGAGGGGCAGCGCCCTGGCGGCGCGCAGCCACAGGAGGGGAGGGACGACGACAAGTGGGGTTGCGAGCAGAGGAGGCGAGGTAGGGATCCGGCGGCGGCGTCTGCTTGGAATTGGGGAGAAGGCGAGGGGAAGGAGACAGGGTGGGGGATTCGGGGTGAGAGGGAGGTGCGGGGTTCGGGAGAGGAGACCGAGTCGCGTGGGACCCACAGGGGAGAGGCGGCGAGTTGGAATGTGCGAGGAGCGGGCGCGGCGGGTGAAGTGGGGCCAGGGGCTGAGGTGGCGTAGCGGGGTTGGCTGGAGCGAGGTAGAGATGTGAGGTGGAGGGAGGGGATTGGATGGGGTGAGGTGGAGGGGGCTGGGTAGACTAGGTTTGGGGTAGAAAAGGGTTTAGGGATAGACAGGGTAGGGTTTTAATTTGGAGGTGGCCGGCTAGGCTTTCGGGCCTGGCTGACTGCCTCCCAAAAATAATTTAAAATATTTTATTATTCAAAACGGGGCTTTTGAAAACCGTTGGCAGACAAAACAAAATATTCCGGAGACCCGGATTTTGGATTTTGAAATAAAGGCGGGGAATTTAGAAAACAAAATATGTTTTTCGAAAAATAGTTTTATGCAACAAAATGCAAGATGACATGACGATACTCAAATGCAATGTGGCATGATGACATGAGCATGCGGTCATGATGATGCAATGCACAAAAACAACGCGATTTTCTAGTAGTGGTTTTGCGGGATGCCACAATTCGACACCACTAACAATGGATCTCGCCCTCGAGATCCGCCTCATGGTACCGGGAAGAAGGGCGGCGATCTGAATCTTCTCGCATCGTGTAGATCCTCGCGACACCACTAACAAGAGGTCGTTGTCCGTGATTGTCGAGAGAACACTCCGGGAACAAAAGGTCGAAGGTAGAGGTATCAACAAATAAAGCCACCTCTAGCTTCGATGGAAAGAGGGAACCGATGCATTCTCATCCACTTCAATGTACACAAGCGAATAGAGTGAGTAGTCGGCATGGGGGCCAATCCATCACGCACCCAAACTATTACTCTGCACAATCAGTAGAAAAGCGTGCAACCATTCTCGGAATCAGACTGAAGATCTTGACAATCGAGGTTCAGAAACAAAGGAGTGATGCAGACTCTACATCGGATCTGGCGTAGATGATGTCGTCACGTCGGAAAACACCGAAAGGCACGAGAAGGAACAAAGAGAAGTCCACCAGACGAAGGATTCCTCGGATAGCATGAAGACCAGATGTAGCAACACCGTTACCAAAGGACGAAGCGAAACCCTGAAGGTACGATGGAACCCAACCACGAGAAATCCTGTACTCGAAGAGAGAGAAGAGAGCGGATTCAAAACACGCAGAGGTGAGAGGAGAGCAGCTGAGGGGTAAGGAGTAAAATCAGACCTAATCAGAACTATCCAACCAATTTTTCAAAAATAGTTTTGACACTCTACTTCGGCCGTTAGCTAAGTTATCCTACAGGCTGGACTTGTGGGGTATCGCAGCTGCTGTGCTCTGATACCACTCTGTAACACCCTCAGAATCGGCCCTATGCAAGTTTCAGCGCTTTCCGCCAAACCCGCATAGAAACGATTCAAAGGTGCGGGTGGAAAACGAAGTAATATCATTACACAATAGTCCTCGATGGAACCCACAGAACATATATATACAACAATGACTCAAAGAGTCAAGAATACAGATATACAATACAAAGATCCAAATCACCTTTAAAACGATATAGCGTCCGAGTACGGACAAGATGCAAATTGAGCTAAGAGCCCTGAAGAATAACCAATGGCGTCCATAACCCTGCCCAGGCCAAGCCGGAAGGGTAACCCTGCTAACGGCGTCGATCTCAAAACCTGCTTAAACAAAAGGGGTGCCGACAAAGGGCAAAGGAAAAAGAGAGAGCGGTCAGTACTGAGGCCAGTACACGGCGAGGCTAGAATTCGGCGGTCCTCGCCTACATAGGTATGGTGGACTGAGCGGCAGCGCAACATGCACTAAACAACCTATAGAGACTCGATATAACTGTCGGCTACCAGAGAGGGATAAGAAAGACCTATTCGGAACCATCCTGATACTACCACCAAACATACCCATCCTGGTATTTCCCCCTCGAGACCAAACGAGGAAGTCAACCGAGGAACTCACACAGTTGGCAGTTTTATTTATTCAGTTATCGTTGCAGCAATTACTAGTCAGGTATAGATAGTCATCCTGATAGAATAAGCAGTGGCACTTTTAGTTAACCATTCCGTTGTAGTTGCAACACTTACTAGTCAAATACAATTAGCATGAGATATCCCCAAACCCAGCAGTTGTTGGTACTTTTATTTAGCCATTCCGTTGCAGTGAAGCTGATTACTAGTCATATCGGAAACAAGTCAAATTATAAAAGTAAACTTTAGTTATAGTTGCCTATGATCGAGAACTGTGCTCCAAGTCGTCCATAACCGCGGACACGGCTTTTCGAAAAGATTTAACCCTGCAGGGGTGCACCAAAGTATCCACACGCACTTCGACCCTTTTTGCCAGATCAGTTAACATACACCCATCAGTATGTCGACGGGGCCTAAGTCATGACGTTTCCTAGACCCAAAGCAAGTACATGGGGGCCACCCCACTAAGCTACCCGCAACGAAGTCGGCCGGTCTCCGAGACAGACTCAGGGTTTGTGTAGACGGCTGTAAACGACTGGGAACCCGAAAAGATGACTGGGCTTGTCGATACAGCGAAAATGTGTCACGATCGTAAACAGTACAGGTACAGTACCTCGCACAATTTAAATTAAGCAGTAAAGCATGGCATAAGTACAGAATAGTAATAAATCCCCAAACTACTTGTGGCCCCCGGTACAATACTTTGAAATCAGGTACTAATCGATGGGGGTGCCCATACACCCCACCTGTGGTTAGCGCGCTCGATCTCGGAACAGGTGTCAAGAACTCGGGGTCCTACGGGACACAAGTGGACGGTTAACAATCAAATAACATCTATTGCCCACCTGAGCCTCTGCATTTACCTACTTCAATTTTAGTTATTAAACAATCATGAAAGTCTTGTTCATCTCCAACGTTAAACATGCGGCCATACTCCAACAACTGTGGTACTTGACGACACGCAACAGCACTTGAGCAAGCGACTATGACGCGCAGGTCCAACTATCTACCAAACAACAGGTAATAGGATGTGTCCAAGGCAATATAAGGCTGCAAGGGATATCACGGGTACGAAAACTAGAGCACCGCAACACAGATAGCAATAGATCAACAGGAGGGAATAAATACTATAAAAGTAAGATAGGTAGAAAAGGGGAAGGTGCTCGCCTGAAAACATTGCCGAAGGTTCATCCGAAGATCGGGTCGATACTCGCATCAACTCATCGGCCTAATCCGTGAAGAAGCAAAGCACTAGAAGAAACACCGGAGGCACTATTTAATACTACGGCAAAAGATCGGGCATGATGCATGTATGATGTATGACATGGCAAATGTGCGATGCAACTAGGCCACATTAAGCGGAACCAGGGTCCCGACAATTATTCAGATGGTTCAAGTTATTTAACTACCCCGCAGTTTAATTGTTGTCTTAACAGGACAAAACATGGCATCAGTTCGCTACACCAATTTAAATGGAGTTCGGAATGAGACGCAGATATCCCGCATAAACACTCCATATTTAATTTAGGTGAATCGCCTAAATACCCCCAACAACCACATTATGTATGCGAGTATGACAATTAAATATGCAACAGTTTGATATTACATTTATAAAAATAGGGCTCGAGAAAGGGGTCACACATGGACTTCGGTGATCTTGTTCGATGTGGTTCGGGGTTCGGTCTCGCCGGGGTCGGTCTTCGGGGTGTCGACCAAAGGATCCTTGAAGAAGTACTTGGCATTCCAGCTTCATGTCCATGTCCATGACCTTCAGGTTACGACTTCGAGTGTCGTGATGATTTTGGATCGATGTCGGGATCTCTAGATGACACCATCTTATTCACATGATTGACGCCGCAACATCACGACCTTTCCCTCACAGGATCCAAAATTGTCATACTACACCATCCTCAAGGGGCCTTCAAAGCTGCAACACCATACCATCCTTGCCATCGTGAGGAGACAAGCAGCAACCAAGCAACTTGAGGGCCACTAGCTTCAAGTTACTCCAAGGAGGGGTGACCCCTTTCAGACCAACGCTCAAACACGTGCTCGACACCGCAACTACAGGGAGATGGTGAGGACGCGGCGAGGCCAGCGAACAGGGGTGGCGGCGAGCTTGAGACCGCAGAGGAGCAGTGCGGAGCTCACAGAAACGACGGAGAACGACGACGGCGTCGCTGGACGGAACAAGGAGGCGGGCATCGGCATCCATGGAGGAGAGCTGGGAGAGGAGCATAGGGCGCATGCCCGCTGGTGGCGCGACACCGATAGAACCTCGCGGGGCAGAGGATCTTAGAGCCCGACCCGGTGGTGGAAGAACAGAGGCCGGCAGGGCTCGCGAGCTGGGGCCTCGCGACGCACTGCGAGGTGGCGCCGGAGGGCGTAGCTGCGGGAGGAAGAGAGGGCCGCGTCCCTGGCAGTGGCAGAGAGGGAGGCCGGCAGCGGCGAGGAGCAGGCCCGGGGCGGCGCCTAGCCTGCGGCGGCTCGGGGATGGGCCGACGAGGCAGGGCTCCTGGCGGCGGAACGAAGGAGCTCCAGGGAGGAGGCGCGAGCGGGAGAGGTCGGTGGTGGTGGCGGTTGTCGGGGAGGAAGAGGTGGGCGGCGGCGCTGCACTGGATGAAGCAGAGGGAGGCGAGGGCGCCCCTGGCGGAGTTGGCGAGCTCTAGGCGCTCGTGCGCGGCTGCTGAGCCCGAGAGGCGGCCGGAGACGGAGGCGGGAAGGCGGCGTGGCGCTGAAGAGGAGCCCCGGTAGGAGACATGGCAGCCGCGGCCAGGCTTGCTGACGGCGGCGACGCTGCGCTGCAGGGTGGAGGCCGGAGCGGGGTCATGAGGAGGACGGAGCAGCGGGGAGGGGCAGCGCCCTAGCGGCGCGCATCCACAGGGGGGGAGGGACGACGACAGGTGGGGTTGCGAGCAGAGGAGGCGAGGTAGGGATCCGGCGGCGGCGTCTGCTTGGAATTGGGGAGAAGGCGAGGGGAAGGAGACAGGGTGGGGGATTCGGGGTGAGAGGGAGGTGCGGGGTTCGGGAGAGGAGACCGAGTCGCGTGGGACCCACAGGGGAGAGGCGGCGAGTTGGAATGTGCGGGGAGCGGGCGCGGCGGGTGAAGTGGGGCCAGGGGATGAGGTGGCGTAGCGGGGTTGGCTGGAGCGAGGTAGAGATGTGAGGTGGAGGGAGGGGATTGGATGGGGTGAGGTGGAGGGGGCTGGGTAGACTAGGTTTGGGGTAGAAAAGGGTTTAGGGATAGACAGGGTAGGGTTTTAATTTGGAGGTGGCCGGCTAGGCTTTCGGGCCTGGCTGGCTGCCTCCCAAAAATAATTTAAAATATTTTATTATTCAAAACGGGGCTTTTGAAAACCGTTGGCAGACAAAACAAAATATTCCGGAGACCCGGATTTTGGATTTTGAAATAAAGGCGGGGTATTTAGAAAACAAAATATGTTTTTCGAAAAATAGTTTTATGCAACAAATGCTAGATGACATGACGATACTCAAATGCAATGTGGCATGATGACATGAGCATGCGGTCATGATGATGCAATGCACAAAAACAACGCGATTTTCTAGTAGTGGTTTTGCGGGATGCCACAAGCTCCCTATAACGATGTGATCAAGTTACCCAACCGAAAGCCCCTCTTAATAGTGCGGCTATGTATCCTATAACCCGGTCTCCCAACAACCACCTTGAGACCGGTAAAAGGAAAACCTAGCAAGGCCATACCTTTGCCTTGCGCATCCCGCTTGATCTTGATGACAACACTTCAATCTCCATCCAAGCCAGAATGCATCACTTGATCATTGTTGCTTCGTGAAGGCTCCTAATTTGCTCTCCCATACACCAATATTGGATAGCTTCATTAATACATGTCTTCACATGTCCATTATCACCAATATGGACGGCAAGCTTCAAGAAAATGATCTTCTTGAGATGCTTATCTTGAACTTTCCCTTCTCAACCTTGATGACGATCACCACTTGATGTCATCCTCTCATGTGCTATATAAGATCTTCACTTTTGAAGCATGCCCATGGAAAGATACATATCCCATATAGAAAATGCAAAGACGCATATATAATGGGTTAGTTAATGATGCATAATTGACAAGGCTTACCATACCACAAGATCCATGTGGTACATTCTTTATGCTTCATGTGTTGACCAACTTGAAATCACTCTTCACTCTTTGTATAGGTCAACCATGTATCTTCTCATGCTCCATCTCAATATCTTGAGGTACATAAAGAAACCTTAATTTGATTACATGCTCTAAATCTTAGTCAATCATAGCTCAACTAATGAGGCTATCGTGACACCGTCTCAGAGCCATATCTCGAATTCTTATATTGAGATCACACTCTCAAGATATTGATCATGTCATATTCTTCTCTTCAACTTGATGATCTTGATGCCAATACTCAAGGTATATCTTTATCTTCATGGCATCCATACTTGAATCCAACACATAGACTACAAGCATGACCTATGGAATATTCCTTCATATAAAACTTAGTGAAAACATTAGTCCATAGGGATTGTCATTAATCACCAAAACCACACATAGGGGCAATTACTCTTTCAAAATGATCTTTTTAGTTCCCAACTTTGGAAGATAGCTATTCTATTGCTTATGATGATACCAAACCTCCAATCTATGATGATTACCATGATGAGTATGATATTTTCAATCCACATACTATTTAGGAGAAAAATTATTGTGATTACAATATGCCTCCTATATTTGATGATTATGGTGATGATAATAATAGTGATAGCTATTTTGTTGAATTTGCTCCCACTACAACTAATAAGAATGCCTTTGCTTATGTGGAGAGTAATAATTATTTTATACATGTGGCTCATGATAAGAATGTTTTATGTGATAGTTATATTATTAATTTTATTCATGATGCTACTGAAAGTTATTATGAGAGAGGAAAACATGGTCTTATGTATCTCAACAATATTAAGTTTCCCCTCTTTATGTTGAAAGTCTTGAAGTTGCACTTGTTTTGCTTTCCTATGCTTGTTGCTTTGTGATTTCATGACTTGTTTCTTTACAAGATTCCTATGCATAGGAAGTGGGTTAGACTTAAATGTGTTTTGAATTTTCTTCTTGATGCTCTCTTTTACTTAAATTCATATTTCTTATGTGAGCATCTTCTCAAGCTATCAAGCCTAACTTAAAGGCATTAAAGAAAAGTACTTGTTGGGAGATAACCCAAGAGTTTTCTTGAGTCTTGGAAGTTATTACTTCAGTAATGACCTCTAATTATCTTTTTTGTTTGCTTTTTGTGCCAAGAATAACCACTAATGAGAGTGAAGTAAGATTTGGGGAGTTGCTGTCCCAAAACAGATTTCTGTCCTCCACCATAAAAATTCGTGAGGAGTCTATGTAAATCGGATTGAGCTGAAAATTTACGAATAGATCCCCCAGTATGTTAGATAACTTTCATTAGTACAACACTTTTTGATTTGAGCAACAAAAAGTCTTCGAAAAAATAGGTTTCTACCTGCTGGTCTGTTTTGACAGATTTCTGCCATTATTTGCATTTGGTTCTTATTGATTCCTTTTTGGGTTCTTTTTGGGAAATTGAGCTTTTTGAGGGAATTGCTACAGTAGCTTGTGTTTTTAGTGAAAAGTCTTGCTGTTCCAAAGCTTTGCCTAAAGGTCTATTATCTTTTGAATATACTAATGTTGCTAATGAAGATTGTGTGAAGTTTTGTATGAAGGAAAATTTGCAGGTGTAGAGAAATAATGATGTAATGAGATAAAGAATGGACAAAAGCTCAATCTTGGGGATGCCACCCCGGTGTCACCCCAAGAAATATCCAAGAGGTACAAGTGTCAAAGCTTGGGGATGCCCAAGGCATCCCCTTCTTCATCAATAAAAAGCTCAGATCTTTCTAGACACTTCGTTTTTATTGTTTCATGCACAGTTGTGTTGTTCTTGGAGCGTCTTAGTTTTCGTTTTGGTTTTCGTTTTCTTATTTTACTTGAACAAAGTTGGTTGATCACACCACACTTCTTTTGGAGAGAGGCACACTCTGTTTCCATTGCCTAGAACACTCTAGTTTTCATTCTTATTGTTCTGTGAGTGTTCACTTTTGCTAGCACTGCATTCAACCTTAGTTTTCTTGTGCTTTCAGCTTAGAAATTTTTAGTTCTTATTTGTGGATTTGTGAAACAAGCTCACTGATCTTTGTTGATTATTATCTTTGTGAGTTGTTTCAAATAAGTTGTTTGGTGTTGGAAAGAGTAGAAAGCTTCATGCTTAAGTGGTACAAAAGGGAGCTTGCATTGACTGTGACTTAGACTTTAGCATCACATGATAGGTGTTGTTTTGACCTTATGCTTAGTGATTATTGCTGTAGCATGTCTTGTTACAAACAATTGGGATTGTGTAACTACCTCGGTGAATTACGCTCCTAGTTACAAGCCTGGATGAGCGGAAATGGTTGAAATAGTACGGTGGGGCCCAAATGCCACTCACAGGTAGACCTTTCGGCCGTCCCAACCATTTCCAAACATCGGGACAAGAACGGGCGGCGTAATCGGCAGGCGAAGGGATCAACTACATACACAAATGGGTATGTATGCAAGCCACCATACAACAGTACATCAGAGCCATTCCATCTAAAAGAAATAGAAATATTGCAACGCCATACGGAAAGATCCAAATGTCCTAGATAGATATAATAGTTTAGGATATCTCCTCATACATCAAACATCAGAGTATCAGGCGGAAGCGGCAAACAAGATCCGAGTACGGATAAGAAGCAAATCGGCATAAGATGCCCCATAATAAACACATCCCGCCCACAGATCTCACGGATCCCCGTTCCCGGAATCTCTACACCGAATGATCGTTGCCCACATCGTCCGTCTCCTCCACCCAGTATCCATCTTGTGAGTGTACCTGTTCATCTGAATCAAATAATTTATCGTGTGAGACCCTAGGGGTACTCAGCAAGTCTTTATGCCTTTAAAGGGGACACAACCTGGGGTGACGCAATTGCAGCAAAAGATAATACCTAGCAATTCTATAGATACTCGCTAACCATCCGCCTAACCAAAGATAGACGGATATCCGGGAATTAAAGACAACAGTTATAACAGTAATATTAACAGATCCATCCCCCTCCTCGCTTACCAACGAGGAAGCGGACGAACACCCCCCATCCGTTGGCAGTTTTATTATCCATTCCATGAGTGTTGCACTATTTACTAGTCAGTTACTTAGTCAAATTAAAGCGGTACTTTAGTTATGCTTGTCTATGATCGAGAAACTGTGCTCCAAGTCGTCCATAACCGCGGACACGGCTTTCAGAAAGTTTTACCCTGCAGGGGTGCACAAATAGCAACACACACTCGATCAACCTCGGAAAAAACCAAATCAAAACCCAACGAGGCATTCACGACAAAGCAATCGCCAGATTCAGAAATATTTCAGGGCGCCACCCCATTAAGCTACCCGCAACGAAGTTAGCTGACTCCGAGACGGACTCAAGGTTTGGGTGGACGACTGTAAACGACTGGGAACCCGAAAGTGTGACTGGGCTTGTCGATACCGCGAAAATGTGTCCCGATCCTAAACAGTACAGGTGCAGTACCTCGCACAATTTAAATTAAGCAGTAAAGCATGGCATAAGTACAGGATAGTAAATAAAACCTCAAACTAGTTTGTGGCCCCAAGAAATAAGAATGAATCAAGCTCTGGCTCAGGGGGGTCCCATAATCCTCCCGGATGTGGATAGCGCGAATACTCAAGGAACATGAATCAAGTACTCGGGGTCCTACGGGACACAAGTGAGCATGAAAAACCAAATAGCAGATATTGCTCACCGGTGCCACTTTCATTAGTTATCCCATACTACTCAGGTTAAGTTGTTTAGGTACCTCGTTATCCATCAGACACTCACATACCCTACACATGCTATTCTACGACTCGCATGGCTCAAACAACTCCTGTAGTAATGGCTCATGGGATGGAGGAACAAGCTTCGGTGGGGTTTAAAAGTAAAGGCTATGCAATACTTGGGATTCAGTTTAATGCAATCGCGACTCAATGATGCAATAATAAGATAGAGGCAATAGGTACTATATGTATGCAAGCATGTGGTAGTGCTTGCCTGGTAGCTCAGTTGAAGCGAGAGAAGGATCTGGGTAGTGCTCCTGGTTTTCTTGGTATATCCCCTGCTCAGCGTCTATTCGAAGAAGAACCAAACAAACAAGGGCCAACATAAATAAAGTGCACAAGCATAAGAATAAAATGCGACAAGCAAGCAATCATGCCATGATGAATGATGCACAATTTGCATGGCAATAAAGTAGCATGGCATGGGTGAGGTGTGGAGTACAAGAATAAGGCATTTTAGTGAGTTTTAATCACATTTTATACTCAAATAAGTTGTTGTATAATTTATATTTATATGATGCATGCTGCAATTCAGAAAATGGAATGCATAGACAGAAAGGTCTCGTCGAGCTGATCATTTTAGACATATCATTTGTCAAATTTGGAGTTATAAAACAAAAGTTATTAAATAAATAAGGTAAAAGGGCATTTTATTGTAATTTAAATCAACTTGAAATTTTAAGGGTTCAAAATATATTTTGGATAGCATATTTGAATTCCTCACATTTTTCTGATTTCAAAACATATATCACAAATATTATTTGAATTCATATTTTAAAAGTTATTTAAATACAGATTTGAATTTGAATTTAAAACATTTTCCTGGAAATTTAAAACAAAACAGAATTCCAGAAAATACTTTTGTCACCCAATCAGATCCAGCCACAGTCAGTGACAAGTGGGCCACTGGCTGACTGGGACAATACGCGCACAGAAAAACTTCTGTCACCGCGGGCTCGCCTAGCCCCTGCGAATGACAGGTGGGGCCAGCGGCCACGGGCCCACGTGACAGCGGCGAGAGGGACAGGAACTGACAGGTGGGGCTGGGGCTGGAGCGCGGGTTAAGGTTTACAAAAGCCAGGCCTCTTTTTGTAAAACTCCACAGGCACAGACAGGTGGGGCTAGCGTGTACCGCGGGTTGAGCGAGAGAAACACGGAGGGGCTATCTGCAAAAAGGCGACGCGTACTGTTGTTCTCTGAATTCTCTGTCGAGCAATCGATGCGCAACAGTGGCAGGACGCGACGCGGGGGAGACTCGAGCCCGCGACCTGGCGTACGCGCAGAGGGCGGAGCCACTGCGGTAGGCCTGGGTTGGCGTTAGAAGGGCGGATGGCGGCTGGTTAAGCCGTCTGCGAGGCGCAGCGGCGAGCAGACGACAGCGCCGCCGGCGCACGCAGCGTGCTCGCCGAAACGAACGGTGAGACCAGAGGGGGTTGGCGAGGGAGAGGATGTCAGAGGGTGTCAGAAGCTCACCGCGGGGCTCTCGGTGGTGGTGGATCGGGCAGACGTGCAGCGGATCGGCGTCGAGGCAGAGACCGGCGAAGCTAGGGTTTCGCGTTGGAGCGGCGTCGGCCTGGTGGCTCTGGTCCTCCTCCTCCTTGTTGCCGTGTACAGGGGTGGTGCAGGTGGTCGTCTCGGTCTTCCCCAACGTCCAGACTCCTCGCCCTCCTTCTGCTACGGTGGTGGTAGGGTGATGCCGACGGTGGCCGACTATGGGGTAGCTGGCGGCGGTGGAGAAGAAGGGAGGAAGGGAAAGGCCCTGGGGCGGATCTGAGAGAGGCCAGAGGAGGCGAGATAGAGGGAGTAGATAGGGACGGAAGGGAAGAGGGGGTGCCGTGGGGGAGTGGGTAGAGGAAAAAGGTGGCTCGGGTGCCACCTTTCCCTCTCCTTCACGTGCTCGAGCGGGGAGGCCAGGCAGGCACGGGCAGGGGCTTCCAGGTGGGGCAGGGTAAGGCTAAGGAGGGTGGCTCGGTGGTGGGGCACGCTAGGCAGAGAGAAGAGAGGAAGAGAGGAGAGGAGAGGCTCGGGCTAGGTAGGGTGGCCTCGGGTAGGGTTTGAGTTAGGGTTGGTGAGAAGAGAGGGAGTAGATGGGGTGTGGGGCTAGGGAGAGGGGTAGCCATGTGGGGCCTGCATGATAGAGAGAGGAGGGAGGCCGAGAGAGAGGAAGGGAGCTAGGGAGGCTCGGTTTAGGGTTTAGGAGAGAGGGGGTATGGTGATGGTGGGGTAGGTGATTAGGGAGGATCTTAGATAGTGGATAAGAGAGAGAGGGTGACGGCTTAGGGTTTTAGATGCTTGCATGCTCCAAACTAGATCAAGCAAGAATAGGTGGAAAAAGTGTAGGGTTTGGGTTTTAGAAAAGATCCACTTGATCATGCATATATGGAGGCGAAAAAGGGAGGGGAAGATGAGGAATAGAGAGAGATGAGGGGGCTTAGGGTTAGATACTTGTATGCATCTAGCTAGATCATACAAAAAGGGGTGGGAGAGGTGTAGGGTTTAGATTAGGTTTAGGTTTTGGAGAAAGGATTAGAGAGAGAGGTAATGGTGGTGGCTTTTTAGCAAGACCCATTAGATCAAGCCAAAGGAGTGGTAGAGAGGAAGATGGATGGTTCACTCAAAAATTCAGATAAAATCCAAAAGACTAGAATGTGGTGGTACTTGCATGGCCCATGCAAAATAATTAATGCCATGTGTATTCTTGTGAAAACAATAATATTAACATGGCATTATTCTGATGCATTTCCCAAAAATGGAATAAAGCCAAGCAAAAGAATTAGAATTAGATCCATCCCAACCCACATGAGCTAGAGTAAATGCCAAGATAAAATAAAAGCCCATGGGCAATTAGGGTGGTAGAATTATAAGGTGGTGACAAGAAAGGTGGTGGAGTGGAATAAGAGATATGCCCCCAACTCAACTTGGGCATTAAACAATATATCAAAAATCAAATACAATATCAAGAGGCAAATACAATTGACAATGCATATGAGAGAAGATCCAAAACAAAAAGGGTTTTATATGATGCTCAAATGCAAGGTGGCATGATGACATGAGCATGATATAATTATGATGCAACAATTATATGTAGGAAGTAGCATTATATTACTAGACCAAGTAGCATTACAATTGTTAGACAATTGGGATGCTACAACTCTCCCCCACTAAACAGGAATCTCGCCCCGAGATTCTAGGAAGAAGAAGAAGACTCAAAGAGGGTAGGATAGTTGGCACGGAGCTCATCTTCACGCTCCCAAGTGGCTTCATCAATGGAATGGTGCGACCACTGCACCTTGCAGAACTTGATGGACTTGTTGCGAGTCCTTCTTTCTGCGATCTCAAGGATTTTTGTGGGGTGTTCTTGATAAGACAGGCCTTCTTGGAGATTGATTAGCTCATGATCCACGGTCCTGCCGGGATCCTTGAAGCACTTCTTGAGTTGAGATATGTGGAAAACATCATGGACCTTGAGTTTTTCCGGAAGCTCAAGAGCATAAGCAACTTCTCCTCTTCTTCCACGAATTTTGAAAGGACCGATGTATCTAGGAGCCAGCTTTCCTTAGATACCAAAACGGTGCGTGCCTCTCATGGGAGTGACACGAAGGTAAACAAGATCACCAGGGACATACTCCATGTCCGTGTGCTTCCTGTCGTAATTGCTCTTCTGGCGACTTTGAGCAATCTTCAGATTTTCAAGAATGATATGCACCTTCTCCTCCGCTTGAGTTACAATGTCAGGGCCAAACCAAATTCTTTCTCCTGCACCTGACCAACCAATCAGAGTTCTGCATTTGCGGCCATAGAGAGCCTCAAATGGTGCCATCTTCAGACTTTTCTGGAAGCTGTTGTTGTAAGATAATTCAGCATAAGGAAGACATTCCTCCCACTTCATGCCAAAAGAGATGACGCAAGCACGAAGCATATCCTCCAGAATCTGATTGATCCTTTCAACTTGTCCTTGCGACTGAGGGTGGTAAGCTGTGCTGAAGTTCCATTTTGTTCCCAAAGCATTTTGGAAACTTTCCCAGAACTTGGAAGTGAAGATGCTCCCACGGTCTGAACTGATCTCAAGCGGAACCCCAAACAGAGAGACAATTCTGTTGATATACAGCTCAGCCAACTGAATTCCAGAAATTGTTTCCTTGACGGGGAAGAAGTGAGCCACTTTAGAAAGCCTGTCAATGACAACAAAGATTGCATTGTTGCCCTTCTGCGACCTTGGAAAACCAGTGATGAAGTCCATCTCTACTTTCTCCCATTTCCATTCCGGGGGTTTCAATGGCTGTAGAAGACCGTAAGGTTTCTAATGGACAGCTTTCACTCTGCGGCAGACATTACACTCCGAGACATACTTGGCACAATATCGTTTCAATCCCGGCCACCAATATTGTGTTTTCAAGTCCATGTACATCTTTGTGCTGCCAGGGTGGATAGAAAGAACAGATTCATGCGCCTCCTTGAGAACTTGCTCTCTCAAACCCGGGTAGTTCGGAACAAACATCCGGTGTTCAAAGAAAAGCGTGCCTTGATCATCGACGTGGAATGACTCATACTTCGGAAGCTGAAGTTTGGAGATGATCTTTCTGGTGTGCTGATCACCAAGCTGAATGGAGCGAACCTTTTCTTCCAAGAGAGGAGTAGCCAGAAGGTTCAGGAGATGCCCTTGTTCCACAATTTCAAGGTTGAGCTGACGGAATTCCTCGCACAAGAGAGGCTGTTGTTCTTCCATCATGAGGTTATTGACATAAGCTTTGCGGCTGAGAGCATCGGCCATGACATTAGCTTTGCCCGGAGTGTAGTTGATGGTCAAATCAAAATCATTGATTGCTTCAATCCACCTCCTCTGCTGAAGGTTGAGATCAGGCTGAGTGAAGATATACTTCAGACTCTTGTGATCAGAAAATATTTCACAACGGTTGCCCAGCAAGTAATGCCTCCATAGTTTCAAAGCAAAGACAACTGCTGCGAGCTCGAGGTCATGTGTAGGATAGTTGATCTCATGCGTCTTCAACTGTCGAGAGGCATAAGCAACAACTTGTTTTTCTTGCATAAGGACCGCACCCAATCCTTGCAAAGAGGCGTCACAGAATATCTGGAAAGGCTTAGATGTGTCCGGAGGAACCAAGACTGGCGTGGAAGTGAGCTTCTCTTTGAGTGTCTCAAAGCTTGCTTGACATGCAGGAGTCCAAAGGTATTTCTTGCCTTTCTTGAGGAGATCGGTAAGAGGCTTTGCTATCTTCGAAAAGTTCTGAACGAAGCGGCGGCAATAACTAGCCAAACCAAGGAAACTCCGCACTTCTTTGACATTAACAGGAGGAAGCCATTCAACAATTGTCTACACAGTTTCTGGGTTGACTGCAATGCCCTTGGCAGAGATGACGTGACCAAGATAGGTTACTTGAGGCAGCCAAAACTCACACTTGGAGAACTTTGCATACAAGCGGTTCTCACGAAGCTTGTTTAGGACACACCGAAGGTGTTCTTCATGCTCTTCCTTTGACTTAGAATAGACTAGGATGTCATCCAGATAGACCACAACGAACTTATCAAGATACTCCATGAAAACCGAGTTCAAGAGCCTCAAGAAGGTGGCAGGTGCGTTGGTGAGACCGAAATACATGACCGTGTACTCATACAGGCCATAGCGGGTGGTGAAAGCTTTTTTAGGAACATCTTCCTTGCGAATCTTGATTTGGTGATAACCACTTCTCAAGTCAAGCTTAGAGAATACCACAGCTCCAGCTAGCTGATCGAAGAGATCATTAATCCGCGGAAGGGGATATTTATTCTTGATGGTTTTAGCATTAAGAGCCCGATAGTCAACACAAAGTCTATCAGTCCTGTCTCGCTTCTTCACAAAGATTGTTGGGCTACCCCAAGAAGAAGTACTGTGTTGAATGAAACCCAACTTCTCTTGTTCATCAAGCTGCTGTTTGAGTTCAGCCAACTCAGCAGGACCCATTTTATAAGGCCGCTTGGAGATAGGAGCCGTTCCAGGTTCAAGCTCAATTACAAACTCAACCTCTCGATCCGGAGGCATACCTGGCAACTCTTCAGGAAAGACATCTGGGAACTCACAGACCACCGGAACACTCTGAATAGCTTCCATAGCATCATCATTCAGAGCCGCCAAAGAGAAAAGCTGGATAGTAGGAGTCAGACTTGGAGAAAAAACTATATGGCCTTCAGGAATCTTCAGAGAAACCGAGCGTTCAGCACAATCAATCACAGCTGCATTTGCTGTCAACCAATCCATGCCCAAGATGACATCAATGTCAAAATTGCCCAGAACAATTAAGGACGCCGAGAACGAAGAGCCACCAATCTCAATTTGATTGCCATGGCTGATATGAACAGCCCTCATGTTTGAACCAGGAGATTGTACCACCAGACGACGTGATAAGGGAACCATATCCAGATCATGCTCATGCGCAAACTTATGCGAAACAAAATAATGCGAAGCACCAGAATCAAACAAAACTCGTGCAGGGACTGAGTTAACGGGAAGCATACCCATCACAACTCCAGGTGTATGCTCAGCTTGAGCAGCGTTGACACAGTTGACACGAGCAACAGTAGACCCGGGCTTGGTGTTGATGTTGAGAGCCCGAGGTGGTGGTGCACGAACCATAGGAGAGCTTGCCGCAGATCTTGGAGGTGGTGGAGGAAGAGCTTTGTTTTTCATCGGACAGTTCCAGTACTGATGCCCAGTGTCTCCACAAGTGAAACAAGCGCCAGGTGGACGTGGAGCAACGTAGCCAGGGACTCCGCCAGGCGCTCCAGGGTAGTGGTGGTTGTAGCCCCTGGGAGCAGTAGTGAGGAAGTTTGGTGGCCTTGCCGCGTAGCTTGCGGGTCTTGGTGGAGTCGGGAGCGACGGTGGGGTGTTAGGAACCCAGACACGACGCTTAGAAGGAGTTAACATAGCTGAAGAGCTTGCTGCATCACGGTTGTGTTTCTTTGACTCCTCAAACACTTGCTTACTTGCTTCTTCCTGCAGAGCTGTATGCTGAAGTTCCAGAAAAGACACCGGCCTTGCATGTGTGATTGCATATTTAATCGATGCATTGAGCCCTTGCCGGAACCTCTTTTGCTTCTTCTTGTCATCAGAGATCTCATCGCCACCATAACGAGAAAGGTTCATGAAGTTCCTGATGTAGGTATTGACATTGTCATTTCCCTGCTTGAGGTTGAGAAACACTTCCTTCATCCTCTCCATGACAATTTCTGACAGATACTGCTCTTTGAACGCTCCAGTGAACTGTTCCCAAGTAGGCTGAAAATCAGTGCGGTTTGCCTTCAGGTAATTCTCCCACCAGAGAGCTGCATCTCCCTTCAGAAGGTGCGTGGCACACTACCCATTCTTGCTCAGGAACATCAGCAGTCACCAGTAGCCTTGACATCTCACGCAACCAATCATCAGGGTTGATCGGACACATCAAATTGGCGCGGGTTGAACTTCAGGAAGCTTTTGATGTCTCCTCGCTTGGGAGGTGGAGGTAGCGGAGCAAACTCATTCCTCCTGACACTTTCTTCCAAACGCTGCTGGTTCTGCTGCATTGCTTCCAAGGCATTGGCGATGCTTGACAACGCGGCCCCCAGTTCAGGTGGTATGTCCTCCTCAGAACGGCGTGGTGGTGCCATCCTGTTATTGATATAAAACACAAGTCAGTACTATAATGGAGAATAATAATAATCCAAAATAGTACCAAGATGGAATTAACCAATATTAAAGGATACAATTTACTAAGATGATATTAAAATATCAACAAAGTTCAAAGCACCTAGAAGATATTAAGCATATCGCACACGACTGAAAAGGAGTGTGGTACACAGATATATCAAAGAAAAATTTTCCGCAAATTTCGGCATTAAAATACCAGTAAATGCGCAAAATCACTTAACGAATCAAGGTTAGTGTCTCTACCAATTCAATATACAAAAGCGAATGATAAGAGTAGTGGTATGGTCGCGACTCCATCCCGCACTCAAATCATTACTCCGCACAAGAATAAGTAGAACACATATCCTAACCCCTTCTTCTCACGATGAACCTAAAGATTGGTAACTACGGAACGAGCACCCCAAACAAGATAACGTCGGATAACAAAGATTAAGACAGATCACGGCGGTATACAACGAATCAGATAGATCGCGTCGGTTTACAAAAGCCTGTCGGTATGGAATGTACCAACAGTTGATAACCAAAAGGCCGATAAAGATAACATGTTGGATGCAACAGATAGACAAGGAATTACACACACACACGCACACACACAACCTATGGTACTACGGAAACCCAGAACACGTGAATCCTAGTTTGAACTTTTAAGAAGAGGATTGAAAACGTTACACTTCCTTACCAGAAAAGGGTGGGTGGGTGGGTAAGAAGAAAAGTGGAAGCAGTCCTACTCTCACGTTTTGCTTTTCCCTAGTATACATAACTACCAAAAATATTTGCTAGACTGACAACGACCATTTGGCTGAGACCCTGAAGGGCGGGATGGATCTGATACCAATTGTAACTACCTCGGTGAATTACGCTCCTAGTTACAAGCCTGGATTAGCGAAAATGGTTGAAATAGTACGGTGGGGCCCAAATGCCACTCACAGGTAGACCTTTCGGCCGTCCCAACCATTTCCAAACATCGGGACAAGAACGGGCGGCGTAATCGGCAGGCGAAGGGATCAACTACATACACAAATGGGTATGTATGCAAGCCACCATACAACAGTACATCAGAGCCATTCCATCTAAAAGAAATAGAAATATTGCAACGCCATACGGCAAGATCCAAATGTCCTAGATAGATATAATAGTTTAGGATATCTCCTCATACATCAAACATCAGAGTATCAGGCGGAAGCGGCAAACAAGATCCGAGTACGGATAAGAAGCAAATTGGCATAAGATGCCCCATAATAAACACATCCCGCCCACAGATCTCACGGATCCCCGTTCCCGGAATCTCTACACCGAATGATCGTTGTCCACATCGTCCGTCTCCTCCACCCAGTATCCATCTTGTGAGTGTATATGTTCATCTGAATCAAATAATTTATCGTGTGAGACCCTAGGGGTACTCAGCAAGTCTTTATGCCTCTAAAGGGGACACAAACTGGGGTGACGCAATTGCAGCAAAAGATAATACCTAGCAATTCTATAGATACTCGCTAACCATCCGCCTAACCAAAGATAGACGGATATCCGGGAATTAAAGACAACAGTTATAACAGTAATATTAACAGATCCATCCTCCTCCTCGCTTACCAACGAGGAAGCGGACGAACACCCCCCATCCGTTGGCAGTTTTATTATCCATTCCATGAGTGTTGCACTATTTACTAGTCAGTTACTTAGTCAAATTAAAGCGGTACTTTAGTTATGCTTGTCTATGATCGAGAAACTGTGCTCCAAGTCGTCCATAACCGCGGACACGGCTTTCAGAAAGTTTTACCCTGCAGGGGTGCACAAATAGCAACACACACTCGATCAACCTCGGAAAAAACCAAATCAAAACCCAACGAGGCATTCACGACAAAGCAATCTCCAGATTCAGAAATATTTCAGGGGGCCACCCCATTAAGCTACCCGCAACGAAGTTAGCTGACTCCGAGACGGACTCAAGGTTTGGGTGGACGGCTGTAAACGACTGGGAACCCGAAAGTGTGACTGGGCTTGTCGATACCGCGAAAACGTGTCCCGATCCTAAACAGTACAGGTGCAGTACCTCGCACAATTTAAATTAAGCAGTAAAGCATGGCATAAGTACAGGATAGTAAATAAAACCTCAAACTAGTTTGTGGCCCCAAGAAATAAGAATGAATCAAGATCTGGCTCAGGAGGGTCCCATAATCCTCCCGGATGTGGATAGCGCGAATACTCAAGGAACATGAATCAAGTACTCGGGGTCCTACGGGACACAAGTGAGCATGAAAAACCAAATAGCAGATATTGCTCACCGGTGCCACTTTCATTAGTTATCCCATACTACTCAGGTTAAGTTGTTTAGGTACCTCGTTATCCATCAGACACTCACATACCCTACACATGTTATTCTACGACTTGCATGGCTCAAACAACTCCTGTAGTAATGGCTCATGGGATGGAGGAACAAGCTTCGGTGGGGTTTAAAAGTAAAGGCTATGCAATACTTGGGATTCAGTTTAATGCAATCGCGACTCAATGATGCAAGAATAAGATAGAGGCAATAGGTACTATATGTATGCAAGCATGTGGTAGTGCTTGCCTGGTAGCTCAGTTGAAGCGAGAGAAGGATCTGGGTAGTGCTCCTGGTTTTCTTGGTATATCCCCTGCTCAGCGTCTATTCGAAGAAGAACCAAACAAACAAGGGCCAACATAAATAAAGTGCACAAGCATAAGAATAAAATGCGACAAGCAAGCAATCATGCCATGATGAATGATGCACAATTTGCATGGCAATAAAGTAGCATGGCATGGGTGAGGTGTGGAGTACAAGAATAAGGCATTTTACTAAGTTTTAATCACATTTTATACTCAAATAAGTTGCTGTATACTATATATTTATATGATGCATGCTGCAATTCAGAACATGGAATGCATAGACAGAAAGGTCTCGTCGAGCTGATCATTTTAGACATATCATTTGTCAAATTTAGAGTTATAAAACAAAAGTTATTAAATAAATAAGGTAAAAGTGCATTTTATTGTAATTTAAATCAACTTGAAATTTTAAGGGTTCAAAATATATTTTGGATAGCATATTTGAATTCCTCACATTTTTCTGATTTCAAAACATATATCACAAGTATTATTTGAATTCATATTTTAAAATTTATTTAAATACAGATTTGAATTTGAATTTAAAACATTTTCCTGGAAATTTAAAACAAAACAGAATTCCAGAAAATACTTTTGTCACCCAGTCAGATCCAGGCACAGTCAGTGACAAGTGGGCCACTGGCTGACTGGGAAAATACGCGCACAGAAAAACTTCTGTCACCGCGGGCTCGCCTAGCCCCTGCGAATGACAGGTGGGGCCAGCGGCCACAGGCCCACGTGACAGCGGCGAGAGGGACAGGAACTGACAGGTGGGGCTGGGGCTGGAGCGCGGGTTAAGGTTTACAAAAGCCAGGCCTCTTTTTGTAAAACTCCACAGGCACAGACAGGTGGGGCTAGCGTGTACCGCGGGTTGAGCGAGAGAAACACGGAGGGGCTATCTGCAAAAAGGCGACGCGTACTGTTGTTCTTCTCTGAATTCTCTGTCGAGCAATCGATGCGCAACAGTGGCAGGACGCGACGCGGGGGAGACTCGAGCCCGCGACCTGGCGTACGCGCAGAGGGCGGAGCCACTGCGGTAGGCCTGGGTTGGCGTTAGAAGGGCGGATGGCGGCTGGTTAAGCCGTCTGCGAGGCGCAGCGGTGAGCAGACGATAGCGCCACCGGCGCACGCAGCGTGCTCGCCGAAACGAACGGTGAGACCAGAGGGGGTTGGCAAGGGAGAGGATGTCAGAAGCTCACCGCGGGGCTCTCGGTGGTGGTGGATCGGGCAGACGTGCAGCGGATCGGCGTCGAGGCAGAGACCAGCGAAGCTAGGGTTTCGCGTCGGAGCGGCGTCAGCCTGGTGGCTCTGGTCCTCCTCCTCCTCGTTGCCGTGTACAGGGGTGGTGCAGGTGGTCGTCTCGGTCTTCCCCAACGTCCAGACTCCTCGCCCTCCTTCTGCTATGGTGGTGGTAGGGTGATGCCGAGGGTGGCCGACTATGGGGTAGCTGGCGGCGGTGGAGAAGAAGGGAGGAAGGGCAAGGCCCTGGGGCGGATCTGAGAGAGGCCAGAGGAGGCGAGAGAGAGGGAGTAGATAGGGACGGAAGGGAAGAGGGGGTGCCGTGGGGGAGTGGGTAGAGGGAAAAGGTGGCTCGGGTGCCACCTTTCCCTCTCCTTCACGTGCTCGAGCGGGGAGGCCAGGCAGGCACGGGTAGGGGCTTCCAGGTGGGGCAGGGTAAGGCTAAGGAGGGTGGCTCGGTGGTGGGGCACGCCAGGCAGAGAGAAGAGAGGAAGAGAGGAGAGGAGAGGCTCGGGCTAGGTAGGGTGGCCTCGGGTAGGGTTTGAGTTAGGGTTGGTGAGAAGAGAGGGAGTAGATGGGGTGTGGGGCCAGGGAGAGGGGTAGCCATGTGGGGCCTGCATGATAGAGAGAGGAGGGAGGCCGAGAGAGAGGAAGGGAGCTAGGGAGGCTCGGTTTAGGGTTTAGGAGAGAGGGGGTATGGTGATGGTGGGGTAGGTGATTAGGGAGGATCTTAGATAGTGGATAAGAGAGAGAGGGTGACGGCTTAGGGTTTTAGATGCTTGCATGCTCCAAACTAGATCAAGCAAGAATAGGTGGAAAAAGTGTAGGGTTTGGGTTTTAGAAAAGATCCACTTGATCATGCATATATGGAGGCGAAAAAGGGAGGGGAAGATGAGGAATATAGAGAGATGAGGGGGCTTAGGGTTAGATATTTGTATGCATCTAGCTAGATCATACAAAAAGGGGTGGGAGAGGTGTAGGGTTTAGATTAGGTTTAGGTTTTGGAGAAAGGATTAGAGAGAGAGGTAATGGTGGTGCCTTTTAAGCAAGACCCATTAGATCAAGCCAAAGGAGTGGTAGAGAGGAAGATGGATGGTTCACTCAAAAATTCAGATAAAATCCAAAAGACTAGAATGTGGTGGTACTTGCATGGCCCATGCAAAATAATTAATGCCATGTGTATTCTTGTGAAAACAATAATATTAACATGGCATTATTCTGATGCATTTCCCAAAAATGGAATAAAGCCAAGCAAAAGAATTAGAATTAGATCCATCCCAACCCACATGAGCTAGAGTAAATGCCAAGATAAAATAAAAGCCCATGGGCAATTAGGGTGGTAGAATTATAAGGTGGTGACAAGAAAGGTGGTGGAGTGGAATAAGAGATATGCCCCCAACTCAACTTGGGCATTAAACAATATATCAAAAACCAAATACAATATCAAGAGGCAAATACAATTGACAATGCATATGAGAGAAGATCCAAAACAAAAAGGGTTTTATATGATGCTCAAATGCAAGGTGGCATGATGACATGAGCATGATATAATTATGATGCAACAATTATATGTAGGAAGTAGCATTATATTACTAGACCAAGTAGCATTACAATTGTTAGACAATTGGGATGCTACAGATTGCTTAGTGTGTCTTGAAGAAATTATGCGTTGTTTTAGCATGCAAAAAGCATAGTATTGTGGTATTCTCCTTTGATGCTTTGCTTGGGTTGACTTGGCACATGCTTACACCATGTTATGACTATGACAAGTCACCATTAGACTCTATGATCATTTAGTCCTTGACTTGTAGTACCACTCTTTGCTTTGATTAGTATGCTTTGTTGCACTGCATGATTATGGCCATTATTGCTCTCTTAGTTGGTTGCTCCCAGTCTTTTGCTAGCCTCCACTTGTATGAGTAAGCTCTACTCATGCTTCCAACTCCCAAGAAACCAAGTTATTCCGAAGTGTCCACTATAAATTCCTATGCATGGTGTGTTACACCATTCCAAGTATATTCTTGTTTTCAGCTATCTTCCAATTAAAAACTATTTTGTTATGTGAAAGCTTAGTGATTAAAGCCCTCACAAACTTGATGGAACACTTTATATTCTTTGCCCCTAATAAACTTGAACCATTGTGTCATCTATGTTGTATATGCTTGCACTTATACGTTGGAATTAACAGAACCGTGCTGTCACGGGGACCATTTTAAATATTGCACTTGTACTTTGTACTCAGTTGATATCATGTTCTTTTGTCTATGGATGTCACCGGTGTGAAATAAAGAGGGAACTTGTAAGTCCATGGAGTATGTATTTTATGTTAGAGAAACGCCTGGGATGCTTGCCTAAGCCATGCCTAATGATGGTGGAAACTTGCAGCATCACCGTAGTGAGCTATCTATGAAGCATCCTCAATAAAAAGCTATGCATATAGTAAATAAAAAGATCGCTGAGATGCTCATTGTCTGCTTGCCTTGTCATTTTGGTTATGGGATAGCTCCTGTACCATGTGCAAGGGGTACCCCGTTGGCGGTTCTCTATGATATGCATGTATTTACAATGACAAGAACTTACAGATGACTGAAGTTGAGTAGCATGAGGTGTGGCCCTCGTATTTAAGGGACTTGAGATTGCCAACTTATACTTTGTCAAGCATATACTCCATCTTTGTTCACTTTAACCTTAATCACTTCAAGATGCTTATGATAGGGGCAATGAGGGCTGAAAGCTAACAAGTATCATAATTTTTGGAAGCTCCTTTTGAAACTTGTAATCTCTGCTTCCTTTACAAAAAGGCCTTTTTTCCACCATTATTGAGTCTCCACCTTCTACCTTTAGGCACCATTAAGAGAGCATAGTTCTCATTCTGTGTGCAGTGTTCCAAAGCTTATTAATTGATGCATATTGTGATATTACTTGTTCATGTGCTATTTGTTTCTAGTCACCCTTGTGAACTTTGAAGGTGTCCTATGCATCTATATTGCTACTCTATGAGGGACAAGTTGAATGCCACTATGCTATGTTTTCTATATGTGAAACAAACAAACGTTTTTCAATGCATGTTATTCATGATCTTTGTTTGTAGCCTTTCATGTTGCATGCATAGTTATTATGTCCTATTGTTAGAACTCCATCTTTCATGCACATGTTTAGAGTTCTTTGATCCCATCTTTCAATGCTTGTAAATGATTTGATCTTTATTGTGAAGGTGCATGTCACCTCAAAAATTATTCTTTTTTATCACTTACCTACTCGAGGATGAGCAGGAGTTAAGCTTGGGGATGCTTGATACGTCGGAAACGTATCTATAATTTTTTATGCTCCATGCTTGTTTTGTATCTACTTTGCTTTGCTTTGTCTTTACTTTGAGGTGTTTTTATATCTTTTCTGGAACTAACCTATTAACAAGTTGCCACAGTGCCAGTTGCCTGTTTTCTTCTGTTTTTTGGTTCCAGAAAGGCAGAAAATCAATATTCTCGGAATTGGATGGGACAAAAGCCAAAGTTATTATTTTCCCGGAGCAACACGGAACCACGAAGCAGAGCTGGATGGGGGCCATAGGGTGGCCAAACCCCCTAGGCGCGGGCAAGCCCTGGAGGCGCCTGGAGGGTGTGTGGGCCCCCTGGACCCCCACCGACCTTGATTCCTGCGCCTATAAGAAGCCTCCGATGGGAAAACCCTAAACAATCCAGAAGAAATCCACGAAAACCTCCATAGCACCGCCGCCACCGAAGGGGAGATTCAGAGAACATGAAGTCTCTGTTCTGGCACCCTGCCGGGACGAGGAAGTGCCCCCGGAGCCATCTCCATCGATCTCCATCGCCATCTCCATCACAGTTGCTGATTCCTATGATGAGGAGGGAGTAGTTCTTCCTCGAGGCTAAGGGATCTACCCGTAGCTATGTGTTCATCTCTCTCTCTATATATATATATATATGCATGATATTGTTGTGGTCATGAGCTTTGTAATCAATTAGATCTACCTTGCTACTCAAGTGCTTCAATAGATCTCTGCTCTCCCCATGTGTGTGAAAGTGACAGCTTGCACGCCATGGTGGCACTTAGGTTTGAGTCTACATAAATACTCTTTGTTCTTTAATAGATCTATGCTTTTCCCCACGTGTGTGAAAGTGACAGCGTGTAGCATCCCAATTGTCTAACAATTGTAATGCTACTTGGTCTAGTAATATAATGCTACTTCCTACATATAATTGTTGCATCATAATTATATCATGCTCATGTCATCATGCCACCTTGCATTTGAGCATCATATAAAACCCTTTTTGTTTTGGATCTTCTCTCATATGCATTGTCAATTGTATTTGCCTCTTGATATTGTATTTGGTTTTTGATATATTGTTTAATGCCCAAGTTGAGTTGGGGGCATATCTCTTATTCCACTCCACCACCTTTCTTGTCACCACCTTATAATTCTACCACCCTAATTGCCCATGGGCTTTTATTTTATCTTGGCATTTACTCTAGCTCATGTGGGTTGGGATGGATCTAATTCTAATTCTTTTGCTTGGCTTTATTCCACTTTTGGGAAATGCATCAGAATAATGCCATGTTAATATTATTGTTTTCACAAGAATACACATGGCATTAATTATTTTGCATGGGCCATGCAAGTACCACCACATTCTAGTCTTTTGGATTTTATCTGAATTTTTGAGTGAACCATCCATCTTCCTCTCTACCACTCCTTTGGCTTGATCTAATGGGTCTTGCTAAAAAGCCACCACCATTACCTCTCTCTCTAATCCTTTCTCCAAAACCTAAACCTAATCTAAACCCTACACCTCTCCCACCCCTTTTTGTATGATCTAGCTAGATGCATACAAGTATCTAACCCTAAGCCCCCTCATCTCTCTATATTCCTCATCTTCCCCTCCCTTTTTCGCCTCCATATATGCATGATCAAGTGGATCTTTTCTAAAACCCAAACCCTACACTTTTTCCACCTATTCTTGCTTGATCTAGTTTGGAGCATGCAAGCATCTAAAACCCTAAGCCGTCACCCTCTCTCTCTTATCCACTATCTAAGATCCTCCCTAATCACCTACCCCACCATCACCATACCCCCCTCTCTCCTAAACCCTAAACCGAGCCTCCCTAGCTCCCTTCCTCTCTCTCGGCCTCCCTCCTCTCTCTATCATGCAGGCCCCACATGGCTACCCCTCTCCCTGGCCCCACACCCCATCTACTCCCTCTCTTCTCACCAATCCTAACTCAAACCCTACCCGAGGCCACCCTACCTAGCCCGAGCCTCTCCTCTCCTCTCTTCCTCTCTTCTCTCTGCCTGGCGTGCCCCACCATCGAGCCACCCTCCTTAGCCTTACCCTGCCCCACCTGGAAGCCCCTGCCCGTGCCTGCCTGGCCTCCCCGCTCGAGCACGTGAAGGAGAGGGAAAGGTGGCACCCGAGCCACCTTTTTCCTCTACCCACTCCCCCACGGCACCCCCTCTTCCCTTCCGTCCCTATCTACTCCCTCTCTCTCGCCTCCTTTGGCCTCTCTCAGATCCGCCCCAGGGCCTTGCCCTTCCTCCCTTCTTCTCCACCGCCACCAGCTACCCCATAGTCGGCCACCGTCGGCATCACCCTGCCACCACCGTAGCAGAAGGAGGGCGAGGAGTCTGGACGTTGGGGAAGACCGAGACGACCAACTGCACCACCCCTGTACACGACAACGAGGAGGAGGACTAGAGCCACCAGGCCGACGTCGCTCCGACGCGAAACCCTAGCTTCGCCGGTCTCTGCCTCGACGCTGATCCGCTGCACGTCTGCCCGATCCACCACCACCGAGAGCCCCGCGGTGAGCTTCTGACACCCTCTGACATCCTCTCCCTCGCCAACCCCCTCTGGTCTCACCGTTTGTTTCGGCGAGCATGCTGCGTGCGCCGGCGGCGCTGTCGTCTGCTCGCCGCTGCACCTCGCAGACGGCTTAACCAGCCGCCATCCGCCCTTCTAACACCAACCCAGGCCTACCGCAGTGGATCCGCCCTCTGCGCGTACGCCAGGTCGCGGGCTCGAGTCTCCCCCGCGTCGCGTCCTGCCACTGTCGCGCATCGATTGCTCGACAGAGAATTCAGAGAAGAACAACAGTACGCGTCGCCTTTTTCTAGATAGCCCCTCCGTGTTTCTCTCGCTCAACCCGCGGTACACGCTAGCCCCACCTGTTTGTGCCTGTGGAGTTTTACAAAAAGAGGCCTGGCTTTTGTAAACCTTAACCCGCGCTCCAGCCCCAGCCCCACCTGTCAGTTCCTGTCCCTCTCGCCGCTGTCACGTGGGTCCGTGGCCGCTGGCCCCACCTGTCATTCGCAGGGGCTAGGCGAGCCCGCGGTGACAGAAGTTTTTCTGTGCGCGTGTTGTCCCAGTCAGCCAGTGGCCCACTTGTCACTGACTGTGGCTGGATCTGACTGGGTGACAAAAGTATTTTCTGGAATTCTGTTTTGTTTTAAATTTCCAGGAAAATGTTTTAAATTCAAATTCAAATCTGTATTTAAATAACTTTTAAAATATGAATTCAAATAATACTTGTGATATATGTTTTGAAATCAGAAAAATGTGAGGAATTCAAATATGCTATCCAAAATATATCTTGAACCCTTAAAATTTCAAGTTGATTTAAATTACAATAAAATGCCCTTTTACCTTATTTATTTAATAACTTTTGTTTTATAACTCCAAATTTGACAAATGATATGTCTAAAATGATCGGCTCGACGAGACCTTTCTGTATATGCATTCCATATTCTGAATTGCAGCATGCAGCATATAAATATAAAGTATACAACAACTTATTTGAGTATAAAATGTGATTAAAACTCAGTAAAATGCCTTATTCTTGTACTCCACACCTCACCCATGCCATGCTACTTTATTGCCATGCAAATTGTTCATCATTCATCATGGCATGATTGCTTGCTTGTCGCATTTTATTCTTATGCTTGTGCACTTTATTTATGTTGGCCCTTGTTTGTTTGGTTCTTCTTCGAATAGACGCTGAGCAGGGGATATACCAAGAAAACCAGGAGCACTACCCAGATCCTTCTCTCGCTTCAACTGAGCTGCCAGGAAAGCACTACCACATGCTTGCATACATATAGTACCTATTGCCTCTATCTTATTCTTGCATCATTGAGTCGCGATTGCATTAAACTGAATCCCAAGTATTGCATAGCCTTTACTTTTAAACCCCACCGAAGCTTGTTCCTCCATCCCATGAGCCATTACTACAGTAGTTGTTTCAGCCATGCGAGTCGTAGAACAGCATGTGTAGGGTATGTGAGTGTCTGATGGATAACGAGGTACCTAAACAACTTAACCTGAGTAGTATGGGATAACTAATGAAAGTGGCACCGGTGAGCAATATCTGCTATTTGGTTTTTCATGCTCACTTGTGTCCCGTAGGACCCCGAGTACTTGATTCATGTTCCTTGAGTATTCGCGCTATCCACATCCGGGAGGATTATGGGACCCCCCTGAGCCAGAGCTTGATTCATTCTTATTTCTTGGGGCCACAAACTAGTTTGAGGTTTTATTTACTATCATGTACTTATGCCATGCTTTACTGCTTAATTTAAATTGTGCGAGGTACTGCACCTGTACTGTTTAGGATCAGGACACGTTTTCGCGATATCGACAAGCCCAGTCACACTTTCGGGTTCCCAGTCGTTTACAGCCGTCCACCCAAACCTTGAGTCCGTCTCGGAGTCAGCTAACTTCGTTGCGGGTAGCTTAATGGGGTGGCCCCCTGAAATATTTCTGAATCTGGCGATTGCTTTGTCGTGAATGCCTCGTTGGGTTTTGATTTTGTTTTTTCCGAGGTTGATCGAGTGTGTGTTGCTATTTGTGCACCCCTACAGGGTAAAACTTTCTGAAAGCCGTGTCCGCGGTTATGGATGACTTGGAGCACAGTTTCTCGATTATAGACAAGCATAACTAAAGTACCGCTTTAATTTGACTAAGTAACTGACTAGTAAATAGTGCAACACTCATGGAATGGATAATAAAACTGCCAACGGATAGGGGTGTTCGTCCGCTTCCTCGTTGGTAAGCGAGGAGGAGGATGGATCTGTTAATATTACTGTTATAACTGTTGTCTTTAATTCCCGGATATCCGTCTATCTTTGGTTAGGCGGATGGTTAGCGAGTATCTATAGAATTGCTAGGTATTATCTTTTGCTGCAATTGCGTCACCCCAGGTTGTGTCCCCTTTAGAGGCATAAAGACTTGCTGAGTACCCCTAGGGTCTCACACGATAAATTATTTGATTCAGATGAACAGGTACACTCACAAGATGGATACTGGGTGGAGGAGACGGACGATGTGGACAACGATCATTCGGTGTAGAGATTACGGGAACGGGGATCCGTGAGATCTGTGGGCGGGATGTGTTTATTATGGGGCATCTTATGCCGATTTGCTTCTTATCCGTACTCGGATCTTGTTTGCCGCTTCCGCCTGATACTCTGATGTTTGATGTATGAGGAGATATCCTAAACTATTATATCTATCTAGGACATTTGGATCTTGCCGTATGGCGTTGCAATATTTCTATTTCTTTTAGATGGAATGGCTCTGATGTACTGTTGTATGGTGGCTTGCATACATACCCATTTGTGTATGTAGTTGATCCCTTCGCCTGCCGATTACGCCGCCCGTTCTTGTCCCGGTGTTTGGAAATGGTTGGGACGGCCGAAAGGTCTACCTGTGAGTGGCATTTGGGCCCCACCGTACTATTTCAACCATTTTCGCTCATCCAGGCTTGTAACTAGGAGCGTAATTCACCGAGGTAGTTACACAGCGTGCATACCGTGTGTGGCACTTTGGCTAGATTGAATGTTTGTTATGAGTTATATTTGGAGTTAGATGTCTATATGAAATTGTGGTGTTTGTTGGAACCATCTAGCCCTCAAGGTGACAGTGTGGGCTAATCTAGATTGGGAAAGGCCCTACCATGGATTAGAGTGTCCAACCGGCGAGTAGTTAAGAGTAGTATCATGAAGAGAGAATATTTATATGAGAGAGTGTTCACTAGTGAAAGTATGATCCCTAGGCCTTGTTTCTAAACATTGAAACACCGTTTGCTACTAGATCTGTTACATGTTTGCTTGCTTTAGTCTTTACCTCACCGTAAAGATATTTTCTCGCACCGTTACCACTTGTATTTCACTATCTCTTCGCCGAACTAGTGCACCTATACACCTGACAAGTGTATTAGGTGTGTTGGGGACACAAGAGACTTCTTGTATCTTGATTGCAGGATTGCTTGAGAGGGAATACCTTTGACCACTTCCTCCCTGAGTTCGATAAACCTTGGGTAATCCACTTAAGGGGAACTTGTTGTTGTTCTACAAACCTCTGCACTTAGAGGCCCAACAATTGTCTACAAGAATAGAAGTGTGTAGAGATCACTCATGTTTAGAGTTCTTTGATCCCAATGCTTGCAAATGGTTTGATTTTGATGGTGCATGTCACCTCAAAAATTATTCTTTTTATCACTTACCTACTCGAGGACGAACATGAGTTAAGCTTGGGGATGCTTGATACGTCGGAAGCGTATCTATAATTTTTGATGTTCCATGCTTGTTTAGTATCTACTTGCTTTGCTTTGTCTACACTTTGAGGTGTTTTTATATGTTTTCTGGTACTAACCTATTAACAAGATGCCACAGTGCCAGTTGCATGTTTTCTTCTGTTTTTGGTTCCAGAAAGGTAGAAAATCAATATTCTCGGAATTGGATGGGACAAAAACCAAAGTCAATATTTTATCGTGGGGAACACGAAGCCAGAATACGAGACAGAGGGGAGCCACCAGGGGGCCACACACCCTGGCCACGCGGCTGGGCCCAGCCCACGCCTGGGGGGTGCGGCTGCCCTGGCTGCCCCCTTCCTCGCCTCTTCGACTATAAAGACCCCCCGATACAAAAACCCTAAGGACCCGATCAATATTCCACGAAACCGTCTGTAGCCACCGCCACCATCGTCCCTAGATAGGGGGATCTAAAGCTCTTCCCGGCACCCTACCAGAGGGGAGATCATCCCGGAGGCCTTCTTCTTCATCATGCCAGCCTCCGGTATGAAGTGTGAGTAGTTCCACCTTGGACTACGGGTCCATGTAGTAGCTAGATGGTTGTATCTCCTCCTTTGTGCTACCATGTTTAGATCTTGTGAGCTCCGTTCATGATCAAGGTCATCTATTTGTAATCATGCATATTGTGTTTGTGGGGATCCGCTGGATATTGCGATTATCATGTAAAATTGATTAATGGTTTTGTCTTATTGATTCTATCATGTCTGTGTTGTTTATGATCTTGCATGCTTTCCGTTTCTAGTAGCTATCTTGGACAAGTAGATGCTTCTGACTCCAAGAGGGGGTATTTATGCTCGATAGTGGGTTCATGCCTCAATTTAATCTAAGGGAATGACATAAATCTCTAAGGTTGTAGATGTGATGTTTCCACTAGGGAGAAAACAACGATCTCTTGTTCATGGAACAAGTGGATTGTTTACCTTACACACTTTGTTTAAAGCAGTTATCCGTTGCTTGCAACTTAGTACTGGAGGGGGTTCGGATGATAACCTGGAGGTGGATTACTAGTCATAGATGCAGTTGGATGGCGGTCTATGTATCTTGTTGTATTGCCTAATCGAATCTCATAGGATCATGAATGTCTAGTATTGCATTGTTATGCCTTGCTCAATCCTGTCAATTGCCCTACTGTAATTTGTTTACCCAGCATTGCCATGTTTGTTTATCTTAAGGAGAACACCTCTAGTGAACTATGGACCCCGGTCCAATCTTTACCATTGATACATCTTTCACTGTTACTGTTTACTTTCTGCAAACCACTATTACCTTCCACACCATACAATTAATCCTTTGTTTTCAGCAAACCGGTGAGATTGACAACCTTACTGTTTGTTGGGGCAAAGTCTTGAGTTTGTGTTGTGCAGGTTTCCAAGTTGCTAGCAACACCTTTGAGTCGTTTCCTTTCTCCTACTGGTTTGATAACCTTGGTTTCTTACTAAGAGAAAACTTGCTGTTGTGCTCATCATACCTTCCTCTTGGGGTCTCCCAATGAAGCGTCCACGCACCATCAGCCTTCTCGTTGGGCCATTGTTGGAGGAGAGGCGGCGGAAAGAGAAAGAGGCAGCCGCCAAAACCTTTATCGAGCTGCATACGAGGTCCATCGAGGCGGAGGAAGCCAACGCCAGGGCTAGGCTAATGGAGATCGAGGCCAAGGCGAAGGAGACAGAGGCCGAAGCCAAGGCCAAGGAGGCCGAGGCCAGGTCTAGGGTGCTGGAGGCCGAGGCGAAGGCCAAGGAGGCCGAAGCCAAGATCATGGCCGAGGAGAACGCGATCATGCTCACCGACCTGGATAGCATCGCCGACCCCGATCGCAAGGCTTGGACCGCGAAGAGGCAACATGCCATCAGGGCTCGCGATGCCTGAGGGGCAATGACGACGGTGGATGCAACTTTTTAGGCAGAGAAGCTGGCATTTTATGAAAATTTGTGTATGATATTGTCCCCTTTTGTACATTTTAGATCCACTGGCCATTTGTTGGTGATGCCCAAAGGACGATGACACATGCCTGTCATGTTGTTTGATACTTAATTTGTGTGTGTTTTCTTGCCCAAAGGGCGATGGCACACCCCTTGCCCAGTGATGACGCCAACTCTGTCCAGAACGGACAGATGGATCGCGCAGCTGGGCGTGGTTGGCCGGACAGGCCGGATCCCGACCCAAACAGACATAAACAGACCTTAGGTCGACCGGATGGGTCGGCCCGATGGAAATGCCCTAATGGAATGATGATTTTTATCTAAATTTTTTGACAGCATTCGTTTGAAAATATAAGATGTTTTAAATTTATAAAGCTAATGTATAATGTGTAGATTTTGAACCTATATACTAAAAGATGTTTAGATACATTTGTTTCACAAACCTAAAGCATACATTTGTTTCACAAACCTAAAGCAAACGGAGGGAGTACTATGCACATTATGAAAAGTTGCATTATACACCCTCTGTTTCACAATATAAGCCTTTTTAAGTAACTAAAACAGCTTTCTTCTAAAAAGGCTTCCATTGTGAAACGGTGGAAGCACATTGGAAAAGAAAGAATAAAATTAAAACAGCTGACTTATGACAGACGTCGTTGTTATCAGTTATCACAGCATGTCCATCAGATCGGATGAAAAAACAAGGTAGTGACTCCAGGGAATTAATACTAAAATCTTCTTTGCAAACAATACTTGTTTCTCAGAAAGCGAAGCATAATGGGAATCAATTGTTTATATTCAGATTGACAGTTTGCCGTCCAATACCAATGACAGAATGTTGACAATTACATTATTTTTCTTTCTGAATCAGGGGCTCTTGTGATTTCAAATCCCACCATGTCTTCACCGACACATTAGTACATTCGAAATTTCTCCTTAGTATTCTCAAAGACTTGCTCAGCAAGCAGGGCTCCGTTGCCATCTGCACGCTTTATCTCCATGTTAGCCTTCTGATAGAACCCAGTTCCTCTCAGGGCATCAGCTATGAAGTCATCGAATCCAATGGCGATAGCAGCTTCAGCCTTAGCTCCATACACCAGCCTCTGCATTGCAACATTCAACAAGATTTCTTAATTAAGCATGAAACTATATTTTGCCAGATGAAGAATGGTAAGGTAAGGGCTAAGGAGTGAACCTTGATCCGAGATAGATGGACAGCACCAAAGCACATTGGGCAAGGTTCACATGAAGCATACATTTCGCAATCCGATAGCTCAATTTTTCCAAGCTTTTTGCAAGCCTAGCAGAGTAAAAATGAGACACTGATTACTGGGACAGACAATCAACAATGAAAATAATCTAATATAAAATGTAAAACTATCAATGATAGCTTTTTACTGAAAGGGATGCATCTACACATCTTTTTAGTGTGTAGGTTTGGAGCAAAATGAATGAACCTTCACACTAAAAGGCGTCTAGATACATGTGTTTCAGAAAAAGGCTAAAACATCTTATATTTTGAAAAGGAGGGAGTACTTATCTGATGGAAAATAAAACATTATTATGCTGGTAGAGTTTATCTGCATTATTATGGAACTTAGACCTATCTTTAGTTTACTGAAGTTATATACTCCCTCCGATTTATAATAAGTGTCGCTGATTTAGTATAAAGTTGTACTAAAGCAGCGACACTTATTATGGATCGGAGAGAGTACTTTATACTATTATCTGCATTGCTTATCTACATATTGGAATAGTCAACTTTATCTAGTTACCCTGAAATCGCTCAATTTTTTTAAGAAATGTGATACAAGATAATATCAGTACTAATACAAAAATCAGGAATACCTACAACATTAAGCATGTACAAGAATGAGCAAAGAGATTAGAATATATGCCATCTAATCTGTGTAGATAGTTGAACAAAACGTATAATACCCTTTGCAAGGAGGAAGTGGTACTAGTTCCAAAAGCTTTGCAAGAAGGCAGTGACACTTAGTTCCAAAACCATGAAGCACAAATCAGGTACAACCTATATGGCTATATCAGCAGCATGGGTTTTTAAGGCGTTAAGGCACCTTAAGGCGATCTAGGGGCGCTCTGACACCTAGGCAGACGCTTTGGACGCCTAGGCGCCTAAAGCGGCCAATTTTTCAAGGTGAAGGATGGGCGCTTGGACTCCTAAGCTAGGGGACACCTTTAAAACCATGATCAGCAGATGATGCTACTACAAGAAAATATGAAGTATCAAAATGTGAACAAGAAGCACCAAGTATCTAGACATGTTTGAATTAGTAGTACGAGATGATAGTGTAATACTCCTGACTCTCAGTTGCCTGTGTCGACATGTTTGAATTAGTAGTACGAGATGATATCACAACCAATACTGAGTGAGGAACATCTGAAGATGAAGAATGTACTAGAATATGCCATCTTAGTTATGTGTGTAGACAGGTGAATACAACATGTAATACGTTCTGCAAAAAGAAAGTGGTACTGGTTCCGAAAGCATAGTACAACCTATAGGCAGGTGAGGCTACTACATGAAAAATTTAAGCACCAAAATGTAAACAACAAGCACCAGGTAGTTGCTGAGAATAGCCTCTGTGCACATGGCAACCTACCTCTCTTATTGCAGTTACTTCAGCATGCGCAGTTGGATCAGTGTGATTCAAAACCATGTTATGGCAACTAACTACCACTTCGTCATTGCGGACAACAACCGCTCCAAATGGGCCTCCATGGCCACAGTCGACTCCTTGGTAAGCTTCTTCCACAGCTTTTGATAAAAACTTGTGATCCCTGTCTTGAACAGCTGTTTAATGCAGCAAACCATAAACAAGTAAGTCCTTTTTGAACAGTCAGAAAATAGCAAATCCCTGTTGCAATGCAGTAATAAGTAGATAGAGAGCAAACGGAAGCTAATCACTGGTACCTTCCTGATGACCAGGAAATGCAGCAGCAACTGCGATGGTTCCATCCTTGGCCTCCACAACTACACAAGAATGACGGAAGATAATTCATGAGGCACAGTTACATGAGGTCTTGCACATGATTTTTAGCCAAAAGTTAATAACTGTAGCACCCAGCTAGAACAACTTATGAAATGAAATGAAAAATCATCTCATAAACAAACAAGATGCCCATGGACTCAGAAGATTGTAAACGACACTGCCATGGAGGACAAGTGAAGGCTGTATGAAACCAGTTTAGAAAGTAAGTTAGTGAAAGAAAGAGAAACACAATCAGGCAGTGTTCACACCTACAAGAGAAGCACAACAAACTTCACACATATCCTGACATTGTTTCACTCCCATGGGCCATTGACTCGTGTACCTACTCTACAATGATCGTGTATAGTCTGCACCGTTCATAGATATTCCAACAATTCCCATTTTTCATGAATGCAGAACCCTGTTTGTGCTCTGCTTTTATCTGTTACCATTTGCTCTGTTTTGGGCAAGTGCTAAACAAAGGATTCACACTAACACCTGGGGCCAGAACAGTTTTGGTACTGACCAGGAAGAGCATAAATGTGCCCAGATGGAAGAACACTCCACAATCAAACTACACCGAGCACCTAACTGAATTAAAAATCACACCCAGCCTCTAACTGAACCTAGAGATAGGCTTGGAAGTGCATCTTCAGTGCAGTGCGGTGCTTGATCCTAACCCACTCCCAGCCTCACTCATTTTGGAATAAAACAGCCGTATCCCCCCACCCATGGTCCCATCCTTGGCCTCCACCAACTATAAAAGAATGGAGAAGATGATTCATGAGGCACGGTTACATGAGATGTTGCACACGATTTTAGTCACAAGTTAAAAACTGTAGCACCTAGCTGGAACAACTTACGAAACGAGACGCAAAATCATCGCGTAAACAAACAAGAAGCCATCGAACTCGGAAGGTTGTAAAGCTATGGAGGACAGGGGAAGGTTCTATGCAACCAGTTTAGAATAGAAGCTAGTCAAAAATAAAATAAAATAAATAAAACCGGGCAATCTACAATAGAAGCACAAATCCTGACGGTGTTTCAACTCCCATGGGCCATTGCCTCATGTATGTATGGCCTACTCCCTCTATGATCGGTACAGTCTGCATCGTCCACAAAGACTAGCAGGATTTCCCCGTTCGGCCAAATGCAGAACCCTGTGTCACCTCTGCTTTTATCGGCACCATTGCTCCCATGTTTTGGGCAAGTGCCAACAATGGAACGGCACTAACATTTTTGGTACTGACGAGAAAGAACAAAATTGTGCCGAAAAGAAGAATTAAATCCTATCCACCCCACCCCACCCCCTCTGCCTCTAACTGAACCAAATAGCATAGGCTGGGAAGCGCATCTTCATTCAGTGCAGCGATTGATCCTAAGCTCCGCCCATTTCTGGAACAACACAGATGTATTCCCCCACTCGGAACACACACTGGTCGGATCTCGAGCCGGCTGGCTTCCTTGGAAAGGAAAGGAAAACGAGATCGACAGAGGCGAATCCGGAGCAGGATCGACAGAGAATCGCGGATCACAGAATTCCACAGAATAAAATGAGGCAAAATTGAGCTAACGCGGTGGGAGGCCAAGTGTTGAGAGCGGCGTACCCTTGGCTTCGTCCATGGCGACGACGAGGGGAGCGGATCGGCGGAGCGCCCAAGCGAGCGAGCGACGAGATGCGCGGCTGGATGTCTCTCTGTGGGAGTGGGAGGAGGAAGGAGGAGGCGTGTGGGCTTTGCTGGGTCGGTCGGGTTGGGCAGTCTGGCCGGCGATGTCGCCGCGTGCTCGTGTGGGTGTCGTATAAATAAGGCGCGCGGCGGGGTCGCTTGCAGCTGGGGCCCCGTCGCCGGATCGCGTGGGTTGGCGCCCGTGATTGCGGGGATGACGACGCCGACGGGGAGAGGCGTGGACCGAGAGCTGAGGTCCCCTGACGGGCGGGGCCCGCCGGCGTACTACACCGTTTTCCATCGATCCTGTCAAACGTGCATCACAGTCCACAGACACAGAGCGACGCCAGGAAGCAACACCTCTCTTTCCAGGGAAAGCGGTAGGAGTTCATACCTATTTTTTGTATACTACTCTATTAAGAAATGGCGCCAAGCATTGCACATGTGCATCTGATTCTGATCATTGCAGGCTTTGTCCTCTTATCTTTGTACGATACTTGTCTCAAGAGATTCTCATCTCCAAGACTGAAATTGTATACGTGTAACTCCACCGGTTTGTCCATGGCATTGTCCACAAAAGGAAAAGGAACACATGCAAATTTGCAAACCAACCTAGTAATTGGATGGCCAGGAGGGTTGGTATACCAGAATTCAAACCCTCAGGTTTGATACTGTGTTGCATAAAAAAACGAAATATTTTTTTAGTGGGAGGCGACGTTTTCATCGACAACGAGGTGTCCGTGGTGACTTCATCAATCTTAAGATCCGATCCACCGGCTTAGTCTCTCGGAGATGTTATAGTAGTAGGATATACGTGTGTGCGTTTATAGAGGTGAGTGCATGTACGTTTATTGTATTATAAACATATATTGTATTTCTCAACAAAAAAAACATGCAAATTCAAGTGCCCATGAAAGTGTCCTCAAACGACATCCCATGTGGTGCGTCCATTCCTATAGAAACGGTAGGATTATCGATATAGGATTTAGTCTCGATTTATAAATAAAGTAACCACAGAAGTACAAGAGACGATATAAGAGATCAAGCAACCGAGAATACTCATGCATCAGCTAAAACACGCCTAAAAAGAAGAAAAAAAATGAAAGAAACGAGGCAATTCAACGAGACTAGGGTGACTCGCCACCGCTGCATCATCCGAAAGTGTCCCACCATGCTTCTAGCACACCGAAGCGCCCAGTACCAAGACAACACCTTCAAGAAGGGAGCGCCTTCACGGTGCTACTGCCCAGGCCAGAACACTAGACCTAGGGGATATCCATGACGCCCTCCAAGAAGGAATGGCACAACCCAAGGACGGCCCCACGACACAGTCGGACAAGCCGACAAGGATTTCTTCCTACCCTTACCCACATAAAACCCCCAGGAGATTCGGTGCACCACCACAATCTTGCGACCAACATTGTCATCGTCTCATCGTGGACAAAGCAAGCAGCCCGAAGACGGAGAGAAGTGACATAGACCGAGTTGGGGATGGCAGCACAATAGCCACGTGGGAGTAGCCCACCTCCACCACCGAGAGACGGTCGTCGTCCGGACATGGCAACAAGGTCACAACAGGGCTTGGCGGGTCTGGCCAAGCCAAAGAGGGCCGTAAATCCCATGTCGCCTTGCTACAACGGGCAGGGTGCTGCGCTGATATCCCCTACACAATCATAGTCGCCACCGCCATCTCCAGAAGGTGCCACTGCTGCAGACGAGTCGTCCCGATGAAGCCCAGATCGGGCCTGATCTGGGCCGGGAGGGACTAGTACCAATATGCCATGCCTGCAGCCGAGGCGCCCCGCCAAGCCGTCGTCGCATCGCTAGGAAGCAACAACAAGGACACGTCGACCCTCCTAGGACCAGTCGGGCCCTAGGGAGAGGCCGACTCCACATGCCGTGTCCTTGCTTCAGCACCACCATGTTGCGCTATGACGCAACCTCGCCACCGGCGGCGTCGCCTAGCTCCACCTGCCCAGACCGTCGCTTCTCGAGCCGCACCGCCGCATGGAGAACACCAGCCCCGACTGTCTCCCTCGGCGCGGGGAGAGAAAGGCCACCGCTGTCGGCTCGACCCGGGCTTCGCCCGACGGCGGCGACGGGGGTGACGGGAGGAGGGGAGGCCAGGGAGGATGGGAATCGCGCTGCCGCCCTCGGGAGGAGAGGGGCGAGGGTAGTTTTTTTGGAAGCGGTGGGGATTGCAGAGAATATATTCTTAACTCATGCACACAACATAGGTTTAATAGGTAGATCCGAATCTTTGAAATAATTTGTTTCTAAAATATTATCGCAATTAGCTTTCCGTCTTTATTGTTGACATTGTCTCGAGAAAGACTTCGACATAAGGTCTTAGTTTATTATGTCGAAAAAAGAATTCACTCCAAACAACTATGGTACTATTACTACTAGTACCATGTACATATAATTCATTGTCTCGAGAAAGACTTCCACATAAGGTCTTACTTTATTATGTCCGCTCTCCGGACGACTAGATTTTTTGAAATCACAACCAAAAGAAATAAATTTAATAACATAAAAATATAAATTTGCAATAAAAATAAATTTACACTAGGTAGTAAGAAAAATAATCTGCACATAATGAATACATAAGATTCACTTATTTGAGATCATGATTGATGAGGCACGGTTACATGAGAATCTTCTTGCACATGATTTTAGTTAAAAGTTAAAAAATTGTAGCACCCAGCTAGGACAACTTATGAAATGTAATGAAGAATCATCTCATAAACAAACAAGTTGCCCATGGAATTAGAAGATTGTAACTCTACAGCTACACAGGGCAAGGGGAGGCCGTATGTAATCATTTATAGAGAAGACCGTTAGAGCATCTTTATCGGTTCTATCCAAATGGTTCGAGCGTGTTCTAATCGGTCCGCGCAGACGTGGGTGACGTGCGCGGTGTCCCAGCGGCACGATCCATCCAAATTAATTTATATAGATCGATCTATCCATGACTTAAATCTGATGGTTGGATGGATCTGACGTGAACACAAACTGGCCCAAGAGGCGTAAGCCTTTTTCTCTTGGTCTGGCCTGTCTATTTTTGACCGTTTGAATCGCGCTGCTGGGCGCGAGTGGCCGGACAGGTCGAACTATGACAAAACACCGATGGCTCGACCCAAATAGACTAAACCGGACCATTTGAGTCGTCTGTTTGGGTCTCCGCCGGTAAAGATGTAATCGGGCAATCTAGACGCCTACAATAGAAGCACAGGTAACTTCACATATCCTGACTCGTGTATGGCTTACCTACTCTATGAAGGTGTATAGTCTGCAGCACCAACAATTCCAAGAATTGACAGTTCTTGACGAAGAATGCAGAACCTCGTATGTGCTCTGCTTTTGTCGGCACCATTGCTCCGTTTTGGGCAAGTGCCAGCAGAGGGCCGGCACTGACACGACAGTACTGACGAGAAAGGACAGAATGGTGCCCGACAGAAGAACACTCAAGATCAGACTACACCGCGAGCGGCACCGAACAAAATTAAATCCCACCGAAACGTGCATCACGAAACGGCGTCACCTCTTTTTTTCAAGGACTTGGTGCCTTTACATCTGGTCCTGAGCTTGCTTTTGGGTAGTAGTACTACATGTATCTACTTCCATCAAGTCACATGCGTGCATCATCTCATCATTGCACGTTTGCTGACTCGTTCTGCATCTCAAGAGATCCTTATCCACAAAGATTTTGCAATCAAGTAACATGCGTGCCAACTGTCCTTCACGAATAATAATTCGCAGAAAAAAGGAAACGGCCCTTCACGAATTATATTGTCTATATGAAGTGTTCACTCATCATACTGCCTCCATTTCTGCAGAAATGTGGAGACCATGGAGAACATTTCTCAACTCATGCTGATGCACAACGTAAGTGCTCTCGAAAGACACTCATCATGTTGAGTCCATTTCTACAAAACCGGGTGGCGACACCTACCTTTTCCTGTGAGTATACACACAAGTACTACACACTCTCTTTCAACATATAGGCTAGGTTTACGCCCCGACCTTATCTATTTCGTTCCCCTCTCCTGCTACAGTTCTTGAGGGAGCCGCCGACCGCGCCGGGCCAATCCAAGGCTGACCTCGCCGACGGCGCCGGTCGAGGGAGGCGGAGGAGAGGCGCCGGACCACCGCCGGACCACCTTCTATAGATATTAGTCGTAGATTTTGGCCTTGTGCTGGTTTTAGGCATCTTGCTATGAGGTTTCCTTCGAGCTCTTCGGGCTAGAGCCGTCGGTGGCGGGTCGTCCTCCTCCGCGTTGTGCGAGCGATGGTGCTGGAGTGGGCTCGGGCTGTTCGCGCCTCCAATAAGGCATCTTCCCGGCATGGCTTCGCTGTGCGGAGGTCGCCGTCGGTGCCGGTAAAGAACCCTTTGCTGCAAGACTCTTCTACTCCTTACGTATTCTTCCTCCAGCCATTGCAGTGGTTGCAAAAAATAGAAAAATCAACTGGGTGAGTAGCAGCGTCAGGCAGGAGTGGAGTTGGGAAGCAATTTTCTTGAGAATCGCCTTCGCGGTAGGTACAGCCCTCCGACATACAAGGCCAAGGTTGCTTGGCCTATCCAAAAGCCGGTGAAGTGTTCCGACCAATATTCTATCTCCTTTGTGAGGCCCCTTTCGAGGTTAGCTACCGCATTCCTCGTCTGCGCGGGGGCAAGTGGTTTTGTCCCCTCTTCCGCCCATGACAACGGTGTGACTGACTTCTAGCTCGGTGGTGGAGAAAGATAAGGACCGGGTTGCTTTTTCATCTTTCAGTGAGGCCTTTTCTACAAATGCCAGGGACCTATGTGTGTTTTTCTATTTTATGGGGTCCTTTATAACTTTTTCTTCATCCACCGCTTGGATTTAATGAAGCTGCTTCCAGCCTCTTCGGGGGTACTCATTGTTAAAAAAAACTCTCTATTTCAAAGCATGACATGTTTTCGCAAAAAAATAAAATAAAAATAAAACATGTTTTGTTAGGTTAAAACAGTTTGCTAAATATTTTATATTTTGGAATACATGGAACAACTACTAAGAAATGGGCCAACACATATGGTGCATCTTATTGTTGCACCTTTGTTGAGTTTTTTAATGAAATGAGCAATGTTGTCTTCTTTAATAAAAGTAGAAGAGACTTGACATGTTAATTAGTGGAAGCCGGCCTAAAACCGATGGAGACACTCCCGTCCACCCATGGAACATGACCGCCTCGAGACCACACATATATAAACCTGGCTACCAACACAAACCGACCGCCTATAGCGAGGGTCGTCGTCGAGATTGCCCATAGATGTTGTCCTCCTCAGTTCTCCACGAGACAACGACTCCTATTTCATCGAAGAACAAACATCTCCCAACGCGGGTCATCATCGCCGCAGGAAAGAGAAACCTTAGCTTCAATTTCACAACAATGGAAGACCAACACGAAGATCCATCGAACACTGTGGAACGAGCGCCGACTGTCGAAGTCATTGCCGCAATCAAATCATCACTCATCATTGTCATCATTGTGCCGCAAGCCACTACGCAGAATGCTCCCATCTGTTGGAGATATGCCCAAGAGGAAATAATAAAGTGGATTATTATCATATCTTCATACTTATGATAAATGTTTACATACCATGCTATAATTGTATTAACAGGAAACATTAATACTTGTGTGATTTGTAAACATAAAAGAGTCCCTAGAAAAGCCTCTTGTTAAACTAGCTTGTTGGTTAATATATGATCATGGTTTCCTGATCATGAACATAGAGATGTTATTAACAACAGGGTCATATCATTAGGAGAATGATGTGATGGACATACTCCTATAGATAAGCGTAGCATAAAGATCAAGTCATTTAATATAGTTCATTTGCTATAAGCTTTCTGATACATAGTAACCTAAATCCTTCGACCATGAGATCATGCATATCACCTTCACCGGAAGGATGCTTTGATGACATCAAACACCACACCGTAACTGGGTGGCTATAAAGGTGGCATTGAGTATTCGGAAAGTGTCGGTTGAGACACATGGATCAAGAGTGGGATTTGTCCATCCATATGACGGATAGATATACTCTAGGCCCTCTCGGTGGAATGTCATCCAATTAGCTTGCAAGCATGTGACTGGCTCACAAGGGATCACATATCACGGGAACGAGAAAAGAGTACTTATCAGTAACAGGGTTGAACTAGGTATGCAGAGATACCGACGATCATAACCTCGGATAAGTAAACTATCGTGAGACAAAGGGAAATTGGTATCGTATGTAAGTGGTTCATTCGATCGCAAAGTAATCGTAGAAATATGTGGGAGCCATATGAATTTCCAGATTCCTCTATTGGTTATTTATCGGAGAAGTGTCTCGATCATGTCCGCATAATTCATGAACCATAGGGAGACACACTTAAGGATTCGACGTTGTTTGAGTAGTTATGGAATGATGAGTAAGAGACCGAATGTTGTTCGGAGTCTCGGATGGGATCCGGGATATCACGAGGAGACCCGGAATGGTCCGGAGAATAAGATTCATATAAGGAAAGCCCTGTTTCGGAGTTGGGGAATGATTCCGGTGTTTTCATCGGCAATGTTCTAGAAGGTTCTGGAATGTCCGGCACTCCGGAGGGGAAGGGGTACATGAATGTGTCATTACAAGTTGGAATGATTGCATCATGTACTAGGTGTCATCGCTGTCCAAAATAAAGGGTTTATTCAAATCCTAGTTTGAAAAGTCAAACGGCTAGTTTGAAAAGTCAAACGACAGTTTTTGGAAAGAGGAGGAGAGGTGGAAACCGAGTTGGGGAGGAGTTCCCTCCTCCAACCGGCGGCCCACCTCCAAGCCGAGTTGGGAAGGGACTCCCCTCTCCTTGGCCGCACCTCCCACCTATAAAGGGAGGGGCAGGGCTGCTGTGGCATCCCGCAAAAACCACTACTAGAAAATCGCGGTGTTTTTGTGTTGCGCATCATCATGACCGCATGCTCATGTCATCATGCCACCTTGCATTAATGCATCGTCATGTCATCTTGCATTTGTTTGCATAAAACCATTTTCGGAAAAACCTATTTTGTTTTCTAAATACCCCGTCTTTAATTCAAATTAAAACCCGGGTCTCCGGATTATTTTGTTTCGTCTACCAATGGATTTCAAACGCCCCGTTTTAAATAATAAAATATTTATTTTATTTTTTAGGGGGCAGCCATACCGGGTCGATCCGACCTAGTCGGCCACCCCAGTACAAAACCAAAATATCTAGTCCTAATCCTACCTACACCTAATCCTACCCAGCCCCCCTCCACATCACCCCGGCCAACCCCGTCCCGCCACCTCACCACTTCCCCAACTCCCTCCACTCCCATGCCGCCACCATCAGCCCCACCGTAGCCTGGTCCCACCCGATCGACACGCACCCCACGCGGTCAGCACACACCCCCACCTGCTTCCACCGCCTGGCACGCCTGCAGCGGGGCCCCACCCCTGCTTAGCCCCACACCCGACCGCGTCGCCCCTGGGCCCAACCCCGCCTCTCCTCGATCCTTCCCCACCTCCCACGTCCTCGCCTCGATCTCCGCCACCAAGCTCCGGCGCCCCCAGGCCCCACCGCCCCAGTGGCTCTCCTCCGCCACCCACCTCTCGGCCTCGCCCGCGTGCCGCAGAGCCGCAGATCCGTCCCCGTCGCCGCTGCCTGTCCTCGGCCGCAGACGCCACCGGCACCGCCCCTGTCCGCCGCCGATCTCGGTGCTCCGGTCGTTGCCGCCGCCCTACCTCGCGGCTCCGGCCTCCCCCACCGCGTCGCCCCCGAGCTCGTTCGGCACCTCCGCACCCGCGCTCACCTCCCCGCGTCGACCACGCGTCCTTATCCTCGACCGCCGCCGCCTCCGGCCATGGGCCGCGTCGCCCCACCTCCCTGCCTCGTCCCCAACCTCCATCCCGAGCCGCCACCAGCGCCGGTGCAGCGCCCGCCTCGCTCGGCCGCCGGCCGCTCCATCTTCCGCGCGCCCGCCCTCTTCCTCGTCGGGTCCCAGGCGCCGCCGCCAACCGCCACCGGTCCACCTCGCTCGCGCCTCTCGGTGGCCCCCGTCTGCGCCCCGCACGCGCCCTCCCCGTCTCCTCCATCGGCGCCCTTCCCTCCCTCTGCACCCCGCGACCCTGCGCCTCTCTGTGAAGCTCCCTAAGCCCGGCCGTCACCTACGCCGCTGCGCCCGCCGGTGTGCTACCCCTTTTCCCGAGCGCTCCTTGCAGATCTTGTCTCCGCGAACCCCGCCTCCCCGCGTGGAGCCCGTCGCTCGACCCTGAACGGCGTGACGACGAGTGCCCCGCGCCTCTGCCTTGCAGCATGTTGTCGCCATGATCTCCTTCCTTCGAGAGCGGCCCCTTCCTGCCATCAAGTTTGACCCGCGCGTGCGCCTGGCGCTTCTACCAGCTCGTTTATGTTTTGGATCCCAATGGCGTGCGGCTAGGGAGGCGAATTGGTGTTTATGTTATGTTTGTGCGACCCCGAGAATGAGATGGTGATGCAACTGAGGCGGCCACGATAAGATCACTCGGCCTACTTCGACTTCGGCCATGTATGGTGAAACCCGAGAATCATCGATGCCGGAACCAAGAGCGTCTTTGAACCACGGAAGTCGGAACCCCAAGGTCGCCATCGACAATCGAAGCCTTGATGCCTTTCGATCTGCTTCACGGATCCGACGGCCTGAGCCCCGAAGACCGATCCCGGCGAGACCGAACCCTGTCGACCCCGAACCAAGATCGGCGAGCCCCCTATGTGTGACCCCTCCGAGCCCCAAGTTCGCCGAACCCCAAAGTGTGACCCTCTTTTCCGTGACATATATTTTATAAATAATATTACTTGTTGCATATAAAATTGCCATGCTTGCATACATATTGTCATGTGGTTTGGGGGCCTTATGCCGATTCACCATATAATTAAATATGGAGACCATATGCGGGCTATTCTAGTCTTAGTTTGTCTCCATTTAAATCTGTGTAGCGAACTGATGCTATGTTTTGCCATGTTAATACCACATTTACAATGCGGGGTATCTAAACAACTAGAACCATATATTTAATTGTCGGGACCCCCGGTTCCGCTTAATATTGTCTAATTGCATCGCACCTTGCCATGTCATACACCATACATGCATCATGCCCGATCTTTTGCCGTAGTATTAAATAGTCCATCCGGTGTTTCTTCTAGTGCTTTGCTTCTTCACGGATTAGGCCGATGAGTTGATGCGAGTGTCGACCCAATGTTCGGATGAACCCTCGGCAATGTTTTCAGGCGAGCACCTCCCCCTTTCTACCTATCTTACTTTTATAGTATTTATTCCCTCCTGTTGATCTATTGCTATCTGTGTTGCGTTGCTCTAGTTTTCGTACCCGTGATATCCCTTGCAGCCTTATATTGCCTTGGACACATCCTATTACCCGTTGTTTGGTAGATAGTTGGACTTGCGCGTCGTAGTCGCTTGCTCAAGTGTTGTTGCGTGTCGTCTAGTACCACAGTTGTTGGAGTATTGCCGCATGTTTAATGTTGGAGATGATCATGGCTTTAAATACTGTTTAATAACTAAAATTGAAGTAGGTAAATGCAGAGGCACCGGTGGGTAATAGACAATATTTGGATTTTAACCGCTCACTGGTGTCCCGTAGGACCCCGAGTTCTTGACACCTGTTCCGAGATCGAGCGCGCTAACCACAGGTGGGGTGTGTGGGCAACCCCATCGATTAGTACCTGAATTCAAAGTATTGTACCGGGGGCCACAAGTAGTTTGGGGCTTTATTACTATCATGTACTTATGCCATGTTTTACTGCTTTATTTAAGATTGTGCGTGGAGCACCTGTACTGTTTAGGACCGTGACACGTTTTCACTGTATCGACAAGCCTAGTCACACTTTCGGGTTCCCAGTCGTTTACAGCCGTCTACACAAACCCTGTGTCCGTTTCGGAGCCGGCCAACTTCGTTGCGGGTAGCTTAGTGGGGTGGGCCCCATGTACTTGCTTTGGGTCTGGGAAACGTCATGACTTAGGCCCCGCCGACATACCGATGGGTGTATGTTAACTGATCTGGCAAAAAGGGTCGAAGTGCGTGTGGATACTTTGGTGCACCCCTGCAGGGTTAAATCTTTTCGAAAAGTCGTGTCCGCGGTTATGGACGACTTGGAGCACAATTCTTGATCATAGACAACCATAACTAAAGTTTACTGTTATAATTTGACTGGTATCCGATATGACTAGTAATCAGCTCCACTACCACGGAATGGCTAAATAAAAGTACCAACAACTGCTGGGTTTGGGATATCTCATGCTAATTGTATCTGACTAGTAAGTTTTGCAACTACAACGGAATGGTTAACTAAAAGTGCCCACTGCCTATTCTATCAGGATGACTATCTATACCTGACTAGTAATTGCTGCAACGATAACTGAATAAATAAAACTGCCAACGGTGTGAGTTCCTCGGTTGACTTCCTCGTTTGGTCTCGAGGGGGAAACACCAAGATGGGTATGTTTGGTGGTAGTATCAGGTTGGATCCGGATAGGTCTTTATTGCCCTCTCCGATAGCCGCCAGTTGTATCGAGTCTCTATCGGTTGTTTAGTGCATGATGCGCTGCCGCTTCAGTCCACCATACCTATGTAGGCGAGGACCGCCGAATTCTAGTCTCGCCGTGTACTGGCCTCAGTACTGACCGCTCTCTCTTTTTCCTTTGCCCTTTGTCGGCACCCCTTTTGTTTAAGCAGGTTTTGAGATCGACGTCGTTAGCAGGATTACCCTTACGGCTTGGCCTGGGCAGGGTTATGGACGCCATTGGTTATTCTTCAGGGCTCTTAGCTCGATTTGCATCTTGTCCGTACTCGGACGCTATATCATTTTAAAGGTGATTTGGATCTTTGTATTGTATATCTGTATTCTTGACTCTTTGAGTCGCTGTTGTATATATATGTTTTGTGGGTTCCATCGAGGACTATTGTGTAATGATATTACTTCGTTTTCCACCCGCACGCAAGTGCCTGGTGGGCACCTTTGAATCGTTTCTATGCGGGTTTGGCGGGAAGCGCTGAAACTTGCATAGGGCCGATTCCGAGGGTGTTACAGAGTGGTATCAGAGCCAGGTTGCGATACCCCACAAGTCCATCCTGTAGGATAACCTAGCTAACGGCCGAAGTAGAGTGTCAAAACTATTTTTGCGAAATCGGTTGGATAGTTCTGATAGGTCTGATTTTACTCCTTACCCCTCTGATGCTCTCCTCTCACCTCTGCGTGTTTTGAATCCGCTCTCTTCTCTCTCTTCGAGTCCAGGATTTCTCGTGGTTGGGTTCCATCGTACCTTCAGGGTTTCGCTTCCTCCTTTGGTAACGGTGTTGCTACATCTGGTCTTCATGCTATCCGAGGAATCCTTCGTCTGGTGGACTTCTCTTTGTTCCTTCTCGTGCCTTCCGGTGTTTTCCGACGCGACGACATCATCTACGCCAGATCCGATGCAGAGTCTGCATCACTCCTTTGTTTCTGAACCTCGATTGTCAAGATCTTCAGTCTGATTCCGAGAATGGTTGCACGCTTTTCTACTGATTGTGCAGAGTAATAGTTTGGGTGCGTGATGGACTAGCCCCCATACCGACTACTCACTCTATTCGCTTGTGTACATTGAAGTGGATGAGAATGCATCGGTTCCCTCTTACCATCGAAGCTAGAGGTGGCTTTATTTGTTGATACCTCTACCTTCGACCTTTTGTTCCCGGAGTGTTCTCTCGACGATCACGGACAACGACCTCTTGTTAGTGGTGTCGCGAGGATCTACACGATGCGAGAAGATTCAGATCGCCGCCCTTCTTCCCAGTACCATGAGGCGGATCTCGAGGGCGAGATCCATTGTTAGTGGTGTCGAATTGTTGCATCCCGCAAAAACCACTACTAGAAAATCGCGGTGTTTTTGTGTTGCGCATCATCATGACCGCATGCTCATGTCATCATGCCACCTTGCATTAATGCATCGTCATGTCATCTTGCATTTGTTTGCATAAAACCATTTTCGGAAAAACCTATTTTGTTTTCTAAATACCCCGTCTTTAATTCAAATTAAAACCCGGGTCTCCGGATTATTTTGTTTCGTCTACCAATGGATTTCAAACGCCCCGTTTTAAATAATAAAATATTTATTTTATTTTTTAGGGGGCAGCCATACCGGGTCGATCCGACCTAGTCGGCCACCCCAGTACAAAACCAAAATATCTAGTCCTAATCCTACCTACACCTAATCCTACCCAGCCCCCCTCCACATCACCCCGACCAACCCCGTCCCGCCACCTCACCACTTCCCCAACTCCCTCCACTCCCATGCCGCCACCATCAGCCCCACCGTAGCCTGGTCCCACCCGATCGACGCGCACCCCACGCGGTCAGCACACACACCCCCCACCTGCTTCCACCGCCTGGCACGCCTGCAGCGGGGCCCCACCCCTGCTTAGCCCCACACCCGACCGCGTCGCCCCTGGGCCCAACCCCGCCTCTCCTCGATCCTTACCCACCTCCCACGTCCTCGCCTCGATCTCCGCCACCAAGCTCCGGCGCCCCCAGGCCCCACCGCCCCAGCGGCTCTCCTCCGCCACCCACCTCTCGGCCTCGCCCGCGTGCCGCAGAGCCGCAGATCCGTCCCCGTCGCCGCTGCCTGTCCTCGGCCGCAGACGCCACCGGCACCGCCCCTGTCCGCCGCCGATCTCGGTGCTCCGGCCGTTGCCGCCGCCCTACCTCGCGGCTCCGGCCTCACCCACCGCGTCGCCCCCGAGCTCGTCCGGCACCTCCGCACCCGCGCTCACCTCCCCGCGTCGACCACGCGTCCTTATCCTCGACCGCCGCCGCCTCCGGCCATGGGCCGCGTCGCCCCACCTCCTTGCCTCGTCCCCAACCTCCATCCCGAGCCGCCACCAGCGCCGGTGCAGCGCCCGCCTCGCTCGGCCGCCGGCCGCTCCATCTTCCGCGCGCTCGCCCTCTTCCTCGTCGGGTCCCAGGCGCCGCCGCCAACCGCCACCGGTCCACCTCGCTCGCGCCTCTCGGTGGCCCCCGTCTGCGCCCCGCGCGCGCCCTCCCCGTCTCCTCCATCGGCGCCCTTCCCTCCCTCTGCACCCCGCGACCCTGCGCCTCTCTGTGAAGCTCCCTAAGCCCGGCCGTCACCTACGCCGCTGCGCCCGCCGGTGTGCTACCCCTTTTCCCGAGTGCTCCTTGCAGATCTTGTCTCCGCGAACCCCGCCTCCCCGCGTGGAGCCCGTCGCTCGACCCTGAATGGCGTGACGGCGAGTGCCCCGCGCCTCTGCCTTGCAGCATGCTGTCGCCATGATCTCCTTCCTTCGAGAGCGGCCCCTTCCTGCTGTCAAGTTTGACCCGCGCGTGCGCCTGGCGGTTCTACCAGCTCGTTTCTGTTTTGGATCCCAATGGCGTGCGGCTAGGGAGGCGAATTGGTGTTTATGTTATGTTTGTGCGACCCCGAGAATGAGATGGTGATGCAACTGAGGCGGCCACGATAAGATCACTCGGCCTACTTCGACTTCGGCCATGTATGGTCAAACCCGAGAATCATCGATGCCGGAACCAAGAGCGTCATGAACCACGGAAGTCGGAACCCCAAGGTCGCCATCGACAACCGAAGCCTTGATGCCTTTCGATCTGCTTCACGGATCCGACGGCCTGAGCCCCGAAGACCGATCCCGGCGAGACCGAACCCTGTCGACCCCGAACCAAGATCGGCGAGCCCCCTATGTGTGACCCCTCCGAGCCCCAAGTTCGCCGAACCCCAAAGTGTGACCCTCTTTTCCGTGACCTATATTTTATAAATAATATTACTTGTTGCATATAAAATTGCCATGCTTGCATACATATTGTCATGTGGTTTGGGGGCCTTATGCCGATTCACCATATAATTAAATATGGAGACCATATGCGGGCTATTCTAGTCTTAGTTTGTCTCCATTTAAATCTGTGTAGCGAACCGATGCTATGTTTTGTCATGTTAATACCACATTTACAATGCGGGGTATCTAAACAACTAGAACCATATATTTAATTGCCGGGACCCCCGGTTCCGCTTAATATTGCCTAATTGCATCGCACCTTGCCATGTCATACACCATACATGCATCATGCCCGATCTTTTGCCGTAGTATTAAATAGTCCATCCGGTGTTTCTTCTAGTGCTTTGCTTCTTCACGGATTAGGCCGATGAGTTGATGCGAGTGTCGACCCGATCTTCGGATGAACCCTCGGCAATGTTTTCAGGCGAGCACCTCCCCCTTTCTACCTATCTTACTTTTATAGTATTTATTCCCTCCTGTTGATCTATTGCTATCTATGTTGCGTTGCTCTAGTTTTCGTACCCGTGATATCCCTTGCAGCCTTATATTGCCTTGGACACATCCTATTACCTGTTGTTTGGTAGATAGTTGGACTTGCGCGTCGTAGTCGCTTGCTCAAGTCTTGTTGCGTGTCATCCAGTACCACAGTTGTTGGAGTATTGCCGCATGTTTAATGTTGGAGATGATAATGGCTTTAAATATTGTTTAATAACTAAAATTGAAGTAGGTAAATGCAGAGGCACCGGTGGGTAATAGACAATATTTGGATTTTAACCGCTCACTGGTGTCCCGTAGGACCCCGAGTTCTTGACACCTGTTCCGAGATCGAGCGCGCTAACCACAGGTGGGGTGTGTGGGCACCCCCATCGATTAGTACCTGAATTCAAAGTATTGTACCGGGGGCCACAAGTAGTTTGGGGCTTTATTACTATCCTGTACTTATGCCATGTTTTACTGCTTTATTTAAGATTGTGCGTGGAGCACCTGTACTGTTTAGGACCGTGACACGTTTTCGCTGTATCGACAAGCCCAGTCACACTTTCGGGTTCCCAGTCGTTTACAGCCGTCTACACAAACCCTGGGTCCGTTTCGGAGCCGGCCAACTTCGTTACGGGTAGCTTAGTGGGGTGGCCCCCATGTACTTGCTTTGGGTCTGGGAAACGTCATGACTTAGGCCCCGCCGACATACCGATGGGTGTATGTTAACTGATCTGGAAAAAAGGGTCGAAGTGCGTGTGGATACTTTGGTGCACCCCTGCAGGGTTAAATCTTTTCGAAAAGCCGTGTCCGCGGTTATGGACGACTTGGAGCACAGTTCTTGATCATAGACAACCATAACTAAAGTTTACTGTTATAATTTGACTGCTATCCGATATGACTAGTAATCAGCTCCACTACCACGGAATGGCTAAATAAAAGTACCAACAACTGCTGGGTTTGGGATATCTCATGCTAATTGTATCTGACTAGTAAGTGTTGCAACTACAACGGAATGGTTAACTAAAAGTGCCCACTGCCTATTCTATCAGGATGACTATCTATACCTGACTAGTAATTGCTGCAATGATAACTGAATAAATAAAACTGCCAACGGTGTGAGTTCCTCGGTTGACTTCCTCGTTTGGTCTCGAGGGGGAAACACCAGGATGGGTATGTTTGGTGGTAGTATCAGGTTGGATCCAGATAGGTCTTTCTTGCCCCTCTACGATAGCCGCCAGTTGTATCGAGTCTCTATCGGTTGTTTAGTGCATGCTGCGATGCCGCTTCAGTCCACCATACCTATGTAGGCGAGGACCGCCGAATTCTAGTCTCGCCGTGTACTGGCCTCAGTACTGACCGCTCTCTCTTTTTCCTTTGCCCTTTGGCGGCACCCCTTTTGTTTAAGCAGGTTTTGAGATCGACGTCGTTAGCAGGGTTACCCTTCCGGCTTGGCCTGGGCAGGGTTATGGACGCCACTGGTTATTCTTCAGGGCTCTTAGCTCAATTTGCATCTTGTCCGTACTCGGACGCTATATCGTTTTAAAGGTGATTTGGATCTTTGTATTGTATATCTGTATTCTTGACTCTTTGAGTCGCTGTTGTATATATATGTTTTGTGGGTTCCATCGAGGACTATTGTGTAATGATATTACTTCGTTTTCCACCCGCACGCAAGTGCCTGGTGGGCACCTTTGAATCGTTTCTATGCGGGTTTGGCGGGAAGCGCTGAAACTTGCATAGGGTCGATTCCGAGGGTGTTACAGCTGCCCCTCCTAGCACACAAGTTGCCTCCCTCTAAACCTAAACCCTAGCCACAACCTAGGGATTTCTCCCAAGCCGCCGAGTTAGAGCTTCTAATTGCCCTAGCCGCCGGTTAGCCCCTTCTAATTGGTGTGTCTAAACCCTAGATCACCAAGGCTCTCTCATAGTCCACCATACTCGCTCCGACTTAAGGAGAAGCCCTGCGAGATCTCCCCTCTACTTCCGGTACCACGCCGTCGTGCTGCCGGAATCGCGAGGAGAGTGCTACATACTCCGTTGCCTGCTGGAACAAGGGAGAGAAAGGTCTTCGTCGAGTACCGAACGTGTGACCGACTGCGGAAGCGCTGCCGGAACGCAGCGCCGGAAGGATCGTCTACGCGATCTTGAGATCGGCAAGTGTACGACTACATCACCCACGAGAATCTGCTCTCGTTAACCTCTTTGGAATCTTCGAGGGTGAGTTCCTCTATCGACTCGTTGCTACAATCTAGTAGATAGATCTTGGCTTGTTTGTTTGTATGCGGTAGAATTTTTTTGTTTTCCATGCTACGAACCCCTACACCATCACCTATCGAGCATCTTTCGTGAGTCAAGCCCACCAAGAGTCACAAATGGGAGCAAGGTCTTCAAGGCAACACCCCAAAGGAGGGAGGCGACGCGAGAATGATGCTCGTCGTCCAATCCACGGTCTAGGCTTTCACCCAGATCACTTTCTCCGAGGATGAAAGAGGTCGAAGAAGAATCCAGAGCATTGCCTCCAATGTGTTGGAAATATAAGCAATAATCCATATGATTTAATTCGAATAATAAACTAATAAAACATGATCATACAAACGGTACTAAAACCAATTATGCAGATCAACAAAGTAGATGAACATATTACATCTATAGGAGATAAACCTATCACATCTACATCAAACGCTAGAACAAAGAACTCTAGCACAATCTGAAAAAGACAGTTAAGGATCACATACAGTGTAGGCTGAATAGCAGCCACAACGGTCGCAGCAGCGTCGCCCATGTTGAGGTTGTCGAAGAGGTCGCTGACGTCCGGGAAGAAGTCGTCATTCAGAAACTCGTCGTCGGACGACGTCGTAGTTTCCAGTAGTCACGCTTGAGCGCTCCTCAAAAACCTGATCGCCCCTCACCCGTACAGGTTCACGAGAGGCGGGGTTCCGGAGGCCTACTGTCCCGATCTGCGGTGCACGCCGCAAGCCGGGATGGGGAAGACGAAAGCGGCGTCGCAAGGTTCTGGAGGTAGGCGCGTGTGTGGATTGATTCGGTACCGATTAGGTTTAGCCCGGACGCTTATATAGTGCAGGTTATTAGGATCGTGGGCTCAGCCCACGTCCGAGTCGGTAACAGCTACGTCCATAAAAACTGAAAACGGTTGTAATTAACGCGTCCGTTAATTACTCATAATCAGTTTTCCCAACAAGCAAAATAAAGCTCGGCTCGGCGAGATTCCCGCAACCCGCGGCGCGCGTCGTGACGAGGCGAGTCGGGCGGCGTCGGAGGAGGAGTGCGTGAGGGCTACTCTTCTTGTCACACCTTAGTGAGTGGTGCAACACTCTACTATATAAGGTGTTCCAACTCCCCTTAAACTAGCAATGTGGGACTAAACTTTAGCACCACTAGCACAGCCATATGCTGCCATACACAAGTGGGCCAAAGAGAATTTCAGAATTTGTCTAATGGACCAGCAACCCAAAACTCATCAAATTCCAACAATCCCCCACAAAGTCTCATTGGCACATCACATCATTTTCCTTCCAGAACATTGTTTTATATACCGGTGTGTAGTGGAGACTGTTAAGTTGAACTTCCACGTTAAACTTCATGCTACACTAGCTAGCAACTTGAACAGTAGACTATGCCTTGAACTACAAGTTTTCTACGCGCTAGTTTCACACAAAATCTAGACCGATACAGGGCTACCGTCGGCTTACCGCGGTTTGGAGCTTATACGTCATACTCCAGGGTATTTCATGAGTTTATTAGATAGCACCCAACTCTCACGGACTGCGACGTTTTACAGTCAGACTCATATAGGTGTGTTCATCAAGAGATGTTCTGCAGGACAACATCTCCGCTGATAAAAGCCACTTGGAACACATTAAGATAAATATCAACCTGCCATGCAGATTAAGAGAGTATTGCATCTTTATGGAGATGTAAATATAATATGAGAATACTCTCCTCTCAGCTGACCAACAGCTTGTCTCCCATCTCTAATTCATGAGATCTCCGATCACATAGAGTGGGTTGCCACTAGGATCAACTCATAGTGTGGGTATCAAACCCATCTCTCTCGATGCATTATCTATCACATTGCGTGATAATCCCTTTGTGAAGGGATCTGCCAGGTTTTTAGATGTTTGGATATAATCCAACGTAATAACTCCAGAGTTTCTCAGTTTCCTGACAGATTTCAATCTCCTCTTCACATGCCTTGATGACTTCATATTATCCTTAGAACTATTTACTTTGACGATCACAGTTTGATTATCACAATTCATCGGGATGGCGGGTATTAGTTTTTCAACCACAGGTAAGTCCATCAAGAGCTCACGAAGCCACTTTGCTTCAACAGTGGATGTGTCTAATGATGTGAGTTTTGCTTCCATTGTTGACCTCGTTAAGATGGTCTGCTTGCAAGACTTTCAGGAAACAGCGCCACCACCAAGTGTAAACAAGTAACCACTTGTGGCCTTAATCTCATCAGCATCAGATATCCAGTTTGAATCACTATAACCCTCAAGTACCCGTGAATACCCAGTATAGTGAATACCATAACTCGCAGTGCCTTTCAAATAGCACAAAACTCTTTCAAGAGCATGCCAATGATCATCTCCAGGATTTGACACAAATCGACTCAGTTTGCTTACAGCAAAGGAGATGTCAGGTCTAGTAGCCCTGGCTAAATACATGAGCGAGCCAATGATTTGAGAATATCTCAATTGATCTTTAGCATTCCTTCGATTCTTTCGAAGTAGCACACTCGGATCATAAGGCGTTGGAGAAGAATTGCAGTCGCTATACCCGAAGCGACTAAATATCTTTTCCACATAGTGAGACTGAAGCAGTGTAATCCCACCATTGTCATCCTTTAGTAGCTTGATGTTTAAAATTACATCAGCCACCCCCAAGTCCTTCATCTCAAAGTAGCGAGATATGAACTCTTTGACCTCCTCGATAACAACGAGGTTGGTCCCGAATATCAATATGTCATCAACGTAGAGACACATAATAACTCCCTCGCCCCCACCATGGCGATAGTACACACATTTGTCAGCTTCGTTTACACCAAAACCTTCAGCAGTTAAAGTTCTTTCAAACTTCTCGTGCCACTGTTTAGGAGCTTGCTTAAGACCATATAAAGACTTCACTAACTTACACACCTTTTCTTCATGACCATCTACTACAAATCCATCAGGCTTCTCCATATAAATTTCCTCATCTATCTCTCCATTTAGAAAAGCCGTCTTAACGTCCATTTGATGAACGAGAAGACCATGTGAGGCAGCCAAGGAAAGTAGTACTCGAATAGTGGTCAATCTGGCTACAGGTGAGTAGGTATCGAAGAAGTCTTCACCTTCCTTTTGGGTATAACCCTTAGCCACAAGACGTGCCTTATACTTTTCAATAGTACCATCAGGTCTAAGCTTTTTCTTGAACACCCATTTACATCCTATAGGTTTACGCCCATAAGGACGATCAGTGATTTCCCAAGTACCATTAGCTAAGATGGAGTCCATCTCGCTTCGGACAGCTTCCTTCCAGTAGTCAGCATCTTGAGATGCATAGGCTTCTGAAATAGAAGTGGGAGTATCATCCACAAGGTACACAGTGAAATCATCACCAAATGACTTTACAGTCCTTTGTCTCTTGCTCCTTTTGGGAGCTTCATTGTCATCCTCCACAGGATCATCAGAGTGTTCTATCGGCATAGTGGGTTCAGGAATTATAGAAAATTCCTGACTAGATGAACTAGTCATCTCCTGATTTGATGAGCTAGACATACCTTTCATAGGAAAGATGTCCTCAAAGAAAGTCGCATCATTAAACTCCATAATTGTATCAACATGCATGTCGGATACCTCAGATTTTACTATAAAAAATCTATAGCCAATGCTATGAAAAGCATATCCCAGAAAAACACAATCAACGGTTTTTGGTCCAAGCATTCGCTTCTTGGGTATTGGAATATTGACTTTCGCCAAACAAACCCAAGTTCGTAAGTAAGAGAGTTTAAGCCTTTTCTTTTCCCATTCCTCAAATGGAGTCATGGTTTTATACTTTATAGAAACACGGTTTAGGACATGACACACAGTCATTAGCTCCTCCCTCCACCATTCCTTGGAAAGACCCGATGTATCTAACATGGCGTTAACCAAATCAGTTAGAGTGCGGTTCTTTCTTCCGGCCACCCCATTTGACTAAGGTGATTAGGGAGGCGTCCTCTCATGTATAATACCGTGTTCCATACATAATAAATCAAATTCGTTTTAAAAGTACTCTCCACCACGATCCGACCTTAGCCGCTTGATTTTAAGATCAAGTTGGTTTTCTGCCTTAGCTTTTAGATTTTGAAGTAGTTCAAAGCTTCATCTTTAGATTTCAGAAGATAAACATAGCAGCATCTAGTGGATTCATCAATCAACGTCATAAAGTATCTTTTTCCACCTTTTGTCAACACACCATTCATCTCACAAAGATCTGAATGTATAAGTTCTAGAGGTGCTAAGTTTCTCGGTTCCGCAGTCGTATGAGACTTGCGGGGTTGCTTTGCTTGCACACAAACTTGGCACTTAGAATCTTTGACAGTGGTAAATTTCGGAATTAAACTCATATTGGATAGCCGCGTCATGCAACCAAAGTTAATATGACAGAGTCGTGAATGCCAAATATTGGACTCATTATCATTGCAAACATGATTAATAACTTTAGTACATGAGTCTGACAAAGACAAGCGGAACAAACCTCCGCACTCATAACCCTTTCCAACAAATTGTACATACTTAGAAATTACAACTTTATTGGACTCAAATACCAACTTAAAGCCATCTCGACATAAAAGCGATTCGCTGACGAGATTCTTATTGATGGAGGAAACGTGCTGCATATTCTTCAGCTGTACGGTCTTCTCTGAAGTAAACTTCAGATTTACCGTACCAACACCATGAACAGAAGCACGTGAGCCGTTTCCTATCAGCATGGAAGGGGTCCTTGAGACCTGATAAGAGGAAAACATGGAAATATCAGAACATACATGTGTATTAGCACCCGTGTCTATCCACCAATCAGGAGAATGACATACTGAAAGGATAGTAGGTAAAATACTATACCCAGCATCCTTCATCTCAGTATCGCTAATAACAACATTCACGGTCTTGACGCTGTTCCCATGTTGATGCTTGTCAAAGCGATTAGGACAGCTAGGATCCCAATGATCAGGATCACCACAGACGTGGCAAGAGCCTTTCCTCTTATCATTTTTCTTCTTGAAGTTGGTTGAGTGCGTGGCCTTATTCTTGCCATCGAACTTTCCCTTTCCTTCAGTTTTGTTCTTATTCTTAAACTTGTGGGATTGGAAGTTTTTTATCTGCACTAAATTGGCAGTAGAACCTCCCTCAATTCCTCGAGCAGTTTTGTTCTTTGCTCTCGCCTTCTCTTCCACATAAAGAGACCAAATGAGATCCGTAACGGAAAACTCTTGTCTCTTATGTTTCAGAGAAGTAGCAAAGTTTCTCCACGAAGGAGGAAGCTTGGCAATAATGCCACCAGCCACAAATTTGTATGGTAAGGAACACTTGAACTGCTCAAGTTCTTTGGCAAGTGATTGTATCTCATGAGCTTGCTCAACGACGGAGCGCTCATCAACCATCCTGTAGTCATAGAATTGCTCCATGACATACAGCTCAGTGCAAGCGTCCAAGACCCCAAACTTGGCCTCGAGCGCTTCCCACGCGTCCTTGCCATTATCAAATGACATATAAGGGTTAACAATGTTGTCCCCAAGAACACTGAACAAAGCCGCCATAAACATGGTATCGGCTTTCTTAAAGTTCACTTCCTGCTCAGCAGAAAGATCTCCTTCAGGCTTGCCAAGAGTGACGCTATAGCAGTTTAGGTTTTCAAACCAGAGAACTGCTCTCTTGCGCCATCTCTTATAGTGCATTCCATCAAAAGGAGACGGCCTAGTAGCCGCGGCTACACCAGTGGAATTCAGTTGCCTATAATCAGGTTTTTGGATTGTTGGAAATATAAGCAATGATCCATATGATTTAATTCGAATAATAAACTGATAAAACATGATCATACAAACGGTACTAAAACCAATTATGCAGATCAACAAAGTAGATGAATAGATTACATCTATAGGAGATAAACCTATCACATCTACACCAAACGTTAGAACAAAGAACTCTAGCACAATCTGAAAAAGACAGTTAAGGATCATATACAGTGTAGGCTGAATAGCAGCCGTAACGGTCACAGCAGGGTCGCCCATGTTGAGGTTGTCGAAGAGGTCGTTGACGTCCGGAAAGAAGTCGTTGTTCAGGACCTCGTCGTCGGACGACGTCGTAGTTTTCAGTAGTCGCGCTTGAGCGCTCCCGAAAAACCTGATCGCCCCTCACCCGTACAGGTTCACGAGAGGCGGGGTTCCGGAGGCCTACTGTCCCGATCTGCGGTGCACGCCACAAGCCGGGATGGGGAAGACGAAAGCGGCGGCGCAAGGTTCTGGAGGTAGACGCGTGTGTGGATTGATTCGGTACCGATTAGGTTTAGCCCGGACGCTTATATAGTGCAGGTTAGGAGGATCGTGGGCTCAACCCACGTCCGATTCGGTAACAGCCACGTTCATAAAAACTGAAAACGGCTGTAATTAACGCGTCTGTTAATGACTCATAATTAGTTTTCCCAACAAGCAAAATAAAGCTAGGCTCGGCGAGATACCCGCAACCCGTAACCCGCGGCGCGCACGCGTCGTGACGAGGCGGGCGACGTCGGAGGAGGAGTGCGCGAGGGCTACTCTTCTTGTCACACCTTAGTGAGTGGTGCAACACTCTACTATATAAGGTGGTCCAACTCCCCTTCAACTAGCAATGTGGGACTAAACTTTAGCACCACTAGCACAGCCATATGCTGCCATATACAAGTGGGCCAAAGAGAATTTCGGAATTTGTCTAATGGGCCAACAACCCAAAACTCATCAAATTCCAACACAATGATCGTGGAACACGTGGTAATACCGGTTGCTTTAGTCTTCATGCATTGTTGCAGGTCCGGTAGTACCGCTTGGTTTGGCGGTTATACCAGCTAATGTTGGGAGAGACAGTTGTCCCGTTGTAGTGCCGGTCTTGTGCCGCTTGGGGTCGAGTGCCAGTGTCGGAGCAGTGTCGGTCGATGTCGTTTAGAGTACAGTAAGCTCCACAGGGTGTGAGTGGTAGTAAGCTGGTCATAGTGAGGGTAACTTCACTAGTAACTAAGAGTCCAAGTCAACATTTTTACTTACGTGGCAATGATTTAATGAAGAGATAGATAGATTGAGTAACTAGCTATGTTACTGTAACATCACACGTACCAAGACAAAGTGTGTCTACAATCTAATTAATATGACATTGCATGTTATCACACCTAAGTTACTTTCCACTATGAAGATAGTAAGTTAGGGCATCACCTATGTATGAGGTGAACTTTAGCCATAAGGTGGGACCCACCTCTCTTGTAAAATCTTTCACTATGTATAAGGTGAACTTTAACCTTAAGCTGGGACCCACATGTCTCATCATACACACTCATGCATGAGAGGGAAGAGATGATAAATTATTTTTCTATTGCTTGTAGACAACCTATAAGCTTAAGGTCACCTATAAGCTTATGGACAACTCATATTTCCTCCACTATGTATAAGGTAGACTACAAGCCTTGCCACATAGGACTTAAGGTGTGGTTTTTTGCACATAGTGGATGCCCTTAGACTAGTAACATATGCATGTTACTATTTTAAATTACTCCCCACTATAACTAGCCGTAGAGCGGCAGGGGAAGCGATGATGCCGGTCCTGGAGGTCTAGTGAGACGTTGGAAGAACAGATTCTGAGGCAGGGCGGTAGTACCGCTCCTGGAGCCTCCAACTCTTCTTCTCTTTTCCTCTCCTTTGTTGGTCTCGGCGGCGATAGTATCGCTCCTGGAGCCTCCAACTCTTCTTCTCCTTTCCTCTCCTTTGTTGGTTTCGGCGTCATGACTCTTGACCCAATGGGGTAGCTCCTGTGGGTTATGGATGATCACATATGACACGTGCGAACTAGGCAGTGCCTCCAGTTCAGTTTATTAGGCATGCACATAGTTTAAGAAATTTTTGACCATCAGTTTTGATCAATAAAATAACAATATATGTCTCAAAAAATATACTATTAGAAACTATTTTTAAAAATAAATCCAATGGTATAAATTTTATGACATATTATATAAAATTTGTTGATCAAAATTATTGGTCAAAGTTATTTTTAAACTACGTACATGACTAATAAACGGGACCGAAGGAAGTATAAAAAGGCTCGGTGAGTGGAATCAGCTCACCTTTAGGCCTCGTTTTGTTCCCGTGTTTTTTAGTGGATTAGCTGGGTTAATCTCCTAGGGATTGGATGAAACGATTCTCCTTATCCAATCCCAGCTTGCATCGAGAGAGGGTTTTGAAAAAGCCAAGAGAGGTTTACAGGCCAATCGGAGTGTTTTGAATGAGATATTTGTTGTTCAGCCCGTTCAAACTCGGTCTACAAAACAGGCTAGCTAGGATTTTCGGGAATCCCATCCCAGGATGGCCCGGGAAATACTCTCTAAAATCTCACAAAACCGGCCTACAAAACAAGGCCTTAGAGGCGTTGACGATGCCATGTAAGTTGGAGAACTTGGTGAGTTGTGTGGCATGGTGGTGACCATATGTCAGGCTGTATCAATAAGCAAAATTAAAGTTATGGTTTCAGTTTTGGTACATAAATGTAAGCAGGAAATTTAAATGTGTCCAAACTTGTGACTTGGAATCCTCCATTGCAAGTTTTGTAGGAAGAGATGACACTTGTGCATGAACCAAAATGCAGGGTGAAACTCAGTTCTAGGAACTTCTTTGAGCCTAGAAAGCAGGACCAGAAACTGAAAAAACAAGAACATGAGCAGGCTAGAAAAACGGTGTATTAAGTGATTCGTGCTATTTACATTTCCGTGAGAAAAATAAGAATGATGGCAGGTTGGCCGACACATTTAAAGTAAGATCAGATAAAAGGGCAAGGTAGATACTCCAGGGAAACTAATATCCCTTTGTCCTGAAAAGGATGTCATAGATTTGTCGGAGGGAGTACTAAAATATGTGCATGCACAACTACATAATTGTTTCTCAGAAACATGAGTATAATGAAAAATCAATGGTTTATATTCAAAGTGATAGTTTTTGACCCATCACCAATGACACAATGTTGACAATCGCATTATTCTTTCAGAGCATCAGGGGCTTTCGCGATGTGAAATCCCACCATGTCTTTTACCTACACATTACTTCATCCGAAATTTCCCCTTGGTGTTCTCAAACACTTGTTCAGCAAGCAGGGCCCCATTGCCATCTGCACGCTTTATCTCCATGTTGGTCTTCTGGTAGAACCCAGTTCCTCTAAGAGCATCGGCAATGAGGCTATCGAATCCAATTGCAACAGCAGCTTCTGCCTTGGCTCCATACACCAGCCTCTGCACGGCAACATTCAACAAGATTGCTAATAAAGGATGAAACTATATCCTACCAGGTGAAGAATGCTAAGGTCAGGACTAAAGAGTGGACCTTGATTCGGGATAGATGCACAGCGCCAAAGCACATTGGGCAAGGTTCACAAGATGCATACATTTCGCAATCTGAAAGGTCAATTTTTCCAAGCCTTTTGCAAGCCTAGAGTAAAAGCGAAACCTTGATTTGTGAGACAGATAATCAAACAATGGAAAAGAAATAATGCCGACCATGCAACCTAGTGTGACTAACTTATATCCCTTGGTGTGTTGTTTAGAGAGAAAAAAAGCTTGTTTTCATGTCGAAATAAATTTCTTCTGTTTTATCTATTGATCTTGAGAGTACCTACTCACCATTGCCAAGGAAAGTACAAAAATATAAGGACAAAACTATCAATGATTAACTTTTTGATGGAAATAGACAATTATTAGGGTGGTGGAATTTGTTAGTATGATTATGAAACTCAGCCCTATAATGCAAGATCATATCACTACTAATACAAGAGTCAAGAACATCTGAAAGATGAATTATATACTAGAATATATGCTAGATCCGCCTTGTCAATATGGTACAACCTAGATTAGCTGAGCACAAACTATAATACATTATGCAAAAAGAAAGCGATACGTGAATTGGGTACAAACTATATAAGAAGGTGAGTGCTAGAAAAAAGAAATATGAAGTACCAAAATGTAAACAGCAAGCATCAAGTACATTGTGAGAATAGCCTCTGTCCACAGGGCAACCCACCTCTCTTATTGCGGTCATTTCAGCATGTGCGGTTGGATCAGTGTCATTCAGAACCATGTTATGGCAACTAACAATCACTTGGTCATTGCGGACAACAACCGCACCAAACGGGCGTCCATGGCCACGGTCCACTGCTTGGTAGGCTTCTTCTACCGCTTTTGATAAGTACTTAAGGTCCCTGTCTTGCGCATCTGTTCATTGCCGCAAAGCATAAACAAGTAAAGCCTTTTTTTGAGCAGTTTTCCAAACACAGAAAATAACAAATGCTGGACAGATCTTCATTGGTCAAATATGTCATGTCTTACAACAGTATAGCAGAACTAGAGAGCCAACTGAAGTAACAATATTAATAACTAGCACCTTCTTGATGACCAGGAAATGCAGAAGCAACTGAGATGGTTCCATCCTTGGCCTCCACAACTACAAAAGAATGGATGGATATAATTCATGAGGCAGGGTTACATGAAATTTCACACCGGGATTTAACCAAAAGCTGTCAAATCTGGCACAACCGTAGAACAGACAATGAATTGAATTTTCGTGTAACACAAAGAAACAAGATCCCCATGAACCCAGAAGATTGTAAATATACTTTTTTTTATGAGAAGATTGTAAATATACTACTGCTATGCAGGACAGTGGAAGACTGCGTGTAATAATCAGTTTATTATAAGAATAAAGTTAGCGAAGGAGAAACAAACAGAGTCCTGTCCATACAAGTTTTTCCCTCCCATGGCCAATTTAGCTCACAGAACTAGCAGAGTTCCCAATTTAGGCAAATGCAGAAGTAACCCTTGTCTCTGCTTTCATGGAAATCGTTGCTCTGTTTTGGGCGAGTGCCAGCACTAACAGTTTGGGGCTTTGGTACTGACGAGAAAGAAGCATAATTGTGCCCCAATGGAAGAACACTGCAACAACCAGACTTGCTGAAATGGAAGAGTCTGAAAAGGTGCTTAATCTAACTCCCAGGCTCCCAGTCCAGCAGCCCACCCATTTATGGAACTAAACAGCCATATCCACCCCATGGCCGGCCCCAAACTCCAAGATAAACCTTCTTCTGGGCAAGGCAAGAAGTGATCCAAAGGGGGGAAAACTGCACGATCCGGACCAGATTTTCCGGCGATAGCGATTCTCAGAACACGAGATTCACGACACGATGGCATTCGACGCGGAACAGAGCGCGTCGTCGCCGTACCCACCCTTGGCTTCGTCCATGGCGATGAGGAGGGGGAGCGGATCGGCGGAGCTGCCGAGCGAGCGAGCGAGCGACGGGATGCGCGTCTGGATGTCTGTACTGTATGTGGTAGTTGGAGTGGGAGGAGGAGGAGCTGTGTGTGCTGTAGTGTGTCGGTCGGGGTCCGGGCGTTCTGGCCAGCGGTGAGCGGTGTCGCCGCGTGCTCTCGTGGGTGTCGCCGGTTGGGCCCGTCGCCGGATCACATGGGTGGCGACCGTGATTGCGGGGCTGACGAAGGCGACGACGCCGACCGGGAGAGGCGTGGACCGTGCTCGCGCGGGCAGACAGGCGGGTCCCGCCGCCGCACACCGCTCTTTCCGGCGTACGGTCGTGTTAAACGTGCATCACAAAGCGGCTACATGAAAAGCGACTCCTCCAAAAATTAAATGGATTCGGTGGATGAGCTCACTGGAGCCCTTTTTTCAAAAAAAATCAAAAATGATAATTTTAACTTTCAAAAAAATTTACGATAAACATATGTATATCTAGGTAATCATGTTTATTTCAAGCATACAATATCTCGATCTGACATTGTATTCTAGGCTACAAAAAAAAGATACAACCTGACAAGATTTAAAAGTTGCTGTTCACCCGCTCAGATATGTACTTTTGTCCTTTTTTGTGTAGCTGAAAATACAAAATATTTTGAATCGGGACATTGCACACTTAGAGTATACCTCATTTTCCATTCAAATATATTTTCTTCTGATTTTTTTGAAACTTTGAATATAAAATTTTAAGTATTCAAACTAATGGCTCTAATGAGCTCATCCACTAAAATGACCATCCCTCCTTCTCTTACTAAACAAGGCGGTATGAATTTCTGATTTGCATACTTAGATTTTGAAAAAGTGCAAATTTTGGATTTGTTCGGGTTGAAAAAATGATCTGATTTTTTACAAATGTTCAAATTTGAAAATTTTGAACATGAAAAACAGAAAAAGAACACAGAAAAACAGTCATAAAACCCAAAACAGAAAACCACAAAAACAAAAAAAAAAACTAACCGAAAAATTAAAGGTCCTATTCGATCCCCCCTAAACGGCCGACGACCTATCCTCCCGCTTAGAGCATCTTTAATGGAAGCTCTAAAACAGCCACCATGTCCAATATATTGTTTTATAGAGAAGGAGAGGCTAAAAAAAGACCTTCCAATGGCTGCCACAGGCCCATATAGCCCTATTTGAAGGGAATATGCCCTGAGAGGCAATAATAAAGTGTTTATTATGTGTATTCTAAGTATATGATAGATGTTTATTTTGCATGCTATAATTGTATTAATACGGAAACATTAATACATGTGTTTAATAAACAAACAGAAAGTTCCTAGTTATGCCTCTCTCATAAACTAGCTCGTTGATTAACAAGATGATCAAGGTTTCCTGATCATGGACATTGGATGTTGTTAATAACGGGATCACAACATTAGTATAATGGTGTGATGAACATTCATCCGAAGTATAGCATTACGATCAAAGTCATTGAGTTTATATTGCTATAACAACTTACGAAGTGATCCTAATCCTTAGACCATGAGATCATGTCAATCACTAACACCGGAAGAGTTTCTTGATAACATCAAACGTCACACCGTAACAGGGTGATTATAAAGATGGATTCAGAACTAATAAAGTGTTATGTTGAGGCTCATGGATCGAGAGTGAAATTTGTTCATCCCGATGACGGATAGATATACTCTGGGCCCTCTCGGTGATATCACATTGATTAGCTTGCAAGCAAGTGATTTGATCACTAGAATGTTATATCACGGGAACGAGAAAAGAGTGCATGTCAGTAACGAGATCAAACTAGGTATGGAGATACCGATGATCGAATCTCGGACATGTAATATATCGTGAAACAAAGGGATTAAGATACTAGCTTAAAACGTTTCGACGATCACAAGAAAGTCATCGTTGAATGTGTGGGAGTCAGTATGGGTCTCCAGATCCCGCTTATGATTATTGATCCAAGAGGGGTCTCGATCATGTCCGCATTATTCACGAACCGTAGGGTGACACACTTAAGAGACACCGACATCCAATTGGAGCAAAAGTTTCATGCCGAAAGAATGAACAAGCGCAGGAATTTATTTCACTAGATACCGAAACAGGTTTTTGGGTGAAATTGCATAAAGTGGTTATGCATGTGAAATAGAATTCTAGCAAGGGGTTATTTGTGAATGTTTGTCATTAAAGTAATTGACAAAAATCTGAATAAAATAAAAGAGTTTTATTTAATGAGAGTTTGCATTAAATTTGGTGGAAATTTAATGGCATGTTTGAGTGGGATTTTGAGTGGAGGGAATTTAAAGGAATTTTGTGAGTGGAGTGTCCACCCACATGAAGAGGGGAGGGCAAGGGGGCAGCCCCATGCGCCGGCCACCCCCTTGGGGTTCCCCCCTCCTCCTATAAAAGGCACCCCTCTCCTCACTTCTCACTCACACCTTCTCGTGAAGGATCTCTCTCCCCCTCTAGAATTTATCCCCCATGGTCTCGGACTAGCGAGATACATGTTTCCGGTGGCTATTCGGCAAGAAAGAGTTGTGCTTCCGCTGCATCGCTAGAGCGATGAGGTGGAGGTTGCTCGGTGCCTCGAACGTGTGTGCGAGCACGGATGCGCTGCTGATTTGCGGCGCTAGGACTTTCTCTCGATCTTGAGATCGGCAAGAGATCGTCTACATCAACCACGAGTTGAACTCGTTAAGCTTTGTCGGTCTTCAAGGGTATATTCTCTACGGATATACATCCGCCCGTTGTTTGTATCTAATAGATAGATCTTGGTACATAGTTCACATCGTAGGAAATTTTTTGTTTTCTATGCTGCGAACCCTACACTATTCCCTAAATTTCTTTTCCCATAGCCTAAAAAAGCCTCTCGTGTTGTATATTTGGGGCAGCCATGCGTTTCCACAAAACTCATCGACCGCGCGCGCCCGCCCAACTGCCACGCGAAAGTTTCACCGGCGCCTCCTACCGCCACGCCATCATCTCCCGTGACCACTGCCAACGCTAAATTGCACCGCTCGTCCATCGCCCTGCGCCTTCCATCCTCTTATGCCCCTTGTCACCGCTCTACATCCATCCCCGCCCCATCATGGGTCTGAATCAAACCCGCTGTCGCACGAGCCGAGGCGATTCCGGAGCTCAGCCATTCGCAACTCGTCGATTTTGCCGCTCCATCGGGTCCTTCTACTGCGGGGTTGCAGAGCAGCTGTCTCGCAGACGACCGTGACTCGCCGCCGTCCGACGGACTGAGGCAGCTAGGGTTTTGTCTGACGGCTAAGCAGAGTCGATAAGGCCATCGCCTGCCTGACACCCGCACGCTGTATAATACATCATTGAGGAAAGCAAAAACTGATTTTATGCCCTATATATCAAAAAGTTTTTTGAGTTGTCCTGTTATAGTGCAAGGGTTCGAATAGCATCTACTGTCGGCTCCTCGCCACCCTCTCCCCTCCCTCCCCCTTGAGAGTCGTCTCAGTTTTACCGGGCCGATCCCGAGCGGTCTCCAGCGGCGTTTCCCACCGGAGATGGCGGAGGAGAGGCGCCGAAGTAGGAGTTAGGCTTAGGTGTAGTTTTCTCGGTGTTTTGCCGTGTAGTTGGAGTAGGGCATGGGGATTTCTGGGCCGATCCCTCTACAATTCGATCTCTTCTCTCGTCGACGGCGCTCTGGTGGTCAGAGTCATCACCGACGGTTGCTTCCTCGAAGATCTCCGCAATAAGGTCCTCCTTTGCGAGCTGCTGTTCGGACTTGCGGTGCTGCTGCTCCTCCCGTTCTTGGCCGGCCGTGGCGGCGAGGGGGAAGGAAGGTGCGTCTGGCCGACACCTGATTCCAGCGCTTCACGAAGATTATCCTACACCTCGGTGCATCGGTGTAGCGCCGACCGAAGTCCACCTCAGTTCTTGTCCTCTCTTCCATGGTGGAAGCGGATGAGATCCCTGGCAGCGGATCTTCTCAATAATCAGCTCTGCCTGCGCTTCATCATCTCCATCGCTCAGAGCATCGTCTCTGCCGGCCAAGGTGGCGAGGGGGATGTTGGTTTGGATGGTGGCCTTGCTGTTTCGCGCAGGTTGTTGCTGCATAGAGCTCATCGCCAGGTGGCCATGGCTGCCAGCAGCATCTTCGGCCGCAAGAGCATCGAGATCGCGCGCCTCTGCGGTGTGCATACAACCTCCAGGAAGGAGGCTCTCTGGGAGCCCCGCGCCGACGCTCCACATCTTCTTCTCGCCAAGTGGTGCGTCCCCGGCGGGAGCAAGATGGCTGGCGGTGAGGCTCCATCGTCGATGGTTTGGTCAAAGGACCTGATTGCTTTGTTCAGACAAATATTAGGGTCCTTCGTGCATATGTTCAGGACTACTTTCACTTTTATTTTCTTAGGTCCTGTTTGTAAGTGTGACTGACCGACAGTTATCTAATGGCAGCGATGGGGTCCTTCGAGGCCCTTCCTTGTTAAAAAAAATAACACCTACTAATATTACCGATCCATTTCTCAAAAAAAAAAAACCCCTATCCATACTGTTTTCCGCCAGTATCGGCAGTGTATGAGAAGACATGGCGGATGATGGGCCTATAAACAGAAGCCGCGAAAGAAGTAGAGGCCCATTTGGATTGACAGCCGAAAGATTTTCTATCCACTTCCTTCGCTCCCTCTCCTCTCCTCCGGGCTTCCCGGGCGGGAAAAATCGAGCGGCGGCCGCGGAGTCTGTCGGATTATCGGAGGCTCCTCGCCGCGCTTGGAGCTCTGGACTGGATTCGCAGACGACGCCATGGGAATCAAGGTACTCTCCTCCGGTGATTTTCCGGTTCGCGCCTCCCGTTTTCGCTCTCCCCGTTGTCTCTCGATGTGACGGCCCCTCCCTCCCTCCCTCACTGTCTCTAGGGTTTGACGAAGCTGCTAGCGGAGCACGCGCCGAGGGCGGCGGCGCTGCGGCGGGTGGAGGACTACCGGGGTCGAGTCATCGCCATCGACGCCAGCCTCAGCATCTACCAGTTCCTGGTGACTCGCCCGCTTCCATCTACTCCACTGACTGGCTTCCGCTTCGATTCGGGTGCTGCGCATTGTAATTGTGGAATCGGCTTGGTTCGGGGACACGGGGAATGGTTTCGGTTCATGCTTGCTGCCAATGCCATTAGGTGATGGATTGCGCTTGGGCTGGTTCACATAGGGGCATGATGCCTGCCAAAAGTTTGAGCAAATGCCAACACATGTTCTATCTGGTGCACTCTGTTTGTGTAGGAGGTCAGTGGTTGCCACTAGCGGAATTTATGCCGGGGAGTGTAATCTAATGTCCACGCCATTTTCTTCTAAGCGCAATGTTGCTAGCATGTGCAAGTTCCCCATCTGTCAACAAAAGGGAATGCTTATGATATACTGTTAGCATGTGATTTCACAAGAGGGATGCTAATTGGTCAAAAAAAGTTATAGAAGCTTCTTTTAGCAATTCCATTTGCGTCACTTGCATGTTTTAGTATATTATAGGAGCATTCCTAAACCATGTGGATTGGCTATCTAATTGCTTTATCTTCTGTGTAGTACTAATTTACTGTGATCCATTCTGTAGGTTGTGGTTGGAAGGAAAGGAACAGATGTTCTGACCAATGAGGCTGGCGAAGTCACGAGGCAAGGAAAAAGAAATTTTACATCATTGTTTGTCCATTGATTTTGTATCTGTCTGGTCATGAACTGATGGTGTTTAGTAGCTCATATGAATTTTTGTTTGTAAGTTGCAGTCATCTGCAAGGCATGTTGAACCGGACTGTAAGATTGCTAGAAGCAGGAATGAAACCCGTGTAAGTTTGATCCGTTTCTGTGGTCACCTGTACTATATTTGACACCCTGACAGGGGTTCACTACTGAAATTCTATACCAGGTTTGTGTTTGATGGTGAGCCACCTGAACTGAAGAAAAAGGAACTGGCCAAAAGGTATGCGCTGAATAATATCTTTGCTTCCACGCTTCACTCTCATTTGCAAGTCTCAATACATGCTTGCCATATGTTGTTTTCTGTTTATTAGGTCTTTGAAGAGGGATGATGCTTCAAAAGATCTCCATAGAGCTATTGAGGTCACTTACTCCCCACCTTAGTTTGCGTGTCTCCCACCCTCCTCCTGACTCTCTATGCTTCTGTATCTGTTGTGTTCCTGGACCTCTGAGGTGGCAGCTGCATTACAGGTTGGAGATGAAGATTCAGTAGAAAAATTTAGCAAAAGGACTGTGAAGGTAATTGTTACGATTTGGGGAAGGAGCCAATAATTTTGTGTGTGTATTAACTTTACAAAAGAATACAAGTTTAGATTTTTGTTCCGGATAAAGTATTCTCAAATCCATTCTGCCATTTTCTGGTTCTAACTTCCAAGCATGTATTATGATCTTTTTGTTCCTTTTCTTTCCAGATGACGAAAAAACACAATGATGACTGTAAGAGGCTGTTAAGATTAATGGGTGTCCCTGTAGTTGAGGTATCATTGTTCTTTAGCCCATCAGTTGCTACAAGTATTTTTATACATTGCTCTCACAGATGAGTTAGTTTCCTAATTGAGGTGCTTTTTCTATGCCGTGGAGATTTAGTAGAACATTCAGAATCTTTCGCACAGAAAGAAGGAATCACCAGGCCTTCACTTCAGAACATAACATCAGCCTCACTTACGTGCCTGCTTGGGAGGCCTTACCTCAGATCTAAGTTCTCCTAGATAGGGATATACAAATTCCGAAAGTAATATTCAGGTGGGAGCCTTTTCCCCCTGGTGATTGTTTCAAAACAAAGTCTAAGTTCTCCTAGATAGGTATATAAAATGATTTCTCTGTTGCTACGATCCTTTCAGGCCTAGAAACTGTTCAGGCGGGCTCAACTTGCAAGCCTCTGCAAAATCTGAACCTTAAGCAGCAAAGCATTCCCTGGTAGTCTCATGTATGTTTTCTCTTTAGGTTGTCTGTTTAGCTAAGCTTTGAGCGTAAAAAAAGGCCTGAGCTTAAGCAAGGACTCATTGGTATACATACCACATGAGGATAGTGCTACTTTGGCCATCAGCAGGTGTTCCCCATGGTATAAGCAATATCATGTAATGGAAAGAGACTGAATTGGGCTTTGCTTCTGCAGAGAGAAATTCTTCTAACTGAACAACATGCTGTACTGTAATTTCATGGCAACGATGAAAACTTGTTAGCTCACCTTCATGAGATTATACTGTTTATATGTATATACCTAATCACTTTGTCTGAGTAATTACGCACTCTGCTTATGCAGGCACCAGGTGAGGCAGAAGCACAGTGTGCATCACTTTGTGAGAACCATAAGGTGTAACACCCAAACGCCTTCGTAAGAACTATCTTCCTTACCCAACAGCATGCTAAACTATATTTCATTGTGAGTGTCAGGCGTATGCTGTTGCTTCAGAGGATATGGACTCACTGACTTTTGGTGCTCGAAGATTTCTTCGCCATGTAACTGACCTTAGTTTCAAAAAATCTCCTGTAACCGAGTTTGAAATATCAAAGGTAATTTCTTCTAGTTTTTATGTAATGTTATTTTCCTTCCGAGTATCATTTCCTCTCCTCGCTATTTTGCAGGTTTTGGAGGAACTTGGACTCACAATGGATCAGTTCGTTGACTTGTGCATCCTTAGTGGATGTGACTACTGCGAGAATATTAAAGGTTTTACCGCTTCATATATTCTCTTACACAATTTTGATACTAGATGGCCCAGAATATGATGCAGTACATGATGATTTTCTTAAAGATGACCCAACTCTGAAAATGTTAAAGCTGCCACTTTTTATAAGTTGCTCATGTCATGGGTGGACACAATACTCAATTCCAAAGCTAGCTCCAGCAGAACTGTGGAAGTGTAATGTCTCGGGCTTCAGATTCAAAATATATTTCTGTTAGCTAAAGGTGAAGTTTAAAGTATGTTGAGGAGGGGCTTTGTTTATAGTGCAGTGAAATTGGCTGATGTGATGTTGTTTCCACCCATGAAAAATCTTTGCCATAAATTAATAAAATCGGTCCGAATTTTACAGCCTTAACATTTCTAGTTCCTCCATCTTTGTTTCCACAGGTATTGGGGGACAAAGAGCCTTGAAACTAATACGTGAGCATGGTTGCATAGAAGAAGTTGTGCAAAATCTTAACAAGAGGTATATTTATCATTGTTATTGATCTATGCTGGTATAAAAGTATTAAGACACTTCAGTCCATTAATTCGATTGTGCATTTGAACTCCTCGTGGAAAAACTATGCAATCGAACATTATGCACGCATTTTGAATGGTTGTAATGATGTTTCAGTGATGATTTTTCCTGCGAACATGCTAAAAAAACATGCTTAACATGGATTGAGTATACTACCATACATGCCTTTGAGTTTTAACTGTGCTGTCACTTGTCTAGAACTCATCCTTCCTAAATTCCTAAACAACTTGTGTCACTTCCCCACGCTCTTGAACTGCTCATGTTGCCATGCCACTGTGCTTCATGTTCTATGACACTGTTATATTCCTGCACATATGCTACTATGTTGCTCCTGTGCTACTGCTCTATCATTCTGCCTACTGCTGTTTGCATTCACCCCTGGATAAGTGGTGACAATGGTGGCTGATTTTTCTTGTGAATGGCATGTTTTGACTTTTGAGGACTAGTTTGTGATGAATGCATTGAAGGTGTCAAGGTGGTAATTCTCAGTTTTGTTGCGGGCTGGAGGCAATCCATTTATTTAAAAAAATTAAAATCTTACTAGAATTTGGAATTCCTTGGGCTCAAGGGTAAACAGTGACAACATATCTAGTTTTGGCGAGGTACTAGTAATCTTGAAATGCTAGGTTTTACTAAGCATACTCATATTTGATCCATAGGTACACTGTTCCAGAAGATTGGCCTTACCAGGAAGTACGGACTTTGTTTAAGGAACCGAATGTTTGTACAGAAATTCCTGATTTCCAGTGGACCTCAGCAGACAAAGAGGTTATGCTTGATAACTCATGTCATATGATCCATACTTTTTCGCACTGACACTTCTTTCTTTTTTCAGGGCCTTGTGAACTTCCTGGCATTTGAAAACAGTTTCAGTTCTGATCGAGTAGAAAAGGCATGAAAGCATCTTTATGTCAGCTATCCACTCTTATTGATCTCTTGTAATTTGAATTATCAAATGATTGATTTGTTGAACATTTATATGTTTATTCACTAGGCGGTAGAAAAGATAAAGGCTTCTAGGGATAGGTATTCCCCAGAGCGGTAAGTGTAAATCTGCCTTGTATCTCATATAGATAAACTCATAAACATCAATGCACCTATAATATGGTATCTTTTTATCGTCTCAGAGTGAAGCTTTTGACACCAGTAGCTAATCTACAAGGATCTACTACAAAGAAGGTGCGGTGCTAGTCCTAGACTTGGTACTATTTGTCGTGCGTACTTCTAATCGACATCCCTTTCCCTTTCTCTTGTATTATTGCTTCACATTTTTTCAAACAGTAGAATACATTAAAGTAATACAAATAAACAGCACTCCACATCCACTCTCTTCTCACTCTCTGTTTTTTTTTCTCTTCCAGTATTCTGTTTGCTAACTTTTTAGATTTCCTGGATGTTACATTTGATGTCTAGATTGAATGGTAATTTATGAAAATTTGGTTGAAAAATTATTTTGAACAATTGCTCCATCTGTTTCATCTCCTTCCTTTTGCTCCATTATTATGTGCATTCAAGTGAGCCCTCTCTGTAGATGGAATCACGGCACTGTGATAGTTCATGAGTGGGGCAAATACTGCTTAGGGTGCAAGCCTATAATGAGCTATACAGAAGGGGGCTGTGATAGCACACGTGAAAATGGGATACTAGAATAGGGAGAAATAAACCATGAATGAGAGAGAAGACTTTCGAGCATATAGAGACTTAATTCTTCTTGCTTGCGTAGTAGCATGTATATTTTGAAACCCAAACCATTCATAAGCTGTTGAGTTCTTTTGTCTAATGGTGTCCCTAACGAAAACGGCTGACCAACACAACTCAAGACTCATCTGTATCTGCTAACACAGCTTGGACTTCAACAACTAAAAACTAACAATTAAAGACATGGCATATGATGCTACATAAAGTAACACTAATGCTGACAAAAGGTATCTATCCATATTGGACTCTGCTCACACCTGCAGGCTCGTTATCCATGAGTCTTTGCGCTTTGCGGTCGCTGTGCACTGGCCTGGCTTACCCGCGCAAAGACTTACAGTCCACTCCATCGTACCTCACAGAAGGCACTTGATAAATGCAAGTTCTCAGTGGTAGATTGTCTCTTCATAATGTGTTTGCCTTTGCAATGAGAAAATGAAAACATTCCTGTTTTCTTCAAGTATTTTTGTTCTGGTGTGGAGTAGTCTAGTGTTGCACTATTACCTAATTTCTTTCTGAATGTTTGTTTGGGTATGCTTTGTACGAGTATGTTATTTGGTTGGATACAAATGTATCAGTATACAGCTGTGTACAATTCTTAAAACCAAGAAAGACTAATGTTGATCCTTATCCATTTTTATTTTATTGATAACAGGAATCCAAGTGCGTTTTAGGTGCTTCAGGACAAGGTCTAAAAGGCAGGTCTGCTCTACAAGTATGCAGGATCTCAAGCTCAGATTTCAGATATGGCAGTTCTTGTTCAAAGCCATTGGTGATGGGAAGGCATTCAGGATTTCAAGCGATGCCTCACGCCTTTTCTTTCATCTAAATTTGTAATTCCTCTGGTTCTCAAGATTACTGGGAGGAGCTATGACCGAGCTACATGAAGAATGGATGCTTGGAATATGTTAAGCGTATGCTGTTATCGTAATTTATGCTCTGTCCTGTAATCCAGAAACTGAACTTCAATGCTTCAGCTTACTCATATCTAACTGTTCTTCCTGCTGAATGTCCCATGGTGACCAGCAAGTATTTCATCGCCTTTCTCTATAATATGTCCCTTCCACTATCTCAAGCTTAAAGTAAATGTTCATTCCATTGTGAGCAATGTTAATCATATTGGTTTGCAAACTCTGCGTTGTATTTATCTTTTAATGGAGCAATAGAGATTGTACATTAATGTCATTCCTGTGATATTCAGCAATTTGAGAGGTATCATTTGAACCAAATACTGGAACGTTCTCTGATGTAAGTTGTGCCATTTTGGTTATTGTTGGATGCATATGGGAGTGTGTGCTAGTAAATTGGAGCCTTGGAGATGTCTGATTCGCCATATCTTATATTCTTATTCTTTCCCAGTCTGTATGACTTCAACATAGGCGGCTGGTAAGCAACAGCACTTGGAGCAGTACCAAGTGGACATATTCCTCATATATGCATAATTCCAGGGTATCTAGTACAGATGCTGTAATATTCTTTGGTTCTTCCAATTGGTGCTAGTATATATATATATTCTCATGCCACTTTTATAGGAACTGGGTTGCGGTTCCAACTTTTAGCTGTATGGGAGCCTTCGGGGTTGAACACTGGTACCATTTCCTTCTGCAGGAAAGTGGCATCCTTGACTTGGTGGAAAGTTGGAGCCAGACAACAAATTGGCTGCGGATCATTCTGAATGCTGCATGTCATGCCATCAATCTACCAAAGCATCCGTGCATCTGTTCTATTCTGTACATTGACATCTTGGGCTGCTATAAGTACAGCACCAGATACACCATGTTCAACACCATCCATTGCCCCATTCGGAGCCTTCCAGTGTTCATTGTTGTGTGGTAACCGTCTCTCTCGTTGTCTCCCCAGTCTTTTTGGCATTCTGCGAGTATTTTATTTCCCAGTTCATCTTGACTGGAGTAAGGACATTTTTTATGGCTTATCGCTGGATCAAGGTGTCGTGTAGATGTATTAACACTTAGGTAATATCATAGATTCAGAATATACCTTTCACTAGGTGGCAACAATAGTGAGAAATATTTGTGCCTGAGTTGTCTCTGGTCTTAGAACTAAGATAATGTTGACCTTTGTTAAGCATGGGTATTAAATTTCCTAGTACCATGCCTGCCAAAGTTTATATTGCAGCGATTGCTAAAGGTTCTAGTTTGACTGCTTCAGTTTGATTGTTAGGGTGAGTTTGTTCGGAAGGATTTGTTTTTCCTTCCATGCTTGTTGCATATTACAGAGTTTGTTCTAACTAATCTCCTAGGGACTATATTGTTATTTTTAACCGCTTGTTCTTTCAGATTGCTCTTTAATTGGTGTGATTTCATTTAGCAACTGCGTCTGCTTCCAAGATGGCAGCTATTGTTGAAGGTCCTACTCCTAAGTATGAGTGCTTGCTGTTTGGTACGTACTGTGTGTTAAAACCAGAAGAATTATCGGTGAAATTTATTTGTTTATACTCCTATAAAAGTTGTCGATTTGCAACTGCAGATTTGGATGATACCCTGTATCCTCTTAGTGCTGGCATCAATCTTGCTTGCCGCAAAAACATACAAGGTGTCAATGCTAATAGTCATATTTTCATAGCTTCATGCTTTACGAATTTTTTTGTTCAGAAATTTGGATAAATGATTGGAGAGATTAACTTTGAAATGAATGGCTACCAGATTACATGCGTGATCATCTGCAAATTGAAGAAAGCCAAATTGCAGAAATGTGCCTGGAGCTTTACAGGGACTATGGCACCACAATGGCTGGTCTTAAGGTACAATTTTATTTATTTAAAGTTTTCAGGGGAAGAGCTTCTGTTTCCCACCTAATATTATGGCTGTTACTCCTCTGCAGGCATTAGGTTATGAGTTTGACAACGATGAATTTCATGCAAATGTTCATGGTAGACTGCCATATGACAATATGAGGCCTGATCCTGTTTTGAGGATCCTTCTCCTTTCCATTCCACAGAGAAAAATAGTATGCAAATTTACGAGTTTATTTGCTCTTATAATGTAAAACATAATGCCTTGTATTAGCAATTAATTAGGAGAATACTTTCTAAAAGTCTCGTTATCAATCGAAATTTGTTTGTTGCAGGTATTCACAAACTCAGACAAGGTTCACGCAGAGGAGGTTCTCCGCAGGCTGGGTTTGGAGGACTGCTTTGAGGGTGTGATATGCTTCGAGACACTGAATCCACCAGCTGCGCCGAGCAATGGCCTATGCCAGTCTCGGGAGGATTATGTTGTGCTCCCTGGTGAACCATCTTCCGACTTGGAATATCTCAATGGCTCAGATGTCAGACCTAAATCCCCTATCCTCTGCAAACCCACTATAGAATCCATGGAAGCTGCAATTAGGATCGCGAATGTTGATCCCCGGAAGACGGTATGAACAATTTATCTTTCACAACATGGCCTAGAACACTTCTTAATGGCAATTACAGTCATAGTGTCTAGTTCAATTTTTTTTCAGATATTCTTTGATGATAGCACCCGGAACATTGCTTCAGGAAAGACCGCAGGCTTCTACACTGTGATTGTAAGATTGTGTCACTCACAATTATGAACTAACCTTGTGCTTCCATGTTCAGTGAAAACGTTACATCTGCAACTCTCGCGAAATTTGCTGCAGGTTGGCAGGTCAGAGCTTGTCCCAGGGGCGGATCATGCGCTGGAGAGCATACACAACATAAAGGAGGCTTTACCGGAGATATGGGAAGGCCATCATTGGTCAGAGGCTGATGCTGATGCTGTTCCTGCTTCTGCTGCTGTCGAAACAGCCGTTGTTGCTTGATGTCGTGTTCCAATGGATTGTCAGCGGGAAACAGAATGTTTGGGACAGAAGTATGGTAAAGATTGGGTACAAGATTGGATACTTATATTGGAGTATAATGGGACGTGAGAGAATATGGTGGAGTATGCTAAAGATGTGTGCTATCATAAACTGCAAATGCAGAAGTGATATTTTCCTTTTGGGAACAACCGCAAGAGTGAACATAGTTGAACAAGCATCTGCAGGTGCCTGTTTGTATCTTCGTGTAACCAAGCTATAGGTACCAAATTACCTATGTAAGAATGAAGAGACAACTCGTTAATAATTCAGAAATCAAGACTCCCACGTTATATTTTATTTTGGAAAACAAGAATTGTTAAGCGTATGCTGTTATCATATGATAGTAATAACCTAAGATCACCGACCATATGTTCTAGACTAGAACAGTCAGTAGCCTTGCTCGTTGCCATCTTCACCAATGTCGCATAGTCTGTCTCCACGGTGATGTTGCCATGGCTCAAGTCTAGAGTAAACTGAATCCCCTTTAAACATGCGCATAATTCCGCTTCAAGAGCCGACAAACACAGCTGGAGCGATCTGCAGACAGAAAAAATAGGAGCTCTATCACTACCACGCAAGATCATTCCAGCACCACCACCTCCTCCTGATTAAGAAACAAAGGTGTCGTTCACATTTAGTTTGAGTACATTCATGGGGGACTGGCTCCATGCCACTTGCACATGTGAAATCACTCTACCAACCTCCTTGGACAGGAACCAGCTAACTGCTTCCCTTTGATGATATCCTGAGTAAATGAATACCAAAGATTATCTAGAGACTGGACGTAGCTATAGATAAACCTCCTAGATGCCTCAACAGTAGGCAAAGATTTACTATGTGTTACTTCATTCCTGGCATGCCAAATTCTCCGTGCGATCATGAGGGCACGTCCACATGTCTGCATCGGCATCAACAGCAACCAAGTCTCAAACCAGCCTTCTCCTCTGTCCGAGATCTTAGAAACTTCTTGCAGTTCTACACCACTGGGTAACCGGCCCAACACGCTTAATGTAAGATCAAATTGCCCATCTGGCCTGTCGGCATAGACTATACCGACAGGGTGCTACCAGGGCCGGCCCTAGGGGTGGGCAGGGTGTGCGGCCGCCCAGGGCCCCACGAATCCAGGGGCCCCATCCCAATTAATTATTACTAGTTGTATTATTACCTGATCTAATAGGTATCACGTATGACAGTCTAGCAACAGAGAAAAGATGCCTAATGGGCCAAGTACGGGGAAGAGTAGGACACGCAGAAAAAGGGATGGTCGACGCGCATGCAAAAAATAACTGATCGATAGATTTGTGTCTCCGTGTCCACGTTTCTAACGAGTTCGGTTTCTTTTCTAAAAAAACAAGTACCGTTTCTCCTCGTCTACTGACGCTTGCGACGCGCAGAGCCATGCTACAAGGTGCCAGGGCCTTCTTTACTTTTCGTTGTTGACACAACGATCGGTCGACAGGATCAGGCAGTGATATTCCGGTCTCACGGTAATAGTTTATGACATCACGATTTAGGGTTCTTATATTGTCCTAAATTTTTGAAATTTTCATTTCTAGTCGTCAGTTTTGTCGACTTGTCGTCTCACCGATTTCAATTTCCAAGCCCTGATCAGGAGACTACGCCACATGCGTTTTAAGTTAAATACTCCATCTAATGTTGAGGTATGTGATCGTATTTCCGAATTAAATATGATGAGATTCACCTTGTCAGATGGCGTAATGTCTGCTATGGATATTTACGAGCATGTTAGAGAAGTTGAGTGCTATCCTAATATAGCCATTGCTTATTATATCTTATTGATTATGTATGTGACTCGCATCGGGTAAAAGAAGCTTTTTAAAATTGAAATTGTTGAAGAACTATTTGAGGTCAACAATGACTCAACAGAGTATAAATGGTTTGGCAACATTGTGCATCTAAGTAATTATTAGATGACATCGACCTCATCGTAACCGACTTTGCATTGAGAAATGCTTGAAGAAAATTATAAGGTAATAAATCTAAAATGTATACTGCTTATATATATTATATATATTTAAGTGTTATTGATAACATAAGTTGTTTTAGGCATATAATTTCTTTATTAAGATATATATATATGTTAAGGTGTAACATCCCAGCATTTAGGAACTAACGAAGGGTAGATTTAGAAATTTGGAATGTTGCATGCATTCATTTGTAAAAATGCGGGTAAATTTTTCGCCAAATAAAAACCTAAAGTGATCAAGGTTTCTTTCATACTTTGAGATTACGTTTAGTCCTAAAGGATGATTGCTATAGACTTTGATATGATCATTGAGGATTATGTGTTTTGGGAAAATGAAATTTGAATTTAAAACTTGAGTGTTTGAATTATAAGTTAAATGATTTTTGAATAATGTTTGAATCTTGATTAAATTAAGAGTTAACCAATTTAAATCAAACTTTATTTAAAGAAAACAATTAAGAATATGAATATTTATTTCATATTTTCATTCAATAAATAAGTTACAACAATGTAACTTATTGAAATTATCCACAATCTTCACCATAGCCAATAAATAAAGAATAAGAATATTTCTTTATTGCCAATAGTATCATCTTTATTACAAAATAATAAATGAAGATTACAAAATAATAAATGAAGATTACAAAATAATAAAATAAAAATTACAAAAGAATAAAGAATATTACAATTGACTATTCTATAATAAAGAAGAAAATCTAATCTAAATCTTGAATCTTCAAGTCTTGTACCTGCAAAACAAATAATAAACAAACAAGAAAGAAAATAAAATGTTAGGATATTTCTTTTACTCTCAGTAGTGACAGTGAGTTGCACTGTTCAAACTTACATCATGGAGTAATCTTTAGGGGCAAGTTTCACCAATATGAAAGAACTAAATCTTTCATCACTTTTAAGCCATAAGTCAAATAACTCCAAACAACAAGAAGGGGCAAGTTTCACAAGACAAATAAGTGTAATTAGATAAAAAGTAACTTCCATTCCCTGAGCATATCCACAAGGTGCAGCAAGCACACATGCGGCACACACACCTAAATGGATGGTGTGTGCTGTCAGCACAGCAACAACAGGCCATACAAACAAAACTGCTCAATACAGCCGTGGGAAGCAACCCCAACACCATTTCTTGTTCATACACATCAAGCTCAGCAGCCAAACCAAACCACCAAAGATCAACCAAACATCACCAGATGGTGACATAAGGAGGGGGGAGGATCAGGTGGACAACAAGGCCAAGTCCAGGAGCTAGGAGGTGTAGGGATTCGTAGCATGGAAAACAAAATTTTCTATCGCATACAAACAAAAAAGCCAAGATCTATCTACTAGATTGTAGCAACGAGTCGATGGTATAACTTACCCTCGAAGATTCCAAAGCGTTTAACGAGAGCAGATTCTCGTGGGTGATGTAGTCGTACTCTTTCCGATCTCAAGATCGTGTAGACGATCCTTCCAGCGCCACGTTCCGGCAGCGCTTCCGCAGTCGGTCACACGTTCGGTACTCGACGAAGACCTTCCTCTCCCTTGTTCCAGCAGGCAGCGGAGGTTGTAGCACTCTCCTCGCGATTCCGGCAGCACAACGGCGTGGTACCGGAAGTAGAGGGGAAATCCCGCAGGGCTTCGCCTTAAGCCGGTCGAGTATGGTGGAGCTTTATGAGAGAGGCTATTAGTGGTCTAGTAATTAGACACACCAATTAGAAGGCTCTAAACCAATTAGAAGGCTCTAAACCGCTGGCTAAAGCAATTAGAAGCTCTAAACCAAAACGGCTCTAAACCGGAGATTAGAGGTGGAAAGTTGTGTGTCTAGGAGGGGAGCCCTGCCCCTCCTTATATAGGTGGGAGGGGGCTGGCGCACCATGGGGAGGAGACCCTCCCCAACTCGGCTTGGTGGCCGCCGGTTGGAGGAGGTCTCCCTCCCCAACTCGGTTTGGAGCTCCTCCTCTTTCCCACCTTCCAATTTTGGCCGTTTGACTTTTCAAACTTGCCGTTTGACTTTTCAAACTAGGATTTGATTTAATCCCTTATTTGGAACAGCGATAACACTAAGTACATGATGCAATCATTCCAACATGTAATGACACATTCATGTACCCCTTCCCCCCCCGGAGTGCCGGACAATCCGGAACCTTCTAGAACATTCCCGATGAAAACACCGGAATCATTCCCGAACTCCGAAACGGGACTTTCCTTATATGAATCTTATTCTCCGGACCATTCCGGATCACCTCGTGATATCCCGGATCCCATCCGAGACTCCGAACAACATTCGGTCTCTTTCTCATAATACCATAACTACTCAAACAACGTCGAATCCTTAAGTGTGTCTCCCTACGGTTCGTGAATTATGCGGACATGATCGAGACACTTCTCCGAACAATAACCAATAGAGGAATCTGGAAATTCATATGGCTCCCACATATTTCTACGATTACTTTGCGATCGAATGAACCACTTACATACGATACCAATTTCCTTTTGTCTCACGATATGTTACTTATCCGAGGTTATGATCGTCGGTATCTCTGCATACCTAGTTCAACCTCGTTACTGACAAGTACTCTTTTCTCGTTCCCGTGATATGTGATCCCTTGTGACCAAGTCACATGCTTGCAAGCTAATTGGATGACATTCCACCGAGAGGGCCCAGAGTATATCTATCCGTCATGTGGATGGACAAATCCCACTCTTGATCCATGTGTCTCAACCAATACTTTCCGAACACTCAATGCCACTTTTATAACCACCCAGTTACGGTGTGGTGTTTGATGTCATCAAAGCATCCATCCGGTAAAGGTGATATGCATGATCTCATGGTCGAAGGAATTAGGTTACTATGTATCATAAAGCATATAGCAATTGAACTAATGAAATGACTTGATCTTTATGCTACGCTTATCTATAGGAGTATGTCCACCATATCATTCTCCTAACGATATGATCTTGTTGTTGATAACATCTCAATGTTCATGATAGGGAAACCACAATCATTAATCAACCAACAAGCTAGTGAAGTATAGAGGCTATACTAGGGACTTCAAATTAAGTTTACAAATCACACAAGTATCAATGTTTCCTTGTTAATACTATTATAGCATGAATGTAAACATTTATCATAAACACAAAGATATAATAATAACCACATTTATTATTGCCTCTAGGGCATATCTCCAACAGTCTCCCACTTGCACTAGAGTCATCTAATCTAGATTACATGGTAATATACCGAACACCCATGGCAGTTTGGTGTTGGTCATGTTTTGCCCTCGGGAGAGGTTTAGTCAACGGATCCGCCACATTCAGATCTGTGTGTACTTTGCAAATCTTTATATCCCCATCCTGGATATGTTCTCGAATAGCGTGAAAACGTAGCTTGATATGCTTCAGCTTCTTGTGTGACCTTGGTTCTTGCGCATTGGCTATGGCGCCCATGTTATCACAGTAGATAGACATTGGGTCCAGCGCACTAGGAACCACACCCAGCTCTGTAATGAACTCTTTCATCCATATCGCTTCTTGTGAAGCCTCCGAAGCAGCCATGTATTCCGATTCAGTTGAAGATCTCGCCACAACGCTTTGCTTTGCACTCCTCCAGCTAACTGCTGCACCATTCAAAATAAATACGTATCCGGATTGCGATTTAGAATCATCCGGATCAGTGTTCCAACTAGCATCGGTGTAACCATTAACAACGAGCTGTTCATCACCTCCATAAGAAAGAACCATATCCTTAGTTCTTCTCAAGTACTTAAGGATGTTTTTGACCGCTGTCCAATGATCCACTCCTGGATCACTTTGATATCTGCTAGTTAAACTAACAGCATATGCAATGTCGGGTCTAGTACATAGCATGGCATACATTAGAGATCCTATGGCTGAGGCATAGGGAGTCTTACTCATCCTTTCTCTATCTTCTGCCGATGTCGGACTTTGAGTTTTACTCAAGGTCGTATTGGGCAACATGGGCAAGAACCCTTTCTTGCTTTCTTCCATTCCAAATCTCTTTAGAACTTTGTCCAAATATGTACTCTGTGACAATGATATTTGGCGTTTCGATCTATCTCTATAAATCTTTATGCCTAATATGTAAGCTGCTTCGCCAAGATCCTTCATTGAAAAACTATTATTCAAATATTCCTTGACACTATTAAGAAGGTCTACATCATTCCCAATCAATAATATGTCATCCACATATAGTATTAAGAATGCTACAGAGCTCCCACTCACTTTCTTGTAAATACAAGCTTCTCCATAAGTTTGTATAAAACCAAAACTTTTGATTACCTTATCAAAACGTTGATTCCAACTTCGGGATTCTTGCTTCAATCCATAGATGGACCGTTGAAGTTTGCATACCTTGTTAGCATCTTTAGGATCGACAAAACCTTTGGGTTGCATCATATACAACTCTTCATCAATGTCTCCATTGAGGAATGCTGTTTTGACATCCATCTGCCATATCTCATAATCATAATATGCAGCGATTGCTAACATAATCCTCACAGACTTTAGCTTCGCTACCGGTGAGAAAGTCTCATCGTAGTCAACTCCTTGAATTTGTCGAAACCCTTTTGCGACAAGTCGAGCTTTATAGACAGTAACATTACCATCAGCATCTGTTTTCTTCTTGAAAATCCATTTGTTCTCGACAGCCTTTCGGCTATCCGGTAAGTCCACCAAAGTCCATACTTGGTTTTCGTACATGGATCCAATCTCGGATTTCATGGCTTCTTGCCATTTATTGGAATCTGGGCTCATCATCGCTTCCTCATATGTCTCGGGGTCATCGGTGTTGTCCACCACCATGACATTCATAACGGAATCATACCAATCGGGAGTGGTACGAGTTCTCGTTGACCTCCGAGGCTCTGTAGCAACTTCAACCGAAGTTTCATGATCACCATCATTAGCTTCCTCTCTTATTGGTGCAGGCACCACAGGAACTTCTTCCGGTGCTGCGCTACTCGCAATATCGAGAGAAGGTTCGACAACCTCGTCGAGTTCTACTTTCCTTCCAGTCAATTCTTTCGAGAGAAATTCCTTCTCCAGAAAGGATCCATTCTTGGCAACGAAGATTTTGCCTTCGGATCTATGATAGAAGGTATACCCAATAGTTTCCTTCGGGTATCCTATGAAGACGCATTTTTCCGCTTTGGGTTCAAGCTTGTCCGGCTGTAACTTCTTTACATAGGCTTCGCATCCCCAAACTTTAAGGAACGACAATTTAGGTTTCTTCCCAAACCATAATTCATACGGTGTCGTTTCAACGGATTTAGATGGTGCCCTATTTAAAGTGAATGCGGCTGTTTCTAATGCATAACCCCAAAATGATAGCGGTAAATCTGTAAGTGACATCATAGAACGAACCATATCTAAGAGAGTTCGATTACGATGTTCGGACACACCATTACGCTGTGGTGTTCCCGGCGGTGTCAATTGTGAAAGTATTCCGCATTTCTTCAAATGCTCGCCAAACTCGTAACTTAGATATTCACCTCCACGATCAGAACGTAGAAATTTAATCTTCTTGTTACGTTGATTCTCTACCTCACTTTGAAACTCCTTAAACTTCTCGAAAGTTTCGGACTTATGTTTCATGAAATAGATATACCCATATCTACTCAAGTCATCCGTGAAGGTAAGAACATAACGATAACCACTGCGCGATGCTACACTCATTGGACCACACACATCGGTATGTATGATTTCCAATAAGTCTGTAGCTCGCTCCATCATACCAGAAAATGGAGTCTTAGTCATTTTTCCCATCAGACATGCTTCGCATCTTTCAAGTGATTCAAAATCAAGTGATTCAAGAAGTCCATCGGAATGGAGTTTCTTCATACGTTTCACTCCGATGTGACCAAGACGACAGTGCCACATATAGGTCGAATTATCGCTTGATTTCAATCGTTTAGCCTCAATGTTGTTGATATTTGTATTTCCACTATCGAGATTCAACAAAAATAGACCATTTATCAAAGGTGCATGTGCATAAAACATATTACTCATATAAATAGAACAACCATTATTCTCGAATTTAAACAAGTAACCGTCTCGCAATAAACAAGATCCCGATATAATGTTCATGCTCAACGCAGGCACCAAATAACAATTATTTAAGTATAAAACTAATCCCGATGGTAGATGAAGGGGTAGCGTGCCGACCGCGATCACATCAACCTTTGATCCGTTTCCCACGCGCATCGTCACCTCGTTCTTCGCTAGCTTCCGTTTATTCTGCAGCACCTGTTTCGAGTTACAGATATGAGCAACCGAACCAGTATCAAATACCCAGGCACTACTACGAGTACTAGTGAGATACACATCAATAACATGTATATCAGATATACCTTTCTTCTTGATGTTGCCGTTCTTCAAATCCGCCAAGTACTTTGGGCAATTCCGCTTCCAGTGACCTTCTCCCTTGTAGTAAAAGCACTCAGTATCAGGCTTAGGTCCAGCCTTGGTCTTCTTCGTCGGCGTGGTAGCTTTCTTACCACCCTTCTTGAAGTGTCCCTTTTGCTTAGACTTGCCTTTCTTGAATTTGGTGGTCTTATTGACCAACAACACTTGGTGCTCTTTCTTGATCTCCACTTCTGCAGATTTCAACATGGTAAAGAGTTCTGGCAACGTCTTGTTCATGTTCTGCATGTTGTAGTTCATCACAAAGTTCTTGTAACTTGGTGGTAGTGATTGGAGGACACGGTAAATCCCCAAAGCATTAGGAATCACTATACCCAAGCTTTGAAGTTTGTTTGCGTGCCCTGACATCTTAAGCACATGCTCACTGACGGAGCTGCCTTCTTCCATCTTGCAGTTAAAGAACTTTTCAGAAGCTTCATAGCTTTCAATTGCCGCATGAGTCTCAAAAATCAATTTGAGATCTTCGACAATATCATCTGGGTCTGAATCCTCAAACCTTTTCTGAAGCTCCGATTCCAAACCATACAAGATAGCACACTGAACTATGGAGTACTGATTCTTCCGAGCGAGGTAAACATTCTTTACTTCATCGGGAGCATCAGCTGCAGGTGGGTCACCCAGCGGTGCATCCAGCACATAGGTCAAATTACCAGCTGTGAGGACAATCCTCAAATTGCGGAACCAATCCGCGAAGTTGCTTCCATTGTTTTTCAACTTTTCTTTCTCTAGGAACGCATTAAAATTGATGGTAGGGGCTGCCATTGATCTACAACATATTTGCAATAGTTTAGACTAAGTTTATGATAAATTGAGTTCAAATTAATTAATGTAATTAAACTAGGTGAACTCCCACTCAAAACAACATCCCTCACATTGTTTTAGTGATCACACGAACCAAATCCACTACATCAACACCGATCATCACGAGAGTTGATATAGTTTCAATGGCGAACAATCGTCATGTTCATCATATCTACTATATGATTCATGCTTTACCTTTCGGTGATCCGTGTTCCGAGACCATGTCTGTACATGCTAGGCTCGTCAAGATCAAACCTTAGTTTCCGCATGAGCAAATCTGGCTTGCCCACGTTGTATACACTTGCGGAATCTAACACACCCGATCATCACGTGGTGCTTCGAAACAACAAGCTTTAGCAACGGTGCTGACTAAGGGTGAACACTTTATGATTTGAAATTCATGTGCATGAGGGATCATCTTATAATGCTACCGTCGTCTACTAAGCAATACAAGATGCATAAAGGATTAACATCACATGCAATTCAATATATATGTGATATGATATGGCCTTTCTTCTTTGTGCTTTGATCTCCATCTTCAAGCACGAACATCATCTCCATCATCACCGGCATTGCATCAAGGTCAATGACGCCTCTCCATGGTTGTCGTCCACCGGCTTCAACTATTACAACTACTTTGAATAGACACGCGGGTCTTAACATAAATTAAAGACAACCATATGGCTCCTGCCGGTTGCCGACTTACAATAAGGAACATTGCATACATCAAATATAATCACAATCATGGCCATATCACATCACTGCACACCCCTGCAAAACAAAGTTAGACGCCTCTACTTTCTTTGCATATTTTACGTGGTTTGGGGCTTTCAATAAGTGTCGTTCTAACTTACGAACATGAACCACAACGTTGACACAAGTATTGTTAATCACCCGTTGTGTATTGGATCTTTACTATGCTAGGAGAAACAGGCACCCGCAAAGCCACTTATGCAATACAAGTTGCATGTCAAGCGTGGAGCAAGTCTCATGAACGATGTCATGTAAGGTTAGCCCGGGCCGCTTCATCCCAACATACCGCAAGATGCAAAGTACACAAGAAGCAATCGACAATAAAAGCATCAACGCCCACAATGACCATTGTGTTCTACTCGTGCAACAGATCTACATATAGACACGGCTCTGATACCACTGTAGGGATTCGTAGCATGGAAAACAAAATTTTCTATCGCATACAAACAAACAAGCCAAGATCTATCTACTAGATTGTAGCAACGAGTCGATGGTATAACTTACCCTCGAAGATTCCAAAGCGTTTAACGAGAGCAGATTCTCGTGGGTGATGTAGTCGTACTCTTTCCGATCTCAAGATCGTGTAGACGATCCTTCCAGCGCCACGTTCCGGCAGCGCTTCCGCAGTCGGTCACACGTTCGGTACTCGACGAAGACCTTCCTCTCCCTTGTTCCAGCAGGCAGCGGAGGTTGTAGCACTCTCCTCGCGATTCCGGCAGCACAACGGCGTGGTACCGGAAGTAGAGGGGAAATCCCGCAGGGCTTCGCCTTAAGCCGGTGCGAGTATGGTGGAGCTTTATGAGAGAGGCTATTAGTGGTCTAGTAATTAGACACACCAATTAGAAGGCTCTAAACCAATTAGAAGGCTCTAAACCGCTGGCTAAAGAAATTAGAAGCTCTAAACCAAAACGGCTCTAAACCGGAGATTAGAGGTGGAAAGTTGTGTGTCTAGGAGGGGAGCCCTGCCCCTCCTTATATAGGTGGGAGGGGGCTGGCGCACCATGGGGAGGAGACCCTCCCCAACTCGGCTTGGTGGCCGCCGGTTGGAGGAGGTCTCCCTCCCCAACTCGGTTTGGAGCTCCTCCTCTTTCCCACCTTCCAATTTTGGCCGTTTGACTTTTCAAACTTGCCGTTTGACTTTTCAAACTAGGATTTGATTTAATCCCTTATTTGGAACAGCGATAACACTAAGTACATGATGCAATCATTCCAACATGTAATGACACATTCATGTACCCCTTCCCCCCGGAGTGCCGGACAATCCGGAACCTTCTAGAACATTCCCGATGAAAACACCGGAATCATTCCCGAACTCCGAAACGGGACTTTCCTTATATGAATCTTATTCTCCGGACCATTCCGGATCACCTCGTGATATCCCGGATCCCATCCGAGACTCCGAACAACATTCGGTCTCTTTCTCATAATACCATAACTACTCAAACAACGTCGAATCCTTAAGTGTGTCTCCCTACGGTTCGTGAATTATGCGGACATGATCGAGACACTTCTCCGAACAATAACCAATAGAGGAATCTGGAAATTCATATGGCTCCCACATATTTCTACGATTACTTTGCGATCGAATGAACCACTTACATACGATACCAATTTCCTTTTGTCTCACGATATGTTACTTATCCGAGGTTATGATCGTCGGTATCTCTGCATACCTAGTTCAACCTCGTTACTGACAAGTACTCTTTTCTCGTTCCCGTGATATGTGATCCCTTGTGACCAAGTCACATGCTTGCAAGCTAATTGGATGACATTCCACCGAGAGGGCCCAGAGTATATCTATCCGTCATGTGGATGGACAAATCCCACTCTTGATCCATGTGTCTCAACCAATACTTTCCGAACACTCAATGCCACTTTTATAACCACCCAGTTACGGTGTGGTGTTTGATGTCATCAAAGCATCCATCCGGTAAAGGTGATATGCATGATCTCATGGTCGAAGGAATTAGGTTACTATGTATCATAAAGCATATAGCAATTGAACTAATGAAATGACTTGATCTTTATGCTACGCTTATCTATAGGAGTATGTCCACCATATCATTCTCCTAACGATATGATCTTGTTGTTGATAACATATCAATGTTCATGATAGGGAAACCACAATCATTAATCAACCAACAAGCTAGTGAAGTATAGAGGCTATACTAGGGACTTCAAATTAAGTTTACAAATCACACAAGTATCAATGTTTCCTTGTTAATACTATTATAGCATGAATGTAAACATTTATCATAAACACAAAGATATAATAATAACCACATTTATTATTGCCTCTAGGGCATATCTCCAACAGGAGGAGCATGCTAGCTCAAGGTCAAGCACATGAGCTCAGCAAAACAAGAACAACATCAGAGGTGAAGGACAGGATCTAATCAGCAAGATCAACATCACCACTCAATTCCATAATCATCAGTTTTTGTGGTGAGTATCATAAAACCATCACATGATCTAATCATATTATCTAGACAGAAGCATGTGTTGTTTTATGAAACAATCTCTCAATAATCACCCAAGTGAGGTGAATCTATCCTAGAGATTTCAAGTATAAAGATCAGAAATCAAACTAAGCCAAAAGCACCAATCTCTTAGACCAGCCTCACAGAGTTTGGTGTTAGCATATGCAAATTAAATAATTCTTCATTTGTTCTTATCAGACCAGGGCACATCTCCCAGAGGGAGTAGCACCTCTAATCTTACAAGTTACAAACAAACTATTTGCTCAACTAACTAGGACTTAAAATCCTAGAGCCTCAGACCAACATCATAGGCAAGAGAGTTAAGAGAAGCTTTCATTTTATCTTGTCAGTATAAATCACAAGTATTGTCAGAGCTAAGCTCAGGAATAAGACCCAATCACTTGTGTGCCAGGTTATAATGGTATCACAAGGAAAATTTCTAATGAGCTAATCCCAATCTTCACTTAGATTTCACAAATAAAAAGGGACAAGCTACTAAATATAATCTTCCTGAAGCCAAATGCCAGGAATCAACATCAAACTCATCTATACATCCACAGAAAATCACTAACATGTAATGATTATATTCAGTATGTATATTCTCATACAAGCCAACCATTATAAATGCAGTAAGCACTTACTGATAGAATCACTGTCAGTATAAACATCTTGACAGTGGAAAGTTCTCAGATCAACAACATTTCCAATTAGGGATTCCATAGAAACACTAACATTGTATCATAGTAAATTACCACTGGAAGAAGTCTGACAAGTCACTAGCATCACCAAGGCCAACTACAAATCATGATCCACATCAAACAATCATTCATCATGCTCAAGGAAGATCACCACTAGATCTAAAGCATCATGGATATGATCAACAGTGGGTTATGAACCCTAATCAGAACAGGAACCCTAATTAGGAGATGAACCCTAATCAGAACGTAGTCACTAGGCAAGAGTAGCCACTAGATACACACACAGAGATTCATGGTGATAGGATGAACTAAGATCCTCAAAGGCAACTTACCCGGGGTCCTCGCTAACGAATTGAAGAGGAAGCAGATTGGCCGACGAGCCCGCGGCGGCACAGGGAGCACCCCAAAGGGCGCTGCAACCTGCACCAGCCACGGCGGCGGCCACAACAACACACGAACACAACACACCACCACAGGAGAGACCGCGGCGGAGGCATCACTTTCCCTAAACCCTAGGGTTCGGGAACAGGGTGAACTTGGCTACGGGGAAGCCCCGGAGTCAAATCGAATTGGACCAGATGAACGAGCGTAGTCGCAAACCTCGTCCTGCACCACGACAGCGGCCAGGGAGGGCCACGGCGGCGGCCATCGCCAGCGGCAACGCCAGAACCCCACGAGGTCGAGGGAGAGGAGAGGTGAGAACGAAGAGGAAACAAAGAGAATGGGCTGGGTGGGCCAATACCCCTCGGCGTGATGATTTTGACCCTGCCATATTAGGCCACAGGGGCCCAATAAGCCCAAATGGCCAGCCCAAGTCAATTGAAATCTATTTTAATAAATAGGAAAAGACCAAAATGCCCCTGAACTCAATAAAATTCTAGAAAATAAAATAAAAATCCAAAAACTATAAATAAAATATTTTTGGATTCACAAAAATCCAAAATATCCAAATAAATTGAAATATAAAATTTTATACATATAAATTTTATTAAGAATTTTGTAAATTATATATTCCTTATGGAATTTTACAAAATTATTGAAAGATTATAAAAATAAATAAAAATCACTTTCATTATAGGTTAATATTGTAGTATTTTATAAAAATACTCAATTAATATTTAATAACAATTTTTAATAATTAAGTGATAATTCTTAGAAGAATTATTAAATCAATAAAAGTCAAATAAAATAAAAGAATACAATATTCTATTATAAATATTAAAAAATAATATTTATAAATCCTTTATTATTAAAATGAAATTTATTAATAATGGGGAGAATGCATATCAAATTAAATGATTCATTACATTACTTTGCATAATCATTTTGCTTCTTTAAATATTGTCCTTACCGGGCAATAATGATGTTTTTGTAGACATAGAAGCTCAAGGTCCAGTGCAAGCATCAGACTTCACTACCTTGCCATCACAAGGCAAGTTCATGTCTTGCTCATGTCCTTTGAAGAGTCCTTATCAAAATATTTGCAAATTGTGTGTTATCATTTATACTAAAGTAAAAGAAAACACTACTTTCTCAAGATACTAAATCTTAGATATCATCCTAAGTGATGATATGATGAAGCAATAGAACTTAGGGTTCTAATTACAATAAAGATGAACAATTAGGGATTAATAACCCAAGACATCAGTGATTCTAGCGCCGTATATTACGCGATAACCATGAGATTTGGAATGGGACGGAGAAGTCAGCTGTATCCTTTTCCTCTTGTATGGAGGCAATACGACCTTAACGTGACGTTGTGATTCCTTATGTGGATCCAACATATGGGTGGGCACCCTTACGCCCCACACTTTTGGGGTCTAGATTATCTATGAATGGTGTTTAGGGAGATAGTCCATGTAAATGTTACTAATCCCGGCATCACTAGGTCATAGAGTCTTCGGAAACTCATCAGGGTTTTAGCCTGCCCGAAAGGGGGCTTAACGAAGGTGAGCTAGCCGAAGGATCATGCAAACATATGAGGTCGTGGAGAGGGCAGTGATTGGCTTGGACCAACTACTGGGCCCCACATCATGGAAATGTGGACGGGAAATTACGCCCGGTTGTGCAACAAAGAGTTGATCTCTCATGGGAAAAGTAACGCACCTCTGCAGAGTGTAAGAACTGTAACTTATTACTCCATGTTCCGGGAAGGAGCTAAGAACACGGCAGGAAAGGAACTCCATGAAAGTTCTGGAGGCGATAGCAAATATCCGGGAGCATAAAACCAAGGAGTTAGAAGGTAGCACATTCTCTGTGATACCTCATGATTCTATAGACTCGGAGCCTATACCGGATCATCTTACATTGGTTAAGAAGCATCCTAAGTTAGCTTCCAAGTTTATGGACAGATAACGAACATTCGTTGCGTCTTTTTACAAGACACATCAAGTGATTGTCGAAGATAAAAATTACATGTGAGAAGATCTAACTGATCCGGAAAGGAGGAAGCAGTTAGCATTCCAGTTAGAGAAGGAAGCAAGTAGTAGTGCAACACCTATCTTTAAGGATATACCTATAGATCCTGAATCTTTTATACCATATCCTTATTCACCAAGACCTGAACCTATACATGATCCTACTATGGATATGAGGTATGCAGTACCACAGGGCTCAGAGGATGGTTCTGACTCAAAAGTTCCTATTGAGAATTCGGATGGTTGGAGAATGGGATCATATGAAGGATCTCATGAATACCAGATGTCCATAGATGGTTCTGAAAGAAATGTTGGACAATCTAGCTGGATGGGTGCAAGGATTAACCCTAGTAACAGTAGTAGAAACACCATGTCAATAGATAATTAGGATGAAGAAGAAGATCCCGAGGAGAGAGTTTTTGAATCATCAACATCTTATCAAAACCCAGGGAATATACACTATCCGGTGTTTAACTATCTTGTCCAAAGGAGTACCTGGGAAGCGGCAGGATCTGCGCATCCTGTTGAGAACTCAAGTAATGAAGCTCGGGAGATGCAAGGGGGAGATAATGTTGATATTGTTTCTAAAGACTTTTCAGCTGAGCTGGATGGAGTCAATACGCTCAGGTTGAGTAATGACTCAAGTCCTGACACTTCAGATACATAGTATGTTCCTTCTGGAAGGCCATTTGTTCCACAAACTGTGCGACGAACAACACGTCATCACGGTTGGACATCAGGCATGTATGATGAACGTAGTTACTACTAGAAGGAGGCAACTAGTTAGTGATATCAAGTACCGTGTATTGTACTCCAAGAAATAAGATAGTTAGATGAATAAGGTAGTTTGTGAATATACCTATATGGTATATGTTGTAATGACTTTGTATTACTATGATATTATGTATAATATGTGAAATGCATATTTAGTTTTTCTTTGGAATTTCATTGTGTGACTAGTTCTGTGCGTAAAGTCGAGCTCAGAACACATGTGCATGATGTAATTATGAGTATTCGCCTTATGTTGCAGGACTAGAGGGTCATGGATACGGGCGTAGAAAACAAAACTGACCAGCAGCGGATGGAACGAGAGGCCAAGGAGAAGGCCGATCCAGATGCAGCAAATCAAGGAACATTACCACCACCACCACCAATGAGGCCGTTAATGGAGCAGAACTTTATGCAGTGCATGCAAATGATGCAAGAGACCCGGAACAAGTTCATGGAGGAGTTGCTGAGACGAGCAAATCAGAGGGCACCTGAAGGTGGAGGAGTGAGTCTATCTGATTTCCAGAATGCAAGGCCATTACCTTTTTCATCAGCTCCTGAACCAATGGATGCAGAAGATTGGCTAGCAGATACAAAAAGAAAGCTGGAGACTGTAGGTTGCAATGAGGAGGAGAAATTGAGGTATGCAACTCATCTTCTGACAGGACCTGCAACATCTTGGTGGGAAAATCAGTTGTCAATGCAACAACCAGGAAGGGAGTATACCTGGGAAGAGTTTAAACAGAGATTCCGTGAATATCATGTTATGGAGAGTGTTATGGAATTGAAGCGGAAAGAATTTGAGGAGCTGCAGCAGGGATATACAAGTGTTATGAAGTATATCCGAGAGTTTAGTCAACTATCTCGTTATGCTGAGGAAGAGGTTAACACGGAGGAAAAGAGGAAGAAGCGTTTCCTGCATGGATTAAATCCATTTGTGAAGATGCAGTTGAGGTTAGCTAATAAGCAAACTTATCAGCAGTTGTTGGATGCAGCGATTACCTTCGAAGATGACTACAAGAATGTCCAAGAGGATAGAAGGCAGAGAGCTAAGAAGGAAACCAAGAGGATACAAGCGAGCAAGCCCAAGCCCAATCTGGAATTCAAACCAAGGAATAGGCCCTATAACAACAACAATCCCAATCGGAGTGCAAATTCAAATGCAAAGAATATTATATGCCACAATTGCAAACTCCCAGGGCATATTAGTAGGGATTGCTCGAAACCAGTAATTGTATGTCATGCTTGTGGTCAGAAAGGTCACATCAAGCCCAATTGTCCAAGCAAACCACAAGGCGGTTGGCCGGTTCGAGATGGAAGGCAAGCCAGTGGAGGAAATGGATAGCCTAATAAAGGAGGAAATAATGGCAAAAACAACAATGGTAAGAGGAATAGACCTACCGGGAAACTGAACTGTGCAACCCTCGAGGAGGTGGATAATTCATAGCATGCAGTGATAGGTACGCTCAGTATCCTTACCAATCCCGGCAAAGTTCTATTTGATACTGGTGCAACTACTTCATTCATTTCTGAAGAATTTTGTGATAAGTTTGGGATTAGAAGGGCAACGTTAGAAAACCCTATGACCGTAGTTACGACAGGGGGAAATGTGATTGTACGCCACATCAAACAAGATCAGGTTATCTCGATCTGTGGTTGTACATACTTCGCAGACCTTTACGTGATTCCTTTGAAGGGAATTGCAGTAGTGCTGGGGATGGACTAGATGATGGAACACAGAGCTCAGATAAACTGTGAGGAGAAAACTGTCTCAATCAAAACTCCAAGCAGAGCAAGGATAGTTTACCAAGAAGATAAGCACAGTCATATCATGGTGGATATGCAATTGAACTCAATGAAAGAGGTCAAATTGGAAGAAATTCCTATAGTAAATGAGTTTCAAGATGTTTTCTAGCAGAGCTACCGGGAATGCCACCAGACCGGGAGATAGAGTTCACTATTGACCTAATTCATGGTATAGCACCAATAGCTCAAGCACCATATAAAATGGTACCCAAAGAGTTAAAAGAACTCAAGGATCAAATTGATGAGTTAGCCCGAAAAGGATTTATTCTAGAAAGTGTATCTCCATGGGGAACACTAGTAATCTTTGTGGATAAGAGAGATGGTGGAAGAAGGATGTATGGAGATTATAGAAATCTAAACAACGTTACTATCAATAATAAGTATCCTTTACCAAGGATCCAAGATTTGTTTGATCAAGTGAAAGGAGCCGGAGTATTTTCAAAGATCGACCTAAGATCTGGATACTATCAAATAAAAATCAAACCAGAACATGTTCCAAAGATAGCATTTGTCTCAAGATATGGACACCATGAGTATCTGGTAGTACCATTTGGTTTGACCAATGCACCTGCAATATTCATGAATTTGATGAACAAAATCTTCATGCCATATCTGGATAAGTTCGTCATAGTCTTTATTGATGATATTCTGATATATTCCAAGGATAAGGAAGAGCATGCCGATCATTTGAGGATAGCATTGCAGACTCTAAGAGAACACAAACTTTAAGCTAAGTTCAGCAAGTGTGAATTTTGGATAGACGAGGTAGAATTCCTCGGACATGTGTGATCAGTAAAGATGGAATTGCTGTAAACCCATCTAAAGTTCAGTCAGTATTATAGTGGACTGCACCAACCAATGTGAAGCAAATTCGAGGTTTCTTAGGAACGGCTGGTTATTATCGGAGATTCATTGAAGGTTTATCCAAAATAGCTGGACCAATGACCAAATTGCTAAGAAAGAATACACCATTCAATTGGGATGAGAAGTGTGAAGCAAGTTTTCAGGAGTTGAAAACAGGTTAACCACAACTCCAATTTTAGCAGTTCTAGAAACTGGGAAGGACTTCACAGTATATTGTGATGCATCTAAAGAAGGTTTGGGTTGTGTATTAATACAAGATCGGAAAGTGATTTCCTATGGTTCAAGACAACTGAAACCACATGAAGTCAACTATCCAACTCATGATTTAGAGTTAGCAGCCGTAGTTTTTGCGCTAAAAGGATGGAGGCATTTTCTATATGGAGCCAGATGTGAGTTATACACTGACCATAAAAGTCTCAAATATTTCTTCACTCAAAAGGAATTGAATATGAGATAGAAGCGTTGGTTGGAACTAATCAAGGATTATGATTTAACAATCAACTATACTCCAGGAAAAGCAAATGTTGTAGCTGATGCTTTAAGCAAAAAGAGTGCAGATATTCAGCCTAGTAATCGGGAGTTACCAAAAGAGTTACAAATGGACTTGGAAAGATTAGAGCTTCAATTCATCAGAACAGAGGTTCTTGGAGGACTAGATACTATGCAGGTAGTTACCGAGCAGGACAGTGATCTTAAGCAAGAAATTTTTAGACATCAAGCAGAAGATCCTATTATTGCTGAGGAAATTCGAAGGATATCTCAAGGGCAAAAACAGTTTTTTTTGTCTTGGGGAATATGAGTCCTTATGGTTTCAAGACCATCTTTGTGTTCCATATGTGACTGAGATTAGAAATGTCATACTCAGGGAAGCACATGAAACACCGTATTCTATACATGCGGGAAGTACTAAGATGTATATGGATTTGAAAGAACTATTCTGGTGGAATAACATGAAAAGGGACATTGCTAAATATGTATCAGAATGTCATACTTGCCAAAGGGTGAAGGCTGAACATCAAAGTCCAGCAGGACCATTACAACCTTTAGAGATTCCCGAATGGAAGTGGGAAGAAATAGGTATGGACTTCATCACAGGATTTCCCATGACACCAAAAAGGAAGGATATGATATGGGTAATTGTGGACAGACTCACTAAGAGTGCACATTTTATCCCGGTAAATCAAAAATATAATGCCGAGAAGTTAGTTGAAGTTTATGTCAAGGAGATAGTAAGTAAGCATGGAGTACCCAAAAAGATCATAACTGATAGGGGGTCAGTGTTTACTTCCGCATTTTGGAAGCAATTGCATGAAGCACTTGGTTCAAAGTTAGATTTCAGCACAACATATCATCCTGAGACAGGAGGTCAAACTGAAAGAACAAATCAAATACTAGAAGACATGTTAAAAGCTTGTGCATTAGATTTTGGAGGTACATGGGAAGATCATCTACCGTTGGCAGAATTTTCCTACAATAATAGCTATCAGAGTAGTCTGAAGGCAGCTCCATACCAAGTTCTGTATGGAAGGAAGTGTAGATCACCAATATGGTGGTATGAGCCTGGAAGCAGAAAAGAATTTGTGCCAGATTATATTAAAAAAAGACAATATATCATTAATAAGATCAGGGATAGACTGAAAATAACCCAGAGTAGGCAGAAAAGTTATGCTAATCAAAGTCGAAGATCTTGGCATCCAGAAGTGGGAGATATGGTATACTTGAAAGTAAGTCCAATGAAAGGAGTGAAAAGGTTCAGAGTTAAAGGAAAGTTAAGTCCAAGATACATCAGACCATTCAAGATATTGAGTCAGAACATAACTATAGCTTATGCTTTAGAGTTACCATCTAGATTGGCTCAAGTGCACAATGTTTTCCATGTGTCACAACTTCGTAAATGTTTGAAAGTTACGGATGATGCAATCACACACCAAGAGATAGAATTACAAGCAGACTTGACCTATGTCGAAAATACCTGTAAGATTCTGGAAGAAAACTGGAAAATAATGAGGAACTGAGCAATCAGGTATTGCAAATTACAATGAGAACATCACCCTGAAAGAGAAGCCACGTGGGAGAAAGAAGAGGATTTAAGAAAAGCCTATCCAGAACTATTCAGGTACATCTCCACAAACTTCGGGACAAAGTTTAATTTAAGGGGGGAAGTCTGTAACATCCCAGCATTTAGGAACTAACGAACGGTAGATTTAGGAATTTGGAATGTTGCATGCATTCATTTGTAAAAATGCGGGTAAATTTTTCGCCAAATAAAAACCTAAAGTGATCAAGGTTTCTTTCATACTTTGAGATTAGGTTTAGTATTAAAGGATGATTGCTATAGACTTTGATATGATCATTGAGGATTATGTGTTTTGGGAAAATGAAATTTGAATTTAAAACTTGAGTGTTTGAATTATAAGTTAAATGATTTTTGAATAATGTTTGAATCTTGATTAAATTAAGAGTTAACCAATTTAAATCAAACTTTATTTAAAGAAAACAATTAAGAATATGAATATTTATTTCATACTTTCATTCAATAAATAAGTTACAACAATGTAACTTATTGAAATTATCCTCACCATAGCCAATAAATAAAGAATAAGAATATTTCTTTATTGCCAATAGTATCATCTTTATTACAAAATAATAAATGAAGATTACAAAAGAATAAAATAAAAATTATAAAAGAATAAAGAATATTACAATTGACTATTTTATAATAAAGAAGAAAATATAATCTAAATCTTGAATCTTCAAGTCTTGTACCTGCAAAACAAAGAATAAACAAACAAGAAATAAAATAAAATGTTAGGATATTTCTTTTACTCTCAGTAGTGACAGTGCGTTGCACTGTTCAAACTTACATCATGGAGTAATCTTTAGGGGCAAGTTTCATCAGTATGAAAGAACTAAATCTTTCATCACTTTTAAGCCATAAGTCAAATAACTCCAAATAGCAAGAAGGGGCAAGTTTCACCAGACAAGTAAGTGTAATCAGATAAATAGTAACTTCCATTCCCTGAGCATATCCACAAGGTGCGGCAAGCACACAGGCAGCACACACACCTAAATGGATGGTGTGTGCTGTCAGCACAGCAACAGCAGGCCATACAAACAAAACTGCTCGGTACAGCCGTGCGAAGCAACCCCCAACACCATTTCTTGTTCATACACATCAAGCTCAGCAGCCAAACCAAACCACCAAAGATCAACCAAACATCACTAGATGGTGACATAAGGAGGGGGAAGGATCAGGTGGACAGCAAGGCTAAGTCCAGGAGCTAGGAGGAGCAGGCAAGCTCAAGGTCAAGCATAGGATCTCAGCAAAACAAGAACAACATCAGAGGTGAAGGACATGATCTAATCAGCAAGATCAACATCACCACTCAATTACATAATCATCAGTTTTTGTGGTGAGTATCATAAAACCATCACATGATCTAATCATATTATCTAGACAGAAGCATGTGTTGTTTTATGAAACAATATGTCAATAATCACCCAAGTGAGGTGAATCTATCCTAGAGATTTCAAGTATAAAGATCAGAAATCAAACTAAGCCAAAAGCACCAATCTCTCAGACCAGCCTCACAGATAATTCTTCATTTGTTCTTATCAGACCAGGGCACATCTCCCAGAGGGAGTATCACCTCTAATCTTACAAGTTACAAACAAACTATTTGCTCAACTAACTAGGACTTAAAATCCTAGAGCCTCAGACCAACATCATAGGCAGGAGAGTGAAGAGAAGCTTTCATTTTATCTTGTCAGTATTAATCACAAGTATTGTCAGAGCTAAGCTCAGGAATAAGACCCAATCACTTGTGTGCTAGGTTATAATGGTATCACAAGGACAAGTTCTAATGAGCTAATCCCAATCTTTACTTAGATTTCACAAATAAAAAGGGACAAGCTACTAAATATCATCTTCCTGAAGCCAAATGCCAGGAATCAACATCAAACTCATCTATACATCCACAGAAAATCACTAACATGTAATGATTATATTCAGTATGTATATTATCATACAAGCCAGCCATTATAAATGCAGTAAGCACTTACTGATAGAATCACTGTCAGTATAAACATCTTGAAAGTGGAAAGTTCTCATATCAACAACATTTCCAATTAGGGATTCCATATAAACACTAACATTAGATCATAGTAAATTACCACTGGAAGAAGTCCGACAAGTCACTAGCATCACCAAGGCCAACTACAAATCATGATCCACAGCAAACAATCATTCATCATGCTCAAGGAAGATCACCACTAGATCTAAAGCATCATGGATATGATCAATAGAGGGTTATGAACCCTAATCAGAACAAGAACCCTAATTAGGATATGAACCCTAATCAGAACGTAGTCACTAGGCAAGAGTAGCCACTAGATACACACACAGAGATTCATGGTGATAGGATGAACTAAGATCCACAAAGGTAACTTACCCGGGGTCCTCGCTGACGAATTGAAGAGGAAGCACATTGGCCGACGAGCCCGCTGTGGCACAGGGAGCACCCCAGAATGCGCTGCAACCTGCACCAGCCACGGCGGCGGCCAGAGCAGCACACGAACACAACACACCACCACAGGAGAGACCGCGGCGGCGGCAACAGTTTCCCCAAACCCTAGGGTTCGGGAACGGGGTGAACCTGGCCACGGGGAAGCCCCGGAGTCAAATTGAATTGGACCAAATGAACGAGCATAATCGCAAACCTCGCCCTGCACCACGACAGCGGCCAGGGAGGGCCACGACGGCGGCCATCACCAGCGGCGGTGCCAGAAGCCCACGGGGTCGAGGGAGAGGAGAGGTGAGAACGAAGAGGAAACAAAGAGAATGGGCTGGGTGGGCCGAAACCCCTCAGGGTGATGATTTTGACCCTGCCCTATTGGGCCACAGGGGCCCAATAAGCCCAAATGGCCAGCCCAAGTCAATTGAAATCTGTTTTAATAAATAGGAAAAGACCAAAATGCCCCTAAAATCAATAAAATTCTAGAAAATAAAATAAAAATCCAAAAATTATAAATAAAATATTTTTGGATTCACAAAAATCCAAACTATCCAAATAAATTGAATTATAAAATTTTAGACATATAAATTTTATTAAGAATTTTGTAAATTATTTATTCCTTATGGAATTTTACAAAATTATTGAAAGATTATAAAAATAAATAAAAATCATTTTCATGATAGATTAATATTGTAGTATTTTATAAAAATACTAAATAAATATTTAATAACAATTTTTAGTATTTAAGTGATAATTCTTAGAAGAATTATTAAATCAATAAAAGTCAAATAAAAGGGAAATAAAATAAAAGAATACAATATTCTATTATAAATATTAAAAATTAATATTTATAAATCCTTTATTATTAAAATTAATTTTATTAATAATGGGGAGAATGCATATCAAATTAAATGATGCATTATATTACTTTGCATAATCATTTTGCTTCTTTAAATATTGTCCTTACCGGGCAATAATGATGTTTTTATAGACATAGAAGCTCAAGGTCCAGTGCAAGCATCAGACTTCACTACCTTGCCATCATAAGGCACCTCATGTCCTTTGAAGAGTCCTTATCAAAATATTTGCAAATTGTGTGTTATCATTTATACTAAAGTAAAAGAAAACACTATTTTCTCAAGATACTAAATCTTAGATATCATCCTAAGTGATGATATGATGAAGCAATAGAACTTAGGGTTCTAATTGCAATAAATATGAACAATTAGGGATTAATAACCCAAGACATCAGTGATTCTAGCGTCGTATATTACGCGTTAACCATGATATTTGGAATGGGACGGAGAAGTGAGCTGTATCCTTTTCCTCTTGTATGGAGGCAAGACGACCTTAACGTGACGTTGTGATTCCTGGTGTGGATCCAACATATGGGTGGGCACCCTTATTCCCCACACTTTTGGTGTCTAGATTATCTATGAATGGTGTTTAGGGAGATAGTCCATGTAAATGGTACTAATCCGGGCATCACTAGGTCATAGAGTCTTCGGAAACTCATCAGGGTTTTAGCCTGCCCGAAAGGGGGCTTAACGAAGGTGAGCTAGCCGAAGGATCTTGCAGACATACGAGGTCGCGAAGAGGGAAGTGATTGGCTTGGACCAACTACTAGGCCCCACATCATGGAAATGTGGACGGGAAAGTACGCCCGGTTGTGCAACAAAGAGTTGATCTCTCATGGGAAAAGTAACGCACCTCTGTAGAGTGTAAGAACTGTAACTTGTTACTCCCTGTTCCGGGAAGGAGCTACGAACACGCAGGAAAGGAACTCCATGAAAGTTCTGGTCAACCTATGAAGGCTGATGGTCATAGATTTTTCATAATAAAAAACAATCTTTGAAGAAAGATTTACGAAAATTGCATTATACCTAGGACTTATAGTCCAAGGTGGTAGTTAGAGCATAAAATTCCTACCTAGCATATAATGAACTTGTTGGGTAACACTGTTACTCATCCTTTCCTTTGAATCCTTGCTTAGACTCTGAGAATCCCGAAGGTACTCCAATGTACGCATATGAGAATCAAGAGGAGGTCTTCTATGAAGAGCCCAACTTGTATGGAGCCGTGGAAGGGGAGGATTAGGAAATCGTCTACGGAGGAGAGTTCCAGGAGTTGGACTAATTACTATAGTTTTAGTAGCCACTTGAGCCGAGCAACATGAACCTTATATACCAATAAGTTGTTGAGCTCAATTTGGAGTTTAAGTTTTTAAATTTGAAACTTCCGCTGAAACACTTATATTTTGGTTTGTAAGTTGAATCTTTTGGAAGTCTTGAACTTCCGGTATTGTAATAATAATAACGTGTGTATGTTTGTAATATGGACGCGCAATGTTTCTGTTGTACCACTCTAAGGGATGTGATATTTACAGAACGGTGTTCTGTGGATGTCATGTCAACGACTATAGTGTACTACACATGGAGTGGTATGCTGGGTCACCGTAGTAGGGCACCAAGGGTCCAAAATTTAGTCTTTCCACGGCCCCCAGAATCTTAGGACCGGCCATGGGTGCTACGTTGACGAGGGCTGGCAATCGATACCTCATATCGTTCTCTACGGGCATGTACAAGATAGCCGGTCTTTTTTGCATGATAATACGTGTCTAATTTATATCATAAATGTCATAGTACAAGCCACGTAGATACCGACATGAAAAAACTGAAAAAAACAACAGAACGCAAGCCTTTGCACAAAGAGAGCGGATTTTCCTCTCCTAGGTTGGGCCCCCGGCACCATCACAACCACAAAATTATTGGATATTCGCGGAAATTCCTGCCAGTCAACATATTCAATACATTTGTAAAAAAGCCCCTAGAGAAACGTTAAATCAACCCGCCATCCCCAAGGAGAGAGCAAAATCCTAGCCTGGCTTGTCTCCCATCCCAGAGCGAATCCTAACCCACACGCCCCTGGCTCACTCCCTAGCACCTCCCAGCGTCGCCTCGTGCTCTTCCACATCCGACGCGCAGCGCGAGCGTGCTCCTCTCAAATCGCCGACGCATAGCGGCTGACCGTCGATGACGAGCACGCGCGACTCCTTCTCCTTGTCCGATCTAGGCTTGGTGTCATGGATCTCGACTTGGAGGGCCTAGATCCGTGGTCACACATAGATGTGTTGTTTCCCTTTGTTTTTGGAGGAAGATTTCTTATTTATTTTTGGAGATCCGTTTTTTGTTTTGCTGGTTCTTGGACGAAAAATTGTGTTTATGTTGTTTGTTGTTTTTCAGATTTGATAGTGGCGTCTATGGATATTGTATGGATCAACAAAGTTTCTATGGATTTGGAATGGTTTCGCTTTGAGGAAACATATAGGATTGGATAAATCTTACAAAAAACATTCTTGGATCTGGGTATGAATCTGCTATGTACTTCATGTTCATCAATGGGTTTTCTCAGCTGAAGTAGTGCTCGACCAATAATTAAGTAGCATTATCTTGTTTGTTTACATATTTTGTAGCTTCCTGAATCTTGCTGTATTATGTATGAAAACACGAATCTTTGTGTGAATCTTGTACGAGTGGCCGGATCCGGGGCCCTTCTTTTTCTTTATTTTTTCTTCATGCTTGGATCTTGACAGGTGTATGAGATGTGTGTGATTTTTTCCTTTTTCTTTATGTTTCTTGTATGAAACGTGTATGATTCCTTGAATGATTCTTAATATCAGATTAATGTCATGAGACTACGTGTTTTGTCTTGAAATGTGACACATGTATGAAACTGTTGTTTGATCTTGCTTGTATCTTTGAAGTTTTGTTGGATCTTGTATATATGATTAGTTCTCTTAATATTTGTGTATGATTATTTGATGAATCCTATATGAAACCACGTTGAAGATATGGAGCAGATTCAGTAAATCCTATATGGAAACGTGAACTCGGTATGAAACTGCTATGTACTTCATGTTCATCAATGGGTTTCGTCTATGAAACCGTGTTGTTTCTTGAGCGGGTTTGAATCGTACGTGAATTTGACAATTACAGAATGCGACAGGGAGAAAATTGTGTTGTCCATGATGAGTGAATTATCTACTAATTTTTTAAGGGTTTTGCAGCATAGTAAATCAAATTTTTTTATACGGATGCGAACGGAAAGCCAAGACCTAATCTAGGAGATGCAAACAACGAGGGGGAAATAGATGAGATCTTCATACCCTTGAAGATTCGCACAGCGGAACGTTCAATGAACGTGGTTGATGTAGTCGTACTCGCTTCTCCTCCTCGCGATCCGATCTGATCCAACACCGCAAGTGGCGATGCCTCTGAGAGATGCACACGTGCGGCACCTCGACGTATCCTCCTTCCTCGGTCCAGCAAGTGGGGTGGAGAGATAGGTTGGATCTACAACATGACGGCGTGGTGCAAGCGGTGGAGAGTTTCTGCGGCAGGGCTTCGCCTACGCGCAGTCGGGAGGGAGAGAGAGAGGAGGGGCAGCAGGGCGGCTAGGGCTTGAGGAGGACGTGTGGCGAGGGTGCTCCCCCAGCCCTCTTTATATAGAGGGGTGGGCGGCTGGCCCTTGCCCCTCCCCCAATCCCTAGGGCCGACGTCCAAGGAGGGGGAGGAGTGGGGGGCAAGTCCCCCCCTTCTAGAAGCTCCCCTAGGGTTTCCCCTAGGGCTTGGCCGGCTAGGCCTATGGGGCCTTGTGCCCCTAGCCCAATGCGGCTAGGGCACTCCCTCGTAGGCCCACGCCCCCTCCAGACAAGTGGGGCCACGTTGGTCCCACTCCGGAAGGTTCTAGAAGCTTTCGGTACAATACCGAATAACCCGAAACAATTCCAAACTCCAAAATATGCTTTCCCTTATATGAATCTTATTCTCCGGACCATTCTGGAACCTCTCGTGATGTCCTGGATCTCATCCGAGACTCCGAACAAAAAACTCATAAACTAATTATCCAATCTATCCTAGCGTCGAGACACGTTAAGTGTGTGACCCTTCGGGTTCGAGAATATGCAGACATGATCTTCTATCAATAATCAACAGCGGGGTCTGAAAACCCATATTGACTACCACACATTCATCGATGATCATATCGGATGAGCCATGATGCCAGGATTCAATCAATCCCATATATATATTCCCTTCGTCTCGCGATATTTTACTTGCCCGAGATTCGATCGTCGGTACCGGCATACCTAGTTCAATCTCGTTCACAACAAGTACTTTACTCGTTCCGTAATCCGATATCACTTTGTGATTAACTCCTTAACCACGTGCTTGCAAGCGGTGTTGATATCGATTACCGAGTGGGCCCGAAGTATATCTCTCCGACTTGGGAGGGACAAATCCCATCTCGATACATAAAACCCAACAGGTATTTTCCGATCACCTGAGAGACACCTTTATGATCACCCTCTCATAGGATGACGTTTGATGACCTCAAAGCTTTCTTCCGATACCAGGGAGTTGCATTATCTCATGGTCTAAGGAATACAATATTTGACATAAGAAAAGCTTCGCAAAGATGAAACGATGACACGATCTAATTTCTCTGCTTAATTTGGTTTTGTCCATCATATCATTCTCCCAATGATATGATCTCATTATTAATCGACAACTTATGTCTATGGTTAGGAAACCTTAACCATCATTAATCAATGAGCTAGTCCATAGAGGCGTACTAGGGACACGGTGTTGTTCACAAACCACACAAGTATTAAAGTTTCCGCTTAATACAATTCTAGCATGGAATATAAACTTTATCATGAACAAGAATTATAATAATAACATCTTTATTATTGCCTCCAGGGCATAATTCCAACAGTCTCCCACTTGCACTAGAGTCAATAATCTAGTTTACATCTAGCAACAATCTAACACCCATGGCACTAAGGTGCTGATCATGTTTTGCACGTGGAAGAGGTTTAGTCAATGGATCTGCAACATTCAGATCTGTATGTACTTTGCTAATCTTCAGATCTCCATCTGCTATATAATCTCGGATTATATGAAACTTGCGGTTGATATGCTTTGTCTTTGGATGATATCTTGGTTCCTTAGCCAGTGCTATGGCGCCAGTGTTGTCACACAATATCTCCAGTGGTCCAAGGCACTTGGAACCACACCAAGCTCAGTGATGAAGTTCCTGATCCAAACTCCTTCACTTGACGCTTCTGCAGCAACAAAGTATTCCGCTTCTACTGTAGATCTCGCGATAACGCTTTGCTTGCATCTTCTCCAGCTCACAACTCCTCCATTCAAAATATAAACGTATCCTGTCTGAGATTTAGAATCATCCTTGTCGGTGTCGAAACTAGCATCGATGTAACCCTTTACGACGAGTTGTTCATCACCTCCATAGACCAAGAACATTTCTTTAGTCCTATTTAAGTACTTTAGGATGTTCTTCACGGCTGTCCAGTGTTCCACTCCTGGATCACTTTGGTATCGGCTCGTCAAACTAAGAGCATTGGACACATCCGGTCTAGTACACAGCATGGCATACATGATAGAACCTATGGCCGAGGCATAAGGCACTTTGCTCATAGCTTCTCTATCATTTACCGTAGCTGGACACTGAGCCCTGCTCAATATCTTACCTGAAAACATAGGCACTGAACCTTTGTTTGCCTTATCCATTCTGAACCTTTTCAGAACTTTATCTAGGTATGTACTTTGGCTTAAAGCTATCAGGCGTATTTGTCTATCTCTATAGATTTTGATGCCCAATATATAAGCAGCTTCCCCTAGGTATTTCATTGAAAAACATTTGTTCAAATAACTCTTCACATCGTTAAGCATGTCAATGTCATTTCCAATAATCAATATGTCATCCACATATAGTACTAGAAATGTCACTGAGCTCCCACTCACTTTCTTGTAGATACAAGCTTCATAGAAATTTGGAACAAATCCAAAGCTCTTGATCACTTGATCAAAACGAAGGTTCCAACTCCGAGATGCTTGCTTCAGTCCATAAATGGAACGCTGAAGTTTGCATACTTTATCAGCATCCTTAGGATCGACAAATCCTTCGGGTTGCATCATATACAACTCTTCATCAATGTTGCCATTGAGAAACGCAGTCTTGACATCCATCTGCCATATTTTATAATCATGAAACACATCAATTGCTAATAAAATCCGAATGGACTTAAACATCGCTACGGGAGAGAAAGTCTCATCGTAGTCAACACCTTGAACTTGTCGAAAACCTTTCGCGACAAGTCGAGCTTTATAGACAGTAACATTACCATCCGCGTCCGTTTTCTTCTTGAAGATCCATTTGCACTCAACAGCCTTTCGGTCGCTAGGAGGGTCCACCAAAGTCCATACTTGGTTTTCGCTCATGGATCCTAATTCGGATTTCATGGCCTCTAGCCATTTCTTAGAGTCTGGGCTCATCATCGCTTCCTCATAGTGCGCAGGTTCACTGTCGTCTACTAACAAGACAGTTAAGACAGGGTTGCCGTACCACTCAGGAGGGGCACGTGACCTTGTCGACCTGCGACGTTCAGTAGTAGCATCGTCCGAAGCTTCATGATCCTTGTAATTTGCTTCCTCTATTGTCGGTGCAGACGGCACTGGAACAATTTCAGGTGCTGCGCTACTCTCCAACTCAAGAGAAGGTTCAACAACCTCATCTAGCTCTACTTTCCTCCCACTCACTTCTTTCGAGAGAAACTCCTTATCAAGAAAGGATCCGTTCTTTGCGACAAACACTTTGCCTTCGGATCTATGATAGAAGGTATACCCAATAGTTTCCTTAGGGTATCCTATGAAGACGCATTTCTCCGCTTTGGGTTCGAGCTTGTCTGGCATCAACTTCTTGACGTAAGCTTCGCATCCCCAAACTTTAAGAAACGACAACTTAGGTTTAGCACAAAACCACAGTTCATACAATGTCGTCTCAACGGATTTAGATGGTGCCCTACCTAAAGTGAATGCAGCGGTTTCTAATGCATAACCCCAAAATGATAACGGCAAATCAGTAAGAGACATCATTGATCGCACCATATCTAATAGAGTTCGATTCTGGCGTTCATACACACCATTGCGCTGTGGTGTTCCGGGTGGCGTGAGTTGTGAAACTATTCCGCTTGCTTTAAGATGCGTGAGAAAATTGTAACTCAAATATTCACCTCCACGATCGGATCGTAGAAATTTAATTTTTCTGTTACGATGGTTTTCCACTTCATTCTGAAATTCTTTGAACTTTTCAAATGTTTCAGATTTATGTTTCATTAAGTAGATATACCCATATCTACTTAAGTCATCAGTAAAAGTGAGAAAGTAGCGATATCCACCGCGCGTCGAAACACTCATCGGTCTGCATACATCGGTGTGTATGATTTCCAACAAGTCCGTTGCTCGCTCCATCATTCCGGAGAACGGGGTTTTTATCATATTGCCCATGAGGCATGGCTCGCATGTGTCAAATGATTCAAAATCAAGAGACTCCAAAAGTCCATCAGAATGGAGTTTCTTCATGCGTCTTACACCAATATGACCTAGACGGCAGTGCCACAAATAAGTAGTATTATAACTATCTACCTTGCATCTCTTAGCCTCAATGTTATGGATGTGTGTTTCATCCCTTTCGAGATTCAGAAGAAATAAACCATTCACAACAGGTGCATGACCATAAAAGATGTTACTCATATAAATAGAACAACCATTATTCTCAGATTTAAATGAATAACCGTCTTGCAATAAACACGATCCAGATATGATGTTCATGCTCAACGCATGCACATAATAACATTTATTGAGGTTTAAAACTAATCCCGAAGGTAAAACTAAGGAGAGCGTGCCGACGTCCATCACATCAACTCTTGATCCGTTGCCAACGCGCATCGTCACCTCATCCCTCGCCAGCCGCCGTCTATTCCGTAGCTCCTGTTTCGAGTTACAAATATTAGCAACTGAACCAGTATCAAATACCCAGGCACTACAACGAGGGCTAGTAAGGAAAACATCAATAACATGTATATCAAATATACCTTTGATGGTGCCAGCCTTCTTGTCCGCTAAGTACTTCGGACAGTTGCGCTTCCAATGACCCTTGTCCTTGCAATAGAAGCACTCAGTGTCCGGCTTAGGTCCAGACTTGAGCTTCTTCTCAGCAGGGGCAACGCGCTTTCCGCCGCCTTTCTTGAAGGGCTTGTTTGCACCCTTACCTTTCTTAAAGCTGGGGGGCTTGTTGACCATCAACACATGATTATCCTTCTTGATGTCCACCTCCGCAGCTTTCAGCTTAGCGAAGAGCTCGGTGATCATATCAGTGGAACCAATCTGATTATGAGTAACTACAAAGCCTTTGTAGCTAGGAGGGAGTGATTGCAGAACCCTGTCAATCTTGAGCTCCTCTAGAATCTTGCAGTCCAGTTGCTCAAGGCGTTGAGTGTAGCCCGACATCTTTATGGCGTGCTCACTAACGGAACTCCCTCCATCTTGCAGTTAAAGAATTTCTCAGAGATCTCATATCTCTCATGGGCCTGAGTCTGAAACATAGTTTTCAGTTCCTCAAGGATCTCAAAGGGCCCGGGGAAATCTTCAAAACGATTTTGAAGGTCCGATTCCATAGCAAACAACATGGTGCTCTTAATCACACCATAATCATCTTTGCATGACTAATAAACAGCTTTCTCATCAGCCGGCGCATCTACAGCAGGGGCGTCACCTAGCGCTTTCTCAAGGACATAGTCCTTCTGTCCGCCAGAGAGAATGATTCTCAGATTGCGGAACCAGTTGGTGAAGTCAGACCCATTGTTCTTAAGCTTTTCTTCCTCAGCAAAAACGTTGAAGTTGAAGTTGGACTTAGCCATTTGATCTACAAAATTTTCAAGTACAATTTAGACTATGTTCATGATAACTAGTTCAACTATTAATCAAATTACTAGATGAACTCCCACTAAATTCAACATCCCTCAAGTTGTTTAGTGAACATGATCCAAATTCACCACACCTAATCCGATCTTCACGAGAAGAGATGTGGTTTCAATGGTGGACAACGAAGTGTCGATCATATCATTCATATGACTCATGCTTAACCTTTCGGTTCATGTGTTTCGAGGCTATGTCTGTACATGCTAGGCTCGTCAAGTCAAACCCAAGTATTTCCGCGTGTGCAAAACTGGCTTGCACCCGTTGTATGTGAACGTAGAGTTTATACCCGATCATCACGTGATGCTTGAACACGACGAACTTTTGCAACGGTGCATACATGGGGAGAACACAGTTTTATCTTGATCTTTAAGTGAGGAATCATCTTATAATGCTACCGTCGCGATCTAAGCATAATAAGATACATAAAAGGATAAACATCACATGCATATAACTTTATGTGACATGATATAGCCAATCTTCGCGCAATGATCTCCATCTTGTGCGTGCCAGCATGATCTCCATCACTCCACCATGATTGCCTCCACCACGAATAGAAACTACAACTATTGCTAACTACTTAGCGATAAAGTAAAGCTATTACATGGCGTATAAGAAGTTGACACATAGGTCATACACAATTATAAAGACAACCATATGGCTCCTGCCGGTTGTGTACTCATCGACATGCAAGTCGTGAAACATTACAAAACATGATCATTGCATACAACATACACATCACATCTTGGGCCATACCATATCACAGAAAACACTCCCTGCAAAAACAAGTTAGACGCCTCTACTTTGTTGTTGCATGTTTTATGTGGCTTATGGGAGTAACAAGCTAAGAACGATTCTTCCCTACGTAAAGCCACAACAGTGATATTATGGTTGCCAAACTCCGGTGTAAATCCCATGACAACTATAGTGAGAGAAACTGGCATCCACCAGCCGCATGTGTGGAACAAGCCACACGTCAAGTGCGGAGCCGGTCTCGCGAACGAGGTCACGTAAAGTTGGCCTGGACCGCTTCGATCTCACTATCCCGCGTCATAAGAAGTACACAAACAAGAGGCTTGCAATAGAAAACATCAACACCCGCAACAATCATGTTGCGTTCTACTCGTGAAACACATCTACGCATAGATCTAGCTCTGATACCACTGAAGGGTTTCGCAGCATAGTAAATCAAATTTTTTTCTACGGATGCGAACGGAAAGCCAAGATCTAATCTAGGAGATGCAAACAACGAGGGGGGAATAGATGAGATCTTCATACCCTTAAAGATTCGCACAGCGGAACGTTCAACGAACGTGGTTGATGTAGTCGTACTCGCTTCTCCTCCTCGCGATCCGATCTGATCCAACACCGCAAGTGGCGATGCCTCCGAGATATGCACATGTGCGGAACCTCGACGTCTCCTCCTTCCTCGGTCCAGCAAGTGGGGTGGAGAGATAGGTTGGATCTACAACACGACGGCGTGGTGCAAGCGGTGGAGAGTTTCTGCGGCAGGGCTTCGCCTACGCGCAGTCGGGAGGGAGAGAGAGAGGAGGGGCAGCAGGGCGGCTAGGGCTTGAGGAGGAGGTGTGGGGAGGGTGCGCCCCCAGCCATCTTTATATAGAGGGGTGGGCGGCTGGACCATGCCCCTCCCCCAAGCCCTAGGGCCGGCGGCCAAGGAGGGAGGAGTGGGGGGCAAGTTTACCCCCCCTTCTAGAAGCTCCCCTAGGGTTTCCCCTAGGGCTTGGCCGGCTGGGCCTATGGGGCCTTGTGCCCCTGGACCAATGCGGCCAGGGCACTCCCTCGTAGGCCCACACCCCCTCCCGACAAGTGGGGCCACGTTGGTCCCACTCCGGAAGGTTCTAGAAGCTTTCGGTACAATACCGAATAACCCGAAACAATTCCGAACTCCAAAATCGACTTTGCCTTATATGAATCTTATTCTCCGGACCATTCCGGAACCTCTCGTGACTCCTGGATCTCATCCGAGACTCCGAAAAAAAACTCATAAACCAATTATCCAATCTATCCTAGCGTCGAGACACGTTAAGTGTGTGACCCTTCGGGTTCGAGAATATGCAGACATGATCTTCTATCAATAATCAACAGCGGGGTCTGGAAACCCATATTGACTCCCACACATTCATCAATGATCATATCGGATGAAGCACGATGCTAGGATTCAATCAATCCCATATATATATTCCCTTCGTCTCGCGATATTTTACTTGCCCAAAATTCGATCGTCGGTACCGGTATACCTAGTTCAATCTCGTTCATAGCAAGTACTTTACTCGTTCTGTAATCCGATATCACTTTGTGATTAACTTCTTAACCACATGCTTGCAAGCAGTGTTGATATCGATTACCGAGTGGGCCCGAAGTATATCTCTCCGACTTGGGAGGGACAAATCCCATCTCGATACATACAACCCAACAGGTATTTTCCGATCACCTGAGAGACACCTTTATGATCACCCTCTCATAGGATGACGTTTGATGACCTCAAAGCTTTCTTCCGATACCAGGGAGTTGCATTATCTCATGGTCTAAGGAATACAATATTTGACATAAGAAAAGCTTCGCAAAGATGAACACGATGACACGATCTAATTGCTCTGCTTAATTTGGGTATTTCCATCATATCATTCTCCCAATGATATGATCTCATTATTAATCGACAACTCATGTCTATGGTTAGAAAACCTTAACCATCATTAATCAATGAGCTAGTCCATAGAGGCGTACTAGGGACATGGTGTTGTTCACAAACCACACAAGTATTAAATTTTGCGCTTAATACAATTCTAGCATGGAATATAAACTTTATTATGAACAAGAATTATAATAATAACATCTTTATTATTGCCTCTAGGGCATAATTCCAACAATTTTTTCTTTGACCTTTGAAGATACGGGTGTCAAATTTTCGATCGAAACATACATGCAATATTGATAATCTTTAGAAAAATTATATGAATCATGTATGATTCTTTGCAGAAAATATATGGCTGGGCTTGCGCTAGTAACATCATATTTCCTGGCATATTTGGTTTGCAGAAAGTTGTGTCCTCCTGCAAGAATCTTGTGTGAATCTGTTGTGAATCTTGTGTTGAAAAAATTATATGAAAATCTTGTGTGAAAAAGATCTAGTGAAGATTCATTTGAGTTTTGGTGTTACCCATAATCAAATTTGATTCTTGTTAGTAGTTTCAAAAAAGATCTATTGAAGATTCATTTGAGTTTTAGTGTTGCCCACGTATCTTAAAAAAATTATCTTGGAAAAAATATGAAACTTGTATGGATATTTCTAGAAAAATTCTTAAAAAAGAATTCTATGAAATATTGTTGAATATTATTGAAAAAATAATTATGTAAGAAATTGTTAATTAAATTATATTAATTAGATTGGCTAATTAAAACTGGCTAATTAAATTAAATAAAGATGTATATGTGAATCACGTTCTTTTCTTGAAGAATCCCACCGTTGTTTATTTCTACAGTTTCACAGTTCATCCTGTACCTGTAGTCAACCATTAAGCCGCACACCCTGGAGAGTGATAAATTAAAAGAAAATTCTCTATGTAACAAGTGGGGAGACAAACAACGACGAAATATGTGTAAAACTTAAAAACACTAGGGCCTGAGAAGCAAAACTGTAATAGACTCAAGAAGTGAGATGGGAGGGTTGTTCTGTAAAAAGACTAGCACGAATCTCTAATAATTAGAAGGCAGTGATGGTGCTGGAGGCCAAACCTTAGGGGGGAATTGCATTGTCCTTTGCACAAAGGACAGCCAGCCAAGAAACAAAAATACAATCGAGACCGAAAAATTCTTTGAGCTTGATGCCAACGCCTGTCACCTGCCTTTGACACCACAACAGCAGCCACCAAAGGAAATAATAGATCACCTCCTCACCCGAGCTCGAAGCGGCTCCATCGCTGATATGCAGCTTTGCGGACCTCCAAGGTGGCTCAACCAAGGTGAAACCATTATCGTTGAACGAATCAGACCGGGACAGCACCCTGGACACGTCATCGAACTCCAGATCTAGCACCCCGCACGACTAAGACGTCGGAGGAGGAAACCATACCTGCCATCCACGAACCACGAACCCAGCACGCGATCCACCATCTTCTAGATTTCGTCGATACAGATCACAATCTGCATCCGCTCCTTGACTACCTCCCAGGTTCCACACGTCGGAGCTGGAGAAAACGCTGCCACAGCGATGGATCCTGAGGACACAAATCCACCACAAGTATGTCGCCACCGTCGCACCATCCTTGCTTGAACAGCCTAAAAATGAATCTACGTTGGTTAAAAACTATCCACATGCGTGGATCCGGCAACCCCCTCACCACCGATGACCTAGGTCGTCGGCGGGGGGAGCCGCCGGAGGCCGGCGTCGGAAGGCTTGTGCCGTAAGGCAAGCAAGATCTGTTTCTCCTGGCGGCGGCGCCTGGGAAGATAGCCAGTCTATCTAGGTCAGTTCTAGACAATACAAACAAAGATGTACGTATGTGATACGGTGTCGGTTTCCTTTTGGATGTGTATAACCCCGATGATCAGTAGATGGTGGGGAGTTTTTCGCAATGGGCCAAAGGCTGACGGAGCAATACCGCGTGGAGGTGAAAGGCCTACGGGTCATCAACTTCGGATAAAAGAAACGGAAAATCTAGCTAGCGATCGGTCGGTGGAAGTAAAAATCTGGCGGACGTGCATGCAGTGCGTTGCTACTAAACGACAAAACAAATCAAAGCCAGCAAAGAATCAAATCGAAAATTTAAAATGTTTTATAGATCAATATGTTTATCCGATTTAGGATCTATTTTCACAGTTGAGCTAGTCGCGACGAGATCTTCGAAACTAGATCCCATGTTGGTATGTTTCGATGAATTTTTTCAGACCAAAAAGTTATCCACCCCTAACACTTGAGTTATCCATATCATAATATGTAAGTTATCCATCCTATATCATATAAGTTACCCATGTATAAACAGGTTAGGTCGAGGCGTTCTCAAATTTCCCATATGGGTAACTTTTACATATTTTCGTCTCATGAAACCTTGATTAACGCATCGACGAGCAATGAGGCTCGGTACCTAATACCCTTTGAGGCTTTTTCACTCGTACGCCACGGTAGCGACGATGTGCAAAGCTGAGCCGCTAGACTACCGATTGTACTTTATATCTATTTACTATAACTTAGGGGGTGGATGGGGGCATAAGATATCATTTATTATATCATGCAAAAAATGTTTAGATTTAATTCCTTCAAAAAAAGTATGCTTGATGTTCGCAATAGTCTTTTGAGCCCGTACGCCTCTCGTGTTGACCAACGACGAAGCAGAGACGCTAGAGTAACTTCTGTATTCTGTCTCCGGTTAATTTTTATAGTGGTGGATAACTTATATGTTATTGGTTGGGTAACTTAAATGTTAAAGTATGGATAACTCTTGTGTTATCGGTGAATAATTATTGTATAATGTCATGGATAATTTTTTTATCTCTATATAGAACTTTATACAATCTTCAGAATAACTTTAGTTCTCTTTATGTCCACCATTACGTTTAAGACTTGGTTACCTCTATCTTAATTAATTACATGTATGATAGATTTACTTGATTTGGACAGGTTACCTAGGTGTCAGTATATCGAGTCTTCGAGGTCGACGCGGTGAAACAAGTCGTAGGAGTTTATATTTGTGTTTACGCATGTATAAAAAAATCAAACACACGGTTTGTACATAGGGTGGATAACTTATGTAATATCAGGTGGGTAACATACGTGGTTCAATATGAATAACTTTGTGTTACAGATGGATAACTTTTGGGTCTGAAAAAAAGTTCTCGAAAAATATTGATATGGGATCTAGTTTTGAAGCCCTCGTCGCGACTAGCCCAATGGCGAAAACAGATCTAAAATCGGATATACGGTTTGACCTATAAGTCATTTTGAATTTTTAGATTTTCAAATTTAAATTACTCTCGAAATAGGCTTTCGCCCCGCTTTATAAATAAAGCAATCGTCGACCACAAATATCACAGTACATAGACACACACACCACATGCTGGGGCCACAGCACAAGACATCCCAACTCGGACACCACCCAACGAAGGAAAGGAAGAACGCCTCGCCATGGGAGTGAACGCCGAAGACACTAGGACGGGCTACGAGGGAGCCGCTGAGCCGCCTCCAAGAGTCGGTGAAGGGTCGCGTCCAACCTTGCCTTGTCCCGCTGTCTACACAACGGGTACCAAAGCTGCAGAGAAGCCAGAAAATGAAACACCGAGTCAGACGCACGCCTAGGGAGAATCTTCTCAATAACCATCTTATTCCGGATGTTCCAGAGGGACCACGACATGGCTGCGAACACAAGCCAGAAGAGTCGAGGACCCTTCCCAGCTCGGTTTGCTTGGGTTTCTAGGAATTCACCGAGATCTTGGGCCAGCCAATCCGGGCCCAACGCCTCTCCGGTGAAACTCCACAGAAACCGGGCCGCAGGACAGGTGAACAATATGTGGGTGCCCATTTCAGGGACCCCACATAATGGACATAATTCGTCCCTCGGCCCATGTCTCTTGGCCACCTCCACTCCCGAGGGGAGCCTATCGCGTAAAAGTTGCCATACAACTTTTTTTGTCTTCAGCGGGAGCGGTGCTGTCCAGAGGTGCTTGGTCCAGGGGAGAGTGGCCTGGCCAAAGAGGGCCCTATATGCTGAGCAAACCGAGAAAGATCCGGACGGGGAGAGAGTCCAAGAGACGCTATCAGGTTCATTGGCCAAGGAGGCCGGGAGCTCAGCCCTGAGTTCCCTCCATGCTACCGTTTCCTCCGGGCCGAAGGTACGACGGAACGAGATGTTCCATGTACCTCCCAGTGCCGCGTTGGATACACGTAGCGCTGGGTCGGAACAGATGGCGAACAGACTCGGGAAGGCCTCCTGCAGCGGGCGCTCACGGAGCCAGGGGTCCAGCCAGAACATGGTCCCCTCTCCATTCCCAATGGAGAAGACGATACCATGCCTGATCTCACGCTTGATCTCCTGAATGGAGTGCCAGAATTGGGACCCCTCGCTACAATCATAGTCCAGAAGGGGCCGACCGCGCAGGTACTTGGCCTTGATGAGTTTGAGCCACATGCCACCATCATCACACAAGATACGCCAAACCCATCTAAGCATAAGGGCCTTGTTGAACTGGCGGGATGCAAGGATTCCTATGCCCCCAACCTCCTTGGGGGCGCAGATGTCCGCCCACTTGACCATGTGGTAGTTTTGGCGGCCCAAGGAGTCTTGCCAGAAGAACCTCGACAACTCCTTGTCAAATGTCCCATGCACTCCCTCGGGGAGGAGGTACATGCCTATCATATACATGGGCAGGCTAGACATACAGGAGTCGATCAGGACAGTCTTGCTACCTTTAGAGGTAAATCTACCACGCCAAGGTACGGACCTCGAGCGCACCCTATCCGCGAGCGGGTCCAGGTCCCTGATAAGGATCCTGGTGTCGCGGATCGGCATCCCCAGGTAGGTAATGGGGAAGGAGGCTAGCCGACAGTTGAAATTGTCAGCTATCCTCTGCTGCTCGTCCTGGGAGAACCCTAGTGCGATGATCTCGCTCTTATCAAAATTGATACGGAGGCCAAACATCTCCTGGAAGCAGAGGAGGAGGAATTTGAGGTTTGCAATGTCCAGCGTCGAGCCTTCAATCATGATCATCGTGTCGTCTGCGTACTGAAGCTGGGTGATGCCGCCCCCTGGGATAGGGTGACCTACCACGCCGGAGATGTGGCCGGCCGCCTTCGCTTTCTCAAGCATTTCCGCGAGGGCATCAATAGCAGCGTTGAAGAGGAGGGGGGACATGGGGTCCCCCTGGCGAACACCACATGAGGGCCGGAAGTATGGCCCTATCTCGTCATTTACATTAATTGCGTTGCTCCCGGTCATGACGAACTGCATTATCCAGGTGATCAGGCGGTCGTCAAATCCTCGCCTAATGAGGACCTGACGCAGGAACCGCCAGTCTAGACGATCGTAGGCCTTCTGGAAGTCCAGCTTCAAGAAGATGCCCTTCATTCGTTTGGACTTGATCTCGTGGATAATCTCATGGAGGGCCAGGATCCCATCATGTATAAATCTGCCCTTGAGAAAGGCAAATTGATACTGGTGGGTGAGGCGCTCCATGACCGGGGCAAGGCAAGAGGCGCAAACTTTCGCGAAGATCCGTTGTATGACATTGAGGACCGTGATGGGCCTGAACTGGCGAATATCCGAGGCCCCCAAAACTTTAGCGATCAGAGTGATAACTCCCAGATTCAGTCGCCCCATCACGAGGGTCCCTGTGTAGAATTCCTGGAACATGGGCATGACGACCGGTTGGAGTTCCCTCCAGAACGTCTAGAAGAAAGATACCGGGAGGCCATCAGGGCCTGGGGCGGAGTTGGCCTTCATGGCCTTCACCGCCCGCGCAACTTCCTCTGGCAGGAATGGGAGGGTGAGCTCCGCATTCTCGTCAGCTGTGACTCTGGCCCCACTAGGCCAAAAGTCGGCGGCCAACGCGACCCCCGTAAGGGGTCCTGCCAAGAAGAGCTCCTTATAAAAGGAGTAAATATGGGCGGAGATCTCCCCCGGATCCTCAAGGAGGAGCGCACCGTCCCAGAGGCAGGGAATAGAACATTTCCTACGGCGACCATTGGCCACCGCATGGAAGTATGCCGTGTTCGCATCCTCTTGGAGAAGCCAGTTCTGGTGGCTGCGTTGTCGCCAGAACAACTCCTCCCCCTTGTAGATCTCGACGAGCGAAGTCTCTAAGGCATAACGGTGGGACCACTCATCAGCGGAGAGGCCCACCGAGTCTGCCGCCAGGTCCAGAGTACGGATCTCCTCCAGCAACGAAGCCTTCTGGAGTCGCGTTGCTACACCCAAGTTGGCCCCCCATCCCTTCATGAATTGGCGGGCCAACTTGGCGCAGTTATGCCAGACGTCCACCGCGTTAAAGCGTCTGGGGGGGGGCAGCCGCCGCCGCCACCCAGTTGGCTTTCACCACTTCCACGAAACCTGGCTGTTGGAACCAGAAGTTTTCGAAGTGGAAGCGATTCAGCCGTGGTGGTGAACTCCCCCCAGTCGAAAGCAGCAGTGGGACATGGTCCGAACCAACCCTGGTAATGGCGCGAAGGGAGCAGAGAGGGAAGGCGACCTCCCAGTCCACAGAAATTAGAACACGGTCCAAGACACTCCTGACCGGGTCCACCCTGTTGTTCGTCCACGTGAAGCGGGCACCCACTCTCATGATCTCTCTAAGAGCGAGATCAGCGATACAATCGTTGAACATCCGCATGCGCGGGACGTCTACGTTGTGGGAGCTCTTATCCTCATGGGACCGAATCAGGTTGAAGTCTCCCGCCACCACCATCGGCGTGGAGCAGCGGTCGACCTTCGCCTTCAGTTCCTCGAGGAAGGCTGGGGAGCGGCTATGGTCCGCGGGTCCATAGACGATGATGACCTTCCACCAGAGATGGGAGTGTCTGTGGGTGAGTAACACGCTCACAAAGAATTCCCCGCGATCCATATCGTCCACCTTGAAGGTATTCTCCTTGGCACCAAGGAGGATGCCTCCAGAGTGTCCCACTGCCGGAAACCAGTTCCAAGCGAACCTGTGTCGCGACAAGCCCTGGAGCTCTGAAATCTGGAAGTCTTGCCTGATTGTCTCCTGGAATCCAATGATGTCAACGTTCTCCTAGCGCATGTAGTCTCTAATCTGGCGTCTTCGACAGTCATTTCCAAACCCCCGGATGTTCCAGATGAGCGATATGATAGCATGCCAACTCATTGGACAACCTACTTGGATTTGGTCACCTTATGGGGGACAGATCTTGTCTTCCGGGACGACGAAGGCGTAGAACTCGGTCTAGGCGGCCTCCCTAGAGATCCCCCCCTGGGTGGCGGCCAAATGGCGCTGCTGAGGAGAACCCACCATCCCGGATCCGGGATCAGATGTCCCAGTTCCTGACGGTGTCAAGGTTTCCCCTGCTGGCGTGCAGCATGTGCACGCGCAGCGGCGAGGGACCCCTCGTAAATCTCCCTAGCTTTAATCGCCTCAATCTGCTCGAGCCTCGGGCCTCGTTCCCCGCGGAAGACCACGCCACAGTCAGCCGCCACATGTGCAAGATGCTCGAGAGGGAAGTCATCCAAGACCGAGAACCTGGAACCTGATGGGGAGGAGAGGGAGGCAGAGGGGCAGGGGGAGGGGCTTTCTTGGGGGTACCTGAGTCAAGGTTGCGAGCTGCAGTCCTCTGGGACGCCAGCTGGGACACCGTGGGCACCACCCCCGGGCTCTCCGCCCTGACCCGTGCCAGACGAGCACTCTGGCGCGAAGGAGGGGGCACCGGGCGGGGAGGGCGTGGCAGACGAGTCTTGGGGCCAGCCGCGGGAGTGGTGGGGAAGACCGTCACTGGCTCGTCCGGGTGCGGCGCCGGGGTCGCTGGGACCAGCGACGGAGATCCCCGGGACGAAGCTGGAGTAGAGCCCGGGGACAACGAGTAGCAGAGGACTCCTGGAGAGCGAGGTGACGAGGGGGCGGTGACCACCATCCCCACACTCCCGGAATCCCTGTCGGACTCCACCTGTGGCTCCTCTGGTGCCTCATCGGGGATCTCCGCGGAGAGTGGGTCCAGAGCCATGTGGCCACTGAACTCCTCAGACTGTTTGAAGTTGGAGCCGTACTGAGCGATCTGGAGGTCGGGAGGACCCTGTGAGGGGGGCATCAGGGGCAGCTGGTGGGACGCCGACGAAGCAGCTGCGGACGAGCCCGCAGCTGGAGGGGCCGGGGGAGAGGGGGCCGGAGTCTGAGACTCCCCTCCCAAGTCGTCGTCATCAGAGTCCTCTCCAGATGACCTCCCCCCTCCTGTAGAGTGGTCACCAGAGGGGGGACCGAGAGGGGAGGGGGAGGGAGTCCGTCATCCGCCTGGTCCTCGTCCAGCTCCACTGTCAGGATCCTCCCCTCCGTACCGAAGTAGAAGGGAGGGAGGGCCCTGGGAGCAGAGCTGGGTCCGGGCAAAGCACCTGCATGCGGATCGGTCCCGCCCCCATGCGAGAGGTCTCATCCACCACGACAAGCTTACCCACTGCCTGAGCTACTAGCTCCAGGATGGGCAACGTCCGAACCCGCGCCTCCTCCGGGAAGCCAAGGATCCGCACCCACACCGCCGAAAGAGTCGAGGTCATTGCAGGGTGGGCGGTCGATGGCGCGATGGAGATCTGCACCTTGCTGGTCGGGAGGGTGAGGGCGGTGCTGCAGGCACTGATGGAGAGGATCTCGGCAGACAGGAAGGACACCGCGAACTGGGTCGGGGAGATCTCCCGGGCACTCCAGGTGTGTCCCGGCATCATCTGCCGGAGCTCCTCCTGGATGAACTCTGCGGAGATCACCACCGAGGCCGGGATCTCCTGTCCCTCCACCACGGTGACCACAGCCAAGTTCTTGGGTACCGACATCGCCACCCCTCGATGTCGATGTAGTAGAACCCCCCGGCAATGGAGTGTGCGAGGTACTCCAACTGCTGTGAGGCCCGACACGGGGGGGGGGGGGGCGACACCGAGGAGCGAGATGCTGGGACCAGGGGCCGACGCCGACTTCTTCTTCTTGTTCTTCTTCTTCTTTTTCTTCTTCCCCGGTTCAGGGGGGCCCGGGGGTGAGGCGCGATGGGGGGAGCGAGGCCGGTGAGCCTCCCTGTCCCGGCGCCATTCCGGAACAGTCCTTCCCGCCTCCGTAGACGCCCTCTCCCTTTGGAGCAGGTACTGCCGGAGCCTCTGCTCCACGCGGCGACCCTCCGGAGACGGGTCACGGGGCGGCCCGGCCCAGCCAGCGCGCCCCTGGGGTCCCTGCCCCCGCCGCCCCTCGCGGTGAGGCGACCTGCCCCGTCCCTGGGAGCGGAAGGGGGAGGAGGAACGCCTCGGGGACCTCTGCAGGGGCGGGGAGCGGCGTCCCGGCGCCCTGTAGGGCTGCGCCCGGGGCGGACGCGGCAGCGAGGCGCGGTGAGGCGGCGGCGAGCGGCAGGGAGGAGATCTACGGCGCGGAGGCGGCGGGCTCCGGCGCGGGGGAGGCGGGCTGCGCGGCCTCTTGCGGGACGCCTCCGCGTAGGACATGGCTCCGGTGGCGAGGGGGGAGGGAGAGTCGGCCGGCGGCGGGGCAGAGGTTGGATGGGGGTTGCAGCAAGGCGGCGTCTGGGGGAGAGGCGCGAGGGCGGGGGCTGGGACTGCGCGGTGGATCCAGGAGAGAACCCTAATGGGTCGGCTCCCCGTGTCGGCCCCGCCACGGCCCAACCAGCCTCCACTCCGGCCCACCACGGTCCCACCACGGCCCAGCCGCGCGTCCTGTCCGCGCCAGGCCTGGACCGGGATTGGGCCGGCAACAGGCCCAACTCCCACCCACGGCCCAGCCACGGCACACCCGACCAGGGTCACCGGCTCCAGGTGACAGGGCGCCGCCGGGGAGGAGGTCGCCGGCGCCGGCGTCGACGATGGTGGGATCACCAGGGGGGCCCCGATGAACCCTCCGTCGCCGCGCTAGCAGCCGCGTCCCCTGCCTCAGGGGTGACCCGCGGGAAGGCGATGAGCGGCGGCCGGAGGAGCAGCCGCGGGGGAGGGGGCCGGCGAGCCTGCTACTTCGGCCTGGGGGACCGGACGTGGCGCGCCGCCGACAGGAAATCCGCCAACGTGGGGGAGGGAGGGGGGAGCATCTCCGGGCAACCTCCGCCACCACCGCCTCTGCCTCCTCTTCCTCGTCAGCGACGTCGGCCCAGCAGCGTCCGCGGAGGTCCTCCGCGCCCTTCGCCGGGGCGCGCGACGGCGACGGGGACGGGGCCATCGTGCACGGACAGGCCACCTGCAAAAGCAGCGGCTTTCGCCGGGAGGGGAAGGAGACAACCTGCGGGACGACGACGGCGAGCAGCAGCACCCGCCGGGGAAACCACAGCTGCGACTAGGACGGCGAGCAGAGCCTTCAAATTTAAATTAGACACCGCTATTTTATTGTTTTATGATTAACAACTAAATAGGCACTTATTAGACCTAGACCACCTCATACATCCTACACATATCTTCATGCATGTATGCTCGGTATGCATGCCCGACCCTGATGAGTGCTTTTCTCTAAACGTCCGCCATATTTCATCGGTTATAGAACGGTAGCAGCGTCCAAAAAAAAATCCCCTCTTGAGGAATCGTTGTTGCATGTCAGCGACGCCGATTCTGCTAGTAGCTAGCGGACGATTGCAAATAAAGAAACTGTACCAAGCCACGTAGGAAACAAGACGATCGACGTGCGTGTAAGAGAAAGGAGAAACCGAGAGGGGGTCTGTCTGCAGAATTCCAGTCGGTCTACAGCCGTGAAAATCGCTCCTACCAACAGACGGCCTCCTTCCAATTGTACCGAAGTCGTGGGTCAGTGGGATCACGTCGTCTTCCAACCTAGCCTCTCGTTCCCCGCCGACGGACGACGCCTCCACTAGATCGATCCAGTCATCATGTTCCCCTCCGAGTGCCTGCTTGAACGGCGCGTGCGTTCGGACGCCGACAAGGACCTCGCCGCCACCAACCTCCCGCTCTTCATCCTGAATTGCAACGACAGGAAGGCGGAAGGGTACGCACTCAACAAACTCGAGATCTACAACCAGATGCTTAAGGACATAGTCGTCGGAGTGTGCCTCGCGGACGCGCCTCCGTCTCTCTCTTACCTGGTCATCCTAGGCTGCGTAGTGTTCGCCGACATCGCAGCCGTCGACAAGACCGTCATCGTCATCAGGCTGGACATCCCGGGCGAGGCAGGCCTGTCCTATCTCATCTACGACGCCGTCGCGCTGTCGCTCCACATGATCCCCGCGCCGGAAGACCCCTCCTGGTTCTATACCCTTGGCTCCAGCGTCTCCGTCGCGCGCCCATGCAGTGGCCCCCCCGATTACGCCCTGGTCCACACGGGTCGGTTGGTCGCCGGCGGTGCGGACTCTCTCTTCCTCTGGCGGCCCTCCTCCTCGTGGTCGTGGTCGCCGCCCTGGTCCAAGTTCAGGAAGGCCCGCTTCCCGGATCTCGTCGACTGGAGCGCGTATTCCACCAACATGGAGTTCTCCTTCAATGACCATGCCTACTGGGCGGACCTCTTGTGCGGCGTCTTCTGCTGCAACTGCGACGCCCTCTTCGACAACAACATCAGCGCGGCCAAGTTCCGCCGCTTCATCCCCTTACCCGTCGATCAGGCTCCGCCGGACGACGACCACCGCATCGCCGAGCCGGCCGCGTACCGGACAATGGGCGTCGTCCGTGACTCCTTCGTCAGGTTCGTCTCCATCGACGGCTTCCAGGACTACGTCAAACTCAAGAAACGCACCGTAACCGTGTGGAAGCTGCTGGGCCACGGAGACGACCAGGACCAGCAGCCGTGGGAGGAGGAGCCCAAGCTCAGCCTGGAGACGCTCTGGGGGTTTGAGGGGTTCGGCGACTTGCCCAAGGACTTGACGCCCATGTACCCCCTCCTGAGCACGGAAGACAAGGACGTTATCTGCTTGGTGCTCGGCGAGTACGGAGAGACCCGGTTCGGGTCCGAGAGGACCTTCTTCCCGTCCGTCCCGCGCTACCTGCTCGCCATTGACATGCGGAACAAGATTGTCCGGACCTCTGTACCTCTCCAGCAGGACGAAGACAACAACTGGATTTCCACCCCCGTCTCTTGCGGTTTTAGCCGGTATTTCCGTAGAGCTCTGGATGGACCTTGTGATGACCAAGGGATCCCAATGAAGAAGAAGCATAAGTGCAGGCCGGGAGCAAATGTAGCAGAGGCGCCCATCCCCACGAGCCACGAAGAAGAAGCCTAGGATGAAGAATAACATAGGCGCGATGGATCGGAGGAAAAGTTGCAGAGGCGCCCATCCCCACGAAGAAGAAGCCTAGCTAGGATGAAGAATAACATAGGCGCAATGGAGGAAAAGTTGCAGAGGCACCCATTATCCTCCTGAAGAAGAATCCTAGGCTAGACAAGCGTCTCTAGATCTGCTTCTGATGTTGGAGGCCTACATCGCCAGGTTTGGAAACATCTTAAAAAGATGATCAATCAATTTCTTAGGTGCATGCGGCTTCTGTGATGTTTGTCATCTTAATTTGGTCTTCAGTTACGGAGACATTGTTTATCATCTGTTGACCTTATTGAATATTCACTATGGGAAACAAACGTAGACGCCGAGAGGGATCTCAACGCGGAGGGGAAAATGTTGGGGCCCTCGGCATAGCTTGTGCAATGCCCACGGCTAGAAAAAAACTGTCGGCATAGCCAAACCGTCGGCATAGAGGAGCAACACCGAGGGGGACTGTCAACTTAGGAAAATCCTCGGCATAGATAGAGCAACGCTGAGGGCCACCGTCGACACATGCTGAACACACGTCACATTCGAGCTCTGAGACGACCGCTGGACATATAGTTCACGGCGTAGGGCAATGCCGAGAGGTTTACCATCAACATAGCTCTGCGTATGCATAGTTAACAGCACATAGCAAAGCCGAGGGGGTGATCGTCGGCGTTGTCACGAGCATGCACCTGTGACTATTAGCAGTAACTACGCCGAGGGGAATCCTCTCGGCATTGCTCCACCTATGCTGAGGGTACTACCCTCGGCATTGTTGCTTTCATATTATTTTAGACCTTTGATTTTCTATAAATATATGTGTGAATTAAATATGTTTGCATTTGATTTTTTTGGTTGCATAATAATTTTAGTTTCTAGTAATATATCACATCTGTTTTTTCACACCGGGTTGGAATTCAAAAAATAAAGCGATGTGACATCATGACCTAAGGGCTAATAAGATTGATGGTATAATATTATCAATAAAGTATAGTGTGATAACTTAGAAGCTCATTTGGAAATAACGAAGAAGTTAATCGTTCTAGGACTGGAGTAGTGTGAGGATAAGTGACCTAGTGGGAAGTGTGACCTCGAGTATGCAATTTGACCTAAGATTAAACGTGCTTAGAGTTAAAAATGTTTCATGTGCAAATTAACATAAACATTCAAACAATTCAAATATTTTTAAATTTTTGAAGAAAAAAATTCTCCACGTGGCCACCTACGCCCACAGCTCCACCAACGCCGGGCGTTTTCCCCTCGGTGTTGCTCGTCCGTCCCTGCCCTCCAACGCACTCCACGTGGCCACCTACGCCGAGTGTTTTCGCTTGGCGTTGCTCCTGGGCGCCGTCTTCTGCGTGCCGTTAACTTTATGAGCTGGCGGTCGGACTGTGCACAGGCCTCTACACCGAGGGTAGAAGCAACGCCGACGGTATCGAGTTGTGCCGAGGACTATGATTGTAGAGAGGTTTCTGTGAACGATGCCTTGGCCTCGGCGCGGTTCCGTGTTAATATATGGCGAGTGCGTCCAAGCTTACAGGAAGGGATTACAACCGGTAAAGAGAGACTGATCTTATCAGATCGTATCTAAACTAGTTACAAGCTTTCAAACTAATTTTATCTCTATCTCTCTATCTAGAACAACCGTGTACAACACGTGATAATGATCGCTAACATCCCTTCTCAATCACAACTTTTTTGAGATTGAGATTGTGCTTGAATTCTTCAAATTGCTGAGCTGGTAATGTCTTTGTCAAGCCATATGCCACCTGATCACTGGAGGGAATAAATATGATCTCTAGTTGTTTATTTGCTACTTTTTCTCTTACAAAATGGAAATCAATTTCTATGTGTTCGGTTCTAACATGAAAAATAAGATTTACAGAAAGATAAGTTGCTCCCATATTATCACACCATAGAAAAGAAATTTCTTTTCTTTGGACTCCAAGTTCTCCTAGAAGAGACTCTATCCAAATGATTTCAGCAGTAGCATTTGGTAGACTTGTATTATGCCGCCGTGCTTGACCTAGACACTGTTTCCTATTTTCTAGCACTCCAAGAAATTAGATTAGGACCAAAATATATTGCAAAACCTCCTGTTGACCTTCTGTCATCTACACAGCCTGCCCAATCAGCATCTGAGAAGGCACTTACTAGAGTAGAAGGTGATCTCTTGAAGGTTAGACCAAGTTTTACTGTACCACTGACATATCTCAAAATTCTTTCTATAACTGTCCAATGTACAGTTGTAGGAGCATGAAGAAACTGGCATACCTTGTTGACAGAGAAAGCAATATCTGGTCGTGTGAGTGTCAAGTACTGCAGTGCTCCAACAATACTCCTGTATCTTGTACTATCTTCTGGTCCTAGAGATTCTCCTTCAGTGATTGACAGTTTTTCTGATGCTGATAGTGGTGTTGGCAATTCTTTGCACTTCTTCATTCCAACTCTGTTAAGTAAATCTAGAGCATATTTCTCTTGAGTTAATAACAACATGTCTTTATTAGGTTATTTTACCTTAATTCCTAGGAAGAAGTGTAAATTAACAAGATTCTTTAGAGCAAACGATGAACTGAGATCTTGCAGGAGTGAAGTTATGGCCTTATTGGAAGAGCTAGTAACAATAATGTCATCAACATATACTAGCACATAAATAGTGATACCTGACTTGTTATATATGAACAGGGATATATCTGCCTTGGATGCCAGAAAATCAAGTCCTTGTAGCTTCGAGCTCAATTTAGCAAACCATGCTCTGGGTGCTTGTTTGAGCCCATACAGTGATTTGTCCAGTTTGCACACATGAGAAGGTGCATGTGGATCCTCATAACCAGGTGGCTGCTTCATGTATACCCCTTCTTCCATAACGCCATGAAGAAATGCATTCTTCACATCTAATTTCCTCAAGCTCCAACCTTGTGAGACTGAAATAGCTAGAACAAGTCTGATAGTAGCAGCTTTAACAACAGGACTAAAAGTATCCTCATAATCTATACCATATCTTTGTTTAAAGCCTTTTGCTACTAGTCTAGCTTTGTATCTATCAATAGTTCCATCGGCTTTCCTTTTAATTCTATAAACCCATTTGCAAATCTATAAGATTTCTGCCATGCTGATGTGGTACTAAATGCCATGTTTTATTTTGCATTAGTGCCTTATACTCATCATCCATATCATTTTTCCATTTTCATCCTGTAAAGCTATTTGTAAGTTTGCAGGCTCACAACCAATGGTGCGAAGAGATGCATAGTCTGGTGTTTTGTGAAGGAGTCTTTCCATGGGAGTTTCATGATTGGTAATTTTGGAGGGCAACATATTAATGAGATGTGTGGCTGTTAAGAAAGCTTCATCCCAAAATTTTATTGGCATGGATGCATTAGCAAGAAGAGCAAGTCCTACTTCCACAATATGACGATGCTTGCGTTCAGCTGATCCATTTTGCTGGTGAGCATGTGGACAAGAGACATGATGCTCAATGCCAATTTTTTGAAAGAATGGATTTAATTTTTCATATTCACCACCCCAATCAGATTGCAAGGCAAGGATTTTTCTATCAAATTGGCGTTCAACAAATTGATGTAAATTATGAAAGACTTGAAACACATCGGATTTCTTTTTGATAAGATATATCCAAACAAACTTGCTAAAATCATCGATGAAGCTTACATAATATGTGTATATACCTACTGAGCTAGGCGCAGGACCCCAAACATCTAAGAATACAAGTTGAAGGGGGACATTAGATACACTAGTGGATCTCATATAGGATAATTAATGACTTTTTGCACGTTGGTAGGAATCACAAACAGACTCAACACTAGATTTATTTGAACATGGTAAATCATGTTTACTAAGAATTTGTTGAACAACTCGAAAAGAGGGATGGCCTAATCGACTATGCCACTGTGACGCTGAAGGCTTGGTGACGCTAAAGACTTGTTTATTCTTGGTTGACGACGAGGAGATCAAGGGGTAGAGACCTTGCACGCATCTACCCTTAAGGAGAACTTTCTTCGTTGCCTGATCCTTGACATAAAAACACCATGGGTGAAATTCAAGAAAGACATTGTTGTCAAGGGTAAAGCGATGAATGAAACCAAGATTTTTGGTGGCATTTGGAACATGTAGGATTTTTTTTAGATGAAGTTGTTGAGAGGGGTGATACGTCCAAAACGTATCTACTTTCTCGAACACTTTGCTATTGTTTCTCCTCTAAACTTATGTGATTTGGATACAACTAACACGGACTGACGCTGTTTTCAGCAGAATTACATTGGTGTCTTGTTTTTATGCAGACAATGAACTATCAGGAAAAATCAAAATATGCCAAAAATTATATTTCACCAGAAGATCCACGAAGCCAGAAGACGAGACGGAGAGGAGGCCTGGGTGGCCCACACCCATGCCAAGCGCATGCCCACCACTGGTCGCGCCTGGGGGGGGGGGGTGCAGCCACCCCAGGAACCCCCTTGGCCTCCCTCTGCGCCTATAAGTTTCCTTTCGACCTAAAAACCGAAGGGGGTTCGATAGTTTTTCCAGAAAAAGTTCCGCTCCACCGCCGCCACCAGAAACCAAGATTCAGATCCAAAAACTCTATTCTGGCACCCTGTCGGGACGGGGAATTTGGAGAGTATCATCGCCATCGTCATCACCAACGCATCTCCATCAACCACCGATGTTTTCCCCATCCATGAGTGAGTAATCCCCCTCTGTAGGCTTGGGGATGGTAGGGATTGGATGAGTTCTATCATGTAATCGAATAAGATCTGTTAGGGCATAGTGCCTAGTATCTCTATTAGTGTTATTTGACTTTGTTGCAACTTGTTGTGCTTAATGCTTGTCACTAGGGCCCGAGTGCCATGATCTCAGATCTGAACTTATTACTGAATTAATATGATAGTATTGTATGTGATCTTATCTGCAAGTTTTGTACACATATCATTGTCCAGATCCAAAGGCCCCAAAGTGACAATAATTGGGACAACCAGAGGGGATGGCTGTGGTGTGAGGATCACATGTGTTCACAGAGTGTTAATGCTTTGCTCCGGTGCTCTATTAAAAGGAGCACTTTAATTGCCAGTAGTTCCCTAGAGGACCCGCTGCCACGGGCTGGATGGACAGAAGATGTTGTGCAAGTTCTCATTGCGAGCACGTATTACTATATATGGAGCACATGCCTAGGATTGTTTAGTACTTGGATGCTTGTTATTATTTATCTGTAATGCCCTAGATCTTGAAGTTACATGTTTAGACTTGTCCATGCAACGCCCGTCCATCCATCCCTATGCCTACCGCACACGAATCCTACTGTTATCGTTACTATTACTATTACTACTGTTTTACTGCTGCTGTTGCTTTAGTGTTGCTACTACCAAACTGTAGGGTTTCGTAGCATGGAAAACAAAAAATTTCTACCGCATACAAACAAACAAGCCAAGATCTGTCTACTAGATTGTAGCAACGAGTCGATGGAATAACTCACCCACGAAGATTCCAAAGTGTTTAACGAGAGCGGATTCTCGTGGGTGATGTAGTCGTACTCTTCCCGATCTTAAGATCGCGTAGACGATCCTTCCGGCGCTGCGTTCCGGCAGCGCTCCCGCAGTCGGTCACACGTTCGGTACTCGACGAAGACCTTCCTCTCCCTTGTTCCAGCAGGCAGCAGAGGTTGTAACACTCTCCTCGCGACTCCGGCAGCACAACGGCGTGGTACCAGAAGTAGAGGGGAGATCTCGCAGGGCTTCGCCTTAAGCCGGAGCGAGTATGTGGAGTGTGAGAGAGTCCCTCAGTGTTCTAGGGTTTAGAGACACCAAGGAGGGGACAAGCCGGCGGCTAGGGTTTAGCTAAGCGGCGGCGAGTTGGTGCCCTAGGGGCCGCCGGCGGCTTGGAGGCGGTGGCGGCTTGGGGCTAGGGTTTTGGAGGAGAGGATCTTGTGTGTGCTAGGAGGGAGCCCTGCCCCTCCTTATATAGGTGGAGGGGCCGGCCGGCCAAGGGGAGGGAGGGGAGTCCCTCCCCAACTCGGCTTGGGTGGTGCGCCGCCGGTTGGAGGAGGGATTCCCTCCCCAACTCGGTTTCCACTCCTCCTCCTCTTTCCAAAACTTGCCGTTTGACTTTCAAACTAGCCGTTTGACTTTTCAATTTAGGATTTGAATAAACCCTTTATTTTGGACAGCGAAGACACTTAGTACATGATGCAATCATTCCAACTTGCAATGACACATTCATGTACCCCTTCCCCTCCGGAGTGCCGGACATTCCGGAACCTTCTAGAACATTCCCGATGAAAACACCGGAATCATTCCCGAACTCCGAAATGAGACTTTCCTTATATGAATCTTATTCTCCGGACCATTACGGATCTCCTCGTGATATCCCGGATCCCATCCGAGACTCCGAACAACATTCGGTCTCTTTCTCATAATACCATAACTACTCAAACAACGTCGAATCCTTAAGTGTGTCTCCCTACGGTTCGTGAATTATGCGGACATGATCGAGACACTTCTCCGAACAATAACCAATAGAGGAATCTGGAAATTCATATGGCTCCCACATATTTATATGATTACTTTGTGATCGAATGAACCACTTACATACGATACCAATTTCCCTTTGTCTCACGATACTTTACTTATCCGAGGTTATGATCGTCGGTATCTCTGCATACCTAGTTCAACCTCGTTACCTATAAGTACTCTTTTCTCGTTCCCGTGATATGTGATCCCTTGTGAGCCAGTCACATGCTTGCAAGCTAATTGGATGACATTTCACCGAGGGGGCCCAGAGTATATCTATCCGTCATATGGATGGACAAATTCCATTCTTGATCCATGTGTTTCAACCAATACTTTTCGAACACTCAATGCCACCTTTATAGCCACCCAGTTACGGTGTGGTGTTTGATGTCATCAAAGCATCCATCCGGTAAAGGTGATATGCATGATCTCATGGTCGAAGGAATTAGGTTACTATGTATCAGAACGCATATAGCAATTGAACTATTAAAATGACTTGATCTTTATGCTACGCTTATCTACAGGAGTATGTCCACCATATCATTATCCTAACGATATGATCTTGTTGTTAATAACATCTCAATGTTCATGATAGGGAAACCACAATCATCTATTAACCAACAAGCTAGTATTATATAGAGGCTTTACTAGGGACTTCAAATTAAGTTTACAAATCACACAAGTATTAATGTTTCCTTGTTAATACCATTATAGCATGAATGTAAACATTTATCATAAACACAAAGATATAATAATAACTATATTTATTATTGCCTCTAGGGCATATCTCCAACAGTCTCCCAGTTGCACTAGAGTCATCTAATCTAGATTACATGGTAATATACCGAACACCCATGGCAGTTTGGTGCTGGTCATGTTTTGCCCTCGGGAGAGGTTTAGTCAACGGATCCACCACATTCAGATCTGTGTGTACTTTGCAAATCTTTATATCCCCATCTTGGATATGTTCTCGAATAGCGTGAAAACATAGCTTGATATGCTTCAGCTTCTTGTGTGACCTTGGTTCTTGCGCATTGGCTATGGCGCCCATGTTATCACAGTAGATAGACATTGGGTCCAGCGCACTTGGAACCACACCCAGCTCTGTAATGAACTCTTTCATCCATATCGCTTCTTGTGAAGCCTCTGAAGCAGCCATGTATTCCGATTCAGTTGAAGATCTCGCCACAATGCTTTGCTTTGCACTCATCCAGCTAACTGCTGCACCATTCAAAATAAATACGTATCCAGATTGTGATTTAGAATCATCCGGATCGGTGTTCCAACTAGCATCGGTGTAACCATTAACAACGAGCTGTTCATCACCTCCATAAGAAAGAACCATATCCTTTAGTTCTTCTCAAGTACTTAAGGATGTTTTTGACCGCTGTCCAATGATCCACTCCTGGATCACTTTGATATCTGCTAGTTAAACTAACAGCATATGCAATGTCGGGTCTAGTACATAGCATGGCATACATTAGAGATCCTATGGCTGAGGCATAGGGAGTCTTACTCATCCTTTCTCTATCTTCTGCCGATGTCGGACTTTGAGTTTTACTCAAGGTCGTATTGGGCAACATGGGCAAGAACCCTTTCTTGCTATCTTCCATTCCAAATCTCTTTAGAACTTTGTCCAAATATGTACTTTGTGACAATGATATTTGGCGTTTCGATCTATCTCTATAAATCTTTATGCCTAATATGTAAGCTGCTTCGCCAAGATCCTTCATTGAAAAACTATTATTCAAATATTCCTTGACACTATTAAGAAGGTCTACATCATTCCCAATCAACAATATGTCATCTATATATAGTATTAAGAATGCTACAGAGCTCCCACTCACTTTCTTGTAAATACAAGCTTCTCCATAAGTTTGTATAAAACCAAAACTTTTGATCACCTTATCAAAACGTTGATTCCAACTTCGGGATGCTTGCTTCAATCCATAGATGGACCGTTGAAGTTTGCATACCTTGTTAGCATCTTTAGGATCGACAAAACCTTTGGGTTGCATCATATACAACTCTTCATCAATGTCTCCATTGAGGAATGCTGTTTTGACATCCATCTGCCATATCTCATAATCATAATATGCAGCGATTGCTAACATAATCCTCACAGACTTTAGCTTCGCTACTGGTGAGAAAGTCTCATCGTAGTCAACTCCTTGAATTTGTCGAAACACTTTTGCGACAAGTCGAGCTTTATAGACAGTAACATTACCATCAGCATCTGTTTTCTTCTTGAAAATCCATTTGTTCTCGACAGCCTTTCGGCCATCCGGTAAGTCCACCAAAGTCCATACTTGGTTTTCGTACATGGATCCAATCTCGGATTTCATGGCTTCTTGCCATTTATTGGAATATGGGCTCATCATTGCTTCCTCATATGTCTCAGGGTCATCGGTGTTGTCCACCAACATGACACTCATAACGGGATCATACCAATCTGGAGTGGTACGAGTTCTCGTTGACCTCCGAGGCTCTGTAGCAACTTCAACCGAAGTTTCATGATCATCATCATTAGCTTCCTCTCTAATTGGTGCAGGCACCACAAGAACTTCTTCCGGTGCTGCGCTACTCGCAATTTCGAGAGAAGGTTCGACAACCTCGTCGAGTTCTACTTTCCTTCCAGTCACTTCTTTCGAGAGAAATTCCTTCTCTAGAAAGGATCCATTCTTGGCAACGAAGATTTTGCCTTCGGATCTATGATAGAAGGTACACCCGATAGTTTCCTTCGGGTATCCTATGAAGACGCATTTTTCCGCTTTGGGTTCAAGCTTGTCCGGCTGTAACTTCTTTACATAGGCTTCGCATCCCCAAACTTTAAGGAACGACAATCTAGGTTTCTTCCCAAACCATAATTCATACGGTGTCGTTTCAACGGATTTAGACGGTGCCCTATTTAAAGTGAATGCGGCTGTTTCTAATGCATAACCCCAAAATGATAGCGGTAAATCTGTAAGTGACATCATAGAACGAACCATATCTAAGAGAGTTCGATTACGACGTTCGGACACACCATTACGCTGTGGTGTTCCCGGCGGTGTCAACTATGAAAGTATTCCGCATTTCTTCAAATGCTCGCCAAACTCGTAACTTAGATATTCACCTCCACGATCAGAACGTAGAAATTTAATCTTCTTGTTACGTTGATTCTCTACCTCACTTTGAAATTCCTTAAACTTCTCGAAAGTTTCGGACTTATGTTTCATGAAATAGATATACCCATATCTACTCAAGTCATCCGTAAAGGTAAGAACATAACGATAACCACCGCGCGATGCTACACTCATTGGACCACATACATCGGTATGTATGATTTCCAATAAGTCCGTAGCTCGCTCCATCATACCAGAAAATGGAGTCTTAGTCATTTTACCCATCAGACATGCTTCGCATCTATCAAGTGATTCGAAATCAAGTGATTCAAGAAGTCCATCGGAATGGAGTTTCTTCATACGTTTCACTCCAATGTGACCAAGACGATAGTGCCACATATAGGTCGAGTTATCGCTTGATTTCAACCGTTTAGCCTCAATGTTATTAATATGTGTATTTCCACTATCGAGATTCAATAAGAATAGACCATCTATCAAAGGTGCATGTGCATAAAACATATTACTCATATAAATCGAACAACCATTATTCTCGGACTTAAACAAGTAACTGTCTCGCAATAAACAAGATCCCGATATAATGTTCATGCTCAACGCAGGCACCAAATAACAATTATTTAAGTATAAAACTAATCCCGATGGTAGATGAAGGGGTAGCGTGCCGACCGCGATCACATCAACCTTTGATCCATTTCCCACGCGCATCGTCACCTCGTTCTTCGCTAGCTTCCGTTTATTCTGCAGCACCTGTTTCGAGTTACAAATATGAGCAACCGAACCAGTATCAAATACCCAGGCACTACTACGAGTACTAGTGAGATACACATCAATAACATGTATATCAGATATACCTTTCTTCTTGATGTTGCCGTTCTTCAAATCCGCCAAGTACTTTGGGCAATTCCGCTTCCAGTGACCTTCTCCCTTGCATTAAAAGCACTCAGTATCAGGCTTAGGTCCAGCCTTGGTCTTCTTCGTCGGCGTGGTAACTTTCTTACCACCCTTCTTAAAGTGTCCCTTCTGCTTAGACTTGCCTTTCTTGAATTTGGTGGTATTATTGACCAACAACACTTGGTGCTCTTTCTTGATCTCCACTTCTGACAACGTCTTGTTCATGTTTTGCATGTTGTAGTTCATCACAAAGTTCTTGTAACTTGGTGGTAGTGATTGGAGGACACGGTAATCCCCAAAGCATTAGGAATCACAATACCCAAGCTTTGAAGTTTGTTTGCGTGCCTAGACATCTTAAGCACGTGCTCACTGACGGAGCTGCCCTCTTCCATCTTGCAGTTAAAGAACTTTTCAGAAGCCTCATAGCTTTCAATTGCCGCATGAGTCTCAAAGATCAATTTGAGATCTTCGACAATATCATATGGGTCTGAATTCTCAAACCTTTTCTGAAGCTCCGATTCTAAACCATACAAGATAGCACACTGAACTGTGGAGTACTGAGTCTTCCGAGTGAGGTAAACGTTCTTTACTTCATCGGGAGCATCAGCTGCAGGTGGGTCACCCAGCGGTGCATCCAGCACATAGGTCAAATTACCAGCTGTGAGGACAATCCTCAAATTGCGGAACCAATCCGCGAAGTTGCTTCCATTGTTTTTCAACTTTTCTTTCTCTAGGAACGCATTAAAATTGATGGTAGGGGCTGCCATTGATCTACAACATATTTTCAATAGTTTAGACTAAGTTTATGACAAATTGAGTTCAAATTAATAATAAAATTAATCTAGGTGAACTCCCACTCAAAACAATATCCCTCACATTGTTTTAGTGATCACACGAACCAAATCCACCACATCAACACCGATCATCACGAGAGTTGATATAGTTTCAATGGCGAACAATCGACATGTTCATCATATCTACTATATGATTCATGCTTTACCTTTCGGTGATCCGTGTTCCGAGACCATGTCTGTACATGCTAGGCTCGTCAAGATCAAACCTTAGTTTCCGCATGAGCAAATCTGGCTTGCTCACGTTGTATACACTTGCAGAATCTAACACACCCGATCATCACGTGGTGCTTCGAAACCACGAGCTTTAGCAACGGTGCTTACTAAGGATGAACACTTTAAAACTTGAAATTGTGTGCTTGAGGGATCATCTTATAATGCTACCGTCGTGAACTAAGCAATACAAGATGCATAAAAGGATTAACATCACATGCAATTCATAATATGTGATATGATATGGCCTTTCTTCTTGTGCTTCCGATCTCCATCTTCAAGCACGAACATGATCTCCATCATCACCGGCATTGCATCAAGGTCAATGACGCTTCTCCATGGTTGTCGTCCACCGGCTTCAACTATTATAACTACTTTGAATAGACACGCGGGTCTTAACCTAAATTAAAGACAACCATATGGCTCCTGCCGGTTGCCAACTTACAATAAGGAACATTGCATACATCAAATATAATCACAATCATGGCCATATCACATCACAGCACACCCCTGCAAAACAAAGTTAGACACCTCTAATTTTCTTTGCATATTTTACGTGGTTTGGGGATTTCAATAAGTGTCGCTCTAACTTACGAACAAGAACCACAACATTGATACTAGTATTGTCAATCCCCATTGTAAATTGAATCTTAACTATGCTAGGAGAAACAGGCACCCGCAAAGCCACTTATGCAATACAAGTTGCATGTCAAGCGTGGAGCAAGTCTCATGAACGATGTCATGTAAGGTTAGCCCGGGCCGCTTCATCCCAACATACCGCAAGATGCAAAGTACACAAGAAGCAATCGACAATAAAAGCATCAACGCCCACAATGACCATTGTGTTCTACTCGTGCAAACAGATCTACATATAGACACGGCTCTAATACCACTGTAGGGGTTCGTAGCATGGAAAACAAAAAAATTTCTACCGCATGCAAACAAACAAGCCAAGATCTATCTACTAGATTGTAGCAACGAGTCGATAGAGGAACTCACCCTCGAAGATTCCAAAGCGGTTAACGAGAGCAGATTCTCGTGGGTGATGTAGTCATACTCTTGCCGATCTCAAGATCGCGTAGACGATCCTTCCGGCGCTGCGTTCCGGAAGTGCTCCCGCAGTCGGTCACACGTTCGGTACTTGACGAAGACCTTCCTCTCCCTTGTTCCAGCAGGCAGCGGAGGTTGTAGCACTCTCCTCGCGATTCCGGCAGCACGACGGCGTGGTACCGGAAGTAGAGGGGAGATCTCGCAGGGCTTCGCCTTAAGCCGGAGCGAGTATGGTGGACTATGAGAGAGCCTTGGTGATCTAGGGTTTAGACACACCAATTAGAAGGGGCTAAACCAGCGGCTAGGGCAATTAGAAGCTCTAACTCGGCGGCTTGGGAGAAATCCCTAGGCTGTGGCTAGGGTTTAGGTTTAGAGGGAGGCAACTTGTGTGCTAGGAGGGGCAGCCCTGCCCTTCCCTTTATAGGTGGGAGGTGCGGCCAAGGAGAGGGGAGTCCCTCCCCAACTCGGCTTGGAGGTGGGCCGCCGGTTGGAGGAGGGAACTCCTCCCCAACTCGGTTTCCACCTCTCCTCCTCTTTCCAAAAACTGCCGTTTGACTTTTCAAACTAGCCGTTTGACTTTTCAAACTAGGATTTGAATAAACCCTTTATTTTGGACAGCGATGACACCTAGTACATGATGCAATCATTCCAACTTGTAATGACACATTCATGTACCCCTTCCCCTCCGGAGTGCCGGACATTCCGGAACCTTCTAGAACATTCCCGATGAAAACACCGAAATCATTCCCCAACTCCGAAACATGACTTTCCTTATATGAATCTTATTCTCCGGACCATTCCGGATCTCCTCGTGATATCCCGGATCCTATCCGAGACTCCGAACAACATTCGGTCTCTTACTCATCATTCCATAACTACTCAACAACATCGAATCCTTAAGTGTTTCTCCCTACGGTTCGTGAATTATGCGGACATGATCGAGACACTTCTCCGATCAATAACCAATATAGGAATCTGGAAATTCATATGGCTCCCACATATTTTTACGATTACTTTGCGATCGAATGAACCACTTACATACGATACCAATTTCCCTTTGTCTCACGATAGTTTACTTATCCGAGGTTTTGATCGTCGGTATCTCTGCATACCTAGTTCAACCTCGTTACCGATAAGTACTCTTTTCTCGTTCCCGTGATATGTGATCCCTTGTGAGCCAGTCACATGCTTGCAAGCTAATTGGATGACATTTCACCGAGAGGGCCCAGAGTATATCTATCCGTCATATGGATGGACAAATCCCACTCTTGATCCATGTTTCTCAACCAATACTTTCCGAACACTCAATGCCACCTTTATAGCCACCCAGTTACGGTGTGGTGTTTGATGTCATCAAAGCATCCATCCGGTAAAGGTGATATGCATGATCTCATGGTCGAAGGAATTAGGTTACTATGTGTCAGAAAGCATATAGCAATTGAACTATTAAAATGACTTGATCTTTATGCTACGCTTATCTATAGGAGTATGTCCATCACATCATTCTCCTAATGATATGACCCTGTTGTCAATAACATCTCTATGTTCATGATCAGGAAACCATGATCATATATTAACCAACAAGCTAGTTTAACAAGAGGCTTTACTAGGGACTCTTTTGTGTTTACAAATCACACAAGTATTAATGTTTCCGGTTAATATAATTATAGCATGGTATGTAAACATTTATCATAAGTATGAAGATATGATAATAACCCACTTTATTATTGCCTCTTGGGCATATCTCCAACACCTTTCATGTTAGTAACAAGGGTCTTTGGAACCCAAATAGACCAAGCAATATATTCATCAAAAGGACCAACATAATAAGCATAAACATCGCCATAGTCATCACAAAAGAGTTCATAATTTGGATTGTGAGACCCTGCAAAACCAATATTATTAGTCTTGTCTTTTGTGACAACCTTATCAGCAGTGCTTGTCTTTAATTGCACATTCTTGGTCTTGTTCTTCTTGGTTTTCTTCTTCTTGGACTTGGTGACATACCCAAGTCCCTCTTTACCATGATTTGACCTTTGCTTGCCAAGGACTTCATCAAGCACACCTTTGTCCTTTGTAGTGATGTACTTGATCACTTATTTTTCCACACTAGCATTTTTCTTGTTACTATATGTTGAGTTGGACGAGCTAGGAGTATCATATTCGGCCAATCGACTTTGAAGCTGATCATGTGACTCATTGAGAATAGAGAACTCGTTTTTCAACGCCTTGCGAGCATTGTCAAGTTTCTCCAATTCCTCGGAGAGTCTATCATGAGCAGCCCCAAAGTCAATCCTTTCCTTCTTTAACTTCTTTGCCTTGGTGACAGCATTGTCACGTTCCTTAACGAGTTTAGTCACAATTTCTTCATGTGACTCTTCCATAGACTCAAGCCTCTCTTCAAGAGAGACCCGAGCTTCTTCTTCTTCTTCAAGAGCATTTTTCAGGGATGCAATTTCCATTGCATCCTCCCTTTCAATTCTGCCCTTTTCTTCGAGGAGTGCTTCGTTTTGAGCCAGCTGATCCATAAGAGCCTCAAAACGAACTTTGTGCTCACCTTGCAAGTTAGTATAGAAATAATCCAAAGCAATAATCTCTTCTTTAACCTTAAGACTAGCAAGATCATCCATGTCTATCATAGCCTTGGGAAAAGAAGAGTTAGAAGAAGTTACCTCGGAGCTTCTTGCCATGAGGCAAGTAGCATTCTTGTTGATGATGTTTTCGTTCGGAGAGTCGAAGAGAGATGTTGATGTAGATGTGGTGGCTATAGAAGCCACCTCTTGAGAGCTATCGTCCTCGCCTCATCTTCACTCCCCGATGAATATTCTTCTTGAGCCACTAGAACAATCTTTGGTTGCTTCTTGAAAGGAGCATTCTTATTTACAAACTGTTTCTTACGTGGAGCTTTTGATTTGTCCTTGAATATGAGTCTTCCTCCATTATCCTCTCTACTTTGATATGGACACTCAGCTACGAAGTGCAGCCGGTCACCACAATTAAAGCATGTTCTCAGCTTGGGACCATTTTCTTTTCTTCCATAGGCTCCACTCTTGCGATCTAGTTCAGCTTTAGCCTTGGCTGGATCTTTCCAAAATTTTCTTGCATAAAGAGCCAAGTATTGTCCGTGGATCCTTTTTATATCTTCGGGACAGTCCAGACCTTCTACCGCATATTCATCATGATCAATCACACTAGTCTTCAAGGCCATGTTGACCCCCTTTTGCATCCCCATAGCTCGAGCACGAGCATCTTCGGCATTCTTGGCAGCCACTTTGAAGGTGGCCATTTCTTGCATTACCTCATTGGATGACATGAGGTGATAGTTATGCCTACCTTGGAGACTTTTCAAATCTGTGGGCTCAAATGGCATAAGAGCACTGACATACTTGCGCTTGATCCAAGCATCATCAACATGAGCTGCACCGTGGTTTCTAAAGGTTGTGGCTATTGCCTTGAGCCTCCTATACATGTCCTCGTGGTCTTCTCCATCCAGCATATAAAATCCTTCAGCTTCATTGCTCAAGGCATCATATCTATTCCTTCTCATACTTTCATTTCCGATGAAGAGCTCGGTGAGAGCATCCCAAGCTTCTTTAGCTGTGCTAAGATGCTGAATGTGTGGCATGTCTTTTTCACCCACACCAAGCTATAACATGTGTAGAGCTGTAGCATTGAGTTGGCTATCGACCACTTCTCTTCTTGTGAGATTGTTAGGATTTCCAACATGAAGACCATTTTCGATGATCTTCCACAACTCTATGGAGGAACTGCACACATGAGATTTCATAAAAAATTGCCATTGAGAGAAAGTAGATGATGAAAGTTTGGGTGGATCACCCCTATTATGTATATGTGGGTGAGGAATAGGCGGATCAGGGGAATACACATGAGAAAACTCATTGTATCCATCCTTACCGCTATCCTTTTTCGAGGAGGAGCTCTTGCTAGTATCATCACCTACCACTTCGTTATCTTTGGAAACAGTTTTACCCGTTTCCTTGGATTGCGGAGTGGTATCCTCAGAGTTAGATGGAGGTGATGCTGCGGATGTGGAGAGACGCATTATCAATTGACGCATCTCTTCCATCTTAGCCTCCATCGAACTCACCAAGGTTGTTTCCAACGTCTTGAGATCGTTCATGGTGACTACCTCCGGAGCATCACTCCCATCTCCCTTGGAACCCATACTTCTCTTAGGCGGTTAAGCCCGAAATAAGAGCCGAGGCTCTGATACCAATTGAAATGGATCGTATGGGCACCTAGAGGGGGGGCTGAATAGGTGCTAACCAATTTTTAATACTTTTTCAATTTTAGGCTTGACACAAAGTAAATTCTCTAGATATGCAACTACGATAATTTCCCTATATGTAACCCTAACTACTAAGCACGTAAAAGAGGAGCGAGGAAACCGTAGTGGAGCACGCGGAGACACAGGGATTTGTTTTACCGCAGTTCCTTCCTTGTTAAGGGAAGTACATCTGCGTTGGAGGGGTGCGCGGTTCTAAGACCACCACGCCACAATAGGCCTCACCCTATTCTCCGATGGATCTCGCCACGAGAGGCCTGATCCACCTTCTCCACTATTGGATCCCTTCGAGGTGGGAACCGGTGCCTTTTACAACACTTTCGGGGCACACACCCACAACCGAATTGGGGGCTCCCGAGATGACAACAAGCTGCCACAATAACAAGTTTTATCAATATAAACAAAAACGAGGATCTAGATATTTGCAAGAAATACTAGATCGGAGGTTCTCCAAATGAATGGAGAGGAGATGAAGCGCTTGATTGCTGATGATGAAGATCGAGTTCTCCTCCTTCGATTCCCCAAGGGATGGGGCCTTTGGGTGGAGCACTCTTGGATGAAGCTTCCAGATCTGATCTGGTCTTTTTCGAGACGAATCAAGAGTTCTGGCAGGAGGGCGATGGCTGTCTTAAATAACCCCTCCCCAGATCTGGCCGTTGCACAACTTTGGGGGCGGATTATCCGCCCCCTGGGAAAACTCCGCCCCAAGGGCGGTTTCTACGGGGGAAAGTCCGCCCCCTCTCTGGGGCTTGCGCCTTGGTGAAGCTTGGTGAAGTTCTTAGGGGGCGGATAATCCGCCCCCCCTGAGGGGCGGATTATCCGGCCAGACCGGAAAGTCCGGCCAAAACTCCGCCCCCTCTCTGGGGCTTGCGCCTTGGCGAAGAGCAGGGGGGGCGGATTATCCGGCGGGGCCGGAAAATCCGGCCAAAATTCCGCCCCCCTTTTGGGGCTTGCGCCTTCTTGGGCAAAGGGAGGGGCGGATTATCCGCCCCTGGTGGGGCCGTATTATCCGCCCCCAAAGGCAGAGTTCTTTTCCCTTTATTCTCAAATAGAGCTGCAACACTTCAACACACATTAAATGATCCTTGGTATTGTTATCTAACACACAAAACACTAGGGATTAAGAAATGTTCTTTCACTAGAGCTTGGTTTAATAGATTACCTCCTGGTTCCATTGATATCCCTGATTGCTTGATTGCTTCTTTCTTCCAGAAATATTTTCCTCCCAGTGCTAGACATGCTGCTTTGTAGAGACTTTTTGATTTTAAACAGGGAGAAGAAGAGAAATTTCCTGAGTCATGGACAAGGTTCTGTGCCTTGATTCATGCACATCCTGGATGTCCATTACCTAAGAATGAGCTTCTTGATATTTATTATAATGGACTAACTGATGATTCTAGGACATACCTAGATAGATTTGCTGATTGTGTTTTCAGGAAAAGAACTCCTACAGATGCTGAAGAATTAATGGCTAAGATAAGCAAGAACTATGATGATTGGACTTCAACTGAGCTAAATATACCTAAGACTATAATTCCTGAACCATATGTTCCTGAACCAGTTCCAACACCAACACCAAAGAAGAGGGGAGTTATTGCATTAAATGATGAAGTGATGAAGGAAGCTAAGAAATGTCTAAAGGAGAAAGGTATTAGAGCTGAAGATGTGAAGAATCTACCTCCTATAGAAGAATTATGTAAGCCAATTCCCAACTCATCTACTATTGAGGTACACTCTCTCCATTTTAATGAAGGTGATATTCCTTATGGTAAGCCTCCCGATCAATGTTTAGAGGAACTTGACACATTTATTGTTAAACAAGGTAATTTTAATAAACAAGTTCAGAATCATTTATTGGAAAGTTCTAGAGCTATCCATGAGTTGAAAGATATTGTGGAAAGAACTTCTAATAATATTAAAATGCTTTGTAAACACTTTCAAATGGTTGAAACCCAACTTGATAAACTTGCTAAGGTACAAAAGGATATGCTAGTTAATGCCTCAGGAGATAAACATGCTTATGGAATTAGAACTATGAGTGGTATAGCTACTCAACATCCTTTATATCCTAAAGGACACCCTAAAAGAATTGAGCAGGATTCTCAACAAGATGAGAATAGTGGTAGTCCTCGTAAGAGGAAGAAAAAGAAACATAAAGTAGTTGAGGAACCACTTGAACCTGCTGTAGATCCTAATAGTATATCTGTCTCTGATGCTGAAACTGAGAGTAGTAATGATAAAAATGAGTCTCCTGATAAGGAGGAAGTTGAGGAAGAACCTGAGAAGCATACTAAGAACACTAGGTACACTAAGTTAGATTTTATTGCTAATAAACATGGTAAAGAGAGAGAACCTTGGGTGCAGTAACCTATGCCTTTTCCAGGTAAGAAACACAAGTCAAAGGAGGAAGAACACTACAACACGTTTTGTGAGTGGATGAAACCTTTATTTTTGCAAATTCCTTTGACTGATGCTATTAAATTGCCTCCTTATTCAAAGTATATGAAGGATATTGTCTCTAATAAAAGGAAGATTCCTAATGAGGAGATTTCTACTGTGCTTGCTAATTATTCCTTCAATGGTAAGGTTCCAAAGAAACTTGGCGACCCAGGTATACCAACTATTCCTTGCTCTATTAAGAATAATTATGTTAGAACTGCTTTATGTGATTTGGGAGCTAGAGTTAGTGTTATGCCTTTTTTCTCTCTACAAGAAACTCCATCTAGAAAAGTTGATACCAACTGATATATCTTTGCAAATGGCTGATAAGTCAACTACTATTCCTGTTGGTATAGTGAAGATGTTCCTGTTCAAGTGGCTCATAATTGCTTGGTTTTAACTGATTTTGTTGTGCTTGAAATGCCTGAAGATGATAATATGTCTATTATTCTTGGGAGACCTTTTCTTAATACTGCAGGTGCTGTCATTAATTGTAATCAAAGAAAAGTAACATTCAATATTGATGACAAAGAGCATATTGTTTATTTCCCCAAGAAGGTTGTTAGAAGCTATTGCCTGAATTCCATTGAAAATACTGAGAGCATCAAGGTTGGAGAAATATATTGTCCCATTCCACAAGAAAATTTTGGAATTATTATGATTGGGACCATTGCTATCAAGTATGAGGTAACATAATCACCTTGTGGAATGCAAAGTTTTGTTTCATATAAGTTGTATTTGTAAAAATACTTGATCAACCTTGTTAACAAAAGTATTTTAACGAACAAAACAATGTTTTCACAGTGGTTATACTTGCTCACTTTTATTTTTCTCCTTTCCAATCTTAGCTCTTCGTCGTGCCTAACTTAAAGGCGTTAAAGAAAAGTACTTCTTGGGAGATAACCCAATAGTTTTCTTGAGTCTTGGAAGTTATTACTTCTGTAATAACCTCTCCTTATCCTTTTTGTTTGATTTTTGTGCCAAGAATGACCTCTAATGAGAGGGAAGTAAGATTTGGGGAGTTGCTGTCCCGAAACAGATTTCTGTCCTCCACCAAAAAAAATCGTGAGGAGTCTCTGTAACTCGGATTGTGCTGAAATTTATGAATAACTCCCCCAGTATGTTAGCTAACTTTCGTTAGTTCAACACCTTTTGATTTGAGAAACATAACATGTTCTAAAAAATCGGTTTCTACCTGCTGGTCTGTTTTGACAGATTTCTGCCATTATTTGTATTTGCTTCTTATTGATTCCTTTTTGAGTTCTCTTTTGGGGAATTGAGCTTTTTGAAGGAGTTGATACAATATCTTGTGTTTTTAGTGAAAATTTTTGCTGTTCCAAAGCTTTACCTAAAGGTCTATTATCTTTTGAATACACTAATGTTGCTAATGAAGATTGTGTGAAGTTTTGTATGAAGGAAATATTTCTGGTGTAGAGAAAGAATGATGTAATGAGATGAAGAATGGACAAAAGATCAAGCTTGGGGATAAGCCACCCCATGTCACCCCAAGAAATATTCATGAGGTACAAGCGTTAAAGCTTGGGGGTGCCCAAGGCATCCCCTTCTTCATCAATAAAAATCTCAGGTCTTTCTAGACACTTCATTTTTTATTGTTTCATGCACAGTTGTGTTGTTCTTGGAGCATCTTAGTTTTTGTTTTTGGTTTTATTTTGCTTTGTTTGGTTTGCTTTTTATTGGTTTGTTTTTTCTTTGTTGTCTTGTTTTAAAAATCAAAAACACCAAAAATATTTGTTGTTCTTCTTTGGTTTTGTGAGTTCTTTGCAGGGTTCAGCCGTCCTCAGTGGATTTCAGTTTCATGTTATTATTTGAGTCACACAAGTGAAGGGCAATAATAAAGATTAAGAAAATTTGAGGAGTGGTAAGAGGCTGGTAACGAACTCTATCTGTTTCATTTTTGTACATATACTCATCATTATGAGCATGCTTAGCCCGTTTGTATAAGGTTTATGTCATTATGGATGCTTAGTAGTTTTTGCTTGTCTATGATTAGCTCTAGCCCGCTAATAGTTTGTAGCATGTCATATGAATATTTGCTTGCATTGTTTTATTCATATTTTGGTATGATATTGTGGTATCCTCCTCTTACTATTCATATGAATCGACTTGGCACATGCTCACGCATGCATATGACTAATCAATAGTCAGTAAGCCTCGATGATTTATTTTGTCTCAGAGTTCTTGTATCACTTTCATGCCATAATTATTCATGTTTTGTTGGAAGCATGATTATGACAGTTATTGCTCTCTCGTTTTTCGCTCCCTCTCTATTTCTAGCCTTCACTTGCACTGAGTATGAGCTCTGCCTGTGCTTCCAAACTCCCAAAACCAATATTGCCAGCTGTGTCCATCATACCTACCTATTAGCATCATTTGCTACTTCAGCGCATATTTTATATGCCGTGTTTTCTTCCAAAATAAATTGTTTGTCTGTTTTGAGAAAGTTAGTTAGTAAAGCTCTCACGAACTTGATGGCACATATTATTCCTTGCGCTTAATAATCTTGAACCACTGTGACCTGTCCATGAAGTTATATGCTGGGAGTCAGCAGAACCGTGTTGTCACGGGGTACGCTTTCAACACTTTTTGGATATCTCATCCAGTTGATACCTTGCTCTTTTGTTTACGGATGTCTATGATGTGAAATAAAAGGGGAGGTTGTGAGTTCATGGAGTCTATATATTGTGTTAGAGAAACGCCTGGGCCGCTAACCTAAGCCATGCCTAATCATGGTGGAAACTTGCAGCATCACCATAATGAGCATTTATGAAGCATCCTCAATAAAAAGCTATACATATGGTAAATAAAAAGATTGCTGAGATGCTCATTGTCTGCTTGCCTTGTCATTTTGGTTATGGGAAAACTCCTGTACCATGTGCAAGGGGTACCCCGTTGGCGGTTCTCTATGATATGCATGTATCTACAATGACAAGAACTTTCAGGTGACTAAAGTTGAGTAGCATGCGGAGCGACCCTCGTACTCAAGGGACTTGGGATTTGCAGTCAATGGTCTGTCAAGCATATGATTCAGAGTGGACCTCACTTTCACCTTAACCACATGAAGATGCCTATGATAGGGGCAATGAGAGCTCAAAGCTAACGAGTACCTTCCTTTCAACATTTGGAAGCCTTTCAAACCTTTCAAAACCGTTTTCACAACTTTGTTGAGTCACCACTTATTCTATGAGTACATTCTTGAGATCATAGTTGTCATTCTTGTGTTTGTTCCAAAACTTGGTTAATTATGTCATGACTTTGATGCTTGTATCTCTGATATCTTTATCTCTAGTCTTCACTTGAACTTTAGAGGTGCCTTGGCATTTATTTTGTGCTCTTCAAACAAAGGCAAGCGAGATACCACTCTATCATACCTTACTATGAGCATTGCAATGTTGCTTATGTTTATGTTTCATGCTACTTATTATTATTGAGTTGGTTTCTCTTCATAGCTTGCAATGACTATTGAGTAGACTTAGTTGCATACTCTTTATTATGAATTGTCTAAGCATCTACTCCTGTGCTGAGAATATTTACATCATATGAAGCAATGTGTTCGTGAAAGTTCTTTTATCGCACTCAGCTTTCAACTGAATTGCTTGAGGACAAGCAATAAGCTAAGCTTGGGGGGAGTTCATACGTCCAAAACGTATCTAATTTTTCAAACACTTTGCTATTGTTTCTCCTCTAAACATGTGTGATTTGGATACAAATAACACGGACTGACGTTGTTTTCAGCATAATTACCTTGGTGTCTTGTTTTTGTGCAGAAAATAAACTATCAGGAAAAATCCCGGAAAATATGCCAAAGATTATATTTCACCAGAAGATCCACGGAGCCAGAAGACAAGACAGAGAGGAGGCCTAGGGGGCCCACACCCATGCCAGGCGTGGGCCCACCACTGGCCACACCTGGGGGAGGGTGCAGCCACCCTAGGCACCCCCTCGGCCTCCCTCTGCGCCTATAAGTTGCCTTTCGACCTAAAAACTTAAGGGGGTTCGACAGTTTTCCAGAAAGAGTTCCGCTCCGCCGCCGCCACCAGAAACCAAGATTCAAATCTAGAAAATCCGTTCTGGCACCCTGCCGGGACAAGGAATTTGGAGAGGATCATCGCCATCGTCATCACCAACGCATCTCCATCAACCACTGATGTTTCCCTCATCCATGAGTGAGTAATCCGCCACTGTAGGCTTGGGGATGGTAGGGATTGGATGAGTTCTATCATGTAATCGAATAAGATCTGTTAGGGCATATTGCCTAGTATCTCTATTAGTTCTATTTGACTTTGTTGCAACTTGTTGTGCTTAATTCTTGTCACTAGGGCCCGAGTACCATGATCTCAGATCTGAACTTATTATTGAATCATTATGATAGTTTTGTTTGTGATTTTATCTGCAAGTTGTGTACACATATCATTGTCCGGATCCAAAGGCTCCAAAGTGACAATAATTGGGACAACCGGAAGGGATGGCTGTGGTGTGAGGATCACATGTGTTCACGGAGTGTTAATGCTTTGCTCTGGTGCTCTATTAAAAGGAGCACCTTAATTGCCAGTAGTTCCCTAGAGGCCCCCCTGCCACAGGCTGGCTGGACAGAAGATGTTGTGCAAGTTCTCATTGCGAGCAGGTATGACTATATATGGAGCACATGCCTAGGATTGTTTAGTACTTGGATGCTTGTTATTATTTATCTGCAATACCCTAGATCTTGAAGTTACATGTTTAGACTTGTCCATGCAACGCCCGTCCATCCATCCCTATGCCTACCGCACTCGAATCCCACTATTACCATTACTTTTACTATTGCTACTGTTTCACTACTGCTGTTGCTTTACTGTTGCTACTACCAAACTGTTGCTAATGATAAATTTCTGTGAGCAAGAACTATTTCCAGGTGCAGCTGAATTGACAACTCAGTTGTTAAGGCTTGCAAGTATTCTTTAGCTCCCCTTTTGTCGAATCAATAAATTGGGTAATACTACCCACGAAGACTGTTGCGATCCCCTATACTTGTGGGTCATCAAGGGGGTATCTACAATTGCATGACCAACATGACAAATGCTCATACCTTGTCCATTGGCCGTGTGGATTTGTTCTTGGCCGTGGTACTTCTCCTTCATGTGAGCTTGTTGAGCTCACCCGTGATGTGATCGGTGTCACCGGTGTCTCCATACCAATTGGTGTCCACTCCATAGGACACCGCATGGGTGCCCTTTTCCTCCTCCTCTTTTTCATTGTTGGAGTAGCGATGCAAGAATTGCCAGGCTTCATGCCCGGGCTTGCCGCAGATTTGGCAAGTGGTGTAGTCGCGGTCCTTGCCGCTTCCCTTGCCGCGTCCTCCTCCATGACGTGTGTTGCCGCCGCTGCGTTGCTGATGTCGTCCATTGCCGCGGCCGTTGCCGCGACCGCCTCCACGTCGTCCTCCACCATGATAGCCGCGCCCACATGGACCACCACGGCCATGGGAGGCAGCTTTGACGGAGGAGCTGTCGCCTCCCATGTCCATGAGAAGCTCCATGCGGTGATCATATGCCATGACATGGGCATAGAGGTCGTGGGTGGAGAGATCCTTACCGTCGTTGACCCTGATGGAGGTGTAGAGGGGATTGTACTGATCGTCGAGGCCGGCGAGAAGATACTAGAGGAGATTTCCATCCTCGATGGGCCGTACTGCTGTGGCCAGCTCGTCGACGAGCCCCTTCATCTTGGCGAAGTAGGCAGACGTGGTCATGCCTCCTTCCTGGTTTTGGCGAGGGCGACGCGAACATTGGAGATCCACGTCTTGTTCTGGGCGACGAACATCGTCTTGATCGCCAGCCACACCTCCGCGGCCGAGTTGAGGCCGATCATGGACACCGAGATATCTTTGGAGAGGGTGTTGAGGAGGTAGGAGAGCACGTGCTGATCCGTGCACAGCCATGCATCAAAGGCGGGGTTGGGCTCCTTGGCTTGGCCCTTGTCACCGCCTTGGTCGATGAGTATTTCCTCCGCCGGCTTCTTCTTGTCGTCGAGGTAGTCCATCAGCTTGGCGCCGCGAAGTGGAGGAAGGACTTGCGACAACCACAACAGATAGTTGTCGCGGGTGAGCTTCTCGCTAACACCCTGTCCGGCAAGAGGGTTGGAGTTGGCCATCACTGGGGAGGAGGAAGATGCGAGGCACATAGTTGTGTTTAGGAAGATTTGGTTGGCTCTGATACCATATGATCGTAGAGAGATTTTTGTGAACAATGCCTTGGCCTCGGTTCGGTTCCATGTTAATATATGGCGAGTACGCCCAAGATTACAAGAAGGGATTACAACCGGTAAAGAGAGAAAGAGGGAGATCGATATGATCTTATCAGATCGTATCTAATCTAGTTACAAGCTTTCAAACTAATTCTATCTCTATCTCTCTATTCAGAACAACCGTGTACACAACGTGATAATGATCGCTAACAAGGACCACCTAAGCCGAGAGCTTAGTGTCGAGGGTCACCCTCGGCGTTGACTAAAGCCGAGGGTTATCTTGGCTAAGCCGAGCGTTTTCCCCCTCAGAGTTGAACTTCCTTCCCGTAGTGATTTATATGTATTGCAGACTTGCTTTTAAAAATTATCATGTTTCGAGCAGCTTATAACTAGATGATGCAGCAGATGTTATGGATTTATTGTGAGATGCATGGTTGTTCATTTCTTGTGTTATTAGAGCATCTCCACTCGTCTCCCTATACGGCGTCCGGTGCGGCCTTTTTTTGCCCATATGGGAGCGGGGGGGGGGGGGGGGGGGGGGGTGGCTCCTAGCCATGCCCCCCATCAAGATTTAATTCCTGAAAATAAAAATTTCTTGAGGGCCCCCGGGATTTCTGGTTACCGCGGTTCCCGAGAAATCTCGAGTGGTTACCGGACAAATTTAAAAAACAAATTTTGAATTTGAAATTTCTACAAAAGGATTTATAGCCTCCTAAACAGTAGTTCATCACGCGGTTTGTAGTGTCACAGCGGCATGCCCTTATGGAAAAAATTTATTTCCACGGAACTCGAACCAGGGACCTCCAAAATTATTTGCACAGTCACAAGATGATATAAAACGAAATGTTGCCTATTTCTATACATCATACAACGTTTAAATTCAAAAAATTCAAGATTTTTTGTTTGGGAAGTCGGTTTCCCGGGGGTGCTCAGGATATCCGGTTACCCAACGGTAACCGAATTTACCGATCGGTAACCAAATCCTTGCCCCCCATACAAAAAATTCAAACATTTAAAAATATGTTAAAAATTCAAAATTTAACAACGATTCCATAGATTGTTCAAACATGTTTACACAAATACTGTGGAAGATCCACTCCTTGTCCTCTGAGTCGGTGTGGTTGGGTCCAGGAAGAGGCTAAAACGGGTGTCATGACTCTTCTGCGGACGGTATGCGAGGTGGCGTAGGACGGCGGCCAGGCATGGCTGTGCGCCGCCCCTACTGGTGAAAGAAGCACCTATGGCCGCCACCCTAGATATAGCGGGGGAGGGTGTGAGGTGTGGGCATGGTGTAGATCTGCAACGATGATGGCCGATGCACCTACATATAGCGAGAAAAGGGCGGGAAGCCCGGGCAGGAAACGGTGGAAAATATGGGAAGGACATGGCGGAAGAACACGATGGCGAGCAATTTCGCCGCCGCGTGGCCGTTTACGGGTCACCGCTTGAGAGACAAGCCGTCTATCTTACTGTCAAGGCTGGCCGCGTTGTTTTCATCTCCATCCAGCTGGAATTTGTCCTTGGGCCTTAGCCCATAGCCCAATATAAATTCTGAAATTCTCTTGGCCCGTGCGGGTCTAAGGGGTGGGACTAAAGTTTAGTCCCACATTGCTAGTTGATAGAGAGAGTTGGAGTGGTTTATAAGGGGGCTTTTCTAGTCCTTATAAGAGAGTGAGAAGAGAAAGAGCCCTTGCATCACTCCTTCGCTGCCCGCCTCGCCTTGTCACGCATGTCATGATGCGCCGCGGGTTGCGGAAAATGAATTAAGCTTATCTTTTTACTGCTTAGGAAATTAATTTCTGATAAGCTCAATCAGTATTAGTGCCTTACAACTAATTCTGATTGAGCTTATCAGAAATAACAATAATTGATGAAATTCTTCTCCAAAACATGCAATTGTAGTCATTACTAGTAAACATCAAGACTTTACGACTAACTAAATAAATGCTAGCATGACATGGAAAGTTGAAATTGAGAAACTGCATCTCTCTATCTTTTTTTTGAAGGACATGACTAACGCGCGGTGCCGCACCAATATCAACCCGTGCGGCGGCAGCACCACTTCCGAAAGTTTTTCCCTTTCTTTGCACCCTGCAGCTGCTGGCCACCAGCAATGACCTGATGTCGCCCCAATAGCCACATGAAGCGATGTAAAAAATACAGTATGCTGCTGGGTGTCTCACCTCCCACATGGTATGAGAAAAGGCTGCATGCTCCATCGGCTTGCGTCGAGCATCCCATTCAATTCCAAAACTAAAATCCATGACCTCCCCTAGAGTAACTAATCAAGAAAGCACACTAGTACTTGAAGCCATTACATCAACTATAAGATACACTTGATTACCAAGTTAGTTTAGTCCTGGCTGATTGCCATGTTAGTTTTAACTAGCTATCAGATTAGTAAGATTGCCATGTTGGTTTAGCTCGCTGCCAAATTAGTACCGACTGGTTGCCAGGTTATTTTACCTAGCTGCAAGGATTAATACTGACATATTGGATGGCTAGTTTTACCTAACTGCCAAATTAGTATTATGAAATTGCCATGTTAATTTTACTTAGCTGCCAGATTAGTATTGAATATTGCCAGATTAATTCTTTCTAGCTACCAGATTAGTACTGAATATTGCCAGGTTAATTCTGCTTAGCTGCTAGAATAATATGTAGCCTATTTAGATTAGTACTATCTAATTGCCATGTTTATTTTACCTAGCTGCCAGATTAGTACTGAATATTGCCATGTTAATTCTATCTAGCTGCCATATTAGTACTGAATATTGCCATGTTAATTCTACTTAGCTGCTAGAATAATGCGTAGCCTAATTGTAGATTCCCTCCTCCAAAATTCAGATCGAGATGGAGATGCCAGATTAACACGTAGTGACTAATCTCTACCAAAAAATCAACAAAAAACTAGATATAAAGGACCGAGAAAAAAATTCATACAAGCATTATAGGGGCACCGAACTCGGATGCCTCCATCTGCTTGCTAGCGTGTGTTCAACACCGACAGCCTGCTTGCCGACGACCTCCCTCCCTCGATGTGCGTGATGTGCAGCGTCAGCCTCCATGATGGGTGCTCTGCGCCGAGGTCTCCGATGTGTGATCGTCGTCGGAGGCGCACTAGCAGAGCCCTTCTCATGCTAGTCAACGGCCTGGCGGCGCCCTCCCCGTGCTAGCAGGTACTACGCGCCTCCTTGCCGCGCTCGTCGGCGCCGTCCACCTCCTCTCGCACCTCTTCAGCGGCGCGCTCCTCAGCCCGCCCGCTCTGCTTCCGTAGAAATTGTGCAGCCTCCCTTGACGCATGCTCAGTGGCGCGCGGCCTCCCGGATGCGTGCTCTCCGACGGCGGCGGCGGAAGCCGCCTCCTCGCGCTTATTGGCTGGCGCGATGGGGTTCTCCTCCTCGCGTGCTTCTTCGGCGCGGCACGGTGTTGCTCCTCCCGTGGAGGCTTGTGAGAGAGATAGAGGAGGGGATTGTGTGGTTGGAGCTAGTCGTGAGCGTATAAAGTGGACACTGAGTAGATAAAAGGTGAGAGCGGATTGAGTTTTCACGAATCGTGGCGCCGCCGCACAAGCGAGCGATGCATGCGACGCCTCTTCTTAGATTTTTCTTTTTTTAAACCTCGTCTACTCTATCTTTTTTTTTTTTTTAGAACAATCTACTCTATCTTAACTCACGATATGATTAGCAGTTTTTGTGACGACGTGTAATTAATTCTTGGGCCGGACGGTTGAGCAATTTATAGGACCAAATTTGAGGAATTTCTAGGCAGCTTGAATTGGGCTGGGCCTTGGCGATCTTGGTTGGCACCTGCATGCGCAGACGATACGTCCGTGATGTTTGTGGACGTACGTGTGCGGTTTTTATTCGATCAGAACGTCCCAGTGGGGCTTGGAGTAGTACAGAACTAGAGATAAATAAAGATAGAGAAAGAAGTGTGCGGTGCCTCCTCTCGTTCCACCCCCGACGACGCCTCCATTAGATCCAGTCATCATGTTCCCCTCCGAGTGCCTGCTTGAACGGCGCGTGCGTTCGGACGGCGACAAGGACCTCGCCGACGCCAGCCTCTCGCTCTTCATCCTGGAGTGCAAGGACTGGAAGGCGGACGGGTACGAAGGCGACGATCTCGAGATCTACAACCACAGGCTTCAGGGCATGGCCATCGGAGTGCGTCTCGCGGACGCGCCTCCGGCTGTCTCCTACCTGGCCATCCTAGGCGCCAGCGTGTTCGCCCATATCGTAGCCATCGATGACAAGACCGTCATCGTCATCAGTCTGTCCTTCCCGGGCGAGGCAGGCTCGTCCTATCTCATCTACGACGCCGTCGCCCTGTCGCTCCGCATGATCCCCGCGCCGAGAAACCGCTACTGGACGTACACCATTACCTCCAAGGTCTCCGTCGTGCGCGCATGCCAGGGCGACTCCTACGCTCTGGTCCACACGGGTCGGATGGCCGGCGTTGACAAGGTCGATTCTCTCTACCTTTGGCGGCCTTCCTCGTCATCATCGCCGCCCTGGTCGGAGAAGAAGTCCACCTGCTTCCCGGACGTGAACAACATGGACATGGACTTCTCGTTCAACGGCCACGCCTACTGGGTGGACCTCCTGTGCGGCGCCTCCTACTACAGATGCGACGACCTCTTCAACGACAATACCAGTGTGGCGAACTTCGGCGGATTCATCCCCCTGCCCAGCGCCGTCGAGGAGGGGGGTCGCCGGTACCGCAGCTCCAGCAGGGTGGCGCAGCCAGACGCGTACCGGACCATGGGCACTAGTGCAGAGCCCCCCTTTAACTCCGGTTGGGAGGGCCCTCTATCAGCGGTTTCCCAACCGCTGTTGAGGGTTCGGTGTTAGAGGGGGGGGGGGGGCTTTAACACCGGTTCTTATACGAACCGGTGTTAAAGGGTGGCGCACGTGGGGCTGCCGCAGGCCTCAGGCCCCCCCTCTGCCGCGGCAGGAAAACGGCCTAAATCTCTGCCGCGGCAGACTTCTGCCTCTGCCCCGTTCTGGGCGTATTTCTGCGGGAGGGGGGGGGAGCGAGGGGGAATCGATCGGGAGCGGTATACACATAAATCGTCATCGGTACATACGAGTACATGAATAATTAAGCAACTATTATTATACACAAACATCGTCATCGGCACATACATCGTCATCGTTCATTTTGGTGGATATCTAAAGAGTTCTCCGCTAGGCGTGACGACCTCATCAAGTATGAACCCCGCCAATTCCTCTTGAATGGCTCGTATGCGTTCAAATGGTAGAAGTTGGTCCCGCATCCGTTCGATCTGAATATATATGAAGAATGAGCCGTCAATATATATATAAGAATAAAACTCAACACAATTGATGGTAATAAAATAATGTTGTGGACTTTGTTTACTTACTCTAAGTTGTTCTAGTGCGGCTTGGCCCGTCGCACATATCGTGTTGCGAATGAATTCGCAAACATAGTACCCACATAAGTTATTGCCGTGTCCCTGATGCGCGCACTTTACGAGAATAGAGAGTTCAATCAAAATAATAATCAATAAAGCATGATATAATGGAATTGGAAGCAGAATCAAAGAGATACGCAGACCTAGCTAGCTAGTATTACTTACATTTTGGTCTACAAATTTTAGTTCTTCTGACCATTCACCCACAACCCTGCCCGTGAACCTTTTCCAAACCCTGTCCGGCAATGAAAATGGATAAAAGAGTAATTAATTACTTGTTGTCATGAAAGTTGCCGATCTAGTGAGATAATATGATTGAAATTTACCTCTGGAGCATCTCTCTAAAGTCTGCCCATAGCTCTTTTTCTTTTCGTAACGAGTCCATGACAAGAACTTTTCCTGAGTTAGGTTGAATGACTAGCAGAATAAAGTGGAACCTACGCACGCATAACTCATCATCAGTTACACTTAACATCGAGTAAGCCGAAACAGAATGTGTACAAGAGAGGGTAACAATACTCACGAGAAGTTGTAAGGCAATAGTATTTCCCTTTTGGTTTGTTGTCTCAGTAAAGACCTTAGCAAGTAATCTTCTGTTTGCCCGGGTTTGGTTCTTACCACTTCTTCATGAACTCTATTTGGGTCAACGAACCCAATGTCAAAAGGTCCTCCTTTCATGCATTCCATAACCTTTTTCCTGCATAATAGTATAGACATATATGGTGAGCATATATATATACATGCAATTAATGAAGTGAATGAGATGAGATAGAAATTACAGAAATAGTACTTACACACAATAAAGGCTGATGGCAGCTTTGTTGAGTTCCTTCTGATTGAATAGAAAATGCAAGTCTTGAATGTTGAAGTCGATCTCGTCGTCTCCGCACAAAAAAATCTGATCTCTTATATGCGCCGCGATCCATTCTTCCTTTCTCGTCTTGCAGAAATCAAGGTACCACTTGTGCAATTTTCGCATCTTTGTTGGTAGAGTCTTGAGCTCCTCTTTCTTGACGAGATTCTTCCCATACTTCCATGGCTGTATGGGGTTGTCATCGCATTTGGGCAAGTTGTCTCCCATGACGTTCAAGTATGCAATGTAAGTCATCCCCATCTCATTGGCCTTTCTTTGTAGCTCTGCCTCGTAATCATTTACGGGAGGATCGTCTCGTGTGTCGAACATTTGGAGCGGGGCACATGATTGGTTTTCCTGCTCTCCGAGCATGGGAACTGTTTTCTGGGGTGCCTCACGACTGCTACTTTCAGTCTCCCTACGGCGCCTTGCATCCGCCTTCAAAATCTGGCGCTCGTAGTCCGGCATAAGTGGGGTTTCAGGTTTCAAAAGATTATTGTAAAACTTCTCCACCATCGCCGGATCTATTTTCTCCTTTGGCTCGGCCCGTCTAGGTGCAAATAATTTCTTGACCTGTTCTTCTGAGATCCTATTGGTCTCCTCGTCGCTGCGATTCCACGGTAAAACCGGCAATGGCTTGGCGGAAGGCTGCGGGACGTAGTTTTTTGAACTCTTTGGCGTACGATTTCCTGCGGATTTCTTTGTGGCAGTGCTACTGATGCTCCTCGTGGCAGTGCTCTTCCGCTTACGCCGAGGAGATGGATGAAGCACCGGAGATGGCTGACGGGCCGGAGATGGTTGCTGCGCAGGAGATGGCTGACGGGCCGGAGATGGCTGCCGCGCAGGAGATGGCTGACGGGCCGGAGATGGCTGCCGCGCCGGAGATGGCTGCCGCACAGGAGATAGCTGAAGCGGCTCAGACTGCTGACGCTGCGGAGACGGCGGGGGTGCCAGTGACCTCCAATTTGGAAGCACAATGTGTTCCTTCTTCCAAAGAATGGTTGTTTTCACTGCAAATTTGAGTTGAGTTTCCCCTTCACCTGTAGCATGGTCAAGCTGTGCTTCCTCATATTCCTTCACAACCTCATCCACCCCGACAATAGCATAGCCATCTGGAATCGGTCGGCAGTGGTAAGTTCCACCAGCTACAGGAGGTAAGGCATAGCCGACAGCCACCTTAATGGATAAGCCCATTAATCTCACATGCAGCTCAGCGTGTTCGCTCTCCGTGATCTCATCCACGGGGTATCGAGGACCCGTCATTTCAAGCGTGGGCTGCACGTTCTCCGTGGAAGCCACACTGCTTTTCCGCGCAGAGTCTGGGCCGCGTGCAGCTTCCAATGCAGGCTCTTCATGCCGCTGAGATGGGCCGGTAGCTTGATGACTCTGTTGTGCATTCACTTGCGCCTGCAGCGCCGCAAGTGCATGTTCTATCTGTGCCATCCGCTCTGTACGCTCTTTTTCTTTTCTGCCGCGCCATCTGTAAGAGTCGCTCCAGTCGGCAAACCCATCCTTCCATGTCATACCCCCTGTGCCTCGTGCATGTCCAGGGTGTTCTTTTTTACCGATGGCGCGTGTGAGCTGGTCATTCTCTCTGTCGGGATGGAAGGTCCTGGCGGATGTTTTCTCGTATGCCGTGATGAGTTCAGTGACGGGTTTGGCAAGGATGGTTGGGAAGATACACAATCCTGTTTCTGGGTCCAACCTTGCCCCGATTCCGTAGAACCAAGTCTTTGCACGTAGGTCCCACCCATCTGTCTGGGGTGTGATCCCTCTCTCGCGCAGGGCCTTCTCAGCTTCCTCCCACTTAGGCCTCTGAGATATGTAGCCACCTGACCCCGTCCTCTGGTGATATTCCTTCTTCAGGGCATTAAGCGTATTGGTTTCTGACATCTTTTTAGCTATAGCACTTTTTTATATGTCTCAAATTCGGGCCAATGAGGTCTTATCTTCGCATAATATGCGTCTTCGAAATTTGGAGTCTCGCCAGATTTGACAAATTTGTTCAATTTTGTCTTCCAGTTGCGGAAAGCGTCAGCCATCTTCTTTAGAGTCCACTCTTTGACCTTTTCCTTTATAACCGGGTTGTTTTCATCCTCCTCTAGCGGAAGGGTGAAATTTACCAACAACGAATTCCAAAGCGTTTCTTTGGATCTGTCATCGACAAAGGTACCGTCGCCCTTCTTTGGCTTATTCCAATTTTCAATTGTGATTGGGATTTGGTCCCTAACAAGAACTCCAGCCTCACGTACAAATTTGTCTGCGACCTTCTTGGGCTCCATCGGCCTGCCATCAACACGGACTGCTTCGATCGTGAACTTTGCACGATCTTTCAACCGCTGGCTCGCGCCTCGCTTGCTCTTTTTCGTAGAAGAAGATGGTTGCTGGCTGGTCGATCCAGAGGGCTAAAAGAAGAAAGAAGCGTTAATTAATACATGTAGAAGAAGATTGTTTGTGGAAGTCAGCAGAGGCTTAATCAATGCATATACCTCGCCGGACTTTGTAACCATTAAATTGCGTTCACCGGAGTCTTCATCTTCTCCATGACTAGTACTTGAGCTGTCGTCATCATGTCCCTCCAAGTTCAGATATTGGGAGGTGTCCTCATCAATAATGTTCTCCATTATTTCTTCTTCTTCAAGGTTTCTACTAAGTGGATCCATAGTTTCTAAAATAATAATATTATCTAGAGTAAGAGTGTAAACATTCAAGTGGACTTGGATTCATAGACAAATATACATATTATTCATACAAAAATACACAAATGAAATTAAAACCCTAAGGATGCTTGATCATTTTAAACGAGTTCCGAGGGGTCCAAACCCTAATTCGGAGAAATCCCGGATGCATATGAGAGGGGCTAGCTACAGTGGCTGACCGGAGGCTGGCGGCGTTGGAGAGCGACCTAGGGAGCGCGAGGTAGCGTGATGCGGCCTACCTAAAACGGGCGTTGTTCGAAAGAGGAGGCCGAGGCAAACATTATAGCGACGGAAAACAACTTGGCAGAACAGATACAATGTGGAGGGGATGTCCCCAAGATAGGCCCCAGACCGAGTGGGGATGCCACATCGGAGCTCGCACCCCACCTAGGCCACATCGCGAGCTCGCACCCCATGGCCACCACCGGAGCTTTCACCCCACCTAGGCCGCCCCCGCAGCCGAGAGGGGAGGCCGTCCCCGTGCCGCGCCTGGGCCCTGGGCCTCCCCGACGAATCCGCCTCCCTGACCCATCCCCTCCACTTCCCTGTCATTGGCCCCAATCCGTGGACGCGCTCGCGTAGCCTCTCCTGCCCGCCACACCCGATGATGCGAGCTACCACGTCAAAGCTGTCCTCGTGTCCGATTTGATCCTAGCTACTACTAATAAGTACAATGGAGGGGTTCGATTTCATCTTGGTACATCTGTTCGGAGGGGTTCGATTTCATCTTGGTACATCTGTTCGGAGGGCCCCAATCCGTGGACGCGCTCGCGAGAGAGCTCGCGTGGGGAGGCCGGCTCCGGCGAGGAACTGCTCGGGGGCGAGCACGGGGAGGAACGGGCGAGCACGTGGGCGAGCACGGGGAGGCAACGGGCGAGCATGGCGACGACGGGCAGCTGCAACGGCGGACAGAGGCGGCCGGCGACGTGGCAGAGCGCATCCTGCAAAGGGGGGCGCCGGCGACGAAACAGAGAAGGGGAGGAAACAGAGGGGACGACCAGGCGCGGTCCGCTAGCTCACCACGGCGTCGGGGTTCTTGTAGGCGTCGGCGTCGTCGTCGGCTGTGGCGCGCGCGCGGTGGCGGTCGTCGGCTTCGGTGGCGCGCGCGCGGTGGCGGTGGCGGTCGTCGGCTTCGGTGGCGCGCGCGCGGTGGCGGTGGCGCGCACGTGGTGGCGAGGGCGGCGACGGCGAGGGCTGGAGGGCTTCGGTGGCGAGGACGACGGCGAGGGGTTCGGGGCTCTGGCGGCGGTGGCGCGATCTGACTCTGGGGGGAAGAAAGGAGCGAAGGGGCGCATTTAATACCCCCCCTTTAACACCGGTTCGTGGCTGGAACCGGTGTTAAAGGGGGGGGGGAATTCGTTTGCGCGCGTATTTATTACCCCCCCCTTTAACACCGGTTCCAGCCATGAACCGGTGTTAAAGGGGGGGGGGTGCGCGCGGGAAACGAAATAAATGCCCCCCCTTTAACACCGGTTCCTATCTGGAACCGGTGTCAAAGGGGGGGCATTTATTTCATGCATTAAAGGGGCTTTTTAATTCAAAAAATATGATATGAATTTAGAAAATTCATATCTTTTTCATTTCAACTCAGAAAAGTATGAATAATATATCATAATTTTCAGAAAAATAATATCTATCCATTCATGTAAATCATTTTATATTTACTTTACATGAATTTTTTTAAAATAATTAAAACACTTACATATAAATTTTGATTATTTAATTCAAATAAAAATAAATTGTTAAATCCTAAAACTTTGAACATAAGAAATATTAAGCATCTAAAAAATGATTTTTATTAGATCAAATCATATTTTAATGCCGCATCTTTTGTATTAACATTTTTAAATTGATTGGATATTTAAATGTCGCATCTTTTGTATACACTTGAATCTCACCAAGCCTCGCTCAACTTGCATTGTTTTTTGATAAAATAGCATATTGTGAACCTAAAAATGTGTTGGTGGTTTTTTGAATTAGCCATTTGGTGGTTGCTTCACAAAACCGTCCGTTTTTTATGCTCGGAAAATGGAAAATGCCTTTTTGGTGCGATAAAAAGGAAAACTCCTCTTGCAAACTATGCCTTGATTATAGCCATAACATTGGTCGTTTGACCCGAAAGCCAAGAAACCTCGAATGAGATAGGTCATTTTGAGACAGTTACATAAAGCCGAACTAGAACTGAAAATTAAGATACATAAAAGAACTGAAAATTAAGATACATGGCCAGATTAAGTAACAATCGGCCGAACTGGAACTGAAAATTAAGATACATAAAAGAACTAAAAATTAAGATACATGGCCAGATTAAGTAACAATCGGCCGAACTTGTTTCGGAATGTTGGAGTGATTCAGTCATGCTCCTGCCTACACCTGTAATACTCGCCACTGTAGTCGTCGTACTCGCTGCCGCCGTCATCGCTGTCGTCGTCGGGGTCGCCGTAATTGAACCTCTGGAGAGTACGCGTGGGCTGGACTTGAGGGTAGCGCGTGGGCTGGACTTGAGGGTAGCGCAGACGGGGGTTAGAGTCGGCGGCAGTGTCATAGGCCATGACGCTCTGGAGAGTCCGACCGCGCCACCATAGCCGACGGCCGGCCTCGTTGAAGTTAGGAGGAGGTGGGCCGTCCACCTCGTGCCTGGCGAGCGCCCTCTCATGCTGATCCACGAAGAAGGCTTCCCAAGTAGGGAAATAGTCGGGATGCCATCTGGTATTCCTCCGCTGCTCCGGCGTGAGCTCGAAGTAGTAGTGGTTCGTGATGGCCATCCGGCGCGCCACACCTAGAGGGACAGGAGGAACCGGCACGCCTCCGACGCTCAGCATCCAGCCGACGGGGACACAGTAGCCCGGCGGGCAGGGGTAGTTCGAGGCGCAAAGCGCCTCCGCCTCCCTGGGGGTTAGTGCTACGGTGGAAGCCATGGGAAAGAGTGATGAGGTTGCAGATATGAGTCTAGAGATGTGCAATGACAATGGAGGCCAACCCCCTACATATATATATAGTGAACTAGCGGGAAGAACTGGAGGGAAGAACTGACGGGAAGAAAAATGGCGGGAAGAAAAATGGCGGGAAAAAATGGCGGGATGAACCTTTAGTCCCGGTTGGAGACACCAACCGGGACTAAAGATGAACCTTTAGTCCCGGTTGGAGACACCAACCGGGACAAAACACGAGTCAGCACTAATAATAGGGGTGAGTGCATGTCGACATTATGTCGTGCGGCGTGTACCTTGTCCCGGATGGTGTCACCAACCGGGACTAAAGATGAACCTTTAGTCCCGGTTGGAGACACCAACCGGGACTAAAGATGAACCTTTAGTCCCGGTTGTAGACACCATCCGGCACAAAACACGAGTCAGCACTAATAATAGGGGTGAGTGTTGACATTATTTTGTAAGTGTCAACACTATGTCGAGCTGCTTGTACTATAAATATGCATCCTTGTGAGTCCAGTCCTCCAGCCAGTTTGAGGCAGGGACACCACTACGGCCAGTTTCAGGGAGATGCCGACGGAGCCCAGTCCTCCGGCATCTCCGAGAAACTGGTCATAGAGGCACTCCCTAATATGTGAAATTAGTTAGCTCCCTGGTGTATTGATCTAGTTAGAGAAGTTACAAAGCTGCAAGATGGTTTTCGAGAGCAGGGACACCACTACGGCCAGTTTCAGGGAGATGCCGACGGAGCCTAGTCCTCCGGCATCTCCAAGAAACTGGTCATAGAGGCACTCCCTAATATGTGACCGCGCGCGTTTGGAGATCAGATCTTAATGGTAAGTACGAATCGGGACAACTTCTTCTCATAGTCCCGGTCCATCCACAAAACATGACTAACACTCAAGACATGTATTAATATTAAAAACATGAACTAGAGTTACATAATATGAGCATGAACTTCTTGGCATATGCCCTTCCTTATGATCGCTTCAGACGTAACCATGGAGCATCTTCTTTACTTAACGGAATGCTTGGGTCAGTTTTCACTGTGAAGGGCGGAATTTCATCAAACTTATTATAATCTTCTGACATGTCTGTCTTGTCCTCGATTCCCACGATGTTTCTTTTCCCTGAAAGAACTATGTGACGCTTTGGCTCATCATATGATGTATTCGTTTGCATATTTTTTCTTTTTTTTGGTCTGGAGGACATGTCCTTCACATAGAAAACATGAGCCACATCATTGGCTAGGACGAATGGTTCGTCTAAGTTCTTCATAAGATTGTTGAGATCCACCGTTGTCATTCCGTACTTCTTGTCTACCTCAACCCCTCCTTCTGTTAGCTTGACCCATTTGCATCGAAACAAGGGGACCTTAAAATTAGGTCTATAGTCAAGTTCCCATATCTCCTCTATGAACCCATAATACGTGGTCTTTTGCCCATTGTCTTCTGCTGCATCGAAGCGGACACCACTGTTTTGGTTGGTGCTCTTTTTATCTTGGCCTATCGTGTAAAATGTATTCCCATTTATCTCGTACCCTTGGAAAGTACATACAGTCGAAGACGGTGTCCTGGCCAACAAGTACAGCTGATCCCCAACAATGGTGTTATTCGTGAGAAGTCTTTGCAGCCAGCCGCCAAAACTCGCCATGTGTTCACTTATAATCCATTCATCAGACTGTCCCGGGTGTTTGAGGCGTATTAAATTCTTGTGTTCATTGATATACGGGGCAACCAAGATAGATCTTTGTAAAACCGTGTAGTGTGCTTGATTGAGAGAATGCCCGTCCCTACATATCATTGCTTTACATCCTAGGGTGCCTTTTCCACGCAGTCTCCCCTCATGTCGTGATTCTGGAACACCAATCGCCTTAAGGTTAGGAATAAAATCAACACAGAACTCAATGACCTCCTCTGTTACATAGCCCTTGGAGATGCTTCTGGCCTAGCACGGTTATAAACATATTTCTTTAAGACTCGCATGTACCTCTCAAAGGGGAACATATTGTGTAGAAATACAGGACCGAGAATGGCAATCTCTTCTACTAGGTGAACCAGGATATGCGTCATAATATTGAAGAAGGATGGTGGGAACACCAACTCAAAGCTGACAAGACATTGGGCCACATCTGTTTGTAACCCTGGTAGGCTTTCTGGATCGATTACCTTCTGAGATATTGCATTGAGGAATGCACATAGCTTCACAATGGGTACTCGAACATTTTCAGGTAGAAGCCCCCTCAATGCAATCGGAAGCAATTATGTCATAATCACGTGGCAGTCATGAGACTTCAGGTTTTGGAATTTTTTCTCTGCCATATTTATTATTCCCTTTATATTCGACGAGAAGCCAGACGGGACCTTGATATTGCTTAGACATTCAAAAAAGATTTCCTTCTCTGCTTTGGTAAGAGCGTAGCTGGCAGGAGTTAAGTGGCATCGTTTACCCTTCTCGTTCTCAGGATGCATAGGCTCTTCAGGGGCCTTCAGACGTTGCTGGTCCTGTCGTGCTTCCGGTGTATCTTTTGTCTTCCCATACACTCCTAGAAAGCCTAGCAGGTTCACGCAAACATTCTTCGTCACGTGCATCACGTCGATTGAAGAGTGGACCTCTAAGACTTTCCAATAGGGTAGGTCCCAAAATATAGATTGCTTCTTCCACATGGGCGCGTGTCCGGCATCGTCATTCGGAACAGATAGACTGCCAGGACCTTTTCCAAAGATTACTTCTAGGTCCTTGACCATACCAAATACCTCCTCACCGGTACGGAGGACAGGCTTCCTCCGGGATTCTGCCAGACGTTTGAAATGCTTGCCTTTCTTTCTTACTGGATGCAGGTTCGGAAGAAATCGGCGATACCCTAGGTACACAACCTTCTTACATTTATCCAAATATACACTTTCAGTATCATCTAAACAGTGTGTGCATGCATTGTATCCCTTGTTTTTCTGCCCTGAAATGTTACTAAGAGCAGGCCAATCATTGATGGTTACGAAAAGCAATGCTCGTAGGTCAAATGGCTCCCCTTTGTGCTCATCCCACATACGTACACCTGGTTTGGCCCACAGTTGTAAAAGTTCTTCAACTAATGGCCTTAGGTACACATCAATGTCGTTGCCGGGTTGCCTCGGGCCTTGGATGAGCACTGGCATCATAATGAACTTCCTCTTCATACACAACCAAGGAGGAAGGTTATAGATACATAGGGTCACAGGCCAGGTGCTGTGACTGCAGCTCTGCTCACCAAAAGGATTCATGCCGTCTGTACTTATACCAAACCTTAAGTTCCTTGCGTCACGTGCGAAGTCCGGGTACTCTCGCTCGACTTTTCTCCACTGTGACCCATCAGCGGGGTGTCTCAACATCGCGTCTTTCTTACGGTCTTCCATGTGCCATCGCAATAACTTGGCATGCTCTTTATTTCTGAAGAGACGTTTTAACCGTGGTGTTATAGGAGCATACCACATAACCTTGACGGGAACCTTCTTCCTAGGGGCCTCGCCCTCAACATCGCCAGGATCGTCTCGTCAGATCTTATACCGCAGTGCAGTGCATACCGGGCATGCATCCAAATTCTCGTACTTCTCACCGCGGTAGAGGATGCAGTCATTAATGCAGGCATGTATCTTCTGCACGTCTAATCCTAGAGGGCAGACAACCTTCTTTGCTTGGTATGTACTGTCAGGCAACTCATTATTTCTTGGAAGAAGATTCTTCATTTTTACCAACAACTTTGAAAATGCGCTGTCAGTCACACCATTCTCTGCCTTCCATTGCAGAAAATCCAGTGTGGCACCTAGCTTTTTGTGGCCATCTTCGCAAGTTGGATACAACAATGTTTTGTGATCCTTTAACATCTACTCCAGCTTCTCCTTCTCCTTTTCAGTTTCACATTCTTCCTTTGCATCAGTAATGGCCCGACCAAGATCGTCATCAGTGGGCCCATCTGCTCCCTCTTGATCTTCATTATCTACCTCCGTTGCATTATCATCATATTCAGGATACATATTATGATAGTTTTCATCATCCTCTTCTTTTTCGTTGTCTTCCATCACAACCCCCTTTTCTCCGTGCTTGGTCCAACAATTATAGCTGGGCATGAAACCGGATCGAAGCAGGTGGGCGTGAATGGTTCTGGTATTTGAGTAGTCTTTCTTGTTCTGACAGTGAACACACGGAAAACACATAAAACCATTGTGACCACGGTTTGCATTAGCCACAACGATGAAATTTTGGAGGCCCGTAATGTACTCGGAAGTGCGGCGGTCACCGTACATCCATTGTCGATTCATCTGCATTAATATGTAGTATATATCAAAAAATAATAGGGAGATGACCATTTATATATATAGTACATCAATGACACATGAAACTATAGTTGCCGACCTCGACCGAGACGGAAAGAGCAACAAGAAAGCTTATTTTGAGCTCTCGGGCATTTCACCGAACACTTCTAGTGCATATGAAAAAAACACAAGCTAGCACTCTTCACACCCTCTTGTTAGGCTCCAAAATGTGAAAGAATGGAAGAGTGGGGTGTGTGTGGGTTGGGGTGGTGTCTTATATAGCCCCCCCTTTAACACCGGTTCATGCCACGAACCGGTGTTAACGGGAGGGGTGCGCGGGCCACTGGTGGAGGGACCTTTAACACCGGTTCGTGGTACGAACCGGTGTTAAAGGGGGGCTCCTTTAATGCCGCAGGGGCCACGCTGGTACGGCCCCCCCTTTAACATCGGTTCGGTGTTAAAGCCTCTTTTCGGGATCAACAAAAGACCTCGTTTCCACTAGTGGGGGGTCGTCCGGGATTCCTTCATCAGGTTCGTCTCCATCAGTGGCTTCGAGGACTACGTCCACCTCAAGAAACGCACTGTGACTGTGTGGAAGCTGGTGGGCCACGGCGAGGGGTGGGAGAAGGAGCACGAGCTGAGCCTCAAGACACTGTGGGGGTTCCAGGGGTTCGGCGACGACGTGTCCAGGGACTTGTCGCCCATGTACCCTCTGCTGAGCACCAAGGACACGGACGTACTATACCTGGTGCTCGGCGAGTACCGCGAGGACCGCTTCAAGTTCAAGTTCATCCCCTCCGTAGGGCGCTACCTGCTCGCCATTGACATGCGGAACAAGATCGTCACATCCGTACCTCTCAAGCACTGGACTCGTGAGTTCGTCTCTTGCGGTTTCAGCAGCTCTCTCTGTAATGCTCTAGTTGGACCTTGCAATGATGAAGGAGCCAAGCTAGGCGCCCATCCGATCCCCATGAAGAACATACTCCATATAGGACGGAGATATCATTCTGTGGACCATGTGTTGAATTAATATTAATTAGAAGAAAACCCCACGTGTTGCAGCGGTGGGTACATTCAAGAACTTGGTTGTGTAAATGAAAGGGTTTAATTAGGACACACACATATGGCGTAGAAGTTATCTACCGAAATATGCAAGATTCCACTGTGGTCACAATATATATTGGAACAAGGCGCAAAGTCTCTCATTCATATATGTTTCGTCACGTTCCCTGGATCTCATTGAAGTCCTCCGCACAAATCCATGATTCATCATCGTACTCATGTATCAAAAAACTTCATCATCAACTCCCAGCTTCTATGTCAGGTTGATCTGGTCGGCTGGCCATAAAAAACAGTGAAACCCCAAGCTCCATGTCCCATCAGACTATTTCTCACCATGGCATCCATATGAGTGCGACTACAAGATTTCACACAAGTGTCAGAATCATTAATTGTTCCAAAATAGAACAAGGCCCCCACTAGCTCGACTACTTTTCAGACCATATATATATGTCATCAAACCCAAAGCCTCAACTTCAAATCTCGTAATCTAACTTCAGACAACTTGGTTTCCAAGAGGAAAATCAAAGATGGCCAAAGCAGCTCGACAAGTCTATGAATTTCACTAACCGTCTCGGACCGCACGCATCCTCAGCAGTTAAGACTAAGTAGATTCATTGTTGGCTGCAACTTCTTCCTGTCCGGACCTCCCAAATTCTGTCTCATGCGTTCTTGTCATATGCGATCCGTGCAGAGATCAATTCCAAGAAACTTGCAAGCATACCCAATCCAAGGCGATCCGATCACACACCTCCAAAACAAAGTCAGATCAAACAAAAAAAAACTCAAAGAAACTTGTCGCCGGACAGGATCTAGGGGAGGAGAAAAACCCTAATAGGGTACTTGGACTTACGGTACCAAGGAAGGCACTGGAGGAGGTAGCCGATGGGGGCGGCGGTGACCGAGTGAGCTCACTTCATTCTGCCATCGAGTTCAACATAGAATTTGACCCGTGAGGCTGTTACCATAGTTAGGTGTGGGAAGCCCGGCCCAAAAAAAAGCCCGACGGGCAGGTCTTTTAGGCCCGCGGGCTAGGCTTGGGCTTCAGATCTGCAACCTAGTGGCTACATGTGCCGGGCTTGGGCCAAAGAAATAAGGAAAGGCCCAGCGCATGGCCCGACGGCCCAAAGAAATATGTACCACACGGACCAGGCTCAGGCCGAGATTTGCGACCGACAGCCAGGCCGGGTCGGGATCGAGCCTAGGATATGTGCGGGCGGGCTTTTTATGGCCCGGCTTGGCCCCAGTGACACAGTGAGTTTCTACTCCACCCAGTACAAAAAAGATACTTTTCTCCCTCAACCTGCTAGGAGCTGCTAAAAATGTGTCGCTGCTGTCATAACCGTCTATAGCCCATGGGTTCACTGTAGGAAACATGCAAGGCGCCGAGAAGCAGTCGGCATATCCGTGTTTGCCATTGGGGTAGAGCTATGCCGACATAGCCCTATCGATGTAGGAAGGAGTCAGCGTAGCACCATTTGCAGACGGCGTAGGCCAGCTGGGTCCACTTAGACGGATAACATCAGTTTGATGGCTAACCCGTGCCGACGACATAGACTCACATGTGAAAATTTTAACTCTAAGAACTCTTAATCTTAGGTCAAATTTCTCACTTTGTCACCCATCATCAGGCTACTATAATCGCAAAACGCTTAAATTCTCTGTTTCTTACGAATAAGCTTCCGAGTAGTCAAACTATGCTTTGTTGATAATACTATCCTATCAATCCTATTAACCCTTGGGTCATGATGTCACACAAATTTATTTATTTGATTCCAAACAATTCTTTACGTAAACAAAATTAATAAATAATAATATTGAATTCAAATAACAATCAAATGAATTTTACTTTTTTTTTGCCTTTGGAATAATTCATATTTATAAATCCGTAAATCGGAATTCAACAAATAATATGTCTAAATTGATCAGAAAAATGAGAGTAATCCAAATAGACATACATATCAGATTTTGAATCATGCATCATGTATTTTTAATAGTGTACTGCAAGGTTTTCCAAATAAAATTCATCTAATAGTGTGCAAATCTTCAAAAAATCATATGAAAAAATACATTTTGAATTTGAGGAATCTAAAAATTCAGTAAAGGACCGTAGGTGGTTGAAATCAGATGTAACTTTTCGCATAAATCAATTTTTATATGAAAAACTTTTAGATCCGACTTCGTATGAAAAAGTTATGGCCGCTTTACCAAGACATGAAGTTTTTTGCAAAAACTTTTAGCCGAGCTGATTGTGAACGTCTGGGTTCGAGATCGAAATGATAAATGCACAAGTATAGCTTGAAAAACATTGCAGTTTAGTTTAGTTTGTCTTGCCACGGTTATATGAAATTATAGGCATAGTAGGATTCATGTTGATGTCACGGGAAGTGAGAATTGTTGCTTGACCAAGCAAGTTTGGGATTCATCAGAAAAATAAGAAGTAAATACCTACCGGCATAGAATCATCAGTTGCAAATCATGACATTTCCACACACACACAAAAGCAATGCCAACAAAAAGATAAACACATAGCCAGAAATGAAATCCAGTAGAGAGAAACTTTTGCCATAGTAGTTTAGTTGTTCATCACCAATATCCACCTTCAGAGAGAGTATAATAACAAAGAAGCATTGTACACAACATATGAATGTAATTGAGTTATGGACTGAGCATCCACAAAATGATCGGTACTACTAGAGACTATCAAGATGCATGCAACATAAGAGTCATATGCGTGTTGACTAGGGGATCCCTAAGATTAACCCAACATATACTCGATCCATCAAATCCTGATTATGCATCAAAGTTGGAAACATGAACTGGTTGATCTAGTCAAGCTATGAACAAGAAACAGGATGGAAGTAGAGAGGGCATAATAAAACAAGAAATAAGCAACCATCCTTTCACAGTTAGTGCATAGCATAAGCGCGCTGCAGCATCGACCCAATTAGACTGCTTTAAACATGATAACTTTTAAAAGAAAAGACTACACTAGTAGTAGGATGATGGATGCATATAAATCTTCAACATGGTCCACAGATGATAAACAATGTCTCGGCAAGTGAAGATCAAATTAAGCGTAGACATCACAACTCACAAGCCACACCTAAGAAATTCGGTCAACAGCAAGCCATCTTTGATTTTCCTCCTATGCTTCTTCTTCACGTACGGGGATGGGGGCCTCTGCTACATTCCCTCCGTCGCGCCTAGGCTTCTTCATCATGGGGATGCGGGGGACCTCTGCTACATTTCCTCCATATCGCGTATACGCTTCTTCATCCTAGGCTTCTTCTTCATGGGGATAATGGGGGGCTCTGCTATATTTCCTCCACAACACCTACACTTCTTCATCCTAGGCTTCTTCTCCATGGGGATTCCTTCATCATCACAAGGTCCAACTAGAGCTTCACGTAGATGCCGGCTGAAACCGCAAGAGATGAGGGCGTCAAACCAGTCCTCTTGGTGGTGTTGAGGTTCAAAGGTCCGGACGATCTTTTTCCGCATGTCAACGGCGAGCAGGTAGCGCGGGTGCGACGGGTAGAACTCCATCCCCCTCTCGGACGACTGGTCCTCTTCGTCGTACTCGCCGAGCACCAAGTAGATAACGTCCTTGTCTTCCGTGCTCAGGAGGGGGTACATGGGCGTCAAATCCTTGGGCAAGTCGCCGAACCCCTCGAACCCCCACAGCGTCTCCAGGCTGAGCTTGTGCTCCTCCTCCCACCGCCGGTTGTGGCCCCGCAACTTCCACACGGTCACGGTGCGGTCCTTGAGTTGCACGTAGTCCTGAAAGCCGTCGATGGAGACGAACCTGATGAAGGAGTCACCGACGACGCCCATGGTCCGGTACGCTGCCGGCTCGGCGATATTGAGGTCATGGACCCCCGGCGGGAGCGGGACGGGCAGGCGGATGTAGCCGCCGAACTTTACCACACTTCTGTTGTGGTCGTCGAAGAGGGCGTCGCAGCTGCAGTAGGACACGCCGCTCAGGAGGTCCACCCAGTAGGCGTGGCCATTGAACGAGAACTCCTTGCTGGTCTCGTTCACGCTCCAGTCGATGCTGCGCGGGAGGCTGGCCTTCTTGTACTCCGACCAGGGCGGCGACCGCCGTGAGGAGGGCCGCCAAAGCAAGAGAAAATCACCCTGGCCGCTGTCATCCATCCGGCCCGGGTGGACCAGGGCGTAGTCGGGGCCACGGCATGGGCGCGCGAAGGAGACGCTAGAGCTGAGGGGATAGAGGCTGGAGAAGTTGTCATGCGGCGCGGGGATCATGCGGAGCGACATGGCGACGGCGTCGTAGATGAGATAGGACGAGCCTGGTGCCTCGCGCGCGATGTCCAGCTTGATGACGATGACGGTCTTGTCGATGGATACGATTTGGGCGAACAGCCGGCGCCGGGCACCCAGCCGGGCACCTAGGATGGTCAGGTAGGAGACAGACGGTGGCGCTTCCGCGAGGCGAACTCCGATGACCATGCCCTCGAGCCTCTGGCTGTAGATCTCGACTTTGTCGTCTGCGTACCCGTCCGCCTTCCTGTCCTTGCACTCCAGGATGAAGAGCGGGAGATTGGTGGCGGCGAGGTCGTCGCCGTCCGAACGCACATGGCGTTGAAACAAGCACTCGGAGGGGAACATGATGAGATCTACGGAGGCGTCGGTGGCGGGGAACGAGAGGTTAGCTAGGTTTTCTCTTCCTGCAGCACGTCGCAGAGCTTCGAGACAAAATAACACAGACGAAAAAAAAAATCTCGACGCGGATTGATCTGAAAGTATCGAACGGTTGCAGATAAAACGCGGAAGAGAGGGGAACAATAGGCTAGCTAGGTTTTCTCTTCCAGGCACGTCGTACATTAGTTTGTCCGCTAAGCGCTACAAAAGAGCTAATTACATCTGTAGTCCTACAACTATCCATTTAGGAGCATTTTAGTCCTACTTCTATTAAATCGTGAATTAGTAGTTCTATAACTATGCTCACGGATTAAACTTTGGTCCTTGCAAATGGGGAGTGGACATGTGGACGCCACACTGTCAAATGGATCACAACTTAGGTTATGCGAAAACCCCCTGGCTCCTATGAATATTACCCATATTTCCTTGTAATTTGCTTCAGAAAAAAATCTTATCCTTCTCCCTCCTACCTCAGTCTCCCTCGACAGAAACCCACAGGAGGCGAAGCCTAGGCGGCGGAGGTGGAGGTGATGCCGGAGCCTGTCGCCTGGTCGTGTGCCCCCTTCTTGCTGTCGATCTCGGCGACTGGCGGGATGCGGCGGAGGCTGAGCCGGAGGAGGATGCGCGCCTCCCTCCTTCCGGCCAACACCCTCGTCCTCTCCTCCGACAACCCAGAGTCCCAAGGAACTCGCGCCCTCGCCGCCTTGTGCCTCTGCAAGCTCACCCCCGACCTCACGTCCTGGCGCCGCCTCTCGCCTGCGAGCCTCGCCGACGCTCGCGCCCACTTGCCCTGCCTCGCCCTCTGGTCGCAGCTCTCGTTGCCAGCGAGCCGCCTCCGGCCGAAGTTCCGTCGCCATGGCCGCGTCCCTGACGCCGTGCCCGTGCGCCCCTGCCCCGAGTCAACGACGCTCTGCTCCTTGTTGTGTTCAAGCGGAAGCAGTGCCAATACGGAACACACAGTTTTGCACCAACATCAACTCGATAGAATCAGCATCACAATAATGTCTCGCACATAGCAGAACATCAAATCGTCTGTTCTCACACCCAACCCGACGGAACACATGACTTTTTTCTGCGGATCAAGACCTCGCCATGAACCCTAGCTAAAACCTTCTGCGTCATGTCAATGGCCAGATACGATATTTCAGAGCTTACTGTAGTTAGGCGGATCCTCGTTCCACAGCCTTCCGTGTATCTCCGGTGGCATCACCTACGAGAGGCCGTCGTCGATGGTGAGCGCGATCAGGAGTAGCCGCCGTCACCAACGAGGTGAAACCAACCAATGGAACAACCACGACTGCGCTTAATTTTAGGAGATTGACTTGGTCGTTTCCGTAATAACTGCACATGTCATGCCCACGGAAGCCCCTGGCCAGTAATTTCCCTCCATCTTACATACCACTCCCTCCCTTTTAAAATATAAGATATTTTAGCTTTGTAAAACAAATATATCTAGACTACTTTTAGTATATAGATTTACTCATCACTACAGGAAAGAACTAAGACGCCGACGGCCGGCCGGCTACGCCGACGGCCAAAGGTCGGGGCCGTCGGCGTAGCTGCCTTCCCTGGCCAGTCGACCAGCCCGGCCGTCGGCGTAGCTGCCTTCCCTGGCCAGCCGACCAGCCCGGCCGTCGGCGTAGATGACTACGCTGAGGGTAGCCCTCGGCGTAGTGTGGCCGTCGGCGTAGTAGCGAGGTCTGTGCCGACGGTGGCCCTCGGCGTAGATATAGCCCTCGGCGTAGCCCCAGTTCAAACACGATGACGGAAACGTCGTTAGGCAGCCAAGCTGTGCCGACGGCCTGGCCGTCGGCACAGCTCTTTGAAAAGTTTTGTTTGGTCTGTGCCGACGGCCAGGCCATCGGCATAGGCCACCAGTTTTTTTGCTTTTTATTATTTTTTGAAAAATCATAACTAAATCATTCTAATTCAGAAAAATACAAATATGAAGGAAATATGCCCGGAGAGCCAATAATAAAGTGTTTATTATGTGTATTCCAAGTATATGATAGATGTTTATTTTGCATGCTATAATTGTATTAATACGGAAACATTAATACATGTGTGTTTAATAAACAAACAGAAAGTTCCTAGTTATGCCTCTCTCATAAACTAGCTCGTTGATTAACAAGATGATCAAGGTTTCCTGATCATGGACATTGGATGTTGTTAATAATGGGATCACAACATTAGTGTAATGGTGTGATGAACATTCATCCGAAGTATAGCATTACGATCAAAGTCATTGAGTTTATATTGCTATAACAACTTACGAAGTGATCCTAATCCTTAGACCATGAGATCATGTCAATCACTAACACCGGAAGAGTTTCTTGATAACATCAAACGTCACACCGTAACAGGGTGATTATAAAGATGGATTCAGAACTAATAAAGTGTTATGTTGAGGCTCATGGATCGAGAGTGGAATTTGTTCATCCCGATGACGGATAGATATACTCTGAGCCCTCTCGGTGATATCACATTGATTATCTTGCAAGCAAGTGATTTGATCACTAGAATGTTATATCACAGGAACGAGAAAAGAGTGCATGTCGGTAACGAGATCAAACTAGGTATGGAGATACCGATGATCGAATCTCGGACATGTAATATATCGTGAAACAAAGGGATTAAGATACTAGCGTAAAAGGTTCCGACGATCACAAGAAAGTCATCGTTGAATGGGTGGGAGTCAGTATGGGTCTCCAGATCCCGCTTCTGATTATTGATCCTAGAGGGGTCTCGATCATGTCCGCATTATTCACGAACTGTAGGGTGACACACTTAAGAGACACCGACATCCAATTGGAGCAAATGTTTCATGCCGAAAGAATGAACAAGCGCAGGAATTTATTTCACTAGATACCGAAACAGGTTTTCGGGTGAAATTGCATAAAGTGGTTATGCATGTGAAATAGAATTCTAGAAAGGGGTTATTTGTGAATGTTTGTCATTAAAGTAATTGACGAAATTCTGAATAAAATAAAAGAGTTTTTTTAATGAGAGTTTGCATTAAATTTGGTGGAAATTTAATGGGAATTTGAGTGGACTTTTGAGTGGAGGGAATTTAAAGGAGATTTGTGAGTGGAGTGTCCACCCACATGAAGAGGGGAGGGCAAGGGGGCAGCCCCATGCGCCGGCCACCCCCTTGGGGTCCCCCCTCCTCCTATAAAAGGAGCCCCCCTCCTCACTTGTCTCTCACACCTCCTCGTAAAGGATCTCTCTCCCCCTCTAGAATTTATCCCCCATGGTCTCAGACTAGCGAGATACATGTTCCCGGTGGCTATTCGGCAAGAAAGAGTTGTGCTTCCGCTGCATCGCTGGAGCGAGGAGGCGGAGGTTGCTCGGTGCCTCGAACGTGTGTGCGAGCACGAATGCGCTGCTGATTTGCGGCGCTAGGACTTCCTCTTGATCTTGAGATCGGCAAGAGATCGTCTACATCAACCACGAGTTGAACTCGTTAAGCTTTGTCGGTCTTCAAGGGTATGTTCTCTACGGATATACATCTGCCCGTTGTTTGTATCTAGTAGATAGATCTTGGTATATAGTTCACATCGTAGGAATTTTTTTGTTTTCTATGCTGCGAACCCTACAGTGGTATCAGAGCCGGATCTATGCGTAGATACTTTACACTGGTAGTACACATATGAGTATGTGGGCGATGATGATCATGTTGTTGCTCCTTTATTGTAATTTTGTATATTGGTGGCATAGTGGGATGAAGCGGCCCGGACAAACTTTACATGTCCTCGCACATGAGACCTGTTCCACGCTTGACATGCAAACTAGTTGCATAAGTGGCTAGCGGGTGTCTGTCTCTCCTACTATAGTCAATATCTATTTTGCAAGCGAGTTGTCAACAATTTGATTATCCTCGTTGTGGTCATGTTCGTAGGTAAGAACGGTTCTATCACGGAAAGCCCTAAGCCACGTAAAACTTGCAATGAATAAATTAGAGGCGTCTAGTTTAGATTGTTGCTGGGCTAGTGTTATGATATGGTAGTGTGTAAGTAGAAGTATGAGATGATACTCTTACAACATACATAGCGTGTAAAATCCATAGACCTTGGATTTACACATATAGGTATGATAGTGATCATACCACGATGCACATGATAGAGATCATCTGCGGGAACCATATAATTTCACTAATAAACATTGATGTTTTGATAGCATCTTATATTGCTTGTTTAGCGCTTTGTTAGCATAATAGATGATCCCTCATTTAAATATCAAGATAAGAATGTGTTCTTCCTTTAGTATGCACCGATTATGTTTTCGTCGCTCCAAGACATCACGTGATGATCGGGTGTTCTTGGATCCACGACCATATTTCGGGTGTAAAACAGTTACACACGCGAATACTAAGGTTCTAACTTGGCAAGCCTAGCATGTACAGACATGGCCTCGGAACACGGAGTGAAAGGTTAAGCATGAGTCATATAGTTGATATGATGTCCATTTGATGCTCGCCTTTGAAGCTATACCGACTCACGTGATGATCGGACTTGGTGTAGTGGATTTGGTTCATGTAATCACCAAAAAGGCACGAGGGATGTCGTTTTTGAGTGGGAGTTCATTCGATTAGTTGAACTCAATCTATCATACACTTAGTCTAAACTTTACAAATTCTGTTGTAGATGGCACCACCTGCTTTTAATTTCAATGTGTTCATGGAGAAAGAGAAACTAGCAACGAACGGTAGCAACTTTACCGAATGGACCATGAATTTGAGGATTCTCCTCTCTGCTGCACAAAAGCAATATGTGCTAGAAGCGCCGTTAGGCCCCCCACCTTTAGATGATGCCCCTGACGAGGAGAAGAATGTCTATCAGACTCGTCAGGAGGACCACAACTTAGTTCATTGCGGCATATTATATGGGCTAGAGCCGGAACTTCGAAAGCGTTTCAAAAACGGCAATGCATTTGATACAATGGGTGAGTTGAAAATGATTTTCGACACACATGCTGCTGTAGAGAGCTACAACGCTTCAGAAAAGTTCTTTAGCTGCATGATGGAAGAGCACAGCTCCGTTAGTGAGCATGTACTCAAGATGTCGGGTTACGCCGATAAGCTTGTGTCCTTGGGAATATCGATTCCCATTGACTTAGGCATCCATCGTGTTCTGCAGTCTCTTCCACCTAGATATAAGAGCTTCGTGATGAACTATAATATGCAAGGCATGAAGAAGTCTCTCCCCGAGCTTCTGTCAATGCTTAAAACTGCAGAAGTGGAGATCAAAAAGGAACATCAAGTGTTGATGATCAATAGGAACACTGGTTTCAAGAAAGACAAGAAGGGAAAACGGAAGGGAAGTAAGGGCGGCAAGCCTGTTACCGCGCCTGAAAAGAAACCCCGTGTTGGACCTAAGTCTGATTCCGAGTGCTACTATTGTAAGGGGACTGGCCACTGGAAGCGCAACTGCCCCAAGTATCTGGCAGACAAGAAGGCCGGCAAGGCAAACAAAGGTATATATGATATACATGTTATTGATGTGTACTTGACTAGTGCTCGCAGTAGCACCTGGGTATTTGATACCGGTTCAGTTGCTAATATTTGTAACTCGAATCAGGGGCTGCGGAACAAGCGACCGCTAGCAAGGGGTGAGGTCAAGATGCGTGTCGGCAATGGATCAAGCGTTGATGTGATCGCCGTCGGAACGCTGCCTCTCCACTTACCGTCGGGATTAGTTATAAACTTGAATAAATGTTATCTGGTGCCTGCACTGAGCATGAACATTGTATCTGGATCGTGTTTGATGCGAAGTGGTTATTCATTTAAATCCGAGAACAATGGTTGTTCCATTTATATGAATGAAATCTTTTATGGTCATGCACCGATGATGAATGGTTTATTTCTATTAGATCTCGATGATAATGTTACACATATTAATAATGTTGATGCTAAAAGGATTAAACTTAATCATGATATATCCGCATATATGTGGCACTGCCGTCTAGGTCATATTGGCGTTAAACGCATGAAGAAGCTCCACTCGGATGGACTTTTGGAATCACTTGATTATGAATCATTTGATACATGTGAGCCATGCCTTATGGGCAAGATGACTAGAACACCGTTTTCCGGTTCAATGGAACGGGCGACAGATTTATTGGAAATCATACATTCTGATGTATGTGGTCCAATGAGTGTGTCGGCGCGAGGTGGATATCGTTATTTTGTTAATTTCACGGATGATTGAGTAGATACGGTTATATCTACTTGATGAAACACTATTCTGAAACCTTTGAAAAGTTCAAGGAATTTCAGAATGAAGTGGAAAATCATCGTAATAGAAAGATCAAATTTCTACGGTCCGACCGTGGAGGTGAGTATCTAAGTTACGAGTTTAGCACTCACATGAAAGAGTGTGGAATTGTTTCACAACTCACACCTGCCGGAACACCACAGCGAAATGGTGTGTCGGAATGTCGTAATCGTACTTTATTAGATATGGTTCGATCTATGATGTCTCTGACGGACTTGCCGTTGTCATTTTGGGGTTATGCACTAGAAACTGTTGCATTCACTTTAAATCGGGCACCATCTAAATCCGTTGAAAAGACACCGTATGAATTGTGGTTTGGAAACAAACCTAAGCTGTCATTTCTTAAAGTTTGGGGATGCGATGTTTATGTGAAGAAACTTCAACTGGATAAACTCGAACCCAAAGCGGAAAAAATGCGTCTTCATAGGATACCCTAAAGAAACTATTGGGTATTCCTTCTATCACAGATCCGAGGGCAAGGTTTTTGTTGCCAAGAATGGATCCTTTCTAGAGAAAGAGTTTCTCGCGAAAGGTGTGAGTAGTCAGAAGGTAGAACTCGAAGAGGTTGTGGAACCTTCTCTTCAAAGTATGGCGAGTAGCGCAGCGTCGGAAGTTGTTCCGGAGTTGGCTCCACCTGTTGAAGAGGGAACTAATGATAATGATCATGAAACTCCGAAAGAGAGTACTACCGAACCTCGCAGGTCAAACAGGACACGTGCAGCTCCCGAGCTGTACGGAAATCCTGTCATGAATTTCATGGTTGATGAAAATGATGACCCTGCGACGTATGAAGAAGCGATGATGAGCCCGGATTCCAACAAATGGTTAGAAGCCATGAAATCCGAGATGGAATCCATGTATGAAAATCAAGTTTGGAACTTGGTGGAATTACCTCACGACCGAAAGGCCGTGGAGAACAAATGGATTTTCAGAAGGAAAACTGATGCTGATGGTAATGTGACCGTCTATAAAGCTCGACTTGTCGCAAAGGGGTTTCGACAAATTCAAGGAGTTGACTGCGATGAGACTTTCTCTCCCGTAGCGATGCTAAAGTCAGTTAGGATTATGTTAGCAATTGCTGCATATTTCGATTATGAGATATGACAGATGGATGTCAAAACCGCGTTTCGCAATGGTAATATTGAAGAAGAGTTGTATATGATACAACCAAAGGGTTTTGTCGATCCTAAGGATGCTAACAAGGTGTGCAAGCTTCAGCGATCCATCTATGGATTGAAGCAAGCATCACGAAGTTGGAATCTCCGCTTTGATGAGGTGATCAAAGAGTTTGGATTTGTCCAAACTTATGGAGAAGCTTGTATTTACAAGAAAGTGAGTGGGAGCAATGTGGCATTTCTGATATTATATGTGGATGACATATTATTGATCGGAAATGATATAGATCTTTTAAACAGTGTTAAAAGTTATCTAAACAGCAAATTTTCAATGAAGGACCTAGGTGAAGCGTCATACATATTAGGCATAAAGATCTATAGAGATAGATCTAGGCGCCTAATAGGGCTATCGCAAAGTACATACCTTGATAAGATTTTAAAGAAGTTTAAAATGGACGGAAGTAAGAAGGGGTTCTTACCTATGTTGCAAGGCAAGACATTGAGTAAGACTCAAAGTCCGGCTTCGGCGGAAGAAAGAGAGATAATGGACAAAGTCCCCTATGCTTCAGCCATAGGCTCTATAATGTACGCCATGCTATGTACAAGACCGGATGTGACACATGATATTAGTTTGACTAGTAGGTACCAATCGGATCCAGGTTCGGAACACTGGATAGCGGTCAAGAATATCCTTAAGTACTTACGAAGAACTAAGGATATGTTTCTCGTATACGGAGGTGAAGAAGAGCTCGTCGCTAAGTGTTATGTCGACGCTAGCTTTGACACCGATCCGGATGACTCTAAGTCTCAATCCGGATACGTACTTCTCATGAATGGCGGAGCGGTTAGTTGGAGGATCTCCAAACAACCTGTGGTAGCGGGATCAACAACGGAGGCCGAATATGTTGCTGCTTCAGAAGCGGCTCAGGAAGCAGTTTGGATGAAGGAGTTCATATCCGAACTAGGAGTGGTGGCAAACGCGTTGGACCCAATGGTGATCTATTGTGACAACAATGGTGCCATTGCCAATGCCAAAGAGCCAAGGTCTCACAAGCATTCCAAGCATATTAAGCGCCGGTTTCACTCCATCCGCGAGCATGTCAAGGATGGAGATATAAAGATTTGTAAAGTACATACGGATCTCAATGTAGCAGATCCATTGACTAAAACTCTCCCTAGAGCAAAACATGATCAACACCAGAACTCAATAGGTGTTAGATTTATCACTATGTAACTAGATTATTGTCTCTAGTGCAAGTGGGAGACTGAAGGGAATATGCCCTGAGAGGCAATAATAAAGTGTTTATTATGTGTATTCCAAGTATATGATAGATGTTTATTTTGCATGCTATATTTGTATTAATACGGAAACGTTAATACATGTGTGTTTAATAAACAAACAGAAAGTTCCTAGTTATGCATCTCTCATAAACTAGCTCGTTGATTAACAAGATGATCAAGGTTTCCTGATCATGGACATTGGATGTTGTTAATAATGGGATCACAACATTAGTGTAATGGTGTGATGAACATTCATACGAAGTATAGCATTACGATCAAAGTCATTGAGTTTATATTGCTATAACAACTTACGAAGTGATCCTAATCCTTAGACCAGAGATCATGTCAATCACTAACACCGGAAGAGTTTCTTGATTACATCAAACGTCACACCGTAACAGGGTGATTATAAAGATGGATTCAGAACTAATAAAGTGTTATGTTGAGGCTCATGGATCGAGAGTGGAATTTGTTCATCCCGATGACGGATAGATATACTCTGGGCCCTCTCGGTGATATCACATTGATTAGCTTGCAAGCAAGTGATTTGATCACTAGAATGTTATATCACAGGAACGAGAAAAGAGTGCATGTCGGTAACGAGATCAAACTAGGTATGGAGATACCGATGATCGAATCTCGGACATGTAATATATCGTGAAACAAAGGGATTAAGATACTAGCGTAAAAGGTTCCGACGATCACAAGAAAGTCATCGTTGAATGTGTGGGAGTCAGTATGGGTCTCCAGATCCCGCTACTGATTATTGATCCGAGAGGGGTCTCGATCATGTCCGCATTATTCACGAACCGTAGGGTGACACACTTAAGAGACACCGACATCCAATTGGAGCAAATGTTTCATGCCGAAAGAATGAACAAGCGCAGGAATTTATTTCACTAGATACCGAAACAGGTTTTCGGGTGAAATTGCATAAAGTGGTTATGCATGTGAAATAGAATTCTAGCAAGGGGTTATTTGTGAATGTTTGACATTAAAGTAATTGACAAAATTCTGAATAAAATAAAAGAGTTTTATTTAATGAGAGTTTGCATTAAATTTGGTGGAAATTTAATGGGAATTTGAGTGGAGTTTTGAGTGGAGGGAATTTAAAGGAGATTTGTGAGTGGAGTGTCCACCCACATGAAGAGGGGAGGGCAAGGGGGCAGCCCCATACGCCGGCCACCCCCTTGGGGTTCCCCCCTCCTCCTATAAAAGGAGCCCCCCTCCTCACTTGTCTCTCACACCTCCTCGTGAAGGATCTCTCTCCCCCTCTAGAATTTATCCCCCATGGTCTCGGACTAGCGAGATACATGTTCCCGGTGGCTATTCGGCAAGAAAGAGTTGTGCTTCCGCTGCATCGCTGGAGCGAGGAGGCGGGGGTTGCTCGGTGCCTCGAACGTGTGTGCGAGCACGGATGCGCTGCTGATTTGCGGCGCTAGGACTTCCTCTCGATCTTGAGATCGGCAAGAGATCGTCTACATCAACCACGAGTTGAACTCGTTAAGCTTTGTCGATCTTCAAGGGTATGTTCTCTACGGATATACATCCGCCCGTTGTTTGTATATAGTAGATAGATCTTGGTATATAGTTCACATCGTAGGAAATTTTTTGTTTTCTATGCTGCGAACCCTACAAAATAATATATCAAAATTTGCAGAAAAAAAATCTATCTATCTACAATCAAATATTACACATTTATAAACAAAAATTAAGTAAAATATAAAACATTATATATAGTTTAAAACGAGCATTATAAATTCAAAAACGATCCAAACAACATGAAACCTTCGCGTGGTGTCATATTATGTGACATAGTTAGAAGGAAAAATATCAAACTTGGTATATTGATTATGTGTGAAAAAAACCTTCACGAAATGACCTATCTCGTTCGAGGTTTCTTGGCTTTCGGGTCAAATGACCAATGTTATGGCTAGAATGAAGGCATAGTTTGTGATAATGTGTCCATATTATGCATAAGTATGCATCATGAGATGGCGAACAATGTTTCAGGAGGAAGTTTTCCTTTTCGTCGCACCAAAAAGTCGTTTTCCATTTACCGAGTGCAAAAAACGGACGGTTTTGTGAAGCAACCACCAAATGGCTAATTCAAAATGCTACCGTAAAATTTTTCAAAAATACTAGACCACCTTACATGGATAATGTCATAACAGGGGGATCTCAAACATTTCCGTCTATTCCTGGTGAAAAAGACAAATTCCTGCCGAATCGGTAGAAAGTGGGTTAGATATGAACTACATGTACATGATCGGATGCTCATGATTTAAAAAAAAATCATTTTTAGGTTCAAAATATGTTGTTTCATCATAGATCCACTTCAAGTTTAGCGAGTCTCGGCCCCGAGCTAAGAATTTTCATGCCCACCCTTCGACAAAGTATAACGATGGTTTAAAACGGGCATTATAAATTCAAAAACGATCCAAACAACATGAAACCTTCGCGTGGTGTCATATTATGTGACATAGTTAGAAGGAAAAATATCAAACTTGGTATATTGATTATGTCTCCAAAAAACCTTCACGAAATGACCTATCTCGTTCGAGGTTTCTTGGCTTTCGGGTCAAATGACCAATGTTATGGCTAGAATGAAGGCATAGTTTGTGATAATGTGTCCATATTGTGCATAAGTACGCATCATGGGATGGCGAACAATGTTTCAGGAGGAAGTTTTCCTTTTCGTCGCACCAAAAAGCCGTTTTCCATTTACCGAGTGCAAAAAACGGACGGTTTTGTCAAGCAACCACCAAATGGCTAATTCAAAATGCTACCGTCAAATTTTTCAAAAATACTAGACCACCTTACATGGATAATGTCATAACAGGGGGATCTCAAACATTTCCGTCTATCCCTGGTAAAAAAAACAAATTCCTGCAGAATCGGTAGGAAGTGGGTCAGATATGAACTACAGGTACATGATCGGATGCTCATGATTTTTTACAAAAATCATTTTTAGGTTCAAAATATGTTGTTTCATCATAGATCCACTTCAAGTTTAGCGAGTCTCGGCCCCGAGCTAAGAATTTTCATGCCCACCCTTCGACAAAGTATAACGATGGTTTAAAATGGGCATTATAAATTCAAAAACGATCCAAACAACATGAAACCTTCGCGTGGTGTCATATTATGTGACATAGTTAGAAGGAATAATATCAAACTTGGTATATTGATTATGTCTCAAAAAACCTTCACGAAATGACCTATCTCGTTCGAGGTTTCTTGGCTTTCGGGTCAAATGACCAATGTTATGGCTAGAATGAAGGCATAGTTTGTGATAATGTGTCCATATTGTGCATAAGTACGCATCATGGGATGGCGAACAATGTTTCAGGAGGAAGTTTTCCTTTTCGTCGCACCAAAAAGCCGTTTTCCATTTAGCGAGTGCAAAAAACGGACGGTTTTGTGAAGCAACCACCAAATGGCTAATCCAAAATGCTAACGTCACATTTTAAAAAATACTAGACCACCTTACATGGATAATATCATAACAGGGGGATCTCAAACATTTCCGTCTATCCCTGGTGAAAAAGACAAATTCCTGCCAAATCGGCAGGAAGTGGGTCAGATATGCACTACAGGTACATGATCGGATGCTCATGATTTTTTACAAAAATCATTTTTAAGTTCAAAATATGTTGTTTCATCATAGATCCACTTCAAGTTTAGCGAGTCTCAGCCCCGAGCTAAGAATCTTCATGCCCACCCTTCGACAAAGTATAACGATGGTTTAAAACGGGCATTATAAATTCAAAAACGATCCAAACAACATGAAACCTTCGCGTGGTGTCATATTATGTGACATAGTTAGAAGGAAAAATATCAAACTTGGTATATTGATTATGTCTCCAAAAAACCTTCACGAAATGACCTATCTCGTTCGAGGTTTCTTGGCTTTCGGGTCAAATGACCAATGTTATGGCTAGAATGAAGGCATAGTTTGTGATAATGTGTCCATATTGTGCATAAGTATGCATCATGGGATGGCGAACAATGTTTCAGGAGGAATTTTTCCTTTTCGTCGCACCAAAAAGCCGTTTTCCATTTACCGAGTGCAAAAAACGGACGGTTTTGTGAAGCAACCACCAAATGGCTAATTAAAAAATGCTACCGTCACATTTTTCAAAAATACTAGACCACCTTACATGGATAATGTCATAACAGGGGGATCTCAAATATTTCCGTCTATCCCTGATGAAAAAGACAAATTTCTGCCGAATCGGTAGGAAGTGGGTCAGATATGAACTACAGGTACATGATCGGATGCTCATGATTTTTATAAAAATCATTTTTAGGTTCAAAATATGTTGTTTCATCATAGATCCACTTCAAGTTTAGCGAGTCTTAGTCCCGAGCTAAGAATCTTTATGCCCACCCTTCGACAAAGTATAACGATGGTTTAAAACGGGCATTATAAATTCAAAAACGATCCAAACAACATAAAACCTTCGCGTGGTTTCATATTATGTGACATACTTAGAAGGAAAAATATCAAACTTGGTATATTGATTATGTCTCAAAAAAACCTTCACGAAATGACCTATCTCGTTCGAGGTTTCTTGACTTTTGGGACAAATGACCAATGTTATGGCTAGAATGAAGGCATAGATTGTGATAATGTTTCCATATTATGCATAAGTTGTTTTATCATAGATCCACTTCAAGTTTAGCGAGTCTTAGTCCCGAGCTAAGAATCTTTATGCGTGCCGTTTTAAACGGGCAAATGAAATTATGATAAGAATCACGGCATAGTTTGTGATAAGTTGATATTGATATCATATTTGGATTCCTCTCATTTTTCTAATCAATTTATACATATTATTTGCCAATTCTGATTTACAGATTTAAAGATATTAATTATTCCATATTAAATAAAAAATACAAAAAAAAATCATTATATTTTTATTTGAATTCAATAATATTTTTACTTATTCATTGTTGTTTACTTAAATAATTTCTTGTAATTTCAAAAAATACAACCATATGACATGATGATACAAGAGTTAATAGGAATGATATCCTAGTATTGACAACAATGAGTAAATTGCTTTGCGGGAAGAGATTCTGAAGGAACGAGGAAGTTAAGCGTGCTAGAGCTGGAGTAGTGCTAGGATGGGTGACCGAACGGAAACTTTGCCTAAGACTGCAATTTAATCAATTATTAACTATAAATAGTGTTAAAATGATTAAAGCGGTAGATTAAGGTGTCAAATAATTGAAAGATTTAAAAAAAATAAAAAAAAATAAAAATAAATTTAGGCTATGCCGACGGCCTGGCCGTCGGCGTAGCTCCATTCCTGGCCGTCGGCGTAGCTCCAGGCTGAACCGTTAGCCAAAACGGCCGTTGACTGACACGCGGGGTCCGCTGAAAGACGCTGTGCCGACGGCCACGGAGCTGTGCCGACGAGGACGTACGCCGAGGGGGCTACGTCGACGGCCACCGTCGGCACAGGCGCTGTGCCGACGGCAGCCGGCCGTCGGCGTAGAATTTTTTTCCTGTAGTGCATGTTTGAAGTGGATCTACACACTAAAACAAGTCTAGATACATTTTCTTCACAAATCTAAAACATCTTATATTTTGAAATGGAGGGAGTACCTTGCAAAAAGACAAATCCAACGTGGCAAACTTGTGGCATGATTCGGACAGAGTAGGATCAAATAATTTGGAAATGCATAGTTGTAGGACTACTAATTCATGATTTAATAGAATAGTAGGACTAAAATGCTCCTAAATGGATAGTTGTAGGACTACAGTTGTAATTAGCTCCGCGCTACCCAATAAGAGCGGGTATTATTTATACTAGAGTGTCACAACTGATGAGCCCTATAACTGGCACCTGGGATGAGCAATTACTTCGCAGCCTGTTTAATTCCTTGATGTTAATCGCATTCTGCAAATTTCTCTAAATAATCAGGGGTTTGAGGATTTTGTCGCTTGGCATTATAATACCCATGGCAGATTCACCGTAAAATCTGCATATCATCTGCAATGGCGGCACCGCTTTGGACCTTCTGATGCTCAGATGGCGATCTCGGGGCCTTCAGCTAATAACCCGGTTTGGAGTCTGTTGTGGAAACTCAAAATTCCAAGTAAAATAAAAATATTCGCTTGGCGGGCATGCACTACATGGGATTCTTCCATTAAAATCGATCCTTGCAAATAGGTACATTGGGCCGAGTGGAGAGTGTCCGATATGCTCTGAAGCTGCGGAAGACATTTTACATCTATTTCAGTGTGCCCCCGCAAGAGCACTGTGGGAATCACTTGGGATCGGCTATATGATTGAGCAAGCAATGATCGGTGAGTTATCTGGTTCTCTACTGTTTTCGAAACATTGCTAACTAGTACAAACAATACTCTCCCAGGTTCTCTTCTCTTGGGCTTCAAGGAGGTCCTCGTTATTTCATGTTGGTATCTTTGATGGATGAGGCGACAACGTACACATGATGAAGTTGTGCCGCCAATTACAAAGTGCAGAATGTCTATTCTTTAAATTGCTAGCAATGCCAGAAAATCCAGCCCCGGCCAAAGAACTACAGAAGCTAAGTGGCTAAAGCGAGATCCAAAAAACAAATAAAGGTGAACGTTGATGGATCCTTTCATTATGATAGTTGTATGGGATCTGTTGGTGCGGTGGCTAGGGATCACAAAGGCCGATTCATAGCTGCTTCGACCGTTTATATACCCAATATATGCGGCTTTCCCTTCTACCTCTGAAGCTTATGCCATGAGGGAAGGACTAGCCTTGGCTAATTGACTTGGGTGCCACAATGTGCTGATGGAGTCGGATTCTATGGAGATCGTGGACGCATGCAATGGAGTGGATGCTTGGTGGAGACTATCTTCAGCTATTCTCGCCAACTGTGTCGATGAGGCGTCCATGATTAGCACTGTTATATTTAATCACTGCTCGAGGGAAGCAAATGGAGCTGCGCATGAGCTTGCTAGGGTTTTCTTTATAGATAAAAACTCTTGTAATTGGGTCGATGAACCTTTTAGCTTTCTTTTACAAACCCTCCTAAACGATGTAAGGATTGTATGATTTAGAAGCAGCAAGTTTCAGACGTACTCTTTTCCTTCTAGGGTACCTAAGGGGACTGAAAAGTTTTTAATGAGATGGATTGCTTGCTTAATATAACGGTGTTATAAAAAAAACAATAGTGGCATTTGGAAGTTTGAACGCAGTTTTTCTCCAACTATGTGGGTGTTCCTGGCTTATCCAAAGGTCACAAGATGTTCAAGATTCGTGCATGGATCTTTTACATCTACATCCTGTACAGTGTCCATCTTCGCATTCCTATAGCAACTAACATGTACATGTCCGTCTTCAAGATCGTCCCCGGCAAACTTGACGAGATCGGCCATCCCGCACCATCCCAAAAAACCTAGACTCCCTTTTCTCCTTGCCCACATGCGCCTCCTCCTCCTCCGTCAACGTCATCACGGTGGTCGGCGAGGAGGGACTCGGCTAGTGCTCCCTTGAGCTTGAGTTTCAGCACCGCCTTCGAAGAAGCTTTAGGTGGAGCAGCTGCCAGCCTCACCCAGGGTCTACGACCTGCCGCCGCCTGACCCCAACGACCTGCGCAACGGTGTCGGCGCCGCAATCTCTGTGAGCGCGAGGGCATGCAACAAGCGTCGCCAGTCCTCTAGTTTTGTGCACGTTCTAGATTTGCCTATGTGATTTGATTCCAGATTTACTTATGGGGTTTGGTTTCTCTAGATTTTCAGTTACATGGTTTGATTCCAGATCCTATACGGAGATCCAGTTACCGATTTGCTTCTCTAAACCTTCCAGATTTCATTCGATTGCAAATAGTGAGGGCTCTGCAGATGGGAGATGAGTGCAACGTTGGGGTGTTTTGTGTAAAATCCTGCACGAATCTCCAACTACGTTGGATGCCCAGGATAACCCCGGGACGCCCACGTATATGTAGACTTTGTTTTCCGCATTTGAAAACAATGAACACCACCACTATGTCTCTACTAGTGGTGTTGGCTGTATTGAATGCCACCACTCTGTTTCTACCTACAAAAACTAGGATCGACCAATCCACTTCACTGCTTCACTGTGTCTCTCCCCCACATCCGCTCCGTTTGTGTGGTCGCGATTCAACCCGCGCCACAACACCGCCAACATCGACGTTCACCCCTCCCCTCCACTTAAATTATCCTCCCCTCACTCGCCCTACACTCACTCAATCCCACTGTGTCTACGCTCGTGACGTCTCCAGCGTCTCTGTTCGCGCCGCCACGCAGCTGTTTGGTTTTCCAATATGGAGTAGCTGTGCTAACCTCTTCTCATGAGCGACGAGATTACCAAATAGCAACACCATGAACAACAGCAAGAAACAACAAGAACAACAACAAAAACAACAACAAGAACAATAAGCAAGAACAACAGATAATTAACCAACACGCTACATAATTTATCAGTACTAGACACAATATATCCATACTTATACGGGTACGTTACTTACGCTGTATCATATGTAAGAACCATACTTAGATCATAGTATCGCTAGGCAGCCATCATAGGGCACAATCAACTACCGGATGACATACTTAGCCCAGTCACTCAACATCATGCACGATGATTCTCTTGCTGGACACTGGGTGATCAGGGCACCTCGCGACCACCTCACAGCAATCCAGCAAGAGTAGTCAAAGACGACGACCCTCTACTCATTTGCACTTAGCTTCTTGAAGAATAGAAGGTAGCCGATCTCAAGGTTGTGACCTATGGTGAAATCGGTCCATCCATCTTCAAGGCAATATTTGGCACTAACCTCCTTGATGTTCATCTCCCATTGGCATTCGGTGTTTGTCTTCATTATCACCTTCCCCGGCACCGGCCCCAGGTATGGCCTGAAGGCATCTGACATCCCTCTCCCATGAGCCATCAGCACTTTGCAGAAGTGTGTTGGCTACACTTCCTCATGGAAGTTGTCAACACTTGGTGGCCTTCCCCTAGCTCTCTTGTTGGATCCCTCTTTTGACGGTACCTCGCTAGGGACTCCAATCTGCAACATCTACAGAAAAGCAACAAACAAAGCATAAAAACAAGAATCACACATTTGATAGAGCTTGTTCTACCGGAACCATAGGAAATGCATAAACCATTGGTTGTACACACCTTCTAGTCCAATAACACCAGCACTATCATGAACAACTGCAAAAAAAGTTAACGTGGGATCGTGAAAACTATCTTTTGTCAGTTGACGTGTCAGGTAGGTGGTGCAGGCCTCATACTTATCGTTTCTACACACCAATCTTTCCGAAAAGTATGCCCACCGAAGTTGTGTGCTTTGGGTCAAGTAAAATTTCGGAGTTGCACATGGGCACCTTGTATGTCCTAGATATGCACATTTTAGCTGAGCTGCTTGTGAACGCCTGGGTCAAGTATAGCTCTAGCAACATTGCAGTTTAGTTTATTTTGTCTTGTTGCTGTTATATGAACTTAGGGGTAGTAAGATTAATGTTGATATCACTTGGAGGCGAGAATTGTTGCTTTACGGAGCCTATTTTGGATTCTAAAAAAAGTAAATACCTACCAGCATAACATCATCTGTTGTAAATCATGACACTTTCTCACCGACACAAAATCCAATGCCAACGAAAGACCGTAGCCACAAAAAATGAAAATCCAGCAGAGAGAAACTTGCCATAGAAGTTAGTTGTTCATTGCCAATATCCACCTTGAGATAGAGTATGACAAGAAAGAAGCATTTGCACACAAGATATGAAGAGCTTGAGTTATGGAATAAAAAAATGATACTACTACAGAGTATCACGATGCATGCAACATAAGAGGCATATATGCATGTCCACTTGGAAATTTGACAAAGCAAGGACCTTACAAAACTAAAGGCGAAAGGGGTCACTAAAATTAACCCACATTCTTCATCGGTATAGCGCGCAACACTCAGTTAATCTAGTGGAACTAGTCATGATTATACATCAAAGATGAAAACATGAACTAGTTGAGCTAATCAAACTACGAACAAAAGACAAGGATGGAAGTAGATAGGGCATAAAACAAGAGATAGAAAACTATCCATCTCACAGTGAGTGCATAACATAAGCCGCAGGCTGCATCATTCAATTAAGTTACTCAAAACATGATAATAATTTAAAAAAAGCAAGACTACAATAGGATCGATGCATATAAAATTATAACCCCAGAACATAGAGGAGAACCCACCCTCCTCTTTTCCCCTCCCACGTCGCCCCTGCCCGGCGACCGGGAGGACCCTAGATCCCCGTCGTCGGGCTCCCCCTCCCTTCCCCCTTCCTCGCCGCTGCCACGGGGTGCGGCCGGGCGAAGACCGGTCCATTTCGGCGGCGACGAGGCCCCCTCGACCTCTCGCACGGTGGGGTGGCCGCGGGAACGCCCCCAGGATAGAGCAGGCTTCTCCCGCCGGGAAGCTTGGCGGCGGCGTTCGGTGCTGGCCGGGTGGCTACGAGACGGACGGCAGAGGGCGGTGCGCGCTAGGGTCTGGGGCGGCGAGAGCCATGGCCTGCTGCGGCTCTTCCCGGTGGCGGTGGCCGGTGGCATTGACGTGTTGGAATTATGCCCTAGAGGCAATAATAAAGATGTTATTATTATAATTCTTGTTCATGATAATGTTTATATTCCATGCTAGAATTGTATTAAGCGGAAACTTTAATACTTGTGTGGTTTGTGAACAACACCGTGTCCCTAGTACGCCTCTATGGACTAGCTCATTGATTAATGATGGTTAAGGTTTCCTAACCATGGACATGAGTTGTCGATTAATAATGAGATCACATCATTGGAGAATGATATGATGGACAGACCCAAACTAAGCGAAGCAATTAGATCGTGTCATCGTGTTCGTCTTTGCGAAGCTTTTCTTATGTCAAATATTGTATTCCTTAGACCATGAGATAATACAACTCCCTGGTATCGGAAGAAAGCTTTGAGGTCATCAAACGTCATCCTATGAGAGGGTGATCATAAAGGTGTCTCTCAGGTGATCGGAAAGTACCTGTTGGGTTGTATGTATCGAGATGGGATTTGTCCCTCCCAAGTCGGAGATATATACTTCGGGCCCACTCGGTAATCGATATCAACACCGCTTGCAAGCATGTGGTTAAGGAGTTAATCACAAAGTGATATCGGATTACGGAACGAGTAAAGTACTTGCTGTGAACGAGATTGAACTAGGTATGACGGTACCGACGATCGAATCTCGGGCAAGTAAAATATCGCGAGACGAAGGGAATATATATATGGGATTGATTGAATCCTGGCATCGTGGTTCATCCGATATGATCATCGACGAATGTGTGGGAGTCAATATGGGTTTCCAGACCCCGCTGTTGATTATTGATAGAAGATCATGTCCGCATATTATCGAACCCGAAGGGTCACACACTTAACGTGTCTCGACGCTAGGATAGATTGGATAATTGGTTTATGAGTTTTTGTTCGGAGTCTCGGATGGGATCCAGGACATCACGAGAGGTTCTGGAATGGTCCGGAGAATAAGATTCATATAAGGCAGTGCAGATTTTGGAGTTCGGAATTGTTCCGGGTTAATCGGTATTGTACCGGAAGCTTCTAGAACCTTCCGGAAGGGGACCAACGTGGCCCCACCTTCCGGGAGGGGGCATGGGCCTATGAGGGAGTGCCCTGGCCGCATTGGTCCAGGGGCACAAGGCCCCATAGGGCCCAGCCGGCCAAACAAGGGATAAACCCTAATTGGAGCTTCTAGAAGGGGGGGTTTCCTTGCCCCCCACTCCTCCCTCCTTTGGTCGCCGGCCTAGGGCTTGGGGGAGGGGTTAGGGCAGGCGCCCACCCTCTATATATAGAGGTCTGGGGCGCACCACCCCCCACACCTTCCCCTCAAGCCTAGTCGCCCTGATGCCCTCCTCTCTCTCTCCCTCCCGACTGCGTGTAGGCGAAGCCCTGCTGCGGAAACTCTCCACCAATTGCACCGCGCCGTCGCGTTGTAGATCCAACCCATCTCTCCACCATACTTTCTGGACCAAGGAAGGAGGAGACGTCGAGGTGCTGCACGTGTGCATCTCACAGAGGCATCGCCACTTGTGGTGCTAGATCGGATCGGATCGCGAGGAGGAGAAGCGAGTACGACTACATCACCCACGTTCTGACGAACGTTCCACTGTGCGAATCTTCAAGGGTATGAAGATCTAATCCAATCTCTCTCGTTGTTTGCATCTCCTAGATTAGATCTTGGCTTCCCTCTGTTCGCATCCGTAGAAAATTTTGATTTACTATGCCGCGAAACCCTTCAGTGCTATCAGAGCTAGATCTATGCGTAGATGTGTTTCACGAGTAGAACGCAACATGGTTGTTGCGGGCGTTGATGTTTTCTATTGCAAGCCTCTTGTTTGTGTTCTTCTTATGACGCGGGATAGTGAGATTGAAGCGGTCCAGGACAACCTTACACGACGTCGTTCGCGAGACCGGCTCCGCACTTGACGTGTGGCTTGTTCCACACATGCGGCTGGTGGATGTCAGTTTCTCTCACTATAGTTGTCATGGGATTTACACCGGAGTTTGGCAACCATGATATCACCGTTGTGGCTTTCCGTAGGTAAGAATCGTTCTTAGCTTGCTACTCCCATAAGCCACGTAAAACATGCAACAACAAAGTAGAGGCGTCTAACTTGTTTTTGCAGGGAGTGTTTTCTGTGATATGGTATGACCCAAGATGTGATGTGTATAATGTATGCTATGATCATGTTTTGTAATGTTTCACGACTTGCATGTCGATGAGTACACAACCGGCAGGAGCCATATGGTTGTCTTTATAATTGTGTATGACCTGTGTGTCAACTTCTTATACGCCATGTAATAGTTTCACTTTATCGCTAAGTAGTTAGCAATAGTTGTAGTTGCTATTCGTGGTGGAGGCAATCATGGTGGAGTGATGGAGATCATGCCGGCACGCACAAGATGGAGATCATTGCGCAAAGATTGGCTATACCATGTCACATAAAGTTATATGCATGTGATGTGTATCCTTTTATGTATCTTATTATGCTTAGATCGCGACGGTAGCATTATAAGATGATTCCTCACTTAAAGATCAAGATAAAAATGTGTTCTCCCCAAGTATGCACCGTTGCGAAAGTTCGTCGTGTCCAAGCATCACGTGATGATCGGGTACTATAGACTCTACGTTCACATACAACGGGTGCAAGCCAGTTTTGCATACGCGGAAATACTTGGGTCTAACTTGACGAGCCTAGAATGTACAGACATGGCCTCGGAACACATGAACCGAAAGGTTAAGCATGAGTCATATGAATGATATGATCGACACTTCATTGTCCACCATTGAAACCACGTCTCTTCTCGTGAAGATCGGATTAGGTGTGGTGAATTTGGATCATGTTCACTAAACAACTTGAGGGATGTTGAATTTAGTGGGAGTTCATCTAGTAATTTGATTAAAAGTTGAACTAGTTATCATGAACATAGTCTAATTTGTACTTGCAAATATTGTAGATCAAATGGCTAAGTCCAACTTCAACTTCAATGTTTTTGCTGAGAAGGAAAAGCTTAAAAACAATGGGTCTAACTTCACCAACTGGTTCCGCAATCTGAGAATCATTCTCTCTGGCGGTCAAAAGGACTATGTCCTTGAGAATGCGTTAGGTGACGCCCCTGCTGCTACTGCGCCGGCTGATGAGAAAGTTGTCTATCAGTCGCGCAAAGATGATTATGGTGTGATTAAGAGCACCATGTTGTTTGCTATGGAATCAGACCTTCAAAATCGTTTTGAAGACTATCCCAGGCCCTTTGAGATTCTCGAGGAGCTGAAAACCATGTTACAGACTCAGGCCCGTTCTGAGAGATATGAGATCTCTGAGAAGTTCTTTAACTGCAATATGGAGGAAGGGAGTTCCGTTAGTGAGCACGCCATTAAGATGTCAGGCTACACTCAACGCCTTGAGCAACTGGACTGCAAGATTCTAGAGGAGCTCAAGATTGACAGGGTTCTACAATCACTCCCTCCCAGCTACAAAAGTTTTGTAGTGACTCACAATCAGATTGGTTCCACCGATACGATCACCGAGCTCTTCGCAAAGCTGAAGGCTGCAGAGGTGGACATCAAAAAGGATAATCATGTGTTGCTGGTCAACAAGCCCCCCACCTTCAAGAAAGGTAAGGGTGCAAAGAAGCCCTTCAAGAAAGGCGGTGGCAAGCGCGTTGCCCCTGCGAAGAAGAAGCTCAGGTCTGGTCCCAAGCCGGACACTGAGTGCTTCTATTGCAAGGACAAGGGTCACTGGAAGCGCAACTGTCCGAAGTACTTAGCGGACAAGAAGGCTGGCACCATCAAAGGTATATTTGATATACATGTTATTGATGTTTTCCTTACTATCCCTCGTTGTAGTGCCTGGGTATTTGATACTGGTTTAGTTGCTAATATTTGTAACTCGAAACAGAGCTACGGAATAGACGGCGGCTTGCGAGGGATGAGGTGACGATGCGCGTTGGCAACGGATCAAGAGTTGATGTGATGGCTGTCGGCACGCTCTCCTTAGTTTTACCTTCGGGATTAGTTTAAACCTTAATAAGTGTTATTATGTGCCTGCGTTGAGCATGAACATTATTTCTGGATCTTGTTTATTGCAAGACGGTTATTCATTTAAATCGGAGAATAATGGTTGTTCTATTTATATGAGTAACATCTTTTATGGTCATGCACCTATTGTGAATGGTTTATTTCTTCTAAATCTCGAAAGGGATGAAACACACATCCATAACATTGAGGCTAAGAGATGCAAAGTAGATAGTGATAATACTGCTTATTTGTGGCACTGTCGTCTAGGTCATATTGGTGTAAAACGCATGAAGAAACTCCATTCTGATGGACTTTTGGAGTCTCTTGATTTCGAATCATTTGACACATGCGAACCATGCCTCATGGGCAAGATGATCAAAACCCCGTTCTCCGGTATGATGGAGTGAGCAACGGACTTGTTGGAAATCATACATACCGATGTATGCAGACCGATGAGTGTTTCGACGCGCGGTGGATATCACTATTTTCTCACTTTTACCGATGACTTAAGTAGATATGGGTATATCTATTTAATGAAACATAAATCTGGAACATTTGAAAAGTTCAAGGAATTTCAGAATGAAGTGGAGAACCATCGTAACAGAAAGATTAAGTTTCTACAATCCGATCGTGGAGGTGAATATTTGAGTTATGACTTTCTCACGCATCTTAAAGCAAGCGGAATCGTTTCGCAACTCACGCCACCCGGAACACCACAGCGCAATGGTGTGTCTGAACGCCGGAATCGAACCTTATTAGATATGGTCCGATCAATGATGTCTCTTACTGATTTGCCGTTATCATTTTGGGGTTATGCATTAGAAACCGCTGCATTCACTTTAAATAGGGCACCATCTAAATCCGTTGAGACGACACCGTATGAACTGTGGTTTGGTGCTAAACCTAAGTTATCGTTTCTTAAAGTTTGGGGATGCGAAGCTTACGTCAGGAAGTTGATGCCGGACAAGCTCGAACCCAAAGCGGAGAAATGCGTCTTCATAGGATACCCTAAGGAAACTATTGGGTATACCTTCTATCACAGAACCGAAGGCAAAGTGTTTGTCGCAAAGAACGATTCCTTTCTTGAGAAGGAGTTTCTCTCGAAAGAAGTGAGTGGGAGGAAAGTAGAGCTATACGAGGTTATTGAACCTTCTCTTGAATTGGAGAGTAGCGCAACACGTGAAATTGTTCCAGTGCCGCCTGCACCAACGATAGAGGAAATCTAATGACAAGGATCATGAAGCTTCGGAGGATGCTGCTACTGAACATCACAGGTCGACAAGGTCGCGTGCCCCTCCTGAGTGGTAAGCCAACCCTGTCTTGACTGTCTTGTTGGTAGAAGACAGTGAACCTATGAATTATGAGGAAGCGATGATGAGCCCAGACTCTGAGAAATGGCTAGAAGCCATGAAATCCGAATTGGGATCCATGAGCGAAAACCAAGTATGGACTTTGGTGGACCCTCCTAGCGACCGAAAGGCCGTTGAGTGCAAATGGATCTTCAAGAAAGAAAACGGTCGCGGATGGTAATGTTACCGTCTATAAAGCACGGCTTGTCGCGAAAGGTTTTCGACAAGTTCAAGGTGTTGACTATGATGAGACTTTCTCTCCCGTAGCGATGTTTAAGTACATTCGGATTTTATTAGCAATTGCGGCGTTTCATGATTATGAAATATGGCAGATGGATGTCAAGACTGCGTTCCTTAATGGCAACATTGATGAAGAGTTGTATATGATGCAACCCGAAGGTTTTGTCGATCCTAAGGATGCTGATAAAGTATGCAAACTTCAGCGTTCCATTTATGGACTGAAGCAAGCATCTTGGAGTTGGAACCTTCGTTTTGATCAAGTGATCAAGAGCTTTGGATTTGTTCCAAATTGCTACGAAGCTTGTATCTACAAGAAAGTGAGTGGGAGCTCGGTGACATTTCTGGTACTATATGTGGATGACATATTGATTATTGGAAATGACATTAACATGCTTAGCGATGTGAAGAGTTATTTGAACAAGTGTTTTTCAATGAAAGACCTAGGTGAAGCTGCTTATATATTGGGCATCAAAATCTATAGAGATAGACAAAGACGCCTGATAGCTTTAAGCCAGAGTACATACCTAGACAAAGTTCTGAAAAGGTTCAGAATGGATAAGGCAAAGAAAGGTGCAGTGCCTATGTCGTCAGGTAATATATTGAGAAAGGCTCAGTGTCCAGCTACGGTAAATGATAGGGAAGCTATGAGAAAAGTGCCTTATGCCTCGACCATAGGTTCTATCATGTATGCCATGCTATGTACTAGACCGGATGTGTCCAATGCTCTTAGTTTGACGAGCAGGTATCAAAGTGATCCAGGAGTGGAACACTGGACAGCCGTGAAGAACATCCTAAAGTACCTAAATAGGACTAAAGAAATGTTCTTAGTCTATGGGGGTGATGAACAGCTCGTCGTAAAAGGTTACGTCGACGCTAGTTTCGACACCGACAAGGATGATTCTAAATCTCAGACAGGATACGTGTATATTTTGAATGGAGGAGCTGTGAGCTGGAGAAGCTGCAAGCAAAGCGTGATCGCAGGATCTACAGTAGAAGCGGAATACATGGCTGTTGCAGAAGCGTCAAGTGAAGGAGTTTGGATCAGGAACTTCATCACTGAGCTTGGCGTGGTTCCAAGTGCATTGGACCCACTGGAGATATTGTGTGACAACACTGGCGCCATAGCACTCGCTAAGGAACTAAGATATCATCCAAAGACCAAGCATATCAACCGCAAGTTTCATACAATCCGAGATTATATAGCAGATGGAGATCTGAAGATCAGCAAAGTACATACAGATCTAAATGTCGCAGATCCATTGACTAAACCTCTTCCACGTGTAAAACATGATCAGCACCTCAGTGCCATGGGTGTGAGATTGTTGCCAAATGTAAACTAGATTATTGACTCTAGTGCAAGTGGGAGACTGTTGGAATTATGCCCTAGAGGCAATAATAAAGATGTTATTATTATAATTCTTGTTCATGATAATGTTTATATTCCATGCTAGAATTGTATTAAGCGGAAACTTTAATACTTGTGTGGTTTGTGAACAACACCGTGTCCCTAGTACGCCTCTATGGACTAGCTCATTGATTAATGATGGTTAAGGTTTCCTAACCATGGACATGAGTCTTCGATTAATAATGAGATCACATCATTGGGAGAATGATTTGATGGACAGACCCAAACTAAGCGAAGCAATTAGATCGTGTCATCGTGTTCGTCTTTGCGAAGCTTTTCTTATGTCAAATATTGTATTCCTTAGACCATGAGATAATACAACTCCTGAAGGGAATATGCCCGAGAGGCAATAATAAAGTGGTTATTATCGTATTCCTTGTTTATGATAAATGTTTATTTTACATGCTATAATTGTATTAATACGGAAACGTTAATACATGTGTGTTTAATAAACAAAAAGGAAGTTCCTAGTTATGCCTCTCTCATAAGCTAGCTCGTTGATTAACAAGATGATCAAAGTTTCCTGATCATGGACATTGGATGTTGTTAATAACGGGATCACAACATTAGTGTAATGGTGTGATGAACATTCATCCGAAGTATAGCATTACGATCAAAGTCATTGAGTTTATATTGCTATAACAACTTACGAAGTGATCCTAATCCTTAGACCATGAGATCATGTCAATCACTAACACCGGAAGAGTTTCTTGATAACATCAAACGTCACACCGTAACAGGGTGATTATAAAGATGGATTCAGAACTAATAAAGTGTTATGTTGAGGCCCATGGATCGAGAGTGGAATTTGTTCATCCCGATGACGGATAGATATACTCTGGGCCCTCTCGGTGATATCACATTGGTTAGCTTGCAAGCAAGTGATTTGATCACTAGAATGTTATATCACGGGAACGAGAAAAGAGTGCATGTCAGTAACGAGATCAAACTAGGTATGGAGATACCGATGATCGAATCTCGTACATGTAATATATCGCGAAACAAAAGGATTAAGATACTAGCGTAAAAGGTTCCGACGATCACAAGAAAGTCATCGTTGAATGTGTGGGAGTCAGTATGGGTCTCCAGATCCTGCTTCTGATTATTGATTCGAGAGGGGTCTCGATCATGTCCGCATTATTCACGAACCGTAGGGTGACACACTTAAGAGACACCGACATCCAATTGGAGCAAATGTTTCATGCCGAAAAGAAAAGGAAAGCGCAGGAATTTATTTCACTAGACACCGAAACTGTTTCGGTTGAAATTGCTGAAACTGGTTCTGCATGTGAAATGGAATACTAGCAAGGGGTTTTATGTGAATGTTTGTTAATTAAAGTAATTAACAAAATTCTGAATAAATAAATAAAAGAGTTTTATTTAAATGAGAGCTTGCATTAAATTTGGTGGAAATTTAATGCATGTGAGTGGATTTTTGAGTGGAGGCTTTTTAATGGGAGTGGAGGCTTTTCATTTTGAGTGGGAGCTCCACCCACATGAATGTGGAAGAGGTGGGGGCAGCCCCCATGGCTGGGCGCCATGCCCCTGGGTGCCCCTCTCCCTATAAAAGGCCCCCTCTCCTCCTCTCACACCACACCTCCTCGTGAAGGATCTCTCTCCCCCTCTAGAATTTATTCCCCATGGTCTCGGACTAGCGAGATACATGTTCCCGGTGGCTTTTCGGCAAGAAAGAGTTGTGCTTCCGCTGCATCGCTGGAGCGAGGAGGCGGAGGTTGCTCGGTGCCTCGAATGTGTGTGCGAGCACGGATGCGCTGCTGTTTTGCGGCGCTAGGACTTCCTCTCGATCTTGAGATCGGCAAGAGATCGTCTACATCAACCACGAGTTTGGACTCGTTAAGCTTTGTCGGTCTTCAAGGGTATGTTCTCTACGGATATACATCCGCCCGTTGTTTGTATCTAGTAGATAGATCTTGGTACATAGTTGTTCCCATCGTAGGAAAATTTTGTTTTCTATGCTGCGAACCCTACAGTGGTATCAGAGCCGGATCTATGCGTAGATGCTTTGCACGGGTAGTACACATATGAGTATGTGGGCGATGATGATCATTTTATTGCTTCTTAGTTGTACTTTGGATATTGGTGGCATAGTGGGATGAAGCGGCCCGGACAAACTTTACATGTCCTCGCACATGAGACCTGTTCCACGCTTGACATGCAACTAGTTTTGCATAAGTGGCTAGCGGGTGTCTGTCTCTCCTACTATAGTCAATATCTAATTTGCAACGAGTTGTCAACAATTTGATTATCCTCGTTGTGGTTCATGTTCGTAGGTAAGAACAGTTCTATCTTCGAAAGCCCTAAGCCACGTAAAACTTGCAATGGATAAATTAGAGGCGTCTAGTTTAGATTGTTGCTGGGCTAGTGTTATATATGGTGATGTTGTAAGTAGAAGTATGAGATGATACTCTTACAACATACATAACGTGTAAACTCCATAGACCTTGGATTTACACATAAAGGTATGATAGTGATCATACCACGGTGCACATGATAGAGATCATATGCGAGAACCATATCATTCCACTAATAAACATGTGATGTTTGATAGCATCTTATATTGCTTGTTTGGCGTTTTATTAGCATAATAAGATGATCCCTCATTTAGATATCAAGATAAAAATGTGTTCTTCCTTAAGTATGCACCGACAATGTTTCGTCGCTTCAAGACATCACGTGATGATCGGGTGTACTTGAATCCACGAGCATATCTCGGGTGTAAGACAGTTACACACGCGAATACTAAGGTTCTTACTTGGCGAGCCTAGCATGTACAGACATGGCCTCGGAACACGGACCGAAAGGTTAAGCATGAGTCATATGTTTTGATATGATGACCATATGGATGCTCGCCTTTGAAGCTACGCCGACTCACGTGATGATCGGACTTGGTGTAGTGGATTTGGTTCACGTAATCACCAAAAAGACACGAGGGATGTCGTTTTTGAGTGGGAGTTCATTTCTAATTTGGATTAGTAGAACTCAATTTATCATAAATTAAATCAAAGTGAATTTGCATAATTTGTTGTAGTCATTGGTATTCGTTCACCACCTTATGCATAGTTGTAATTGAGATAATAGAACTATAGAATTCTGGATATTTACTTTACGAACTGGTATCGTATTGTGTTCAGTGTCAATCAAAGTTTAAAGTCCTATTGCAAACTTTCAGCAAACTCTATTTACTCCGTGAAATTTAATAAATGGTATTAAATCGAGAGTAAAAATTCCAGTGTTAGTATCTTAAGTATCATGTTTGCCTCCACGATTCTTGATTGTTTTAATATCAAGTTTATCTAGGAGCTGAAAGAATTGTTTCAGAAACCATCATGTGTGGCAGATATAACGATATCTGAAACAATGTTTTGGTTGCAATATGATAGAGTATAATATATGTTCTCATATTGGATGAGAATTTACGAAGGTTGGAGATGCTAGACATCCTAATCATCCAAAAGGGTTTTGGAAAGTAATGTTATACTCACGATTCTCATTTATAAGCTAAATTGGCTTGATCATGAAAGTCGTCATGATAAGGATGAATAGAAGATGTATGTAAAGTGTTTACTACACTAAAAGATTACTAAAGAATGTATTTTGAAAGAATACCGATCATTTTGATGATGGTGATCTACTTCAAAGTGCAAGTCCAAAGGTATTATTATTTGAATATACACGCTTTGGACTATGTGTCATGTATATGGCGCCACTTTTGATGTTATTAGATTCTTTTAAAAGGAAAAGGAAATGCTGAAAGAGAATCTATAAAATATATTTGGCAGAAAAGAAAAGATTGGAAATATCCAATTTAGGTATATGGATGATATACATGTTATGATTGTATTCTTTGCTTGTTAAACAATGTGGTTCTTGGGTATTGTATACCGAATTGGTTGGTATGAAATTTCATACTGAATGATGCAATTCATGAACCACAATGGCCTAAGTAACTAGCAAGAGAATATGTGATGATGTTCATCGAAAACAAACAAACCGTTGTTTGTATTTCTCGTTGACATCAAAGATTGACTTCAAGATTTGTTTTAACAATTGTTATTTGAATCAGGTATTATAAGAACAAAGGTTGTTCAAATAATTACCGTATTCCATATAAGATGGATGATTTACAAATCTAGTTGGAGAAATCACATCCATAAAACCTAATGCTAAAATGTCGCAAGACAAATGATTGAAAGATCACTTACGAAGTGACATCGCCGTTTAAATTATATTGGAAAGAAAACATGAAGAATCTCCATTTTCATGGATTTTTGGAGTCTTTGATTTGATCAAGTGACGCTTGTGAGACTTTCCTCGGAATAATTAAAACTTCGTTCAAAGGCCAAAGAAGAACGAACGACTAAAATATTGGAATTTATACATATCGATGTATGTAGTCCATTATGTGTAGTCGTAAGCGATGGGTTTCAACTTCATATACTTTCTTCGGAAATTGAGTGAATAATTCACTTAATGAGAAAGAAGTGTGAAATATTTGAAAATGTTCAAAGACTTTCAAGATGAAGTGAAAATCATTGTGACAAGAAAAAATAAATGAATTATGATTTGATCATAAAGGGATTTATTTGAGTTACAAGTGTAACAAGAAAAATAAATGAATTATGATTTTATCATAAAAGGGATTTATTTGAGTTACAATTTTAGCAAAACACCTAGATTTACATCTCCTGAAACACCATAGGAATATGGAATGTTTTGAGATTTCTAAGGAAACCTTGTTTGACATGGTTGGATTAAAGGTGTTATTTATAAAACTGCCATTATGTTTTAAAAGATTAAAGCTTTAGAGACTACCGCTTTTACACTGAAAAGAGCTCCATCTTGATCCGGTGAAATGACACCATGGAAGTTATGGTTTGGGGTAAAACCCAAGTTCTCATTTCTTAAATTTTGGTATTGTAAACATAAGTAAGATGTTTACAACCGAAGTCGGATGAGCATGTCTTTGTAGGTTATTTCGAATAACAATTGGTTATTCCTCCATAACACCAAGGACAAAAGGGTTTGTCGCTTGAAACGTGAAGTTTCTTGAAAAAGGAATTTTTTCGTAAAAGTTAAGTGGGAGGACAATAGAACTTTGATAAGGTTAACGAACCTTAAATATGCTGAGTTGCGCAGCACCGGAAAATGTTCCGGAGGCAGCCAGAATGCTCATGGATTACGTGCCTCAAATGTTGCGGTCACGGAGATCTAAGTTCCTATTGAACCAAGTCGGTCGAATAAACAATCAAATACTAAGATTTGAGAGTAAATCATTATTGTTTGACAATGATGAACCGAATATATGCAAAGAAGCGATGATGGGCCCTGACTCCGTCAAATGGCTTGAAGCCATAAAATCCGTGATAGTTCCATACACGAGAAATCAAGTTTTGAACTTGGAAGACCCTCCGGAAAGGTGTAAAAACCTATCGGTCGTATTTGGATCTATAAAGAAACAAACATGGATGTTTCACATCTATGAAATAGTCGACATGTCGTAAAATACTTTACGACAATGTTCAAGGAGTTGACTATGACAAGATTTGATCTTTCATAGCGATATTTAGTCTGGACGGATTAAAGTAGCAACCACTACATATAATTTGGTATATGGTAGATGAATAAACAAAACAAAGTTCTTCTAATAGAATGGTTACCTAGGACGTGTACATGACACGATCCAAAGGGTTTTGTTAATTCAAAGGATGCTAAAAAGGGCATGCAAACTTCAATGGTTGAAGTAAGCATCGCGGAGTTGGAATCTTCACCATGATGAAAACGAGTTTTCATCAGGAGACGATGAAGATGCTTGAATTTGCAAGAAATTATGTGGGAGCGCTAAGACATATTTCTAATACATTATGTGGAGGACATCTTGTTGATTAGAAATGATGTATATTTTATTGACAATGGTTAAGAATTTCATTTCGATGAAAGACTTAGGCAAAACCCGAATATTCAGCATGAATGTCTATAGTGGATAGACGGTGACGCTAATATGGTTATGCCAAACGTACATATATGAGATATTGAAGGAGTTCAATATAGAAATGACAAGAAATAGTTCTTGTTACATGGAAAGGAATTGAATCAAGATTCAAGTGTATCGACACTTGATAAGTGAAACAAGATTCAAGTGTTTTGACACTTGATGAGTGAAATCACAAGAATGTTTTGATCAATCATACCATGATATGTACACATCCAGATATGTCCTATGATCTAAGTGTTATGAGCATATACCAGAATGAATCATAAAATGATCATTGGACTATAGTAAGTATATTCTTATGATCTTTTGGAAGAACTAAGAATATATTTGTGTAGAGGTGACAAACAATTACAAATAGTTCATTGTAAAGCGTTACATTGATACTAGTTTTGTCACAAGATACAAATTAAGTTTATCTCAATTTAAAATATGGGTGGCACAATGTAATGGAAAGGAGACTCCATGATGGATTTGGAAGAGTTCCAAAGTTAAGACATTGTGACGAATACTACAACAAAAGGCTAAGTATATGACTGCTATAGTAGCAGCAAAGGAGGGAATTTGTGTCAAGTAGTTTGTTATCAAACTAAGGTGTGGTTCGCAACGGGCTAACACTAAAGATATATTGTATGACAATAGTATCGACGTGTTTTAACCCCAAGGAACTAAAGGTCTCACCGAAAGACCAAATTAATACAATGCCATCTCATTGGAGAATGAGTGATGCGTGAAGACGCAAAGACATGCAAATACACACGGACCTGAAGCGTCAGCTCCGTAGATTATGTTAACCACTTGCAATTGTGTATATGGAACACCAGAAAGCCATAGGTGTTCAATACACAAAGTTTTCAAACTAGATTATTGTCTCTAGTGCAAGTGGGAGACTGAAGGGAATATGCCCGAGAGGCAATAATAAAGTGGTTATTATCGTATTCCTTGTTTATGATAAATGTTTATTTTACATGCTATAATTGTATTAATACGGAAACGTTAATACATGTGTGTTTAATAAACAAAAAGGAAGTTCCTAGTTATGCCTCTCTCATAAACTAGATCGTTGATTAACAAGATGATCAAAGTTTCCTGATCATGGACATTGGATGTTGTTAATAACGGGATCACAACATTAGTGTAATGGTGTGATGAACATTCATCCGAAGTATAGCATTACGATCAAAGTCAATGAGTTTATATTGCTATAACAACTTACGAAGTATCCTAATCCTTAGACCATGAGATCATGTCAATCACTAACACCGGAAGAGTTTCTTGATAACATCAAACGTCACACCGTAACAGGGTGATTATAAAGATGGATTCAGAACTAATAAAGTGTTATGTTGAGGCCCATGGATCGAGAGTGGAATTTGTTCATCCCGATGACGGATAGATATACTCTGGGCCCTCTCGGTGATATCACATTGGTTAGCTTGCAAGCAAGTGATTTGATCACTAGAATGTTATATCACGGGAACGAGAAAAGAGTGCATGTCAGTAACGAGATCAAACTAGGTATGGAGATACCGATGATCGAATCTCAGACATGTAATATATCGCGAAACAAAAGGATTAAGATACTAGCGTAAAAGGTTTCGACGATCACAAGAAAGTCATCGTTGAATGTGTGGGAGTCAGTATGGGTCTCCAGATCCCGCTTCTGATTATTGATTCGAGAGGGGTCTCGATCATGTCCGCATTATTCACGAACCGTAGGGTGACACACTTAAGAGACACCGACATCCAATTGGAGCAAAAGTTTCATGCCGAAAAGAAAAGGAAAGCGCAGGAATTTATTTCACTAGACACCGAAACTGTTTCGGTTGAAATTGCTGAAACTGGTTCTGCATGTGAAATGGAATACTAGCAAGGGGTTTTATGTGAATTTTTGTTAATTAAAGTAATTAACAAAATTCTGAATAAATAAATAAAAGAGTTTATTTAAATGAGAGCTTGCATTAAATTTGGTGGAAATTTAATGCATGTGAGTGGATTTTTGAGTGGAGGCTTTTTAATGGGAGTGGAGGCTTTTCATTTTGAGTGGGAGCTCCACCCACATGAATGTGGAAGAGGTGGGGGCAGCCCCCATGGCTGGGCGCCATGCCCCTTGGGTGCCCCCCTCTCCCCTATAAAAGGCCCCCCTCTCCTCCTCTCACACCACACCTCCTCGTGAAGGATCTCTCTCCCCCTCTAGAATTTATTCCCCATGGTCTCGGACTAGCGAGATACATGTTCCCGATGGCTTTTCGGCAAGAAAGAGTTGTGCTTCCGCTGCATCGCTGGAGCGAGGAGGCGGAGGTTGCTCGGTGCCTCGAACGTGTGTGCGAGCACGGATGCGCTGCTGTTTTGCGGCGCTAGGACTTCCTCTCGATCTTGAGATCGGCAAGAGATCGTCTACATCAACCACGAGTTTGGACTCGTTAAGCTTTGTCGGTCTTCAAGGGTATGTTCTCTACGTATATACATCCGCCCGTTGTTTGTATCTAGTAGATAGATCTTGGTACATAGTTGTTCCCATCGTAGGAAAATTTTGTTTTCTATGCTGCGAACCGTACAACTCCCTGGTATCGGAAGAAAGCTTTGAGTTCATCAAACGTCATCCTATGAGAGGGTGATCATAAAGGTGTCTCTCTGGTGATCGGAAAGTACCTGTTGGGTTGTATGTATCGAGATGGGATTTGTCCCTCCCAAGTCGTAGAGATATACTTCGGGCCTACTCGGTAATCGATATCAACACCGCTTGCAAGCATATGGTTAAGGAGTTAATCACAAAGTTATATCGGATTATGGAACGAGTAAAGTACTTGTTGTGAGCGAGATTGAACTAGGTATGACGGTACCGACGATCGAATCTCGGGCAAGTAAAATATCGCGAGACGAAGGGAATATATATGGTATTGATTGAATCCTGGCATCATGTTTCATCCGATATGATCATCGATGAATGTGTGGGAGTCAATATGGGTTTCCAGACCCCGCTGTTGATTATTGATAGAAGATCATGTCCGCATATTCTCGAACCCGAAGGGTCACCCACTTAACGTGTCTCGACGCTAGGATAGATTGGATAATTGGTTTATGAGTTTTTGTTCGGCGTCTCGGATGGGATCCGGGACATCACGAGAGGTTCCGAAATGGTCTGGAGAATAAGATTCATATAAGGCAGTGCAGTTTTTGGAGTTCGGAATTGTTCTGGGTTAATCGGTATTGTACCGGAAGCTTCTAGAACCTTCCGGAAGGGGACCAACGTGGCCCCACCTTCCGGGAGGGGGCATGGGCCTATGAGGGAGTGCCCTGGCCGCATTGGGCCAGGGGCACAAGTCCCCATAGGGCCCAGCCGGCCAAACACCTTCCCCTCAAGCCTAGTCGCCCCCCACACCTTCCCCTCAAGCCTAGTCGCCCTACTGCCCTCCTCTCTCTCTCCCTCCCGACTGTGTGTAGGCGAAGCCCTGCTGTAGAAACTCTCCACCAATTGCACCGCGCCGTCGCGTTGTAGATCCAACCCATCTCTCCACCATACTTGCTGGACCAAGGAAGGAGGAGACGTCGAGGTGATGCACGTGTGCATCTCACGGAGGCATCGCCACTTGTGGTGCTAGATCGGATCGGATCGCGAGGAGAAGAAGCGAGTACGACTACATCACCCACGTTCCGACGAACGTTCTATTGTGCGAATCTTCAAGGGTATGAAGATCTAATCCAATCTCTCTCGTTGTTTGCATCTCCTAGATTAGATCTTGGCTTCCCTCTGTTCGCATCCGTAGAAAATTTTGATTTACTATGCCGCGAAACCCTTCATGACGTCCTCATGCGCGGGTGCCCAACCCTGGTGGAGGGTCCCGCAAAACTTCTGTGGCGCACCGTCCCTGTGCATGGGCCACAGAACAGTGAAAGGTTTTATGGTGCATTTGCTGTAATGCGCCACTGTTGTTTTTCTGTGGCGCGTGGCAACACATATGCGCCACAAAATTCTTATCTATCTATAGATGTTTTCCTAGTAGTGTCATGGTCCTCGGCAACGATGCTCGGCACGGGACCGGTGGCTCGACCCAAAGACATGGTGGCGGCATTGTGATGCCGGCGATGGCCGGCAGGGAGGTGCCTGGCTGGCCTTCTTCCTCTACAACTCTGGCTGGCCTAGACATGGGCCCACTTGGGCCCGATCTGGGTTTGGGGTAGTCCTAGCGCGGAGTTGCCTCTCTCTGGAGGTGTTGGGTTAGGTGTGGGGCGTATAGTTGGGAGGTGACGGCTGCGGCTGTGTTGCTGCAGCGTGGCGGCGGGGTCTTTACGGGCCTTTCTAGGCCCGGTCGGGCCGAGTGCCTGGTGTGCCCCTGCGGCCGTGTCTGGATAGCAATCACTATTGGCGGTGGAGATCTTTCTCCGCGTGGCCACGCTATTACCACCAACCTATGCCGGACAACCCTATCCCCTCCGCCTCGTAGGTCACGCAATGAACCTGGCCTAGTGGGTGCGAGTCTGCGGATGCCGTGGCGGCGGCCCCGAAAGGTGGTCTGCAAGGCATTCCTTTGGCGGCGGCTCCGGGAGGTGACTTGCGATGGTGACATGATCTTCTTGTGGCAGTGTTCTTCGGCACGTGGCACTCTGGCGATGTCCTGGATGGCGGCGGGGCAAGGGCGCTGCTGATTGGTGGCGGTGGTGGCACAAACGAGCTTGGTCGGCGTCTCCAAACCCTAGGTTGGGTTTGGGCAGGCTAGCTCGCTCTCAGGTCGCTACCATGGTTGGTTAGGGGTATGCTTCAGGACAGGGGAGCGACGATGCCAATGCGTCCGATGCACCGCGACGGCGGGGGCTTCACGAGCCTGATCTGGGCTCGGCCAGGCCTAGTTGGCCTGGTATGTGACACATTGCAAATGTATCTATAATTTTTGATGCTCCATGCTTATTTTGCACCAATTATCTTATGTTTTTGTCTACACTTTGTGCCATTTTTATGAATTTTCTGGAACTAACATATTAACAAGTTCCACAGAGCCAGTTTCCTGTTTTCTGCTGTTTTTGGTTTTAGAAAAACTAGTAAAGAAATATTCTCGAAATTGGACGAAACAAAAGCCAAAGTTCCTATTTTCCCGACACGACACAGATTCCGGAGGAGAGGGGAGAGGCACCCCAGGGAGGCCACACCTGGCCCAGGCGCGACCAGGGGGTGCGTCGCCCTAGGGTGTGGGCCCCCTGGCGCTCCACCGACCTTTCCTCTTCGCCTATATAAACCCCCTGAGACGAAAACCCTAAGCAGGAGATCAAAATTCCATGAAAATATCCGCAGCGCCGCCGCCACCGAAGAGAAGATTTAGGGGACAAAAATCTCTATTCCGGCACCCTGTCGGGACGGGGAATTGCCCCCGGAGCCATCTCCATCGACTCCACCGCCATCTCCATCGCTGTTGCTGACTCCCATGATGAGGAGGGAGTAGTTCTTCCCCAAGACTAAGGGCTCTACCGGTAGCTATGTGTTAATCTCTCTCCATGGTATGATCTTATTGTGATCAGGAGCTTTATAATATGGTTGAATAAGTAGATGCTAATCTTTGTCTATTATGCTACTCAAGTGCTTTTATTAATGTGATCTCTAGAGACACCTTTCCCACGTGTGTGCAGGGCCGGCTCTATGTTTCGCTGTGCCCTAGGCGAAGTCGACACCATGGGCCCCTAAGACTAATGTGTAGCCATATCTAGAAATATAGACATATAATATGTATCTATTTTCATTTGTAAAATATTAAGAGTTGACATCCAACAACATATTTTTAGTCTCAAAATATAAGTACTCCCTCCGTCTAAGAATAGATGTCTTGGGTTTTTCAAATTTTAGATGAATCTATATACTAAATAGTGTTTAAATTCTTTCAAATTTTGACAAATTTAAGGCATCTATTTTAGGACGGAGGAAGTAGTACACTTCCTGCTAGTTTGAATACCTCAAATAAGAAATAATTCGAATGATTCCACTTACAAAGATACTTCCTTCTAAAAAAGTTCAGAACGGACGCGACGCTTCTGCAGGGCGGAGACACGGAGGTGCCCAGGCGATGGCGTCCCCCGTCCCGCCTCAAGGCCGGACCTTGGTCGCCGGCTCGCCGTCGCCCCCCTCGGCGCGCTCTGGTGAGGCCGGCGCTGCCCAGCTGGAGCCGGCGGCGCGACAGCAGCCACTCCCCCTCGCTTCCACCCCGCCGTTGGCCGCGTCGGCCGGGAGCCACAGTGACCTCAGGGGCCGGCTCTGGGCTGATGTGGCCGAGGAGGAGGAGGAAGCGGAGGCGGAGGCGGCCGAGCTCGCCCGCAGATGCTCGCCGCCGCGGCTGCTGACGCTCGCCGACTTCCTCCAATCCCCGCGGCACTCCCCTCGCCGGCGTCGGCCTCTGCGCGGACCCTCGCAGCCCTCGCTAGGTCCTCGTCAGGGCATCCATCGGGAGCCGCAGCAGCGGAGCCCCCTGGCCGCCTGCATGCAGGAAGGACGGAGCAGGGAGGTGCCCCCGGCGGGCGTCACGGCGTCGGCGCCGCCATCGGGGACGGAGGAGGCGACCGCTTCTGGTCTGCGCGAGCGGGGCTTCCCTGGGGCTGCTGCTGGGCCACTGGTGGGCCTGGGGCTGGTCTTGGGCCCCTGGGCAGTCTGCCCCTGGCGCAGCCAGGACGTCCACGTTCTGGCTGGGCCGGGGATGGGCCGTTCGGCCCAGGCCCACCCCGGGGACCCGCTAGGGGAAACCCTAGCGCCCGTCCAGGCCTGGACCTGGGTGCACCCTTCGTGCAGGTTACCAAACGCCGCCGCCATACCTCCTTTCCCCATCTCCCGTCCCCGCGCCCGACCTTGCTCACCCCCGCCGCCGCCGACAGTTGCTGCGTCGGCCGCCGCCTCCTCCACCGCCCCACGGATGACCTTTGCAGAGGCGCTGTCGCGGAAGCGCCCGCGCAGCCCCGACCCTCCTCGCCGTGGCCGCCCCTCCCCGCCCTCCCGTGCGCCGCCTCGGAGCCCCGACCGCACGGGGGCGTACCGGCCGCCCGGCCGCCGGTCGCCTCTCCGGTCGCGCTCGCCCCGCCACTCCGGCTTCCTGCCCAGGTCCGGCCAGGACCGCGGCCACGCCCGCTCCCCCTCGCGGGTCCTGCGCCGGCATCCCCAGGGCCACTCCCTGCAGGGGCGGACGGAAGGCGGCCATGGCAGGGCTCGCTCCCCTGCAGGCCAGCAGCGGGAGTCCGAGCTCCGCCAGGCTCTGCTGCAGCACGCCTCCGACCGCGCGCCTGCTGGCCGCTCGGCTCAGGGGGATTGGCGCCGAGACAGAGACGGCGCGCGGCCGCGCTCTCCCCCACGTGTGACGGCACCGGATCCCGCGGACCCGGCCAAGAAGAAAAAGAAGAAAGGTGTTCGACGAGATTTTATATCATAATCTCTTGTGCAATATGTAAAGAGAGGTGGTGAAAAGAAAATAAAGGAAAAAAAGCAGTGCATGTTGATACATGCACTAGCTACGTGAAGTTAGAAACATCAAGCTACGACCGATAATTCCAACATGCATGCATACACGAGTCCATGCAAGTCCAGTGCAAGGGATATGTGTACAAACATAAAGGTATACGTGCAGTCCGTCCGGCCGGCAGCGTGTATATGAATTGTACAAAGCTTGTTTGGCTAGCCGGTACGATCCACACACACGTTCAGAGATCGGATAAACATCATAGCTTGAAATATGCTGAAACGGCTCACCAGATTACGGATGATAAGATAAGCATCCAAGCAAACAAACTGAGGAGAATCAGCACTTCGTCGCTATCCACCACGCGTCGTTCCTGGTTGGTTATAAAAGGAGACCCACGCTAGAACCCGAAAGGAGGACGCCACACAGAACTCACACCCGGAGACTCACGCAGCGTCTGCTCCCTCAGGAGGAAGCACACACCCGGAGGCAATCACCACACCCATCGACTCTCAATTACCATACACGCACATAACTAGCCAATCCCCAATCCACCACAAGCCATTCATCCGATTTTTATACACCCATCCATCAGCATCCAAATTAATCTCAAATACCACGCAAGGAGGCCATGGAGGACAAGCCGATGGTCAGGAATGGTGAGAATTACGATTGACTCTTCCTCTCTCTCTCCTTTTTTCTCTACAGCAGACAAGCATGAACGCGTGCATGCATCCTACACACGGTGAGCGCATGGAGCCGGTGTGAAGCTCACGGACAAGACGATGGGCGTCAGCGCTACTGGCGCGCAGCCCGACTGGTGCTATCTACGAGTCCATCGACGCCGAGACACGGTGCCCTCTTCACTACCACGAGCTTCCACCGGGACGACGGACCGAGAGCGTATGGCTGCCGGCGTGTAGCCCGGCGCCATCTCCAACGCCACCAAGTCAACGACCCGGGGGCGCGCGGCTTCCGGCGTGCAACACGGTGCTATCTCCATCTCCGGCGCCACGTTCATCTCCAACGCCACCAAGACGACGGCCTCGACGGCACGCGGTTGCCGGCGCCGCGACCAAGAGGACGACCTCAAGGACGCGTGGCTGCCGGTGCCGCCACCAAGAGGACGGAATCGACGGTGCGGCTGCCGGCGTGTAGCCTGGCGCCATCTCCAACACCACCAAGAGGACGGCCTCGACGGACCGGCTACCGGCGTACAGCCCGACGCTATCTCCAACGCCACCAAGACGATGGACCCGACGGCGCGCACGGCTGCCGGCGTGCAGCCCGATGCCACCTCCATCTTCGCCGCCACCAAGAGCACGGCCTCGAGGACGTGAGGCTGCCGGCGTGCAGCCCGGCGCCATCGCCATCTCCGCTCTGGTGTGGCGCGCCAAAGATGGCAGCCTCGGGACTGCCGGCGGGCTGTAGCGGCGCCATCTCTTCCCCCGTCGAGCCATGCTCTACGGTGGCGCCGAAGACGATGGAGGCGTGGAGCCCGGTACCTCCTCACACCGGAGAATAGTGCCGAAGACGACGACAATAAGGCGGCCGGCGTGCATTCGGCGCCACGTCCATCTCGACGAACCATGCTGTCCAAGACGGCGGCGGGGCTGCCGGCGTGCAACCCAACCTTTCTTCACCTCCTACGAACGCCAACAAGATGACAGCTCCGAGGGCATGGGGCTACCGGCATACAGCCCGGCGCTATCTCCAATGCCACAGACGAAGGCCCGAGGGCGCACGGCGGCCTGGCGCGCAGCCTGGCGCCCTCTCTTCTCCCATCGAGCCTGGTGCCTTCTTCACTCCGGCGAGGCGTGCCGAAGACGAGAGATGACGGGCTGCTAGTATGCAAGTCGGCGCCATTCCCATCTACACGAGCCCGTGAGACGACGCTCTTGTCTAGGACGACAGCCGTGAACTCGGCGTCGGACCAAGACGAGGTGTCGACCACGTTGGCTGCACCGACTTGTAGGCGCGTGTCGGTTTTACACCGATGCCGATCTCCACCAACACCTACTCCTGCGAGGCATACCCCTTGCGCATCCCGACGAGGCTGCTGGTCGTCGAGAAGTCCCAGCTGAGCGAACCCATGCTACTCCAACTCCAACTACATCAACGCCGTCAAGACCGACGAGGTACGGCGGCGAGGGCGGGCATGGCCGGAGCAAAGGCCATGCTACTCGCGGCGCGTGTACCGACGAGGACACGGGCTTTGCCACCGCCCACACACACACACCACCACCACATCATGCATGGAGAACGCGAAGAGAAGACGACGAAGACGACCACACGGCTTAATCGGAGGTGTCTCGCGGCGTAACCCGCGGGAGTAATTAACCGGGTGCCTTCCGAGGCCCCGGGAACCATGAGATCGCAATCGCCCTAGTTAGGTTGGCCGCGCAAGCAGGCCACGGAGCGCACTGTATTAGGAATTTGTACTTTGTTTCTCCACGCGAGATTAATGAAATGCATCTTCCCTACCTTTTTCTTGTGTACTACGGTACACTGGCACGCCCGCACTTCTTTTCTTTACCCCGGCGCATGAGAAAGACACGCTACCATTCTTCTCCCCTCGAGTAGCCTACGTTCTACTTTTCCAGAACGTTTTTCTCGTGTCAAACAAATTGGCACGCCCGGTGGGACATGGTTCCCCTCCCATCTTTGCTCCGCTGTGGTCGTCAGAATCGTCTTCGCCCGTTCACCCAACCCACACAGCATCCTGCACGACAAGCCAACGGCGAGGATCTCCGCTGATCAAAGGTCATCTTCATGCAGGAGGAATCCCCCACGCCATCAACACGGAGCCCTGGGTGATCCACTTTGGATCATCCTTTCCGCCCATGGTGGTCGTCGAGGTCGGCACCAAGATGTTCATGAACCAAGCCCAGGAGCCAGCGCAGTTCCAAACTGCGCGATCCAAGAAGGCGCAAAGGCGGGCATCCGCCATGGCCAAGAAGGAGCGCCGCGAGTTGATGCTCGAGGCACGCGTCCTGTTGAAGGAGTCAACGGGACATGACGTCAAAGGGGACGTGGGGGCGCCCCAACGCCTCTCTTCCAACATCGCCGACAAGCGGGCGGGAGCGGTGTCACTTCGCGCCCCTACCCCGCCTTTGCACCCGGAGCTGCCGACGCCAACACCTAGGCGCACCGGAGTGGAGCTTCTTGGAGGCTTGGAAGCCGCCTCCGATGACCTGCGGAGACTCATGGCAAACGCCCGTTTGTCAGAAAGCCCGCATCCACTAAGGAACTACAGGAGGAAGTGCCGTAAGGTACAACGCCTTCACCAGCTATTAAGCTCTCGCATCACCAGGAGCACGGTTCTTGCGGAAGATTGGTCCCTCGGCGCAAGGGACCTCGCGGACAAGGTGTTCACATGTACTAGCACTGAACCATCAGAGTTCAAGTTGGTGGTGAGAAGAGCCATCATGAAGGAGTTCTGGAAACGGTACTCCCGAAAAGAGTCCGTCTTGCCAGGCCCAACGCTCTCCATCAACCTTGAAGATCCTCGAAGAAGCATGTGTGCACCATGCTGCCACACTTCGGCGATCAATGGTCGCCCCATCCCCAACGACAACAGGTTCGCCGTTCTTCGGAACGAGGTACCTGCACCACGCGGAGAAGACCTACGGCAGGAGTTCCGCCTCTTGCAAGATCAAATGAATAGCATCCAGAGGCGGCTCCATGAGCAAGGAGCGCCAAGTTCTTCATCAGCACCAGCTGGGGGCAGGATTAGGCACCAAGCCCCTAGTCATCGTCCTCAACATGAGCGCCATACCTTGGCGCCCCGACGCCAACCTTCACCCATCAGACATGCACACCAGGGGCATCCTAACATGCCCCCACGTTGGAACCGTTGGTCACGACATCAAGATGATGAGAGGGACCCTCGTCCCACTCAACAGTGGAGACCTAGGGATCCTCCACGAGATGCACTTCCACCACGGCCTTCATCCCCGCCTAGGCGTGGAGAGCGACTCCAAGTGCGCCCTGCAAGGGATGTGCCTACCACATCAACGCCGCGAGCTGCACCGCCTCTTCTACCAACTCCACCAGCACCCTCAAGAACCCGGCAGGTCCTCACAGAGAACCAACGCAAGCGCGAGAGGCGCCGGAGGAATAGCCAAGTTCTATACAAAGAACTCGAAGACCTGGTGCTCCGCCATACCCAAGTTCGGGTACGACCCGATGGTGGGGTCATTCAAGAAAGTGATAGGATCGGCTTCCACATCTCTCCAAACCTGGAGCGGCACGAGCGGTACAATTTACCTGCTCAGCCGCCTCGCTCCAAAACCACGCAAGATGCCCTTAGGGGGTGTCGAACAAAAGGGCGAAGCGGTTCCACCACCGCTTCCTTCAGCAAATCCTCAACAAGGCGATGAATAGGCGATGGACACATCGTCATCTTCGCCTCCTCGGAGGCGAAAGACACCAACACCGACAGCCACGCCAATGGAGGGCGTCGAGGAGACTCCAGCCGCAACTGCCTCCAACCCCGAGGCGGATCTTGGGGCTTCAACCTCCGTTGCCCCGGGAAAAGACAAGACGCCTCCCACAAAACCTCCGCTTACCTCTCCGCAAGGGGACAAGAAGATCGGAGATGATGCCCTTCAGCAGGGTGATGGAAAGGAAAAGGGGGCAACAAAGAAGAACCTTGCTTCATGCGGCACTGTTGCAGTGCGCCCAAGGCTTGAGCCAAACGACGGTTGGCAACCTCCTCAAGTCACCCACGAGTTTGGCTATCCCTCGGATGAGGAGATCGTGCCGAACCCCAAAGCTGACTTCAAGAAGGCTTTCTTGCCATGCCTCGGCCATGTACGTTCATGGTTCAAGGGCACTGACGCGGAGGCCAAGGCCAACGCTTCTACAAGGGAAGAGGGAGCAAGATCCACTGCCCCATGCCTTCCCATCATTGCAGGGAAAGGCTCACTTTCTGATGGAGACTCGGGGTATCACCCGAACATTTCGCCGCGACTCTACACCGACATCACCTCAAGACTCCCACGAGATCCCGACGAGTTGTTGCAGGTTGCAAGTCGACCTGGAGTCCACCGACGTGATGATATGCGGCTTCGACAACCAAGGGAAGCCAACACTGGGGGCCATCACGGTGAAGATCCAGATGTCTACATTCAGCTTCAAGGTGCGGTTCTTCGTCATCAAAGCGAACACCTCCTACTCGGCTCTCTTAGGGAGGCCTTGGATCCACAAATATAGCGTGGTGCCTTCTACCCTTCACCAATGCCTAAAGTTCCTCGACAGCAATGGCACACAACAACGCATCATCGGCAACACCAACCCCTACATCGTGCAAGAGTCGCATCACGCAGATGCGAAGTACTACTTCCCCGTCGAAGACAGCGACCAACATGTCGAGCGGACAACACCAGCGGTTGATGTATTAATCAAACCGGGTGTTGCGCCAGTCGCCGAAGCACGACAGCTCATCATAACATGCTCCCCCGCGGACGCACGGGGTTCCTCCTCTCGCAGCCGAAGGAACCCTGGGCGTAGACGATCTTCCTCGACTGTGCAACACGACTACAAGCCCTTCCCCCAGGACGGGATGGGGAGCTCTACCCCGATCTCGCTGGGGGCAAGCTCTTCTACGACTGCCCCGGTAGCCCCGTTGCTATTGAAGTCAAGGTACCAGAAGCCCACGCCAATCATGTTAAGGTGCCCAGGAAGGACCGAAGGCATTGATCGGCAGCAGTGATGCGCCCCCTACGATCACACTGCGGGTGCGCAACACTCCAAAAGAGGAAGGTGCACCCACTTAGCCGGGGGTGGTTAGGAGGAGAATAAAGGAGATAGAGGAAGCTGCGCGGGGAGCTCATGTCATGCAACCCCCATCCGTCTACATATCCACGGCTTCTCCATTGGAGGTTTGGGCTATCCCAAGTTCTTCTGGGTCTAGAACCCAAACCATTTTCTATAAAGTTCCACAGGTACAACATTGCGACTCCATATTTGAGCTTCCCCAACCTCGCGGTGATACAGAAGAAGCGCTATCCACAATGAAGGCCGAGCCCAAGATGGCTCGCTTGCTGGAGAAGGCGGGGTTCACGCTTCGGCAAAACAGTAGAATACCGCCGCCACCCGCGGTTTGCGAGGCATGGTGGAGGCAAGCCGAGGACCTCATCAATCAGAAGGGCAAGACTCGGACCAAGTTCGGGCTTGGGTACACCCACCCCGGTGGCCATGACGATGAAGAAGAAGGAGGACTCAACGGCGTCGCACAAGTCACGTGCCATGCTACGTCTGTCTCTTCACGAGACGACATGGAACTGCCACGTCATGGCCTTCACCGCGAAAACTCCATCGACGATGTCGGTCAAGGAAGAAGAAGAGGTCGAACCCACGCTGTCTCCACAGGAGATGGAAGACGGTGGTCAGCCCACCATTGATGAACTTGTCGAAGTCAACCTCGGAACCAAGGACGATCCACGTCCCACTTTCGTCAGCTCCACGCTGACGGAAGAGGAACGGGAAAGCTATCGACGCTTCTTGATGGAGTATCGAGATTGCTTCGCTTGGAGCTACAAAGAGATGCCGGGGCTCGACCCTCGTGTCGCTACACACAAGCTGGCGATTGACCCGCAACACCGCCCCGTCAAGCAGCCTCCGCGGCGCTTGCGTCCGGAGTTTCAAGACCAAGTCATCGCCGAGGTCGATAAATTAATCATTGCAGATTTCATCAAAGAGGCGAAATACACCGAGTGTCTCGCAAACATCGTCCCCGTGGAGAAGAAGAATGGCCAGGTACGGGTGTGCCAAGACTTCCGCGACCTAAATCGAGCATGCCCCAAAGATGACTTTCCCTTGCCAATCACGGAAATGGTCGTCGACTCCACCACGGGCCATGGTGCGCTATCCTTCATGGATGGTTCGTCAGGCTACAACCAAATCAAGATGGATCCGGACGACGCCATCAACACCGCGTTCAGGACCCCGAAGGGCAACTTCTACTACACCGTCATGCCATTCGGCTTGAAGAATGCTGGTGCGACGTACCAGCGGGCCATGACATACATCCTCGGCGAACTGATCCACCATTCGGTGGAGTGCTACGTAGATGACATGGTGGTGAAGACCAAGGACCGCCGGGATCATCAGGAGGACCTCCGGGTCATCTTTGAGCGCCTACGTCGACACCAGCTCAAGATGAACCCGTTGAAATGTGCCTTCGCCGTTCAATCGAGCCTCTTCCTAGGCTTTGTTGTCCATCATCGAGGCATAGAGATCGAACCGAAGAAGATCAAGGCCATCCTCAACATGCCACCACCTTGTAATCTCAAGGAATTGAGAGGTTTACAAGGGAAGTTGGCGTACATCCGTCGCTTCATCTCCAATCTCTCGGGACGCATCCAACCCTTCTCAAGTCTCATGAAGAAGGGAGCTCCATTCGTATGGGATGAAGGGTGTCAAAGAGGATACGACGACATCAAGAAGTACTTACTTAACCCACCTGTTTTGGCAGCTCCTGTAAAAGAGCGCCCTCTTATTCTATACATTGCAGTGCAGCCTACTTCAATAGGTGCTCTTCTCGCTCAGCACAATGATGAAGGGAAGGAGGTGGTTTGCTACTACCTGAGCCGCACCATGGTGGGCGCTGAGCGAAACTACTCTCCAATAGAGAAGTTATGCTTGGCGCTTATATTCGCGTTGAAGAAGTTGAGGCACTACATGCTAGCACTCCAAATCCAGCTCGTCGCTAGAGCAGATCCTATAAGGTACGTTCTAAGTCAGCCCGCACTAATGGGGCGACTCGGAAAATGGGAATTGCTCATGATGGAGTTCGACATCACCTTTGTGTCTCAGAAAGCGGTCAAGGGCCAAGCCTTAGCGGAGTTCCTTGCGGCGCATCCCGTCCCCGACGACTCTCCGCTCATTACCAACCTCCCCGACGAGGAGGTTTTCACCGCGGAGGTCGAGGCTCCATGGGAGCTCTACTTCGATGGTGCTTCACGCACAGAGGCCGACCCTGATGGCACACCCAAGCGGAGAGCAGGAGCAGGATTGGTGTTCAAGACTCCACAAGGAGGGGTGATGTATCACTCATTCTCCCTTCTCAAGGAAGAATGCTCCAACAACGAGGCGGAGTACGAGGCACTCATCTTTGGCCTCCTCCTAGCACTCTCCATGGAGGTCCGTTCTTTACGGGCCTATAGAGATTCCCAGCTCATCGTTCGGCAAGTCAACGACATCTACGAGGTACGCAAGCCGGAACTGGTGCCATACTACGGTGTGGCCCGGAAGCTTATGGAAAAATTCCAACATGTTGAAGTTCTCCATGTCCCGCGAAGCAGGAATGCACCTGCCGATGCCTTAGCAAAACTGGCGTCGGCACTGGTGCTCCCAGGTGATAAATCCACGCAAGTGACGGTGGAAGAAAGGTGGCTTCTTCCCGCTGTCCTAGAGCTCATCCCGGAGGAAGAGGAAGTCAACACCATCACGACGAACGTCGTGGAGGAGGACGAGTGGCTACAACCCTTCCTCAACTAGTTCAAGCACGGCAGCCTCCCTGACGACCTCGTCGAGAGGCGCCAACTCCAACGGCGACTCCCCTCCTATGTATATAAGGCCGGTGTCTTGTACATACGGTCTCATGGGCAAGAGATTCTACTTCGGTGCGTCAACCAGGATGAATCCAAAAAGATCTTACAAGAGGTGCACCATGGGGTCTGCGGTGGACACCAAGGTGGAGCCAAGATGTACCATGCCATACGCCTGGCTGGGTACTATTGGCCCGGCATCATGAAGGACTGCCTCCAGGTAGCCAGGTCATGCCATGGTTGCCAAATCCATGGCGACTTCAAGCATCAGCCGCTAGTTCCACTACACCCCACCATTCCCTCATGGCCATTCGATGCCTGGGGGATTGACGTCATCGGACCCATCGATCCGCCATCTTCCAGGGGCCATCGTTTCATCCTTGCAGCGACGGACTACTTCTCCAAGTGGGCGGAGGCCGTTCCGCTGCGGGAGGTGAAGAGCGACAACGTCATCAACTTCCTAGAGCGAAATATCATACATCGCTTTGGGATACCACACCGCATCACCTCCGACAACGGCAAGGCATTCAAATCCAACAAGATGTACAGGTTCATGGCGAAGTACAAGATCAAGTGGAACTACTCCACCGGCTACTACCCTCAAGCCAATGGAGCAATCGAGGCCTTCAACAAGACGCTCGGCAAGATACTCAAGAAGACGGTGACAAGACATAGAAGGGACTGGCCCGACCGTCTCTTCGAGTCTCTATGGGCGTACCGCGTTACAGTCTGTACCCCAACTCAGTCTACACCCTATTCCCTTGTCTATGGGAGTGAGGCGGTACTTCCATTGGAGGTCCAGCTACCCTCCCTTCGTGTCGCCATCCAAGATGAACTCACCAAAGATGAACAGGTACAACTGCGATTCCAGGAGCTTGACGCCCTGGAGGAGGAGCGTCTCCAAGCCCTGCAGAACTTGGAGCTTTACCGTCAAAACATGGTGAGAGCTTACGGCAAGCTCGTGAGGCAATGCGTCTTTCGGAAGGGCGAGCTAGTGCTTGTCCTCAGGCGCCCCATCGTCGTCACGCACAAGACGAAGGGGAAGTTCGAGCCAAAGTGGGAAGGACCCTACGCCATCGAGGAAGCCTACGACGGGGGTGCATACCAGCTGGTCGATCCTCAAGGAGCCTGGCCCATGCCTCCAATCAACGGAAGGTTTCTTAAAAAATATTTTTGCTAAATATTTTCTTCTTCCGTTGCCTTTTCCTTTTTTTTTCTTTCGTTTTTTTTCTTCTATGGGGAGTCCTTCAGTCGGCTCATGTCCATGATGCATTCTCCTTTGCATAGTGTGGATCATCTGTTTTCCCCCAACAACAAAACAAAACTGGCTTTCCCCAATCATACCGTGTTGGTGATTGAAGATCCGGCTGCCTTAGGCCTTGTCGGAGGGCGGCACGAGGTGCCAAGTTGCAAGTGGAGCGGCACCTACACCCACAAAGCACGACACGTACCAAGTGCATGCTTCCAGAGGCAGTGGAGAAGATCACTTGGGCACTTCAGCGTACCGAGACTCCACGCCCCTCATTCTCCCCGGCGTGCCTCGCGCTCGTATAGGCTCACACCCTGGGGAAAACCATAGGAAAAGATCATGAAAAGGCTGTCCGACTCGGTGCGTAGCCGCGTGACAACCCTGGGGTGTGCAAAAAAAACTTCAGATAAAGTGCCAGAGGGTTCCTTAGTCCACCAAGGTGAACGGTGCCTTCCAAGTTCCCAAGATGGCTCCCCAAGCGAAGAAAGAAGAAGAGAATCTTAGAAGTTCAAGCCAAAAAACAAAAAAAGTATCTCCAAGAGTGCAAGCAATCTCATGAAGTCCATGATCACCCAAGTGGACCTCGCAAGCAGTCCCCGTAGGAAAAAAATACATAAACTCCAAGACGCAAGTCTAAACCGTCCCAGGCATAAGGGAACCATTCGATGGAAGGAGGAAGGTAGCTGTTCACCACCCCTCAATAAGGCGCGGAAGTTTCAGAGCTGTTGTCCCAAAGCCTTACTCCCTCGTTTTACCATACCCAAGTCTCTGGGTTCGCGGGGTATCGTGCAGGGGGCATGGCTGAGCCGTGGGGCTCCTCGGTACCAGGATGGGCTAGAGTATGATTCTCTGCTGCCTCTTGGAAGCATCTCCGAAGACGGTGTCTCCACACACGTACACGGAAGGACGAAGTTGTAATCGTCATGGTCTTGCGACGATTCTCGAAGACAAGTACTTCGGCGGCCTTTTCCAATATCACACATATAGCTAGTGTATAACGGGAAAGCCAACATTTTAAAAAAATCTAAAACCAAAACCATGTTTTTCTCTCGATTTCGTGTTTTCTGACTCTTGTGGGTTTTATTCCTCGAGCAAATACCCGGCACATGTGCTTGGTCATATGCTTTTACAAGCGGAATGGCGATTGGACGTACACGATACTCCAAACGCCTTCAACTTCAAGTGTCTCCACCAGTCTACCGCGGCAACACCGGGGGTGGTGTCGACGCTGATGTCTTTCCGGCGTCTCATCTACACCGACACATGAAGATACCGGAGCAGTGCAGTGCACCAGTGCGGCTAGCACGAATCTGTGAAACCCTACGATCTTGTCAGTTGGCACCGCTGCAGCTATGCGGTCGCGACTGGGTCGATAAATTTCCTCCCAAGACATAGCATGGTCTTTCGCTGTGCAACGGAGGCAAACTGAGGATGTCTTGCTGGTTGGCGTCATGGCCGCTATATGGCCCAGCAAATTTCATCAAATGTATATGAAAGTGGAAGGATTTACCCACGTCAGCTCTACATGATGAACCAAGGCAGCAACAAAATATTTGCGCCAAATTGGTTTCTCGCCAAGTCGAGTCCGATTCGCTTGGCGCTCGAACTCCACTTGGCGGGGGGCATTTGTTCGACGAGATTTTATATCATAATCTCTTGTGCAATATGTAAAGAGAGGTGGTGAAAAGAAAATAAAGGAAAAAAAGCAGTGCATGTTGATACATGCACTAGCTACGTGAAGTTAGAAACATCAAGCTACGACCGATAATTCCAACATGCATGCATACACGAGTCCATGCAAGTCCAGTGCAAGGGATATGTGTACAAACATAAAGGTATACGTGCAGTCCGGCCGGCCGGCAGCATGTATATGAATTGTACAAAACTTGTTTGACTAGCCGGTACGATCCACACACACGTTCAGAGATCGGATAAACATCACAGCTTGAAATATGCTGAAACGGCTCACTAGATTACGGATGATAAGATAAGCATCCAAGCAAACAAACTGAGGAGAATCAGCACTTCGTCGCTATCCACCACGCGTCGTTCCTGGTTGGTTATAAAAGGAGACCCACGCTAGAACCCGAAAGGAGGACGCCACACAGAACTCACACCCGGAGACTCACGCAGCGTCTGCTCCCTCAGGAGGAAGCACACACCCGGAGGCAATCACCACACCCATCGACTCTCAATTACCATACACGCACACAACTAGCCAATCCCCAATCCACCACAAGCCATTCATCCGATTTTTATACACCCATCCATCAGCATCCAAATTAATCCCAAATACCACGCAAGGAGGCCATGGAGGACAAGCCGATGGTCAGGAATGGTGAGAATTACGATTGACTCTTCCTCTCTCTCTCCTTTTTTCTCTACAGCAGACAAGCATGAACGCGTGCATGCATCCTACACACGGTGAGCGCATGGAGCCGGTGTGAAGCTCACGGACAAGACGATGGGCGTCAGCGCTACTGGCGCGCAGCCCGACTGGTGCTATCTACGAGTCCATCGACGCCGAGACACGGTGCCCTCTTCACTACCACGAGCTTCCACCGGGACGACGGACCGAGAGCGTACGGTTGCCGGCGTGTAGCCCGGCGCCATCTCCAACGCCACCAAGTCAACGACCCGGGGGCGCGCGGCTTCCGGCGTGCAGCACGGTGCTATCTCCATCTCCGGCGCCACGTTCATCTCCAACGCCACCAAGACGACGGCCTCGACGGCACGCGGCTGCCGGCGCCGCCACCAAGAGGACGGAATCGACGGTGCGGCTGCCGGCGTGTAGCCTGGAGCCATCTCCAACACCACCAAGAGGACGGCCTCGACGGCCCGGCTACCGGCGTATAGCCCGACGCTATCTCCAACGCCACCAAGACGATGGCCCCGACGGCGCGCACGGCTGCCGGCGTGCAGCCCGATGCCACCTCCATCTTCGCCGCCACCAAGAGCACGGCCTCGAGGACGTGAGGCTGCCGGCGTGCAGCCCGGCGCCATCGCCATCTCCGCTCTGGTGTGGCGCGCCAAAGATGGCAGTCTCGGGACTGCCGGCGGGCTGTAGCGCGCCATCTCTTCCCCCGTCGAGCCATGCTCTACGGTGGCGCCGAAGACGATGGAGGCGTGGAGCCCGGTACCTCCTCACACCGGAGAAGAGTGCCGAAGACGACGACAATAAGGCGGCCGGCGTGCATTCGGCGCCACGTCCATCTCGACGAACCATGCTGCCCAAGACGGCGGCGGGGCTGCCGGCGTGCAACCCAACCTTTCTTCACCTCCTACGAACGCCAACAAGATGACATCTCCGAGGGCATGGGGCTACCGGCATACAGCCAGGCGCTATCTCCAACGCCACAGACGAAGGCCCGAGGGCGCACGGCGGCCTGGCGCGCAGCCTGGCGCCCTCTCTTCTCCCATCGAGCCTGGTGCCTTCTTCACTCCGGCGAGGCGTGCCGAAGACGAGTGATGACGGGCTGCTAGTATGCAAGTCGGCGCCATTCCCATCTACACGAGCCCGTGAGACGACGCTCTTGTCTAGGACGACAGCCGTGAACTCGACGTCGGACCAAGACGAGGTGTCGACCACGTTGGATGCACCGACTTGTAGGCGCGTGTCGGTTTTACACCGACGCCGATCTCCACCAACACCTACTCCTGCGAGGCATACCCCTTGCGCATCCCGACGAGGCTGCTGGTCGTCGAGAAGTCCCAGCTGAGCGGACCCATGCTACTCCAACTCCAACTACATCAACGCCGTCAAGACCGACGAGGCACGACGGCGAGGGCGGGCATGGCCGGAGCAAAGGCCATGCTACTCGCGGCGCGTGTACCGACGAGGACACGGGCTTTGCCGCCGCCCACACACACACACCACCACCACATCATGCATGGAGAACGCGAAGCGAAGACGACGAAGACGACCACACGGCTTAATCGGAGGTGTCTCGCGGCGTAACCCGCGGGAGTAATTAACCGGGTGCCTTCCGAGGCCCCGGGAACCATGAGATCGCAATCGCCCTAGTCAGGTTGGCCGCGCAAGCAGGCCACGGAGCGCACTGTATTAGGAATTTGTACTTTGTTTCTCCACGCGAGATTAATGAAATGCATCTTCCCTACCTTTTTCTTGTGTACTACGGTACACTGGCACGCCCGCACTTCTTTTCTTTACCCCGGCGCATGAGAAATACACGCTACCATTCTTCTCCCCACGAGTAGCCTACGTTCTACTTTTCCAGAACGTTTTTCTCGTGTCAAACAAAAGGCAAGAAGAAGAAGAAGAAGAAGAAGCCCTCCTCGGCGTCGGGACCGTCTGCCTTGACCCCCGCTCCCCCTCGTCGCGCCCAGCAGCAGTTGGAGTACCTCGCGCACTCGATTGCCGGGGGATTCTACTACATTGACATTGGGGGGTGGCGATGACGGTCCCCGCGAACCTCGCCATTGTCTCGGTGGTCGAGGGTCAGCAGCTGCCGGAAATGGTGGTGATCTCGGCAGCGTTGATCCAGGGGGAGCTGTCGCAGATGATGCCTGGTCATACCTGGGCGGTCAGGGAGATCTCCGCTTCGCAGTTTGCGGTGACGTTCCCGTCTGCCGAGGTCCTTCGGATCACAGCTTGCAGCTCCACGCTCACCCTACCGGTTAGCCGGGTGCAGATCTCCATCGAGCCCTCGCCTGCCCACCCCGCGACGTCTTCGACACTGTCCTCTGTTTGGGTGCGGCTCCTCGGCTTCCCGGAGGACGCGTCGGTTCAGTCCCGTCCCATCGTCGAGCTGGTCTCCCAGTCCTTTGGCAAGTTGAAGGAGGTGGACGAGTCGTCGCTGGCAGGGTTGGGACCAATCCGTCTGCGGGTTCTGTGTCCTGATCCTGCCCTCCTCCCCGGTCCCCTGCCTCCCTTCTACTTCGGTAGGGAGGGGTGGATCCTGGTCCTGGAGCTCGAGGAGACGCAGGATGGCTCGTCGTCCCCCCGCCCAGATCCGCCCCCGTCCGCTGAGGATGGGGCTTCCTCGGGGTCGGACTCTTCTGACGAGGATGATGCGGGGGAAGAGGCCAGATCACCGCCAGCGTCTCAGACCGCTCCGACCGCGCCTCCCCGGGAGGGGTCGACCCACAGCGGCCCCCTCGCCCACCAGGCGTCCTTGTCTGCTACCGCCTTACCTCTGCCTGACCTTCGGATTTCCCAGTACGGCTCCAACTTTAGCCGATCTACAGGCTTTCTTGGCCTCTTGGAGATGCCCCCCCCCCCTCTAGCGGGTGCTGTGACTCCCCCCTTGAGGAGGCTCCGGGGGAGGCCGACAGGGACTCTGGGAGTGTGGGGATGGAGGTTCTAGCACCCTCTTCCCCGCGCTCCCCGGGCATGGTGTGCTACTCGCTGTCCCCGGGCTCTACGACGACCTCGCCCAGGGCCTCTCTAGCTTCGTCCCCCTCGACCCCGGCGCTTCGTGCTGAGGAGCCAGCAGCGGTCATCCCCACCACTCCCGCGGCTGGGCCTCGCGCGAAGCAGGTGCGCCCTCCTCGGTCTGTACCTCCTCCGTCGCGTCACAGTGCGCGCCTGGACAAGGCCAGGGAGGGATGTGCTGGGATGGAGCCCACGGTGCCTCAGCTGGCTGAGCAGCGGACCGCAGCCCGCAACCTGGACCCAGGTACCGCCCTTAGTGTTCCCTCTTATGCTCCCTCCCCCTCTTCTTCAGGCTCTCGGTTTTCAGTGCTTGCCGACACCTCGCTCGATCATCTCGCCAAGGTGGCTGCTGACAGTGGTGTGGTCTTCCGGGGCGAACGGGGACCGAGACTTGAGCAGATTGCGGCGATTCGGGCCAGAGAGATTTATGAGGGCTCCCTCGCTGCAGCCCGGGCCCGTATGGCCCAGGAGCGGGAGGGAACCTCAACATCACCCGCCACTGGGACACCCGCTCCCGGAGCCAGGACGGATGGTTCTCCTTTGCCTCGCCCTTCGGACGTTTCCCAGGGGACCCCCATAGGTCGGGGGTCCCAGGGGAGACCTCCGAGGTCAGGTTCCAAGCCCCCGCCGGTGGGTAAGCCACGCCGCGTCCCCCTTAAGGGGACTGAACCCCCTAGATGATCCAATGATGTGGCCAACCATCATATCGCTCATCTGGAATATCCGGGGGTTCGGGAGCGCCGGTCAAAGGCGCCAGATCAAGGATTACATGCGACAGGAAAATGTGGACATTGTAGGCTTTCAGGAGACAATCAATCTTGACTTCCACCCCGTCGAGCTTCAGGGTCTGTCTAAGCACAAGTTTGCTTGGAATTGGCTCCCGACGTCTGGCCACTCGGGAAGCATCCTCCTGGGTGCCAAGGAGGACACCTTTGAGGTCGATGACATGGACCACGGGGAGTTCTTTGTGAGCATGGCGCTCACCCATAGACGATCGAACCTCCGTTGGGAGGTCATCATTGTCTATGGCCCCGCGGACCATTCTCGGTCCCTGGCCTTCTTGGAGGAGTTGAAAATCAAAGTGGAGAGCTGTTCCATCCCAGTGGTCGTAGCTGGCGACTTCAATCTAATCCGCTCCCCTGATGACAAGAGCTCCTGCAATGTGGACGTCCCACGCATGAGGATGTTCAATGATTGCATCGCTGATCTCGCTCTTAGAGAGATCACGCGAGTGGGGGCCCGCTTCACCTGGACGAACAACCGGGCTGATCCTGTCCGGAGTGTCCTTGACCGTGTCCTGGTGTCCGTTGATTGGGAGGTGGCCTTCCCTCTCTGCTCCCTCCGTGCCATCACCAGGGTAGGCTCAGACCACGTACCGCTATTGCTTTCGACGGGGGGGGGGAGCGCCCCGCCACGGCTGAACCGCTTCCACTTCGAAAACTTCTGGCTGCAGCAGCCAGGGTTTGTGGAAGCAGTTCAGGCCAAATGGCAGGCGGCTGCGGCAACTCCCCCTAGACGTTTCTGTGCGGTAGATGTCTGGCACCACTGCGCCAAACTAGCCCGCCAATTCATGCGAGGCTGGGGGGCTAATGTGGGAGCATCGACTAGACTCCAGAAAGCGGCCCTGTTGGAGGAGATTCAGGCCCTGGACAGGGCGGCAGACTCGGTGGGTCTCTCAGCGGATGAGTGGGCACACCGTTATGCCTTAGAGACTTCCCTGGTCGAGATCTTCAAGGGGGAGGAGTTGTTTTGGCGACAACGTAGCCGCCAGAACTGGCTCCTCCAGGGTGATGCCAACACGTCCTACTTCCATGCGGTGGCCAATGGTCGTCGCAGGAAGTGCTCTATCCCTTGTCTTTGGGATAATGAGCACCTCATTGAGGAGGCAGGGGTGTTATCTTCCCATATCTACGCGTTCTATAAGGGGCTCTTCTCGGCAGAACCCTACACTGGGGTCGCGTTGGCGGATGACTTCTGGCCGCTTGGGGCTAGAGTCACTGACGACGAGAATGTGGAGCTCACCCTCCCATTCCTGTCGGATGAGGTTGAGCGTGCGGTGAAGGCCATGAAGGCCAACTCCGCCCCGGGCCCCGATGGCCTTTCGGTAGCCTTCTTCCAGACCTTCTGGAGGGACCTTCAACCGGTCATCATGCCCATGTTCCAGGAGTTCTTCACCGGGACCCTCTTGATGGGCCGGCTGAACCTTGGTGTTATCACCTTGATCCCTAAAGTGATAGGGGCCTCGGATATTCGGCAATTCAGGCCCATTACGGTCCTCAATGTCATTCAACGGCTGTTTGCGAAGGTTTGTGCGTCTCGCCTCGCATCGGTAATGGAGCGCCTCACCCACCAGTACCAATTTGCCTTCCTTAAGGGCAGATTTATACATGATGGGATCCTCGCGCTCCACGAGGTCATCCACGAGATCAAGTCCAGAAAATCGAAAGGCATCTTCTTGAAGCTATACTTCCAGAAGGCCTATGACCGTCTTGACTGGCGCTTCCTTCGTCAGGTCCTCATTAGACGAGGATTTGATGAACGCCTGATCTCCTGGTTGATGCAATTCATCATGACCGGGAGCACTGCGATCAACATCAATGGCGAGATTGGCCCTTACTTCCGCCCCTCCTGCGGAGTGAGACAGGGGGACCCCCTTTCCCCTCTCCTCTTCAACGCGGCGGTGGATGCCCTCACGGAAATGCTTGAGAAAGACAAGGAGGCCGGCCACATTTCCGGTGTGGTCGGCCACCTGATTCCCGGGGGGGCTCACTCAGCTCCAGTACGCGGACGATACCCTGATTATGATTGAGGGCTCTGACTTGGATATTGCGAACCTCAAGTTCCTCCTGCTATGCTTCCAGGAAATGTCAGGACTGCGGATTAACTTCGACAAAAGAGAGATCATTGCGCTGGGGTTCTCAGAGGATGACCAACAGAGGATAGCGGACAACTTCAATTGTCGGCTATCCTCCTTCCCCATCACTTATCTGGGAATGCCGGTCCGCGACACCAGGATCCTCATTAGGGACCTGGATCCGCTCGTGGACAGGGTGCGGTCGAGATCCGAACCCTGGGGTGGGAGGTTCACCTCTAAAGGTAGCAAGACTGTCCTGATTGACTCCTGCCTATCCAGCTTGCCCATGTACATGATGTCGCTCTACCTCCTCCCCGAGGGGGTCCACGGCTCGTTCGACAAAGAGTTGTCCCGCTTCTTCTGACAGGACCCCTTGGGTCGCCAGAAGTATCACATGGTCAAGTGGGCAGACATCTGCGCCCCCAAGGAGTTTGGGGGCATAGGTATCCTCTCTTCGCGCCTCTTTAATAAGGCCCTGCTGCTGCGCTGGGTTTGGCGGATACTTCGTGAGGATGGGGGCCTATGGCTCGAGCTCATCAAGGCCAAGTATCTCCGGGGCCGGCCTCTCTTGGACTGCGATCGCCGTGACGGTTCCCAGTTTTGGCACTCTATCCAGGAGATCAAGAACGAAATCCGGCTTGGGGCCACCTTCGCTGTTGGGAACGGGGAGGGAACCATGTTCTGGCTGGATTCCTGGCTCAAGGAACGCCCCTCACGGGTGGTGTACCCGCGCCTCTTCGCCATTTGTTCCGATCCATCGCTGTGAGTCTCCGACGCGGTACTAGAGGGAACATGGAACATCTCGTTCCGTTGCACCTTTGGCCCGGAGGAAACTGAAGCACGGAGAGAACTTAGGGCGGAACTCCCGGTTTCCCTTGCACCCGCCCCGGATGTGGTGTGCTGGAGCCTTTATCAGTCCGGTGCCTTTTCGGTTGGATCGGCCTACCGGGCCCTCTTTGGTCGTGTAGCCCTTCCCTGGACTAAGGCCCTCTGGAAGGCCCCCCTGCCGCTGAAGACTAAGATTTTTGTTTGGCAGTTACTTCGCGATAGGCTACCCTCAGGGGTAGAGGTGTCCAAGCGACATGGGCCGGGGGATGGTTTGTGCCCATTATGTGGGATTCCCGAAACGGGCGCCCACATAATGTTCACCTGTCCCGCGGCCCGGTTTCTGTGGAATTTCACTCGAGAGGCATTGGGCCCAGCCTGGCAGGCCCATGATCTTGGTGAATTCCTAGAAGCCCAAGCGAACCGGGCCGGAAAAGGCCGCCGCCTGTTCTGGCTAGTGTTTGCAGTGATGTCCTGGTCACTTTGGAACATCAGGAATAAGATGGTGATCGAGAAGATTCTCCCTAGGCGTGCCTCTGACTCGGTTTTTCGCTTTGTGGCCTCTCTGCAGCTCTGGTACCCGTTGTGTAGGCAGCGGGACAAGGCGAGGCTGGACTCTACTCTTCAGCGACTCTTGGAGGCGGCTCGGCGGCTCCCCCCTAGTCCAGCTTTGCAGGCTTTCCTTTTCGGTGTTGCTGTCGCTTGGCGTGTTGGTCGTTTCTGTTTGGGCTTTCTTGTGCTGTGGCCCCAGCTTATTTGATGTTCGGGATTTCGTACTATGTTACTTGTGTGGACGGTTGCTTTATTTATAAAGCGGGGCGAAAGCCTATTTCGAGCAGCGGTACAAAGAGGTACACCAGATCACGAGATCGATCAGCAGGTCCGTGCGTGCCGATCAGGTGGGTGCGGTGCGGTTTATTCTTCTAGTGGGCTTCCTGGGAGGCTGTGATGGGCTTTTTATTACAATTTTTTCTATCAGATATCTAGAGTATAGCAGAGTATGTAGTTTTGCCCCCCCCCGGCATGGGCCCTTGGCCTTTGCCATGGTCGCGATGGGCTAGAGTCGGGCCTGCATGTGTGAAAGTGACAGTGTACGCATCATGTGTGGCTCTTAGGCTAAAGATTACAAAAATACTTATCATGAATTATAATTTGAGTTGGATGTCTCTATGAAATTGTGGTGTTTTTTTGGAACCATTTAGCGCTCAAGGTGACAGTGTGGGGTTACCTAGATGGGGAATGCGAACTTTAAGGTGTGCTTTCATAGCCCTACACGGTGAATTGGTGTTCGTTATCCAACCGGAGAGTAGTTCAGGGTAGTATAGTGAAGAGAAGATATTAATGTGTTCAATTATGTATCATTGTTGAGAGTGTCCACTAGTGAAAGTATAATTCCTAGGCCTTGTTTCTATGCATTAAAACACCGTTTACAACCAGTCCTGCTACATGTTTGCTTGCTGCCATTTTTATTTTAGATTGCAATTACCACTTATAACCGTCCATATTACTTGTATTTCACTATCTCTTTGCTAAACTAGTGCACCTATACACATGACAAGTGTATTGAGTGTGTTGTGGCATAAGAGACTTCTTGTATCTTAATTACAGGGTTGCTTGAGAGGGATATCTTTGACCTCTTCCTCCCTGAGTTCGATAAACCTTGGGTGATCCACTTAAGGGAAACTTGTTGTTGTTCTACAAATCGCTGTACTTGGAGGCCCAACACTGTCTACAAGAATAGAAGCATGTGTAGACATCAGTATGCTCTTGCTGCTGCATCCGGTCTGCTACCGCTTTGGCGGTGGAAGTCGATCCCTCCCACGCGGCAGCGGCGCCGTTGTCCCTTGTCTTCCGTGGGTTCCTCGCGCCGGCCAACCTCATGGTGTTTTCCAGGGGGAGACGCCGATGAAGACGGTGGGCTTTTTTGGCGCATGTTGGTGGACGGCTAGTTGGTGGGGTGCCAGGATTGGCTGGGGTTTGGGTCTTTGGGGGGTCGGGAGAAATCCTTGTCGGCTAGGTTGGCTCCGGCGCGGCGACATCTACGGGTGCCGTCTTATTTCTTGAAGGGCGCCGGATGTACCCTCCTCCCACTCCCATGCGTGTATCAGGAGAAATCTTAGGAGAAGTCCGGGAAGCAGCATCGTCATCATTGTCCCCCTTCTTGAAGGTGCTACTTGGTACATGGCAATTCAGAGGCATAGGATCGTGGTGGGACTTTTTTGGAGGGCACGGCGGTCGCGAGTCTTTGTCGGTGTTCGATCCGGTGCTGTCGTGCATTTCTTTGTTTTTTTTTGGTTTTTTTCTTTCTCCTGGGCTTTTGCTTGTGCTGTTCGGCCCCACAGTGCTCGGTAATTCCTTTGAGCATTGTGCTGTCTGGCCAGTGATAATCTCACCTGTGTGCTTTATTTATAATAAAGCGGAGCAAATGGTATGTTTTGAGGTAAAATTATAAATATTCAATATGGTCCATAGATGATGAACAACATGATGAGGAAATAAAGATGATAAATATCACATAATATATCCGGTCCACAGCAAGGAACTGATCGACCAATCGATCCATCAATCTTTTTAACATGTTTGCCAGCGCTTGGCGCCTGTGGGCCTCCAACATCAGCAGCGCCTAGCTCTGCTTCTTCTTCATGGTATTGGGACCTCTGCTACATTTCCTCCATGCAGCATGGCGCCTGTGTGCTTCTTCCTCCTACGCTTCTTCTTCGTGGGGTTTCCTTCATCATCACAAGGTCGAACTAATAGAGCATCACGGAGATACCGGCTGATACCGCAAGAGATGAGCCGGTCGCTGCATCTCTCCTCCTCCCGATGAGGTACAGATGTTCGTACGATCTTGTTCCGCATGTCAACGGCGAGGTGGTGGCGGCCATAGGAGGGCATGAACTGAAACTTGAAGCGGTCCTCTTCGTACTCTCCGAGCACCAGGTATAGTACGTTCTTGTCCGTGGTGCTCAGCAGAGGGTACATGGGGGACAAGTCCTTGGACATGTCGTCGCCGAACCCCTGGAACCCCCACAGGGTCTTGAGGCTGAGCTCGTGCTCCTTCTCCCACCCCTCGTCGTGGCCCAGCAGCTTCCACACAGTCACGGTCCGTTTCTTGAGGTGGACGTAGTTCTCGAAGCCACTGATGGAGACGAACCTGATGAAGGAGGAGTCCCGGACGACTCCCATGCTCCGGTAAGCGGCCGGCTCCGCCATCCACATGTCTTGGCGGTGGTGGCCGCCCTGCTCAACTGGCAGGGGGATGAAGCCCAACTTCACGACGCCTCTGTTGTTGTCGTCGAAGAGGGCGTCGCAGCTGCAGTAGGAGACGCCGCACAGGAGGTCCACCCAGTAGGCGTGGCCATTGAACGAGAACTCCATGTCAGTCTCGCTAAGGCCCGGGAAGCAGCTGGGCTTCTTCTTCTCCCGCCAGGTCCGTGAATACGAGGGCCACCACAGGAAGAGAGAATCTCCTTGGCGTTGGGTGTAGCTTTCGCCGGCAGCCTTCGGTTTCATCGCCGTGTCGACCAGGGCGTAGGAGGAGTCGTCGCCATGGCATGGGCGCGCGATGCAGACGCTAGACGACCATGGCGCGGGGATCATGCGGAGGGACTAGGCGAGGGCGTCGTAGATGAGATAGGACATACTACGGGCACCCTCGCTCGGGAAGTGCACGCTGATGACGATGACGGTCTTGTCGACGGCTACGATTTGGGCGTCGAGCTGGCCGCCTAGGATGACCAGGTAGGAGACAGCCGGAGGTGCCTCCGCGAGACGCACTCCGATGACCATGCCGTCAAGCCTCTGGCCGTAGAGCTCGCGTTTGTCGCGTGCGTACCCGTCCACCTGCCTGTCCTCGCACTCGAGGATGAAGAGCGGGAGGTTTGTGGCGGTGAGGTCCTCGTCCAAGTCCACACGCACGCGGCGTTCAAGCACGCACTCGGAAGGGAACATGATGACGATCGATCTATGGAGGCGTACGTCGGCGGCGGGGATCGGAACGAGAGGTTAGGTTTTCTTCCGGGCAGGAGCAGGACACGCCGCAATTCTTCAAGGAAGATCTCGATCGATGGGGAATTCTATTTTAGTAGCCGACGGGTGGATCCGCGCGCAGAGCAAACAAACCCCGCCGCGGATGAAGTCGGTCCGCCGTGTACCGCACGGAAATAGTATTTGTTGGCCCGGCCCGGGGCAGAAAATCAGCATTTGCGATATGATATAAAGTAGTATTAGTTTGTAGTATTTGTTTTTTTTGCGAAATCTACTCGATCTATTAATAATCATCGGTAGCAGTACAAAGAGTTTTAAAAGTAATAAAAATTGCAAGTAGGTCATTGGACCACCTAGCGACGACTACGAACACTAGCACGAGCCGAACGCGCGCCGCCGTTTGTTGTTGGACTCATATATGTAGTAGGTTCTAAGAGCAAGTTCAATAATAAAGCCTGCTGCTGGCTATAAGCCATCGCCGTATCATCTATAGTCAACCTTATAGCTAACACATATAATAGTTAGTTATAATTATAGACTACTTTATTTGGCTAAGGCCCACCTTACACTCACACAAAGTGCCTAAGAACGCGTGCTATAGCTGGCATGAGAGCCACTAATCTTCTCTCTCCTCCACATCATCTTAAATGTATTATTTAAAACCTTATAGCCTGCTTACGTAAGCTTATTGTACTTACTCTAAAAAGATATGATAAACGTTAATAAAAAAGGTATATACATTTTTAGTCCCACAACTTGCACCCTGAAAGGGTTTTAGTCCTACATCTTGTAAAGTGAGCAAGATTAGTCCCGCAACTTGCAACCCAAGAGCATTTTAGTCTATTTTGATCGAATTTCTATGATTTTGACCGAATTTGTTCACACTCATTCTAGAACTGACATGTGGCATTGTAGTTTTTGCAAATGACCTCTGCGTATTTTTCTCTGCCGCTTGCGACCCTTGTTACGGCCTGATAGGAAGGCCCCACCTGTCAGTGGTTGTACAAATAAGAAAACAAATAAGAAAATCTTTATGTGGAGTGGGGAATTTGAACCCACGACGTGCTCTTCTAAAGAATCATGCTTGCCACTAAAGCACACAAGAAATCATGCTTGCGACCCTTGTTACGGCCTGATAGGAAGGCCCCACCTGTCAGTGGTTGTACAAATAAGAAAACAAATAAAAAAATCTTTATGTGGAGTAGGGGATTTGAACTCACGACGTGCTCTTCTAAAGAATCATGCTTGCCACTAAAGCACACAAGAAATCATGCTTGCGACCCTTGTTACGGCCTGATAGGAAGGCCCCACCTGTCAGTGGTTGTACAAATAAGAAAACAAATAAGAAAATCTTTATGTGGAGTGGGGGATTTGAACTCACGACGTGCTCTTCTAAAGAATCATGCTTGCCACTAAAGCACACAAGAAATCATGATAAATTGAAGAGCGGTAGTATATTATTCATTATTTTGAGACTGATGAGATCTAACTCACCTACACACACTCTCACGGACGTGAAGCACGTGAAGAAAACGTTAGCTTTCAATCATACTAGTTAGTTCTAAATGGCTTAGTCATGCTAGCTAGCTCTAGACGGCTCACACGGACATAAAATACAAAAGAATAACACACACGTAGGAAAATGAAGCTCGATTGAGTGTATACACCTAGGCTACATGTAAGCTTTTATTTTAAGAATTCAAAAATACGTATCCTACAGTTGTGAAAAAATAAAAAAAATGCAAATTTTTAATCCAAAATAAATTATGTTCTAGGCTACATAGGAAAAGCTTGCATCATTGCCCACATATACATATATTTTGAAGGTGTTTTTATACTTTAAATTGTATTTTTTAAACGCTTGAAATAAAGGCCTCCACATGACAAGATGATTGGATATAGACGATGCATAAAATAAAATTATGTTGACGGTTGATACAATTATTTTTACGTACGTGTGTGCTTTTATACTATATAAATAAACTACGTTCTCAAATGTATCATATAGCATCGGTTGGCATAGTGGTTTGTGCGGTTGAGTAGGCACAGGAAGGTACTGGTGTCAAATCCCAATACTTGCTTATAGTTTTAACTATTTTATCTATAGTCTACTGATAAATAGGTCCATCTTTCAGTTCGTACCATGGACACAAATGCCATAGAAAAAAGATAGAGGGGTTATTTTGAAAAAATTGTAACGCCATAGCTGGACGAATTTAATCAAACTTATTGAAATTTAATTAAATTGGACTAAAATGCTTCAGGAATGCAAGTTGTGGAATTATTATTGCTCACTTTGCAAGATGTGGGACTAAAACGCTCGGACGATGCAAGATGTGGGACTAAATGTGTATATAGCTCTTAATAAAATGATTGTGGTAAGAGTTAGTTTTATTTTCTTCCACCTTTTGACCTGTGGCGTGTGACAAGTGTAGTTTGGAGTTCTTGTAAGTTTTACTTGCTTGTTTTCCTTGTGATTTAAATTTCCAATCAAAATATATTCCAAACAAACCAACCCCATGGCACTAGCGCACGATAAGGACGAGCACATGAGCACTAAGGGCATAGGTACAGGAGGGGTCTTCCGTCACGGGTATCACACAGAGCGACTCGACGATGGGATCATAGAAGAGATAGGACATCTCACCATAGTCGCACAGGAAGGACACTGGTATTATTAACCCAAGCTCATAACAATTGGCATTGACGAGATCAAACCTCGTCAACCGGTGTCGTATCTATGGACCCCGGGGTCCGGGATCCTTCCCAGTGAGCTGCAACCGAAGTCACCTCTGCGGGAATACCCGCGCCCGGGACGACCATCCTTTATGGTCTTAGCATAACGACTTGTCGTCTGTCTACTACAACAAGCTCTACAACGAGAAGCTTTGTCTGACTCCGGTGATGGAGGAGCAGGGGCGGTGGCACACCTTAGTCTCGCGCTAATGTTTGTAGTCATCTCTAGGTGGTCCAATGACCTATATGTATTTTTTATCACTTTTAGGCCTCTTTGTACTGTTGTTGATGATTATTAATAGATCGATGCAATTTCATAAAAAACAAGGCGAACCTAACCTATTTTGATGGCCCTACTTCACAAAAATTGCCAATAACTACATGATAGATGTTGGGGAGAGGTGCATATTTTACCTCGATCATGATTTTGATACCATCTACTTCCTTTAGAAGTCCTCCGAGAACTCAGCCTCTTCTAAATCCGAAGATCATGATCCCAAAGATGATGACGTCGTTGTTATGTATTATACGCAGAGGAAAAGAACTAGCTATCTAATAATATATTATCTCTAGATGATGAACATGTTAATAATATGCAACTCTAGCTAGGTAAATTTCATAATACTGGAGTCTGGACGATGTTATCTCTTTTTTATGTAAAATTCTAGTGATCCGTTAAAAATCAACAACATTACAAATAGACCCAAAATAATAAAAATTACAAACAAGTGTTGCTAAATATGAATATGCTCCTATGATATATAATTGATGTTAAATTCCATAGTATATCAGTAATTTTTTTTTGGAAAAATAGGTGGCGGCGTGTAATATAATAGTCATCCCACAAGTATATATATACACTACAATTGGCGTGTAGAGAACATGCCTCTCGGTATTTTAGTTACTTTTTTTAAAGGGTTGTGTATATTAATTGGGAGACATGACATTCTTACATTCACGCATAGCCAGTTCCAGCACCTAGGAAGGAACTTGTCCTTGCAACACCCCACTAAACAGCTCTCTATTGGCATACTTGGCAATCTCATGAGCTAAGATATTTGCTTCCCTGCTCTTGTATTCTATTTTGACCACTTTTCCTTCTCAGACCAAGCTACTAAAATCATGAGCAATAAACTTGATATCTGAACGGTCGTCACCTCCGAGGGACATAGGGTCTGTTCCCACTACTATCTGGTTAGAAGGGTCACAGATAGCTAGCTTCAGGCCTTTGTAGCAGGCGATCGCTTCACTGATTTGGGCTGTTCGACAATGCCCAGTTCTACCCTCCTCCTCGAAATAGGCTTTCGTCCCGCTTTATAGATAAAACAACATCCATATACAAGGTTCATACAACATCCACTACGGCTGAGACCGAACCGAAAAGAAAAGAGTACGACAATCGCTGGGGCCTCGGCACAAGAAAGCCCAACACAAAACCAAAAAGCCACACCACCAGTGGCGGAGCCAGCTCCCGGCGACCCCGGGCAGCTGCCCGGGCTCAGCTGGAGCATCTCCTTTAAGTGTTGGGATTTGCACATGAATTAGCGGCCATACTTAGCTAGGAAAATTCCGGCCAGCAGCATCGCTGGTAGACCTTGCCCGGGCTCCGGCAGTGAGCTAGCTCCGCCACTGCACAGCACATCGACGACATGGACACTCAGGCCACCGACGGGGTCGACGTAGCTGGGGCTGAGCGGGGGAGCGTCGCCGTCCTCAAAGCCCGAAGAGTGTCGTCGAAGACCGGCCTGTCACGCTGGCGCACCAGGGATGACCACTACTGGAGGAAAGCAAGAAAGGAAAAAACAGGGTCAGTCACACGAGAGGGGAAGATCTTCTCAATCACCATCTTGTTACGCACATTCCACAGGGTCCACGAGATGGCTGCAAACACAAGCCAGTAGAGGCGGCGCCCCCCTCCGGCTCTGTTTGCCTGGGTTTGCAGGAACTCCCCGAGCTCCTGCGCCTGCCAGGCAAGCCCCAACGCCTCTCGGACGAAACACCACAACGCCCGAGCCGCCGAACAAGAAAACATGATATGGGCACAGGACTCCGGCGTCACACATAGGGGACACAAACCATCACCCCGGACATTCCGCTTGGCCACCTCAATCCCCGAAGGGAGCCGATCCCGCAGGAGTTGCCAAACGAAGATGCGAATACTAAGCGGAAGAGGGGCCTTCCACGGGGGGGGGGGGGGGGAGTCCAGCTCAGCTCCGGGCCCTGGAACAGGGCGTGGTAGGCCGAGCTCACCGAGAACTCCCCCGATGGGTGGAGCTGCCACCTGGCCAAGTCCCGGCCCTCAGCCAAGGACACCGGAAGTGCACCGAGTAGCTGTTGGAGGTCCGCCGCTTCCGCCTCACTAAGGAACCGGCGGAACAGGATGTTCCATTGGCCCTCGCGAAAGGACTCAGCAACGAGAGCCGAGGGTGCGGAAGAGATAGCAAAGAGACCCGGGAATTGGACCCCCAAAGTGTGGCATCCCGCAAACCACTACTAGAAAATCGCGTTGAATTTTGTGCATTGCATCATCATGACATCATCATACACATTTTGTTTCAGAATATTTTGCTAAGAACCCTATTTTGTTTTCTATATTAATCCCCTCCCTTTTATTTCAAATTAACACCGGTGCTTCCGGATATCTCAGTTGTCTAAAAACAATTTGCAAAAGGCTTTTAAATTAAATTATAAAACCCTAGTCTAATTTCTAGTCCTAAGTTCACCCAAAACTATCCTACCCACCTATCCCAGCTTGCCACCTCACCCCTCCCCCATTTCCCTACCCACCTTGCCGCATCATCAATCCTTACCCCAGCTCTCTCTCTCCTTCTCTCACCCCAGCCCCACCTACCCCCCTCTCCCTTACAACCGGGCCCCACCCTCTCTGACCCACCTGTCCCTCACACAAACCCCCCCCAAACCAACCCATCCCCGGCGGGTCCCACCCGACCCCGCCTGGCCACTCCCCACCTCACCCCCACCACAGCCCCACGCCCCGACCCCACCCTCCGGCCCCACCACGTCCTATCTCTCCCTCCCCACGCGCGCAGCCCGCCCACCGATGCGCCCCTCCCCTGTTCCTCTTTCTCCTCCCGCCTCTCTCCCCTTCTCTCCCCCCCGCTCAACCTCACCTTCTTCCCCCTCTCCGGCTACCTCCTCACCTCCGGACACCGCCCCTCTTCCCCTTCTCTAGCTCGCCGCCCGCCGCCCAGCGCCTCCTCCGGCCTCGCATATTATGAACCCTTTCCCGAGCCCTATTTTATAAATGATAAATATAAAAAACCTGTTGCATATTAATCATTCATCTTGCATGCATATTATCATGTGGTTTGGGGGCCTTATGTCGATTCACCTAATTAAATATGGGACCCATATGCGGGCAAATCCAGTCGTATATTGGTCCCATTTAAATTTGTTTAGCGAACCGGTAACTTATCTTGCCCTGTTATTACAACATTTAATTACGGGGTATATAAACAACTAGAACCATATATTTAATCGTCGGGACCCCGGTTCCGCTTAATATGACCGAATTGCATCGCATCTTGCCATGTCATACCTCATACATGCATCATGCCCGATCTTTTGCCGTAGTATTAAATATTGCATCCGGTGTTTATTCTAGTGTTTTGGTTCTTCGCGGATAAGGTCGTTGAGTTGATGTGAGCTTCGCCCCGATCTTCGAATGAACCTTCGGCAATGTTTTCAGGCGAGCATCTCCCCCCTTTTCTACCTATCTTACTTTTATAGTATTTATTCCCTCATGTTGATCTATTGCTATCTGTGTTGCGATGCTCTAGTTTCGTACCCGTGATATCCCTTGCAGCCTCATATTGCCTTGGACACCTCCTATTACCTGTTGTTTGGTAGATAGTTGGACTTGCGCGTCGTAGTCGCTTGCTCAAGTGCTGTTGCGTGGCGTCAAGTGCCACAGTTGTTGGTGTATTGCCGCATGTCTGATGTTGGCGATGATCATGGTTTTACTTATCGTTCACTTTAATTCCTGTTGAACAACTAAACTTGAAGTAAGTAAGCAGAGGCACAGGTGGGCAATAGATGTTATTTTGTTGTTAACCGTCCACTTGTGTCCCGTAGGACCCCGAGTACTTGATACCTGTTCCTTGAATATTCGCGCTATCCACATCCGGGAGGATTATGGGACCCCCCCTGAGCCAGATCTTGATTCATTCTTATTTCTTGGGGCCACAAACTAGTTTGAGGTTTTATGTACGATCATGTACTTATGCCATGCTTTACTGCTTTATTTACGATTGTGCGAGGAGCACACTGTACTGTTTAGGATTGTGACCCGTTTACGCGGTATCGACAAGCCCAGTTTTGGGTTCCCAGTCGCTTACAGCCGGCCCCACAAACCTTGAGTCCGTCTCGGAGTCAGCTAGCTTCGTTGCGGGTGTACTCCAAGGGGTGGCCCCCTGAAATATTTCTGAATCTTGTGATTGCTTTGTCGTGAAGGCCTCGTTGGGTTTTGATTTGGTTTTTCCGAGGTTGATCGAGTGTGTGTTGCTATTTGTGCACCCCGGCCGGGTAAAACTTTCTGAAAGCCGTGTCCGCGATTATGGACGACTTGGAGCACAGTATCTCGATCATAGACAACTATAACTAAAGTAGTGCTATAAATTTGACTTTATAATGACTAGTAATCAGCTTCACTATAATGGAATGGCTAAATAAAACTGCCAACAATTGCTTGTTTGGGTCGTCGCTTGCGACCATTGTATCTGACTAGTAAGTATTGCAATTACAACGGAATGGCTAAATAAAAGTACCAACAACTGCTGGATTTTGGGTTATCTCATGCTAATTGTATCTGACTAGTAAGTGTCGCAACTACAACGGAATGGTAAACTAAAAGTGCCCACTGCTTATTTTATCAGGATGATTATCTATACTTGACTAGTAATTGCTGCAACGATAACTGAATAGATAAAACTGCCAACTGTGTGAGTTCCTCGGTTGACTTCCTCGTTTGGGTCTCGAGGGGGAATACCAGGATGGGATTGTTTGATGGTAGTATCAAGGTGGTTCCGAATAGGTATTTCTTACCCCTCTCTGATAGCCGACAGTTGTATCGAGTCTCTATAGGTTGTTTAGTGCATGCTGCCGCTGCCGCTCAGTCCACCATACCTATGTAGGCGAGGACCGCCGAATTCTAGCCTCGCCGTGTACTGGCCTCAGTACTGACGCTCCTCTTTTTCCTTTGCCCTTTGTCGGCACCCCTTTTGTTTAAGCAGGTTTTGAGATCGACGTTGTTAGCAGGGTTACCCTTCCGGCTTGGCCTGGGCAGGGTTATGGACGCCATTGGTTATTCTTCAGGGCTCTTAGCCCCATTTGCATCTTGTCCGTAGTCGGACGCTCCATCTTTTCAAGGTGATTTGGATCTTTGTACCGTATATCTGTATTCTTGACTCATGGAGTCGTGTTGTATATATATCTGTTCTGTGGGTCCCATCGAGAACTGTTGTGTAATGCTATTACTTCGTTTTCCACCTGCACGCAAGTGCCTGGTGGGCACCTTTGAATCGTTTCTATGCGGATTTGGCGGGTTTCGCTAAAACTTGCATAGGTCCGATTCTGAGGGTGTTACAGAGTGGTATCAGAGCTCAGCAGTTGCGATACCCCACAAGTCCAGCCTGTAGGATAACCTAGCTAACGGCCGAAGTAGAGTGTCAAAACTATTTTTCAAAATCGGTTGGATAATTCTGATTAGGTCTGATTTTACTCCTTACCCCTCTGCTATTCTCCTCTTATCTCGACGTGTTTTGAATCCGCTCTCTTCTCTCTCTTCGAGTCCAGGATTTCTCGTGGTTGGGTTCCGTCGTACCTTCAGGGTTTCGCTTCCTTCTTTGATAACGGTGTTCTACCATCCGGTGTTCATGCTGCTTGAGGAATCCGTCTACTGTGGTACCATTCTTTGTTCCTTGTTTGTGCCTTCCGGTGTTTTCTGACACGACGACGTCATCTATGCTAGATCCGATGCATGGTCTGCATCACTCCTTTGTTTCTGAACCTCGATTGCGAGATCTTCAGTCTGATTCCGAGAGTTGGTTGCATAATCCGCCTATTCGTGTGCAGAGTAATGGTTTGGGTGCGCGATGGACTGATCACCATCCGACTACTCTTATCATTCGCTCTTGTACATCGAATCAGTGGATCCAGCAGTTTTACTCCGTCCACGGAAGCTAGAGGTGGCTTTATTTGTGGATACCTCTACCTTCGACCTTTTGTTCCGGAGTGTTCTCTCGCCGATCACGGACAACGACCTCTTGTTAGTGGTGTCGCGAGGATCTATACGAAGCGAGAAGATTCAGATCGTCGCCTTCTTTCCGGTACCATGAGGCGGATCTCGAGGGCGAGATCCATTGTTAGTGGTGTCGAATTGTGGCATCCCGCAAACCACTACTACAAAATCGCGTTGAATTTTGTGCATTGCATCATCATGACATCATCATACACATTTTGTTTCAGAATATTTTGCTAAGAACCCTATTTTGTTTTCTATATTAATCCCCTCCCTTTTATTTCAAATTAACACCGGTGCTTCCGGATATCTCAGTTGTCTAAAAACAATTTGCAAAAGGCTTTTAAATTAAATTATAAAACCCTAGTCTAATTTCTAGTCCTAAGTTCACCCAAAACTATCCTACCCACCTATCCCAGCTTGCCACCTCACCCCTCCCCCATTTCCCTACCCACCTTGCCACATCATCAATCCTTACCCCAGCTCTCTCTCTCCTTCTCTCACCCCAGCCCCACCTACCCCCCTCTCCCTTACAACCGGGCCCCACCCTCTCTGACCCACATGTCCCTCACACAAACCCCCCCCCAAACCGACCCATCCCCAGCGGGTCCCACCCGACCCCGCCTGACCACTCCCCACCTCACCCCCACCACAGCCCCACGCCCCGACCCCACCCTCCGGCCCCACCACGTCCTCTCTCTCCCTCCCCACGCGCGCAGCCCGCCCACCGATGCGCCCCTCCCCTGTTCCTCTTCCTCCTCTCGCCTCTCTCCCCTTATCTCCCCCCCGCTCAACCTCACCTTCTTCCCCCTCTCCGGCTACCCCCTCACCTCCGGCCACCGCCCCTCTTTCCCTTCTCTAGCTTGCCGCCCGCCGCCCAGCGCCTCCTCCGGCCTCGCCGCGGCCTCTCCTCCCCGCCCCGCCGCCGTCGTGCTCGCCTCCCCCTCGGTGCCCCGCGCGACCGCCCCTTTTCTCCGCCGCCCCATCCTCTGCGAGCCCGCGTCGCCGTCGGCGCGCGCCCGCCACTCGCCTCCGCGCTCGCCGGCGACCGCCTCCGCGCCCGCCGCTCGCTCCCGCGCCCTCCTCACCTGGCCTCGCCGCCTCTTTTTCTCCGCAGAGCGCCGCCGCGAGGGACCCGAGCCCCGCCCAGAGCTCCGCCGGCGCCCCCCCCCCCTCGGCCTCCTCGTCGCCGCGCGCGGACCACCCCCACCCCGTTCGTCTTCCTCGCCTCGGCAGCGACCCCCGGTGCGCCGCCGCCCGCCGCCCAGCGCCGGCCGCCGGCCTCGTCCTGCTGTGCCACGTCCGATCACCGCCGGCCATCGCCTCCCCGCGCCACAGGACCTCTCCCAGTGGACTCCTCCATCGCCCTCGCTTGTCGCCGTGCTTGCGCAGGAAGTGCCATGGGTGCGTGTGTCTCTGTGTTTCCCTTGTTCTGTTGTTGGCCACGATCGCCACTTGGGGTATAGTGATTCGGTGGAGGAGGTACTGTTCCAGACCGTCACGAAACGACATGAACTTTCCCTCGGACACCAAGATCTGCTCGGACCGCAAGACCTTTCCCGAAGCGAAGATAGATCCCGAACCCGGTGACGCGCCAAGATCTCCTTCATAGATGCGACCCGATGCCCCGTTCACGGAGTCCGCAGACCGAAACCGCCAAACCTCGACACGCCAAGTTCGCCGAGACCCCGTAACCGAAGGCCTTCGACAAGAAACGCCAAGATCTCCTTCCAGGAGAATGCCAAGTTCGCCTACAGGTAGATCAAGACCGATCCCGGCGGAACTGAACCGGACCCCGTCGAATCCCCCAAGATCGTCTCTCGGACGCCAAGTGCTTCGGCCCAGAAAAACCGACGACCCGATCAAGATCCGAAGACCGAACCCGACCCGCCAAGTTCTTCAATCAGATCCGAGAACACCGAGACCCCGGTGCGACAAGTACTTCGTCCCGAACGCCATGACCGTCGACATGACCCGAAGACCGCGGATGCGCCAAGATCTACCTCAGTTGTCCGAGAACGATCCCGTCGAACCCTGAACCCCGACCCCGGACCCCGTCGAACCCTAACCAAGATCTTCGACCCTAATGTGTGAACCCTTTCCCGAGCCCTATTTTATAAATGATAAATATAAAAAACCTGTTGCATATTAATCATTCATCTTGCATGCATATTATCATGTGGTTTGGGGGCCTTATGCCGATTCACCTAATTAAATATGGGACCCATATGCGGGCAAATCCAGTCGTATATTGGTCCCATTTAAATTTGTTTAGCAAACCGGTAACTTATCTTGCCCTGTTATTACAACATTTAATTGCGGGGTATATAAACAACTAGAACCATATATTTAATCGTCGGGACCCCGGTTCCGCTTAATATGACCGAATTGCATCGCATCTTGCCATGTCATACCTCATACATGCATCATGCCCGATCTTTTGCCGTAGTATTAAATATTGCATCCGGTGTTTATTCTAGTGTTTTGGTTCTTCGCGGATAAGGCCGTTGAGTTGATGTGAGCTTCGCCCCGATCTTCGTATGAACCTTCGGCAATGTTTTCAGGCGAGCATCTCCCCCCTTTTCTACCTATCTTACTTTTATAGTATTTATTCCCTCCTGTTGATCTATTGCTATCTGTGTTGCGATGCTCTAGTTTCGTACCCGTGATATCCCTTGCAGCCTCATATTGCCTTGGACACCTCCTATTACCTGTTGTTTGGTAGATAGTTGGACTTGCGCGTCGTAGTCGTTTGCTTAAGTGTTGTTGTGTGGCGTCAAGTGCCACAGTTGTTGGTGTATTGCCGCATGTCTGATGTTGGCGATGATCATGGTTTTACTTATCGTTCACTTTAATTCCTGTTGAACAACTAAAATTGAAGTAAGTAAGCAGAGGCACAGGTGGGCAATAGATGTTATTTGGTTGTTAACCGTCCACTTGTGTCCCGTAGGACCCCGAGTACTTGATACCTGTTCCTTGAATATTCGCGCTATCCACATCCGGGAGGATTATGGGACCCCCCTGAGCCAGAGCTTGATTCATTCTTATTTCTTGGGGCCACAAACTAGTTTGAGGTTTTATATACGATCCTATACTTATGCCATGCTTTAATGCTTTATTTACGATTGTGCGAGGAGCACACTGTATTGTTTAGGATTGTGACCCGTTTACGCGGTATCGACAAGCCCAGTTTTGGGTTCCCAGTCGCTTACAGCCGGCCCCACAAACCTTGAGTCCGTCTCGGAGTCAGCTAGCTTCGTTGCGGGTGTACTCCAAGGGGTGGCCCCCTGAAATATTTCTGAATCTTGTGATTGCTTTGTCGTGAAGGCCTCGTTGGGTTTTGATTTGGTTTTTCCGAGGTTGATCGAGTGTGTGTTGCTATTTGTGCACCCCGGCCGGGTAAAACTTTCTGAAAGCCGTGTCCGCGGTTATGGACGACTTGGAGCACAGTATCTCGATCATAGACAACTATAACTAAAGTAGTGCTATAAATTTGACTTTATAATGACTAGTAATCAGCTTCACTATAATGGAATGGCTAAATAAAACTGCCAACAATTGCTTGTTTGGGTCGTCGCTTGCGACCATTGTATCTGACTAGTAAGTATTGCAATTACAACGGAATGGCTAAATAAAAGTACCAACAACTGCTGGGTTTTGGGTTATCTCATGCTAATTGTATCTGACTAGTAAGTGTCGTAACTACAACGGAATGGTAAATTAAAAGTGCCCACTGCTTATATTATCAGGATGATTATCTATACTTGACTAGTAATTGCTGCAACGATAACTGAATAGATAAAACTGCCAACTGTGTGAGTTCCTCGGTTGACTTCCTCGTTTGGGTCTCGAGGGGGAATACCAGGATGGGATTGTTTGATGGTAGTATCAAGGTGGTTCCGAATAGGTCTTTCTTACCCCTCTCTGATAGCCGACAGTTGTATCGAGTCTCTATAGGTTGTTTAGTGCATGCTGCCGCTGCCGCTCAGTCCACCATACCTATGTAGGCGAGGACCGCCGAATTCTAGCCTCGCCGTGTACTGGCCTCAGTACTGACGCTCCTCTTTTTCCTTTGCCCTTTGTCGGCACCCCTTTTGTTTAAGCAGGTTTTGAGATCGACGTCGTTAGCAGGGTTACCCTTCCGGCTTGGCCTGGGCAGGGTTATGGACGCCATTGGTTATTCTTCAGGGCTCTTAGCCCCATTTGCATCTTGTCCGTAGTCGGACGCTCCATCTTTTCAAGGTGATCTGGATCTTTGTACCGTATATCTGTATTCTTGACTCATGGAGTCGTGTTGTATATATATCTGTTCTATGGGTCCCATCGAGAACTGTTGTGTAATGCTATTACTTCGTTTTCCACCCGCACGCAAGTACTGGTGGGCACCTTTGAATCGTTTCTATGCGGGTTTGGCGGGTTTCGCTAAAACTTGCATAGGTCCGATTCTGAGGGTGTTACACAAAGGGATGGGGAGCAACCACGGGTCAAGCCAAAACCGCACCCCTAGCCCAGCTCCCGCGACGAAGGAGATGCCCAACCCAATGAAGTGATGAATCTCTTGGATGGCTCTCCAGAATTGAGAGCCCTCCCGCCTCTCCCAGGCCAACAGAGGGTGGCCCCGGAGATATTTGGCCTTGATAAGCTGCAACCAGAGACCACCATCCTCTCTGATGATACGCCAGACCCATTTCAGCATCAGCGCCACGTTAAAGCGGCGAGAATCGAGGATCCTCTCTGATGATGGCCGTCCCCAGCCGTCCAAAAGAACCTAGACAACTCCTTCGCGAAGTCGGCATGTGTCCCTTCTGGCAGGAGGTATAGACCCATCTGGTACATGGGAAGGCTGGAGAGGCACGAGTTAATCTGAACCGACTTGCTCCCCTTGGACGTCAGGCTTGCTCGCCATGGCTCCGCACGTGAGCGCACCCTAGACACCAGGGGGGCAAGGTCTCTGATCAGCACCCTGGTCTCCCGGATGGGCATCCCCAGGTACGTAATAGGGAAGTCAGACAACCGACAGTTCAAGTTATCGGCAATACGCTGCTGCTCCTCCTCAGAGTACCCGAGGATCATAACCTCGCTCTTGTCGAAGTTGATCGTCAGCCCAGACAACGATTCGAAGCAAAGGAGCAGGAACTTCAAGTTAATTATGTCGAGGTCTGAACCCTGCACCATGATCAAGGTGTCATCCGCATATTGGAGGTGGGAGACCCCACCTCCGGGGATCAGGTGGCCCACCACCCCCGAGATATGGCCAGCCGCTTTGGCTCTGTCCAGAATCTCATCCAGGGCATCCACCACGGCGTTAAATAGGAGGGGAGAGATCAGGTCCCCTTGTCTAACCCCGCAGGACGGACTAAAATATGGGCCAACCTCCCCATTTATATTGATCGTCGTCTGTCCACTCATCACGAACTGCATGATCCAGCAGATCAGGCGGTCGTCGAACCCCCTCCTCTCCAGTACTAGTCTCAAGAAAGCCCGGTCCAAGCGGTCATAGGCCTTCTGAAAGTCCAGTTTGAGGAACACCCCTTTCTGACGTTGTACCTTCACTTCATGGATAATCTCATGAAGCGCCAGGACATCGTCATGAATGAGGCGTCCCTTCAGGAAGGCGAACTGGAGTGGATGGGTAAGACGCTCCAAGACCGGAGCGAGACGAATGGCACAGACCTTGGCGAACAGACGTTGGATGACATTGATCATAGTGATAGGGCGGAATTGGCGGATATCTGTGGCCCCCACTACTTTGGGGATCAGGGTAATAACACCAAGGTTCAGGCGGGATATCACCAAAGTCCCCGTGTAGAGCTCCTGGAACAACTGCATGATCACCGGCTGAAGCTGGTCCCAAAAAGTCTGGAAGAAACTCACGGGCAACCCATCTGGGCCCGGAGCCGAACTAGACTTCATGGCCTTCAGGCCGCCGACACCTCCCCTGGAAGAAATGGGAGAGTGGGAAGCGCATTGTCCTCCTGGGAGACAAGCGCCTCACCGGACCAAAAGTCCAGGGCAAGCGAGATGCCCGAAGGCAGGGACGCCGAGAAAAGGGACCGGTAAAAGGCATAAATATGGGAGGAGAGGGCCTGTGGAGACTCCAACAGAACCTCGTCCGCCCAGAGGCAGGGGATCGAACACTTACTCCTCCTGCCATTGGCAATGGCGTGGAAGTAGGCGGTGTTTGACTCCCCCTGGACAATCAAGTTCTGGCGACTCCGCTGTCGCCAGAACGCCTCCTCTCCCTTGTAGATCTCCATAATGGAGGTCTCAAGGGAGTACCTAAGAGACCACGCCTCGGCCGAGAGGCCATGCAGGTCAGCTTCCCGGTCCAATGCCTGAATCTCCTCCAGAATGGACTCTTTCTGGATCCAGAGGTCCGCCCCCAAGTTAGCCCCCCCAACCCCTCATGAACTGCCGAGATAATTTGGCACAATGGTGCCAGATATCCATAGCGCAGTATACCCGAGGGGTTGAAGCAGCCACCGACAACCACCTCGCCCGGACCGCCTCCACAACACAAATCCTCGTTTCTGTAGCCAGAAAGATTCAAAGTGGAATCGGTTCAGCCGCGGTGGTTGTCCCCCTCCCGTGGAATCGGTTCTGCCCGGTTCTACCCCATCCTGATGATATAATATTTCTCTCATGGTTTCTAACAACGGCACCCCAAGATTTGATAATTTAGTTAGTGGTGGCTTGTCATTCGTAATCCACCACTAACATCTATTAGTGGCGTGGCATATCGATGGCATTCATTTAAACCCACCAACCTTCATTTTGACACGCTAAGAATGGACATTTCTCTCCTAGTCACCTCACGTAGAGCTAATTCCATTTTTACCCTCTATTTTCATATTTTTGACAATATTTACCCCATTTAACAAAAAATACTCCCATTTAACCCCATTTAGGGAAACTTGTTCCAACTCTTACCCCTTCAAACTTTTACCCGTTCAATGAGGTGTGATCTCAATTGTAGTCTTCGACAATGGGCTGGTACAAGGCCGCCAATGACGCCAGGAAGATGACTCCGCGAAAGGTAACTCATCATCGGCCTCATAGACCATGCGCGCGCTGAAAGCAAGGCTAGCAGACTACACATATATAGACCATGCGCGCGATGAAGCAAGGCTAGCAGATTACACGTCCTCAGCTGTCTCTCGCACATCACCAAGACGGTGACGTTATGATACATATATAGGTGCGGGGAGCACTTGGTGACTGAGCTGATCATGCACATGCTGGTCCTCGATGTAGCAAATTAGCTAGTCACACGTTGACCCGTATCGTACTTGATATTAATATGTGAAAGTTTGAAGGAAGTAAAATCTGGCACTAAATTTACTAAATGATGTAAATGGGAGGATTTTTTTGTTAAATTGGGTAATTATTGTCATAAAAGTTGAAGTAATGCTACACTTACGGACTAATTCTACGGAATCTTACTTACGGATCTCACGTGGCATGCAGATAGAATCGGTTAGATGAGAGAGAAAAAAACAAGGCACACACACTCACCAATCACTTGCATCCACACATGTCCGTAAGTTCATTTCCGTAACCCGTTGTTCGTAAGTGTAGCATTTTCGTAAAAGTTGTACCGTTATAGTATGATGTCTAGGCTAGGCTAGGCTAGGCGGCGAGGATTGACATGAAGACGGTGGACCAGGCGGTGAGGGCTAGGGCGGCGACGAGGTAGGTCCAGAGGAAGACGACGGAGCACTCCTCCTGCGCGACGTCGTAGAGCTGCGCCATGGTGCCGATGCTCATCGCGGGCGGCAGAGCGAACTGGAGCATGAGCACGTACTGGTACAGCGGGTCCGGCGGCAGGAACCCGAGCTGGCGCGCGCACCTGACCACCACCACGCCGACCACCGGCAGGACCACGTACCGCACGCAGACGATGGCCGCGACCACCCACCGCGACATTGACGTCTTGCGCATGCCTGACGACAGAACCGTGTTCAGAGTTCAGACGAGACAACGACCTCTGAATGTATTCTTAAGAGCTGCAGACAGGTTTGGAGCCGCGCGTACCTTTGGTGAGGTTTCCTCCGAGGATGAGGGTGACACAGGGTATGGTGCCATCCCTACATCAAACAAGAATTCGTTCATCAGCCATGTCATGATTAATTACACACTGATAGATTGGTTGGTATGTTTAGAACAGGAAGAATATGTACCCAAGGAGCTTGAGGGAGTCCTGGACGACTCGCAAGGGAGCTTCGTCGCCGACGAGCGTCGATCTCAGACATGGCACTGCGCCGACGATGAAGCCTAGCGCCTGTCATGACGACGAACAACAACTAATTCATTTCAGCTGACTGACTCCATGTACAGATCATGTTTGATTCTTCTGATGGTGGTGAGGATGACCACGTGTCAGAACTTACCGCACCGATGGTAGGTGGCGCCGTGAGCTCCTCCACGATCTGGTGCGTGCCCTGTTTGAGCTTGTCCCACATGCTTCTGTTGCCACCGGAACGTTGGTGGTCATCACTAGACAGCAACGGCATCAGTAGTAACTGCATTTTTTCCAGAAAAAGATGAGCAAATTAATTCAGAACCTGACTGACTCGCGGCGATTAATTGTCCAGCATCTAGGAACAGAAACTTCTGAACTTACAGTTTCCTGATGCTGCTCTTTTTCATCGACGTCAGAGTTGCTCTCTGACGGCAGCGAGAGGAGCCCCTCTTCCTCATCATCGCCGGTGACGTTCCAGCTAGGCTCTTCCTCTGACCTCAGAGTGTCCTTCTTGGGATCATGAGTATCCAGGTGAGCGGAAGCTTCCTGGTTGTTCATCATCTTGCGACTTATCTCGCTGGACCTCTTCATCACGCTGTAGGTGTGCGTCCAGATGTAGAATCCTCCGAGCTAGGATGGATCATATATACAGGCTTAATTACTCACTGATCATGGAGATATATGGTGCAATGAGAAATGACAAATGGATTATTAATTACCGCCATGGAGAAGGAGGCATAGGAGAGGCCGCGGTCGGCGCAGGCGCCCCCGCCGTCGCCGCTGCCGAAGGGGTTGCCGTCCTCAAGGCACACCGCCGGGATGACGATGAGCAGCAGGTTCCCGAAGTTGGCGGCCGAGCAGGAGGCGACGACGAGGCCCCGGAGGTGCTGCGGCGGCCTCAGGACGAGCACAACGAGCCACCCGAGGACCCCGCCGGCGAGAAAGATGATCCCGATGTTCACCGGCATGAACCACCTGGATGTTATATATATTCGAGCGATACACCATGGTTAGCGGATGTTCACCAGTGCTGGGGAGATTCTTTGTGATCACTGTCAGTCACACTGTTTTTCCTCTAATTGAAAGAAAAGAGGACGCATGAAATTTAAGAGTAAGACCGACCATGAGATGGCGTCTCGGATGGTGACAGTCCTGGCGAGGCTGGCGAGGATGAGCGCGGGCGTGAATACGGCGTACACGACGCGGTTGATGTGGGAACGGGCCGCGGCGGTGAGGAGGCCGCAGCGGCTCGAGGCGAGGTAGGCGCCGAGGAGGGCGACCAGGAGCACCTCTATGACAGGCATCGACGCCACCACCAGCAAAGACAGGAAACCCATCGTGGATCAACCTGAGTGTTCTAGAAAGTACTAGCTACACAAATTGAAATATTGAACCGTAAATGTGTGTATCGGTTCTGGTGGATGGTATGTGAAGAGTGACTTGAGAAGGAAGATGGCAATGGCATGGCCTGCATATGCATGTAGCGACATATATATACTGTATATATATGTGCACGCGCCTCACAAGCTTAATTAGCAAGTTGACTCCACTGCCTATGTAAGAGCATCTCCAGTAGGAAAAAAAACAAGGCGTCTCGCGTCCCCCCCCCTCCCCCTAGGGCGACGGAGGCGCAAACCCTAGCCCCCCGCCCCGTCCCCCTCCCTCCCCTCCTCCCCCGCCGCCGCCGGCGAGCGCCGCCCGGCAAAGACCGAGCGGTCCGGCGGCGGCGGGACTTCCTCTCCCTGCTGCTGAGGTGCCACCGCGGGGTGGTGCTGCTGGTGGCGGTGCGGCATGGCAGCGGCGACGGGCTCGTCTGGTGGCGGCGCGCCAAGCGCTTGGCCCTAGCGCGGCACGGCGGCGGGGATGCTTCTGGCGGGGTCGCTCGGGTGGCCTGCGCCCTGCTAAGGCAGAAGCGGTTGCGGCGGCGCGGCCGAGGCCCTCCGGCGGCGGGGCATGTCGACGTGGCATGCGCGGTGGCGACGAGGGGAGGGCAGCCCGGGAAGCAGGCCGGCGGCGACGGGCTGCCTGGCTGCTGCAGCGCTGCGGCGGAACCGACGGGCCAGATCTGGTCCTGGTCGGCGGGCCAGGCCTGATCCGGGCTTGGTTGGCACTGCTGTGGCGTCCGGACGGCTATCGCCGTAGGTGATGAAGGGTGGTTCCCCTTCCCTAGATGGTCATGTGGCCTGCTTTCGACTTCCCCGATGCCGCCTTACCTTGTCTGACCCGGCGGCTTTGCGATGTGTTGTCTGTCGGAGCCTTGGCACGAGTTCGAGGATACCGGGGCGGCGGCCCCGGAAGGTGGACTGCACGGGCGTCTCGACGGCGGGGCGGCATTGCGGTGGTGATGGTTTTTCTCTTTGGTCCATGCGGGTGGCAAGGAGCTGACTTCGGGGGCTCCTGGTAGTGGCAGCACCCAGATCGTGGTTGGAAGCTCAGCTCGAAGACTGGTGGTGGTCTGAGGGATCGTCTGTGGTGAGAGTTTTTTCAGGCGAAAGCCTAGCGCTTCGGCACCGACAAAGGCGACGCCCGTGGGTGTCGTTTCCCTCTTGGGGGCGTTGTTGTGGCTACTCTCACCACATTAGGACTCCGGGTGAAAACCTTTGACCTCTGTGGTCTCGGCGGCGGCGGCGCTTGCGGCATCGTAACCTTATTGGAGGCGTTGTCGTGGAGTTCTGGTCTCCTTAGCTTCATTGTCTTCGGTGGCAAGCTAGATGCTCCTTAGGCTTTCGTGTTTATCTTTTGATCTGCTTGTAAGAGGATCCTCTCATCATCATGGATCGGTTTGGCCGTTTGACTTTATCTATAAAGCGGAGCGAAAGCCTATTTCGAGATTAACAGTTTCTGAAAGATTCTATTTTTATAAAACCATGATTAATAAGTCAGTAGAACATCATAATATGTGCGTCAATAGATGCAGAGGTTGGGTTATCCTCTTTTCGGAAAAATAATGAAGTGCAAATGAGCGAGCACACAGCCGCGTCCTGGCCATCCAGGACACGAACGGCGGGCACTCGTGTCATTAGCTCGGCAGTGGCCACGGGAAGAGCTCTAGGTGGTACAGAATCCTAGGTGGTTGGGTGGTGCTTTTGTGGCCGTCTAGGGCGGTGGTAGCAATTTTTGGATGAGCGACGGTGATGGCCGGGATCTTAAAAGGCAACGAGAAGGGAGGCGGCAGCGGGCGCAGGGTAATGGGTAAGCGGCGTCGGCAATGTTGCGGCGGGAGGTGCTGATTTGAACCGGCAATTTGAAAAAAAAAACTATAATTGAAATAAATTCGCATACTGAACTTTGGCCCAAACAAATTCACAGGTCTAACCCTTTTTTACAACGTCATACACCGTGGTGCCGCATCCTACAAGTAACGCCATATGGGCCGTGGCGCCGCATGTGCTGACAGCATGGCGTCATGGGCCTCGATACTGTAAGTATGGCGCCATGACTAATGGTGTCGCACCGTGTTATGTAGCGCAAGGCGCGGTGGGGCCACATGTCGCATCTAGGGTTACCCTGCCAAGGCCAGGCCAGCCCGACCCAGCCCTCATTCCCCTCCCTTGCCGAAGAAGAACACAGCGGCGGCAGCCTTTGTCCTCTCTCAAATCCTTTCCTCCTATTGCCCAAATTTGAAGCTTCTCTCCGTGCTCGATCCCCACAAGTGCCTAGGCGTATTCTTCTCCATTTTTTTGTTTTCACCCATTGAAATGTTGTTTTGACCCATCTTGAAAACTTAAAACTGATACGTCGTAAATGTATCTATAATATGCTCCATGCTGGTTTTGTATCAACTTTCTTATGTTTTGTCTATACTTTGAGGTATTTTTATATATTTCCGGAACTAACCTATTGACAAGATGTCATAGTGACAGTTGCTTGTTTTCTGTTGTTTTTGGTTTCAGAAAAGTTAATAAAGAAATATTCTCGGAATTGGATAAAATAAAAGCCAAAGTTCCTATTTTGCCCGACATGACACGGAGCCCGAAGAAGAGACGAAGGGGAGCCACGAGGCGGCCACACCATAGGGTGGTGCGAGCCCATCCTTGGCCACGCCGGCCCATGGTGTGGGCCCCTTGAGGCTCCACCGACCTTGCCCTTTCGTCTATATATACGTCTCCCCGAGATGTAAACCCTATGACGATCAGATCTCCACAAAAAGTTCCGCAGCGCCGCCGCCATCGAAGAGGAGATTCAGGGGGCAGAAGTCTCTATTCCAGCACCCTGCTGGGACAGGGAATTGCCCCCGGAGCCATCTCCATCGACTCCACCGCTATCTCCATCGCCGTTGCTGACTCCCATGATGAGGAGAGAGTAGTTCTCCCTCGAGGCTAAGGGCTCTACCGATAGCTATGTGTTCACCTATCTCTCTATATATATATATATAGATATAGATATATATATATATATATAGAGTCGCGCTATTTGACACCCAGGGTGAAGAATAGTTATTCTACACCCACCCTCTATATTTAAAACTGTATATTATTTTTACGTCGCGTAAATTTTGTCTTACCTCGAGAGTTGAGAAGAACGTAAGAAAATATAGACATGTCATAATTTTTTTATTTACATGCCGTATAAAAATACGACGTAAAATGCGTATTTTTAGTGTTTTTTACACTATAATTACTGATAAATTATTTTTTTATGTCATTTTTTTTGTGTTGTGGATGAATATGAACATAATTATTTGTATACAAAACATAAATTTATAAATGTTACAACATAAAATTATGTGGGGTGCAAAATAACTATTCTGCACCCTGGGTGCTGAATAGGGTTTCTATATATATATACGTGATCTTATTGTGGTCATGAGCTTTGTAATCAAGTAGATCTACTCTGCTACTCAAGTGCTTTAATTTTAATCTCCGGTTATCCCCACGTGTGTGAAGTTGACAGTGTGCACACCGTGTGACACTTAGGCTAAGGATTACAGAAATACTTATCATGAGTTATATTTTGAGTTGGATGCCTCTATGAAATTCTGGTGTTTGTTGAAACCATCTAGCTCTCAAGGTGACAATGTGGGTTTACCTAGATGGGGAATGCGAACTTTAAGGAGAGCTTTTGTAGCCCTATCATGGATTGGAGTTGTCCAACCGGAGAGTAGTTCAGAGTAGCATAATGAAAAGAAGTTATTTATATGAGAGTGTCCACTAGTGAAAGTATGTCCCTAGGCCTTGTTTCTAAGCATTAAAACACCATTTATAATCAGTCATGTTACATGTTTGCTTGCTGCCATCTTTATTTCAGATTATAATTACCACTTATAATCATCCATATTACTTGTATTTCACTATATTTTCGTCGAACCAGTGCATCCATACACCTGACAAGTGTATTGGGTGTGTTGGGGACACAGAAGACTTCTTGTATCTTGATTGCGGGGTTGCTTGAGAGGGATACCTTTGACCACTTCCTCCCTGAAATCGATAAACCTTGGATAATCCACTTAAGGGAAAATTGTTGCTGTTATATAAACCTTTGCACTTGAAGGCCCAACATTGTCTACAACAATAGAAGCGTGCGTAGACATCAGAAACCCTAGGTAATAATGCAAGATGCGTGGTAGATTCTTGTTACATTGGCGTAGGGGTTGAATATTGTCTTAATGTTAGTATGGGTGCCTATTGAGTATGTTGACCATGGTATCATTGTTGTAATTATCTTAGAATGTTCATCATATAGACAAGGATACCTTTTTGAAAGGCAATATAGAACCGGACCCGAACAAGCTTGACTTGGTGTTTGAGCGTACTCCCACCTATTCATAGGTCTTGTAGCAAGTGAGGATTGAATTGAAATGAATGGACCCAAATAATGTTGTTGAGTTGGAGGAAAGACATAATATAGGTTTGTGAATGCCTATCCATTGGAAGACCATGCGTATCTACTCCAACTTCCATTGGGTTGCATACAAGGAGGTGGTGACCGAATCACTTGATAAATCTCTTGAGATATTTGCCACCAAGAAGGTTATTAGTAATTTTCACTTGGAATTGAATCGTCTTGCCTCCCCGTTGGATTTTAGGAGTCCTTCACCCTTAAACAAAGAGGTATTGGGTGAACCTCCTTTGGCCCAAACATTGAGCCCGATTTCAAAGAACCAAGACAAAGTATTGGAAGACGACAATGATGATTATGGGCACGATGAGAATGAGGTTGAGATCCACGACAACAATGTTGGAGATTTGGACAAATATATTATACAAGAGAACATGGACCGTGACATCCTATATACTCGAGGCTATGCATTAGCCCCGGATGATGATGGTCCCGAAGAAAAAGTTGATGAGGAGGGGTTCATGGCTAAAGAGGCCGAAATCCATGATACAGTATTGGGGTGGGACCATCGGGTACCTTTGTTTCGTGGTCTTAGTCTCGTGGATGAAGCCACGGTTGATGGAGGCAAGGGCATAATTCTTGGAGAGAGGAGTAATATCTTAGGGCATGTTCGCGAGTGGCCCGCGATCCAGACGTCCATCACCAAGGAGGTGGACTCATAGATATGAAAATGTTGCCCAAAACATATCTTTTCATTCTATCTAATTTTTTCCATAGACATCAACGTCCACGAAACCTAGCTTGCTCTCGGTCACCACCTTTCCGCCAACCCTAAACCCTATACCAGCAAAACCTAGCTTTGCTCCCGCCGGCAAAACCTACATTTTTACTCCTATGGGGATCAAATAATTCTCTTAAATTAAGTACTCATAAGTCTACTGCCATTCATGATGTCCTTCTTTGAAATACCCAACGAGGTACAGAAAAGGTTATATTTTTTCAGATCGCGATGTTCTAGCAAAGCCATGGCCATAAAAGGAAATATAGGCTTATGAAATACCATATATTTTGTAGGTGGAAAGACTAGGGGAATCAGTGTAGAGGTTTTAATATCAAACATGTTTACTAAAGGAAATCATTTAAAAAATTAAAGGAGCAATGAGTATGGAAGGAGCTAATACAAAAGACCCTTCATTTTAAAAGCTTGTCTTATGTGAGATCATAACAATCGGACTCCACCTTTTGGAAGGGTCTGATGAAGGTAAAGGATGACATGTTCAATAGAGGTTCATTCCAAGTTTGGAATGGTATGAATACACGTTTTTGGAAGGACACTTGGTTTGAAGATTCGTCGTTATCTCACCAATATCCATCTATATATTACATTGTTTAAAGAAAACAAGTTTCCACGGCTAATGTTATGTGTGAGGCCCCGCTAAATATAGCATACAGAACAACTTTAACCGGTAAAAATGGACAAGTAGGCTTCATTTGGTTCACTTCCTGATGGACGATGAGCTCTGATTGTTTCTAAGTATAATCATTGAATTTAGACTACATAAATGACCATAATAGACACCTCTCTGTAATATACTTGGAAAACAAAGCTACCACAAGATTAATACTCCCTCCGTTCACTAATGTAATACATTTTAGCCTTTTCTCTAACAATTGAAATCAACTACTTTTATGCAGGGTATATAGCTTGCTGCTCATTGGATCTATTTGTGTCATTCGTACAACAGTGGAGAAGCGGCATATTTTGTCTACTGGCTATAACCAACTGGAAATGGTTGAACGTGGTTTTTATAGTCGGTGTAGCTGGCGTTTTGATCTTAAGATAGTATGTTCATGTAGTGTCATTCTCGTCTTGTGTTTTCTCTTTAGAAGTTTATAGATGGTTTATGCATGTAATAAAATATTGCACGCCTCAATTTGATGAACATTCGGGGCTATGTCCCTTTTCGGGGGAAAAAATAGAAACGTGTAAGAGCTATAACTTGGGCTTAACCATTGTCAACATACATTCCTGAAGGCATGAATACATCCTGCGTCGGCTTTCGTTACTATACTCGGTACATGAATACATGTGTGTGGAGTAGACTTTACATGCATGTGCACAATTTGTAGTTGAGATTTAGAGATCGTCGACTAATTAGTGGATCTCCGGTGGCGCTGTCACACATGAGGGAGAGCGAGATACGGATCTCCCGATCAAAAGATCATCAAATAGTTAGTCCACTGAGATCTTGATCCGCTACGTACGTGACCAGCGAACTGCCTACCTACCTACAACAGCCATAGAGCATGCGTTGTTGATGCATATATTTTGGTAGTCCGCGTTGAAGCACCGCAGCACTGGTAGGTAACCGACTGTACGATTCCACGGGTGACAACTGTCCAAATAATTACCTGTTTTCGTATTAACTTAATCCAAATATATAACATGACAATGTAATTTCTAAGATTAACAAACATACGCATACATGCAACTAACACATAAGTGAAACCTAGCACATGTACACAAATTGTATGCGTAGTACTAATCATCAAAGAAAATAGCAGTAGAGAAAAGATCAAGTATGACGAAGCGATCTGTCGTTGGCGGCAGCATCCTTCTTGGAGTTGGAGGCGTCGTTCGACATGGCGATGGAGTTGAAAAGACCGAACGTAGTTCATGAAGACGAACTTGCTCAGTCGTGTCGAGATGCTCCCAAAAACTTTATCGCCTCTCTCCCGGATCAGAGAGACAGTGTTCTGGTGGCCTGCGTTCGCGAATAGCCGTGGACATGGTCGTCTGGATAGATTAAACGATGGCAACACAGAGAGGTGGAATATCGGTTGTGCACCGGTAGACAGATGCAATCTAATTACATGTGACGGGTAGAGTTTGCGCTGCCCTAGGACGCGGGAAAACAACCGATTGATTAACATGTTTGTTAATGACTCATAATTAATACACAATTAATTTTCATGAGCAGTAAAATAAATGATATGTATAGGTATGAGTTCCGCTCGGTCATTCCCGTGAGACAGCACGATAGGCGACAAAGGAGGAATGCGCGAGGCTACTCTTCTTCCATACCTTAATGAGTAAGAGCATCTCTAAGAGCTTACCCAAATATGGGTAAGCAAAAGTGGTATGGGTAAGGGAGAGAGAAGACACATCTTACCTAAAATTTCTTTTGCTCCAACAGTTTACCCATTTTTTAGCTACAAAAAACACAGTCCGGTCCTCAGAAATTTACAAAGTACACTTAGGTCCCTATTTTTTGCACGAAGGACCTTGCACATAAAGATAAAAAGCAATCAGGGACCTCCCGTCCCTCGTCTGACCTGCACGAACGCCATGCCTTGGCCTCGCCGGAGCTACTTCCTGCCTAGAAGTCGCCCGCTCGTCGCATGCCTAGGACTCTCCCGCACGGCCGCCTGGGCATGGTTCCCGAAATCATGGCCGATAGTCGACGGGAAACACGACCGAAACTTGGGTCAGGAGTTCACGGTGAGAGGCGTTGGAGAGGTCGCGGTGCTCGCCGGTGGGCAACGGGTGGCGGAGCTTGCATGTGGGGTGGCGGCGGTGCTGCGTGCTGGCCTGGAAGGGACCCTACCGCGGCGAATCTGCGTCAGCGACGCGTCGCCACGGGCGGTCGTTGCGGCTCATTCCTAGACAAATTAAGTGCCCCACGTGCGAAGAGAAGGCTAGCAGGTGTCGGGAAGGAGGAGGCAAGCGACTGGGGACGCGCGGGCCAGTCGCCGGAGAGTGGAGGGGCGTCGGCGCCTAGCAACATCGCCGGGCGAGGCCGGAGAACTTTCCGCACGAGCGGTTGGATGATTCCCGTCTGGGATTTCGCTGACGTGGCATGAAATTGGTAAGAGTTGTCTCTTACCCAAATTTTGTGTCCATCTATCCATATATGGGTAGGATGTGTCAAAATATGGGTGATCATCTAAATTTTTTTCAGTGGGGACGACGGATAGGTAAGCTGTTGGAGCTATATTTTTGTGCCTCTTACCAAAAAGCAGTTTTTTTAGCTCTTACCTATATATGGTTAAGCTGTTGGAGTTGCTCTAATAGACACCCTCGGGCTGTGTAAGGGCTATAGTTCAGTTTCTTTCGTCAACTTCAAGCGGGCTGGCAAAAACTGAATAGCGCGCTAGAGAGTACGTGATTGCACTACGTGTTGGGCGCGCGGCCTGCACCATCGCAAAAAATCTAGGCCCCTAAATCAAAAGCTCCAACGGCCCAGTAACTACTGGCCCGCATCTCCAGACCAATTTTTCTTGGCATGAGCATTGGAAATCCTATACGCCGCTAAATGTTGTGCTGAAGGCTTGGGCCGCACACCCTGTCACCGCATTAAGCCGGCACATTTTACTTTTAATTTCATTTTTCTTTCTATTTTATTTCTTTTTCTTTCTTGTTTTATTTCGTTTTGTTTTCTGGTTATTCTTTCTGCTTTATTTTTATAATTCAAAATAATTTTAGAAAATATTTAAATATGATTTTTTTCATATTTCAAAAACAATTAGGTGTTTTAAAATGCTTTATATTTAAAGAATGTTGAGATTATTGAAATGTACAGATATTGCAAACATATAAGACATTTGAAAATGTTTAGAGTTTCAAAATATACTAGTTTTAAAAAAAATCAGATTTTTAAATTGAACTGCTAAAAAGTTGACCTAAGGAATGATACGCTTAGTATTCCATTTCTATCACAACTACTCCTATGTGACTTGATCAACTGCACCTATGTGCCGGCTAGATCAACTGCACCTATGCGACTTTTTTCTTTTCATTTCGCACACCAATATCTTGACAAAAAAGCTGGAAACAACAAAGGAGATCATTAATAGATCGGCGGAATTTTCGCAAAAAAAAAAACAAAGGAGATCATCTACAAGATTTTCTTGTTATGGTAAGATCTAACAAGACTATAATTTATAAAAATATATTTGATGTTTTAGACAAAGAATAGTGCATTAAAAATTTAACATCAAGATGATATCAATACAATCGATCTCTCCAACACCATAAGAGTCCATCCAAAAATTGATGATGCAAAAAACTAATTTATTAAAAAAAAATAACACCAGAATGTCATACCGAAATAATCAACGGTGACTGAAAGCATGACACGCCAGCAAACCATCTATTACAATATATAATGGTTCTCTAGAACTAACACATGCAAAAAGGAGCGATGGGCAAGCACAATCACCATTGGATCAAACTACAAAAGGTTAATCAAGTCCGAGCAAAATTCATTGGTGTTAAAACACTGTCACAACCACCTAAGTTTAAACGTAAGGTTTTCACCTCGTAGATCGAGCGAGGGTACCCAACTAGCACCACCAAACTAAAGTCAACTCATGTCCTTGTCTCTTGCTTGTTGAAGAAGTTTTTCATGCAAAAACCATGGAAGATCTAGATGGACCCATCAATGGAAAACGCAAATTAAGAGTTGCATACAACACAACCCTAATGTGAGTATTTTCACACGAGTTATATCTATGGTACCAACAGAAGAAAATTGTCGAGCTGCGGCAAGAGCCACATGCTGAAATTGGCGAGAAGATGATGTCATTAAATTTCATATATGATTTTTGCCGTTTATTGATTCATAGGGAGGTCACACTATTAAGAAGGGTCCAAAGTTGTCAGGGAAATGGGGAATCAATTACTATAGACATTCTACAAATACTCCCAATAACCAAAACAAAAAACCCAAGGTAAGCCAAGCATATCAAGAAGTTGCTACATTCCCAAGGTAGTAGGCTCCAAGCCGGATCCAGGCTCCATTCTTAGATTGTGCAGAAAGCTTGTGCTTAATTAGCTTAGGATTTGCTCGCATATTTCGAGGATGTGGTGCATTCCGAGCAGCTCTAGGTTTCTGAGCATCCTAGAAAAATTGGGTGACACTTCGAAAGGGAGGACACATGTATGGCTCTTCTAGTATGAAGATACCTATCTATTGAATGAGAGCTATGTTGCCATTGTTGATCTCAAAAAGCTTGATAACTTCCCATCCATCAACACGAAGTTGAATCCAAGTGAGGGAAAATGAAGATGATGAGATCTAGATTGTGTATCTATAAAGAAAAAAAAGTATATTCCACATTCGAGTTTACTATGTTCTTGTTACTCTTGGGCTTGTGGAAAACTCTGGATGGTTGGATTTTTCATGCGAGCATCCAAGATTGTGGATTTCCTCGAGGAGTTTGTGAAGGTTTGGTGGTCATCTCAAGATCGAGTGGAAGCGCTCGTACTTTGTGGTGAGCTCAAGGGAAAAGAAGGCTAGATCTAAGATATAGTTCCGGGCTTTTTGTGGCACGGCCTCTCCAACGGAGATCAATGTGTTCCCAAAATACTTAAACTTGGGTATACATCACCGTGTTCTCATGTCCTTCCACCTTTGGTTAATTCAAACTTTATCTTTCCATGTTCTTCAGTTACTTCTAGCTTGTTGTCTTTGAAAGGACATGTATGCTCCCATTTGTGTATTTTTAAAGGACACATATGCACCTGAGATCAAAAGTGAATTTCAGATGTTGGACATGGTTAAGAGATTATTAGTTAGATTTGTGCCATGTGCAAATATTAAGCCACAATGTGTGCTATCTAGAACAAAATGCTTTGTTTCTAAGTTTTGTGCAACAATTCTCGCGGTGTTAGCTGCAATTTTTCTTTCCCTTTGATAAATTTCCTTCCACATAAAAGACTCGAAAGGAACACCTTTTTTTGTCACCACTCATGGCCACAATAAGAAACCAGTGGTAAAAGAAATCCAAAAAAAAAACCCAGTATTATCCATGAATGAAAGAGTCCAACTCCAAACCCCAGGCTCACGGAGCGTGGGAGATGGATCCAAAACCCTAAACTCATCCATCCATTGCCCCTTGCGGCTGAGGTCTCACCAAGCAAACCCAACCGAATCCGGTCCTCCTCACACCTCGCTACTCCCGGATGCCCGGATACCAACTCCAGTACTCCACACAAAAACACAACGAATTTATTGTACTCGTCGTAAAAAAATCACGGAAGCCACCCACCCGCCGGTCCGAACCCAGAATTTATTTTACTTTAGCCAGCACCTAGTAGTAGGACTCGCCGCCTCCACCCGCCTGCGGCATGGCGTTCCTCATCCGCGCGCCGCTCACCTACTTCAACGACGACGACGACGACGGCAGCGACGAATACGGCTCCTCGCTCTCCTCGGGCGCATCCTCCCCGTCCCTCTCCCCCTCGCCCCCCGCCGCGGCGGCCCCGGCCCCGCGCTTGCGAGCCGTCCTCGGCGCGCCGCGCGTGGCCGCGCAGCTCTCGTCCTCGGCGACGGACGATGACGACAGCGAGGGCGACCTCTTCGACGACGCCGCCGACTTCGGGGACGAGGTCCTCGAGGAGGTCTCCAACGGCTTCTTCCGCATCGCCAGGGTGCCCCCGCCGCCGCCCTCCCCCTCCGACGAAGAGGGCCCGATCTCCTCCGCCGACGACGAGGCGTCCGGGGAGAGCGGGTACTCTGGCGCGGCGGAGGGTTCCTCGGATGAGAGCTTCGCAGCTGCCGTCGACGTGTTCGATGCCGGAGCGGGAAGCAGATTGGAGGACGTCGCCGCGGGTGGCAAGGGCGCCGATGGCTCGCTGGATGGGAGCTTCCTGAGCTCCATGAGCGTTCTGGATGATGGTGAGGGCTCCGCGTTTGGTGATTTGGCAAATCTGTCGGATGGTGCCGTGATGAAGGGGGATAAACAGGGAGGTGAGGATGTTGGTGCTGACCCGGTCGACGAAGTGTTGCCCGAGTCTCCGGTTGGTGACTCTGGAGGCATCGATGATGGTGCTGCCGTGCACATTGTGGATGCTTCAGAAGGGAATACCGGAGAGTCTGAGCAGGAGGTTGCTGAATTGGCTCATGTACTGAATTCTACAGAAGAGGAATATGCTGGTTTTGAAATCATCAAACCCAAGCATGAGGTTGCTGAATTGCCGCATGTGGTGAATGCTACAGAAGCAGAAGAGACTGGTCCTGAACTTGGCAATGCTGACTCTGTTGCAAAAGATATCACCTCCGGGCATGAAGTTGTCACACATGTCGAAGGTGCCAGTCATGAACATGTTGCCACAAGAGAGCTTCATACAGATGTGGATAGCCCACATTTGGATTCTGATGGTCATAGTAATGTAGACGGCGAAACTCATGGTGATTATGAAGTTTCTGATGATCCTGCATCAATACCAACCTTTGGGACTGACAACGCTGTGGAATTCCTTGGGAAGGAAACGGAGGACAGTGTGCCTGCATCCAAGGGCACACGCTTTGGTTTGGATGATTCAGATGAGGATCAGTTGAGTGATGATTATGAAGAGGGGGAGTTGAGTGGAAAGAATATTGAGCTTTTTGATTATGCAGCTTTAGCTGAGCTTCTGAGGGCGGCTAACAGATCACCTGCAGAAGGCAAGGCCAAGGTCTTTCCAGTTGAAAAATCTGATTCCGGGCAACCGTCTCCTACCGTGGTCAGCGTTCCTAGGACAGGCATGGCTTCTGCTCCTGCGCTGGATGTGGTTGCTGACCTGGAGAGTGGAATGACTGATGAGGAGAAGAAGCTGTACGGAAAGGTAGACATGGCACGTATCAAGTATTTACGTCTTCTGTATAGGTTAGGCTATGACACCGAACATCAGGTACCTATACAAGTGCTGTATCGGCTTAGTCTTGTTGAAGGCTTTAGACGCATAAGAGTGGCAAACCACTCCTCGGAGCTTGAGAATGCCTGGAACAGGGCTTTGCAGCTGGAGGCAGAGGGGATAGATAACTTGGAATTCTCCTGCAATGTGTTGGTTCTTGGGAAGACAGGGGTGGGGAAGAGTGCAACGATAAACTCCATCTTTGGCGAGGATAAATCCAATACAAATGCTTTTCTGCCAGCAACATCTTCCGTAAAGGAGATTGCTGGGGTTGTTGGTGGTGTTAAATTTCGTGTTATTGACACTCCAGGACTTGGGACTACAGTTATGGATGAAAAATCAAACAGGAAAGTGCTCAAGTGTGTTAAGAAGTATATCAAGAAATGCCCTCCTGACATCGTTTTGTATGTCGATCGGATCGATACGGAACGGCAGGGTGCAAATGACCTATCCCTATTGCAATGTATTACCAGTGTACTAGGTCTATCAATATGGCCGAAAGTCATTATCACTCTTACTCACTCAGCAGCAGATCCTCCTGAAGGACCTAGTGGCTCTCCAATGAACTATGAGATGGCCATTACTCATCGGACTCGTGGCCTTCAGCAAAGCATCCGACAGACTACCAATGACCCTCGGATTGAGAATCCAGTGGCTCTTGTGGAGAACCATCACCTTTGTGAGAGGACCACAGAGGGTGAAAAGGTGCTTCCTAATGGCCTTATTTGGAGGCGCCTGTTCCTCCTCTTATGCTACTCACTGAAGATGGTTGCTGAGATTGATAGTCTTTCAACCCGTCGTGCTGCTTCTGCAAGCCTCTTTGGTCTCCCTCTTCAGCTGCCTCCACTTCCTTACTTTTTATCATCTTTGTTGCGATCTAGAGAGCACCCCAGGCGTGCAAGTGAGCAGAAGCTTGAGAGTGTTGACTCAGATGTTGATATTGATGAATTGCTTGATGAGGATCAAGAGGATGAAGAAGATGACTATGATCAACTTCCTCCGTTTAAGCCGTTAAGTAAATCACAGGTTGCAAAACTCTCCAAAGAGCAACAGAAATTGTATTTTGATGAGTATGACTACCGAACCAAGCTTCTCCAGAAGAAAGAGTTGAAGGAACAACGCAGAAAATTAAAAGAAATGAAAAAGAGCGAGGGAAACAATCTTGATGTACCTGAGGACAATGGTCATCCTGATGATGAGTATGACAATGATAGATCTCTTATGCCAGACTGGGCCTTGCCATCTTCATTTGATTCTGATGATCCAGTCTACCGTTATCGGTGTCTTGAACCTACAGCGAACCTTCTCGTACGTGCTGTTACGAACCCTGAAGGCTGGGATCATGATTGTGGGTTTGACGGTGTGAGCCTCCAGTACAGCCATGATGTTGCCAATGCATTTCCAGGTTCCCTGTGGGTCCAAGTTAACAAGGACAAGAGAGAATTCACCATTAATCTGGAGTCCTCAATATCAGCTAAGCATAGTGAGTATGTTTCAACGCTTGCAGGCTTTGACATACAAACCATGATGGACCAGCTTGCTTACACTCTCAGAGGAGAAACCAAATTGAAGAATACCAAGAAAAATGCCACTACTGGAGGTTTGTCCATGACTTTAGTGGGAAACACCATGGTGACCGGAGCGAAGTTTGAAGACAGGCTTTCAGTTTGTAATTGGCTAGCACTGATAGCAAATGCTGGTGTCGTGTCCATGAAAGGTGATACTGTTTACGGAGTGAATATGGAGGCGAACCTGCTTGAAAAGGACTATCCCATGGGTCACGGTCTTGCAACTTTGGGTGCGTCCCTGGTAAGGTGGCATAAAGAATGGACTATGGCTGCAAACTTGGATACCCAGTTCTCTGTGGGAAGGACTTCAAGCACGGCAGTTCATGTTGACATGAACAACAAACTAACTGGACGAGTGAACATTAGGGCCAACAGTTCAGAACATCCGAAGATTGCTCTACTAGGCATCTTTTCGGCGGCAATGTATCTATGGAACAGGATGCATCCTCGTGCAGATCCTAATTATGAGTAGCGCCAGTTAGTAGTTAGCACTGTAGTTTTGATTCCCTAACATTTTTATTCTTTTACTTGTCCCCCCTCTTGTTTGAGTTTGTAGTTCTATTAAACTTCAGCTTCCGTTCCTTATATGTCTATTTGTTTTGACATAGCTGTAAACTTTATGCACATGTATGTGGCAAATAACAGAGTAGATGCCTATGTTTTTGTTGCTCATGCTGGTGATAAATATTCCTTGTATGTATTCATGAAAAGTCTGTCATATCGTTGTGTAACTATATCTACTAGTACTTACCTGTTTAGACACAATTTGTGTGGTTATGCTTTGGTTCTCCAGCCTTTCATCCATTGTCTACCAGTTCAGATATAGATATGGCTTACCAAAACTGCATAGATATTACCACATATATAAACCCTTTATGTGTGGAAGTAGTGTGTTGAGTCTTGTTTGTGCACTGGGCTAGAATCCCTTCTAAAACGAGAAGGGCAAGCTAACCGTGCACGCACTGATCCTTCAGGCAATTTTAGGTCAATGGCATCTCGACACGTTTAACTGAAATTGACTGTATTGGCGGTTGTGTAAGGATTTCTCTTGCTGACTCTTCATGGACATGGCGCTATGAAATGGATGGAGTGGGGGCTTCGACCTGTTGTAGTCCCCTCTCTCGCCCCTCCGACTCTCTCCTGTTGATAAGCAGCTGCAACACAGGGACCTCAACAATGAGACAACACCACTTGATCTGGCATCAGTCATGTGCAGAGAGGAGGCAACGCTCAAGAAGTATTGCTGGGGTTAGCGACGGACCAAGCAGTCTAAAGTTACAGTTTAAAAGGTACAGATCGGTTGTGGGTAATCAGATGTCAAGCTAGGCCCAGGAGCATGTTCATCTGAATAATGCCCATAGATGGCATACTACTTATATGAAAATTTTAGAACACGAAAGTAGAATAGCAGATATTTGAGTTTGGGTAGATTCTGATTCAATTCTTTTCTTCAGCTAACAATTTCTAATCAATATTTACTGGATTTTTAGTCATCTGCTTTCTTTTCCTGTAGTGAAATCAAGTTGAATGAGGCTGCTGTTCTGCACTGCATGTTTACAGTGTTATCGGACTTAGGTGTGGTTGCAAGCCAACAGAGGATGTGAAGCAATGTTTTAATTTGAGTTTGATAGATCACTGAGTTATGTATTTCTTTACCTCAATATATGCGTTCCCTGTCTCCCAGTTTACCTGCTGGTTATGTTCTCTTTTTCCTACTGTGTTCCCCTCGAAGGACCAAGACCTTGGAGATGTTCTGCTAGCAAGATTTGAATAACAGTTCGGTTGTATCCAGGTCAGAGAAATTTATTCAGCCATGAATGATTTATAGTAGTACTCTGCTTCAGGCATTGTGCAGTGGTACAATCTTCTTTCAGTTCAAGTACTGTATATTATTTTACTCCTCTGAGATTTTTGTGTGGAGACTGTTTTCTGAGATGTGATACTGACGAACTAATATGCTATGGCACTTATAGTTTCAACAGGTCGGGAACACTTTCTTCAGTTTAAGCAAAAGCTTCTCACAGTTTTAAAATATTTTACCGTGTTCAAGAGTTTACGACATGTCTTCATTTATCCAGAAAAGACGAATGGGCTTGAATATATGCAACGATGCAAGCAAACTTCTTAAAAAGCGGACTTCACCGCGCCCTTAACAACAAGCTACTGATAATAGGATGTGAGATGAACCCATATAAAAACAGAACTAGTAGCAGTTAATTTAGATAGATGTCCACATTTTGAGTTTTAAGACATAATAAATAGCAGAATAAGTCTGATAGACATGCAGATTCCAAGTTTAAACTCAACGAGGTCGTCAAGGAGCAAGCCTGGCGACCAGCTCCTCCAGAACAGAGGGGCAACTGCTCCTCAGGTGCTGAAACCCATCCGACGCCATGACTGCCTTGAGGTTACCCGGAGCCGTCAGGAACTTGAAGCATGCCTTCTTCAGAGCAGCGCAGCGATGCTGCTCAGCCAGCGCCATTGTGGTCGCCACCGTGCCTATGCAGACGTGATCGCAGAGCTTCCCCTCGCAGATCAGTTTGAGTCTATCCAGGTTATACCTGTCCGCTGCGACAAGCAAATGCTGAGCTATCGCTGCCCCGTCGTCGCCCTCCTCCGTCACGGGCAGCGTGTCGGTGTAGATGAAGTGCAGCAACGCCCTGAACACTCCGGCTTCCATGTCGCTGATTTGCACAAGAGCGGCGGACTTCTCCTTCATCGGACCGAGGAGCTCTGCCTTGAAGACCGATGAGCGGGCAGCGAGGACGCACCTGTGCGCGGCGAATTTCTCGGCGCCGACCTGGAAAGTGAAATCGGCCGCCACGCCGGCGAGGAGTAGCTGTCCTAGATGTTGTTGGATGTCCGAAGGTGGCACCACCACAGACGGCTGGATCGGCTCGGTGAAGATCTTCTGTAGCACGGTGACGTCGCACCTGATGCTGAATGCGTCGTCCCTGAGGTAGAGGGATTCTTCCAAGTCCTTCCTTTTGATGAACTGAGCTAAGCCCCATGATTTTTCTTTGCTGGAGAAGGTGTGTATCTGGGTGCTGGGAAAGCTGTACGATGGCACTGGTTGCCTATCTTGGTCCAGCAGACTTATCCTGAATTCTGCTTTGACTTCATTAGCATCAGTTCGATCATAGCAGTACAGATATATGGATATCCACTCGGCGTTATCAGAGCTATCGCCGTCCGGATAATACCGCATGCACCAGCAATGGCCTCCGCCTCCAGCGGCGAATTTTTCGGAGTCAACCCAGTTGCCGTTGCCAAGCCCCTTGGTGCGGGAGTAGCCGTCTATCTTGACGACGTGCGACCCTCAAACGGCCTGCGCGACGATGGCCGACGCCGTCAGCGGCGACCCTTCAGAGCCGCCGCTGTTACTTGCCGGAGACGATGGAGAATAGGTGGACATTGCGAGTGGTGAGTGACCAGCGGAGCGCGAGTACGCAAGATGGCAGTGATTGTGAGGGGGTTCTTATGTACGGTGATGGTCGCCGTGCATTTGTGGCGCCCGACGCCCGAGCAGTCGGCGGCGTACTTAATTAACGCCGCCACGAGCAACGAGGGGACGCACGCATGCAGGAGTATTGCGTGACGCATTCGAGGAGGCGACGCTGAAAACGAGCCGCCGCGAGCATACTGCTACACCGGGCGCCCCGTGCACCCGTCCATCCAGCTTTGTTGATTTTTTTTTTCGGATAGGTTTAGGGTGTTAAATGGGATCTCACCAAAATCTCACTTCTAATTTATTTATCAAAATCTAGGTACCAATAACCTAGATACATGCGTAGGACTTGTAAACTAAAACAGAGTATCATAGCATGTAGAACTATAAAAATTAATTTAAACAAATCTGATACATAAATTTATATTGAAATTCTACATATCAATAAACATAATGTGAATTATGATGCTACAAAATGATATTATACATAGTATATATATACTACTCCTCCATCTCACAGCTTAGGGCATTTTTTTTTTTCAAATTTTCGTCAGAGCTTAAGGCGTACATATGGGAGACTCACTAGCATTCCAGTTTTACCCCTCCGATCCGCTTCCCTTATTAGCATGCATCTAAACTAATATTAAAAGACGGGGTCAGATCCAAAAGATCTGAAACGTACAATCAGATTATCCAATGGCTCACGGTTAACCCGTCTTTGGCGGCTCATCACCGCGGAGCGGAAAACACGTACATCGCTAAATACGCTTTCATTTTCCCCATCGGTAAATCGAATGCAACTTCCACATCTCTATCGCTGCCGGCCGTGAGAGCCTGCCGCCGCCTCGCCTATGTCCCGCGCGAGAGCCTGCCTCTCGCCTGCGTGTGAGGTGCCCTGCATGCCGGCTTGCACGCTGATCCACATCTTTGGCCCACGCCGCCTGCAACTCGCCGGTTGGTTTTGCGCCATGCACCGTGCCCCGCCGCTCCGCTGGAGGCGGCGTGCCATTCTAGGAGAACTGCAGCCGCGCCTACGTACGCCGGAGACCTAGAGGCCTCAGCGGCTCTGCCACCACATCTCGGTTTTCTTCGTCATCCGTTTGCAGCGTCACCGATAGCCTTATTCTGCCCTTCATCTTCCTAATCTGAATCACATAAACAGAGCAGGGTAAACACAATTTCTAATCTAAACTGTCTGATGTTTGATATTCTGGTTCTCCTATATTCAGCTGATGTATCAATTGCACACGCAGAACACCCACGGATAATACATGTGGGATCAAAAGCGTAGATTAATAAGAAGCAATAAACTGGAGATATAACGTGCATGTGCACGTGCTCGATTACTAGTGGTTATTAAAGGGCGACGACGCGCGTGCATATAGGAGTAGAGAGAACACGGTAGCCGTGCGCGAGAGAAACGAGGAGCGAATCGTTCGAGAAAGAATTAAGGAGATTTCCTTCCGTGCATACAGGGGTAAATTAGGAAACTATAGGTAGTTTTCTCCTAGCCGACCGTTCTTAATAAATGTGCCAAAAATATACGCCCTGAGCTGAGGGGTAGTTTTCTGTGCACGGTCCGTCTGTACGGAAAAAGACCCTTTTGCCCTCATCTGTTCGCAGTATTTACATGCCCTGCCACCGCTTATTGACTTTCCGTACCCGCCCGCCTGGCCCACCCCGCGTCGAGGCCACCTCTGTTTCCGCTGCCCAATTAGTTCAGTAAAGCGGCCCATGGAAAACCGACTAATCAGTTCTTCTCCGCTGATGTAAAATATTAATCCCACCTCGCTCTGTTACAATAGCTTCGACCTGTTTATATACGTCCGTGAGTTGACTCCAAATATCCACAACAACCTCTGATGTCAACAGGCAATATCATCGAAGTGGCTGCATGAACGGATTTGAACCGATAGAGAGAGTACGGCACAGCATCTTCGCAAAAAGCTGGATTTGTTGGGGTCTCATCGGGAAGAAGCTGGGGCAGCAGGGGCAGAGATCGCGTGCAAGTTCCAGCACAGGGGCACCGACCGGAGGGGCGAGCTGTGGTCTGCAAACGGGAGAGGGCTGGTCGACTGAAGCAGGCCGAGCAGTGTATACGTTTTTAACCCAGAGAAACGCATCATTGTTTGTGTTTGGTGGGAATTCGCAAATGGGGCAAGCAGTGTATACACGTAACAGAGCCAAATTTCCTAAGGCCTCGCATACATCATTGTTTGTGTTTGGTGGAACGATGCGTACCCTCCGGGACATCGGTTGCGTGTTTATATAAGCGTAGGAAATAGCCCCATACGTGGCGTACATGGTTTGTATGTGTACGTGTCGGAGTACTACTCCGTACCCGTACCCATACGATTACATACTCTAACATCCCCCCTTAATCTAAACCACGAGAGAGGTTTAGATTACGCTTAAACTCATCTAAATATTTTACAGCAAGTGGTTTGGTAAAGCCATCAGCCATCTGGTCCTTGGTAGAGATAAACTTGATGTCAAGACTGTTGCTAGCAACACGCTCACGAAAAAAATGATAATCAATCTCAATATGCTTGGTGCGGGCATGAAACACCGGATTAGCAGACAAGAATGTTGCACCTAGATTATCACACCATAAACAAGGCTTCTCTCGGAGCTTCACACCTAGTTCACGAAGAACAGCTTCAACCCATATCAATTCGGTAGTAGCATTTGCTAATGCTTTATATTCAGCCTCTGTACTGGATCTAGATACAGTGGCTTGCTTCCTGGCACTCCAAGACACCAGATTTGGACCTAGAAAAATAGAAAATCCTCCAGTAGAGCGGCGATCCTCAAGATAACCTGCCCAATCAGCATCTGAGAAAGCACTGAGAAGTGTAGAGGAAGACCTCTTAAACGTAATACCAAGCTGAGATGTGTCCTTAACATAACGAAGTATGCGTTTAGCTGCTGTCTGTTTGTCGATAGGTTTGGAACCAGCGGGGTCGTCTCCCCTGGACTACGTGTTAATATAAGGCCAAAATATGGGCCAAAGTTGTATACAATAAGGACTCCAATACACAACCGTATGGAGTACCAAAAGCATGAAATAACAATTCTATTACAAGTTCTAACACCCTCCCTTAATCTAAACCTCGTAAAAGGTTGAGATTACGCTTGAATTCATCAAGATTCTTGACTGGAAGTGCCTTTGTAAAGCCATCTGCAACTTGATCCTTGCTTGAGACGAAACGAATAGCCAGCTTGTTATTAGCAACTCTTTCTCTAACAAAATGAAAGTCAATCTCAATGTGTTTAGTACGAGCATGGAACACTGGATTAGTAGATAAATAGGTAGCACCTAAATTGTCACACCAAAGACTTGGTTTTTCCTTTAACTTAACTCCAAGTTCAGTGAGAAGAGCTTCAACCCAAATTAATTCAGCTGTAGCATTTGCTAAAGCTTTATACTCAGCCTCAGTACTGGACCGGGACATTGTGGCTTGTTTTCTGGCACTCCAGGAAACCAGATTTGGTCCAACAAATATAGCAAAATCACCTGTGGACCATCTATCATCCAGACAACCAGCCCAATCTGCATCTGAAAAGGCACTCAAAAATGTAGATGAGGATTTTGTGAAGGTGATTCCCAGCTTCAATGTATCTTTCACATACGTTTTGCAGCTGTCCAGTGTTCTGTAGTTGGAGCATGAAGATACTGACAAACCTTGTTTACTGAGAAGGATAAATCAGGGCGTGTCAAAGTCAAGTACTGTAAAGCTCCAACAAGACTTCTGTATTTAGTACTATCTTCAGGACCAAGAAGTGTACCACCTGTGAGAGACAATTGTTCTGTGGATGACAGAGGAGTAGGAGCAGACTTACAACCATGCATGCCAGCCCTGTCCAATATATCTGTAGCATATTTTTCCTGTGTCAAGAGCAAACCATTCTGTGTCCTCTTTACCTCAATACCAAGAAAGTAGTGCAATTCACCTAAATCCTTGATAGCAAAATTCTCATTTAAATCACGAAGAAGGGCAGTGATAGCATGATCAGAAGAGCCAGTGACTATGATATCATCAACATAGATCAGGACAAACATATAGATACCTGACTTGTTGAAGAGAAATAATGAAGTATCAGCCTTTGATGGTGAGAATCCAAGCTCACACAGCTTGGAACTCAGCCTAGAATACCAGGCTCGAGGTGCTTGTTTTAATCCATACAGAGCCTTGTCAAGTTTGCAAATATAGTACGGAGCGTGAGGATTTTCAAAACCTGGGGGTTGTTTCATATAGACTTCCTCTTCCAGAACACCATGTAAAAACGCGTTCTTGACATCTAGCTGCCTTAAGCTCCATCCACGAGAGACAGAGAGAGATAAAACAATTCTAATAGTAGCAATTTTCACCACTGGGCTGAAAGTATCCTCATAATCAATGCCATACCTTTGCTTGAAACCTTCTGCAACCAGTCGTGCCTTGTATCTATCAATAGAACCATCTGCCTTCTTCTTTATGCGATAGACCCATTTGCAATCAATCAAGTTCTTGTTACTACTTGGTGGAACAAGATGCCAAGTCTTGTTCTAAATGAGTGCATCATATTCCTCCTCCATAGCATGACGCCAATTTTTGTCACTTAAGGCTTCTGTAAGTGTATATGGTTCACCTGTAGAGGAGAGCATACCATATCTAACTGTACCATCAGTGTATTGCTTTGGATGACGTATACCTTTCTGCAATCGAGTGCGAACACCAGGTGGTGAATGAGATGGAGAAGCATCAGAATCGGAATTTTCATTTGAGCAATCTTCACTTGAGCTTGAGTTTGTATTTTTGAAGCTTGAAGCAGGCTCACCCCCACCGGCACTGGCCGCAGAAGATCCCCCAAAGGATTCCTGTGCGGCAGAGGACAGTGACTGCGACGGGGAGCCAGGCGCTGTTTGCTCCCGTCCTTGAGCGCCAGGTGGCGACGCGGCAGAGGACGCATGCATGCGGTCCCCAGCGAGCGTGTGTCCAGCACGCGCTGCAGCAGCGGGCGATTCGCCACGACACTGACGCGGGAGGGACAAGCTGCGGTGCTGCGGCGTTGGAGACCTGCGATGCGCACGTGGCGACGAAACAGAGGGCGACGCAGGCGAGTCAACCTGCACCTCGGGATCAGTATGTTCAGCAGAATATTCTGCAGAATCGTCTTCGTGTCCAGTGCATGTTTCGTCTTTTTCTGATTCAACTTCAACATCATTTTGTGCATCATTTTCTTCACTGTTTTCAGTGGAATTTTCTCCTGGGGCTGCATCTTCCTGTTGCACATTAGGAATAGAGACAATAGGCACAACATGGTCATTACAATTATGTGCACTCTCATGTGAGTTGGATGTGGAAGAAGGAAGAAGAAAGATTTCTTTCTTAAGAAGGGCACCGGCATTAGGACGAAGGGAAGCAAACGGAAAAACATTCTCATCAAAGACAACATCACGAGAGATATACACACGTCCTATAGATACATCTAAACATTTGACACCTTTGTGAAGAGGGCTATAACCAATAAACACACATCGGGTAGATCGAAAAGCAAGTTTTCGTTTGTTGTAAGGACGAAGATTAGGCCAACAAGCACAACCAAAAGTTCTAAGGGCGTCATAATTTGGTGTTACATGAAGGAGGCGTTCAGTGGGTGTTTCAAAATTTAGAACCTTGCTAGGAAGCAGATTTATGAGGAATGTGGCAGTGATAAAAGCTTCATCCCAAAATTTAAGAGGCATAGAGGCATTAGGAAGCAAAGCAAGACCAACCTCAACTATATGACGGTGTTTTCTTTCAGCTGAACCATTTTGCTGATGAGCATGAGGACAAGAGACATGGTGTGTGATGCCAACCTTTTGAAAGAAACCGTTTAATTTCTCATATTCACCTCCCCAATCAGTTTGCATAGTAATAATTTTCCTATGAAACTTGCGCTCAACATACTGTTGATAATTAAGAAAGGCTTGATAAACATCAGAACGCTTCTTAAGCAAATAGATCCAAGTAAATTTACTAAAATCATCGATAAAGCTTACATAGTATGCATGTTTTCCCACAGAGAGAGGAGCTGGACCCCATACATCAGAGAAAACTTGCTCCAAGGGAGCAGTGGAGACACTAGAAGACATGGGATATGGCAACTGATGACTCTTAGCTAAATGACAAGAATCACGGACATATGGAGTACTCTCTGGGGTGTAAGCTATTTTATTTCTTCTAAGAACTTGTTGAACCATAAATGAAGATGGATGTCCTAAACGACGATGCCATGTAGAGGATGACGGCTTTATTGAGATGAAAGCATGCTTGGTGGTCTCATGAAACATGGGAACCAAAGGATAGAGACCACCCCAGCAGGGGCCTCTAAACAGAACTCTTCGTGTTGCTTGGTCCTTGATTAAAAAGTAGAAAGGATGAAACTCAATAAAGACATGATTATCAAGTGTAAATCGATGAACAAATAATAGATTTTTGGATGCACTAGGAACATGAAGGATGTTATTTAGATCAAAGGAACCATGAGGAGTGCGCAAAATTGAATTTCCAATATGACTAATTTTCATACCTGTGCCTTCAGCAGTGCGGACCTGTCTTGCCCATGGTACTTGTTGGCGATGATGAGCTTACTCAGCTCGCTGGTGATGTGATCGGTTGCCCCTTTGTCAGTATACCAGTTTGTGTCAACACCATATGAGGCAAGATTTGCCACCTTCTCACCATCATCTTTGTTCTTCTTATCATCTGAGTAGCGCCACCAACACTCACTGGCGGGGTGGCCATGCTTCTTGCAAATCTGACAGTTAGTGTCCACGTACTTGGTTGGTATACGATCTGGGCGACGTCCACCACCATCGTTGCGACGATAGCGGTCACCCCCAGAATCATCTCGGCGTCTATCACGACGATCATCACGACGGTCACCGCGGCGCTCATCCCGGCGCCACTGTCCACGATCATCATCTCTGTTACGGTAACCACCACCTCCACGGTAAGCACCATGATCAGGGCTGCAGCCACGAGGAGGAGGGCTGCGGCCACGAGGTGGAGTACGGCCACGTGGGCGCTCAGCACCATGGCGAGCAAGGTTTGCCGAGGACACAAATTCACCGTTTTCTTCAACTCCATTGCGCATGCCATAAGAACACAACTGCTCGTAAAACTCATCAAGAGTAGTGCCTGGATTTCCATTGACAGAAGTAATTAAGGCATTATATTCCCCCTTATCTAGACCATGGAGCAAATAACCAAGCATCTCATCCTCTTCAACAAGCTTACCAAGGGCTGAAAGTTCCGAGGCAAAGCTTTTCATCTTGGTGTAGTAGGTGTCGGCTGTCATGGTGAGCTTTTTTGTATCGTTGAGTTTCTCACGAAGATGCTGAGCTTTGGTGCGGGACGCCGTCTTGAACATGGCATTGATGGCCGGCCATGCTTCAGCAGTGGAGGTCACGTCAAGGAGATGTGACAGGATATCTGGCGACAGCGTGTTGAGGAGGAACCGAAGAACCTGCTGGTCACGTGCAAGCCATGCAACGTAGGCAGGATTTTCAACCTGAATTTTCTTCTTCTCAAAATCTTCAGCTTCGACGGTCTTGGCGGGGGCGATCTCAGTACCTTCCAGAAGTGCCATAACATTGGCACCACGAAAAGCAGTAAACACAAGAGCCTTCCATAGCAAAAAAATTCCACGAGTCAACTGTTGTGCAGGGGGAGAGCCAAGGGCAGCAGCCAACACAGAACTTGAACCAGAGAGGCTCATGGCGACGTAGGAAAGATCGGTCTGAAACGGATCTAGTGATGTGAATTCTGGGGCAGATCTTGGGATGGTGTTGAGGTGTGTCTAGGCAGGGACGTAGTAGGCTAGAGTTCTTTTGGGATTGTTGTATTTTTGGGCAGCGATCAGCGACAGGAGGGCTGTGGCGACGGCCTGATTGTTGTTGTATGGCGGCGATGGCGACTGACGGGAATCAGTAGTGACGGCGGCCTGGATTGTTTTTGGGTTGTCGGTTGTAGCGCGAGGGCAGCAGATGATCTGTAGCGGTTGCGCGATTTGTGGCGGCGGCGGCGATGCTGAAGGTCAGCGATGTCGCGGCGGCGGCAGCTACGATGTCGGGGAAGAGCTACGCTCTGATACCGTGTTTGTCGATAGGTTTGGAACCAGCGGGGTCGTCTCCCCTGGACTACGTGTTAATATAAGGCCAAAATATGGGCCAAAGTTGTATACAATAAGGACTCCAATACACAACCGTATGGAGTACCAAAAGCATGAAATAACAATTCTATTACAAGTTCTAACACTGTCCAATGAGCAGTAGTAGGAGCATGAAGATACTGGCAGACCTTGTTCACAGAAAACGACAGATCTGGCCGTGTAAGGGTGAGATACTGAAGAGCACCAACAATACTGCGATACTGAGTACTGTCATCAGGACCTAGAGGAGTACCTTCATGCAGAGAAAGAGGCTCATATGGAGACAGCGGAGTAGGGGCAGACTTACAATCAAGCATACCAACTCGAGTAAGAATGTCAGTGGCATATTTTTCTTGAGTAAGGAGTAGCCCATCATGAGTGCGTTTCACTTCAATACCAAGAAAGTAATGAAGATCTCCCAAATCTTTTATAGCAAAGTGAACATTGAGGTCCTTGAGCAAAACTGAGATAGCATCATCTGAGGAACTTGTCACAATGATATCATCAACATAAATGAGAACAAAGATGGTAACACCAGACTTGTCATATAGAAACAACGAGGTGTCAGCTTTAGACGGAAGAAAACCAAACTCATGCAATTTGGAGCTCAACCGAGAATACCATGCACGAGGAGCCTGTTTTAACCCATAAAGAGCTTTGTCCAACTTGCATATATGACGAGAAGCATCAGGATGTTCAAAACCAGGTGGCTGTTTCATATAAACCTCCTCTTCCGGAACACCATGAAGAAACACGTCCTTGACATCTAGTTGCCGAAGACTCCAACCACGGAAAATAGAAATAGAGAGAACAATTCTAATAGTGGCTATCTTGACAACAGGGCTAAAGGTGTCTTCATAATCAATGCCATACCTTTGCTTGAACCCCTTTGCAACCAACTGTGCCTTGTAACGATCAATAGTACCATCAGCACGTCTTTTGATACTATAAACCCACTTGCAATCAATAATATTTTTCTTGGAGCTTGGAGGAACAAGAGTCCAGGTCTTGTTTAACATAAGAGCATCATACTCATCTTGCATAGCAGCACGCCAATGAGTGTCATTGAGAGCATCAGGCAAATTTCGAGGTTCACCTGTAGAGGAGAGCATGCCATATCGTACAGTACCATCAGTGTATTTTTTTTTGGATGACTAATACCTTTTTGCAAGCGAGTACGAGGTCCTGGTGGTGTCGGTGGTGCAGCGGCAGACGCACTAGAGGCAGCCACAGAAGATCCTGCAGAATCAGCAGGAGACAGCGCACCAGGGAACACAGCAGGGAACGCCACAGATGATCCTGGGGCGACAGAGCCGTCACTGTTGGACGGCACATCGCGGTCTGGGGAGGCAGCGAGGCTCTTTGCACCACGCGTCAAAGGCGGAGTGGAGGAGGGCGGGGACGCGGGCGACAGAGGCGTGCGCGCAACAGCGCCTTGGCCAGGCGCGGGGCACGAGGTCGCGGGACCGCGCGACGTCCCAAGAGAATCAGCGCCGGGAGCGGCGCCCTCGGGATCGGAGCGACCAGGGGAATGTTCCCCTGAATCTTCCTCGATTTCAGTGTCATTTTCATCACTTTGCAAGCTGATTTCAACATAGGATTCTGGAGGCTGTGGAGCATCATTTTGCATCAAATTTTCACCAGCTGCTGCATCTACCTGTGGAGCATAAACAGGAGGAACACAAATAGGCACAATAGTAGACATATGATCATCAGTAGCTTGAGCAACCTCATTGAGAGTGGGTGTTGGAAGGAGTAAAATTTCTTTCTTAAGAAGAGCATCGGCATTAGGATGAAGTTCTTGGAAGGGAAACACATTCTCATAAAAAACTACATCACGAGATATGTAGACACGGCCTGTGGAGACATCTAGGCATTTAACACCTTTATGGAGGGGACTATAGCCAAGAAAGTTTGGAACGAAAAGCTAGCTTCCTAGTATTATAAGGACGAAGATTAGGCCAGCAAGCACAGCCAAAAGTTCTAAGAGCATCATAATTTGGTGTAATGTGAAGAAGACGTTCAGTGGGAGACTCAAGATCAATGACTTTGCTAGGGAGTAAATTTATGAGAAAGGTGGATGTGAGAAATGCTTCATCCCAATATTTAAGAGGCATGGAGGCATTAGCAAGTAATGCAAGACCAACTTCAACAATATGACGATGTTTTCTTTCAGCAGAACCATTTTGTTGATGGGCATGTGGGCATGAAACATGATGTGTAATACCAGCTTTTTGGAAGAAGGAATTGAGTTTCTCATACTCACCCCCCCAATCAGTTTGCATAGTAATAATTTTCCTATCAAACTTGCGCTCAACATAACTTTTCCAATTCAGAAAAGCTTGATAAACATCAGAACACTTTTTAAGCAAATAGATCCAAACAAACTTGCTATAGTCATCAATAAAGCTTACATAATAGGCATGTTTCCCAACAGAAATAGGTGCAGGACCTCATACATCAGAAAAAACTTGTTCAAAAGGAACAGTGGATCTACTGGTGGAGATGGGGTATGGCAACTGGTGACTCTTAGCTAACTGACAAGAATCACAGACATATGGAGTAATTTCTGGAGTGTAAGCTATCTTATTTCTTCTAAGAACTTGTTGAACGACAAACGAAGATGGATGTCCTAAGCGACGATGCCATGTAGATGATGATGGCTTTATTGTGATGAAAGCATACTTGGAGGACTCGGCGGAGATGGGCATCAAAGGATAAAGTCCTCCATAGCAGGGACCTCTAAACAGAATGCGTCGTGTTGCTTGGTCCTTAATCAAAAAGAAGAAAGGATGGAAATCAATAAAGACATGATTATCAAGAGTAAACCGATGAACAGATAATAAACTTTTAGAGGCACTTGGGACATGAAGGATATCATGCAGATTGAAGGAATTATGAGAGGTGTGCAAAACTGAATGACCAATGTTACTAATATGCATACCTAAGCCTTCAGCAGTGCGAACACGATCATGTCCATCATACTTGTCGTGAGTATGGAGCTTGCTCATCTCACTGGTGATGTGGTCGGTGGCGCCAGTATCATAATACCAGTTGGTGTCGACTCCAGTGAAGTTGGCACCTCTGTTCCCACGGTCTCCATCACCACGGGGATCATCGCTGTAGCGCCACCAACAATCACGAGCGGGGTGCCCATGAATGTTGCATATCTGACATGTGGTGTTTACGTACGGGGTGGGCTGACGGTCATGCCTACCGCCACGCCCACCTCGATCCCTCCGATCTTCATCATCACGACGACGAGGGAGCTCGTCGTCATAGCGGCGCCCCTGGTAGCCGCCACCATCGCGGCGGCCCTGATCATCGCGACGGTCGCGATAGTCACGACGATCACGGTAGTCCTGGCGGCCGCGGTCATCACCACGGCCCCGATCATCATAGCACGGACGCTCATCATAGCGCGGGCGCTCGTCTTACTGCTGCTGGCGAGGACGATCCTCCTGACGCGGCCGGTCATCCTGACGTGGCCGATCAGGTCCGCGGGGAGGTGCACCACCACGACGCGCCACGTTGGCCGAAGAGGTGAAGCCCTCCTCGGTCTTGTGCATGCGGTCATACGCCTGGACCTGAGTAAGCAGATCGTCGAGGGTGGTGCTGGGGTTGGCGTTGACAGCGGTGCGGAGAGTGTTGTAGTGGCTGCCGAGGCCCTTGAGGACGTACCAGATCAGCTCATCAACGTCGAGAGATTTCCCTGCAGCAGTCAACTCAGAAGAAATAGCTTTCATCTTAGCAAAATATTTGTCGGCAGAGAGGTCGTTTTTGCGGGTGTCGTTGAGGGCAGAGCGCAGTTGCTGCACCCTGGTCTTGGAGGTGGAAGACACGTGGGCGTTGATGGCAGCCCACGCCTCAGCTGAAGTCTCGATCCCAACAACATGTGCGAGCACGTCGGGGGAGAGGGCGTTGAGGATCCAGCGGAGTACCTGCTGGTCACGCGAGATCCAAGCAGCGTACTCGGGATTTTCAATAGTCACCTTCTTTTTGTTGATGTCCTCCGTCTCCAGGATCTTCTCTGGCGCCTCCTCGTTCCCTTCAACAAGGTCGAGGACACGAGCACCACGGAGAGCCGGGATGACGAGGGCCTTCCAGATAAGCGCGTTTTCACGCGTGAGCAGCTGCGAGGGTGGAGACCCAAGCGCGGCAGCGAGCACGGTGGCCAAAGCAGAGGACGATGATGACATCATAGTTGATGCAGGATGAAGACGTGGCAGCGAAGCTGCGATGTGATCGTATGAGGAGGCGGTCACGGCAAAGAATCAGAGACCCGATGCGGCGACAGCAGGCTTGACGTAGATCTTCAAAGGCGTATTGTGATCGTTGGGCTTGATGCAGCAGTACAGGGAGTACAGCAGCAGAGAGGACGTGGTCGTAGATTGATTTTTTGGTCTTGGGTCTTGGATCGATGCAGTACAGGGACAGCAGCAGATCGAATCTTGGGTCTTGGGGATTGAGATCGACACAACACCAGAAGGTTCTAGGACAGCGACAGATCAGATCTTGGATCGTGGGGCTTTTTTTTTGTATCGTGTTGTTTTGATCTTGGCCCGACTGCAGCGTGCGACAGCGGCAGGCTAAGACAACGGCGGGGTCTTAGGGTTTTTTTCTCTTGGGCAACTAGAGCGCGGAAGAGGACGGCTCTGATACCATGTTTGTATTTTGTGGAACGATGCGTACCCCTCCGGGGCATCGGTTGCGTGTTTATATAAGCGTAGGAAATAGCCCCATACGTGGCATACATGGTTTGTATATATACGTGTCGGAGTACTACTCCATACCCGTACCCATACGATTACATACTCTAACAATCATAAGTCTACATAGGCTGCACACCGAAGGACGCACAATATGAGAAAAATCAGATTCTGCTAAAAAAGTAGAAAAATTCAGATCCTGAAGTAGAGAAGAAAGACTTATTTCTTCCGATATAAATGATTTTAAGTAGTGGAATACTCTAGGTTCTACAAAATATATTCAATAAAGAATTCTTACCATTCGCGAGACAACTTTTGTCTCCCGGTGCAACGTACGGGTATTTTTGCTAGTGAGTAGCCTAAGTCGTATCACATCCGTTCCTTGCATGTGTTATTGTGGATTTTTTTTTACTTCAAATCTTGTAAAATGTTCAATGCAAATATATATGTGTCATAAATTTTACTCCCTCTGATCTATAATAAATGTCTCTGATTTAGTGTAAACTATGAATTGGAGGTAGTATTTTAAATTTGGGGCATGAATTTTATTAATCTTGTGATATGAATTTTACTTGAAATCTTGTGGCATATTAGATACAACTATACAAGTAATCTACTCACTTTTTTTCAAATTAACTGACTCGATTTTGCCTAAAATTTATCTATTTAAACATTAAAACACGTAAACATCTATATGTATCTAGACAATACTAAGTCAATTAATTTGCAATCTTTTTGTTTCGGACACAGAGAGTAGTACGACAGCCCAGGGCCCATGTTGGCTAAGGGCCCATATTTTGTGTATATACGCAGATTCACTTCAGAGCCATAGCCCAAAGCTTCAAGGACCCATTCTCTCATTTTGCCCAGGCGCCAGAAACAGTTGAGCAGGTCCTGGATGTAAAATTTTACTCAAAAAAAAAAGGTTTTGGATATAAATGGTACTTAAACGGCATCCGCAATTCCTGTTTATTCAACTTGTTAGTTTTTTATTTTTAAAAAACAAATTTTATTAAACTAGACTACTAATAAATTGTATTATGCGGGATTAAGTGGTGTGCCACTTACATCCCTCCTGATCATACCTGCTAAACCAATTTAGACACGTGACCTCGTTTATTTCTTCTTTACTTCTAGAGCTGAGCCGCTGATGTTGTCCAATCTACCGATAAGGAAAACAAAAGTGCAGATTGAATCAGATGCTCGGAGGAGCAACCTCTCTTTGCTATTCTGCCTACAAAATTTCCGTTGTAAGTAGGGTGCAGAGATTTCATTCAACGTGAGCGCCGTTCTACTCAGCTTCAAGCAATGTGCGGTGGTACAACCTTTTTTGAATTTAACTACTCCTACTTCCTTCGACCCAAAACAAGAGTCTCTGATTTAATACAATTTTTATTAAATCAACAACCCTTACTATGGATCAGAGGGAGTACTCTATATATCAACCTAGGTTTTGAAAAAATAGCACTTATCCTTGGTAGACACCCAGACTGACCGGTGGGTCCTGATGTTAGACTGTCGTGGCACAAGGCGACGGTCGCAGACAGACGGCTGTTAAATGCACTATCAAAACCCTAAATCCCCGTTTTGACACCTTTTGAGCCACGGTTGCTCACTCGCTCGTGTAGGCTAAATCAATGGTGATGGCGAATTCACCCAATGCGAGCTCTCGCGGCGGCGCAAGGACCAACAGCGGAGACGCGGTGGAGAGGTGGCCAGAGTCCCTGAGGACTTGGACTGGTGCGAGAGCTCGAACCCGACCTCCAAGAAGGGGTTTTCGCTGATGATGTCGGTCGCGGCAGCCCCAAGCAAGTTCTGGAAGGAGCATCTGATGCGTTGACACCGCTAGGCATCCTCTTTCGTTGACTGCACCATGTAATTTAGCTTCTCCTCTCTCTCTCTCTCTCTCATTGATTTCAAACATTTGTTGCTAGGGAATTTGAAATTAAATTTTCTTTTGTCAACATGCCTAGTTTGGATGATGATGTATTGAAAGTGAGGTTCAATTTAGAAACTCGAGATATTTTAGAGCGCACATTGGGAAAATCAAGACATCACTTACCTAAACTTTTTAGCTATGATTGAGGGAGAGGAATATAGATTGCCTGACAACATGTATTAATTTAAAAAAGAGGGCACATGGATTGCATGGATGGAATTAGTTGATGTTATGGTTAATACGGGGAAAATGCTTGAGTAGTATGAGGAGAAGAAGTGTCAGTTTGACTTTAATTAAAGGAAAAAAGAACTATCTTTAGACAGTAACACTTCATCAGTAGAAGAACATATTCCTATATTAGAAATTGAAGTGCATGTAGTTTATATAGTGGATGATGACGGTGTATGGTTTCCAAACCGAGAACGTCTATAGTTAACTGAACATTCGGAGATGTTGTACTTGCTCACCCAACAGAGCAACAATCTACAAAATAATAAGGGTATTATTCAAGTTGAAGATGGTGATTATTTATTGACCCGTAAAGAAGAAGATCAAACTTACTACTATTCAAGAAGAGGAAGGATAATTGCACGAGGATTCACAAGAAATGGCAGGTTCATAAGAAATGGCAAATGATTAAGAAGATGTTGAAATTGATATGAGTGAGTATATACCTAAAGAACATGCTGAAGCCAATAGGAAATAAGAAGAGCTCAGCTAGAAGTTAGTGGATACGAAGAAGTGGAAGAGGAAGGATCCATTGCAAAATTTTCAAGGTGAAACAGAACCTAAAGATATTTTTGACAATTCAAATGGCTTAGATGATGATAGTGGCTACCTTCCAGTGTCTATTGTTGGGCTAGTGGGGAAGAATAAACAACCAGTGAGGAAAGTGCCAACAAGAAGGTCTTATTACATTCAAGAGAGTACAACACTAGAAAATTATTTGCCTTCTGATGATGATGGTACAATTGGGGATTTGGATCTAGAGGATGATGATTGGTTTGAGGAGTTGTCTTGGGCTTTACCAATAGGAAGAAAAAGTAGGGCAAAGAAGAAGAAGCCAAGAGTTGGGTAGAGAATAAAATCCAACTAGAAGGATACATTCGTCTGTCGAAGTGCTTCCTTGATGTATACTAGTTTAGGAGAGCATTGTAGACACTACACATTCCACAACTTAGGAATTTTAGATACCATAGTGCTTGCAAGGATATAATTATAGAAAATTGTACAAAAAAGGGATGTCCCATTTATATGTTTTGTTCATAAATTAAGGGTGAGAAGACTTTATACCTAAGGAAGATGCACAAAGAGCATACGTGCAACACGTTAGGGAGAGGCTACAAGGTCACAAATAAATCCATAAAAATATCTCTAGTATTCTTCGAGTAATCTTAAAATGCTAAACATATCCATCAATGTATATTAGTATTTTTAGTAACTTTTCGTGACTAAATAAATCCATGATAATAGCTCTTGTATTTTTCCATCGAATTTTAGATTAACCAATAAATATATAAAACCGTCTCTAGTATTTGTGCGAGTAGTGTTAGATGAACAAAAAAAAACTTTGAAAATATCTCTAGATTTTCTTTGAGTAGTTTTATATGACCAACTAAATGCATGACACCATATCTAATATTTTTCAACAAATTTAAGATGAAAAAATAAATCCATGAAAACATCTCTAGTATTTGATACGTCGGAAACGTATCTATAATTTTTGATGCTCCATGCTTGTTTAGTATCTACTTTGTTTTTCTTTGTCTACACTTTGAGGTGTTTTTATATCTTTTCTGAAACTAACCTATTAACAAGTTGCCACGGTGTCTGTTGCCTGTTTTCTTCTGTTTTTGGTTCTAGAGAGGCAGAAAATCAATATTCTCGGAATTGGACAGGACAAAAGCCAAAGTCAATAACTTTCCGTGGGGAACAAGAATTTACAAGATGAGACGGAGACGCAAGCCAGGGCGGCCAGACCCCCCTAGGCGCGGGTGGGCCCTGCCCCGCGCCTAAGTAGGGTGTGGGGCCCCTGGCCGCCTCCCAGCCTCGCCTCTTCGCCTATAAGAAGCCTCCGATGGAGAAACCCTAAGAACCCGATCAATATTCCACGAAACCTTCTATAGCCGCCGCCACCATCGTCCCTAGATCGGGGGGGTCTGAAGTTCTCCCCGGCACCCTATCGGAGGGGAGATCATCCCAGAGGCCTTCTCTCCGGTATGATGCGTGAGTAGTTCCACCTTGGACTATGGGTCTATGTAGTAGTTAGATGGTTGTATCTCCTCCTTTGTGCTTTCATGTATAGATCTTGTGAGCTCCGTTCATGATCAAGATCTAACCTATTTGTAATCATGCATGTTGTGTTTGCGGGGATCCGATGGATATTGAGATTATTATGTTGGTTTGATTAATGGTATTGTCTTTATGATTCTATCATGTATGTGTTGTTTGTGATCTTGCATGCTCTCCGTTGTTAGTAGGTATCTTGGCTAAGTAGTTGCTAGTGACTCCAAGAGGGGGTATTTATGCTCGATAGTGGGTTCATGCATCTAGTTTCCAAGGGAAGTGACAAAAATATCTTCGGTTGTAGATGTGATGTTGCTACTAGGGAGAAAACAACGGTCTCTTGTTCATGGAACATGTGGACAGTTTACCTTACACACTTTGCTTAAAGTAGTTGTCTGGTGCTTGCAAATTAATACTGTAGGGGGTTCGGATGATAACCTGAAGGTGTACTTCTAGTCATAGATGCAGTTGGATGGCGGTCTATGTATCTTGTTGTATTTCCCAATCGAATCACATAGGATCTTTCTGACTAGTATTGCATTGTTATGCCTTGCTCAGTTCCTGTCAATTGCCCTGCTTTAATTTGTTTACCCTTCATGCCATGTTGTTTATCTAAGAAGAACACCTCTAGTGAACTATGGACCCCGGTACAATCTTTACCATTGATGCATCTTCCACTATTACTTGTTTACTTGCTGCAAACCACCATTACCTTCCACACCGTACGTTTAATCCTTTTTTACAGCAAACCGGTGAGCTTGACAACCTTACTGTCTAGTTGGGGAAAGTCTTGAGTTTGTGTTGTGCAGGTCTCCGCGTTGCTTGCAACACCTGTGTGGCGTTTCCTTCCTCCTACTGGTTCAATAACCTTGGTTTTTTACTGAGGGAAAATTGCTGATGTGCTTCTTCACACCTTCCTCTTGGGGTTCCCAACGAAGTGCTAATCAGCACCATCAAGCTATTTTCTGGCGCCGTTGCCGGGGAGGCTAAGGACGTCTTCACTAGGGGAGTCTTTCACTTCCTTTCTCTTTACTTTGTTTCTAGTTTGCTTTGTTTTCTTTTGCTTGGTTTTGTTTGCCTCTTTTCAAAAACCAAAAAAAATAGTCTAGTTTGATTTGCTTGATTTATTCAGAAACACAAAAAATAGTTCCTACTCTAGTTGCCACCTTGCTCTAACTCACCATGTTGTTCCCCAAGTTCACCCTGAAAGATCTTGCAGCAGGTAGTGGATCCATAATTGGGAAAAATAATATTGAAGAATTCTTTAATCATGTTAGCAAGCGTGAGGATATTGAGGATAGATCTATAGCAGAACTTTCTCCTAATTATGAGATTGCTGCAGCTTCTTTAGTTCATATGTTGGAGGCTAGGTTTGTTAGCCTTAACCTTTTCATACAATTCTTGTTCTTAAAACTAAAAGAAGAAGAGAATGCTGAAAAGAGAGAATTCATCCTTGAAACTTTATTAAAAGAATTCCATGATGTTGCTAGGGAGGCCAAAAAGGTCTTTGAGCGTTTCAATATGCTAGGCTCAAGTGTAGATGTTGTGGGTATTTCTGATAAAACTAAGCCTAGAGAAGAATTTAAGATACCCATACCCTTTAAGCTTGTTGGAATGCATGAAGCCATTGAAAAGAATTTTGATTGGATTGCTCCTGAAAATATTTTTGATGAAAGTAGTAGACCTAAGAGAGATGAGAAGGGATCCTCCAAAACCCATTTGGATAAGATACCTTTCATAGTTGAAGACTTTGCAAGTATTGATGTTAGTGCTTCTTCATTTGAAAAAACTTGATTCTTCTTGTTTCTTGTGCCTAACTTAAAGGCGTTAAATAAAAGTACTTGTTGGGAGATAACCCAAAAGTTTCCTTGAGTCTTGAAAGTTATTACTTCAGTAATGACCTCTCCTTATCCTTTTTGTTTGCTTTTTGTGCCAAGAATAACCTCTAATGAGAGGGAAGTAAGATTTGGGGAGTTGCTGTCCCGAAACAGATTTCTGTCCTCCACCAAAAACAATTGTGAGGAGTCTCTGTAACTCGGATTGATCTGAAAATTTACGAATACATCCCCCGGTATATTAGATAACTTTCGTTAGTTCAACACTTTTTTATTTGAGCAACATAAGATGTTCGAAAAAATCGGTTTCTACCTGATGGTCTGTTTTGATAGATTTCTGCCATTATTTGCATTTGCTTCTTATTGATTCCTTTTTGAGTTCTCTTTAGGTGAATTCAGCTTTTTGAAGGAGTTGCTACAGTAGCTTGTGTTTTTAGTGAAAAGCCTTGTTGTTCCAAAGCTTTGCCAGAGGTCTAATATCTTTTGAATAAGCTAATGTTGCTAATGAAGATTGTGTGAAATTTTGTATGAAGGAAAAATTTTAGGTGTAGAGAGAGAATGATGCAATGAGATGAAGAATGGACAAAAGATCAAGCTTGGGTATGCCACCCTGATGTCACCCAAAGAAATATCCAAGAGGTACAAGAGTCAAAGCTTGGTGATGTCCAAGGCATCCCCTTCTTTATTAATAGAAAGCTCAGGTCTGTCTAGACACTTCGTTTTTATTGTTTCATGCACAGTTGAGTTGTTCTTGGAGCGTCTTAGTTTTCTTTTGGTTTGCTTAGTTTGTTTAGTTGGCTTGAATAAAGTAGTTTGAACCCCCGTTCTCGTTGTGTTGTTTGCAAATAGGTTGCTTGGTGTTGGAAAGGAGTAGTAAGTTCTTGCTTGTAAGTGCAAGAGGAGCTTGCATTGACTATGACTTAGACTTTAGCATGACATGCTAGGTGTTGTTTTGACCTTATGCTTAGTGATTATTGTTGCATCATGTCTTGTTCCAAACAATTGGGATTGCTTAGTGTGCCTTGAAGAAATTATGCGTTGTTTTAGCATGCAAAAGCATATTATTGTGGTATTCTCCTTTGATGTTTTGCTTGGGTTAACTTGGCACATTCTCACACCATGTTATGACTATTAAAAGTCACCATAGCCTCTATGGTCATTTAGTCCTTGACTTGTAGTACCACTCTATGCTTTGATTAGTAATGATTTGTTGTACTGCATGATTATGGCCATTATTGCTCTCTTAGTTGGTTGCTCCCAGTCTTTTGCTAGCCTCCACTTGTATGAGTAAGCTCTACTCATGCCTCCAACTCCCAAGAAACCAAGTTTTTCTAAAGTGTCCACTATAAACTCCTATGCGTGGTGTGTTACACCATTCGAAGTATATTTTTGTTTTTAGCTATCTTCCAATTAAAAACTATTTGGTTATGTGAAAACTTAGTGATTAAAGCCCTCTCAAATTGATGGCACACTTTATATTCTTTGCCCCTAATAAACTTGAACCATTGTGTCTTCTATGTTGTATATGCTTGCTCTTATATGTTGGAATTAGCAGAATCGTGCTATCACGGGGAACGTTTTCAACATTGCACTTGTACTTTGTGCTCAGTTGATATCATGCTCTTTTGTCTATGGATGTCACCGGTGTGAAATAAAGAGGGAACTTGTAAGTCCATGGAGTTTGTATTTTGTGTTTAAAAAACACCTGGACCTCTAGCCTAAGCCATGACTAATCATGGTGGAAACTTGCAGCATCACCATAGTGAGCTATCTATGAAGCATCCTCAATAAAAATCTATGCATATGGTAAATAAAAAGATCGATGAGATGCTCATTGTCTGATTGCCTTGTCATTTTGGTTATGGGATAGCTCCTGTACCATGTGTAAGGGGTACCCCATTGGCGGTTCTCTATGATATGCAAATACTTACAATGACAAGAACTTGCAGGTGACTGAAGTTCAGTAGCATGAGCTGTGGCCCTCGTATTCAAGGGACTTGAGATTGCCAACTTATACTTTGTCAAGCATATACTCGATCTTTGTTTACTTTAACCTTAACCATTTCAAGATGCTTATGATAGGGGCAATGAGGGCTGGAAGCTAACAAGTACCATAATTTTTGGAAGCTCTTGTTGAAACTTGAAATCCCTGCTTCCTTTATAAAAGGCTTTTCTTCCACCATTATTTGAGTCTCCACCTTCTACCTTTAGGCATCATTAAGAGAGCATAGTTGTCATTCTGTGTGCAGTGTTCCAAAGCTTATTGATTGATGCATATTGTGATATTACTTGGTCTTGTGCTACTTGTTTCTAGTCACCCTTGTGAACTTTGAAGGTGTCCTATGCATATATTTGCTACTCTATGAGGGACAAGCTAAATGCACTATGCCATGTTTTCTGTATGTGAAACAAACAAACGTTCTTCAATGCATGTTATTCATGATCTTTGTTTGTAGCCTTTTATGTTGCATGCATAGTTACTATGTCCTATTGTTAGAACTCCATCTTTCATGCACATGTTTAGAGTTCTTTGATCCCAGCTTTCAATGCTTGCAAATGGTTAGATCTTCATTGTGAAGGTGCATGTCACCTCAAAAATTATTCTTTTTATCACTTACCTACTCGAGGACGAGTAGGAGTTAAGCTTGGGGATGCTTGATAAGTCGGAAACATATCTATAATTTTTGATGCTCCATGCTTGTTTAGTATCTACTTTGCTTTGCTTTGTCTACACTTTGAGGTGTTTTTATATCTTTTCTGGAACTAATCTATTAACAAGTTGCCATAGTGCCTGTTGCCTGTTTTCTTCTGTTTTTGGTTCCAGAAAGGCAGAAAATCAATATTCTCGTAATTGGACGGGACAAAAGCCAAAGTCAATAACTTTCCGTGGGGAACAAGAATCTAGAAGATGAGACGGAGACGCAAGCGAGGGCGGCCAGACCCTCCTAGGCGTGGGTGGGCCCTGCCCCACGCCCAGGTAGGGTGTAGGGACCCTGGCCGCCTCCTAGCCTCGCCTCTTCGCCTATAAGAATCCCCCGATGCATAAACCCTAAGAACCCGATCAATATTCCACAAAACCTTTTGTAGCCGCCGCCACCATCGTCCCTAGATCGGGGGGATCTGAAGTTCTTCCCGGCACCCTGTCGGAGGGGAGATCATCCCGGAGGCCTTCTCTCATGTATGATGCGTGATTAGTTCCACCTTGGACTATGGGTCCATGTAGTAGTTAGATGGTTGTATCTCCTCCTTTGTGCTTTCATGTATAGATCTTGTGAGTTCCGTTCATGATCAAGATCTAATCTATTTGTAATCATGCATGTTGTGTTTGCGGGGATCCGATGGATATTGAGATTATTATGTTGGTTTGATTAATGGTTTGTCTTTATGATTCTATCATGTCTGTGTTGTTTGTGATCTTGCATGCTCTCCGTTGTTAGTAGTTATCTTTGCCAAGTAGTTGCTAGTGACTCCAAGAGGGGGTATTTATGCTCGATAGTGGGTTCATGCCTCTAGTTTGCAAGGGAAGTGACAGAAATCTCTTCGGTTGTAGATGTGTTATTGCTACTAGGGAGAAAACAATGGTCTCTTGTTCATGGAACATTTAGACTATTTACCTTACACACTTTGCTTAAAGCAGTTGTCGGTTGCTTGCAACTTAATACTGTAGGGGGTTCGGATGATAACCTGAAGGTGGACTTCTAGTCATAGGATCTTTCTGACTAGTATTGCATTGTTATGTCTTGCTATATTCATGTCAACTGCCCTGCTGTAATTTGTTTATCCTTCATGCCATGTTGTTTATCTAAGGAAAACACCTCTAGTGAACTATGGACCCCGGTCCAATCTTTACCATTGATACATCTTCCATTATTACTTGTTTACTTGCTGCAAACCACAATTACCTTCCACACCGTACGTTTAATCCTTTGTTACAGCAAACCGGTGAGCTTAACAACCTCACTGTCTCCACGTTGCTTGCAACACCTGTGCGACGTTTCTTTCCTCCTACTGGTTCGATAAACTTGGTTTCTTACTGAGGAAAAACGGCTACTGTGTTGCTTCACACCTTCCTCTTGGGGTTCCCAACGAAGTGCTAATCAGTACCATCAGTATTGTTTGAGCAATTTTAGTTGAGCAAATAAATATTTTAAAATATATCTAATATTATTTCAATAATCCTAGATGAACAATAAATCCATGAAATTTATCTAGTATATTTGAGTAATTTTGATGACAAAATAAAATTATTGAAATATATCTCGTATTTTTTGAGTAACTTTAAATGACCAAATAAATCACTAAAAATATCTAGTAATTTTTGATGATTAAGTAAATTAATGAAAATATCTCTAATATTTTGTAGTAAATTTAGAAGGCTCAATAAATCCAACAAAGTACCTTTAATACTTTTTTAGTAATTTCATATTGTTAAATAAATTCTAGAAAATATATTTTGTATTTTATGGAATTTTGTTGAATAAATAAATTTAAAATTATCTCTAGTATTTTATGAATGATTTTGGAAAAATAAAATTTTCAAAAACTATATCCATTATTTTTTGAATACTGTAGATGATCAAATAAACCCATGAAAATATATCTGGTATTTTTCATGTAATTTTAGATGAACAAATTAATCCATGAAATTAGCTCTAGTATTTTTTGGTAGTTTTGGATGAACAAATAAATGAATGGAAATATATTCACTACCCCCAATCCATAAAAAGTTTCGATGATTGGCTTGTACTAAATCGGTGACACTTTTTATAAATCGAAAGTATTTGTATTTTTTGAGTTATTTTGGATTAGCAAATAAGTCTACTAAACATATCTAGTATTTTAAATAAAATTGTTGATGAACAAATAAATCCAAAAAATAACTTTTAATAATTTCGAGTAACATTATGGAACAAGTAAGTACATAAATCAATCTCTAATACTATTAGAATAGTTTTATATGACCAAATAAATCCATGAAATTGTATCTATTACTCCCTCCGTCTCAAAATAGATGTCGCATATTTGTTAAATTTTGGATGAATCTAAACCTGAGCCGTCTATTTTAAGATGGAGGGAGTATGATTTGAGTAATTTTAGATGACCAAATAAATCCATGAATTTATATCTACTATTTTTGAGTAATTTTATATGACCAAATAAATCCATAAAATATATATCAAGTACGTTTTGAGTACTTTAGATGAAAAAATATCAATGAAAATATATCGTAGTTTTTCAGAATTTAAGATTGACACGTTTTTTTCCGTGAACACGTTTTTAGATTGTCAAATAAATCCATGAAATTATATATAGTATTTTCGAGTTATTTTAGATGAAAATATAAATCCATTGGAATATTTTTAGCATTTGTGAGTAACTTTAGATAACCAATTAAATAAATGAAAACTTATACTCCCTCCGTTCTGAAACATGTGACTTGAGTTTTTCTATATTCGTATATATCTACACACTAAAATGTGTCTAAATACATACGGCTTTTGACAAATCCAAGTCATTTATTTTAGGACGAAGGGAGTAGTTTTAGAGTAATTATACATGGCTAAATAAATACATGAACATATCTTTAGTATTTTTGAGTAATTATTGATGAAGAAGGGGATGTCTAGCTTTGACGCTTGTACCTCTGGAATATTTCTTGGGGTGACACGGGGTGGCATCCCCAAGCTTGAGATTTTGTCCATTCTTCATCTCATTACTTCATTCTTTCTCCACACCTGAAAATTTTCCTTCATACAAAACTTCACACAATCTTCATTAGCAACATTAGTGTATTCAAAAGATAATAGACCCTTGGGTTTAGCTTTAGAACAGCAAAACTTCTACTAAAAACACAAGTTACTATAGCAATTCCCTCAAAAATCTCAATTTCCCAAAAAGAACGCAAAAATGAATCGATAAGAAGCAAATGCAAATAATGGCAGAAATCTATCAAAACAGACCATCAGGTAGAACACGATTTTTTCAAAGACCTTCTGTTGCTCAAATAAAAACGTGTTGAACTAACGAAAGTTAACTAACATACTAGGGGATTTATTCACAAAATATCAGCTCAATCCGACTTACAGATATTCCTCACAAATTTTTACGGTGGAGCACAATAATCTGTTTCGGGACAGCAACTCCCCAAATCTTACTTCCCACTCATTAGAGGTTATTCTTGGCACAAAAAACAAATAAAAAGGATAAGGAGAAGTCATTATTGAAGTAATAACTTTCAAGACTCAAGAAAACTCTTGGGTTATCTCCCAACAAGTACTTTTCTTTAACGCCTTTAAGTTAGGTCTGATAGTTTGAAAAGATGCTCACATAAGAAATATGAATTGAAGTAAAAGAGAGCATCAAGAAGCAAATTCAAACCACATTTAAGTCTAACCCACTTTCTATGCATAGGAATCTTTAAAGAAACAAGTCATGAAAGCACAAAGCAACAAGCATAGGGAAGCAAAACAAGTGCAACTTCAAGACTTTCAACATAAAGAGGAGAAACTTAATATTGTTGAGATGCATAAAACCATGTTTCCCTCTCTCATAATAACTTTCAGTAGCAACATGAATAAAATTAACAATATAACTATCACATAAAACATTCTTATCATGAGCCACATGCATAAAATAATTATTAATCTCCACATAAGCATAGTCATACTTATTAATTGTAGTGGGTTCAAATTCGACAAAATAGCTATCATTATTATTCTCATCACCAGAATCATCAAATATAGGAGGTATATTGTAATAATAATTAATTTTCTCCTCAATAGTAGGTGGACTGAAAATATCATACTCATCATTGTAATCATCATACATTAGAGGTATAGTATCATCATAAGAAATAGAATAGCTATCTTCCCAAGTGTGTCCATTTGTAAACATATCATCATTGGAAGGAACATGGATCGCACTAATAGCACAATAATTATTAATATCATTATTTTCAGAATTGGTGCCAAAGAGATTTTCAATATCAAAAGTAGTGTGTTTTTCCCAATCATGATCACTAATATAGGTAAAAGGCATAGGAACACCATCTAGTTCAGACTCATCATCAAAAACTATGATAGGAGCAACATGCTTAGGGAAAGATACCGTTTCCTCTCTCCTTTTACCCCTCTTCTTCTTCTTTTCTTCTTCTTCTTATTCTTATTCTTCTTCTTCTTCTCCTTTTTAGGAGGGAGATGCTTGAAAGGAAGCTTCTCCACATACCCTAGTTTATTGTTAGAGATAATAGAAGAAACTTTGGAGGATTCCTCCTTTTCATTAATAAGAACAAAACTCATATTAGTCTTGTCATATTTTGGTAAAATATCATCTTTTATAAGATTTTGTATGTAAGTATTTGTGTGGCAATTATCAACACAATAAAGATGACAACCATGCAGGACGGTATTCATATCAAAAGCACTCATGTCTATCAAAGAAGTTTTTCTTGATAACTCTTCACATTCCAAAAATAATGTAAGTTCATCATGTTGATTATAAGAGATCACGTTATCACAATACAAACTTGCGGTACTCATTGGATTAGAAATGTTATTATTATGGCCTGAGCATTGATAATTGAAATGACTCACTTCATAGCAGAGTTCACAAATAAAAGGGTAGAGGGCACAAATTTTTTTACCAAGATCATTTAGAGCCTTATACCACATTCTGGTTTTTTCATTCCAGTGTGTGATACAATATTCTTCTTGTATTTTATTCTTCTCAAAAGGTCTATGCATACCACAAAAATTAACATGCTTATAAGAAATAGTACTTTCAAAAGTTTGAGCATGTTTATTGCAGTCATTAATAACATTTTCATTTTCCATGCAAGTGTCTTTAAAAGGTTCATGATACATGTCCCATTTTTCTTTAGGAGCATTAATATGGGAAGCAAAGGCTCTATAATATCTAACAAGAATTTGAGGATCAAGACCATATTTAGCACTAAGCTCTTGAAAATCAGCAGTTTTACCGAAAGACTTAATGCAATCATACTCATAGTTTATACCTGGTTCTTTACCTTTGTCATTATCCCAATCTTCGGTGTTGCTTTGAATTGTTTCAAGAAGATCCCACTTGGCTTTGACCTCCTTACTTGTGAAGGATCCCTCTAAACAGGTATCTAGATAGTCCTTGTAATGTCCTGAAAGCCTTGCATAAAAATTATTAATAACAATATTACTGGGGAGCTCATGAATGGGACATTTTAGCATTAGTGACTTCAATCTCCCCCAAGCTTGGGCAATACTTTATCCCTCATGAGGATGAAAATTATAAATATAATTCCTATCTTTATGAATTTCATGGGGAGGATAAAATTTAGAGTAAAAGAGAGATTCAAGTTCCTTCCACTCCAAATGATGAGGATCATCTAGTAGCTCATACCACTCCCTTGGTTTGTCCCTAAGTGAAAAAGGGAATAGCTTTCTCTTAACTTGGTCCATTGAAATACCTGCACACTTGAACAACTCGCATAATTCATGTATAAAGAGTAAATGATCACTAGGATGGACAATTCCATCTCCAAAATAGCATTTATTCATAACACGTTCAACAATTTCAATAGGTATTTTAAAAGGGACACTTTCAGTATGTGGATTTAAAATATCACCAGTATCATTAGAATTACCACATATGGGAGATAAAGTATCATCAGATCAATTTTTCTTCCTTAAAGCTAGGGAACTAAAAAGATATTTCTCATAAAAACTAGCTTCCCAAGCTTAGACGTTTCCATACCATTAGTAACAATGGTGTTCAAAAAATTCATACTAATAACATTGCTATTAGCATGCAAAGAAAGTTCCATAGGTTTTATAATTTTCTTTTCAAACCACTCAAGTTCTAACTTAGGAAAAATACTAAAAAGCTCTCTATTTTTTGTTGTTGTTTTATATTAAGCCTAACTAGAGAAAACAATAAACAAAAATACAAAATTGCAGAATCTAAAGGAAATAACTTCAAGCACTCACACACCAAGAGGATGTGAGTATCTTTTACCTTATCTCCCCGGCAACGACGCCAGAAAATAGCTTTTTGGCTTGCTGTTGCCGTGGGGAACATGTGTGAGTGCCTTTTACTTCTATTCTTGTAGACAGTTGTTGAGCCTCTAAGTGCAGAGGTTTGTAGAACAGCAGCAAGTTTTCCTTAAGTGTATTACCCAAGGTTTATCGAACTCAGGGAGGAAGTGGTCAAAGGTATCCCTCTCAAGCAACCCTGCAATCAAGATACAAGAAGTCTCTTGTGTCCCCAACACACCCAATACACTTTTCAGGTGTATAGGTGCACTAGTTCGGCAAAGAGATAGTGAAATACAAGTGGTAACGGTGCCACAAAAGAGCTTGACGGTGAGGAAAAGACTAAAGGCAAAAAGATGGAAGCAAGCAAACATGTAACAGATCTAGATGCAAACGTTGTTTCAACGTTTAGAAACAAGGCCTAGGGATCATACTTTCACTAGTGAACACTCTCTCATATAAATATCTTCTCTTTATGATACTACTCTTAACTACTCTCCGGTTGAACACTCTAATCCATGGTAGGGCTATAACAACACTCCTCAAAGTCCGCCTTTCCCAATCTAGATAACCCCACACTGTCACCTTGAGCGCTAGATGGTTCCAACAAACACCACAATTTCATAAATACATCCAACTCTAAATATAACTCATAACAAATATATATGTAGTCTAGCTTAAGTGCCACACACGGCGTGCACGCTGTCACTTTCACACACGTGGGGAAAATCATAGATCTGTTAAAGCACGATGAATATTTATGTAGACTCTAGCCTAAGTGCCACCATGGCGTGCACGTTGTCACTTTCACACACATGGGAAGAGCAGAGATCTATTGAAGCACTTGAGTAACAAGGTAGATCTACTTGATTACAAAGCACATGACCACAACAAGATCATGCATAGAGAGAGAGAGAGAGATGAACACATAGCTACCAGTAGAGCCCTTAGCCTCGAGGAAGAACTACTCCCTCCCCATCATGGGAATCAGCAATGGCGATGGAGATGGTGGTTGAGATCGATGGAGATGGCTCCGGGGGCACTTCCCTGTCCCGGCAGGGTGCCAGAACAGAGACTTTCTGTCCCCCGAATCCCCCCTTCGGTGGCGGCGGCGCTGCGGAACTTTTCGTGGCTTTCTGGTCGATGATTTAGGGTTTCTGAGTCGGGGGTTTCTTATAGGCGAAGGAGGCAAGGTCAATGGAGGTCCAGGGGGCCACACCCCCTGTGGGCGCGGCCAGGGTGGGCCCCGCGCCCACCTAGGGTGTGGCCACCCTGGTGTCCTCCTCTGTCTCATCTTCGATTTTCCGTATCGTTCGGGGAAAATATGAACATTGGCTTTTGTCCCGTCCAATTCCGAGAATATTCATTTTTTAGCTTTCTGAAACCAAAAACAACAGAAAACAGGCAACTAGTACCGTGGCATCTTGTCAATAGGTTAGTTACAGAAAGTGTATAAAAATACCTCAAAGTGTAGACAAAACATAACCAAGTTGATACTAAACAAGCATGGAACATCAAAAATTATAGATACGTTTACGACGTATCAACGTCTAGAATGTGTATATCTAAAATGTTGTTGATGGTTTATGGGAAATGACCAGTGGGGGTGGATAGAACATATGTTGTGAATTTGATAGATAGGACATGTGGAAGAAAGATATGAGATATGATTGGAATCCCTTGCAGTCATGCTATTTCATCTATTTACAAATCATAACATCACTCTGCAGACTTTGAGCTTGAATTTTTTCAAGAAGCGAATGTACAGGGATGCATATAATCATGTAGGTTACTCTGTACCTGGTGAAGTATCTCAATCATAACTAAATTTTTTTATATTGATCCACCTATCTTTAAAGCATCATTGTGCAAAAACCAAATAAAGAGGAGAAACGGGAAGTTTCATGTACTATCACCCATACACACATCTAGAATGGCAATATAACCTGTAGAAATTGTGGCATTATGGGCCACAAGTACACTAACTGTTCAACCACACACTAAAGCCATCTCTAGAGATGAGAAAAAACAAGCATCATGTACTCATGTATACTATTTTTTATGACTTGTATTTATTTTGTATGTACTTAACACTAACTATTTCTTTATTCAATGGTAAACTGGGAAGTGGTAGTACAACACAAGATGATCGTGGAATATTGTAAGAACATGAAGTGAATTAATATGTATTACTCTATTGTGTGTTGACATGTTGTGTGTGTTGAATTGCTTGTGCCTTGAATTTTGGTGAAGTTGTGTATTGAACCTTGATTTATGTTACTGCAATTAAACTGTTGGAATATATTTGGTGCTTGTGACTACAATTTCTCTATTGTAATTTATCTGTTGCTTGTTTGTGTAATTCCTCTGTTAGAATTTATCTGATACCTTATTTAAAATTCATTGTATATGAAGGTATTTCTCTGATGACGGTTTTTGGCCAAGATAGTCCATAAACGTGGTGGTGTTCTATCAATAGGCTATATAAGAAAAATTAAGTATGAATTGATAGAAAATTGTAGTGCACATTACCATGAAAATTCATTACTCCTTGACATAAAGTTGAGTGGCATAAGAAGTACACAAATATTACATAGTTCGCCTAAATTTTAACTTGCCTACGTAGTATACATTACATTGTCCAACACAATTAAACTTGCAAAATACAATGTAAGCAAATTGTCCTTGCTCCCCTTATTCTTCACAAATTTCTATGATCATTTTGATCTTGTCCTTGTTTCCATCACTTCCTTTCAGCAGATCATACAAGCTTTACTCCAGCTTCTTCTTTTACTCCTTCGTTTCTTCCCTTTCACCATCCCATCTTATTTTTCTTTAACCTCGACAACTCATTGCCAACTTTTTACAGCTGTTTCATCAGACACAATGCTTGCTTCAACTTATCATTCCCCTTCTCCGTTGCACCAACTCATTTCTCTACTAAACCTCATTGTTCTCCTTTATCTTCTACATATTTTGTTCCACCTCTTCCTTCTTAGTGACATTCGTCCAATTCTTCACATCACATAAGAGAATTGTATATTTTTCTCGAGCTATTTATTCTCTAGTGCCAAAATTTTGAATAATTCTCCCTTTTTATAATTTTCTTCAATCACACTATTTTTGTATCCTCATACAAGCCCCACAAACTAGAAATAGTCTGTTGGAATATAGGACACTCATGGTAAATCCAGGAGACAAACCCACAATTTAGCACTTCCTATTAATAGAAATAGTGTACAATGAGCATAAAGACAACAACAAATTATTATCGAAGACATGCATTTTTTCACCTATAGACTAAAATGATACTATCAAGCTACAATTAATCACAAAAAATATAACTATATAATACTTACATTTTGCATTGAGAAAACCTAGAATTCCACCGTGTTCGTCCCATCAAAAGGAACACCTCTCTACGATATGTCTTTGTGAACACGACACAACGGGTGCATCATCATCAATGCCGCAAAATTCAACGTCATACACTATGCTTGGTGCGTAATCCATGAAGGTTAACTACAAATCGACGGTTCTATTAAAAAAAATGAAAAAACCCAACTGGGAACCTAACCCTGGCTAATTAGAGATGAAGAGAAATCACATCAGAGGAGACTCGTCAGAAGTTCTGGCATCATTCTAGCCTGGCATGTTGGCTAAGCAGTGGCGGTACTGGCGGAAGGCGGCGACACCAGCATCGCTGACGAGCGAGGTTAGAGTAGAAGAAAGAATGAGGTGCAGGAGAGAGAAAGGACCATGCCCAATGGTTATGTGTGGGTTTCCGACAATGCCGTTAATGGTAGTATTTCCGCGATCATCACCTTGCGCTACATCAGCCTGACAACGGCCCCATCGGTCAGTTTGGCTGTCTAATGAGAGTCAATAGAAAATTATTATTTCTTGTGACATGTTCTACTGAATTGGTGTTTTTTAAAAACCTAGCGAATAGTGGTGCTTTTTAAACCTAAACGCTAATGTGGTGTTTTTTTTGTAGTTTCTCTATTATTGAAGATTCACTTTGCTAGGGGACTGACTATCTTGTGTCCAACTAGCTCAGCCAGTTTTTACGGTATCCAACCAGGTCTAGTTGATATGGCTCCTTGCAAGGAATTTTGATTTCGTCGGCACACAAAGACGATAGACATGGAATTTCACTGTATTTTGCCCTTTTTAGGTATAGTTATGCGTTTGTCTAAAATATATGAGAAATAAGATGTGCATAATAGGCGGATAGGGCGCCACAAAGAGAATTTCTCCTCCCCTGCCTCTGGCTACGCCAGGTCTGCACAGGCACGGGAAGTGGCACACTACTAGGAAAAGGCCCATCAGTGGCGCACCATTTTGGGACTTCTGTGGCGCATATGGGATACGCCACTGCTATCTCGCCACTAAAGTTCAGTTCTGTGGCGCATATTGAAATGCGCCATAGAAGTCTGAAAACTTCGGTGGCGCATATTGAAATGCGCCACAGAAGTCTGAAAACAAATCTCAAACTTCTGTGGCGCATTTGGCCAATATGCGCCACAGAAGTTTTTTTCAAATTAAAAAAAACGCCGGCCAGATATGGCCGGAGGTGGTGCTCGCCGGAGGTGGGGGTCGCCGATGGAGGAGAGAAGGAGGTCGCTGGTGGATGAGGTGGAGGTCGCCGGTGGAGGAGAGGAGGAGGCCACCGGAGGTGAGGAGGCCGCCGGAGGAGGAGGAGGAGAAGGTCGCTGGAGGAGGAGCTCGCCGGGGTAGAGGAGGGAGGTGGGAGGAGGAGGAGCTCACCGGGGTGGAGGAGGAGGGAGGTGGGAGGATGAGGAGGAGGAGCTCACCGGGGTGGAGGAGGGAGGAGCTCACCGGGGTGGTGGTAGAGGAGGAGAAGGAGGAGGAGGAGGAGAAGCTCACCGCGGTGGAGGAGAAGGAGGAGGAGAAGGAGGAGGAGGAGGAGAAGGAGGAGGAGAAGGTGAGGAGAATGAGAGATGATGGAGGAGTGGAAGAGTATAAGAGAGGGAGAAGGGGGAGGGATTCAAAATTCAAATCCCTCCCAAAACTTCTGTGGCGCATATGGAAGAAATGCGCCACAGAAGTTTGTCCTCTTTTTTTATTTTTTTGCAGGAAAAAAACGATCTTTTGTCCATAACTTTTTACTCTTTTCGAATTTTGAAAATCTAAATAAGCGCTAAACGACCGTAGGTCGTTGCGAATTTATGCGAAATCTCGTTCTCTTTATTTTGGTATATTATACGTATTTTTTCGACATCGTATGCAAAAGTTACGGCCGTTTTATCGTGGCATAAACTTTTTTTTTATAAAAAGTCAAAATGCATGTTTATTAATTTTCCTACAAACTAGACCATATTACCTATCATTTTATTTTTTGAAGTATTTTTCATTTTCTATTTTTTTTACAAGGCTAAAAAGGCGATCCAGGGGGGGGGGCTCTATATGCGCCACAGAAGTTCTTCTGTGGCGCAATTTTCCTATATGCGTCACAGAAGTCGCGTCACAGAAGTTGGAAGACTTCTGTGGCGTATTTGATGAAATGCGTCACTGGACAACTTTTATGGCGCATGTCAAAACCATGCGCCACAGAAAGTCTGTCTATCTATAGCTAGTTTCCTAGTAGTGGCAGGGAAAACTCTCTAATGGGGCTTAGGCATCATCATAGGGACCACGGGCTTGCATGGGCATTCTGAGTCGGGCGGGTGACGAGGAAGAGGATTGGTGTGCCCGCAAAATGCTTTTAGACCCCGAGCCCGTTCGAGCACTTTATTTTAAAAATTCGAACATGATTTTCAAGTTTTAAAAAAATTCTGACAAAAATATATGCGTATAGGTAATGATGTATACTTCAAGCGTGTAAAGTCTCGATCTGAAATATGTTGTATTATGGGCCACACATATATGTTCACGCACTGCTCGCAACTGCCTGGGGGAAGCAGGTGAGCCATCGTTTTCAGTCAAGTAATCAAGATAGGTGTAGCTGCGCTGCAATTTGATGTGTTTGCTCCCTTTTTCAGTCTAGTGCGCACTTGGTGGACAACTGTATGATCTTTTGTACGCTCAACTGATTTTTTAAAAAAAATCGTGACACGTAGCAACTCAAAAACTCAAATCAAAAGCTAAAGTTCTTGCTTATTCGTGAAAACCCATAGCATATATCAAAGTGCTTTGTGTCATTGTTGCGTAAGATTAGACCATATAGTGTGGCAGATAAGGATGTCAATTTTATCCATGGATCCGGGTATCCACGGATATCCGACCCGATGGGCAAGGGTATGGAGTCCTAATTAGATCCACGGGTTTTATGGGGTGGATATCCGCTAATTCATGGGGCGGGCATGGGTAGTAGTTTCGCTCCACGGATATCCAACGGATACCCGGCTAACACGTGGGACCCACATGTCAGTGAGATTATTTTTTTATGTATGCAATATTTACTAAATAAATGACCCCAAATTTCACGGTCTCGAGCGGAAGACTAATTAGTCCACATCGTAGTCGACTTGCAACAAAAATATCAGAAGCTCTCATGTGTATGCAATCATGGTCTCGAGCAGACATGTTAGGTAATTCATTTATACATTTCCACCTTTGTTTCTAACTTCTCTTATAAAATATGAAATCTAAGTTGTTCTTATTTTTGGCAATTGCATTAGGTGATATTCATGGTAATCTCCTTGCTGTACAAAATGTTCTTGAAGATGAACAAGAAGAAATGGTACTATTTCTGTAGTCATTTACTTACTTCCATTGTTCATTCTTGTGATGTGTAACTTTGATAAGATTTAGTGTTTCTTTAATTGTAGGATGCCAATGAATCCATTGTCACCGAGGAATGAGACTCTAATCATACAAGTTTCAACTCAACATTTCTACTATGCATTGTTATATCTATTGAATGTATGAGATGTTGTATTGGAAACTTGTAATAAAAAGCATTCTCTAAGACTGTTATGAGACATCTTGTACTTTGTTATGTTATCGTGTGATATTTTAAGTACTATGTGGTTAAAATATTATTGCTTTGATATTCCTATGTATTATCTATAATATTTGTTGAAATGCTGCTGAAATGTTGTCGGAAATTGCTATTATATCGTAGTTATGCTGAATGCTATTATGATTATTGTATATAGTGTGTAAACCAACGGATATCCATGGATACTGGATATCCGGCGGGTTTGGATCTGGAGCGACATCCATGCCCATGGATATCTTCGTGGGCGGGATAGAGTGAGTTTTATGGATTTGGATTTGGATTTGGTTTTGCTATATCCGTCCAAACCCGCTCCATTGCCATCCCTAGTGGCAGATCGATGCTCCAGGTGTGAGGTCCCTCGTTGTGTATTGTGCCCTGTGAAGCCGTCATTTGGAACCTTTTCCCGACTACAAAAATATCTTCAGGTCTGTTCCCTAGAAGCCGTTCTTTAAATATCTATGCTCAAATCTAGAATCGAAATGGTGAATGAGCTCTCTCAACTGAAACTCTGCCTTCTGAGAGGCGACATCCGAAAAGCATGACTCCTGGAAATTCATTTGCTGGTAGATGTCGCTCTCGATCGAACAAAGCCTATCCACCTTGGTTATATATGTCGTTGGTCTATTTTTTTTTCCTAGTGTCAATGCCAATTTCTTTGTGGATATCTGAAAGATAAGATATGGTGTTGTGGAAAGCAAGCAAGGGGATTGGCCCACTCTGGTTTGGCCTATCCTTGCAAGTAGGTGGCTTTGTTTTCTTTCTTGTCTAGAATACGATTCTCAGGTCACTAGCTTACAGGGACAGAGGAATCGAATTCGAAGTGGTCTTCCTTTTCCTCTCTTGTTAATTTATCTGTGAATTATTGCCCCTAAGTTAGCATGATGAGAGAGATGGAGAGAGCATGAACTCCTCAGATCATTAGTCTTTCATGACCATGCTTAATTCAAGCTGGTTTCCAACAACCATTTCCAGATCATGAGACATGAAAGGAAAAAAAAGGATAGTTCACGCCAACAACTTATTAGCACCAACAAATTGTAAACATACCATGCATCTGGTTTGTCTGATATATAATATATTGTAGAGGCACATGTATTGGAACAAAATCAACTCGGAATCCTATGCAGAGGAGGAAGAGCTTTACCAGCTCATAGTCTTCACAGGCTTAATTGTTGGTAGTACATAGAACTAGCTCATATAAATTTTCACAGGCTCTTGGTACAAACTTTCTGGAGAGAACAAAAAACAGGTTCATGGCTACAAAGCTGCAGCTCTTGTGCTTCAACCCAGCACCCATGCATATGCATATAGGCATGAACTTGTCAAGATCTCCCCATCTGGCCAAGAGAACAGCATGAACTTGTCAGGATCATAAGCATGACCGTCTCAGATCATGCCCATCACCATTTAGTTCTTGATTTGTCCTTGACCAATGAGTTCATCGTGTTCATGGTCCTTATGACCATATATACACACACTCCATATTTGTTTGTGTTCAGGTGTGATTGCAGATCCAACCAAGAGCGTGCATACGCTCGGATTTTTTTGCCCCTTTTATGTGTGACCCCAGGGGGCCAAGAACATGACCCTCCGGATGGGGTCCTCTGTCGTGGCGGCAGTGGCCGAGCCCCGGCAGTCTTCACCGTGATTCGGTTGCTCCGCCGCCCCGACGGCCACAGAAACTGCCGGCCTTCCGGCGCCAGCAACGGCCGCCGTGCCAGCGGCGGTCCACCGGAGCTTGTCACGGAGGGCCTGCTTGACCTCGTGAGCCCAGGAGGCGCCTGCGGCTTCCCCGGTGAAGTGAGGGGGTTTCATGGCGGCGACGCTGAGAAGCAAGCAAGCAACCAGAAGAAGAGGAGGCAGGAAGAAGGCTGTGTGCAGCGGGAGTGGTAGAGATTTTTCTTCACAAGGCTTCGCAGAGGGGTGGTATTTATAGGCGGAAATGAGGCGCGCAAGTGCAACCCCCACTCGCGAGCTGGCGCGCACCGCATCGGGTTCTACTCTAAATAAAATAACATAAAATTAGCAACTGTATTCTCTAATTAAAGAAGATGCAAATTCGAACTCGATGGGCTGGTAGTATATATTGCATGAGAAGCTTCGGTGATGGTGGTGACTGTAAATTAGGAGGCGCTGTTGCCTATTTGCCTTTTGATAGCCTCTAAAAAAAGGGTTCATGATAAGTGGACATTGTTTTCCATGGGTACAAAATTGTTCTCCGTTCGGGTCAGTGTCTCCCACTAGTTTATGGGATTTGACAGAACATGGTGCTTTTATCCTATTTTTTCGCTTTGGCCAAAAAGAAACACCTTTGTAGGGAGATCACATTTTAGCTCCTCCCAACAAGTGCTGCATTGCAAGTGAGTCCTCTCTTCTATGGGTGCTTCCCGCGTCTCATTTGCCTTCCCCTGTTGGGGTGTGCCCCGGTAGAGGGTTAGTTGTGGGTTTTTTTTTTGTATTTTAAATCCGAAAAGTAAGCTAACATTTGAACCGAAAGTCTGAATTATGATCCATTTGCACGGCTGTGTTTGGCTCTTCAAAATTAGATCAAATGTTGATAAATTTCCTTTTTACATATTTTTTGCACTATCCAAATTACAACGTTTGCATTGCCTTTTGTTGAATATATGTACTGCCTTAATCAAAAAATATTTTTCGAGTATTGTGCTGTCTAGGTTTTCTTGTACTATCATGTGTATTGGCTTGCCTCTCGGAAGTACACTATTTTTCTTCGAACTATCGAAGCATTCACCTCCGGAATCCGCCATGAGTAGCAGGATGGTGACGTGGAAGGAGCAGAGGCTGGTCCACGCTACCTAAAGATCCATCGCCGCCACCGCCGAGATCCATCCCGCACTGTATCCCTGAATGGTCCAAGCTCTGTGGAGGAGGGGAGCTTCCTCCACGCCACGCCACTGGCCGCAAGTACCTTGACGCCTCCACTTTCCACATGCTTCGCCCAAGTGATGTCCCTCCTCGAGCTGGGTGTGGCCGCCACCACACAGGTACTGGCTACGGCAATGACCATGGGAGAAGATCGGGCAAGAGAGCTTTGGTGTTGGCTAGGGAACCTCCGGAGTCTCCTGCGCGAGGTGACTCAGGCGGGAAAGGCATGGGCGGCGAGCTGCGGCGGCGGTGCTAGGGAGGGATAGGGTCGCGCCCTGGTGGAGTATGATGGATTATTGGCATCCGTTGGTACTGTGGATTAATTTTGGATTTCCTTCTTCTTTCGAGTAGACTGATGGTAGTATGATTTTTTACACCTATTTTTGTATTTAAAGTCCTAGTTTTAGCTTAAGACAAGAAAAAAAAGATATTCATGAATAATGTAGGCAAGCAGATGACAAAGGCAGGGAGCGTGGCGTGCAATTATTTGACGAGCTTCGTGTTGTCCACCATGCAGGTGGCCACCTGCATATCTATAGCTATCATCCACTCGCCGCGCGCTCAACGATTCCAAAAGGTAACGGTACTATTCGCAAAAAAAAATAAAGGCACCTACACTTACACATACACGTAAAAGTAGGTAGTAAACAATGAAAAAAAAGTTGCACGTAGCCTAGCCCCAATAGAATGCATGCATTGAATTATTTAATCCTAATTAAATAACAGCCATCTAATAGCTAGTAGTTTATTGTATTGGTGGGATTTTATGTTGGCTATAGCATGACATCTTTATATAGCCAACAACCGGCTCTCTTATTAAACTTGCTCTAAGAGCAGGTACAATAATGCCTAGTCAGCTGACTATAGCACTTGCCATGTCATTAGAATCCTATATGGAAGTGAGAGAAAAGGGGAGAGAGACCAAGGCTGTATGCACAGTAAACAAGGAAAAAAAAGTTGCATGCAGCCTAGCCCCAATAGAATGTATGCATTGAATTATTTAATCCTAATTAAAGCTCACATAACAGCCATCTAATAACTAGTTTATTGTATTGGTGGAATTTTATGTTGACTATAGCTGACATGACATCTTTATATAGCCAACAGCCGGCTCTCTTATTAAACTTGCTCTAATGGGTTACTGTTGGTGATGGTGTTGTTTTGGCCATCCCATCGCATCACTTTAGTGGGACCCCCATCTGGTCGTAATGACCTGCCGGTATCTCGTACTCCCTTCGGTTCATATTAGTTGACTTAAATTTATCTAGATTAAAATACATCTATCATTAAAATATGTCGATATACATTTAAATTTAGAAAATTTAAGTCAACTAATATGAGTCGGAGAAAGTATAATATTTTTCGTGGCAAATGCACTCTCACCACATCGGGGTGCAGCGAGGCCGATCGTGTTCACTGTTTTGTGCTTAGACTCTAGAGCTGGAGTCCGTATATATATCCATCACCAGAGGGGCGGAGCCAGAATTTATCATTGAGGGGGGCAATTAGAGTGTATTAGTGTTATAAGTTTGATTAGGGGGGGCTAAACTAGATAAAACATCATACAAATAGTACTTTGATGGATAGTTTTAGTTACAAAATCTAAATCATAGGGGGGCACTGCCCCTGCTCGCCCCTCCCTGTCTCCGCCCCTGCATCACCAATAGTGTCGACCTGTTAATATGTTTGTCCAGTATGTACCCGAAAGCATTGCGACCAGCGACCCTCCCAATCTGTCTATCAAAACATGCCTAAGGTATCTATCTCCACTAGCTAATTCTGCTAAGAATAATCGCCAGCTAATTAAAATGGGAATGTGCCGCCCACGGTTTGTTTAATATGTGGTTGTTACTTTAATTACGTGTTTTAACTATGCGAGTTGGTCCTATTCTCTTGAAAAAACCTAAATCGCTACCCCCTCCTACACCGCCACACCCCATTCTCAAGCGGTGGATGGTTTCTGCCCGATGAGGCACGAAAGACCATGGATCTTCGTGCTCACGAAAAGAATTATTGTTCTAGTTTAGTTTGTGCCAGTCTTTCGGGTCCTCGAGATGTTTGTCCGGACGCCAAAGGAGACGTCATAGCGAAATAAGCACTTACTATCCTCGTTGCATTGGAGCCGTTTGTGGCATCGTAGTGCCGCATGAGGGTTCCCCCTACCCGGTATGTCGGGTCATGGATGATATTCGATAAACACGATGCTTCCGCGTCGGTTCACGATGGTCCTAGTGGTCGATGTGGGGGTGGATCTCCTCGTCTAGCCTTCCACCTTCTTCTGTCGGTCAATTTCCATTGCCTTTGGGATATCCTAACCCGTTCAAATACGGCAACGAATTCCTCTTGGGGATGTTCTATATTTTTTTTTTGGTATTGTTCTTGTAGGGCATGGATTTTTCTAATACATGGCTCCGTACCTTTAGAAATAGAAAAACTAATAGACAAGTGTAAAAATAGTAGTGTGGATACTGGCAGCGCTCGGATGAATACTTCATTTATGCTACTATAATATATGATCTTTTATAATAAGTATTGCCCCAAAATTAAGAATTATGTTCGCATATTTTCCCTAGTTTTCCTTGCTCCTAGATTTAGAGAGGCCTAAAACCCTAATCCGGACACCATTTTGTTGGCCTATAGACTAGCTAGTATATTATCTTTCAGCCCTTTTAATTACACTGGTATTCCACTACCGAGTTTCAAAACGGACCCTTAATATTCCTCCATTCCAAATTAGTCATCGTAGCTTTTCTTTCAAAATGAGTTTATATAGACCAAATTTCATCAAATCTGTGAGAACTAATTTGTGACGAAAGGAGTAGCATTCAAAACACATGCATCTTCTTCTTTTTATTGGTCCGATGATCTCCGAGTTTCTGCAGAAGTAATAAACATAGGCGATGGAAAAAAAAGAGGTGAATACTCGTTTTAAAAATACTCCGTAGTAAAATATGAGTAGCCGAGAATCTTTGTATGATCTTCTTTTTCTCCACTCGGGTTGTGATGGAAATTGGATTTCGGAGGTGACATTGTTGTTTTGGACACATGATACTACTAGTATTTTTTTTTTCGGGGACATATGAAGCACGGCAATGCATATGCAGGCACAGTGTGGAGGGAGGCATGCAATTATTTGACAACCGTACGTCGTGCTGTCCAGCATGCAGGTGGCCAGCTGTTTGCCTATTATATTCTGAAAGAAATCCTATGCGCTGGCTACTACAGTATTGCTTTTTTTTTTTGAGCGGACACCTATTGCTGATGGTGGCCATCGCTCTCATGGGCCCTTCGTTTGGTCAGGTTTCCATCGCTCTTGGGACCCACATGTCACTCTACCTCGCAGCGGCGGTTTGGGTGACCAGTAGTCTGAAAGAAACTAAAATGGGCTGTTAGTAGGCTGAATTCACAAGCATATAGGCAGAACATCTCCTAGGCTGGGCAGGCCATGGCCTAGTTTTGCCCTAACCCTCTTTCTCTGTATGTGTGTATTCTCACCGGAAAATACATTTGTCAAAAACGAGGATGATCTTGGCCCATGCGTCGATTGGTATACACAACCATATAATTTTGTCCTTATTCAAAAATTAAGTATATCTAGAGATCAGAACTGAACAAAAGTCGCCCAGAAAAAGGTATAAAATTAGGGGTCATGCTACGCGTCCTCCCGGGAAATCGGGCCTCCTCCGTTCCACACTTGTACATTTGGACCCGTACCGAAAAAAACCCAGAAAAAGAACCCATGCTCCCAACCTCGCATCCTCGCTCATGGCAGGTCCTGGCCCCGTCGCCATGGGATGATTAACTTGCCTCTCTCTGGCATCCAGCTCTAGCGATCGCCGCGTCCCTCTCCGGCGATGTCCATGCCCCATAGGAAGCATCTCCACCCGTAGCAGCAACACCTCCCTCCCCTTGGCAGCAGCACCGTCGTAGTTAGAGAATACGCCAGTGTGGTCTCTTGCAGCAAGGCCGGTGCCCCTTGTAGCCTCGCCCATGTAGCAGCGGCGGTGCCCGCTTGGAGCAACAACGATACACCTTTGTAGTAGCGGCGGCTCGCAGCAGCCCCGACCGGTGAGCCTCCTCGGCACAAAAAGAAGCGCAAGCCATGGATGCACAAACACATACACCACGTCAGGCTACCGTTGCTTGCCGGCAACGGGAGATGTGTGATAGACGAGGAGGAGGATGGTGTGCTGGCCGGTGACACGGATGGCGTGCTGGCCAGGGAGAGGGGAGGGGAGGGGTAGGGGAGGTGCCAGTGAGATTGAGCCATGGAAAATAGAGGAGATCAGGAGGAGATAGTCTGGAAAAGAGGAAAGGGAACGAGGGAGACGAAGCCTACCGAGAAGGAAGAGATAAGTTTGACCATGCTAGGCCCACCCACCGCTCCCTACCATCGCGTGAAGGACAGGACGCGTGTCGCCCGTAGAAGCCGGGGGACGCGTCGCGTGCGATCCTCCGGGTGAATCCTATCGTTTTCCTACCACTATTTGTATTGTAAATGATCGAAACAGAAGAAAATTTACATAACTCTTATGCTAAGCCTTAAGAAGGGATCGACTGATAAATAATGACTATTATTCCAATTTCCAAACATAGGACCATCTCGAGATTTTCATCTCCAAAGCCAAACTTCGAGCCAGCACCTTTAACAAAGCACAACGACAACGACTTGGGACTCGGGACTCAGGAGGCGGTCAACGGCGAGCACGGGAGTTAGGAGGAGAACCGGGTAAGAGAGAGATGAGAGTAAATGATGAGAAATAGTGAAATTTTTTTGGAAAGGAGAGAAATAGTGAATGATGCATACATACAGATTAGCATTCCCTTACCGATTGCCCTTTAAACATATTCAAGTCCAATAATTTGCATATTACTTAACCTAGCCCTCACAGAAAGAGCTAGCGACCATGAGTGGAGGAGCGTCTGACGTCATGCGCGCGTTCGAATTTTGAACATGCCGGCGGCTCCTGGCCGGTGCGGCGGCGCTGGCCCTCGCGATGCGGCCCGTCCTCACTGGGGTTGCCCCTCCCCTGCGCTGGCGAGCATCGTCGGCCTCCATCTTCGCCGGCTGCCGCCCTGGCTGGTCGGCGGCGATCGTGGTGCTGCGGCCAGAGGAGGGTCGATTGGTGTTGCTCAACCAGGCCGGGGTCGTCGTCGACGCCCGTGACCGGCGGAGGGGTGAATTCGTGCGGCAGGGGACGGCACTCTCCTTCCCGGTGCACTCGGTCCTGGTAGGTTGCAGGGCTCTGTTGCCCACGTCTTCGGTGTCCTCCGCGCATCGTCCCCCCCACTCCCAGCGCGACCTTTCTCTCCTGCGCAAGTTGCAGCGCTGGCGGACCTCCACGGTCTCGCATGGGGAGACGTCGAGGAGGAGGAAGGGCCGTCTGCCCGACGGGCGGCGGTGCCGGTCTTCGGCATGCGCGCGCTGGGCGAGGAGTCGGACGGTGAGCGCGGTGTTCCCACGCCGAGATGCGCCTCTTCCTTGCTTCGCCCCTCCCTGGGGGAGTTCTTCCCACTGGCGCAGGCGGCTGCGAAGCAACCTCGCCGCGGCGTCCCCCGGCAGCGCCGCAACAGGGAGTGGGTGCGGTTGGAAGGGGCCCAGGCGGGTGGGCTAGTCTACGGGGCTGCTCGTGGGCCTCGGCCTGTGGACAGCCCACGCTGGACAGCCCAACAGCCGGGTGTTGTTCTAACCCTAGCTGGCCCTACTCACTCTCACTATTCCCTCCCCGCCGCCGCCCATGTTTCCGCGTCTTGTCCCGCTCGCGAAGCCCACACGCCGCCGTCTTCCCCACGTCTTTTCCCGCTTGCGCCGCCCACACGCCGCCGTATTCCCCGCGTCCACCCCCCGGTCCTATCTCGCCGCCCTCATGGCGCCGCGTCCGTGAAGCCCACCGGCAGCGCCCCGCGCCCTCTCTCCTCGCCGCGCTTCCCCCCGACGCTCTTCCCCATGGCGTCCCTCTCCCCATTGCAGAGGCCCCTCCCAGACCGTTGGCCCCCCGCGCGCAGGCACCTGGGGGCGTACTGCCACCCTCCCCGCCGCTCCCCGCCGCCGTCGGGCCGAGTACAGCAGCCCCGTCGCCAGTCTCGATCCCTGCCCCGAGTGCGGCGCCGCCTTGAGGCCCCGAGGCGTTCGCCCCGTGGCCACAGGAACTTGCACAGGAGGAGCGACTCCGGGCCAACGCGCTCCAGGCCCATGAGGAGATGGAGGCTGCGCGGGCTAGCCCGGGTCAGGCCGATGTGGGACCCTGGTGTGCGGACCGCGCCCCTGTTCTGTCGGCTGTGGCGGCGGAGGCAGACACGGTGGACTCGGGTGCTCCCAAGAAGAAGAAGAGGAAGAGTAAGAAGAAGAGGAAGGGCCCGTCGTCGGTCCCCGTGGATCCCTCGACCGCGGCTATCCTCGCCCCTGGTCTCTTGGGCGCCCATCCTGGGGCCTCCATGGCAGGGGGAGGCGGTTCTCTGTCGGCCGCTGCCATCCCCCGCCGCAGGGAGACCCTGGAGTACTATGGCCATGGGGTGGACGTAGGCTTCTACTTTATTGACATGTGTGGAGTGCCGATGACCGTCCCCGAGACCCTCGCCATGGTGACGATCCTCTCGCACCAGGACCCTCGGCTCTCTGTCGAGGTGACGGAGGCGCTGATCCAGGAGGAGCTTACCACGGTGCTGCCTGGCCATGAATGGCCGGTCCGCCGTGTCTCCGACTCTGAGTTCGCGGTCTCCTTCCCGTCGGTGGCGATCTTGCGTATGTGTGCATGTGGCACGTCCTTCACCCTCCCTCTGCACCAACTGAAGGTCTCCATCCAGCCTTCCACCACCGCCCAGGAGACGGTTTCCACCCTTGTGGAGGTGTGGGTGCGCCTGCACGGGGTTCCCTCCGAGGCCAGGACGCCAGAGGTGGTGGCGCTCGTGTCCCAGATGGTGGGCAAGCTCACGGCTCTGGACGTGGGCTCGCTCTCAGGACATGGCCCGATTGGCTTCCAACACCTCTGCCCCGACACCTCGGTATTCCCGGTCTTGCTGTTGCGCGTCTTCTTTGACAGGGTCGGCAGGGACCTCCTGGTGGAGCTAGAGGAGGAGGCTGGCACTGAGCTCAGTTCCCCGCACCCTCCGACCCTTTCCCCCACTGACGACGCCAGGACTGGAGGCGGTGGTGTGGGGGGTAGAGACTCGGACGACAGCGACTCTGGGTCTGACCCGGAATCGCCTCTCGCCACCGACGCGCCCCCGCCCCCTACAACCCCAAAAGGGGGAGCAGGGGGCCCTCGACTCGTTCGTTGGCTGTTGGTGGTTCCGTGGGAGGCCCGTTCTTCCCGGATCGTCGCCCCCTCTCGCTGAGTGCGCCAGCCAAGCTGGCTCCGGTGGACGTTCGGCGTTGCCTCTGCCCTGACCCACCGGTGTCCCTCGACTTCAGCATCACGCAGTACGGCTCCAACCTCTCTCGCCGGTCGCCTCCTGCGCTACACTCTCTAGCCTCGTCACCGTCGTCACCGGCGGAGGAGACCTCGGGCAGCGTTGGGATGGTCGTTTGCTCCCACCCGTCCCCACGCTCACCTGGGGTGGTGTGCTACTCCCTTAACCCGGACACCCCCGACCCCTCCGCCATGGCCGCTGGCATCACCGACTCTGACTCCCCGATGGCCTTGTTCAGGCTGCGCCGTACTAGGGGCCCTCGCCTGCCGCCTCCATCCCCTCCTGCCACAACTTTCGCCTCGCGGATGCTAGGACGGGCCTTCCCGGGACAAAGCCGACGGTGGCGGAGCGGGCTTCCCGCCGCGTGACGAGCTTCCAGGTACCTCCCCTTCTCTCCCTCTGATTTCCGCTGACCCTTCCCCCTCTGGTTTACCCAGTTCGGCGTTATGGGTGCTCTCGGAGGTGTCACTGGCCCATCTGGGTGAAGTGGCTGATGATTGTGGGCTTGTATTCCGTGGCGAGAAGGGGCCCCGACTTGATCAGATCACTGCCATTAAGGCGCGGGAGGGCTTGATACGTCCAAAACGTATCTACTTTCTCAAACACTTTGGTATTGTTTTTCCTCTATATTTGTGTAATTTGGATACAATTAACACGGACTGAAGCTGTTTTCAGTAGAATTACCTTGGTGTCTTGTTTTTGTGCAGAAAATGAACTATTAGGAAAAATCCCGGAAAATATGCCAAAAAATATATTTCACCAGAAGATCCACGGAGCCAGAAGGGGAGACAGAGGGGAGGCCTGGGGGGCCCAGACACACCCCAAGCGCAGGCCCAGTGACCCCGCGCCTGGGGGAGGTTTGGCCACCCCAGGCAGCTTTTCAGCCTCCCTCCGTGTCTATAAGTTGATTCTGACCTAAAAATAGAGGGGGGTTCGATAGTTTTCCAGAAAGAGTTCCGCTCCTCCGCTGCCACGAGAAACCAAGATTCGGATCCAGAAACTTTGTTCTGGCACCCTGCCGGGACGGGGAATTTGGAGAGGATCATCGCCATCGTCATCACCAACGCATCTCCATCAACACCGATGTTTCCCTCATCCATGGGTGAGTAATCCCCCGCTGTAGGCTTGGGGATGGTAGGGATTGGATGAGTTCTATCATGTAATCGAATAAGGGCATAGTGCCTAGTATCTCTATTAGTGCTATTTGACTTTGTTGCAACTTGTTGTGCTTAATGCTTGTCATTAGGGCCCGAGTGCCATGATCTCAGATCTGAACTTATTATTGAATCATTATGATAGTATTTTTTATGATCTTATCTGCAAGTTGTGTACACATATCATTGTCCGGATCCAAAGGCCCCAAAGTGACAATAATTGGGATAACCGGAGGGGATGGCTGTGGTGTGAGGATCACATGTGTTCACGGAGTGTTAATGCTTTGCTTTGGTGCTCTATTAAAAGTAGCACCTTAATTGCCAGTAGTTCCCTAGATGCCCCGCTACCACGGGTTGGCTGGACAGAAGATGTTGTGCAAGTTCTCATTGCGAGCACGTATGACTATATTTGGAGCACATGCCTAGGATTGCTTAGTACTTGGATGCTTGTTATTATTTATCTGCAATGCCCTAGTTCTTTGAAGTTACATGTTTAGACTCGTCCATGCAACACCCGTCCATCCATCCCTATGCCTACCGCACTTGAATCCTACTGTTACCGTTACTGTTACTATTGCTACTGTTTCACTATTGCTATTGCTTTGCTGTTGCTACTGATAAACTTCTGTGAGCAAGAACTATTTCCAGGTGCAGTTAAACTGACAACTCAGTTGTTAAGGCTTGCAAATATTCTTTGTCTCCCCTTGTGTCGAATCAATAAATTGGGTAATACTACCTGTGAATACTGTTGCGACCCCCTACACTTGTGGGTCATCAAGACTATTTTCTAGCGCCGTTGCCGGGGAGCATAGCTTTATTTGTAAGTTCACTTGGATCTATTATTGTTCTCTGCTACTCCTTTCATCATGGGTAAGTCTCGTGATGAAAAGTTTCCTATTTTACCATCCACTACAAGAATAGGTACAGTCCTAAACACCTCTGTTGCTCTTGATTCACTGTCTGTTATAAGTAAGCTTGTCACACCACCACATGCTCATGCTACACACACTGCTACTACTGCTGAATCTAAAACTGCTTTTGATACTCATGATGTTACTTCTACTGTGCTTGATGCGAGTGGTTCATTAGGTCCTTTTCTAGATGCTACTATGGCTAGTCTAGGAAATACCGAAGCTCCTAGTGAAGACACTGTTACACCTGTTAGCTCACCTGAATCTAGTGAGAGTTTTGATATTAATGATGGTTACATTAAGCTCACTGATGAATTTGTTGAAGAGTGCCGAAACACACATGGTGCTAGTGCTATTAAGAGTCTCCTTGCTAGACATACTATTATACCCAAGAAGTCTTAAGATCCTAAGTTTGCCACCTCTCCCATAGATATTAAAGATAAAGATTATGATTTCTCTCTTGATTTAGCTTATTTAGATATTGTTGAGAAAGAATCTTTTTGTGGTACTGAAAATGAGAGTGTTGTGGCTCATATGAATGAGCTTTCTACAATGAGTGCTTTGTTCTCTGATGATTTTAAGATGCGCAAGTACTTTTGTTGCTAAGATCTTCCCTTTTTCACTAAAAGGAGAAGCTAGGGCTTGGTTTAATAGATTACCTCCTGGTTCCATTGATAGCCCTGATTGCTTGATTGCTTCTTTCTTCCATAAATATTTTCCTCCCAGTGCTAGACATGCTACTTTGCAGAGACTTTTTGCTTTTAAACAGGAAGAAGAAGAGAAATTGCCTGAGTCATGGAAAAGATTTTGTTCCTTGATTCATGCATATCCTGGATGTCCATTACCTAAGAATGAGTTGCTTGATATTTATTATAATGGACTAACTGATGATTCTAGGACCTACCTAGATAGCTTTGCTGATTGTGTTTTCAGGAAAAGGACTCCTACAGATGCTGAAGAATTAATGAACAAGATAAGCAAGAATTATGATGATTGGACTTCAACTGAGCTGAATACACCTGAGCCTATTACTCATGAACCAACTGTTCCTGAACCAGTTCCACCACCAACAACAAAGAAGAGGGGCGGGGGTTATTGCATTAAATGATGAAGTGATGAAGGAAGCTAAAAAGTGTCTAAAGGAGAAAGGTATTAGAGCTAAAGATGTGAAGAATCTATCTCCTATAGAAGAATTATGTAAGCCAATTCCCCACTCATCTACTATTTAGGTACACTCTCTTCAATTTAATGGAGGTGATATTCCTTATGGTAAGCCTCCTGATCAATGCTTAGAGGAACTTGACATATTTATTGTTAAACAAGGTAATTTTAATAAACAAGTTTAGAATCATTTATTGGAGAACTCTAGAGCTATCCATGAGTTGAAAGATATTGTGGAAAGAACTTCTAATGATATTAAAATGCTTTGTAAATACTTTCAAATGGTTCAAACTCAACTTGATCAACTTGCTAAAGTACAAAAGGATATGTTAGTTAATGCTTCATGAAATAAACATGCTAATGGAATTAGAACTAGGAGTGGTGCAGCTACTCAAGATCCTTTATATCCTGAAGGACACCCTAAAAGAATAGAGCAGGATTCCCAACAAGGTGAGGATAGTGGTTGTCCTCGTAAGAGGAAGAAAAAGAAACTTAAGAAAGTTGAGGAACCACTTGAACCTGCTGTAGATCCTAATAGTATATCTGTCTCTGATGCTGAAACTGAGAGTGGTAATGATAATAATGATGCTCCTGATAAGGAGGAAGGTGAGGAAGAACCTGAAAAACACACTAAGAACACTAGGTACACAAAGGAAGATTTTATTGCTAATAAAGATGGTAAAGAGAGAGAACCTTGGGTGCAGAAACCTATGCCTTTTCCAGGTAAGAAACACAAGTCAAAGGAGGAAGAACACTACAACAAGTTTTGTGAGTGGATGAAACATTTATTCTTGCAAATTCCTTTGACTGATGCTATTAAGTTGCCTCCTTATTCAAATTATATGAAGGATATTGTCTCCAATAAAAGGAAGATTCCTAATGAGGAGATTTCTACTTTGCTTGCTAATTACTCCTTCAATGGTAAGGTTCCAAAGAAACTTGGTGATCCAGGTATACCAACTATTCCTTGCTCCATTAAGAATAAATATGTTAGAACTGCTTTATGTGATTTGGGAGCTGGAGTTAGTGTTATGCTTTTTTCTCTCTACAAGAGACTCCAGCTAGAAAAGTTGATACCAACTGATATATCTTTGCAAATGGCTGATAAGTCAACTACTGTCCCTGTTGGTATATGTGAGAATGTTCCTGTTCAAGTTGCTCATAATTGCATGGTCTTAACTGATTTCGTTGTGCTTGAAATGCCTGAAGATGATAATTTGTCTATTATTCTTGGGAGACTTTTTCTTAATACTACAGGTGCTGTCATCAATTGTAATCAAGGAAAAGTAACATTCAATATTAATGATAAAGAACACACTGTCTATTTCCCCAAGAAGGTTGTTAAGAGCTATTTCCTGAATTCTATTGAAAATATTGAAGGCATCAAGGTTGGAAAAATATATTGTCCCATTCCACAAGAAATTTTTGAAACTATTATGATTGGGACCATTGCTATCAAGTATGAGGTAACACAATCACTTTGTGGAATGCAAAGTTTTGCTTCATATAAGATTGTTTTGGTAACAAGACTTGATCAACCTTGTTACAAAAGGATTTTAATAAACAAAATAATGTTTTCACTGTGGTTATACTTGCTCACTTTTACTTTTTTCCTTTCCAAACTTTGCTCTTCGTTGTGCCTAACTTAAAGGCGTTAAAGAAAAGTACTTGTTGGGAGATAACTCAAGAGTTTCCTTGAGTATTTGAAGTTATTAATTCAGTAATGACCTCTCCTTATCCTTTTTGTTTGCTTTTTGTGCCAAGAATGACCTCTAATGAGAGGGAAGTAAGATTTGGGGAGTTGCTGTCCCGAAACAGATTTCTGTCCTCCACCAAAAAAAATCGTGAGGAGGCTCTGTAACTCGGATTGAGCTCAAAATTTACGAATAAATCCCCCAGTATATTGGATAACTTTCATTATATCAACACCTTTTGATTTGATCAACAGAAGTTGTTCGAAAAAATTCGTTTCTACCTGTTGGTCTGTTTTGACAGATTTCTGCCATTATTTGCATTTGCTTCTTATTGATTCCTTTTTGAGCTCTCTTCAGGTAAATTGAGTTTCTTTGAAGGAGTTAGTACAATAGCTTGTGTTTTTAGTGAAAATCCTTGTTGTTACAAAGCTTTGCCAGTGGTCTAATATCTTTTGAATAAGCTAATGTTGCTAATGAAGATTGTGTGAAGTTTTGTATAAAAGAAAAATTTCAGGTGTAGAGAGAGGATGATGTAATGAGATGAAGAATGGACATAAGCTCAAGATTGGGGGTAGACACTCCGTGTCACCCCAAGAATTACTCAAGAGGTACAAGCGTCAAAGCTTGGGGGTGCCCAAGGCATCCCCTTCTTCATCAATAAAAATCTCAGGTCTTTCTAGACATTTTGTTTTTATTGTTTCATGCACAGTTGTGTTGTTCTTGGAGCATCTTAGTTTTTGCTTTTGGTTTTATTTTGCTTCGTTTGGTTTTGCGTTGGTTGCCTTCTAAAAAAATCAAAAACACCAAAAATATTTGTTGTTCTTCTTTGGTTTTGTGAGTTCTTTGCAGGGTTCAGCCATCCTCAGTGAATTTTGGTTTCATGTTAATTATTCAAGTCACACAAGTGAAGGGCAATAATGAGACAACTCGAGGTGTGGTAAGAGGCTGGTAACAAACTCTATTTGTTTCATTTTTGTACATATACTCATCATAGTGAGCATGCTTAGCCTGTTTGTGTAAGGTGTATGTCATTATGGATGCTTAGTAGTTCTTGCTTGTCTATAATTAACTCCAGCTTGCTAATAGTTTGTAGCATGTCATATGAATGTTTGCTTGCATTGTTTTATTCATACTTTGGTATGATATTGTGGTATCCTCCTCTGACTATTCATGTGAATCGACTTGGCACATGCTCACGCATGCATATGACTAATCAATAGTCAGTAAGCCTCGATGATTTATTTTGCCTCAGAGTTCTTGTATCACTTTCATGCCATAATTAGTCATGTTTTGTTGCAAGCATGATTATGACAGTTATTGCTCTCTCGTTTGTCGCTCCCTCTCTATTGCTAGCCTTCACTTGCACTGAGTATGTGCTCTACCTATGCTTCCAACTCCCCAAAACCAATATTGCCAGCTGTGTCCACCATATATACCTATTAGCATCATTTGATATTTCAGTGCATATTCCATATGCCGTGTTTTCTTCCAAAATAAAATGTTTGTCTGTTTTGAGAAAGTTAGTTAGTAAAGCTCTCACGAACTTGATGGCACACTTTATTCCTTGCGCTTAATAATCTTGAACCATTGTGACTAGTCCATGAAAGTTATATGCTTTCTTATTATATACTGGGAGTCAGCAGAACCATGTTGTCATGGGGAACGCTTTCAACACTTTTTGGATAATTATATCCAGTTGCTACCTTGCTCTTTTGTTTGCGGATGTCAACGATGCGAAATGAGAGGGGGAATTATGAGTCCATGGAATTTTTTTCTGTGTTAGAGAAACGCCTGGGACGCTAGCCTAAGCCATGCCTAATCATGGTGGAAACTTGCAGCATCACCATAGTGAATCATCTATGAAGCATCCTCAATAAAAAACTATGCATATAGTAAATAAAAAGATTGCTGAGATGCTCATTGTCTGCTTGCCTTGTCATTTTGGTTATGGGAAAGCTCCTGTACCATATGCAAAGGGGTACCCCGTTGGCGGTTCTCGATGATATGCAAATACTTACAATGACAAGAACTTGCCTGGACCCAAAGTTGAGTAGTATGCGGAGTGTCCCTCGTACTCAAGGGACTTGGGATTTTCAGTATATGGTCTGTCAAGCATATAATTTAGAGTGGACCTCACTTTCCCCTTAACCACATGAAGATGCTTATGATAGGGACAATGAGATCTCAAAGCTAATGAGTACCTTCCTTTCAGCATTGGGAAGCCTTTCAAACCTTCACAAAACCGTTTTCACAACCTTGTTGAGTCACCACCCATTCTATGAGCACCTTCTTGAGAGCATAGTTGTCATTCTTGTGTTTGTTCCAAAACTTGGTTAATTATGTCATGACTTTGATGCTTGTATCTTTGATATCTTTACTTTTAGTCTTCATATGAACTTCAGAGGTGCCTCAGCATTTATATTGTGCTCTTCAAACAAAGTCAAGCGAGATACCACTCTATCATACCTTATTATGAGCATTGCAATGTTGCTTATGTTTATGTTTCATGCTACTTATTATTATTGAGTTGGTTTCTTTTCATAGCTTGCAATAACTATTGAGTAGACTTAGTTGCATACTCTTTATTATGAATTGTCTAAGTATATACTCCTGTGCTGAGAATATATACATCATAAGCAAAGTGTTCATGAAAGCTATTTTATCGCACTTAGTTTTCAACTGAATTGCTTGAGGACAAGCAATAAGCTAAGCTTGGGGGGAGTTGATATGTCTAAAACGTATCTACTTTCTCGAACACTTTGCTATTGTTTTTCCTCTATACTTGTGTGATTTGGATACAACTAACACAGACTGACGCTGTTTTCAGCAGAATTACCTTGGTGTCTTGTTTTTGTACATAAAATGAACTATCAGGAAAAATCCCGGAAAATATGCCAAAAATTATATTTCACCAGAAGATCCACGGAGCCAGAAGGGAAGATAGAGGGGAGGCCTGGGGGCCCTAGACCCACCCCAGGAGCGGGCCCACTGACCCCGCGCCTAGGGGAGGTTTGGCCACCCCAGGCAGCTTCTCGGCCTCCCTCCGCGTCTATAAGTTGCCTTCTGACCTAAAAACAGAGGGGGGTTCGACAGTTTTCCAGAAAGAGTTCCGCTCTGCCACCGCCACGAGAAACCAATATTCGGATCCAGAAACTCCGTTCTGGCACCCTGCCGGGACGGGGAATTTGGAGAGGATCATCGTCATCGTCATCACCAACGCATATCCATCAACCACCGATGTTTCCCTCATCCATGAGTGAGTAATCCCCCGCTATAGGCTTGGGGATGGTAGGTATTGGATGAGTTTTATCATGTAATCGAATAAGAATTGTTAGGGGCATAGTGCCTAATATCTCTATAAGTGCTTTTTGACTTTGTTGCAACTTGTTGTGCTTAATGCTTGTCACTAGGGCCCGAGTGCCATGATCTTAGATCTGAACTTATTATTGAATCATTATGATAGTATTGTTTATGATCTTATCTGCAAGTTGTGTACACATATCATTGTCCGGATCCAAAGGCCCCAAAGTGACAATAATTGGGATAACCGGAGGGGTTGGCTGTGGTGTGAGGATCACATGTGTTCACGGAGTGTTAATGCTTTGCTTTGGTGCTCTATTAAAAGGAGCACCTTAATTGCCAGTAGTTCCCTAGATGCCCCGCTGCCACGGGTTGGCTGGACAGAAGATGTTGTGCAAGTTCTCATTGCGAGCACGTATGACTATATTTGGAGCACATGCCTAGGATTGCTTAGTACTTGGATGCTTGTTATTATTTATCTGCAATGCCCTAGTTCTTTGAAGTTACATGTTTAGACTCGTCCATGCAACGCCCGTCCATCCATCCCTATGCCTACCGCACTTGAATCCTACTGTTACCGTTACTGTTACTATTGCTACTATTTCACTATTGTTGTTGTTGTTGCTTTGTTGTTGCTACTACAAACTGTTGCTACTGATAAACTTATGTGAGTAAGAACTATTTCCAGGTGCAGCTGAACTGACAACTCAGTTGTTAAGTCTTGCAAGTATTCTTTGTCTCCCCTTTGTCGAATCAATAAATTGGGTAATACTACCCGCGAAGACTGTCGCGATCCCCTACACTTGTGGGTCATCAGGGGTACGCAGGAGCGATCGCTGCTGCCCGGGCGCGAGATGCCTGGGAGCATGAACGCGCCCTGACTTTGCCGAGTCTAGGTCAATCGGACCGGGACCCTGCGAGGATCCCCCTCCTGCACCTGATGAGCGGATGGATTCCCACATGCCCGCCCCCTCGGGTAGGCCTCGTGGGAGACCGCCCAAGGCATCCTCGGTCCATCCCCCGGCTGGTCGTGCCCGCTCGGTCCCCACTAAGGGGACCCCCTGGCCTGAGTCCCCCTATGGACCTCCTTCGGGCCATCCGGACATTTATTTGGAACATCTGGGGGTTCGGGTGTGGTGACCCAGCATACCACTGCATGTGTAGTACACTATAGTCGTTGACATGACATCCACAGAACACCGTTCCGTAAATATCACATCCCTCAGAGTGGTACAACAGAAACATTGCGGGTCCATATTACAAAAGTACACACATTATTATTATTACAATACTGGAAGTTAAAGACTTCCCAAAGATTCAACTTACAAACCAAAATATAAAGTGTTTCGGCGGAATTTAAAAGTAACAACTCCGACTAGGAGTTGAGCTCAGCAGCTTATTCTATAGATTTTATGCTGCTCGGCTCCGTTGGTTAGTACTAACTAGGGATACTTAGTTGGACTCGTTATCATTGACACCGTAGCGGATTTCGTAATCCACTCCTTCAACGCCTCCGGACAGATCAGGTTCCTCGTAGAACACATCTTCTTGACATTCGGCTGCATGCATTGGCACTTCTTCGGGACCCTCAGTGTCTAAGCAATGGATCAAAGGAAACAATGAGTAACAGCGTTACCCAACAAGTTCATTATATGCAAGGTGGGAAGTTTGATGCTCTAACTACCACCTCGGATTATAAACCCTTGGCACTATGCAATTTTTGTAAATCTTTCTTCAAAGATTGATTTTATTATGAAAATCTATGACAATCAGCCTTCACATGTTGACTAGAACTTTCATGGAGTTCCTTTCCTGCTGCGTTCGTAGCTCCTTCCCGGAACAGGGAGTAACAAGTTACGATTATTACACTCTGCAGAGGTGCGTTACTTTAACCATAAGAGATCAACTCCTTGTTGCACAACCGGGCGTACTTTCCCGTCCACAATTCCATGATGTGGGGCCCAGTAGTTGGTCCAAGCCAATCACTGCCCCCTTCGCAACCTCGCATGCCTCCTTGGTGTACACCATGCCCACATAATGAATTACGGTAATGGTTTGTACAAACCGTTAGATTCCAGAACTATCGTGGGACGATGAGGGTTCCCACCCATATGCTGCATATCCTCTACGAATTACCAATTAATATGCACGCTACGAGGATAAAATCCACGACCTGCACATCCGGCTTCATGCGAGAGGAAGAAGATACGGCTGACTTCTCTGTCCCATTCCAAATCTCATGGCTAACGCGTAATATACGGCGCTAGAATCACTGATGTCAGGGGTTATTAAGTCCCTACTTTATCATTATTGTTGCAAATAGAACCCTAAGTTCTATTGCTCTATTATATCATCACTTGATATCTATGATTTCTTTATTTGTGAAAATAATATTTTCTTTCTTTACAGTATATATGATAACACACAATTTGCATATACTTTGATAAAGACTCTTCAAAGGACATGAGCAAGTGATGAACTTGCCTTGTGATGGCAAGGTAGTGAAGTCTGATGCTTGCACTGGACCTTGAGCTTCTATGTCTACAAAAACATGATTATTGCCTGGTAAGGACAATATTTAAAGAAGCAAAATGATTATTCAATAATGTAATGCATCATTTAACTTGATATGCATTTCCCCATTATTATAAAAAGTCTTTTTAATAATAAAGGATTTATAAATATTAATTTTTAATATTTATAACATATATTGAATTATTTTATTTCATTTCATTTTTATTTGTCTTTTATTGATTTAATAATTCTTTTAGGAATTATCGCTTAAATATCAAAAATTGTTATTAAATATTTATTTAGTATTTTTCAAAAATACTACAATATTAATATATAATGAAGTGATTTTTATTTATTTTTATCATCTTTCAATAATTTTGTAAAATTCCATAAGGAATATATAAATTACAGAATTCTTAATAAAATTTAAATGTCTAAAATTTTATATCTTATTTTATTTGGATAGTGTGGATTATTTTGAATCCAAAAATACTTAATTTATAATTTTTGGACTTTTATTTTATTTTCTAGAATTTAATTAAGTTCAGGGGTATTTTGGTCTTTTCCTATTTATTAAAACAGGCCTTAAAGGTTTTTGGGCTGGTTTAATCTTATTGGGCCTTGGTGGCCCATTAGACATAGTCAACATAGCCACCCCGAAGGGTCTGGCCCAACTCAGCCCACTCCCCTGCTGCCTCTCTCTCTCGAGCTCATTCCTCTCCTCCTTTGCCCCCGACCCCGTGGTCGGTGATATCGCCGCCGGCGATTCCCGCTGTCGTGGGCCGTTCTGGTCGCCACCGTGGTGTGGTAGGAGGTTGTCGACTACGCCCATCCTTTCTATCTAACTGGATTTGAGCACGGGGCTCTCCTGCGACGGATCGATGCCGTCCCGGACCCTAGGGTTTGGGGGTTGGCGTGGATCTTGGTGCTGCCGCTGCCGTTGTGCGTCGTGGTGATTCGCCTTGCCTCTAGGCGTGGTCATGGTCGCTGCCGTGGTGATGTATGGGTTGCAGCGCCCCTCCTGGGGTGCTCCCCGTGCCGCCATGGTCGTCGGCCACCTCTGCTTCCTCATCTAGTCTTCATCGAGGACCTTTGGTGAGTTCTGTTCCTCTCCCCTAGTGCTATCTACGCTCGCTGATCCTATGCTAGATGTTGGCAGTGACCTCTCTGGTTACTGTCTTGTCCTGATTAAGATGATTTATTCCATTTAGGGTTCTTATCATGTGGTTGATCATATACTGGATGAATTAGATCATGTGTGGATGGTCTGAAAGCATGATAAATGGTTATTAGCCTGAGGCTTGTTGCTTGAGATGAACTATAATGGTTCTGGTGGCTTATTAGATGATTTTATGCTTGGTTTGCCTATGATTCAGATGGTATAGTTGCTCTGAAATCAATGATTGGTATAGTCAGTGAGTTTGATAACTTTCCACTGTCATTTCTTGGTTTATGATCATGGTTATGGTGTGATGAAATCACTATCTTAGTGCTGTTGGCTTGAGAATTAATGTGTGGTTTAAGATCACAATGATCTTTAGACAGTAAAGATTTACATAGAAATGTCCTAATTATGATTCCTGTATCGACAGGAAAATGATTAGTAAATTAATTGATTGAATCTGTGATGATTGAATGTTTATCCTGATTCATGTAGAATTGTTCTTGTGACTCCATCTTGGTATGGCTCACAAGATTTGATACTAATCCATTGATTGGGGTTGATTTAAGCTTAAGACAAGCTTGGCTTTAAAAGATAAATAGAAATGTTCTTTTCTGAAATCCCTAAGACCAATGATGTTGGTCTGAGACTTAGGGGTTTAGGCCTTATCTAGTTGATTCATATAGATAGACCTGGTAGTGGTACCAGCTATTGTTTCTTGAATCAAAGCTTGGGGAAAAATGATAGTAGGCTTGATCATTATATGGATCCAAAAGATTAGCTTCTTGTCGTGGTATTGCACGGCAGATGCTACTGGGGGTAGCTTACGTAGAGGGAGCAAGGCGACGTACACTACTAGGAAAACGGCTATAGGTAATCAGCACATCCGTGGCTCACATGGTTGAAGTGCCCCACGGCTAAAACAGGCGTGGCTCACATGTGGGCAGTGCCCTACTAATAACTAGAACAACCGTGGCGCACATGACTATAGTGCGCCACAGATGTGTGTGGGCCAGGGCCCTGTTGGCCACACGCCAAACATCTGTAGCACACTATAGTCATGTGCGCCACGGTTGTTAGGGTCATCTGTGGCGCATGTGTGCCTGGTGCGCTACGCTTAAGCGCATGCCCCCCTCTACTCTGAAACGGCCACAAACTTCTGTGGCGCACTCGGCCTAGTGCGCCACAGGGAGTAGGCGCATCTGTGGCGCACTTGGTGTAGTGCGCCACAGATGTTTGTACTCCCTGTGGCGCACTAGGGCCGTGTGCGCCACGGATGTGTCGATTTCTTTAGGGCAGCACTTTATGTGCACATGTGTGACCACATCCACCACCCCACACTTCACTTTCCCCTTCTTCTTCCTCCTTAGATCTAGTCGGGATCTTCTCCTTCCCACCTCAATTTCTCCACACATTCACCATTTTTAGCATGTAAAACTTGCTTTGGATGTTACATAAGTAATAGAGGAGGTCTCCGGTCTCTCATCTATCCTTCTCCGGTCGACGCGCGCACCTCTCCTTTCCATCTTTCTTGCGATCGGTCTCTCATCTCGGTAAGTTGTCCATGTAAGGATGTGTTCATGTTTATATGGATGATGTGCTCATATGTATGTAGATGATCGATGCTCATGATGTGTGTATGTGGAGAGGATCGATGGTCATATGTGTGTGTATATGGAGAGTATCGATGATGCTCATGCATGTGTGTATGGAGAGGATAATGATATGTTCATGTGTGTATGGATCGGTCTCTCTCTCTCTCTTTTGTTTGTATGTGAACAAGTTGCCATTTGTTTTTCCAAAATGTTGATTCATTTCCATTTTGGCAAGACTTTGGCATTTCGCAAAGGTCCTAATTTTAGGATAGGTCATGCCAAAATTTTCTATCGACCATTGCATGCATGCATTCATTATGTGGTTCTAATAGACTTCAAAATTGTAACGTGTACATCGTGCAGGCAAAAATGGTCCGCATAATGAGCGAAGGCATTATGGATAGATTTTTGAAATGTGCGACGGCCGACATGATACGAAATAACAAGACAGATATAAGATGTCCGTGCAGAAGATGCAAACTCAACTGGGTGATCGACCCAGATTCCGGGAATCTGCAGGCGCACCTGCTCTGCCATGGTTTCATGGATGGATACACTCGTTGGATAAGCGATGACGTAGATGATGGAGACGGTGAAGAAGGTGGCCAACATGACGATGATCATCATCACGGCGAGAACAGGCGAGATGATGAAGAGTCTCCTGGAGATGGTGAAGGTGCGGAAGCAGACCGGGATGATGATGATCTAGATACCGGAGGAGCAGACGACGATGGAACAACGTCAGGATGGGTACGGGACCCTTATGTGCAAGAGCTGCTTCTCAAGCAGACGAGTAACGCCAGGGCTGCCGCTAGAGAGAAAGCCAAGCTTGCGCAACTTGAGAAAGACGCGGTTACTCCATTGTATGAAGGATGCAGGCCCGATGATACCCGGTTGAATGTAACGCTCAAGGCTATGGAGATGAAGGCAAAGCACAAATTGAGCGACGCAAGCTTCGACGATATGATGGCATTCTGGCACGATCGTGTGCCGGAGGGGAACACATGTCCAACTAGTATCGAGGATGCCAAGAAAATCGTCTGTCCTCTCGATCTACCGCACGTTAGATATCACGTATGCATCAACGATTGCATCATTTATCGGGGCGAGGACGCGGAGAAAACCACATGTCCGGTGTGCGGCGTGAGTCGATACAAGAAAGGGAAGAAAGCACCTCGAAAAGTGGTATGGTACTTTCCTATCACTCCTCGTCTGCAGCGCTATTTCACGGACCCTAAGGAAGCGAAGCTCATGCGATGGCATGCGGAAAGGAAGAAGCCAGGAGATGATGATGACCCCGAAAAGGATGAGCTGCTGACGCACCCTTTAGATGCTAGCCAGTGGAAAGCATTGGACCTCGAATTCCCAGAATTCGGTGGAGATTCGAGGAACATCAGGCTTGGTGCGAGCACCGATGGACTCAATCCGTTCGGTAGCCAGAGCAGCACGCACAGCACTTGGCCCGTGTTTGTATGGATGTACAACCTCCCTCCATGGTTGTGCATGAAGAAGAAGTACATACAAATGAGTATGCTATTTCAAGGGCCGAAACAACCTGGTACCGACATCAATCTGTATCTCGGGTTGTTGAAAGAGGAGCTAGCCACGTTATGGGAATCTGGAGCCAATACTTACGACGCCGTCGCACAAGATTATTTCACTATGAGAGCCGCATTGATCACTACGGTGCAAGACTATCCAGGTTGCGGGTATATCTCGGGGCAGGTTATCCAAGGATTCTGCGCATGCGTTAGGTGCATGGATAACACAAGCTATCTCCAACAAGAGAAAGATCCAGGGTCATCGAAAACCGTGTTCATGGCGCACCGGAGGTGGCTCGGCAAGAATGATCCATGGAGAAAACGTGGAGACCTGTTCGATGGCAAATCAGAGACCCAAGGAATCCCAGAGCGTAGGAGCAGCGAAGAAGTGGAAGAGTTGCTGAAAAACTGGAAAGATTGTCCTAAGCCTGGTAAGAAGCGAAAGAGGCAGCAACAAGACAAGCCGCTGATGAAGGTATGGAAAACAAGGTCTGTTTTCTGGGAGTTGCCATACTGGAAGTTTCTCCGCACGCCTCATAGCCTCGACATCATGCATATCACGAAAAACGTGTGCGAGAGTCTGGTCGGCACCATAATCAACATGCCAGATAGGACGAAAGATGGTCCGAAAGCAAGGCACGACCTGATATGCTTGGGTATCCGGAAGGAGCTTCACGGAGGACGCACTACTCCTGATGATCAGGAAGATGACGATGATCATGAGTCGGAGACGACACAAGGTCGTCGGAAGGGTAAAAAGTTAAAGAAGAACGAATATTACTGCCCTCCTTCTTGCTTCACTCTAAGCCAGGATGAGATCAAACAGTTTTTCAAGTGCCTTCTAGGAGTCAAATTTCCTTACGGCTACGCGGGCAAGATAAGCAGATACCTAGACGAGGCGAAGCAGAGGTTCAGTGGCATGAAGTCTCACGACTGTGCCGTGCTAATGACGCAGGTACTTCCGGTCGCACTAAGAGGGATAATGGATGAGCACGTCCGTGAAACGTTATTTGGCCTATGCAAGTTTTTTGACGTCATCTCTAGGAAGTCGATTGGCTTGAATCAGCTCGGAAGGCTACAGGAGGAGATCGTGGTGATACTATGTGAGCTTGAGGTCTACTTCCCACCCGCATTCTTCAACATTATGGTGCATCTGCTGGTCCATGTCGTGGAGGACATCGTACAACTCGGGCCGATGTTCCTCCGCAGCATGATGGCGTTCGAAAGGATGAACGGACACATCAAAGGATACGTTCGCAACAGGTCCCGTCCAGATGGAAGCATAGCCAAGGGCTTTCTGGCCGAAGAGTGCATCTCTTTCTGCACGAATTATCTAGACATCGAGAACCCTGTCGGTCTTCCCGTCAACAGACACCTTGGCAAGCTCGACGGATCTGGTCACCGAGAGGGTCGTCGCATACTGCATGCAGACTTCGATTTTCGACGCGCAGACTTTGATCGAGCAAACCTCGTCGCGCTACAGCATTTAGAACTGGTCGATCCTTGGGTACAGAAGCACAAAAGGTTAATCGAGAAGAAGTACAGTGACCGGGGCATACAGAGGACGCAGGGAGAAATAATCAAGGAGCACAACTCAGATTTCACGCGTTGGTTTAGGCAGACGCTCCTTGATAATCCCCCGCGCTCGCATTCTTCTGACACGGAAAATATCATATTCACCTTGTCGCAGGGACCGATGCAAAACCTGGTGACCTATCAGGCGTATGATATCAATGGCTACACATTCTACACGGAGGAAAAGGACAACAAGTGTGATTATCAGAACTCAGGCGTAACGTCGGAATTCTACACCGACGACAACGTGAAGGAAAGATTCTACGGAAGAATCGAGGAGATTTGGGAGCTCGACTACTGTGGAGAAAAGGTGCCGATGTTCCGTGTCAGATGGGCAAAGAGCGTCGAAAGAGAAGACCGGTATTTCACAACCATGGTTATACCCGAAGCAGCCAAATCCAAGGCCGCCGGTGCAAACGTGGCCGCGAAAAATGAACCGTGGGTACTGGCTACCAAAGTGGACCAATGTTTTTTCATTACCGACCCGACAAAGCCTAGCCGTGTTGTCGTGAGGAGAGGAAAAAGAAACATCATCGGAATGGATGGAGTCGCCAACGAGCAAGACTTCGACCAGTACGGCGATCCAAAGATTGAAGATGACGACGACTACGATGCAGAAACATACATCACAAGAAGAAAAAGGACAACCCTACCCAAAAAAGGTAGCCCGTTCGAAAGAAGAAACATTAAAGTGCCGGGGCTAAATTATTCAACCGCGACAAAAAAGGGAAAAAAGATTGTAAAACGCTAGCTCAAAAAATATTGTAAAACGCGTGGTCGAAAAGGATTGTAATATTCATGGACAAAGTATTATGAAATTTAGTTATACTTTGAATCATATTTTTGGGCATTTTTGGAATATTATTACTTTTGGGCATTTTTGGAATATTTAAAAGTATTTTAAAATCAAAATAAAACTTCTATGGCATATATCACCACTTTTGGGAATTTTTTGGAATATTTAAAAGTATTTTTAAAATCAAAACAAACAATTGGGGCACCAGGATTCAAACCTGGGTGCTCTCCGGTTTAGAATAGAGTAGTGGGCAGAACCAGTGGGATAGGCTAGTATAGTTCTTAGCTAGTGGGACTGTAGTTCTCTTATGCAGTAGTTAGAAGCCGATAGGCGTAGCGCACTAGCCCATAGTGCGCTACAGATATCCGTAGCGCACTATGGCTCAGTGCGCTACGCCTAAGTGGCTTTATCCACACGTGGGCGAGGGCTCCAAATAAACAATTGACATTCTAGGAGGCGGCCCAACGGCTAGAAGACGATGAAGAATACCATCCTTCGGAGAGCGAGGATGATGAGATGGAAGACGTGGAGGAAGAAGCCGAAGGAACGGCGGACGATGAAACCACTGATGGCGGCGAGGGCACAGGGAGTGGTAGCAACCCTCCTAAGAAGAAGAAGAAGCCGAAGGACCGGCGCCCGAACACGGTCGGCACGGTCAGGGAGGAAATTACCGAAGTGAGCCCATCAGGGGTTCCTTTGGAGCCCGCCCTTGTCGTCAAAGGGTACGGTGGGCAAGTGGCGGCGATCACCCGGACAACCATCTCGATCAACACCGAGAATCTCCGGCATAAAGATAATGGCCACTTGCGCACACTCCTCTTCGAGAAGCTGCACGCCAGATACAAGTTCCCCGCTAAGTATCAGAACACAAATTATCATGGGAACGAAGTAAACAAATCCGCCCTCACAAAGATGAGCACCGCCCTGGCCAGCTGGAGAACCCGGATAAACAAGAAGATCTATAAATAAGGCAAAAGTCTCGAGGAGATCCAGAAGATTGACCCGCAGATCACCGAAGATCAGTTCCGGGAGTTCAAGGAGAGGTGTGAATCCGAAAGAGCCCTGGCCAATAGTAATCGAGGAAAGGTGCTGCAGGCGATGAATATAGGTCATCACCATCTCGGATCTGGTGGATACAGAACCGCGGAGGCCAAATGGAATAAGGAGGACGAAGAGTATAGATCCAAGGGGATAGAAAACCCCTTTGCTAAATTCAAACCCGGGCAGGTTCGAAACTTCATTAGGGCCCGTTACCATGTGGACCCAAAAACCAAACAACTCACCGCGGATCCTGCGGTGAAGGAATTCGAGGAAATTGTGGTAAGTATAATCTAATTACCGCGGATCAACACGATTGCAATCTAATCGATGATCTAAATGATTCACTGTTACTTCTTCTGCAGGAGGAGGAAATTGTTGCTAGTCATGGATCCCAGGGTTCCTCATCCCAGGGGTCGACGGCGGCCACCCGGTGGGATAACCCTTTTAACAGGGCGATGAACCGGGCCAAGAAAATAGAGCCGGTTATGAAGAAGCCGTCGTCGGCTGGCCGTCTGGCCGGCCTCGGGGGTAAGAATTGGGTGGATCATTTTGGTCCACCGCCGAGGACGCATGTGGCGCCGTCGGGAAGGAGCGAGGAGGAAAACCGAGAGGTTCAAGAACTTAAGGCACAAGTGGCGCGGATCCCGCAGATCGTCCAAGACAACCTGGCAATCACCCTCACGTCCTTCCTGCCTACCTTGGTGGAGTCAATAGCGAACTGGAGTGCGGGTGGTCGAGTAGGGCCGTGCCCGATTCCAAGCATGGTCAGCAGCCACTCGAACAACGCGGCGCCGACGAATCAGGCGAACTACGTGTTCGTGACTCCGCCCGCTAGCATCGCGGTGCCGCAAGTGTTGGTGACTCCCCCTGCCATCACCGCGGCGCCGGAGTACATGTTGGTGCCCCCCCTGCCATTGTCGCGGCGGCACCGGAGCTCCAAGCACCCGTCGGTAGGGAGAATACACCGGCGGCCAGCACCGTGCCATCAAGCAGCCCTTCCGTCTCTTGCACGCCCGTCGCCGTATGCGGTGTGTCGACATTAGTCGATCTCGACGCCATCACGGTAAATAAATTGCTTTAATTACCGCCTTATTTCATGCCATCTATATATATATATTACTCTTATGGCATCTCGCTCTGACCACGCCGTACATGTTTTCCGCAGACGGATGTTCCTTGCACTCTCTTATGCTACGTGAACAACGAGCTGAGGGACGTTGCCAAGGGTACCATCATTCAACCCTTGCAGCGCACGTTCCACTCAAAGCCGATGCCAGATAGCGTGCACAGGGTTAAAATTAGTCGGGTGCTAAGGGGCTGCGACGACCTGGAACCTCCCATTCAACCCCCAGGAGCGGATGAAGAAGAGTCGTATGTCCTCAGAAGTTGCTTCGGCTTATTCTTGCTATGGCCAAAGAGCATGATCCGTTTGGGGACGGCGGGGGCCATCACGCCAAAGACAACAGCACCGCCTGTCGTGCCAGCGACAAGCGGTGGCAAGGCCCCCTTACTGCCCTCGCCGTCACCTCCACGCGGTGGGTCGGATGATCATGTTGATGATATGCACATGGCGCAGGATCCGGCCGAGGACGACGAAGACTGGAATGATCACTTCTTCAGCACTCAGTTTGGCAACGAAGAAGACCTAGCTGGTGGCCCCACAGAGAAAGCCACTATCACCAAGCGTCTGTTTGGTTCTCAGGAGACGCCTCCAGCTTGCGCCTTTACAGAGCCAGCTGATACAACCAACCGGCCCTTTATTCTAAGCCCTGACACACTACATAGGGCGGCCGGTGCTCAGATTGCGGTGCCTGCCCGCTCTCCAAAAGGAAAAAAGGGCAGGAAAAGAAAATCTAGCAGCTCGAGCCAGCCGGTGGCGTCAACAACTGCGAATCCGATCAGGTTTCGGGACGGGCCACCAAGACCCGAGGGTATTATGTGGAGGATTCATGTGGCGGGTGAGCCCATGCTACCTAAGAATTTGCGGAAGCTCGCCAGTTCGGAACTGCAGAGTGTGCATGCCGGCGTGCTGACGATAGAGAGACGCCTTCTATCGGAGAAAGATCCCTCGCACCCGGTATTCATGGTTAAGGTGCCACCAGGCTTGGGCTTCGTCGACACTGCCCCCGCGGATCTGTTCTTCCTGCGGTTCGAGGACATCTTCAATATGTTCCACCTATACCCGCTGCACTATACCATGGTCCGTCTCTTTTCTCTCAGCCTGGCCACGCAGATCATTAGAGAGAACACACCGGGCATCGCTATAGTGGACCCCTACTACATGCGTGACGGCTGCTTGGGTTCCCCCGCCGAACGACGTATCGTGGCCTCGTACCTAAAAAGAATCCTCGTGGCAAACAAGACAAAGGAATACATTCTCGTGCCTTACTTTTCCGAGTAAGTCGTTATTCAGTCGCCACCGTCGATTGGCTTTATTAGATCATCATCATTCTTTTTTCAACACATTCCATTTGAATTTTTTGCGCAGAGATGAACACTGCACGCTCATCTCCTTATCGCCGAAGCATTCCCACGCCACGTATTTCGACTCGGGGGGTCTAGAAAAGAAGAAAAACTACGACAAGATCAAGGAAGTTCTGGATGATGCTCTCACTGGCTTTGCCTCGACGGAAGGCACCAGCTTCGTGCGTAAGAAGGTCAAGTTCGGCAGGCACGTCTTCAACCACGTAACAGAGTTCCCCTGCGTGAAGCAGCCGGAAAACAGTAAGAAGGAAGCCTACTACGCACTCCATCACATGAGGGCGTTCCTACTTGACCAGCAGAATTCTACGCTGCCAGATCATCTCAAACAGTGGGCCGAAGCAAAGGCCAAGATCAATGATTCGGATATTAGACAAGAGATGTATCGCATCCAGCAGCAGTTTGGGGCAATCATCTTTCGTGATGTCATGACTTCGGGGGGATATTCTACGGAGGAAATATCCCGAATAACCGTGACATAGAAGATCGCCTAGAGATGCAGGGTGACTATAGGAAGTTCATGACGAGACAGGGCGTCCTCCCGTTCCCTAAGCCGAGCCAGAAGGCTTGATGTTGGCCTAGTTGTAGTTGCAAACTATAGATGACCTTTGTGTGTGTGTGTGGACGACAAGTGTACTTATCTTATTAGGTTTATGAATCACCGCTTACTTATTTTGCTTATTATTATTATATATCAATCAATGCTTGGTTTTTTTGCTTACTCTTTGGTCATTTGCTCAATTTGGTCCTTCTTTTTTTCCTTACTCTTTTTTCGAGAATAATGCCGATGATTGAAATGTCGTGGCACACTATATATGTGAATGTGCTACGACGGGATAGTTAGCCTTGTGCTATGCACAAGTCCAGGAATTGTGCATCCTACTTGGCTGACTGTTCCGTCGTAGCATATTCCTGTGTCCAACGACCTAGCTAGTTATATATGAGGCATTCTTTTCGAGTTATTTTTGTCTTTTTCGAGAATATGCCGATGATTGAAATGTCGTGGCACAATATATATGTGAATGTGCTATGACGGGATTGTTAGCCTTGTGATATGCACAAGTCCAGGAATTGTGCATCCTACTTGGCTAACAGTCCCGTCATAGCATATTCATGTGTCCAACGACCTAGCTAGTTATATATGAGGCATTCTTTTCGAGTTATTTTTGTCTTTTTCGAGAATATGCCGATGATTGAAATGTCGTGGCACAATATATATGTGAATGTGCTATGACGGGATTTTTAGCCTTGTGATATGCACAAGTCCAGAAATTGTGCATCCTACTTGGCTAACAGTCCTGTCATAGCATATTCCTGTGTCCAACGACCTAGCTAGTTATATATGAGGCATTCTTTTCGAGCTACTTTGGTATTTTTCGAGAATAATGCCGATGATTGAAATGTCGTGGCACACTATATATGTGAATGTGCTACGTACGATGGGATTGTACGCCTTGTGCTATGCACAAGTCCAGATGTTGTGCATCCTACTTGGCATACGGTTCCATCGTAGCATATTCCTGTGTCCAACAACCTAGTTATATATGAGGCATGCTTTTTGAGTTTGCTCTTTTTGATTTAAGAGTACTTTCTATAAGTGTATCTTCATATGCAACTTTAATTATACATGTTTTTTCAATCACCGGTTAGTTATTATTGTCAACTTGTAGATGACGTGGTACGTCGTGTACAAGGGACGGGTTCCCGGAGTCTACGATGATTGGGAAGACTGCCGGAGACAGGTGCACCGTTTCAGCGGCAATAGCTACAAAGGGTACAACACTATGGCGGAGGCGGAAGCTAGATACACGCGCTATCTAGCGGTAGTTAGGACAAGGAACCGGATGAAGACCTACACCTTCGTCGCGGCGGTGATCATGCTTATCTTCTTTGGTTATTTATCCCGCGTTTGTGTCTAGCTAGCTAGTTTAGATGTCTAGGCGAGCTTCCGAGCTCTAACTTGTTCGATCGACACATGTATTCGCATGTCACCAACTACTACTTTGTAACATGATCAAAACAATATAACTTAGACTGTATTCATGTATGAGACTTATCTATATGTATTTGTTTCAATCTTGTTTTTCATATTGAGTATTTATATATATAATTGTATATCTTGTATCTGTGTGTGTGTATATCTGCTGTAATATTGTATATAATCTGTATTGCATATAATCTGGCTTGGAAATTAAAAAAAAACAAAAAATACATCTGTGGCGCACATGGTCTACCTTCTATGGCGCACTACACCTAAAGCGCACCATGGAAGTTTAGTGGCGCACTAGGTAGTGCGCCACAGAAGATCCAAGGGGTAGCGCACCATACAAAACTTCTGTGGCGCACTAGGAGGTGCGCTACGCCTATCTCTACACAACCGTGGCGCACTAGGCAGTGCGCCACGGCTGAGAGATAGCCGTAGCGCAAGGCCCGTGGCGCACTGCAGGTGCGCCGCAGATGATGGTTTCAGGTGCGCCACAAAAGGCCGTTTTCCTAGTAGTGGTAGGAGAATCTGGGAGCGAGATTGGCACACGATGTACCCAGGTTCACGTCCTCTCGATGGAGGATCGCTACGTCCTGCTGTCAATCCAGTATATGATCATAGATTGGTTTACAAGGGAGCCGCCGTAGGCGTAGGAAGACTAGATCTAGTCTAATATGAAATAAGATGCCCCGTGGGGGTGCCCCCGATGGCTTTATATATGCAGCCAATTAGGGTTTACAAGTGCTAGTGGGCTTTGTATACAAGTCGCCGTCTTGGGCCTCTAGTCGCAGCCACTCGTCTGGGTCCAGTATGCACCAGTCGCCATATTGGGCGAGTCGACCCGCTCTCGGATTGGCTTCAGTCAGCTCGATCCAGCTGGCAAATCCGCTTCATGGGTATACCCCGATTGGTATTCCCCCATCACTAGTCCCCGAGCGCGTTGTCGATTCGGCGCGGGCTTGAGGCAGGGCGCGGAGAGTCTTGACGATGGGTCGTAGCGAATCGGCGACGAGCTCCTGAACAGAGAAAAGAACCGTGAAGCGGGAGGCGGTCGGCGTGAGCCAGTCGGTGATGGCCAGTTGGCGAAATACGTAGGGTGTCGGTGAAGCTGCCAGTTGCGGCGAGTCCCCAAACGTGGAGCGTGCCGAGTCCCGAGCGTGGCGAGTGGCGAGGTCGAGCGACCAGAGAGTGCCGTGCTCCCGAGCGCGCCGAGTGGCGAGGTTGGGCGACCGGCGAGTGGCGTTGTCTGTAGAACACCGAGTCCCCGAGCATGTTGAGTACGTGAGGGCGAGTCCCCGAGCGCGTTGAGTACGCGAGGGCGAGTCCGCGGTGGAGAGTCCCCGAGCGTGTCGAGTACGCGAGGGCGAGTCCGCGGTGGCGAGGACCCGAGCGTGTTGAGTACGCGAGGACGAGTCTGCGGTAGCGAGTCGACGAGGGCGAGCCGCGGTCGCGGTCGCGGAACCACGCGTACACGCAACATGCCTAGGAGTTGTCCCCGAGGCTCGAGTTGGCTCGTAGAGGCGACTTGAGGCTCATATTTTGAAAATAGTAGTGGTTGTTGCCGAGCGTGTCGAGTGGTGAGGTCGAGCGACCGGCGGGCGCCGAGTCCCTGAGCGCGACGAGTGGCGAGGTCCAGCGACCGGCGGGCGTCGAGTCCCCGAGCGCGGCGAGTGGAAAGGTCGAGCGACCGACGGGCGCCGAGTCCCCGAGCGTGGCGAGTCCGCGATGATTGCGAGTCCGCGAGGGGAGAGTCCCCGAGCGTGGCGAGTCCGCGATGATTGCGAGTCCGCGAGGGGTGAGTCCCCGAGCGTGGCGAGTCCGCGATGATTGCGAGTCCGCGAGGGGAGAGTCCCCGAGCGTGGCGAGTCCGGATGATTGCGAGTTCGCGAGGGAAGAGTCCCCGAGCGTGGCGAGTCCGCGATGATTGCGAGTCCGCGATGATGTTGAATGCGTTGTTTTGTTAGCGAGTCTCTCGTCTTGGCCCGGGGGGCCAGTCGCATGGCGACTCCCAAGATGGTTCTCGACTTGGCGTTCTTCCTGGACGATCCGAGGCTCGGTTTGCGAGTCTTCGTCCGCAGTACTTGGCCGTGCGAGTCACGCTATCTAAGGTTGAGGAGGACATGGTGCTGTTTGTGTAGCACTGCCATTTGTCTTGGCCCGGAAGGCCAGTCGAGCAAGGCGACTCCAATGATGGATCTCGGTTAGCGTTTTTCGTGGACGAACCGAGGCTCGGTTTGCGAGTCCTCGTCCGCACTACTTGGCCATTGCGATTCGCTCTTTCGAAGGTTGACAAAGGAAAATTGATTTTTCTCGAGGGGAAGAGACGCCCAGTGGTGAGTCCATGCAGCGTGGCAAGCAACCCTCTCTGGCGACTCGGGCGATGAAGGTCCCTTAGCAGGCGTGGTGTACGCATTTTTCGTAGCGGACAGGGTCGCACGGCGTATAGCCAGAAAAAGTCGACGCGGCGGACGGAGGTCGCGCTATGACGAAGTCGGCTCGGCGGACACGGGGTCGACGCGGCGGACGGAGATCACGCTATGGCGAAGTCGACGCGGCGGACACGGGGTCGACGCGGCGGACGGAGGTCGCACTATGGCGAAGTCGACACGCCGGACACGGGGTCGACGCGGCGGTCGGAGGTTGCTAGGGCGAGGTCGCGAACGCGATCCCGCAGCAGGCGAGCTCGCGCTGGATGAGTCCGCGACAGGTGAGTCCCCGAGTATAACGAGTGTGCGCTAGGCGAGTCGCCAAACATGGAGAGTTGCACGAGGACGATCCCGTGTCAGCGAGTTTGTGGTGGCGAACCCGCGAGAGCCGAGCGACTGAGTTGGCTTCTTCACGATTCCATTGTTTCAAACAAGATGTTAGGCATGTACAAATAAATAGCACGAGCACATTGATAATCAAATCAAATAATAATTATTTGAGAAAATAACAGTAAAAGAGAAACGTATGTGATTAGTCTTGGCCGTATGCATTTGACATGCGTTTGTTACGCCAGAGCTCCTCGATCGGAAGGATGTACTTCTCCAGCTACCATCGATCAGATGCACTTGTTCAATGATCGCGTGTATTTTTCCATGTCGACTCCCTGGTGCGTCTTCGCGACTTGATTCAGTTTTCCGCTTCTCTCGAACGACGGACAACAGCAGCGACCGATCTTGGATAGGTGACTCGCAATGAAACCGTTAATCGGTGATAGTGTCGGCATAAAACCTGCAACCCGGACGTGACTCGTTTCTCCAACGTTGTGTATATATCAAATATCATGCGTGTAAAGGATCATGTCCCGAAATAACTGATCGGTAAAGTAATCAATGCACAAGATCAAAATAGAGGTTTGTGTGATCGGAAAAACCAGTCAGGCATGTTCGCGCGTATACCGATCTGGTAGCCGATTCCTTCCTCTGACCCTCTAGGATGACCTTGGCTTGGTCTTGGTCCATCGATCATGTACATTAATGTACCGTATAGAATCTTGCAGCCACGAGTCATGGAAAAGGGAAAACACGGAGGCATTAGCAGGTTAGATCTGAATAAAATATTTTAGTAGTTTAAGAGAAGATCGTGAATAAAACTACAGGCCGCCGGTCACGTGAAACCTAAACATGTATGTTTGCACGTGCGATACAGATAGCAGATCGGAGGAGCACAGACTACATCTCGAAGTTAACCAGCCGCCGCGAGAAAGCTTTTTAGGCTCCCGATCAATCTCGGAGACGTGCGCTTGGGCAGTGTTGATGTTGATCCCCGGATGTCGCGACCGTATTTTTTCTTGATCAGGCATGTATGTTGACGACGAATTTGAGGATGCCGTCCGGATTATCACCCTCCAAGCACCGCTTGCCCCACGGTGGGCGCCAACTGTCGTGGTATTGCACGGCAGATGCTACCGGGGGTAGCTTACGTAGAGGGAGCAAGGCGACGTAGGAGAATCCGGGAGCGAGATTGGCACACGATGTACCCAGGTTCACGTCCTCTCGGTAGAGGATCGCTACGTCCTGCTGTCAATCCAGTATATGATCATAGATTGGTTTACAAGGGAGCCGCCGTAGGCGGAGGAAGACTAGATCTAGTCTAATATGAAATAAGATGCCCCGTGGGGGTGCCCCCGATGGCTTTATATATGCAGCCAATTAGGGTTTACAAGTGCTAGTGGGCTTTGTATACAAGTCGCCGTCTTGGGCCTCTAGTCGCAGCCACTCGTCTGGGTCCAGTATGCACCAGTCGCCGTATTGGGCGAGTCGACCCGCTCTCGGATTGGCTTCAGTCGGCTCGATCCAGCTGGCGAATCCGCTTCATGGGTATACCCCGATTGGTATTCCCCCATCACTTCTAAGGTGCTACCCTTATCTTAGGGATGTGCCTAGAAATTAAATCTTAGCTATATTTGTGCTTGTATTGAAATATATAGCTTAACAACCAAATCAATGATGTTGTTCTGAGTCTTGGTTGGATCCTTGTGCTTTGTTGTTTGCTTTTAAAGTTTAAAATCTCAATGATGGATTCACCCCACTTGGGTGTTTTCTGAGAGTTTTTTTCATAAAAACAACACATGCTTCTGTCTAGATAATATGATTAGATCATGTGAAGGTTTTATGATACTCACCACAAAAACTGATGATTAAGAAGTTGGGTGGTGATGTTGATCTTGTTTTGCAGAGCTCCTGTGCTTGACCTGGAGCTAGCCTGCTCCTCCTAGCTCCTGGACTTGGTATTGCTATCCACCTGATCCTTCCCCTCCTTAAGTCACCATCCTGGTGATATGATTCAGGCTGTGGTTGGTTTGGCTACTGGCTAATGTTTTTGGTTTAGCTGCTGGCTGTTCTTGTGTGTGAGCAGTGAAGAGATGCGCTAGTGCCTCTCCACGGCTGTCCTGATGGTTTTGTGTGTTTGAGATGTGTTGTGAAGCTGACAGCACACCACATGCATTTAGGTGTGTGTCCTGCTTGTGTGCTTGTTGTGCACTTGTGGATATGCTTTGGACTTGAGAGTTACTTTGATCTGATTACTTCCACCTGGCTGGTGAAACTTGCCCCTCCTTGCTGTCAATTTGACTCTTTGGCTTAAAATTTATGAAAGATAGATTCTTTCATATTGGTGAAACTTGCCCCTTTTATAAATTTCTCAATGATGAAACTTGTTCAGTGCACCTCACTGAAATGTCTGAGAGTAAAACAATTCTAACCCTAACCTTTATTATTGTTTTATTAGTGTTTGTCTTGCAGGTACAGATTTGAAGATGAAGATTTTAGTTTAGGTTTTGTTCATAGGATAGTTAATGTAATCTTCTTTATTCTTTTTGTAATTTTCATTTTATTATTTTGTAATCTTCATTTTATTCTTTTGTAATAAAGATTATATGATTATCAATGAAGAAATATTCTTATTCTTTATTCATTTTCTATTGTGAAGTTTAGGGATGATTTCAATAAGTTACATTTTTGTAACTTATTTAGGAAATGACAATATGAAATAAGTTTTCATATTCTTAATTGTTTTCTTTGGATAAAGTTTGAGTTATAATAATTAACTCCTAATTAAATCAAGATTCAAACCTTATTCCTAATTTATTTGAATTAATTCAAATACTCAAGTTTAAAATTCAAATTTACTTTCCAAAACACATAATTCCTCAAAGATCATATCAAAGTCTATAACAATCATCCTTTAAGACTAAACCTAATCTCAAAGTATGAAAGAAACCTTGATCACTTTAGGTTTTTATTTGGCAAAAATTTTACCCAAATTTTCACAGATGAATGCATGCAACATTCCAAATTCCTAAATCTACCCTTCGTTAGTTCCTAAATGCTGGGATGTTACATCGGGCATGAAGGCCGGCGCCGACAGATCCATGAATATATCCGCCTTGAAGCGCCGGATATTATTGGCCTTCAAGATACGATTCGCCAGGATTTCTCCATAGCTGACTTGGATGGTCTGAGCCGCTGCAAGTTCTCCTGGTCATGGCTCCCCGCCAATGTCCACTCGGGAGGGATCCTCCTGGGGGTGAAGGATGATACCTTCGAGGTTGAGGATATGGACCGCGAGGAGTTCTTCGTGAGCATGGTGCTCACCCATAGACAATCTCATTTCAAATGGGAGATGATCGTTGTCTATGGCCCCGCGGACCATAGGAGGTCTGCTAAGTTTCTGCACGAGCTGAAGTTGAAAGTGGAACAAACAGAGATCCCGGTGGTAGTGGCCGGTGATTTCAACCTTATCCGATCCATGAACGATAAAAGCTCGGCGAACGTGGACCTCCCTGGGATGCGTATGTTTAATGACTGGATCGCGGACCTCGCCCTCCGTGAGATCGTGCGAGTCGGTGCTAGATATACATGGACAAATAAGCAGCGTGACCCGGTTCGTAGTGTTCTGGATCGTGTCTTGGTGTCTGTTGACTGGGAGGTGGCCTTCCTGCTCTGCTCCCTGAAGGCGGTCACCCAGATTGGCTTCGACCATACCCCCTCCTCCTCTCCTCTGGGAGGGGGGTCGCTCCCTGCGGCTCAACCGCTTCCATTTTGAGTCCTTTTAGCTTCAGAAGCAGGGATTCGTGGAGGCGGTGCGGGCCTGGTGGCTGTCGGTGGCTGCCTCTCCCCCTCGTGTTTTCTCGGCGGTGGATATTTGTCACCATCGTGCCAAGATGTCCCAGCAATTTATGAGGGGCTAGGGGGCCAATTTGGGGGCGGAGCTCAGGGACCATAAGGACACCATCTTGCGAGAGATCCAAGCCTTGGATCGAGAGGCCAACCTCCAGGGCCTCTCGGCGGAGGCATTGTCTCATAGGTACTCCCTGGAGACCTCCATTATGGAGATCTATAAGGGAGAAGAGGCGTTCTGGCAACATCGGAGTCGTCAGAACTGGACTATCCAGGGGGAATCGAACACGGCCTACTTCCATGCCATCGCAAATGGTAGGAGAAGGAAGTGCTCGATCCCCTGCCTCTGGGTTGGGGATTCCCTTCTGGAATCCCCTCAGGACTTGTCCTCCCATATTTATGCGTTCTACAAGGAGCTCTTCTCGTCCTCTCCTCCTTCCGGCCTTACCCTTGCCTCTGATTTTTGGTCGGGCAGGGCCTTGGTCACCCCTGCGGAGAATGTGGACCTCACCCGTCCCTTTATCCCGAGCGAGGTGGCCGCGGCCCTGAAGTCCATGAAGTCGGGCTCGGCTCCTGGGCCGTACGGTTTGCCGGTGAGCTTCTTTCAGACCTTTTGGGACCAGCTCCAGCCGGTGATCTTGCCGATGTTCCAGGAATTCTATACTGGAACTCTGGTGATGTTCCGGCAGAATTTTGGAGTTATTACCCTAATCCCCAAGGTCGTGGGGGACACCGATATCCGGCAATTCCGCCCGATCACGGTCATAAATGTCATCCAGCGGCTCTTTGCGAAGGTTTGTGCTCTCCGGCTTGCCCCGGTGCTAGAGAGACTCACTCACCCCCTCCAGTTTGCTTTCCTAAAGGGATGCCTCATTCACAACGATGTGATGGCGCTTCATGAAATTATTCATGAGGTCAAATCACGCCGTTAGAAAGGGGTGTTCCTCAAACTAGACTTCCAGAAAGCCTATGACCGTCTGGACTGGGCATTCTTGAGACTGGTGTTGGAAAGGAGAGGGTTTGATGATCGCATGATTTGCTGGATCATGCAGTTTGTAATGAGCGGTAGGATGGCGATCAACATCAACGGAGATATCGGCCCCTACTTCTCCCCTTCCCGTGGTGTTAGACAGGGGGACCCGATCTCTCCCCCCTCTTATTTAATGCCGCTGTGGATGCCCTGACAGAGATTTTGGATAGAGCCAAGATCGATAGACACATTTCAGGTGTGGTGGGGCACCTTATTCCGGGAGGGGGCATTACCCACCTCTAGTATGCGGACGATACTATGATCATGTTTCAGGGTTCGGCCCTTGATATCATCAACCTTAAATTCCTGCTCCTCTGCTTCAAGTCCATGTCGGGGCTGAAGATCAATTTTGATAAGAGCAAGGTGGTGGTGTTGGGGTATTCTGATGAGGATAGTCAGAGGATTGCTGACAATCTCAACTGCAAACTGGCTGAATTCCCCATCTCCTACTTGGGGATGCCCATTCAGGAGACGAGAGTTTTGATCCGAGACCATGCCCCCTGGTCAAGAGGGTCCGCTCAAAGTATGAACCCTGGCGAGCGCGCCTCACGACTAAGGGGAGCAAGACGGTCCTAATCAACTCATGTCTCTCGAGCTTGCCAATGTACCAGATGGGGCTGTACCTGCTCCCGGAGGGGACCCATGCCGACTTCGCCAAGGAGTTATCTAGGTTCTTCTGGGCAGTGCGGGACGGCAACCAGAGATACCATATGGTCAAGTGGGCGGACGTTTTCGCCCCCAAGTGTCTTAGGGGCATAGGTATACTTGACTCGCGCCGCTTTAACGTGGCTTTGATGCTGAAATGGGTGTGGCGCATCGTTAGTGATGGCAGGGGTCTTTGGCTTCAACTTATCAAGGCCAAATATCTCCGGGGCCGCCAGCTATTGGCTTGCGAGTGCCGGGAGGGCTCTCAATTCTGGAGAGCCATCTAGGAGATTAAGAACTTCATCGGGTTGGGCATTTCCTTCGCGGCGGGAAACGACCGGGGGGTACGCTTCTGGCTGGATCCATGGATCTCCCAGATCCCCTTAGCGATTCAGTTCCCCGCCATATTCGCCATCTCTGATGCACCGTTGGCCCTGACTGCTGAGGTCTTCGTCGAGGGACGCTAGGCCCTCCTGTTTCGCCGTACCTTTAATACGGCTGAGACGGCTGAGTTCCAGCAGCTGATGGAGTCCCTTCCCGCTGGACTCTCTGAGGCCCCTGAGTCGGCCTCCTGGTGGATCCACACTTCAGGGGAGTTCTCGGTGGGCTCGGCCTACCGGGCCATGTACTAGGGCCCGGAGCTCAGCTGGAAAACTCCCCTTTGGAAGGCCCCCTCCCCCTTAGTACTCGTATTTTCGTCTGGCAGCTGCTCCATGACCGGTTGCCGTCAGGGGTTGAGGTGGCCAAGCGCAATGGCCCCAGCAATGGCCGGTGTCCCTTATGCGGGACTCCGGAGACCAGCGCTCATATTATGTTCTCGTGCTCTGCGGCGAGGTTCCTTTGGAGCTTCGTCCGGGAAGCTCTGGGCCCGACTTGGCAAGCATAGGACCTCGGGGAGTTCCTGCAGGACCGGGCAAAAAGGGTGGGGAGGGGGCGCCGCCTCTTTTGGCTAGTGTTTGCGGCCATCTCCTGGACGCTCTGGAATGTCCGGAACAAGATGGTGATTGAGAAGGTTTACCCTACACGGGTGTCTGACTCTATTTTTCACTACTAGAAAAACCATCTTCGGTTCGATCAGAACAAGCCCAACAGTCCCGTCCTGGCACAACCCGTGACTAGTGGGAGCACTAGTCTCGGGCCGTGAGGCCTCTAACGGCTAAAAACGGCCGTAGTGACTATTCCCGGGCCGGACCAGGTCATTAGTCCCGGTCCGTAATACGGCCCGGGACTAATAACCTGGAGCAGGCCAGCTGGTCCTTTCGTGGACTATTAGTCCCGGGTCGTATCATGGCCCGGGACTAGTTGTCCATGACTATATAATCTGCCTCCTGTCCTGCTGCCCTAAAGCATATGGTGGCCATTTTTCTCAAAGAAGCAAGAGAGTTCATGCCATTTTTTCTCAAGATTTGTCAAGATTTAGTTTGCAACACCTAAATCCAAAGCTTTAAAAGGTTAGAACTTCATTCTTTCATCTCTTATTTATACTTTAGCTCTATAATGCTCTAGAAGTATAGAGATATGGATTAAATGCATGCATGCTCTAGAAGTAGCTAGAAGGATTTTGATATATATGTGTAACAAATTTTGATTAGGCACATAGTTACTGAAAATTGAAATGTGTAATTTTAGAGTTTCAGAGCTTAGAATGGAATGAGGTTTTCACTAATAGAACAATAATAAAAAACTCCACATTTATCATGTTGATTGTTTTCTCCAATTCACAAATTGGTGCATGTAAATTTTTCAAAATTCAAAATTAGTGCTCTAGAAGCTCTCATATAACTTGTAATAATTGTATCATGTTGTGTAATGGTTTTTGATATACTTTTACTATAATGCAGATGGTCCGGGAATGAATGTACGGTACTGACCGACGCTCTGGCGAGTTCATTAATGGCGTGCATGAATTCATCCGTGTTGCTGATGCAAACAAGCGCAATGGTTTTGTATTCTGTCCATGTAATGGATGTAGGAATCAGAAGGATTACTCTGACTCAAAAACCCTTCAAAGCCACCTGTTGAAGTCCGGCTTCATGCCCAGTTATAATTGTTGGACCAAGCACGGAGAGAGAGGGGTTATAATGGAAGACAATGAATAACAGGAGGAGGATGACAACTATCATGGTTTCCCTGAGTACGGAGATACTTCCATGGGGGATGCTGAAGGGCAGGATGAAGAAGAGACACATGATGAACCCGCTGATGATCTTGGTCAGACCATTGCCGATGCACGAAGATATTGTGAAACTGAAAAGGATAGGGAGAAGTTCAATCACATGTTAGAGGATCACAAAAGGTTGTTGTACCCAAATTGCGAAAATGGTCTGAAAAAACTAGGCAGCACACTGGAATTGCTGCGATGGAAGGCTGAGTGTGCTATACCTGACTCCTCATTTGAAAAGTTGCTGAAAATGATGAAGAATATGCTTCCAAAAGATAACGTATTGCCCGCCAGTACGTACGAAGCAAAAAAGGTTGTCTGCCCTCTAGGTTTAGAGGTTCAGAAGATACATGCATGCCCTAATGACTGCATCCTCTACCGCGGTGAGCAGTATGAGAATTTGGATGCATGCCCGGTATGCACTTCACTTCAGTATAAGATTAGACGAGATGACCCTGGTGACGTTGAGGGCGAGTGTAACACCCTCAGAATCGGCCCTATGCAAGTTTTAGCGCAACTCGCCAAACCCGCATAGAAACGATTCGAAGGTGCCCACCAGGCACTTTCGTGCGGGTGGAAAACGAAGTAATAACATTACACAACATTCCTCGATGGGACCCACAGAACAGATATATACAACAGCGACTCAAAGAGTCAAGAATACAGATATACATTACGAAGATCCAAATCACCTGTTAAACGATACAGCGTCCGACTACGGACAAGATGCAAATGGGGCTAAGAGCCCTGAAGAATAACCAATGGCATCCATAACCCTGCCCAGGCCAAGCCGGAAGGGTAACCCTGCTAACGACGTCGATCCCCAAAACCTGCTTAAACAATAGGGGTGCCGACAAAGGGCAAAGGAAAAAGAGGAGCGTCAGTACTGAGGCCAGTACACGGCGAGGCTAGAATTCGGCGGTCCTCGCCTACATAGGTATGGTGGACTGAGCGGCAGCGGCAACATGCACTAAACCACCTATAGAGACTCGATACAACTGGCGGCTATCAGAGAGGGGGGGTAAGAAAGACCTATTCGGACCCAACCTGGTGCTACCATCAAACTAACCCATCCTGGTGTTTTCCCCTCGAGACCAAACGAGGAAGTCAACCGAGGAACTCACACAGTAGGCAGTTTTATTTATTCGGTTATCGTTGCAGTAATTACTAGTCAGGTATAGATAATCATCCTGATAAAATAAGAAGTGGGCCGTTTTAGTTAAACATTCCGTTGTAGTTGCAACACTTACTAGTCAGATACAATTAGCATGAGATAACCCAAAACCCAGCAGTTGTTGGTACTTTTATTTAGCCATTCCGTTGCAGTGAAGTTGATTACTAGTCAAATCGGATACAAGTCCATTTATAACAGTAAACTTTAGTTATAGTTGTCTATGATCAAGCACTGTGCTCCAAGTCGTCCATAACCGCGGACACGGCTCTCGAAAAGATTTAACCCTGCAGGGGTGCACCAAAGTATCCACAAGCACTTCGACCCTTTTTGCCAGATCAGTTAACATACACCCATCGGTATGTCAGCGGGGCCTAAGTCACGACGTTTCCAGACCCAAAGCAAGCACGGGGGGCCACCCCACTAAGTACACCCGCAACGAAGTCGGCCAGTCTCCGAGACGGACTCAGGGTTTGCGTCAGTGGCTGTAAACGATAGCAAATCCCAAAACTGGGACTGCCGATACCGCGAAAACACTCCGCTTCCTAAACAGTACAGGATAGTAAATAAAACCTCAAACTAGTTTGTGGCCCCCAGTACAATACTTTGAAATCAGGTACTAATCAATGGGGGGCCCATATCTCCCCACCTGTGGTTAGCGCGCTCGATCTCGGAACAGGTGTCAAGCACTCGGGGTCCTACGGGACACAAGTGGGCGGTCGGAAACCAGATATTATCTATCACCCACCGGTGCCTCTGCTTACCTACTTCAATTTTAGTTGTTAAACAGTAATTAAAGTGAACAATAATTAAAGCCATGACCATCTCCAACATTGAACATGCGGCAATACTCCAACAACTGTGGTACTTGACGACACGCAACAGCATTTGAGCAAGCAACTACGACACGCAAGTCCAACTATCTACCAAACAACAGGTAATAGGATGTGTCCAAGGCAATATAGGGCTGCAAGGGGATATCACGGGTACGGAAACTAGAGCAACGCAACACAGATAGCAATAGATCAACAGGAGGGAATAAATACTATAAAGTAAGATAGGTAGAAAGGGGGAGATGCTCGCCTGAAAACATTGCCGAAGGTTTAACCGAAGATCGGGGCGAAGCTCACATCAACTCAACGGCCTTATCCGCGAAGAAGCAAAACACTAGAAGAAACACCGGATGCACTATTTAACACAACAGCAGAAGATCGGGCATGATGCATGCATGTTGTATGGCATGGCAAAGATGCGATGCGATTAGGCACTATTAAGTGGAACCGGGGTCCCAACATTAATTAGGTGGTTCAAGTTATTTATCTACCCCGCAATTTAAATGTTGTTTTACCAAGGCAAGATAAGTTACCGGTTTGCTACTCAAATTTAAATGAGGCCAATATAAGACTAGATTTGCCCGCATATGGGCCCCATATTTAATTATGAAGTGAATCGGCATAAGGCCCCCAAACCACACAAATATGCATGTGAGATGAATGATCAATATGCAACAGGTTTTATATTTAGCATTTATAAAAATAGGGGTTCGGATAAGGGTCACACATTAGGGTTCGGCAGATCTTGGTTCCGGGGTTCGGGGTTCGGTCTCGGGGTTCAGGGTTCGACGGAAACGGCAGGGTTCGGTTCAAGATGGAGAACTTGGGGGGTCGGGACGGAGAACTTGGCTACGAGCGGTCGATCTTGCCGTGCGGGATGCAGAACTTGGCGTGACGTGAAGGAGGACTTGGTTGGCGTCGGGGGCGCATCGGATTCGTCCTGGTCGGTGTCGATCTTGTCGTTGCGACGACCTTGTCGTGTCCTCGTATTGGGTCGGACTTGGCGTCCGGGGAGGATCGTCGGGGTTCAGTGTTCCGTGTCGAAGGCCTTGGCGTTTCGCCTCCTCGTGATGGTCTCGGGGCGTCGAATCCGGGAAATAGATCTTGGCGTTCCGCGAAGAAGGACTTGGCGTATCCGTGTCGATGACCTGGGCGTCCGGGTTCTCGGCGAACTTGGCGTCCGGGAAGGAGGTCTTGTGGTTTTCGTGTAGAACTTGATTCGACATCGGCACATGGTACATGCTTCTCGAAAGATCTTCGCGTTAGGAACTTGGTCTGGGCCGGGACGGGTCATCGAGCGATGTTCATGCTCTAGAACAACAACCACAGGGTCAACATATGGCCGCGTAGAGCAAAAGAACTGCACACGAAAACACGGATACGGGTACCAGCACAGCAACCGAGGCACACATCGGCTTCCTGGGCTCTGCGTGCGCACAACGCGAGGACGGCAAGACGTAGGTGCAGGGCACCGGCCGGGACAGCGGATGGTGAGCTCGAGCCGAGGAGGACGACGCATCGGCGGCGATGTGGGACCTGAGCGGCGAGGCGATCTTGAGGTGAAGGAAGCCGGAGACGGCGAGGTCGCTGGCGGCACGGGACGGGGAACGAGGCGCCGGAGACGTACACAGGCGGAGCCGCACGGGCCAAGGAGGACGACGACCGGAGGCGAGCGCAGCGAGGTCGCAGGCGAGGGCGGCTGAACGAGGGAAGGGCGGCGGCGTATGGAGGAGCGGTGGACGGCGGGGCGACGGCCGAGCGGGGACGAGCCCGAGGCGGGGCGGGCCCGCGCGGCGGCGGCGGACGACGGGCCGGCTCCGGGCGGCGGAGGCCAGAGCTGAGCGGAGGGAGGCCGCGGACGTCGGGGCGCGCGGAGGACGAGGTCGGCCAGGGCGGGGCTTGTCGACGGGGAGGTGGCGACGGAGAGGGAGCCGGAGGCGGGGGCGCGGCCGGAGCAAAGCGTCGAGGCCGGCGAGAAGGAGGCGGCCGCGGCGAGGGAAGGGGTGGTCGTGGCGACGGCGGGAGGGGAAGCCCCCTGGCGGCGGTGGCGGCATGGGGACGGGGCGACGGACGGGCGCACGGCGCCGGGCGGACGCTGGCGGGGCGGTGTGCTCAGAAACAAGGGGTGGTGGTGCTCTAGGGAAGCAGGAGGGAGCTGGGGCCGCGGGGCGTGCGGGAGCGGCGGCGCTCGGGTCCGAGCGGGGCTCGGCCGCGGGGAAGGAGGATGGAGAGGAGGGGGAAGGGAGAGAACCAGGGGAGCGTGGGGTGGGAGGATGGGGACGACGGGGTCGGGGTGGGCCAGGGTGAGCAGGGTGGGGCGCGTGTGGGGAGGTGAGTGGGGAGAGCGGCCGACGGGTGGGACCAGGTGGCGGGCTGGGGACAGCTGGTGGGCCTGGGACGCGGGACCGGGGTGGGGTTGGTGTGGGGGAGTTGTGTGATGAGAGGACTGACGGGTGGGGTTGACCCAGGAGGTGGGGTCTGGTTGGAAGAGGGAGGGGTAGAGAGGCTGTGGGTCGGTTTGGGAGGGAGTGGGGGCTGAGAGAGAGAGAGAGAGGGGGGGTTGGGGTGAGGTGGCAGCGTGGGAGTGGTTGGGGGAGAGGGAGGATGAGGTGGCGACCGGCTATTGGTTGGGGTGATGTGGAGGGTTTGGGGTAGACTAGGACTAGGTAAGAAAAGATTTCTGGGTGGCTGATTGATGAGGTGGCGGAGCTGAGGATGAGGTGGAGGGACGGTGAGGTGGAGGGCACCGGTTGGTGGGTAGGTTAGGACTAGGTAGGAATAGGAATTAGGACGTCTGGTTTAGGTGGACCGTTTTTGTAATGGGGGTGGTCGACCGGGTCGGGTCGGCCCGTTCGACTGCACCCACTAAAATAATTAATTTATTTATTTATTTCAACCAGCGCTTTTGCAAACCGACAGCGGACAAAACAAAATAATCCGGAGATCTGGTTTTTGTGTTTGCACAAAGACGGGGCGTTTAGAAAACAAATTAGGTTTTCCCGAAATTATTTTTATGCGAACAAATGCAAGATGATGACGATGCTCAAATGCAATGTGGCATGATGACATGAGCATGCGGTCATGATGATGCAATGCACAAAAACAACGCGATTTTCTAGTAGTGGTTTTGCGGGATGCCACAATTCGACACCACTAACAATGGATCTCGCCCTCGAGATCCGCCTCATGGTACCGGAAGAAAGGTCGGTGATCTGCATCTTCTCGCTTCGTGTAGATCTTCGCGACACCACTAACAAGAGGTCGTTGTCCGTGATCGTCGAGAGAACTCTCCGGGAAACAAAAGGTCGAAGGTAGAGGTATCAACAAATAAAGCCACCTCTAACTTCGGTGGACGGAGTAAAATTGCATCGATCTACCATTCAATATACAAAGCAAATGATAAGAGTAGTGGTATGGTCGCGACTCCATCCCGCACTCGAAGCATTACTCTGTACACGAACAGATAGGTTATGCAACCAACCCTCAGGATTCAGACTGAAGATCTCGACAAACAAGGTTCAGGAACAAAGGGGTGATGCAGACTCTGCATCGGATCTGGCGTAGATGATGTCGTCGCGTCGGAAAACACCGGTAGGCACGAGAAGGAACAAAGAGAAGTCGAACAGATGAAGGATTCCTCTGATAGCATGAAGACCGGATGTAGAAGCATCGTTACCAAAGGAGGAAGCGAAACCCTGAAGGTACGACGGAACCCCACCACGAGAAATCCTGGACTCGAAGAGAGAGAAGAGAGCGGATTCAAAACACGCAGAGGTGAGAGGAGAATAGCAGAGGGGTAAGGAGTAAAATCAGACCTAATCAGAACTATCCAACCGATTTTGCAAAAATAGTTTTGACACTCTACTTCGGCCGTTAGCTAGGTTATCCTACAGGCTGGACTTGTGGGGTATCGCAACTGCTGAGCTCTGATACCACTCTGTAACACCCTCAGAATCGGCCCTATGCAAGTTTTAACGCAACTCGCCAAACCCGCATAGAAACGATTCGAAGGTGCCCACCAGGCACTTTCGTGCGGGTGGAAAACGAAGTAATAACATTACACAACAGTCCTCGATGGGACCCACAAAACAGATATATACAACAGCGACTCAAAGAGTCAAGAATACAGATATACATTACGAAGATCCAAATCACCTGTTAAACGATACAGCGTCCGACTACGGACAAGATGCAAATGGGGCTAAGAGCCCTGAAGAATAACCAATGGCGTCCATAACCCTGCCCAGGCCAAGCCGGAAGGGTAACCCTGCTAACGACGTCGATCCCCAAAACCTGCTTAAACAAAAGGGGTGCCGACAAAGGGCAAAGGAAAAAGAGGAGCGTCAGTACTGAGGCCAGTACACGGCGAGGCTAGAATTCGGCGGTCCTCGCCTACATAGGTATGGTGGACTGAGCGGCAGCGGCAGCATGCACTAAACCACCTATATTGACTCGATACAACTGGCGGCTATCAGAGAGGGGGGGTAAGAAAGACCTATTCGGACCCAACCTGGTGCTACCATCAAACAAACCCATCCTGGTGTTTTCCCCTCGAGACCAAACGAGGAAGTCAACCGAGGAACTCACATAGTAGGCAGTTTTATTTATTCGGTTATCGTTGCAGTAATTACTAGTCAGGTATAGATAATCATCCTGATAAAATAAGCAGTGGGCCGTTTTAGTTAAACATTCCGTTGTAGTTGCAACACTTACTAGTCAGATTCAATTAGCATGAGATAACCCAAAACCCAGCAGTTGTTGGTACTTTTATTTAGCCATTCCGTTGCAGTGAAGCTGATTACTAGTCAAATCGGATACAAGTCCATTTATAACAATAAACTTTAGTTATAATTGTCTATGATCAAGCACTGTACTCCAAGTCGTCCATAACCGCGGACACGGCTTCTCGAAAAGATTTAACCCTGGAGGGGTGCACCAAAGTATCCACAAGCACTTCGACCCTTTTTGCAAGATCAGTTAACATACACCCATCGGTATGTCGGCGGGGCCTAAGTCACGACGTTTCCAGACCCAAAGCAAGCACGGGGGGCCACCCCACTAAGTACACCCGCAACGAAGTCGGCCGGTCTCCGAGACGGCCTCAGGGTTTGCGTCAGTGGCTGTAAACGACAGCAAATCCCAAAACTGGGACTGCCGATACCACGAAAACACTCCGCTTCCTAAACAGTACAGTGTGCTCCTCGCACAATCATAAATAAAGAAGTAAAGCATGGCATAAGTACAGGATAGTAAATAAAACCTCAAACTAGTTTGTGGCCCCCAGTACAATACTTTGAAATCAGGTACTAATCAATGGGGGGCCCATATCTCCCCACCCGTGGTTAGCGCGCTCGATCGGAACAGGTGTCAAGAACTCGGGGTCCTACGGGACACAAGTGGGCGGTCGGAAACCAGATATTATCTATCACCCACCGGTGCCTCTGCTTACCTACTTCAATTTTAGTTGTTAAACAGTAATTAAGTGAACAATAATTAAAGCCATGACCATCTCCAACATTGAACATGCGGCAATACTCCAACAACTGTGGTACTTGACGACACGCAACAGCATTTGAGCAAGCGACTACGACACGCAAGTCCAACTATCTACCAAACAACAGGTAATAGGATGTGTCCAAGGCAATATAGGGCTGCAAGGGGATATCACGGGTACGGAAACTAGAGCAACGCAACACAGATAGCAATAGATCAACAGGAGGGAATAAATACTATAAAGTAAGATAGGTAGAAAGGGGGAGATGCTTGCCTGAAAACATTGCCGAAGGTTCAACCGAAGATCGGGGCGAAGCTCACATCAACTCAACGGCCTTATCCGCGAAGAAGCAAAACACTAGAAGAAACACCGGATGCACTATTTAACACAACAGCAGAAGATCGGGCATGATGCATGCATGTTGTATGGCATGGCAAAGATGCGATGCGATTAGGCAATATTAAGTGGAACCGGGGTCCCGACATTAATTAGGTGGTTCAAGTTATTTATCTACCCCGCAATTTAAATGTTGTTTTACCAAGGCAAGATAAGTTACCGGTTTGCTACTCAAATTTAAATGAGGCCAATATAAGACTAGATTTGCCCGCATATGGGCCCCATATTTAATTATGAAGTGAATTGGCATAAGGCCCCCAAACCACACAAATATGCATGCGAGATGAATGATCAATATGCAACAGGTTTTATATTTAGCATTTATAAAAATAGGGGTTCGGATAAGGGTCACACATTAGGGTTCGGCAGATCTTGGTTCCGGGGTTTGGTCTCGGGGTTCAGGGTTCGACGGAAACGGCAGGGTTCGGTTCAAGATGGAGAACTTGGGGGGTCGGGACGGAGAACTTGGCTACGAGCGGTCGATCTTGCCGTGCGGGATGCAGAACTTGGCGTGCCGTGAAGGAGGACTTGGTTGGCGTCGGGGGCGCATCGGATTCGTCCTGGTCGGTGTCGATCTTGTCGTTGCGACGACCTTGTCATGTCCTCGTATCGGGTCGGACTTGGCGTCCGGGGAGGTTCGTCGGGGTTCAGTGTTCCGTGTCGAAGGCCTTGGCGTTTCGCCTCCTCGTGATGGTCTCGGGGCGTCGAATCCGGGAAATAGATCTTGGCGTTCCGCGAAGAAGGACTTGGCGTATCCGTGTCGACGACCTGGGCGTCCGGGTTCTCGGCAAACTTGGCGTCCGGGAAGGAGGTCTTGCGGTTTCCGTGTAGAACTTGATTCGACATCGGCACATGGTACATGCTTCTCGGAAGATCTTCGCGTTAGGAACTTGGTCTGGGCCAGGACGGGTCATCGAGCGATGTTCATGCTCTAGAACAACAGCCACAGGGTCAACATATGGCCGCGTAGAGCAAAAGAACTGCACACGAAAACACGGATACGGGTACCACCACAGCAACCGAGGCACACATCGGCTTCCTGGGCTCTGCGTGCGCACAACGCGAGGACGGCAAGACGTAGGTGCAGGGCACCGGCCGGGACAACGGATGGTGAGCTCGAGCCGAGGAGGACGACGCATCGGCGGTGATGTGGGACCTGAGCGGCGAGGCGATCTTGAGGTGAAGGAAGCCGGAGACGGCGAGGTCGCTGGCGGCACGGGACGGGGAACGAGGCGCCGGAGACGTACACAGGCGGAGCCGCACGGGCCAAGGAGGACGACGACCGGAGGCGAGCGCAGCGAGGTCGCAGGCGAGGGCGGCTGCAGGAGGGAAGGGCGGCGGCGTCTGGAGGAGCGGTGGACGGCGGGGCGGCGGCCGAGCGGGGACGAGCCCGAGGCAGGGCGGGCCCGCGCGGCGGCGGCGGACGACGGGCCGGCTCCGGGCGGCGGAGGCCGGAGCTGAGCGGAGGGAGGCCGCGGACGTTGGGGCGCGCGGAGGACGAGGTCGGCCGGGGCGGGGCTTGTCGACGGGGAGGTGGCGACGGAGAGGGAGCCGGAGGCGGGGGCGCGGCCGGAGCAGAGCGTCGAGGCCGGCGAGAAGGAGGCGGCCGCAGCGAGGGAAGGGGTGGTCGTGGCGACGGGGGGAGGAGAAGCCCCCTGGCGGCGGTGGCGGCATGGGGACGGGGCGACGGACGGGCGCACGGCACCGGGCGGACGCTGGCGGGGCGGTGTGCTCAGAAACAAGGGGTGGTGGTGCTCTGGGGAAGGAGGAGGGAGCTGGGGCCGCGGGGCGTGCGGGAGCGGCGACGCTCGGGTCCGAGCGGGGCTCGGCCACGGGGAAGGAGGATGGAGAGGAGGGGGAAGGGAGAGAACCAGGGGAGCGGGGGTGGGAGGATGGGGACGACGGGGTCGGGTGGGCAGGGTGAGCAGGGTGGGGCGCGTGTGGGCGGTGAGTGGAGAGAGCGGCCGACGGGTGGGACCAGGTGGCGGGCTGGGGACAGCTGGTGGGCCTGGGGCGCGGGACCGGGGTGGGGTTGGTGTGGGGGAGTTGTGTGATGAGAGGGACTGACGGGTGGGGTTGACCCAGGAGGTGGGGTCTGGTTGGAAGAGGGAGGGGTAGAGAGGTTGTGGGTCGGTTTGGGAGGGAGTGGGGGCTGAGAGAGAGAGAGGGTTGGGGTGAGGTGGCAGCGTGGGAGTGGTTGGGGGGAGAGGGAGGATGAGGTGGCGACCGGCTATTGGTTGGGGTGATGTGGAGGGTTTGGGGTAGACTAGGACTAGGTAAGAAAAGATTTCTGGGTGGCTGATTGATGAGGTGGCGGAGCTGAGGATGAGGTGGAGGGACGGTGAGGTGGAGGGCACCGGTTGGTGGGTAGGTTAGGACTAGGTAGGAATAGGAATTAGTTCGTCTGGTTTAGGTGGACCGTTTTTGTAATGGGGGTGGTCGACCAGGTCGGGTCGGCCCGTTCGACTGCACCCACTAAAATAATTAATTTATTTATTTATTTCAACCAGCGCTTTTGCAAACCGACAGCGGACAAAACAAAATAATCCGGAGATCTGGTTTTTGTGTTTGAACAAAGACGGGGCGTTTAGAAAACAAATTAGGTTTTCCCGAAATTAGTTTTATGCGAACAAATGCAAGATGATGACGATGCTCAAATGCAATGTGGCATGATGACATGAGCATGCGGTCATGATGATGCAATGCACAAAAACAACGCGATTTTCTAGTAGTGGTTTTGCGGGATGCCACAGCGAGCATCGTCGATTTCTTTTGGCCAAGCATCCCTTAAGAAAGAAAGGCAAGCATTTCAACGGTCTGGCATGTCACCAGACGAAGCCTAAGGAGCGTACTGGTGCTGATATATTTGATATGGTCAAAGATTTGGATCAACTGGTAACCTTTGAAAAGGGTCCTGGAGGAAAATCTGCTCCGAAGGACGCTGAAGGACACGCACCCATGTGGAAGAAGAAATCTATATTTTGGGAGCTACCATATTGGAAATTCTTAGAGGTCCGCTCTGCAATCGATGTGATGCATCTGACGAAGAATCTTTGCGTGAACCTGCTAGGCTTCTTGGGCGTGTATGGGAGGACAAAAGATACACCGGAAGCACGAAAGGATCATAAACGTATGAAAGACCCAGATGGCCTGCATCCAGAATGGTTTCAAGGTCATGCCAGCTACGCTCTTACCAAACAAGAGAAGGAAATATTTTTTGAATGCCTAAGCAGTATTAAGGTCTCGTCTGGCTTCTCGTCGAATATAAAGGGAATAATAGATATGGCAGAAAAAAAGTTCCAAAACCTAAAGTCTCATGACTGCCACGTGATTATGACGCAAATGCTTCCGATTGCATTGAGGGGGCTTCTACCAGATAATGTTCGAGTACCCATTGTGAAGCTATGTGCATTTCTCAATGCAATCTCTCAGAAGATAATCAATCCTGAAGATCTACCACAGTTGCAGAATGATGTGGTCCAATGTCTTGTCAGTTTTGAGTTGGTGTTCCCACCATCCTTCTTCAATATTATGACGCACCTACTGGTTCACCTAGTCGAAGAGATTTCCATTCTAGGTCCTGTATTTCTACACAATATGTTTCCCTTTGAGAGGTTCATGGGAATCTTAAAGAAATATGTTTGTAACCATGCTAGGCCAAAAGGAAGCATCTCCAAGGGCTATGGAACAGAGGAGGTCATTGAATTTTGTGTTGACTTCGTTCCTAACCTTAAGCCGATTGTTCTTCCTCAATCGCGGTATGAGGGGAGACTGAGTGGAAAGGGTACTCTAGGAAGGAAATCAATAATATGTAGGGACGGACATTCTAACACCGAAGCACATTACACCGTTCTACAGAATTCTATCTTGGCAGCCCCATATATCGAGGAACACAAGAAAATCTTACGCTCCAACAACCCTGGAAAGCATGACTCTTGGATTAGAGATGAACACATGAAGAGTTTTGGCGGTTGGTTGCAACATCTCATAAAAAACAACACTCTTGGAGATCAGCTATACTTGTTGTCTAGGTCACCATCTTTGACTATATCGACTTTCCAAGGGTACGAGATAAATGGGTATACATTTTACACGATAGCCCAAGATAAAAAGAGCACCAACCAAAACAGTGGTGTCCGCTTTGATGCAACAGACAACAATGGGTCAAAGACCACATATTATGGTTACATAGAGGAGATATGGGAACTTGACTATGGACCTAGTTTTAAGGTCCCCTTGTTTCGGTGCAAATGGGTCAAGCTGACAGGAGGAGGGGTTGAGGTAGACAAGAAATATGGAATGACATCGTTGGATCTCAACAATCTTGGGTACTTAGACGAACCATTCGTCCTAGCCAATGATGTGGCTCAGGTTTTCTATGTGAAGGACATGTCTACCAAACCTAGAAAAGGAAAAAATAAGAAAAAGAATACATCAGACGATGAGCCAAAGCGCCACATAGTTCTTTCAGGAAAAAGGAACATCGTGGGAGTGGAGGACAAGACAGACATGTCAGAACATTGTGATAAGTTCTATGAAATTCCGCCCTTCGCGGTGAAGGATGACCCAACCATCATGTTAATGAATGAAGATGATCCACGGATACGAAGGGATCAGAAAGGAACACAAGCGAAGAAATGATATGTAATAATTGTAACATTTTATGAGTTAAGATGTTCCATGCATGTGTCCATTTTTATAGTGTTGTCTGCAAACAATCTTGAGTGTGTTAGTCCCGTTTTGTGGCTGGACCGGGACTAAAGGAGGGCCTTTAGTACCGATTCATACTTACCATTAAGATCTGATCTCGAAACGCGTGATGTCACATATTAGGGAGTGCATGCCTCTATGACCAGTTTCTCGGAGATGTCGGAGGACTGGGCTTCGTCGGACATGTCAGAAGATTGTGATAAGTTTCATGAAATTCCGCCCTTCGCGGAGAAGGATGACCCAAGCATCATGTTAATGAATGAAGATGCTCCATGGATACGACGGGATCAGAAAGGAACACACGCGAAGAAATGATATGTAATAATTGTAACATTTTATGAGTGAAGATGCTCCATGTCTCCATTTTTATAGTGTTGTTTGCAAACAATCTTGAGTGTATTAGTCCCGTTTTGTGGATGGAGGGCCTTTAGTCCCGATTCATACTTACCATTAAGATCTGATCTCCAAACGCGTGAGGTCACATATTAGGGAGTGCCTCTATGACCAGTTTCTCGGAGATGCCGGAGGACTGGGATCCGGCGGCATCTCCCTGAAACTGGCCGTAGTGGTGTCCCTGCTCTCGAAAACCATCTTGCGGCTTGTAACTTCTCTAACTAGATCAATACGCCTGGGAGCTAACTAATTTCACATATTAGGGGGTGCCTCTATGACCAGTTTCTCGGAGATGCTGGAGGACTGGGCTCTGGCGGCATCTCCCTGAAACTGGCCGTAGTGGTGTCCCTGCTCTCGAAAACCATCTTGGAGATGCCTCAAACTGGCTGGAGGACTGGACTCACAAGGATGCCTATTTATAGTACAAGCAGCTCGGCATAATGTTAACACTCACGACATAATGTCGACACTCACCTCTATTATTAGTGCTGACTCATGTTTTGTCCCGGTTGGTGTCTCCAACCGGGACTAAAGCTTCATCTTTAGTCCCAGTTGGTGACACCATCCGGGACAAGGTACAAGCCGCACGACATAATGTCGACACTCACCCCTATTATTAGTGTTGCCTGGCCCTGTCTGCCGCAATCCCTTCAGTCGCGGTTGGTTTATCCAACCGGGACTAAAGATGAACCCTCTCTTTATATAGGCATTTCCCTCTATTTATTAGGTAACACTCAAGACATTTATTAATATTAAAAACCGGGACAAACCGGGACTAGCTAACACTCAGGACTAAAGCCGCCCCCTTTAGTCATAATCATGCCTAGTCCTATAGTACGCAGCTTCAGGGTCTTCTTCTTCGTCATCATCATCATCGTCATCGTCACCTGCCACTCCGGGGATCCTTAGCCCATCCATGGCATACACCAGGGGCCATTCCAGCCTCGGGTTCACGGCGGGCGGGGGAGGGGTCTCCTGGAATATGATGTCGCTACCGTCGGGCCGGTGTGGGGCCTTTTTGTGGCTCTGTGGCGGGTGGACTCGTTGGCACCGCAGGCGAGGATGGTCTCCCCCGGCGATGTAGCGCATCACTCCGATGATAGTACGGTTCGCCCACCACAGACGACGGCCGGCTTCGTTGTGGTTCACTGGTGACGGGCCATCACCCTCGTACCTGGCAAGCTCCCTTTCCCTCCTATTAGTGAAGAAGGCATTCCAGGTGTCGTAGTTGTCGGGATCCCACTGGGGATCCATCCGCTGCTCCGAAGTGAGCTCGTGGTAGAAGTGGTTTGTGATGGCCGCCTGGCGTGCGGAACCTTGAGGGACAGGAGGGACAGGAACCCCTCCAGCGCTCAGCATCCAGCCGGCGGGCGGGCGGTAGCCCGGCGGACAAGGGTAGTTGGAGGCGCACAGCGCCTCGGTCTCCTCGAGGGTCAGAATGGCCTAGTAGGCATTGTCCATTGTTCTAAGAGAGGAAGGTGTGGATGTGTGGATAGCCATGGTGCGATCACCCTAAATATAGAGGGAAAGGGCGGGAAAACTTGGCATGAAGCTTTGGGAGATGGCGGGAAATATCTTTAGTCCCGGTTAGTGACTACATCCGGGACTAAAAGCTCTCGTAGAAAGGAAAGGGCGGGGAAACTTGGCGGGAAGCGGTGGGAAATGGCGGGAAATATCTTTAGTCCCGGTTTGTGACTACAATCAGGACTAAATGGATATTATATTAAGATTTTTTATATTTTTCTGATAATAATAGACATATTATTTGTGTTATTTGGATTATTACAATAAAAGATATGATTTTCCAAAGTTTTTATATTTGAATTGAATTAATAAAAGAAAATTTACAAATGAAATAATTTATAAATGATGCAAACAGATAAATGGATATTATATTAAGATTCTTTATATTTTTCTGATAATAATAGACAAATTATTTGTGTTATTTGGATTATTACAATAAAAGATATGATTTTCCAAAGTTTTTATATTTCATTTGAATTAAAAAAAGAAAATTTACAAATGAAATAATGTATAAATGATGCAAACAGATAAATGGATATTATATTAGGATTCTTTATATTTTTCTGATAATAATAGACATATTATTTGTTTTATTTGGATTATTACAATAAAAGATATGATTTTCCAAAGTTTTTATATTAGTTTTGAATTAAAAAAAGAAAATTTACAAATGAAATAATTTATAAATGATGCAAACAGATAAATGGATATTATATTAAGATTCTTTATATTTTTCTAATAATAATAGACATATTATTTGTTTTATTTGGATTATTACAATAAAAGATATGATTTTCCAAAGTTTTTATATTAGTTTTGAATTAAAAAAAGAAAATTTACAAATGAAATAATTTAAAAATGATGCAAACAGATAAATGGATATTATATTAAGATTCCTTATATTGTTCTGATAATAATAGACATATTATTTGTTTTATTTGGATTATTACAATAAAAGAAATGATTTTCCAAAGTTTTTATATTAGTTTTGAATTAAAAAAAGAAAATTTACGAATAAAATAATTTATAAATGATGCAAACAGATAAATAGATATTATATTAAGATTCTTTATATTTTTCTGATAATAATAGACATATTATTTGTTTTATTTGGATTATTATAATAAAAGATACGATTTTCCAAAGTTTTTATATTAGTTTTGAATTAAAAAAGAAAATTTACAAAAAAAACAATTAGTCGTGGGTCGTGGCTGGACCCGGGACTAAAGGGTGCCTGCGCGAGCGAAAACGAAGTGGCCGAAAAAACCCTTTAGTCCCGGGTCGTGCTTAACCCGCGACTAAAGGGGGGGGGTCTTTAGTCGTGGGTTAAGCCACGACCGGGACTAAAGACCCTTTAGTCCCGTCCCGTGGCTTGACCCGCGACTAAAGGGGGGGTCCCTATATATTCTGGCGCCAGGGGAGTTGCTGCCCCAACACTTCGCATTTCTCGACGAAGACGAAGCACACAGACGAAGACGAAGTAGGGGAGGTGCTGTCCGATTCCGCCGCCGCTCCGCCGTGCGTACGTGCTCCGTCGTGCCGCCTCGCTGCCTAGCCGCTCCGGCGCCGTGCTCGATCTCCGCCTTGTCTCGTGCCACCTCGCGCCGCGCGCCTCGCCGCCTCGCCGGGCGCTGCCTCGCTGTGCCGCCGCGCGCCGCCCCACTGCGTGCCGCCCCATCATGCCTCGATCGGTGAGAGCTCGAAGGGAGTACAGGCGGGTGTGTTTTTTTTTATTATTAGTTAGCTAGGTTATTAATTATTGTAATTGTAATTAGCTAGGATTAGGATTAGGATTATTAGTTAGCTAGGGTTATTAATTATTGTAATTGTAATTAGCTAGAATTAGCTAGGTTTTTTTGTAATTATTAGTTAGCTAGGGTTATTAATTATTGTAATTAGTTAGGGTTATTTTTTTTGTTTTAGTTATTAGCAAGGATTATATTTTTTACCACAATTAATATTAGGATTATTGTTTTACCACAAATAATATTAGGTTTTACCACAATTAATATTAGGAAATGTTATAGTTTTTTCTATAGTTTTTTTATAGTTTTTTTATATTAGGGTTTTTTGTTTTAGTATTAGGATTACTGTTTTAATTAAAATATTAGAATTAGGATTAGGATTATTGTTTTAGTGATTTTTTTGTTTTATTTATTAAGATTAGAATTGGGATTAGGATTAGGGTTATTCTTTTTGTTTTAGTTATTATGATTATTGTTTTAGCACAAATAATATTAGGATTATTATAACTAGGATTATATTGTTTTAGTTATTAGGATTATTGTTTTTTCTAACCTGTTTAACTCTCTTTTTTTATAGATAATTAAGTCATGGATCCATCCGAAGATCCTGGTCGCATCGGTGAAGGTTTTCTTCAGGGCATGATAAGAGGTGAAATTCCTCTTAATATTACTACCGGCGCCGAAGATATTTTGCTCGAGGAAGAGATATCCTCATATCTGAATCCATCCAGTGATGGACTAGAGAAAAACCTAATGTACCAAGGGGAAGACCAGATGGACGAAGGGCAAACAAATAACAACAATAATGATGACCCCTCGACAGGATCCGGCGAGGTACATATATATATATATATATAAAGTCTTGTGTTACCTCTATCCATTAACTGATCTAGATATATATTAATCACTCTCTCTTCTTCTTTTAGCCCACCGGATCGAAGCAATCGACAGCTCGAATGAAACGAGGGCCGAACAAAAAGTTGGATGGTAATCAGAGGTTCACCATCGAAGAAATAGATGATGATGGTGAACCGATTGCTCTAGAAAAGCACCGGAGGATGTTTATAAATCAATGCGGGGTGCTTGTTAGGGACAACCTGCCGATCACCATCCAAGAATGGAATAAGTCAAAGAAAGCCGGTGAAGAATCCAACAGCTATGTCACCGATGATGCCAAAGATGACCTTTGGCAGAAGATCATAACGTATTTCGTACTACCTCCAGAGTATGAGGAATTTGAGGTAGATGGCATTACCCCAAGGCCAGGTGGGCTTGAAAATAGAGAGAAAGTCAAGGAGTGGGCATTGAGCAAGATGGCTGAACTGTACCGGAACCACAAGAAAAGTTTATACGCGAAATATGTCGCGAAAAAGAAAACTCCAGACTTCAAAGGAGTAAACGAGAAGTTGAGAGAACAGTGGCCCGATTTTGTACAGTACAAGCAATCTGATAAAGCAAAGGCAAAGTCGGCAAAGAACGCGTTAAATGCTGCAAACAAGAAATACCATCATAAAATGGGGACATGTGGCTACAAGAGTGTCATCCCTAAGTGGGAAACTATGGAGAAGGAAATGAGTGCTAGAGGCGTCACTCCTGGTACAGATGGATGGCCCGAGAGGTCAAAGCACTGGTGGTACGGGCACGGGGGATCCTTGGATCCAGAAACAGGGAAGACATTATTTCATGATGAAATTCTAAAACCCTCCAAAGACCTTATTCAAGCAATGAAAGATGCTCAATTGGGATTGTTCCGTCCCGAGAGAGAGAACGACGAGTTGACACGCGCCCTAGGGAATCCTGAAAAGGGAGGACGAACACGAGGCAAAGGCGCCGGTGTCTCATGGAAGAAAGGGTTTCCTTTGTACGATGCTAGTTACAGAAGCCGTCAGAGAAAGAAGGACCGGGAGGCAGACCGGATCTCCAGGGTAGAGCAGGACATAGCTGATCTGAAGAACCTCATGCATGAAATTAGCCAAAGGCCGCCGTCGTCAACTCACCCGCGGTCTGATGATCCTGCATTGGATCTTAGCCAACAGAGAAGCAGCGTGGCTTCCACGGAGGTCCGTGCTGATGATCAAGCATTGCTGGATGATGCACCGGCTCCTCACTACCCCGTGGATGATGTCAGAGAGATGGCACAATGCGAGCTACATCAGCCAATGAACAACATGTCCTTCAAGGTGACGATCGGCACTGCTTTACCTTGTCTACCTGGAGCACTCCACCATTCACTTCCGATTCCACCAGGCTATGCTCGTGTCACGGTGGATGACATAGTGGAGGATTTTGCGGACCTAGAGATTGAAATCGCTACGCCTGAAGGCCTTACGAAACTAGGAGATGTCAAGCGCAACATCATTCTATGGAATAAGAAGTACATCAAGTTTCTAGGCTCGGCGCCAAGGCCACCGACTCCAAGGAATCCAAGTCCACCCCGCATCGAATATCGGCAACCTCCAAGTCCACCCCAACCCGATTATCGCCAACCTCCAAGTCCACCCCAACCCGATTATCGCCAACCTCCAAGTCCACCCCGCCCCGCTGACGATCGCCGCAGTAGGAGTACATCAACTCGATCTCCGCCTCCGCCTCCGTGCAATAGTACTACCTCGTTGAAGAAACGGAAGTTCTACGATCCCCCGCGCCCTACATCGAAGATAGGTCAAACACCGAAGATAGTCGATATCCCGCCGGCTCTTCCAAAGAGACCTTATGACAAGACCGATGAGGAAACTAACGCGGATGTGGCTGCCCAAGTTAAGGCGCATTTTGCACCCAAAAAGCCTGAGCCAAAGCCGGTATATAATGAAAAAACCAAAAAGTGGGCTAAGTCCTTTCTTGAGCAACCATCCCAGATATCGATGAATTTGGAATCAGACTATGACCGAGAGATTATTAAGCAAGCACAGAAGAAAAAAATCACAAGTGCAAAAAAGCGGGAAGCAAGTTGCCCATCTCGGAGCACAGAAGAATCAATCGGTCGCCCCGCTCAAAGTCATTTCAGACCTCGACAAGGCCTTCAGAGCTGAAATGGATATGGACATGCAAATAATGGACCCTAGAGCCCGTAATAATTTTGCACTTATGGGAATCACTGTATCGCAGGCCAAAGCACTTGGTAACGAAGCAAATATGTCTCTTGGTCAATATTTAGGCTATGAAGATACACCAGTGGGTCAGATAGTATGGCAGTATGTCCAAGGGGAGCCTCTAGTCAGCAATGAGGAGCTCGCGCGTCTATCCACACATATGCAAAATCTGTATGAATGGTACATGTCGCAAGCAGAAAAAAGCATCAGAAAGATTGGTTTCCGGTGGACGTTAGAAAGTAGCATCACTTCAAACTATACTCGATACAAGTTCAAATGACCGAACTATTTCAGTTATACAACCAGCGCGCCCTCGACAAATCAATCATTGGTTGCTACTGTCTGTAAGTTATTTATTTCTATAATTAAGTTTGTAGCTCAGCTCGTTCATTGCATTTAATATATTATCCTAACTATATATCCTTTTGTATGATGATATTATATTTCGCAGAATGAAGATGCTTGAATGCAAAAGAGCTAGAAGATACGACGTTGGGTTCATTGACCCATATATCATTAATGAATATACGTTAAAGAATCACCCCAAAGACGTGGAGGAAGACCTGTGCAGGTTCTTAACCGAGCATAATTTTGTTAAGGAAATACTATTTCGTTACAACTTCAAGTGAGTGTTTATATCTTGTACACATTTTATTTTTGCTTACTGGATGAGCTATGCATGTATGCTTATGTAAATATCCGCAGATTCCACTGGATCTTGCTAAACATTCAAGTTGACAACTCCCTAGTTGAAGTCCATGACTCATTAAGTTGGGACCAAGAGCAGTGGAGCGACATAAAAGCAATGCTCTATAAGTAATTTCAATCATTATCGCATTATATCGTCCTCTTTCATTCATTTTCTGATATCAAGTAACTAATAACTCCTTTGTTCATTTTCTTTGCCGAGCAGGTGTTGGACATGGTTTAGACAGAAAATACCAGGTCCATTCAAAGAGGAGTTAACTTATAAAATGGTGAAGAGTTTACAGCAGCCACCGGGAACTCATTTATGTGGATACTACGTCTGCGAGTACATCCGCGAGTTGACCAGTGAGCGGAAAGTTGACTCACATTATATTTATGATTTGCGGGAGAAACTAGAGCCAGACCAGCGCATAAGAGCAATTCAAGAGGAGCTGGCGGGATTTATGATGAAGAAAGTCCTTGATGTATATGGAGAGCATTATGCGGATGACGTGGAACTCGATTTGCCTTAGTCATCTTCATGTAGCTGATATGATATATATATTCATCAATGACCATGTAATTTCAAAACATTTCTTCCTTTTGATATGATTGATTATATGTATGCTTGCAAGGGATCAATTAATTATATAAATACATCGACGTGTAGTGTGTATGTAGTAGCGTATAATATGTATACTGAAATATATGTTTGAATTATAGTGAAACACAAAACGAAAAAGGAACGAAATGGCAAAAAAAGGAAATACACAATCTCTGCCACGGAAGAAAACCTTTTAGTCCCGGGTGGTGTTACAGCCCGGGACTAGAGGGTTTCCGCCCCCCGCGGTGCTGAAACAGCCACGTGGCTGTTATCAATCGCGGGTCGTTGCGAGCCGGGACTAGAGGGGGGCCTCTAGTCCCGTTTTCGCAGTCCCGAGCCCAAAACCGGGACTAGAGCCCGTTGCGGCCCGGGACTATAGCCATGTTTTCCACCAGTGTTTGCTTTAGTTGCCTTTCTACAGCAGTGGTCTCCCTTGGTACGGCAGCGTGATCGGCCCGAGTTCGATGACATCCTGAGGGCCCTAAGGACGACGGCGCTCCCCTTCTCGGCGCCGCCCCCTTCGTCGATCACGATGCCTGGGGTGTCGTAGCGACCTCGACCGCTTTCTCCACCTTCTTTTGTTTTATTTTTGGGCTTATTGTGATGTTGCCCCAGCGGTTGCACGAGACCTTTTTCTTTCCTTTGGCTTTTGGCCGGTTATGTATATGACCGATCGGACGGTGGTTGCTTTATTTATAAAGCGGAGCGAAAGCCTGATTCGAGAGAGAGCATTCATCAAAAGCACAACGAGATCTTTTAGAACAAAACTGGCTACCTGCATGTCGTCCCTCTCGCCTGCCCCCGCTTGGCAGCTGGAGGGAACCCTATCGCCCCCACTCCTTGTATGTCATTTCTTGAATACTAGATCAATAAAAAAAATGTATGCATCTTTTCTATGCATAAGTCGGGGTTCTCATCCCCCATTTCAAGAAAAAAGGACTGCGTATAGCCTATTAGACTAATATGGCACGTATCGTGCCATAACACCTAATCCCGTAAATCATGGAGTTGTTATTAGCATGATCTCCCATTTATGGTTAAGATTGTTTTGTAACCTGTCTATATATACGTGGAATACAAAATGCTCAAGTGTGGTCAATCTTCTCACACCGGATCTATACTTCGTATTTAGAGCTGTGAGTCACCAATAAGTTGAAATCAGAGTGAAATCGTAAATGTTTATGATCATTGTATGGTAATATCGTGAGTCAATTGGGCACGGTAATGGACATGACTGATGGGCACATTGCAGGCATTTGCAGCTATGTTAAATAACTACATATATGCATATAGTTTTACAGATTCCAAATGCAACATTGAGTGAAGTTGCTTGCAATTGTACTAGACCAATCAATTTATGAAATATTACTCCGAAGCTTTTGTGAAAGCTTATTGACCATGTTCTTAAACTCCGGGACTTGATTTGTAGCGTCACAGCACAACAAAGCAAAATATGCACTCTCAGGTCATGACCTGCAAGAAATTAGATCGTGTCTTCCTCCTCTCTTTTGGGAGGCGGCGACAACCCACTCCCACCAGATCTCCACTAGACAGGCCATTATTGGTCCCCTTTCCCTCTGTTTTCCGCTCCGGCAGTAGAAGAGAGGAGGGTCTCGTTCGTCCATTCCGGTCTAGTAGATAGGGTTAGGGATGTCTGCTATGGTGCGCTGTTGGGGTGGTGGAAGCAATGTCCAGCCAAATAATTCCGTCTCAACTCTATTCTCACACCGGCGGCGACCTTCACGGTGGCATCTAGGATTTGATGGCAACGTGTGTTGCTCAATCCTTCGGATCGGTAGATTGGTCTTCTTGCCGTTTTTTATATCTGGAAAGGTCAGTTTCTCGCTGTGTCGTTGGTGTTCATTGTTATTCCCAATGGCGAGGATACTAGTATGGAGGTCGAGGATCTACCGTTCTTCTCTGACTTCGTCGATGGGGGTGGCGGATCTTGGTTTAAGACAACACGGGAACGGCCCCTGGTGGACGTGCCAGAGCAACATGTGAGTCATTGCGTGCAGCAAACCTGTTGAGCGACTCACAAAGCCTCTTTGACAATGGTGCTTTTTCAGATCTTGCATTGGTGGAGATTTGGCGTATCTTCTAGCGTGTGTCTCGACGGCGCTAGATCTGGATGGTGGCCTGCTGGCTTTGGTGGTTGTAGGAAGCTCTACGGATTGTTTTGTATTTTTTGATCTCTTAGGATTATTTCATCTGCAAATTCAGGATAATTACTTTATTTCGGTCTATTTTTTAGTTTTCACGTGTGCTGCTTCTTGTAACTCGATTTTTGATTAATGAAATATGTGGGTTCTCTCTAAAAAAACAAAGCAAAAGATGCACTGTGAGGTGATATTCGTTCCCGTGTACTCAAAGTTCATTTACGAGTACAGTGGTCAATATAGACTTTTCTGTAGTGGGCGGTCAGTGATATTTTTACTCAAAAAAGTCTATCGTTTAAGAATATATGGTCTTTTAAACCGTGACGGAGGGAGTAGTAATAAAGAGTCTAATTTAGTATTTTTGCTTATGTGGCAATGAGTTAATGAGGAAAAAGATAGATAGATAGAGTATGATAGTGCAACATCACATATATCAAGGCAAAGTGAGTCTATAACCTAATTAATGTGGTATTGCATTTTACTACACTTAAGTTATTTTCCACTATAAAGATAGTAATCTAGACTAGTAACATATGTTACTAGTCTAAGTTACTATGCACTATGACCAGCCTCCAAAGGAACATGGTGGAGGATCCAAGCAGATTTAATGAGGCATGCACATCGATATAATCCACTCGTCACGTTGACAACTGTACGGAATTAATCTAGCAAACAAGGTTTGTTTCCACCGCCAATTCTCAAGACTAAATAAAAGCATAGGATAGTTAACTCCATATAAACTGTTTCTATCCTATTTGTGCTATAATCACCAAAAACAAAAACAAAAAATATCATCACGGTACATCATGTAAAATAGATAAAGTCATGTTGTTCCACATCTAATCATCCATTACCGAAAAAATATGTTCCTCTCTTGTCAAAGGACTAACTCTGGAGGAAAGAGCCACGTTCCACATGTTCCCCGGTAGAATGGCTTACGGAACCTTTTCAAGCTAGGATACCGAGTCTTTAAGTTGAACACCTCGCCTGACTCGATAAAATAGATGTCATCCTCATCAACATCTCCGCATGGTGCATAAACAGACTTGGAGAAGGTTCGGCCGATGAAAAGTGCTTGGCTGCCGCCCAGACCATGGGCCATTGGCACCCATTCGCCTATGTCAATATTGGCTTGGAAAATTTTAACCCGTTGAATGGCCGGCGTGGAAAAGTCTAGAGGGGTATGCATCTGTGGCTTCACCATGATCAGCTTCCCCCGTGACTCGACAATGTGCCAAATAATGATCTCGTCGTCGGATATGTCCTCTTGTGGGCAACTCGCATAGTTGATGTTATTACGACCATCCGCATCATCTTCCATTGTTTGCCCATCGTCCTCATAATCATCCACCAGAACATTCAATGCCTCTGTTGCATGCTCATCATCAGCCACAATTGCCATGTCCGCAACCTCCTCTACCCCATCCTCGTTATATGCAGCAACATCAACAATCACCTCTTCCTCCTCCATCTCCTCCTCGTCGCCATCCTCAATGTCGCTATCATCATCGTCATCATCATCATCATCATCAGACGCGGGCCACCACTCATAACCGTCATAATCAAGCGGTTGTCGAATGACACGCCTTCTAATGGTAACCATGGGACTTCCATCCTCATCCAATCCTAGATCGAAGGGGATTAGGTTCTCCGCCTTGGTGATGGCATATAGTTTATCTCCTAGAAAAGCAATGTCAACGATATAGATGTACGGAGCTGCGCGTGGTTCTGGCAGCCACACACCCTTTCCTGGTAGAATTACCATGAAAGGAGTAACCTCGTTCGTGGTGATGATGACAATGAAGCCGTCGACGGTAGAGCGCATCAGAAACTTGCGGACATAGTACGCATGGTGGAGGACTGCGCCCAACTCGGGCAGCTGGACACATTCACGGGAGAAAACGTTGTGTAAAACATAGTACTTGTTGTACCGGTAAGGTCGTCCGTCCTCCGAGATTTGGTGGCGGATGCTGAGGAGGAGCCAGTCGTTGTCCGAGGCTTCGAAAGATGCTCCGTCGGGGATTGAAGCGAGGTTTTCCAAGCGGTCATTAGGTGGAGCGATGAATTCGGCGTCCCAGGGGACGATCCATGGTAACTGTTGCGATTGGGGGCCACGGCGGCGGACGGCCGAGTGCCATGAACGGCAGACGGCGCGGCAGCGGGCACGGTCAGCTGGGTTAGGGAGGCCGGCGACGACGAGGTCTAGGAGATCCAGTGGTAGGTCATCCCAGGACGCCATGAGAATCGACTGTAATGATCGAAGGATATTCAGCGTCGGAACGGCCAAAGGATATTCAGCGGTCATGGAGAACACAGGGAGCTGGGTTAGGGCGTGCACAGAAACAGATCTATTCAAGTCGCCAAGTAGTTTGCATCGACGTCCCTGTATTTATCTGCGATGCACGATTTGTTCTGTGAAAGTTCTGTTGTGCACGTCATGAACATCCAATCACGTGAGACGATGTATTCAGATCAGGACTCCCTTGTGGAATCTTCTTTCTTTCTCCCGTATAGATCATGGTAGCACCTGCTCTTTGTCAGGAATATACAACATGTATTCCTCTAAGGGCCAAATGCCACAATATATAGTACAGGTACAGGGCAAATATGCAGGAAGCCCCCTAACATATGGGGGAAATACAATATACAGATATATACATCTAACACCCCCCCCTCAAACTCATGGTGGATCCACAACACTGAGTTTGGAGAGTAAGAAATCATGCTACGCTCTGGTCTGTGCCTTCGTGAAGAAATCCGCCAACTGTAAATCTGAAGGCACATACTGAAGCGCAACAACCTGAGCCTGCACCTGAGCCCGTGTATAGAACGCATCAACACCAATATGCTTGGTAAGCTCATGCTTGACCGGATCACGTGCAACACTAATAGCACCTGTATTGTCAGACAAAATCAGACTGGGTGTGGTAATAGAGACCCCAAAATCCGCAAGTAACCACCGTAACCAGGTCACCTCAGCAGTCAACAAGGCCGCTGAGATACAGACGCACTCGTAGGATAGGGAAGCTGAATCTGTTTACCCAACCTATAGCCCTGACAATGCAAAGACCCATCTCCTGAGACAGACCCCAGAAGACCACGATGAACTAATGACGACAGGCGAGAGTCACAGAGGTGACCAAGACGATGATGCCACTGCTGAAAAGAGCTGGTAGTAGAGGCGACAACCGGAGAAGAACTGGCAGATGAAGTGGCAGCGGAAGGAACGCAAAGCCAGTCTAACTCCCAAAGTCCTGAAGAATCACGGCTGCGAGGGCCAGCTCCAACCAGGGCCTGGGTGCGACGGTCCTGGACAACACAAGAATCAGCATCAAGAATGACGCGACAACCAGAGTCAGTAAGCTGGCTAGCAGAGAACAGATTCATCTTAAGAAGAGGGACATGAGAAATATCAGGAACAAAAAAGGAAGAAGTAGAAAGGGTGCCCCGACTAGAAACAGGGAGAGAGGAACCATCAGCCGTAAAAACACGGACAGGAGAAGAGAGAGAACGAAGAGCGGACAGAGAAGAAGACTCAAAGGTCATATGAAAAGAAGCTCCAGAATCCAGATACCACGGAGACGTACCTGACTGTGTAGAAGGTGGTGGTCGCACAGTGCCTGAAGAGTCAGTCACAGAACCAGCAGTGCCCGTCGAAGAAGAGCCTGTAGCAGCAAGTAGACCGCGAAGACTCCTGATAATGTCCTGATCAGAGAGAGCAACTGCTGAAGATCCGGAAGGAGCCGACTGCCCACGAGCCTGGTGCTGCTGACGTAAACTGGGGTCCCGTGTATAACAGGTGGCCCAAGTGTGACCATCTCTGTTGCAGTAAGAGCAGTGACGAAGAGAACCACGGCGACCCTGACCACGATCCTGCTGGTGCTGACTCGGACCCTGAGGCTGCTGGTGCTGAAGCTGACCCTGACCCTGACCTGGAGGAGTGGGTAGTATCGGTGGCGGCGGCACAGGGGACCGCGGCTGAGTCGAGGGAGCAGACGGCAAGGGAGCACCACCAGTAGCAAGCGCAGATGGAACCGCAAGAAGACCAGCACCACGGAGACCGGTCTCCTCAGCCCGAAGCTCAGACAACACCTCAGAGAGCGGAACACGACCACGAGCATTCAGCTGGGCACGCCGGGGCTCAAACTCCTGGCGAAGCCGAGACAGAAACTCATAGATGGGGTGAAACTCCAAGTCCGAGCGCACAATCTGGCAGCACGAGCATGTGCCACAAACAGCAGTACGGAGAGAATCAAGCTGACGCCAGATAGCAGCACTCTGAGTATAAAACTCATCAATAGTGGAATCACCCTGCTGAAGAGCATGCTCTTGGCGAACCACAGACAGGTAAAGAGCATCCCCAGACGGCTGATAGCGCTGATGAAGATGGGCCCACTGAGCAGCAACAGTAGGAAGACTCATGAACTCAGCGGCATACTGGGGCAGAACACTGGAGGTGAGAACAGCAGCAGCACGAGCATCCTCATCGACCCACTGAGTGTAGGCAGTCAGAGCGTGGCGATAGGACTCGAGATCAGCAGAATACTGCTTGAACTTCAGGTCATAGGCAGCAACAGCACTATCATCAACGCTCTGAGCAGCATCCTTGGCCTCCTGAGAAGCATCAGCAGCAAGCACAATCAGCGTCGGAGGCAGAGGAGCCACAGGAGCAGGCGGGCACGGCGGACAGAGGACCTCGCCAGATAGCACACGCCAAAGATGGAGACCGCGCATGTGAACGCGCATAAAGGCAGCGAAATCAGGATAATTCGCGCCATCGAAGATCACCGGGCAGCGAGGAATCGCAACGTAGCCCGATGCAGAAGACATCTCTCTCAATATATATATATATATATATATATATATATATATATATATATATATTTTGTTTTTTTTATCAGATCTAGAGACAGCCGGCGGCGCGCCAGGCAGGAGGGGGCCACACGGGCGAAGCTTCAGGAGGTGGAGCGTCAGGGAGCAGCGGAGCCGTGCGTCAGGGAGCAGAGCGTGACAGGCCTGGGCGTCAGGGAGCCACGCGTGCTGTCCCGCGCGTGGGCGGTGGGCGGTGTCAGACGGGGCAGCCGAGGCTCTCACGTGGATCAGAGACAGCAGATCTGACGAGTAGCGGGCCAGGCGGGCAGTTGCAAGGAAGCAGAGGGCCGGCGACGCGTCGATCCAGGAGACGGGCGGGCGCGGGGTCACAGCGGCCACGAGGCCCGGGTCCCGTGCCTGGAAGAGGACGTCCAGAGCGTGGCGTCAGCGGCAGGCCACGAGGCAAGGACGCGACCTGCTGGAGGTGTCGCGTCACGAGGCGAGGACGACGCTGGGCGGTGTCACGTTGACGAGACGAGGACCGCCAGGAATTTATGAAGACAGCGACCGGATCTAAAACCGGACACAGATCGAAACCGGACACAGATTGATCTGAAAGAAGACGACAGATCCGAGATGGCCGGAAACAGCGACAACCGGCGGCGGCGACGTCGGAGGAACGACGACGACAGGGACGGTGACGGCTATGACGATGTTGCAAAAAATTTAACCTAGCTCTGATACCATGTCAGGAATATGCAACATGTATTCCTCTGGGGGCCAAAGGCCACAATATATAGTACAGGTACAGGGCAAATATGCAGGAAGCCCCCTAACATATGGGGGAAATACAATATACAGATATATACATCTAACACTCTTTACCGTGTAATTCATGGTACGAGTACATATAGCTGCTCCGCTTTACTGTTGCAAGCTCAATGCCCGTGCGTTTGCCACGAAACAACTAATCAATCAATATATAAAATAAAAATTATTAAATATATTTTTCATTGTGTATTCTTTTTTTCTCATTCATTTATTTTTCCTCCTCGGAGTTATTTCTTTAGACATGGATTTACTTCATATATATATTTATTTTATTCAATATTGATAAAACTATCACTAGTGGAAACGAGGTCTCTAACACTGGTTCTAGAGGCCTCTAACAGCGGTTCCAGAACCGTTGTTGGGGGTTCGGTGTTAGAGCCCCCCTTTAATAACGGTTCTTATACGAACCGGTGATAAAGGGTGGCGCACGTGGGGCTGCCGCAGCGCTTAGCCCCCCCTTTAACACCGGTTCGTAGAGACCTCTAACAGCGGTTCCAGAACCGTTGTTGGGTGTTCGGTGGTAGAGCCCCCGTTTAATAAAGGTTCTTATACGAACCGGTGATAAAGGGTGGCGCATGTGGGGCTGCCGCAGCGCTCAGGTTCTCTGCCACGGCTGACGAGGTTTAATCTCGTCAATGCCCATTGTTATGGACATGGGTTTTGGAGAAGATGGGGATGCTGGAGATCGTGGAACGGTTAACAGACAAGCAACCAGGGGACACAAGATTTATCCAGGTTTAGGCCCCCGGAGGGAAAACCCTACTCCTGCTTGTCTGTTCTTGATTACGGCGGAACCGAAGGTTACACGGTGCGCAGATTCAATCTGGCGTGAGGTGCGTATGCGAGAGTATGAGTCGAGAGATCTAGGACGTGCCCTCCTGGCCTTTATATAGACTTAGGCAGGTCTCTGGCATAGTCCTAGTCGGTTACAAGTTCTAGGGTTTTACCCTTTTGAATTTCCTATCTATGCTAGTCTTGCTCTTCAAGGATCCGAAGGCGTCATGGGCCTTGGCCACCCGAAAATCTTCATGGGCCAGCGTATATCTGCGGTGGGCCTTCCTTGGGCTGGACCAGGTATGCTGAAGTCACGTACCCGTAGGGTATAACCATGTCATTAGCCCCTGAGTGATTAGTCGAATCGTAGATTCGGCTGAGGACTCTTCCATCTTTCGGGTGCAACTATATATTAATAGTATATGTGTGTAGGGATTGTTGACGCGTGTGCCTGACTCACCCGACGGATTAGGGTCAGTTAACTGTCTTAGGACGAAACAACATGATCTTCTTCAAGTTCGAGTCCCTCAACTCGGACCTGGAACATATGCTGGCGTAATTCGACTCAGGCCGCGGAGGACTTACAGGAGTGGAATTCCAATGATTTTAATTAATGTACCCAACGCGTCCGTCGGGATTTTTCATCACGCCTGTTGACATGGATTTATACTAGCAGAGCACAGTCATGTACGTTGCCAGGCCGTCAGATGATATCTGCAGGTCTTATCTTTGCGTCGCAGACGCAGCATCCGAACGTTTGTCATCGCGGAGGTGTTTCAGGGGGCCAAGGAGATTGTCGCTCACTCAGCGTTTGTTGGGGCAGAGATGCCAAAAAGTTTTTGCGTGCTGATCCGAAAGATCACAGTCGAAGAATTCATAGGGTGCGCGACCAGCGCTCCCTATGGGAGTAGCCCCCGAGTGTCTGTTCGAGTCGTAGACTCGAGCAGAGACTTTAGTTCAAGCATTGTTCAGTTGTTAAGTCCGAAGACTCGTTGGAGCTCCGTGACCGTTTTCGCGTATGGTCCTCACTCGACTCGTCGGCATCCTCCGCCGGAGATCGCGCCGACGGTAGCTCGGACACGGAATCAACCACTTCATTATCCGGGGCATTCGGATACCTTTCGGGTAACGGCGGTACCATGCCCGGCACTTTGAAGCTTTGCAAAATCAGAAGGAACTTTGTTAGCAAACAAAGGAAATAAAAACACAGCCGACAAAAAGCACTACGTGCACAAATCTACACCTGCGGTACGGCCAACGTCGCAGAAAATGGAGGAGTTAGCGACTTCCCCGGGATTTCTTCTCCGGCTTTGAACTTCAGCAGCGCGCGAAGGGCCCTGTCAAGATCCCCCTCGGACATTTTCTCAGCCGAAACCCTCGTCGGATCACGGCGCCCAGAATAAAGAAACATCGGGTGCGCCCTCGCTTGGAGAGGTTGTACCCGACGCTCAAGAAAAGTCTGGATGATGTCCACGCCGTTCACCTCCTTCTCCGGAATCAGCTGGAGATCCTCCACCCGACGGTAAAGGGCCTCTATCTCCGCCACCTCACCGTCCAAGATTTGGTTTTTCCAAGACCTTTTTCGCTCAATCATTTGGGAGGGGTCAAAGGGAACAAGACCAAAATCTTGCCCGGGCACTACGGAGTCGCGGATATAAAACCATCGCCTCCGCCAGTACTGGACAGATTCGGACATGGAAAAGGAAAAGAAGAGCAGATTGGGACTAAGGGAGATGATGAAACCCCCAATGGGATACACACCATCCGAACCAGATTGCCTCTTCACGGAATAGAGCTTCCGGAAGAGACCAAAGTGCGGCTCAATGCCAAGCCAGCACTCGCAAAAAGTGATAAAACACGCAATGTGGAAAAGAGAATTGGGAGACAGATGATGAAGCTGAATCCCATAGAAGAAGAGCAGTCCACGGAGGAAGTCGTGGACCGGAAAAGAAAACCCATGCAAAACGAAGGCAAGAAACATAACCCGATACCTAGATGGGGGACGGGGGATTACCTCATTGCCGGGGAGTTTAACGGCCTCCCTATCTTGCGGGATCAGGCCCCGCTCGCAAAGCTTGCGGAGATCGCTCTCCCGCGTCTCTGATCGCCGCCAGCCACCATCGGTGACGCGAGTAGCGGTGGTGCCCTTCTTTCCTCCGGCGGCGCTGGTCCCAACCGCAAATGAAGATTTCTTTGGTTTCCCCATTGCGCTACGGCGGCGCCGGCGGTGAAAACGCAGAAAGAACGACGGAAATGTGGAAGGAAATCCCAGCGCGAAGCAAGAATCGCTCGAGCACAAGGAGGCACTGAACACAAGAACTGGTGCGGTGAAAACAAACCGCGGTTTCCCCCAATGATTATAACAGCGAAGACGACGCACAGCAGCCGTCCATCCAGAAGACCTAACGCCAACGGCAGATCTGACCGTACACGTGTCAACATCACAACGAACCGTCGTTACCACGCCGTCCACTACGCGCGGGAATCGAGGAGACGCCGTAATTATCTCCACGTCGCGCGTGACCGGTCAATTCAAAGTCAGCAAGTGGGACCCACGTTTGTCCAGTCAAGTCATCTCTGGCGTAGAAGACGCTTGAGGTCATTGATCGTCAGCAGTGATGTCATCAAAAGCTATACTAGGACCAACTACAATTCTCCGGCTCCACAGCTAAGAGTACTCACTCGAATCTTTGATTCGACTAACTACTCGGGGGCTACTCCTATCAGGAGCGCTGGCCGCGCACCCGGAAGATGAATAACGGCAAAGTATTTCTTCGAGTCCTACGTCGAGTCTACGACTCCACTACGGACTCGGGGGCTACTCCCATAGGGAGGATGGATTTAAGCATACGAAATTTTTTGAGTCCTACGGACTTAACAACTGAACAATGCTTGAACTAAAGTCTCTGCTCGAGTCTACGACTCGAACAGACACTCGGGGGCTACTCCCATAGGGAGCGCTGGTCGCGCACCCTATGAATTCTTCGACTGTGATCTTTCGGATCAGCACGCAAAAACTTTTTGGCATCTCTGCCCCAACAAACGCTGAGTGAGCGACAATCTCCTTGGCCACCCGAAACACCTCCGCGGTGACAAACGTTCGGATGCTGCGTCTGCGACGCAAAGATAAAACCTGCAGATATCATCTGACGGCCTGACAATGTACATGACTGCGCTCTGCTAGTACAAATACATGTCAACAGGCGTGATGAAAAATCCCGACGGACGCGTTGGGTACATTAATTAAAATCACTGGAATTCCACTCCTGTAAGTCCTCCGGGGCCTGAGTCGAATTACGCCAGCATATGTTCCAGGTCCGAGTTGAGGGACTCGAACTTGAAGAAGATCGTGTTGTTTTGTCCTAAGACAGTTAACTGATCCTGATCCGTCGGGTGAGTCAGGCACACGCGTTAACAATCCCTACACACATATACTATTAATACATAGTTGCACCCGAAAGATGGAAGAGTCTTCAGCCGAATCTACGATTCGACTAATCACTCGGGGGGCTACTGACATGGTTATACCCTACGGGTACGTGACTTCAGCATACCTGGTCCAGCCCAAGGAAGGCCCACAGCAGATATACGCTGGACCATGAAGATTTTTGGGTGGCCAAGGCCCATGACGCCTTCGGATCCTTGGAGAGCAAGACTAGCATAGATAGGAAATTCAAAGGGGTAAAACCCTAGAACTTGTAACCGACTAGGACTATGCCAGGGACCTGCCTAAGTCTATATAAAGGCCAGTAGGGCACGTCCTAGATCTCTCGACTCATACTCTCGCATACGCACCTCACGCCAGATTGAATCTGCGCACCCTGTAACCTTCGGTTCCGCCGTAATCAAGAGCAGACAAGCAGGAGTAGGGTTTTCCCTTCGGGGGCCTGAACCTGGGTAAATCTTGTGTCCCCTGGTTGCTTGTCTGTTAACCGTTCCACGATCTCCAGCATCCCCATCTTCTCCAAAACCCAAGTCCATAACAATGGGCATTGACGAGATTAAACCTCGTCAACGGCAGGAAAAAGACATAAATCTCTGCCGCGGTAGGAAAACGGCATAAATCTCTATCGCGGCAGAGTTCTGCCGCCGCCCCATTCTAGGTGTATTTCTGCGGCGCGGCGGGGATGGGGAGGGGGGAGGGGGAATCTATCGGGAGAGGTATATACATACATCATCGTCAGTACATACGAGTACATGAATAATTAAGCAACTATTATTATACACAAACATCATCATTGTGTGGTATTCTCCGTAAACGTTGAAGCATCAAGTACAAGACAAACACGTTCAAGCATATATATATATAATGTTCATTTTGGTGCATATCTAAAGAGTTCTCCGCCAGGCGTGACGACCTCATCAAGTATGAACCCCGCCAATTCCTTTTGAATGGCTCGTATGCGGTCAAATGGTAGGAGTTGGTTCCGCATCCGTTCGATCTAAATATATATGAAGAATGGGGTCAATATATATATAAGAATAAAACTCAACACAATTGATGGTAATAAAATAATGTTGTGTACTTTATTTACTTACTCTAAGTTGTTCTAGTGCGGCTTGGCCCGTCGCACATATCGTGTTGCGAATGAACTCGCAAACATAGTATCCACATAAGTTATTGTTGGGTCCCTGATGCGCGCATTTTACGAGAATAGAGAGTTCAATCAAAGTAATAATTAATAAAGCATGATATAATGGAATTGGAAGCAGAATCAAAGAGATACACAGACCTAGCTAGCTATTATTACTTACATTTTGGTGTACAAATTTTAGTTCTTCTGACCATTCACCCACGGCCCTGGCCGTGAACCTTTTCCAAACCCTGTCTGGCAAAGAAAATGGATAAAGGAGTAATTAATTACTTGTTGTCACGAAAGTTGCCGATCTAATGCGATAATATGATTGAAATTACCTCTAGAGCATCTCTTTAAAGTCTTCCCATAGCTCTTGGTCTTTTCGTAACGAGTCCATGACAAGGACTTTTCCTGAGTCATGTTTTATGACTAGCATAATAAAGTGAAACCTACGCACGCATAACTCATCATCAGTTACACTTAACATCGAGTAAGCCGAAACAGAATGTGTACAAGAGAGGGTAATAGTACTCACGAGAAGTTGTAAGGCAATAGTATTTTCCTTTTGGTTTGTTGTCTCACTAAAGACGTTAGCAAGAAATCTTTTGTTTGCCCGGGTCTGTGTCTTACCACTTCTTCATGAACTCTATTTGGGTCAACGAACCCAATGTCAAAAGGGCCACCTTTCATGCATTCCATAACCTTTTTCCTGCATAATAGTATATACATATATGGTGAGCATATATATATACATGCAATTAATGAATCGAATGAGATGAGATAGAAATTACGGAAATAGTACTTACACACAATAAAGGCTGATGGCAGCTTTGTCGAGTTCCTTTTGATTGAATAGAAAATGCAAGTCTTGAATGTTGAAGGCAATCTCGTCGTCTCCGCTAAAGAAAATCTGATCTCTTATATGCGCCGTGATCCATTCTTCCTTTCTCGTCTTGTAGAAATCAAGGTACCACTTGTGCAATCTTCGCATCTTTGTTGGTAGATTCTTGAGCTCCTCTTTCTTGACGAGATTCTTCCCATACTTCCATGGTTGTATGGGGTTGACATCGCCTTTGGGCAAGTTGTCTCCCATGATGTTCAAGTATGCAATGTAAGTCATCCCCATCTCATTGGCATTTCTTTGTAGCTCTGCCTCGTAATCATTTACAGGAGGAGCGTTTCGTGTGTCAAACACTTGGAGCGGGGCGCATGATTGGTTCTCCTGCTCTCCGAGCATGGGAACTGTTTTCTGGGGTGCCGCACGACTGCTACTTTCAGTCTCCCTCCGCCTTGCATCCCCCTTCAAAATCTGGCGCTCGTAGTCCGGCACAGGTGGGGTTTCAGGTTTCAAAAGATTGTTGTAAAACTTCTCCACCACCGCCGGATCTAGTTTCTCCTTTGGCTCGGCCCATCTAGGTGCAAAGAATTTCTTGACCTCTTCTTCCGAGATCCTATTGGTCTCCTCGTCGCTACGATTCCACGGTAATACCGGCAATGGCTTGGCGGAAGGCTGCGGGACGTAGTTTCTTGAACTCTTTGGCGTACGGTTTCCTGCGGATTTCTTCGTGGCAGTGCTAGTGATGCTCTTCGTGGCAGTGCTCTTCCGCTTACGCTGAGGAGATGGCTGAAGCGCCGGAGATGGCTGACGCGCGGGAGATGGCTGGCACGCCGAAGATGGCTGACGCGTAGGAGATGGCTGGCGCACCGGAGATGGCTATCGCGCAGGAGATGGCTGAAGCGCCGGAGACGATAGGGGAGTATTTTTATGACTTGGAGACGGCTGAGGCGGCTCAGACTGCTGACGCTGCGGAGACGGCGGGGGTGCCAGTGGCCTCCAATTTGGAAACACGATGTGTTCCTTCTTCCAAAGAATGGTTGTTTTCACTGCAAATTTTAGTTGAGTTTCCCCTTCACCTGTAGCATGGTCAAGCTGTGCTTCCTCATATTCCTTCACAACCTCATCCACCCCGACAATAGCATAGCCATCTGGAATCGGTCGGCAGTGGTAAGTTCCACCAGCTACAGGAGGTAAGGCATAGTCAACCGCCACCTTAATGGATAAGCCCATTAATCTCACATGCAGCTCAGCGTGTTTGCTCTCCGTGATCTCATCCACGGGGTATCGAGGACCCGCCATTTCAAGCGTGGGTTGCACGTTCTCCGTGGAAGCCACGCTGCTTTTCCGCACAGAGTCTGGTCCGCTGGCAGCTTCCAATGCAGGCTCTTCGTGCCGCTGAGATGGGCCGGTAGTTTGCTGGCTCTTTTGTGCATTCACTTGCGCTTGCAGCGCCACAAGTGCATGTTCTATCTATGTCATCCGCTCTGTACGCTCTTTTTCTTTTATGTTGCGCCATCTGTAAGAGTCGCCCCACTCGGCAAACCCATCCTTCCACGTCATACCCCTTGTGCCTAGTGCAAGTCCAGGGTGTTCTTTTTTACCGATGGCGCGTGTGGGCTGGTCATTCTCTCTGTCGGGATGGAAGGTCCTGGTGGTTGTTTCCTCGTATGTCGTGACGATTTCAGTGACGGGTTTGGCAAGGAGGATTGGGAAGATACACAATCCCGTTTCTAGGTCCAACCTTGCCCCGATTCCGTAGAACCAAGTCTTTGCACATAGGTCCCACCCATGTGTCTGGGGTGTGATCCCTCTATCGCGCAGGGCCTTCTCAGCTTCCTCCCACTTAGGCCTCTGAGATATGTAGCCACCTAACCCCGTCCTCTGGTGATATTCCTTCTTTTGAGCATTTAGCGTATTGGTTTCTGACCTCTTTGTAGCTATAGCACCTTCCTTGTATGCCACAAATTCGGGCCAGTGAGGTCTTATCTTCGCATAATATGCGTCTTCGAAATCTGGAGTCTCGCGAGCTTTGACAAATTTGTTCAATTTTGTCTTCCAGTTGCGGAAAGCGCCAGCCATCTTCTTAGAGTCCACTCTAAGACCTTTTCCTTTATAACCGGTTTATTTTCATCCTCCTCTGGTGGAAGGGTGAAATTTACCAACAACGAATTCCAAAGCGTTTTTTTGGATCTTTCATCGACAAAGGTACCGTCGCCCTTCTTTGGCTTATTCCAATATTCAATTATGATTGGGATTTGGTCCCTAACAAGAACTCCAGCCTGACGTATAAATTTTTCTACGGATTTCTTGGGCTCCATCGGCCTGCCATAAACACGGACTGCTTCTATCGTGAACTTTGCATGATCTTTCAACCGATGGCTCGCGCCTCGCTTGCTCTTTTTCATAGAAGAAGATTGTTGCTGGCTGGTCGATTCGGAGGGCTAAAAGAAGAAAGAAGCGTTAATTAATACATGTACATATATATACAAATCAATCGGTGCAAGTCAGCAGAGGCTTAATCCATGCATATACCTCGACGGACTTTGTAATCACTAAAGTGCGTTCACCGGAGTCGTCATCTTCTCCATGACTACTTGAGCTGTCATCATGTACCTCCAAGTTCAGATATTGTGAGGTGTCCTTGTGGATCATGTTCTCCATCATTTCTTCCTCTTCAAGGTTTCTACTGAGTGGATCCATAGTTTCTGAAACAATAATATTATCACACAAATATCAGTAATACATCTATTGAAATGCTCGAGCAAGGATGATGATATGACCGGCTAAAAGTATTGAAATGTAACCCTAATACATGCTTGGTCATTCCAAACCCTAATTCGGAGAAACCCCGGATTCATATGAGAGGATACATTCGGAAAACCCTCGGATCCGGAGAAACCCTAATGCTATATTGACAAAGAGAGGTGTACTAGGGCGACGACTGGCGGCGCTAGGGCGAGAGCAGGGCCTGGATGCGTGGGGGTGTGCGTTCGAACCAGCACGACGTGGGCTACCTAAAATGGGCGACTCAGCGAGGGCAGAGGATGATGATATGATAGGTTAAAAGTATTGAAATGTAACCCTAATAAATGCTTGGTCATTCCAAACCCTAATTCAGAGAAACCCCGGATTCATATGAGAGGATACATTCGGAAAAAACCCGGATTCGGAGAAACCCTAATGCTATATTGACAACGAGAGGTGTACTAGGGCGGCGGCTGGCGGCGCTAGGGCGAGAGCGGGTCCGGGATGCGTGGGGTGTGCGTTCGAACCAGCACGACGTGGGCTACCTAAAATGGGCGAATCAGCGAGGGCAGAGGAGGTCAGGGTCCACGGCATTGGAAAAGTAATCGGTCAAGTGCAAACCGATTGAAAAAGTGAGCCCTAAGCCGACCACATGCAATCGGCCTGCTCCTAACCATACACATACACATACACATACACATACACATACACATACACATACAAAAAATATATAAATATATACACACATACACATACAAAAAATATATACATATATACACATACATATACAAATATATATACATATATACACACATACACATACAAAAAATATATACATATATACACATCACATACAAATATATACATATACATATATATCATACACATACAAATTAACCAAAAATCATTAACTAACACTAACTAACCAAAAATCACTAACTAACACTAACTAACCAAAAAACACTAACTAACACTATACTAACACTAATTAACCAATCATCGGCGTCGGGCACAGAAGCTCACCTGCGGGCGGGCGGCGCGGCGTGGGTGGCGCGGCACAACGTGGGTGGGCGGTGCAACGTGGGTGGCGCGGCACTGGCCGGGATGGGGCGGTGGAGGGACGACAGCGGGTACGGCCGGGTGGCGCACGGAATAGCGCGGGGCAACGACGGCGAGACGGGACGGGGACGGCGCGGCAGTCCCGGCGACGCGCTCCCGCGGGACGGCGACAACGAGGGCGTGGACGGCGACGCGCTGCGGCAGCCTCTGCTTTTCTTCCTCTGCGCGCGCTTGAACTGGCTGGGGGGAAGAAGGAAGAGGCGCGCGTTATAAATCCCCCCCTTTAACACCGGTTCCAGCCATGAACCGGTGTTAAAGGGAAGGTGCGCGCGCGAAATGAAATAATTGCCCCCCTTTAACACCGGTTTGCCACGAACCGGTGTTAAAGGGGGCATTTATTTCGTACACTAAAGGGTTGGGGGCTTTTTTAATTCAAAAAATAGGATAGAATTTAGAAAATTCATATCTTTTTCTTTTCAACTCAGAAAAATATGAATAATATATCATAATTTTCAGAAAAATAAGATCTATCCATTCATATAAAAACATTTTATAGTTACTGTAGATGAAAATTTTCAAAATGATTAAAACACTTACATATAAATTTTGATTATTCAACTAAAACAAAAATAAAATAGTCAAACCCTAAAACTTTGAACATAAGAAATATTAAGCATCTAAAAAGGAATCTAACCCTATTTTATTAGAGAAAATCATATTTTATTTTGTATTAACATTTTTGAATTATTTGGATATTTAAATGCCACATCTTTTGTATACTTTGGAATCTGACAAAACCTCGCTAAACTTGCATTGGATTTTTGATAAAAAAGCATATTGTGAACCTAAAAATGATTTTTGTAAAAAATCATGAGCATCGTATCATGTACCTGTAGTTCATATCTAACCCACTTCCTATCGATTCGGCAGGAATTTGTCTTTTTCACCAGAGGTGGACGGAAAGTTTTCAGATCCCCCTGTTGGTACATTGTCCATATAAGGTGGTCTGGTATTTTTGTAAAATGTGATGATAGTTTTTTGAATTAGCCATTTGGTGGTTGCTTCACAAAACCGTCTGTATTTTATGATCGGAAAATGGAAAATGTCTTTTTGGTGCGACAAAAAGGAAAACTTCCTCTTGCAACATTGTTTGCCATCCCATCATGCACATGTATGCACAATACAGCCACATTATCACAAACTATTTCTTGATTCTAGCCATAACATTGGTCATTTGACCCGAAAGCCAAGAAACCTCGAATGAGATAGGTCATTTTGTGAAGATTTTTTTGAGACATAATCAATATACCAAGTTTGATATTTTTATTATGATAGAACTGGAATTAAAGTACATAATGCAACTAATAGTAAGTTACAAAAGCACGACTAAAAATTAATATATATGGCCAGATTAAGTCACAATCGGCCGAACTTGTTTTGGAATGTTGGAGTGATTCAGTCATGCTCCTGTAGGGGTTCGTAGCATGGAAAACAAAAAATTTCTATCGCATGAACACACACAAGCCAAGATCTATCTACTAGATTGTAGCAACGAGTCAATAGAGTACTAACCCTCGAAGATCCAAAGCGGTTAACGAGAGCAGATTCTCGTGGATGATGTAGTCGTACACTTCCGATCTCAAGATCGCGTAGACGATCCTTCCGGCGCTGCGTTCCGGCAGCGCTTCCGCAGTCGGTCACACGTTCGGTACTCGATGAAGACCTTCCTCTCCCTTGTTTCAGCAGGCAGCGGAGGTTGTAGCACTCTCCTCGTGATTCCGGCAGCACGACGGTGTGGTGTCAGAAGTAGAGGGAAGATCCCGCAGGGCTTTGCCTAAGCCAGAGCCACTATGGTGGAGTAAGAGAGGGCCTTGGCGATCTACGGATTAGAGGCACCAAGGGGAGGTAGTGTGGCCGGCGGCTAGGGCTTGGGGAAGCCCAAGTCGGCGACTTGGAGGAGCCCTAGGTGGCGGCAACACTTGGAGGGTGATGGCGCCTAGGAGCTAGGGTTTTGGTGTGAGAGGTAGGGGTGCGCCCTACCCCTCCTTATATAGGTGGGGGGAGGCGGTTTGGGAGGAGGGAGTCCTCCTCCAACTCCTCCTCATGGCCGGCGGGTGGAGGGAGTTGGACTCCTACCTTAGGTAGGTTTCCTACTCTCCCTCCACCAAGCAATGTTCGGATTTGACTTTTCAAATTGGCGTTTGACTTTCAAACTTGAATTTGATTTCTCTCTTCATATTGCCCATCCAAGTGACTTAGTACATGATGCAACCATTCCACATTGTTATGACACATCCATGTACCCTTCCCCTTCCGGAGTGCCAGACCTTCCAGACCCTTCTAGAACATTCCCGGTGAAAACATCGAAATCATTTCCGAACTCCAAAACAGGACTTTCCTTATATGAATCTTATTCTCCAGACCATTCCGGATCTCCTCGTGATATCCCGGATCCCATCTGAGACTCCGAACAACATTCAGTCTCTTACTCATCATTGCATAACTACACAACAACATCGAATCCTTAAGTGTGTATCCCTACGGTTCGTGAATTATGCGGACATGACCGAGACACTTCTCTGATCAATAACCAATAGAGGAATCTGGAAATTCATATGGCTCCCACATATTTCTACGATTACTTTGCGATCGAATGAACCACTTACATACGATACCAATTTCCCTTTGTCTCACGATAGTTTACTTATCCGAGCTTTTGATCGTCGGTATCTCTACATACGTAGTTCAACATCATTACTGATAAGTACTCTTTTTTCGTTCCCGTGATATGTGATCCCTTGTGAGCCAGTCACATGCTTGAAAGCCAATTGGATGACATTCCACCGAGAGGGCCCAGAGTATATCTATCCGTCATATGGATGGACAAATCCCACTCTTGATCCAGGTTCCTCAACACATACTTTCCGAACACTCAATGCCACCTTTATAGCCACCTAGTTACGGTGTGGTGTTTGACCTCATCAAAGCATCCTTTCGGTGATGGTGATTAGCATGATCTCATGGTCGAAGGAATTAGGTTACTATGTATCAGAAAGCTTATAGCAAATGAACTATATTAAATGACTTGATCTTTATTCTACGCTTAACTATAGGAGTATGTCCAGCACATCATTCTCCTAATGATATTACCCTGTTGTTAATAACATCTCTATGTTCATGATCAGGAAACCATGATCATATATTAACCAACAAGCTAGTTTAACAAGAGGCTTTACTAGGGACTCTTTTATGTTTACAAATCACACAAGTATTAATGTTTCTGGTTAATACAATTATATCATGGTATGTAAATATTTATCATAAGCATGAAGATATGATAATAACCACTTTATTATTGCCTCTTGGGCATATCTCCAAAAGTCTCCCACTTGCACTGGAGTCAATAATCTAGTTTCAAACCTTTGTGCATTCAACACCTATGGCTTTCCGGTGTTGTATTTACACGGTTGCTAGTGATCAACTGATCTCCGGATCCGACACTTTCAGGTCCGTGTGTAATTGCATGTCTTTGTGTCTCTACACATCACTCATTCTCTAATGAGATCGCTTTGTATAAATTTGGTCCTTTGGTGAGACCTTTAGTTCTTTGGGGGTTAAAACATGTTGATAATATTGTCGTACAATATATCTTCATAGTACTATCCTGCTGTGAACCACACCTAGTTTGATAACAAACTACTTGACACAAATGCCCTCTTTTGCCGCTATTATAGCAGTCATATACTTAGCCTTTTTTGTAGTATCTGTCACAATGTCTTAACTTTGGAACTCATCCAACTCCATTATGGAACTTACTTTCCATTATATCGTGCCACCCTTAGTTTAGATTGAGATAAACTTAATTTGTACTTTGTGAACAAACTAGTATCAATGTAGTACTTTTACAATGAACTAACCATCTGGTTGTCACTTCTACAAAACAATATATTCTTAGTTCTTCCAAAATATTCTTAAGAATATCCTTACTATTGTCCAATGATCATCTTATGAATCATTCTGGTATATGCTCATAACATTTAGAGCATAGGACATATCTGGATTTGTACATATCATAGTATGATTGGTATAAATACTCTTTATGATTTCATACATCAAGTATCAATATATACTTGAATCTTTGTTTCACTTACCAAGTGTCAATACACTTGAATATATCATCATTATTGAACTCATTCAATCCTTTATGTGCGATGAGAACCTTTCTTGTAGTTTCTATATTGAACTGATTCAATACATCATCTATGTACTTTTGGCACAACTATATTAGCGTCTATTGATGCCAAATATTTGGTTTTTGCCTAAGTCTTTCATCAGGATGAAATTCTTAATATGTGTTAATAAAAGATACATCATTTCCAATCAACAATATGTCTTCCACATAATGTATTAGAAATATGTCTTAGCGCTCCCACTTAATTTCTTGCAAATGCAAGCATCTTCATTGTCTCTGATGAAATTAAACTCTTTTAACAGTTTCATCATAGTGAAGATTCCAACTTCGCGATGCTTACTTCAACCATTGAAGTTTGCATATGCCTTTAGCATTCTTGGAATTAACAAAACCCTTTGTACCGTGTTATGCACACATCCTAGGTAACAATTCTATTAGAAGAATCTTGTTTTGTTTATTTAACTACCACATAACAAAATTATATGTAGTGGTTGCTACATTAATCCGTCTAGACTAAATATCGCTATGAAAGATTAAATCTTGTCATAGTCAACCTTTGAATATTGTTGTGAACTCTTTCCCAACATGTCGACTATTTCATAGATGTGAAACATCCATGTCTATTTATTTATAGATCCAAACACGACTTTAAGGTCTTACACCTTTATCGAGGGTCCTTCAACTTCAAAGCTTGATTTCTCGTGTATGGAACTATCACGGATTTTATGGCTTCAAGCCATTTTATGGAGTCAGGGCCCATCATCGCTTCTTTGCATGTAGTCCATTCATTATTATCAAATAATGATTCAACCCTCAAATATTGGTATTTGATTGTTTACCCGACCTACTTGGTTCAATAGAAACTTTGACCTTTGTAACCACAACCTTTGAGGCACGTGGGCCATGAGCATTGTTACTGCCTTCGGAACACTTTTCGGCGCTGCGCAACTTCGCACATACAGCTAAGGTTCTTTTAACCTTAACAAAGTTCTATTGTCCTCCCACTTATCTTTTCACGGAAAAATTCCTTCTCAAAGAAACTTGACGTTCTAAGCGACAAATACTTTTGTCTCCGGTGTTATGGAGGAATACTTAACAGTTATTCGAAATAACATACAAAGACAGGTTCATCTGACTTTGGTTGCAAACATCTTTCTTATGCATAGCATACCAATGTTTAAGAAAGGACAACTTGGGTTTTATCCCAAACCATAACTTTATATGGTGTCATTTCAATGGATTATGATGGAGCTCTTTTCAGTGGAAAAACGGTATTCTTTAAAGCTTTTAATCTTTAAAATATGATGGCAGTTTTATGAATTACACCTTTGATCTTACCATGTCAAACAAGGTTTAATTACATATCTCGAACGCTCCATACTCTTATGGTGTTTCGGGAAATGCAAATCCACGGAACGATTCCTTAAATCTTAGGTATTATGCTAAACTTGTAACTCAAATATCTTCCTTTATGATCTTATCATAAACTATTTATATTCTTGTTACAATGATTTTGCACTTCATCTTGAAAGTCTTTGAACTTTTCAAATGTTTCATACTTCATCCTTATTAAGTAAATATTCATATATTCACTTAAATTTTCGGAGAAAGCATATGAAGTTGAAATCCATCGCTCTTGACTACACATAATGGACTTCATACAACAATATGTACAAGTTCCAATAAGCTAGTCATTCGTTCCCTTTTTGGCCTATGAACGAAGTTTTAATTATCTCTAGGAAAGTTTCACAAGCGTCATTTGATAAAAATCAAAAGACTCCAAAATTCCATCCACATGGAGTTCCTTCATGTTTTCTCTCCAATATAATTTAAACGGCGATGTAACTTCCTAAGTGATCTTCCAATCAATTTGTCTTTCGACATTTTTAGCACTAGTTTTATGGATGTGATTTCTCCAACGAGATTTGTAAATCATCCATCTTTTATGGATTACAACAATTATTTGAACAACCCTTTTATTCTCGTAATACCTAATAACACAAATCTTGAAGTCAAGCTTTGATGTTTAACGAGCAGCACAATAACCCTTTATCTGTTCTCGATGAACATCATCACATATTATTTTGCTAGTTACTTAGGCCATTGTAGTTCATGAATTCTGTTGTTTCGTATGACGATTCATACCAACAAATTCAGTATCCAATACTTAAGAACCACATTATTCAACAAGCAAAGAATACAGCCATAACACGTATATCCTCTATATACCTAAGCTGAACAATTCTAGTCTTTTCTTTTCTGCCATATATTTATGAGCTTCTCTTTTAGTATTTCTTTTTCTGTTTGAAAGAATCTATCAACATCAATAGTGGAGCCATATACATGACACATAGTCCAAAGCATGTATAGTTAAATACCAATGTCTTTGGACTTGCACTTTGAAGTAGATCACCATCATCAAATGTTTGGTGTTCTTTCAAATTCCTTTCTTTAGTAATATCTTGGTGTAGTAAACATTTTACCTACATCAAATATTCACCCTTATCATGGAATTATCGATGATCAAGCTACTTTTATCTTATAACGATGAATCGCGAGTATAATGTTGCTCTCCAAAACCTTTTAGAGGATTAGGACAACTAGTGTCTCCAACCTTTTGTAAATTCTCATCAAATATGAGAACACAAACTTTGCCATATTATACTCTATCATGTTGTAACCAAAACATCATTTCAGATATCGCAATATCTTCCATACATGATGGTTTCTGAAACAACTCTTTCAACTCCTAGATTACCTTGATATTGAAAACTATCTTTTGAATATCAAGAATCATGGAGACAAACATGATACTTATATACCAACACTGGAATTGTTACTCTTGATTTAATACCAACTATTAAACTTCACGGAGTAATCAAAACTTACTGAAAGATTGCAATGTGACTTTTAAACTTTAGATTAACACTTCAAAACAATACGATACCAGTTCGTAAAGTAACTAACCAGAATTCTATAGTTCTATCATCTCAATTATAACTAAGCGCAAGGTGATAAACGGATGCCAATGACTACAACAACTATGCAAATTCACTTTGATTTAATTTATGATAAACAATGTTCAACTTTTAATCATATTGTTGTTGAAATCCCACTCAAAACAATATCCCTCACATTGTTTTAGTGATCACACGAACCAAATTCACTACACCAAGTCCGATCATCACGTGACATGATATAGTTTCAAAGGCGAACAATCATCATGTTCATCATATCATCTATATGACTCATGATTTACCTTTCGATGATCCGTGTTCCGAGACCATGTCTGTACATGCTAGGCTCGTCAAGATCAAACCTTAGCATCCGCATGAGCAAATCTGGCTTGCTCACGTTGTATACACTAGCAGAATCTAACACACCCGATCATCACGTGGTGCTTCGAAACAACGAGCTTTAGCAACGGTGCTTACTAAGGATGAACACTTTAAAACTTGAAATTTGTGTGCTTGAGGGATCATCTTATAATGCTATCGCCGCAAACTAAGCAATACAAGATACATAAAGCATTAACATCACATGTAATTCATAATATGTGATATGATATGACCTTTCTTCTTGTGCTTCCGATCTCCATCTTCAAGCACGAACATGATCTCCATCATCACCGGTATGGCGTCAAGGTCAATGGCGTCGTTTCATGGTTATCGCCCACCAGCTTCAACTATTACAACTACTTTAAATAGACATGCAGGTCTTAACGGAATTTAAAGACAACCATATGGCTCCTGCCGGTTGCCGACTTACAATAAGGAACATTGCATACATCGAATATAATCACAATCATGGCCATATCACATCACAGTACACCCGTGCAAAACAAAGTTAGACGCCTCTAATTTTCTTTGCATATTTTACGTGGTTTGGGGTTTTCAATAAGTGTCGTTCTAACTTACGAACAAGAACCACAACATTGATGCTTGAACATTCAAGTGCCCGTTGTAAATTGAATCTATACTATGATGGGAGAGACAGACACCCACAAAGCCACTTATGCAATACAAGTTGCATGTTGAGCGTGGAGCAAGTCTCATGAACGATGTCATGTAAGGTTAGCCCGGGCCGCTTCATCCCATCATACCACAAGATGCAAAGTACACAAAAATCAATTGATAATAAAAGAACCATCGCCCACAATGACCATTGTGTTCTACTCGTGCAACAGATCTACATATAGACACGGCTCTTATACCACTATAGGGGTTCGTAGCATGGAAAACAAAAAATTTCTATCGCATGAACACACACAAGACAAGATCTATCTACTAGATTGTAGCAACGAGTCAATAGAGTACTAACCCTCGAAGATCCAAAGCGGTTAACGAGAGCAGATTCTCGTGGATGATGTAGTCGTACACTTCCGATCTCAAGATCGCGTAGACGATCCTTCCGGTGCTGCGTTCCGGCAGCGCTTCCGCAGTCGGTCACACGTTCGGTACTCGATGAAGACATTCCTCTCCCTTGTTCCAGCAGGCAGGGGAGGTTGTAGCACTCTCCTCATGATTCCGGCAGCACGACGGCGTGGTGTCGGAAGTAGAGGGAAGATCCCGCAGGGCTTCGCCTAAGCCGAAGCGAGTATGGTGGAGTAAGAGAGGGCCTTGGCGATCTACGGATTAGAGGCACCAATGGGAGGTGGTGTGGCCGGCGGCTAGGGCTTGGGGAAGCCTAAGTCGGCGACTTGGAGGAGCCCTAGGTGGCGGCAGCACTTGGAGGGTGGTAGCGCCTAGGAGCTAGGGTTTTGGTGAGAGAGGTAGGGGTGGGCCCTACCCCTCCTTATATATGTGGGGGTAGGCGGTTTGGGATGAGGGAGTCCTCCTCCAACTCCTCCTCATGGCCGGCGGGTGGAGGGAGTTGGACTCCTACCTTAGGTATCTCCCTCCACCAAGCAATGTTTGGATTTGACTTTTCAAATTGGCGTTTGACTTTCAAACTTGAATTTGATTTCTCTCTTCATATTGACCAGCCAAGTGACTTAGTACATGATGCAACCATTCCACATTGTTATGACACATCCATGTACCCTTCCCCTTCCGGAGTACCGGACCTTCCAGACCCTTCTAGAACATTCCCGGTGAAAACAACGAAATCATTTTCGAACTCCAAAACAGGACTTTCCTTATATGAATCTTATTCTCCGAACCATTCCGGATCTCCTCGTGATATCCCGGATCCCATCCGAGACTCCGAACAACATTCGGTCTCTTACTCATCATTCCATAACTACACAACAACATAGAATCCTTAAGTGTGTCTCCCTACGGTTCGTGAATTATGCGGACATGACCAAGACACTTCTCTGATCAATAACCAATAGAGGAATATAGAAATTCATATGGATCCCACATATTTGTATGATTACTTTGCGATCGAATGAACCACTTACATACGATACCAATTTCCCTTTGTCTCACGATAGTTTACTTATCCGAGGTTTTGATCGTCGGTATCTCTACATACCTAGTTCAACCTCGTTACTGATAAGTACTCTTTTCTCGTTCCCGTGATATGTGATACCTTGTGAGCCAGTCACATGCTTGCAAGCCAATTGGATGACATTCCACCGAGAGGGCCCAGAGTATATCTATCTGTCATATGGATGGACAAATCCCACTCTTGATCCATGTGCCTCAACACATACTTTCCGAACACTCAATGCCACCTTTATAGCCACCCAGTTACGGTGTGGTGTTTAATGTCATCAAAGCATCCTTCCAGTGATGGTGATTAGCATGATCTCATGGTCGAAGGAATTAGGTTACTTTGTATCAGAAAGCTTATAGCAAATGAACTATATTAAATGACTTGATCTTTATGCTACGCTTAACTATAGGAGTATGTCCATCACATCATTCTCCTAATGATATGACCCCGTTGTTAATAACATCTCTATGTTCATGATCAGGAAACCATGATCATATATTAACAAACAAGCTAGTTTAACAAGAGGCTTTACTTGGGACTCTTTTATGTTTACAAATCACGCAAGTATTAATGTTTCCGGTTAATACAATTATAGCATGTTATGTAAACATTTATCATAAGCATGAAGATATGATAATAACCAATTTATTATTGCCTCGTGGGCATATCTCCAACAGCTCCTGCCTACACTTGTAATACTCGCCACTGTAGTCGTCGTACTCGTCGCGGCCGTCGTCACTGTCGTCGTCGGGGTTGCCGTAATTGAACCTTGAAGGCTGAGTACGCGTGGGCTGGACTTGTGGGTAGCGCGGACAAGGGTTAGAGTCGGCGGCAGTGTCGTAGGCCATGACGCTCTGAGAGTCTGACCGCGCCACCACAGCCGACGACCGGCCTCGCTGAAGTTCGGAGGAGGTGGGTCGTCCTCCTCGTGCCTGGCGAGCGCCCTCTCACGCCAATCCCCGAAGAAGGCTTCCCAAGTCGGGAAATAGTCGGGATGCCATCTGGGATTCCTCCGCTGCTCCGGCGTGAGCTCGAAGTAGTATTGGTTCGTGATGGCTATCCGGCGCGCCACACCTAGAGGGACAGGAGGAACCGGCACGCCTCCGGCGCTCAGCATCCCGCCGACGGGGACATAGTAGCCCGACGGGCAGGGGTAGTTCGAGGCGCAAAGCGCCTCCGCCTCCCTGGGGGTTAGTGGTACGGTGGAAGCCATGGGAAAGAGTGATGAGGTTGCAAATATGAGTCTAGAGATGTGCAATGACAATGGAGGCCAACCCTACATATATATAGTGAGAAATGGCAGGAAGATAACTGGAGGGAAGAACTGGCGGGAAGAAATGGCGGGAAGAACTGGCGAGAAGAAATGGCAGGAAGAAAAATGGCTCATTTAATACATATAGTTTTAACAGAAGAAATATGACATTGATTTTCATGTTGAGATACATATGTGTGCCAAAAATGGCTCAATTAATACATATAGTCAATCTTATGATCGCGTCGGCCGTAACCATGGAGTATCAGCACCGTTTAACATGATGGTTGGGTTAGTCTTCACTTTGAAGGGCGGAATTTCATCAAACTTATTATAATCTTCTCACATGTCTGTCTTGTCCTCCACTCCCACGATGTTTCTTTTCCCTAAAAGAACTATGTGACGCTTTGGCTCATCGTTTGATGTATATGTTTGCTTATTTTTTTCTTTTTTTCGGTTTGGTAGACATGTCCTCACATAGAAAACCTGAGCCACATCATTGTCTAAGACGAATGGTTTGTCTAAGTTCTTGTATACCTTCATAAGATTGTTGAGATCCACTGTTGTCATTCCGTACTTCTTGTCTACCTCAACCCCTCCTCTTGTTAGCTTGACCCATTTGCACTGAAACAAGGGGAACTTAAAATTAGGTCCATAGTCAAGTTCCCATATCTCCTCTATGAACCCATAATACGTGGTCTTTTGCCCATTGTCTTCTGCTGCATCGAAGCGGACACCACTGTTTTGATTGGTGCTCTTTTTATCTTGGCCTATCGTGTAAAATGTATTCCCATTTATCTCGTACCGTTGGAAAGTACATACAGTCGAAGATGGTGTCCTGGCCAACAAGTACGGCTGATCCCCAACAGTGGTGTTATTCGTGAGAAGTCTTTGCAGCCAGCCGCCAAAACTCGCCGTGTGTTCACTTATAATCCATTCATCAGACTGCCCCAGGTGTTTGAGGCATATAAAATTCTTGTGTTCATTGATATACGTGGCAACCAAGATAGATCTTTGTAAAACCGTGTAGTGTGCTTGATTGAGAGAATTCCCGTCCCTACATATAATTGCTTACATCCTAGGGTGCCTTTTCCACGCAGTCTCCCCTCATGTCGTGATTCTGGAACACCAATCGCCTTAAGGTCAGGAATAAAATCAACACAGAACTCAATGACCTCCTCTGTTACATAGCCCTTGGAGATGCTTCCTTCTGGCCTAGCATGGTTATGAACATATTTTTTTAAGACTCCCATGTACTCCCTCCGTTTTAAAATATAAGATGTTTAAGGTTTGTGAAGAAAATGAATTTAGACTTGTTTTAGTATGTAGATTCACTCAACTTTGGAATGAATGTACACACTAAAACAAGTCTAGATTCATTTTCTTCACAAACCTAAAACATCTTATATTTTGAAACGGAGGGAGTACCTCTCAAAGGGGAACATATTGTGTAGAAATATAGGACCGAGAATGGCAATCTCTTCTACTAGGTGAACCAGGAGATGCGTCATAATATTGAAGAAGGATGGTGGGAACACCAACTCAAAGCTGACAAGACATTGGGCCACATCTGTCTGTAACCCTGGTAGGCTTTCTGGATCAATTACCTTCTGAGATATTGTATTGAGGAATGCACATAGCTTCACAATGGGTGCTCGAACATTTTCAGGTAGAAGCCCCCTCAATGCAATTGGAAGCAATTGCGTCATAATCACGTGGCAGTCATGAGACTTCAGGTTTTGGAATTTTTTCTCTGCCATATTTATTATTCCCTTTATATTCGACGAGAAGCCAGACGGGACCTTGATTCTGCTCAGGCATTCAAAAAAGATTTCCTTCTCTGCTTTGGTAAGAGCGTAGCTGGCAGGAGTTAAGTGGCATCATTTACCCTTCTCGTTCTCAGGATGCATAGGCTCTTCAGGGTCTTTCATACATTGCTGGTCCTGCCGTGCTTCCAGTGTATCTTTTGTCTTCCCATACACTCCTAGGAATCCTAGCAGGTTCACGCAAACATTCTTCGTCACGTGCATCACGTCGATTGAAGAGCGGACCTCTAAGACTTTCCAATAGGGTAGGTCCCAAAATATAGATTGCTTCTTCCACATGGGCGCGTGTCCGGCATCGTCATTCGGAACAGATAGACTGCCAGGACCTTTTCCAAACATTACTTCTAGGTCCTTGACGATACCAAATACCTCCTCACCGGTACGGAGGACAGGCTTCCTCCGGGGTTCTGCCAGACGTTTGAAATGCTTGCCTTTCTTTCTTACTGGATGTAGGTTCGGAAGAAATCGACGATACCCTAGGTACACAACCTTCTTACATTTATCCAAATATACACTTTCAGTCTCATCTAAACAGTGTGTGCATGCATTGTATCCCTTGTTTGTCTGCCCTGAAATGTTACTAAGAGCAGACCAATTATTTATGGTTACGAAAAGCAATGCTCGTAGGTCAAATGGCTCCCCTTTGTGCTCATCCCACATACGTACACCTGGTTTTGCCCACAGCTGTAAAAGTTCTTCAACTAATGGCCTTAGGTACACATCAATGTCGTTGCCGGGTTGCCTCGGGCCTTGGATGGGCACTGGCATCATAATGAACTTCCTCTTCATGCACAACCAAGGAGGTGTTGGAATTATACCCTAGAGGCAATAATAAAGATGTTATTATTATAATTCTTGTTCATGGTAATGTTTATATTCCATGCTAGAATTGTATTAAGCGGAAACTTTAATACTTGTGTGGTTTGTGAACAACACCGTGTCCCTAGTACGCCTCTATGGACTAGCTCATTGATCAATGATGGCTAAGGTTTCCTAACCATAGACATGAGTTGTCAATTGATAATGAGATCATATCATTGGGAGAATGATATGATGGACAGACCCAAACTAAGCGAAGCAATTAGATTGTGTCATCGTGTTCGTCTTTCGAAGCTTTTCTTATGTCAAACATTGTATTCCTTAGACCATGAGATAATACAACTCCCTGGTATCGGAAGAAAGTTTTGAGGTCATCAAACGTCATCCTATGAGAGGGTGATCATAAAGGTGTCTCTCAGGTGATCGGAAAGTATCTGTTGGGTTGTATGTATCAAGATGGGATTTGTCCCTCCCAAGTCGGAGAGATATACTTCGGGCCCACTCGGTAATCGATATCAACACCGCTTGCAAGCATGTGGTTAAGGAGTTAATCACAAAGTGATATCGGATTACGGAACGAGTAAAGTACTTGCTGTGAACGAGATTGAACTAGGTATGACGGTACCGACGATCAAATCTCGGGCAAGTAAAAATATCGCGAGACGAAGGGAATATATATGGGATTGATTGAATCCTGGCTTCGTGGTTCATCCGATATGATCATCGATGAATGTGTGGGAGTCAATATGGGTTTCCAGACCCCGCTGTTGATTATTGATAGAAGATCATGTCTGCATATTCTCGAACCCGCAGGGTCACACACTTAACGTGTCTCGACGCTAGGATAGATTGGATAATTGGTTTATGAGTTTTTTTTCGGAGTCTCGGATGGGATCCGGGACATCACGAGAGGTTCCGGAGTGGTCCGGAGAATAAGATTCATATAAGGCAGTGCAGTTTTTGGAGTTCGGAATTGTTCCGGGTTAATCGGTATTGTACCGGAAGCTTCTAGAACCTTATTAAGGGGACCAACGTGGCCCCACCTTCCGGGAGGGGGAATGGGCCTATGAGGGAGTGCCCTGGCCTCATTGGGCCAGGGGCACAAGGCCCCATAGGGCCCAGCCGGCCAAGAGAGGTTTAAACTCTAGATAGAGCTTCTAGAAGGGGGGGTTTCCTTGCCCCCCACTCTTCCTCCTTGGGGCCGCCGGCCTTGGATTGGGGGAGGGTCTAGGGCTGCGCCCACCCCTCTATATATAGAGGGCTGGGGGCGCACCAACCCCCTACACCTTCCCCTCCAACCCTAGCCGCTCTGCTGCCCTCCTCTCTCCCTCCCGACTGCTTGTAGGCGAAGCCCTGCTGCAGAAATTCTCCACCAATTGCACCGCGCCGTCGCGTTGTAGATCCAACCCATCTCTCCACCATACTTGCTGGACCAAGGAAGGAGGATACGTCGAGTTGCCGCACGTGTGCATCTCACGGAGGCATCGCCACTTGTGGTGCTAGATCGGATCGGATCGCGAGGAGGAGAAGCGAGTACGACTACATCACCCACGTTCCGACGAACATTCCGCTGTGCGAATCTTCAAGGGTATGAAGATCTAATCCAATCTCTCTCGTTGTTTGCATCTCCTAGATTAGATCTTGGCTTCCCTCTGTTCGCATCCGTAGAAAATTTTGATTTACTATGCCGCGAAACCCTACAGTGGTATCAGAGCTAGATCTATGCGTAGATGTGTTTCACGAGTAGAACGCAACATGGTTGTTGCGGGCGTTGATGTTTTCTGTTGCAAGCCTCTTGTTTGTGTTCTTGTTATGATGCGGGATAGTGAGATTGAAGCGGTCCAGGCCAACCTTACGCGACGTCGTTCGCGAGACCGGCTCCGCACTTGATGTGTGGCTTGTTCCACACATGCGGCTGGTGGATGTCAGTTTCTCTCACTATAGTTGTCATGGGATTAACACCGGAGTTTGGCAACCATAATATCACCGTTGTGGCTTTCCGTAGGTAAGAATCGTTCTTAGCATCTACTCCCATAAGGCACGTAAAACATGCAACAACAAAGTAGAAGCGTCTAACTTGTTTTTGCAGGGAGTGTTTTCTGTGATATGGTATGGCCCAATATGTGATGTGTATATTGTATGTGATGATCATGTTTTGTAATGTTTCACGACTTGCATGTCGATGAGTACACAACCGGCAGGAGCCATATGGTTGTCTTTATAATTGTGTATGACCTGCGAGTCAACTTCTTATACGCCATGTAATAGCTTTACTTTATCGCTAAGTAGTTAGCAATAGTTGTAGTTGCTATTCATGGTGGAGGCAATCATGGTGGAGTGATGGAGATCATGCCGGAACGCACAAGATGGAGATCATTGCGCGAAGATTGGCTATACCATGTCACATAAAGTTATATGCATGTGATGTTTATCCTTTTATGTATCTTATTATGCTTAGATCACGACGGTAGCATTATAAGATGATTCCTCACTTAAAGATCAAGATAAAAACTGTGTTCTCCCCAAGTATGCACCGTTGCGAAAGTTCGTCGTGTCCAAGCATCACGTGATGATCGGGTGCTATAGACTCTACGCTCACATACAACGGGTGCAAGCTAGTTTTGCACACGCGGAAATACTTGGGTCTAACTTGACGAGCCTAGCATGTACAGACATGGCCTCGGAACACAAGAACCGAAAGGTTAAGCATGAGTCATATGAATGATATGATCGACACTTCGTTGTCCACCATTGAAACCACATCTCTTCTCGTGATGATCGGATTAGGTGTGGTGAATTTGGATCGTGTTCACTAAACAACTTGAGGGATGTTGAATTTAGTGGGAGTTCATCTAGTAATTTGATTAAGTTGAACTATTTATCATGAACATAGTCTAAATTGTACTTGCAAATAATGTAGATCACATGGCCAAGTCCAACTTCAACTTCAACGTTTTTGCTGAGATAGAAAAGCTTAGAAACAATGGGTCTAACTTCACCAAATGGTTCCGCGTTCTGAGAATCATTCTCGCTGGCGGACAAAAGGACTATGTCCTTGAGAAAGCGCTAGGTGACGTCCCTGCTATAGATGCGCCGGCTGATGAAAAAGTTGTTTATCAGTCGCGCAAGGATGATTATGATTTGATTAAGATCGCCATGTTGTATGCTATGGAATCGGATCTTCAAAATCGTTTTGAGGAGTTCGCCGGGCCCTTTGAGATTCTCGAGGAGCTGAAAAACATGTTTCAGACTCAAGCCCGTTCTGAGAGATATGAGATCTATAAGAAATTCTTTAACTACAAGATGGAGGAAGGGAGTTCCGTTAGTGAGCACGCCATAGATGACGGGCTACACTCAACGCCTTGAGCAACTGGACTGCAAGATTCCAGAGGAGCTCAAGATTGACACTCCTAGCTACAAAAGTTTTGTAGTTGATCACAATCAGATTGGTTCCACTGATATGATCATTGAGCTCTTTGCTAAGATGAAAGTAGCGGAGGTGAACATCAAAAAGAATAATCATGTGTTGATGGTCAACAAGCCCCCCACCTTCAAGAAAGGTAAGGGTGCAAGGAAGCCCTTCAAGAAAGGCGGCGACAAGCGCGATGCCCCTGCTGAGAAGAAGCTCAAGTCTGGTCCTAAACCAGACACTGAGTTCTTCTATTGCAAGGACAAGGGTCACTGGAAGCGCAACTGTCTGAAGTACTTAGCGGACAATAAGGCTGGCACCATCAAAGGTATATTTGATATACATGTTATTGATGTTTTCCTTACTAGCCCTCGTTGTAGTGCCTGGGTATTTGATATCGGTTCAGTTGCTAATATTTGTAACTCGAAATAGGAGCTACGGAATAGACGGCGGCTTGCGAGGGATGAGGTGACGATGCGCGTTGGCAACGGATCAAGAGTTGATGTGATGGCCGTCGGCACACTCTCCTTAGTTTTACCTTCGGGATTAGTTTTAAACCTTAATAAGTGTTATTATGTGCCTGCGTTGAGCATGAACATTATTTCTAGATCTTGTTTATTGCAAGACGGTTATTCATTTAAATCGGAGAATAATGGTTGTTCTATTTATATGAGTAACATCTTTTATGGTCATGCACCTATTGTGAATGGTTTATTTCTTCTAAATCTCGAAAGGGATGAAACACACATCCATAACATTGAGGCTAAGAGATGCAAAGTAGATAGTGATAATACTACTTATTTGTGGCACTGTCGTCTAGGTCATATTGGTGTAAAGAGCATGAAGAAACTCCATTCTGATGGACTTTTGGTGTCTCTTGATTTTGAATCATTTGACACATGCGAACCATGCCTCATGAGCAAGATGATCAAAACCCCGTTCTCCGGTATGATGGAGCGAGCAACGGACTTGTTGGAAATCATACATACCGATGTATGCGGACCGATGAGTGTTTCGACGCGCGGTGGATATCGCTATTTTCTCACTTTTACCGATGACTTAAGTAGATATGGGTATATCTATTTAATGAAACATAAATCTGAAACGTTTGAAAAGTTCAAAGAATTTCAGAATGAAGTGGAGAACCATCGTAACAGAAAGATTAAGTTTCTACGATCCGATCGTGGAGGTGAATATTTGAGTTATGATTTTCTCACGGATCTTAAAGCAAGCGGAATTGCTTCGCAACTCACGCCACCCGGAACACCACAGCGCAATGGTGTGTCTGAACGCCGGAATCGAACCTTATTAGATATGGTCCGATCGATGATGTCTCTTACTGATTTGCCGTTATCATTTTGGGGTTATGCATTAGAAACCGCTGCATTCACTTTAAATAGGGAACCATCTAAATCCGTTGAGACGACACCGTATGAACTGTGGTTTGGTGCTAAACCTAAGTTGTCGTTTCTTAAAGTTTGGGGATGCGAAGCTTACGTCAAGAAGTTGATGCCGGACAAGCTCGAACCCAAAGCGGAGAAATGCGTCTTCATAGGATACCCTAAGGAAACTATTGGGTATACCTTCTATCACAGAACCGAAGGAAAAGTGTTTGTCGCAAAGAACGGTTCCTTTCTTGAGAAGGAGTTTCTCTCGAAAGAAGTGAGTGGGAGGAAAGTAGAGCTAGACGAGGTTGTTGAACCTTCTCTTGAGTTGGAGAGTAGCGCAGCACCTGAAATTATTCCAGTGCCGCCTGCACCAACAATAGAGGAAGCTAATGATAAGGATCATGAAGCTTCGGACGATGCTGCTACTGAACGTCGCAGGTCGATAAGGTCGCGTGCCCCTCCTGAGTGGTATGGCAACCCTGTCTTAACTGTCTTGTTAGTAGATGACAGTGAGCCTTCGAACTATGAGGAAGCGATGATGAGCCCAGACTCTGAGAAATGGCTAGAGGCCATGAAATCCGAATTGGGATCCATGAGCGAAAACCAAGTATGGACTTTGGTGGACCCTCCTAGCGAACGAAAGGCCGTTGAGTGCAAATGGATCTTCAAGAAGAAAACGGACGCGGATGGTAATGTTACCGTCTATAAAGCACGGCTTGTCGCGAAAGGTTTTCGACAAGTTCAAGGTGTTGACTACGATGAGACTTTCTCTCCCGTAGCGATGTTTAAGTCCATTCGGATTTTATTAGCAATTGCTGCGTTTCATGATTATGAAATATGGCAGATGGATGTCAAGACTGCGTTCCTCAATGGCAACATTGATGAAGAGTTGTATATGATGCAACCCGAAGGTTTTGTCGATCCTAAGGATGCTGATAAAGTATGCAAGCTTGAGCATTCCATTTATGGACTAAAGCAAGCATCTCGGAGTTGGAACCTTCGTTTTGATCAAGTGATCAAGAGCTTTGGATTTGTTCCAAATTGCTACGAAGCTTGTATCTACAAGAAAGTGAGTGGGAGCTCGGTGACATTTCTGGTACTATATGTGGATGACATATTGATTATTGGAAATGACATTAACATGCTTAACGATGTGAAGAGTTATTTGAACAAGTGTTTTTCAATGAAAGACCTAGGTGAAGCTTCTTATATATTGGGCATCAAAATCTATAGAGATAGACAAAGACGCCTGATAGCTTTAAGCCAGAGTACATATCTAGACAAAATTCTGAAAAGGTTCAGAATGGATAAGGCAAAGAAAGGTTCAGTGCCTATGTTGTCAGGTAAGATATTGAGCAAGGCTCAGTGTCCAGCTACGGTAAATGATAGGGAATCTATGAGCAAAGTGCCTTATGCCTCGGCCATAGGTTCTATCATGTATGCCATGCTATGTACTAGACCGGATGTGTCCAACGCTCTTAGTTTGACGAGCAGGTATCAAAGTGATCCAGGAGTGGAACACTGGACAGCCGTGAAGAACATCCTAAAGTACCTAAATAGGACTAAAGAAATGTTCTTAGTCTATGGGGGTGATGAACAGCTCGTCGTAAAAGGTTACGTCGACGCTAGTTTTGACACCGACAAGGATGATTCCAAATCTCAGACAGGATACGTTTATATTTTGAATGGAGGAGCTGTGAGCTGGAGAAGCTGCAAGCAAAGCGTGATCGCGGGATCTACAGTAGAAGCGGAATACATGGCTGCTACAGAAGCGTCAATTGAAGGAGTTTGGATCAGAAACTTCATCACTGAGCTTGGCGTGGTTCCAAGTGCATTGGACCCACTGGAGATATTGTGTGACAACACTGGCGCCATAGCACTCGCTAAGGAACCAAGATATCATCCAAAGACCAAGCATATCAACCGCAAGTTTCATATAATCCGAGATTATATAGCAGATGGAGATCTGAAGATTAGCAAAGTACATACAGATCTGAATGTCGCAGATCCGTTGACTAAACCTCTTCCGCGTGCAAAACATGATCAGCACCTCAGTGCCATGGGTGTGAGATTGTTGCCAAATGTAAACTAGATTATTGACTCTAGTGCAAGTGGGAGACTGTTGGAATTATACCCTAGAGGCAATAATAAAGATGTTATTATTATAATTCTTGTTCATGATAATGTTTATATTCCATGCTAGAATTGTATTAAGCGGAAACTTTAATACTTGTGTGGTTTGTGAACAACACCGTGTCCCTAGTACGCCTCTATGGACTAGCTCATTGATCAATGATGGTTAAGGTTTTCTAACCATAGACATGAGTTGTCAATTGATAATGAGATCATATCATTGGGAGAATGATATGATGGACAGACCCAAACTAAGCGAAGCAATTAGATCGTGTCATCGTGTTCGTCTTTGCGAAGCTTTTCTTATGTCAAATATTGTATTCCTTAGACCATGAGATAATACAACTCCCTGGTATCGGAAGAAAGCTTTGAGGTCATCAAACGTCATCCTATGAGAGGGTGATCATAAAGGTGTCTCTCAGGTGATCGGAAAGTATCTGTTGGGTTGTATGTATCGAGATGGGATTTGTCCCTCCCAAGTCGGAGAGATATACTTCGGGCCCACTCGGTAATCGATATCAACACCGCTTGCAAGCATGTGGTTAAGGATTTAATCACAAAGTGATATCGGATTACGGAACGAGTAAAGTACTTGCTGTGAACGAGATTGAACTAGGTATGACGGTACCGACGATCAAATCTCGGGCAAGTAAAAATATCGCGATACGAAGGGAATATATATATGGGATTGATTGAATCCTGGCATCGTGGTTCATCCGATATGATCATCGATGAATGTGTGGGAGTCAATATGGGTTTCCAGACCCCGCTGTTGATTATTGATAGAAGATCATGTCTGCATATTCTCGAACCCGCAGGGTCACACACTTAACGTGTATCGACGCTAGGATAGATTGGATAATTGGTTTATGAGTTTTTGTTCGGAGTCTCGGATGGGATCCGGGACATCACGAGAGGTTCCGGAGTGGTCCGGAGAATAAGATTCATATAAGGCAGTGCAGTTTTTGGAGTTCGGAATTGTTCCGGGTTAATTGGTATTGTACCGGAAGCTTCTAGAACCTTCCGGAAGGGGACCAACGTGGCCCCACCTTCCGGGAGGGGGCATGGGACTATGAGGGAGTGCCCTGGCCGCATTGGGCCAGGGGCACAAGGCCCCATAGGGCCCAGCCGGCCAAGAGAGGTTTAAACTCTAGATAGAGCTTCTAGAAGGGGGGTTTCCTTGCCCCCCACTCTTCCTCCTTGGGGCCGCCGGCCTTTGCTTGGGGGAGGGTCTAGGGCTGCGCCCACCCCTCTATATATAGAGGGCTGGGGGCGCACCAACCCCCTACACCTTCCCCTCCAACCCTAGCCGCCCTGCTGCCCTCCTCTCTCCCTCCCGACTGCTTGTAGGCGAAGCCCTGCTGCAGAAATTCTCCACCAATTGCACTGCGCCGTCGCGTTGTAGATCCAACCCATCTCTCCACCATACTTGCTGGACTAAGGAAGGAGGATACGTCGAGGTGCCGCACGTGTGCATCTCACAGAGGCATCGCCACTTGTGGTGCTAGATCGGATCGGATCGCGAGGAGGAGAAGCGAGTACGACTACATCACCCACGTTCCGACGAACGTTCCGCTGTGCGAATCTTCAAGGGTATGAAGATCTAATCCAATCTCTCTCGTTGTTTGTATCTCCTAGATTAGATCTTGGCTTCCCTCTGTTCGCATCCGTAGAAAATTTTGATTTACTATGCCGCGAAACCCTACAGTAGGAAGGTTATAGATACATAGAGTCACAGGCCAAGTGCTATGACTACATCTCTGCTCACCAAAAGGATTCATGTCATCTGTACTTAGACCAAACCTTAAGTTCCTTGCATCACCTTCGAAGTCCGGGTACTCCCGCTCGACTTTTCTCCACTGTGACCCATCAGCGTGGTGTCTCAACATCGCGTCTTTCTTACGGTCTTCCATGTGCCATCGCAACAACTTGGCATGCTCTTTATTTCTGAAGAGACGTTTTAACCGTGGTATTATAGGAGCATACCACATAACCTTGGCAGGAACCTTCTTCCTAAGGGCCTTGCCCTCAACATCACCGGGATCGTCTCGTCTGATCTTATACCGCAGTGCAGTGCATACCGGGCATGCATCCAAATTCTCGTACTTCTCATCATGGTAGAGGATGCAGTCATTAATGCAGGCATATATCTTCTGCACGTCTAATCCTAGAGGGCAGACAACCTTTTTTGCTTGGTATGTACTGTCGGGCAACTCATTATTTCTTGGAAGCAGATTCTTTATTTTTACCAACAACTTTGAAAATGCGCTGTCAGTCACACTGTTCTCTGCCTTCCATTGCAGCAAATCCAGTGTGGTACCTAGCTTTTTGTGGCCATCTTCGCAAGTTGGGTACAACAATGTTTTGTGATCCTTTAACATCTACTCCAGCTTCTCCTTCTCCTTTTCAGTTTCACATTCTTCCTTTGCATCAGTAATGTACCGACCAAGATCGTCATCAGCGGGCTCATCTACTGCCTCTTGATCTTCATTATCTACCCCCGTTGCAGTATCATCATATTCAGGATACATATTATGATAGTTGTCATCATCCTCTTCTTCTTCGTTGTCTTCCATCACAACCCCTTTTTCTCCGTGCTTGGTCCAACAATTATAGCTGGGCATGAAACCGGATCAAAGTAGGTGGGCGTGAATGGTTCTGGTATTTGAGTAGTCTTTCTTGTTCTGACAGTGAACACACGGACATCACATAAAACCATTCTGACCACGGTTTGCATTAGCCACAACGATGAAATTTTGGAGGCCCGTAATGTACTCGGAAGTGCGTCGATCACCGTACATCCATTGCCGGTTCATTTGCATTAATATATAGTATATCAAAAATTAATAGGGAGATGACCATTTATATAGTACATCAATGACACATGAAAGAATAAAGTTGCCGACCTCGACCGAGAAGGAGAGAGCAACGAGAAACTTATTTCGAGCTCTCGGGCATTTCACCGAACACCTCTTGTGCATAGGAAAAAAACACAAACTAGCACACCTCTCACCCTCTTGCTAGGCTCCAAAATGAGAGTGTGAAGAAATGGAAGAGAGGGGTGTGGGTTGCGGTGTGTTATATAGGCCCTCCCTTTAACACCGGTTCAAGCCACGAACCGGTGTTAAAGGGGGGGGCTACGCGGGCCACTGGTGCAGGTCCTTTAACACCGGTTCGTGGCTTGAACCGATGTTAAAGGGGGTGCTCCTTTTTGCTCTATGAACCACGCTGGTACGGGCACCCCCTTTAACACCGGTTCGTAGAAGAACCGGTGTTAAAGCCTATTTCCGACCTCAACCAAAGGCCTCGTTTCCACTAGTGTATGTTCCCCTTGACTTTAGAAAGAGTATTTGAATAAGTATTGCGACCAACCACGACCAACCCTTTTCAATTTGATAAAACTATGTTCCCCTTGACTTGAAGTACTTTTAAAACATGTTCCCCTTGACCAAAGCAAAAAACTTGTGTAATGTACTTTTAGTTTTTCCATACAAGTTATGCATGTTAGACGCACTATTGTTCATCTATTGCTAAAAAAATGTTTTCATCCCTAAAACTTTTGCTTACATGAGTAGGTATATCCTGCTTTTAGGAACGTGTATCTAGCTTTTCTTAGTGCAGCGTAGCTAATCATCGTGCATTGCTTTTTTTAGGCGGTGTCGCTAGAATTTTTATTATTATAAAAATAACAATCGTAAGTGCATGTATAATGGTAAATAAGATGAGTATTCTCTTAACTTACATCATTTAGAGAAGACAATACGCATAAGTTGTACAATGCATTATCTCTTATTTACATCGCTAGCAATTAATGAGAACAAATTAATTGTTAGTATAAAATTACATTACTAAGAGAAAACTTGGGATACAATGGAGAAAATAGGTTCTTCTTTTATCTAAGAAATCATCTCTTAGCTAAGCGAAGGCAACATTCTCTTTTCTCAATCTCTCTCGTCCAGCTAATCAAAAATCTGACGTGACAGATATAAGGAAAGCCAGACGTCACCTCATTCTACATGCCTAAATGGCTAATCAGCAGGTTGATCCGTGTCTTCCATGACCAATCAAAAATCTGATGTGACTGGTTGATCCGTGTCTTCCATGAGGCGAAACATGCCGATGCCCAGGTAGCGCTTCCATGTCTGAGTGCGTGTAGTCAAATTCAGATTTTATGAGAAAGGAAAGCAAGAATTGGAAACATTTAATTGTAGATTACCTATAGTACTCCTAAAAGAGGAATGTGAGAATTATTAATTTTTGATAATTTATAAAAGTATGATTAATTATTCCTTTAATTGTGCATGAAATCGCTGATTTATTGTATTACGTTGTCGTTTTGAGATCTTTCTTTTTCTTGATGCGGAACATGAGACCTGATACAAATCGATGGTCCAGATACGTCCAATGATGAGAGATGAGTGACGATTTACAATCACCAACTCCAATTTATTAGTAAAAAAATGTACTTTTAGAATGATTGTATGGTAATATCATGAGGCGATATGGCACCATACTAGACAGGACGTATTGGTGGCACGTTGCAGGTTTGGAGGATATTGACGAAGTACGTTCGTCATTTGCAGATGTATTAAAGAGCTAAAAGATGTGCATATAGTTCTACAGATTCCAAATTAAGAATTCTAGTCGACATGTTCACAACTGTATGGTAGTAATCATCAAATAAAGACTGTTCATTACACCACCAAATATTGTATAGGGTCAGATAAAAGCTAAAGATAGCGAATAACCGTTTCGGCGCATGTCCTACACGGAGCTTTAAATCTCGTTCGTCCATCTTCATTTAGGCTGATTTTGAACTTTTCAAAAGAGCTTCAAAGAAATTCGAGAAAAATACCTACATGCATGTAGCCAACTCCCCACACCACACATCTGCAAAGTTTCAATCCCAAATTCCTTATATTTTAGGTGCAGCAAAAAAGACAAATTTGAATAATTTCGTATGTGTATTGTTTATGCCCCGGATCTGAAAATTTCTCTTGTTTTCTGAGACCCAAATACAATGCATTTTCACACAAATTTTTGGCACGTGTGTAGTGTATATTATGATCTATTGCGAGTATTTATTTCTTATTTTTTCGAATCTTCAAATTTAAAATTTTCAAAGTTTCCCATTACGCTGCTCTCCTAAAGATGGTTGAAAAAATAACAAGTCACCAACCATAATAAAGACGGCGTAGTGTGCATTGTGTGCCCATTTAGCAACCATGACATGTGTGAGGGGTGTTAGCCTTCAGCCTATCCTTACCTTTAAAAACTGTTGTATATTCTTCTATAGTGAGTTAGACACACACGCACGGCGCACACGCACACGCACACGCACACACGCACACGCACACAAAATGCAAAATAGATATATATAAAGCCGTTTTGCTGTCCAGCTCGGGCAGTGGGACGTACTCGAGGGAGAAAGGATTGTGCAGAACATAGTTATCGAAGAGGTAAGGTTGTCCACGCTCCGGGATTTGCTGACAGAACGCGAGGAGTAGCCAGTCGTTGGTTGAGCCCACACATGTTGCGTCGTCGGGGATGGAAGCGGGGTATATTCCACATGGTCATCGTGTGGAGCAACGACTCCGCCGTTCAAGAGAAGGATCCATGGTAGCTGTTCAAAAAGAACCCATCGACATAAGCACAAGGCGATGTTATTTGAAGCGAACAAGATAAAGAGAAAATGACCAACTAGTTTTTATATACTTTCTCCGATTCAAATTAATTGATTTCGATTTATCTAGATTCAGTTGTATTTACACATAATTTAGTATTAGATTCATTCATATCTCGATAAATTTGAGTCAATTAATTTGGATAGAGAAAGTATAAAAATAAGAAACAATGAAGAACGTACCTTGTCGGTGCGTGGCCGGAGGTGGACGAGGTCCGTGAGGCCGACCCTGAGCCTGGTCTTGGGTGGCGTCTGCTGTTAGAAATAATGGGGCTAATCCATTTAGGCCCATGAGTATTTCAGATTTTCCTTAAATCTCAAAGCCCAAATTTGTGGCAGCCCATATGTGTTTGGGCCCATGTTTGTGGCAGCTCACATGGGAGTGGAGTGGGAGCTAAAGTTTAGTCCCACATGGAAAGTTGGAGGAGAGTTGCACCACCTTATAAGGTGGAGTGTTGCACCACTTTGTAAGTGAGTGGAAATAAGAGAGATACACACGCGCGCTCCTCCTCCGACGACGGCGCTCGCACGCTCGCCTCGTCACGACGCGACGCGACGCGGGTTGCGGGAATCTCGCCGAGCC